>OY804259.1:78412612-83352612 GCA_963680825.1 Meiosimyza decipiens | reverse complement strand
TACCTAGAGTAATAAACAATATGATATCTTGTGAAAAGTCATGAATTATAGGCCTCATCTTCATCTTATGCTAATAAAAATAGCAAAAAGTACTTGATGCATCTATCAATCCCACTTTTTAAATGAACATTAAATGAACATTGTAAATTGCATATGTATCAAGTCAACTCCAACTTATTACATGATTATATTGTGAGCTGATGTATGTACATTTGTATGTTCGTTTCACTTGAAGGTTGTCCCCTTAAAAATTGTTGTTTTAACATTTAGAGCATTCTGGTGACAAGAATATAGTGGCGAATGAGTGTATCCATTTCAATGCAACAATTATAGAATGGAGTTGGTACGACGTAGAAGCCAAGGAAAACAATATTTTGGTGTCGGACTGAATGAGATTTATGAGCAAAACTCAAGTGATTTGACATCATCAACAACTCTTTGCCTGCTTGATATCTACATTTACGAATAGTCTTTGTCACAAGAAATGTTGAGCAATATTGTATGTAACAATTTTTTTTAATAATATATAAAAGTAAAATATGCAAAAAATCATTATAGCTACATAAAATATATCAAATTTGAATAATTAAATAGATAGTAAGTGCTGGAAGTCTCTATAATATAGGTACTATTACTAGGAGAAGACGAAATATCGTTTTTTAATACATTAATTTCTTTATTCATATGTAAGACAAAACAATTACAACTTTACAACAAAGTTAAAAACTAACTATTTAAAAGAGCGATCATAAAATTATTTGCAAAAAGCTGTTCAATGAAAAGTTCTGGAAAACATAAATAAAGTTGTAGCCATAGGCTCTAACGTCAGAATGCTCGACATGCTTCCATCTATATGAAATGCAATTTGAACAATAGAAATGAGGACAGTACATTTAGTTGCCATGTTGACTGTTTGGCTTCTTTGCCTTCGTTTTGGATTTTTTTTTTATTTTTGCTTCCATCTGTCTGCCTATTTGCTTCTCTGCTTGTCCTCAAAGTTTGTTAATCGTTGTGCTGCACTCTGTTAATTACAGCAAACAACTCATTTTACAGTGGTGTCAGAGCATAGCAGTCCATCCATCTAACCATTCATTCAATGGATGCAAGTGTTAGCTGTAAGTTGGCTCTTTTCCATTTTCCAAACGGTCTGTGTCTTTGTTTATTTTTTCGTATGTCGGTAAGGGTTTGCTCGAAATGTCCTAATTAGATGGCCTATTTAAGGCAAAGAAATGAAGTAGCACTATAGTAAAGCGTTGATGTTGGATAGCATACTTAAGGCTCTATATGTATGGATGAGCATAAAATGCATTTTGGTAGAAGCCACATAATTTCTTCTTTTCCTTAGGCTAGTGACATTTAAGGTGACCAGCAAATAGCAAATGTGTATTTAATGTACAATGTTGGAACCTTATGCAGCTCGCTTCAAAGTGAGTTTGAATAATGACGATGGGCTACATTTGAAAATCTAGTTAATTAAAATTATGTTTTCAGTGTCATATAAGCACAAGATCCTTCGACAGCTAAGAGATCTTTCTTGCCCAAAAAAAAAAAAAAACAAATATTTTAATTAAGTTAAAAACATACATAAAACATCTGGTCACCTAAATCCATTAACCAAAAGCGCAAATCGAGGTAAAACAAAGTAGAGCTTAGCATCCTTTTTTCACAGGTATAAACACTTGACGCATCCACGCATAATTTTCCAGGAAACCTACATTTTTTCTTTATCTTCTGCCCTCTGTCTCTCTGAAAATACCACTAGTAACTTCATAATTAAACACTCTCACGCTTAAGTCAAACAACAACTCAACGTGTCAAAAGTTAAACACCGGGTGTCTCAAATCACTTGCGCACATAAAAACACTTCATTTTCACACCTTTAACGTGTCAAAAAATGTAAGGGATATAGCAAAAATGTTGATACCGAATACATGACAGTGCAGCCAAATCAAAGGCAAGGCAACGTAGACACCGTCGGTTCAAGAAATAGTAGAAATCAACCACCACAAACAATGCGGTGATATGTAATGTAATGCATTATTTTCAATCTCTGTCAGGTAGCTGACCCCCAGCCAACTCAAAGAATAAGAAAAGAAACAGAAGGAGGAAAAATTACTCAACAACTCAGCAGCCCCTAATTAAACGCAATCTTCGCATAGTTAACGACATTAATTGACAGTTGGTTACAAATGTCAACTGCAAATTGAAAATGGGGAGAAGAAGTTTGGCTTCCAGTGCTATTTTCAGAGTTGTGATGTCTGCTGTCAAGTTACACAAATGAGACTTGTGTATGTTTGTATCGGAATATGTCCCCACGCTAAAATACTAAGTTCATTATGTCCAGTTAAACTTCGCAAGCATAACGAATTGAATAGCATAAAATGTTCACTGTTGCTTCGCAGATGAAGGAAACTGACCCCTCTAGATCTTTGAAGCTAAATGATTTCTACTACATAAACTGCAGCCAAAGCAATTTGAAGTGATTTCATTACACGCAGAGAATACTTTTTTTTGGTATTGATAATATGTAATATTTTGTGAAAACCCTGTACTTTGTTATATGCCAGAAGAGTAAAAATTCAGTATGCCAAATCAATGAAACATACAACACTCTTCACATGAAGCTGGTAAGAATGTTGTAGTAAATTTGATAGATTGCATAAGCTCGGATGTATTTTGACAATGAAACACAACATTTCTTCAGACAAGAGAAGTTTAAATTCTAGAAAACTGGAAATGTCTCAAACCACTCAAATCTCATCGAATCTTCTGATTTAGCTTCGGTGAACTTTTGTTAATTCCTTCAAGGATAAGAAAAGTGAATGCCCGAAACATTTTAGTTTATTTTTTGCCAAGCAAGGAACTAAGAAGGTGATCATTAGTTTTCTCTTCGGATTCATGACAATTTCTACAACAGTCGTTGGAAACTATAAAGCATGATGCCTAATAAAGCAGTTGCCAGTTATAGCCCTAAGCTGAGTTCACTCTGAGTTAAGGATAATAAAGCTGAATAAAATAAAAAAAAATCCTCTCAATGTAGTCAAGCGTATTTCTAGTCTTGTAAAGTATCATCTCACGTAGTATTTGTTTGTTATCGCATCTATGGTATACAGAGAAGAAGACGCGTAAAAAGTAAAATACCCACACTCACTTGCAAGCACATACATACATACAAAAATCTGACAATGAGCATGATGATAGCTTGCAAAATTTTGTGCAAATACTCATCTTCGGACAAACGTAGAAAACTAATGACAGCTGTCTAGGCATTGGAGATGCTGTATCCACATGTAGACTCCGTTTGAGTCTACATCTAAGAGGCACTTATGTAAGGTCTCAGGTTTTAACAAAATTTTCCAACAACAATTTAAGAGTTGCTGTCAATTTGTTATTTTAAACTAAACTGAATTTAGTTGCCACGAACTTGCGTTGTCATTTGAAATAATGTTTAACAAGAAAGTAAGTTTCAAAGTAGACATAGGCATCATGCAGAGCTTGGGTAAACGAATACTATAATGATTTCTAAAATGATGTCAATTGAAATAAAGTTATGGCAACAAATCGCCAGCGACAGCAGTGTTCTTCCAGCAACATTACGTTTAGTAAACTAAGAAAATGTTGAATTAAGTACGCGTGTGATTTGCTGTTGGCCTAATGAACTATTACATGTCCAGAGAATATAATATTTAAAATATTCGTTTCAAGTTAAACACGATCGTAACATTTAAGTTGAGTTTGCCCGCTCACTTCTCGTTGTACAATCGCACTTAAATTTAACGTGGTCCTTACAATTGGATCCATACAAAACTTGGTATATATACCACTAATGGCAATTTGAGTGCTTTTGTCGTATGGGAGTAGCTAGCCCCAACACACAATGCGGTTCACATTTTTCGAGTATCTTGACACAATCAATGTTCATCCATGTATCAAGTTTCACAACTGTAGCTATCATAGATGCCAAGATATAGCGCTCAAAGTGTTTTTGTTGTAAGAAAGGTTCCACGACACGCGATTAGACACGTTCATGTTTTATCAGGTTCTTGTAATAGACAATGTAACCACCACGCCCCTTTCAATATGCCTGTCCATATTTCATGAGGTGCTTAGCATAACCTATAAACATCCTAACACCAAATTTAGAAACTATTGCTCTCATAGGAGCCAAGATATACCGTTTTAAGCGTTTTTTTTGCCATTGAAAGTGCCACGCCCCCTTATATAATCACATCTTTATTTGTCGAAGTGCTTGGCATTCACCATTTGCATCCTATTATTAAATTTTAAGTCTCTATCTGTCGTAGTTACGAAAATATAGTTTTTGAAGTGTTTTTGTTGCATGGAAGCTACCACGCCCTTATTTTTATCAAAATTAAATAAAGCCTATAATACTCGGGGATAGTGTAGCTTTATATTTGTAGAAGAATTTTTAGAATCGGAGCAGTAGTTCCACAGATTACCCTCTGCATAATGGACAGAATGTCGCAGCAAAATACTAAGAAAAATTAATAAAAAAAAGAGAATATTTCACAATGAAATATCGGATGACTTGTGAATGTCAGAATATGAAAAGATTTCGATATTGTGTTTAGGAATCTTAAGGACTACTAGGAACTAACATTGTTTTCTTATAGCTACTTTTAGAAGTTCAAAAGAAGTCTAGAGCCACCATGGTATCCACAAATTGCTATAAAAATTTATGAGGAAGCGATTAGAGTGACAAACATGAGATGATGATAAGTAATATGTTAATAATATGAACTTCATGGCTTTTTTCTATTTGTAAACTTACAACGCTCACTTATTAAAATTATTGTTAGCAAAATTTAAAAACTTTTAAAAATTTTCGATACTTCCCATACAAAATGTGCAGCTACACGAGCAGATAAAAATTTGGATCTACATATACAGAAACTTATTTATCAAACAGAAGTTTAACGTCCTGAAAATACCGATCTTATTAGAGGTTGAAATAATTTGTATTTCTTACATCCATTTTTCCAATTTCTTCTACGCAAACAAATAACAAAATATTTCCTTAAAAATTAAAAAAAAATTTTTTCACCGAAACATTGCTTTACACCAATATCTATGCCGTTTTCTACTTACGACTTTATCGTTTGTAAAAAATTTCATCACTGGAAATTCGTTGACTTTCAATTTAAAACAACAACAATGTTGGATATCAAATTTTATGTCCTTCCGTTGCCGTTGGTGCTATTCTGGTGTTTTTGTAACATTTTGCCACACCTGGTTAAGCAAATCGAGTGCATAGTTTGGTGTTGTTAATTTTTTTTGTTCCTTTTTTTGAGAACTTTGTTTGGTTTTTGTTTTTTTTTAATTTGCCTTGGTCGTTTGTTACCAGGCTTGTAGCGCATTTTTCCATGGTTTCGGGCGTTGAATTTGGTTCTGCTTTTTGTCTTTAACGTAACATGTGGCCACGAAATGTTTGCACGGCTCTTTTTATTTAGGTTTTTTTTTTTATTTCTCAGTAACGACATGACTGTGGATACCTTCCGAAACAAGTTACCTTTTGGCAATGCAAACAAAATCATATTTTTTCATTCTCTCGCTCTCTCACTGTTAGGGTAAAACAAGTGTGGGCAAGAATTCTTTTGGCAAATATTGAATTTGGCTAAAGAATTTTGATTTTAAACTTTTCAAAACTTAAACGTTATTTTATGGAAAAACACAGCGTAATTTTTTTTTTACATTCCAGATATCAAGACTATATCGATTGTATGGAGTGAAAAAAATTGTATTTTTAATCGATTCTATCAAGTAGTAAAATTCCCACTTAAATTGTTCTGTAAGTACCTACTTTTTTACTCTTTTTTATGTCTGTCTATCTTTATCTTTATTTAAATTCTTCGTTATTTTTTTTTGCCACCCTATTCCTCTAGAGCTGGCATAAATTTCTCTTCAATTGTTCCACCTAATTAAATGAAGTCATTAAAATTTTAACTCAGCAAGGGTTGTGAGCTTACTGTAGTAAATTCGATAGTAAGCTAACATGCAATTGAGATTCGAGTCCTTTTTTTTGCATGCAGATAACGAAAGAAAAAAAACTTAGAGTCAAAAAAGTTAAATTAATTTAATTGGAATTTAATTACGCTTGCTATTTAATTAAACCAATTGCAATTAAAAACTAAAAGAAAAACAGTAGTGCTAGAAGACCCATTAGACAAACTCAAACTGATTCGATGAAGGGCCTCATATTCAAATAGTTTAGTAATTAAAAATGCTTTAATTTGAGGGCAGGGAGCAGGGAGTTCTCCCATCATGCGCACTCATATTAAGACAAAGTTTTCTGTTTGAGAACTCTACTGGTAATGACAAAAAACACCAGCAGGAGCAGCAACAGTAAAAAGTCAACAACACTTTTTTGTTACGAGTTTTATTTGGGCAACACTTGCTAAAGTTTTTATTGAAATAGCGTGAATAAAAAGTTGGTTTCAATAATTGTCTAGGATTGATTTTTACTGGCTGGTCATTATCGAAAGTGCTTAAGCTGGGTTTGGCTAAGTGTGTTTGCAAAGCTATTAATCTGTGGCTTTTTTGAAACTATAACAAAAGAAAGGATATTTTTTGCTTTGCAGCATACTATAGATAGCTGCTGACTTTTCATTTCTCAGTAACAGCTTTTTTTAAGTGTCCTTAAGAAGACAATGAAAGAAAAATTTGTAAATTGAACATGGAAATGATTCTGGCTTTGACCATGAATATTATATGATTTAACTTTGATTACGCTACGTTTGCATTGCGCGAACTTATAAAGAATTTGTCGCCGAAAAATCATTGCGATCGAATCATTTTTTATTATTGCTAAATAGCAAAGAAAGTTAATGTAAGTATATTTAATATATATAATGGATAACTTTCGTTTACGCTTACGCCAACGTATTGATATGTTTTATGGAATTCATCAATATATTTATATATATATAGGTAAGTCTATTTGTCCATGAGGTAATATAAACTGCCAAAAAATCTGATAAAAACAATTGCAAAACAAAAACTCATAATAAAACCATTATTTTTTTGATTAAGGACACTAAAAAGGAAACGAAAAATCAAAAAAGAAATCAATACTTCAACAAAATATCGCCCAACTCGTTCGTCATTTAGCCTGACCTGGTCAAGGTTAACAACATGCAGAACGTCGTTTGATCTACCATCTGTGTGAGCAGCACATAAATTGCCATTGAATCATTGTGGTAAGATACAAAAATATTTTAGGATGGAGTTGAAAATTAAGTGCAGGCAAGCAAAAGACCACAAACAAAACAAGAGGAAAAAAAACCGTAGAACGTAATGATGATGATTAAGTTGAGAAATCAAGTGAATGGGTTTCTTTGCAACAAAGCACATCACACACAGCAAGTAATAAATTTTATTTTACTTGATATGGGCAATTAAGGAACAATTTTGCAGTTGAATGAGTAATAAATAAATAAATAAATGAGCGATAATATATTTGCGACGATATCAACATGCATTCATACGATATTGAAATATACAAAGGCGGTCTGGTCTTTGGTTTTTGTGATGGACCTACCGTTTACGACATCAATGAAAAATGATAGTAAATCAAACTGAGGCTTCATTTTGTAGACTGCTGTAGAGATAAAAATATTTGCATAATAAATCAAATGATTTGAGAAATGTTGCTGCATGAGAATAACGCTGATTTGATTTCAGTTTTATATTTTTGCAGAAAAATACTTTAAAACTTACTGTTGGTGACGGTCATGTTGATTATATGAGAATATCTTCTGTCAAGCTTACACTACTATTTAATGATTTATGTTGATCTATTTCTTGAGTACCACTGATAACCGATTGGATTTTATGTTATAAAATTTGAGAATTAAATTCGAAGAAGATTTTGTTGTTGAAATAATTAAGACCTATATAAATATCGATACAAAAAGGTTAAATCATTTTGAAAATCAATCAAATTGCTAAATACTTATTGCATAGCAAAACAGAGGTAGCATTTTAAGTACATAACCTCTGTGGAAATATTCATGAAGAGAACCCATGTGTCGACTGGCAGTGTTTTTAACATTTGAGATTTTATATGATATGTTCAAGAAGTCAATTTTAGGGTTTGGTATATCATGTGAAAGAGTGTCAAAATTTAACCATCTAATTTTTTTTTATATAAAGTGAAAGCTCCCGTGAGCGGACAGTCATGGTCGCAGAGCTATTACACGGCCACGGGGGATATTCATTTGTGTGAAATGTCAAAGAAACGGAGCATGTGTATGTGAATTAATCTGTACATGGGACATTCTAAAGCATTTTAATCTTCTTAAAGTTATAACCAAAACGACACAAGCTACATAACATTACAAAGTAAAAAGTTATTTGCAACTGGGAATCCCCTGTTTAATTACTTTTACCAACACTGTGCTTACGTCACAGCTCTTTTCAATAGGAATGAGCGCTCCACTTTACTCAACAACTGTGGGCATCACGATAAAAATAGAATAAATTTGAATCACCGATATACGTGTATTCCTGTTTGTGGGTATTTTCGTTGGAGAGTTCCTTTTGTTCGCCTGCAAGATGCCTATTTTGAAATGCATATGATGAAGACATTCATCAAGACACGATAGAAATCCGTTTGGCGTGTAATTCCCCACATATTTAAAAGTTATCTTGCAATTTCTGATTTTAAAATACACCTAATTCTGATTTAACACGGTAGATAGGTTTCAGACAAAACCGTGTAAAAAAGACCTGAGTGTGTATGTATACACATAGAAAAAAAAGGGGAATAGTTCTATACCCATCAAAGAAATAGTAATTCTCTGACTAAATTTCTAGAAGATTCCGGTTAATAATAATGTTTGTCTTAAAATTTTCAATCAAATAGATTTTTATAATCGTGCTAAATCGAAGGAAATCGTGTACAAAAAGAATCATTTTTTTTCTAGACCATGTTGAATCGAAACCGTGGGTGTATACCCACCCATACCCATTCATACTTCATTTATAGTTCCAAGAAAATATTTTACCCTCCAAATATTTCAAATAATAAAACTGTCACTTATATTACTCACCGGTGTTGAATATGGATGCGCTGTCAATCGTACGCCATCCGTTTCCATCTGTTCGCGCAGCACTAGTTCCAGCTCATTTGGTGGTGTCTCACACAAAATCTCCATGCTACCCGATAACGAATTCGGATCGTTAAGCATAAAATAAACTGATGCGGCGCCTTTTTCACGTAACTGACGTATACTTTTCAGTAACTTGTGACGATGTGTCACATTCTCAACACCAATGGCATCCAAATCTGGATCACCGACTTGTTTGCAAATTTCTAAATCGTCATAACCGTTATCGAGAAAGCTCTCCGCATACTGAGCGAGTCCGAGGGCGCGAAGCCACTCGCAAACGATATTGCTAACGGCCATTGCTATAACGCTAAACGTTTAGCGCAGTGCAACAGAAAAAAAAACAAAGAAAATTGCAGCAATTACCGTTACAAAATGGCGGCTATTAACTATGCCAAAGAGCGCGTAAAAACAAACTAGAGAAGAGCAAAATACACACGATTCGTCGAAGCAAAGTGCACTCGTTGGTTAGCGTTAGCGTCTTTTTGGTTTTTTTTTTTTTCTTTTTGGATTTTCAAAATATCCTAAGACATGCAATTTCCGTTCACACGCGAAGGAACAGTAGTCATAGTTGAAGGAGGGCTCACAAATTTCCGTTTCTTTTTAATTTTTTGTACAATTTTAAATCAATTTTCATTATGAGAAGAACACACATTTAACCAAAAACAAAAACAGCTATTTTACACCAATTTACACTTCCGTTTCTCCCTTGCAAAATTTTGTATGCGTTTGCCAACACTTGTTTTCTCAACACTCATAAAAATTTATAACGCATTTTGGTTTTTTTTCTTTCTTTTACTCAAAAATGCTTAAGGGGGGGAACCAGCAGAAGTAACGCCAACTTAGAACATTTTTGACGTCTTTGTGAATTTCTAAAATGACTCTGTGACTGAGTGAGTAAGTGAGTCGTGCTGCGTTTTAATGTGTGAGTGAGGAACACGTTTTCGTAATTTTAAGTGAAGCTCTGATGATAACAGCTAATGTAGTTTAAAGGTCCTTCGAGCCAGATTATTTCATCTAATACACTTTTAACGACGTTGCTTTTGTTATTATTGCTGTTGCCATTGTTGTTGCTGTTAATGCTGATGTTGCTGGTATGCATGGTGACTTTAGTTGCTCTTGGTATTGCTATGAATGTTGCTGACATTTTACAATCTGCAGTAAGTGATAATGTTACGCTCCGGTAGTTGCTGTTACTCACACTGCATTCCGTTGGTATATCTCATCTGTAATAAATAAAGAATAGATAAGCAACTTTTAATAAAAATGCAGTTAAATTGAAGAAAAAATGATAAGCATTGATGGAATATAAGAAGTACAAAATTTTATGCTGAATATCATATAGACAGCAGGATATAAATAATAAATAAAAAAATATTTATGAAGTCGAAACAACGTGCTGCATCATATAGACGCTAGAGCTAGTGCACGTTTTACTCGAAACGCTTTCCAGCGGCAGTCATTTCTACTGAAAGTATTTAATATTCATACGAAGCAAACTTTTCCCGATATTGCAAAATCTTTAGCAATTTCAAAGTCTTTTGCAACACTTGAAACTTTTACACAATATATTTCAAATCATTCTACTTAAATGTAAAAATAAAATCGTCAGTCGATTTGGCGGTGCATCAGTGCAAAGTTACAGTACACATGCAAATTTATATTTGGTTTGTTTCCTTGAATTCAAGTATTTATTTTTAATGTGTTCCCACTCGGTATTCGTTGTTTTTGCAGAGGGCAGAACTGCGCGATACTTGCAAAAAACAAAGATATTACAAAAAATCAAAATTTTTCTGGAACCAAGCAATTTATTTTTGTCATATCATAATCAAAGGAAATCGTGCGAAGATCGACAAATATTAATTTTAATTAAAACAACCTTTAAGTTTATGTTTGTTTTCAAATAATCACCCATTATTCAGAAGTAATGGAGCGTTTAGTTGCTTTAAAACCAACACTTTTAGTGGTAATGTGTTAAAAATCAGTTTTCACTACATTCATTAATTACGAAATTCTTTAAGTAAATTTCTTAATCTTTTTAATTTGTTTGAAAACTATTTTTAATTTTCTTAAAAAAAAATTAAATTTTAACTTAATTTCACACTAGAACCGCATAATAATAATAATTATAATAATAAAACACGAGGAAAAGTTTTTGAAATCACAGCATTACTTAAATGGCCCGCATCGTGGCTCATTTTAATAAAATTGCTTTGCCACAAAACAATCAATTTCTTCTGCACCAACACTCAGCTCACAGTTAATCATCATTCAATGCTGCACCCAGAAATTAATTAAACTCATTGAACGTGTGGCGGCACAGCGCCATCACTGCGAACGAACATCATCATCAACATCATGGTAGCTTGCATGTTAAGAAGCAGTTGCACACACACCATAAACTATCTGGGATAGGGGTGAACCCAAAAGTTTGCCTGATTTAACGCTGAAAAATTGAATGAAATATTTGGAAATTAATAAAAAGAATGAAACGCAATGAAATGCACACGCATATGTGTGATAAAAACTTATCACCGCAATACAATGCGATTTCGATGGAGCAAATAACGACGGATTTCATAAAAATCAATGAGTCCAATTAATTTCGAATATACGGTCATTTTGAATTTCATATTCAATTAAGGGTGTGTCGGAAGAATTCAGTTTTAATGTATGGGCATAAAATTACCACTATCACCACTAGCAACATCGGCATCTCGTGGGTAATGAGTGTTATCAGTTTTACTATATTGTTTCGGTGCAAAATTACATGTATTTAATTTTAATTTCATATTCTCATGTGATGCTGCATTTACGTTATTCCCTTAAGGCCTTTGAGTATTTTCTTTTTTTCAAATTTAACATCTTTAAAGAACATAAAGATCTTTAAAAATATCAGTCTTTATATCAAAGTTTTGACAAGGTAAAGTTAAAAGTCTTATATGTCTGAAAGCTTGTATTTAACCTGAGGAAATTTAAAATATAAGTCACCAGTGATGAACTTAAGAACTTGCTACCCTAGTCCCATTTATTTTCGTTGTAATTCTTGATAATCCACTGAGATAAAATCAAATGTTCACAGCTTTTATTATTAAATGATTTGAAACCATTGTATATAGCAATCAAAAAACTGTTCCAAATTCAATAAGATATAATTTCCAATTAAAATGAAAACGCAATTTATTGGTAACACTTGATTCGCCATGCGTATATCATTCATTCATTTAATAAGACATAAGTTGTATTTCATCATCACACTTCCATTCAGTCTGATTCCAATCAATAATGTTAACGTTTTTGTTTTTATTTTTCATTATTTTTTTATTATCTTTACTTAATTTCCAGCATTTGTAAAGAAAATTAAGTGATTTTCAATCACTTGCCTACAAATTGAGTTAAATGCGCGATTCTTTAATGAGAATAAATATTGTACAATATGAATAATGAAAATAAATAAAATCTACAAAATAAAAACAATACGATGTGGAATTTCTTATTTACGCGCAATATGTTACAGAGATCAATGAAATCATCAATCAACGTAAGTTAAACATAATGTAAATGTGTACCAAATCGAGCATAAAGCGCCACTTAATTTATTTTTTATACGATACATGGTTTTTTTTGAAAGTAAGAAATAAATCCTCATCATCAGACAGAAAAAGCAATTTCAGCTTTCACTGAAATGTTCAATTAACTGAAAGAAATAAAACTTTAAAAATTTATTAGGTCAAGAATGTTAGAGGTAATGCATAGACAAGTCGTACGTTTGCATGTTAGATGTAAAGATTTGTTCGACTCTTCAGAAATTGATAAAGTGGTCTTACGCAGTTGCATCAAGAATTAACGCCAACGCTTTTGACGAACGCTCATGGGCAGAAAGAGGTAAGCTTTTTTTCGTTTCTTTTGATGCATCACAAAAGATAATTATCTAATTAGTCAACAGAAATTAATGGTAAGAGAATGTAAAAACACATCCGATTTTTATAAATACATTGATCTACGTAAGTAGTGTGCATATTATTTGAAGTGGAATAGTCGGTTTCGCTGAATTTAGGTCACTTTTTAAAAAACTGATAAAACCCAAATTATGTATAAGAGAATGGTTGGGTAGAATTTGTGTGAGAATGCAATTATAATAGTAATAACGCCATACCGAAAAAATCTAGCACTTTGAATATACATACATATATATAAACATATATTGCAATTTTCCTGATAAGAGATGAGAACTTGAACATTTCAAAAACAGGTGAGAAAAACATTTATTTTTATTAAAGCACATGACTCTAAGCATTGGCTTTTTTATCACTAATGAGAGATGGCACGCCTACTCGATTATTCTTCTCTTTTCTAACATTTTACTTTATAACTTGATTCATTTTAAATTATATCCTTTTTAAGAAACTCTATAACGCTCATAAAAAGCTAACTTAAACAAGGTTGAAATATATTAACGAATCTACTGAATTTAAAGACAGAATGTACACTTTGGACGTCGAGCGCATTTCAACCAAAGAACGTAATTTTCATCAACTTTAATAATAAGTAGGGAAAATAATGAAGACAAAAATTCAATCCGCAGAGTTATTAGTGATGTCTTTTAAATAGCTTGGTATAGTAATTTAAAACATACCTTGCCTTTGAAGCGATGTAAAAAAATGTTTTAGTATGCATTTATAAAGCTCATAAGAGGCTGGTTATAAAGACATTAGTTGGCATTTATTGTGCGCTGCAGACAAAAAAGGAACTTGGAGACATGACACCACATGTCTTTATATTTTTTGTTTTTTTAACGCACTTTACCAAGGCCAATGTGAAGAAAATATGATTCCCATTTAACTTATAACATATATATATATATCACACAGAGCCCAGTGGAAAATATTTTGAAAAAAAAAAATTCGTACATATAATAATTTGTCTTTCTTCTTCTCTTTAAAAGTCCTTTGAAAAAAGCTACAATTCCTATTTTGGCTCTAAATTTTAAAAAGTGATAGCTCTATTTCATTATTTCAAATTGTTTAGTTTTTTTTTTTTTTAATTCAAACTATTAAAAACAAAATAGAAAATCAAAGTCAAAACTTGGAGTTTTTTTAAAAAGTCGAGATGTATTTGCAATCCATTGAGCTATAAACAAGTATGCTTTCTGCTCGCCCAGAGGCATTTTCATCACCCCATTTTTTCCACAAGTATACTTAGTTGAATCTATTTTTCTGCGTTTTGCTCATTTGAATTTTTTTTTTTTTTGAAATTCTTATAAGCTCGAGGTATTTTGAGAGGAATACTTTGAAAAAAGTCATAAGATATTAAGCGGTTAACTTATTTCAAGATATGTATATTGTACTATAACTTTAGCAATTTGGGCGAGTTGAAAACTTTCCTAAAAAAAAAAGTTTCAAAACCGATTACTTATTTTTTCATATACCCTATACATGCAAACACCAAAGTTCGAGAAAAGTAAAAAAAAAAGAAAACATTTACTGCGGCCTCACGTCAATAAACGTGTTGTATTTTATTTGATTTTTCATTTCTTTCAATTTAAATGTGATGTTATTTTGTTTTTTTTTCAGTCTGGCTGTTGTTGTTTGTTTTACAGTCGGGCACAAAAGTCAAGCATGTAACAATAATTTATTAAAACAGCAAACAAAAACCTTAATAAAATTGAACATGACTTAACCAAAAAATAACAAAACAACACAATGAAAAACTTTAAAGTATCACGAGTTGTTGGTTTTGACGCACTGGTTTTTAAAAGTTTGCTGACTCTTAACATTTGTCTTAACGGCTCGTAAATAAATGAGTGGAGAAAAAAAAAACAAAAGCAAATAACAACAATCGATTGGTTTCTCAGTACAATTTTGTATCCGTTATCAGTGGCATCAAATCAGCTGTTTATGTTGAGCAACATTCGAGCGTTTGATTTCTTGTGAAGGTGTTGCAAAATATGGCAACATTGCAATGCCATGACAGCTGCACATTTTTAATTAAAGAAAAATCATTTTGCCAATCACCTTTAAAAAAGATGAATTTTTCCGATATAGTGGTGTGAAAACTTTGAGTAAACCTAAATCGTGTGAAAATTTGTATTATTGTTTCGAAAATTTGATATAGGAATTCAACAGGAGAACTCTAAGCTCTTTCGGAGGACATATTCAAAGCTTTTCAAATATCTGATGACAGTTTCTTTAGTAAAATGCTTATTGTGGACGTAATTGAAAAAAAGAACCAAATACGATATATACAGAGTTTTGATATTTCACGAACAACGCCTTGTCACCACCCATTTAGAAACAAATATCTTTCCTCAGGGTTCAATCTATCTTTATACCAAATTTCATCAAAATCGATCCATTTCGCCTTATCACCATCCATTTAGAAACAAATATCTTTCCTGAGGGTTCAATCTATCTCTGTACCAAATTTCATCGATCTATTTCGGTCGATCAGTAAAAAGTATACACCTGTTAGAGGCGTGCCCCAGTCCACTAAAAAAACTATCCTGACTTAGGAGTCAATCCAGATAAACGTATCTACAAACTGAATTTCATTAAAATCGGCTCAGCCGTGACAACGCTTTTTTTTATTCGGGTCGGTGCTATGCTCATTAAGAGGAAAAGAGTTTTTAATGCAATTTCTAAGAGCTCACTTCATTTCCGAACCAAATTCAATCAAAGAAGTTCATCAGATTAGCCGTGGTAATGTATTGTCATCTTAAAGGCGTGGAACCACCTAATATTGGAAAAACATTTGAACCTGTACTGCCCCCTCTTCACAATCCTTTCAACAAAAAAAAAAAAGCGATTATGTTGTGTTATGGCAGTTAAAAAGGGATGGAACCGTTGACTTTCACCGATTTATATATTACCACTATTTGATCCAAATACAATGAAACAAATATTTGAATGCTCCATATCAAATATATGTTTGTTATGTACAAACACATCGTTTTATCAGTGTGAATGTGACTGAAATATTTGTGTCAGTCAGTTCATGATCTGCTTACTAATAAATGATTGATTCAATAAAATTATTTAATTATGCGGTCTGTTTGGCTGCACCAATTATTTATTCCAGCTATTTCATAAAATCATAGAATTTTGGTACATAAAATTCAAGCTTTCTTTGTAGCGCAATCAGTCCTAATTATTTTTTAAAGGTTAAACATTTCAAGTGAAATTTTTCTGATTGAAGTCTTAAATATTCTTAATTTAACTTTATGCTGTCATCAATTATGCTTGGATTCATTTAACTAATAAATCGACAAATTCCAAAGAACCCAATAAAATTTATTGAGTGTTGATTTATTTTAATACTTTCACGACTGTTTGTCGCATTAATTAATTGTCAACAACAACAGTCGTTGTATTAATGATGCCATAAAACTTCAAAAATAGAAAAGAAATGTCGTAAATTAACTGCTATTTCAATTAAATCTTAAAAAGAGATAAACAATTTTATATAGTTAATTTATGATATATATGGCAGAAACGTTTATAAGAAACTTTTTTACAATATTTTCCTACTTTAGTAAATCAGTAAAAACTATTAACTTAACAAACGTTCAAAAGTCCCTAAAGTTAATTTTAGCATCGCATAAAACTGCTTCTAATGAACCTACTTTTCACTATTGAAGCTATAAACTCAATGAGTAACAATGGCAACAACACTGCGGTGGTGGCTAAAACGATGCTCTTGGCAGATGCTTTCTGACATTTTATTATAGCAACGCCAACAAATGAAATTGCAGTAGCGGAGTAATGAGCCACAGTATAATACAGAGAGAGAAAAATTGCTTAGTTTGTAAAAAAGAGCTTAACATATTCCCTGTATAATTGCAATGGCTTATTAAGTGAACAAAATTTAGAATTTTTGAGTGGCTCATATATAGTATACATTAAGTCACTTTTTTCTTCAATTTGAAGCTTCTTATGAATCGATATATTTCGGAAATGGTCAAAATTTTCTATGAAACTATTACTGAAATTCGAATTCGAGCTGTCATAGTTCCGATACTTTGAGAGACTTATCTTTTTTGTATAATCTTGGAATAAATTTCGAAATGCAATCAGAAATAGTGCTCTATTAATGCTGCTTAATCAGTAAAATGGCAATAGATTTATTAGTTTGGCACTAAGTAAAAAAATTTAAGCAGTTTAAATAATTAATTTATTATCCGTCGCGCAATTTCTAGTTTTGTCGTCTTAATGATTTATATCTAATTAAGCAATAATTAAGCCGCATTGTCAAGTATTTTGTAATTAAGTGGATAGCTAGTAGAGTTTAATGTAATTTTTATGGATACTAAAATAGTTTATAATTCACTTAATTATTTTGTCGTTAATCAAATTAACTTAACACTCAGTTCACTACTTTATCTTATTTAAGGGTCCACTTTAAACTGGAATAATGTGCTACTAATTTTGTTGTTCAATCTACGCAAGCCACCCCATCAAGTTATTACTTGTTAAATTTAATATTTT
This sequence comes from Meiosimyza decipiens, assembly GCA_963680825.1. NCBI lineage: Eukaryota > Metazoa > Arthropoda > Insecta > Diptera > Lauxaniidae > Meiosimyza > Meiosimyza decipiens. Next base: position 83,335,001 of record OY804259.1, on the reverse strand, counting down.
CTTCTAGACGAGGGTCGAATAATAAGTACTCGGCGAAGACCATAAAGAAATGGTTTATTGGGGAAACTTTATATTATTCTTCAACGTGGTCTGTTTTATGCACAATATCACTCCAACGGTGCTAAAGCTATTCAAACAGCAAGATTTTTCGAAAGCTGAAATTAAGTTTTCTTGGCATTTGAGTTCTCAGAATTTGAAAAATTTTTTTTCCACGTAGCCATTTCTTCATAAGTTAAAATAGGAATCACCTTTATGGTGTCATATCTATGGGAAACGGTGGATGATATGGCTGCTCGTATTCAATAAGAATGCAGTTGCAAACAAATTATTTCCTCACCACTAAACGCAGCAGTCATCTTGGGGATTGCTTACTCATATCCAAATGATAATACCGGCCAACACAAATTTTGTGTTCGCGTTCTAGATCTCAAATTTTGATATCATTCATCATATAATTGATAAAAGCAGTATAGTTTCATTAGTTGAAATTTGCTTTAGTAGGGACCAGAACGACATAAAAGTGCAAAGTTACACTGAAATGAACCCACTAATGGGTTCCGGAAAAATTACTCTTCCTGTAAAAACCACACATCGTTTTTTTTTCACTGAATTATCGTAAATTGAATTTTATTATGCTTGGCTCTTTACAAATCTACCTACGAGTAATTTTGAGTAAAGCTGAATAATTGAAAAATGTGTAATAGATTTCAATTAACGATATTTCTGAGAAACGAAAGAGATTTCAATAAAATTTAAAGTGCATTTTGAAGAAGAATAATTGCTTTTTCGGACTACATTAATACTTTTTATAAAAATATATAACAAATATCTCGGAGAACCGTGAATTTCGTACACCTAGGTTAGAATATCTCAGAAAGCACCATCAGAGAAATGCTGAACTCGGATTCGAATTCAGCGTATCAAAAACCTTCGGAAAAGTATATCCAGGGGATATATTTGCATCTGATTAAAATGTTTGTAGCCTCGCTCATATGTTGGTGTGCATTTCATTTTCACTCAATACCATATTGGCGATGTCTTAACCAACCAGGGGTGTCACCGCACTTTTAATGTTGAGGTTCAGTGCAGATAAAGAATCGCCCTGTTTTCAGATGGAGATCTTTCAGGCTTAAGTGTTAGTTAAAGTAATAGATGATTTTTTAAGGAACGTATTGGTTTGTAAGATAGAGAACATGCGGGTATGCAGGGCCTTGAATCATCTGATAGCATAGTGTGTAAGGGTGGGTCTGATCTCTTCTTAAGCTCGGATGCTGTGGGAGGAATAACTTCTGTTGCCATTAGGGACATTGTCTAGACCTAATCAGCAAAATTGGTAACAGAATGGTAGCCGTTAGTGGCTACATTGTACTGATTTCTCATTCTTGATACGAAAAAAATGCTGCTGCAGGTGGAGTTATACTACATCTACTTTGTTTTTATCAATTGACTGTGCTTTTTGCATTAATAATTTATTATTAATTATTATTATGTTTTTCCTCAATGTTAATAGTTTTTATTATTCAATATAACTTCCACTATCATAGAAAATTGAAAAAAAAGAGACCAAAATCGTTCAATTTTTCTCAAATTAGTTTTGCTCAGTGTAACAACTACTCGTACATGCAATGCAATTGTATCACTAGCAAAACACTTTATGGGATTTTAAAATTAAACACTTGGCCACATACAAACAAACGCCAACATACCTACGCAACGCAAGTGCTTTCATAAAATTGTGAAAATGTCCGTAAACACTTTAAACGCCCTTAAAAGTGGGCGTTGGCGACATTGTTGATTTAAATATGTATAAAACTTTATATTTATAAAAATAAAAGTGAATATGTTGCATAGCGCGCACGACAGCAACAATTGCTGTCAACACCAGTGATGATATCAATTGCAAGTTTTGCCACAGCAGCAACAAATCACAATGATGATGATAACAATGCAGCAAGCAGCATTTTGTTGTTGCTATTGCTAAAAGCTGCAAAGTGAAAATTTCAATCTTTTTTTTAAATTGTCGGCAACTTTGTTTTGTTTTCTTTGTGGCTGTTGCATGTTGGTTTTGGCTGCTGTTGTTGATGGCTACAATTGACGCGCATGGCCAAACTCCGCTTTTCCAAAATTTAGGCCCGAAAACATTTGGCGCTTATTTTGGAAATGATTTTCCAAGCCTTTGGCAAACATAATGAGCAAATAAAATTTCTTCCAGATTTGAAGCATATCATTATATGAAATATTTGGAGAACTAGCAGAATAATTTCTTCAGGTTTCCATCTTTTTCCTGACTCAGTGCTGGAAATTTGAGATTTTACGAAATTTTATATGAAAAAAAATTTAAGTTAAACAAAAATTGTTAATGCTAATTCTTATTTAAAACAACTAAGTCCATAGTGATCGATTTTGTACCAACCAATTATCGCTTACAAAAATATTTTATTCGATTATTTGAAAAACGCCCAAACATTTGTCGCCGCTTTGAGTACAAATTTAAAACCTCGTATAAGGGCACAATGAAGGCTTCCATAAACTTAATGTGTATATGTAAATGCGTAGCCTGTCCAGGCAAAAATAATTTTAAAAAAATAATCAAATTTATTATAAAATTGTCGCCCCTTAAATCTGCCCAAAAACCGGCCGCGTTGCTTGTTCGCAATAAACTACGATTTTGTTGAAGCGTCTGGCTGTTGGTAATTTATGTTTAAAAATAAAGAAATAAATTTTTATTGCAAATTATTAAATTCACTGGAAAATATTTATTAATTGAGTAAAATAATCAACCATATTGTTATTGTTGTTGTAGCACCATTAATATTCATTAACTTAAATGAACCACCAAATTTCTAATATTTTTTTTTTGTTGAGATTTTTTCTGTGTGGGCAGTGAACATAAATTGCTTTGTTAATAATAATTTAAGATATGAGATTTTTTTTATTGTAATATTTTTGCAGTATGATTCTCAGAGGTATTCAACACGTAATCTAAAATTTCAAAAGTATGGTAACTATCAGATTATAATGATTATATTGTATTAAGTACCTACCTATTAATTTTAAAAAAAATTTTGAATTTAAATATTTAACCGAATAAATAATTGCAAATATTACATTAAATGAGCCAACATTTTAAATAGCAGAATATGAATTGCGGGGCGAGAGCATGCTCCATCATATCAATTTCGGAAAGTGAAGGTGATTCGACCCATGCGATTAACAAAATAATTAAACCAAAATTTGAATTCGCATCGAAGAGATAATTCCAAAACATACTAACTATAAAATTGAACTTTCATCAACAGGGTGACGCGGAGATTGTAAATTCAAAATCATGAAACGATTGCGTGAGAAAGGGAATGTTCGCGAAATCAGCAAGACTTATAAAAAATTTGGAACTTGATTTTGCTACTTGTATAAATAAAAAACGAATAATTTTTTTATTTTTCAATATTTTTTCTTATTCGAAAGTACAATCCTTTCGGTTAATTATTGAGCACTATTTTATTCAAATGACTGCCTCGGCTGGCGTCGCAGTAGAACATGTGATAAACCCAATTTTTCATTACATTTTTGACTGTAAGGAGCTCTATTTGACGGATGGTTTCACCTATTTCGCCCTTAAAGGCTTCAATCGTAGCTCGATTTTCAAACTTTCCATTGAAAAGGTCGATTGTTGCATGGCTTGTGTGCCCTGTTGAATTCAAATGTTGTCCAAGTTTATATCTTTAGTTATCACTATTCATTGAAACGGATCTTCCTTCCTCGTCTTCAAAGAAAAATGGCCTAATGACACCGCAGATCTAAGAACCACACCAAACAGTTACTCGCCTGTGAATTTGATGTGCACTAGACACGACTTTTTTGCATGTTTACGTAACCACCGAGGTGAAAATGGGCTTCGTCGGAAAAAAATAACTTGCGCTGAAAATACTCATCTTCATTTTGCAAGCGATCGATCCATTTCCTTATCCGAAGATATAAAGCTTGCTTCCTGTCATCGAATGACAATAGAGTTGCCACACTAAAAAAAAAAGTTTAAAATCCGAATGCTAGATGAGCCCTCTGTATAACTCGCGGATTTTGCAACACACAAATGAATGATCCCGTCAGACTTTATCCTGTTTCCGAAGCTAAAATTACTACTTTGAGATAAGTGATGGAGCCCTAAAAGTTTGTGAAATAAAATTTGCCACATTTGTTTTAAGATTGCGGATGGTTAGCTTGTCAGCATGTACTCTATTCGGTGTCTTATTTAAGGCATTTTCACTGACAAGTCCATGCTACACATCATTAGAAATGTATGTTGGTTTTTATTCTTTAATCTAATATCAGTATTCATACCACATTATTACTTTAAATTAAAAGAAGTATTTAATTTCTTCATTCGAATGAGTCATCTCTAGCCACTGTACACCTTAAAAAATTATTCCTCATTTATTTGCCAAGAATTCAATAAATTTCTAGCGCTTCGAACACTTGATTAAGCACGCACTTTATAACAAATTTGATGTGCAATTAGAAGTGAATTTGACAGTTCGTCGCTCAGTCATTCACTAATCTTGTGAGTTCACACGTTCTCACACCCAACACAATATTGCACGTGTCCTTTGAAAGCTTTCCAATTTTGACATCATAGAAAAGAAAATGGTGGATTTTTCTTTTATCGCCCGAGGTTGATGTCAAAACTTCTTTTATATCTCTACCATTTTTGGCGACATTTGGCATTAACTAATGGCTGCTTCCGTTGCTTCCCTCAACTTTTATCCAAGCATCTCTATCATATTGATTTATTTATCCCCTTGCTTTTTGATTTAATTTTTTTTCATTTGCTGGTTAAGTAAATATTGGAAAATTGAAACTTGCATTGATTTTGATTAATAAATTTCATCATATTTCATAATTTTTCTTTATGTTTTTATATTTGGGATCTTGTAATAAAAAACTTTGCGCATAAATTGATTTTCGTTTTTTTTTTTTTTTTTTTTTTGTTGGAATTGCCCCGCTTCTATGATGTCAATAAATTTGTCTCACAACTTCTTAAGTTGCCGACGACAGTTGGCAACTGCTGCCACAGATGGCAATAATTTGTATCTCTTTGACGTTGTCAAGTTGATCAATCAATCGTCTTCAATTTACTGAATTCAACGCTGTGCCGTTCGGTTTCATCTTCATTGATTTCAATGTGTGTGACTAAATTTTGTCAGACTGAATCTTGTAGTAGTTTCTAGTGAATTTCTTTATTACGAGTATTTGCCTTTTTATTGGATGCCAAGTTTTTTTGATTCCGATTTTGACTTTGAGATGAGGGTCGTTACCATTTTTTATGTGATTTCACTTGATTTCCTTTGTACTCGATTTTGTTTTGCTATTCATTTGGAAAATATTTATGATAAGGGTTATTACGTGTGTGTAATAATATCATTCGTTTGATGAATATTGAAATGAACTTAAATTAGAATTAATGGCGAAAACTCGAAATTTCGAGAATAAGGGTTAAGAACTCAAAGTTTGGGTGTATTTTTTTAAAATTAAAATTTCAACAATAATGGTTTTGCCACCATTTGAAAAGGCTATCAAAATTTTATGATTTGAAAATAGAAATTCAATTTGCTCAAAAGTTTCGACTATCCTAAAATTACCCAAAAATAAAAGAAAACTTCTTCAGTTATCAGGTTTCGTAAGGAAAATGGCTCCTTTGTAATTTTAAGTATTTTTTTAAATTAAAATCGCTCAAGAAACAAAAATAAAGGACATTTTCCATATAATGCAAACTTCATGTTTTTATAAATCAATTTCGGTCGATTTTTTCCAAAACACTTTGAAAATATCGCATAAATTAACCTATGCATGTGATATCCAATTTATGCAAGTAAACAAACAAAATTTCTAATTAGTTTATTTGACCAAATACATGAAAAAACCCTTTAAATTTCCTACGATTATTCATTTTTTTGATGAATTTTATTCTGGCTTTTAGGTTGCAATTTCGGACAATCAGTATAACCATAATAATACTGGTTTAGTTTTTTAATAAAATATTTATCACAAACGAGTACTTATACGAACATATTGTCCTGGATTACATAAATTTAAGCATAGCAAAGTTATTTATCTCAGTAAAGGTTGGCCAATCTTGTCACATGCGGCATACAATGTTTATTGGCACAGCCAACAATATCTTAATTGCTATCACTATATAAAATACTAATACTTATATAATTAAGCAAACCAAATTACTAAGCTGTACAGAAATAAATTTCAATCTTTTGCAGTATTCAAATGAATGTGAACTCATTTAACATGGACCACAAAAAAAAGACCCGCAGTCAAACAGCATGAAATTTTAGCATTAAATCACTCAAGGCATCTGAACAGCAAGAGCAACACCAACCACCTGCTGTAAATTTAAATGTTGCACATGGAGACATTCGTGTAATTTTGCTTTTTTTTTTTTTTTTATTATTATCTGAATCAAACAGATGGAAATACATTTGGAAATATAGGAGGTATTTTGCCCATAAATACAAAATGTGGCATGGCGCTGTGCTCGAATTGGTCAATAAAATAAAAACAAAATAAACTTGTTTTCAAATAAATTTTAATGGCATTAAATACACTCACTGAAATTCAGAGCAATTTATAATTTTTAATTAATATTTATGATATGTTTCGAAGTAGAGCACAAAAATTGAATAAGCACTCAGAGTTGGATGAGAAAGTCCTTGTGAAGCTTAAAACTTAACATCTTCACTTAACACTTACAATTTTGTGCATATGTAGGTAGCTCAGCACTCATTAAAATGACCACAACACAAAATTAAATTTTATGATGTTATAACTCATCAATATTGGCATCATCGGAAAGCATCAGAGCAACTCTTGTGTGTCAAGTGAGTACTTTAGTATTTACAATTCAATTCGCATTATTATTACATATTCCTGCATTGGTAAGCTACACTTGAGCTCACTGACTTAACCCAAATTCATCAATCGATTCATTTTACCATAAATATTGAGTGTACATAAAGTATCATTCATGAGTTATTAACGTTACAATCGGCACAGTTGTACTGTGGCGCATAAGATGAAGAAGAAATTGCTACATGCTGCAACCACTAGAAATTCCTAAGCTCAAAATCCACTTAAAACTGCAACTAAAATTAATTTTCAACTTAAACCCTCATGAACCTCATATGCATGGTAGTGATTAGTGTTCTATTCATCCTGCCTGCAAAACTTTTGGCTTTGTTAAGTGCAATCGATGTTTTCATCAAAGTTTGATGTGGAGTTATTATGTAGGGAATAATGCAAAATTAAATGCAATCTAAATAAGGTTTCTAAAAAAACTTGATGCTGCAGTACCTAAGCACCCACAGTTTCATCAGGATATGAAAACTTTCAGACGGATAACATGTTGAGAAATGCGTGTAATGCTCCCAAAAGTGTGGAAATATTAAATTTCCATTATATAGGCTGTTTGCTCTCCTTTGATTCAAAAGATATTTAAAAATACAATATTGTCTGATTGTGCACATTTTATTTTCGCTGGTCTACCTTTAGTTCAAATAACCTTTAGAAGCACAAGAAATGTTCGGAGTGAACAAAATTATCAAAGATCAGAAAAAGGTTTCCAAGTATAAAGAAATTGTAAGATCAGAAATGTTTGAAGTTCAAAAATCTTGGTTACTAATTTGCTAACTACTCGTATCTAATTTTAACCAACTGAACAATTCAATATGAGGACTTTACTAAATGTCAGTGAACTTTGAGAATTTTACTGAAAATAATTTTTTGTAGAATTGCACCACGGCGTAATTCGACGTCACGTGACATTCAACGATTATAAATATATTGGAATTTTTTAACTCTTCATTTATATTTATTTTTTAGGTACAGCCGTCGGCTATAAAAAACTACGTTTTCAAAATTCTGCAGCGAAACGCAACTGAAATCTTAGCGTGCTCTGTCCAATCCACGAGAAGGACGATCCCACAATCAACGCCAACTACCAAAGAGTAAGCCTTGCTAATATGCTATATGAAGTTCTGTCAACCGTACTGTGTGAATGATTGTGATTGCAGCACATCATCAACAGGTTAATTGGACCTTATCAGTGTGGCTTCAGACCTCATCATTCTGTCATTAACCAGATATTTTCACTACTCCAGCTTTTGAAGAAAGCCCAAGAAAATCAAATCGGCACCTAACACATATTCGTCGACTATAAAGCTGCACTATATTCCGCTACATCTGAATTCAGTAAGCTCATCCGTATTAAGAATTGGAAAGGACCTCTCTGAGTTAAAGCGTGCTTTCAAACTGGGTGATTTTCTATCATGTAACTTCTTCAATTTCGTGCTGCAAATGTTGACATCTCCGGTACTATCTTCTATAGAAGTGTCGTGCTGCTCAGGTATGCTGATGATATTGACACCATCGGCACCAATGTACGGACAGTCACCGCTACAATTGTCAAACTTAAAGAGAGTCGAATCGATGAATCTCTCTCAAGGCAAAATATCTTGTGTCAACAAACAAAGAGTGCCGGGGTCTTAATCAACACGTTGCTGCTGGAAACTACACATTTAATGTGGTCAAGGATTTTGTCTTTCTTGGCTCCAGCAGTAAGACCAATCATAAACTCAGAAGGAAATTGAAAAAAAGAGCTCTCTCTCTCGTCGAACAACAACACATTATAATACACTCATTCTTCCCAAAGAGAAGATTCCAGAAATATACTGGTGGAACTCGTAGAAAAGGAGGTCTTAATCTCCATTAGAAGAGCCAAGTTGACGAGAATCTGAATGCGCATCGAATTTGTTTGATATGAATTCCAGCAAGACTTAATTGTGTCTGCTATCACATTTATGAATGAATTATTCTTTAGCACGTTTCAGTTACTTCGTGTGGGTGTCAAAAACCAAATGTTTTATTTGATCATAATTTTTCACTGAAAATTTTTATGATTGCAATTATAAGGTTGTTAGTGTAACCTCAAAAATCTATTAACATAAAGTTTTGTCAGTATATTATTTAAGTGCCCACGGTTATCTAAATATCGCTCGCATTTTGCATTCATTTTATTGCCTGTCATTTAATTAACTTCACATTTTCCCCCTTGCAAATGCTGGCACATTTCTTCCTACCAAAAAAACCACAACCAATTAAACGAGTTCACGTTCACTTTTATTGAAGTGAAATCGTGTCTTGGCAAAGATGTTTTAATGGTAGCGATTCTAAAATTCTCAGCAATTGGATCGTAAAATACAAGATTTATTCAAGTGTAGTCCTCTTACCAACTACTGTGCTATGGGAAGAAGGTATAAAAGATATCAACCTAGCGCTGGTACGTGCAAGTGAGTCTGGAAATTGTGTCACAAGCGCAGCACTTTACTTAGGTATATGTAACTGACGTGACACACACATACTACAAACGAATATCACACTATCTTAGCTGGCACTTAATTAATTTATTGAGTTCACATAAACGCACCACCGTTTCTAAATGTGACGTAGTGTAGGATGTTCTTAACTTGAGTGTAGTATATTTTATCGTAGTTGTCATTTCTTCATTATCTTGAAATTAAAAACGAATTATTTTTTTATAGTTTTTTCCCTTTTTTCTGTTGTTTTTATTTGACCAATTTACGCAGTACTCAGCATATCCTCTACAAAAAAGTTAAATAGATGATTGTTAACCTATTTTGCACAACTTTTATTTCGGAGAATTAAAGAGATGGGTTTGAAATATAGTTATATAAAGCAGTTATACAAAATGTTCAAATTTTTTTCAAAAGACTCAAGCAACAAACCCATTCATTTCTGCAATGTAAAGCAATTTTTCGCAACTAAAATCTTTTGAAAATATCGACTTTCCTTATACTGATTTTTGGATTAAGCGAACAAAAAGCTTTGTACAAAATGGTTTAACTTTTTTAACTGTTATTCTTTGATTCGTCTATTTCCTCTGGCGCTTAAAGTCTGAGTTCGAGGTTTTTTTTTGCGTCTTATTCCATGTTGTCCACGTTTTGACGTTCTCAACAGCAAGTTAATTAGCTTCAAATTTAATGACTTTTTTTTTTTTGATGACTTTGTTAATGTCAGTTTTTGATTTTGGTCATTACGATGGGAATAATGACGATAGCAAAAGAATAAAACCACATTGATTCTCCTATGGTCCCTAGTGCTTATTACAAAGAACGCATGTTTGTCGCACATGTGCAACAGACTATAAAAATCCCTAAATAATGTGACAGACAGCAAAATACAACAACTATGTAACTGTGTAATTAAATTGTCATAAAAATCAACAAACTTAATTAACTCTGAATTTCTAATTACTTGCATGGTTTTGTTTTTGGTAAGTCATAAAAACTTTCATTAAAAATGCATAGTTTTTAATGCATTTCGTGTGATTTGTTAGTTTTCATTTGATTTAAAATACATCTTCTTTATAGAAGTTTGGACAGAAATTCTGTTAATATTTTTCATGTCAATGTTTCGTAGGTTATATTTTCGTTATTTCAAATTCAATTTTATCATGATTTAATTGTAAGAAATTTTAATTTTAAGCAAAACTATGTATGTGAAATATTCACATTTATTTTAAGTGACATAAATTTATTCAACATGGTGTCATAATTTTAGTCTTATTGCTAGTTAAGTGAACGCAATACTGTGCGATTTCCTTTTAACTATGATAAAAGGAAGTCTATAGTTCTCTATCTATATATGAGAACTATTGCATATATAATATCCGCTCGGTAATCAAACTTTGTATTAGCCCAAGATAAAATACTGCGAGTCGCTTTAGCTGTTAAAAAATATTCATTGTACGATGGGAGTTCCAATCATTTTTTTAGTTTTCAATATAATCACATAATATCATACATTTACTAGAACATCATATTAAGTCTTCCAAACTATTAAAACAAAAATATTGTATCCTTTGAAATGGGAATGAGCCAAAAATAATAATAAACAGTAAAAATAACAACAATCAAAATCAAGCAACATCAAAAGCAAACAATTTTCGGTCAAAATCAAACAAACCAAAGTAAAGATTGGAAAATTGTGCAAATTAACACTTCTGCAATAACACTTGCGATAAATCGCTGGTACTCAATACAAAATCGGTTTTGTACACCAAATAACAACAACAATAGCTACAACCATGAACAATAGCACAATAAATGTTCATGAAAAATCCGCAAATAAACAAAAATTCCATGGTTGATGAAAGTGAAAAAGCGAAAATCCATAAATAAAATAAAACAAGAATAAATATTTAAGGAAAACATGAAAAGGTCAATCGAAGTCGACTGTTCTACATGCTACAATTTAGTTTGAGACAAATTATAAAATATCATTGCAATCAAGAGTTCAGCTATGAACGACGAAACATACGTTGAGATAGATTCAGTACGAGTTTTATACTTCTAAGTAGAAGAAGCAGGTACAAATCCATTTTAAAGGCATGGACAGTTACCGAAAACTGTGAATCCACCTAGCTGCCCAGAGCTCCGATCCGACTATTTGAGAGTTATTGTGCGCTAATGAAAGATGTCGAGTGTTAAGACTGTAAAAAAACTAGAAGATTTCAATAATAAATAATAGGATACTGCTGACGAAACAACTGAACAATACCTAAGATGTTACTGAAAAACAAATAGATAATTATTTTTTGGATAGTCGTTAAGATTTTGGACAATAAATGTCGCCACTCAACCACAGCAAAAATTACGCATTTAGTCAAAGAGATAGTTTCAGTTAAGAGCAAATCGATGACTTGGCTTGAAATCATTAAGTGAGACTTCAACATATTAAGAGCCTTATTAGAGCTCAGAAGTTTTGAATATTTAGAATTGAAATTACTTAGTGTTGTAACTACAAGTCCTAACCCAGCTCATGTAGGGTATACAAAAAAATAATAATAATAATCGAAAGCGTTAAAAATATACAAATGGCTAACAACTTCTCGTTGCAAATAATCAACATAGCAAAAGGGATAATACATATTTTCACTTAACCGATTTTGGTGTTAATAACGCGAAGGACACATGTATGTACAAAGCTGCAAGAGGAAACATCCCTCATAGAAAAAAGTCAGGCTAAAACAGTTGAACGTGCCAATGGAAAAATTTGCAGTTTTAGTGAAAGGCAAACAAACAAAAATAACACAGCAGCAGCAACAGTAAGGAGTCAAATATTGACAATGCAATGCATACACATACAAAGCGTATAAATTAGAAAGGACATTCGGAAGGAAGGAAGGAAACATGCATATCAGCCAGCTAAACTGCTAGCCAGTGTTGCCGTTTGAATATAAAATATGCCTAAGGTGGGGAGTTTTCGAAAAATTTTAGTTTTGAATTACAAAATCATCTGAATTTAGGGAATATTTTATTATTTTACATAAATAATGGGTGATATTAAATATTCAAGAATGCATTTAAATAGTTTGAAAGTGATTTTTGTGCCAAAACTATGTTATAGCAATTGGCATTTCACTTTCTATATGAAAGTGGTGATTTATTTATGGAAAATTGTCTAATGTAAAGTGAGCTTTCAAGACTATCCTACTTTGCGTACGATATGCAATATCTTATGACTTAGTCTACATTTAAATAGGTTCATTCGCAGAAGCTTATTTGCTAATGAGATACTGATTATCAGTCACCAAAGTCAAATCGAACTTGATTCTATATATTTCTTTGATTAATAAGAAATGGGTCTTTTGGCCGCAGCCCGTATTGATTTTCTTAGTGTGAGATACAAAAATTTTCCTCTCAGCTGTTAAGGATATAGCAACCGAAAACCATCCTATTGTCTGGCAACACTTCTGCTTAATGCCCTCATGGATGTTATTTTTTGTTCCACCTGATTTTCTTGTTATTTTGTTCTACGTCATCAGGGATTATTAATATTATTTTATTAGTTTTCTGTTTAGTTTTGTTCATTGCATCTGTGAGTGTGGCTTTTCTAACCCCCTGCGTTTATTTCCCTTATTTAGCTGCCAGCCTTTCATATATTTCCTTACATTTAACTGCCATATTGTAATGTTTTTATTGTTCGTATTTTGAAAATGTTACTTTTTTGTTTCTGTTTGTCCTTGCTTACAAACATTAAGGCGACACATAAAGGATTTATTTCTGTGGCATTCATTTATTTTCTGTTTAATAGCGCTTAGTCCTGTCTCCAACTATTGAGGGTTGCAAAAGGCAAAATATGCTTTGCTGTACGAATTTAATGATGAGCAGTTAGTATCCCTTGAATCTGCTTTTTGTACCGCTTGTCTCAGTAAATCGGATACTCATTATAATGAAGCCTCATTTAATGCCATTCAAGTTACTTTTTAATGCACTCTGTAAGGATTGTAAGAAAAGCCTACAACAATAGTGTTAATGGAAATGTGACTTCTACATTATTTGTTTGCAGGGATTTATTATAGTGAGCAAAATAATTTGTTATATTTTGTTTTTACATCAGGCATTTAATTTGGGTTTTTAAGGACTTTTCTTTTTGGTCGAAAAGGATTTTTGATAAATTTTCGAGGTAAGGCTGAATTGAAAAAAGCTTTTGCAAAAAGTTGGAGTAGCATTAGAAAAGTTCTTTGTATCTACCATCAAAGTCTTTGATATAATTCACTCTTTTAAATTCAATTTTGCAATCGGATTAATTTATTTCAAGGATCACTAAGATATCATGCATCTCAAATAATAATTTCATGATTCTCAAAGTTTCGTTCTGATCTTTCCTGCTTACCAGTGGTCAAAAATCTATGGTGTCAGATTTCGCTTCATGTATATATTTTGTATAAAACTCAAACAATTTTATTCTAGATTCCCCAAGATCTCGAGCACTGCTTTGAAAACTTCTTCCCAAGACCCACATGTCATGAACATTACTATATAATTGTATCAGATTCTCAGACTTTCTTATATTGTCTGGTGTTTGATATCTATTTTCAAAGTTTTTCCATCAATTCTTAGTAAAAATATTTGCAAGGGAACTAAAATTTATATTAGCGAACGAAGTAAACTGTTCTTGGAGACGCTGTAATAAATTTAACGCATATTTTTTTAAAATTCATTTACCATACAGCTTAAATTCAGAACTGAGTCTGCCCATATTTATCTACCATAAATATATTCAAATTTTGTGATTTCCTTACAAAATCACAAAAAAATATTTTCATTGATATTTACTCAGTGGCAGTCATGCAGCTGCTATTATCCTGACGCCCCTGACACAATTAATTCTTTACTTTTGAAAAATGCCGCATCTATCATATATGTCTGTATACTGTAGTTACCTGCATCCAAACTATTCCATTTTATTATCATTCTCTCAATGCGACACATGCACATAGTGGCTCTCTTACCTATAACAAGGACATTTGAAAAATGTCCTGCGTTTTTCTAATTTTCCATAGTACCTATTGCCGCAACCAAAGGAAAAGAAATAAATTACTGCAAATAAAAGCAAAACAGTGAAAAATTGTGTATTGAAAAATTCATTTAATACTCAGCAGCAGCAACAACAGCATTTCCGATGCGTTTAGCTATCCTGTGCACATCCTGCAAGCGTGAAATTGCAAAACGAAACGAATAAAGAATTTCAGAATGTTGAGGCTGCATATTGGTTGACATAGATGTACGAGTGCAAGCTTATACTCTCAGCTATGAGTTAGAGTTTACCAGCATGATTACAATAGGGGAAAGTAGTTATCCTGCGTATTTATAGGTTAGGAAAACTAGGATAAGAGTTTCACATAAGAGTTGTAGCACGATGTGAGTTATGAGTATGTACTATACGCTTGGATAGAATCGCATAAGGATTGGAAATAATAGTGGTATTAAAGCGGCTTACTAAGGGATTGAATTTTTAATTAAATTTAACATTATGGACTATGCTGCTTTAAGCTTTTGGAAATTGTTTACACAAAAAAACTCCCGGTTTGATTAGAATTTCTGGCAATTCCTATATAATTTTTAGCTCTAAAATCATTTTGTTTGGTCAGCTGCTCCATATAAGCTAAGAATTATTAAAAAATTATGCCTTTTATATAGACAAGGCGATCAACGCAATTACTAATTTTATAAGAAAAAAATATGTACCGCGACAATATCAACATCAAAAGTATTTTCAACGGCACCATAGCACTTATTTTTCCAGAATGGGATGCACTATCCCAAACAATAATAACAACTACATTGAACCAAACACGAATTATAAGTACAAACCTGCATATCGCATATCCAGTTCAAAAGTGACACTACTTAAAATATTTCATGTTCGAGTTTGCCTCATTAACTGCGCACTTCTCCAAAAAAATAATTTTATAATTTTAATAAACATTCTTACCTTATTGAGTAGTTAAAATTATATGAAATAATAAAGTAACAACTTCATTCTCCACTGATTTAAAAGATTTTTTACTAAATATAAAGAAAAGTTTTTGAGATGTGTCACATTTGAAGTGGGTGTGCAATAGGTATGTTGCAATGGCTAAAAAGTTATAGGTCTACAACGTCGACGTTGTTATCATTGTTATCATTCTATGTAAAGCTTTAGTATTCCAAAAACTTCAAACTTTCACTTCATTGCCCTTTACAAACCCATCAATATTTCGACTTTCATACTGAGTGAACAATTTAAAAACCAATTAATCTTCATTATCCTTTTTTTTTGTAATCAATCCGTAGCACTCCAAGATCCAATTAAAATTCATCAAAAAGGCATTTAAGGATTGCGCTTCAAATCTACCGAATAATTAATCATTTTTTCTGTTTTCAATATACTCGCACACATACAAAGAAGTCACATTAATGCGCAAAATTTATACAACCGAAGCGAAAAATGAGCAACTTCCAAAAGCGAAATTCAGCGATTTCGGTTACTTAGCCTGTTATTGGCTCAACGAAGCGTGAATCCTAATTTTTCAAAGTATTTGTTACGGCATTCAAAATTTGACACACTCGAAGGAAAATGTCAAAAGGACTGAAAAATGCAAAAAAAAAGCCTTTTAAAGTTGATGTCTTTTTATGATATTAATTTCGTAAAAGTTTGTTCCAGTTAAATAACAAAAAAAAAACGCCCTATGCGAGAGTCCGACAAAAAAATGTTGATGGAAATCATTGACCATTTTTTTATCAATTTTTTTTTCTCTCTCTCAATTTTGTATTTAGTTTGGGTCAAAGTTCATCAAATCAGAAACTCAATTACCTTGTTTAGCAAGTCAGTTAGACAGCCTTCTATTTATTGACACCGTTTGTTTTTTTTTTATTTTTTTTTCTCACTTTTGTTTGCTCTGAATTCAGGTCAGCTGCTTAGATCCACAAGGGAGGATGCGTATGGTGACACGGTTTTTATACCAACACTCTGTAATTGTCAAATAACCCTCAACGATTGTGTTGACAAAAAATTAAGAGGATGACAAAAATCGAACGATTCCCTGCATTTTTTTATAAATTTTTTATGTTTTGCTTTATTCGTTTTAACTTTGATTTCTATTTTATTTAGACGAATGGAGTATGCATTCATTAAAATTGACATTTTCTGTCTTTCTATATTGATTACAGAATTTATAATCCAGCAATTTGCAAAGAAGCCACGCAGCTTTAACACTCTCTGCTGTTAAATTTTCAAAACTCGAACTTTAAGTATCGTCTATTCTGAATATAAGGACAGATAATTTCTTTAAAACCATTCCTCATCTGTCAAGTGTACTTTTAATTCTATATTTTCGGCATTTTTTATATGCCTATCTTAGTGACAGCCCAATGAAAAATGATGCCTTAAAAGCTAAAAAAAAAAATATTTAAAAAACCTACGCATCAGCTGCTGTTCATTTATTAACTATTTTTATTTTCCGAAAACCAACCTCTGGGCTTATCCTCAACAATTGTGTTTACATCAAGGTTACTACCTACCTACCTTCATGCATGCCTTTTTTTGTTGCCCTTCCCGAAATTCAAGAAAAAATATAAAAGCAATAAATACTTAATGCGTAATTTGATGTCAGTTCTTGTCTTCAGGTTAGTCCTTTTAACATTTTTGTTGTTTCTTTATTTTATTTTGTCAAATTAGTCGGCATGTGCTGCTGACGAGGATCATTTTACCTTCTATGAATCATTAAAAAATGAGTATGTGAAAATGTTTGGTTAGTTTTTCTAGCTCAAACCGCATCAGCGGCGGCGACATGGCATGTTTTCATTCGTTCGCTTCTTTGACTTTGATCGTGTCAATTGATCCTATCACAGTTTTGACAGCAAAAAGTAGACATTGATAAATCTTCAAGTTGATACGAAATGAAAAAAGAACAACGTGACTTTACTACAAATAAATAATTTTTTTTTTTTTACAACAGGTAAAATAAGAATTCAAAATTAAAAAAAAAAAATTATGTCTCCCTTGCATTCTTTATTATTTCATGAAGCATACGTCCTCCACAAAACTATTGCAAAGTGCACGATCAGTACCGACTGCTATCAGTTTTTCTCAACATTTCCCGATTTACGTAAATCTTGTTCTAGTCAGGGTGTAATGATACACCTGTAAGGTGAAGTCATTACGGAGAGCCATGCCTGCTGAAATTGACACCAATTTACTTTAACTTTGATCAATGAAAAACAACGATTTTTAAAAAGCAAACTTAATAAAATTTAAGTGGTAATTAATTTCAATATTAATGAAGGAATTACCGACAGCCAACGTTTCGAGAGAGCAAATATTCTTATAACTTCACCTATAGTTGTTCAAAAACGTTTTTTACTACCCTCAGGGTTCCATTCCAATGCTTGGCAGCAGTCTCAGAATGCAGAATGCTTTGAATGGAGCTCAGATTTTGTCAGCATCTATTGGGCAATTGATGACGGTATTGGGTCACCAAATTTTCAGATTTTCGCGAAGAGAATTATTAGTCAACGCTTTTCTGTAAGCCAAGTTCTACAGCCGTACAGAGGTACTAACTTCACATTAAGCTCAAAGTCTCGTGTTCGTAGAGAGGATTGAAGACTTCCAGATATTACCGTCATTAGGTGATCATAGCTGTTCAAATAAGAAGTTGAATTCGCATGCCATGAAACTTTTGCTGGCACTGTGTTCGAAAAGTTTCTTTTAAAATTTTATATCTTCTGGGAATATTGCGTTAGGATTAAAAATTGATCAAAACTCAGATTTCGATGCAACTATTATAAATTAAAATTTTTTGTTTGAAATATGCAAAACCATCCGAGAATTTAAGATCCGACTTCTTTCACTTTGAAAAAAAATTTACCGCGTATAGTAATAGCATATTTCCTTGAATTTAGTGAAGTATTGTCGGATGAACTTGCTTTCTCGAGCTAAGGTCTTGGATTGTCCAAGGTTTGCCGGTCAGTAATTTCGATTTTGATATTAAAAGGTGAGTATTTTCTTTTATGTTCATATACGGTTCATATTCATAAATATTATATCGATAATGAAAACAGCTTTGAGAACGTTTCAAGTCAATCGGGGTAGGAAGCTAACATTTTCCTGAATTGTCTCCATTTGATTCTTAATTATATGGTACACATATACATATACATACATACATACATACATATCCCTAGTAGCAAACGAGGAAGCTAAAAGCCTAAAATCCAACTTATAAGGTAGAAATGTCGTTAAAATAGCTTGTTATCGTAATTAAAAAGATACTTTACTTTTGCAGCGAAATTTTGGAATTATAATATTCTTATAGAAAAAGATATTAAATCATAATAAAGAAAGACATAAAAAGGTGTTTAACATGTATTTTTAAAGTTCATAATAGGCTTATTATAAAGACACCAGATGACATGTCCACGTGTGACTTTATATTATACATAATAAAATGCATTTAAGGACATGAGACAGTTTTTCTCGTGCGTGTCTTCATACTTCAAACATAAAACTCTTTGGAAGACATGCCGTCTCATGTCTTCATAAGTCCAATTGTTGTCTTTGTATGACGCTTAACCAAGACAAATTTAAGTAAAATATGATTCGTTTTTATCGCATTATATATATATATTGCTTGGACACAGGTTCAAGGCCGGCGTGGAAAATTAAATTAAGCATAGAACTATATAGAAAAAATATAAAAGAACTAATGGCACTCTATTTATATGTATATAATGCCTTTTGAAGACCTCAGAAAGATAACTTTACTTGAAGCTAAAAGAAGCTATAAAATCTTTTTTTTTTGCTATTAGGGATATATAGTTGTATATATATGTAGTATAGAAATTTTTATTTCGATTGAAAATTTTTTTGTATTTTGTTTACAATTTTTGTTGCAATTAAATACTAACATAAAAAGCCATTCCATATACTACAAGCATATTTTTCTCTGCAATTGTCATGTCGTTTAAAAAGCTGTCTATTGCAATATTTAAATTGCTTGTGCTAACTTCGACAGCAATAGTTATGCTATTACATTCGCATATGTACACATTTGCGAAAAATGCACTTTTTTTATTAATTTCATATGCAAAAAACTTGTTAAAAGCTTTTCTATGAAAAAAAAAAATGAATAAATATAGACCCTACAATTGTACATGAACGAAATATGGAAAGTTTTTTTTACAAAAGATTAACTTTTATTTTAGGCATTTTAGAATATCACAGAATCGTTGTCGTGTAGAAAGAGAACAAATAGAGTACCTATGCCAAAATGAAATGAGGTCAACATGCAGCACCCAAACATGTATACGCCGAGTGTGCACCATGCGTTGCATTCAGTAGTGGCGAGCAAATGCTAAACGCCCGCAGCAAAACTTTCAGCAGGTTGGTTTTTGATTCGAGGATTTTGTGTGCCTTGTATTTCTTTCTCTAACATAAAGTTTGTTCAACTTTAAAATGGTTATATTTTAGTTGCATTTTTATTTTTTTTTTATTATTTGTTTAAAAGTGTCCCATTTTTTTGAAAGTTTTAAAAAGTTACAATTTTTTGTTGCTAAATTGTGAATGAATTGATGAATGAAGCTCGAACTGTGAGGCAGTTAATTTGAAGCACAAAATATATATTTTATAAAAACTATAAGCACTTTATTTATATTCTACATTTTTATTTAAAATACTTTAATGAATTTTTTTATGGCTGTCTTAGAAACAGAGTTGATATTCATTAAATGCAGCAATTTTTTCTATTTAGCACTTAAATGCTTCAGATAATGTTAGCGGAATTACTAGCAGTATTGTTAGGGAAATAATTTTAAATTTAGGTAAAGAACTAGAGTGTTCTTGAAATGGTTCTGTCTACATTGCATTATAATTTCTATGTTGCAATAGAAATTAAATTTGTTTTGTAAGTCATTTATGTGTAAGTCTATAAATGTTAATTACTGAAAATGCTTTTTAATTAGAGGCATTACGTTTAATCAACAGCTCTACCCTACAATCTGTAAAACAGCAATTAACACATTTCTCGCATTAATGACTCCCTAAATATTATTATGATTGTCGTTATTCTTTATTTCTTATTTTCTTCATAGCCATTACGCTTTTTGGTCTTTTTAGAACTTACGCACTTCACACGCAACACACAAATTTTTAATGAAAAAACAAAAATTTGACATAACTTAATATTTGCGTCGAATAAAATTAGAAGTATTCCTTAAATAAAATATTTGAATTTGCGTTTGCTTCGATTCGTCATGAAACCAACAGCCCTGCACTCAAATTTAGCAATTGTGGACGAAAACAACGAGCAATTCGTGTTAGGCTCCGGAATGCATAAATATGTATGAAGGCTATAAAACACGCAACGAGCCTTTCTTTCGATAAAAGGGCAAAAACCGAAAAATAGTAAGTAATAAGTCTTTGAAAAACGTTAGAATTGCCTTCGACATTATCGATATGTATATATCTTATTCAATGGCCCAATTTAGAACAAATTTTTCACGACTACTACATAATAAGTGCTACTTAAATGCTTAAAAGTCAAAATCTGAGACTGTAAAAAATTAACATTTTGCGCATATAACAACCTCGAAATGCATTTAGGTGGTACAATTCTCATTGTCAGGCAGTTGGTATTTATAGGTCAACAAGATTTATTGGCTTCTGAGTCTGGAATTCATTGACCAATGGCTCTCATCCTGATATTAAATTAACCAAAAGCATAAGTCGAAGGATTTTTGAAGCCTAAGCACATGTTCATATCTACAATTTGCATTGAAATGCAACGCTTGGGCTTCCCAAAAAAAAATGTTTTTCTCCTTAAATGGTAAAAGTAAAATATTTTTTTTTTTTAAGCTGATGAGTTTTATTTGTTTTTTTTTTTTTTTTTTTTGTCAGCAATATGTTTTAAAAACAGTCAATAATTCAACAAACAGTGCAGATAATCATCAGTATTCAGCGAGCATTGCAAATAAATATGACATATCGCTATTGGATATTGTTTACCACTGTTGATAAAACACCCTTCACAAATTTGTTAAAAGTACGTCAAATTAAAAACTTCTGTTGTTTCAATAATAAATAAAAAATAGTCAGTTTTATTCTAAGTAATTATTCCCGGGAAAACTATTTTATGAAAACCGTTCGCTGCAGCATATCTGATTTAATCTCAACGATTTTTTCTGGTGTAGGTATATGGAATAGAGCTGACAGATTATTGCATCATTTAATACAATATTATACTCTCGGTAGCATTCAAAAACAATTCAGATCTATATTTAGTAATTACATTACTAGAAGCAACCTCAAAATCATAACATATCGCATTGTCATCATTGTCAATCATTTTATAGCATTATTTTTATAAATAGTAGTTTTTTAAAAATTCAGCAACTTAAATATAGAAATAGCGCCTAAAGTGGCATAATCCTACCCACCCAATTTTCACTACTACCCATACTTTTAACTCAGAGAATCTGTTAACTTACTACATTATTAAACGTCTGAATAAACTTTATTTGACCCACTAACATTTACTGAGTGCCTGCTTCCATAAATTATATTCAAGAAGCTCAAGCCGTTAATCTGTCACCATACTTCATTACGCAAATGAAGATGCCCATAGTAAAGTGTATAAAGTTGTGTGGAAACAGAAACTGGTGGGCCGCTCATATACCTTTTGTGGAAACAACTTAAGGCTAAAAGTATGATGCTAACAAACATTTTTAACTGTGTGCAGAGCGTTGGTTTCCCTGGAAACGACAGCTTTTATTTGACCAAGTTCTTAAATTTAGGTATATATAATGATAGTCTAAATAGATGCAATTAAATTATATATAAAAAAACACTTACGGCAAGAGATATATAAAAGTTTTAATTGAAGTCTTACCTGAAATGAAAAAATGTCAAAAAAAAAGATATTAGTTATAAAGTAGTGGAAATATGCAATAAATGTTAAATATAATAAAAAAAAAATTGCAGTAAAAGTTAAGGTTAACCTATGATTGCAAGGCCATGTCTGTTGAAATGTTAAATCGAAAACGAGTTAAATAAATTAAAATGGGTTAACACAAAAAAAAAAGCTTACTAACTAGTTATGTTGACAGCATAACAAACTCCAGCTGGTGACATTTGAGATCAGCAGGCCAACTAGAAAAATGTAAAAAATGCAATTAAAGAGGGATAAATTAAACACCACGTGCAAAGTTACAAAATCACATTCGATTTGTGCTGGATTCAATGTGTCGAATGGTGCAAATTTTAAGCTGAAAAATAATATTTAACACTAGTTATGCTCAACCAAACGTATAGACATCAATTCATTTAAAAATAACACAATAGATATACAATTTTAATCAAAATATTTGGATTGAAAGAGCAGAGCCTGGGTTCAAGTCTCATGTGGCATAAATTAACCATAACCTAACTACTGACGCTATTTTTTACAAGAAAATCGGTCTTCGCCAGTAAGTTCAGTTAATATAAAACTCAAGATAAAAAACTCTTAAGTTTTTGCATTTCTTTAAAGAAAATATTTTTTCATCATCCATGTTGTTACATTAAACACATCTAAACACTAATTATGGCAACCAACCATATAGCACTTTAATGTTACAACTCACATATGTAGTTGCTTTTGGAATTACATACCGCAAACACATACGTGGTCAACCCTTTAAAAAAAAGAAAAGTAAAAAATAGTAAGGGCGTTCAACCAAAAATAACATACATTTAAAAAGTAATAAAAGTGAAAGGATCAACAAGGATATTAGTGTTTCACAAAAGAACTTCTTTTGCTAAATTAAAGAGAAAACATAAAAACAAACTTAAATAAAAAGGGAAAGGAAATAAACTAAAAATACAAGGCAACACATTGTGAAGTGCTCGTATTTTTACAATCTCTGCAGGCACTTACTCAAACTAACACATGTGCAGCACGTATGGTCAAATAACTAAAGATCTTTATAGAGATTGTGCTGTAATGAAGAGTCTACTTCACGTATGTATGGTATGTATAGAGTTACCATCAGAACAAAATATTTCAAAATCCAGACAATGTTAATACTTGGGTTAATAAGTTTACAATTAATAGCGTAAAAAATTATTAAAATTGAAGAGTTATCAATAATACTGGCAAGCAAAACCTAAAATCAAAAGAAACCGCAAAATTATCATTGTGAAAACGAAGCATTATTATGAAGTGATGCTGCGAATTCCAGTAATTTTCAGACCCAATACTACACAAGGAATGAACCAACCACCTATATTCCTTCAAAATTAATCAAAAGAATAGAAACTGAAACACAAAAAAAAATTCAGATGCGAAAATCAATAATGCCAGATCGGAACACTCAGTTTCTCATCCATTTCAGTCATTTTTGTCAGACCGTTCTCAAATTACAGCGCATAAAGTTTGAGATCTAGCAGCTCAGGTGAAAACTTATAGACATAATGGGATCAGAAAAAATACATATTAAAATTTAATATTTAATAAAAATATTTTTTTTTCGGAGAAGTTCGTCTTTAATTATCTTTTACGGCAACCCTATATGCACATTGTACACACATATATACAAACATAGACATCTGTATGTGTCATCAACTGCCATATTAAAACGGATGTCCATTTGCCACAATTAAGTGTGTGTGTCACATTGGACCTAAGTAGTTGTCGGTTTTGTTGTACATATTAAAGGATAGGGTAAACTATGAGCAAAATCGTAATAGTTAAGATGACCATAACAATGGCATGCGTTTGTCGTATTTATAATGCTATTGTTTTTGTTGTTTTAGTGTTATAGTATTGGCCGTCACAAATTGCATGCAGCCGCAGCTGCTGCTTACATAACAGATTACTTTGAGCCTATGTTTGGCAACTGTTGTGTAAGGATAATCTAAATTGAAATTAAACCGCAACAATTATGAACATCCCTTATATCTAGGAAAATATTCCCTACAAAATTCAAGTTTCAAGCAAAAATGGTGCAGCTTCTTAAATATATTGTTTCATAAATTCTTTTTCATTTAAATTGATATTTTGTTTGATTTCTGAAGCTCTTATAAGTAAACTTTAGTATTAATCTATTGCGTAAGAAAACACTGCAGTTATAAATCATAGCTTCCCTTTAAATTGAAGATATTATTAAATGAAATTTCTATTATGTACTTTGCTCAAAATAATTTTTGTTGATCTTGGCATTTCCGTAGCACAACAATTTCAAAGTTATTATTAAACTTTGAAATTCACAGATTTATTTAACTTTAATCCCATGAGTATTGTAATACTTTTACATTATAATATTTAAAAAATTTTCAATAAAACACAATAATCATCATTACAGAAATGGAATTAATTTTGTAACTGCAAAGCGAGACAGCGTTTGTTACATTAGCCCCTGAAGCATGCTGTTTGTTTTAGCAAATTGTTAGACGCTGTCAAAATACCAACAAAAAAGAATTCGTGCAGCGACAAAAGGAAACAAATGCGGTACACAAGTGTATTACGGTCGGTCTACCCATCTGTCTGTATAGCCCTTATAGGTCGAGAGGCGGCTGTAGAAAACTTATGCGTACTTGAATCGTGGACAAATTTCACACTAAAATCTACCGCAAGGGTTACCGTACGCAAACATGCACACATGCAAAGATTTCAAGGTCAGAGGTCACAAAAAGAGTCACAAAATAGTGTTTGCTATTATCTCGTTACCTTTTTATCGGACAGAGATTCAATTTGAATAAAATATATTAAGTAGATTCTCATAAAAAACTTTCGGTTCACGTAAGCTCTCAGCGGTTTTAATAATGCTCAAAGGTCATAGGTAAAGAATTTTTAGTGAAATGTCGTAAATTATTAGATTTTTTATAGAAAATTTGAGCTTTTTGTTTGCATCTGACTCAACATGATACCCACTCGGCATGTAACGTTTCATAAAGTTTCAGAAACAGTACGTAATGTACTAGAAATTTGTGTGATTTAAAATATTGGAAACGGAACAGAACTCTATCTTACTTATATATTTCAAAGGATTCTGAAGTAATTTTGAAAGGTTACTGATTCAAAGTTTCCATAACCTTTCCAATTAAATGTATCTGACACGTTATACACGAAATCTTTCTTATATAATCACTCTGAAATATTTCTGAAATATTCATCAATTAATATTTCCTAAACTTTTCTAATTTAATCTAAAAAATTTTTATGATTCCATGTATGACACTTTGTTAAGTATAGTTAACTATTAATTATAAACTATGAATAAAACTAATCGCACGTGATGCAAACCAAAAACAATGAGTCCGATGACGTAACAAAAAATTTCTGTTTTTTCCCTCAATCTCACAAGATATCTGTATTGTTTAAGAAACATTGTAGAAAGCTTTCTGAAATGGAAATGAAAGATTTCTTATTCGATTTCATTTGAAATATTTGTGAATTATATACGAAACGGTACATGCCAAAGGGGTATGTACTACATTTGGCGAGAAGAAAAATGATACTATGACTCATGAACACTTTAGCTTCCCTAGTAAATCACTCACTTCATGGGCATTCATGTGCTTCCTCTATTGTAATTTAGATATAAATACTACCATATAAATTATGAATATTTCATTCATGAATCTTATGCAGAACACTTTTTTGTAGGCGCCTCTTGGACTATTAAAAGTCGACATTGCACTGTACAATCATATCTGCTTATGTATACACGTATGTACATATACATGTATGTATGTGCGCACGTCTTTAATGACTTCACCGCGGGGCTTGAAAAAGTAATTTCGGTATGAATATGTTTGCAAATTGGTTTCCACTGATTTTCATGCATTTAGCCAAAAGACTTGAAATTTAGCATATTTTCACTGTTTATAATGAGTAAGGTAATTTATAATTTTATAAATGCTAAGCATTTGAATATTTAGTCACAGACATTGTCAACGAAAATGTATGATAACTTATTATGGTTAATAACTAGCAGTTGCCGGATAATAAAATGTACTTATGGGACTGACATTATGAGGATATAGAATATTAAATAAAAGGTAAAATGGGAAATAAAGGGAAGCTATTTGAGAGAGATTAAATGTAGGGAAGATTAAAAAACAGATGCATATATTCGTTTAAGAATTTAAGGAAGAAATGGGCAAAGAGAGAAAATAAAAACATCCAGGGTCAGAATTACTCTGATGGCTCCGGTTTTCGTGATAAAGGGTGTTTTTTTTAGAGGTATAGAGCTTCGAATTGAAATAAAACACAAGAAAATCGTTTTAATGTCCATCAATTTGGCTTTATTGGAAGGATAATTTTATGCCATTAATGTTTAAATATGATTCCGGGCATGTGGCCGCCGCGGCTGGCTCGAATAAAGCCAATTCTACAGGTCCAATTTTGAACCACTTTTTCGAGCATATGGGGCCGTATGTCGGCAATAACGCCACGAATGTTGGCTTCCAAGTCCCCTAACGTTTCTGGTTTGTTGGCGTAGACGAGCGACTTCACATATCCCCAAAGAAAATAATCCAATGGTGTCAAATCACACGATCTTGGTGGCCAATTGACAGGTCCATTCCGCGAAATTATGCGTCTCATCGAATGTTTCCTTCAATAAATCGATTGTGACGTGCGCTGTGTGGCATATAGCGCCGTCTTGTTGGAACCACAACTCATCCACATTCATGCCATCCAATTCGGGAACAAAATAGTCGGTTATCATGGCTCTATACCGGTCTCCATTAACGGTAACTGACTCTCCAGCATTATTTCGGAAGAAGTATGGCCCAATGACTCCACCAGCCCATAGAGCACACCAAACAGTCAGTTTTTGTGGATGTAATGGCGTCTCAAGGGTCTCATGTGGATTCTCTTCACTCCAAATGCGGCAATTTTGCTTGTTGACGTAGCCATTCAACCAAAAATGAGCCTCATCACTGAACAAAATTTTGCGATGAAAATCAGCATCGAGATCAATCTCATTTTCGGCCCATACACCAAAATCACGACGCATTGCATGGTCTCGCGTCTTTAATTCTTGCACAAGCTGGATCTTGTAAGGTAGCAAGCCAAGATTTTTACGCAAAATCTTCCATAAAGTTGATGGACAAAGCTCCAATTGCTGTGCACGGTGGCGAATCGATTCATTCGGGTCCTCTTCAACATTTTGCTCTACAGCGGCAATTGTTTCTTCGGTGCGCACTGTTCGACGTCTCTGCGGATGCGTATTATCACATAGAGTAAACGTAGTGCGAAAACGATCCATGGTTAACCGAATTAATTGCTCTGATGGACGATTATGTCGACCATAAAATGGAAGGAGCTTGCGGTAAACTTCGCGAACTGAACCATTATTTTCGAAATAAATTTGCACGATTTGCAAGCGTTGTTCTTTTGTCAACCTGTTCATGATAAAATGGCAAACCAAATTGAACATAAATGACATTAAAGTTGCCAGATTTGACCATAAAATGCCAGTTTTATCTCTATTCGAAAAACAAACCTTCAAAAAAAACACCCTTTATTATCTTACAGCGAAAAATATTTATTATTTTAAGAAACTATTAATAGGGTCCGAAAGAACTACTCTTTCTGTTCAAAATGCATTTGGATTTGCCCAGATATCTCTTTTATCTTTGAGAAATCGTTTGTTGAACTTAAGTTATATATATGTATGTACAAAGTCTAAGACCAGTAAAACAAGATAAATAATTTCAACCTAAGATTTCTCAAACATGAGATGTACGGAAAAATTCAAATGCATTTTGACCAGGGCCGTATCAAGAGCCTCGGGTGCAACAAGTTAATTTTCCCATACGGAAATCTTTTTTCAATTTTTAAAGTAGTGTTCGTAGATTGTAGTAGAATTCTGTATATAATTCTATAGAAATTCTACTGACCTACACTGGGATAAAACTCGGCCCATCAGCGGGAGGGAGCAGGGAGCCACGCTACCTCTTTCCCGTTCGCGCAGAACGGGAAAGCGTTAGCGTGGCTCCCTCTAGATGATACATAGGAAATTTTCGGTTAATGGAACCGTTTTTCCCAGTGTGGGATTTATCATATGTAGAATGTCTGAATTTCCCGCGCGTATAGGGGTCGCAAACACTGTTCGATACCTCGATCAGCGAAACGATCAACGAATTTGCGGCATGCAAATCGAGCAAGCGGCGTTTTTAATACTATTTAGATACTAAGATTTGTTAAAATGAATCAAAAGTATGTTATTTTGTACATCATCTAATAAAACTACAAAAAAATGTAGAATTGTTTTATTCTGGGAGAACACCATGTTCAATTTCTCGTGTTCACTTTCAGGAGACCCCAAAGTCTTTACCGAGGTAAGTATCTTTCAGGACCAAAAAAGTGGTCGACGAGAAGGGGCCCCTTCCCACCGGGGGCCCTGGGGCACCACCCCGCCTGTCCCATGCTCGCTACGGCCCTGATTTTGACGATGAAGAGTAGTTCTTTCGGACCTCATTAATAGTTTAAAAAAAATATCTCTCGATGTCATGTAACTTCAAATATCTCATAAATTGAACAGTCTGGTTTTTGGGTAAGAAGTTTGACCAAATTTTGTCGGCCTGAGTACACTCCTGTGGAATAGCAAAAACGAGTTTACATTTATATACTGTCTGAAAAATCCACCAGAATCAAATACCACTCAATGAACTCTAGCGTTTTAAATATAAGTTTGAAATTTCAATTATCTTCAAAATATTACAGAATCTAACACAATGCTAAAAATCACTAGCACAAATCTATCCATAAAAATACTCGAAATGACTTCAGTATAATTGCAACAGCTTCCAGAACATGAAACATATGTTGTGGGAAATAAAATCCATTAAGCTGAAGATGAAGCGCCACTGTAAAGAAGAAGAAAAACTGAATACTTAAAAAAAAAAAACTTTATACAGCATGATATGGTTGTATGGCAAATCCAATTCTCTAATTGTAAGACGATTGTTAAAAGTGCAATAAAATCAAAAAATAGACAAACAGCAGCAAAGCAGCTTACAAAAAAATTCCTCAGACGCTTAAGTGATTCTACTGCAGTTTAGACAGTGGAAAAAAAATGTAGCTGCTTCTTTTAACTCGAGTAATCTAATCCAGTAGAAGAAAAAAAAAAAAAGAACAAGAGTCATGAATAATATTTTCTTGACTTCCGCAGAAGGTGGTTACTGACCTCATGAATATCATACCATGCAATATTTAACAAACCTGATAGCATGAGGATGCTTTAAAAATATAGCATGTCCAGATACGCGCTAACAACTTCGGTAGTTTTTGGAAGATGAAAATCATCTTACATGTCTATCATTTGGCGTTAATGATGCAGCCAAAAGCAATTGCAACTTTTCTCGCAATTGCAATTAGTGCTGGCAGTGATAAACATTTCTGCAAGTCACCTGGGATACTTGTGACTTTTAGTGATGTTGGTTTCAATCTTTTTGTGTGCATATAATTCCTACTATTTGGCTGTATATTCTATGTGAAAAGTTAAAAGCATTTGACGTAGCCTCTCAAATAGAAAAACTCATTTCAACATCACTAGGTATTACAATTATAGATATACTGTAGCAGATAGCAAAGCGCTGCTGTATAATTCTTCCTTCTGAGCTCACTGCAATGCGTTCCAACTTTGTAAGGTGCATATGATTCAACTATTGCAACTTTTCTTTGTGGTGGCGCTGAATTATCATCAGTTTTTTCGCATCAGCTTGGTCGAGACATTAGTGTCAGTGTAGATCACATCTCATATCGTTCACATCATTCTCAAAACAAGAAGCAGCATTCTGGAATGCGGTTTTCTGCAGCTTACAATCTTTTCCACAAGTAAATGCTGCTGCTGATTCAGATTCGAAATCTTGCAATCACTGTGTTTTCTTCTTTTTTTTTCTTTATCGCTAACCATTTTTGTTCCTAAGGCTATAAATTATCTCTGGATGTGCGTACATGCAACACGGTTGCATAGAATTTTTAATGCTTCTGTGTTGGGTATGAAAAAATTGCATCTAATGATGGTGAAATTGTCTTTTTTACAACTATTGCTGGATCTTATGAGCGTTAGGAATCTGTAAGTTATCATTGTTTGTGTTTTTCTCTTAACGGAACTGTTATTTTTTCTTAAAGTTGTTCTAAGATATTTATTAAGTTCTATAGCAATAGTTGTAAGATTGTGAATAGTTGATAGAAAACTGGTCATACTTTGATTGCAACAGCATAAAAATATTTTAAAAAAATCCTTGCTTTTTTGAAAACTGTATTGGTCTGGTAACTCAAAATTTGAACGGAGTTTTGTATTAGGGCGTCGCACCTCCCGTACAACAAAAGCACCTACATTGCCATTCTTCGTACTTATACAAAGCTATGAAATTTGGTGCATAGCCCCAATTGTCTGCAGTAAGGACTGCGTAGATGTAAGCGTGATTGTACAACGAGAAGTGAGCGGGCATAGCCGCGGGAACAGCTAGTTGTTATTTAAAACGAAACAAAATTATTTAGACGTCGAACAATGTATTGGGGTTAGAGAAGGCTATAGCCCAAAGCTGAAGAGGGGTTCCCAACCGGCGTTGGATTAATGTATTTCCTAGTGGTTGTGGCAGGGTTTGGACTCGGACCCCAAGCTCAAGGGGCCTCTAGCATGGCAAATTGTGGATCTGTGGATGTTTTGTGGCAAACTCTCTTTGTTGGTCATACCAAACATTATTATTTTATGATCGAATGACATCAATTAGTTATTTTATACTCTTTATCATGTTTTCAGTTTTCTTATTGAAATTTTTTAATTTTTAGATATAGCGGACCCTTTTTCAATTCTAAACCTCAGGCCACGCAAAGTCTGAAACAATCACTTTATTTCATACATTTGATATTTTGGGCGGATTTCTTGACTTTTTTTAGTGATAAATTTCTCCAGATTCCACATTGATTTGGTTAATTTTACATATGCACCTTATCACAAGATTTTACTTAATTTTTTGCGTCATGGTGTATAGATTTTCAAGAGTATTACAGATTTTTGGTTTTTGACAGTTAAGAGAGCAGAGTACTTCAGACAATCTACTTAAAGAAAAATTAAACAAATTTTTTAAATCAAGATACGCAAACAAAAACTTTTCCAAAAAGACAACTGAGCACCAAACCAAACGACTGAATAAGCTTTCAAAAAAAAGCAAATTCCTTGAACATGACACCTCAACACAGGTATTAAATCTCTTCAGAATTTTAGAAGAAAAGAAAAAATTGAAATAAAACTTGAAAAACCATCTTCAACTACAATTAAAAAGTTGGTTTTGTTGTTGTTGCTGTTGATATATCTCAAACTTTTTCTGTTTAACTAAATACCGCAAATGAAGAAAAAATTGTAAAAGAAATTCATTGCTCAAGTTAAAATTTTACAAAATTAATTTTGTTGCCGCCAATGTTGTTATTGTTGAGTCATGCAGCAACAACTTTGTCCAGTTTCGAAAGTTTATTTTACGGAAACTTATTTATAAAGATCGCAAGAGCAGCGTAAATACTTGAGCAACAATAGCAGCAAAAACAAAATATGTAGCAAAGTAAACAAAAACATGTGTGGGTAACAGCAACAACATCCTTATAGCAGCATCAGCAACAATGAACAGTGAGCGGCGTGAAACCATCGTGACACATTGACACCAAAGAAAACAGCATTCTGACTTAGAATGAGGTGACAGAACAGGACAGGTCAGGCATAGGTTCCATATAAAAACCACAAAATCTGCAAGTTTTTAGTACGGAAATATCCTGCATTCCCATGCACTTGATCTGCGTGGATAGAAGTAATACTCGTAAGTAGTTGCACACTGCTATGAAAATAGCAAAATATATAAAATTTTATTTGTTTTTTTTAGTCGACTGATATCATTAATTCGATCAAGGAAATATATTATAAATAAATTTTGTCATTCGGTACATGGTTTCCTATTTAAAGGACAAAAAAAAAAGATTTACATTTACGTATACTCATGAAATCATGAAAAAATGGGCGAGTTAACTTTATCAACTTTGTCGTAATGAATTATTAAGGAGTATGAGGGTGGTTCTAGGGTTTTTGGGATGTGAAAAATGGTGACCTTTTTTATTTTTTTCTTATTAAATAAATTTTTTTGGTAGGTAGGGGGCTAAAAATGTTAACGGAATGCCACTGATTCGATGAAAACTCGATTTATGTGTGATATATAATTTTTCCAACTTTCGGTTGTGTTTTTTCTGTTGAATAAATTGACCTTCGTTCGTTTTAATTATCACATTACTCTTGCCATTAGCTTCACGCACGTAAGCCATCGCATCAGACAAATTAACTCCACAAAACTTTCTGTATCGGAGGTGTAAGCCGTCATCTCGAGCATAAGTTATGGAGAATATCCGAGATTTTAAGTAACAAAAACAACAATATCATTGTTATCTTTAAAAATTATTTCGTGGACTTTTATCTGGGAAAGTCAACACAAAGATGATGTTATAGACTTTCAATAGCAGTTGGTAGATATTCGTCCATATTTTCAGAATTGCTCCATTCAAACTCTTTCGTTGATTGTAAGCCAAACGGCTTACAAAGGACGAAGTCCTTTATTTTTAGTTCGGATTTTGTCGGTATAACAAAGAGTGTAAGTCCAAATTTGCAAATCAGTTAAGCTTTATATATTTAGTGTCTACGAGTAAGCATTAACACTGTTAATTGAATTCTTGTTAGGTGAATTCTTGAATTTTTCTAAAAATTGTAGAGATTAATTTTTAATACACTTTGTTTTTTCCTCTTAAAAAATAAATTATTTAATAAAATAATAGTTGATTTTTTGCAAAATTTTCCAATCAAATGAAACACTGTGCAGCGCCATACCATCGTTGTCTGCAGATTGCCGCCTTTGCTATGAGTTCGCTTGTCCGAAACATTCATTAGATGAAGGAACAAATTGTCCGCAACATTCACATGAGACAGCAGCAGCAGGAGTCACTGATGCTGCAGCAGTCACATTTTTCCTATGCTCTTCACCCTATCTCCCTTTAATCTATGGACTTTTAGCGCACTTAGGATGGCGCAAAAAATTACAACTTTTACATTTTGTTAATTTGTTTATTTATTCATAGTGTAGTTGTTGCTGCCGCTGCCGTTGTTATTGCTATTTTCAAAAGGTTTTTCGAATATTTTAAAGCTGCCACAAAAACTACAACAACAACAACAAAATTTAGCAACTGCAACAACAATATTGCATTAGTTAGTTTGAACGCTTAGTTTGTTAACTGTTGTGGTAGCTTTTTGTGGTTTTAAAATTTTAGCCAAGAGAAATTAATTACAAATCGTGAGGTCAATAGATTTTCCTCTTTGCAAAGCCAGTGAAGTGTAGCAGCAGTAGGGGTATTCAGAGATGCTCTTGTAAACTTTTCGTACTTTTGAAATATTTGCATTTTCAGCGCAAATTTTCTTGTTATTCTACGGTAGTTTAGTTTATTTAAGTTTTGCTGCTACACGAAGTGAATGCTTTTTATTAGCATAATTTGGCAGATGTATTTTCATTGCTAAATGAGTGAGGTTAAAGGTTGGCTTGAAGTTAAACTAGAATTGCAGTGCAGTGGCATGTTCATCGTGGGAACGGAAATTTTGCAAATTTAGTCTTTGTTTAGCTTTGATGAATAAAGTAGCATCTTCAAATGGTATTCATTATGTCAGATGCTCCAAATTCTTCAATAATACAATATATTGAGTAAATCATAAAAATCATTTGCTGTGAGTTTTGTAAATTGAATTAATTGAATACAAAACGGGTTTTATGAAGTACTTACTCAAATATGGGGAACATAAGAAATCAAATGGTTTTTAACTTATCAGTATTCGAGATTTTTTGATAGAAACGAATTTAAGACATAAGCATAAGATTGATGTATAATTTAAATTGTAGCAAATATTGGAGCAAATACTTTCAAAGATTTTGAATAATTAAAAAAATACTGGGATTATGTAAGAAAACGTTTTCTAAATTGTTAACTGAATGCATCAAGATTTTATTTGTCTTGAAATTAGAAAATAGTTTTGATTGAAGTTGGAATGAGAATGTTCATAATCTTAAAAAATTACATATAATCAGAAGAAAAAAGAAATTAGTGTTTGTTGCAAAATTTCCTTGCACAAATGTCGATATGTGCGACAAAGCGCGGATTCTTTGGATGCAATATTGAAAAATTGCTCTTACGCACGTGAAAATTTATTTATGTCAAAGCACCGCTTACAGATTTTGGCAGACGCATTGGTTTCAACTCGTTATTTGCTATACGCAATACACAGTTTCAAATAAATTACGGACTAAATAGTAACTAAACTTATTGGATTAAATGTTGTGTCTACGTTATACATACATACAAACATATGTATGTATATAGCAGCACATTTTCATGAAATTTAAAAATAAAAACATTGGAGAAAATTTTGCCTATTATTAAACAAAAACAAAAAAAACGAAAACAACAAAAAAAGTAACACTCTTTTGCACAAAAAAAAACAGAAAATTGTCAATACTTCAGGTGCTACTTGTGCTGACAACACACACGTAGGCTTGTACATGTCACTAACACACGCATATTAAAATGTGCACGCATGACGTAATTTATGGAATTATGTTAGCTTTAATTAAATACCCTTGTTCTATGAATCAAATCCTTTTTTCTGTACTTCCATAGAGATATAAAAAACATAGCTATTCACAACCAACACAACTGGCAGAACATGCGGCAAAAAGGCTTTAAACATATGTTAACAGCTTGAATGGATGTGTTAGAGGACTCTCGTGAATTCAGCCATAACAACAGCAATTTGACACGACAAAAAGCTGGAGAATATAGAAAAGTATATGCTTGTGCATGTGTGTAGACATGTTCCTTTTTAAATCTACATTCTATAGCATTTGCTTTTAGTCCTGTGCGTAAGAAACAAATATGTTGCAAAATTTAAAAACTTTGTTACAATGTTGTTTGTTTTATCTGAAGGAAAAAGAAATTACTACCAGAATTGGCGATAATTCATATGCCTTTAGATTTGATTTTGAGATATGTAGATATATTGGAGACATCCTTGGTATGTTTGTGTCAAACCTTTAAAAATTTTTAAATTAGATGCACCCTAACACTAAGTTTACACTTCATATTGATTTGAACTCACGACTATAACGAAAATTAAATTAAATTTGGACTGATTAACAAACCCTCTTTTGTACGTTATCAAGCAAGAAGAAGTCAGTAGACTCTTGTGCCATCAATCAACCCTACGTAAATATGCAGCAACAACACTACATCTTGATAGCGAATTAAACTGCAATACTCCTGCTACTACACCTTATGAATTCATTCAACAGTCACTTGGAATACTGCCGCAGCATTCTGTTTTTTTTTTTTTTATTTGCTTAAGTGTGTTTTGCCTCTAATCTTCCCAATAAGAAAACAGCATTTAAGTGTAAAGTAAGCTATATATGTATATATTTTTAAAAAAATCCTTAAGGAATACAAGGAAAACAGTCTGAAAAATGTTGTCATGGATGTTACAAACCTTGCACAGATTTTATAGATCGAATCTCAATTTCAAGAAAACTAAATGGATAAGATATGTTAAACAACATGATTATGAAACTCGATACAAACCAATTACTGAAAAATGACCAGAGTTTGAATAGAGTTCAATTCCTTGCTGTATAACAGCCATTCGAGAGATGAATTCAACTCAATCCACACGTTGGGGCTTCTCCACAAAGTCGAAAATCTACCTCACGATGAAGCTTTCAAAAAATATTGGTTTGAACTTCAAAAGACTCTGATACTCAAAGCATGATCTGATATTGATGGAAGTAGTTTAAACTTTAAGTTATTTAGCATAACGAGGTATATAATAGCAACTCGTCTTGATTAGGTGTTTCTAACTTCATAAGTAAATATAAGTTAAAAGTCTCTATTATATCGCTTGGGATTTTACAAACGGCTCCCGGTTTTTTTTAGCTGAAATTAATAAAAGCCTTTTTGATCTTTGATCTACGATAATCTAAGAACATCTGAATTCCGTACAATGAGAAACATAAAATATTTCAACCAACATAAATCACTATTTGATACCAATACAATATGTTTGACGCAAATAAATATTTGATTGCTTTATATAAAATATATTTGTATTATATTCAAACAAATCGTTTTCTCAGTGTTGTGATTCTTTCTATTGAGAATGAAACCGCACAATATATTGATTTTTGAGAAGTCTTAAAACATTTCGATGCAGTTGAAGCTATGAAAAGTAGGCATAAAAAACAGCGCCTAAAGGATCCTGAACAAGGCGCAAACTACCCTTGAGCCGGCACTGTTTGTTCTATATCACCCTGTACAACATTGACAGTAGTGCATATACAGCTACTGCTAAACTTTTGTATGTTTCATTGAAAAATCTTTTTTTTTATTCAATTCACCTTTCTCACAGGGTTGCTTTGAATGGAGAACATGAGTAAATGCTTTGCTTATGCTACCGCTTGAGTTCTCTTCCTCGCTCCTTATGACGGTCTATTGCTGCTTCAACAGACAGCGGCAATCGACACCGTTTATTGCTTTGTTTCAATTGTAGATATTCATACCATCCCGCAGCGTTTCATACACATACGCCAAGCGCAGTTATGTGATTGCCTTACACAGAGTTACGTCTATTGCCACACATACTGACACTGATGTACTGGAGGCGTATTTAAGTTGCCACACCCTATGTGACGCACACTTCCTTTCTCTCTCTCCTGCGTAAAGGTTCAATTTCTTTTTTATTGTTCTCAACACGTCAAAGTACAATAGTTTTGCAGCATCATTTGGAAAATTTCATTCACTTGATCTTTGACTTTGTAAAGGTAAATTTAAGGTTAAACAGAGACTTGATTGGCATCTGTTTATGGATTTCGCTTCCGTTTCTTTGATTCATTCATTCATTCATTCGTTCATTCAGTCAGTCATTCTTGCATGAATTATTTGTTATTCATTGTCTTGTGTTCGTCATTTGCTCCAGCGACTTCGTTGGCGGCTTTCGTTGACTGACTGCTATGGCTCATTCTTCTTCTTCAGCTTCTTTGAATGCAATTATTCTGTTTCTTCTCACGTCGCCTTCACATCGCCTGCTATTAAAGATTTCGAAGCTTTAAGCGAGTTAACTGTAATTTTAATCTCATTCATAATTGAATAAGCTTTGTGCCGTTGTTGTTGTAATGTTGCTGCTGGAATTAAATTGTTTTTGTTGTTGTTGGTTGGCAATGATGGTGGCGTTGGCATTGATGTATTTAGTTCCATTTCTAAAGGTTAATCACAAGTGTAATTTTAACTTTTCAAAGCGGTTGGTTGGATTGCGTTGCACTAGCAGCTGCGGAGCTAAAATTTCCTAATGCGATTTCTTTTGGAATCGTTGTGGCGTTATATCTTCGTCTATGCCTATGATTATTATGGTTAAATGTGTGGCTTCCTGTGCAACCCGTTTGGGTGATTAGATGATAGCACGTGATGGTAAAAAGATAAAAGGCGAATAATTAGCGGTTGGTGGGTTGCGTGTTGTTACCACAATCATTTTTTTTTTTTTTCTTTAAATCAATAGCCTCAATTATTAAAATAAAAAGCTAAAATTTATTCAGATTTATTTATTAAATTATTAGTCAAGGTCTACTTTTCTAACTTCAATAATTTCTGCTAAAATTTTACGGAACATAGTTTGGAATATGCACATTAAATCTCTTTTATGATATAGACAAGTACCACAATGAAAAGACCAGAGTTTACTAATAGGACTGAATTGTAGTCTATTTA
This sequence comes from Meiosimyza decipiens, assembly GCA_963680825.1. Classification (NCBI taxonomy): domain Eukaryota; kingdom Metazoa; phylum Arthropoda; class Insecta; order Diptera; family Lauxaniidae; genus Meiosimyza; species Meiosimyza decipiens. Next base: position 83,296,777 of record OY804259.1, on the reverse strand, counting down.
AGTCGCTGTCATCCAAATCTAGCCTAAACTTAAATTTAATATCTTCTTAAACTTAACACGACAATTGAGTTAAAAGTAGAGTTGGATTGTAAAGTTGTATAAATGAATTCCCGAACTATTCTGAGAAGTCCAGATTCCCCAAAATTGTGATCTTGAAATCTCAAAACCCCAGGGTTGTCAGAAATTGAATTTATAACAAGCCTTAGACAGAAAAAATTTTTTAATGCCACTTTTAATATTTTCACCCATAATACCAAATTACTCAAATTAAAATATGCAAAACATTCAGGTTAGGGAACCTCAGGTAAGCCTGTGTTATTTTTGAAAAAACTTTTATTTATTTTAAAGTTTTCAAAGTTTTAAAACTCAAATTAAAAAAATTTTTTGTACACACACCGCTGGAATAAGACTTATAACTAAACCCAAAAAAAAAGTTGAATTTCAAAATTAAAAACATAATTTTTACCCAAAATTTAATAAAAATATAAAACTACATATTGAACCCAAAAAAAAGGTCATTCACTCATAAACCATTAATTATCAGCAATAGTCGATCTGTGATAGCAAAACGAAAAGGTTATATGCTCAAATACAGAATTTATCTGGCTTACCTTGTAATCACCATAGATATATATCTTGACAGTGTGACCAAAAAACAAAATTCTCTTGCGCTCGGGGTCGGGGCTCTGAGCTAACATCTAACCCTCAGTAATTACCTTAATCCAGCGCTGGTTGGCACCCTTTTTGAGCACGGGGCTGAAGCCTCATCTTAATTCAGCTCTGTGAGCATGCGCACAAGGTGTACCTTTCTCATTTTGTCAATTGAATTGACTACATGAATATCTCCTTAAATTATTTATTAGAAGGCATGCGGGCAATGTTAAGTTTGGCTTTCAAAACAACATAAAAATTATTTCAATGAAATTTATGACCAATCCTAAAAATTACAATTTGAGAAGAAAATTATAAAATACATTGTACTCGTATGCTGTCATGATTACTTGAGCCATGTGCTTAAATGAATAGCGTTTTTGTTGTAATTAAAGTTTTTACAATGACAGCTTTATAGGTATCATAATATCTTTATAGTTAATAAAACTTAAATTTACGACACATAAAATATCCAATAATCACATGTCATATCTATGGAAATATGATTAGGAAGGAAATGTTGTAAACATTTTTTAATTACTAATAGACTAAATTTTACTGCTTTATGATGGCAGTGATGGTGGACGACTTTATGACCCCTTTGCGCCTGTGCTCATTTGTTGTACATGTCATAAATTTGTCGATCTAAAAATTTATAGCTTTCTCTCACAAAGTTGCCCCTTTACGTATCACTATCTAAAAGATATTTATTGCATTTCATGTTTTTTTCAACAGCATATTAATGCTTTTTCAAATAAACTTGAATGAACTCTAAATATTTTATTTAATTGCTTTCAACATTTCACACTTTCATATTTGTGCAAAGAACAAATAAACAAAAGTGTACATGGAATAAAATTTTTGTTTTGTGTATTTTGTATCTGTAGCCTGGCGCTGCATGTTTGCACTAAAGCAGCATTTTCATCGTATGTTTATCTTTATCTTATGTCAATAGTATCTGCAGTTATATTTATTTTTAAGGCAGCATTATGTTGTAAAGACAAATTAGGCCTCATTCCCTTTGCAATAGAACAAACAAATATCAACCTTTGTTTGTGCATTTGTATTGATTAGGATGCAATAAAAACTCTGATCGAATCAAGGCAATAGCAGAACTATGGTAATGTTTTTATGAGCGTGGAGTATTTAAGTCAGAAAAATTAATGACTTGTAAGTTATGAACACGAATATGTACTCGTATCTTTATATTGATTTCTAAAGTTCACAGATAATGGCTAATTAAATTAAATAGTCTACGGCAGATATAGATCCGGAACCTGCTTAAAAGAGTTGACAATCGGCAACTCATTAAATGACCCAATACTTGGCCATGGACAGAATAATGGGCTTCTTTAACCTATACCTGATAGTATAGTTTTGAAAACATGGTTTTTTAACGATTAGAGGTTAGAGCTACACAGAGATTTGAAAATAATGTAGCATCTTTCTGGTTGTTATTCCACATATTGCAAAGATATGGTCTAGAAAAGAGTTGTAACGCTTTTAAAGGTAACATGAAACTTTTAACTTTTGATTTAATAACGTAGCGCCATACTTTTCGCGACATTTTTTGATCCACGTTTGCATCATATATTCAAGCCAGTTAGATATAGAGAACTTCAGCCAATCCGATATTCAAGTAATTACTTAAGCATTTTCAAAGAAAATAAACTTTAAAACTAAGATTGGATTATATCACTACCAGTACATACATATCATGATTTGAAATAAAGAAGCCTTCCATCTTCCTCAATACCGAGCTAGATTTTTCCAAATTATGAAAGGAGTGGTGTCGGCGATCAGCTGTCCTCTGAAATGAGGTCTTCGAATGTATATTCTCCCTGATCTTAGTGACCGTGAATTATAGACTTTTCTGGATGGACTAATATCTATCATTCGCTTGATGTTGTCAAGCCAATGAAGTCAAAAGATGTTCGCCATTTTGGCTTAGTCTTCTTCTCCATACCCCATCCTCGCGTTGAAGATAACATTTATGAAGTAAAATTTTCACTACAACGCCTACCTTAAGTATCCCGTCTTCGGATCTTCACCAAGGTGACATTTCTTTATTTCGAAATAGATAAAGTTCCTAACTACCTCAAAGTTTAGCAACAGATAGTAGCATTTTGTCCCAGATCATCGACAGATGTTGATTTGCTGCTTTGCTTTGACCTCGTTGGTTGCGAGGCTCTCTCATTTCATATATTCAATACCAACAAAGCTTTTGCAAAGCGATCACTGAGATATAGCGATATTTTCTATTTAATATACATGTTCGAGGTGCTGGACAAATAAGTTAAAAATAACTAATACTTTCTGTATTTATTGTAGATCTGCGTACGACTTTTGCATCGTACGTTGGACAAGGTCTTGTATGTTTTATTTTAGGAAATGAATCTATCGAGTGTTTCTCTTATCCGAGGCATTCATTTCGACAATCGCCAATCAGTCCTCTTCCTCAGCCAATTTTATTTTCTGAGTTTGAGCATCATTTAGACAGAGAACACAGAGAGTGGACTCACGTTTATGAGAACAGCTTTTCTACGATAGAGAAGGCAAGATACGTTTCGTTAGGGTAAATTTTCTAGTAAATCAAAACAACTAAACTAAATTTTTTTAGAACGTTGAGCTTTTCTTCTGTTGTTCATTGCAAGTGCCTCTGGTCAAATTACAAAAGAATGTTCTATTTGGTCAAGTACGGAAGAGTGTATGTGCATGTTAGCAAACAATGACACATAAAAGTGCATCAAATTTCCGTTTAAAGGAAGTGGAAGGAATGGAATTGTAAATATGGCTGGAGTTTACTTTTTTAATGGAATTAAGTTCATTTCTTTGTTTTGTGCTTGGTTCAAAGAAGAAAGTTGAATGTTTTAAAAACATTTTCCATATTTTACAGAATCAATTTTTTTTTTCGTTAATTGAATTTAATAACATAAAATGCAGTTTTGATTTCTCGGATTTATTTTTTTTGCTTAATTTTTTCAGGAACACATTTCTTATTTTAAAAGTTCTTACATGAAATAAATTTTCAAAAGTTGACTTAAGTGCAGACACACATACGATGTAAAGACTACACACGGCTTAAACAATTTTGCTAAACATAACTTGCCCCTTACATACATATATGTAATGTCAAGCAGCGTACCAAACAACAGGAGGTGTTCGGGAAATAATTTCTGTTTAGTTTTGGTAAACGAACATAATCAACTTAAGTGGCAAATTACTACGAGTAACGAAATAACTTCAATACACAAGTTGCACAAAGGGGAGGAGTTAACATTTTGGCGTAGTTAGGGCATACAGAGGAACAAAACTTTGGCTTGCCCGCAGAAATTGACACTTTAAATAAGTGCTAATATGAACAAAAGCCAGGCAGACAAGTGGACAGACAGGCACCCAGACGGACAGATTTCGTCTGTGGCGAAATCATTTGTTTTCAAATTTGTAAGCACAAACGAACATAACAAATTTTTACAGCTACTCTACTAAAAAAGTAATAAAGTGCTTTTGTTTAGTTTCATAAAACCATCGTTAGAAGGTACCAACTGGGTTCACTCCTATGTACAAAATAATTTCTGCTTTTTCCATTTTCTAGGGAGCGAACAACAATTTGTACCCAAGTGTCAATGTAATGATATGAAGTGTGGAAATTTAAGTTGGCAGACACATGCTCCACTTTATATGCAAAATTATGCTATGCAAATAAAATGCAATACTCCGCTTTACTACTTACTACCTTTTCTAATTTTCAGAACTTAATTGCTTTGTAAACTAATACATTTTATTGTTTTTAACGGTCGTTCATTTGCAAGACTTCATTGCATATGCTTCTTTTTTCGAAAGCTCAGATAAGTTATATGTGCGCTCAGAGTTCTGGTGTTTTTCTACACAATGTTTTTATTATTGTACCATAGCATAAAAACAAAAGCTAACGTAAGGGAGAGGGGAGGGTTACTTAACCAAAATGCAGTGGGCTTAAGTTGTTCTCAGGTCACATACTTTGAAATTCGTAACGCCGTAGAACTCAGAAAAGCGATTTATAGATTAAAAATTAAATAAAAGTAATAGAGTTTAGTTACTAGAGCTACTATCCTTCTAAGCTATTAAGCTCCAGGCTTTAAATCAAATAAAAAGCTTACTGTAACATAAATGGTGAAAATTTAGAAGAGTTCCTGCATATAGGCAAAGTAACGTAAATCGATACCAGAAAATACTTAAATATTTTTCATCTATTATTTTGATATTTTATTTTATTAACAAAAAAAATATTTTGGTGTTCGAAATGGTTCGATGAATTTGATTGCATATGGAGCATTATTTCTAAAATGTTCATTTCCAAAATTATAATAACTTGTAATAATGATAATTCAAAAATTATCGTATCATGCTGATAGTGGCGTCAGGCTTATCGTCTCGTGCTCGTTCTCGCAAGGGAAATTTTTAATCTGTATCGTTTTTGTTTCGTTCTCGTCTCGTTATCGCCGATATTTCTAGGTTATTCTCGTTCTCATTTTTATATATGTAATACTAGCTGGACCAGCGAATTTCCCGCGCAACCCGTTGTGCAACCCCGTCTACATTTTACGCAGTCCTTGCTGCAGACAATTCGGTCCATGTATGAATTTTCAGAACTTGGCATGAGTTCAAAAAATAGCAATGTAAGGGGTTTTGTTGAATGGGAGGAACTATGTTTACATTTAGCTTGTTGAAAACAATCTTCATTTACGCATCAGGTTTCACAACTGTAGCTGCGAGAGATGCCCAGAAATGTAATTTTAAGCAATTTTGTTACATATATTTGCCACGCCCCTTTGTATAATCTCGTTCAAGTTTTGTGAGGTACTTTGCATAAACAATATACATCCTAGCACCGAATTTCAAAACATCTGCTACCATATGTGCCAAGATATTGCATTATAAGTGATTTTGTATTATGGAAGTTCTGGCTGAATCTCGTTCTCGGCGATAATTTAGTGCCTATCGTACGATAAACATTACATTATCGCCGATAACGAGATATCGGCTAGACTCTTCTCGTTCTCGTCCTCGGTAGAACGAGAAATAATTTTTTTGATATCGTATCGTTATCGTTATAGTTCTCGGTGCCGATAACGATATTTATCGGTTCTCGGTGAAGCACTATTTTCGTTACACTTACAAAAGACCTTTTATATGTCACATTTGGTAAATTAATAATCAAAATATCCTAAACTGAAATTTTGTGTTTTTTAAAGCCTTGAAAAATATAAAAACAAATCAAATAGTTTAATTTCTTCAGACTACCACTCATAATGAAAAATTTTTAACAAAATTTTATCACAATCAATTTTTGTGATGTACATTTCAGAAATAATGCCCCACATCTCTCCGGGGGGTATTTAATTTTGCCAGTGTCAACACTTTTATTTATTTAAAATGTTGTCAACAGTTTTTTCCTGTCACCTGATTGCGTATTTTTACAGCACTTAAAATACAGTGAGCAGCAATTCACTGCCCCTTGACTTACTGTTTGTACATTGTACCCATGTGTTTCAGTAATAATTTTCTCTCTTCAGTCCAGTTCTAGAGGTGATTTCGTTTGCAGTCCATATTTTTTGGCTGATATTGCAATTGCTGTTGCTGTTGCAATTGTACAATGTTGCTGCTGCTCGTGTCCGTGTGACACTTTCATGTCACCTGGACTGACGTATTTTATTACTTATGCAGAGGTAGCTAAAAACAAGCAATCGGCAACAGCAACACAAATACTTTGCCATTAAATGAGGAGAAGCAGAAAATAAAAGAAGAAGAAGTAACATGTTGCTGATGCGACGACAGCAACACACGCTGAGTGAAAGACAATATTGATATTGTCGAGTGGCGATTGTATTTAAATGAAAATACTCTAGAAAAAAGTAAAAAACCACTTGAAGTGGGTTGAAAACTTCAAAAGTTTTTTGCCTTTATACTGAGAAACAATGGGTATTTAAGTTGAAGTGAAAATATTGTGATTTGGATTACAGTGGATTAAGTACTCGTAAGGCATAAGTATTTGAGGCAAGTTTTTTAAAACGAAGCCAATGTCAATCAGTCAGACCAGCAAAACAAGGAAATGATAATTGGTCTTTTTATTATTGAAATCATGGATAAATTGTATTTTCTTACTCTAATGCCTTTTCTGAATCCAAAGTGGCAATTTGTGCAATAAAGCTAACTCTTAAGCCTAAACCAAAATAGACGTGTTGAGACGATAGCAACTAAACGAAAGTTTGCACTCGAATCTTCTGTTTTGAAATTTAACCCAAAATGTTGAGTGTACTGACGACTATTTTACACGATGCAAATGTGCTGAAAAAAGCACAAATCACTGATTTTAGTATCCAGAAATGTTTTAAAAAGATTTCCCCAACAATCTAAAGAGCATCTTAATAAAATTACATTCCATATTTTTTCAACTGCTAGCAGTTCAAACAACACATCAAATTTTAATATTTTGTTCAAAGCATTTGCCATTTAGTTATTTACTACATTAACTAAGGGCTTTCTATCTAACGACTTACAATTTAGAAAACATAGTTTGTAATTTTAATATTTAGCAGCATGCAATAAATAAATCACTTATTTTTGTAATTTATTGCTGTTGATGTTGATAAAATAAAAATTAATTTAAATTGCAATTTAAATAATTTATTATGGTTATATGTGCCATCATGTTTATTAAATGCGGGAGAAAAATCCTGTTGTAAAATTATTAATACAAAGTCAAATAATATATGACAACAAAAGCATCGAAATAACAACAGTACTCGTAATGTGTAAAAATACACAAATTTAACATAAATTATGTAAATGACGCAAAAATAAAAACAAAAGCTGTTAACATTAAAATATGTGTAGGCGAACATATAAATTAACACAATATTTATATGAACTGCAAGAATATTTGACAGTTGTAAAAACAAAACTAAGTCGGTAGGACCAGGTGCTTAAAATTTTATATGTTAAAAGAGTTTCATTAAAAAATTACCAAAAAATATTTCTTATTTTCAATTTTATAAAATATTTCATAAGCTAAGTTTTACGTCATGAAATTTTTTTAAACACAAAAAGTGAAATATAAAAAAACTTACGGAATGTTTTAGTGAAGCGTGAAATTTCATAAATAATTCATCAATTATGAATAATTAAACTCATATGTTCGAATATGGAAAAATCAATTTATTACATGAAACAAAATAATAAAATCAAAATTAAATTTAAAATTCATCAAATGTACAGACAGATGCCGTTCGAATGACAATAGCTGCGTGGCGTTAGTGGAAATCCTACCGTATACACCACGCATTCTGTCTGACTCAAAACAATAAACGTCAGCATGTGCTGTCATTGATATGTCAAAGTAGAATAGCAATTGAGGCGTTAAAAAATTTGAATAAAAAAAACATTATTTGGAAAATTACAATAACAATAAATCGACGTAGCACACACAATTAAAACAAAATCCAATCGTATTCAATTATAATGAATGAGCGTCAAAGTGTAAAGTGTCGGCATTTGACACTTTGAAACTGTCTAACAATGTGACGTCAGAGAACAAGAGCTTCGAGTGACAACCAATGAGATGGTTCGGTGGGCAACGCAAGGAATTTATTACTTAATTAATGCAATCAGTTGATAACATTAAATGTTGAGAATACTACATACATACACACATACATTGAAAGAAAATCTTCACCATATGTGTAGATGGACAAAATTCTAAATGCTTATTTTGATTTAATATTTGAGGGTTTTGTCTGCTTCGCACTTGGCATGGCAAGCATTGTTCACCACTTTTAAGAACTTTTAATTTAAGTTATATTACTTCATCCTACTTTTATGAAAAAGGTTGTTGATTGAGACACATGACGTATCTTAACCTTTATATATCCTTCATGCTCGATTTTCAATAATGTTAACGAAGAATTATTCAACCATTATACTTTAACCAAAGTTTATTCATTTGTATAATGTGGACCATTTATAATTTGGAATTTGATTTTGCTATACGTAAATAAAAAACGAAAAATTTTTTTTGTGTGTTTTTTGTTATATTCAGAAGAACAATCCTTTCGGTTAATTATGGAACACTATTTCATTCAATTGAGTTCTTCGGCTCTCCTTGCAGTAGCCCATGCGATGAACCAATTTTTTTCGGAACATTTTCGACTATAGCGATCTTTATTTCACCTATGGTTGCACCCGTTTCGTCCATAAGAGCCTTAATTTTTGCTGGATGGCTAGCGTAACTTGGTTTTCTACAAGTGATAGTCTAATGGAGTCAATGCACATTACCAACACATTACCAACACGGTTAATAACGCGATTTTTAAACTTCGCAAAAAGTCGAATATTGCATGGTTTCTATGACACGGCGCGCCATCTTGTTAAAACCAACTGTTGTTTAAGATCTCAAAATTTATCACAATCATCTGATCAATTATCTGATATCATTGCGCTTTAGTGCTCATTATTAACTTTAATACATCTTCATCTTCAAAGATGATACCGCCGATCCCGAAACCACACCAAACAGTTAATCGTTGAGGGTGCATTGGCATCTCAACAATCGCGTGAGGATTGACTTTGAATAGAGTTGACCCATTTCCTTAACTGGAGCTATAAAAATATCTTTCTGTCAAAATACGAATCACATTATAGTTCCAAACTCAAAAAAAACAGTAATTAAAATTCGAAACGCTAGATCGACTATAAATAAAATGCTGCCCTTTCGAGTCCAATATCTCACGAACGGCTTGACGGATATGCTTAATATTTTTTAAATTTTATTTGTCATTGTCTGTTAAAGGTTTACAGTAAGCAAAATTTTTAAAAACTAAAAAAAAATCAGAAATATATTATATGGGAGTTTTCTATGGAGAATGCTCATCATAACTTGCGGTTGAATTGATTTAGACGGCGTTGCGAAAGAAACTTATCAACAGCTCTAGTGGGTGTGAGGTTAGAGATAGGGACTGGGAGGGCAGAACAACGACTGACGGGTAAACTAGTTACTGATGAAGCAGCAATCCTCGAAAGTTCTCTGAACTTTCATTCTCAATTTATTCTCGGAAATTCCTTGTGTAGATACATTTTAAGAACTTTTGAAATACTTAACAGACATTTTTATACACAATTATTATTTTTTCATAAAAAACTAAATAAAATACAAACTTGCTATCAAGTCGACCTCTAACATTTTTCTCAACTAATCCAACTTCATGAAAAGTCTTGTTTGTTTTGGTGCAAGCTAAATTAATTTTCTTTTGACAAAAACTATGAAACGAATTGTGTGATTGTTATGAAAATATGGTAATTTTTTCCGTGTAGAAAAGCCACTGGTTGAATATACAAATTGAATAATGAAATGCATGGCTATTTAGACAAAAGGACCGCCTTCGAACAAAATGAAAAAAAAAAGAAGCTATTTAACGAAGCATGACTAAATTGTTGTTAGCTTCCGCTGTCAGCGATTACAACAATGTAGTTAAGGCGTTTCTCGCCCCAACCCATGCAGACAAGACATACAGGCGCTGACTTATTTACATATATTTTCAGTACAAATTTGGTATTTCATAGATATAATTATGATAATTTTTTAATAAGAAGATTATAAGCCACAAAGTTCCCAAAACAAAAATTCCATCATTCAACATAATGATGAATAGAATAGAAGAAAAAAGACCAACCAAAGAGTAGACACAAAATTCTTGCCACAAAAAAAAAATCTCGCACATGCTACAAATTACATGAAAAAAAGGATTATTGAGATATTTCTCAACGCAACTGCAGTGTTTGTTATACGTACAAGTAGAAAAAAAAAGGATATTGTCTCAATTTTGATATTTTTCTTTTATTTTTTTTCGAGACAAATTAATTTAAATTCATGTTCCAGAATTTTTCTATATTCCATTGCGGATCATCAGCTTACGAACGTATATGCAGCGTATAATTAATAACATGTTAAGGGTTATGTTGCGACTCCGAAGACAGCAGCTAAAACTACACACTACACAACAAAAAGGTTCAAAACAACGCAACATAAATGCAACGCTCTGTGCACTGTGCTTTACGCCGCAGGAGCAACATATGTTGCGCATTTTTTAACATGCTGCATGTGTATGCAGATCTGGATGACTATTCAACATTTTAAGCATTTTAATATGCAGCAATGCAGCGCATAATTAGTTCGTAATTATTAACGAGCCAATATATCAGCAGTGAACGTTTCGCTTCATGTCGAGCCAAGCGACTTTGAAAATGGATTCGTTCTCTTGGATAAGGGACCATTCATTCAGTTTGCCGCATCAGTTGTGCTGACATGTTAAGTGTTGCTTCAGCAGCAGTGTTTGTTTTTATTTTGATAGTCTTGGAACAAGTGTCTCAAATAATTATGCTTTACTGTTTAGTAAACAGATATGTTTGCGCTAAGAATATAAGCATTTAATTATGATTGACGATGGTCTATGAGATAATACAAGACAAGTTTCGAAAAAAAAAATTTGTACACAAAATACATGCTCTGAAATGAGTTATATTTTTAATTCATTCAACTTGGCACATAACCACTTTCAATCTTATGAAGAATTCAAAAGGTTCTACTGTCTTTTGTACTAGGAAAAGAAATGTCAAAACTACTGTAGCTATGAAAATTCTAAGCTATACTAAGGATCCCGCTCCACGAAACTGGATGGCACATGTCCATTTCAGTTTTAATATGAAGCATAGGCAGAACCATCTTTCCATATTAAAGGCGTTTTAACCATTGCAACATTTAACTCCTGTGTTACCTTAAGCAAAAATAATACTTGGAATACTAAATTCATAAAATTATCTCCCATATAATTTAAATTAGTTCTTTTAAAAATTAATTTTTAAAGTTTATCTAGTTGACATGTTGTAAACGAATTTATCAGATTTTATCAGTGCAGTGTTTATATGTTTAATGGCAAATGGATAAGGCACATATGTTTCTTAATTTTTTCAGTACAGCCGCTGTGGAAGCACTGACCTTTTCTGCTTCTGTCCTCTCTAACCGCAAGATAGCTGCGGCTGACATATTGAGTGCCGATATATCAATGGTGTTAGAATAAAAGTTCTACCACTCAAATGTGGGTTTGTCTCAGCAAGTGAATGTTTCTACCAGATGACTACGTGTCTCAAATCCAAAATTCATAGAGTTATAGAAGTCTATCATTTCAGTCGATTTTAATGAACATTATATCGATGCCTCTTATATTTTTTGGACACATTCTGAGCAATGGGAAATTTAACGTTGGAAAAATCTCGGATATATCGTTATTTTTCTAAGTCTCACAAAACGCAATGAAATACTTATTGCTTCTCACGGTACCCACCAACGTGATATATCACCCCAATGAAGCTATTATCAAATCATATTCAAAGTTCCAACACAACACTTTGACCATGATTTTCCTGAAGTTACTCATACCTTCATTTCGTAACTACACACGATTACTAGGCATTTTGACCAAAAACGGGCTAAGTGGTGTAAGCCGCTTATGAAAGTTTTTGTTCTTTCATTGGAGCAAGCTTATCTACCATTTTGGTAATTCAGCGATTGCCCTTGTTATCAATCTTGAAAACATGGTGTATTTCTAAATTTTTAAGCGGCATCTGTGCACACTTTCTCCTAAGGAATAATATTTATTCATTTATGTACAATACATCATCAATGTGCATGTAAACTGATTTAAACACCTGTCAAAAGCAGAATGCTTAGATATACATTCAATTATATGTCATCAACTTGCTTAAAGTCATAGCCATTTTTTTCGCGCCCTGGAAACACGATGACAATTTTTTTAATTTGTCTTGTGAAATACAAATCAAATGGATCTTTGATGTTTGGAATGCCATGAACAGCATAAGTTGAGATTCCATAGCGCGTGCGAATTAAATGCTCTGTCTTAGTGCTAACATTAAAGAATGCAATCGGTTCCGTCGTCCACAAATCACTTTTGTCCTTCGGAAAGTAATAGCAATTGCACTTTCATTCCTTTCAAGCGTTGCAGGGCTTCAACGCTGTTCTTGTCACCACTTTTATTCTCAATATACTCATCAAAGATATCATTGACATCACCACTGCATTTCTACAGTTTTTCAAGTCTTCTACAACAAGTTGCTTCACTTGGCTGTTGGTCGGCGGCTTTGACCGAGTGTTTAAAATGAAAATGTGTATGTATATGTAACATAATGCGAAACTTATCAAAAACATAAAATACTTGCGACAAAATGTTCGCTTTGCATTTCTAAAAATGTTTTCTAATTTTCAATACGCTTGAGACACTTATCAGTAACTCGAAACAAACGCGCAATCTATATAATGCTCAGCAGACGCGCTGAGAGTTGCCACTTATTTGATAACGCCAAAACCTTATAATCAGGTCGGTATTGCTTCCGTTTCGGATTTAATTCGGAATTGGAATTGAGACTTTAAATTTAGTTTAGGATCATACAAAAAAGAGAAATACGTCAAATTATCGACACTTCAAGAGCGCAGATTCAGCTTCCGATTTAGAAGAGCTATTGATATTCAACTTCAGATTTCAATTTCACTTCCGAACTAAATTGGAATCAGAACAGGAAAGATATTATGAAGAGTAATCCATACATATTTCTTTATTTTACTGCGAAGACTAGAGCGACTTAAGTAAAAAGTTCACGATATGACTTTAAGGGAACATAAGGGTGTAGCGATTTTGCAGCGGTAACTATAAAAGTGCAACTCAAGCAGCAAATAGGGAAGTTAGCAACATTCACAAATGCATTGCATTTACTAAGCCCAGTAAGCATTTCGTAACATTTCGAAAGAATCATTCTAATATTTTAAGACACTTGCTTACGATCGCATGCAAAATAGTTCATGTTCCGATGCCAAACGACAGTTTTGTTTTGAAGAAAAAGTTATTCGCGAAAGAATCATCTCTAAAAACGTCTTCGTAACGTAACTAGCACGTAATTCATCGCCTGCAAAATTACAAATTTTGCAATTTTTCAAATGTTGATTGTGTTCATTGGGGTTAAAGTACCCAGGAAATTAAAAACAGTAAAAAGTGAAATTTCTGCAACAATTCCCAAAAAAAATATGCTGCATAAAGAACTCAAAGAAAAAACCATGAGAAATATACAGGAAATGTATAGGTTCGTACATTGGTGCTATTGTAACTGAGACAAAACAAATTCCAGACGGCCAAGGGAAAGGATGGCTCTTTCGCTATTGCTTTTAATATGTTTTTTCTCATTTTGCATTGCGTTGCATTTCGCTGCACATTCAGCTGCATTTCGTAAAATTTTGTTGCAAAACACCAATCATTTTTTTACTATTCTTAAATATTTAAATAACATTTTGTTTCAGCTTGTATTTCATTCGTTTGTTAACGTTTATTTAGTTCATGGTTTGTTGAATTTAATTTCCTGGAGATTCTTACAGTCAGGCAAAGTTCAGAAAGGCTCGTAATTACAGTTGCATATTCATGGCTCTTAAACTTGATGGCCTCTGTGCCTGATGTTAACAGCTTTTGGAATTTGATAACCCACGACGTAACGGTTATGAGTATGGTGGGCTTTGGATTCGCTTTAAATTGTAAGGTGCCGCTTATTAAGGGGAGTGTATGTGACAAGGAATAACCATGAATAAGATGATGATGTTTGTACGCAAAAATTTGAAGTAATTTTGCTTTCTTCAACAAAATTTGGCTTTCTCTCAAGCTTCTTGAAATTTGAGAAAACTAATTGAAGCTGAAAACATGGAGGATCTTTTGTTTTTTTTTCCGATTTGATCAATAAATACTTAAAAAATTTTATTGGCTAAAAAAAATATGTATTTCTGACGAACTTAATTCAGAGGCTGGTTGCTGAAGTTTCTGTCAAATCGATCTTATTTGTTTTTATGAATTTGAGGTTCTTCAAAAATAATTCAAAATGAAATTCGAGCAGCGAAGTACTCAACATATATAGCGAAAATGTCAATAAGTCGTTGCCTATAATTCAGAGTAGTCATTGCCAGTATTTAAATGACCATTTGAATATTAAAAAGCTTGCTGGAATATAAATTAATTGCTGTTTTCAGAAGTTTTAGTGTAGTCCAAATAAATTAACGCTTTGGTTCAAGTTTCTGTTGGGATATATTGTACATTCATCACTATTCATCAGATGGAAACAAAAGCCAGCCTTTTTATTGATATTTCTAGAGGCAAAATTATCACCTTTGATACATTTAGCTCTTAGTTCTTCACTTTTTTATGACCAAATATTTCTTGAAGTGCTCATAGACATTACACATACAAATGTTTGAACGATCATTCACACTTGTGGCATAAAACGTGGATTTAGAAATATCTAGCATGGTATCCACTCTTGTCTGAACACTATGGCAAATAGATTTAAGATAAGCCGTGCTTTTTCTTCATAAGACATAGTTTTTGCTAAAAAGGCACATTTCAAATTATCTTTT
Organism: Meiosimyza decipiens; assembly: GCA_963680825.1. Classification (NCBI taxonomy): domain Eukaryota; kingdom Metazoa; phylum Arthropoda; class Insecta; order Diptera; family Lauxaniidae; genus Meiosimyza; species Meiosimyza decipiens. Next base: position 83,281,632 of record OY804259.1, on the reverse strand, counting down.
ATCAGAACAACATAAATGAAGTTATTTATGAAACAATGATGTCGATTCTTGTTTTGATCATAAATTAAATCTTTTAAGCTCATCATTTAACTCAATTACCAACCACTCAGAACATTTTTGTTTCAAATTCGGAATAAATAGTTTATATCAAACAAAAACAAAGAACAACAAACGATCCAAGGGCTACTTGCCACATTATCAAATTTCCCATTTCTATTATCGACCACAACTCATTTGATCCGTCTGCGTCTAAGCACTTCATGTATTGGTTATATGCCTTGCAGATTCACCATTCTTGCCAATCCGAGGCAACAGCAGCCAAATGCAACTCTTAATTGCATTGCTCTTCCTTGGCCCATCACCCATTTCGCCAACTGTGTCTACTAGTTTATGTTTGTTGTTGGAAGTTGGTTTGTCTGCGTCAGTCGTTCATCCTGCCGTTGCATATTTCTTAAATTTTTTTTTTCCAATTGCAACATGCAACATTGCATCCGCTGTTGGAGCTACATATTGCTGCACAACCTGCCTCATTATAGTCAATGCACTTTACTTAACCAACATTTTGTTGCTGGCAACCAATGCGCAGCTACCACTGGGACGGCAGCTTGTAGTCTCTTTTTTTTGCAATCCAGTTTGCGTTTTGCTGCTTTTACGTCTGCCTCGATTTTGCATTTCTTTTGCTTTCATTTTTCAGCTTCCATGGATTTATTTCATATGGCTGGTGGGACATCAGCAGACATGGTATATCGATTTTGTTGCCACACGCTGTTGTTCCTTTTTTTTTGTTTGTTTGTTGTCCTTTACATATGCTGCAGTAGTGCGCCCAACTTTTGTGTTTTTCTTTAACACCTCAGTGGAGACGAAAATTGAAGCACGGAAAAAGAAGTTCAGCAGTTGTAAGTTTCTACTCGGGGAATTTTAGGGAATTACATTCAACTTTTACAGCAGTACGTCATTTTAAATATTAGAGGCAAGTCTGAGCAGCCTTTACACTTAAGGGTTAATGCACATTTTGCCAGTAACGCAGCTTTTGGTGTAGCCGGCGGTGTTCGCGATACTTTTTGCTCAATTTTTTGCCCTATCTTCGGTGTCTTCTGCGTCTTTTTTTTTGTGTACTTCCCTACAGACCGGTTAGACTAGCTTCGCTGGTATTGCATAAGGTTATAGGTTGTTATTCCCTGGATGCTTGCTTTGTTTGTCGGTTGATTGTTGGTTAAATTGTTTGTTTGTTTGACTTGGCCTTAAAGCACTAACTTGGTTGGGATGCACGCCTTTCGGGCTTGGTCTGCTTGTGGTTTTATTGCAATATATTGCATATTCTTTGTTAGTTCCTTATGTTTGTTTTCAAGCATTTATTTCACGACTTCCATTGCTGTTACAGCAGTGAAAATAACTTTAAAAGTGGTAATTTTGCTAGAGTTTTTTGCTGCGCTATATAAGGTGATTAAATTAGAACCACGTGTGAGTCGCTTTCCCCCCAGTCCAGAGAATTTAGTGCTGCATGCTGTATATGGCGCATGTTCTAGGACATTCTTGCATTGTTTGGTAAAGTAATTTCTATAATTGGTACAGAGCTTATTTCAAATGTTTGTCATTTCGAGGTGACACTAGTAATTGCTGTAAAAATTGTAGCCAGCATTTTGTTTTTCGAACAATTTAGCACCTCAAATTTTTTTTCCCAAAGGGCGCGATACACCCTAATAAGCAGCGCACTTAAAAATATTGCAACTACAATACAAATAAAAATAAATTTGGAGAAAACATTTCTATCCAAACGAAATTGTTCAAATTAATGTAGCCGATTGACTTATTATCGCATGATATTTACACTACAAATGTATTTACGCAATAACTACTCGTAAGCGAGCTGAACGTTTTTCTTTGTTCTTTGTGAATGTAAGTCAGCACTTAAAGATGTCCATTTCAGCAATCAGGTTTAACCACAGAAGAGTTATATTTCAATCACTGATACCAAGCGATATATTGTTTGGGCTTAGCGACTCGCTTATGAATCATAAGTAAGAGATTTAAAAGATTATTAATCAAATCGATGCTTATAAGCAGTTGAAAATGATTTCACAAATACAATAAACATTGCATGAAAACAAAGGACCAGCTTAGCAAATATTTGCATTTAAGGAAAATAACGAAAAACGAATATCAAATCGTACACAATGAAACATATAATATTCAAAAAATATTTAATGTACCAATTTAATTCTTCTGAGTAATCTTGTACAAGATTCGCCAAATAATCGCAAGAATTATTTTTTTTTTGTTTTTTGTATGTTGTTATTTATTTTAATGAAGAGTGTTTACTTGGTTCGCTTACGAATTGCGCTTATCTATGATCACGTAAAACTCTTCTAAAAAAAATGAAATTTCATCATCACATTTGTGCAAGATTTAAGTATGTATGTATATTCCAAATTTTTACTGGGACTTAATCTAAGAATATAAATTGGACTTTAACGTAAGCATAAAGACATATTTGTTCACATCAACTATCAAAATTTATTGGAAAAGGGAGCTCGAACTTTGACTTTTTCGACCTGCTAATCGTAACAATGGACGTAACATTATATTTTCATGTTTGTATTTATAGTAAGAAAGTCTTAATGTTCAGCAAAAATTATATAATTAGTTCGAAAAAAGGAAACGAATGCATTATATTCCTATAATACTCCAATTTTCAGCGAGAGTTTCCTAAGAAATTGCTTCTTTTGGAATTTATCTGAAATGGAATGCTCCAAGTTGATTAGTCTTGGATATTTGACCTAATTTCCCGACTGCAAAATAATGGTATTTTAAAAAAACCTTCGAAAAGTCTATACGCATTTTAATATTTATTGGGAGAATGCACATAATTGCTTTTTATCAACTATGTATGTATGTGCTGAACCAACGAATTTATTTTCTGAACGACGCGACTAATTTTTATGAAAATTTTGGAGCCTTGAAGCAGAATCTCGAAAGTTTCAATTTTGCTGCGTCTATAATACCCTAACCACTTACTGCTTGCGTTTTATATACCTCGAATTACACTAGAGATATTTGCATGAGATGAGATATAAAAATTTACTTCTAAGAAATTTCATTTTTATTTTTTAAATGTTAACGATCTAGATAAAATTACAAAACTTTGAGTATAATTGAATTGATAGAATGATTACAAAATGCACAAGTTTCAAAGATTGTCAGTCTGTCGTTTATAGATATCTCCATATGAAAGTTATAGAAGATAAAAAGAAATCATACTAAAAATTTTGATTACTTATTTAATTAATTTTTACCAACTCCAGGACAATTTGTAAAAGTAATAGCAATTGAAAAGATCTTATATATGATATTAAAGAAGCATTATACAATGTTTCCAAGGGCTCAAAGAAATCAACGTATCTCACCTTGAGCATTTGACATTGATAACTTGAGACAGTTTTGAAATAAAATACGAGTTTGGTATTTTCATTGTATTGTTATCTCTTAAGCTTACAAAAAGCTATTCCATAAATTTTAAGCTAGCGGCTTATTTTATTTTGAAACAAAATAATTAAATCTCTAGAAATATTGAACACTATGAAAGCCTCCTGCTTGGCCAAAAATATAGTACTCATGAGGTCACAAAGCTTAAATTAAAGGAACTTTCAACTTAATTATTTTTTGAATTAAAATAATGAAGTCTTCTTGAGCCAAAAAAAAAACTCAAAATATATATTTGAATAAGCATATATTATTAATAATTTCAATTCAAAAAAGTATTAAGCTCCGTGAGCTAAGCTCTGAAAAAAACAAACAAAAACAGAGCGCTGAATAAATTTGACTGTATTGATGTAAAAGTCAAAGTTCTAACATGCAATTTCGGGCCATATACGGGATAAAAAGTAAATAATACGTGCCAAATTTGTGCGACCCATAATATAGAACTATCCTGGAAAATATAAGACGAAATCAGCTCTATGTAGCCATGAGAAAGCTATGCCAAAATCCCATATATTTTTCTGACATGAATACTGAACATAGAAGCAAAAACCAGGTGATTCAGATAGCAAGATGACATTGAAAATAAAAATATACCCGAGTAAGAAAATCAAGAGCTAAAGCAATAAATAAATGCGAAGAAAAAACAAAATCCAGTAAAATACCGAATATGTTAAGGATTTCTTCAAAATCCTCAAGCTTTATGTTTAAAGAGCAGCTCAGTAGGGAGGTATGTGTGTATTGGAAAGTCATGTAACCGATGTGCTAGATTATCCTTAACAAATTCCACCCCTAAACAAAAGTTGCAACACCAAAGACAGACAGTCAGGCTGTCTTTCCTTTGCTACTGCCATAATCAATAAAGACTGAACTGCTTAAATATCCTGCCAGTAACAATTGCTGAAATCCTTGTAAATGTTATTCTTACAAATACAAAAGGATTTGTTAGGCTTAAAATGTAAAGGAGTGTACGTAAGAAGGAATGGAGTATTAGATAAATAAGAAAAAGCGAAAGTAAACAGAATAAAAAACTTAAGAAAATGACAACAAAAACAAAACAGGCAAAACCTAAGAAATAAATAAATATCAATAGCCAAAAAAAAGGCGCAAAAGAAAGGAGCCAAGTAATCTTGGGAAAAATGAGAGAAAAAATTGCGGCACTTACATTTATTTTTTTAATTTCTTCCTTCCACTTTTCTCCATACATCTCGTAACGCAGAATGAAGTAGCGATGAATGATCGAAAAATTAAAGCCAAAAGGATGATGTCGCTTGGAAAGCAACAAAAACAGGTTTTTTTTATGTTGCTTTTATTTATTTTGTTTTTGTTGCTGTTTTATATTCCATGAGAGTCAAAAGATGCTGCTGCCGAGGCTTCTCGCTGTTCTTTTTTTATTGTTATTGTTCTTGTTGCTCTCGTTGTTGTTGTAAAGTTGCGTGGTTTTTGTTTCTATTACTGTCGTTGTTAATCCGCTCGAAATTGGTGTTTTTTATCTCCAAAAAAAAATTATTTTTATTATTTTTGTAATTTTGTTGGTTAAATAAAATCATTTTTAGTGCAAATCATTTTGTTGCATTGCAAGGCTTTAGCAAAATCAAGTTAAATTTTTGTTGTTATTTTTTAGGGATTTGACCTTTACCACGACCTTTTGCAAAAGAAATGGTGCGTAAAAAGTGACACTTGATTTATTTCCTTTTGGCACAAACTTGAAGACGCGTGAAGTTGAACACAAGAATTAGAAAACTTTTACAGATGAATTTTTTTTTTAATTCAATATTTTTTCAATTCAATCTATCCAATTTGACTTCACATTTTAAAATAAGATTCGCATCTTAAGATTTTATTTCAAATTACTTTCAGTAATATTTTTGTTGCATTAAAGAATTTCATGTTAACACTTGTTTCTGAATAAAAATTCTATAGCACACACGGCGCCGTCAAATAATTTTAATTCAAGCGCAACGCGTTCTCACTCGAGAGTGCACGAAACCGAACTGTTTTTGTCTCCGCCAGTTGAGTTCGAAGCAACATTGAAGAACAAACAGCAAAAGACTTTTTCGATGATACACACAATCCACACTGACTAAGGAAAATCATCCACATGAGCGCGCATACAAACACACACAAAGGCGAATATTCTTGCCGAAAAGAGATTATCGTTAGTGGAAGAGCTACCGTCCACATCTTATCCAGAGGGAATAAACCTAATAGTATTTTAGGGTGTTCCAGTAAAATATTTATTATTTAATGTTTAAGTGGAGTGGTTAAGGAGTTTTTCACGACATGGTATTTACAAATTAAACATGACGTGATGGAATTTAAGTGGTTGGACTTCAATAAAACAGTTAGGAGCGACTGTTTTTCCATCAGTTTCTTTAACGCATTATACCATTAAAATGGTTGAGCCATTACATTCCTCGTAATTTAGTGTTGCGAATGTTTAGCGCGTTTTTGGATAGGTCAAGTTTGAAGCCGTTTTTGACAACGCTGAACCACAAGGGACAAGGAAAATTTGGATTGGTAATTTCTACTTCATCCCCATATTACCCGGTTATATGACTGGACTTTTAAAATTTCGGAAAATTTTTCTTGATGAAAATGAATATATAAACTTTTAGGGTGTAAAAATTGCAGTGAAATCATTCGCGTCAAAAAAAAAATACTTTAATTCAAGAATAAACTTAAAAGGTACAGTTCTAAAATTCCAGTTCTACCTCCTACCCAATAAATTCCGGATTATTGGTTTTTAGTTTTTGACGTGTGAACACCCTTTACTAGCAAGTTTTAGCGACAATTTTCGCTGTAACGAACTGGTGATTCTTTAAAACTTAATTTTTATTTCAATCTTTAAGTTTTACTGTTAAGATTTGTGCATGAATGTGGGACAGTTTTGGCCAAACAATAGTCATTCGTCATTGCTCCTAAAAGCAGAATAAACTTTTCTTGATATTTGTTTACTTCTACCTAATGCTAACTACTTCTTTTTTCCATCCAGATCCTTCTATTTAGTGCTCTGGATTTTCTTAATTATTCTTGTCAGCATGAAAAAAAGTACTCATTCCTTTTTCTTGGCGAATACAACTTGCATTTTCAAAGCACCATAAGATCATTCTTCTTGGTACTGAGATATTTCATCTTTAGTAGAATTATATGTTTTGGGATCACCCTAATATAAAAGAGCAACATTCGCGCATGTGCTAAAGCAGGAGGAGCGACACCAGCTATAAATGCGAAAAACACCCTTTCTAAAAGAACAAAAAATCACAATAAAACTTGCAATATTATCGAATATTCGATGTTCGAAAAAAACCGAGAGAAAGAAACATCGAAATCAACTTCTTGTTTACCAAAAAACAAAGAAAACACATGAATTCCACCAACTGCGAGCTCGTCAAGTCAGTGCAGCATTCAGAATCATCAGCAGATCTGCAGCATTTACTCGAAAACATTGCCGGCCAGTGCAAGTTTCTAAGAGGCCTATTGATTTTTGTTTTGATATTTCTTTCTTTAGATTTGAGTCAAGTTGCTGAGAAAATAACCTGTTTGTTGCGTGTAGTGGCAAAACGCACAATTTCTTTTAGGTATTTTGTGATCCCTTCGAAACGAGAAAACAAAAACACCGCAACACAATGAGAGACACAAGTAGTAAGTGCTCAAATCATCAACAGCAACTGCATTCCAATTAGAATTCTTCTGGCATGGTTTCTCCATCAAAATGAGAACCGAAGAGAGATGGAGCATCACAGATATTTTTATGTCGACCTCACAGAGTCCAATATTCAATTGGTGTATTTTGTGGATGTTGTGCGCTAAAAGAGCTATGAAGAGTGCCTCTTTCACTAAAATAACTTTGTTAATTGACCAGATGACATGCACAATGTTAGTCTTGGCTTTAAGTCAAATCGCTTAGAACTATATAATGTTATTATCCAGATCGAAATCTATATTAACATATAGTTTTTTATAATCAAGTTTAGGGTGTCAAAAATTAAGCAAACCCGTATAGGTAAATAATCCTTATACATAGCCAATTCGACCTAAATAAAGTTTTTATCAATTTTTTCAACAGTTTTGGAAATAAAAAAAGTCTCAAAAGTAACTGAAACTTTCACAGTTTATTCAATTTTAGATCCTCTTGATCTCTCCAGTTGGCCATAACTTATCATATAGACTTTTGATCAGGTTGATCTTAACTATGAAATATTCTAGTTACAGTCGGTTTAGCAAAAAATTACGCATCTCTCGTCAAATTCCCTTATACATACAAAAATCAAACATAACTAACTGGAATCAAACTTCAACAAAGTGCTGTCCTATGTAGTCTAAATGCTTAAGATAAATTTTAGAGAGCCTTTCAAAAAGTCATAATTATTTTTCAAAATCGAAAATAAATTTTTTGAAGATGCATACTTTTGATGTTTTCTTTTTTTTTGATATTCTAGAAAGTAAGATGAAGTTGCTTTTACTTTATATGGGTTAAAGTCTCGAGATCGGTTTTTTTTTATTCTTATCGTGAAACGTGATTGATCATCTCGATACTGCTTTTGCTGGTGCAAAAAACCGCCTACTTCAGCCAGTTTTTTTAAGAACCGAAAAATATTTGGAATATAATATGGTGCATATAGTGAAAACAACAAAAGATTTCAGCTATTAAACAAGAAAAAAAATCCAAAGGCTTAGTTTGCACAGTGTTCCTAAATTTTGAAGCTATTGAATTTTTGAAAAAAGTCCAATTATCTTAAATTTTTTACTTAGATTTCGGAAAATCATAAATTTTGCAGCTCTGGTTGTAACCATACAAGTTTTTTTTTGGTTGATTGAGGACATAGTTACTTGAAAATGAACACATGTAATATCGAATTTTAAGCGTATCCGAAGAATTCTGACACAAACATTCTCAAAAATGTGAAAGCTTTCGAGTTTTAAGCGGACCCGAAGAATTCTAGAACGCTACGTTGTTTAAACAGGTCCAATTTAGCCGGTTCCGGTAAATTTAAAAATTAAGTTCCAATTGGACTAAAATCTGAAAAGATAAAGAGTAAAAGAGAATGCATTGCCTAGTGTTTCTCTTAGTTCGAAAATCAACTCTTTACGATGAAAAATACGCACCTTCTGTGCATAGCGGTAGGTGGTGTGAACAACCATCCATTCAACCCAATGGTCCATAGCAAAAAGTAACCTTGGCATAGTGCGTATGTGTGTGGATGCGTGCGAAATGATTGTTTCGTTGATAAAATTGGTCGATTGTGCGTTTAACTCCAAGTTTTTTTTTTAATCAAAATGCCAGACGCTATAAAAAAAATTGGAAAAGTTTAGATTCATTTAAAAAGTACATTCAAAACGTGAACTTTAGAAAATGAGCATACAGTTCAATTAAATAAAGTCCTAAATATATAAATCCAATGCCTTTAAAATGTCAAAATGCGAGTAACTTCACACATTTGTGAAATCTCCCTCATTTCCACATTTATAAAATTCTTGAACTTGCCTGAAATGCAGGTGGGTAAAAAATCTCTTCAAAGTGCAATCACCGCACTTGCAGCGATGCTACCTGCTCTTCTTTATGATTTTTTTTTTCTGTTTTCTTTTGTTCTTTGGATTTTTTTGGTATTTGTTTTAACTTTTTTGCACTGTTTGTTTGTATACACGTGGGTGTGTGCTCACAAAGTTAAGGTTGAAAATAACTGCAGAGCTTAGTTTACTCTTACTCCACCCAACCTTCTCAATTCGATGAAAGAGAGCGGAAGCTTTTTGGCTTCTCTTTATTATGTTCGTGAAATTTGTTTGAGTACACAGTTTCTTTTTTTTTTTTTTGTCAAAAGGCTATGAGTCGAATTTTTGCAAGGACAACAGTTTATACCAGAAAACGAAAAAGAACTCTATCGTATGTTTCGAATTTTGTTCTGTTCTATGAGCGTTAACTTTTCCCTCTCCATTCCGCATTTCACTCATTGATTGGAACATTAACACAAACCATAGCAAGCGACATGATAGAGCGCAACAGAATGGTAACGTTCTGCTCTACGTACAAAAAACTTTATTCGCTTTGTTGTGGTTTTGACTCGCGGTTGCTATCCGAACCAGTAAGAAATTTAGTGATCGTTTTTGTTATAAGATTCGTGTGAGGGAAATAATTTTTTTTTTTTTAAGCGAAAGATAGCTCACAAAAAGTTTTAGACGTCACTAAGGGAGGCTCGGGACTCTGGAAAGAAGCATTTTTGACCCTAAAAAGGATCCCCGGACCATAGTACCCCTTTTTGGCTCATTTTCAGATAAAAACTTTATTTTTTCGAACGAAAGATAGCTCGATAAATAGTTTTGGACATCACTAAGGGAGGCTCGGGACCCTGGAAAATACCGTTTTTCACCCTAAAATAGGTCTCCGAACCATGGTACCCGTCTTTTACTTCCAATATATGTCTTCACTAATACAAATCTAATGACAAAAATTATCACATTTGGACGGGTTCGGAGCAGTACGTTGCCATTCTGTTCCTCTCTTTTATTTCTGCTTACTATAGTACGGGTTGGTGTTTGAATCAAAGAGCGAAACAAGGAATGTGAGAAGTAAAGTTTGCGTTGTGCGATTTGAACTTTAAGATAAGTGCGGTGGTTTTCATTCTCTGGCTTATAAATTTCGAAAAAAAAATCGTCGCGAAATGTTTTTAAATATAAATAATTTTAGACGTATAACCAGCCGATTTCATGATACAATGTAAAATAGTGCAACAATTACTTGTAAACTTTGACCTTGAATACCTTGAAAACGGTTGAGCTTACGCGGTCAATGATGGTGACTTTTGTTTTTAAATTGTATCTACCCTTGTTCAATTTCTCCCCAGGGAAAGGAAGCGAAATAAAAACCAAAATCTATTTTTTGTTATCCTTTCTTCGGAAATAGATCCAAAACTGTCTCTTCCGTGGTCCAAAGCAACCGCTAATAAGTTCAAAATACATTTACAGCCTTTGCACGGCCTTTTTTTTTCATGCACAGTTTTATTTCGTCGCACGCTGTTTGCTTTGTTTTGGTAATTTTTGTCCGAATTTATTGCCTGCAATCTGACTCGTTATTCAATAAACCGAATAAAGGACTCTGATTTCTAAGGCTTCTTGCACTTTGGCCACAAAGTCGTTGTGCATTTTTCGACTCGATACATATATATCCACGGCTCGATACATATTTACTAATTTTCCATTGATACAAAAACGTCAATAGGCCAAATTATGGCATAGGGTATTGCCATGGCAAATTTTGGGTTGGCTTGATTTGCTATCATTATTAATTAGCCTGCCTTTAAGATTTCATCACCTACCTATTCTCTATCTTGAAGAGGGGGCACTAAATGGGTAGGCATCTCTTTTTTGGTAGTCAAATTTCTTAAAAGTTATAATAAAAAGCTATAAAATTTTAAGCTGTTCATATTCTTGGAAAATAGAATAAACGATATGTGCCCATTCCTATGCATACATATTTATTTCGAATGTCTATAAGTTGTCAAAAAGCAAATAGGTGTTGAAATAGTATTCCAACTAAGACAAATAATATGAAACTTAATTCCCAACTTTCTCTTCATTTTGCAAAACAACAAAAAGAAGTTCTACATATGACTGCAAGAACTTAGCAAAAGATGTATGTTGGACGAAGAATTCGAAACGTGCCAAGGCTAATTTTGCCAATTTTCTTAATTTTCTTTTCTTAGATTGTACGCACGCATTCATCGTTCAATCATGGGAAAAGTGTGAAAATTAGGCATTTGCAAATATGTGCGTGCATGCTTTTAGTGTAAAAGAGAAAAGGGATATTAAACGCATTATTACTGACATGAATAACAACTTGAGAAAAACTGAAGGGGAATATTAAAGCTTAAATACAATCACTCAGTTTTATCACTAAAGAATATGGATAAATCAACTTAAATTTGGATTCAGATATATATAGTATTGAACTTCTTAATTCATAAACATTTGAAAATATAATTAATGACCGATTTGATATATGAATTTGTATGACATGTTCCTCGCATGACATGCTCACGAAAAACTTACACCCCCCATGAATTTTAAGCGACTTAAACTCATTCATAAACAAAATAATACGCTGCAACTAAACCCATACCCCTGCTGCTGAACTCCAAAGAAAGTGTTGAACGGCACTTTAACACATCAGCGTATATCTATCTATTTATCTGTTTGTCTGTCGGTCTGTCGCTTGCCGTTGAAATGTCCATTCATCAAAATCTGAAGTGTGACAATTATTTGCTTGTAATGTTGATGTTATGCTGTGTGTGTTCTCCATGTTGCATTGCGGTTGTGAAGATCGACCACCTCCATGCGATACGAAATTTTTGGAGGCGCACATTAGCAGCTGTCGCCAACTTCATGTTGTCAATGCCTTTGTGTCAGTTTTCTGCCCCCTTTTGGTTTTGCTTCGTCAACGTCAACGTTGCAGGCGATTAAGTTTCATAGTTGCATGAGTTACAACTATTAAATGAATTACATTTGTCTTGTGGCATTTTGTCGTGAATAAAGTTTAAGATTTTTGGGATTTTTAATTATAGATCAAGTCTATCTTTATTTTATTGATAAATATAAAATTTTTGTTTTATTTTGATTTCTTAAATATTGTAGTAAGTGTTTCAATTGGTCCCAAATGAAGTTCAAGTCAAATTAAAGGACGATAAGAAAAATATATTAATTTTAGTAGATTGGAAGCCCCAAATATAATCTTTGATCCATAGACCACAACTCTCAAGATTTAATCAGTCAGTTTTAGCTATTAGGTTTATGACTAGAGTATTCGCCTGCCTGAATATAATAAATTCTGAGGAGCTATAATTTCGCAACGTTGTGTAATGAATAGAAGAAATCATGTCCAAGTGTTTTATGCCTTCCCTATACCCCGAGTGAATGCGGGGAAGTCACAGAGTAAGTGGTCGTGTGTTGATTTCATATTTGGTTCCATGCAGTTCTTGTGTCAGGAATGTGGTTGATCATACATTGAACAATCCCGAGCAAGACATGAAAAACTATTAAAAATATTTTCAAGCATCCTTGGTAGTAGGCTTTTATATATATACACAACCATTTGAGACAAATAAAAATGATGTTTCGACCTTTGGGAAATCTTATTTGTGACATATGAGCATCATATTTGAGAAAAGTTATAGTACGTAATAACAATATCTTTCAGATAACGTACATTTTAAATATGAAACCATTGATGCATTTACATGTATCTTAATTGTCTTGTAACTTTTGCTATTTATGTCAGTAGGTGGTCCCAATGATAATTTACATATGTATTTTATAAATTTACTAACTTGAGATAAAAAAAAAACAAAAACAATTTTTCTATATTTGCAATCGAATTTCATTTAAGTTTCATTCGGTGACATTTACCAAAAATTTCCACATTTTTGCGGTCGGCAAATGTCAGCAACACTTTGCAATTTAACATTAAAACCACACAAATCCAATGCAACAAAATACAAAATAAATCTGATTATGAACATAATTTCAATTTTGTTGGCATATGAGAACACAACATTTTTGCAAACGGTCCGTGGAAACGACAACGGCAATGGCAATGGTAACAATGTGACGCTGCAATGTTGCTCCATTTTTGAGCTGCCCACTGTGCAAAGCAGAAAAATAGCAATATACTCTATGAGTATTTACAACATGGCTGGAAACCACATGGCCAGCGGGGTTTCACAATTGAGTCAGTGAAGCGACCAAAATGATGCAGATTTAAATACAAAATAATACGGAAATTCATTTTTGAGCACAGCGTCATTGGCGGATGTACATACCATATGTATGTATGTATTTAAGTCAAATTTAAGCAATTTTCTAAGGAGAAGGCGTAGGTTTTTAATAAAAGATATTTGTTAATTCAAATCTCTATGCATATTTCTTTTTCAAATATATATATAAATCTACTCAGGCCTTTCTAGCTTATAAGGACTTTCGACAAATATGTACGGACTTCTGATGGCTACGTCTCCGGTATTAAATTCCTCTTACAACTTTTGAATTCATTATCGCTCCTTGGACATTACTGAGGCCATTTAGTAAAATTTTTTTAAAATATCAAATTGATATTCGAAAAAAAAACATTTTGTTATCTTTGCTAATATATTTGCTATTAAGCTAGTCTTATAATACTCCAGTAAGTTTTGCTACGATTTAAAGGGCTTATTTAGAATTCTTCGAAGACTGCTGATTGCTTAAAAACATTTCTTAATATGCTGGTTCTTAAAATATTGTGATAATATATAACTCAATTAATTTTTATCTCATGCGACTCTAATCTTATGATATTTTTATAACATGTAAGTTTTATCGCACAATATTGTCACCTAGGGTTCTCCCTACATTAACTACCTTATGTGATTTTTTCTCAAAATCTTTTATCTGCATTCAGGAATAGTTTAATTTTTTTCCTTAAGATGCGATAGTGGGAATACTGATTTGGAGACAGGAAGCACGAAATTATCTTTGAGGTGGAGCTTAATTTTTTATTTTTTTTTAGTCCCACTTCTGTTCATACGAAATTTTAAATTTTTGAATTCAATTTAATTTTGCTGCCCTGAATGATGGAAGTGTTTTTCAATCATTCAAAAATATTAAATTATGCGGCAGATTTTTGAAAACATTAATATTTTTATAATGTTAACATTCAGCTATCTGACTTAATAAACAACAACATAACGAAACCTCTGCCAAATTTTCATTTCATTTCCGCTATCAATATTTCATTCTGATTTTATTTATAAAACTTACAATAGGCAACATTGGCTTATTAAATCCTATTTCCAAATACATTTGAGACTCATTTTAAACTGAAATTATTTTTTTACTCTACACATATGTACATATAGTATATAATATTCGATATTGCAATGCACATTTGTGGCCAATTACAAAATATTGTTATCGTCATATTGGTGACATTAATGCATGCATATCAACACTTTCATTGTTACTCTGTTTGATATAGAGGAATTAAATATTTTTTTTTGTTTTAAAGTTGACTGCTGCTACGGGAATAGCATTGTTTGCCCGAATATACCGCAAATCAACGATGACAGCATCAATACCATCTGTAACCTTTAGGCTTTTGTTTTATACTGTGTTGAAATTTTGGTTATACATATGGAAATAGCTTTTTTATTTCTAAATAATAATGACGGTGTCAGAATTTATTACATTATTTCGAAAGAGACATTTTAAATTGAAATCAAAATTTTGCAGAGCATATGCTTGTGCATATGCATGCACTTTTCCGAATGTATAGTTTTTGTCTCAATAAAATTTTTAAAGTTTTGTATATTTCAGTAATCGAAACTAACTTCTTAACAACATTTATATATGAGTCAATCCATCTATAATGGGCCTATCACTACCCTCATGTTTTTTAAATAGGCTGAAACTTTTTTCAGTGACTGACTTGTCATGTAGAAGATATAAAAAAATTCGATAAAATTTTTTTTAACAATATTATTGCTTAAAAAAAAAGTTGTAAATTGTGTTCAAAAAAGCTCGTAAGTAAAACGAAAAAATTCATTGATGAATATAAGCAAACCAACACAATTCATATTAGCTTTTATATTATTTTTAGGTAGTTGTGTACTAGTAGATGACAAAAAAACTGCAAATCTGGATAAATGAAGGACTGAACGGTTTCTATGTGGTAAAAGATAAAAAAATTGACTTTCGAAGAAAACATTAATTTCCCAAATACTCCATCATCAATTTCAGCCTATTTAGGCACAAAATTTTCAAAACATATAAGAGTACCATCTCTGAAAATTTTATCCAGGTTTTTTCACCAAATTTGATTTTACAAGCATTTAAAGCTAAGATATATGATTTGCAATGTAAATTGAAACATTGAGAATGAGAGCGAGAAATGTCCCATCACACGTAAGATACGTTATATCAAAAAAAAATTGAGAAACTGATAAACATTTATTGCACCATTATTTCATCGACCTTAAGTAATGGCATCAAAAATATTATTTATTGATGGAAGCATAGTAACAAACTGGTATACTAATAGATTTCCACACTCACTCCACATTAATCTAAATTGTCATCTACTCTTTGTGCATAAAATATTGAACTTTCATACACTTTGGAGTACCAAATGCAACCAAATAAAATATCATTTACCCTACAACCAGACGTCATGCACATATATACAAAGCGGCAACCAGCGTTGGCTACATACTACAAACGCCACCAACACCATCAACAACAATGAATTATATGTGACATGCCGCTGACCCAGTGCGCGATTTACTGCTGACCAAAATGCATTCTGGCAACCGCTGTTGGGTTTTTGGGAAAAAAAATGTGGGTCAACTTACAAAGTGAAACCGCGCCAAGCTTTGTTACCAACCGGAAATAGTCGGGATCATAGTATGTCCGAGTTCACAAGCCATAAACACACACAAACACAGACACGAATGGGTAAACACATTCATAAACATGCAAACACACAGGCACAGCAGCCAACCAACCAACCCACATATGCATGTGTTCAAACAAGCAAACAATTTACAAAGAAATTTTATTTTCCAGCATTTTGCTTGGATTGTTTTCGCAGGATATACTCGTCGCATAGAAGAAGCTGCAGGATATAACAGGCTGTGTTGAATTTCACACCAATGCTGACGCTATTCACATTCGTAACTTTTATTTAGTTGTACGAGTAAATGGCATAAAATGTAAAAAATAAAATCAGCGTAAATTATTTTTACCATATTTTTTCCATTTCAAAATTTTATTCTTCTTCTCTTACTAATGCTACAATTTACGAACTTTTAATACGAACATATGAATTTTTATTTGTTATATTTTTTTTTTTTTTGTTTTTGTTGATGAGCATAAAAATGCAATTTTGCGCAGCAATTGGACTGTGATACACATCCTGTTTCGCTGGAAGTTCTGACGAAGGGATTTTGTTTAGTTCCGTTCATCAACTGTTGGGAAAATTACATAAATAAATGATTTTTTTCGGAATGAATCAAAATTATTCACTTTACAAAATAAAAAGAGAAAACAATTTGTTGAAGAATAATTTTTCTAATACAAGAGGCCTTACAACAAACCACATGTTCAAAGTTGATTTTTCCAACTGCAGCTCAGGTTGAGCTACATATTTTTGGATTTTTTGCCTATTGATATCATTCCCAAGCCACGCAATACTTTTAAATAAGTCGCTTATATCAAAAATGCGACCTGAGTGCTTAGGGTAATATGTCAGAAAAACGGAAATCCACAAACGAGCGCATTTTGGAAAGAAGTGAACTTTTCAAATCACATTCGTAGGCATTTATGCTGAATTTTGAATAAAATGGCCTAACTATTGGATTCGAAAGGTGATTTACATAAATGTAGCATGCAGTTAAGTTTGTGCTCTGAAACTAAGCGACCCAAATGTAATAATGCATGCGTAATTTCTTCATCTGAATAACGTTGAGAAACAAATTCGCTAGGTACCAGCATTTACTTACCTTTGTAGCTTCTCGGG
Source organism: Meiosimyza decipiens (assembly GCA_963680825.1). Lineage (NCBI taxonomy): Eukaryota > Metazoa > Arthropoda > Insecta > Diptera > Lauxaniidae > Meiosimyza > Meiosimyza decipiens. The sequence goes on along the minus strand of OY804259.1, from coordinate 83,264,615 downwards.
CACTTTTTGGTCTTGGGACCACTACTGGTGATGCCTGAAATCCATTTTCGAACTCTCTCTATCAAACTGTTGAAGATTAAATTTTCAAAAATGCACCATAAGGACCTTTCAAGAATCGGTAGAGATAATTTGAAAAATATCGTTGAAAGTTTTCATGCAAAAATATTTATGATAAACTGAGACATCGCGAATTGTACTCAGAAAAAATGCGGTTTTTACCATACTTTCATATGTTCCGTCAAATTACAATAATTTAAATTACATGCGGCTACATTGACCTGAGTGGTATACATATTTGTATATTTATATATTGTTAGAATAGAAAATGTACGAATAAGTATTAGGTGTGAAAACACTAAAAACAGAATTGGTAACAAAATACTTGCACCTTAAACAAACTCTTTCGTGTATTTGGGAATTCAACTACCTCTTGCTGCACTAATTGACTATTATTCACCAAGGACTCAAAAAATCGCATCCTATTTTAATTTTCGTTTTCCGTACGGCACTTACCAAAAAAAGCTCGTCAGATTTCCCCATTCTAATCCGCTTAGGACATAAAACTACTAAGGCATTTCGCACTTTTCGCCCAAACGTAAGATAAAAATGTTGCTCTATTAATTTTCCTTCATATTTATTTTGTTTTTGATGTTATTTTTGTTGTTGTCGTTTAAATCAGGGTTGCCATACGAGTTTATAAAAAGTATTTGGCGGTACTCTCGCATAACTGTAAAATAATCTATCAGTGTTTCTCCAATTATTTCACTAATAGAGCAGCAATTTCAGCCGTCAGACAGCTGCTTTGGTATAGTCAATGCAAAAATGCTGAAATCAAAGCCTTATTCCTAAGGAGTTGGGGTCTAATTCACCTTAAATTGACTACCATGCGCCTACTTTAGGTTTTGATAAATACTTTCACTTCTCCCTTACAGATTATTTTTCAAATAAAAACTTATGGCTCCAAGTTGGCAGATTAAATGGGGGACGGAATTTTCGCTGTTAAACTCAACTTACAGCTCTCTTTTAGGCTGCCAAGCTATTGTATGTAAGTAATGGCTTTCTTGCAGATATTGGTGTCATTCTTAAACTATCGAAAGGACTAAACTGTAATGGCATTTCATCAAGAGATAACAGTATTTTTAAAGGCAGTGATTCTGCTATCACATTACTTAGCTCGGCCTCTTATCATTCTCTGGTTGTGGCTAGATACCATTAATCTTTAGTCAAATCGCTTATGCAATCAAACTAATTATTTTGTGGATGCCAGGGCATAGACGTGCTGAGGGAAACGAGAAGGCTTGCGAGCAACGAGCACATCCATTGCCGTCAGCAAATGTATATGGCATACCACTTGCGTCGTGCAAATTTAATATTGAAAACAACTTCTAAGAGCTAGAAAACTCTAATGAACAACGCTACATTCATCATCATTCATCAAAACTTTCCAACGCTGGATAGATATCAGAGAAGCTGATAGCTCTAGAGTAGCCAGATATAAAAAGGGTGGTGGGTATCCTTACTGACCACTGTTTGGGTTTTCTCTGCAGTGACTTTTGTAGAGTTTGTTGCTCCGAAAGTAAGAGGAAAGAAGTTGGTGTCTCGTCAAAACTGTCCTGCTCTTTGTAGGAGTATACTTTTTAGCAGTTGGGGGGGCTCAGGGTTCAATATATCTCTACACCAAACTCGTCAAAATCGTTGCAGCAGCTAAGCCGTGGCAGCGTTTTTTCCCATTAGGAGCGATGTCACACCCACTTACAGATTACAGAGTCTTTAGTACCCTTCCTTGAGTCTTAATCTATCTCCATACCAAATTTCATCAAAACAAAAAAAAAATAATCGTTTATGTTGTGTTATGGCATTTATATGGGAATGGAACAGTTTTGCATGTGCGTATGTTTTCTTTATTTTACCTGCCTTAACGGCACATAAGTCACAGTCCCAGTTCCAAGCTCCAGTTTTCACGCTAATAAATTCACTATATATTGGAGCTTGAGGCAGCAATTCAAAGTTTATAATTAATATCGTTCTGAAATTACAAAGTGATTTTCATTAATTTTTGAGACATTTGTACTGGTCGTTCAAAATGAATGGTACATCTCGCAAAAAAAGAAACTTGTCAATAAAATTTGAAGTAAATAAAATGCATTGAATCAATGAAACTAAATGTAAGTTCATTGTTGCAATTCAATTTTTAGTAAAAATATCCTTGATATCAGATTGAAATGGCATCTCTGCGTATGCTACTTCTGTCTCACTTTGTCTCAGAGGATTTCTCCAAGTTTGCAATCGTAGAACGCTTTATAGCACGTAGCGCACAGCAAAATACAAAATAGCAATGCGAAAGAAACATCATCTTCTTCAGCCATGTGGTCATAAATAAATTTTGCTATTTGTAATCCTTTCTTTTTTTTGTTTTTATAAGACACTTCAGTATGAAGCTAGTTAGTCCTTTATTTTTTTAGGTTAGAAAGAAATACGCAATGTATAAAAAACTATGTACGTTAAAGATGAAGGCATTTAATTTTGTTGAACTCGCTATTGCATGAATATATTGTATGTACTTGTTTTTGTGATTTTTACACAACAAACAATGTACAATTATTAAGTTGTTTAATCTACATATTTGTACTTTCAATAATATATAAATGAAATTAAGTGGCGGTTCAATTAATTTGTAAAAAAATTATGAAAAAACAGCTAATCATCAAGTCGCAGTATATATTCTTCTTTGTGATATACAAACATATGCGATTCAGGCTATGTATTCAGAAATTTAAAATTTTTGTTTCGTACCATTCTGAAATCTGCTTCTTTTTCAGTTGTTTTAACAAATGTTGCTACCGAAGGAATAACTTGCATCTTTTAGCAGCTTAGAAAGCTTTAATTTGTTATACTACACAACAGGGTGGAGCGATTTTTTTTTTCTTTTCAATTTTGGTAAAACTTAAAACAAAAACATATTGTTATAGGAGCCTCCATTTAATACATCTGAGTATATTTTATAGTTTTAGTTTAATCATAAGTTTTCAAATTAGGAAATCACAAGCCCTAAAAGATATAAAAAGATAAGAGAAAAAATGTATTTTTGCGTCACTGATTTCCAGAGGTCATCTGCAAAAATGTTGTAAGTAATTAATATGTATTCAATATGTGATCGTTCGTGACGTAGTGAAAAATATTATTTTTTTTTAAAAAATTTGAGACTCTCGTACGGCATAAGTAAATGCGTCCTTACCAATCTTTTAAATTCAGGAATCGATGATATATCGACGATATTCTAATACGATATGATCTTTCAAATTTTTGTTTTCACTTCACTCTACTGTGTCAAGTTGCATGCAGTTTTTTGGCTTCTTAACAGGAAAATACAAGAGCTCACTATCTTACATTAACACAGGCGGCATCCTAAATCCTAATGAAAATTAATGTTAATTTGTTTAAAACAAATTAAATGTCAGACAAAATATGCAGCACGATATTTTTACTTCAACAAAGTAGGAGAGTCCTTGCAACTGTGTGTACGTATGTATGGAGGAAGTTCTTGCTTGCAAAGTTGTTGTTTTTTATTTTGATTTTATTCGTTAATGCGTAAACCCCTTTGTTTTTCTTTGCGTAATTTTGCTCATTTTACCAACTGGAAACAAAATGACCAAAGGCGCTTTTGCATTTGCTTTTATATATACCAACATACAAACATTTTGCTATATTTTTTTTCTTATATTTTATATTTGTGTGACAAGCTACAGGGACGTTTCTGGCCATGTTGCCGCCGGAGTGCAGGCTTTGGAAATCCTTATTAATAATGGCAGTATTTTTATACTGCTCAGCATATACATTGGGTTAACACTTGCATTGTTCCGCACAGTATTTAAAGTTAACGCTAAACAAATATTCTAGAGGATGTTCGCTAAAAAGTTATTGATTTACAATTTTTTATGTGTAAAAAAATTGGTTTATGCATAAAGATTTTGTCAATCAATGATTTAAAAAAAGTCGTTAACTCACCCAAAGGTGCTTCATAATTTTTCTAAGCTATCAATGTCACTGGTTTTATTGAAGATGCCCTAGGAGTCCAAATGTGACTAATACTTATTACATCAGTAATCATTAAAGGCAACTTTTAAGCATAAGTTCACAAAACTTTTTGAAAAAAAGAATTTTTTATTCAATTTTAACTTGGCCCTATATTATTCTTGAGACTCAAAAGCGACCTGTGAAAGAGTTTCGATTTGAGACTGTGTAAATCAATCAATTTTTATATATATTGCGTTGAATTTTTTGTCGCATTTATAATCACATGTTACTCATACGACATGTTAACATGGCAACATCTAGGTGGCATAGCGCCCATAGGAAAATTCTCATATTACGCCAATGTTCAGTGTGATTCTTAAGTTTAAGGGATTCTAGTGTCTGTCTAATTTTAATGTGCTTTCTTTCATGCGTTTTATCGTGCATTAAAGCTTGCAGCAGCAACAGCAGCAGTTGTAGTACCAACCACAAAAAGAACAAGGACATAATTCCTGTTGTTTTAGCCCAAATATTATAAAATAAGAGCAAAGATTGCAGGCGAGCGTAAAAAGTTTTTTTGTGTTCATAATGCTATATTATTTCACTGAATAGCGAGTAATCGCTTAGTGCATTCCTTTAACCTTGTGTTGCTCATTTGATAACTGTGTGTCATGTTACTTTGCTTTAATTTTTGAACATAATCAAACGAATGTTTAAATTAAATATTAATATTTTCTCTTAAGCTAATTCTTGGATTACTTAACTACAAAAGCACAGGGAAAGTTTGCGTTTTTGAAACATAGCCCTAAGCCTAGTATGCGTGTCGAACCAATAGAATTTTAACTTAAAACTTAAATTTGCACTTTTAACACACATACTTATAATGTTATTGTCAATAAAATAAAAACCTTTTTAAACCAACTCCTCGTTAAGCATGAAAAAACCCACTCTAAGTACCCGTCGTAGAAAATTCCCAAATATTCAATGGCTTTTTCTCACATAGATCAGTTGAGTAGTCATCTTTCGCATAGTGCATAATGCATAATCTGCATTGCCTGAAGACTTAACACTCCATCAATGTCGCATAAATATGCACGTTCGAATAATCTCAAGTCTTCTCGCATCGATAAATTTTATGCTTTTTAAAAATTCCATTCGCATTTTAATCTCTGCACTAAATAAAAATTTCAAACTTAAAAAAGTGTCAAAAAATTGTAGAAGTTCGTTACGCAGAATGAATACAAGAGCCACGAGCAAGTGACTGAGTGCATTGGCACCAACACACAGAAACACTCAAGCGTACCAATACATTTATGCAGATGCTGCATGCAGTATACAGTAAGTGTGTGTCAAACAAGTCCTGCTGCATGTTAAAAGATGCGAGCGTATCAAAAAAAAAAAAAAAAAAGGAATTTTAAATTATTCTTTTGAGTGGAATTTTTATACAGAATATTGATTATTGATGTTGTTGATGGAGGTGTTGCTGGTGATGGTGATAGTGATGGTAATGCTGCTGCAGTTATAGCTGAGACAGAGGCGTTGCCGTAAAAGCGCATTATGTCATTTGATGCGCGTAACTTACGAATTTAGAGTAGCCATCAGAGCTGGATTTAAAATTTTGTGTATAATTAATGCTCTTTTAAGTGATTTATGTTTGGAGGAAGATTTAAGGCATTCAAGTTTGTTATACCTAGAAACTTCTTCTCTAATTTATGGCTTCATGTCTTTTTTTTTTATCTGGCAACTCTAAACGCGCATATGTTATCAGCGATAGCACCAATTTGAGATTTCACGTTTAATTGCAAACAAAGTGTTCACTGTTGACACAATTGGTCGTGTTTGCATTGCAGCCAATTTACGCATCATTCGATGGAATTGTTTGTTATTCCTTTGAAATAAATTCATTTCAACTTTCAACTTTTCAGTTTTGCATCTCATGTAACTGACATGTAATCAGAGAGATAGCGAGTATGCACAAAAGTTATTTAAGTTTATCGAGGGCGTGTCAGAGAGCATTGAATTGTATGCCCTTTGTCACTTGTAGTTAAAAGAGTTCTGTTGTTTTAATTGAAAGAAAGCTCAGGAAAATGTAAACTAAAATGTAGGTAACTTTTGAGGAATGACAAAAATTAAATTTTCCATATTTACACAGTGCGACAATTTTCCACTGAGACTTTCCTCATAATACCCAAACATTTCAGTATTTTTCAAAACTCTTTATTTGTTATTCGAAGTCCTCCCCTTCCACATTTACGAACTGTTGACAGCGACTTAAAAGTGATTCAAACGATTGGCGCATGCCCTCAGCCGGTGCTGTCTCAGTTGTAGTGTTGCCACTGCTTTGATGGTATCTACGCTCCCGAAAAAAAAACAACATTTGATCATCAATTGCAGTTTCGGGAATAGGAAAAAGGTTTATGGTGCTAAATCAGATAAATACGGCGAGTGGTCAAGCACGCAAAATGGCATTGTTAGTAGGTGTGTTGTCATGCAACGTAAATAAGTACCTGCAAAGCAGCAGCGATGCGACAACAGAGGTAGTAGGTACCTGTAGAGGGAATGTGCCAATCGTTTGAATTACTTTTAAGTCGTTGTAAATGCGGAAGGCTAGGACTTTGAATAACAAAAGAAGTATTTTGACAAATATTGAATTATTTGGGTGTTATGAGAAAGGTCTGAATAGAAAATTGTCGCACTGTGTAAAGTAGAGAGCAAGATAAGATTTAGCCATCGGAAGTGCCTTTAATACTAAGCATTTATGTGGATTTCATAAGACCGTGCAAAAATAAAAAAGTCACAAGTCATATGAATGAAATATTGTAGATTCACTGATGATTTCAATTGTCAAATCTCCAGGTGAGCACACATTTTTTTACGTAGCACAAAGTAAGGACTGTCCCAGAAAAAACTTGCGCTCTTATATTTTGTATTATACTCTACCTGGTAGTTTAATAGGTCTAAAAAGACACAATATTTGTTCTATATAAAGTGACGTTTAATATGATGTATAACACTTGAAGATAGCACTTTTAACGACAAAGATATCTAACAAGCAACAAAAAGTCCGCGAACTGATTTTGTCCACATACCTGCAAAATCCAGAGTTAAAATATCCAGCTATAGCAAAAATAGTTGGTGCATCAGAAAGAAGTGTCTTTACGGATATTGTTAAATATACGAAGCGTTTTCTTGTTTCCTGGAAAAAAGGTCAGGCAAAAAACCAAAATTTTCTAAGGCAAATGTAGCGGCGAAGGTGAAGGGCTTTTTTAAGCAGAATCTCAACACCTCAGTGCGAGATATGGCGGCTAGAGCAGGTAAATCAAAATCTACAGTACAAAGGATAAAGAAGAAAAGTAAGCTAGAGACTTATAGAGTTCAAAAAGTACCAGACCGTTCTGATAAAAAGCAGTTGATGGCTCAGATGCGAGCCCGAAAATGGTATGAAAGGTACCTGACTAAATTTGATTGCTGTGTTATGGATGACGAAACTTACGTTAAAACAGATTTTAAGCAGATACCTGGGCACGAACATTATGTATCACCAAAAAAAGGGCATGTGTCTAGAATATTTAAAGAAAAAAAAATTTCGACATTTCCGAAGCAATATATGGTTTGGTAGCAGATTTTTTGTCGAAAAACGTTTTTTACCTCGCATTACTCTAAAGCTGCGATGGAACGGTATGCAAGTAAAAAGGTCAATTTTGTACCAAAAATAGCAAATACGCATAACTGCTCAGAGCTTCGCCCAACTGAAAGAAATTGGGATCTAATGAAATAAGATTTTCGGAGGAGTTCTAAGACTGCAAAAAATCTACAAGACTTCAGACTTAAGTGGAAAAAATCGTACCATACTGTCGATGAAACGACTGGACAAAATTTAATGAAAGGCCTTACGAAAAAAATAAGAAATTTTTATAAAAAAAAAAATTGTTACTTAGTTTTTAGTTATTTATATTCTGAACACTAGCCATTATTAATAAAAATCGAAAAAAGAACAAAAATATTACTGGGTATTTTTTTATGACTAAAAAACAAAGCGTAAGTTTTTTCTGGGACAGTCCTTAGTAGTAGTAAGATATTGCCATCCAATATTTAATCCAAATCGTAAAAGACCGGTCACCGGTGGTTGATAAAACGATTTCTGGAATGTCTACATAATTCAAGGATATTTTTTAAGGATACTTTAATTTCTTTCAATTGTTTTTCTATTACACCTTTTTTTCCTTAATAGTTCCACTGACAAGTAACTTAAAGTAGCAAATTAACTCTTCATTAAAGTAAAAATATTAGTGATGAAAAATGCTCAGCGCAAATATGATATTAATTTTTCAAACGATACACATTCATTGGAAAATCCTTTGAAGCTTCTGCAAATTATGATTCCAATTCATAATATCAAAAACTCCAAGAGCACTGGGCGAACATTACCAGCAAAGCACACGCTTCACCAAACAAAAATAATAAATTAAAAAGTGTGCACGAATAGTAACCAACCAAAGTGGCCCGACGATTCGATGGTCAGTAAGTGCGGATGCAAAGGATTGCATCGGGTAAAAAACTCAATTAATACGCGTGTAGTACGATTCCCCGCGACGGTAGTTACCACCGTTGTCGTCATCGTCAACATCGAAGTAATTGCTTCCGCTAATACGATTCGGACGCGGTGTTGCCCAAGATGAGTAGGTGGATGAGCCCTGGGGATTATGATGTGAAGATGTTGAGGAGGAAGTAGGAGTCGACAACAGGGCAGAACCATAAGCCCAGGGCGATGATGACTCAGCATGTGTGTTGGGAAAATGATGATGTTGTTGTGCTGCTGCTGCTGCTGCTGGGTGCTGTTCTTGGTGATAATTATAGTGTTTATCGTTAGAAATTACCGAATGCAACGTTTGATTCGGATATGAGTTGGAGTCATAAAACTCTGGACTGGGCTCATAATTATGGTCTTTATTAGCGTTTGCATTGTTGTTGTAATTGTAATGTGTTGCTGGTGGCTTGGCGTAATTTTTATAGGGAGATTGCAACTGAATTGTTGTCGCTGTTGCTGGTGCCCCTATAGCAACTGACGTTGCCACCGATGCTGCTGAGGCAACTAAGTCCGCTGGTTGCATTACAATGGATGCGCCCGATGAGAAACCTCCATTCATTGATGCTGGCGATGATGAAGATTGTTCACGTGAATTCATTTCCGCTAATTTGTTGAACCGGTTGCGCACCACATTCGCCGTCATGACCATTACGGTTGGATTCAAAGCATCCATGTGGTCCTTAAGGCATCCCTGTAGTAAATTTACAAAGAAGAAAAATGAGAGCAACGTTAATGCCGTTACCGCGGATGATCCACCACTTTTCCTTTTCTTTGCAGCAGGCGGATGTGCTGGTGGTGGTGCTCCATAGCCGGTGCCAGCTGTAGCGTGATATGCGTAACTGCCACCGCTGGGCACATGTACCGGATGATGTGGTGGTTGCGCCGGTGGTGCACCTTGTGGATGGTAATCGTAACCGCTGCCACTACCCGACGATGAGGAGCTGCAATGACAGACATAGAAATTTTAGTAATTTAAGTAGAATGCATAGTTAGCAAATCTGTAATAGGGTGTTGCAAAAAAGGTTTTTATCTAATAGAATGCAGCAGCAACAACTTGACACGTCTAAAAATGTGCGTGTTTTGTGATAAATAGTTTTAATATTTTAAAAAGCCGTGGCACATAACCTATAACGAAAATTAAAACTTTAAAACGCTGTGTACGTCTGAAAAGAATATAAACTTCTGATCAAATGATATAAACTAAACTAAAATATCAACCGATTTGAATGAAATTTTATTTTTATAAATGAATTTATTTGTCCAACATTTTGTAATTTTGTTTTGGGATCCTCAAGCGATTAGAAAAAAAATCTTCTTCAAAAAATAATACATATATATAAGCTTTTGCGCTTATTTACATTCCACAAATAAAGTAAAAGAAGCATCATAATGGAAATTTACTCAAAATTTGTTTCAAGTATTCCCATTAAGTTTATGGTTTCTTAAATTTAATTTATTACCAGAGCCACTTAACACTTCAATACGGTTTCTTTTTCGCAACACCTCATTATACTGATTTTGAGGATAAATGTTGATAAAAACTGCGCTTATTAGTGACTGCATGCAAAAGTCTAAGCATGTAAATTAAAAACATCATAATTAGTTACCCGTAGCCGGATGGTGGGGATCCTGCATAAACTCCATTTGCGCTGGTACCAGCACCGACCAGTGGACGAAAGCCATTCACATGTCCAGTGTAACGTCCGCGTGGATGACTGTAGCTTTTTAATTAGAAAGCGTATGCAAAATTAATTTAAATCTTTAAATTCGCTATTTCAAAAATATATTGTATGTGTATTTGTGTAAAAACTAAAAAATGCAGAATTTACATTGTAGTGGTTCGCTATTTGCCCCGAATCATTCATCCTAATGACCCTCGTAAATTTTGTGTGCAATTAAACTTACGCAAAATTATTTCCGGAAGCTGCTGCCAACAACGGATGTTGCTGTTGAAATTGTTGTAGTTGCGGATGTTGTTGCTGATGCTGCTGTTGGTATTGCTCATTCCTTAAGGACATCTTTTGATTATATCTACTCCTTTTGATTTGTGTTTGCGCTTTTTTATCACTTTTATTTATTTCTATAAATAATTGATTTCCGTTCTGTAAAGAAAAATTTTGGTTTCAATAATAAATCAATTGCAGTAATTTATACGTGCGAGCAATTTCTTTTATTTTTCTTTAGTCATCATAGCCATTACTACTTCCGCTGTCTGGCAGAAGAAAAATAAAATGCAAACTAATAAAAGTCCACAGAACGCTTGTTTTTCTTAAATATAGCTAGTAATTCGTTTATACCTTCGATATCTGAAGTCTAGGATCTAGAGGGTGCCCAAAAGTTTCTTATGAAAGTGCAAACACCAATTTTATTTAAAAAAAAAAGTTTTTAATTCAATATGTACACTGAAAACCGTTACGTTGGAGTACATAAAAACCAACATCTGCCTAGTTATGTGCTAAATACCACACAAAATATACGAAAAAGATATCAAAAATTACTTCGAAAGGTTCGACTGAATTAAATTTGTGTGTTTTTTGTGTCATTTTCTGAAAGGAAAAATTTAAGGTGCTGAAGTTGGGTCACCCTATATTTTAGAAATAAGGAAAAATGTACTTAAACCTTACAAATAAATTTTAAGGTTTTTCCTCTTGCTAATAAAAGTTAAGAGCACACAATATTTTACAGCCACTCGAAGCGAAAATCTGCTATTACTTACATATGTACATATATGTATTTACATAAATATTACATATACACATAGACTTAATGCAAATGCATATATTGTATTGCTTAAAACTTTCATAAGTCCAATGTCTGTGAATATGGAATGATTAAAGTATTAGATCTTGCTGACCAACCCAATATCAGAAACAAAGAAAAAACTTTAAATTGGCTTACCAAAAATTTTCATCGCTGTATACAAGCTCACAGATGCATTGTTCTCACACAAGATGTTTCAAAACGTCAAACTAACTGTGGTTGATGTGCTTTTGACGACAAAAAGAAAAGCCACCTACTGCATAAAATTGACACACACCAGCGACTTGAAATTTTCGCATCGTAGATGCAACGACCGTTGGTGACAATGACTGTATGAAAACTGATAATAAAACATAAGACTAAAGCAAATGAGTGCTGAATATTTTTCCACAAGTGCCAGCAATATTTAGCCAAGTGGCATACAACTGAATTGGAGCGTTTCGAAAAAATAGAAAATCATTCCATGACGATAAAGATTGTAGAGATTATTATATGAAATAATTTTGAATAAGTGATTATTAATAGAAGTTAGCACAAAAACTAAAAACCGATTTATTATTCAATTAATAAATAAAAAAATTAACACGAAAAAGAAAGAGATTCCCTTCACTCCTTATCCTATGAAAATAATAGTACCCCAAGTACATACCCGCATGACACTATGAACGAATAAAAAATAAATTTTCTTTAATTATCATGAATTAAAGAGTAATAATGTTATTGCCTACGCCTATCAACACCACTACACTCTCTCATTTTTATATTGTATCCCTTCAATGTACTAAGCGCTCCTTTATCCCATGTAAATAGACCAAATTGTTGATATAATCTCATTGACAAACAAAGTCATTGAGAAAGTTTGCTAGCAAACTAAGAAGAGTCCATTTAACTTGAAAATTAAAAGATTTCCATTGTTCCATTTGGCTTTAATTAGTGTCTTGTTTTCTTTTCCCCATGACTCGACAATCCACACTTCTTCTTTCTATCTCTTTTATCTTTAGCGTATCTTTTGAAAAGTTTAATTTTTAATTTGCAAGTACACAAATGCTGAACCCAAATAGAAACGCGAAAAAAAAGGATTTTAGAAACTGCAACTTAACGATACTCGTGCAAGATGTGTATCTTGTATCTAGTTAACAATGAGTTAAGAAAATCTTGCAAGCATCTTATTTGCCTTGTGATTTCGCGGTGGCCTTTGTTTCAAAAAGTTTTTTTGCTTAGCTGCTCCTGGGGAAATTTCACAAGTAAGTCAATTGTTCTAGCATATGTTTTTGAAACTACCAAAATAGTAAGACTATATTGGGAGTGTAAAGAATATAGAAAGCTTCTAAAACTAATTCGTTCCCTTGCTAGTTTTTTATTGCTGTGCCAGTTCACTCTGATTTTTGACACATAAAATTCCACCATTTATTGCCACAAAACTGTGAGCCATTTCCTGCATCTATTGAGATGAGCGAGATCCCGGCGTTTGATGGCGTAGCAGCTGAACGGGCTAGGTCTCGGTCTAATACCACGGAGGTAACGAATAGCTTGAAAAGATCTCGCTCTATCATGTTGAGAAGAACTAATGACTATTTTGATGCGGTAGTCGAGATGGGCTATAACCCGATCAACAACCTAAAGAGACTGAAAAGTGCGCTGCTCTAGCACTCTTGCTGCTGCATTCTCTAATTCATTAGGCATCGGCCGAAACGTGAATGATTTTTATAAGAGGTCAGTGCCCGAGACGAGCTAGGTCCCGGTACAGAGTGCTCATCTGACTCATGATATGAACCGATGTACCAGCTGCATTTGTGATATGATATCGTAATGTGACTCGTCTAGAGTGCATATTTTCAATGGCTGCTCTGTCAGCCCTCTTTGTCGCGAAAACTTCAGCATGTTACAGAGAACCCTAGCCAATTGGCTGACATGACCTTGTAATTTTATCTAACTCTTTCAAACTCGGCTTTTACCACTAGAATGTGCACATCTATGTAAATGCATTAATTCTAGAATTTCAAAGTTTGATGCATTACTATACAAATGTATGCATTATTTTCGAGTTGGCTGGGTTGTAAAGACGAGCATTATACTCTAAATACGTCAATTTAAGAGCCAATACATTGCCGGAAACAGACTTTAGTTGTGGATCAAAGTAAATAAATATATTTTTATATATTCATTCGTGAACTTGCCCAAAAGAAAAGAAAGTTTGATGCACCATTTCCACATATTTTTTCGACTACCAACACTTTGCTCAAGTGAGTGTTACATAAGTAATGCTCTGGTCATAAAATAAATGAAAGGATACTCGCCAAAAAGAACAAACGATACATAGATGGATGCTTGACTACTGCGAAAAGTTCGCATGGATGGCACATGCAGAACGTGCTCTTAATTAAAGATAAAAATTAACTGCTGATTAGGAGCTTTCGCAACACTTGACACGCTAAAGCAAGAATTCTAGCATAGCGTTGCGTTGCCAACTACTTACATACCGCTGTTGCGATTGCTGCATAAAGTCCTGCGGCACGTTCATCATGAGAACATGCCTTCTCTTTGTTGGCTACTTCCTTTTGTGTAATTCTTTGCTATTTTAGTTTTTGCGCAAAAGGATTCCGTTTTCGGTTCGAAGCGAATTCTTAATTTTTCTTTTAGTTTTCCTCGGGTTCAACGTGTTTTCCTTTTCAATGATTTATTGGAGTAAATTTATTGCAAAAAGAAGCCCTAACAGGTTCATGGCGAAATTATTATTTTTATTCTCGTTTTCTTATTTATTTAGTGCCAATGCTACTTTGGGACGCATTTGGGTGCCAAGTGCCATTTAACTGAAGAATTAAAACGTATGCTATATGTATTTTCAGAGAATTTTTTTTTATTTCATTATTTTGAAATGTTAATCTTCTGCAAATTTGATGTTTCTTTTTGAACAGTATTATTAGCAGTAGTTTTAAGAACCACGACCGTACAGAAGCTTTTTGGGTATAGCAATTTTACAATATCAACTAAGTTTCTGAGTAGCTGGTGTAAGCATTTTTAATTAATGAATAACCTTGCGTTTTGGTCAACATCATGCTTTTGGAAGGAAGAAATTTGTCGAATTAACTTTTTCATACATATATATGTCAAAGTTTATGAAAAAAAATGATTTTTATACATATTTCGAATTTCTTGAACCAAACAACTTGATGCAATAAAGAACATAAAAACTTTTCTTAAAAAGCAGCTTTCATTTATTAAATATTGAAATCCTCAAATCTTATTGAAACACTTTTTATGTAGGAAAAATTATGTTTCACCATTTCAAGTCTCTAAAGAAGTGAACCCCTTTTTTTCTTCGCTCTGGTAAATATCACATGTATAAACATTTGTGATAAAAATCCAAATAACTCCCCTTATTAAGCAAACAGCAGTATAATTTTTTTTAAATAATAAAAATAATAAAAAAATTCTGTTTGCATTGACAACCAGTGTCGCCGTAGTTTAACTAAGCGCAAAAAAAAAAAGATATATATGTGCACAGTGGCGCCGATTTGCTGCACGACACCCACTCTTCAAATGGCAACCACCGACAATGACATCTAATCTTGAATCTTGGCGTACGAGTATTCCTGCTTTTATTGTTCACCACATCTATTCTATTTGGGTTTTTCCTCTAGTTTTTTTCATTTTCCTGCATACATTTCCATTTCCTTCAATTTATTCCTTCTGTTTTGGCAGTGAAACTGCAGCAATTTCTTTAGTTTCTATTTAATTTTTTTACATCATCTGGAGCTCATAAAAACTTTGCGACAAATCATGGGGAAACAAAAGCTTCTTTTGTATATGAATGGTTTTAATGATGCTTTTAAGGAAATGAAAATATACTCAACACTATTTAACATGCTTTTTGTTGTTTTTTTTTTTTTGGGAAAGTAGTGATTTTAAATTACATACTCGTATACAATCAGAATTTGGTAATAAAAGTTTTTCTTTGTTTGTGATATTGGTGAAAGTACTCGTTTTCAAATAGTTTTCATAAAAATATCGATTCACAATATTGCAGCTAATTGAAACGTAGTGCCGAGGTTTCTTATTGAAATTCAAAAGGGATTCACGAAATTTTATGAAATGTTCACCCACTAGAGTTAACAATTTCTGCAAATTAAATATCAATTTTAAATTAAGAACTTTCGTAAGAAATCACTTAATTTGAACCAAATTTTTGAATTAGAAAATTGCTATAAAGACACTTTAACCAGCTTAATTTATTCAATCATTTTAGTATTGGAATACTCTACTTCATGGGAGGGTTCATCATCGATATATTCGCCGAAGTAATGCACGCGAAAAGTTGCTATGGTCCAGTTTTTTTTTCAAAAAATTTTTTTTAATTTAAGAATTTTAATGGATGGAATAAAGTTTTCTATTGAAATAGTTTCAACTATAAATGGACAATATTTATTGAACTTTTCAGTCATTAGGCAAACACTGATGTTCATTAAGAGACATTTTTTATTCAAGTAGATATCATCCCATCATTCTTCATTTTCAAACTTTGGCGGTGCCATTAAAAGAAGTCTAAGTTTAAAGTCTATTTATGTATTTATTTATTTATTTATTTACGTCTATGGACACAAGATCCTTACAGACTAGCATAAAAAACTTAAAAAACATAATTTAGACTAAAATAACAGATAAAAATAATTATAAAGGATAACAATTTATTATATTATTCTTAAAAATAACTTTATTTAAGCAAAAGTCTAAGCCATTATTTGAACAAATTTTATTGAACTCAATTAAAGCTCTATTTAATGGCTCGTTCAGGCCATAATTGGTTCTATGAACCTTAACATAAAAGAAACTAGCACTACGTAAATGCCTTGCAGGAACATTTATGCTGATTTTTTCCAAAAGAACATTACAGTCAATGTTGCCATTAATAAGATCATAAAGAAAAATTTGCGACTGAACCTTGCGCCGTCCTTCCAAAGATTTTGAATTTAATAATAAACAGCGAGCACTATAAGATGGTATTGGTTCAATAAAATTTAGAGACCGTAAGGCAAATTTCAGGAACTTTTTTTGAATACGTTCAATACGCGCTGAGTGAACAGCATAGAAAGGGTTCCATATAAAGTCATTTGTATTTCAAAATAACTGTTTTGTGTTGAACGACTTGTTGATTAACGACCAGAGTGTCTTAGATCCTGAATTTTGTAATTAACCTTTTCACAGAAGATGAAGCTAACTCACTATTCCGGCCACATTATTTACGAAAACTGCGAACTGTAGTTACCAAAGCTTCATTATTTTGAAAATATCGCTCAACAACAGAGACGCGTTGTTTTTGATGTTCTATTTTTAATAATCCTGAACTGTCAGCTGTAGCACAGTGTTTTTTTTTTTTTGTTTTTTTCAACAACAACAACACAATTGGCACGAAATTCATATTTTTCGTTAGGTTTGGAACTCCCTTAACATATCCAAAGAGTGATTGATTCGGACGCGTTTTAGTTAGACGGCGTTATTGGGGCTTACTTCGTAAGCGATAAAGGTTGAACTGTAGCAGTCAATAGTGAGAGCTATGAGGGAATAATGACGTACGTAACCAAAGATATTTATATAATAGACAAATGGCTTAAGCAGGATTTTTGCCTGTTTTGGTGACGTCAAATGGCTGCCAAAATTATGCGACTTAGCGAAGTTACACTTTTGTTTAAGGTTTCGATAAATACTAAACGTTGCTGGATCTTAAAGTTAACACTAGTCCAGTAATGGCCAAGGTATCGTCCAAAATATGCAAAAAAAAAACATCTATAAATACCTCGAAAAGATGGAGAAATGCAAAAAGTTCCAAGGCAGGCAGTTGCCACTTTACTTCTCCCAAAAATATCACGTAACTTTCTCATCGGCACATAAAACACGTCGACTTGTCTTATAATCCTTAATAAATCCATTGACCAAATATAAACTATCAAATCTAATATTTAACAAAACTGCAAGACATCGTGGTATATCTTTCCAGAGGACACGCTTTACATTAATGTAAAATTTAAGCGAGGCCGGAACGAATAGCTTGCTTCCTACTTAACTAATTCAAGAACCATTGCCATTTGTTAGACAAGTTCTCGGTATTCTTTACACAAAAAGTTGAAATAAAAGACTTTTCTTCTTCTGGTACGTTGTCGCAAAAACTAATTTTTGAGTTAAGAATTCCAGCCCACTGTCATCTCTCATCATCTTGTTGAAAAAAATTGTTGTAAGAAAAAGACCAAATAAAAAAACGATTCATATGCCCCGCATCAGTGCGCTCATCATGTAAGGTGTTTTCACATAGCGGAATATGTTCAACGCTTTTCCCGCTGCATCCACTAAGGTACGCTTCATCATATTTCCACACTTTTATTTTACCTATTTGTTACGAAAAAATAAAAGTTAAAACCTTAAAACCAAAAGAGTACAATAAAATTCGCACTGATGTAAATGAACGAGCCACCGAGGAAAAGCGTTTTCTTCAACAGTGGTAGGGACCCTATCAAAATTAAATTCATCGCATACAGCAGTAACAACAACAACAACAAGATTCCAAAAGAATTCGCTGCAAAGGCTTTTTCTCAAATAGTGTCGCCTTTTTAATGGAACGAGAAGAAGAAGAAGAAGTAGAAATAAACTGGAGAAAAAAAATAGGACTCCCTTGAGGCTATACGTTGACAACCCTGGAACATGAAAAGTGTGGTATGGTAGTGTTGAAGTCATGTTATCGTAGTAGCATGTGATGAAATGCTGAAAGACATTCCATATTTGACCCACGCAATATCTTCGAAAAGGAAAACTTTAGTTTTAAGATCCAACACAACTAAATTCTATGGTATAACTATTCCAGAAACTGGGAGTTTCTTAACTCAATTTTAGCACAATTTCACTTTGCAATGTGAACTAGGCCATTTTGTTCTGATGTTGAAGTGAGCCATGGTGTTTTTTTCTTTTTAAAAATTGTAATTACGATGTGTGTACTTTTAGTCACCTCTATTATTTTTTCAGTGATTTCTATTCCAAAAATCAAGATTTAGCAAATAGCGGTAGGTTGTTGGCCAAATTGTTTAGTATTAGCTCTTCCTTCTGAAGTACGATCTGCACCCAGTGATGGCATTTAGGTTTGCCGAAAATGTGCTGCATTGGGAATTGAAATGTACTTTTTAAGAGCTGAGTGTACTTTTTTTGTCTTAAACACCAATTTTTACTAAAATGTACGAAAAAAATTACTAAAAAAAAGGAGATCCCCACTTTTGGCATCTTAAAAACCCAATCAAAATGAGATATATTTCACATTAAAGTACAAAAACAATCATTTTCATTTACTAAAAAAAAAAGTTAATTCTTATAAATCTACACATTACGATTGTTATCATTTTTTTCATTTACCGAAAATGTACTGAAATGTGCTCAAAATTTGCCAAATGTACTAAAAATACTGTCAAATGTACCGACGACGAATTTTCAGGAAACAAATGTACCGAAAAAAGTACAAATGTACCGAAAATTCCATTACTGTCCGTACCATAGACGGATGATAAACAAGACAGTCGGATTGCAGACTAAAAATAAAAATCTCTATTAGATATAACATTTTTCAAAACATTCAGAAAAAATTGAAGGTAACAATTTGTGTCCTGATAATTTTTTTCGTAGACTTTCGTATACTCGATGTTTTCAAAGATGACAAATATTTTATGTACTATTTTTCATAAGTTTTAAAAAATTGTCGCGATGCTGAGGTTTAACTTATGCCAAAATGATTCAACTACTCAAAAATTAAAAAGAAAAATTAAGGACTTAACTCTTTCCGTTATAAACCAATGCACAAAATAATGATGAATACAAAATTTACTTTGCTTATGAGCAACTGCTGATGGTATTGTCCCTAAAGTCCCAGAACCAGGTAACATGTTGGCTGGCATGTAAACGAGTTTCCCTCGCTTGTGGGTTACAGATTTTGTTTTAAATGAAAATATTTTTTAACATCTCTTTTTAATCACATTTTTGATTTTGTCTTTTTTTTGGCATTTTTTTTATAGTTCAAGCTTTTTCTGTTGTCGTTGTTGTTGGGCAACTGCAAACAAATCCCAATACAAGTGCATCTCTTAAGGTGCATTCACATTTCCAATGGGCGCATTTCCCACCTGTCACCGCAACAACAACGACATTTCAAGCACAAATTGCGCTTGGTTTTACTTTTATTTTTCATTTTATTTTATGTCTTTTCTTTTAATTTATTTTTTTGTTTCTGCTTTTGTTGCTTTTGCTTGTTTTTGCGTTAATTTTGCATCGCTGACTTATTTTGCAGCGTAAACGCAATTTTTGACGTCATTTAAACGATGATGACAAATTCTGTCGTTGTTGTTGCAAGACTACAAGTGCAGCATTGCACTTTTGCTGCGCCTAAAAGTACACAACAATGCTTGCAAGTGTTTTTTTTTTTGTTATTTATTTTCAAGGTTTCGTTTTTTAAATTTTAATTTGTTAATTAGATGCATTCTTCCTGAAGGAAGAGTTCGCTGCCTCAGTTGAGTATACATAAATATTTTAGTATGGAGATGTCGCCTGCAATTAACCTGTGTCAAAATTTTCACTTGAATTCCATGCTATTAAATATCTGCTTATTCTTTGAAATGATAATTAGTAAAAAAACTTGAGCGTAAGCAAATAAAATTGCAACAATACGAGTACATAAAATCAAATTTGATTATTATTATATTCCGCTATTGTGAGCTGATTAAATTATCATAAAATAAATTAAATCAAAAATTCCTATATGTGAGGACGACGGCACACTGCTGCCAACAGAAAAGTATCGACAGTGCAACCAACTTGAGAAAATGGCAGGAAAAGCAATCATGACGCAAAGTAAAACGCAGCGTACGAGCTACTCAAATTTTGCTGATGAGGGTAATTAAAAACTTTTGCTCCCTTTAGCATCCTGTGTTCTACTGGTAGATTCTTTGGCTGCTTATCAAAGTTCACAGCAACGCTTGCATTATACGACGACGACGACGACGCCGACAATGCTGCGAAACGCAAATAAATAATAATTTAAAACTTAATTTTTGAAAAGCACCAAGAAGTTCGAGTTGCGCAAAGAAGTAGCAGGGGGTGGCATACAAAAATTTGCTAATTTTAATGTTGAGTATATTGCGGAATTTCTTTGCTTAACCATAATTTGACAACAATGCGGAAGTAACAATTTTTGCGTAAGATAAACTCAAAAGATAATCATTACATGTACCTCGAAATGCCAACACATTGAAAATTAATTAAATTGAAGTTTGGCAAAATTTACCGTTTTGAACAATGACTGAAGTTCAGGGTTCTTAGAACAGAATATGGAAATCATTGCCACTACTTTTTGTTTTTAGATCAAATGTAAAAAGTAACATTAAATTTTTCACTCATTAATCTGCTCCACGATAATGCGAAGATAGTAATTTATACGAACTGATCTTACGAAATCCTTTTTGTTGTTAAGACAGTGATTCTATATTTCACTGACTCCTGTGAGGACGATGTTGTTAAGACCTTGGACGAAAATCATGGTGCTCCTGTTTTTCGGGATAAGGTCCAATTTTTTTGGAGACTTTTATCAAAGTTCATATGAATCAGTCTTCAGATATTTTCCTAAATTTGGATAAGAACAGGGTACGTAAGTTCAGCGGTGGACTCCATGAAAGCTTTCAACATTTCAGCGACTACACGATCTTTTCCAGCTGTTTTGTTGTTTTTAATAGTTTTGGCAGCATTTGTTATGTTCGTAAATAAAAGCTGTTGGTCTCCGCAAAATTTTCATTTCAACGGACTAGCTGGTCATCTCGTGCATTTTGAAGCTCTCTTTTTTATGGTAGCCCTGGTAATGGTGCTCGTCCAGGGTTTTGTGTTCCGTTGGGTAAAGCAAAGTACAAACACAAAAGTTGTTATGAATGATGACTCATTGATATCTCTTTGAATTCGATTGGTCGCCCGCGGGATAATGTCGCATAGCATTTTTACTTTGTTCATGTAGTTTTCCAAAAGACAGGTATCCTTAAATTTTTGGTTGTTGCATGGGTCTTTTTAATGTATACTATCTTAAATCGAAAAGAAGGCACTAGGAAATGGTGATCGGAGCCGGACGGTCTCCTGAGTGTCACGTTAAGAAGCTATTTTTCATGATCTCTTTATACAGTCATGATCGATTTGATTTAGTGTACGGTGATCTTGTGAGATTGACGTATTTTTATGCTTGAGTTTGTGCTAAAAAAATGTTCCTTTAATCATAAGTTTTGAGTTACGCCAGAGCTGTGTTATCTCAAAAGATCAATAGTGTGCTTGATGTTATTCTTGTCGTTTTCCAGTTTAGCATTGAAGCCGCCCATAACCATAAGTATATCCCTCTTTATTAATTAGTTTATCGTAGCCATTAGTTGGCAATAAAACGCTTATTTCGTTGTAATATCAACGAACTCTTCTAGAATATTCCGAAAGAATAAACACATATTTAACTGCCTCTATTTGAGAAAAACTGTTGCAAGGCAGTTTACTCTTCCTCAACATAAGTAAATTTATCTTATCAGTTATGGTATGTTCTCATTAGATTAAAGAGGCATCTTTTTATTTGAAAGGTGCAACATATTCCTATACTAAGGAGCATTAAAATTTGTTTTAAAGAACTCTTAGCTGCAGTGCATATTGGAGGATACTTTTTTCTTAAAATTTAGCAATTATTCCTTTAACGAAACCATTCTGAAAAAAAGTGAACTATTTCTATAACATTTTCAAACAGATATTCATATAATTCCAAGATTCTTATAAATAATAAATTAACAGCAATTGTGACGCTAACGTAAAAGGTACAGCAAAAGTTAAATAAAAAATAAACGACAACTTTAAATTGCATTTGATATTTGACATTTTATCTTAAAAGCTGCTGTTTATGAGAATTTTTATTTCTGTTTTCTCTGCAATCAAAATTCAAGTCACAATCCAAAGAAAACTGATTTCTTACCCTTTGGCAGGCAGCAACATGGATGTGAGTGGTGAAAATTTATAAGAAAAAATGCTCGCGATTTGTTTGCTGATAAATGTAAGAAGTTTTTCCTGTTGTTCTGCTTTTTGTTTTTTTTTAAATATCCTTAGGATATTTTCGTGATTTCAAATTGACAGCAAGTAAAAAAGTAAAATAAAACAGTAAATCCAAGCGATTGAAAGAAACGTTTTAGCAATGGCAAAAAGCAATAGAATTTTCAAGTTTCTACCATGTGACAACGAGCAAAGCACAATAAGAAAAGAAAAGTTTAATTTAGCAATGAATTGTCTAATAAAATATTTATAACTCAAAACAAAGAAATTTATAATTTTTTATATGCCATATCTGGGTTAATGAAATGCACCACAGAGATTTTTCTTCAAACGCAATGACTCTTTGCAATGAAAACCCACCCAAAATTTTTTACAAGGAAAGCAATTAACGATAAGATCGTGTCATTAAACACGTCTTACATTCTATGTTTTCTCTTCTTTAATCATCGCAAGTTGTTACGTCTTACGTCCTTTCATTTGCGTACTAACGCTTCTTAAGAAAAGTGTAAGTCAGAGTTGTTTTTTTTTTTCACTGCATACAAACAAAGTTTTGCGAAAACTTTCTCAAAACACTCATTTAGATAAAATCTTGTTGCAATGTTGGCTACTGTTGTTGTGTGCATTTTCAACATGGCTATTAAAACTCTTTTTTGCCCACTGACATCCTTAGATGGTTGCAACTGATAACAGGAAAGCATAAGAAAACTTAGGGAAATCAATTTTCTTTCATTTTATGCTGACCTAAAGGAAGTAACTTTCACATTCGCTTTTTTTTTATACCAAATAAAAGATGAAAGTTTAGCTCAGTAAAAAGCATATCTCCACTACTTTGTAAAAACGCATAGCTATCGAACAATGGGTTCTGGCTTAGGAAGGTTTTTTCGAATATCAATATACCGCTTAATTATTCTTCATTTACTTTGCCTTTAATTCGCTTAATTTATTTCAAAAAAGTGTAATTTTATCAAAAACATAAATTTTTTTATACTGTGAAGTAGATACATATATAGTTGCTTCAATGTAACACATCGTTTGGAAATAGTATATATCGTTAGCTGTAATTTTATAATTTCTGATAGATTTTCTTATGTTGAACTCAAATTTCGTCGAAGAATTCCTCCAGCCCATCTGAAATTTGACAAATCGTGTGTGGCAAATCGGACTGATCATTTCTTATAGTTTTGCGATCGCTGACTTTAAGTCTGGTGACAGAAATACATATCCTACCATGTCCAAATATGTAGATATATAATCCAGAATTTCTAAGACTTTTTAGACCCGTAATGGATTCACCACATCGAGAACCATAAGAACATCCGCCTCGTACAACATTATTTTTCGCGGTAACAATTTAAAGATGATTTGCCTCAAAGTTCTTATATATAATAATTTAAACAAAGTAGGTTAAACACTTTTTTTAACTAAATCGCTTAATACTGCTAACTAAGCTCTAAGTCATATGATCTTTCATAATAGATGCCAATAAGATATTTTGCAGCTATGATTTTTTTATTGAATACTAGCAGTCTCCAGCGACTTTGTAGGCGTAGCCTTTTTCTTGTTTCATAGGTTTCTGTACGTATATTTTGAATACCATTTCCGAAATATATATACATGTACATATTTGCAATACAAATTTTCAATATCACAAATTTATATCTGTACAATATTGCTTTTCTCTTATTGTTCTTCAAAACAAATCTAAATTTTCAAAAAAAAATGCTGAAGGCGAAGTAATAACATAATTCGCTCTCTCATCGGAAATTCCTCGCTCCATATACGTTGAAATTTTTTACATTTTATTGAGTTTCGTTTTGAAAATCTATTTACTCTAACGCTCTCAAAATGACTTCGTTTTCAGTACGAATAGATCTCCCTAATGACTTCACTTTGTATTATTACATCTTGGAAAAAACAAAACGTAAGCACACAAGCGCATTAACTTGCCTTAAAACGGTTTGATGTGTTTGTATACTTGATAATTTTTATTGAAGATTGAACCCAAGCGTCTAAGATGGAAATCCAATTAAATTCGTTCAAAATCGATCTGGCAGCGTTTGCGTCATGAATGGACATCGATGGACATTGCTATCAATTTATTTACTTTCGTAACTGATATTAATTGTGTTGCTATAACTGTCCTGGAATCAGTAAGTACCTTTTTAGAAGATTGTGACATGGGCTGATCTCAGCACACCGTAGTTGTGCTCCTCATCTTTTGATGGCAAATAAATTTGAGTATGTTGTCTGAATCCCCATTTTCGATACTAAATGCACCCATGCTGGAATGGAAATAATGAAAATAAAAAAAAACATTTACAAGCTGTACCCTAAACAAATGTAGAACAAGCATTTCAGATATAAAAATCCACTAGCAGATGCAACCAACAGATTTACAGCAAGAGATGGCGTTGATAAAACAAAACTTCGAATTCAGCTTTAGTCATTTGTAATGCTCAAAGCACAAAAGCTTGGTAAAGCTATGTTTGACTTTTTTTAAGCTCTACAGCTTCACCAAGTCTAGGCTCATACCCTGAGAGCTTAAGAAAATTAGAGAATTATAAGATTAATGAAAAATTTTCAACGAAATTACTTCTTATGTAAAAAATGCGTGTAAGAAAAATTCTTTGAAATAAAAGCAAAACTTTTTTCATTCACGTAGCCTGACTCAAAAGAAACTTTTGTAATTATGTCTGATAACATAAGAGGATGTCAGAATTAAAAAACGGAGCAGAAATCCGATTATGAAATTCAACCCTATGGGGTAATAAATTTTCATGAAAACTGTTAAGCGAAGCTAGAAATTCGTAGCTAACATTTTTAAAGATGAACGATGAACGATGAAATGAAATGAAATTCAAATAAAATTATGAAATAAAACTGTACCGCCATGAGCACACGTTAACAAACTATCTAAAATCAATGTACGTTTTTATTTTGAAAATACCAAAATATTAATATTTGTGTAAATCAAATTAAAACATGACGATGAACTTAATATCCGACTGTAAGTTAACAGCGCACAGATTTTTATCCTGTGTAAGAATCACTTGGCTTTGAACGATTGTGTATAATGAACAGCCTAAACATATGCACCAATATATTTAATATTCATCCTTAATCAATACAGTGGCACGGTGCACAGATTCTTATCCTGTGTAAGAACCACTTAGTTTTAAACGATTGTGTATAATGAACAGCCTAAGCATATGCACCAAAATATTTAATCTTCACAATGGCTCAATATAGTGGCATTGTAATTTTTTCGCAATAAGACTGATTTTTACGGTAATTGCTCTATTTAACCCACAATTTTAACGTATGTTCACTAAGCCAAAATATTCATATAACGTACATATATATTAGCTTAATAATTTCATCTCATTTTTTTAGAAGCATTTCGTCTATCAATCTTGAAAAATATACATATCATACGAGTGATACATAATAAAAAATATAATTCAGGTTTAAAAAAGTTATGAAACTAAAATTTCTTGTAAATATCTTGGATATCGTAAACACGTTATTAATTTCCTTATTGCTCTTAGTATTTCACTTAATCAAAAGGTGAAATTTACTAGCGTTCAAATATTGAACTTCGTTCGTGGTTTGTTGTCTAGCTAAGCACTTTAGCATGTGCACTGCTGACTGTTAACAGAAGCTTTATAACAGTTCAAACTCTGCGTTCTAAAACGTAACAGAATGTCTCGAAGCAAACAATGTGAACACACAGTTTTTAGGGTTATAGTAAAAACTTTAAACATTATAAGTAAATGATGAATTATGATAATTTCTAACTGTACAGATATTTCATACGCTCAGAAGGTTTTGGCCATCCAGAGTTTTTCGGTATAAAAAGTTTGTGATTCCGGTACTGACAACATTACGTAATCGACACCTAATATCCGACTGTACGTTAGTAGTACACTCATTTTTATCCTGCGCACAAACCACTTGGCTTTCAACGAAAGCTCTAAGCAGCCTAAACATATGCATCGAAATTGTTCATGCTTTGCGAAATACAATTACAGTACCGGAAGAAAAAATGTGAACGAGATAAAAACTTAAGCTTCTCAGTTAGTTTCTACTTGTTACTTATCAAAGTAAACTTTTTTATAAAAAACCGAGTCTATCTGATTTAAGAGTTTGAAACTTTGACCTAAAAAGAATTTCTTTGAATAACGTCTCAAATTTACTCTCTGTATTTATGTCTAAAAATTTGCTATGATATTTTGAATGAATAGTAACACATTTTTATGCAGCAAAACTGTTAAGAAACATCCAGCCAATAATCACTCTTAGTAGCGGAAGGGTCATGTATCGGCACAAATTTATTATCTGATGGAAGCCGATAGCTTATTGGAAGGAAACTGCCTCACCAAAGTGGTTCGCGTATAAGAAAAAGAAAAAAAGTTCATTACGTCAGTGAACTCGAGCGTTACTTGTGCCGATACTTTGATTTGAATTTTGAAAAATTAAATTTTTTATTTTTGTGAACAATCCCTGTATCTCAATTTGTGTTCAAGATATACCCCTACCTAACACATAGTTTTTTACTCAAAATGAGTAGGTGAATTTAACCGTAACTGGGCAACCCTGTTTATTATTATGTAAAATGCGATGAGACACTTTCACTGATGTACGCTTAAAATGGGACATCGTAGTTTGTATTCTTATCACCCTTTGCTCTTCAATCATGTTTTTCCAATTATCATTGTAGGCATGCAAAACATCTTGCAATAAACTGCAAATATCTTGTCCACAAAGATTAATCCAATCGAAGTCTACTTTGTAAGCCAAAAATATCGTACATAACTCGCTCGAGGAACTGTGCATCGTGACATGTGTTGCGAGCGGGCATGGCATTTTTTTTTTTTAATGTTAACCGAATCACTTGCCAAACTCTAGAAACTTACCGAATTTTTTGCACATGATACACCAAGATGACATTTAACTATGTAGCGCAATTGTTAACAATAAAGTAATTAACAAAAGGCTTTATCTTAACGGGTGATTTATTCCATTGTTGTGTTTGGTGAATTGTTCGAACGAAATTAATTGGTAAATTTTATGTCTGGACTGCAATTCATTGTTGACCTATTTATGAACGTTTTTCCAGCTGACTTTACCAGTGTCATGTACATACATTTGTATGAATATGTACATAAAAAGGTAAGATAATATATAAGACATATTTCGATTTCACAAATTAAATACCATATAAGCCTATTACTTGTTTAACTCATGAAAAAACACATAGTTGAATTGACTATTTTACGTGTTTTAGGTACAATTTGACCACATTTTAGTAAATATTACGGAAATATTTAATTTTACTTTCATGCGATGTTTAAAAATATTAGAAACTACTGTGAATTTGTAGCTTCTTGCTTTTTTGAGATAATTTTTTTATGAGATGATCCATTAATATATGAGAGTTCTGCTTTAGCGAATTCACATCATGTTCATTAATGCCATTTTGATTTTTTGGGAATGTACACAGAAAATTCCAAAATTTAGTAGAAAAAAGGTTGTTATTGTAAGTAGTCGGAAAAGTAGTCCGCTGTACATATCGCTCACTTACTTCAAGACCGGCATAACTCAAAAAATCATTTCATGTTTTATTTTGTATAGGTAAAGGTATCTAATAAACTTGCTTTATGATAAGAGTTTATGTAGACATACGTTACTAACCCCTTGAAATAAAATTCTGGATACGGCCTTTCTAAGAATCATATTTGAAGTAAGTGCACATTGTGTTAATTTTCGCGATTATAGCTAAGTTTTGGAAGATCCATTGAATCATATGCGAACCCAAGGTTACCATTAAATCCTTTACCTTTTCATTTAAAAGGCTGGGCAATTACAGAATATGATATGGGGCCACTGTAAATATTTACTTGTTTTTCTATGAGTGTAAGCTTTAAAAATTATTTGGTCTGATTAAAATTTATTTCTCAAACTTATCGTTTGTTTAACAAGAGCCCAGTGTTACTCAATATTGAAAATAAAAATCATTGCAACGCTGTTTGCATTTTAATAACGTAAAATAAAGAAGAAGCGCATGAGCGATTTAAGCGTCATCTGTGACTTTGGCAATGTAAAGCAATACAAAAGATAATATTCGTTCATTTTACTAGGATGTGTACATATTTTTATAGTAGATTTTGTACGTCAAACTATTGCGTATATGAGAGATACTTAACCTTCAAAGTCACATCTTTTTCTTCATGGAACATTTTGAAAGCTTAATATACAAAAAGGTTCATTTAGCGTTTGGAATTTGAACCACTTGATTTTTGTTTGAGTGTGGCAACTCTAATGTCCTTCGATTTATGACAGAAAGTTAGTCGTATGTCTCGGCTTAAAGAAATCGGTCCATATACTATACGCATGAGCAACGTTGGAGAATAATAAAAATTATTTTGCCAAATGGTGATCTTTCTACCCAAACCAACTCGGTGGTTACGTAAATAACCAAAATTCTTGCATCTGGGGCACAGAAAATCCAATGCACCAACACCGAGTAACTGCTTAATGTGGTTTCTCTATTGGCGGTATCATTGGGCCATTTTTCTTTGACGGTAAGTTTTAGGGAATGGCTTGCGCAATCGCGCAATTACTTACAACTGATTATTTCTGGTCTAAAAACGTACTTTTTGAAGTAATGGTTTATTACTTTGTAGATCAGTACAAAGTTCTCTTTTAGGATTAACCTGACTTGATGTAACAATGCTGATGACAGATTCAGTGCACCAAAAACCTTCTGGTATACTCTGGTCGCTGGGGCTGGAATTTTTATTGGTGTATTCATTACACTGGTCTGTAAAAAAAAAATGTTCTCCTCTTATCAAATCAGCTGCATTTATTCTCTATCATTGCTTCGGATCTAAATTTATCTTCTCAACCCAAAGAGCTTAAGCTTTGTTCCATTAGTCGAAAAAACTATCCCGTAGATTTTTTCCTTTCAGGAAAGACTATCGAAATAATATTTTTAAACTAATATACCCTCACAAGCTCCAAATGATTTCATTAGCCTGCTGAAATTTGATTGCACAGATCGTTGGGCATTGCTCGTTTGATGTATCATTAGGGTTAAATATCTGTGATGTAAAAAGAAACATAGAAATTTTTTGCATATCTATATCCTATGTATATTTCAATATTGCGAGTTTTACTGTTTACATACATACATACATACTCTTATTTAATTTTTTTGTAGTCCTGCCGCGCTTGTTGTCACACTCGACGTCGGCTGGCATTTTATATGAAAATGCACATCGTTTCAATATGCCAAAATGACTTTATGATGTGATGACACCGATTTATCTAATTTGACACTTGGGAATTTTGTTTAAGAAAAAATAAAAATTGTGGCAGCATACGCACAACAAATTATGGGAGTGCACACTGGCCATCTGATGCGTTTCTTGCGAGTTGCTTTAAAAATTTTTTTCTTATTGTGCTTGCATGTTTTGTGATTTATATAATAAGATACATACACATGTGACATGTGATTTTTCTTAAAGATATATATTTTTACGTTGCAATATATGCAGGTGTGTTATATCTGTGTTTTCAGCTACAGAACAATCAATAGCGATAAAACACACTCTTAATGCAATAGATTATCGTGTAAGCAATGATAATTATCTTCATCAGATAACCTTGGCACAGGACGGCTCTTCTCCTATAAAGCTTTTGATAAGAGAAGTAAAAATATGTGTGAGTGTAAGGATGTTACCAAGAAACCTCTTGTATGTGAATGAAACAATTGGAATTAATCGACTCCTAACCTAACATCTGTTACATTTTTTTTTTGTTACTCAGCTACACTTTGCGTTAGGCCTGGCCATTTTCTGTGACCATCCGGGGACAGCAACAGCCTCTTGATAGCAACACAGCACAACATTTTATATCATGCAACATAACATACATACGATGAATAACTTGCTGCGGTACAACAATTTGTCTTCAACTAAAAGCCAGCAATTAAATTGCATCAAATCCATTTATAACAATCAGCCATTCCTGGTTCGTTCATCCGTTCGTTGGATCGTCTGTATATATATGTATATACCTACATATGTACGTTTGGCGTGTGAGAGTACGTCATGTGGTTGCTGCATTACTGCGAATGCTATGCGGTAAAAGTGCTTTTGAATGGTGTAACAACCAGTTCAGTCTCCGAACTGAAACCGTGTAATTGTTTGTGTTGTCGTTGTTGTTGTTGTTGTTGTTGTTGTTGATTATTCCTTTACTGCGTTACCTTGCTCTGACGTACGTTCGTTCATGTGCATAAATATGGCGCTTAATCCATGTCCGGCTAAAACTGATTCAACAAATACGAATTGAGCATAGGTATTAATACCATGAACGTCAGTTGAAGTTGCATGTCTATGACAAAAGTGGCGCAACTCAAATCACAACATAAGTTTTTATTTTATCTACCTAAAATATTACTGCAACAAAACACGAGATACGTATACAAGATACGAGATACGTACAAAAATGCAATGACGAAAGAAAAAATGGACAACTAGCTGCTTTTACTAGTTTCAATCGCTGTTACATCCATATGCTTTGTTAGCCGACGTTTGAGAATTTCGAAGCCTACTATGTTTTACATATTGCACTGACCAGTTAAGAATCATAGCAAAATATAAACGCAACGGATTTATAGGTTGAGGTCATTAGATTCTGCATCAGTGATTCCTCAGTAATTTCTGACGTTCTTTGTCACGCAAATCACCTGAACTAATTGAGAACTATAAAAAGAAACAAAACGTTAGATCAAAAATTAAAAGAAAACAAATTTTTTCTCCTACTTTAGGCCGCGCTTCAGAGCAGGCCAACCGTTGGAAGGCATAAAAATATCCTGAAAAGATCGGAAATCTTTCTGCTGAACACGTCAGAACACTTAATACTGACGCTGATTATTTTTTGGACAAAACGTTACATTCGTTACATATGAAAATTCTTGTCGTTGTTTTAAAGTATAATTTCTAAAGTAAATGCCAAAATTTTTCCAGCATTATGAAGAAAACTACCGGGCAGAAGGCAAAAAGAAAGAACTATTCTTTAAAAAAATGACGTTTAGTCCAAGGCTCCAAAGCTTTTTAATAACTTCGTTTGCAGTGAATGGCAGGAACTTCATATTTCCCTGCCTTCATACTGCTGCATGGTTCAAAACATACTTTAATATGCTTTCCCAAGCTTCTGTACATACGTGAACCGGAAAAACTTTGATTTTTGCTCACACCGGCCAGACAATGTGATATTTGGTGGACTTTCGGTTGCCAATTATGAATACGTTGTTCCTTCACATGAAATCGTTTTTCTATATCTTATTTTCTAGTGATTCCACTACGGGCACAAAAGTGCGGTATATATATATATAAGATTATATGCTTATGAAAATAACTCCTTGCATGCACGACAAAATGCAGAACATCCGTTGCGGCAGCACTCTGCAACACAGGTAAATGCTGAACGACATGCAGCGCCATCAAAATGCCACAATGCAACTCTGTTGGTTACTCTATTATTAGACATCATTACATTTTATAGGCCATAATTGATCCTGAAGAAAAAAAAAATAGAAGAAAAAATCATACCTTTATTTATTTATTCATCGTGTTCAATCAAAGGATAGAAAATACTTCATGTTTATATATCCGTTTTTTTTATAAGTTTGATGCTAGAGAATGGATTAACTTATATGTACTGGTCGGAAATAAACAAAAACTGATGTTTTTGGATCACTGCTATAACCATCAACAACATCATAAAAAATTAAATTTTTTTAAGGAAACAAAATTTCTAAATTACAGTACCTATACATAGTTTAAGCTTTTAACCTTAAACGCAAACGCTTACCTTTCACTACCCCAAGCAAAACTTTTTTCCAACATACCGACCTGCAAAAAGAACATCATTTTGTCGAAAAAATATAAGTTCGCCTTAAAACTGCGAAACAGATAAATAGAAATTTGTACCTTCAATGGAGCAACAGATGCGACAAACAACCTCACGGCCGGGAACAAAACAAAATAAAAACTGTTGTTTTCTCGAAAAAAAACTCACATGTTTGCCACATGAAAACTTTACGAAGACAATAATACGAAAATCGGCAAAAAATAAAGGTGCGTTTGAGATGGTCCGCTAAAGGCTTTGGCGCTTAAACGTCCTAGTTGTTGTCCCCATTTGCAATTCATGCGCTGAAAGGATTTCTTTATTTTTTATTTTTTGGTTTCAAGCAAAACGGCAGCGGAAGTGCTTTTTTGAATACCAAATCACTGAGAACATTTCTTGGAGTCTGCGTTGCATTGATGTGCTTTTTACACAGAGAAAATATCGAATGTCGATATGAAATTTTTTGATATTACTAAGATCTATGATCTAAGTATTAGACTTATAGAATTTTATAACTTAAAATTATAAAAAAAAAGGTTATACGCTCTTAAAACATATTTTAAAATGTAATAATATTTTAAGAATTTAGAGGGATGTTTGGCTAAAACTGGTGCTCATCTT
This sequence comes from Meiosimyza decipiens, assembly GCA_963680825.1. NCBI lineage: Eukaryota > Metazoa > Arthropoda > Insecta > Diptera > Lauxaniidae > Meiosimyza > Meiosimyza decipiens. Next base: position 83,231,644 of record OY804259.1, on the reverse strand, counting down.
ATGTTAAAAAGACACCAGCGATGTCAAAGATATTCGGATAAGAATTTAGTTGTGTTGGTTCACAAATTAAGTGACATGGAGCAAAATCCGATAGAGCCACTTTTGTACCTGGTAGCTGTAAAATCTTTTCAAAACACGGGAATTGGAACTTTTTTGTATTGCCATTTGTTCGTGTTTATTTTATTTTTTATTTCCAAATACAAAAGTATAAAATTATTTTTTCACAACAGCATTAGCTTTTTACACACTCAAAATAAAACAAATCTGCTTCCTTAAACCTAAAATATGGGCTCAAAAAAACGCTTTGCATAAAACAGTAACATAGCAAGAGCAAAGTGCTTTATTTGGACTAGTAAACTTAGCGAAAACGAAGCGATTTAATTAATTTTTTGACAAAATATTCGCAAAGAATCGATGTTCAACACTTTGACCCTCGTAACTATCTTAGCGTTGTTTGAAACGATTTGGCACTCTGTCATAATATTAAGAGACTAAAAACCAAGGTGTGTGCAAAAACCTAATCTTTTAAATTATTCCAGACTTACATACATATAGCTGACCATAAGGAAGAATTTAAAAGCAAAAAGCACAATAAAAGAACCCAAAACTTATGATAAAAAATTTCATTAGACTTAAGTTAGATAGGAGTGGCATTCAATTTAAGAAGCGACTAGACCAAATGTTGATCCGTTGTGGCACCACAAGTTATTTGACTTTTCCCTCTCATTTAACTAATCAGATCTCATAATATCTGAGGTCATCCAGGTCATCAAATAAAAACGAACCAAGTGTTTTGTGGCTTTTTCTAACAAGTGCGGGGCAGAAGCAAATAAAATGTTCAGTGCTTTCCGCCTCATCCACTTCCCTACAACTTCTATGGAAGTCAAAAGACCGAACACCTAATCTCTCCGCATGTCTGCCGAAGAGACAGTGGGCAGTTATGACTTCAACAACAGACGAGACACTATGTCTAGTGCGGGATACCAGTTGTATAAAGCCATTTCGGCCAAATTTTCCATTGCCTTTTTTCAACATATCTTCTTCAACATGAATGTAGCAAGAGTTTAATAATCCTATGCTTATAAAGTTTATCGGCTTTGCAATTACCATCAATGTTCCTATGCCCAAGAACCCAGATGAGATGAATGTTAAAATAAGAGACGTGTGGTTTTATTAGTCACTGGTGAGTTTAAGAATACTGTTCTAGAGATATAATAGCAGCCTGACTATTTCAGTAAATGTTTAGGTCTGTTTTGAATACGACATATATCTTCAACTAGGATGCCAAACTTTTCTGTAGTTATAACCTTTACCTGAAAAAGGCTAGAATAACCTCGCAGCAATTCTTAACTTCCGTTTATTAGAGTAAATGGCATAACCAAAAACATTATTTTTCTCAAGTAAACAATTTAGTTTAGTTTTGTGGAACATTGTCAAGTCTACAACTTTTGCTTCGGGCTTTCAATGTAACTTGGTTTTCAATCATCTCATCATTGAGCTAAAAACAAAAACATATCGGACCTCATTTTCTAAAAAAGAACACTTCTTAGGCTTCGAAATTTGGTTAGTTGGGCTAGTGGGAAGAATAACTGTCATGCCTATTCCTACCCTAGTACTCAATGTTAGTTTTTACCTGAAAAGCAATACAAGTAGCTTGACTTTTAAAATCACGAATATCGATAAAGTTTAACATCCCTAATGTAAGAGGTGCAATGGGGTTAAAGCACCGTGAAAATAATTTTCTCAAGTGAAGCACACACTATTTTTTCACGGATGTTATTTTGTTATTCTGAATGGTTTTTATACTATATATTTTTTTTAAGCTCATTTTTTAAGCTTTGCCATTTATTGTTTTTATAAACAAAACAATTTCGCATTGTTGAGTGCGGAAGGACCAACAGGCAGGTGTTGCCATATCAAAAACAAAAAGAAGCAACATATAGGTGGCGCTTCGCATGCATGTTATGAGCACAAGTCATGAATCTGCGACACATGCCATAACGTTAAAACGTGATCGAAATTTTAAAAAATAAATATTGCGTCGATTTAACTTTTATACCATTTGGAAGTGAATATTAATTTCAAAATATTTTTTTTTTTCAAGGGTTTTTCTTTTTTGTCTCTGATCCAAGTTTATTTTAAAGCAACAAAATTTAACCGGGTTATCTGTCATTTGGGTAGCGCTGAGCTCCAGAACATATTAAAAAACTTGTTTACATTTCAAATGTTTTGATGTCACTTCAGCTTTGACAACAGCAACAACAGCGACAGCGATAGAAATGACAGCAACAACTCTTTTTCATCTCGTATGCAATTCAATCGAGAAATCCACCCTACACCAACAACAGGAGCAACTTGCAAACAATTTCATGGCGGTAATCAATCTTCTTCCACTCAGTTCGAACTGACAGCTCTGTGGCGGCATCTATACTTTGTATATGTATTTGTTTAATTTCGTATGTATGTATGTGTTGCTCATGTACTTGCGAGTGTGAACTTCAATTGTAAGTCCTGTGCCTCCTGCTTACATACATACATAAATACATACAAATGTGCCAACAAACATATGTATGTTATGTACATACATCTTTCACTCTTCCGGGGTAGTTAGTTGTTGTTGCTCAGGGTTACCAGAAGGCCAAGAGACCAATTCAGGATGTACACAAAAATTGCCCAATTGCCTAAATGTATTTGAACTCGATCTTGTTATACCCTACACGGAGGGTATATTCACTTTGTCATTCCGTTTGTAACGCATAGAAGGGGGCGTGGCAGGAATGGAAAAGTATATATATTCTTGATCAGCGTCACCACCTGAGTCGATAAAGCTATGTCTGTCTGTCTGTCTGTCTGTCTGTCCGTCTGTCCGTCTGTCCGTCTGTCCGTCTGTCCGTCTGTCCGTCTGTCTGTCTTTCTGTTGAAATCAGGTTTACGCGAAAACTAAGCAAGCTAATTGAATGAAATTTGGCACACAGGTCAAACCTTCTTGCAAGCTGCTAGCATATAAAAATTGGCGAAATCGGTTGACGGCCACGCCTTCCGCCCATACTCTATATAAATATACCTAAGTACATTTTGAAAAAAAATTGCTGCTATTTTGATGAAACTTGATGATTTAGTGAAGATAAGAACAAAATTAGGATCAGGCTAGGTTTTAAGTGCAAGGGCTCTTAAGGGGCGTGGCACATTCCTAAATTTTATCTTTCATAGCGCCATAATTTGTAAACCGTGCAAGATATTGTGATGAAATTTTGTACACGAATGCAGATCTTATTAATCTTGAATTGTGCATAAAATGTGCAGAATTGTAAAAGTGGGCGTGGCACTTTTTAGCAATTGAAAATTTGGATTTCTTATATTTCCGAATTGGCACATAAGATTTTCATAAGAATTTTAGGGATGATACCACTAAAAGTAGTCATCAATACAAGTTTCGTTAATACTCTGGAAAATTTCGTTGTAGGGCGTGGCACAGCCTACAATATTTATAAACGTTATAAAAAGATAACAAACAACGCAATCGCTATGAAATTTAATATGGCAGGTATGCTCGCTAAAAGGTGTCTTCTTGCAAAATTTTTGCACAATAGTGCTGGTGGGTGTGGCACCTCCCATATGAACAAAATACGTTTAATGCTCTAGATTGTGTGCTATGAGACATCATACATTTTTTTAACATCTATTTAAAAAGCACTTTCAATGCAGTGTAGGGTATGTGACTTTCGGCCTGGCCGAAGGCAACACCTTTACTAGTTTTTTTCTAACGTTGATTGAAATTCGAAAAAATTTAGAGGTTTTCGAGGTTGCATGGTAACCCCAGTGCTCTGTGTTCCTAATTATTTGAAAGGTTAAACCTGTGCATTGATATTACTAAGGAAGAGGCTGTACTTGTCATTACTGTTGCAATTTCTTTTCTTCGTTCTTACAATATGTTAGATTAACATTGAAACGGATATAATCACCTAAATGTCGGAAGCTTAACATTTGCTCCCAAATGCATGTTAAAGTCTGAAATATCAAGCAGCCTACTGTTTTAAAGAAAATATAAAAAGTTTATTTTGTTGAAGGTCATTTAGGGTTTTAAGCAAATCGTATCGTATTTCGACTAGAGTTTTCTTCTGAACGACTCTTACATGTATGTGTATTTGTAGGTACCATATTTTAACATTGGACTTACAGAGAGTTCAAATAAAATTTCAGCTACCTAAATCAAAACTGTGAACGGCGCAAACAGCGTTTGGTTTCCATATACTTAATTGACTCTCTTCGCAGAATTCAGTAAAAGTTGTTAGTTCAGGCTTATCTCCAATCTCGAATTGCTCACCAGATTCGGGGAAGATCCAATTTCCATTCAAATCAAACGGCTGTGGTTCAAATGGACTCGACACAAGTTGTGGAAATCACTAACCAGATCTGCTTTGGAGTAGAATCCTCACGATTGTATAAAATGTGGCTATTCTAAAACTCTTGAAAACGATCGCAAGAATAGGAAATTCTTGAATCAGTAAAATTTGAAGAGAATAGAACGTACTCGTACGTGGGAAGAATATTGTGAAAATCACTTGCTCCGTGAGGAGATAAGGGACACAAGCAGAACATGTTTACAAAATTTTCAATTAACATATATAACAGAAAATGTTCGTTAACTGATGGAAAATCAAAGAAAACTACAAAAAAATGTTTGCATGACTAAAAATATCCTTGAACGTATTCATTTCTTTCAAATTTGCTGCATATGCCACTTTCCCACTTTTCCAGCATATGCGAAAAAAATTATAACACGGCAAATTACTCGTACAGAGCATAATTTTTTATTATTGAGAATTAAGTTGACGTATGTATGTGCATTATTGGCTAAGCTTGGATATCCCAAAAACCTCACATGCTATGAAAACTTTCAAGGCAGACTCAGCTCCAGTGATTTAATTTCCTCTCCCTCGATCAAAGTAAGAAAACGCGCATTTTCAGGTCTATTTTATGCGATCAAATTTTATTTACGTAAATATCGTGACCAAAACAAACAGAGCAGGTCCTTGTGTTTCGTTTCCGTAAAACATCATGGGCTCTCTTTACCTTGGAGCTAGAACACTTTTATTAATATAAAAGTGTTTCATTAAATTTTGTCCAACTTTTCCATTTAATACAAATATACTCTCGAACGACGATATTTTAAATGCTATGCAAAGACATATCGTATTAGTTTTAGTCTTAAGTTAATTTGCAAACATTTTATATTTCTTTTCTGAATTTCACTTTGAAACAATTACGAGTACAATGCTTTAATGTACATTTTGGCATCCGAAAAAAAAGGGTTTTAAAAAATGTCAACCCATAAAGTGAAAAGAAAAAAAAACTCGCATTACTTGGTCAGCAAAGAAAATAAACCTTAAGTATTTTTCAAACCTCAAACAGAAACCCAAAACAAGTGACATTTTTCGTTGCATTTACTTACCATCCCCAGTGGAATTTGTCGCTTCATGACTGTAACATTTTTGTTGTTGTTTCTGTTAACTTTTAATGTCCATTTGTGGTTTTAAGGTCAACTTTCAATTTAAGGAATACTGCGAAGAAAGTCAAAGTCAAGTAAAGAAATGTAAAGTTAAACGCATAAGGAGGTCCTTTTTTTAGATGCCTACCCATCTATTAACTACAGCATACTGTCAACCGCATACATGCAAGGGTGGACGTTGTTTTGTTGTAGAATTCGTTCAATTATAAAGAATTCACACCTTGTTGTTCTTTTTATTAAATAGTTTTTTTTTTGATTTTGTATGAGTGATTGTCGCTAAAGTTGACTGGTGCCAAATATTTTGCCTTATCTCAAAAACAGTGAGTCCAATCATCAAAATTCTTTGTTGAATAGGACACACCTCTAATAATAAGTTGATGCAATTCGAAATCAATTGGCACATGTGTAGTTGCTAAAAGTTTTAACAAATCGCAAAAACTGTTTATGTCTCTGAACTGATCATAAGAAAGCATTCTCTCTCTGAGATTGAGATATTTTGAAGTTAAGTGTATTGATCACGATTTCACCAAAAAACTTAAAACGACGGATCATTGCCGTTCTATTTGCCAACTCCTCACCTTACACTTCATGCCACCAATTAAATTTTTCGATACATATCGACTTTTTCGATGCATTTGACCTTTTCGAAAATGTTCAATATTTTACTAACCATTTCCTCTCCATTCGATAGTTTCGATATTTTTTCTAGTTTCCGATACTATTGATACCTTTTCACTTTAGATGGTGCTTGTCGATACTTTTCGATATTACCCAACACTTTCTGACTTTTATTCAATTTTACAATACCTTTTGGTGTTTTGCGACACTATTTAATGATTTTTGTATTCCATCAACCTTTCTGATATATTGATTTACTTTTTTATATATACTTCAACTCTTTTAGGATTTTAAATACTTTTAAGATGACATTGGTTACAAAAATATTATTTAATACTAATCAGAACTGATACTAATTAATACTTTTTGGCTTTTGATCGAGATACCATAACTTTCGAACAATATCAGCCTAATGGTACTGGTACTCATTCGATTATTTTTTTTTATTTTATCTTAGTGCAAATTATTAAAATCAGGTTGCTCTTTTGATGTGTAGATATATGTGGGTATGCGTTCAGTTTTGGCCACACCACTTTTATTAAGAAATTTCAGTGAGCCATTGAAATTGATATAAATTTTTTTTTTTTTTTCAATTAAGGTACACTCTTGCGCTTTCACACAATTGTCACTATGCAAGTTCTACTGACCATGAATGGGGCATCTTAAATATTTTTGACCATATTTTCCGCATTCGAGGACGACAAACATTTGATTTATGGATGTTTAACCGCAGATACTTAGTAGTTGTTGTAGATTTTTTTTACTTGTATCTGTGTTGTTGTTGAATTAACAGCATGGAATTGGTATGTTTAGTGATGCCTTTCCTGCTGCTGCTGCTGCCCCCAAAGGATTCGCCTGTCAAACCACTGTATGGCAAATTGCTTTCCCTTGGGAAAGTTGAAGCTGACACCATCAGCCTGCGGAAGTTCGTACACATAGTTTAAATACGAGGAAACTACTTGTACGACTTGTGTTCTCTCGCACATGAAATGCATACCACACCATCGGAAGGGGTTGTGCCTTCGTAGTACTTATAATCGTAGATTTTGCATGATTAAAGCTAAAGTGAGGTAACGCAAGTTTTAAATTTTTTATTCTGATTGATATTTAAGCTATAACAATGAATGACAGGTAGACTTCTGGAAAAAGTGAGATTGAAAATGTGTTATTCACTTTCGTGAAAAATCGTTGACTTTTATTTTTAGCGAGAACATGTTTTCTTTCCTAACGTTTTCAATTCAATAAGCGAATGAAGACAAAAAATCTTACTTTTCAAAATCTCAAGTACTCTTTCTTCCCGGACGTTTTCAAATTGATGAGTAAAATATTTCCTCTTTTTTTTAACAGAAAGACAAACAAGTAAGAAATTCATCAATATCATTTGATGCCCACTAAAATCTGCCTCTCTATGTTCAGATATATAGTCCACTGGAGATACATAAAGTCCTTCTTTTCGTATACATGTAAATATTTGGTTGATATTATTGATATCATACGTAATATCCTCAGCGATAATCCAGTGTTCTAGGATTCTACGGCTGAGTAATTTGCTAACGTCGTAGATTGTTCATGCTTGGCAATACAATAAAATCCTCCTATTTATAAAAATCAAAATTTGATTTCGAAAATTATGTATCATGCGCTCAGAACCTTTAATTGACCATTCTGCACATGCATTCAAAACGAATCCAGCGATAATTCTTTGCGAGTCTTCTTATATATTACGATAAAGAAGTTATACTAAATACATATTTTTTTAAAATTTCCACTTAACTCAATTTAGTTTTCAAAGTGCGATTTGTACCAATATCTCTTCCGTATTTGTGGAATTTTTATGCGTATTGTTGACATATTCGAACATGTGGTTGGCTTGTGACTTTGCTCTGTATGGGAATCCTTTACACCTACTTTCTGGAATGTACCAAACATAATGAATATAGATGTGAGTTTGGTTTGAAGGGTGTGTTGATGTGTGCTTAATATAATAGTTTGTCACAAAGGAAAAGAAAACAAGCTAATCAAATTGTTAAGAAAAGATGTTAAATGAGCATTTAAAAGATATAAAAACAAACTTTTAGTTCTTTTATTTAAGTATGGCACAGTGTTTAGCAATCCCGATATATTCAATCAGCTTAAGAAAAAGTGCAACTTTTTCGATCAATAAATTGACTGAATGAGTTGAGAAATCTTTGTCATTGATGTTTCGTATGGCATTCCTTGGCCTTCAGCAACAACTTTATTTATTAAGCCTACTTAGTCTACTCTAGAGAAGTGGCGGATTAAGGCCTGGCGGAATTCATAGCTTACGACTCAAGGGGGCGTCTCCTGGAAAAAAGTTCCCAGTAAATATTTTTTTGACGACGTTTTTTAATTGCACTCAGACGAAAAATGTTTAACCTGCAACAGGTAACATGTTAACCTGAAAAGTTTTCTATGGTAACAAAACAAAATTTACAAATTTATCAAAGTAGCCGTTGACATTAGTTTTTTTAAGTTTACCAGGTTCTGTCAAAAAATTTAAGTAAATCGAAAGTTTTTCCAGCACGTGCAGTGAGTTTTCATTTTTAAGCATCGCTTGCGTTTATTTATTGTAATATATTTTAATAAAAAATACATATCCATAAAATAAATACATATAAGTACAAAATTTACTATGGAATTGAAGGACATAGTTATAAAAGAAATTGATTTAGGAGAGGAAATCTTGCAAAAAATTGACAGGTAAGTAATATAATTTATTGCATTGCCGCAATCTTTTTGATATTTTGCGGCAGAAACTTGGCCTCTGCTAATAAATGTGTGCTTTAACTTTTAAATTAGAGTGCGGAATTGATAAGGAAACTTTGCCGTACCTGTCAGAAGGGGATATATGTATGTGAAATTTTTCCATTGGCTATGCTTGGCGCGAGAATACGTTTCCGGGAAAAACTATATATATGGAACAGAAAAGTAAATATTAATTATAAGCAATTATGGCTCTTGATGTCAGAAAAATAGTTTTTGTTTACATTTTTCCTTTCACTATAAATTTTCACTTGGATCTGGTTTGTGAAACATATGAAGTTGCGGATGCGTTTTCTAAAAATAACTACGAGTATAAGCTGCGAACTTTCAAACTGATCTCAACAAAATGGGTACCATTTGTTATATACATACATATGTAAGTAAGCTTTTAAGTGTATCATTTACTATACCTTCATACCTATTTCTATACATATGAATTTTTATTGTTTTAAATTTTTCTTTTCATGAAAAGGCATTTTTTGATTTTTTTTTTCGTAAGAGGCGCAAGTCTTTTTGGTTTTTCATGTAAGTGAGAACATATTGTCAGTAAAAGTCTGTGTAAAAAAACGTCCAATGGGGGAGGGGGATAAGAGCCCCCAAAACCCCCCTGCGCACAGGCCTGAATCTACCTGTATAGATATTGTTTTAACCTGCTATATAGTAGCTTGGATCCAGGTTAAGTCTACCTTACGGCCAGGTTATCACTAACATCATGTTGTCACAACCATTAATTCTTGTTACTATATAACAACATTGCTCTATAGTATTTACAACCATAAAACAGATTTAAATTAACTCTGCACTACTTAATCAGATTTCATGAAAGACAACCTGTAGCATCAGGTTAGAAAATTTTAACCTGAGTTTTGGTAAATTTTTGGTTAGATTTACCTCATTTTTTTTCTGAGTGTGGTAAGAAACTAAGTAAAATTAAGAAAATCTAATTTCGGTCTCAGGGCCTTTACTTCCAATAAAAAGATATATAACATGAATTAATGGCAAAGCAGAATAAAAAATTGTTGAAAAACATAGTAAGGCCTTAAAATTGTCACGAATTTGAAGCAATGTCCGACTTTGGCGCTGTATTTAAGAAAATATTTTAACAGATCTCTCAAATGCAACTAAGCAATATTGGCAAATTTAACAAACTAATGAAGCGTCAACCACAAAAGTGTAAAGAAATTTGAAAGACCTAAAATGTTGGTTGATATTTTGTTATGAAAATGAGATATGTGCACCGGTGACCTTTGTTTTTGCTCATAATGATGATGGGAATAAAGGAACTCCGTAAGAGCGTTTTTGAGATACTGATTAGCTTTATTAGTCATAAAATTGAACATTGCTGGATTAAAAGAGCCACCAAGAGGTGCCTTAGTTATCTACTAGAAATGCAAAAATCGTTGACCTGTTATATTATAAACTTAAAACATTATATTGGTTTAAAAGTACTTTTTAGGAAATAAAATTTGCAAAACATTAAAATTTTAGATTTCTCAATTGTTTTGGGGTTTTTAATCCATTTCCAGGTACCCAGCCCGTAAAAATGACCCTGGTTTATACAATGTAAGAAATTTGATTATACTCTTGCAGTTTAGAGCTTACATGAGTTTTAAAAATATTCAATTTATAATTTTGCATTAAATCCTTTCAATTTCATTCATAATGAAGGCCACATTTCAGTTATCAGAACCTTCACGCATAATTTAATATACCCTCAATGACTTTTCATATTCGACAGTATTGTGAAGTACAATGTCTTACTGATGAGGTCGCTTGAAGTTGTAACTCGGACTTACAGTGCCTCTTAGCACTCATTATCACCAAAGATTGGAATTAGCCAACAGATAAAAAATATACTCTTTGTGATTGCAAAGAGTAATGGAGCCTGATGAAACTAAAACCAACAGGTTTGAATCTGATAGAGATACTCAGTAGCGGTTCAAAATATTACGTGGCCCGGAACTAACGACAAGTAGTGGGCCTTTTTGCTATAGCTTTTTTTAGTATTTTATTTAAATTACAGAAATTAACTGAATTCATTTCGTATTATATTCAAATCAAAGAATCCAATGAAAGCCCATTTCATATTTTATTCAAATTGACGAAACTTTCTTTAATTTAACGAAACAAAGTTAAAATTTTATTTGGATTAAAACTTTCTTTAATTTAACGAAACAAAGTTAAAATTTTATTTGGATTAAAATTTTTTTCTGCAATTTAACCAACAACTTTTATTCAACTAAAGTTGTTTCGAATGAAATTGAAGGAAATTTCTTCAATTTGAATAAAATACAAACTGATTTTCATAGACTTAAAGAAAAGTTCATCAATTCGCACAAAACATTAGTTGAATTTAAGAAATTTTAGTAAATTAAATAATGTTTTTTAAAATTTTATTTCCAGTTAGAGAATTTTTCAAAAAATTCACATATTCTGTCTTAGTCTTTAGACAAAATTCATTTATTTAGGTATACCTATTTACAGAGTATACTCTATAATCATGGTTTAAAGTTTGAAGTTAAAGCAAAGTTTTTTACTAAAAATATTTTATAAAATTTATTTAATTTAATTTACAATTTTCATTTTTAGCGAAGATTTTGAAATAATATTCTCACTAAAGTCTTAGAGGAGATTTTGAAATTATTTTTCTCATTCAAGATTTTCTGAAGTAAGAGATTTTTTCAAAAATTTCCATAGTACCATGCAGCTTCTTTAGGGAAGAACATTTTCATCACTTCAATTGAAATTTAGAGCATTCCGCCCTAATGATACTCAATTTAGGATGAAACTGCATAATAAATATTTCCTAAATTCCTTTAGATTTCTTAGTATTTTCTAGGCAACACAATTGCTACTACAATAGTTCCGCAAGACAATTTAAAACCCATTGAATTTATTTCAATGGCAAAAACTTTGTTCTTTGCTGCTGTCGCTGTTGTCGCCATATCGGGTAATGTTTATCCTTATTCTCGCTCGATGCCATAAATACCAACTGTGAAAACGCAGCAAATGAATTTAATTCAGTGCAGAGGACATTTAAATGGTTTCGTGTTAATTAAATTAAATATTCAGCTTGAATTTTGTATTTTGTTACCGCAACCGCGCGCGCACCAGCCAACATCTACCAGAGAGCACAAGATATGAATGCGCGCTGCCATCCACCATCGACCAGAATTTCTAATTAGATGGCATCTATAATTTTAACGGCTAATCGCTCGGCAATTGTGTACGCGAATTTTGCAATTGTGGTCGAGCAAGGATTTTCAATTATCTTTTTGGGAAATGTTAAGTGGAAAATCGTCACAAAAATTGTGCACAAATTCATTATTTACAATGGGGTGTAGAAATGGTAGGCAAATAACATTTTTGATTTTGCATCACAGTACTCAGGGAGAAATATTTTTATAACATCGTCTATGATGGCTACAAAACAGGACCGGCAATAAAAATTAAAAAGTTATGACTTAATAATTCCAACTGGGTAGGACATTTGACAACACAATATTTTATATATGAATGTAGTTATGATTACTTGCAAGTTCTTGAGAATTAATTTGGGATGTTGCATTGTAAATTTGAAATAATTAACAGCATTTTTGCACTGTGTGTAGCAGTGCGAATTTCTTGATTAACCCATATTTATTACTGTTCATTTACACTACAGTACCATGGCCAGTTTAAGGATACTGACGTGATATAAGCCCTGGTTTGAAGCGTCGGATTTTTGCGGGCCGCAAATTTTTGAAAGAATTGATTTTTTTTAATTTACCTTTTTAGTTACGATTTGTTGTGAATTGCTTGTTTAATAGCATTTCAAGTTTACCACCAATGTCGAAAATCAGTGGAATAGAAGAGATTGATCTTCGAATGGAAAACTTTCCGAAGGGGAAGATAGAAAAAATTGCCAAAAAACTGTGTTATTATTTATACAAGCTACATAGGATTTAATGAAATCGCTTAAGACACAAAAGCACAAAGCATTAGTATGAACAAGGAATAGGTAACTATCTGCCGAATCCTTTAAAAATAGACCCATTCTGATGCCAACCTTATAACTTTGCATTTATACTACAGAAATTTAAGACTTCTACTCAGCTGATAAACTCATTGCCAAAATCCTACATCCTCTTCTGTCATCAAATTTTTCTTGGCTGTTATTCCCTTCCATTGCCGCGCCGCGTCTAGGTTAAGCGAAAACCCTATGCCCTACCGGCAGGGCCGACGACAGGGGGGGTAGCGGGATGTCACACGAGCTAACTCCATTTTTAGTGACTTTGAGGTATTGATCTTCAAAGATTCTTCCCCTTAAGCAATGGGGATAATTGGTAAAGGAATTCTGGAATTACTATAGAACTGTTCGCTAAAAACGTCTTATTTGTATATTAAACTCCAAAAATGGAATTAACTCGTTTTGCCTTAATGCCAAAAAATAGCCTCTTGCCCAGACGCCCAATGTGCACGGTACGTCACTGAAATAGAGCTGTAAAAATGAAGGTCTACTTCTAGACAAAATGCAGGATAGGGAAAATTCATATAGAAATTCAGTTATTTCGTGTGTAATGTATGAATGCCGCTGTGTGAAGTACCGCTGTGTCCCCTGGTACCTGGCTTAAATCTTCTGCGGATCACATTATTTTCTTCACAGCATACCGCTAAGGAATCACAGCTTTGCACAGATCGCATCAATGCTTCCATACTCCTCCCCACGAAACCAAATCATCAATATACATATGTAGGTATGACTGGTCGTTCCTTATCTAAGGGTTTCATAAAGTGTCACCTAGCTTTGTGAATAATAAAAGGGATGGGGTATATATCCGATGTATGCATTTTGGGTTTTATTTTTCCTTTCAATAATCAAAACAAATAACAAAACTTGCAAAATATATTGAATATAAAAAGTTTTCCATGCAATTTCAAATGGAATTTATTATTGGTTGCACGACGATTCGTTTTCCTTCATGTTTTCATTTCAAACTTTGAATCTAAATGTGTCAATTTATTATTTTTTCTTAACTTTCCAACTTTTAGTGAGCGCAACTTTTATCGGTGTTGTTGTTACTGCAGCTGTTTTTGTTGTGATCGAACTTAAAAAAGCACTGAAATAAAAAAGAAACACTGAAAAAAACAAACAATACACGTAGATACGACAGCGGTAGGGCTACTCGAGCAAATAAAATAAAACAAAAAAAGTTGAAAGTGCATTGCAGGGCAATAAAAAATTATTATGCGCCCAAAGAAGTAGAGGAAGCAAGGTAGAAAACATAGAAGAAAAACCAACAAAGGCAAATTAAGCAAAAAGAAATGCCACCATGATTGACAATGTGATAGACAACTAGACGTAGACGGACGGATAACTGGAAAAACATAAAACGGCATGAAAAAAACAACAACACAAAATAACAACATGAAAAAAAAGCAGAACGGAAAGCGAAAGAATGCGAAAACAGTGAAATGTCAAAATTACAACAAAAACAACAACTAAACCAACACAACAAAAAAAATCATAAAAAACTTCTAATATAACTAGTACCTACGCGAAAGCAACTTGTTACGCTGCATCATTGGCGACAAGGCTACAAAGCAACATTTGCTGCAACCAATCACAGCTGTGGAGAGTTCATAGCTTCGGTATGCAGTGCTGCTGAGGCAACTTGTGTGTACGCAACAAACAGGTCGCTGCGTCAAAACTCCTCCCACAGCGCAACACTGAGCTGCCATAACTGTGCGCATGTCCGGTGTCTGTCCATTCGACCGCATTTTGATGGATGGCGAACTAAGTGCCAGAAGAAGCTATAGCAACAACTGCAAAGCCACTCCTCGATACAACAACACAATGTATTTTATTTGTTGAATTCATTTGATATCGCGCCGTGTGAGTGGTCACACAGTTTGTCGCACTTTTAATCCGTTTAGTGCGTTCAACGCAATTGGATGCAAAAGTTGTATCGTGTATCTGTGAGATACGTCGGGTACGCGTCGTTACGAGGCAAATAGTAAACAGTGAAAAAAAAAGAAAAATTATCGATATGTGTTATGTTCAGCAAGCACAAGAATGTTAAGTGTGTTGAAATGTGCTTAGTCCAAAAAAAAAAAATATTGAATAATTTCGGATAAATAGAACTATGCAATGAAATTGGTTAATACTGAAGTGATTTAGCTACATATAAACAAAAATGTGAGATGAAAAAAAAAAACGTCAAATTTAAACTAATTTTACTTGAGCGTACTTATTATGAAGAAAACAACCACTAAATTCGAGATTTACCATATAATTTGGTTCAAAGCCTATCACATTCAATATTTAAAATAATAATATGTGTAAAAGTGTTGAATTAGGATGGAGGGAGTAGTGGCGATGGAAAATCACAAATCTTGAAAAAAAATTGTCAGCTTACACAAAAAATTTAGTTGTGTGTCGATTTCAACTCAATTTAATGCCAACATCACTATTTTCACCAAAAGCTACTACTCACTATTCTGTGACTACCTAAATTTTATTTTCTAAAAGTCTTATCAATAAAATGGTGCGCTAATTAATAATCAATCGGATCTTTTACAAAAGCTAAAGCCATTTACAAATTCATATTATATATTCATCAATATGTACATAAGCGTACCAGGCAGAGGTGGGGAAGGAGGCAGCCGCCCTGTTCGAAAAAAAACTTGGGGCGCGTCAAAATTGTCCTGGTTTAAGATTTTTTAAATTTAGCATAGCTAACAAATTTTATGCAATGTTATGAATATTTTGACTTTTGAAAAGCTCAAATTTAAAAAAATGAAATATCTGGACATGTACCCTGATTATATGGAAACATATCTCATTGTGGTAGGGTTTTTGGAATGTGAAAAGTGCTAACTTTTATTATATTATTTTTTTTTTGGTAAAGGAAATTTTTTAGTACATCGGGAAAAATAGATTTTTGTTAAGTAGAGAACGGTAAATTGCCTCATCACCTTGGGTGCCAAAAGTTCACGGTACGCCACAGCAAATAAATATATATACGTAAGAATAATGCAATAGACGAGTCAAAAATGATATTTAGTAAAAATTTCGAATGCCGAACTTCCATACTTAAATGTTAGTGCCCCCTGAAAATAAACCAGAAACTTTTAAGAAAATCACTGTCACTTTTTAAAATAAAGCTTAAGAATTCGAAAGGAAACAATACCAGTGCATATATTTGTACCGTTTTAAGTGCATGAATCCTGTGAAAAATATACGTCCGTACATTGAACTCATTTTTAGTGGAGATAATTTGGTACATTTTCAATGCATTTGGACTATTTGTAATAATTTCGTTTTTAATGATGAACTTTGTTTTTTCTTTAATAAATTTTGAAAAATTTTTCCTCGATATACGACTAAAAATAAATTTGCTATACAAAAAATATATTCTGGTTCTATAGTCAGTACATTCTCGAAAAATCCAAATGTCATCACTGGTCAATACTATTGCAGTGGCGTACCGTGGCCATTCGAGGCCCGGAGCGAAGATGAAATTTTCCGACACCTATCAAAAAAGTTTTACCCATGGAAAACTTTTATTTATTTATAAAAGATGTCATCAGGTTTCGCATTCCAATAACCCTAGCAAAATTAAATTATTTAACAATTTAAGAACCTCATAAGGCCCATGCACATTGTTATTTATTATTTTCATTTACTAAAAATAAAATAAAGGTCCACAAAACTTGTTATATTAAATTTGCTAAGAACCATAGACCATTTTGGGAACCCCAAGACGTTGCGCCCGGGGAAGTCCCATATTTCATAGAAAATTTAACAACTGCGCATGTTGATGTTCGTCTATGAAAGGTATTTTTAACTTTCCCATTGTCTTGTCATTGAGGCTACAACTCAAGGACATTCAAAAATTATCGTATCGTTCACGTAGTGGTGCCAAGCTTATCGTCTCGTACGAAAAATTTTTGATCTATATCGTTCTCGCCTCGTTATCGCCGATATTTCTCGGTGATTCTCTTTCAAATTTTTATATGTACATATATAATACTAACTGGACCAGCGGCTTTTCCGCACACTGTCGTTGTACAACCCCGTTTACATTTTACACCTCCTTACTGCAAACATGTTCGAAATTTCAAAAGTTGTTATGAACAAGATATACAATAGAATAGCAATGCAAAGGTGTTTGTTAAATAGGAGGAGCTATAACCTATTACCCGACCCTGTTAACATTTACTGGGTTGGTTGGCACACATGGGCGTTTAAACGGGGGATGGTGGCTGTGTTCACCCCAGAATGTTGGATTACCACCCCAGACCTTTGAGCGCTTAATGCTTATGTATATCTTTCAAGGGCCAGGACGATTCTGGAAAATGACTCTAGGTATGGCGTTTTGAGTGTTTTTGTTCTATAAAAGTGTCACACCCTGTTCGCCTAATCTCATCCAGATTTCGTGAGGTACTTAACATAGACAATGTACATCCTAGCACCCAATTTCAATACGTATAGGTGGCAGGATATAGCGCTTTAAGGGTTTTTTATATTATGGGAGGTTTGGCTGAATCTCTTTGCAGGCGATAATTTAGTGCCTATCGTACGATAAATATTACATTATCGCCGAGAACGAGATATCGGCCAGACCCTTCTCGCTCTCGTCCATACGAGGAAAAAATTTTTTTGATATCGTCCCGTTATCGGGACCAAGAACGACAACAAATCGAAATTTATCGGTTATCGGTGAATCACTAACTAAAACTATTGAAATCGTTACTGAAGTTACGATATCATGAGCATTTTGAATTCTTTAGTAATTAAATGGTCAAAATACAGTGCAAATCATCCTGTTATTTCGGTAGTTATTACACCGTTACGAAAATAAAGCCCAACATTTTACTAGCAGCGTACTCAGAGGTGGGCGAGCCGGGTAATCGTAATTCATCACGTCTCAGACATTTTTCTTATCTCATTTTAAGTAAGTATTTTTTAAGAAGCTATTACGGAACCTCAAATATGCTAAAATAGTTTTCAAATGCACAGTACAGAGAGATAAAAGTAAAAATTATCAGATTGATACCACTTAGAACTTGTAGGAATCAAGTTAAAATCTGATTGTCTTAACCCAGAATCTGATTAAAAATAACAAGTGCATACATAGTACATTTCACTCCACGCCACAGAATCACACTTCATATGGCATGGTATTTTTATCAACTTATGGCCTATGGACACCATATAGAAATGACAACGTCGGTATTACCCTAAATTTGTCAACGGATATGTCCAAGCCCAAGACTATATAAAGCTTATTGTTTTTTCGACCTTTTTTTCGAACGGTGGCAATTCGATTTTTAAGACTAAGCTTTCACACTCAGCATACAACTCATTATCGAACTTTTTATTTAAACTTATTTGTACTAACGTGACTCATCTGTCGTCGTGTACCTAAACAACAACTTAATTAATTTTCAAATGAACTTAGCGTTTGTAAAAAATAATGATTTATGTATTATCAATTTAAGCACTGTTTTAAGGCAAAACCGAATCTTAAAACCTGTCTAAGAAATGAAATTAAAATCAAAAATTGTTAATGATTTTAAGTGTTTTACACAGGCTCTCTCGATGAATCAATATAAATATGTTTTGTATGTAGCTATAAATTAATTTCCAAAGTCAGGCTTTTTCCATAAGATTTTACTTTTTGGGCCGACGCGCTGAGGCATAACGCATCGTTTTGAGTCCGCCATTTTGAATTTTAAAACATCCTACTCAAACGCCTTTCAGTTTCATTAACTTCTATTGTGAGTTTGTGAGTTGCAAGGACGTATTTACGGAGGCGGCCAAAGGCCAGCCGCCTTTGGCATATTGCATGACATAACCCTATTTTGCAGTTAAGTCATGAACAAATGTTGAGCTAATTTCAAAGCATTAAAACTTGTTTTAGACTAATATATTTTCTTTTCGCCTTCCTTAAATTACACAGGCCGACAAAATTTGATCAAAATACATACCCAGAAACCAGATTATATATTTCCGTAGGTTTTCGATGCGCTGATTCCGAATCTGGTCGCAGAATTGCTCCATCACGTCAGGTTTTTGAGATATCCTAACCTAAAAGTGCCAAATATTACAATTTTTCTCAATTTTGAGGTTAAATAGCTCTAAGGATTTTATTTTTCTTGGAAAACTATGAACGATAGTTTAAAGTACTAGTCTTCCTCTTTCAAATGCCGTTGAGTTTGTTTGAATATCTTTTTTTTTCTCTGAGATATGGCATTTTGACAAAGATTGACAAAGACACAGAAACAGTGACAGACATACACAGAGACAGACACTGACGTAGATAAAAAATGCCATATCTCAGAGGAAAAAAAAGATATTCAAACAAACTCAACGGCATTTGAAAGAGGAAGACTAGTATTTTAAGATGCCGTTCATAGTTTTCCTACAAAAATCAAATCCTTAGAGCTATTTAACCTCAAAATTGAGAAAAATCGTAATTTTTGGCACTTTTAGGTTAGGATATCTCAAAAACATACGGAAATATATAATCTGGTTTCTGGGAATAATTTTTGTCGGCCTGTGTTATTAATCTCAATCCGTACACTGAGTAAAAAATTTTATTGAATATAACACATGTATATTTGATATAGGGCAATTGAATATTTATTTGATCCAAATGTTTAATGACTCAACTAAGATTTGTGACTATTTCCTCCAAATAAAATATGTGTGACTCAAATAAATATATGTCAGCAATAGCTTTTAGCGCTAAACAATTTTTGTATAGAATTGATAAATTTTTTTAATTGACCGTTTTTCTTGCTTTTATCTATTGACCTCAGCATCTCATTATCTTATTTTTTTTCTTCTCGAAGCAGCAGTATTGTTAGGTTGGAAATCGAGCTCTGGAAAGATACCAATTCCAAAGAACTTTCGATCCCAAAATAAAACGATATTGAGTAATTTGAGAATTCCATAAAAACAAAAAAAAATTTAGGTCTAAATTAATTTTTAACCTTTTTCTATCAAATGGTGCACTGTTTAATTTTTGATAATAGGGCTATTTAATTTCTTTTTTCTTTCCATTGCTCATTACGATTCCTTGAAATAGTGTCCAAAATAACTCAATTCCTATTTTGATTTCTTAAATGAAATTGAAAATGTAATAATTAGTCATGGAGTTGGAAAAAGTGCTTCCTCATTCCAATTTCCAGGTTACAATTTTTCAATTATTCCTTTAAAAGAATCGAAAATGAATTCATTCCTTTTGCAACATTATTAAAACAACATTGGTTCCTAAATCCATTTTTTTGGTGGCAAAAAAAAATATCATGGAGCTGGAAAAACCGACTTCAAACTGCAATTTCATTTATGAATTGAAAAATTTGAGTTTCCAAAACTAAAGGACGGAAACGTTTTTGGGTATAACAGTGAATTTGTCAGAACTGAAAGTGTGAACTTGCCAAGAATATCTGGGTCTGATTTAGAAACCTGATATTCATGAACATGTACTATTAAAGTGAAAAATCTGTCTTTTTATATATTTATAGGTATATTATAATGAGTGAAGTCACTTCACCAAAACCTTGGGGGAGCGGGCGAGAATTATAATTCCTCCACTATAAGATGGGTTTAATGAATTGATGTATTGAATAATGTCTAGTATCAGATCCTTGGACATTGACCACCCCTCCCCAGCCCTAATGAATTGGCACCACTGCTTATAATTATTTTTTTTTAGTAAATATAAATTTTACATGTTGGAGAAATGCATAAAACCAAGAATTTTTCTGTTGGTAGGGGGCAGCAAATCACCTATGTTCCTCGCCGGTTAGTTATTGAAGCCCGTCTTGGACATAGTATATTGAAACGTGGCAGAATGCTGCTGCTACGTCAGGTATACGTAGGCCCCTAGAACGAACATTTGGTGCGGGCCCTACCAGGAATGGTTCTTGCCAAAAAGAAGCAAAGGCATTTCGTGGAACACATGGAAAGTAAAATTGTTACGATTATATTAATAATCACATTGATACCAAAAAAAAAAGAAAAAATCTATGTGTAGCCTATGCTAAAACACGGCCCTCGAAGTTTGTCTGCTTAAGATTTCAAGAAAATTGGGGGCGACGAGGTTGTTAAAGTAAATAATTACCCTAATTCGTCCTAGGCTGAACAGGTTCTTTCTAACACACTTCGTACAAATTAGTTTGGCCTAAAAGAATGCTATTTCTAAAAACTAACTTAAGCGGTAACATTATCATACATATGTAGAATTGTTGAAGACGTTCATTTGTTAAGCATCAAGCAGGCGCAAAAGCGAAACAGTAAAAAGTGTTCGAAAAGCTGAGAGGCAAATATCAAAAATTGAAAGCAAATATTAACATTTGCATTCAAAATTGTTCAGTTCGAGATATACATAAATTATTAAAAAGGACAAAAACTTTTAAGAAAATTGTTTTTTTAATTAGTTAGATCAGGTGAAGGTGGGAAGGTGGGAAGAGGGCACTTAGTTTTGCCTTAACGTTGTAAAGGAGATAAGAGCACAAGATTTGACTCTCCTTTCACCGTTTAAAAGTTTCCAATAAATACTGTAATTTTGAGCAAAAATAGTCACCTTAGGGGTGACACTGACTTTCTCGCCACGAATGACACCCACCCTAGCAACGCCACTGCATTGAGTTTATGGCTCTAGCAATTTTTCGAAAAAAAAGGGCTACATTGTCCAAGCAACTGAACTGGTC
The DNA here is from genome assembly GCA_963680825.1 of Meiosimyza decipiens. Lineage (NCBI taxonomy): Eukaryota > Metazoa > Arthropoda > Insecta > Diptera > Lauxaniidae > Meiosimyza > Meiosimyza decipiens. Next base: position 83,210,028 of record OY804259.1, on the reverse strand, counting down.
ACTCATTTAAATAGTTGGCGTTTTTCCTACGAATAATTTTATGTCTTCTTTGAACGTTTTTTTTTTCTTGCAACTTAACGTCGTCGTGCAGTGAAAATGGTGACTTTCTCAAATGTCATCGTGACGTTGGCCATTGATGAAAAATTCTACAATTAAAAAGACAGCTAACACCTAAAAACCAACAACAACGATACGCAATAAGACGAAAAAATGCAACGCATAGATACTCAAATGCAGCAGCAACAACAACAACACAAACAAAACGGACAAAGATATAAAAACATAGCAACGTAACAACAAAAACCACAACAGGAGCAACAACAACAACAGCATTGTCGCCACCATCACGGTTGGTGTTAAAGAACCGGTTGCTGGTGTCGTCGCATTGACGTGAAAGAGAGCGACAAAGAAACGAATAAGCAACAGTGAGTTCTGCCGCAAGTAGCGACAAATATCAAAGATAGTCACTTTGTTTTTGTATCTCGTAGATGCTCACTCGTATCGTGTATCTGAAACACCAAGCAAGTGTTTTTTTGGCTGACGCGCATACTTTTGTTGTTACTGTTGTTGTTGACAAATATTTCTGTCGCTGTCACAAAAAACAAAAACTGATCATAGGTCGTTGTGTCGCCATGTGGCGGTGTTTTTGTCGCTTACGCTAAAAAGTCTCCACTGTTCACATGCAGACAGACAGACATGCTTTTGTTGTTGGAGCAGACATTGCGAACGCCGTGAAAAAGCGTTTGAAGAATTTGCTGTTGTAGTTGTTTTTGTTTTGCACTACCGTTGTCATGGGTGCCATTGCTGGTCTCCACCATTTCGAGGCGAATCGTCCCGCCTGAGTGCACGCAGCGTCATTGAAAAGTGCGTCGGTTTTGGCATTTTGCGAGTTAAATGCGTTTGCGGACTGCACGTTATGTGATTTTACCGACGATTATTTTTTTTTTTTGTATTATCCAAATAAATGTTTTAGTGTGAGTGCTTCAGTGTAAAAACAAAACAAAAAAAATACAAAATATGTGAATAGAGAGATCTTATTAAACGTGTGCTAAACTAAAAAAAAGTTTCATATACCTACTCACTAACAAAAAAATATAATAAAAATTTTCAAAAATAAATTGTGGCCGAAATGTCAGTGTTTCAATTAGAAGGTGATCAAATGTAAAATTTTAGGTATTTTGACGTTACGATGGATATGGATGGAATAATTAAAACTGCACCAAAATAAAGGTAAAACATAAACATATGTATGTACACTAGAGCGGTTCAAAAACATACTTTTTTTTATGATGTGTCAGTGGATTACAATAGACAAAGTCCCTTAAGAGGATTTTCAGTATTTTTTATCATTGAATATTCCAGTTTTCAATAATATAAAATAATGAAAATCGCCCTCTCTTTGAAGTTTTAAAAAATATTGATTTTAAAAATGGTGCATTTTAAAGTGGTTATCAAAATTTCCTACAAAGTGGTGGTGGTTTCGATCGGGGAATTCGAAACCGTGATATGTTTTTCTTCATATTAATCTTTTCTTATAATAAAATTGAAGATTGACCGGAAAAAAATACTGAATTTCTAGTTTAAAGTTGCAAAATCGCCCCAAATTATTTTACCACTGATCACGTGGAGCACCATTTTTTATTCACTTAAGAGGATGCCGTACACCGCAGGCATCTGCATTTTTCTAAATTAACAGACCTGGAATATATAATTAGAAATTTTCAAGGAACTTTGAAGTGATTTTTAACCTCTAGAATTTTTTTCAATTTAAAGCTCAGAGGTCACAAAAAATTGCTGCGTTTTGGCATTGTAGAGAAATTTTTGTTCAATGCGCCCAAGTCGCCATTGCTAAAAAATTCTCATTTAAATGCGAAAGTGTGGTTGTCTGTCTGTCGTAACAGTTTTACAGCGTAACCACTTGCCAAATCCAGGAAGTTTCTTGAAATTTTTTTTTGTCAGGATTGAAAAATTTTTATTTCGATATTTGAATCTAAAAATAAAGAAAATTTCATTTTCCTTCTAAATTTTTTTTTTCTATTTATGTTGTTTCACATAAGAAAATTGGCGAAAAAAATATTTTCAGTATTTCTTAAGTGTGTGTACCCAGGGAAAAAAGTCAAAGACGAAAAAAACATTTTTGGTTAAAAATTATGAAAACTGAAATTTTTTTTCATATATTCTGTTTTAAAGGTTTCCCATATATTTTGCTAAGGAATATTCATGTAAAGGCATTAATAATTACCAATAATGGAGCAATAAGGTCAAAATAGGAAAGTATGCAAAGGATTTGAGGCTCAAAATTTGAGTGATTATTAAAAAAAAGCAAGAGCTTAATTTTTGCAGTGATCGTACATTTGTTACGTATGTATATATAGGAAAATAAAAAAATAAGAAGTAATAAAACAAAAATATGAAAAGAAAAATGTTCAATTTTCTTTATTTCTTGACTCAAATTTTAAAATATGAAAATTATTCAACTCTGGAAGCTTTATCATCTGTTTGGTTGAGGATATTCTCAAAAAGATGTAAATTTTTAAATTTTAAGCGTATCCGCAGAGCTCTAGAACAGTGGTGGGCATGTAAATATAGCAAAAGGGCCCAACAACAACATCAAGCAACAACAAACTAAACTTTAAAGTTTTTTTTGCTTTCATTTGCAAATTCGCCAACAGCACGATCAAAACAAAATTGCACTACAAACAAAAACAATTGCTTGAGACACAATGCGGCGCCGTCGCTTATGACTGTGTGTGTTGTTTTCGTTTTCGTTTGAGCTCAAGTCAAGGCTTTGCGTCGATAGCGTTGAAAATCTGCGAATTGTTTTTTGGTTGCTTGTGCGTTGAATAACGGGTCGGTTCATGAGGGCGGAACGTGCCTATACTTGCCCATCGCTGCTCTAGAACATGAGGTTTTTCGTAACAGGTCTTATTGACAACATAAAAGGAATATTAAGTTACTTTTGAAAATACCGTTTTGAGATGGAAAGCTCTGAATTGATTTCCAAAAAACAAGACTAAAATAAGTAAGCAAGCTATTTATAATCACAGATTTTGAAAGCTTAAGGTGTGTGCCATAATTTTCGGGACACAACGATGTTTCTAAGACTCATGCCAACTTTTTTTAAAACTAATATAAAGATAAGATATACGCAATATATTAATTCACAGTGATAACTCAATGCATTTAGTTTCAATTGGTATACCACATGCTCCTTATATGCGTGTGGTGTTTTTCAAGCGTGCTCCATAGCTTGTCACTCATGTTGCACATGTATAGCAGCAATTTCTAAGAAATTGAATTTGCGTGACCGTTTAAACGAATAGCGCAAAACTTAACCTGACCACATGGGCTTGAAAGGGGAAAAATTGAGGAGCCTTTTATAAAGTTCAGGCGTGGATTTCGACACCCGCAAAGTTTTTGGGTGTTGAGTAATCTAAAGCTAGGTCAGGTCTTCGGACAAGTCTACTGGGAATAATTCATATATGAACCCTCTCTACATATTTTTCTACATCGTCTCGCTTGGTTAAGAATTTTTCAAATGTAATCTTCCGGTTTCCTCGCATTTGGGACTTATTTTCGTTAGTTCTTAGTGCTGAAGATTAAAAACTTTTTCTATGCCACTTTCCGGAGGAATTGAAAAATAATTACTCTACATATCCAAAAAGTTTAAATGGGATCACTGATTAAAAAAATTAAAATAAAGTCAAATTTTTTCAGTCAACATCCGCATCGAAAGTGGTCGTTTGCGGAACTTCCGTCTCCATAGACGATATTCCTAAATCATTGAAGCGAGCTTGATTCGTAGTTATACGTAAGGGCTCTTTATTTTTGGGGCCATCAGCGTTTTGTGCGATGTGCTTCAGCGTCACAGCTCTTCGGCACGATGAATACGCACCCACGATTATAAGAGAACCCATGAGAGTCTTATAGGGTCTCTATGCACAATCAGCGACGTGAATGCCTGAAGCGCTCACATATTGGTCATTTCCAGCCAGGTGGCCGCTTGTAAATGCTCGATTGTCTATAGACTTTTTTTTTTGTATCTCTGTCTAAGTACAGGGAGCCTTTAAAAAAGAAAAAAATTTGCAAATTATTACTTTTTACTGGAGTTCCATAACCCAAACTTAAAGCTGCTTATTCTTTAACAAAAAACTTAACAATGAGTATTTTGATACGCTTAGTTAAGGGAACTACGCCTCTGATTAATCAATTTAATACACTTTTCATCGAATCGATTTTGCTTTATAAGACCTTAAATTTGAGCCGAATTCGCGAAATGATGACGAATGAAAAATAATAAATCAAAAGTTAGATGAAACTCATACGAATTTAGTCATAAGTTTGAAAAAAAAGCATTAAAGATAAAAGAGACAAAAAAAAAATCGAAATCGAATATTGGCAGTTTAGACAGAATCGGCAGGTGGCAACGAGTAACTTAAGCGTGAATAATTACAGATACTAAAAGCCAAATGATAAATGACTTTTAAACCAAAATAACAAAAACGGATAAAGCAGCAAAAACAACATATGACTACATACCATACACATGTTATTAGCCTCATTTAAATTATTATTTACAATCACTTTTTTCTGAACAAAACAAAATAAAAAAGCAAAAAAAAACACCACTACTAATCTTTAGGTTTTAAGCTTCCAGCTGCGGAGTAGATACATTTTAATTATAATAATTTCTTTATTTTCAGGTGTAGAACAAAACAAGTGTTAGCAGCTACTGTTGAAAAAAACAAAAATAAATATGCCCCGATCAATATAAGCGAGAGCACACCGTTTAAGATTTCGCAAAAGTAGAATAGACGTGACACATTTACCTTCCAAAATAATTCACTTTGAAGAGGAAAATGCAAGAGGTGTGCAGCAGTTTGGACCCACATTTGGGCACTCAAATTAAAACCGAATCCCCGCTTAATCCAATGGTGCAAATACAAACGGGGCCGAATATATTATCTGCGCCGCCGCAACCACCACCACCGCCACCTCCCCCCAACAAACTAATACCAAACTGTGATAAACGTTCCAGCGCTGCAGCTGCTGCCGCCGTCGCTGCTGCTGATACTGCCTACTGGATGGCCTCCGAGGGTGGCTTTATAAATTCGCAACCCTCAATGGCTGAATTTCTAAATCATCTAAGTCCGGAAAGTCCTAAAATGGGTGCAACTGGTGTGGTCGGTGGTTATCCGGTTGGCGGTATGCCACCACAAACACCGGATGGCATGGATTCGGTACCCGAATACCCGTGGATGAAGGAGAAGAAGACATCGCGCAAAAGTAACAATAACAATCAAGGTGAGTACATAATTATCCCATCCTTACGTATCGTACCTATTGGGATTTTGGCAAGATTAATCACTATTAAAGAGTAAAACTGCTTGTGTTAAAAGTCGAATCACAACGCAGAAGCCAAGCATGGAAATACTTCATTAATCAAGAAATCAGTGTAAATTGCCTCGAGTCCTAGGCTATTGGTTGCCGTTCTCAGACGGCGCCGTAAAAATGGAAATTATGTCTGTGTTGTTTTAGTTTCAAATAAAATGATCTCGTTGATTTCTTTGGATGAATCTCTGTCAAAATGTGTAGCTAACCAACAATAGTGGAAATATATATGTATATGACACATTTTACATTAATGTGGCTCGAAAAAATAAAATTTCAATTATATAAGAGACATTCATTGAAGTCTAGTGCTCTAGATCTCTTGGAACCAGTGGCGTCAATTTAGTAGAGCTGGGAAGGACATTTTCCCCGCAGTCCTCCCCCCAAGGATCTGAAGCTAGTTATTATTCAATGCATTAATTCAATAAACCCATCTAATTATGGTGAAATTATAATTCTCGCTCCCCCCTCCAGATTTGGTGAAGTAACGCCACTGCTGGGAACACAAATTATCTCAAGTAAACGATTGTATTTACAAACAATTTAAGCGACTTATCGTGCTTTGAAGCCTGTTTCATAATTTCCTTAAGAGAATTTCAGAGCACCTCGCTCAAGTCTTACTGTAAATATATAAATACAACCCAGTTAAAGACGGAGAAGCCTTCTGTTGTTCTGCTGGTTGAATGATCCAGTCTTGTCTACGAAATTCGGAGTGGTCGAGGGGAGTGGTTGGTGAAAGGTTTTAAGGAAGACAAAGAAACTATAAAGCCCTAAAACCTTTTTTGGGCTTAGTCAGACAGTGGGCTCAAAGTTGAACTTTGAACACCAAAAATGTTACTTTTTATAAAAGTAACTGCTAGATAGAGCGCCCTAGCTAACTTGTTTGAAACAAAATGCAATAATATGGCATATTGATGGAAAAAAAACAATATGTGCATATCTGCAGATTCCGAAATTTTCATATGCATGGGGAAGTATGGTTACCTGAAATCCTTACTGCAGTTGCACTTTTTTTAAATATTTTTTTAGTCAAAATTTTCCTAATGTGGTCTTAGAAGCAGCAGAGTATGTGATTTTCTTATGAAATGCCTGAATTAATTTTTTTGTAGCGAAATTTACCAAAGAAGTATATCGGCAAAAAGCTTAAACATTTTACTTTTGAAAAAATGTTTGTTTGAGGTTTTATGTGTGAATTATGTTGATTTTTTTTGAAAATTAAAGCTTAAACAGTCAGATATGTTACATTTCGCAAATTTATCCCCGGATTTCCTTAGTTTTTTATATAGTTTAAGTAAGAAATTATTGTTAAACAAATGCTTAGTTCCAGCTGCAGTTTTTTACAACATATTCTCTATGAATTTTCTCTGTAACATTTTGCAATCCTTTACAATATCAATTAAAAAGCTTGCAGTATGAGGGGATATGCTTAAATCCAGAAGAGAATTTCCTTCAAAGGAAAAGGGCAGATAAGAGGTATTTTTCGCCTTTTCATCACACTTGGGATTAAAGATATGAACTCTAATGCTTTTCAAAAACAGAAGACATAAGCTTTCAAGACAGTTTTTCTCCAATAATTTGTATACGTCAAATGGAAGCGCAAAATTTTTAGCATTTTTGCAATCAGCATTGCCAAATTAATGGAAATTATTACACATCTTGAAGAAAAAGTCTCAACCACATTCCACCTTTGTATGAGAGGTAGGCGTGTACGTTAGCGGATTTTTTTCATATGCACTTATTTTGGTGTTGTAACGTAAGAGAGAGAGAGAGAGAAGGCTGTACCAAATTCCAGAAATCCAGCGTCATTATTAACTTTATGCCCAATGCGTGCAATTTCTAGCATTTTTAAAGTGATAGGCATCCATTTTAGAGAAAATATTTCAACCACACTCCAGCTTTATGTGTGAGGTATGCGTGTCCTTGAACCGATCTTTTTCATATTCATATATTTTTGTTGCTTCAACCTAAAAAGTATCTGTACGAAATTTCAATAGTCTAGGGATCTTATTACTATTTATCGCAGTCGTCCCATATAAGCCCATACATCTGCTACGGCATTAACCAATTTAAATCATTGCTAAATGAAACTGCGCACTTCGCCTACATGATTTTGTTTTACATAAATAGTTTTTTGAATTTCAAAATCAAAACTTATTAAGATCTTCACACAGAGACCAACAATTTTTAGATTTGGTTTTTTTCTAACCACCCTAAACTCAGCGGTTATGGCTGAAACTGCGACTCCTTTCACATTCACAGCACATCGGTGTCTTTGATGCGTCGTTCAGAAAAAAAAAACAAAATCCAAAACCACAAACGCAGGCAGCGGCAAAGATCAGTTATTTGCGATCATTTGTAACCATTTTCATGCAGGAGGACCGTTGGTTCAGTCGTTCGGTTGGTTGATCAGTCAAAAAGGCTTGATGGAAAGCCGTCAATCGGTTATCCGTCAAGAGCGTCGTCGTTGTAAAAGAGCTGCTATAAACGAAAAAACACGCGCAGCGCGTCTTCAACAGTTGCTCTCGGTTTGTTTGTCTGTGTGCAAATGTCAGTTGGTTTCCAGCACCGAAAACCATAATAAATTAGGTATCAAGGCTGTTTGCCCTTATAAATCGCAGTTCCAACGAATGTGAATCTTGTTCATATTTCAGTGTTGTGCATCAGTTATGTTGAGGTTGATAGTGATGTTGTGGGTCCAACTTTTCACAGCAACAACAAATAGAACACAACGTAAGAAGAAACAGAATTGAACTGAACCTGCAACCTGTTATTTAGCTTCATTTGTCAAAATAATTTTAGTTCTCTTTTTTTCGATCTTATATTTTAAAGTTCCACCTCCTTCTGAGTTTTTTCGAAATATGTGTTGGAAAACTTGACTGTTTCATCTGCTGGCCATGGTCTGTTAAACGCTGTCTAGTGTCTGCGTCTGCACTTTGCTTTAATAACAATTTTCAGTTACTTGCAGTACAATTTTTTTTTTCGCTTGTTGCATTTGCGGACAGTGGCAAGATCTTATACAGTCGCTCAATAAATTGTTAAAAGAGCGCCTCATTTATGGCCTATAAGATCGTAAGTTTTTTTTTTTGTTTTGCACTTTTGCAGTAACAAACTGCATATTTCAGAATAAGACTATCAAAACGAAGGGGCACCTCTCAATAAAGAAAGAACTTTGAAACAATGTTGCAACAAAGATATTTAAGGCAATGCAACCAAATTTCACACAAATAATTGGAACTTTCAAGCCCTACATATAAAGTAGGTTAGCGTTATGAAGAGACTTAGGCACTTTCCACGCCCAGCAAACATTTAAAGAAACTTATACCGAGAGCTAAGTAATGCAACCAAGTTCCTTATAAATATTTTAGCGTGCAAAGTTAAACTCTTTTTTGGGAAAAAGTTGATGGCCTTTTTTTTTTGCTCGTTAAAAAATATTTAAATATGTGTAAAAAAAATCCGGCTTAATAGAAATTTTACAATTCCTACAAGACCCTCGGCGTTGACATGCCACTAGGGGTGTAACCGGGTCAAAAGCGGCCACTTGGCAGCCTGGATGTGACTAAAACGACTGAGTAAAATAATTTTTAGCCAAGAGTTATAGATACATAAATTATATTTCAAATGAAATGAATATTGTGGGTGCCTAAAACACATTGTGCCATCAGCCAAACAGCTAAGGAAGTAATTTTTTCTTAGTTATATTGATCCTCAGATCCTCAAACATTCAATTAATGAGATTTTTCCTTGGCAAAGTAATAAAAAAGAGGCTTTGTTGATATTTTAACTATCTTGACGCGTAGAGCCTCTAGCGCTTATTTATTGTCATAGTATTGCAAAACACCTTTAAAATTTGGTATATATTGTTGGTGTTGAAAGCAAACTTTGTATTTGTGTATTCCCAAAGCATTGAAAATGGCATTGCTTTAATTTTTCAATATTTTTTTTTTTTAAATTACGAGCTCCATCTGTTTTTTGAAAATCAGTTTTTAAGTCATTAAGCATTCTTGAATAATATCGCATTAATTTTTTTTCGATGCTCTCTCATAAATTCACAGATCTTGAGTAGCACTATATTTTTTGCTCTTCCTACTGGGCCAAATATAATCACATAACTATCATAAAAATTTTCAAAACATCAATTTGTTGCCTTACTGTAGCATACTATACATTCATCGAAGTTAACGTTTAACTACTGTATGTTGGTCTGTGTTTTTTTTTTTATTTTCAAAGCATTGATCGATTTGTCTTTGTCTTTTTTCTTGATACTCGTAGTTTCCCAACCATTCTGCATATCCTGCGGAAACAAGTATTACGTGTGCACTGCACTTTGTTGGTTGTCTACCTACTGTTAGCTGACCTGTTGTTGTTGTTCCCGTAATTTCATTCATTTGGCCAATTGCAAAAGTCAATTAATCACTCCCTACCGTTGGATTATACCTAGAATACAAACATATGTTCGGCTGTATTCCTGACGTCCTTTTGAAAATTGCCGTTGGTCAATTTGTGCACAGAGTTCTATTCAATATTTCTCATGCCAACAACTCCTGGCTGTGAAGCTACAAATTAATTTTAATTATTTTATTATTTAGAATGTTTATTTTTATTTCTATTTACATAAACAATTTTGATTGATTTGTGATTTCCTTAAAGCATTGAAGTTCAAATCAAAACACAAACTCCGAAAACTTATTTAGAGTTTAGTGTTTTTTTTTTAAAAAAAAAAAAAAGCCTGACAAATTTATTTCGCTCACATTTAATAAATGCGAATTAATTTGTTCCTGATCCGTAAAACTACAAACACTCCATTACATGATAAATGACCACAACTAATTCTACGCCATCATCTAGTGAACGAAACCGTATAACTCTTGTAAAATTGTTTTCCCCAGCGAAATGCCATAAGGACTTTCACACAAAATCATCCCACATGAAAATGTGAGCGCACGAAAAACCCAGCATACTCGTGGAGCTGAAAAGAATTCGAAGCGTTTGAAGCGCCGGTTAAGTTATGCACGCCGATGCCCAAACCACTGCACACGACTGCGTTGAAGGGTCAATATATCTTCTTTAACAGAAATGAACTGCATAAAACTCAGTCAAACCGAAACCGAACTGAGACTTCACTTAAACGACGGCATGCTGAGAACGGTGTAGGTTACAAATGATGCTGTTGAAGTGTGTTGAATCGATATTGAAACACTTACATGTGTTTTGTTCAACAGTTTAATTTGTTAATTTTGTCAAATTATTTATGGATCGACAAATGCGTGTAACTCAATGTGAACTTTGGCTTACCTGGTCATATTTTTGAATTCTTGCAATTAATTTATATTTGGAAAAAGAAAGTAAATCATGCACCAGTTAAGATATTTGTTTATGCTTGTTTTGTGAGATTAAATGCTTGTAGCTTCTCAGATGTCTTAGTCTTTATAGACATCGGAGCAGAGGCGTCCTTTGGGTAGTACGTGGTAGCTATCGCGATATTTGCGATTTGGGTGAAAGGATGAAATAGAATTTGTTTTATTTGCATCAAAAATATATTAACCTAAAAGCCCAAAATCTAAAAATTCATGCTATTCAAATATATTGGTCATACAATTCCAGTATTTCATTTCGTCTGACATTAACGGGCTATCAGTGTCAACTGTCGTCAGCTGATGCTTTTATGTTAGAGCAGCTGTGTGCGTTACTTTGCATGATCTTAGTCTTTTGATAAATGACATTTGATCTTAAGTAAATAAAGTAAAATAATTAATTTTAAGAGTAAAGAGTGAATTAGTAAAAAACTGCTGGTAATTAAATACTTTGATGAGTGAAAAGGACTTGCGTTATGAGTTCGAGTGGTCGTGACGCCAGTAGAAAATTTCAAGTCGGTAGTTCAAAAATAAAACTGGCCGTCAGAAGAAGGCAGGTACAAGAAAGTCTACGTGGGTCTTTATGTAAATATATATAAAGTGGGGATCAAGACACTTTTAGAAACTGATGAAAAATTGTTAAAACATATCTGCGGAATACTATGACACCGACGTTAAGTTCCAGTAAATAATTTTAAAACTCTAAATTTATTTATTAATAACTTTTCACATCTAACATCAATGAAACTAATTCCACAAAGTGAATGGCCTCCCAAAGATATAGCCGCCCTCAACTGAATTACTTCTACTACTTTCTCTCACAGCCATCTGCCTAATCAAACGTCTTTTTTCTCTTAACCAACTCTTCGTCCAATTTGTGTTTAAAATATTGTGTCCCTATTTTCTTATTTAAGTGTTGTCCGTCAAATAACCTTTAAGGTTATCGTCCACTTGTCGTTATAGGCTGTCAGTGTCAAATCCTACATTCATTTCAAAAAACGCTTAGCCAGTGTTCTTAAGTTTAAACCTCAAAAGATCCGCAAATTTTTATTTTACATAAGTCAGGAAATTGTAAAATCCGGCAGAATACGCACCAGAGAAAAGTGATTAGAGAAACTTGCAGTCATTCCTTTACTTTGATTTGGATATTTTCACTACATTAATTAAGGTCGCTGATGAAATTGTGTAGCGGGAACTGAAACCTTGTATGAGTTGCTGATTTGCTGACGAAAATTAAGTAACTCTGACTTTTCTGTAAAAGAACTTGCTTTGTAATAAAACACACTTATAAAAAAATTAGTGCAAATAAAGATTTTTTTTTTATATACATATTATTTTCCTTAAAATTTGAAGCTTTTGAAAATAAAATTAACTCTTACTCGGCACTGAACTCCATTTTCACAAATTAAATACACCAATTGCTCACTCAAATCATTCCAAGTATTTTTTGTGAAATTTTCGTTGCATTGCGTCAAACATTTCTCTGAGTGTTGCGTTTCAGTAGTTTTACTTGAATGGCAAGTGCCATAAACTCATCATAAAATAAATAAATTTTGTGCCGGACATTGTATATAGCTGAACAAGGAATAATTTTTGTGTTTTAAATTGAATCAAAAAAAAAAAAAACAATAGCCGCTGCACCAAATTTTACCTGGGCCATTAAGAAACACTAAAACAACATATTACATTCGTCATTCCTAAGCGAAATCATTGACACCACACATGATGACCCAGAAATTGTTTTACAGTGTAGACAATAATAAAGACATTCCAATTACAAGCCAACGAACAGCATTTATTTAAATAACAGCACCAATTCAAACCAAAAACGATTCATTCATACTTTGCAGTAAATAATGTGCAAATCTACTGCTATTTAGTACGCATAATAATGGAGTCATATACAAAGTTATTACGCGATTATTGCAAGACAATATGCCACCAACCGCCAGTACTCGTATACAATACCCACTCCGTCCCCACAAAAAAAGCAGACGATCTAAAACAACAAAAGTGAAACAACATCTGACTCAACGAACCAGCAAGTGAAAAACACTTGTAAATTTACAAAGTACGAGATTTGGATTTTTACAATTTACGAGCTGCTGCTCACATAGAATTGACTTAAGGGAAAAGCTCGAGAAAGTCGTTAAATTCTAAAGCAATGTAGTTATGGTAGATAAATAAAAATAAAACGAAAGAGCAGCTATAAAACTAAGCGGTAGATACATGTGCAGTTGAAATTATGTTGGAACTGTTTTTGAATCCTAAATAACTTATTTTAAACTTAAACATTTATTTATTTGCTCAAAGGAAGTACATTCTTAGCGTTGAAATTTGAAAATTTCAATCACAGCAGTCGAGAGAAATTCGGGCCTTGTGGTAACCATGTACGAGTAACTCCTCTCGACCCTCCTCCCAACAATTAAAAAATTATAAAAACAAATCTTAATCAAAACTTCATTCATTTGCAATTTTATTTAATCAATCAACACTTTATGTAGATGACGCCAGTCAAATCCAAATTCCTCGACAATGCCGATTCCAGACAAAGAGTTGGAAATTCTGACACTTTTGTTTGAGCCAAAGAGGAACAATGAAAGTTTCCTATTCTTGGCAGTAGGCAATAGAGCGTTCAGCACTGGCAACTAAGAATGGCAATGTTCAGAATATGCGGAAAGCAATACGAACGTTTGGAGAAGTACATCTAATTTCTTCGAAGCAATGTCATTTAACAACTCAAATAGAGAAAGACATGCGCTGAAGTTCGCTTCAAAATGTGCTTCAGATAAATAATTTCGGTCGATAACTCTTGAGCCCCGTCAGCATATTTCTACACAAAACTGCCTGCAGCGTTCATGATATCCTCTTCTTCCATCTTTAAAAATAAAATATTTTCATCGTACTTGTTTACTACGAAAATAAAATATTTTACGAAATTCATAGTACTTCTGAAAATGTAAGCACTCTTTTGCAGAAATGCGCCCCCTCGCCCTCTGTTGACGTTCCTGATTCCAATAATATGATCCACGTTTAAGTGGTCTTCCATTTGAGTTGAAGTGTAATATTTTCCTAAACTCGTTTGGTTTCTTTACCGTCTGAGAAATCGTTACATAGTTTACTCTATTTAAGTTTGACGTGGGCTGATATCCAGGTCTCTTTTACGAAATTGTAAAACTTTCTCAGACCATAACCACTTAGCTTGATACCATTTGTTCTCAACTTCTATTCTATTTTACCTATCTCTTAGTTCAAAAAACTCTTCTGAAGTCTTCTTATATCTAGAATCATTGCCTTCGAGACCATTTTATGCTTTTCTATTATTGGTTGATTGACACAATGGTAGCATTACCTTGTCATTAAAGGAAGCATCCTCACAACGTCTCTGATTGCAGTAACTCAAATAGTTTTTGACTGGCTCATATTTATTGATCATCGAAAAAATTTCATGCCCTACTTTTCTATTGACTATTTCTGCTCTGCTGCTTTAAACATTAATAACTTCAATGGTGTTGAAAATTTTTCTGTAACTAATAGAAACTTTCTTTCGCCATTATAAATAAGAATTCAAAAAAGTCTTTTTGTCCCATTCCAATATGCCTACCACACTTGTGTACTTACAACTTCAATAGGGCTTATTCTAAAACCACCGCCTAAATGTCTTATTTTAAACTTTGCAATTCATTTAAACAAATTTGACCGAATTAAATATTTCTTAAATGGGCTCTAATTTCCATATATCACGTTGTTGTTTTTATGTGTACAAAATCCCCACCCACTGAACATATGTTGCATGTGGCGTAACGAACTCAACTGCTGCTGTTGCTGCTGCTTATCCCTTCGACATCCCTTGACTTTGACTTTTTTTACGGTTTATGTTTATTTTTTGAAATACCCAAAAAAAAAAATTGTCCGCGTGCGCTTCAAAACTTACCCCCTGCGGATTATGATTATAACAGACCATTTATCATAATATTTATGTTGATGCCGAATACTTTTTCTCAATGTAGGTATTTTCTCTTCATTTAAGTGTTGAATGTGTTTTTTTTTGTGTTGTGTTGTTTTTTTTTTTTTTGGTTTCATTAATAATTTTATTTATGATGAGTCATTTGCACGTTTACAATGCGCACACCGTGTTACCAAGAGCTTTTCATTCATGGAAAAACATAGAACTTCAAGAAACGTAGAGTAAACGGTTTGCGGTGTTTACTTTGTATGCAATTTAGTAAGGTGGTATCAGCTTAATATGAAAATAGTGACATGTAAAAAGTATACTTAAATCTGTTTAAAAGTTTTTAAATTTAGGAGAAATCACTCTACCAGTTCTTAGGCTACATGTCCACAAATCAATTTTAATTATTTAACCACAATTGTCGCGTCATGTTGGTGATAAAACACTGATTATTTCAACGTCGAATAGAAAATCCCTGAAAACCCAAAATCACATAAAAATAAATTACATACAAATTGAAAATAATTTTCAGATTTGGGTTTTTATTTTATTTTTTACGATTATTATGTAAAACGTTTGCTTGTTTAGTACTGGCATAACGCTTAAGGGACGGTTACACTAAAAGGCCAACGTACGAAGTGACAGCAAGGCAAACGATTCGCATTGTTATCACTTTATAAGAGTAATATACTTAAGAAGTTACAAAAGAGAAATAAAGAAATGCGTCGAAAATTCCCAATACAATCAGACTACTCATACTGAACTCAAGCAGCAACATCAACTCAGAAATTTTCTCGTAAAAAATGCAAGGACAATAAAAGTAAACACAGGACGAAGACAAAAAAAGACTGTAATTTTTATCGCTGCGGTTTTTAACGCGCTACGAACCGCTACGATTAAGGGCAAGTGAATGAGTGCGTTAAGAACGCGACTTCTGCTCAAAAATCTCCCTTACTCTAGAACAGACCATAGCTAAGTTACTTGTAATCTATACAAAATATATTGAAGGCGAGGCGGCGAGCTGCCGCTTTTTATGGTCATAGTGAATTAAGCGCTTTTTTTAAATTAAACGTTTTCTCTATAGTGGGTTTTTTTTTAAATTTTTCTTTGTTGTTGACTTAAATGAATAAATTTTTGATTAAAAAAAAAAAACAACGATTATAAGGTCAGGCAATAAATAATTTTTACAGGGATTAATTCAAAACATCATGCTCTCTTTTTTGGAAAACGATTCATCTGCACTTCTTTAGGAACAATCCCTTTTTAGGAGGTCGTCGTTACTCACAAAAATTTGAGCAAATTAACTCAAAAGCGACTTTATGTCAATTTCTTTTTAAACGCTAGATTTACAAGTAATTGTTTTAGTAGAGTTTAAGTAAAAACTTGATTACCACTTTTATTTTTATAAAAATAATTATAAAAATCAATAAAAACGTGTTCTGATACCTTGAATGTTATTCTGAAGTCTTCACTTTTAAATTATTAATGTTAACAAGTTATTATGCCAAGATCACTTTCGTAAATATGGTGGCCTTTTAAGTTGTTTGCCGCCCCTTGTCCTTAACGTTCATATTACGCCACTGGCTCCTAGGATTCGATTACAGCCACTGTTTTAAATGATTTCAAACAAAGCAAATAGATTTCCCTATCTTAAGATAAAATTACTGCCGTGTAGTAAGATTTTACATAAAAACTAATTTTATTTAAGTAAAATTTTCTTTAAGCAAAAAAAGTTTATTCCAAAAGTTAAATTTTAACTCCGTTAAGTACAAAATTTTATAAAACCCGAAAACTTAACTTACAGCACCACTGCTTGGGAAAAGGCATCCCAAGATGTGTGTTGTTTAAAGAAAGTATCCTTTATTGTTTGACAATTCCAGCCTATGGAAATCGGCTTGAAAAAGAGGAATATTACGGTATGACACGCGCAAGTCGATCTCTTGTATCTTCAGTATGGCTTCATAAATTCGGTGTATAGCGTCCTCATTGCTACCGAGTAGCTACCCTAAGAAAGCTATTAAAGGTTACAAGTATCAGGTTCGTTTTCATTAATAACATTAAAAAAATCTTTGTATTGACATTGATTAATTTTATTCCAAAACTTATTTTGTTTCGAATTACGGTATTCCACAAAATTTCTCATTTTTGTGCCAAAAACTGATACGATCGCTATACCGGGTGCTCCATTTTAATTTTCCAAAGCTAAAATCTCGAGAACTAAGTAAGTAAGTAATAATGTCTCTAGGGAGCCAAATAACAGTGACTTTGTCTTTGATCTTGAAACCATTATTCAATTTAAAATATTTTTAAAACATCTATAAATAATATAATAATTAATATATAAATATATACATATTGTTTTTTGCAAATTTGCTTTCTATGGGAACAAATGGAATTGCCTTGAATAAAAAATCTTTCATAATTACTTAAAATTAATTCATGACAATGTTTAAATGTCACTATTTAATTTAGTTAATTTAAATTTTCCGAGAAAAGAAAGTACTTTTAACAATCATATAATGCTTATGAAAAATAGTTATGAGTCAATACTTCTTATTTTGGCGTTACGTGTATGACACTCTTAATATAAACACCTATTTGTGTTTGTACACGAATTTGAATGCTTATTCTGGTCTCGTTTTAGTCATTTTATAGAATTCAAATAATGGGAACGGTAGGACACACTTACATCCGCATTACGTAAGGCGAAACAAGTGAGTGACTGATTTTCGTCTGCCCATATCTTGAAAGTGTAAACCTGAATCGAAATTTTTTTTTTTTCAAATTATGTCATTCAAGTTGAAATGAACATAAAATTCAGAGCAAGTCTTTAATTAAACTTTAAAACGACTGTGGTGAATGTGACACTATCAGTCACTCACTTGTCTCGCCTTACATTATACGGCGGTTAAGCACGAGGATCCTTTCAACATTTCGTTTTCGAGTCGAGATATGATTCCTATCCAAAATTTGGATAGGAATCATATCATGTGAGTTGGTAAACTCAAAATTTATATATTAGAAAATACATAGATTCGTGGAATAAAGCGGGTCTTGAAAAATATTCACAAGATAGATGGCGGATGACAAATGTATTCAAATTCTCCAACTTAAGATTCCCGAAATCTCGAAAAATTGTCGTAGATATGAAGGTAACGCAAACCTTAAGCAGAATATGAATGCAAATGCAAGTGGATTAAAATAATGACAAATCACTTTTTTTGACAAATAAAAAGTAGAAAAAATTACCGCACCGCGCTGTATTTAAATTTCTTAAGTATAACTAATTGCAGCATAAGTTATTTGTATGGTAAGTAGCAAAAGAAAAATGGTAAAAAATTTAAAAGGAAAATATAAGACTCATAACCCACAAAGTATCCCTAAGACCACAATAAAATCAAAGGCCGTTTTCCCTTCTTTTTCGCAGTTCTTATACCTTTTTCTTTTTGCGTTGAAAATTGTGCAATCCGTTCTAATGTTCAATTAGAACCTTTTATGTACAACGCACTTATGGTTTCAAAATCCTTTAAGAGTAAGGATGACGGCAGTTATCTTAATAATAAAGTCATGACAATTAATAGCGCAAATGGATTTTAGCCTTTATTTTTTTTTTATTGTATCACCTTAAGCTACATTTTTGACAATGTTTTTGGTGACCCATGAAATTGTCAATCTAAAATTCTTTATCTACTGGTGGCATTCAAATAAAAACCAAACTTAAGGGAAGTTTCGTTAACTTTTAAGGTATTTTTACGCTTTTGTTAGCGTTATTTGGTTAGTAATTTAACCCACTTAATTACTTTAATAGGCCATGAAATTTTTTATGCTGCTCGTTTTCTTTTTGAAAAATTTTTCAAGTTCATTCATTTGTTTCATTTGCTTGCTTTTTATAAACTTATGTGTTCAGTGCATATTATTAAAGAAGTCGATATAGTAAGCCGGTTTTTATTGCAGAATTGTTACAGCCGACCAGAAGCTCAACTATGTGAACAGGGCAGGGAAGCTTTGTGCAATTGGAAATTTTTGCTTTTTCCGGGAATGAACTATGACCTTTCAATTCAATGCTCTTTAAACATTTTTTCTATGCATACCACTCAAATTTTGACAATTTCTTTTTCACCTATAATGTTGCGTACAAAGTTATGTAAATCAAAACTTACAGACCATTAATTTTGACTTAACATCTTCATAAAATTGAAAAAAAAAAAAAACATAGTAGTAACAAAAGACAGAGTTTATGTAAAAATCCGAAGTGATGGTAGCTCGTAAAAATGCGTTAAAACATCCCTCACAAAAGTCACTTAAATTATTTTGTAGTCCAGTAAAAAGATGATGCTTTGCTGAATGTACTTGAACTTCGGATTCATACCTTGAGCAAAAGCGTAGAAAAAGCCATGTCAGGAAACGCGCAATGTGGTCATAAAATTTCTTACCCCAAATTAAAGCATTTGAAAATTTACTAAAAAAAAAAAACAACCAAATCAAATGAGATAAACAACTTATACATTTTGTAGATATATTAACATTTTTGTTTGCTTCAAATTTTTAAAAAAAATAACCTTTGAGAAAAAGGTTTTTTTTTTTACGCAAGGCCAAAAATTAAAAGAATTACGTTTGTACTTGCAAATATTTTGCTAACGTCATTGTATTGTATTTTACTTGCATTGTACTTTATTTATTTTTGTACAAAACAAAAAAAAAAATAAAAATATTTTGCTGATTTTAAGATTAAATCGTATTTGCAAGACCGCAAACGGCTGCTGTCTCCCGTAAATGATTTGCAAAATTTGAAGAATTCAATTTATATATTAACGTCTTACCAGATGATTTTTTTTTGCGGTTGTAATGAAATTTATTCGTTTCAGTGTTTGCTTTAATTTTATTACACAAGGTAACAAAAAGAAAAAAACAACAAAAAATGGTATCGTTTCATTATTGGTAATTCAAAACTGCTGAATACGATTTTTTATCTGTTAACTATTTTACGTTTAGAAAGAAAGCCAAAACTGTGAAATTGGTTGAGAACTTCAGTTTTAGAAGAACATGCAGTCTTCGAGCAGAACGTGGAAAAAATCGTTGTGTCACTTGTTTTTGAATATTTTATCGTTTCTTCAGTGAAGTTTATATATATATGTATATGATTTTTATTTTGAAACTACGTTGATCCCCATTTACTGATAGAAATCTATTTCTGCTTGATTTCAGTAACTGCTGAGCAAGACTTTTATATTTAAGAATCAACATTTAACAAGGCCGCAAAAAAAAAGAGTCCACTTGAACTAGCCAAATTGAATGCGTCTCTTTAATTCAGCTCGTGTTCCATCACAATAAGGACTTTTTCTTAAATAAACTGCAAATGAAATACATACATATTTTTAGAAGAAAATTGTTAAATTACTTTTACACACAAAGAAAATATCGTGCTGTTTATTGACATTTTCAAAAATTTCTTTGTTACCCCAGTCGCGTCACCTAAAAAATAAAACTTAATTTTTTTCGCGCCCCAAAGCATGAAAAAGTATCATCCATCATTTTGTGAAGGCTTCACTTCATTTCAAACAATGACAAGTAGAGGGAAATTTTCTACAAATATTGATTTTTGTTTGTTTTGTTGCAATATTTACTTTTTTTCAACTCTGAAAAACTTTTAGCGGCACAAAGTAAAAAAAAAATTTATTAATTTAATTAAAAGTTTAATGAAAAAGATTAATGAAACGACTTTAATAACAAATTGGAAAAGAAAAATTGAAAAAAATTTTTTAGTGTCTGCTTGATACCTTAATACTTTTGTTTTGTTTCTAAAGCCCACCTGTTGCAGTTTGTTCTCAACAGTGGTGATTCCAAAAAAGAAAATTAGTAGTTTAATTAGAGAATTTCTCTTCACCTTTTTACTTTATGTCTAATTTTATTCTTTAGTATGAGGCAGTAACTTACAAAAATAGACATCAAAAGGATACCTTGCGCTTTCACCCCAAAATTTCAATGCACAACCCAAAATGTCACTCATTCGTCTACTCAATGAGGGCAGACGATGATGATGATGATTTTGTTGTAGTTAAAGCGTCGCGTCTCGGCAAATGACGACACAGCATCATCCATCATTTTGGACTTGACCTTTTTTCTGAAGCTTCCGCATTCGGTAAAATCTTCTTATTTATCTTTGATATGTTAATGCACACATACACACATGCATACATATTAGGTGTGATATTCTCACGTTGCTTTTGTATACCGATTTGCATAGAATGTATGTGTATGTGTGTGATATTTTAAGCGGAAAACTGCTGTGAGAGAATTGAAGTAAATGCAGCAGTTAAAAATTCATAAAATAAAGACCTACAACAAATGCGGAAAATTTGCATCAATAATAAGATAATTTTTATTTAAAGTATAAGCGGCACGGAGAGATACTTTCAAGCACCCATGCCTATTGCTCTCGAGATCTGAGAGCCCATTTTCGATTTTTTTTCTGAGCGAATCGTGTACATTTGTTATTATTTTCGAATGAAGGGCACATTTACCTTGGAATTTCAAAATTCGATTTCAATTCCTTGGATTGAAATTAAAATTTTTGATTTCAATATAAAATTTCGTTTCCTGGAAAATAATCGGCAAAGGAATTATTCATTTTGCCATGTAATTGAAAAATTTGAATGAAATTCGGAATGAAATTAAAATTTTCACAATTCCGATTCCCTAGAATGGGAATCGAAAGTATACACTCCTTCTCAGATCCGATGAGAAGATATCCTTTTTCGTGTATAGAAACTTTTGAGACCCAATTAAGAAATT
Organism: Meiosimyza decipiens; assembly: GCA_963680825.1. Classification (NCBI taxonomy): domain Eukaryota; kingdom Metazoa; phylum Arthropoda; class Insecta; order Diptera; family Lauxaniidae; genus Meiosimyza; species Meiosimyza decipiens. The sequence goes on along the minus strand of OY804259.1, from coordinate 83,188,542 downwards.
TTAAATTTTGAGAACTTAAACTTTTATGCCAATTTCATTGAAGTTTAGATAGAAATTTTTAACTTATGGCGAAATTTAATAAGAAGCATGATCAAGCTTGTGGTGGGAAGAGCCCAAGACTAATAAACGGGAATCCAATGCACCAAGTAAATATATAAGTTTGCTGCGATTTTTGAGTTGCTGAAGTTCTTTAACCGTATTTGAACACGAGACTTAAAAAATGAATATTGAATGACTTGCATCACAGAATAATGATAACTAAATTTTTAGGCCAAAATGGTGTTCTTGCAGGATGTTGCAATCTGTTAACAATCGAAACAACTAAGTTGCTATGAGAAAAATTGTCCAGAGCAAGTAATATAAAGAAATTATTGTTATTGCTTCCAAAATCGTGAGTTTTGAAAACAAGCGACTATTGTTTTTAGCTGTTTTTGAAAACACAAGAGCACACAAATAAGCAATTCCTGAACTTAAGGCAGAAATCCAACGTGTGATTGCTACAAGCGAGCTACATTTGTGATACTACGCCATCAAAATATACAAATATACTTTTGTTAAATACTTTGTAGCAATACTTGTACTTTATAATGAAATCAAAATGTCACTTTTAAACAAATAATTTTTTTAATTCAAAAATTAAATGCAGCGCACTTATTGGGATACCCTTTGCAACAATTTTTTGAAGCTATGGAGTCAAATAAACCCATTTTCTTATTATTTGTTATGAGAAAAAATGTCTGTTAAAAAACAGTAATTTTGACTTTGGTGATTTTTAAACTTTTTTTATATTTCGTTAAGTTTTCTCACACTGCCTGAATTTTCTTGGTCGATTTTTCGTAATGATATTTTGGTTACTTCAAATGCCCCTGCCTGATATGGTACAACAACTGCTATGAAAAAAGTCCGTAACAAGAAATACTGAAACAAAGCCATTCTTTTCAATTCAAGTGACAAATAATCTTCAACCCTAAGACAATAAATCATCACAGTGCACAAATTTTTGGAGTTCAACTAAATTGTCTCTGATTGATTTGCATCAAAAATTTTATTAGCCCTGACATATTTCTGTTGCCCTGTAGTGGTTGCTTGTCGCACCGGATTTTTTTGTGATTCCACTTTTTTTATCAATAATTATGTCACTGATTTATTGACTGATGATCGATAGATCAATCAATTCGTTAAATGGTATTAAATAAAAATTTAGCTATAATACAAAAATGCACATGTTACTTTCACAGGATATGGCAAATATTTTTATAAGAACAAATTATTGCAAAAATTATAGTTGTCAACTCTTTTTTATACTACATTCTTAGAAAAATTGCGACTTGTTACCGGAAAAATTATCGTACAATTAGTTCACAAAATATTTCTAGCTGCATCAAAAAGCCGCTTAGCGATTTTTTTGGTGGCAAAGAGGGAACTACTAACTTTGTTGCTTTTAAATGGTCTGCTCATTAATATTGTCGAAACCACAGCTAAAGATAAATTCTATGTTACACCGTTACTAAGTTCTCTTAATGTTTCTGAGCTTATATATTATATATTCGTTTCATATATTGAAGAAATTTTCTTTCGTAAGATTATTTTCTAAAGCCAGAGCCAAATCCTCTTCAGCAGAGAGATGAATCGGTTTCTTTCCTGAGTATTCGTTTTGCGAACGTATAATCCAAATGTCATTTCAGACGGTTTTAATGTTTTGGCCTGCAAATGGAACATAGCTTACCACAGTGCCAGAATCACTGAGCTGATAAAGTTTTTCTATTCGGTGGTGTCTTATAACTCACAAAAGTTTCACTAAATTCATAGTAAAGTGTAAAAATTTAATTTCCTTTTCTTCATAAAAAAAGAAAAAAAAATCACATTAAAAACTGTCAACTTTAAAGGTAAAAGACCCCCATCCTCTTATCCTGCAATAATTTATTTAAACTAACAACAACAACTTAAACGTGATAAATGGGGATGAAAGAAAGACTTTTTTTATAAATCTCAAAACATTTATCGGTGTTTAAAAGAGCATGAAAAGTCACTGGTAAACACATGGTTGAACTGCCTCAACCTCAACCTATTCCATGCGATATTTCCTCTGCTGTGTAACTCTTGAGAGCGAACACACAGTACCTACCCACTACCACTCAGCAAAACATTATGCTAAACAAAACTAATGTTTACTGAATGGATTTTACGTTTGTCATCGCGTATTTGTATGGAAATGTATGGGACTATTTTTGTATGTGAAAATTTTTGTAAATAGTGTTGCCAAATAGCGAAAATCAAGGAATATACTATACTTTGAAAAAATTGTTGCGAGAAAAAAATCTTGCCAAAATATGCGAAGGAGATGAAAATTTTATAGTTTCTTCTAGAGGTCAATTGTTTGCCTAGAGGATTCATGACAACATTGATCATAGATAACACAGGACGAATATACTATATAGACACATGCTTGAACTTATGGCATGGTAGTTTTCCTTGATTAGCATGGTAATCTGTCGTATAGTTTCAGTTTCTTAGAAAGTAATAAGCTAAGGACTTTCCAAGAAGCTAACATAATTAAGCAAAAAGCTTCTGAAATTTACTTAAATTCTCTTTTGACCTAAATAAAATATGCCAAAATTTTACCTAAGAACTCCTTTTAGATATCTGAAAACGCCTAGTTCTTAAACAAGAAATTGCTGAGGTTAAGGTAAACTTACTCAAATGTTCCGTGCTGTAAATACAAACTAAACATATAACATTCTCTTCGTGACGGGGATGAGTCCGCTTGTAATTTTGGACTTATTTTAGATATCCATACAAATTTAATAAAAGCTCAACTGAAATTGTCATATGTGGCAATTACAATCATAGAACCACATATTGCGTTATATATCATTTGATCAAACCGAATATCTAAAATTTTTAAAATTCCAAACTTTCGGAAATACTTTGGTAGGTATGGTGACTCTAACAACAATACAAAGCGCACAAACATCTTATTCCTACAATTTGATATTCAAAGGCCACAAGCCACAACAAAAAGGATTTCATTACAAAAAAAGATTCACATACGCACACAGATTTTGAAATCATATTGTAAAATCTGAATCTCATTGTCAGTGTATGTATGTTAGTTTTGTGCATATGTATGTTGAAGTGTACATAATCGTATATCTGTATTCGTTGAAGGAAGTTCTGATGTTCAAGGATAAGTTAACTTTCTGCAGAGTCATGCATCATTCTATGCCGCACAGCACAGTAGAGTGCACGGAAACAATATACCAGGGCCAGGGTTGAATCGCGTGGTTGACACGTGATTCGGCGGTCATAAATTATAAAAAATAAAATAGCTCTCGGCGCTACTTGTAGTTATTCTAAATTTTGTGGCTTGTTGACGGCTTTAATGGGTATCAAAAGTATCATGTTTCTCTGCTCTTGGTGTTTTTTTTAGTGTTTTTTACTGTTAACACTTTTGAAATCAATATGTTTATTTGCATAATGTGAGAGTTTAAAAAAGATTTGAAGAACTTTTTTTTTATATGCTGAGGTGTTTTTATCATTTTGGATCACATTGCCTATCTCATAGTATTAAATTTTTTTTGAGTCATAGCTCTATGTTGCGTATTTACAGGATATTGGTTACTCTCTTTTACATATAATTGCAATAATTTCGAGAAAGGTTTGAGTTTTGGTAATCTATTCACTTGGATAAATAATCTTCTGTAAATTTTTAGGCTATATACATTTATAAAAAATTGTAGTTAACAGTCAGCGACTTCGAGATGTTTTTGGCAATATTCTCAAATCACTTAAGCATCAGGCTTAGTATTGCTAAGTATTGAAAAATATTCCAGCTCAAAAATTCGTTCGCTCGCTAGGTGTTCTTATCTGTGTTGGTTTTGTAGAAAAAATTATAGTGTGGAGAGGAGAGGAATGTGTGAAGTACTGTCTACGAATTTCGGAAACATGTCGCCTATTTTCAGTATGCCTCCTTGAAGAAATAACACTGGCCATCCAACAACTTAAGCTTAGCAAAGCATCAGGTTGTATCAAGAAGCATTATGAGTTCCTTCCACCTTAATGTAACAACTACTTCTATATCTTTCCGAAGTCATGTGGAAAGAAGTGAGAATTCCTGACAAATGGTTTGATATCTTGCTTATCAAAATTCCAGAAGAAAGGTGACCTCACTCTATGACAATTACAAAACAATCACAACACTGAGTTTAAATTATTAACCAAAATTATCCCCAATCGCATTCAAAACAAACTCACTATCTAAGACGGCAAACTGGATTCCTTACATCCGCATTATAATAGAGCAAATATACGAAAAGCAAACGTACCTTGATGTACTAAGTGGACTTCATTACTCTGTTCGATAGCGCAGAGAGTTTATTTTGGACGTAAAAAAATAAGAAATGTTCTCACAAATTTGTTAACAAAAAAATCTCTCACCAGTCATTGAACTTAGTGCAAGGGTCATGCAGGGTTGCGTAATGTCCCTTGTGTTATTTCTGATTGTGCTGTTCGAAGTTCTAAGCCAAAGTCTTACTGGTGATTCAATGAAGCTCTTCGGGAAGAACTCGCTGTGGCAATTGAAGCAATGTCAAAAAAGATGCGTTCTCTAAATTTTAACATATACAGCTAATGTCAAATCAAAAGGAGTAAGTTAATATTAAACAGCAAGTAATGTCAGCAAAAATCAAGTAATCTGAAATACAAATAGTTAAGATACCTCAAACAGAACGCTAATGCTAGCAAAAGGGCTGTAATGCTAGTGTGAAAGTAGTTTTTAGACTGCTATACGAAAACGAGATAAATTAAATTCGTCCTTATTACGATGCCAGTGTGAATCGTTATTACTGTCCTTCTGCAACAAAGTTTATGTGGAACACTCAATCCGAAACACTTCCTCTTTAGACCTGGCTGCAGGTTTCATGAAATCATATGTGACCTTTCAGTTTTTGTACCTTTCAAAAGTAGCGAATGGCTGCATAGCTACTAAAATAATTCTTACACAATCAAAGCGCAATGGTATGGCAAAGTGTATTCACCTGAAGCTGTAAAGCTGATTTCTATTATAAGCGAGTAGCTTCCAGAACTTGGCACTAAGGCAATTTCCACTGTTTCAAAGAGTGCACATAATTATACGCGTGTTACTATATAAAAAAGACTTTTAATTAGCAAAAGTATAAAAGACTTAGCAATCTATATTTTTTTCTTTGTTTACAATGCGCTAATATAAAAACGGTTTTAAAACTTGACTCTATTAAATAACAAGCCCTCCCCTCACAAAAAAAGTAATGCCAGCCATTCCCAACAACCCTTAAAAGTGTGGCAAAAAATAAACTTTTGAAATTTTTTTCCTTTTTCTATATTAAAAACAAAAGTGCGATAAAATTGAATTTGCATTCGAAAGACATTAACCGCAGCAGTTGTAAGCAGTTGAAAGTAAAGCAATGACAGTAAAAATTAAACGCAACCAACTTAAGAGGATGAACACCAACACAACTGCGTGAAAAAAACATTGAAAAAAATGTTGCCGTCAATGGCGCACTTCCGTTCTATGCAGCCCAGTTGTTGTACGCGTACACCAGCAGCAGTCAGTCTGTAATGCGTTGACAAATTATTTTTCAATGCAAATTTGCAATAAAAAAAAAAAAATATTTCAGCCAAACTTTTGAGCTACAGCAACAAACAGGACGGGCAGACTGACTGACTGATATTCAAATTTTAAAAATTAAATTTAAATTGCAAAATGACAGAAATCGCAATTTTCATAAATTTGAGAAATATTCTGTCGACAGTATTCGCAACATGTTGTTGTTTTCAAAATTTATTGCATTTACAGTAAAAATGAAAACAAAAACATTTTCACGAATTTTTATTTGCGCATCAGCAGAGCAAATAAAATTTTAAAATGCCATCGCCATCGATATCGATGATTGTTATTTGGAATATTTTTACTTTTATGGTAAATGAAGGACGCCATATTGCTTTCATATTTATTTATCATAATTATTCCATATTGAAAAGCAAATTGCTACGCAATTACACGCTTATTTAGGCAAAATCGTGTTTGTTTTATTAAAATTTATAATTTCACTTACTAACTACTCGTAGTAGGTAGGTCTCGATTAACTGCCCGCCGTCAGGGAGGCGGTCCTATTATAAAATTCACATAACCATGAAATTGTTATGAAATTCCGATGTATCAACTCTATTAGCTAAATGTATGTAAATGCTGCTTTTAGTAGTGATTTGTATTGCAAATACGAGTTATTTTGCGCCAATTTTAGCAGCAATTACATGGACATTATATGTTAGTCAACACAGTCATAGATAAGTAGCTACACTTTTAATATGAATCGTCATTAGAGGGTTAAAGGGGGTTGGCTATTGTGATTTGTTGTTGAATTACATGTGTAAATATTAATTGCATTGAACTTTTAAAAAAAATTTCATTTTATACCAATTCAGATTTTATTCAGAATGGGAAAAATATGTAAAAAAAAGTTCGTAAGATTTTAAAATTTGATATTATACTCATGCAGCTTTCAACGTGCTCATTGCTTATCCAAGTTCAGGGTGATAATTCGATGCCTCCGGATACAAGGAAAAAAATTAAAGTCGGAGTACCTTTGCTTTGCTCGAAAATTTGAGCACCACGGCAAAAAAAGAAGTTTAAAAAATGTATTTTTGGGATAAGAATTGAGAAGATTTTTTTGAGAATTTCTTTAAGTTCGAAATGAATTCAAAATACTCTATTGAAAATTTTTAATTGTTTGGAGGCACCAATTCAGTTCCTTGTCCCGGGTTCCCCAGACGTCTAAATACCATTGTTTAACGTTTACGCATAAAGTCCAGAAGTGGGCAGCATAGTTTCACATCTTTCTTGCTCCCAATGTTTTTAAGTTAGTGATTTGAGGTTATTACCTTCCTCTAAGGCGATTTCACAGCATATCGCCATTCATAGAGAAGTTAGAAGATTATAAAACATGACAGTAAGAACCACTAAAAAGCTAATGGTTAGGATGATCTGGTCTGACACTCAATCTCTAAAATTTGCTTCACCTCTTTCGTCACCAAAGAAATCTGGCACGTCGAAGAGGTATTCATTGAATCCACGTTAAAAATGGAAAGGAAAGGTTAAGGCACCTCTACTCGTGCTTACGTGAGTTGTTCGGTGAGGGTTCAACGTTTTGGCCACTGGCTACAAAAAAGTGACCGGATGTTAGGATGTGGTAATTTTGTCCTTTTTGTATCATGCGTCAGGTGTGACCATGGTGTTTAGGGATAAATTGAGAATGTGTGTCAAGTAGTCGAGGACCATGCGCTCAGGTGTAAAAGCATAACAATAGAAATCTTATTAGGTCCTGACATCGTTCATGCTTGGAATTAGTCTTCGTTGGTAAGATATTTATCTACGAGTACTTTGAAAATGTTAGTTGCATCGATGAATGATCAGTATGTCAGGGGTATATCAGAAAGAAAGATTTCTAGCGCCAAAGCTTTCTTTTGCCACATTGTATCGAAAAATAATTTTTAATTTTTGTCGCGCCTCGTTTCGGTTGAGCAAACCTCGACTTCGACGATAATTAAAGATTAAATAACAAGTGTATCGCAAATGGTAAGGTAAACACAATAGAACACAATTTCATATCCGAAATCGAAAAGTTTTCAAAAGAGCAGCTGCGTAACTTATGGTCTTGGATATCATAAAAACGGCGGGTCATACGTCTGTAATCTGTTTAATGCTATATCTAAAATTTCCATGTCTGCGAAGATTCTGATTGACCTACAGGATATTAGATATTCAAAAATCTATGTTACTAATGCTTTTTAAATCATTCATAGATAAGTATAACTAAGGTTACCTTCCGTTCCTTATTTTCCGTGACAGTTCTGTATCTCGGTATGCTGCCCCGGCGTTTTTTTTTATAAGAAATGCGGGACGTGTAGATGTCACGAATTTAATTTTTAGTCCCGTGTTTGTATATAAATATTTTGCTGTCAGGTTATAGGTAAACTATTCTTATACAAACTATTTCCAGCAAAAGAAATTTGGTTTTGTACTTTTTCGCAAAATCAACCATTTTTTGTGTGTCCCGGGCCTAGCTCCTAAAAATATGGTCGACGTGAGTATAACTAAGTTACTCTGATGAAATGGTATGAATGGTTAAAAGCTATCGTGTGAAGTAAGAGCAGAAATATTGGCTACGCTAAGCATTTTCAATTCTTCAGACTAGGTCTACTTCTCCAAAAGTGAGAAATTCACTTACCTACTTATGTATTGTGAGATCAATTGTTATCGCAAAGTTAATACGTTTGTCTCACCTTCGAGATCTCTTTTCTTATCAACATTTATTTTCAGTGTATATAGCATTACCGTAAAAAGTTTCTGCGCACTATAAGCATTTACTTTGTCCAAGAAAATGGCAAAACATTGAGCGGATAAAAGAAATAATCTCAATTATAGAGCAATTTGTACATCGATTTTATTTTCCTGTTTTCCTTCAATACACAAGTATTTTGTATACATTGTTGTAGTTGTTGTTGTAAATTGTTAATCTCCCTATTTGAAGGATATAATTCATTTCAATTTTCCGCAAGGGATATATTTCATGTTTCTAAAGCTGCATGGCTTGTAATCTTTGAGTTTGCGATTCCATTTCTTTTTTTTTTCTGTTTGTTTCTTTTTTCTTTTTTACATTCCATTTTTGATTGACAAGTAGGTGTGGACACTGAACTCAGTCATTCTGACATTTGCACTCCACCCACTCGCGTTGAAGCACAATTTCAGCTTCGTAGGTTGTGCCCTGCGGCATTAAAGGTAAAAGTTTCATGTCCTGTTTTTGGTTTTTTTTTTGCTGTTCTTCTCTACACTATCTAAACTTACATTGAAACCTGACCAAATGTTGCTTTCGTTGTGTTATGTGGCGCCAAGTGTGCGAGTATAAGTGTCATTTGTTGTTGTTACAATATACATATATGTATGTATGTGCAAGTGTCTATAAATTTGGGTGGATGAATATGTATGTACGTTGTACGTAAGTATTATGGGTTATCCTGTAATGCGCGTCATATGTTCAAGCGTGAAAAACTACAAATTGTATGAATATTCAAGATAATTGAGAAGAGGGATATAGAGCACTGAAGTTGAGGGAGGTGTGGTACATCAAACGTTTCGAAAACTGTTTAACAAACTTAAAATTAAAACTTAGGTAGACTAGTGCAAGTATGGACAGATTGCCTTTAATACTCAAAGCACGATTTCTTTGTTTTTGTCTATTTTTGAGGTTATGTATACGATTGAAAAAGTTTTTGGGCTTTTGCATTAGGCCTTTTCAAAATCATCACAGCACTGTCGCAATGCTTACTTTCTGTTATGTATATATTTTACTCATGCTGATATTCGTTTTCCTTTGATCAAAACATCTTCAAAACATGATTTATTTTAGGCTTATTTTCGTCATTCCCTTGAGGGACTGTTTTCATACCTAATTTTTTTTTTTTATGATTTAGTTTTACTTCACAATGAGATCAAAACATCGTTCAGTACAGTATGTGATAACATCACAAAAATAACAAAAACTAAAACCCATTAAAAAAATCGAGATAAAGCTAGTCGTCATACAAGTGTCATCTATTGCTAAATGAAATCATCAGTGGCCTGATATATTTTCCATTTATTTGTTGGAAAGCAAAAAGTGAAACAAAGCAAACTCTTTTTTCTGTTGTGTATCTTTGTTTTTGTAACTCATTCGTTAATCAACAATTTTCCATGTGATTTTAAATACGGAAATCTCATAGGGAATCTCACATTTTCATTCTATCTTTAAGGAGAGAACATCTAAGCACTTGGTGTAGTTTTGTTGACACAATGCGTTCTCAGTACTTTAAGATCTTTCCTGTGGCATATTTTATCATGCATATTTTCATTAATTCGTTGAAAATTACATAGACCAAAGAAACTCTCTGTACAAATGCCAGTATGATGATACATGTCTGCAACGTTTCTGCCTAATCATTTCTAAACATGCAAAAAAAAAAAAATTGCCTGCTCATTACAATTACTATTTGCCTTATGATAATGATATACATAACGAATACAATGCAGAAATATTGTGAAATATTACTTATATCATTTCTTAACCCTGAAATCAACAAAGCCAATAACCACAACCTCAAACTATTCATGCAGTTCATTATTTCCAACAGCATGATTTTATTTATTTTCAATCTCTAGAATTCGCTTGGCGGGGGTGATTTTCCGCCTGGTTTTTATGTGGATGATTGCTTGTTTTAATACGCTTCAACGCTTCTCATATTTTTGGCAAATATGAGCAATAACAAACTGATAGATGAGACAGTCAGACGGACAAACAGACAGACAGACAGGAGTTTCTTGCTAAAAAGGGTGCTAAAAGTTTTATAAACTTCATAGTGAACTTTGCTTAAAAACTGCACTATACAAGATGACTTGCTTCTTGTATCAGTATTTTGCAAATTCAGAAACAAAAAACACAACACGAAGGAAGTTTTTCTTTAGCTATTGATTAAATCTACGGAAGTCTGCCAGCTGCATTAGGATGAACTCCTCTTGACCAACACCATTTTTAGTAAGTGCATGAAAAGTTTTTCACTGTTGGTGCTAGGGGTTAATAATTTTTCAATTTGAGGTTGTTGGTAAAAGTCACCAAGTAGTATCATAAGTTTTTTATCGTTTTCCTTAGAAAGTTTTGTCTCAACTGCCATGTGGTGAATGGACGGAAGTTTTGACTGTTAAAAAAAGAGTACAAATGAAACTCTTTTAAATTTGGTAGTGTGTAAAAGTCAAATGAACTAAGCTTTTAAACTTAAATTTTCATTTAAAGTTCTATAAACATAGTCAAATGTAACATACTGAAAATATGCTCTAAATTTTGCTCTGAATGCATTTGCCAATACTTGGTAGCAAACATTCTTTAAAATCGTCAAATGACTACTTTAAGCTCAACACAACCTCCTGTATATTTTCATTCGTCCTTAGACGTGATAAAGAAATGTACCGAACAACAACAACAGCACCGGCAACCACGATCACAGCGACATTTCCGTCGCGGAAACCTTCGCTTAAAACGACAGGAAAAACGGAAATTCTCTTTTTTCTAGGATGGGGTTACTTCTGTTAAAACCACAATGCTGAAGAGATAAATTTCGAAGAGCTCAACGCATTTTGCACTTAAAAATATTTTATTCGCTTATTTCACCTTGTACACACCTATAAAAATACTAACAAAATTTATGCTTTTTATCGAAAATGTTGTTGCCAGGTAGATAGGAAAATGAGTTTTAGTTTCAAGTGAAGTGTTGTTAAAAATAAATCAAAACTGAACTCGGTATGAGATAGTCGGATAAGAAAAAAATTCTTTTGAGGGAGTAAAATTTATAGCAGATAGCGTTTCTTTCAAGAGGTTGTCAAGTACAGTTAAATCAACTTTGGCTTTAATCTTCTACCCCTTAACTAATTTCAAAAGAACTTTCTTGACATAGTTTCTCACAAAATGGTTTTTTCTTAGACAGACAGCATTTTTATTATTTCTTGTGCACAAAGATATATATAGATCAGCCAAGTTTGGTTCCTAAGATACATGTTCAAAGCTACTTCGTAGCTGAAGTCAACAAAGACGGTCAGACACATTTAAAAATTTAGGCAAATATATATATATATTTCAATAGCTGCTGTTGGGAAAGTGCTTCTATATCTGACTTCACTTCACATTAAATTAAAGTACGGAAACAATCTAGTTATTATCAAAATAAGTTTTAAGAGCATGCCAAACACGCATAACATACAAAGTGAGGACTTTGAATCATTTGTCAATGAAGTTTCTGCATTATTACTCCTCAAGTTTGATAAAAACCTCTTCAAGTATTCAAATACAATAACATCATAATCCGATATGTATAGTAGCTATAAGAATGCTTAGATGTGCACAACTTACTATAAACAGGAGGTACAAGAGCAGATACATTGTCTTCCTTGTTGATAGCCGAGCTATCTTAAGAGCATTTTCGGATTTTGAAATAAAATGTTTAGAGACTATTTAGTTAACTTAAATTAAGCGTTTAGTAAATTTTATAATTCCAGTGCTGGAGTACTCTGAGAGAAAGATAATTCAGTTTTTTATGTGGATTACAAGAAAAATTACTTTGATTCATCTCAGACCTCCTGAACAGACTGTTTAGATCTTTCAGATACCCTTTATCCCTTTATCTGGCTAATCGTAGATTTACAGAATAGTGTTGCAACACTCAACCTCAACTTAGAATACCCTTGTCTTTTCAAATAAGACTCTTGCTTTTACCTCAAGCTAAGCTTAGACTTGCTAACTACTGCTGGAACACCAAGCGAAATGTAACTTAGAACAACTCAATTATGTAGGCAGAGTACAACAGACCATATTGTCTCAGCACATAGCTTTTTCTGCAATACATCGTTTTGGCCTAGAACCAAAAGATATATATAATGTTTTCCTCTTTCTCAACATCACTACAGCTTCTACTAGAGTAAAATGAGCAAATTTCTAATCTTTCAGCATGTCTTTAAATAATACATTTTATAGTTAAATCAGCAACAAATGATAAAGCTCTTTTTACAGTACGCGATATCACTGCTAAAGTGCATTTGACATCTCATTACTGCCGGATTTGCTTTGGTATATTGCATGTTACCCCTTGCATCCGGCTTTTGCTAGTTTTTTCAACCCTATTGGATCTCAACATTATATCGCATGTGCAAAATTTCATGCCTTAGCTTCATCGGTGCGTCTATGTCCAGACAACACAGTGGCTTCCGAATGCTGTCTTCAACAATCAATTTCCAACTTAGTTTCCAATCTAATAGCAGGACGAAGCTTATTGCCCTGAGTATTGAGATAAGTCTAGTGCCTTAAAGTAAAGGTAGTTCTATAATACTATAAGAGTTCTCTAAAAATTAGGAAAAAGATCTACTTAGTTCAGCCTTGCTGAAATTGATAACTGATAAGACCTTACTGACTTGAAACGTTCCTAAGAGTAACTACCTTCATAAATCAAACCAAAACACGGAGTCAATAGATTTTGATACCTATGCTCTGACTTAACCTATGGGAAACATATTCTTTAAAATAATATTAATGCCTTTGTTCTACTAAGAACTTAGAGAATAAAACTTTTATAAAACTTTTATATAAGTGTATTAGACGCTTTCTTAATTGAACATACAGTATAAACTTATATACTATATACTTATTATAGATCAAGCAATTCCACTTGGAGAATGGTCTACTTGCAAAAAATCTTAAATTATTCCTCAAAATACTCTCAAAAGCCACACAAAAGTATTTTATGGCCGTTCAATTACGATGTCAAACGTAGTAGTCACACCCTTCTTCAACCATATTTTCCGACAGATATACACCTACCCACACATAGACACGTTGGCATCTATAAAAGCGTGGAATTTATAGATTTTGCAAGTATTTTAAATTTTCGATAAGGGCGAGAAATGTCTTTGTGACTTCCTTGCTCCTTATTGCATCAGTTTTTGTCGTGATATTGTGAATGCGGATGCAGAATCCGTTGGTGTTGAGGTTATTTGTGATAGCAATGTTAAGCAAAAAATGTAAGCAATAACGCAATTGTGAAATATTTTAAGGTATATTTAAGGGCGCAATGTAGCTTCAACTAATTTAAGACAGTTAAATATATATTTAACTATTTAGGCAGGTAATATGATACTACAATTATTGACAAACACGATATGTTGTGACAGTATTCTTAAGTTTATGAAAAAAAAAAACTTAGCCAATGATATAATAATATAAATCAATGATAAAACCTTATTATAATGTTTTTATTTTTCTTTTAATTTCAGGTGATAATTCAATAAGTAAGTATTCCAAAATGATGCTGTCTTATTTTATGTTAAAAATTAATTGGCATTTAAATCAAAAATGTTGCATTCAAATAGTCTTTTTTATTTTTCTTTTTGAAGCTTTATTTTAAATTTCTCAGATATTATTTCAAATAGCAATTTAATTAAATTGAGAAATTTCAAGCCCAATGCTACAGGCAGTAGGCAAATTAGTCTCTTTTTCTGGTTCACAGAGTTTTAATAAATAGCGAAAAGGGTTTCTTGTGCAGATCGCAGACAATATGGGCGTTTCTCAGCATCACCATTCCGAAAGCCCATTTTTTATTTCTTTTAAAAATTCGCTGATTATAAGCAAAAAAAAAACTTACTTTGGCAATGCAGCACGCTACTGAAACGTAACTGGTGTTTTCATCGTTTTCTTCATTTTCGGTTTTTCTATTACTTTTTGATTTTTACTTCGTTGAAATATTTTATTTTGTCTGTATGTTTTATTTTTGTCATTGCATAAATTAGAGTTACTTATTTACACTGAAAAAATAACTTTATTTTCTAAGTATCTAGAGATCAAAATAAATTCACGTATCAAGGGTTTTCATTAATATTTACATGTCAATGTTGTATATCTTCGCCTTTAGTACCTTTCGTACATTAACATATCGTCGCTTTCCGGTAGAAGGGACTTTTATCGAATTTGACTTTTTGTTGATAAATCAATAATCCCCCGTATAACATTTATGGTTCGATGAAATTTTCTGAAAATGAGTCATTTAAGCAGTTTTTCAAAATTTCACCGAATTTGAATTTTTTCTCCTAAACTATCAATTTTCAGTACGAATCGCACTGAGCAAAAAGTTCTTAAAATTGGTATATATTCGGATAAACATTAATTTTATTTATTGTAACAAAATTATTTTTCTAAGACGTCAAAATTTTTTGTTTAAAAAAAGTGTCACAATAAAATAAAAATAATTTATTTTTAGTGTTATTTTGATCAGTTTCAAAATTAGAAGAAAAACAATTTATGACGTCATAGAAAAACCAATTTCATTACTTAAAGAAAATAATTTTGCTATGTAACGATAGATATAGTTATTATGTACTTTAAATTCATATAAACGCACACATAAAATTTCAGTAAAGCTTTGAGTATTTTGGCGGGAATATGACGTTACGTTCAAACAAAAACCGTAATCCGTAATAAATGTTTTTTTTTTTTGTTTTACTTTTATCTTGACCACTTTTTGCCGTCATATTGCCATAAGTTTTCTTGAATTTTATATAAGCGCCTTACAAATTTTTTTAAAAAAAAAAGTTTAACAGAAAAAATGCAGAAAAATGGTGGTAAAATAAATTCGAGAGAAATATAATTATTTGGTTTGGCCATTTTTAATCTCGTTGCTATAGATTTTTGTACATTTTTTTTTTGTATTTTTAAGCCGAAATGTTTTTGCCTTAATATGAAATCATTTTTCTTTCTACTGTTGCTGCTTCTGTTGTTATAAAATTCCATTTCCGTTTTTAATAAATCTTTGAAATCCGGACTTTTTCCGACGATTAAAAATAAAGTTATTATTTTTGACTTTTTTTTGTTTTGTTTTAAAAACGAAGTTATTATTTTTGACTTTTTTTTGTTTTGTTTTAAAAACGAAGTGAGCAAATAACACTACAAACATGTAATTATTTTGAAAGTAGAGACGATTCTGGTAGAAATATGTATATACATTAGTTTTAAAGTCAAGAAATAGTTTGTCATTAGAACCTGGCATACTTAGGTGAACTTTTTTTAAACTGAAATTGTGTAGTAAGTTTGCCTGTCCACTAAACATAGATCCTTCAGCTTTCAGCTCTTCCACTAATTTGTTAATTGCATATCTCCTGTGTAGCACTTTTTTTCAGTAGAGTAGAGGAAGCCTTGGCATCACTTTACTGAATTTCCGAGTATTACACGTTATTTATACTGCCGGCAAATTCAAATCACATACAATTTTGACCTGCCAACGTTTTTATTATGGGAATGACAAATGAATTTCATAAAACCGTATTTCAATCTATAATTTGGTTCAACAGATCTGTCTATCAAAAACACCATTTTGAAAAGATTTTTTTCATATTTCCAATTGTAAGTATACGATACCATTTTGTAGAAATAAAATTTATCTTTGTCTTTAGTGTGAGTTAAGTTTCGACAGCGCTTGAGGGGGCATTTTGATCATATTTACCTGAATTAAATTAAGTCACAAAACACGAATATCTATCTACAATATTTGCCTTGTTTTTCAACTCTTTTTTTTTCGTTTAAGCGGTTTTTTTTGGTGGACTCACCTGTTTTTTTTTTTCTTTTTCAAGTTCGACGAATGACGAAATCATGTTTCACTTTTATTTACCAAGTTAAGAGAGACACATGAAAAAAAAAGTAAAAAAATTAAGGTACAAAATTAAGGTAGAACATTTTTTATTAAAACAAAAACAAAAAAAAAAGTAACTTGAAAAACACGCTATCTTTATTTGTTGTTACTGTTTTTGTAGTTACTACTATATTGCAGACGCTGACCAACCGACGCGGCTTTTTTTTTTTGTGGTGCTGCTGGTATGTTGTTTTTGTTGTTGTTAAAACTGTTTTTATTCTTAGCGTTGGAACTGCTGAAGTGGTTGAGGAAATAATTACATGATTGAGGTACAAAACTTGTGCTGTTGTTTGTTTTTATTTGTAAAATTTCGTGTAGAATCAGTAGAATATGTCCGCCATGTCGCATGTGGAAGTCCAAAATGTTTTCTACTGCCGCCTGTTCATTTGACTGTTTTACACGGGAAGAAATTTTGTTTGCATTTGCAAAAATACTGCAGACCATTATTTTGTTTTAATCTGTCGTTTACCTATATTGGGTCGTGAGTTTGTCTGGTGCCTGGCTTGCAAAAGAGGATTAATTACACATTTCGCTATATAGGGTAATACACTTAGAACTTTTTTTTTAATTTTAAATTGCACATTTAAAATAGAATTGCATGTCGGAAACTATATTATAACCCGAAAGAACAATCTCAGAAATTTACTGTTTAAAGATAATTTCATTCAAATGTTTGCTGCAACTACGCCGTAGGTGTTCCATTCGGAAGGTCAAATTCGAGGTATATCGCGAATTTAGCGATTAATGCTGGCTTCCAAGTGTTGAATCGTAACTGGCTTATCCTCGAAGAGTTTTGACTTCACATTACCCCAAAGAAAAAATCCAGGTGTAATATCACCCGACCTAGGCGTCCTTCTTGACTTCATAATTGCAAAAATCATGTGAATTTTGAGTGAATATAAAGTTGAAATTTTAGTGACTTTAATGAGTTTTCACAATTCACAAGTGTTGTTCTGGCGTTAGTATTTCCACAATGAAATGTCAAACAATACTCAAAAAAATAAAATGACAGCAGTCACGCGTGATTTGTCAAAAAAAAACATATATAAAATAAAACCTCTAAATGAATTACCCTATATAATAATACTTTTATTTCGTTATACAGAGTGGTCCGAAACCAAATTACCAGTCGAAAGAATTGGCTTTACTGGCTTATTATGGGCAAAGGGGGGGGGGCGGGGGGCGGGGGAAGTTTGTCTATCTTGAATGCCCAATGAGTTACAGAGCAATAAAACGAATGAGTTTCATTGGGTAATTGATCCAAGCATTTTTAAGTAGACCGATTTTACTAGCCTTGTCATCAGTTCAGAATATTCCATTGTTAAAATCAAAAAAAAATCTTATTGCTGAATTTTTTTTTTTTTTAATTTTTTTTCTTAATTTAATTTCTTTATGAGAAATTTTTTTTTGTAAGCAAGTTTTTCTCTTTTATGGAATGGGATTGTAAATTTTTGCAATAACAGATAAAGGATTAGTCATAAAAATGTTTTATTACAAGAAACATCGAATACTGAGGCACACCAAAAACTATTTTTAGTGAAAACCATTGATCAGTTGACTATATAAATAAATTCAAAATATTTTCTATAGCTAAATACAAATATGCTGCGAGATTTTTCGTATAAGTGCATAGTTCTGAAATATTCTTCCTTAAAACTGCAATTGCAGTGCGGTCTGTAATCGAGGTACTGTTCACCAGAGTCTATAAATGCCGTTTTGATGTCATTTTAATCCAATATCTCAAAAACTATTTACTCAAATTATCATAAAATGTTTTTTTATATTGCTATAATATCATCCGGTGACATTGAAAAGGTCGAATTTCACATTAATATTTTAAATGAAGGTTACAAGTCTCAACTGAAACTTCATTGGGAGATATTTTATCAATTTTTTTTTGGGCTTATATCGTTGGGGCCTATTTCGTATCGCCGCTTTTATCTTCTCGACAAGATTAATCATTAAATATTCTTCGATTTGTGGCTTACTTTCCGAGTTATTGAGCGACATTTTTTTCAGGCTCTCAAAAGCAGCTACACCACTAATAAAGCAGCTTTTGCTTAGATCATCATGTAGCTACCCGAAAAGAATAGTTTAAAATAGGAATTAAAGAAGATGAAATGATTATGTCATTTGCATAGAGGAAAATGATGGAGAATGAAAAATCTTGGTGGACACTTAGTTTTGCAGATGCAACATTCTGTGGGAGCTTACATAAAGAGTTTGAAGATCAGTTTCTCTACATAAATTAGTTTCATGAAAATGAGTTCTAATTATTATAGTTAATGTCAATTTCATGTGTATTGACCAAGATAGGTATATCAGAATCTCAAGATAAGCATTTTTTTTTACAAGACAAGAAGAAATGCCAGCTTCAAATAAATTTTTCTGCAAAAAGCTATTACTCTTTTTTCAATTTCTAGCACAAGGAAATTGGGGAATTTTCAATCTGAATGATTCTCTCTGTAGGTACTGTGAATAAAAGACCATTCATTTGTTGTTTGTCTTTTCTTTATCGCATGACAAACAAATACCTACCTACCTGGTGCTGACGAATGAATGGCGACTTTTAAGTTCTCCAATTTTATTAAAAACGAAAAAAAACTAACAAAAAAAAATTTTATCATAACAAAAAAAAAACAACAGTGACGGTTGAGGGCAATTATTGCACGTTAGCTTGCTTGCCTCGCGGAAATGTAAGAAACATTAAACCTCATGAGTGAACGACATGGCGTGCAACGTGTTATTATGTGTTTTAAATCGTGTATTATATATAAACTAAGCTACATGTTTTTTTTTACAACATACTGCTACAAAAGCGCAGACTTAGAAGTTAGGAAATATCATTCAGATGACCACATTTCCACATACTTTGTTTTTAAAATTATATATCTTTGTGATGGCTTGTTATATTTTTCTACATTTCGCTCTGATCGAATACTTATATATGTCAAAAAATGTTCAACAATAAAGCGCGCTTGCAAAATTCGGTTCCAATCGGGAAATCGTGATTTTCGAAATATGGGGCTGTAATACTTTGTTGGTAAAAACAAATCAATAAGAAGCAGCGGGTCAATATACAGCATCCTCTCAATGCAAAGGGTTGGAAATAGGAGGTCGAATGTCAAGACTCATGTGTGGAGATAGATTGTGGAAATAATTAGATATTATTTCTTCCCTTATGCTTTTAAGATACTGGCGAAAGGAAAATCGAATGTCAGTAAACTCTTAGAATTGAGCTAGCGTTAACATTTTTGAATGTAATTTTCAATTATCGGGAATTCCCAAGCTGACTAAGTAATTTGCAAGAAGGACTTTAATTTTTTAGGAAGTGTAATTTAATTCGATTATCATGTAGAGATAGCCCGGGTTTATCAAAAAAAAAATTTTCTGTCGTAGCTTTCGATACCTACGTTTCGGCAAACACAAGAAATCTTACATTGATATGTTGCACTCCACGTTCGCTGTGAGCATACAGTTTGTTAAATTTCATGGGCGAACAATCGAAAAATATTTATTTTTTTTTAAACAGGTATCATTCACTAAGGAAATATTTTCCAAATGGGTTGTCTAATGAAATAAACAAAATGGATGGATTTTTAAAAAGGAACACAGTACCTTTACACAGGCTGGGCTTGAGCTACACAGAGGAGCACATGCGTTATTCTGTCATACCTATATTTAATCATGCAATTTACCGTGTACATATAATTTGATTGTTGTTATTATATACATACTTACTCGTTCCA
The DNA here is from genome assembly GCA_963680825.1 of Meiosimyza decipiens. Classification (NCBI taxonomy): domain Eukaryota; kingdom Metazoa; phylum Arthropoda; class Insecta; order Diptera; family Lauxaniidae; genus Meiosimyza; species Meiosimyza decipiens. Next base: position 83,168,506 of record OY804259.1, on the reverse strand, counting down.
CTTGATTGACATATACCAATGATGTTTTCTTTCCCAAAAAACATTATACAAGCGTGCAGGACAAACAAAGGACTTGCTCAAAAAGCCTTGGAAAAACAAAAATTCTTTTTTCGATAAAATGCAGCACGAAATGAATTTTATTCTAAAAATGCGAACAAAAAGTGGTAAAACGATACAAAAAGAAAACACAAAAATAAATGCATTAGCATAATTGAATGTAGAAAATGGTGTAGAAAATAGCATGTAAGATTTTTAAAAATTTATGTAATAAAACGAATTTACTTCTACCTTGTCGCATATTTAACAAGAACAGGTCACTCCAAAATAATTTCATAATCTGCACAAATAAAACTAAACCAATTTATCAGGATATCTTACAAATAATTGTGTTTATAGTACGTACGATGTGGTAACATAATCTAAATGACTCCGATTGTTGTGGTCTTTAAACAGCTAATCGTAATTTTCAAACACACAGACTGTTAGTCTGTCTGGCTGTCCTTTTGTGCATCCCTCTATCTGTTCATTCTGTCTAAATGTTTGTATGTTCTTATGCCTACAATGATGCGCTGCTGATCGGCTAAAAAGTGTCAGCCTCGAGATGTCATGATTAATGATGCAAACATATGGGCCCATGCAGCATAAGTAGTCTCGTTGTCGGCGTTCAGACGAATTCAAAATTTAACGTTGAGTGTCATGAAATATAGGGGAGGGCGTTTTTTCTTTCTTATCAAGGTAAATCGGTCAGCAATCGATAACATTGTGAAGTATTGCGGCATTCTTAAGTTAAATACAAAATGATACATGAACTTTTAGTACTAGATATGTATATGACACGTACATACGTATGAATGTACGTGTACTTTAATTGGTGTCGCATCAGTGATGCGTCACAAACGTACTGTAATAGCAGCATTATGAAGATTATCACGTGTATCATGATATATCATATTTTATCCTCTGAGACCTCTGAGTTCTAAAACACTTTCCAATCGATGTACATATCATAAATGGTGGATTGTTAGAAAACATATCAATCTGGTATTAATACATATCATTCAGATCTGTCATTCGCTCAAGATTAACAAGCTTTTATTATAAAGCTACCTAAAGTAAATATTGAAATAGTTTGTTAAAAAAAGTATGCGGAACACTTTTTTGGTCACAGATATCCGTTTTTCCAACATTTCGATAAAAATTATGATTGTCATTTTATTAAGGCATATAACATGTATGCTGACCCTACTGTGAAATCAGGAACAAATTAACTTTGAGTATTTTATTCAACACGAGACAAAACAACTGATATCTCAAGAATCACTACACATAGTTTTTTACATAAAACTTCAGTATTTGTGAAGTATTTAAAGAAAAAATGGTCAAAAAGAAAACTACTGTTAATTTTCATTTCCCAAAAAAAGGTTAGAAAGGTTGTGATGACGAAATCTAAAAACTGAATGTAAGAATCTCAGAATGAACAATAAAGTATGAGCTTTTGTTACTAATAATTTGTTTTCAATAAATAACATAATACCTAGCCCATTTCAATGTAAAGTTAAATTATTATCTTTTTTACCATAACTGTCACTTTACAGTTACAGTTATTTTTTTAAGCTTCTTTGAGCGCAACAACAAAAAAAAAAAAAAACAATATTTCGCCATAGCTTAATAAATTGAAAGGCCACTTTGCTGTTCATAGGGCGTGACCACATTCACATTTGTACGTACATACATACAAATACACGTGCATTCAGATCCAAAATAAAATACCTGCCCAAACAAAGGTTTCCTTTGGTAGAAGAAAACAATAAAAGAAATAAAAAAAAAACCGTACCAAAATTGTGAAAAAAAACTAAAAATTCAGCCGGAGAAAAATTACAAAGAGATTATTTATAATGCCTTGGGTGATGGACATCCGCCACATTGAAACGCGGTTGGTTCATGTGGACTTATTTCGTGTGCCTCTCTTATACTATCCCAGTGGGTAATTGCGTGAAGCCTATCTCGGGAAAGACATGCTAGCACTACGGAAAGCAGTGCCAAGGCACATGCCAATATCGTAAGCACTTAAAAAATGAACTATAGCAGGCCTACCTTAGAGATATTTTACATATGCTTCCAATATCAAGCCAACTAACAGGGGGTCTTTACCTACTTAGAAGTCATCAAATCTGCACTTAAGTTTTGTTTTCACGATGCGTTTTATTTTATAGTATTAAATACGACAGATATATGGGAGTTTTGTGACAAATATAGCATGCTTGGCATTAAAAAATTATTGGGTATTTATGACGTCCTGCACCCAATTCAGGATGTAATACTTATGTTTATTCGATAACATCAAAATGTGTTAATATTTTGAAAACTCAATTTTGAGTGTGTCAATATATCCTTAAACCGGTTGTTCTTATCAAATCATGATATAAAATATATTTTTGCTTTCCTTCGGAAATCATCAAGCACGCCTTATATTGGACGTTCTATTTGAAAGCGAGTACGATAGCGGGTACGGAAAGAATACTTTTTCAAGTTTTATCCCGAAAGGCCTACTTTTCTCTCTTCCACTTAGAGTCTAAGACAAAAGTTGTTATTTGTTAAACGGTATTATTTTATATAAAAAATAAAGCAAGTTTAAAGGGAGGCTGCTTCGCAAGTAAGGCCTTCTAATAGCGCCTTTTTCTCTCGATTTTGCGCACTGGGATGCTTCGTTTGATAACAAAAGTTCACACCACCAAAATGTTCAAGTATTTATTGTATTGCTATACATATGTAAATATACATGTATGTAATGTGTATCTATGGAATAGCATAGTTTTAACATGCAATTGTCTTTGAGAAAGACATATTATTTCATGTATATCTTATAAAAGTAGCCTTGGATGAATAAAATGTTAAAATTCATCATTTTAGACAAAATTGCGATTTAAAAAAAAATTTTTTATTTTGGTTATTTATTTTAATTATTTTTTTTTTAATTTAGACACTATGATGGTACTATGACATATCGGTTAAATGTGTTTTATGTGGAGTTTGATCAATGATTTTCAATTTTTAGTAAAATGTGTTTTTTTTATTAAGCTACTAGATCTTTCACCTTTTCGACTACATCCACATCATTATGCTGTTTGGTTGAATATTCTGCTCCATATAGAGTCCTTACAGCTATACGTTTTAAAAAGTTCTTCTCATAAGATCCTGTTTTGCAACTTTGCTCATTGGCAAACTATTGACTACATATACAAAATCACTTAATTGATCTTTCGAGAGAAAAGTCTCCAGCACAGCATCGGATGTCCCTATCTAACCCCTTTCAAATTTTTATCAAAATGTCGTTTATGAAGCTCACTTCTATTCCAAGGTAGGTGAACTCGAAAAATTCCTTTAAATTGCAGTCATCGATGACAAAAACTTTTCGCAGAAAAAAGAATTCATGGGCTAATTTGTTTGCTCTTAGCTTACCAGTCCCACTAGTTTCGCCATGTCTTCCAACTCTACACAAGTTTCTAAGCGATAACTGCAAAATCTATGAAGAGATGTGTGAGAGTTGAACTACGTTATTAGGGAATCTAAGATACAAAATTTATAAATAAATTCAAGTATGTCCCTTAAGTCTTTTTGAAAAGACTACTCAAGTCCCAAAGAGAAGAAATAAGTGTGCCAACAATATTATGTATTAATTTATTATCACAAACCTATAAATTTTTGTCTTTTTTCGGCCCCAAAAGACGTCAAACTGTCATTAAAGATTAAAAAGAAATAAAACATTAATCTAAGAAAAATAAATTTATTTACATTGTGCAGAGCATTTGAAAAAAAATTATACCGCTATTCTCTTTAACTTAATACAAATTAATCATTTTAAAATTAATTATTGTCAATAAATTAAGACATCAACGTTTAACCAATTAAACACACACATGTAAATAACTGTGTTCTTGTGCTCGTATCTATGTCTGTATCTATGCAAACAATTAATTTTATGAACAATTTTTCACCATATTGATTTGCTCGTATAAGTGTTCATATCTTTATGGGTTTGTTAAGTGGCAACGCCAGGGGAATTCGATGAAGCGGCATCGTTAGGCGACGCAGCAAAAGTGGCGGCAACACCGCTGGACACATTTCAACGCACGAATCGTAGACGACTATGAAGAGCGGACTTTGTTTTTCAATTAATTTAAACATGTGGAGGCAAAGCGTGTAATGCAAATTAATTAGCTGTAGTCACAGCCGCAAGGTAGTGGCGATTTTTAATTACCACAAACTTTGTAGCCAAGTGTTTTTCTATTCATTAGTGAGTACTACGATATCTTCCCGTTTCGATTTCATGTTTATTTCAATTTATTAAAATTTCCTACATTAAAATGATGCATTTGTTTAGCATTTGAAAGTTAGTACCTACATAAATGTTGCATGTAACTGTAGCATGTAAGTGACGTATTTCATGTAGCATGCTACACAAATACCGCCCTGATCCGTTGTAAAAGTAACTTGGTTAAGTAATGTTAGTGTGCTACAAGCGTTCAACGCCAGCAAAACCTAAAGAAAGCCAATATATCGGAAAGAGTGTTGCCGTTTGAAGTAAATAGAATATTGTTACGTCTCAGAAAGCAAAAATTTTACAAAAATTCTTCCCATGTGCACGACAAATAGCGATTATCTTCACTGCATTCCAACTTTCTCCGATCATCCTTCTAATTTAATCGATCATTTTCATGATGATTAAGAACGGCCGCGTTTTCTGCTCCGAGTTCGATTTTCGCTATTTGATTTGAATGAAATTCGTAGAGAAGAACTGGCTACACATTTGACTCAAAGACTTTGAGTTTCAGTAATTTTACTGAGCTTTAAGGATACTAATGATTCCATTTAGCAATGTGCGAAACTATGTTTTATAGTGAGTTTTAGACCGAATTTTTTGTATATGCTTTCATTCTTGTAATTTTTTGTGGTTTTATCATACACTGCACGAATCAGTTAGCTCTGAAAATTAAATTAAACTATTTTCTGTTCCAATACACTTAAAAAAAAAAGACTTTGAGCTTCGTTATTGCTGTCTTGAACAAAGAATGCCAGATATTACGAAACTGAGGTAATGTTGATTTCGTTTTCTTGATTCACGCATGAATGTCCTTAGTGGCGCTGCCACTGAGGATTAATTTCATTAAGACCTGGAATGTTATTGACAGTATCACAATGCTCGTGTAGCGCTGTCATTGCGACGTATCATTTTATTTATTTCCGAGGTTTCTATGTGACAGTTTAGAGGTACTCGTTCATCTTTCAAAATTTATATCAGGATACAGTGTAGAAAGTCAGCAGACTATTTCGGAAACGATACGATCTTTGCTCAATGCTGTCATTCAGCATACATATATATGTACATATATCTTTACGTACTGTTACTAAATAGCGTGTAACTTGTCACTAACGCGACATAAGAAGGCCACCTCAGGCAGTGTCACGCGATTCAACCAGTTTTATATTCATATCTGTAGGTTGGAGAAGCTAGCCACAGTAAATTTGAGTTTTGTTTTTTCAAACCAACTTTTCGCTCTCTTTGCAAATTTTTAAAAGATTTTCGCACATTTTTTCCAAAGATTTACTTTGGAATTTTTCTTTTTCGAAACTCGGCATCACTATGCAGACGAACATATTGCAAATGTTACCATTGTTCCTAGTTTTCTTGTTCTCGGTGTTAGTGTCAATGGTGGTGCCATATCGTACTTGCTGTTGTTTTCGTTGTAGCTGTTGTTGTTAAAGGCTAATATTAACCCTCGAGTCAAAATCTTTAAACATAAATCATTTAAATCACTTAAACATGCATGCGATACGAGTGCGCGCCACAACTGCATACTTATGTACTCGTACATTTAAGCCAAGTTCCTCTACTTTCAAGAGAGAGAGCTAAGACATTAAATAAATCGCTACTTGCCAAATGTTTCATATGCGATTTCCTGAAGCTTTTCTTGGTCATAGCCAACAGAAAAAAACAGCAGGCGCACATTTTCTATGGAGTCTTTGAAAAAGTTTTGTTCTTTACGGCAATTTTGGCACGCTCCCCCTCTGTCATATGTTATAGCTGGTATTATGTATATGCTGTGCTTCGAGCAGGTGGCGTATGCTAAGTGTCATACGACTTTCTTGAAATATTGTATGTTGAGTTTTTAAAATTTCAACATTTCAGTTTTATTTATTGTCACCGTTCAGTCGCTTGCACAGATATTACTCGAAGTTGCTGTAAGCGTGGATATTTTACATGCGCGTGTTGAGTTCATATGCTGCATTATGGAGGCTAAGCGAGGAGTGTGCAAAATTTGATTGATTGGCAAAGTATTGCAATATTAAATGGAAAAGTTTTGATGAGCCTTGGGAGACAATATCAAGCGAAATCGGTTTGGTAACAACAAGATTTTAGGTTGATAAATAGCCACATAAGCGAGTGTTTGCCTAGTAGTTTTTATTCACTATGAGGCATAAAACAAATCTTATTAATTATAGATAAAACTTTTGGCTGCAACATATGTTAAGTGTTTGCAAACTTTTTCAATAAAGTCAATAGTTCATTTGCTCCGAACTACACAGAAACTCGAATTTTAAAAGATATTTCTTATACGACCTTCAAAGTTAAGAACTTATGCAAATCGCAAAGTCCGAAAAAAAACAAAGTTTTGAAAACGAAACCAACTTATTAATTAACAATTAATCACATGACACAAATGCTGCACATTTGTCGCTAAGTGGTGGAACAAATTTTCGCGAATGACACACATTGTATCATCCCCCAAAAGCATTATCTCCCTTTTTCATTTATTTTTCTGCGCGCGCTATTTTACTTCACAGCTAATGAAGAAACCAGAAAGCAAATTGAACTTCAATTAAAAGATTTCAACCTCACAACACTGAAAAAAGGAGTTCACTTTTTTGCACCTTAATCCAAGCAGAGCAGCACAAAATTGCAGCCAAAACTGAGGAAAAATAACAGCAAATTTGTGGTTTAGGAAGCGCTAAGTTTGCAGCTGCTTAATCGCATTCGACATGCAGCAACTTTAAGTTTTTAATAACCAAGTGGCAGTAAGCGAGTTCTTTTGATTAAAAGCAACTTATGCCGCAACACAATTACAACAACATCACTGAATGCCATGATAAGTGGAAATATGCACCACCCAAAACAGCAACCCCCTTCCACAACAACATCGATACTGCGGGACGGATGAGGATATGCTGCGTGCGTTACTGCAAACGCTTTTCTTCCGTTTTTGATAAAAGAAAAAAATTAAAACCGCCCATTTACAGGATGAGCAAATGTTGTGCAAAGTTGGAGATTTTGTACAAATTATCAGTGTTTTAAAATATCGATGTTTCAAGATTAAAGACATTGTTTTGTTTTGGTAAAAATCAGGTTCAGATTTATCACGCCAAAATTTTCAATACTTCTATCTACAGGTAGTGCTTAAAATAGTTTCGGGGAATCCCTAAAATATGTATATGAGAAAAAATTTAAAAAAAAACAGTAGTATGTACAAGGATTCGATTTATTTCAGTAAAAATAATACGTTTGTTTAAGTGAATAATTTTATATCATCCCAAAAATGGCTGGAACTAGCAGTACAGTATGTATGTAATATTTTTCTTAAGTTATTTTTTATGAAACTCGACTTACGACTTAATCGACTTACGACCGATGACTAGGAACCTATCTCGGTCGGATAGGAACGATATACGACGCTATCGATAAATCAAAGTGTCTGCAACGAGGGTAGTCGACGTATTGACATTGAAAAGTCATATCAACGAAGCTTAGTTAACAGGTGCCACCACCATGAACAATGTGAAAAATGCCGTCTAATTATTTAAACATGATTTGTTAGCCTTTGGCTCTCAGCAAGATCTGGATGTGTTTTTGGATCAAATTTCACAGTAAGTGGATATACATCTATTTCTTGAGGTGTAGTTGCTTGTCACTTCTTTCTAGACTGTTATCTCGAGGGTTGAGATGATGACTCTAAAGGTCAACATGTTGCTTATCCATTTTCTTTCTCTATCGTTGGAGCCATCTTCATCATAGCATATTCCCTCTTACTTCACAATATTTAACTATTTCTCATTACTGGATTTTTTCAATATTAAGTTTTTAATAAGATGATGACACTCAGGGTTTTTAAATGAAACAATTTTAAGTAAATCAGTTTGTTTCATTTGGGCTATGTGGCTCAAAGTACTCTATCTCTTCATTCATGCTATTGTCAATTCAGACGTTTTGAACTTAAAACAAATTTTCTTTAATAAGTCACATTATATATTATGTGACCAATTTTCAGGTGCATATTTATATTGAATTTTACTGCACTTCATGATAAAATGTTTAAAAAATTATACCTGAAACTGAAAGTCGTTAGAAGTCAGAAGCTAAAGAAAAAGATTTCATCAAAAAATTGATTGCGAAAAATAATTTGGGTGCTGTAACATTTTCGATTTCAGCTCATGTTATGACATTTTTTGGAATTATGTTTCCGTAAGCTTAGCGCAACATCTGAATTAAATCAAATTTCCTTGATCTTTAAAAGCAAGTGTCATAACACCCAAAGAAGAAGATTTATATATTTCCCAAAGTAAATCATTTGATTTGTAGTCCAATAACATTAGGTAGGATAAGGCACAACTCAGTCATAATGGATTATTATTATTATATTTCTCCATTCCGCCATGTTTCTCACAAATTTTATTTTTTTTTCTCAAAGCAAAGTATATTGATTTTAGTATGTATCTGCATATATCGGCTTAAAATTTTATAAAAACTTACGATACATTCCATTTTATCGATACATTTTCCTTAAGAGTAGCACATAATTATGTGATGCTGCAGAACCATTTACCATTGCTCCTGCTGCTACTGTCAAGTGGGAGAATAAATTAAAAATGGGAGCAATTTCACTTGCTGCACGCGTCTTTTCCTGCTGCTTGTGATTTCAGGCCAGAAGGATTCATTCACATTTTTTCTTTCGTTATCCTTGTGAGAGTTAAAACTTTTTCATGTTCTTCAGCAGATTGGAGTTAAACAAGTTGAACTTCGAAATGTGAATTTGATTAGGAATTTACATAAGAATCGTCTTGCGGCTTTGTAAGTTGAAAGAAAAAATAAGGTAGAACGGTAAAGGAAATGTGTGGAAGGTAGATTTGGGAAGAGCGGTGATGCGATAGCAAAAGCGAGGAAAAACTAAGTGTCTGTGTGAATAAAGGAAGCGGAAGTGTGTAAGTCAACCTAGATTTAGTATTAGTCGTTTCTGGCACAAGGACAAATGATTTAAGAGTGTTTTTACTTTTTTGGCAGCACATAATTGTGTGAGCTTGATATAAAAATTAAGTAAAATGTTGCATAGACTGCAAGTAAAAGACTTATCTGCACTTGTACATAGTACTTTGGTAACAGATTCCTTCTAACCCGGTTACTCGTTTCTCAATGTCATCTGTAGTCACCATGGAGAACTGATGTCTTGGTTGAAGTAAAAATTTAAATCGTTATATAAATGCCAAATAATGCTTTAAAAGTACAATGAAAAAAAAAAATCCAAAATAATTCCCGCGCGAATATATTTCTTTTTTTCTGCTCGATTACATCTCACCATTCAAAACTTTGTAAATTCCAAGCTAAGTGTAAATGTTAGTGGAACAAAAAAAAAATTATTCCCCACAAATGAAGAAAGATTTTTTGTGTTCTCTCTCTCTCTATGTTTTATCGGATAAGAAAAACCGCGAAATCATGTTTGCGTCCAGAATGAAATTCCACTTGGCTTGGCGCAGCACTGTTTGTAGTGTTGAATCACAAACACTGTAACAGCAACGATTTTAACAGGCATCTTCCACTTTGTTCCCCGCCATTCCCCGGTGCCGACTCATTGTATATCGACCTGTGGCTATCGCAATGCCATAAAGCAAAACAACGTTAGTTGTAATGCGCTTAAAGCAAAAATTCACATAAATAAAACAAAAAACGGAAAACGAAGAAAAATAAGAAATTAAGAAAACTCGACTTGGGGAAAATTTTTGCTGCGGTGAAAGAAAAAAAAAAATTAAAAAAGAAACTGCTACATCTTGGCTTATCTCATGCAATAAAGCAAAATAAACGCTTCATTTCCATTTGTCTCGCTATGAAATCGCCTTCAGACGCACAACAAAGTTTCAACGTCATCGTGCCAGGGGAGACCGCGATATTCATGTTGGCTGCTGTCCACATTCACGTCCACTGAATATGGCCAACAGGGGTGTTGATGTTAACGAACGTCGACGCGCATGCAATGAACGGCGTTCATGGCCACCCATTGTGGATGATGTGTTTGCGGTGGGTTACTACAATGAGACTACAAATCGCAAGTTCTCGCAAAACGTTTCATATCATTGCTACGAAAAGTAAATACAATATTTTTCGAAAAGACAATATGGAATTCGAAAAATACAATTTCCACCATATTTATTATTTTTACTGGTCAGCGCTTTTGCTTAGCATTGGACTTTTCAAACCTAGTTTGCGCATATCTCTGTCGATTCTAGTCGATTTTGAAAATATGAGTGCCTAAACAGGTATAATTTTCGTCATAAGAGCTACCAAAAATTAAGAAATTTTCAAATTTTGACCTTAGACTGCTGCTTTAAATATTTTTGTGCAGATTTCACCAACTTCAGAATATCTTTTTATTTTATAACAAAATTGGAAAAGAATTCAAATCCTGTCTTTGTCCCCTTTTTAATCCAAAAAAATCCTTCAGTATTTTAATATCCTTTGCCATTTGTAGTTGAACTTTTCTAACGAAAATTTTTTTTGAACTTTTCTAACGAAATTTTTAGTAAATATTAGCGCATATTTTTTAATAAAAATTGAATGAATTAAAAATCCATTTGTTGTCTACAAAATCAGTTTTCACATTTTTGGCGATTTTGATAAAAGAAAGACAAATTCATTTACTGAAAAAAAGTGGCACGTTTCTAACTTAATTATTTAGTTTACAAATGCACTTCAAGCCTAGCAACCTATGGTGTAAAATTGAACTCAATATTTATTAAAGTCTGGAACAGTTTTTCAGTATGCATCTCATCAATGAGCTGAAAATTTTACTTCCCTTCTTTCCAAACAATGTCAGTGTATTATCTTATCGGGGGCGTTTTCTTTAGCTGGTTATCAAAGACAGATCTTCATCCGCATTATTCTAAGCTCTTAAGATTTCTTCGTAGAAAGAGCTTAAGGCTCAGCCGTTTCAGTGGTAAACTTTTTTCATTTCGTTAAAAGATAACGTGCTCTTTTTTAATTTTATATTATAATTCAATTGAAATCAACACCCATTTGGCGATAATTGATCCAAATGCATTGAAATTACTCAGAAGCTCGATTTTAATGAAAGCTTTACAAAAGAAAGAATTGAATATTTTTTTTAAATAGTTCTGAAAAAAAACAAGTTGTAATTATGAATAACAACATCAACAATAGCTACCTGAGCATGTGCACCAAAAATGGTAATCGACACAAATTCAACATATAAGGTCGATCCTCCATGAGACAACAAAACAAGAAAAGAAATAATGCACACCAGCTAATTCAAATTGAAAGAAGGATCATCAATTACATTGAAAAACATTTTGAAGATCAATTCCGACAAATGAAGAAAGCAATGCTCGCGTATTGACTTTTTGTTTGTGCTGTCAACGCGCGATTGTTGGTTGTCTTGTCAAACAACTGCAGTAGACAGTGGGCAAAAGTAAACATTTTGGTGAGCTGCAATTTGGTTGCTTGAAAATGTCATAAGTATATTTTCAATTAATTACTAAGTACTTTAACTCGAAAACTCTGTAACGTCAATTTGTCAGTATTTTAAGGCATAAATCTATTGGTAGATCTGATATATTTTTTTCTTTTCGATTTAACCCTTGAGTGACTACATGGGGTCAAAAAATTTTTGAAAAAATAGATTTCTAGCGTTGGTTATTAGAAGATATAAGAAAAATGAATATTTTAGTTACTTTTAAAAAGTATAGTCAATGTTTTGTTTGAATTAATAAGACATAATTTATCTTTCATATTATAACCATTTAACCACATAAAATAATTTAAAAAAATATTTGGGGTCTATGTTGACTTCATGCGTCCACTTAAGTAAAAGTATTTGAGCGCCAACTTATGGGTTAAGCTTCGCCCCCCAAAAAATGCATGTAGATTTCAAATTGCACCAAGATTTTGAGCTTTTTGCGCTCACAAATCTTTATAACCTTTGTTTCTTTTCAATAAATATCCACAGTGAAGTGAATCGCAATTTATTTTGTGTGCGCCATATTTTCACAAATCGAATTTTCGCTAAAATTCGACAAAATGTCTTTAGAAATCAAAATTAGCAATTTTATGACTTTTATTTTCTACTTTTTTCACTTCCACGGAAGTGGAAGTATTTTTTTTACATATCCAAGTTGTAAGGGGGCAGTATAATGGAAGCTCTCGAGTTTTCACCAATTGCATTTGAAACTAAGGAAAGTTTTTTTCTAAGGGGCCCAGCTTGAGCGAGGTTCCCTTGAGAACGAACGTGAGAATATGGGTTCCTTTTGCAATTTTAGAGGACAAAACTAACTAATCAATCTTCAGAGCTTGGGGCTGACATCTAACGACAGAGTTGTCAGAGGAAGAGGAGTGCGTGGACCGGTCCAGAAGCTTTAGCTCGTAAGAATAAAAATTAGTCTTAAAGCTCTCGGAACGAATCATATTTTGATATTATGTATTAATATTTCTGATACTCTGCACAATAAATTGCCAACTTTTTTGTTAATCTTTAGCACAAGCTCAAGCAAAAGCCCAATTTTTCTCGCTAAAAAATCTAAGCAGTCGACTTTATATAGTGGGGGATTTTTTTGTTGTTTGTTTTTGCAGTGTAAGGTTTTTGACACTTTACGCATGATTCGTAATATATGTCAATGCCAAAATTGTTCTATAAGGCGTGCCATTTTACTATAAATAGAGTAGCAAACGAACAGCGTATGCAAATTATATAATTTTATTATCAAAATTCGTGCTCTGTGAAAAATGTGAAAATTATCTTCAAAGAAGAAGCTCAATTTTGGCTCAATGGGTACGTCAACAAACAGAATTGCCGAATTTGGTCTGAAGAACAGCTAGAGGCAGTTCAAGAGTTACCAATGCACCCTGAAAAATGCTCAGTTTGGTGCGGATTGTGGACCGGCGGCATCATTAGGCCGTACTTTTCAAAAATAATCAAAATCGAAACGTTACAGACATGATTGTGATGATTACCGACTTTTTTGGCCAAAATAGAAGAATTAGACTTAATTGACATGTAGTTTCAACAAAACGGTGCAACATGCCGCACAGCAAGCGATTCCATGGACCTATTAAGAGGTGATTTTGGTTAGCAATTAATCTCAAGTTTTGGAACAGTCCATTGGCCGCCAAGCTCATGCGATTTCATCCCACTAGACTATTTTTTGTGGGGCTACGTTAAGGCCTTGGAAGATAACATTACAGATGCTATTAGTGAGATACCGGCTGAAATGCTGGAAAAAGTATGATAAAATTGGAGCATATGGATGAACCACCTCAGGCGTAGCCGCAGGCAACATTTACATGAAATAATCTTCCTAAAAATAAATGAAAGAAATTATTTTTATCACTCCAAATTAATAATTTATTCAACTTTTGCAAATTTTCTGTTTTTTTTTAAATTTTCAAAAACCAAACGCTTGAAAAAATACCCTTTATAATAAAACCATTAGATTGTCATAACTCATAGCTGTTAAATTAAATCTCGAATCAAATGGCAAAAAGAAATTTCACAAAAATAAAATATAAATAGGGCACAATAAAAAATTGGCAGCATTTCTCTAGCAGCATAAATTAACTTTAAGCTGATTTTCTAACATTTTGTTTCACTGTTATGATGCGATTTATTTGATTGTCTCGAACACATCTTACGGCTTCCATATTTTCAACGTTTGATGTGCGGCTTACACTGAGTCTTTTTTATTCCACAAAAAGAATGTAATATATTTTCATGCAACACTTTATGGTAGAATATCTTATGCTTTTTGAACTTTTGCAAACAATAAAAGGCATGACTTCTTCAGCTACAATGTAACATTCTGACAAGCAGCCAACATCATTCATTATATGGCTTAAATAGTTGACGGATTGTAAAGGATGCCGAAGTAGCCACTTCTTTTAAGCTTTTTCTGTCTTTACATCTTTATATGAACGTCTAAAGCTAGCTTCTTTAAGCTGTGTGAATGTAACTCTTTCATATGGTACGAATAAGCATATTAGAGCATAACCATCAAAGTCAAGTAATTCATGCCAAGCGTGTTGAATTGCTGTCATCGTGGCAGTGGACGTTTGAAGTATTAGCGGTTTCTATACATTGTGCGCAACATCGATCAGTTTTACTTATGTGTGTACATATGTATGTATGTATTTATAAGTGCAGATAATGTACGCTTTATGTAATTGCAATGCTACAAGTTTTGTCATAAATTACCCTAATATTTTAAGCAGACATCCATGCGTTTGTCGCGTGCTTTTGTGGCTTTAATGTTAATTTTTTCATTGTTGACTTTAACCTTCACAACTGTTGTAGTCACTAAAATGATCGAAAGCTAAATGAAACAAAAATCAAATAGTTGAATGCGTATGGACATGGAAATCAGCCAACTTCTGCATAGTTTTCATGAAGTATTTTAGATTGCAAGCTAACGATCAAATATAAAGAAGTTAAACTGTTGAAGTTTTACTGTTGATATGGTCTGAGACAATACTTTTCTTTGGATGGTCAACACTTAATTTCGAACTATTTTTTTTTGTCCATATGACACAAAATGAATTTTAGTTAACATCGTTTGGGGAATTCAAGATTACCACCGAATATACAGCCAGCCTTTTAACTTTCTGCGGGAAAGTCCTATACCAAACGGTTAAAAGTTTTGTTTCCTTTTTTAACACATACACTGAATGCATATAAATTTTTAAGTTTCTTCAAATTATTTATGTAATTTTTCTTACACATTAAAGAAAAGTTCATATAACCGAAGAAACGTTCCATAAAATTACATTTATTATAAGAATTGTTTCTTATAACGTTAAGTGTGCGATTCATAAAGTTATTGAGCATAATCCTCCTTAGGTTATAAGAAAATTTTGCTAGAATATAAGAAATCACGTTTTTGAGAAATTTCTTGTCCAAGCATAAGAAAAAGTTGCTTATGATCTATGATTTCTTTCTTAAAATTTAAGAAATGTTTATATTTCAGCAAACGTTTAAAATCATTTGCCTATAATCTAAGAAATTTTTATTCTATGCTAAGAAATATATGTTTCTCTGTCCTTGCGGCAAACAAAGTGTTCTTTTCATATGTGATACGTTTCTTGGATCATAAGAAAACTTTCTTAGCAAACACAGCCCTTGTCATTCTATTTGTGTACAAGCTCGTATTTGTTTCATTTATGTGAAGCGAGAAGTAAAGAAAGGTACTTAATAGTGAAAAAAAAAACAATATTAAAGTGTTTTATGTGCAGAAAAACGTTTATAAATGTCGACTTATTATTAATTCATTTTAAAATACATCATAAACTGAAAGAAATTGCCATTGTCTAAAGTGCGGCCAACTATTCGGGCGCTCCGCTTCCTACAAATGGCGTCTTAAGAGGCACGTGCCAAATATGAAAAACCAACAACAGCACAACTTAACAAAGAGTCGAATTTGCCGAAATCTTCAGTACCAGAAGCAACAAAATCAAGAGAAATAATAACAACAGAAAAAAATGCTGCGATATTAGTCCCGAAAGTGCAGAAACTGAATCGACTTCAATTTCTTCTAATTTAGAAGACAAGGTATTGAAGTTTATGCTTCAACTTCATGCAAAAGCAAATTTTACACGAAGAGATGTGTCCGACATAAAGCAGTCAGTGGAGGCCCTTATAGTGAAAGCAATGCTGGATCCACTGAAAAATAAAACTATCTGTTATTAACAACTATAGGGCTGCCTAAACTACACTTGAAAGAGCTTGAAAAAGGGTTCCACAGTTTCAACACGTTAAGTTCGCGTGACAGCGGCTTTCAAAATAAATGTACTTTTTTTATAAACCCATAATGTTCTTTCTCAAAATATGAGTTATGCCTGCGGGGGGCTCAAACTGAGGGTCATTTTATTACTGCTTATTTGTTTTGAAGCCGATCTCAAACTGTTCAAATTATGATTTCTATAAGATTAAAAGTGCCAATGAAATGTTA
Source organism: Meiosimyza decipiens (assembly GCA_963680825.1). Lineage (NCBI taxonomy): Eukaryota > Metazoa > Arthropoda > Insecta > Diptera > Lauxaniidae > Meiosimyza > Meiosimyza decipiens. Next base: position 83,152,234 of record OY804259.1, on the reverse strand, counting down.
ACATGGTAAACTATCACATACGAAATACTTAAAATCCGATAATAAAGATTTGTTTCTGCAAACCTAATGTTTGTTTTCTTTTTAATTGAATAAAGAGAAAAGTAATACGTGAAAAATTTCTTATAGGCTAAGAAGCAATATATAAAATATTTTATGTAAGGTTACATATGAAGTTAATAAGTTTCTTATATTCTAAGAAACGTTTCTTAAAATAAATACATGTAATGTTTTTTATACGTACCTTAAGAACAGTTAATTGTATCACACATAATAAGTTATATGAAACATTTCTTGCAGTATAAGAAAATTTTCTTAAAAAACTATCGATATGTAACTTTTTGAATACTATTTCTTAGATTATAAGACATATTTCTTTGGCTAGGTTTTTATGAAATTTTCCTAGTACATAAGTAGCTTTTCTTATCTGACAAGTACAATTTTGGTTCAGTGTACAAGAAACACAGCATCAATGTTTCTCAATGTAAGACATAATGCTTAAAGGGTTACACCACTAACTGTAAAAAATCGACGTGTTTTATCTAAAAAAAAATTAAAAATTTAATTTAAGGAATACATATTGGCGAAATTGCGATGAGCGGAGCACCTTTACGGACAACCCCAAAACTTCATTTAATTTGAAGCGCTCAAACTTCTACAAAAATATCGCAGTTTTGCAATAGCTCAAATTTTTTATGGAAAATACACTTTAATAAAATGCGAAATTGTGGACATACTAAACAATATTTAAGCAATAATATAAGCTTTTGCTAACGGCCATGCACTGCCTATAAAAAACCAATAATTTTAATAAGGATTTAATCTATTCCATACCATTTTTCATCAATATCGGTATAGCGGCTTAGCCAATGCAACGATTTTCGTATTAGGAGAGCGGTTAAACGCCTATAGTACCAAATTTTATTGGTTATGACTACGATCATATGAATTTTGATACTTTAGATTGCTATTTCCCACCACTAGTCCTCAATTTAGTGTTAATTTTTGAATTCAAGCGCTTAAGAAGAGTTTTAGAGCGTTTTGTGTTTGACAAACACTATATTTTTATTTTAAATGGTGAACTTAAGACAATAATAAAAGTCCAACCTGTTTTAAACATTCGCACCCAACTATTCCAAAAAATTAATGCAAAATAAAAAAAACATTTCACAAAAAAAAAACCTAAAAAAAATTTTCAAACAAAGTTTCCCTTATTTTGATTGACAGTCCTTAGCATCCCTGATGGATTTCATGTTTGAGCGCGAACGTCAAAACGTAGACACGTCATACCAATATGGCAGTATGATGACGGAACACACGAACAAACACACAATTCTTCATAAGTAGGGTTGCAACAACACAGAATCATTGTTACTCAATATGCAAAAAAGGGATTTCTGTTGCAGATTATCTTGGAAAACTGAATTTTAAAATCTATTTATTTTCAACGGATATACCATATACTGACTTAGTTTAAGATACAAACTCAACAAACTTTTTTATATAACATTTGGCTTCCTTTGTATATAGGAAATGAGAAAAAAAAACAAAACAAGAGGCGGAACTTTTTCAATTTAAAAATCTAAAAAAGTTTCTATATCCAACACGATTGGTTAAGGCTTTAAGTTTAAAGTAGGTACGCAAAAGTTTCAAATCGGAAGTTTAGTTTTCAGTTTAAAAGTGAGGCAGAGATAAAAAAAATACAAATTGTGAGAAGCGCCGCCAACCTTAGATAGCACAGAATATGGGCAAATTGTAGACAGTTTTTAAAGCGAAATCTTTTGCTTAATGACTTTTTAATAAAACACAGCCGCCTGGCATTCAGACGCAACTTTTTTTTTTGCCGTGAAAAATATGAGAAAAATGTAGGTGGGTTAAAAAGTGCACAATGAAAAAGGTTTTTTTACCGCTCTACAACATGCCCATAGAAATTGATTTAATTTCAAAAATTTCAATTTAAAAATAAAAGGAGAAGGAAAGATTCTCTTTTTTCGCACTGTGTATTTTCTGTGAGTTGTGTTGACAATTTTCTTTTGTTTTGTTTTAAACGATTTTTTAATTGCTTTGCCTTACTTTTTGGCTGCAATTAAATTTATCAGATTTTGAGATGCTCAAAATTTAAAGACTTTTAAGTAGAGTCTTGTTTGGCCAAGTTAGTACGGAAATAGGTAAAAAGTACTGTTATTTATTAAAAAAACAAAAAAAAATGGGAACATCTAATTTTGGTTATTGGATAAAGATATTATTACATCAAAGAGAATTTTTCATTTAGTTTCAAAGTTTCCGGGACAAATTGTTATTACGTCAAAGATTTTAAGACTTAAAAAAAGCAACAACGAAAAGTGGATTTTAATTTGAGTAAAACTAATGCAATATCATTTCATGATATAAAAAACCTGGTCAGGAAGTAATCAGAGAAAATGTTTCATCTGCGATATAATTTAATATCAGTTACTAAAGGCAGAACAAATAATTCAGGCTTACAAGAAAGATTCAACGATAATGGCACGATAATTCAAATCTTAGCGTATCGTGCTCGTAGTAGCGCCAAGCTTATCGTATCGTACTCATTCTCGTACGAGAAATTTTCGACCTGTAACGTTCTCTTTTCGTTATCGCCGAGCTTTCTCGGTTATTTAGTTTAAATCAATATATTTATTACTAGCTAGACGGGCTAATATCGGACGGACCATTTTGTTCTCGTCCTCGGTCATATGCGAAATAATTTTTTTTTATATCGTCTCGGTACCGAGGACGATAGCGATATTTTATACTCTCACATCTCATTGAGAAATGTCATTAGAGGCTCTGATTTATTTTTATTATTACTATGTATTAAATTATAAAATCAAACCAAACAAAAATATTAAATTTATTTTTGTGTAAGCTTTATGTATTAAAAACCTTAAATTTATCTAAATGTAATTCACATGTAAGTTGACAAGTGTTCGTGATGTTTATAATTTATAATTTATAAAAAAAAAAGATTGTTCTTTATTTTAAGTTTTTTATCATCCCTAAGAAAGCCGAAAATCCATTAGCGAAACGTTGGGTAAAAAGATGAAATAAAACTTGTTTTATTTGCATCAATATATTGACCTAAAAGCCCACAATCTACAAATTCATACTATACAAATATATAGGTTATACAAATACTAAAATTATTAAATATTCAAGCTATTAAGCAGAAGCTCAAGTATTTAAATAAAACGGAGTAAGTATCTCTTTCTTAGCTTACGATGAGTATCTTACTGCCGCCATTTATAAGAAGTGAATTTTTAAAAAATTGTCCAACATTGATTGCATCCGATTATTTTTAATTTTTTTAAGAAAAAGTTTAGTCATTTTGTACAAAGATGGACCAAGAGAACAATGAATAAATAGATGACATATTTTGGTCGGAAGGGAGTCGGTAGTTGTAAGGGTTGGTGACCTCGCATTCTATGTGACTTTTAAGAACACTGCGTAATAAGACTCTCCTTCTCAATACATAGGTTGATAACCCTTTCGGCCCCAGGCTTTGTTAATGTTGAAGTTTGTAAAATCTTTTTTCACAACTCTTATCCGAAAGCAAATCTTCGGTATTTTCGAAGACTTTCCTTTGACGGAGAACAACGGCTGAACGGCATCTGGAATTGTGGCATCTTTTGTAAATTTTCTAGCCAAAAGGATTAATTTTTAAGTAGAGTGAGTGAAATTGGACCTTTGCTAAGAGAGTTGGGTGAGACTTTTTTGACTCTCTGAATACGAGACCAAATATTTTTGTTACTTTTGTTAGCAAATGCAATTTTTTGCGCATGCTCAGCTCCCTTAGGAAATTTTGATGCTGAGTCGTTGAATCGATAGAGAATCGGCCAACCGTAAAAACAATTTTTTATGAATCAATTTTTGTTGTTTTCAATAACAATTTTGATAAGTCTCTAAAACACAAAATTTATGATTATATTGATCGTTACATTTTTTTCGTAGTGCAATGTGCATTAATATCATCGGATACGAAAACTATACAAAAGGGGAATATTGATTTAATATAGAGCAAACTGGAGTATCAAACTTTGAGCTTAATACTTGAATTCATGATATCCTTATATATCCTTATATTGTATTTCTACTTTCAAAATAAAAAGAACAAACTTTACAGCAAATGACTTTATAAGAATGTACTGATAAGTTAAGAACAATTACTTTTGATTACGTACATAAGGGTTAAAAATCATGGCAATAAAATCGAATTTTTCATGGCAAGAACAACTTGCAGCACAAGGTATTATGCACGAAGCCACATAGTAATTTAATTTAAGAACTCAACAATAAATCAAATCTTGCCGTTATTATAATTAATTGAAGAGTTGCGTGCAAGTTGCCTGTCAAAAGTGTAACTTTTAAAATACTGGCAATTATAGTACGAGTACAACGCTCACAGCCTCAAAGCTAACAAATGCAGAGCAATAAATAAAATTGCAATTGCTGAATTCTTAGCACAAACTGCAATTTCAAAGAACTGCAATTTATTGAGCTAATTTAGTTATGTACATAGGAATGTAGTTGTGCAGAGAGGCAATGCAATTTGAAGAGGGATATAAATGGTTCATTACCTTAGATTTCCCTCCCTCTCTGAATACTTTCAGGACCTTATAGCACGTAAATGGCACGATAATATTTTACATTTGTAACATATGTACGAGAAAAGAAGTTTCAAAATTACATAATATATTTGAATTTGCAACAATAATTGCAGTACCTACATAAATACCAATATCTTCTCTTGTGTCCATTATCTTCTTACAGAGCATAGGGACTACACAAAACTCTTAAAAAGTTCATGATCAGTGGCGAATGCATTAGATTCTCTCAAACATTTCCCCGATTCAGGTATTTCTTGATATCATTCGCTATGATTATTATAGCATGGATGTCCTTATTGACACCACCATAAAATACTGTCTTAGTAAGCAGAGTGATTCATTTCTTCTATGCTGGATTCGTCAATAATGAAGCAATTGCTGGCACCGGTTGTGCGAATAAGTTTGCATTTTGTTGATTTTCAGACCTACTTCTTCCGAAGAAGATCTGGCGGCAATGAGTTTTTCTTGCGTGTCTGACTGTTTGGTGTCGCAAAGAAATATGTCATCGGCATAAGCGAGGTCTTCCAGATGCTTGTCTAAAATACATTTTCGATCTCACTTCAATGATTGATACAAAATAAAATTTTACAAAATTGATTCGTAATGATGCACTTTGGGGACCCCGTACCTTCTTTAGTGATGTCTGAAAACATTTTACACTAGGGACGCCATCACGTTCTAAAATCGTGTGCGAAATTCGTTGAGTCGCGGGGTGGGTTCGAAAATGATCACATTTTTAAATTGACTGTTGAATATCTCACAGAATCATGATAATGAAGAAATAATATAGGACATCTACAAAAAAGTTCTGAGTGATTATTTTGCATATAAAAAAGTTTTATTTCGTCAGAAATTCTTCATTCTTTCATTGCCTATTCTATCAGCCAAGTGGTACATGTATAAAATTGGAACAGAACTTAAGCGTATTTGACCAATTGTTGAACGCACATACGTTATCAGTCTCTTAAGAGTCGAAGAACTCCTCTCATTAGAGCGAAAAGGTGCTGGAATAGTCATTAACAATTTCACGAATCAAACGAATCCTGGAACGAAGTGTTTCTGTAAAAAAAACCTTCTACATCTACTAAACTTTTCAATTTAGTTTCATTTCTGTTCGCTAAATCTAGAGAATTACTTCGATCACTAAGTAAATTATCTTTTTTGAAATCAATTTAATAACAACTGAATATTTTATCAACATCAAAATCTTTGCCAAATACAAAACCTTTAAGAGATCTCGAAACTTTGCTGAATCTGTCCCTAATCAGAATCTCAGTGATGAAAGAACTTCGTCGTACACATTATAGAAAAATTTTCTATACAAATCTTCTGAAGTCTTTAATATTTACTTTTTAATTAGAAGAAATACGCTTGGGAATTTGTGTGTTGAATTAAAATTTCCCGTGTTGAATTCTCACGCGTGTGGAGCTCTAAACACACCCAACAGGTCTTCCGGCGCCCTTGTTTTATACTTTATATGTATTAATGGGAACTTGCTAATTTCATTGCGAAAGTTTCTAGTAAGTTTTATTTGATTATGAGATTCGGTGAGTCATTTTTTGGCCAAGGAGATTTTTATTACTAGAAATCTTGCAAAAATATTTATGCTTCGATGTGAGAACATGAGTTTTTTCCCTAAAAATTTGACTGGCAAGGACGTGCAGAAGTTAAATTTTATCGAAACAACAATTTGTGACCATGATCGCCATGATGGCACGTTGTATATTTTCATTCTAAAACACTTAAAACGTGAAAATGTCCAATTTTATTAAATAAAGTTGTTTTTTATCGAGTATTTGGGCTGACAAACAAAGTCTCAGAACTGATGTTGATAATTAAGGAACCGGTTACAGTGTTTAATGTCATTTACCACAGGCACAAAAACTAAGTCAGAGCATTACCGTTTTAGTTGTTATTTTCACTTAGAACCTAACAAACCCAAAGAGGTTAAGAACCATTGAAGTATGCTACTTAAAGGCTTAAATCTCTCTTTAAAAATTTTCTCAATTTATTAACAAAGTACAAGAAGTCCCACATATGACTCGTCATATGCACTACAAAAAAGTCGTCGTCGTCTTCAAAAAGGAAAAAAAAAAACATTAATCAAAATTTTTTCACGCTTCTGTAATATTTTCATTTACGTATTTAGATCGAGGAGATTCGTTTTGCTTATGTTTTGAATTTGTATTGTTGACATTTCTATGACGACATTTGCAGTAGAAAGACAGCAAAAAAGTCATTAATAAAATAAAATATGAGAAAAACTGTCAAAAGAAACTCAACATTATGTAGTCGAAATCAAAACTTGTAGGGTACCTGCACTGATTGTAAAAATCAAAAGTGTGAAAAAATGTTGCTGTATTTGACCTCAAAGTTAAGCAAGTGAATTAGGTTTTTTTTTTTGGCTGTACATGCTTGAATCATCGTATTAAAGCAAAACTTTTTTAACTGAAATCTATAAAAGAAAACTACGTATAGGAAGTATGCTTCTTAACATACATTTTCATTACTAAAAATGTTCGTATAGAGTCTGAGCTGTTAAGGTATGCTGGCACCATGTTCACGTCCTCAGCAGAAAGGTGTTAGAAGACTTTGTAAAAACCTAATGTTGCTCACAAGAACATTTCATCTTTCTATTTCACCCCACTATTAATTCCACTAATTAAAACTTTTACATATAAAATACAATAGAAAAAGAAAATTAATTCCTTACAACAAAACACACTTGTACTCGTACATAAATGTCACGAAAAACCTCGATAAAGTGATTGAAGACATTTTTCTAGGTGACAGCAAATCCTTCTACTTAGCTCTTTTGTAGTTCTCGTCGTCGTCCTTCAATTGGACAAATAACTGTCTTTCCAAGTCTACAATGTCTAGGGGCACCTTGAGTGGTAATGAATCAAATGCCATAATTAAATGGATTACCGTCGACTGCTGATGATGAAATTTATTAGACTTTCAACACTTTGGCAAGACAACCCTTTTCTTCACATTGGGGTGGCAGTGATGATGGTGGTACTGCTGCTGCTTTTCTACATCGTTAAGTTCGAACTCTTGTACGATAGCAGCTTGCTGTTCTTTTGTACCAAAGAAGATGTTACTTGTTACCCCCTTCGATTTTCGGTTACTTTTACTTCTTACTCGAATGCATGCATCAGAATTATAGCTGTTTGACGTTGTTCAAAGGCAACCTCAACAAAATAAAATTCAAATAATGTAGCCACATAATGACAATGTTAAGAATTCAATAAAAAAATATCATGAATTTGGTTGTTTTGTGGTTGTTTATCATCAGGGGTTAAAATTAAACCACACAAATTGAAAAGATAAGTCAAGTTGAACATCTTTGAGCGAATGAAACTTGTGAGGAATTTTGTGGAACATTAACTCACTTGAGAAACTATATGAAAGTTTACTAAACATTACAGAAGCTGTAACGGTGAAACTAAGAAATAAGCAGTCCATCACCATATATCTGGTACTCTCTTTGAAGTTAATATGATGAGAAAAAGAGAGGAATATCGTCGCCTACAGTAACACCAACTACTACAATAGCGGCAAAGTTTGATCCTTGTGGTGGCTAAAAGCACTTTAATTCAGTTCCCGTATGCGGAGCTAAAATTATCAGCTGTCATTATTTCTTTATTAACGTTCTAAAAAAAAAGTAAATAGTTTTGACTTAAGTTTTTTGCACAAATTTGCTACAAATTCGTAAAAATAATTATTGGCTTACAAACTAGAGATTATTTCCCAAAAATTGGTATTGCCAGCCCCATCTTCCCCTACACATAGTCTTAGCGTACGATATATTTTCATTTCACAACTATTGGTTAGATGTTTTATCTTAGCCATTAAAGAACCTTACATTTTTAGTATATTACTACATTCATATATTACACATTACATTCTTACGCCTTCTGCAAACTCTTTCATAGGACAAGATTGCATTTTTAATAAGACAAAAACTTGTAACAAAACAACTTTTTCTAGCAAACAAATAAAACAATTTGAAGTGCAATAAAAACCATGACGTTTTCAAAAGCTCTCTTTTTAAATCGAATTAAAATAAATGTAAAATATGCAAATCATTGCAAAAGAATAAACAATTGATCAAAATTTGATAAAAACAAAGCACAAAAATAAAAAAAAAAGAATCAAATCAAAAACAAATGCTGCAGTTCCTCCTCAAACGCCTGTGGGGAGTAGCATTAGCAGCGTGGCAAATCCATAGATACGTCATCTGTAGAATTGAACGAGATGAACAAAATGTTGCAACTTCAGTTGACGGCTGCCGCTGCTGCTGGATGCTGCTACTGTGAGGCTCAACGTCAACATGATGGCAAAATAAAAACAACAACAACGACAAAAAGCGCACAACAATGAAGCATCCGCTGTTGCAGTTTGAAACTTTCATCAAGGACTATTGTGTAAGATATAAAAAATAAAACGAAAACCGATGCAGATACGCAGTAACACAGATTCTCTATCTGATATTCCGATACAACCACCAGTTTTGTATATTGAACGACATATGAAGAACGAATCCATCATTAATCATTTTGACCCGGCAACAAAAACAAAAAGACGATTTCTCATGGAAATATTGTGTGCCAAGTGTACGAGTACAAGTATCTGATGCTCAATTGTCTGTACATTTTCCGTACATTTGTGTGCTCGTTTTGACAAAAAAAAAAAAAAAAAAAAACACAAAGACGCATCAAATCGGATTTGAGTATTAAATTGAACTTTTTTCTTTTTAAATCAAAACTTAAATGGTATAACGTTATATACATAAAAGGTTTGATTTTAGTGTGGCCTTATTTAAAGTCTTATATATCATTCAAACTGCAAGGAAGAGCAAAATCTCTATAATTTCTTTCCTTAAAATTTATTTTTAAAAATCCCGAGTTTTCATGACTTAAGCCACAAAATAAAACATAATTTAAACCACAAAGTTCTAGCACAAGTTGTTACAATTTATTGTCGTTTTCCAACTCCCCCCAGTAACTACATCGAAAAATAGTATACTTTCTCACTAACCAAAACAAAAAAATTCCAAAAATTATAAGATAAATTGAGGTCATTTCTCATATGGGTAAAAGTTGCGGTAACTTCTTTGGCAAGGTTAAACAACGACAATGATACCAACAACAACAACAATTACTTAAACACCAAAGATGTCCACTTAATGTCCTTCAGTTGATCACATTTAGTTGGTTTTAAGCCGTATCCTTTTTGTATCCTTATCCAAGTGTTGATATCATGTTAAACGTGTACACGGATACGTTTTGTCGTCGACACATGAGATGGTAATGTTGTTAACAAAAAGTTCTACTTCTTCATGCCAATTCATTTGTTTTTCTACCCCAGGCTTAACACAAGTGACAGTTTGCGGCATCTGCGTGTGTAGGCAAATTCTTCTTATAGGCGGTTTCTAAATTTCAGTGGGATATGTCAACCACTTGAACTTGCAAAATATTCGTATTCTTGACCACTTAGCTTGGGTCAGTTTTTGGTCTTCTATTTATTTTTTTTTTTTTTTGGAAAAAAGTTATTTGCATTTGCTGCAAAATTTACACTTCTTTTAACTTCAACAACTGAAATTATTTTTGCTACTTATTTTAAACTTTATGTTGTTGGTGTTTGTTAGCACTCTAAACAAAAAATGTTAGCAGACTTTTTCATTGTTTTCATATACGTAGTGATGAGGATTTCACACTGGTATCAAAAAGAGCTAATTTTTCACTTATCTCACTATACAAAGCAAACGTTAAACAAAAATATCTCAGACCTTGTTTTCTACAAAAAACTAGCTATTTTCACAAAATCCGGTGCAGTTATGAACGAAAAATTAGCGTTGTATTTAATTTACAGATTATTATAAAACTGATATATGTCAAGAAAATAAGTAGAATTACTTTTATAAATATTAATTTTGAAGTTTCTTAGAAAGTAGCTGACCTCAATGTGAAAGCTCTTTTAAAAAACGCGATACAAAAACGTGATAAATGCAAAACGACTTTTTTTTTAAACCAACGTAAAAGTTTTACCAAAGGGACTTAGCGTAATATTGTGTGAATCTGGAAGAAATTTGTCACACCTATATCGTATTCGCCATATCAAATTTCATCAAACTAACATCAAATTTGTAATTATGTGACCACAAAACCTCTGTGCTACAAATTTCTTGCATATTGCAACAAATTTCCACTTTTTCGATCAGTTTAGCGTGCAATTGAGTTCTAAATGTATGAAATAACATGGGCTATGTGGATTTGAAAAGCGTCAGTTAATGCAGCACAAGCCAAAATCTACACACATTGCCACAAGAAATAATTCAGTGGTATCAAATCACGCGATCTTGGTGGCCAATTGGCTTCAAAATTGTAAAAATAAATAAAAAAAAAAGTCGATTTAATTTTAAAATCTTAGTTAATTCCCACAATCCTCCCTTAAGATGGGAGGTTTCGATATCTATTCTAAAAATAACAAAAATAATGAGTTTTTGGTAGCACACATATTTCTGCTCAACTTATGTGTATAGAAAACAACCTTTAAAATTGCATTTGGAAGAAAAAAAATTTTTTTTCTAGGGTGTCGAATTATTTTATTGTAAAAATATTTATTTTCTGTGACATCACGAATTGATGGTACATATATATTTTTATATTGTAAAAAATTGTATTAGTTTTTGTTGTTCTTCTATGCTTGAAACTACAATAAAGTGAATAGATCCTCAGAAATCTACAAGTGCATTTCAACCTTTCGTTATAAATAATCTCGCTGACATAATCTTTTCACCGAGTTTTGATCTTAAGCAGTCCAATTGTTGAACTTGGAAGTCTTTGGAAGTCTAGAACTATTTTAAATCCTCAAGTCATGGAATTCAGGAAATTTTGATGGTTCAATTATTTAATATCTCCTTGAAATTGTAAAATAAAAAAATTTGAAGAACGGTGACCTTTTTCGAAAAAGGTCAGAGTGTTTTTCAATACTTTGAACAGAAGAAGTTTATTTCGAACTTTTTTTTCCAATACTATACCCTATTCCTAAAAACTAAATTCATATGTCAAACACCAGAGACCCTAAGGGTCGAAATGGTTTGAGATTGTTCACATCACCCACAATCGTAAGCAAGTTAAAACTTTAATTTCAATGCTAATAATATATCTCGAATATCTCGTTTGAAAGGTATTTGTTAGTTCTGACATTAGTTTTGCCTTTTCAATGTGTGAGGCACTACAAGCCAAGCACCCTATTTTTGAGAGTTTTTGGGACATGACAATATGCAAACTTTACTTTATCAAAATATATCTTTAACGTCAATTTATTTCTAAACCTATTTTAACAAGTTATGTATTGGGTCCCCAAGATAATACCTTTAGAAAGAGGTACATTGATTGAGGTTATAAGTAAAATTCTCCTTTTCCCATTCTAAGACTTTGGATAACTCTTTTTATTATTTTTAACATTTTATTAAAAAATACGAAAACATTTTTTGAGTTCTTTATTTTACAATGCTTAGAAGAGAGATCAAAAATTCCTAAACATTAATAACTATTCGAGGGTTGACCCTATTTCTGAAGCGACTTATATGACCATACGATTCTTTTACAGCGAGCGTTAATAAAGTTATGTTTATGTTTGGGGTAAAATTCATATAAATTATCAACATTTATGTAAAATTTGCAAAAAATAAAGATCCCATCCCATGATTTTTTTTTAGGTTTGAAATTTAATATAGAAACAAAAAAAAAATCCTTTGGTCGGGTCGGCACAATGCATGAGTGCTTTTAAGTGTTAACAAGTAAATTATGCGAAATGGCTAATGTGTTATTAAGGACCAGATAACACATGTTAACAGCACTAACTGCAACCAACAATAGTCAAAAGGATAATAAAGCAATAAATTTCTTTTAATACTATCCAAGTACTGCACAGACATAGAGTTCTTCAATTAAAGATTTTATATCAAAACCTTTTCATTTGTTTCTATTCATTCATGAATTCGAAAAATTATTAAATCAATTTTCTGGGCAAACAAATGAGGAAGCTGTAGATCATGATGAATAACCGTTTCCGTCAAAAATTTTTTGAGGCATTGAAAACTTCATTTGAGGCGAAAATATCTATAGTGAAATATAAAATTTCAAATTTCGTTGAGAAAAACAAGAACCTACGATTTTGTTTGCTGCACATTTCAAAGTTCAGATAAGTTTCACTTTGGTTTTTCCGGCAACTCTTCCGTAGCGTTGTCAAATGAAAATTCATGTTGTCATTTTCTGCAGTTGACTCCATACCCCGCTGCATTTGCATCGGAGTATGTTACGACCTACGATTTAAATTCATTTGACCATCAAAAAGAGTAGGAGGAGCACTATTTTAGACTTCTTTCGTTATGAAGTCATATTGGGGTGCACCATGTTTTGCATAAGCAAAATCGTTACTAGGATGGCATTTTAAATTTGAGAACTTTGAAAACTAGGACACCCTACAAAAATCTTTGTCGTAACATTCTGGGAAAATGTGCCTTTTAGTCTTTTCACGCTGTCTCTTGCCATGCATCTCTGTTCTCTGTTACATGGAGTTTTCCTCTGATTTTGGTTTAGAAAATTATCTTTTTGTGCTTTGCCAAAGAGGAAATCATATTTTCTGCTTTTGTGCATTTCTGCTGCTCCAGCTTTTTGGTTGGTTGCTGGTTGGTAAACAACATTACGTTAAAACTTTTGTTGAGTTCTGTGAAATTTATGCTACTTTCGTGCTCACCAACTTCAACATCACATAGTGGGCTAACGACCCACAAATGCAAGTCAGGTGTTGTTCATTGCATCCGTTCTATTGATGAAGGAACTTGAATCTGAAATTCAATCTGTGTCTATGTTGTCTGCCGTATTGCCCTCCCCTTTGTTAGTGCTGAGTTTTTTAAAGTGTTTTCTGTTTAGTGAAGTGTAAATTTGTTCAAATTTATTACACGTTTATATTCAATTTATTTTCACCTTGACAATAGGAGGTTTGGTAATTTCAAATGGGCTGGTTTTAAAATATGGTGATTATGCTCTTGTCATTTTTATGTATTGAAACAAAGAAAGTTTGATTCAATGGTGATGTGAGTGACAGTAAAAAAACACTAATACAGTTTGTAAGCGAATTTTATTTATAAATTATACAGGCTTACAAGAAACTAACATGTGATTAAATGTTGGGATTAAGCTTTCCAATTATTCTGAGACATTTGGACTGAAAAATTTAACAACTGTTGTGATTTAGTGGCCTATATGCCTTTTTAACATTTATATTGGAATTCAATTGAAGCTACAATTCAAATTCAGCTATAGACTTCAATATCAAATGTAAATCCAAAGCATGTCCTATAAAATTGGAAACTGCATATGCTCTACTAGAATTTAATCTGAAATTAATTGGATCTCATATTAAACTTTATCTCTTTTTATCTGTGCAGTACAATTTCATGTTATAGATTTCTTCGGGAACGCTTAAAATCCGATAATTTACTCATTATAAATACATATTTGAAAAAAATTCAATTTTCTTCATATTTTTAATCAAATTTCGAAAAATTAAAATTTTGCAGGTCTGTTAGCAACCTTACATATTTTTTATTTTTCTTGATACTCGAAATTGAGTAAGAATTCTAGAACATGTGGTTGTTTTGAAAATGTCTATTGAACATTGTTAATGGCAAGTCTGCGAGAAAAAGTTTTTGTTAAATTTGGAAATTTTTTGATTTTCACAGCATTTATTCGAAGTCTTCAACTTAAATCGACTTTTCAGAATCTCTTGCATTCATCAACATTTATCGTCATTTACAACATTTCTGGATCACATCAACATTTTTCAGTTTTTCCAATATTTTTTTTTTTTTTATTATTTGTTTCAAAGCCACAGGCATGCAATATTTTTGTTACACTGCAAATGAAACGTATCCATCAGTATGTCATGAAGCGTATTAAATTCTTATACTTTGCAATATACGCAGCCATTTTTTCAAGCATATCCAACTTTAGTTTAGCGCCATAATACTTAAAATAAATACGCGTATCTGTTACTTTACATTTTATTGCAGCAGATGATACCAGCGAATGGAGTATCTTTGTAAATTCTTTCTACCATCGCGTATCTACGTATATCACTGTGGTTTCTTTGCCTCTGCATGAAGTATCATAATTAACAAAATTCTAATCAATCAATCAAAAGTCGCAAGCAACACCCAGTATGATTTTACAGCGCTGCTGCTTAGTGATTTAACTCACACCTCATGCAGTGGCGCATCACAGCGCTGTTTGTGATAACCAAATGTCACACGTTGTGATGTAAACATTTTTTCCAAGCGCTGTACATGCAGCTATGTTTCTGTAGAACTTTAGAGTTGCTGCAAATTAATGAAATTAAAAATTATAGTGATATAATAATTGAAGATAACAAATATCAGTTGAGGTATTACAAAATTAGACGGCCGGACAAAAAGTTCTCTGAGCATAAAAAAACAAAAAAAATTGAATAGCAAAATAGTATTTAAGCCATAAATCTTTCTTTTATGACCTTTGCATCCTAATAAAATTCAACATTAAATGATATTTTATCATTTGTTATATTTCCATTTAAATTAATTTTCTTTAAATCAAATTGAATGCAACATTTTTTACATAACACTCCAATCGCTTAGCAATGAATGGTTCTCGCAATCAATTCAATGGCTACATGTTGAGCTTAAGCTACTGGAGCCATGTTTCAAAATCACATTTACTCAATGTATCAAGCAAATGCAATTTTTACAATTGCAGCTGAATTCGTTCCAGAAAATGGTCTGCCCCGTCGCTTGCGTACTGCATACACGAACACTCAGCTGCTGGAGCTTGAAAAGGAATTTCATTTCAATAAATATTTATGTCGGCCGAGAAGAATCGAAATTGCAGCCAGTTTGGATCTGACAGAACGGCAGGTGAGTCTTTTTCATTTTTGCACTTGTGTGAGTACACATGTATTGTCCTGTATCTGTTAAATATGCGAGGTGGCATTTGCAAAATAAACGCAACAGCAAAACAAAGAAAATAAAGTGAAATAAAATGCAATTACTTTTGACAAATTGCATTGCCCAAGTTGGCGGCAAAACACATTTTATTTTAATTATTTCTTTTGCGCCGATCCATCTTTTCCTTTACTATCTTAACCATTCGTGATTTGAAATTTTTGTAACTTTTCTTTCAGGTCAAAGTTTGGTTTCAAAATCGTCGCATGAAACACAAACGTCAAACGATTTCGAAGACAGACGACGAAGATAACAAAGACAGTCTAAAAGGTGATGATGATCAGTCAGATAGTAGTAAGTGTAAAAAAAAAATATTAAAAATTATTTTTAGGTGACCGTTAAGACTTTCGGTCCTAATGAATCCCTTTTAACTAAAATGTGAATAGAAGTTAAGCAAACACATGACCATTAGCCGAACGTCTCAGGCACAAGTGCATAAAGAATCAAAAAAATTAAGAGGATTTCGAAAACTTACGAAAATTGAGAAGGTTTTCAGAATTATTTGAGGAAATACAAGAATCAGCTCAGTTTTAGAACTTATGTTAATTGCATCTACCTATCATGCAAGAAATGACCTCTTAAGAATAAATCTGCAACCAATTTGTTCCACTATTGGATTTTAAGTGAATGCTCTGTCGTTTTTTATGCAAACTCTTTAATGCATTCTGCATTTCATTCAGCAATGAAAATACGATAGAGAACTGGTATAAAATTTTCGGAATACTTAACATTTTTATAGCATTAATATGGCTTCCGAGAAGTAAATTATCGACACATAATGTAATCACTGAGGGCTTCAAACTGCCAGTAATGCAGTGTGAACAGCTCAAAATTGTATCAGAAACTTGGAGGAGCTGTAGCAATAGTTCGAACCATCCGAAACCTACTCGATAAATGGCAATCGAGTAAATTTTCTTGCAAGATGAAAACTGTTTGTTTCAAAAAAGCAGTCTTATTATACGAAAAAGTTAAGTCTTTGCTTATATGGGAGGTGCCACATCCACTCGTACAAACGCCTATTTTTCCATGCCTTAAAGTGTTTTTGTTCAGAGTTTCACTGAAATTAAGAGCATAGTTCTCAAAAAGACGGACTGAATTAAGTTTTTTGAACAATATTGAGTTATTCCTTAAGAATGGTCAGTGTTCGTTCGAAAAACTAACACCTAAAATATAACATTTTGAATATTTTTAATAAGCCGCCTGTAACTTTTATATTTGCCCATCAGTTATCTTATGCTATAACTTCTTTATTTTTGCAATAGTGCAACCAAATTATGCGTTGAACAGAATTGGGACGGAATCGGCAAAGCGGCAACGATTAATCGCTGTCAAAAACTATAACACACTTGATCGTATGAAATTGAACAGAATTCTTTCGTACGATTGCTAACTTGCCGACGGGTTCTCGTCTATTTAGATTTAATTTTTTAAATTAAATTTTTAAATTTTTTTTGACAGCGAGTAATCGTTGCCGCTTACCCGACCCCGTCCCGGTATCTTTTAGCCGATCAAATATTCAGCTAAGCTGAGGTTATATACAAGATAATATACCACAAAAAGAGTTCAGCTCTCATTTTTAATTTGATTCATTTTTACATGTTACCTGTCCATTGGCCAGGTTTTTATTTAAATACATTTTACGGGAACACCTTCAAGTCTTACGCAAAATTAACTGCAGGACCATCTACTGTTGCCCTATCGTAAGACCCTGTGGTTTGGTTTATTTACGAGGGTGCTCTTGCACATTTGTAACCCAGCGATGGCATTTGGGTTTTGTGCAAATGTACTGAACATAGACTTGCAATGTACTTTTTAGGTGGCGAATATACTTTTTCGTTTCGCTGAAAATATATCGAAAATGCACTGAAAATGTGGCAAATGAAATGAAAACTAACCAAATAAACCGAATGTTCTGAAAACTTGTCGAATGTACTGACGACGATTTTTCACGACACAAATGTACTGAAAAACTTACAAATATGTCGAAGATGCCATCACTGTTGTAGCCACAGGCTGCTTCGGAGTCGGCAAAGTCTGTAACTGTGGTAACTGGGTGGTTTTGCCGTAATTTACTTCACGGCAAACTCTTTCACGTGATATGGAAACTTCAATCTTGATGACCTTCGTGCCTTTGAATTTGTATTTATGTAGAGCAACAACGTTTTCTCGGTACGGAGAGCCAGATATTTTATTTTAAAAAGCAGCAGTCAATTCGGAGGGTCCGTAAAATATTTGTTGCGTCCGCTTGTAGTGTTCATGAGTAACTAATAATGGCAGGTAATGATGAAAACACTTTTTCTCCAGAACCCATTTTTTCTTTTGGTGGCGCTTGAGTTCATTATATACTTGTATTTCTAAAATTATAGAGAGGTTATAATGTTCTCAAATTAATACAGCTAAGCACAAGATATTTACCCAATTTCGGCAAAATTTTATACGACTGCGGGAAAGTGGGGTACGCTTAGAGCTTTACTATTCAAAAGAACTTAAGCTACCTACGATATATATACTCATATTTTATAGATTTTTCAAAATGCTCTCAAAATTTAGAGATATGACAGCCACGCCAATCTTTCTTATTAGATATATTTATTACTCACACAAATTTCAAGATCTTCCGCTTCCTGGTGTTGTACTTCTGTTACACTTTTTTTTTAAAAATGTTACCTAATACGTGATGGAATCACTTCGCTACCGATCAATCACTGTCAGTATTGCATGTCTTCATGCGTGTTCTGTAGTTGTTCCGCAGTTTGTTGGTGACACCCTTTGGGATGATTTGGTTTTTTATACTTTCAAGCAGATTTGTTATTATGCTTTTCTTAAATCCGGCATGGTTTCTAAACACTTTTGTTCTATTTTTATTACAATTTTTTTTACCTTAATTTCCACAGATTCAAATTCAAAAAAATCATGTCAAGGCTGTGAGCTGCCATCAGATGACATCCCGGATTCGACGTCAAACTCGCGTGGGCATAACAACAATACACCCAGTGCCACCAACAACAATCAAAGCACAGGAAGTTGTAAGTTAAAGTGGCCTTAAATTCAATAAGTTTTTTTCCAACAACTTTTAAAAATCAAATTAATTCTTTTAAATTCATCACACAGTAACTCCCAACTCTACTTTGGACACGGGCATATCATCAAATCTTATTGGCAGTAATGCCGTATCCGCCTCAAATGTTATTAGTGCCGATTCCAGCGTTGCTTCAAGTGTCAGCCTGGATGATGAACTGGACGAAAGTCCTATTAAAGTAAAGAAAAAAGATGAGCACCAGGTAAGTGCTTAGCGTTCATAGTGCAGGTCAAAATATAACATCGAATTTTTTTGTTTTTTGTCGCAGATCATCAAAAAAGAAGCCGCCTCCATCGTTTCCACATCCACAAAAGTCTCGCCATTCGGCTATGAAACCCCGACGGCGCTCTCCGCTGGAGGTGTTGTCTACCGACGCGATTCAGACACTTCGTCACATCACAGCCAAGTGACGACGGTGAACAGTCATAGTAGCGGTGGTGGTAACAGCAACAGCGGTGGTGGTGGCGCGAGTAGCAAAAAACGTTACCAAAACTCAAATTCAAATGCTATTAACAATGCAGCAGGCGCCAACAACATGTCAGAGGCAAATTATTACTCAAGCTACTATCAGAAGCAACAACATCAACAACAGCACCATCCACCACAGGCGCCACAGCTGCAACAGCAACAGCAAACGCAAGAATATTACGGCAAATATGATATTGAATTTGCCGCAACATCTTCGCCCCAACACGCACAGCAGTTGCCGCTTAAGCTGCAGCAACTACAAGGCCACATGCAGCTACAAAATGGCGCTGGCGCCGAATATATTAGTCCAAAACCGGATTTCCTTGCTGTACCACAGGGTTCGCCACATCAAATTAAAACTGGTGGCGCTATAGGTGAATTTCATTCCACAAAGTCCACACCACAAAATGCATTCCACCATCCACAGCCACAACCGCAGCACCAGCAACAACCACATGTTTTCTACAACCATGATTCTCCAGTACCACACACACCAGCAGGTGGCGCTCCAGTGCAATATCAAAATTACCATACCGGTGGCTACATGACGCACCATAATCATCATCCACATATTGCTGCTGCTGCGGTTGGAAGTGGTGAATTTGAAGCACCACCTATTAACGCCCTCAGTAACTACTATGATCCGAAGACACAAACCGGTGGCGGAAACAGCAGCACTGGTGCTGGTTCGTACTACGAACACATGAATTTTCACCACGGTAGTGGTGGTGGTGCCGAATTTCAACATCAACACCATCATCAGCATCAGTCGTACATGCCGCCAAGCGCTAGCTCACTTGGTGTACAAATGGAAAATTGTGATGGCTATCAAAATTTTCCCAGTTATTATGAAGCTGGACAGCAGCCACCGCCTCCGCCACACCACGGTCACGGCCATGGCCACGCCCATCCACACAATCATCACGTCCAATCTGTACCACCTGCACATATGCACGCCGGCCCACACATAGGTCCGCCGCCGCCACCACATATTCATGTCAGCGGCGGCGGCGGCGGCAATGGGAACTATGTACCGAATGGTTCACCAGCTGCTGCACAGTCTTTTCCAATGGCAAGTGCTACAGCTATGGGCGTAACCGGTCTTGAGAATTCCAATAGTTCGTCCGATTTCAATTTTCTGAGCAATTTGGCAAATGATTTTGCTCCCGAGTACTATCAGTTAAGTTAGTTTATGTAAGTTGTTGCCATGTTAAGTGAGGTTTTATTGTAAGTAGTCCATATACGAGGTACGTCGAATGGAAAATTTAAAATATTCATCAAAAGTAGGAGTCAAGAAGGAACAATTCCGAATATTTTTGAACAGTCAGCATTAGTATTAGAAAAGCATAGATTGAGATTTTGCCTCTACTTATGGGCCCTCAATTGTTGATACTTTTAGTTAAAATTTAGCAATTTATGGAATGTAGCTATTCGTTGGCGCAAGAGAGAAAGGGTTTTCTGCCATTCAATTTTACTTTTAGCATATCGCAGTGCGTCGTTGCTAAGTGTAAGAAGTCACTGAACGCTATTCAACACCATAGCGCTGTTATGGGCTTATTGACAGCTTAATAATGTTAATGTGCCGCTCATTGATATGCTACTATTATTAAAAACATCACAGAGATTTTCCCACTTTTAGGGACTTTCAGGTACTCAGCGTACCAGTAAAGGTATCATAACGAGCCATTTCCGTTAAACAACAAACAGCCTTATTAACCTGCCCTACTTGAAATTGTAATAAATTAAATCTAGGAGTTAGATGTTAAATTATGTACTCCAATATCGTCATCTTATAAGTGATAAAAGTAATAGATTCTGTACTCCTTAATTTTCTTATTAAATGAAGCTTAAACAAACACTTGTATGGGTCCGAAACTCTTTTTCTTCAAAACCCTCTTAAGATTACATCGATATTATGTTTTTCTTCTCCGAAATATAGTAAATTGAAAGTGCTGTATTTTTATGCCACAGCTGGAGAAATCGATATGGTGCTATCTTCGATAAAGATGCTTTAAAAAGGAAATGGTAAAATAAAAGAATAATTAGTAAAGAAAGAAAACAGGTTGTGTGGAAAGTGTAATACAATACCTGAGTCTGTAATCGAACCCGAGGACCCCTTGCCTGTAAGCCCAATACCTTACCACAAGGCCGCAATCATAAGTTTATAGTTTACAATTTAATATGATCATATTCGGCTTTTGAGACTCGAGTGAACATGGTCTGGGACTATTAAGTAAGCCTTATTATACACTGCAAAATCATTATAGCTTATATCTTAAGCGTCTTTTGTTGTAGTTGATAACAAAATTGCTGATTAACTGGCAAATAGGTACTTCTCTATTTCTCCTCGATCAAGAAATTTGCTTTGAAAGTGGACCAGATAAGATATTCCGATCAATATCAATATCAGCGACCACTTACAAAAAATAGGTGTTGTTGAGGAAAATGATTGCAGATATTGTTTGAAGGACGACAAAAAATCTTTTGAATATATCCTTAAGACGCTTACGCATACTAAATAGAATGAGTCCTTCGGGTAAACACAACTGAAAAGCAACAGAGATACGAAACTGGAATTCTCAGCGATCTTAAGCTGAGAATAGCTTAGTCATTCAAGTAGGGCACAACTATAATTATTGAAAACTAATCTCAAACTTCATAAGCATGCTGAAATAGCCAGTAATATACATATGTCTGACTCTACCACAGTTAAGCTATTCATAGATTTCTTAAGTTGAGCCTTAACGAAGATTACCTTGGACTTTTCAGTACAATGTTCTTATATTGAGTTTTAAGCTGATTGATTGCTTTCAACTTGCTGAAAATAACTCAATTATTTAGGCTGAGTATTATAGAGGTAGACCTTCGGAGTGCAGTGCTTTTCTTTCGTAACATTGCTCTGTAACCTTTTTGTATTTGTTTTTTGTATAGCGGTGTATTTTAATATAATGATGCAGTGGAAAACTTTGTTTAAGATCTGTTAACTAGTGCAATTATTTCCTAACCAGCTAAGAGGAAAATACAAATATTATTTAAAAGTTTTGTGTCTTAAATTAAAAAAATAAATTAATTAAAATTTTGAATATGTTTTGTTCCATTTAAATGTCAGCACGACTTATTATTATATGGAAATCCATTAAAAAAAATGTTTTGGTATTCACTTATTTTTTATATTACATATTCAAAATAATTCATAACCATTCTTGCTGAATTAATATCATCGACCACCTACTATTTGCACATGGTGAAAACAACATTCGTAACTTACAAAAAGGAATTGTCTCAAATAAACTAAACAAAAAGCTTAAAATCTAGATAAAAAATTTATTAAATGAGAAATTTCAATACAAAGTTCTTTAAGAAAAGCATCATTAACAATATCGTAGAAATAACTTAGTAGCATAATACAATAAAAAATCATTTTCTAAGCATAGGCTTCAAGAACAGTTTGTTTTTTTTTTTCTAAAATTATGCATTTGTTGAACAAATTTTATATTTTTCTGTAAAAAAAAAAGTTATTTTGCTGTAAATTGTTGTTGAAATTAAGAATTATTGTAAATTATTTAAGTTTTTTTTTATTTTCCATGTTTTAAGTATTAAAACAACTAAAAAACTTAGTTTTTTTAATTAAATGTAAATAAATGTATTACACTTTAAAATATATGTAACATAATTTAGAAAGAAATATCTAAATAAATTGAATCCGTTCAGATTCAAGGCTAAAGAAAAAAACATTGAAACCACAATAGTTTAATAAACTTAGCTACACATGTCAAAATGTATCGTAATTATGAAATTACAATAAACACTTAACAATAACTCAATGGAAAAAATAAAAATTATTTCTAATTACTTTGTAAAATAAATACAATCATAAAATATTTCACATTACCAAAAATTTCTTTTAATAATTTCAATTAATGGTTTGCTAAAATCTTCCAACAGCATCTAATTTCCTGTGTATTAACATTAGCTCTTGTCCTTAATCTATTCCACTCTAAAGTCCTTTGTATATAGTTTGCAACAACATACAATTACACATAAGGACTAAACTCAATTGTCCCAAACAACATTGGACAGTACATGGAACGTGAATAAAATGAAAGTATCCCGCATTTTTTGAGAATCTAATTTTTGGCTGACAGTACGAAGATGGATGAGCTCAATGTCATCGGCTCAGCCAATGCCATAAACAACCACCGTTCTAATGGTGTGCATGAGTGGTAGTTTTTTGCGGTTATGATTTTGGAAACATTCGCCAGTTGTTACGGAAACACATAGCTGCTTTTGTTTACTTTGGAACCATCCTAATATGCGATATTCACGGCGTGTCAGAAATACATACTTATGTATGTATGTGATGCAATCTGGGTAAAGGTACTTTATGTTGGAAATATTTCGTCTAGTGTCGAAAACGGCGATTTTCTGAATTATGACGCTGACTATCCTTCCACACAGTAACCGCTCTGCTTACCGTTTGCACTAATTTTTGAAAAATGCATAAAACATAACTATTACTACTCGTGGTTGATCTGTGGTTTTAAGTGACCACTTAAAAAATTTAAAAAGGAGCTTTCCTATGCTGAATCAAAAAATGATACACATATGCTAAAATTTCTAGAGGAGAAGTGTATTAATTTTTTCAAAAAACATCGCCGGATGGTTAGATATGACCGCGGACAGAAGCCGAAAAAATTTAAGGTAATCGACTTTTCAGATCTTGATCTATCAGAAAATCAACAACCAACCAACCAAACCAGTATTTGGGCAAAAAATGCAGCTCATATTATAGCAACCCAACAGTTTAACTGTAATAATTTGAGTAAGCCATCTGTGGATCACATCGATATATCGATTTTTGGACATTTATATAATATTTTTGCTTTAGCTTTAATTTAAACAAAAACTTGCATTTCCGGCAAGATTTGCGCTCTCCATCTATTTTTGCGCAAAAAAACTCGATTTGTGACCACCGGTGTGCAACGGTTGCACAGCTATAAGTTTAGTAGCGAGTTTATTTTGATAGTAGGAGTGACATTCATTAGAGACATTTATAGGTACCTACCTTAAAAACAAATTTTGCGAAAAACACCATTTTATCGTAGGATTTTATGTGTGTGGTCATTCTGAGATTCCATATTTATAATAATTTTAAAAAAGTCGGATGTCAATCTTTGAATGTCTATATTTTTTGTGCCATCAGTCTGAGTTAAAATCTGATCCAATCTATTAGCTTTTTTATGTCATTACTATTTTTGTACACTAAATTGATTTTTCATTTCTCACTGCTAAGTGTGTGTACACGACTCTAAGCTTCTCAGTTGCAGCGCAGTAGAATTCGGTACTGACGTTTGAGATCAATGGCTTAAGTTCAAAACTCGCACTCAAGGGTACGCCAGCGTCAATACGAAACGGTAAGATAAATCAAAAGCCAAAACTATAGTGCTATGAAGATGACATGGCCATATACGTTTATCCTAGCACAATAAACAGCAAATTAAATTAAACATGATAATACCAATTACCAAGGCATTACATTTGAGAACGAAACTTTATCGGCTACATAAAATTTATTGGGAGTTTTTGAAAACCTTTGCAAAAAGAACCTTCTAATTGTTTCGATGAAAATTTTAACAAAAAAATTCCATAAAACTACAAAGAAGTTCTACGACAATGTATAAACTTCAGGTTGAAAACCATAATTGATTAATATGCACAAAAATGTTTTGAAACCGATTTTTGATATATTAGAAGGATTAACTACCAAATGGAATACCAATTCAAAAGCATCTTCTTTTTTTCAAATCTAATTCAAATATTGACACTGTTTTTGACAAGACTCAGTCCTTTTTTGTGTACTTTTTCTTCTGACTTGTCATGAAGTTTTTACAAAACTCTTCCATTCAATGTTCTCTACCGTTTCCCCGATTCAAAGATTTCTTGTTCAAGTGATCGTTTCAAATATAGTTTAAGATAACAAAACAGACACTTTGAAATCAATATTTTTTATAAAATTATATGGAAAACTAACTGTTTCCGTTTCTTAAAATGTCTGTATAAATTCTGTAACAACAAAGTTGCATCACCCTGTTAATTTGTTTACCACAGCCGATGTGCAATTCCACTAAGAAAATTACACTAAGCAATGAAAACTTAATATTTTTTTCTCACTGTCTTCATATCCCTAAGGCTTTCTTTGTTGTAAAACCTTCTTCGGCAGAAATCTCCTTAACAGCATCCTTTTTGGAGTCATGGTTAAATTCGCTGTGTTTCACTGTTTTTGTATCCGTAAAGTGTCAAATGTTGTTCCTGTCGACAATTCGGACAGCACAAAGCGTGCAGATTTAACTGAACAGTGGGCGCTTTTATAGATTTTTGACAAGAGCGGTGAAAATTTAAGATTGATCACTCGAGTGGGTATGACCTAAGCATTTGCTTGTTGAGGAAAAGTACCAAAAATTGTTGTAATTTTTTGAAATTGTTGTTAAATTCCCCAGGGTTGCAATTGTGTCGACAGATATTAGACCACCATACTAAAATTTTCCGGCAACAAAAATGGGAAAAAAATTTAATTTAATTATGAAATGCCTGATTGAGTTTCAAAGTCAACGAACAAAAAATAAATAAAACTCAATTCCCACGTTGATTTTGCTATATGCTGCCCTGTGTTTAGTTTGGCTGATGAAATGCAAGCAATTTATGGCAGCGCAGTACTAGAAAAGTTGGCAATTAATAAAATAAGAAACGTTTCTTGAGTTTAAAAAAATGTAATAGCTACTTATGACTTGATTTAGAAACTTTTAAAGTAAAGTAATTCGAGGAAACTCAACAAAAAAAAATCGTATGAGAAAAAATTTTCAACTGCCTTCAGCTTGGATAAATAATTGAGGTAACCTTAAGGGCGAAATGTAAAAAACCGCAAGACCCGCAAACGTCACCATCTGAATAGCTTAAGAAACTTACTCAAAACTATATCGTAGAAGGTCTAGTTTCATATCTGACGTGTAAAACCCTTTACTGGCTAAGATTATATCCTTTACAGAGGTAAATCGAAGAGTATTTATAAAAAAATTGGCACTTTGGGCAAAACATATAACTTTTGGCCATTATCTCTGAAACTAACGAATCGATTCTTAACGTTTTACATAATGTGGAAGTATGGCTTTAATTAAATTCGTTAGCCTTAATCCAAGACAGTTCGAAATACGTCGCTTACAGAGCATTAAATTGAAATGATACTTGTACTCTGACTTATTTTCAAAATTGGATGACCAATTTTCAACATTAATTTTCAAATGAGCAAAACAATATTTGACTTGATGAAATTTTATGTATTCATGTTTGGACTATTTGCTGTTGAAATCATTAAAAACACGATGGGTCTATTGTCCATTTTTTGCCACGATAAATGATATTGCGATGCACAATTAATTTGTAAGCTTCTTGTTTTATAAAGGGCGTATCTAAAAAAGTATTCAGGGAAATATTTTTGTAAGCGCTAAGCCCTTCTCACCGGAAACTAACAAAATCACAGTAGTTCACATAGGAGAAACTATTCGATAAGCCTCTCAAAATCTTCCTTGAAACTCTTTTCTGGTCAGCGCTCACGCTTATGACCCATTTCCAGAAGCCATTTCGACTTTTCCCCATCTATTGGAGCCAAAAAAAAAATTTTCACATAGTGGATCAAAAGTGGTTCATTTTATGTTCATTTCCATAATCCATTTTCTACCTTTCCCCATCGATTGGAGCAAAAACAATGTTTCCGAAATTGCCCAAAAACGGTACATTTCACGATCCCAAATGAAATCCAAAATCCATTTTTGACCTTTCATCATCGACTAGAGAAGAAACATTTTTCTGGAAATGGTCAAAAACGGGTCTTTTTAAAGTTCCGCACCATCCCAAATAATGCAAGAAATCATTTTATGGAAATAGCTCAAAAAGTGATGTTGAAAATCCATTTTCCTCTCCATTGGAGCAACCAATTTTTTCTTCTAAAATTGGGCTCAAATGGGCCTTTGATTTTATTAAGCTCCTTTGATTCGTAAGCGCTCCGTTCTCGATGAGCTCACTCACGCTGCATTGGCTTTCCAAAAAGTGCTTAAGCTTTCGGCTCGCTTACGGAGCTTTTTGAATTGAGCCAAGGCTATTACATCGTGATAGGGAGCGTAAAGAAATGTATGGCCCACATGAAATATGTTGGCTTTACTTGATAAAAATTCACGTTGGAAAATATTCCGCTTAAAACGTTCTTCCCGGAAGTTATCGATATGTTTAATTTGCGTAAATATAATGAAACAAGATATTTAGAAACTCACGCATCTTAATAGACACGCGTATTAAACTGTAGATAAAGTCAGTACTTTCCAATGCTATAACACATTCATTATCAATACAAAAAAGCTGGTCCATTATTCCCCAAAATCCCCTACTCGTAAGTGTAAGAAAAGAATACCTGAATATATAGTAATTTTTTCGGTTAAATAAACAAAGCAATTAATTTTGCGATTTGCCGCAAGCTAAAATTTTGTCAAGGGAGCTCATACAAATAAATTTCAAGTCAAAATAATAACAAATGAAAAATTGGAGCAAGCAACCTGTTTTAAGAAACTAAAACACTGCGCCGTTTATATAATGTCGACCTTGAACATTGTAATTCCTCAAATATGGACACAGTCACAGTGAACCAAACCTTAAGTAAAACTGTTTGAATACCTTTAATCAGCTCAAGAGCGCTTACCACATGCAGTCAGCAATCAGCAGCAGCGGCAGTGCAACAATAGCACCAAAGTGGCAAGCGTCAAAAATGTCAATGACAAAAATGTTTTAACAGTTAAACGTAACATGATGGCTTGAGTTTGTGTAAGCCATTCGTATGCGGCGGCTGCAAAAATCGAAATCCCAAAAAACAGCGTGATCATAAACAAAATGAGTATGAAGTTTACAAAACTTCATAGCAACAAAAACGTAAGCTAAATAAAAATAACAACAAATGCTGCTGCGCAAGCGCACACACACAATCTTTTTTGGCCTATTGTACTTTTTTTATTTATTCCTAAACTAATTCAAATCACAATTTTGTTCAATGGCCGAAATAGCGTTTGAAGTCTTCCTGCAAAACATGCGATTCAATGTTCGGTGCTGAGCAATGAAGGAGACGTTGAACGTTGAACAACAGATCCACTATTTTTACTGATTGTGAGTGTCGAGTTTAACACTGGATCATTGTTCCTGTTGTGTGTGCTCAGATTGTAGTCAAAATTTCCAGTTGTGCCGATATGGCTCCATGTGATGTTGTGCTGCGTAAACTGTAGATGGGCGTTTGCTGAAAGAAAAGAAAGATACATGAAATATATATCTCTTTCATATAGAATGGACCGACCCTACAAAGTTTGTTAGGGGATATGAGTAAACTTAATAAGACTTTTAACTAAAAGTATTCTTCGTTTGTTCTGATGAGAAGATGTTAAGAACACAAAAAGTACTAGGTTTTCCTTTTCATATGCAGGGCAACTATGTTGACGTTGCATACTTATGTTAAATATCCATAAAAGCTTCAACAACGGCTAGGGCCGCGAGAGAAAATGCGGCACTCGGAGAGACCATAATTTCTGGGAAACGTATGTATGAGAACATATTCGAAGCGTATACTTTATGGGAGCGACGTTACTGCCATTGTCAACAAGACACATGTATACTTTGAGTGCAAGTCGTCAATTTTTTTAAGTTTTGTAGAGAAAGTCGTATTTTTTTAGACTGCTTGGATCTACTATGGTCAGCTGATATTCGAATCAAGCTTTGCTAAAGAACCCAATTAAATGGAAAAAAAGCGGTATAGATTCCTATAATTTAAAGATGATACAAGTTTGAAAACTTTTCCGGATGAGAGCACACCTCGATTTTCCGAATGATTTTACAGCTCTAGAGCGATTTACATTTTTCGGCTGTCGGGGAGGTACTACATCTTTTTATTTTGTCGAAATACTACTCGTAGTGCTATAAGATTCCACTGGGAAAAGTTTTTGAAACCAGTTCAAAAATTCCAGGAGCCACCTCCAACATGTAATCATAAAAACCAAGTCACAATCTTTATTAATTAAAGCAAATAGATTCCCAATAAACACATCGTTGCAAAATACGATGCGGCACATTTACAGGTCGAAACTTTACGGAAAAGTTAGCTCTTGCTTACGCAATGGCGGACATTTGGCGAATGAGTAGAATTGTGTATGAAAATTTCATTCAAAACTACATAAGTGATTAATATCTTGTTTCTAATCATTCGAAATAGGTTTGTGAGACGTTAAAGTGGAAAAGTTCCTATTTTATATGATGCTCAAAGTTATCAGTACTTTAAATGGTAATGCGCATACGGCATTAATGATTTTTGGATATGTTGTATTGAAAGGGCAACTGACACAAAATTTACGGCAGGACAACTTTTGGAGCCTTCAAATCAGCTGTAAATAATTGGATTGGCAACAACTTTATTACATTTATGTCGTTCAAAAATAATGATTGGACATTTCTTTTAAAGAAAAAATAATTTTGTTTCTTTAGAAAAAACATACCACGACACCCGAAAAATATGTTTGCAAGTTCTACTAGGTATTATTTAAAAAATATTTAATTGCGTTTTTTTTTTATATATATAATAATATTTATTTATTTTACTAAAGAATCTCAATACAAATATCATAAACACTTTTAACACACCTCGCATGCCATATCGTAAACACTTAATCCATTCTGTCTCCTCTGGATATGACTGTAAGACACAATCAATCCAATGATGCCGGGAGAAACAGTCAATCAACTACAAAAGATTTAACTCCTTTGACTCAACACAAAACACTGAATGCTGCAACAGGAGGAACCATCTGCTTTTATAGACGCGACCAGACAAAACAAAAAGAAAGAGCGAAGAAGACGATCTTCATCTGAAAGACTGTTAACTCTTTTTACTTGAAAGTTCATTTTATGTGGTGGTTGCAGTTTGTTTTTGTTAAGTTCATCTCGATCTCGCTCGATCAGTTGCTTTTAGCTTTTTTTTTATTTATCCACCACTATTTTATGTTTTGGATTTTTTATGCCTGGCTCTGCTGTCTGTCAATTTTTCAGTCTGTTGTCTGTTGTTCATTGTAAATACGCGTTAAGGGATCTGGAACGACCTTTTGTCTCAGATTTTGCTGATCATATGTGCACTTAGAAAACAAATCGTGTTAAATTTGAGAATAAAAAAATAACCCTTTTCATATCATTTGTTCTCAATTTAAATAAATGTTTCTTGTTCAATTTGAAAATTGTTTTTGTTCCTAAATAAAATTTCGTTCATTTTATTTTAACAAGCCTCGTCAAATATTTTTTGCTTAAATTTCCTAAGTGTGAGTGGAGCGTCTGTGTCAATGAAAGAGAAAATTTTTAGTTTTTTCTTTTAGATATTTTGTTGCATATTAAGACTCTACGCAGCTATAAAAAATATATTTTAAGAAAGGGGTGGCCCTTTTTACTTTAAAAATAATATATTTCTTGTAATACGTGTTAAGAAAATGTGCTTCTTTTTCAACTTTTTACTCACTTTAAATGGAAAAATAGAACCAAATTAACGACAACAAATATTTCGCTCATTTTATGATCTTTCTTAAAATTCATCAATAGCAAGTAGAATTTTAGCTCCGGCCCTTAAAGTCTGTCCATCTCGATTCCATTTTATTGTTAAAGCACAAAAAAGACCATTCCAACGATTTATGAATCATTCAGAACCATAGTGGATGATGTTCATATAATATAATTTTGAGTAAAACTTAATAGAATTCTCACCACCGCGGGATACCTAAGCGACTTTATTCTTATTTTTCAATAGATTCAATAGATTAAATTTTGTATCTAACAAAAAGTGAATCTTAAGGGAAATGGAAACTATTGGTGATTTGAGAAAGTATTTATGAATATAATATGTATATTTCTTTCAGAATTCATTTGTGTTATTGCAAAATAAATTAGGCATTATATCATATATAGGTCAGAATTTTCATATCCATTTCTATCGGTTGACATATCAGTTCAAAGATATGGCTGGCCTACCACTCAGTTGGTTAAGTATTGGCGTACAATGAGTCCAATTTTAGTATCGTTAAATAAAATTCATTTCCCAGCTAAGATTTGGAACAGAAATGGCTTTTTTAGATAATTAAAAAAAAAGATCGATCTAATAAGGGGCTCATCAAATGATGATAAATATCAATATGGTGGCTTTCAAGTTTGAACTATTGAGGTTTTTTATAGATATTTTTTGTTTTTTTATCATCATATTTGAAAATAATGATTTTGTAAAATATAGGTAAAAATTTAAAAAGAGCAATTCGGAAAATTTTGTAGGTTTTGCGTTAGTGAGAAACACAGTTATGGCCATAATTTCAAATTTATGATGTTATGACAAAAGTCATTGGAAAACAATCTTTTAAAAAAATATTTCAAAACAGTATATAAAAATACATATTTTTCTTATTATTTTGACCAATTTTTTTAAGCTAAACAAATTTTGGGGTCGTCGGTGACCATTTGACATGAAAGTATATAAATATTTTTGTTAAATGTTTACAATAGAAGCCACCCTTTAACTAACCTACCGTCTATATTACTCGTACGTACCATCTCTGGCGAACATTGCGATCAAAACAAATTCAAAAATCATTTTAAATTCGATATTTAAGCTGATTAAACAGCAGGGAATACGACCACTCCAAAAAAAGAAAAACTTAAAACGAGAGAACCCAAACTGGTTCTAAACGATTGTTAACAAATCATCGCTACTACACTTGCTTTTGGTCCGTTTGTGTATTAAGCCAGGTGTAAAGTTTCAACTAAAATTACGCAGTTGAGTAGTCTGGAATACTGTGCTCCTCACTGAAATTACAGATCTGTGACCGGCACTCTGTAAATGGCCTTGAAAGAGTTTAATCGATGTTCTGTACTCAATTATTTATGTCTTCTTTACAAAATGAAAACATTGAATGCTTCTCACATCCGTCGACCATATAAACTGTCAGACTAAAATCTTTTATTTCTGTTGATTATAATCGCGTTCAACTCGTATATATTTCTTATTTGCTCAGTGAGAACTATTCTTGAGACTTTGGCAAATAAAGCAGGTGTTCTCTGAGTAAGCCACAGAAATTATTTCGTTGGGGGATATACTGGTTTGTAAGAGATAACAAATAGATATATACACAAACTGCAAGTTTTTACGGTACTGGTTTAAGTCAACAAAGAAGACTAGTTGGATCATTTTATAAAAATTCAGTTGAGAATTGAAGAAGAACTATTATCATTCACAAAGTTTTGTAAAAATAATTTCACCATCAATATCAATAATAAAGTAAAGCTGTAGCCCTTCATCTTTTCGTATACAACATTCATATGCTTAGCTCAAATCGTTACGCCTATCAGCTTTATTTGAAATGAATTCAAAAAAACTTGCCGACATTTCATACTATCTGCTCGATTATAAATTCCTTTGTTTGTATTGTTTCTGAATTGCTTTTGCTTGAAGGACCCTCAGTGGACTCGTGATGCAACAACAAGCAAAAAACAATAAAAGGACTGCATCAACAAGGTAACGCAACGTAATTCACCTTTTGCAGTATCTTGAACTTTAAGTTGGTGGTTCCCATTGTATATTGACACGGCATATCAAAGTAAGGTCTTTTTTTTTTGCTTTATTTTCTCAGCAGAACAAAACGAGCTTTCCATATATTCTATTTAAATCAAACCGCTTAGCTTGAGGGACTTCATAGACTTTGATTTTATATCATCACTATTATGAGTACACTTTGATCCTTGTGCACAGATTTTTTACATATATTTTCTTTCTTCCATAAGAACCCCGTCGAGTTTTGATATCCCAAGCTAGTTATTAAACAGGATTTAGATCGCAGACAGTAATGCGTAATATTGTGAAATTTAAATTGTTACTGACATATCTCGGTTAAGAAAAATAAAACCGAACATATAAACAATTGGAAATCATAAAAGTGCAATGACCGTTGCAATGCATCCTTGCTATTGCTGTCGTTGAGATGATTTCTCACATCTACTTCTTGTGCAGAATTTGCATTTGAATAGAATGTTATAGCATGTTATTTTATACACATAGAGAAACTAATACAATTCTTGAAAAAATGTGTGTACTGTCTTATAATCAACGTTTATTTCAGCGGCATTATTAAAATAAATACCAGCAAAGTTAAAATTATGTAACTCTAAATATGTGTAGATTTGTGGGTTTTTGTCCACCCTTTTATCATTTCTGCTGCATTCAATATGACAACATAACACTTCTTAATAATTTTGGAAAACCACAAGATCTTCTGATAAGAAGCAAGAACAAACACAAAATCAACATTTTGTTCAAAAACAAGCTTTTGACTTTGAAAATCGTAAATCTTGACCTTTTTATGGAAAATTTTTCATCTGTATCTTTTATTCAGATTGAATTTCTGTCCCGTTAATTGGAAACGAGATAAAAGTCAACAATTTTTTTTTTTCATTTGACCATGATTAACTTGCATATAAATAGCTTCACGTTAAACAGCCTACGCTAGTTGATTTCGATACATACAATATTGGCCATCGGCTTCTATACATTTCTCCCATCTTTCAGGTAATTTATGAATAGCATGCCAGAAAAACTGATTGTCTTTTGCGGCAAACCATTCGTCGAGCCCCTTTCCAATTGATACGAAGAGGTGATAGTCAGAAGGTGCCAAGTCTGGGGAGTACGGCGGGTGCAGTAGGATGTCCCATCCAAGCAATTTCAAGGTGAATTTCACTAATTTTGCTGTGTGAGGCGGCGCGTTGTCGTGTAACAAAATCACTTTGTCATGTCTTCTGGCCCATTTACCGAGTTTATTGATTTTCGCTATTGCTCGTTAACGTTTTATTTTTCAATTAGTGAAAATATCCATCGAAGAGTTGAAAAAAGATGCCGAAGAATTCGCGAAATTTCTTGGTGAAGCGACACGCGAACGGGTAAAGAATGCTTTACAATCAGCCAAACATGAGGTGGAGAAGGAAATTATCAACTTGGAAATGAAAGCGAGAATAGCAGAAGAACGTAAAGCTGGTGGTGATATTTTACAAAAAAGGTATTTGGTTGAACTCACAGAATATGCTTGGGATCAGAGCGATAAATTCGTCAAGCTGTTTGTTACCCTAGAAGGTGTGCAAAATATTGATCCGAGTCAAGTTACAACAACTTTCACTGAAAATTCCATGAATTTGCTGGTACAAAATCTAAATGGCAAGGACTTTGGGCTAACCGTTAATAATTTATTGAGTCAAATTGATGTCGAAAAAAGTTATAACAAAGTTAAAACTGGTCTTATAGCAATTTATATAAAGAAAAAACATGAAGCACAAAATTGGGATCATTTAACTACCATACAGAAACGTCTCAAAGAGAAGCACGATAGTGAATATAAAGCAAGCTCGGAATCAGGTGAAGATGTGTTGGTTAATATTATGAAAAAAATGTATAAAGACGGTGACTCCAAAACAAAACAAATGATTGCTAAGGCTTGGACAGAAAGTCAGGAAAAGGCACGAACAGGCCCCAGTGAATTATTAGGTAATGAGATGAATTAAATTAAAATTTGCTGAGGATTTGTGCTGAAGTAAGAGTACTATCATATATATGTATGTCTTGAGTAAACATTCTATTGAAATGTGATTTAGATTTACAATTTATAATACATATACATGTACATGTGCCTAAAAAAAAAAAAAAAAAAAAAACGTCTATTGATGTTTCTGCTAATTTCCGTTGAGTTTGAGTTGGGTCATCATCCAATAACTCCTGCAATTGCTCGTCTTCGCATTTTAATTATATATCAGAGCGCTCTCTGTCTTTCACATTGAAATCACCACTTTTAAATTACCGAAACCATGTCTCACATATTCTAATTGATGAAGCGTGTTCACCATATATATCTAACAGCAAACGATGACTTTCAACAGCCTTTTTCTTTTGTTTAAATAAGAAAAGCAATGCGTGCCGCAAATTTTCTTTTTCAGGCACAAAACTCGACATGATCACTGAACGATAAAACAAAGACAATTTGTGTGTGTTTCTAGTTAAATGTCAGAGGAACCAAATGACGTATGTGTCAAATTAATACGCTGCGTACTTTTCGCCAGCGCCATCTCTTAGTTGAACCGGAAAAAATTTATGCATACACCTGGTACATTACCAACTTTCCCTGAAACTTTCTCCGTTGAATAACACTGTGTGTTAGGCTCCAATCTACCATCAGATTTTGGCCTAAGCGCCACGATTTTGAGATAACAGTCAATGAACCGGGAATTGACATTATACTTGAACTTTATTAACATTATCCTTGCTGTTTTAGAATCTCATCTAATAATATAGAAATAAATTTCAGCATTTCACGCGATTTATAGTGACGAGCCTGATCATTTCTTTAAGACTTTTCTATCCGTGTAGGCAATACACTAGACATGTTCAAAATAGCATGATGTTCTAGAATTCTTTGGGAAT
Source organism: Meiosimyza decipiens (assembly GCA_963680825.1). Lineage (NCBI taxonomy): Eukaryota > Metazoa > Arthropoda > Insecta > Diptera > Lauxaniidae > Meiosimyza > Meiosimyza decipiens. The sequence goes on along the minus strand of OY804259.1, from coordinate 83,116,454 downwards.
GCTTAAAATTGGAAAATTTGCTCTTTTTCGAGTATATATTCGGTGACGTAAGTAGACATAAGGAAGTACCAAAAAAAAATTTACCGCTATTTTTCAAGTCTAAATATAAGGAAAAAGTCTGTGATCGCTAGTAGATCTTTTGTTTTCCTTATTCATTAGCTCAAATCCTTTGCTATTTTCATCATATTCACCTAAATACACTAACTATTATCTTAAATTATCAAATTATGGTGCTTCAAGTCACACTACTTTTGATCAACATCATAGTTAATCACGATGGATCTACAACAATATCGAAAAGTACTCTCATCGTGATTTTACTACGAGATGACCAAATGAATTGTAACCTGAAGTACAAAAACACAGTGCTGATACGATGTATATAGTTTATAGAGGAAGCGTTCGACGAAGTTGTACAAGCAGAAGACATTGATTAAAAATCTTAATCTCTTTGACATAATAAACAACTTAACTATTAAAAATTTTATATCACAAAAAAAAAAAAGATTTCAGGCCACTCCAATGAACAGACGTGACTAGGTGGAAAGTTGTTCTTCAGTAGAATGACTTTTTGTAGCAAAAAATACCATGTGCTCCATAAGAGAACCGAAAAATATAAAATACCTTTCAGATGCCTTTGGTGACAAGAGAAGAAAATTTAAGGCCTTACTTAAAGTCATTCACTTTGTAGTTGTACCTTATTGATTACCCAGAAATTGGGTTAGAGTTTGACATATTCTGTACTCTCAGGAATCTGTAGCACAACCAGCAACGTTCAAGTAAATATTTTTTTACTTAAATGTTCTTTCAAATGAGTTTTTTTTCTCTATTTTACTGTGCTAGCGCTTGATTTAGGTCATTTTCGGTAGCAAAAAAAATTTCACTTGCAGAAAATGTGTTCAAAAACATTATTTGTAAAGGACAAATTACACCTTGACTTAACATTTAGTATCGATCAGCACACTCTGTATGGCACTTAAAATTAAGGAGCGAAAATAAGTTGTTAGTTGGTCTCTCGATGCGTAAATTGTACATACGCATCGAATCGTGTATTCGTGTGAGTTGCATTAACTCTGGCGACGGAGTTCATCATCGCTCCAGGAGGACTATATGCGCATATGAAAATCTTCGAACTTAAACTATGTATAATCTTAAAAAGTTTCGCTTATGGTAAATGCTGATATTTCCACTCTTATACTTCAAGTGATGGTAAGAATTACGTTCTTCCTTAAAAAATTGGCTGTGTAGGAAACTAAGTATTAGTATTAACTTTGTGTTTATATTTTCGTTGAATCATTAACATTTTTTAATAAATAAATTTTAACAATTACTCTGAACTAAAGACCAAATTATGTAAGTAAACGGTTTTCAATGATGGTAAGCTGGGGCTGCATACGATGCGTATTGTGTAGCTGGAGCGGCATAGTGAGCAACGGGAGCAGCAGCATATGATTTTACAACAGCGGGAGCGGCATAATGAGAAGGAGCTGCATACGATGCGTATTGTGTAGCTGGTGCTGCATAGTGAGCAACTGGAGCCGCATAATGGGCAACTGGAGCAGCATATGATTTCACAACTGTTGGAGCAGCATAGTGGGCAACTGGTGCAGCATATGACTGGACGACAGATGGAGCAGAATAGTGTGCAACTGGAGCAACAGCAACAGACTTAACGAGTGGTTCACGATGAACAACAGCATTGAAACCATTGACATCATCAGCGGTATATTGAACAGTGCGTTTGTAACCATCAGCATCGATTAGTGAGTATTCACCACGAACAACATCACCATCACGTTCTTCGAATTGGCTCTTGGAATCACCAGTTAATTTATCATCAACACCATATGAGAATCTGTATTGTGGATGTGGGTCATATTCCTCTGATTTAACTACCACTTGCTGTGCGACAGCAATGGGAGCTGCATGAACAGCAACTGGTGCAGCATTGTGGTATACTGAGGCAACTGGTGCGTAACCGGCGCTGGCAACAGCTACAAAAGCGAGTGCAAAAATAAACTGCAAAAGTAAAATTAATTAGTGAATTTCATCGAAGGTGTGATTTGGCTGTACCTACCTTGAATGCCATTTTATTTGTTGTGGATATTTGGTTCTTTCCAGAAGTAAGCACAAGAAGCGAATGATATAATTTTTTAATTCCTTGTCATTTATATACTTAAGTGATTTATGATTTGTGGCAGTTTAGATTTCGCACCTTACGACAGACTCATTGTTCTTTCATCGATTTTGTTTTCATGGGTGTCAAACCAGTTTCGATTTCTAAAAAATATTCAGAGAAAAAAAGACAAAAGACTTAACTATTTGCGACACTTTACGTACATTACGCGGATACTGAAATTATTTATGCTCTTTTTTGCATTCGTTATTTCCATAACATGATCGACAATATTTTGATTTATAAAATAACCAAGTGATTGAGGGTTGTGTTGGATAAATCCATGATATTAAAATATTTCTAATGTTGCTATCGAGATATGTTTCGTTTTTCTGATATGAAGATTCTGATTTTAGATCTTTGTAAGCCTTACATTCAACTTAGATTTTAAAAAAATAAATTCATTCGATTTGAAAATATTGCTACAAATTAATTGTTGTTAATGTTTTTCCAATAAAACTTTTATTACATTGAATAGGCAAAGAAAATTATGCTATGATCCCAAAAATCGGTTTGTTAGAATTTTTTATAAAATACAACGCGTTGCAACGATCCGCTCAAAATTTGAAGTTTGAGTATATTAATCTTAAAATTTTTTCTTCAGTGTTTGTCTTGATCTTGCAACAACAGTGGTCAAAATATAAACGAATAAGAACTAGACTGATTTTGCTCATCACTTTTCTGCCCCCATTAAATAGGAAGCACTTTCCGCGAAAATCAAAAATTTACAGAGAATAAAGAAAACAAACTTCATCATCTGAAAACTGAAGTTAGGGTCAATATAATTTTTAATATAACGCATCACTGAAATGGATTTATGACTTTTTAATGTCATAAAAAGGTGCATATTTTTAGTCGGACATCGGAATGCTGGAAAATAGCATTAAGCAAAAAGTTGACCTTCTAACTTATCAGGGCAATAGTAATGAAGCAACGTTAAAATATTTATTGAAAAATTATAGTTGTCGGTAATTAATAAAATTTTATTTTACCAATAAGTATTCTGATTTAACTTAATGTTTTTCAATAATATTTTCAATCAGTTCGGAATTGATAATATCTTAGGTCCCTTATATACACATACCCACTGGGCGCAAAGCTCGTAAATAAAAATTCTTTTGAAATTCAGACAAATATCCAAGAACATTTATTTCAGCGTCACTCAAAGCAAAATATATATATATTGTATAATTTTGATAGAAAAAACCTTCATAGCTAAAAATATGTTCAAGAATATCAAAGAAAACTATTTAACTGCAATATTTTTTTAATCTCACATATCCTCCCGTTTGATCCTTTGCAATGTTAGTTATTGATTACCTTACTACTTTCTGCAAAAATTTCGTCCTGAAACCGCAAAACCTTTTAATTTTAAATAGGTGGATAAGTTTTTTGACAGTCACGGTTCGATATTTTTGCGGCATCAATTTGTTCCGAAAAGAAATGTTATCAATATAATCAGCATTTAAAATTGATGACTAATTGAAGTTATTATGCAAATGTTGCAAGTTAACTGAAACAAGTCCTTTTAAAGCGTTATAAAAGAACACTGCAAATTTTTGATTTGATTAGCTTATTAACTGTGAAAGGTTAAGTCCGCTGTTAAGTTCTAAATAAAAAACTATATCTGTGACACACAGTTTTCACCTACAACATACGTATGTTTATATGTACGACAGCATGAAATCACTCGAGAAAATAGTCTCTGCTACATATCCTAACAAATCTGAGGTAATATTAACTTGCTGAGTAATTACCGAATAAATCATTTGAAGGAGAAAGTGAATTCAGGTTCACGGAAGAATATATGTAGTTCAAAGTTGATTCATTAAGCCGAAAAATATCAACTTCATAGTTGGAAAAAGGTTTACTGTATCACTTAGAGCAAAACTAAGGTCACCATTATTCAACATAGATGTCAAAATGCTGAATCCATCCTTTGACTGAATAAAGCTCCAAAGAGATTTTGGAGTATCTCTGACATTATTCTCACCGCGTAGAAAGAAGAAAAGAAAAGAATTTTATTTAGAAAATAAAATTCTCTCATATTGCTCTAATTTATGTACCTACTCTATTTGAAATTGGCTTAAACAAATTCATAAATTTACTACCCATAAATGTAACTCGTACACTTCTTGGTTGCGTTATCTCAAACAACTAGCCCCATCACCTTATCAAATTTCATGTAATATTTTTCGGAACTAGTTGCATTCCTTTAAAAACTCTCTCACTATGGGGCTTCATTTCAATTTGGCTACCAAGATTCTATATAACGAACATTTCTTCCATAAGATATTGTTTTGCATTTCATTATTTGCAACAAAATGTAGAAGGCCATGATAATAAGACAAGCACTTGCTTTATTCATAAATTGCAACAACAATAACAGCAAGATATCGTGGTAGTTAAGTAAGAGGAATTGCCGATTAAGAGCAAAATCAATTTCATATAAAAGTTGTCCACGATTTTAAAACCAAATCATTCACTTCTTGTCTTCACTTCAGTAAAGAACCTAAAAATCTACCACTACACATACAAAATGGCATTCAAGGTAAGTTCAGCAAATTCACCGGCCTTATCTTCCGTTCAACCTCATTAACGGATTATTTATTATTTTCATTTCTGCAGCTTGTTTTTGCATTCGCCTTTCTTGCTGCTGCTAGCGCCGGTTACGCACCAGTTGCTCAAGTCTACCATGCTGCTGCACCAATATCTGTTCATGCACAGAAAGAGGTAGAAGAATACGACCCACATCCTCAATACAAATTCTCCTATGGTGTTGATGATAAATTGACCGGTGATTCAAAGGATCATGTAGAAGAACGTGATGGTGATGTTGTTCGTGGTGAATATTCCCTAATCGATGCTGATGGTTACAAACGTACTGTTCAATATACCGCTGATGATGTCAATGGTTTCAATGCTGTTGTTCATCGTGAACCACTCGTTAAGTCTGTTGCTGTTGCTCCAGTTGCACACTATTCTGCTCCATCTGTCGTCCAGTCATATGCTGCACCAGTTGCCCACTATGCTGCTCCAACAGTTGTGAAATCATATGCTGCTCCAGTAGCCCACTATTCCGCACCAGCTGTTGTTAAATCATACGCTGCTCCAGTTGCTCACTATGCTGCTCCATCTGTGGTTCAGTCGTATGCAGCTCCAGTTGCCCACTATTCCGCACCAACTGTTGTTAAGTCCTATGCAGCTCCAGTCGCACATTACTCAGCACCAGCTGTCATCAAGTCATATGCTGCACCAGTAGCTCAGTATGCTGCTCCGGCTGCTCATTACACCAGCTACGCTACGCCATCAGTTGCTTATCATCATTAGGACATTGAAGGGAAAATACTCAATTTGTTACATAATTACTTATTAAGCTTTGTTGAAAATAAAAGTATGAAATATTAGAAAATTTTTGGCTTCCATCCTTTAATGCAATTTTTATATATACGCGGAGAAAACGATTTGTTTGAGGATAACAAATATACAGAACAACCAAATATGTATTTGAGTTAGACATATTATGTTAGGATCAAATAGTGGTATATGTTCGTTGAAGCATTATTTAATTCAATTATTTAATTGCTCTATATCAAATACAATTTGATATATTCAAATGACTTGGCGTACATATAGGTGTGTGTATATGAAAGAGTTAGGTAGGTGATATTCCTCGAGTTCTCTAGTTAAAGGAAAAGTCCCTATGCAAGTCCCTTTGCATAGGAAAAAACTTTTTATATGGGGAATAGAATAATTTTATCGTTATTCTGAGATACCAAATCCATGCAATCATCATCAAGATTACTGTGTTTCCTAAAAAGACCTGGCGATAGGCAAAAATGTCATTGATTATCATTGAGGGCAGGTTTCAAGATCGACTGCAAGGAAACAGAGTAAGCTATCAGTTTTTTCGAGACCGAGCAAAAGATTCAACTCTAGATTATGGTTATAGACTACATCTTAAATTTAAAACCAAAAACCTAAGGCTAATTCTGCAAACAAAAAGATTCAATAAAATTTAATGATCGGGAAATTGAGAGACGCATGAAATTGAAAAGTTGTTCTATATTGTATTGTTCTTCGTACAGCCACTATGAGGAATAGATGATTATGTATCAGTTGATGTCCTGTGACATTTCAACGTCAATGCCGCTAACATTCACATCAAATATAGCAAGTACATTTTCTCTCCCATTATGCTCTGATCAGATATGCTCATTGGACACAAATCGGTTGCAGTTCAATATGGTACTTTGTGCTCTGCCTTTGGCTATGCAGCCCGCAGGAAACAAAATTGCTTCTATCGCTTTGTTCACGGCAGTGGTAGTCCAGAGTTACTCCTAGAGGTGCTTAAAAAAGTTTAAAACTGTTTGTCATAAGTTGTGCCATACTTAGTTTCTTTTTCGTGTGTAAGTATTACTTCCTCATAGCATTAGAGATATGTTTTAGTCCCTAATCTATATGAGGAAACATGGGGTTAATTCAAAACTTTTTTACGAAAAATGATTTATTGCGGTCGCAGCTCCATTGTTTTAAGGAATTTTATTCTAAGGAATAGCATTTTTCCAGAACTTATTTAAATAATTGTTCGTTATTATTTTTATAGCTAATTCATGCGCGATTTAGATTATTGGATTTTACAAATAAATTATTGGATATCATAAAAGTACATATGTACACACAGATCACATATATTTAACTTTTACTACCTACTTTTTGTCTAAGTTAATTATGAATTTAATCATAATCGAGAAATAAAAATATGTTTTTCAATTCTATTGTCTTTATAATCTTGAAATTGGAAAAAAACTAATTAAGCTACTGTCATGAATTTGCAAATAAAGTGGGCGCCTTCACTGCCATAACCTTTGCCTTTCACTTTAATAAAAAGTTTAGAAAAAAAACCGAAAAAATCAATTATGTAATTGGCTTCTGAGCTCTTGACTATAAAATGGGGTGAATAACTTTGTGCAGAACAAATAACTGGAGTAAAAAAAAAGCCAATGAATAATTTATCTATTTTTCAATAAAAAAAAACGTTTGTACCACAAGTCATAAAAATAAATCAGTTATAACAGATCAAATGCTAAAAGCGGATTCTCTTAAAAAATTAAACTAAGACCATAATCGCATTATACTCACGCATACGTACCTACTTGTTGCCAACTTAAATACAGATTTTGGCCAGCTTATGACGGTTTAATGTACAACTGTCAAATTTAAATGCGTCAACGCATAGAAAAAAAGTTCCAAAACCGATAATAAGTAAGAAAAAAAATGTTCTTAGACAGCATAGAAAATATATCTACAAAACATGGTGTTAACATCGATCAGATAACAAGATCGGTAACATGTCATAAACAACAAGAACCGGAAGCGCGCTTACCACGTGCTTCACACAATATTTTCCCTCTATTGTTGACAAATGCTCGAATTACGTGATTCTAAGGCAACGTGATTTCAGCAAAATCAAACCAAATTTAATAAATCCAAACACATAATCAAAGACCATTGCTGATCGCATTAGCAGCGTAGATCATTAAGATCCAAAATAGTAGCAAATTAGGAAATTCCGCCGTTACCTGCTGTGGAATTTCAATGTCGCCCTCGCTACAGTTTCAATCAGTTTGGTAAATCAAATTGAACCGAATTTAATTGAATGACAGTGGGTATAATCGGTTAATTCATTTGTACGATCGTATATTTGCTAATTATTTTCAATATCCCTACACTTTTTGGGTAGGTGAATATTGACAGTGCGTAGAGTTTTTAATGATTTTATATGAAATATATTTTGCATGTACGATATAAATAAATATAAAGGGTGGTATACCAATTAATAATATGTTGTCATTGTATTCCTCAAGCTTATGGAGAAATATGGATGTATTCGAAATGTGGTTTTTATTTCTCCGATAGCAACTTTACTATACCAAATGGAAATAATAAATAAAACCCTATGTTTTTTACTTCTTTAAACTGCACATGAACTCATCTTTCAGCCCCTATGACTTGGTGCAACGAAAATGACTCTATATATTAAACATAACTGATGTTGAAAAAAGTTGTTGCATTGAATCGAAAGAAGCTAATTCCTTCAATTTATGCAAGTTTCTTATAAGCAATTCACATAAATTCTTAAGACTACTTTATTTTAATTGTATGTAATTGTCGGATATGATCGCCTTTAATTTTCCTGTCCCAAGTCACAACACTTTAAAGTAAATTGACGCAGCGAAAGCTATGTACCAAATGTAATGTTGCAAATAAAATGTCGGTTGATATATTTTTAAAATGTCGATTTTTTGATTTAACAATAAATCACTTTAAAAATAACAAGTGATCGCTTTTAATTGAACTCTCTATTATGAATCAAACAAATTGAGTTGAACGCCTAAAACGTTTCATTAAAAAGGAGTGCAGACTGAACACGTGCATTTTATCTTAATATTTTTCTATTAACCCTGAACTTGTAAGTGGCAAATAGCAGCATTAATTTGCCCGTACTGTGCTTCTGTGTGATATTTTGCGGCATTTCGTTTTTATTTTTATTTCGATTATAAGGTAAACTTATGGGGCATTCACCGAATTTTAAAGTTTTTGTAGCTAAGCTGACTAATTGTATTTATTAAAGCATTAATTATTTTGTACACATTTTTAGTTATTGCGTGACTTTGGCTTTTATTTCCAATTAAATTCTATTTCTATGTCTACTAAATTATTACATTTGGCTAATTCATGGAGCAGAGCTTGTTAGTTAAAATATATTTTAGCTGAAGTTTTTTCACGGTGGTCTTGAACGCGAAAAATGTTTACCGACGCTAACAAAAGGTTCGGCTTATCAGGAATCGCTTCCTGAACATTCTGATAAGAAAAAAAACAAGCCGTACTTGAAATTCTAGCTGATCATCACGATAGTGTGATGTTATATTTAGCAATGGTGTGTCATAGAAAAGATGTGGTGCCCGAGTCCTTCTTCCCAAATGTCTCTAGAGATTCCGCTGTAATATTTATAGAAATGGGATAAGCACCCTACATTGCGTTTTTGCTCAAAAGAGTCCATTGTAGTGATGATATTCTCATCCTGAAAAACTAGGGAACAAATTTTTTATTTTTCTTGACTTCAAGTCCCCCCAAAAAAAATAGTATGTACCAAATTTTTTACAGCGCAAACAGGGGATTTTTATCTTTAATTTTCGGTCCTATCGCCTATGTTTTAGCCTCGCACATAAAAAAATCGTCCAAAAACTTCAGCATTGTCATAGCCATGCTAATTACGTGGAAAACAAACTCTGTGCCGATTACTGGATTGATATAGGAAGCTACAATTTATAAAAAAAAACAAATATAATTTACATTTTTAATACTTATTTAATAGTGAGCTTTTCTAATTGACTTAAAGATATAAGCTACATGGCTAAGAAGGAGCATAGCTGTAGGAGCTAAACTTTATAGTTCTTAGATTACAATATGAAGAGAGTACATACTTTTTAAAGACATTCTAATTTATAAACAAAAATATTCCCATCCGAATCTGGTTGCATAAAAGATCAGTGATGATGATGAGCTGGATTATACGAATAGGTTACATATTGAGGTGTAGTAAAACGATGAACTGGAGCAGTATGCGCAAATTTGGCAAGCGGTTCACGCTGTACGACAGCATGAAAGCCATGATGTGGATCAGCAGTATAATGAACAGTGCGTTTGAAGCCATCAGCATCGATTAAAGAATACTGACCGCGAACAATATCACCATTACGCTCTTCATATTGACTCTTTGAGTCACCAGTCACCTCATCATTAACACCATAAGAAAATTTATATTCTGGATGCGGATCAAAATCTTCATCGTATCTTGTGCCATCATGATGATGTGCAATTGGAATTTGTGCTGGCTGATAAATGGTATCATCATGAGATCTTGCTACGTAAAGTTGCTTTTGTGCAATATGACCGGCGTTCATAATTGCGATGCAGCTTAGAATCAGTACGTACTAAAAGAACAAATTAAATAAAGTAAATATTTAAAAAAAAAAACATTTTATTTAATTAATATCAGAATACCTACTTTAAAGGTCATTTTGATGATATTACAGTTTATACTTCTTTTCCAAAATGAGTGCAACAATCGAATGTTAGTTCGCTGTGTCATCCTCATAGTTTTATACAAAATATTTTTGTCGCATCGTATTAATCTTTGAGATTATAAGCAATTTGTAATCAAAGATTCATTTAAATTACAATAAAATATTAAAACTATTACATAGTACACGGAAAATATATATTTAAAAAGCATTTGATTTTGTTGTAATTTGAATTAAAGACAGTCTTTTGTTCAACACCTTTGTGAAACGGTCGGCACATTTTGGATTTTATAAAATTTTCCGATATTTAAAAACTTTTATTCGACTTGTTCGATGCTTCTCACATATTTGTTTTGAACTCTTTGATATGCACTTCTTTAGTTTTTCGAATCTCTTCGAATATAATTGCAACATTTCCATACTCATCAACATTTTCCGGCTTTTATCGATATTTTATGATTCTTATCGATTTTCTACACAGTTCAAATATTTAATACCATTCAACTTGTTCGATATTTATCGACTTTAATTTACTTTTTCGATGTATGTCAACAAGTTTTGACTTTTATTGAATTTTTCGATTATATTTGTACAACTTTTTGTTGCTTTTAAGCTTCTAGTGTTCAAAAAACTATAAAAAATTTAGCTAATAATGATATCAAAGAAAAATAAAAAAATTTTAAGTACATGTATCGAAAAACATTGAAAAAAAATCGAACTGTATCGAGTAGTATGAAATAAAATTGAAAAGGGTAAACTTTCCATTAAAATTCAGTAGTGTCACGGTCTTTATATAAATTTATATTTCTTATTGCAACTATAGAAAAAAATTAAATATGTTTTGAGTACTCTATGACTTAAATTTATTAGTGACTATTGAAACTCGCGGCCTTGCAACAATAACAAGGTAAGGTAAGATGAGGGTAATCAAAAACATAGTCCCAAATAAAAAAAATTTTTTTCTTAAAATAAAAAAAAGGAAGTATACAATAATCTTTTTTAGCATAAATATGTTGCTTTGAAATATCTATTATTATAATCGACTCCATATATATTTTGCGCCAAAGCGTTACAAACCATTTCCATAAAAGCAATTTTATATTTTTAGTATAGTTGTATCTTTTCCTTTTTTTAGTAAATTTTGGTATCAAATTAAGAAAGATAACATTCGCCATATTTTCAGAATATTTATCCAAGACCCAAATGTCATCTCTGATCACAACGCATTTCGAGATGAACATTTGGCGAAGTGTAAGCAAGTTCAGGCGACTATTTCAGCGCACATCTTTGGGCACATATGAAATTTGTTTAAGCATCGTTAAATTCACACATCGCACGGCGAGTGCTTACACTCTTATTGTTATCTGTTAGTTAAAAAATTGTTGTATTTAGTTGCCAACGAAAAAAATATATATATTATACCGTATCAAACCTTACAAAAGTTTTCCTTCAAAATGACCAAAAAATTACTTTCCGTGTAAGCATTCACTTTTGACCCTTGTTGATATCAACTACACAAAAGCGTGTTGCATGGCAGAATAAAAGAAAACAAAAATGAAATGTGACGAAAGTGACAGTAAGTTAAAGCTGACACAGACTGTCTGACATCAAAACAGGTATGCGAACAGATTAAATAAATTATGGGTATGTTAAACAAGTTTGGGTTTGACCTGCACTATTCGTATGTAAAGTTTTAACGTCAATACATTAACATAACACACACATATGACTCTTAATTAGTTGTTAAAAGATCTGACGAAATTGACGAAAAGTACACATAGAATTGGGGCATTAATTGCATATCATTTTGTATAAAAGTACTTAGCCGCTGTACTGATTTATCATTCAACCATTAGCCTCATTCCAGCAAACAACTCCTCATTAGTTAAAAATTCAAATATCACAGAAATGGCATATAAGGTGCGTTGGTACTTTCAACATAGATGACTTTGCAAATAAAAAATAATCCATTTTTCCATTATAGTTCGTTTTAGTTCTTGCTTTCATTGCTGCTGCCAGCGCTGGATATGTTGCACCGCAACAGTTTTATCACCATGCTGCTCCTGTACAAGTTGCTGCTCCAGTCTATCATGCTGCTCCGGTTTATCATGCTGCACCTGTTCCGGTAGCTCATCATCAATTGTCCCAACAAGTTGAGGAATACGATCCACATCCTCAATACAAATTCTCATATGGTGTTGATGACAAGTTAACAGGCGACTCCAAGAGTCATTTTGAGGAACGTGATGGTGATGTTGTTCATGGTGAATACTCTTTGATCGATGCCGATGGTTTCAAGCGCACTGTTCAATACACAGCTGATCCTCACAATGGTTTCAATGCTGTTGTCCATCGTGAACCCCTTGTCAAGGTTGCACATGTTGCTCCAGTTCAACATTACGCTCCAGCTCCTGCGTTAGAATATGCGCATGCTCCAGTTTATCATCATTAAAGGCCATTCTGACTACGATTATTATTACACACCGATAGACATATTATTATAAATTATGATGCTAGAAAATATAAACCAATTCATTTAAATTTTTAAAAATTTCATTCATTGATGAAGTATCTTTTTGTTAATCATCTTGCAAGCCGCATTTAAAAGCTCTATTTGCATTCATTAGATTTTGGTGATATGGACACTGGTTTAATTTCAAGTTTTGATTCAGCGTAGTACACTCTAATCTTGTCACACACAATATGTCAAATAAGTCTGCTAACAATAATTTTGAGCTTCTTGTTTTTAATCCATAAGGTCGCTGATAGATCTTATGGATTAACTTTCTAAATAGTTATTCATTAAGAAAGACACAAAAGATTGATTAAAGGCTATTTCGCGAGCTTTATAACCCAATCACTAAAAGTTACGAATTTTTTTGTATGTAGTCTAAATGATAAACTATTTGCCTATAGATCAAGCGATTTATTGAAATTTGCAAGAACCAGAACAATTTGGCACAAAAATTAAAACATTCCATAGTTTTTGTATGGGAAAAAAACCCTTAGAATCGCCGGGAAGTGAAACCTTAGATTCAAAATTAATAAAAAATTTGGCTGTTAGCAGTCTAATATGACATAAATAATAAGACAACCGAGTATCAAAATGCACATATCCTATTCAAATTTTGAAATCAAAAACTTCGCAAGCGTATCCGCTGAAATAAAAATGGTTCTTGCCACTGAAGATGATTTTCTTTGAAAAGTCGTCATTATCTTCTGTTGCTCGTGTGGCGTATGGGCAAACATACGGCGCTTGAAATGGTCTGGAGGTTTAAAATTTTAGAAGTTTCATCAGAATGTGAACATACTTTACAATCGGAAGCACAAAGTTTTTGTATATATCCTTGGAAGTACAACATCGACGACTTCGTGATATGGCAATTTGGAGGTTTTAGGATAAAAATTCTATTTCCACTTCCCAGTTTTTATAAGATCGTGTAAAACTATTCATTTTTTAGCTTTAGATTCATTAAGTTGCGATTTTCACAACAGATAATTGCGACGGAAATATGATAAAGTTAAAGTGCACATAAGCAAATGAAGACGAAATTCCTCCTAAGCTACTGAACTACATAATTTTTACAAATAATGGGTCGCTCTTGCTGGATTACTACGCAGATGTATGTACATACTTACATGGTTATACCAAAAATTCCAACTAGGAAGCCCGGTCAGTAATTCAATTGCTTAGAGTTTGATATTGATAAGCTTTATTCGTTGAACTGAAATAGTTATGGACTTAAGTTGTTGTGCCGGAAATAGATTTAGAAGTGGACTTGAGTGACTTATCTAAATCAACATACACACATATATATGACAGGATTGTATGTCTTTCAAAAATCGTCTATGACAAGATAAAATATGTGAAGTTAGTCCGTGAAGCCCTTGAACTACTCTCCGACAAATATGGAACGAGTTATTTTATTACAAACAAAATATCGAATACCAAACGTTGTACCAACAAAGCCAGCTTATTTCTTACAAAATATTTTTTATTATTTACAAATATTAAATAAAAAACGAAATAACAGTCTTAAAATGGCATTAAATTCTATTGTAAATATCAGCTTAATCCCAGTGATGTAAATTATTTGATAAAGCAGCATACGAGATAGGGCTAGCAGCGTAGGCAGCTTTAACAATCGGTGCAGCAACAATATTTACCAGGGGTTCACGTTGTACGATGGCATTGAAACCATTCACTGCATCAGCGGTGTAATAAACTGTGCGCCTATAACCATCAGCATCAATCAGCGAGTACTGACCACGAACAACATCACCATCGCGTTCTTCCATTTGGCTCTTATTGTCACCGGAAATCGAATCCTGTACACCATAAGAAAATTTATATTGTGCATGTGGAACGTATGTATAAATATTTTTTGTAAGTACAGGAGCAGCATGCACTGTTACCGATGGAATTGCAGTATGCTAAATCTGTGCACTTGGTACCAAGCCAGCACTGGCAAAGGTGAGGAGTACGAAAGAACAAATTAACTGAGAAAATGGAAGAAATTGGAATATTTAATAAAAAAAAATGTGGTTTTATTAAAATGCATTATGAGATTCTCAGTCTGGTAATACAATGAAAGCATATTTAGTAGTTAAAAAACTGTCCATGAATCAGAGATAGCACCGTCTTTGTTATGCTGTAAAAGTTCTAAAATGCCGATTTCAACGTACTCCATAATTTCGTGTTGACACGTGTAGCTTAAATATGCATTCGTATCAGCAGACTATCGTCCAAAGATTTTTATTTCATTTAAAAGAAATATTTCTCCAAACTAAGAAATAAACTACGAACCTTGAATGCCATTTTTCTGATACTGAAAACGTTAATTTATTACGTACTGTCGACTGAAAACTGATGACACTTCAGTGAACCTTTTTGCATTTTATAGTAAAAATTTTTTTTGCATTTTTCAATTGATTCGAAAGTCAGCGTAATAAGTATTTGCCAGTCATATAGAGTGTCATCATTTACGAGTAAAGACGTTCATTTTGCAGTTTGAAAATTTATAAAATTAGTCTCAATGATGCAGCTAAGTAGTTATGTTAAAAAAAAAAAAAATCATGTATAATAAAATGATGAAAATTGGTGACTGTCAAAACGCAATGCGTACTGTGACGCCAAAATATTTGCTCTACATTTGCGGTATATTTGCAGCGTGGAAATTTTTGGACAAATTTCGTTCGCTTGCACGTAAAATTTTGAGTAAAAGCTAACGTTTGGTAACGCATCGCATCGATTATATAAAATGTGGAAAACACAAAACA
Source organism: Meiosimyza decipiens (assembly GCA_963680825.1). Classification (NCBI taxonomy): domain Eukaryota; kingdom Metazoa; phylum Arthropoda; class Insecta; order Diptera; family Lauxaniidae; genus Meiosimyza; species Meiosimyza decipiens. The sequence goes on along the minus strand of OY804259.1, from coordinate 83,100,911 downwards.
GACGCTTATGAAAAAATAATAAGGGTGATATCTTTGGTCTCGCAAAAAATTGAGTATTCCAGCGCGTTGTGTCGCCTACTTGTGAAAACTTGCCTAGTTTTTCCGAACTTGTTTTAACTGTGAAATTTGGCTCCATTCTCTTAAATAATTTTCTATAAGCTTTTGCTTGTATGGGAGGTGGCTTGATTTTTTAACGAAATTCGAAAAATTTTTATCTGATACTAGACCGAACCATTGAAATTTGGTTTCATTACCTCAAATCATTCTCTCAGCATAAAAGAAAAAAAATTTCTAAAAGAATCAGAGATGTGCAATCGAAATGGAAACGGATATGATGTGGATTGCCCCATATGTACACAAATTGTATTTTTTTCGTATTTTCGACCATATTTTGGTGTGCGACAGTAAAATGGCGAGGAAGTTCGTTGATAAGCGGACGAAATTAGAATCAGTTAAAAAAATTTTTTGAATGATGATAAATGGCATTTTCAACACTCCAGGTGTTACAAATTTCAATTTGCAGAGTCAATTCGAAGTAAAAGTTTGCGTTTTCGGACGCAGTTTTTTCAATGTATTTCTGCAATTGGCTAAAAACTTTGGGCAAAATAAACAAGTGCTTTATAAGGGCAATTGTATTTGAATGAGTCAGCACGAGTCAGTAGTGGCAGCAACAACACTTAAAACCAAAGGCAACGGAGAAGCTTTTTCCATTGTTTCGGTGATATAAAAAGCTTTTGGCTTACATTTGGTATAAACGTAGCACAACAATAAAAACAATTTATACAAATTCATTCATGACAAGCGTAACCAAGTTAACAGTTATTTCATTACACTCGTACACATGCGCATACGTTCAATGGCAATTGAACAAAAACAAAATCAAAACAACAACAACAAATTCAAATTTAAGTAGCAAATTCGATACAAGCGCACCCAGTCAGACGCTGTAACAAGTGCGCATAACGCAAACGAACACAACGTGGTAGACCGAAATGTCATAATTAGATTACTTACAATTTTATTGGGACGCATACCGCCATGAGCCTTTTCTGTAAAAATACTCGGTGTGGTAGTGCGTTTTTTATTCACTCATACCTGTGATAGATTATCGGTATTGGATAGTACACTAATCGACAAGTTGAAAAAAAAAAAATTACTAAGTAAGTTATCTTTCTCCATGCCGCGTAAGCGGTTAAAGCACGCCAAAGTCCCACATTTTTTTTAAAATGGAATCTTTTCCACAGTGGCGTCAATTCAGTAGGGCTGGGGAGGGCATTGTTCCCCCCCAAGGATCTGATACTAGTTATTATTCAATACATTAATTCAATAAACCCAGCTAATAGTGGTGGAATTATAATTCTCGCCCCCTAAAATATTTGGTGAAGTAACGCCACTGCTTTTTCGTTTCGCTCCGTGCTGACTGTTTTAACTAAACGTACTCGCATTAAAATTATCAACATTTACTTGAATAGCCATCTGCATATCATTTTGAAGCTATTGTTTGTATGGGAGATGCCACGGACTTCAGTAACTTTTTGTTTGATGATCCATTCTATATACTTTAGTGAAGTTTGGATCATTGTTCGTATTCAGCGGTGGGCATGAAAATCTAGCAAAATTGCACTACGAACAAAAACAATTGTCACATTAGTCGAAACACAATACGGCACTGTCGCTAATGCCTTTGTGTGTTGTTCTAGTTGTTGTGCGTCGAATAACGGTTCGGGCCATGAGGGCGGAGAGTGTCACTAAGTGCCCATCGCTGCTCTAGGTAATTATCCCAGCATAGTATTTTGAAGTTTTTGTTTGCATGGGCAGTGCGACTACCTCTCGTCATAACTCCAACTTTTTTTCAGGGTTTATCTAAGGTTTTCCTAGTATTTTTGTGAGAAATTTGGTTATACTACATCAAATAACTTTTTTAATATAACGTTTTTAATATTTTCCCTGTATGGGCGGTAGGCGTATTCGTTAACGGATTTTTTCCATTTTCAATCACAAGAAACTTTGAAAGTTTGAAAGTGTGACCTGTGTTTTAAATTTCATTTCATTAGAATGCTTGGTTTGCTACACGCAGACGCACACAGATAGATGGTGATCCAGAAGATATACACTTTCGTATATCTGTCTCGACCTCTTCTATGCGTTAAAAGCGGAATGAGAATGTGAGTGTTATCGAAAAATTACTTATAATAAAATGCAGTTGAAATAAGGGAAAGAACGTATAGGCAAAATCATGTTGCATGGTGTAATTAAAATATTCACTTTTCAGTTGTAATTGTATATTTTAAAAAGTTAAAGGCTGTCTTTTATGACGATGCGACTACATTACTCCAACAATAAATGCAGGAAAAACCCATATCAGTCCTAGCTAAAAACTCAGCTTATTTCTTATTCTTATCTAACTGCATATTGATTAAATTTAATCAGAATTTTTCGATTTACTTAGCAATTTCCGAAACACCTTTTTTTTTCACCTGTTTTTAATATCTATTGTGTCTAGTAGCGGTGCTTTAACATAAATGCATAATTCCTACCTATGCCTTCGAAAACAAATTCAATTTATCATGACAGAGATAAAACCAATATCAAGTTGCTCGCCTAACTCTTTTGTTTTGCTATGTACCACACACATACATACAATTGCTCATTAAAAGGGTGTGTTGTAGCTATTTTTTCTATGGTGCGGGTGAGGTTATTTCAAATACAAATTGCCGCAGGCATCAACGTAAACTGTGCGTGTGTCATGTTAATTATAAAATTTACAACAACAATAGAAAAAAAGCTTTTCATAGTGATATTTAAAAGCATAGACAAGAAAAAAAATATAAAAATACAATATTTGTGAAAAAAAAAAACCTTATGGTAAGTGGAAAAAATGTGAAATGGCACATGAAACAATCGATACATTACTCCGAAATTCCAATAAATCGTTTGACTATAAAAACAAATGCAACCAACGGTTTAATTAACATTCAAAGCAGATACAGTCAGTTGAACGCAGGAGGACGCAGCAGTCAATCGAATTTTGGAAGTTTAAAAAAATAATTCGCACTTGCAACTCAATTAAGAAAACAACAACCACAACGAAATGGCCTTCATGGTGAGTGTGTGTGTCTGCCGTTAATTTATTTGATGTCGCTGCAAAGTGTAAGCAATTGCCAAATTTGGCAATAACAATTGTTTTGCTATTTTACTTTTGCACTTGGCAACATGTGACTTATTGAGTATCGGCCTACTTTTTGCAAATAGGGCAACGCATTTAGTGCACTAAAATTTATTAAGATTTAATGTGTTCAAAGAATTCATAAAACAAAATAAATTTTCACTTTCAGTTCCTTACCACCTTTGCTCTCATTGCCGTTGCCAGTGCTGGCATCATTCCCGTTCAACATGAGATTCATGAAATTCCCGAGGAACATCATCACTACCAGCAGCCTGCTGCAGTTTATCAACATTCAGCACCGATTTATCAACATTCTGCACCGGCTTATCAACATGCTGCTCCAGTTCATACAGCACATGTTGCTGCACCACATCATGTAGTCCTGCAGAAACAGCAATACGAACATCACGAAGAATATCCAAATGATCCTCATCCACAGTACAATTTCGCCTATGATGTCAAGGATGCTGTCTCCGGTGATTCAAAGAGCCAAAGTGAAAGTCGCGATGGTGATGTGGTTCATGGTGAATACTCCCTAGATGATGCTGACGGTTTCCGTCGTATTGTCAAATACACCGCTGATGATGTCAATGGTTTCAATGCTGTAGTTCATCGTGAACCACTTGCTCATAAAGTGGTAGCCGTTCAAGCGCCAGTGCACCATTATCATCATGGACCAACAACAGCTGTTGTAAAGGCTCCAGTGTCATATGCAGCACCAACATACTCTTCCCACCCAGCTCAGCATGAACATCAGCATGATACCTATACTTCGTACGAGGTACCTCAACAGCATTTGCAGGCAACTCATGATGTCTATCATCATTAGACTGAATGGCAATACATTGCATCAAACCATACATTCCATAGTTTTACTTCACACGCATTGTTAAATATTTTTATTTTTTAGATATAAAATAAAGACCTACATTATTACTGCACTTCATTCATGGTGATATTTTTTTAACTAACACAATGTTTCATCGTACTTTTTAGTTATATTCAAGCAAAGAATAAGATAATTTAGGTCAAAGTCCTTTCGAAAGATTTGTTACTTCCACATACAAAAAATCCTAAGCCTAAGAATTTCAATCGATTTCTAATTTATTTTTTTGTGTTTTAGCTGCTGTTTAATAAATTTTTTAGATTTATGTGCTAAAACTACAAAGGTTTTTCTTTAAATCGGTTAACATCTTAACTGGTTATCATTTTTACAGAAATTTACATGTAGCTGTCGTAAAAGACTGACATTGTTTTTTTTTCTAAAAAAATAAATACGAAAATTAAATTTACATTCCTCGTCAAATTGTACAATATTTTGCTTTTGCATCTCTGATTTTTTGAGAGTTTTTTCTTTGATTACTGGTTACGTAAAATCTCCTCTAGTATTTTTAACGAAAGGTACGCTTGGAAATTCCAAAACAAAAAAAAAAAAATCTTTAAAATCTTTGGGTTCCGAAAATGTATGTCTCTTTAATAGTTTAATAAAAAAATTTCAAAAAGTTATGGAGAATATTTCCAAAAAAATAAAAGATGCAAATCGAAATTATGTACGATTTGACTTAGAATACCCCAAATAGAAGTATGGAAAACTAAGTATATTTTTGATCAGCGTCACCACCTGAGTTGAGTTTGCCATGCCCATCTGTTTGCCTGCCTGTGTGTATGTCTCTCTTTGGTAATCACGATAACGAGAAAACCAAGCGTGGAAGACATCTATGCAAATAAATCATTTAAAGCCCTATATTGAAAGAGTTATTTATAGTAAGTAATGTAATCAAATCTCACGCAAATAATTAGAATGCTTCAGAAAGGCTCTCAACAAAAATCAAGCGAATATGGTCAAGAGGACAAAAACTGCAAAACGCTATTCTAAATGCATTATTTAAGGTAAAAAACAAAAAATTTACACTTCAAAACGCCATATTAAGAAAAATATTTCAAGTAATGGTACCATTTTCACACATATGTAGATATGTATATTTATAAGAAGTGATGCGGCTTAACATAAGACAAAAATTGGGCACATCTCGACATGGGAACGTGGCACCTGCTACAAAAGCATAAAGTTCATAAAACTTGGACTTGGCTTGGACAAGCTATAAGTAAAACCTTGGCGAGCTTTGACAACAAGCAAAAGCTTCAAAACGCTAAGCTGAGTGCAACATTTAAAATAAGCAAACCAAAGTTTACACAAACCAAAAATATAGTTCGGCCTGGCATTTGTAAAAATATTTTTTATCAGCAGGTATCATTCAAACTATTAGCATTAATAATTATTTTGGTCCATTACATGTAGTACCTTATTAGTTGTTTTTTATTACAATAAGTTTTTAAATGCAAAAAATTTAGCTATGAATTTTTAAAATTAAACGTTATTCATGAGACATTTAGCTAACTCAATATCTGGAGGAATATCCTCCAGGAAAACCTCTAACTACGCCATTGCGCCTGGACCCAAGAAATGATCACTATATCTTATTTGATTTACAAAATTTATGGTGTTAAAAATTATTTCTTAAACTGATGCCACAGTGTTCCAGAAGACTACATTTTGTCGTGTTAGTTGCTTGTGGAATGGCATCCGAAGCTTAAGATTATTTTCTTAGAACACATAGTGTAAGCTCTTTTATCCAATACGAGACCTTAAACTCTGCGTAATAGTAACAAGACAGTTCTAGGTCTATTATAGTAGCTATTATGATGAAATTAATAACCTCATTAAACTATTTTACCATAAAATTCTAATATGAGCTCTTACTCCTTCGCTCAAGTCAATAGACTTTGTAGTCAAATGCCAAACTAATGCAACTTTTAAAATTTTGCAAATTGGCTACTTGTGTACATAGTTTTGCTTATGGAAAACAATTATATAGATAAAAATAAAATTATTCCGTCCGGCGAAGAAAAAATTTAGCTTGATACGATACAATTTTAACAAAAACTCTTATAAATCTCTTCTGGTGAAAAATCATGTCAGACATGCTTGACAATCTGAAAAAGGTTTATTTATATGTGAAAATTGCTTGCAACCAAGCCTCTTAGCATAACAATATGGATCAATTAAGAAGTTGCAAACTTTGAAGTATATGTATATTAAAATGTTTTTTTTTGAATCCGACACACGGAAACTAGTTCCTAGGTACTTCTAGAAAGTACTTACCAAATCTTAGCTTTTAATATTAACGGGAAGATTATGCTCATCATAGTTTTCCATTTTTAATTTAGTCTCATATAAAAATGGTCATATCTTATCACCAATAGATTGTTAAACCATTTGCATTGTCAATATTTATAGGAAATTAAACGTTCTACAAAAATGATCTCAAACATGTTTTTCATTAATCATACCGTTTGAAAGATATTCAAGGTCAAAGATTGAAGTATTTTAAGGAAAATTATTTTTTTGTTTTGAATTTTATAACTTACTAAAAAATAATTATTGTCAAATAAGCTTGAAATATTTCTATAGGAAATTGCAAATAAACGAGTTGTTTTTTAGCATGTAAGTATTAATTTTTATTAGGAACACAATTTAGCATATAAACTAGATTTAGGTAAATATCATTAAATGCAATACTTTATCTTCGTGATAACGAAAATCTAATGTATGTTTTTCACACATTTCTATATGTAGACCAACTATATAAATACATATGGGCTTAGACCTACACTGAAATTAAAATTCCGAACTGATATCTAAATCGAAAATTGCAAAATACACATTTTTTGTGTAATCGTATGCAATAAATAGACTTTACGAAGGACTAAAGCTGCAATATTGCTACGATGAAAAACTTTTTCCCCGATGTAGAAATGCATTTTTGGCCTTTTTGGACCATATAAATCATATGTGCGTCCAACATTTGAACAAATGCGTTTTGAAAAATACGAAAGTGTGTGCTCATGCGAGACTTCTTTCTCTGATAAAATGTTGGTATTGTTCTTTCACCTTTATATGAACCAAGTGTTTTTTAATTGCTAAACTATTTAGTTCCGGTAGCAAATTCAATTATCGATCCACAACATTGTGCTTAGCGTAAAGGAAATGGCAAAAATTGTCACTTGTTGTTATGCCAACATAGCCAAGGGGTGAACGAGAACTTGAATTCGAATGAATATGGTGTAAAAAATGCTCTAATTAAACGTTAAGTGACATTGCAAATCTGCTGTTAACTCAATGTTACCGTTTTGCCACACCTTGGCGATACCGATTTTATTGAAGAAAATGCCACCATTTGGTTAAAGCCAATCATCATTCGAAAACATATTAAGTATAAAATGATACAAATTATAAGAGATCTTATCAAAATCAAGTTAGCATTAATATAGCAAACAACCAGCAGTAGCTAATCACATTCTCAGCTAAAATAACGAAAATGGCATTTAAGGTATATTCTGAAGTCACTTCGAGGAGGAAATGCACATAACCTAAATCCAAAATGGTCTAAAGAGATTTTCATTCGCGTAATAAAAATAATTTTTCTTTAGTTTCTTATAGTTTTTGTTTTGTTCGCTACTGTTAACGCCGGAGTTCTCCACACTGCACAGCTTTATCATGCTGCCCCAACAGCAGCTGTCGTTAAAACGGTTGCAGCTCCAGTTGCGCACTATGCCTCTCCAGTGGCTCACTACACCGCTCAGCCTGTGCTGACAAAAGTCACCGAGGAATACGATCCACATCCACAATACAAATACGCCTATGATGTACAAGACTCCTTGTCCGGTGATTCTAAGAGCCATATTGAAGAACGCGATGGTGATGTTGTACGTGGTGAATATTCGCTGATCGATGCTGACGGTTTCAAGCGCACTGTTCAATATACTGCTGATCCAATTAATGGTTTCAATGCCGTAGTTCACCGTGAACCTTTGGTTAAACATGTCGCTGTAGCTACTCATGTTGTCGCTGCTCCAATTGCTCATTACGCCAGTCCAGCTGTTGTGAAGACTATTGCTCCGGCCTACAGCAGCTATTCTGCGCCAGCTACTTATGTTGCTCATCATTAAGTGTTTCATTTGTCATTTTCGTGATACTGTGACGAATCATGGCTGAGGCATATATTGTTCTAAATAAAGTTGTTATTTATTGTTAAGCATATGTTAGTTCTTATTTCGAACTAAACAAGAACTAGAGCGTTCGTCTAGTCAATCACACAGGACGACGGAATTAGAGGGAAATTTAAAGTGGTATGGAACAATCAATCGGTAATTTAACTAGATTGCATAAAAAAGTTCTAATCTGTATCACATTTTGTGAAACTTGAAACCATATATCATCATCTACGAAACATCAACCTTCTATATGTCGTCAAATGTTCAATATGTCGTCAAATGTGCTGGTGCGTCTCGTCTATGGCTGCAATATTTAGCACCAGAGAGAATGCAGTGTTTCGTTTTTGTTGTAACGTAATTTATGCTTTCCATAGATAGAAAATCCGTCCTGTTTACTATTAGAGTCATTAGCTGGAAGTATATACTTATCTATCATACTATAAACTCATGAAAAAATCAGCAGTACCTCGGCTTAGGTAAATGGCAAAGTATCCAAAAATCTTATGTATTTTGACAAGTTTAACATTATAGACTACATACAAAGACATAACTCCTGAGGATTGTGATATCTTCCAAAGATCTTAGAAAGTTTTGCTAAAACATTGGAAATATTATTTCCAATATATTATTATATATTATTTTAAATATTAAATGCTTTTTTTTAAATACGAAGTATATTTTTCACTTATCAAACTCAAGCTGAATGATATATGTGGTATATCTTTCCATATAGGATCAAAAGTGTTAAGCTTTTATTTTGTGTATAATGATACCAAACATTACACTTCAAATAATGAATGTCTCCAAATTTAGAGGCGCCTCTAAGGCCGAAGCCAAAGATTAAAAGGTCCACCTATCCACTATTACACTGACACGTACACTGTCTTCGCAAACATGGGCAAATAAATAACCTATGGTTACCTCTGCAAGTATGCTCATTGTCCAACACTTTACAGGCAAAATTAATTTCATATATTTCGTTCTTCGAAGAAGAATTTCCGACTCCAAGGATTTCGATTGCCGCTAAACTACAAACGTTATCTTCTTAAGACTTCCACCAAAACATTTTATGTGGAGTTGAAGCTTACACCAATGTAGATAAGCTTTTACTACCGCGAAATGGTTCTTTTTGATGGTAACATTATGACTCCGAAGGTAGATGGTATTGCACTTGGTTTCGTCCTCGTTGGTTGCCAATCTCAATCGTTACGTCATATCTTCAATTGCAACAAATGTTTCAAAGAGATAGTTTTTCACCTTGACAAAAAGTTCACCAAAATCACTGCCATACTATGAAGTACATCTATTATATATATATTTACATCTTTTATTCTTCTTAAGCCCCACATACTCACGAAATGGCCATAACAAATGAGTTTACCTGTTAGGTACAGTATTATCTGAGCTCTGCTGGGCATTCAATTTAAGCAACTGCCTTGAATTAATATTTTTTCAAGCTATTGCAACACGTGGCAGAAGTAGCTGGTTTCAATAAAAACACCAAATAGCTATTTTAACATTATTTTTAAAAAGAATTAAGTGTATTCATAGCTTACGAAACATACAATATACAGCTGTAAGATAAGAAAAACGTTCAGTCACAATACATTTAAAAATACTTAAGCAGTTTAATGATGAGCATATCCAGCCGGGGCAGAATATGTGGTATAAGCGGGGGCAGCTGTCTTATAAACAGTTGGAGCGACATAATGGGTCTTAACAAGAGCTGGAGCAGCAACGGCAACATGTTTAACCAAAGGTTCACGATGAACAACAGCATTGAAACCGTTGACATCATCAGCGGTATATTGAACAGTGCGCTTGAAACCGTCAGCATCGATCAGCGAATATTCACCACGTACAACATCACCATCGCGTTCTTCAATATGGCTCTTAGAATCACCGGACAAGGAGTCTTGTACATCATAGGCGTATTTGTATTGTGGATGTGGATCGTATTCCTCGGTGACTTTCGTCAGCACAGGCTGAGCGGCGTAGTGGGCCACTGGAGCGGCATAGTGAGCCACTGGAGCGGCGGCATAATGAGCAACTGGTGCTGCAATAGTTTTTACCACAGCAGCAGCTGGGGCAGCATGATATATCTGTGGTGCTGGTACATATCCGGCGCTGGCAACAGCAACCAAAGCAAAGGCAACGATGAACTGAAATGAAACATAAAATGTGAAATTTTATTTATCTGTCATGTTGAAAATGTGCTAACTCATAAATACCTTAAATGCCATTGTTATAAATTGTCCTATGAGTTACTGGTGTTACTCTGTTTGATGTTAATCTACTAATGCTGCTCTGTTTTTGAGCTGGTACGTTTTTATACCTAATTTCAATGTTGTACCGTTTACTTACGATACTTTTTTCCATTTTTCATCATTAAAATTGTTTATTTTGTTAATTTAAAAAAAAAAAGTGATCAATGAAAACGAAAGGTGTGTAGAAAAATTGTAACATTGAAAGATCTACTCGCGATTTAATTTTTGGTATTTCGATGAGGTTTTAATGCCTAGTCATTTAAATGAAACCTGTTGGTGGGTGTAAATAACTAGGTGGTCAAGCGGTGCACACTACAAACTGTTTTAGTTGACTAAAAAGACGAAATCGCATACTCTGTGCTTCCGTTCTGAGCAAAATATGGCGTAAGCTTGGATATTTAGAAAATTGTGGCTTCTGGTCATATAACAAAATTAATTAACTGAAATCAAATAATCTCCTCCAAACAATAATTCGGTTACACAAAGGTTAGAGCATTTCGGCTTATATGAAATTGCATTTTTTTTTGGTTCAAAAACCGTTGCGACTTCTTTGAAGCTTTTACTTTTTTTTTTGTTATGACTTTTATTACTGCAACTTTTCCGAACTATTAGTCAGTCAACTTTGGCAATCTCTTATTTGTGCGATATATTGCACTTTTACAACTAACCAAAGGGCAATGAAAAATAATACTTAAATTAATTTGTTACCGATATTATTGCAAAAATTATCAAAATATTTCCTTAAGCAATCACAACATGAAACTGTCAGTATTCACGGCATCATGTGAATCAATCAGTCCAAGTTGATAATTCAATTTTGGCCATTTTCGGACTATAAAATCATTGGAGTTGTCACTGCGAACTTATTCGATTACAAGAGTTGTGTGTAAAAAGTTGCAATTTATTTTGTCATAAAACGTTAGCTCATCATAATGACTTTCCAGGTAGATTGTTTATCATAGTTCAGTATTTTTCACGAAACATAAAACTAATCGATTTACATTTTAGTTGATTGCTCTTCTTTCATTTGCTGCGGTCGTCCGTGCTGGAGTTATCGTTCCAATAGTTCCGGGTAACAATGCCGTTACAGCAGTAACACCGATTGTTAAAACTGTTGTTGTTACACAACCCATACTGACCAGAACTGTTAAGGAGTTTGAACCACATCCACAGTATAAGTACACGTATGATGTGAAAGATCCTGTGTCTGGTGATTCCAAGAGTCAATTTGAAGAACGTGATGGTGATGTTGTTCGAGGCGAATATTCCTTAATTGATCCTGATGGCTATAAGCGCATTGTTCAATATACCGCTGATGCGTTGAATGGCTTCAATGCTGTAGTTCTTCGTATTCCACTTGAAAATGTAAAAACCGTATTGAAAACCGATTCAGTTGCAGTGAACGCTGGTATTCCAGTTGTTGCAGCTGTATCAGATGTAGTGACAAATGTTGCACCTGTGGCTGTTGCTGCAACTGGCAGTGCAGTTGCTCACCATTAAAATATATTGACACTGAACTGTTTTACTAGAATTAATATTTTACTTTCCTATCAAAATAATATAATGCATTATTTCATTGCTACTTAAATAAAAATAAATGCAGGGAAGTGCTAAATTGCAAAAAAAAAAATGGATATTTTTGTAGACCAAAGGTTGGCCAGTAATCGGAATGATAATGTTAAGGAAATGACTTCTTTTGTTTTAGTGAAAACATTTTCCTCAACCATATTAAATTTTATAACATTTTTTTTTTTTGGACCAAAAAGAGAACCCAGAGCTATTCTTTAAACAAAACTTGAAGAGTTTTTGAGCAAAACATTAATATTAAATGGTATTTTGCTGAAATAAAAATTTTCGAAAAAAAATGATGATTTTTTAAAGAAGCTTTTCTATGCTTTTGCTTTCTTTGAATTAATTTATGCATGCCCTCAGTTTATGGTCTTAATTTTTGAGGACAACTCTCCGAATCCGTAAAAAAGCACTATTCTCTAATCTTAAACTCTATGTGTATGGACTTTGGATTTGTGTGAGTGCACCACCACGTCTGCTTCAATGCGTTAGAAACGGAAATACTGTATAACTGTGGTGATCGCCAATTAAAATTAACTGTAGATTCGAAATCAGATATAGATGGTTATATGTCGTGTAGTGAGCTCACAAGCCTGAAATCGTTTTTACCAGTTCAAGCTGATGTTGCTACTGCCATCTATATTTTAAATTTCATGACAGATAGCAATATACAAGAGCAGTATCCGATTGGCATTGCGAATATTGACTACTATACATACATGTAATGGTTGCTAGTGACTTCTTCAAAGCTTAAGCTGATTAAAACTTATCTGTAATCGATAATATCGTTATAAAGATTAACAAACTTGGCAAAAGTTTTAGAACACACAAATCCAACAACATAAAATGTTGCAGAAAGAAATCGAGCAAATAAATAACAGCGAAAACAAATTCATGCTAACGAACAAAATAATGATTATTCTGAGAATAACCTAAACTCAATAAGATAACACTGAATGAACTTAACCGGAACATAGCATGATTTTCAAATAAATTACAGATGAAACTTTTGGAAGACTTCCAACCATCTCGAATTCGGCGAAACAGTCTCGGAATGACCTCATTTGCTTCCAAGTGAAACATTATTTTACTTACCGAATTGAATAAGGGAACAAATTGGAACTTTTTTGGGTTTCTAATAATAAAACGATTTAATCTCTTGATGATGCAGAGCACAATTTTGTTATCATAACAAATATGTCAACTACTTTACTTTTTATTATAAAAGTCGTATAATTTCTAAAAAAATATTTCAAACATATAAAATAAGTCCCTGAGCCCGTTTGAAAATATGTGCTGCATCCTTGCTACAAGAAGTGGAAAGTTTCCTTTCCACAGTCCGCATTATGTAATTATGCCAAAAACATCAATTGTAATACGGTACAATTCGTTTAAAACCACCGAAAGATATATACCGTATTCTCCACCAGGAAGTGGTAATAATCGAAGGCCATATATTGCTGCAGTATTAGGAAGATTATCTATTTCCAAATATTTCTGAGGAAAATACAAGAAAAATTTAAGTTCCATTTGTAGTAAAGAATAATTATAGATTTACTTTAGAGGGACAGTTTTCCTTTAAGTTACTGTAGTTTTTCAAAATACCAAGAGCTATTTTAAATACTGGATGACCACCCGAACGAGTGCGCAAATATTTGCAACCATCATTGACAGAGGCATCGTATAAAAAGGGTTTCCAACCGTTCTCTTTGCGTTTGAAGTACAAACGCATCTACAACAAAACAAAAAATCGTACATAGGTGTTTGTAACTTTACTAATACATTATGTTAATACTTACACTAAAATTTTTTACTGGAGCCTGAAGTAAGGATGTCCTCATTGTTAACGTATTGCAACTGCGATTGACTGCCTTAATAAAACATTTTTCAAATTTTACAAAGCTCTCATCATAGGATTTGCAAATTAAGTTTGTAAATTTCATCATACTGGGTTCCTGTAGTTAATTTGTTATACTTGTAAAATGTTTATTATACAAAGTAATCAGAAAAATAATAATACCATTTTTTGTACTGCTTGCAGCCATATCAAAAAGCACAGCAGTACTCCACTTAGTTTCTGTAAAAGGTTCATTTTCAACCGCTAACTTTAAAGAACTGACACTACAGTTGATGAAATGGGATGTTAAAAGAACTTATGACATATCCACTTGATTAAAATGTAATTAAGGTACAATTAAAATTTAATAAGCGAATAATTCATATATAAATGCTAAATTGAAATACTCCACTGATTAATAGAAAACTAATGTTCGTGTGGATATAAAAACTCAGAACTATTAGACTGTCGCAAATGCTATCTTTGGCCAAGCCAAAAAAATAAGTCCTTTCAGCTGCATTAACAGTACATGAAGTATTGGACAATATCACAGCTTTCATATATTCGGTTAATTTTATCATCTCTAGTAATAGGAATCCGACCACTAACTGCTATTTTTGTGATCACACTAATATTTGGTTGAGGAAGGTGACGCGCCCACTTTCATTGTTTGGACCACTTTTGGTGTGGAGATAGCATGTAGCACGTAGATCTGCCATGTTAAGGACTGTCCCAGAAAAAACTTTCGTTTTGCTTTTTAGTTTTAAAAAAATACCCAGTAATTTTTTTGGTCTTTTTGTGTTTTTTATTAATAATGGCTAGTGTTCAGAATATAAATAACTAAAAACTAAGTAACAATTTTTTTTTTTGCTATAAAAATTTCTTACTTTTTTCGTAAGGCCCTTCATTAAATTTTGCACAGTTTTTTCATCGACAGTACGGTACGATCTTTTCCACTTAAGTCTGAATTCTTGTAAATTTTTTTCAGTCTTACCACTCTTTCGAAGATCTCTTTTCATTAGAGCCCAATATCTTTCAGTTGGGCGAAACTCTGGGCAGTTGGGCGTATTTGCTATTTTTGGTACAAAATTGATCTTTTTACTTGCATACCGTTCCATCGTAGCTTTAGAGTTAGGTTGCTAAATTAGGCCAGAAAATCACGGTACCCTTAAGTACACGAATAAATGGTAGAAGACGTTATTCGAGGCACTCGTCTATATAAACTTTGGAATTGATTGTGCCTTGCGTAACAAAGAAGCTGCTTCTGAGACCACAGGTGCATATGACGTGCCAAACCATATATTGCTTGGGAAATTTCCAAATTTTTTTTTCTTTAAACAAACTAGACACATGCCCCATTTTGGGGTCATCAACGGCTTTTCATCAGAACGGTCTGGTACTTTTTAAACTCTATAAGTTTATATCTTACTTTTCTCCTTTATCCTTTGTACAGTAGATTTTGATGTACCAGCTCTAGCCGCCATATCTCGCACTAAGATGTTGGGATTCTGTTGTGGACAAAATCGATTCGCAGACTTTTTGTTGCTTGCTAGTAATCTTTCTCGTTAGAAGTGCTTTCTTCAAGTGTTATACATAATATTAAACTTCATTTTATGTAAAATTAATATTGTGTTTTTTTAGACCTATAAGATTATCAGGTAGAGTATAATACAAAAAATAAAAAACGCAAGTTTTATCTGACCGACTTCGTGAGAAAGCAGTTACATTCTAAGGATTGATTTAAGAATACCATATCAAGAAAAAGCAAAAATGTTATAGCAAAGATATTTTAAGAAACACTTTTATAAATAAAAGTAATAATGTTCATAGATTTTAATTATTTATTTGTTATATAATTAAGCTTCATTCCATTTCTCATAGTTTTTGAGGTACTTCGCTTCAAAATATGTTCAAAAAAATCAGAAAAAACAAAGTGTGCAATTATTTAAATGATGACCGATTTGTTTAAATTTATTGGATCCTTTACTTTTTAATTATGTAAACACTCCAAAAATGTCAATCGTAATACGATACAATCCGTTTAACAGCATCGAGATATATACACCATATTCTCCATTAGGAAGTGGTAATAATCGAAGGCCATACATTACTGCAGTATTAGGAAGATTATCTATTTCGAAATATTTCTGAGGAAAATACAAAATAAAAAATATTAAGTTCCATTCAGATTAAAGAATAATTATAGAAATACGTCATAAGGACAGCCTTCCATGAAGCTACTGTAGTTTTTCAAAATACCAAGAGATATTTTATATATTGGATGACCACCCGAACGTGTGCGCAAATATTTGCAACCATCATTGATAGAGGCATCGTATAAAAAGGGTTTCCAACCGTTCTCTTTGCGTTTGAAGTACAAACGGATCTAAACGAAATGAATTAATCACATTTTTTAGTTTTCTAATACTTACACTAGTACTCACAGTCAAATTTTCAACTGGAGCCTGACGTAAGGACGCCCTTACTGATATTGTATTGCAACTACGATTGATTGCCTTAACAAAGCACTTTTCAAATTTTACAAAACTCTCATCATAGGATTTACAAATTAAGTTGGTAAATTTAACCATACTGTTTTCCTGTACATAATTTTTACATTTGTAAATTGCATAAAATATAAAATAATCAGAAATATAAAAATACCGTTTGTTGTACTGCTTGCAGCCATATCAAAAAGTACAGCAGTATTCCACTTAGTTTCTGTAAAACGTTCATTTCTGTCCGCTAACTTTAGAATTCTGATGGTAACAATAAGCTTTTATAAAGTTTTATGCAATATCATTAAAATAGAATTATGAAAATATTAAAATTCGATTTTGTTTACACATAGAACTCAATTAATATACAACCTGACTGATTAAGTAGATAACAATATAGTGTATATATAAAAACTCGTAACTGTTAAACTAATTAAAATGCTATCTATTGTTCATTAAAGTCTCTGTATTAAGAGCACGTGTTATATTGGACAAAGTTTCGATTTTCATTTAATCGGTTATTTTATTCCAGTTTCTTTTATAATTTCTAGTACTAGGAGATGGACCATAGTTCGGCTTGTCATTTTTGAGGTTGAAAAATCGAAGATGTTGAAAAATTTTAGATATTGTGAACATGCGGAAAAACTAAAAAAATACATGGATATAAATCGAAAAAGATTTGAAAAGGTTTTCAAAAACAATTATGGAAAATGATAAAAAGAGTTGGAAGAAGTTGAAAAATTGGAGTGTAGAAAAATGTTGAAAAGAGTGAAGAAATCGAATAAGTCGCGATGTGATACCTACATTTTTCCAATTTTGTCTGCGTTTGGTTCAAAAAATTATCTTTGTAATCGACATCTACACACCAAAATTTATCACAATAGCTTGTATAATTTGCGAGATATGCCGTTATTAGTCTTAATACTTAGGGCGGTGACTCACACAAACGTGGTACAATCGAGCCCAATTTTAATCCAGAAATAGCTTTTTATTAGCAACATTCTTACACCGAATTTGAGATGATCGCTCACATAGTTCGCTAGGCATGTCACTTAATGTGATTTACTTGTGTGGTAGGTACCAAGCTCACTTGTGCTATTTTTCTCACTTTTAATTCAGATATATCTGAGCTTGATGTGTTTGGTGGTTTTTGAGCCTTAAATGAACGGACAGACATTATATTTTACAAGTGCTTATGAAAACAATTCAAGGTATTATCATATCAATTCAAAAAGAAGTAACGTAATATAACAAAACTGTCGGTATAGCGATACCATTGACACTGGTTAAAGAACACCGTTATGGAACGTGGCTTATTAAAACGCTTCTCATGCGTTGACAAGTGACGATTATGGCAAAGCGTTTTGAAAATGAATTTCAATTAAAGCGCATCAATGACAAAAGAATTGGTATAAAAACATTGTCACTAATCACTTACCAACATTCAGTTTTTGATTTTTGCGAACCGAAGACAAATTAAAATAAAGTGAATTTTAAATAAAATGGCTCTTAAGGTGTGTGCTACAAAAAGGATAATACTAAAATAAAGTGTTTGTTAAATTAACTTAACTCTGTGAAATAAAACTCACCCAAAAGTTACAATCTTGTTGTTACTTAAAAAATGTTGTCCAAAAAAAATAAATATCTATCCATACCCTTAACATATCAAGACTTTATTAAATCTTAACATACTCCTCTCTTTATAGTTTGCAATCTTCCTTGCTTTTGTTGCCGCCACCAGCGCAGCTATTGTACCAGCAGCACCACTCGCAGTGGCACCTGTCCCAGTGCTGGCGAAAACTGTTGAACTCGAGGAATATGATCCCCATCCTCAATATCAATATGGATACGATGTGCAAGATACGTTGTCTGGTGACACTAAGGGACACGTTGAGGAACGCAATGGTGATGTAGTACGTGGTGAATACTCTTTGATTGATCCTGATGGTTTCAAACGTACCGTAACCTACACCGCCGATTCTGTAAATGGTTTCAATGCGGTCGTTCGTCGCGATCCACTTGTTGTACCTGCTGCTCCAATTGTAAAAGCTGCCCCTGTTGTTGCTGCCGTAGCAACTCCAATTGTCAGAGCTGCTCCAGTGTCATTTGCAAGAACCGCTCCACTTGCTGTAGCTCCATTGCGCTATACTGCTCCAGTACCTTTGGCCTATGCCGCCGCTCCAGCTGTTGCCATCAGACGTTTCTAAAGCAATATAATTGAATTTAATTGTAAATTTACGAACTGATTTTTTAAATAAATGTGGTTTTAAAGTTTTTACCAAATATCTATATTAAATCCAAATAATTCTTCAATTCGTGGTAAATTTTTAAAGCATCGGTATAAGAAAGGCTCCAGAAGTTACTTAAAAAGGTTGACTTCTTTTATGGCTGCGAATGATATACGCTATTAGCGAGATAAGCAGCTTCAAGGGTTTCACACTGACATCAAAAACAGCTAGTTTTTCAATTATCTCGTTTTTAAGCCAAAACTCATGCAAATTTCTATACAAATTCGTTCGTTTTTATTTAGAAATCATTTTTTTCCCCACAAAAACTGACGCTGTTTTAAATAGTGCGGCTCAATTATTCCAAATTATGTCATAAAACAGCTGTTAAAGCAAAGTAGTCGATAGTAAGCTAAGGACTGCTACCAAGATTTATTTGATCCCTTGATTTAATTGTACAAACTTCACGATCCCACATAGTAAAACATTAGCAAAGGCATTTGATAGATATAAGCAGCTGCGCTGATGCTGTTGAGTTTAAATTGACAATATTGATTCGTATTGAAAACTGGTTTCGACATAACAAAATCTTGGGAAAGTAATAAATAATCCGAAATGCCTCAAGTTATTCAAATTCAACATATAAATCAATTATATCTAAGCTTGCGTGTCAGGCCAAATAAATTTTGCATATGACATTAATCCATCCGTACGCAATTACAAATGCACAAGTGTAGCACAAATTTAAGAAAAAATTTTGTTACAAATTGCAAATTTCATTTAAATAGGAATGATTCCACGATAAAGTGAGGTTGAGAAATTTTTAGCTGTAATTGGTTTTCATTTTCAGTGGTCCAAAAAGTAAACCAAACTACCACAGCTCAGCTATTGGCGATAAAGCTCTCAATAGAAGTGTTACGCAAATTGCTATTGAAGGCGCAACTTAAGTAAATAGCAGCCACGGATCTGGGGGAGAATATAAGCTAAAGCTCTTCATAGCCAGTTATTTTATACTATAGATTATATAAAACTTTTAAAGGCAAATGACATGTAAAATATAACTAGTTATTGGAATGGCGAAAATTTGATATTTGAAAATAAGAGTTTCACATTTATAAATTGCTTATGGAATTGTCCATAAAATAATTGAAATACAATAGCAGTATACCATATATATGATTGATCATAAAGCTAAAATTACAAATGGACCCTTGAAACACATAACTGCTAATTTTTTTTCAAATAGAAATTTCGCTATAAAAACCCAACGAATTAGCATATGAAAACATTCAGCTTTTAAACTCACTTTCGAACAGCTATCAAACGGGTACAGCAATTTACCATAAGTCGGGCAAAATGGCATTTAAGGTAATTACATTTTCAACTTTGAATATTTATTTTTTTAAAAAAGGATTAATTTTTAAAGCGCTTTCACTTTTCAGTTTGTAGCATTTTTTGCAATTATTGCCATGGTAAACGCTGGAGCCATACCCGTTCAACAGGTCTATCATACAGCTCCTGCACCAACTGCTTATATCCAGAAATCAGTACAGTATGCAGCACCCAGCGTTGCCCAATATGCGCCTGCTCACGATGCTGTTGCATATGCTCCCGTTCATGCTGTTCACGCTCATGCACAACCCCTTTTAACCAAACACGAGGAAGAATACGATTCACATCCTCAGTACAAATTTGGCTATAGTGTACAGGACGCACTCTCTGGCGATTCCAAGAGTCAAGTCGAGGAACGTGATGGTGATGTTGTTCGTGGTGAATATTCACTAATCGATGCTGATGGTTACAAGCGCACGGTTCAATATACCGCTGATGATGTCAATGGCTTCAATGCTGTTGTTCACCGTGAACCAGTGGATCATGTAAAGACCGTAGTGACAGCGGCCCCAGCTACTTACACTGCACCAGCAACTTTTATAAAGGAAATTCGCGAACCAGTAGCTTATCATCAATATCATTGAATTTAGTGTTATATATGGTACTTTAACAGGATGTCATAGATCGATTAAAGTTTTTGTTGCATAGTTTTAAGCTGAAGTGCCGCATTTTTTTTTTTTTTTCATTTATAATTAGAACTATGAAATACTTAGTTTTGGATAGTAAGCGATACATTTCGATTCGTAATGTTTTTGCTTACTAAAGGAAAACAAAACAAAAATGAGTCAGAGTTCCTATTGTAGGAAAAGAAAGTGATATCCTATTTTTATATCAAAAAGTTGGAAAAATGTTATATGTGGCCATAAAACTATCTCGTGCAATTTGTGTTTTTTTACTAACAAAGTCCTTGTAAAATGAAACTTTGCAAACAAAAGTTTGTTGCTCTTGAACAAATCTAACGATTTCAATGAAACTTTAGCATATCCAAAGTGTTGGTATGTCAGATGTTTAAGATTTTCAAAAGGTGCAGAACACGATAAAAAATCAATTGGTTATAAACAATTCGTTAAATAATAACTCTTCGATGTGACACAGTTTCATTTAAATCGGTTGATATTTTCAGTATTAAAAAGATTTTGCGTATAAAGCTACTGAAAATTTCATTTTACAAAAAACAGACTATTATCCGTTATGTGTTTATACTTACTGACATTGGTGTCGCACTTCTCCAACAAAAAAAAAATCCATGAACTTGCAAATTTACTGCGATTGAATGTAGGTCAACTTCTGCATTTTTTCGGGCACATCCACTGAACTTGTGGGCACTTTTCATCTCAATTTTAAACTCAACGCTCCAGAGATAAGGTAAACATACGACAACATTTGTAAAGCTGAAAAAAAGCTGTAGTGAATCAGACTGTAAGTCGAATAGCAAGATTTCAAAATGAACTGGTTATTATACATATTTTCCATTTTTTTTGTTGTTGTTCTTCAGTCTAATTGTGCCAATTTCAATTACACTTCTCTTTAATGATTACACCCATAAACATTAAGTAGATGTTAATTAATGTTATCAGCAAAACATGAAACCTCAAAAAAGTGAAAGACCAACTTCCAATGTAATACGTTGAGATATATTGTTTTTGATTAAACCAAAAAAAAAAAAAAACCAAAAAACAGATATAAGGGTCCAGAACAATTTTGTAAATTGAATTAAATTAAAAAACATTACGAGCAAATAACTCATTTCGTTCACTTTTGATTTTGATGCAAATCAAGGTTGAACCTGACCCGCCTTATGCTTTATGGTGCCAAGATAAGAAATGACGCAGCGAACCACAGGTTGTTTGTTTTGTTTTTCTGCTGTTCTACTTTAAAGGGCTTTTTAAACAGCAACAACAACAAAAGCATTGTTGACGATTAACAGTGACTGGCCGTTGCCATCAAAACGAATGGCATCACAATAAAAGTTAACGTACGTGCGCAGCGTAATAACGGCTTTGTATGGAAAATTTGGCCAAGTTTGTTCACTACGCATGCGAGGCACAGTTGCCACAATTTCCAATGTAATACGAGTTTTATTAAAATGTGTAATGGTTTTTATCAGTGTTGAGACTCCCACATCGTACTACACCATTTTTCTACACACAAGACCGAAAACGAAATCTTTCTTATTTGAACGATTAAGCTGATGATTCCTTAAGCTGGAATATTGTCTATGTTCATTTCGAAGGCAATGTTGTCATATGCCGCTTTCGAATTATTTATGCGCGTATTTAGATATTATTATAAGGGCAGTCCCAAATATGTGCAACTTTTCTGGAACCTTAGGGGTTACACTAAGTCATTCAAAGTTGAGCTTTACAAATATTTTGCAGAGAAAAATGGTATTCTAAGTTTAAAAATTTTATTTTTGATCTTATGCCTCAAATTGAAAACAGTTGAAATAATCTGTTCTCTATTAATTTTTAACAGAAACAACATTGATTGGATATCGGAAAGTATTGAAAATATTAATTTTTAACTTTAATTCAATAGTAAAAACTTCAAATTTTCAAAATTTTCAAGTTGCAAAGCATTTGGAATTACTCTTTTTTATTTCGCATTACCTTATTAATCAAAAACAAAAATAATTCTCTCTAGATCAGCGATGGGCAAGTAGAGGCACTTTTCGCCCTCATGGCCCGAACCGTTATGCGAAGGATTTCAACGCTATCATACTCGTTTATGCTTAAACTAAACAAAAACTCACTAACTTATTTTCCTAAGTGTGCCGAGTAGAGTAGCTAGGAGGAGGAAGGGATCGAGGTAACTACCCCCTTCGACTTCATAGGTGCGAAAGGTTCTCGTACTACTTGTATTGAATTAAAATTTTCTTTTGGGCAATAACTCCCAGATTTAATAAGAACAATTTGATGGACACTTTTTCTCAACCCAGATTGAGATTGAGATTAGCAAGTTGTTGCCTTGTTTTGTCTTTTGAATGCATTTTGAGCTGTAATTTTTTTGTGTTTCTTGCACTTGCCGTATTGAATAGGAGGCTCATTAAAAAATATGTGTAAAATGTTTTATTTTCCTAGGGTTGTGATGTAAACTGTGTTTTTTTAGAATTTTTCGATGTAAGAAATTTTTATTTTTTTGTAGGCAACCATCCCAAATTCAAGAATTATTTACACTGCTCATGCGAATAATTTACTCAACACTGTCACAACATTCAAGTTAACAACTTACCCAAAACTGCTGCTGGTGTAAAAAATGTTGTTTTTAACATGGAAATTTGTTACAAAAATAACAAGAACAACAACAACTTAAATAACAGAGACATTTTTTAAAGTAGTTACAGTCAGTCAGTAAATGAGCAATAAGAGCTGACTTTGACCTTAACACTGCATTGCCAAAAGTAACAAAAAAAAACAACATATCCACAAAATTACTCTCACTCAGTGGCGTCGATTCGATAGGGCTTGGGAGAGCATTGCACCTGTCCCCCCTCAAGGATATGATACTAGTTATTATTCAACACATCATTTCACTAAAACCATCAAATATCGGTGAGATTATAATTCTCGCCTATCACCCCCGGAAGATTTTGTGAAGTAACGCCACTGCTCTCAGTGTGAAATTTATTGCTATTTTTGTTTTATACTTTTACCACGTCATTCATTGTTCATGTTGGTGAGAAAACAATGCGCGACAAGTGTCCGATAAAGCAAATTCGAAATGTGTTTGTTGTTGCTTGTGCAGCAGCATCATTATGCAGCTGGACATGTAAATTATGCTGTCAAAAATTGCAAATGCTGTAATGAAGCGCTTTGTAAAATAATCGGTATGATGTAAAGAAAAAAAGATACGCCTGGTTAATACGTGACCTTAAGCTACATTTCAATTAACGCTGAAACGCACTGAATTACTCGTCGAATGACGGGCATTGAATTCAATTTGCACAAATTGACGGAATTGTAACATTCAGTAAAATTGACAGTTTGATTGGCATGTAAGCAATTTTTGCAATTTCATTGCAGATCTTTTTGCTTCTTAGTATTATCACAAATTATCCTTGTTTTTGAGGTCTTAATTGATCTTATGTAAGTTTTTATATTAAAAAGGATCACCCAATATTTCAAAATTAAATTTTGTGAACATCACGATTTCGTGAAATTAAATGTATTGATTATATTATGAAACATTGGCATAAGCATTTAAAAAATTTTTGAAGTAGAGGAGTAGTCAAATATTCGTGCAAGAATTGAAAAAACAAAGTAGGAGTATTTTGCTCCAATTCCCAATTCCCTGGTGAAACATGGTGTCATTTAGTATTCAAACAATTTCAAAAAACCAATTTTTATGGCACAATCACCTTCGGCTCTTTAAAATATGATTTTTAAATTATTACGAAATATATGACTAACCCTATAACATGATTCAACTTTGTGGAATATTAACTATAGTATAGTATGACTCGATACACACAATTGAATCATGATTTTTGTATTAATAGATTTGAAAGAACAAATATGATAAAAAAATATTCATACAGAGATCTTATGGCATTAGTCAGAAATCAAATTTGTAGCATTTCATTATTGCAATTTCCATTATTGAGATTTATTAACTGAAACTCGATTCCCCAAAGACAGGTAGCTAGCAAACTTTACATGTTAACTGATAGCCATCATAGGATGTGTCAACTGCACACGTCACAAGCCAGAACATACACCAACCAATTACGCAAAACCACAGGTGATCTGCGTATGTATCATTGCTAAAAAATGCGTTTAGTTCTAGTAATGCTGCTGACTTTGTGCCCAGCTATGTGTGTGACACACCCAATGCTCTAACTGACAGTAAAATGATCACCGATCGCACATAAACAATTTACGATTATCCTTTCAGAGGAATCTCTTGACTAGCATGACTAGTTACATTTGAATGCACACAACTGCACAATACGCATGTTTCTGGCTTACAGTTGGTATAATCCCACTAACGTGTATGCCGTCATTACCACCTGCAGTTCTTTAGTTAACAAGGCGTTTTGTTTGCGCATTATTGTGGTTACATGCTACATTTTCTAGTTAAAATGTCTAAAGTTAGCCATATCATACGAAGAGTGTCAAAAGTGGGCGTGCGTCAGAGATAAGTTTTGTACTTAAATTATTTTTTGTTTTATAATTTTTCAGCATGCTGTGGCTACGCATTCGTGTCAGTATGATTGACGACTCTGTAAAAAATAGTCATGTGATGCGAACAAAAAAATATCAGTATATTTGTCATTTGGTCCGTTATTTTTAGAAATATCTAATCCTATTAAGGATGAAATAATTGTATACAGAGAAATAGAATATCTCTAAATGTCCATTAGTTTCTGAAAACACTTATTTACAATATAGTTATTGCAATAAATATAACTAAACCCTAAACTGAAAGTGATACATAGCTTCGTTTATTGGTTCAAACAAACTTAATACTTGTGTGAGGCGATTGAAATGATTTGGTTGAGTCAAATATATATTAAGTAAGCTTTTTTTCATTCAACTTACATATGCACTTACTGTTTAAAACACAATTTAGGTCAATAAGTAAAACTTGCAGAAGAATTTTAGTGCTGTCTTATTGGATAAGTAAAAATAAACAAAACAACTTCCTGTAAGGATACGAAGGTCCTTCAACGTTTGACCACATGACTAAAAACTATTTTATGTACACATGTATAGTTTTGTCGTCTATTTGAAATACCGATATATCATCAATACAACTTCGTTTCTTTTTTTCTCTTACAATGATGGGGGCTCCCTTAAGTGCCAGCCCTACCTTAAACCAGCGCTGCTGTCCTATAGGATAAAGTCGAGATATTTGGCGCCCCCAGGTAATATGGCACCCCTTCCAATTTCAAAACTTGCAACTTTCGTATCATTCAAATATTTAAAAAATTTAATGAAAATATTTGTGCGAGAGACTTCGTAGAAAGCAGCCCGTTTTGTCGTAGTTGATATAGCAATTTATTTGCGGGCTTCTAAGAAAACTTTTGGAAGGTGCAAAAAATATGTTTACATATATTTTGAGAGGCTACATAACGGTGAGTATTTGCTACAGTGATGTATTGTCTGCATAAAAACGAACAAAATTAAAAATGATTTCGTTTTTGCGAGAATTCAAGCGCGAGTGACGTTTTTTATTGATATAGTGATATTTTTATTCGGTATATGTAAAAGAGGTGAAATGGTGCCGTTTCTCCCTTAGCATGTGATAAGACACCAGGAGTAGAAATATGGTAATTAATAAGTGGTATATTTTTGCTCACCAGATGATTGGATCCAGTGTGTTATGTGCCGTATATGGTCACATGATATCAAACACATTCAACAATTGTGACAACAAAAACTTAAAAACCACTAAAGGTGCCACATCACCCAAGGCATGGTGCCATATCCACCTCTAAATTAAAAAAAAAAGCACTAATGTAATAATTTTCATTTAACTTGAAATACTTTTTTTGTTTCATATTCACTTAAGTATAAATTCATACTTAGTTTCCATAAGAATTTGTATTACTTGCTTTTTTATAGATGTTCAAAAACAAAAAGTGCCACATATCCACAGTTTACCCTACACTACATGATTTTGCAACTAGTGCATGTTTGCGACAAAGGAATATTTGTTTCCTTCACAATATGACACACAAATATTACTATCAAATGTAATCTAGTTGTAGTAGTAGTTATTTACTCGAAGATTACAATTGGAATGACCTGCAGTCAATAGAAGCTGCACCGATTCGCAAAGCGATAGTGTCTTAAGATCTTCTCTACTCTACTGTTTTGGGCCGAAATGAAGATAGCTTTCATATCTGAATAGATTTTATGGTCTATTTCATAAAGTTCATATTAATCTCTTCCAACGTAGGTACTACTTATATCTGAAAAATTTTAGTGTACTTTTGCACACAGCCATCAAATATAACGAGAGCTAACATGACAATTAATCTCAAAATAAGAAACAAATTTTTTAATTATAAAAATTTCATCACATTCTTTATTCATCAATGATAAGAAAACAATCACTGTCAAACATCAAACCAAGATTCTGTCCCTTTCACTTAATAGGCATACGAGATAAGTGGTGATGCAAACGACGTTTTCACCAAAGCTGGAGCCGCGGCGGCAACATATGGGGCAGGAGCACCGGCAACATATGAGGCAGGAGCACTGGCAAAATATGGGGCAGGAGCAGCAGCAACATATGAGGCAGGAGCAGCGGCAAATGGTGCAGCTCTCAAAACTGGAGCAGCAGCAAGTGGTGCAGCTCTCAATACGGGTGCAGGAGCAGCAACGACAGCAGCGACTAAAGGTTCACGACGTACAACAGCGTTGAAACCATTTATTGGATCAGCAGTGTAGTCAACAATGCGTCTGTAGCCATCAGCGTCATTCAAGGAGTATTGACCTTGGACAACATCACCATCACGACTTTCGACTGCAGTCTTAGAATCACCAGAGAGTGCATCCTTAACGTCATAGCCATAGGTATATTGAGGATGTGGATCGTATTCCTCGGCAACAGCTAGTGCAGCTAATGGAGCAGCTGGAGCAAGAATGCCAGCGCTGGCAACAGCAAAGCAAGCAGCAAACAGGGTGATGAACTGAAAATAATTTAAGTGATAATTCATTAGAGTGATATATCATGTTTATATTGTTAGTGCAACGGGGTCACTAGGCAAATACCCGTAGAGATAATTTAAAAGTTCGCAGATTTCAGCTTTTTTGGGTCAGATATCAATGCTCGAAGGAGTCGACCTTTTCTTAAAAATGCCATTTTTTGTATTTGTAAATTTTTCAAATAGAATAGACATGCCAGGTCGCAAAAAAAAGCTATATTGAATTCCAAAGTTATATCTGTTAAAAGCCAAAGAGCTTCCCACATTCAACTTTTTCACGTAAACTCAGCCGTGTTATTGATGCAATAATACTGTGAAGATATGGTGTCGCAGATAGTGCTCTAAGTGCGGACTTTTACAAAGCCATGAAAGTTGGCACTTCCATATCCCGATATTAATAAAAACTTTACAAGAATCATAATCACGAAAGTGTTATGTGCACTGAGTCTTTATTTTTAGATTGCGAGTATCACACATTTCGGGTTTTTGTTTCTGGAACTGTGGTATTTTGATTGACTTTAATTTATTTTCAACTTTTTTTAAATTTTTTTTCCATGATCTCAATAAAATTTTTATTCGATATAAATATGTTTTTACACTATTTTTGAACACAATTTTCAAATTTTAAAATACTCCTTATATGTGTCCTTACTTTGAATGCCATTGTTATAATATTTGGATTTTTTCTGAACAGTTGCTCTAAATACCGTAAATGGTTTGGAACTGATTTGATAACTGTTCAAGTCGTGCTTTTATATACAAATCTTTAAACTAAAGCCACGCATTAATCAATCGAAAGCTTAGGCTTCCACTAACATTACATATGTACGGTTGATACTTTAGTATCGATAGCTATGTACTCGTATGAAAACAGAACGATGGTGGGTGGGAAGTGCAGATTGCACGCATTGGTCTGTGCGAGTATGACCAGCCAAGGCTGTTTAAGTGACCAACAAATAAATTGAAGAAAAAATAAAATTTATATTTCAATTAAAAATTCCAAACACTTTGGCACAATGAACACAAATTAGTATTTACCTCAGCTAAGCGGCCGCTATTACGTTTACGTTGCCGTAGCGTTTGCTAGTTTTAATCTACAGCAGTAGTGCGCATGCGCAGCAAAATATTGCAGCTTGTTCGCTTAACAACTCTTGGACGATTTAGACCCTTCAACTCTGCTTATCATACGTTGCGTCGTCGTCAATATGTGGTTGAACCTTAATTACTCTTCAAGTACTTCTACTTCTTTCAGTTAAGCATTCGAGTTGACTTAATGCGATGTTTCTTGTTTAAAGAACCGATTTTCTAAAGGTTCATTGAAGCTTGGCATTTGTTGTTACATATTTCTGCTATATCATCGCCTGTAACAATGATGTACATACGTCACGTCATTTGACTGTGAGACGGAAGTTTGGCGCAGTTTTAAGCCGATATTATTATTGCGTCAATAACCTATGTATGAGGCTGGAATACAATGGTTGCTGTATTGTGGAAATATTTACTAATAACCCAAAGTGACAATTGTAAATGTAACCAATTGTCTTAATTTTGTAGATTACTTTTGTGGTGACTTGTTATGTACTGAATTTGTCCTTGATTTTACATTAAAATCTAAATTTATTGTAACAAATTTTTTGATCACAGACGCTGATTTCAACATATCACATCTCGAAAACAATAAATTTTTTAATTTTTATTATAGGCCTTCCAAAATATACCAATGGAAAAGAATATTTGAAGCTCCACAAAACTGTTGAAATGAATGGGTGATGAGTACCTTTATCTTGCATTCACTATACTGCCCTCAGAAGCGCAAAGAGCGTATCTCAAAAAAACGCGTTTCGAGATAATTGATGTTTTGTTTATGTCAATTTGTTGAAATATGTATATGTAAAATTGAGATCGAGGAAATTCTTAGGAGATTTTTTATAGGTTTGAAATAAGATAGCGGCATTTAGCATAAGTCATTAGATGCGTAATTTCTTAAGCTATCTGATGCCATAATAATCACGAATTTTGAATGAATTTTTTTGAGATACGCCTCTGAGTGCAGTAACTGATGTCTGTCACCAACTGATGTCTGTTGGCGCACACTGAAGTGGAATCTTCAATGTAGTAGAAAACGCAGCCGTCCAAAATCATCGCGAAAACGATCGCTAGATGAGTTTTGCGTAGGCCCTATGCTCTGTGAGGCGATTAGAAACACAAGAAGATACAGAATTAAAATTAGTGAGTGTCAAGCGGAAATAGATAAGCAGAGGCCTCTCTGATTCTACATGAAATCTGTCCGATTAGAACATATGTAATTAAATTTTAACATGTTCGAAATGAAATACCGACAAAATTCCAAAAAGTTGTGTTGAATAAAACTCCAAGAGGACAAATGCCCAAAGAAAATTCTATAAAAAATTTAATTTGAAGAAAATTTCAAAGCTTATAAAAAATATGTTATAAGTTAAAAGAAACTCCCAAGCTCTGTGGGTTTTTTTTGGAATCACCCACCCGCAATTAAGATTAACAACATTCCTCATTTATATATCGGTTAAAAAGATTCCGGCGCCAAAAAGAACCTTTGACTTTATAAGTTCATTGTAAAAAAATGTTGGTGATTTTTGGGGAACTTCATAGAATATGGTATTGGTTATCACATCAATCGGAAAAAATTTTCCAGTTTTATGAAAAATAAAAATTATGCTACAATTTGGGAATTTTGTCTTTAGAATTAGAATATTTGAAATCTTAACGTTTGGAATTTTATCTTTTGAAATTTATTTTCTTATGAAACCCCTCAGTATGTAGCTTTGAAATCGTCAATGCAGCAACATTTCCTTACTTTCAAAATCCATTAACAATTTTATTAATAATTAGTAGTTAATACAAAAACTTTTAATTTTTAATTTAAATGATGGACACAAGACCAGAACGCTTCAATAAGTCAAAAGCCCACTTTCAATCATTTCCAGCTGACTAAAATCACGTGATCAATCTGTCACAATATTAGCAACAGTTGCAGTTTATTTTTATTGCTATGATTATTTCATGCTGTTTTTGTGACATAAAATACTTGGATTATAAACCTCATGCCCGTGTTATACAATTTTACTTTACGCGCATCACCATCACCAATGACAGTCGCGATCGTAAAATCTGCGCCACCGCATTTTAGTCGCATTTGCTACCGTTTAAGCTGTGCATTTAAGCCTTATTCGCTTATTATGCAAAGCAAGTCGTTTATTATTTTTATGTTTCTGCATTTTACTTAATTATGCCGACCATCACACTTTTACGTTTAATTCCAGCGAAAAGACCGACATTCAATTGTTTTTAGCTCACTTTTGCTTTTGTTGCTACAATGTGGGTTTTATTGGCTTTTTGTTGTTACTGTTTTTTTTTAGCCGTTTGTTTTGTGGTGTTGTTTTTTTTTCACTACAGCGTAAATTCTTAGCATAGGTGGAGCTTCTTCATTTATTTGCTATTTTTTCTGATTGCGTTTAGGTTAATTTTTATCTATGTAGCACAGTGTAATTTGTACTCGTATGTTTAATTTGTAATTTCAATAACGTTTAAGTATTTTCGAGTTTATTGCTACATTTTCCAATTTAATGCATAATAATATCGTAAATTAGCGTGAACACTTTGTATGACAGTGGAGAACAGATCACTTGTTAACCCCTTGTTTCTCATTAAATTTCAAAGTTTATTTGTGAACTTAACTTAAAAAAAAATAGAGACTACACAAATGCCTTTAGCCTTGGAATGCCGATATAAAGTGCAAAGCCAAGACCGTAGCAGTTTTGCTTTTGGCCCTGCACCTTGAGTCTTCGACTTGTTTTTGTAGAAATGCTATAGTCGTATTTTTCGATATTGAAAGAAATTGTTTTTATATAGTCACTATATATTTAGATCAGTGGCGTCACTGCACCAAATCTTGGGGGGTGAGATTTATAATTCCACCACTATTAGATGGGTTTATTGAATTAATGCATTGAAAAATAACTAGTATCAGATCCTTGTGGGGGCCAATGCCCTCCCAGCCCTACTGATTTAACGCCACTGATTTAGATACAAGGTCAACAAAGAAATAGAGGAGAAATAAAGTTTATCAAAATAAACCATCAGTAGTATTAGTGAAAGAATAACGATACGTAGTTCATTCCTTTACAAGCCTCAAGCGAATTGCAGAAAAAAAGAAAAATGGAACTTCTTAAAATGCGTTAAAAATTTTTTTCCCTCGATCTTTGAACAAATTTATTTGACACGTTTATAAGGATTTTAAGAAAGCTTTTTTTTCAAAAATTTGACATGGAATTTCCCATATGTATGTTTACATTGTCATCATACTCTCCTCAAGTAACCTTTGGGTAATAGGGATGTCTGCAAATGCACATGGGAAAAAAATAATGCGTTGTCTACTGATCGCGGTCTATTGTTCGCATTATGTCACAGTCAGTGACGTATCCAGGATTTTATTTTGGGGGGGGAGTTTTGGATATGAGATTTTTTCTACGTAGTGTATATTCTTTGCAAAATCGTTTATATACAGTGTCCGCCAAAATATTTCGGGGGGGGGCGGGGGTGGTTCTATCCCCTAGCATCCCCCCCTAGATACGGCCCTGGTCACAGTTATCAACTTTCCCACTACACTACTACATATGTACCTCATTTAAAAGGTCTTCTTTAGTACAAGTTTTGGTCTGTATATTCACAAGGTGTTATCACAAAATATTTTTATCTTTTCGAAAATCATTCGCTGAGCCTTCTTTTCGATGCAAATTCCAAGTAAAAATTTGTGTCGCAATGTTAAAGATAAATACCCATAATGAACTGTCAAGTTTGCTACAAAAATTACTACACCTTAATAACGAACTACACTGAGAAAAAGAATATAACAAACTCATATTTCATATACAGCAATTAAATATTTGATTGAGTTCAACCAACATTTAGCACTATTTGATCCAAATGCAATATGTTTGACTCAAACAAATATTTGATAAGTCTATATGAAATATACGTTTGTTAAGTTCAAACAAATCGTTCTCTCAGTGTACACACAGATAGCTCTCGTTGATATCGACATACTATGTTGCTTAAAACGCAAAATTGGATATTTTTTAATGCAATTTTTATTTAAAAGTACAAAATAATCAACAAAATAACAGTAATCAATTAAGTAAAATGCTCTAGAATCTAATGAACGTAGGAATAGTGAGAGGCAGTAGCTGGAACAGCATAGTTTAACAGAGGAGCAGCATGAACAACATGTGCAGCGGGTGCAGCATGCACTAAATGCGTACCATGAGCAGCATGAACAACATGGGTACCTTGGGAGGCATGCACTACATGAGTTGTTGGAGCTAAATGTACAGCTGGTGCGGCATGAATAAAGGATTGAGCAGGTGCATGATGAAACAAAGTAGTAGTTGCGGGTGCCGCAAAACTTCTAAAAAGTTGAGCTGGTTGAACGTAGGTTTTTATTTGAGTTCGTCTCTGAGGTAGCGATGGCAATGAAGGTAATGCTACAGGTTTTGGTAATGGAGCTGGTGCAGGAGCAGGAACTGGTGTCAAGACGGGTGCTGGAGCGGCAACATCTTCAGCATTTAGTGGTTCACGACGCACAACGGCATTAAAACCATTGACAGCATCAGCTGTATAATCAACAATGCGTCGATAACCGTCAGCATCATGGAGCGAGTATTGACCTTGCACATAGTCACCATCACGGGTCTCAGTTTGTGATTTGTAGTCACCAGTTATTGAATCCTGAACATCATAGCTGAAGGTATATTGCGGATTTGAATCGTATGCCTCGCTCTTCTGCTCTAATTGAGATGAGGGCAGAAGACCGGCGCTGGCGGCGACAATGCAAGCGAAAAATGCAATAAACTAAAAGCGGAGAAAGTTTTTTTTTGTTAATCGATATATTTTTATATATCCACTCGAGGTGATTACATACATAGAGTCAATTTTCAAACTCACCTTAAAAGCCATATTTTCACGTATTTTTATTATAAAAAATTTAAACTCAAAACCAAAACTTTTCTTGTTGTTTGTTGTTTAGGTGTTGCAAGTGAACTGTGATGCATCCAATGATGTTGATGCCATTTTTATACACTTTTCGCTTAAGCATCGACAACCCAACTGATTTACTCTTGCCATGACCCAATGCCACAGTAATCACACAGGAGCAAATTTTCTTTACGAGTGCAA
Source organism: Meiosimyza decipiens (assembly GCA_963680825.1). Classification (NCBI taxonomy): domain Eukaryota; kingdom Metazoa; phylum Arthropoda; class Insecta; order Diptera; family Lauxaniidae; genus Meiosimyza; species Meiosimyza decipiens. Next base: position 83,067,038 of record OY804259.1, on the reverse strand, counting down.
TCAACAGGTACCAACGAAACCCAATGACAAGGTCATCGCACAACTGCAACCCATTCGCAAAACTACCAATTATCTCGCCGATGCTGCACTAAATAGTGGTCAATTTGTGTTGACGTCACAACTACCGGCTCCAATGTGTCCTCAATTGCAATTAGAACCAAACTGGTAATAGAGTTCGATTTTTTTCGTACTCTTTCTTTCGATTTACCATATGCTTGCAGTTATCTCTTATTTAATCCTGTCGAAAGTTGCTCCATTGCATTTGCATCTTACGTGCGCGAACTGAAGACAACGTGTGTCGCGAAGGTTGCCTGTTTGTTGTTGTTGTTTGGTATTCGTTGACTTGCTGCTATCGTTCGCTCGGTGGTGGTCAGTCGCTTGAACCTGAAAAGCGGCAAGCCAGTTTTCATTTTGAATCGGTAAGCCTGAAAATATGCAACGAACTTAAAATGTTAAGCTAACAGTTTGTTACTCTGTTATTAAAAGCTTCTGAATAACAGCTCTAACAACACATCTAAATCAGTGATGCCAAGTTATGGGAAAACTTCCCGATTTACAGGAAAATGAATGAGTGGGGAATGAAGAGTTTCCCCGCTACATAATTCATATTCATTCATTTTTTGGCCAGAAAAACAATTATTAGATAGACATTATAAAAAATTTAAAATAAAGTTAATTCTTCTGTTAACCATCTATACAGGCGATAGCTGTAATTGCTAAAAACTTAAGTTATGGCCAACTCATCCTTTTTTCCACAAAATACTTCTTATTTGGTCTAACGGCAGAGCAAAAAAAAAAAATTTTAAAAAAATATGGTACACTCTGTGCACCATTACGATAGTTTCAAAATGATTCAAAATATTTAAAAGCGATTTCCTACATATGTATCTATATGAGAGCCATGCATAATAGGAATCAAAATATTATTGGTCACTCGCGTGCAACGTACTAAATAGACGGTGACTCGCGCTATCCGGCCTCATTGTGAAGGATGTCAGGTACTTTGAAAAATTACAATTGCAATATGCATAAAAGACAAAAATGGGCAACTTTGTTTTACTTTTTGCATTGACCAGCTAAGAATCCTAGCAACATATAAAATAGCTCGCCAAATTCTACATTTTTAAACATTGATGACAATGCTTAACACTCCTGACTATAGCTGAGCAGATAGGAAATATATAATTATAGTTTTACAAAAAATAAGTTAAATACCACTGGCGTTTTGACAAATGTCCTTAATAGGAACATTTGTGAAAGTTTAAAAAATGTGTATAGGGTAACGCGGCGCTGGTTTTAGCAAGGGTAGGTTTTAACAGTTAAATTCAGATATTAGATTTTTTGGCTCTGACACTTTCTCTCTCAACTGGGCATTGACTGAGCTCATTAAATATATCCTCCGGCGTTGTAAAAGAAAGTTTTGAGTCAGTGTACCAAAATTGAGCCAAATCACAAATATATTGTTTGCTTAAATTTTGATTGTTGTATAAAGTTTTGGTGTTTCTGTGCTATATTTTTTTTAATGTAAGCTTAATGACTCAGTTTAAGGTTTTGATACTTTTTTGAATGTTACTTTCATCATGGTTTTTATGAAATTATTTTGTTCACAAGAAACGGCGATGGAGCAAGTATTAACTAAGCGATAGGGTAAGTTTTAACATTAATAAGCACTATTAAAACTGTTAAAACTTGCCTCCATTCCATTTTTGTATGCAAAATGCTTAAATATGCTCTCAAATAAAATAAAAATATTAAAAAACTGTAATTTCGCTTTTCTTAAAAATTTTGCTTACCATTCGCAAAGGTATTGAAAAGCGTCCGTCACAATAAAACTTGCCCGAATTCTGTTGATTTTAACCCTACATACGGGCTAGTATTAACAGCTGGCATTTTTTCGCTATCAACGTTTTGAAAAAAAATTATAAGTAATTGGACCTACATTTTTTCCACACAAAGCTAAAACATGTAGCTATCGTATAGAAAGACAAATTCGAAATTGGCTTACAAACTAGACCACCGACTACCAACCCCACTTTCCCCTACTATTATGCTAAGCCAGAACCACATGGGCGTCATAACATTGTCAATCACATTCGAAATTCTGACGAAAATCTTCCTTACCAGAATCAATATTAATGTTATTTTTATTTATTTTAACAAGACTTTGTCACACTTATGGGTTTAAAGCAGTGGCGTCACTCCACCAAAACCATGGGTGGGGCAGGAAAATTAATTCTATAACTAATATATTTACTATAATAATAACTAGTATCAGACCCTTGAGGGTGCCAATGCCCTCCTCAGCCCTACTGAATTCACGCCACTGGTTTTAAGTCGCTGAATCCGATGCTTTTTTGCCCTATCACATTAAGTTAAAAAAAAATTAACTTAAAAATGAGTTTCGCTGTATTTATATACGATATTTTGTATCAGTCCTGGATTTGGGCTTTCTACAGAGATGTGTGAAGTGGATTAGATATTTTTATTTGTATAATATAAAAGACAAGACAAATCGAAAAAGTTAAATTGTAATTAAAAAATATTATTCAATCTTATTTTATGACAAAAAGTTAAAGTTTTGTGCTGGTGGTGGTCAGCGTCAATTGTTTGTTTGTTTTTCTCTCATAAAGAATAATCCTTCAAAGATGTAAAATTCGAATTTTAATTTTTTACGAAGGATTACAGAAGATTTTTGTCAAATTCTAACATCCCTTCATCCAACCAGCAATAGCTCCATGAAACGCGAATTGAGTGGGTAACTTATTTGAACACCTGATTCTGTGAACAATAATGACATCCACTCTATGTACACTACATCTAAGTCCAGCGCTGGAATTTAGACTTGATGGGGCCCGGAACTAACAACTCAGGCCCCTGTCTTTTTATACTCTTACTGGGTGATACACTTGGGAATATCGACCCTCTATGCCCCTATCATAATTCGGGGCTTGATAGAAGTATTAAGAGTTACATGGAAACTATTCTAATTTAGAAAAAATTTCTGAAAATTTTCTTAACATACATAGGTACATACATATGCACATCTATATCTACTAACAAAATCTTAGCTTACGTATGTATGTAGGTAGGTACAACACAGCCCGAAAATTTTTCTGAATAAAAGAAAAAATCACTCCACATTACAACACCATTTTTTCATGACGAAATACAACACGCGCAAATTAACTTTATTTTTTTGGGGGAAATCCAAGTAATTTAATTAATTAAATTCCTTTCACATCTCTTTATTTCCGTGAGTTGGGAAAACTTTCAATTTCCTTGTGTAACAACTTGTGAACATCACTTTTGACCACATTTTCAACAGTTTGTTTTTTCAACTACAGTACCAGCAGATATCAGCATCATGGCACTCATGCGGTGCATGTAAAATTTTCCATGTTTGTTTTCCGTCATCATCTGCCCGCTTTGAAACGTCAGCTGCGTAACCAATTGCTATGGCTCTGGCGAGCGATTGGTTGAATGCAATCCAACATAGGACTTACTCTTTCTAACAACCGAAGAAGGTACACGTGTTTATTCACAATAGTTATGACTCATATCCAATGTTGATTTTTTTGATGTCTTGCATTATTCGACCATTGTGAACTTGGAGTTCATTGAAAAGGTTGTTGAGTTCAATACAGTGATGTTGTCGAAACGAAATTCTCACGCTGAATTTACTTGTAACTACGTATCGCTAGCGTAGCAAGCAGGCTATGCCAGATTAAGGTAGCATCTTGAATGAGCTATGTGCCCTATCGGTAAGACATCCAAGCAGTGGCGAATTAACATAGGCCTAGAGGGGCTATAGCCCTGGGCCCCAGCCCAAGCGGAAAATTAAGCTATTTCCTTACTTACTTTAAATTTAGTTGCCGCGCAGCGGAAAAATGGATGGCATGCCGTTGGCGACAATATCTGTAACCCTTTTAAAACTTTCAACAACTTTTTCAATTTCAACACTACAGCAACATAAAATAATCTTTGATCCTAATCCTAAAATATCTATTATAAATATGTTTTGCATATTTTGAGTTGTTTTGAAATTCATTCTTTGAAACAAAATCTGAACGATAATAATCTTATAGGCAATTGATCTGAAACGTATGTTAGGTATATATTCAGCGCTAAATATTTCATAGAAGATATTTTTTCGTAAGTAATAAATGAAATATTAATTCTTTCGACCAATTAACAGTTGTTTTCAAACCATCAAAACTTTCACTAAATAAAAAAGCCCACCCTAGTCCCTACCTAAAGGTGCAATCTAAGAACTTCATCTTACAGTCAGATGACGCCGGCAAAGAAAATATAGTACCCCCAGACAATTCATAGAAACCGATTTTGGTAATATCTCACAATTATTAATTTACAAAGGCCACAGGAAACAAAGCTTCTTAAATGTCAATAAGTCACAAATAAATTTTAAGTTCAATAGCTTGATCACTTAATTGGGACTTTATAACTAAGATAATAAATCATAATGACGATTATTGCGTAATGCCTTATGGTTTGCGGTCATCTTTTAAGATGGCTCTGCTAGTCCGAAGAGTCTATTCATTTACCTTTAATTGATGCAAAACCACCCCTTGAACACTCTTCAATTCACTTTTGGCCACTTTTCTAGAGAAATTTCCAATTGAAGTCAATGTTTAATTTCCTTATGGAATAAAATTTAGTATTTCACCGAGGCTGCCGGCAACCCTCGTTCTTGGAACCGTAAATTTTCTTTCAACCGAGGCGACGAGATGCCGGAATTATTATTAAAACAACTAAGCCTACTTATTCTAATTAGATGATACTATGACTGTAATCAGAACCTAAGCATCTGATATTAAAATTTTGTGTAAGCCTTTGGATCCCATTTGCTATTTTCTCTACATAAATTAAAAAAAGAATCGGACTCGAAAAGCAATTATTACTTTTAATTTAACCTATTTATGTACTTAAATAAAAAATGTTGAATGATATAACTGTTCTGAAATCAGTCACTTAATTCCCTTCAAGTCTATTTTCCGTTAATAAAACCTTTCATATACGCCTTACTTAATTCGTTGTTCCAATTGCATTAATATGACTTTTCCTATTCATACGTAATCATTTCGTAAGCATTGATACGAGTATAATACATCATCAAAATTGACCTATACATACATATTTGACCCATATATTTTGGACTGCACTGGCGAAACGACATCACGGAGCCAATTGGCACTTAGATTGACAAAATTTAAATTAATCGCTCATAAACTTGGCTACTGTTGTTCCGCAGATAAAGCTGCCCTTGGGTGAAAGGCGACAATTTGCTATCGCCAATAACAACTTCAAAAGATTCCTACAAAAAAATATATTAAATTGACCATAAATACAAATTGTAAGAAGACTGCATTTCTTCATAGAAAAACAAAGCACGACGTCCACTATGCCGCTGAAGTACCAACAATCACACTACCAAGCTACGGCGGCGCCACACAATTTAATCCATCAATTATTATAACACAAATTGTTTTGTAATTCTAACACAATGGCCGACACGGCCACTGGAACAGAAGGCTTAAAATTAACTTTATTGGTAAGCTTATCGCAGCGACGTGCTGGCGTTTTACTGAAGTGGGTCGGGCGGTTTTCGGACTCTTTTGAGCTTTTAAAGAGACACTGTCTTTTCCGTGGAAGCTTTATTTGACGAATTGTTGACGAATGCGACATGTCACGATTTTTTGAATTGCTGGCGATAAAAGAAAAACCACGTAAAAATGGAGTGTGCGATATTCAGCGGCGGCGCTATCGATGTTTTTTGTAATTGCGCATATGTGCTGCACAATAAGTGAAGATAATGTAGGAAATAAACAGAAAATGAAAGACATCTAAGGTACGCATTAATAGGATCCATGGAAAAGTGTCCTCACTTTAAAAATCTACTGTCCCTTACACAACGTAGCATAGCCGGCTGGAGCGATGGTGCTAGTCTGAATTGGAGTTAGTTATGCTTCTCGATAACCGATGTTCGGAAATGTGATATTTCATTGATCATCATTGATTTGACATTGTTTTTATCAAATTTATAGCCAGTACTTACCATGAAGTTAATGTTAATCGGGAAGTATGACTGGAATTAATTTATACCCACGGTAGTGTAAGTTAAGTTAAAATAAAAAGTGCACTGAGGAAAAAGTCAACTAGAACCTGGTTAATTCAACTAGGAGACGTAATGTTTTGGTGCCAAGGTAAAAATTTTGTTAATATAACCAGAAATTTGATTGAAAATAACAAAAATGAATCTAGCTAATTCAAAGCTATATAACAACAAAACATTATCACTAAAAAGTACAAAAACTCTGCTATGAGTGCCAAGATATAGAATTTTAGGTCTTTAAGTTGTATCGGAGGTGCCGCCCCCCATTGTCAAATCATGCCCACATTTTTTGTGTGGCTGAAAATGCGAACAATATTCATTCTGAGGGGGCTTGTTTTTCGGTCCCATTGGCCTATGTTTTGGCATTGGATCTAGAAAAAATCCATTTAATGAACATGGAAAGCCAGAACGAATAAACCACGGTTAGTAATTACATACACACACATATTTACATAAGTCGGGCTCAGGTAGTTAAGTTTACATAGATTTTATATATCACGTCATTCTGTGGACCAGATATGATTTCGCATAAAAATTGATTTAATCGACAGTAAAATATGTGATTTTAGTTCGAGTTAGCTTTGTAATCTAAGGATGGGGTAGTCCCAAAATGGTATCAAATGCTTTTTTGAAGACGTCATAAACTTGAAAAATGTCCCTCATCAAAGAGTTAAGCGTTTTAAGATGGAACATAAGCTACGTATCACATATCTCTCAATGTAACGAAATGTACCATGTATGGCGCTCATATTTAAAATGGTACCTTATTCATGTTTGCGTTCAAAAAAGAACCCTTTCCGTTTTTACTCAGGAAAAATGTGACACAAAAAGTCAGATACGTATAAGCATATTTATGCAAACGGGAATAAGGTAAAATCGAATAAAAAAACTCAATCATTTTATATGTACATATTATATATATGTATATATATTTCTTATACTAAAAACATTTATGTATGTGTTTCAAAAACTCTAGACAACAAAATCCCAACCAAAATGAGATATTTTTCACACAACCAAACTGTTGTTCATTTACTAAAAAAACATTAACAAAGGGTTCACAAAATTAATTTCTTTTAGCTGTGAAAACTTATTTTCTAGTAAGAGGCGTGCAACAGCCCATTTAAAAACATTAAAAACAACTATGTTTCCAGAGTTTAATCTATTTTTGTTCTAAGATTTATCAAAATCGATCCATTAGTTCAGCAATTAAAAAATTTTTCCTGTGAGGGGCGTGTTGCCGCCCACTGATAAAAATCTCTTTACTCAAGAATCAACACACTTAATTTCAGAGTTTTTGATAGTCTTCCTTACAGGTAATACATCCATACCAAATTTCATTAAAATCGATCTATTAGTTTAGCCATGGGATAGTATTTTCCTGTTAGAAGTATGGTACCGCCTACTATTCAAATAAAAATTAAAATCTGCATCCTTTCCAACAAAAAAAAATCAAGCGATTAGGTTGATGGTTGGTTATTGCAGTTAAAAAGGGATTGAAACGTTTTGTCACTGCCTATTTATATACAATGGGTTCATCTAGCGTTTAGAATTTGAACTACTGTTTTTTTTTTAGTGTGGTCCCCGGTTAATGAAATGGGTCGATATACGCTTCCACAGCACTGGGAAATAATAAAACTTCACTTGAAAAATGGTGAATCTTCTTCTTTTCTAACGAAGCCAATGTCAACCTCGGTGGTTACGTAAATATGCATAGAAAATCTACACTTGATTGTTGAGAAGCCATTCCCATACCCTCAACGGGTATCTGTTTGGTGCCGTTTCTTTTTTTTTTTTTTTTTTTATTTATTTATTGTTAGTACATTCTTTTTACATACTATATTATAATGTTTACATTTCATTGTGTTTACGATAAGTAAGAAACATATATAAAAAGATTGAATAACTCCACATCCTGTAATTCATGTAGAATTAGTGGCGGATGCAAATATACATATACTTTAATGATGATTTTACTATACTATTCAATCGTAAATCATTTTGGGTAAAGTAATAAAATCGATCGGCGGTATCATTGGGCCATTTTTCTTTGAAGTGAATGTTGAGCACTACCGCTCATTGATAACTGATTATTTTCGAAAATATGGACTTGAACAACATTTGGCTTTATCAGGAGGGCGCGCGATGTCTGCAAGCTATGCAACAATCGATCTTTTGCGTGGGAAGTTTGGAAATCGCGTTCTTAGCCGTTTTGGTAATAGGCATTGGCCACCGCGTAGCTACAATTCGACTCCGTTGGACTATCATTTGTGGGGAGCTGTTAAAGATAAGTGTTACGCTAACTGTCCAGCAACGATTGAACGGACGAAATATGTGAAGCCATCGGCCAAAACGAGTCGAAAATGTAATGGTAAATTGGGGTCATAGTATGAAATAGTGTTTCATAATTACGTGGACAGACTACGTGTAATTTCGAGTAAGAAAACCACATTCAAAAAATATGTCATTTTTATTTATAGCAAAATTTAATTCAAAATTACAAATAATTCACCCTGCATACTTTTCGCATAAATATTGACCTTCATTTCAATTCATATTTATATAAAATTCTAAATGTATTCTTAAACATTTTTGAAACATATATTTCTAACTCAAATAGCTTTTTCAATCAACAACAAAAAATAAATTTATGTTGTATATTAAAGACACTATTTGCTACTGATTTGAAAACAAATTATATTTAGATGTAATAAATTCCAGCTACGGCATACCAATGTGCACAAAAAACTTTAATTCTCTATATCAAATAATAAAAGAAAATAACTGCGAAAAAAAAATCATCCCATCTTTTCAAAATGTCTCAATTGTAAGACACTGAGAAGACTGCATCCTATTTGGCTGAATAGCTCCTGTCGACCATTAAAATAGATCACCTCGACTATTTGTTGTAACCCAATGTGCGTTGTCATACGTACCTAAGTATATAATCGTATGTTCACATTTGTGTGTATTGGTTTGTAAGCGAATGTTTGGATATCTCTCCATTAATGCATTAAGTTATCAAACGCACAAGGAATATATTGTACAAAAACAAACAAATATCTTTATATTTTTTGGTATGTGGAATACCAATAATTGACACGATCTCGCAACTGGATGGCGATAAAGAGTCCAGTAACAAATGTTGTCGAAATGTCAATCAATGGAACAATGCAAGAAAAACAAATGGGCCAAAATGCAGCAAAGACTTTAAATACCAACGGATATACAAAGAAAACTTGATTTAGGTTTCAACTAAAGAAAAAATCATCTCAATATGTTAAACAGTTTTAGGACATGGCAGTTTAAATTACACATGGCAACAAATTAATAATTTCGTTGCAGAGTTAATATGAAATACATGATGCTGGTAAAATCATTGGCTTAAGAGTGAAATTTTTATGAGCCAATGTACTCATTGATGCGGAAGATTTAATATACGACATGACCTGCAGATATCTTTTTTGCTTGTTTAAAAATAATTGCATCTCCATACAACGGTTTTTACCTCCAATTAACGGCCTGGCCGCGTTAAAATCGGTCACTGGGCAAGCCTTCCTGTGGAAGTATTTGTATCATTCAGGGGCATAGTGACTGGAAAATTTTACGTAAAAAATAGCATCCATTGTGCAGAATTACAAATGGATGAAAAAAGCAAGAATATCGTTCATAATTAAATGTTAATGAATGGGAAAAACAGCTCAGAAAGCAAAGAATTATGTACCTCTCAAATGCATAGGCTTGAATGTATCGAGAATTAAGCTACAAGAGTTAAATTACTTCACTCGGGATTGAGAAAGATTTTAAAAGTTTTAAATTCACGTAGAAATCAGATCGGATCCAACCTGATACTAGTTATTATTCAATACATTAATTCAATAAACTCATCTAATAGTGGTGGAATTATAATTCTCGTTCCCCCGCAAGATTTGATGAAGTGACGCCACTGGATTCAACATCAAATATTTTCTCTTAATCAAATGATTTATCTTAAAAACTAAAAGAAGTCCAAATATGCTAAGCACATTTTAATTATTTTGTTGGTAGACTCACCCAACCAAAATATATTTTATAATTTTAAAAAGAACAATTATGTAAGACACTGTCGTAAATGGAATATTATACACCTATACAAAAAAAAAGCAACAAAAACATACCGCTCCAAAGCTTCCCACTGTGCAACCCAACAAGAGACAAATTCAATTTTCTCAAAACGTAACTGTCACAAATCCAAATGCTATTTGACAGCAGCCACTGAAGTTTACCTGATGCTGCATGCGGACTACAACAACAGCAATGTAACTGCAACTGCAATTCCATTGGGAATTCGACAGTGTAAAAAAGTGAAAAAATTAAATTCGTGACCAAAATGCACACCATAGGATATCAAGTAATGCACCAAAACGAAAAGTCAAAAAAAAAAAATATCAACATTCACTGTAAGCGAGTAAGACAGATGGGCGTAACGCAAATAAAAAACTGGCGATAACAAAAACAACATATAAAGGTGACTAAACAACACGGTTAACACACGCGCAAAATCAACAACAACAAAAAGAAAACATTCAGGAAAAAAATCAAAAATACACATGGTGCTGATGAACGGGTTTCCAACCCCAGTGAATGCACAAGTAAAAACGAGACAAACTACCAAAACTGCAAAGTCATTTATGCTCCAAGTATAACAGAGACAGATGTTGTGAAAATTTTTATTATGGGCGTAGCCATATTGTGAACTGAAACCACTATTTCATGACAGCTATGAGCAACATTTGCTATCGTGAACATTGACAGTCGTGCCATGAATGAGTTACGATTTGGTTATGCGGCAAGAAAACGAGTTCAGTGAACGTAACAAAAACGTCGTCGGAAATTCTGAAAAACAAAAAAAAAAACGTAGTTTAGAACCTTTAAATGTACTGTGGAGTGGAACGCGTTAAGGGACGGTTAAACTCGAGTTCCCGAATAAGTGTATCTTGATATATCTATCAATCTTACGGTGGTTATTGTGACCGATCTGTGTTTGCAAGGAATTTTGTAACCTAAACTGTTGGATACTGGGTTACAGAATCAAAAAATAAAAAAAAAAATTGTGAAAAATTATAAAATAACAAATTATTCAAGACCAAAGCAAAAAAAAGGTGTTTAAAATAGATTCCGAATATGCAGTTTTCGAGCATGCTTGTTTTCCCTGTACAGTGGAACTTCTGGAAAATACTTCAAAGAGTTAATGGTACAGCGTGCTTGTTGAAGAAAATTTAAAATATCTTTCGGTCTCAGTCAACTTGGAAAATATTTGGACATTCTTCTTAACCACTTTGCACATCCTCCTAAGTATAACACCAAGAGCTGCTACTTTTATCTGCTGCTCTGTCTAAATCTTGACGCCTTTCCTTGTATATCTACTATCCTTCAAGCCTGCAAAAAATGCGCAAAGAAATCGACTTAAGCAAATTGATCAGCTGAAGCTACTGTATTGGTGTACATTCCTCATTCAACGTTTTTTCATTCCAACCACCTTATACACCGACTTGGCGGGATGTGAACAAAAAAAAAACACCCGCTTTAGCCGCCCCTATGGCAACCACATTATTGCGATGCACCGAAAAAACGGGAGCAATTAATTAATTCAAAATATTTTTCTTTTCAACCTTAACAAACTACCACCCTCCAAGACCTGCCGCCCCTACGACATGCCGTTGCTACCGTATTGAGCTTGTCCAAGCCAGAGCCAGCCTTAAATAGTGCGAGGCCCAATGAAACCAATAATCTACATAACAAGAACCGTTGCTTTGGCTCTGCTTTCATTTTTTCCTATTAAATACAACGGCGAGTGGTTTTGTTCTTCACATTTATTTTATGCACGGAAAAGGATAAAAAAGCTGTGATGTTAGCCTTACAATTTTTCGAAAAGGCCCCATGCAACCGCATGTGTTTGACTATTCTGAGTGAAACTTCGGTACATACATACGAGCACGACCGGAAAAGTATATAAAACTTGGGTGACTAGTGACGACATTAGTCCAGGGACTAGAGAGGGCCTGTTTCAATATACGATTCAACATTAAAACCTAAACTAATTGGCATACAGTAACATTGATAGAGTCTGTTCTAAAGTTCAGGTGGGGAACTCGATACCCGTAAAGTTTTCGGGTGTCAAGTACTCTATATCGAGGACAGGTCTTCCGTCTAGCCTGCATGCGAGTAGTCCTAAAAACTGCTTCAGTTTAGCGTTTTAAATGTTTTTTGCTTGCATGGAAGTGGCAAACTTTCTCTTCAAAATGCGCTTACCTCAACCGTTCCAACGCTGAGAAAACGATTTCTTTTAATATAACAAACTTATATTTCATATAGAGTAATCAAATATTTGGTTGAGTCAAACATAAAATGCTTCAACCAACACATACTACTATTTCATCCAAATATATGTTTGACTCAAATAAATATATGAAATTTGCGTTTGTTATATTCCTACAAATCGTTCTGTCAGTGTAGCATATATGTGAAATTTGGTTGCATAGCCTTATAAGACGTCCTCCTGTTAATGCCCAATTTGTTATATGGTGCTAGTCACAATCATTTTTGATATATGTTTTTTTAAAAGTGTCATACTTTTTAAAAAGGATGTAACGTCAAACATTTCATCAAATCTATCAACGTGGTGGTTTTGGTATTGAACCACTCAGTAGCTGAACCGGCCATTCCGAATAGGATTTTTCATCCAGATCGCATACGGCTGGCCCTATTAGAAATCATGGGTAATCAGATAAGACCCGGATAGGTTTGGTAACGCATGGAGCCAGACTAACCGGACCAGGCAAACCTGATATGATATTGCTCAGTGTGACTGATGCGGCATTGATCAGACCGAGTAAGAATTTGTGTCCGAATTGCATACGGTTGGCCCTATTATAGATCTGGTCCGGAGTTTAGTAATCAAATCAGGTAAAGACTTAGATAATCGAACTAGGCACGGATAGGTCTGGTATCAAATGAGGCCAGACTAACCGGACCAGGCAATCGTAATATGCCATTGATCAGTGACATTGGTCAGTGATACGGTTAACGCAAACAAAATCATGTCACTATTCAAAGACGATCATCTAAACCAACTAAGTTGCTCTCATTATTTCTCCGAGAGACTAAAACATAATTACTTTTCCTTAAAAAATTAAAAATTGAATTTTCATTTCAGGCCGGCTGATGTCGTTAAACTGTGCATGTAACAATTGTGTTAACAGGAAATTCCCAGATTCAAACTCCAGTGGATGAGAATTTATTTTTTTAAATAAATTGAATTCCATAAAATAATTTGTCAGGTCAACATGTTAGGTACTAGATTAGAGAAAAATTCATAAATCCTAATTTACAAGGTTGTCTCTTATGTGAAGAACAAAACTTTCAAACTGAACGTAAAAGTTTCCCCAAAATGTTTCTAACAATGTACACGAGACAGACTATAAATAAGCATACTCGAAAACTTCAATGGGGAAAAATTTCTAATTCAATTAAATGAAATCAATTCGCGCAGTGTATTTCTTATGTGCCAACTGAGCCAAGCCTAAGCATCTAAAACCAAAATCGCTGCAAAATTTCAAAGGCAATAAATTCAAAAAAATTTTTAAAGTGATTGGAAAAACCCTAAGTGCAACCTCATTAAGCAATATTTATTATAATTCAGAATACAATAAAATATATTTTATATACACTGGATACTAATCCACACCAAGAGCAGCAGCCGCTTTCACCACCAATCAACATGATGGACGTTAGCAGCATGTATGGCAATCATCCACATCATTCCAACAGCTATCACAACGGTGGTGGTAGTGGTAGCGGTTCAGATATGGCTGCTGTTGCAGCTGCCGCTGCAGTAGCAACAAACGGATATACCAGCAACTACTTTCCTACCAGCGCCGCTATATCAATGCACCAACAGCAGAGTCCCCATCATCAACATCAACTTCATCATCATCATCATCATCATCATCAACATCAGCAGCAACAACAACATTTAACTTATCACAATTACGATGGCAATTCCCCACCCAATGTTGGCAGCTACTATCAGTCGCAGCAACAGCAATCACCGCCTGCGGTACTACAAACCACTAACAGCAACAGTAACAACAGCAGTCAACAATTGTATTCACATACACATCTTTTTAGTCCTAGCGCTGCCGAATATGGTATCACAACATCTTCTGGTACACCAACATCGTCATCCTCAACATCAGCCTTGATACCAAGCACAGTTGCTGGTGCCTCTTCAAATACCCCACTTCATCCTGGTAGTCACTCACCTGGTGGTGACTCATCTTACTATGAAAATGATTCAGTGCAGTCATACTATGCTGCAGCAGCTGTTACTGCGGTACCACCAACTACTAATTCACCCACAAGTGCAGCTTCAGTTGTAGTTGATCCACCAATAATTAGTTCCGAAAATGGTCTTAGCTATACGAATCTTGATTGCTTATACAATCAAAGTTCCCCCGGAAGTCTGCAACAACACCAGCAGCATCATCAACAACATCATCCGTACACGAACGTTGCCTCCGCCAATACGGAGGAGAAATACGCTGCAGTATTACATTCAGCCTACGGTGTTGTTTTAGATGATCCACTAATGCAGCTTCCGGGACAACAGCAATCAACAGCACAATTGTGGCATCACCAACATATGGGTGGTTATGCTATTGACGCTGGTATATCAATGGACTTGCAGCACTACGGACACTTGCAACATCATCAACAGCAGCAGCAAGAACATCAACAACAACACCAGCAGCACCAATTGCAATTGCAACAGCAGCAAAGCGCACAACAGCATCAGCAACATTCACGGCAACAACTTCAACAATCAGCAACAAATTGCATTAGCTCACGTAGTCAACATGTTGTTTCACCTGGAAGTGGGACAACTTCAAATTCTTCGACATCTTCGGGTGGTCGTCAAACGCGTTCGCCCAATCATCCCAATAACTTACCAACGTATAAATGGATGCAATTGAAGCGGAATATTCCAAAGCCACAAGGTAAGTGAATTTGGAATTTTATTTTCAAAGAGATCGAAATGTATTCATCGGCAAAAAGAATCATATTGGAATGTGAATTGGTGATCTTTTTCGACATGTAATGCCAATAGAGCAGCCATACTTCTCTCAAAACAATATATTCACCTCTTAACGCAATCAAAATGCAACATTGCGAACTGCTTAGAGAATCAGTAATCAGTCTCAATTTGTGTTTGTGCCTCCAAGAAAAACATTCAGGGAAAAACATTCTACAAAGGATCAATAATCACCCTATTGATTTCATAGTTTCTCATTGAAACACTAGTGACCATGCAAAATTAATGGGACTTGTACTATTGCTTAGCCAACATCACGTCTACTAGTTATAAACTAAATAAGATAAACTCTCCATGGCATTGTACTATTAATTTCATAGTCACCGCATTAATATTCTTGCTTTCATCAATTTCGCGATATCATTTTAACTGTATAATCTTATCTCATAAAACCAGTGGCGTCACTTTACAAAGTCTTGGCGGGCGAAGGCGAGAATTATAAATCCACCGCTATTAGATGGGTTTATTGAATTAATGTATTGAATAATAACTAGTATCAGATCCTCGGGGGGGCCAATGCCCTCCCCAGTTCTACTGAATTGACGCCACTGCATAAAACATCAACATTCTTTAGCCGATTTAGCTAGGGAATGCGGTCGTATTTAGACATTTCTAGAAACGAAGCCGGTGCAACTCTTAGTCGAATCAAAATGTGTTATTCAAATCATTTTATAAATTAAAATTGTAAGTACAATTATATTAGAATATAGTATCTCTTCCAGGACTTAAACCCTAGTGTGCTGCGTCCCAAGCAAACATTCTAACAACCGACATATACATGATACGAGGGCGGATCGATAATGATCCGGCTTAACAATGAAAACACACTTTACTTTTTAAATTTCGTTTTTTTTTCAACATAGTCCCCTTTTAGCTCGATACACTTGGTCAAACGATATTCTAACTTTTTGATGACATCCAAATAGTAGGTTTTGTCGAACTCCTCAAAATATGAGTTTGTTTCGTTGATTACTTCATCATTTGATGTGAATCTCTTTCCCGCGAGCCATTTTTTTAAGTTTGGATATAGGAAAAGGTCACTCGGTGCTAAATCTGGACTGTAAGGTGGATGCGGCAACAATTCGTAACGTAATTCATGGAATTTAGCCATTGAAATTATTGATGTGTGTGCCGGTGCGTTGTCTTGAAGAAAGAGCACTTTTTTCTTCTTTAAATGTGGTCGTTTTTCCTTGATTTTATCGTCCAATTGATCCAAAAGCGCAGCATAATACGCTCCTGTTATTGTTTCATCGTATGTTTTCATTACCATACCAATTCAATATATATAAATTCTTCTTAAAATAATAAAATTTCCTTCTAAAGTAGCTTTTTTGTTTGCTATAGCAAATATTTTAAAAGTAAATTGTGATATGGACCAGATTCAGCCACTTTCAACAATTTATTTATTAAATTTTCATAAAAAAGAAACGAAAATTTTCGGAATCTTTGTTCAATTGTGCCTAAGCTGTTCAGCCAATTTAAATGTAATGCAAGTAATGATAGCAGAAAGTCTTATAGTTAAGCTTTGAGTTGGTATACAATATATCAAAATAAGTTAAGTATATTTGTATTTATTTGGAATTAAGTGGAACCATCTTTGCGAAAAGAAAACGTATTTCACTTTATTCGAAAACAGTACGCGTAGGAGTTTTGAAATCGCATCATTTTATATTTAAAATTATCATCAAAACTATTCAAGACATTATTTTTTGTTAAATCAGTATATCCGTATAACATAAGGCGAAACAAGTGAGTGACTGATTTTCGTCTGCCTATATCTTAAAAGTGAAAACTTGAATCCAAGCTTTTTTTCAAATTATGTTATTTAAGTTGAAATGAAGATAAAAGTCAGATTAGCAAGTCCTTAATTACAATTTTAAAACAATTGTGGTGAATGTGTCACTTTCAGTCACTCACTTGTTTCGCCTTACATAATACCGCCAGTCAATTTCTAGCAAAGTGCTACTGTATGACTTTCTCACGACGACGCATTTGTAAAAAAAAGGTTTTTTCGTGAAACTTAGACCATTGGCAAATGTACAGGAAATTCGCAGTGCATACTGGGTTCTGATATTTTTAGCATAGAACATAAAGTTTATATTGATATTTGAAACAAATGCATTTAGCAGGAAATTGACTCAAGATTTGTTTCGACAAAAGACACAAAACCTTAGCTACCCAGCTAACAATTAAACGAACTGTTTACGAACATTCCGATAGCAACTCGAAATGTATCGATTTATGAAATAAATAAAAATGTGTCGCTTAAGAACTGTACCGGATTGGAGGTCCCGGTTTTATTTTTTTAATAATAATAAGTTCGAAAAGGTAACAACAAATTATTTTTCTTTGTTGAAAATGATTCGTTATTGGTGCAAAATTAAAAACGAACCCGTCTTTGTATTGTCCCTTTGTGTCGTTATCGATAGTTTTGTTTGCGTTTCTTTCGAAAAAGCTCGTTAACGAGCTCGTAGAGAGTAAATCGCTGGGTGGGTACTGGTCTTAAACCATACCGCAAGACAATGAAATCCCGAAAGCTTATTCCATCTATGTTCCATAAAGAAATTCTAACTAAGAAAAAAAAAATCTTGTACTTTTACGATATATTCGTTTTAATCTCATATATATCTTTTGTTCTTAACTTAAGCTGGGTTTTATTATATTTTGACGGCACAACAGTTCCTATTTGTGGCTTATGAAAGAAATTCAGTATTCGGGGTCATCTTAATATTCCTTTAATATACACAAAAGTTGTATAAAATTTTAAATTATTGCCATACCTAAAGCGTTTGTCTGCAGATTTGAATATGAATATTTGTTTGTACATTTAAGCTACACAACCGAATGCTGTAGTCAATTAATTTATAAAAATTAACATATTCATTCATTCGTTAAATGAATTGTTGACCTTTTTATTGAGTTTTTATTTTTGAAAATATCAAATTGTCATGTTTCGTGTTGTATAAAATACGTCTTAATACAATATGATATTTTGATTTTAATAAATTTTGACAAGTTACCATTAGTTGCAAGCAGGTACATTTTGATTTCAGAAACTGACTAAAATATTACTTAATTAGTTGTTCCCTTCGAATTTCGCACGGAATCTGTTTCTTAATTCATATATTACCGAAATTAAATTTCTGTTCCTTTCTCTCCATCACTTTATGCCTTTTCCTTATTCCCATTATACTCGTACCATTGTTATTCATTAATATTTCTATCAATTTTTTAAACTTTTACTCATCGAACTTTATCTTGTTTCCTATGAAGAAAATCATAATAAAAATAGTTTTTTCTTAAATTTTCCATCGAGCACTTTTACACAACACAAAAAAAAAAACATTTCCATTTTGTAAAAATACGATTTTACTTGAAACTTAAATTCTTAAATATCGTATTATTATTATAAATTGTTTCTTATTCCTTTTTATGTAATTTTTGACGCTGAACCAAAATCTGATGCTCATTTTTTATCCATCACTTCCGTCAAATATATCAAAAACACCGGTTTTGATCATTCACGTGCAATGGTATGAAGCTTTTCTGAGCTGTGCAGAGAAAATATTTTATATATTCGTTTACTCAGAGAGTTGTATCCTTGCTGCAAATGCGTAGTAATGCCACAAATTAGGTTTTTCGACACGTTTTTGACCCCATTTATCTCAATAACCGTATGTGTTATAAAAACTGAATACCAGATTCGGATTCAGTGTTGAAAATTACAAAGAAAATGATAAAAAAAAATAATTATTTTAAAAACTAAAAATTATTTGTCTTGAAATATTTCGGTGAAAAATTAGGGGAAACACTGTCATAATTGATGGGTTCAGGAAGAATAAAATGTTAGCACTGCCTCATTCCCTATGTTCGGTAGTGGCTATGGACCTATTTTCACGAATTTTCGACAAATCCTAAGCTTTTTTGTAAGAATCATTCGACACAAAGAGTTCAAAGTGCTAAAAGAAGAGAAGTCAATTCTTTCGTTTTCACACGAAAATCAAATTAATTTTGTTTGAATTCCAGTTGAGATAAAATCGAAATGATAGGTACATGAATAGCGCTGTGACAAGTAAGAGCCACTTGCGCCGACAGATCAGATTGACAAACTAGCGTCATGCTTGTTATAAGCAAACGTCAACCCAGTGTCATATTTTTTTGCTAAAACTACAACTCAAACTAATTTCATAATCATGCAAATACTTCAGTCAGATATTTATCACCATGCATGAAATGTTGCAAGAATTCAATTTAGATCGTTAAGTTTTTATTTTTTTATTACTCGTATTATTCCTGCCACGGCCTTAGCAAGCAGCTAATATTGATATACTTAAACTCGTACTCTTGACATGACAACTCGACTGCACAAAATTGACAAAATTATCTGAAATATGCAAAAATTTAAAGGAATTCAAGAATGTCTCCTCTGTTGACTGAATTTCTGAATGCTGCTGCTGATGATAATTCTTCTGATGATCATTGCGAATGTTCGTGTCTTCGCAGTGCGAGACATATTTATTTTTAGATGACATACCCACAGTTGGACGTCTTACTCCTCTCACGCTCTGCCACTGTCTATTACTGATGGTTAGCTGAAATATCTCGAATGTCAATCAAATTTTGAAAGTCATCTTTTTGCTTGCTTTCTTCGTGCACATAAAGATTTGTGCGATAAAGATGGCAAGAACAGAGTGGAATGAGAAGTTAAAAAAATATACAAAAAAGTTCTTTGATTCTTTACATTTTATTCTGCATAACAAGGCAATTCTTGTGTTTTTTTTTTAATGTTTTAACTGTTTACATACACTTCTAAATTAATCCACTTACTGGTGTTTTGAAAATTAATATCCGATCAGATTTCTTTGCGACATAGCGTAATGCAAGATTACCTTTATCTTGACATCAAACTTGATTTGGACACACGACAAACTGACGCGCCGGCGCGTAGGTAACATAATCTTTTAATTCAATCAACCCATACCTGGCACCTAAGGATATCAATTTAAGTTTAAAGTTTTTTTTCGTTATCCAAAAAAAAAAGAAGGAGTAGCGAGTCATTGAAAAATTACGCTTCTCCAATGATGCTGCAAATTCTCCTCTCTATGATCTCTATGCTTTATAAAAATATTTTCTTTTTTTTCTCCTTAGCTGCTGGTAAACAATTTAATCCAATGCGATTGCAAAATAATGGGACTGTTCATGAAATTTATAGAAAATATAGTGCCTAAATGAAAACGTATGGCTGTAAGAATTTCAAGACTTTGTTTTTGAACCATTTTATATTTCTCTTCGATTGTATCGGATTAGATGATCGATGAACTCGATATCATTTAAATAAATAAAAAGAAAAAAACAAATACGTGACATCCTCATCCAAGGCCTGATGGACTGCATACTTTTTCTTGCTACGTTCCATTAAAAATTTTCATCAAAGAATGTTTGAATTTAATTAAAGTTGAAACCATCTTCATTAAATTTTTAAGTGGCTATGGAAAATGTTACGACTTAATTTTCTAAGTGATAATAGAACTTGAATTGCACTACCACTAAATGCCTAGTGGTATAATGTCTTGAATTCCACCAAACGTTTAGTGTTACTGGTCTTTAATTTTCTCTACTACCACAAAATATTTCTTTAATGGATAGTTTTTTTTTTTGGTTTGCCATTTTATCATGAACAGGTTGACAAAAGAACAACGCTTGCAAATCGTGCAAATTTATTTCGAAAATAATGGTTCAGTTCGAGAAGTTTACCGCAAGCTCCGTCCATTTTATGGTCGACATAATCGTCCATCAGAGCAATTAATGCGGTTAACCATGGATCGTTTTCGCACTACGTTTACTCTATGTGATAATACGCATCCGCAGAGACGTCGAACAGTGCGCACCGAAGAAACAATTGCCGCTGTAGAGCAAAATGTTGAAGAGGACCCGAATGAATCGATTCGCCACCGTGCACAGCAATTGGAGCTTTGTCCATCAACTTTATGGAAGATTTTGCGCAAAGATCTTGGCTTGCGACCTTACAAGATCCAGCTTGTGCAAGAATTAAAGCCGCGAGACCATGCAATGCGTCGTGATTTTGGTGTATGGGCCGAAAATGAGATTGATCTCGATGCTGATTTTCATCGCAAAATTTTGTTCAGTGATGAGGCTCATTTTTGGTTGAATGGCTACGTCAACAAGCAAAATTGCCGCATTTGGAGTGAAGAGAATCCACATGAGACCCTTGAGACGCCATTACATCCACAAAAACTGACTGTTTGGTGTGCTCTATGGGCTGGTGGAGTCATTGGGCCATACTTCTTCCGAAATAATGCTGGAGAGTCAGTTACCGTTAATGGAGACCGGTATAGAGCCATAATAACAGACTATTTTGTTCCCGAATTGGACGGCATGAATGTGGATGAGTTGTGGTTCCAACAAGACGGCGCTACATGCCACACAGCGCACGTCACAATCGATTTATTGAAGGAAACATTCGATGAGCGCATAATTTCGCGGAATGGACCTGTCAATTGGCCACCAAGATCGTGTGATTTGACACCATTGGATTATTTTCTTTGGGGATATGGGAAGTCGCTCGTCTACGCCAACAAACCAGAAACGTTAGGGGACTTGGAAGCCAACATTCGTGGCGTTATTGCCGACATACGGCCCCATATGCTCGAAAAAGTTGTTCAAAATTGGACCTGTAGAATTGGCTTTATTCGAGCCAGCCGCGGCGGCCACATGCCCAAAATCATATTTAAACATTAATGGCATAAAATTATCCTTCCAATAAAGCTAAATTGATGGACATTAAAACGATTTTCTTGTATTTTATTTCAATTCAAAGCTCTATACCTCTAAAAAAAACACCCTTTAGTAGTGGAAACGACAGTTCATTGAAAATTTATTGGTTTGGTCCACACTCCAGAAAAAGTTACGTTTCCCCTTATTGGCAGTCTGATATACAATGGTGCCATAATATTTTAACCTTGACTGTTTTACAATAGATAGACATGATGGAATTGTAGTTATTTATTGAAAAAAGCGAAAATAATTCGTTTCCTTTATTAGCGAATATATTAAAAATTATTCATGGTGAACGTAGGCCTACGTTTGCAGCAGTCTTATGTTTTCAAAAATAGGTCCAAAAAGTGAAGTACTTCTGTACTTTTGATTTCAAAAAGGGACAACTATTTCTACACCCAACACTATAGGCATAGTATCTTTATCCAAGTAAAATATTTTGGAAGTCATTATAACTTAAAATAAAAAATAAATCTTAAATAAATTTATGAATATGACCTGTCAAAAAATTAATTTAACAATGAAAAATCAAAAACCACAAAAGATGCCCAAACATCGTTACATGATGTTGCTAATGATGACGTTGCTGATTAAGCCATAAAAATACAGCCAAGCAGCATTGAAGATGAGCAACTTGACGGTTGCACTGCGCACAGGCTTACCATAAATGTTGTGGACTCAACTTTGCTCAGTGTTTGATTTTTTTTTCTTTATTTTTTTCAATAATCATAAAACTGACAGGTCGCTTGACTTCCAGATCAGTTTCAATTCTTTAAATTGTTTGTTTTGTTTATTCTGTTATGGCTCCTTTTTTGTGGATGTGTCTTAAATTGCAAATGTCATTCGATGCTTAAGTTGTTGTTTTTACTGGTTTACAACATTAAAGCATCTTGGAGCGCGTGGCTAATAATTAGAGATATTTAATCGGTATTTGCTACTTTGGTTATTCGATACTTTTTCTTTCGATGTTTGAAATATTTCTTGCTGCATTTAATGCTCGTAGATTACATTCCAGAAAAATTATAGTCTTAAAGACTGTGATACTGGTCTGGAGTTATCTTTGATATAAAGGTGCTCCATACTTATAAAACCATTTCATCAAATGCGCTTCCATGTAAAATTGACGAGAAATAAAAACATAAAAACGTGTAAAAATGTCACAACTCAGATCTGGAAAACATAGTTTCCTTAAAAGTATTCCATAAAACTTAACTTAATGTCCAAAAAAATCTTTCATTTTCAATGCGAGTCTATTTCAAGCACGAAAAAGACCTCTAAATTTTTAAAATCCTTCCATCCGGAAGGAATTGCCCTTGTATCTAATACTAAATAGGTATTTGATATTTTTCGAAAGAGAGAATATGGAAATTGTAAGAATTTTGTTTATGCAAGAACAATGCCGCAATGAAATGAAAGCTCTTTCCAATGGAGTTTTTCGATGGAGTTTTTGATATGTTATAGTTTTTGCCATCATGTCCGTAGCTCAGACGTGTGCGCATAAAGACTTTTAATCAGTTCGTCCAAAATTTATCTCTCAAATGGTAAGAAATTATAAGCAAAAATTGTTTTTAGATTTGGTGAAGGGACTATTTTTTGTTTCCATTTACTTAGCTAGGATAAATGTTTCAATTCCTAGACAAAAGCCGCACCATCTTCTATAAAATTCAAAGTATTTCAATTTAAACATAGTTGGTAGATGAAGAACAAGCTATAGCGATTTTGAAAATTCTCATATTTGCAATATAAGCGAAAGTATTTTGAAATATTGATTATTTCGTACTAATTGAAGGCTTAAGTAGGCACAACTCTGGGTAAAAAGTAGCTTATGAGGTATTGAGAATCATTAAAATTCAAACTATCATTATTTCTTGAATTCGATATCATCAAAACTGGCGATATTATAGCCTTTTACCCAGCAAGGTTGTAGCCAGATAATAATTAGGTATGTGTGGCGTACAGTCGCCTCGCCTGAGTTATGGTAACAGTGTAAAGGTACATATTGATTTCTCGATTCTTAATGGCGGATGCTTAAAACTGAGATATTTAACGAAAATGGTATTTTGATTGATTTCTTAAGAAATGTGAAAAATTAAAGTTTTAAGTCCGTCATATTGAATCTAAGATTTTGAAAATTTTATTTCTGGAATAGGATACTTACTTGATTAGCGACCCCGAAGCTCCCTAAGTAAAGGATTTTTGAAATGCCTTCAATAATTATATGATTTACATGATAAAACCTTACTCATTTTTGAGAACTCGACATTTTGTAGTTTCTGAAAATTCAATGATAAAATTATTAATTTTTAAATGTTATCTTGTATTATGACTAAAATTAAAGTTCGAATGAATTGAATGGAGCTGGAATAATTTTTAGAGAAAAATTGAAAAGAATATGATTTTTTTTTTTTTGAAAAATTTAATTTTTATAAAATTATTGCATTTGTCCCATATTCACCATGTTTCCGTACGGTAATACATACATTAGTTCCATTTACATGAGTTAGTCCGAAAAGCGTTCCCCTAACTCGAAAAACTTTTACAAAAAAAAGGGTTTGGACTAAATTCAAATTTTTTTAACAAATTAGGCTGGGATTTTGCAAAAAATACTTTTTATATTGGAACCAAACAAAAAATTCTTCCCATATATCAAACGTTCAGCCTAATGTACATACGATTCTTTGAAATGTTTTCAACTACTAAATGATCGAATATAAATACGGATTGTTCAATTTGAATTCTCGATACTAACAAGTGGCTGTATTCAGCAAATTCATGCACTACTGCCCATGTTGTAGACAAAAGTGATATGTTAAAAAATGAACAAACTGAAGGCATAAAATAGATATATTTTCCCAAAAAAGTCGTTGTATCTGGTCGTAACATTTCGTCCTGCCTCTTTTGGGTACGGCTTTATACCTAGGAAAACTTTTGTTCAGGATGCGAATGGCTGCACTATGTGAAAAACTAAGCCTTATGCTTCATTTAGTTTGAAGACTGCTACAACACTCACTACTTAAAATAAATTGATTTTTATTCGATATTCAATTCGCCTCTTTATTACTCTTTCTGTTCTACAAAATAAAGCTCTTCTTCTCATGGAAGACATACACATTGCTGATACAGTAGAGCCTCGATTATCTGTCTCCCCATTATCCGTCACCCCCGTTAACCGTCCATTTGAGTTTACGTTTTAATTTCGTTGTCTTAACAAAATAAATAAAATGCAATTCATTTCCTGGTACTTATGCGACAGACTGTTTTCGTTTCGTCTATGTTTCGTTCCTCTTAGCTCATAGTTAGGGAAGATAAAAATAGGCTTTTATGAATTATCCTTAATTCCTAAAAATATATTGCAAGAAATTTACTATACCAAATTTGTTTTAAAAACCGTTACTTTCATCGCTTTCATCACAATGTCCAGATTCTTCATCACAATTAACAAATTTAAATGTCGGACTTGAGGACATTTCGAAAATGACTTGTTGTTCGTTCGGTTCAATTTTAATATGACATTCTTTTGCGTATAGTATAAATATTGACAGCGAAAAAATTCTCAGAACTTAGGATATAAGATCTGAAACTTACGTGTTTTCTATTAACCGTCTTTTCGATCATCCGTCATGTGGTCATCCCCGTGCCTGACGGAAAATCGAGGTTCTACTGTAACTACATATATTTATTTGCACATAGCATAATAAGTAATTCTGATGCATGATAAATTATTGTGCAATGATGCTTAAACGTGTCGTTCAGTCAGTTTTTCTGCATGGGAAACAAGTATTTTTTCATGCATTTGTAAAAAAAATATAAAAAAAAATATTTTGATTTGCATATCGACAGACTTACAGAACAGGTTCACCGCAGAAGCAGCAGCAGAGCTCACAATATGCTTGTCTGCTTTTAGGCGTCATTCCTGAGATATCAACCTACTTTATATAGCGTTTTTAAATTTTATTAATGATGCCGTGCCAACAAACTTAACGTCTCATATTTAACTGATCTCATTAATACAAAAAACATAGGCTTTTTATACGGCATAAATCATAAAAAGAAAAAAATGTCCATTCTTCCGATGAGCAATGATATTTTGACTTTTGCAGTTCCCTCCTTACTTCTAAACAACAAATATATTT
The DNA here is from genome assembly GCA_963680825.1 of Meiosimyza decipiens. Lineage (NCBI taxonomy): Eukaryota > Metazoa > Arthropoda > Insecta > Diptera > Lauxaniidae > Meiosimyza > Meiosimyza decipiens. Next base: position 83,040,847 of record OY804259.1, on the reverse strand, counting down.
ACAATTTCTTTGAATTTGTTGACCTACAAATAAAATGTTAAAGTTTAGGCAATAAAAAATATTTAATCTGATGTCATAAAATTAATTTTACATCATAAACTAAAATGGTTTTTATAAACAACGCTTGATATTTAATAACTTAATTTATGGCAACTTATAAAAATTTCGTGTTTTATTGAATTTTAAACGTTGTCTACTTTTACCTAAATATCCGCTTTTTTTATTATGCGCCAACAACAAAAATGATTTGGCACGCAATATATTTTCGAAATACCCTACCCTTCCATAAAAAAGTGAGTTTGAATTATGAAGTGTAAATTAGAAATATGGTAAATTAACAAGGGTCAAAATATGAGTAGAACGTTGGAAAGTTTATTTCCAAGTATGAGTGTGCTAAGGAATGAGTATTCTCGTACTCTGTCTCTGACCAAAGAAAAGCACAAGCACGAGTACAGCAACATTTTTGACACACTGTCTAAACAAATAAGACCATACAAGCGGCAGACAGAACGTCTGTCCGATCAAAGTTGTGTAGTATTTCAAAACTCTTTGAATTACAGTGCAACACTTTGGTGTCTTTGTTTGACTGCACTGTGGGCTTAAATTGATTTGCAAGCGGTCTAATAGCAAATATAACAAATTTCAAGTTTTTACATTTGCGAAACTTTAAAAAAACTGTGTTTAATTCTACACAAATTACAAGTAACTCATGTAAAATTTTACTAGTAACTTAAGGAAAGTCTTACACATTTTTTTACACTGCACGAAATTTGTTAAAGTAAAAAAATTTAAAATTGCAATTGTAATCTTGGCATCCAATTATAGAGTATCGGTATGTAATTTATTGCATCTACCCAGTTTGTTAACCGAGCAGACACTATATTAGCAACAGGTCACATAAGTAATTTGAGAATTAAAAAGTGTTCTACACTCTGAATTATATTGTATAGCCATAAAGGAGCCACACAGTACTGTGTTAAGCTTACTAGTAATATGAGTAACATTTTAACATACATACTTTCGAGTAAATTCCTGTAGAATATGCGTAAAGTATTAGTCATGAAAAATTATAAAAAATTTTAAGTATGTTATGAAGTGCTAAGTAAGGTATTTACAAGATATTTGTACCAATCTATATTTTTCTGAAGTAAACAATCGTTATTAACCACAGAGCCGTGTTTAAGCATAGGCCACATAGGCTGCAGTCTTGGGGCCCGCACTGAAATATTGATGACCTTTTTTTTGTTGGTCAGCAATCTTATAATTAATATTTTTATCGTAAAAATGTTATTTTGCTATGTTCAAATAATTTTTTTTCCATCTTTTAACCAAAACCTCACCCGTTAGGAGTTGCACTAAATTATCAGCCTAGGGGCCTGCAGATCGTAGACACGGCACTGATTAGTCAAGACGAAGAAGGGTTCATATATTTTTATGAGCTCATTATAAATAAAATAATAAATTGATTAAATTACTTCATAGGAGTATATTTTCTACTAAAAACCACGAAAAAGTTATATACGCTTCGATAAAGTTTTGCCTCACAATAAGAATATTTTTCATTCAACTCAAATTAAAAAGTTCGTGAAATTTTTCTGAAAAAAAAAAGGATTTATTCTATTTTTTAGAACGCGACTCAAAGAGAATTTTGTATGAAGATGTTTTTTATTCGTTGCAACAAAGATAAGTCTTTAACCGCCGCAAAGCGCTCAATGCCCTTTCACAAGAAAGTTCTGAACCTTTCACTATCATTTTTAAATTGACCAGTCGATAAACTTGATCTAGATGGTGTTTGGTTGTGGTCAGCACGTTGATTTGTTGCCAGGCATGTTTTTCAATATTTGGAGTTGAAAACAGAGGTTGGTCTGTTCAAAATCATCTGAGAAAAAGCACAGTTTTGACAATTTAATGAGTTGTTTGATCATGTGTATGCTCCTATTGAGTATGCATCTCATATCTCGACTAATATCGTCGATACTAGAAACGGTCGATACTATTGATATCTATATTTTTTGACTCGATATGTCAATTTATATCTGCTGAGTCAATTTAACTTAATGCGTTATTTATATACATATATATATATATTAGGGTGTGCCATTTTTGAGTAACTTTATTTTTTCAACTAAAAAACAGACTTAAAACTTTCAGAAAGGTGAAGAATGAAGCCTCTAAAAATTTGAGCTCTAAATATTAATATTTAGAGGTGCCTGTTTCTAACTTTCCATTTTCCATATAAATTACATGGAAAAAAATTATTTTTTTTTTCTTATTGTTGTAGCTTACCATAGAGCATTGTAGAAATGAACTGAAACATTATTTTAGTAGGAAATTGAACGCTCTACAAAAAAAAAAAAAAAAAATTTTGTCTATAATTTTACTGAGCCCAATGCATAATTACTTTTGTTTAACAATTAATCAAATAATAAAATAATATATATTTTTTTTTTTTTTTTTTTTTTTTTTTTTTGTAGAGCGTTCAATTTCCTACTAAAATAATGTTTCAGTTCATTTCTACAATACTCTCATGTCAAGCTACAACAATAAGAAAAAAAATCATTTTTTTTCCATGTAATTTATATGGAAAATGGAAAGTTAGAAACAGGCACCTCTAAATGTTAATATTTAGAGCTCAAATTTTTAGAGGCTTCCTTTTTCACCTTTCTTAAAGTTTAAGCCTGTTTTTTAGTTGAAAAAATAAAGTTGCTCAAAAATGGCACACCCTAATATATATATATATATATATATACATATGTATATATATTTATTGTGCCATTTTTGGGACCTCGTTATCAGATGAAAAAATTTCTCTTTAATTCATAGGTACAAAATTTACTTATGCAAGTGAACCAAAAGCATGGCGTTAGTGCATATTTAAAAACACTTCTTATAAACAAAGTAGTTTTTTTTTTCATGTCTGTATCTCACTTCAACATCGATTGACATTCACAAAAAAAATCGACGGGTCACAAAATGAAAAAATTTCTTATCCGATAAAAAACACCCCTACGTGTTCTATCTTTTGCCGCTCAAACGATTGATGTATTCAGTCGATTTTCAAACTTGAACTGTTGTAGACGTTGAATTTTTGCTATATCATACAATAGAAAAAGTAAAGCCCAACCAGGTTGGCAAATTGTGCCATGGTGCATCTCAATCTAAGCCACTGTCTGCTGTTGCTGCAGCATTTTCACAACGAATAGTTACATTTATTTGATGTGATGTTTTGATATATCTTGACACTATCACGCGACGCTCTGGCTTTGGCAAGACTGCTGCGTGTACAAAAAAACTCCAGTACCACCAACAGCCCAGCGACTGCTACATACATACACATATAAATGAATTAATTACCAACATTTTATGAATTTTGTTAAAACCAAAAAAAAAAACTGAAAAACTTTGTTAGAAATTGGTTTTCATTTTTTCATATTATTGGTAAGTGAAAAGTGACCGCCACCACCACCAGCAGCAGTAGTAGCGGTACAACAGCGGTGGGTATAACAGATAACATCTCTGTTGCTCTACCGAAACTACGCTGGAAATACGCGCCGAATGTAAAGGGATAAGAAAATAGTTTTTATATGTCGTGACAAATTTTGTGCGCTCGCTGAGTTAACATTTTTGAAAGCCTATTATTAAAAAGTCTCGAATTTGGTTTTGTTTCTTGTACCCATTTAAAAAGGCTACCTACTTTTTCACCTCACGCCTATTAGGTGCAACACCGAACTATTTTTTTTTTTGTGGTTAACCTTTTTGTTTTATTGTTGTTCTTTAGCAGTTTTAATTAGAGATGGGTGCGTGCCATACTTTTCGCGGTGACACTACTTGTTACAGGTGTAGACATAATTTAAAAAATAAATGAATTTTTATTAAAAAAAATCCTTTGAATGCATGTTGTATTTAAAAAAACTAAAAACTTTTAGGGAAGCTAAGAATTCGAGTTTTGCATGCTGTCGGAAGGCTTATTCGATATTATCAGATTTAATTTTATCATACGGTCATGCTCCATAGGGCAGATTCGAACTCAGCGATCTCAAATTGCCCTAACTTGACATCAGTCGATGATCCTCCAATTTTACTACACACTAAGTAATAACAATTCTTAAAATACGTGATTATAAGATTTCGAGTCGTAAAATAGAAAATGTCGTTAGGGCGCCTAATCGTGAGTCGAAAGTCACTCATGCGCGCATCTTTAGTTTCAATAACTCAAAAATTCATTTCTTTTTCTCTATCTGTGACGTATGCCTGACAAGCTTTTGACTGTAACTCAACGTGTTTATGCGGGATCTATACCGCTATGCGTGGTATGCTGGCTTGATATTGAAAAATTGACCCTTGTCGTTAGGTTTTCGTTAGCAATTATTCTCTTAAGATTTTTATCCGATACTGATTTTTGTACTCAGATACGCCAACATTCATTGCCACTTAGGCTTAGTTTTGTTTCAATTTATATTCATTTTATATCAAAAAAAATGTCTCACTGATATTTTCGTTAATTGTTGACAATTAATTAATGAGGCAATTCTCGCACATACCACTACGTCCAGAGAGAGCTACATATGTTGGATGGTAGTGTGTGTTCTTTCAAATGAAATATTTCCAAGTAGCTCTGTATAGTTAAAAATAAATACAATAATTTTCTGATACAACAATATATGAACATTTTTTTTTCTTGATTCAAACATCAATGTCTCTTACGCATCATTTACCAATATTATCATATTGATTTGAGATATACTCGCGCATATATACTTAGTACTGATATTGGTGACTGTCATATTTACACACCCAAAATGTCGTCGCTCTTCATATCAAAAAAATAGAAAGAAAAAAATATCATATCTCCCAAGCTCAACAACAGCAAACATATCATCTTCATTGTGTCCTTTTTCATCGACATCGACGACTACAAGAAAATCGCATTAACTTAGCTAACAAAACAGGGAATAACAAGACTGACGCGTCGTTTATTTGCGCCTTAAGAGCTGCTCCCAAATTTTGTAAAATTTTTTTATCTCCCTTCTGTATAGTTTGGCAATCATTGAAAGGATATTCAAGGGTGCACTTTCGGTTATGTAATATTAACCGAAAATGCAATAAGGCGATTGTTTGAACAACTCGTCTTACCATATAAGCATGGCAGCTCACGTCCTTCACAAGTTCTTATATCATTTTATGTCTTTGTTTGTTCAGTTGCTATGTACATAAGTAAGGAGCGATATTTTGCATTTCGATTATTGGAAAAAAACACAATAAAGGATATATGGTACTAATTCAAGGTTAATGGTATTGATAAATATTAAATAAAAAATATTTCACACAACATGCACATTGTTCTGAGTGAATCTCTACACATCATGTTATCAATTACCTTTGTTATGATGCGATTAAGCACCGAATAAAAGCGTGTTAATTAAGACAGTTTGCTTATTAGAAATCTTATGTTAAGCTTAAGAAGGCTGTGCTCTTCATTTTCATAAAAATATCTCGAAATAGTATAATATATCGTGTATTTCAAAACATCTATAAGTCTTAGCTTTCACTTTTCGTAACTTTTTAAGCACTTGTTCCTGTTCAGTAAATTTTGCAAGTATTGTTTTTCTATTGGTTTTTGAGGCCGTTGGGTACAAAATTAATGTACCATCAATTTATTATGGTCTATGCTCCCTCGATTCTCCTCCTGAAGCTTCGATTTTCATAAATTCCAACAATATTTATTCAAATTCCATTTATATAAATGATTTTACCATTGCAAAAATATTAAGTTCATTGCTTTTTGTAATGAATTCATGTACAGAAGTTAAATACGAATACGCAAAAATCTCCAACTTGAGGAAACCCCATGAGAAATCTAAATCTAGATTCTATATTCAATAGCGACGGGTTGTGTGTGACATATCAACGATTTTTTTTGTTTTTATTTGAAAGGACTATTGATGATGAGGGCACTGGTAGTTTGCGGCTTATTGGCATAGACTTTCGACTTAAGGAAGCCTTATAAAAAATCTTGATCTAGATTCTAGATCAGGCTGAATTTATAACGATGGCAGGGGTTGTGTTGGCTTGTTGGCATAGACTTCTGACTTAAAGAAACCCCATAGATTTCTTATGAGGTTTCCTTAACTTTTGAACGATGTGATATTCCACACATAATGTCATCAATAGTCCTTTTAAATAAAACAAAAAATTCGTTGATATGTCACACACAACTCGTCCCTATTATGTATGTAGATAATACAATGAAATGTGTTATACTTACATTTTTTTATTAACGAGCAAAAAGTCATAAAGTTTTTCTCAAAAAAAATTACTTTTTAGCCATGAATTCATTTTTTACAAGTTGGTAACCTTGGTTTATCAGATAGATGAATTAAAGTACGTGTTGCACTAAGCGGCATTCGGAATATTTACATGCAGAGCAAGTTATGTCGAAATTTTGCAGCGATACCTCGTGTTCAGACTTTGACTATTAAGTTTCTTGTTCAGATAATAGCGATAACTTAGAAGAAGTGGGTTAGCAAGCTGACCAAAATGTTTTTAATCCCGCCACCACTTCGGCTCAGAAGACTTTGATGAAACTGTTCACATTTTTTGAAAGTATTAATCAGTTTCGGGAATTTAATGCAGCTGCTTTCGCTTGAATTTTAGTGGAATTATATATTATATATATTATAAATAAAGTCTTTTTGGCATTAAGTACTTAGAGACAATAAATTTCATACTCCGATACTACTTGATATACATTGGTATATACTTAATTGTAGCACTTAATGTTTAGTAATAGTGTAAGAAAATGAAATTCAAAATTCCTACTTTACCAACACTTAAAAACTTTCGTCGCTCTTAAAAAAATCAAAATAAAATCACAAAAGAAAGATTGAAATTAGTAAACATTAAAAATATATAACAATTACGAAAAAGATATAAAAATAATAATCAAAACATCATAAAGTTTGACACTGAAAAACCAGTCACCACGGCATTCTTTCATTTCCAAACAATATGACGCTGTAAATCTTCAAGTATTAGAAATTGGTCATTAAATCAAAGGTGCCGCTTTCAGAAGACAATACTAGGGGCTTGCAGGGTATTTACGCGCGTAATGCTAAAGCTTGTTAGATTTGCCGCCGGCAAGGAATTTCTTTGGTTTCGGCAACGCAATGTTTTGTTTCCAAGTTGAGCTATGAAAAATGTGATATTTGTAAACTTTTCATGTCCATTGTTTTTGTTTTTGGTGAATATTTTGTCAAGGTAACTGATTTGGCATGAAATAAAAATATCAAAAGAAAAAGCGCTGACCAAAACTGTCAATTTGATTTCCTTCTTTGTTTATTTGTTTTATCATTGTAGCGATTTTTTATTAACCAATATATTCTTTTTTTTTTGTATTAAAAATGCTATTCATAACAGACGGACGGCTTTTTTTCGAGTACGAACAAGTTATATATCTATGATTTTAACGATATAATCAAATTTAAGATTGTGATATTTAGTATCTGGTGGTACGTGCCCCGCGCACCAACTTGCACCGCAATGACGAGAACTAAACAAACGCTTGATCGACAAGCGACTATGGGTGAATAAAAAAGAAAGTCAGCGAGTGATAAGCGGAGTTGGTCAAGCGAAAGCTGCTTGACGCCAAGGTATTAGCTTGGACAATCTAGACGGCTCGTGAAGTCTTTGATTTTGTATGTTTTGTTTTTATATTTTTTTGTTTTTTGTCTTTTTCTAAAACGGAAATAGTCATTTTATGTATTTTACAAGCTATTGTAGAGATTAAAGTTTCAAGAAGGCCCATTATTGGCTTAATTACTTAGGGAGTAAACACTATTGTTTTTGGCAGTAGAAACTTCATAAATTAACGATTATAAATTGTCTATTTAAATTGTGTAAAATTCAGAATTTGAGTTTATTAGCTATGTTCATTTCGCTTTGAGCAGAAATCTACTCTTAACTTTAAAAGTTGAAAATAGTTCGGGCAAACATGTTCGACCATGTACATTATTTCTTAGGTAAATGGAAAAATAAGTTCAAAAAGGAGTTGTTCGTCAATGGCTTCTAATACGCCATTTTTGCCATGAACAATTTCATCTGCTTCAGCAATATTTTTTTTTTTGATGAGGGTTAAATCTCGAATGTCTTGTACTCGTGTTACATTGACAGCTTAAGTTTTTTCTTTTTGTTTGGTGGTGCTTCTTGGCAATTTCTTAATATTTTATTTCAATCTGTAAGGGATGTTTTTCATCGCAGGGTTGTTCCAACTGTTTTCTCCTAGAAATATTCGTTATATTAAAAATGAATATATTGTCGTATTAACATTGTGTAAATAATGAAGTAATGTTTCACATTGATAGTTATAAACTTTAAAATATTTATCTTCAGAGCCTCACGCACCTCTGCAAAAAGGTGGCAAAAACAGTGTGTAAGTTGCGAACGTCATAATAGGGGAACTACTGTTGTGGTTCTAATGAAATTAGAAATGTGGACGGGGGAAAATAGCTTGCTTTTATCGTATTGAAGTAAAATTGGTTCGGATCACATAAGCTTTATAAATTCTTTGTTTGTATGGGAGGTGCCATGCTCTCATGTGAAAGATCGCCTAGTTTTTGTATGGTGCTTGTCTGAATCATTCCTCATATTTGTGTGAAAAATAGGTACATTACCTCAAATAACTCTCTCAGTATAAAGTGCACCATATGAATAATCTGAGTTTTAAAACATCTGAATTTCGAACTATTGGAATTCTGCATTTAAAACAACTTTATTTTAAGTTGTCTGAATCCTGAATTATCTGACATATTTCAACTATCTGAATTTTGAGCCACATGAATTATGAATATCGAAATTTTTTACACCAATTTAGAAATATGAAGACTCATATTTAGACAAGAGACAACAAGCTTAAGAGACTTTGCAATCTCAAATCTCCATCAGCGGAAACATCAGGCCGCGTTCTATCCATCACATACATTTTTGGAATAATATTTTGAGAGGTTGTTTTCACGGAATGAACTTTTATGGTGAGAGTGCAGATCTCCCTAAATTCATCGTCTATCTGAAAGTCTTTGAAAATTATCAAAAACATTTATTCATAATGATTTTAATGCGATTTCCTACAAGAAAATCTTTTAATTTTGATGGTTTAAAAACTTAGTGAAACAGTTCCAAACTACAATTTTAATTGATTTTATGTGGACATTTTTTGGTTTTGTGCAGAGTTATTAAAAATCAAACGCTTTTAAAATTTTTGACAATTTATTTGAATATGTATTTTCGATATATATTCGACATATGTGGACATGTTTCTACATACCTATGTATGTAATTTTTCTAAAAACTCATTAAATTCAATGCTTACGCTGTAACCTGACCATTTCTCTGTTTTTTTCTGAAAATCACCAAATAACTCCTTATTTTCTCCACTCTGTCCGCTGCAAGCCTTCCACTTTGAAGTGAGTACAGACTCGATCTATTGTAGAACAAAGCTGGGAAGGCCTACTTTTGACTGTGCTTTTTGCTCATTCTTTTCGTAACTAAACTCATTTCCTAGCACAAAATCAAAATAATCATTTTTAGCATATTAATATCATATCTTATTTTAATGAATCTTATGGAAACAGACTTTATTGGTTTCCATACATTATACCCTGGAGTAGTTATGTATTTGCTCACATTTAGCTTGTTTTCCGAAATCCAAAATAAAATTTTGCGTCATATTACCCTTACCTTTACTCCCTTCAACATCAAGCTAATTGAATTATGGATAAAAGTTGGTAAAAAAGCTAATGATTTATTAGTGCAAGTGTAAGTCGTGTAAACAAGTCACTCATCCTAAACCTTAACACGTTAATTCCACTTGTCTTTAATGCTTAAGTTTAAGTAAAACCCCTACAGTAAAATAATACATGGAGAACACTTGTATACATAATATAACTAAAGACTTTACCCACACCCAGACTCAACCCCATTCCCCGCCACGTACATACATACATACACACCTACCCAAAATGCCAAATACAAACAAATTGAAGTTAACGTATAGTAAATTGAAAATTGTTAATTTGTCTAATGAAATTTCGTAAGTCAAGAAACGTCGAACGCAGAGCCTAAGCATTAAAAACTCAGAATCCTACTCATCGTATTGACGGGGACACTTTTTGACATTTGCGCCTAACGCGCGCGCCGAAAAGTCTTCGTTGTCATTGGCTTCGTCGTAGAAATATTTTTCCGTAAGATTGATGATGACATTAGCATCATTGTCAAAAATTTTGCTGAAAGACATACGTGAACGGGGAGAGAGAGCGAGATAGAAAGAATAAAGAGCTGTCTTCTTTTTTTTTATTTAAAGAAAAGACAACTTGCAACGATAAGACATAAAGTGGCTGCCTGTCGAAAAAGCAGCAGTGAATTGTATTAAATGAAAAATTTGTAAATGTTGACATTTTAATTTGCAAAAAGAGAATATTGAGTGAGAAAGACAAAAAAAAAAATACAGGGTTTAAAAATTTAATGTTTTAATTTGGAGTTGCCGAAATTTCGCAAGTACACCCAAGTCATATGTAAATAAAACCATCAAGAAAAATAGTATGTGTAAAAAGGTGCAATAGGAAATGTTAGCATCCACATCATAGTTTTTTTTTTATTTTTTTATATTAAAGAACACCCTTATTTTTGTGCATGTCAAGAAAATGCTACTTGAAAATAATTTCAGAGTTTTCTTGCATTTACTTCGGTGATCCGTCATGTTGTCAAAATGTATTTTATCCGAATTAAGATTTTCCCTTATTTTTTCTATATATTTTTTTTTTCTGGCCAACCAACTATTTTACGTACATATATAGGTATATAAAAAATTTCACGCAGATGAGACCAAACATTGAAGGAACAGCTAAAACAAAAATGTATGCCTTATTATTTTGGTAAATTTCATATATAGATATAGATTTTATTGCATTGAAAAAGTTGTTTGTTTTTAAGGATTTACTTAAAGCATAACTTTTTTGGTATTATTTACACGATGCCCCTGAAAAATAATAAAACTAAGCGGTCTAGCAATGAAGAAAATAAAATGACATTTCGTTTGAAATTCCAAAACTTTTTATAAATTTTCGCTAATCAGAAATGCGGTGCCTACATTCACTGACTAAAAATTACGGCAGGCACCCCAGAGCCATAACTACGAGTCTCATCACAAGGACTGGATGAAAACAACAAAAATATTTTCTAAGCCCGACGTGTTTATGGCAAAGAGCAAAAGAAAATATATTCTATTTTTAAGTCTTACCGTTTAGGAATTTTCTACGGTGGTTGGTTCGTTTAACTGTATTCAACATTTTGAATTTAAAATAAAAAAATATTAAAATGTAATCTTTCAACGGCATTCCTTTCTTTCTGAAAATCACATAAAATTTTATTAATAGATACTTACAATTTAAACTAGAAAGCCATCCCCATTTTAAAAATTTCAAAAACCATTTTATGCGAAATTAAATTTTCAAAACAATGTCCTCAGAGACAAAGGTGTTCGATGAACTATGAATATGAAGATATTTAAATTTAGACACATTTTATTGCAGATATTTTCTTTGCTCATAATTTTGAGTCAAAGTCACTTAGTCCATGCTTTAATTTCTCGAAAATCTTTTTTCCAGAAAAGTTGATTTCCATTGAAGTGTTTATTAGTTGAAAGTGCAGGACAATACCGCGAATTTAACAATAAAGTAAATTTATTTATATAATAAAAGCAAAAACCGTCTTAAACGCTGCCTTGGATTATTTTGGTAAGGTATTTATTCAAAAGACAAAAACTCAATGTTTAAAAATTATTTCGTTCAAATGTTGCCCACGACTAGTTCTTAAATGATCCATTCCGTGGGTCCAATATTCGACAACTTTTTCGAGCATATCGACCGGTATTCCTTGAATAACACGAGTTATTCCGAAGCGTCAATAGTTTCAGGTTTGTCGACATAAGCATGTGACTTAACATATCCCCAAAGAAAGTAATCCAATGGCGTCAAATCACATAATCTTGGTGGCCAATTAACGGGACCATTTCTTGAGATGTTGTTGTCATCGAACGTTTTCCTCAATAAAGCGATTGTTTCTCCAGCTGTATGGCATGTTACGCCATCCTGTTGAAACCAGAGGTCGGCTACACCAATATCCTGAATTTTTGGTAACAAAAATTCATTGATCATCATCATTGCTCTGTAACGAGCACCATTGACCGTAACAAGGGCTTCATCCGCATTTTTGAAGAAATACGGTCCGATGATGCCTCCTGCCCATAAGCCACACCAAACAGTACATTTATCGGGGTACATTAGAAGCTCTTGGATTGCTTCTGGTTGTTCATTGGCTCAAATACGGCAATTTTGGTTGTTAAAGTAGCCGTTCAACCAGAAATGAGCTTCGTCGCTAAACACAATTTTTTGATAAATTTGAAATTAAAACGTAAACCAATATCAGCCAGCTTGAATTCTTGTACGAGCTGTATTTTATAGACCTTCAGACCAAGATCACGCTTCAAAATTTGCCACAATGATCCATAAGAGATGCCCAAAGTCTGAGATCACCACGAATCGATTGTTCACGGTTTTCACGAACACTCTCTGCTACTGCAAAAATATTCTCAAAATTACGGGCTGTATGCACTCTGGTTGAATAATGAATGTCCAATAGTGTAAAATTGGTTCGAAATTTGGTGATGGTGTTACGTATAGTGCGCTCAGTTGGACGCTCATAACTACCAATATGATGTGGAAGAACTCTATAACTGATGACTGATTTTGGTAGTAAGTTTCCACAATTAATAAACGTTGTTCAGGAGTAAGTTTATTCATGATTGAGTCGTATTGAATACTGAATACAAACGTCATATGGACAAGCCATTTGACACATGACAGCTGTCAAAACAACCCAGTTGGACAAAATCGTTTTTGTAAAAAATGTTTGAATTTAAAAAAAAAAACAAACACAAATCTTCAAATCAATTTGCTAAACAACAATTTTTTTATTTATAAAAATCTTTCTCTAAATATCTTCGACATAATTTTTTTTTTTTTTTTGATTTACCCATGTTATTTTTCAATCAATCCTAAGGATGTATCTATAACTTTAGAAAATATGAATTCAAGAGATCGGTCTTCTGAACTCACTCATTATCGTGGATAAGTAGAATCTTTATTAAAACTTTCACATATGACTTCGAAAAATATATCTTAATCGGATGACCATCAACAAAGTTCATTATAGAGAAGAACAATCTATTAACCATATAATGACGTGAACATACATATGAAGTTTATAAGATAAAAACTACATTGGCTTGGACACATATATAGACGCTATTAAGGTTACTTGCCACACAGCCCGTGAAACCAAGACTTTATTGCGAGCCCAATTCGGAGAACGATTAATTTCACCGTTCATACTGGCCGCCTAGATCATGTGATATCACATCTCTCCACTTTTTTCCAAATATCCACAGTCTACATGGATAAGCCGGCTACGATTGAGGCTTGGAAGCCAACATTACTTGCGTCGTTCGCCAAAAACCACTCGCAATGCTCGAACGCGTAAACAAAAACTGGAACTTCAGAATGGACCATGTTAGCTACAGTTACGCCCGTCATTTGAAATAAAGTTAGTAAACTTTATGAAATGAAGTTATTAAACAAAATAATATTTAATTTTTTAATAAAACAAAAACTTACTAAAAATTTAACGAGTTTATTGAAGTTTCCAACACTGTCTATATTACAACAACAACATAGTGTACACATACTAACGCAATAAATAACTTTGTCCGTTTCCTAAAACACTTTAAGCCGTATGTATCACTTATTTACTTTTCCGATTATCATATCGCAGAAAATTGACACATTTTCAAAGAAAATCCATAAATACACAAGATATTCAAAGCTCCTACTTTAACAACTATGTCCATGCTTACGACGCAGTTGTCACTCGCTGCTACTGGAATTGTTTTCTTCTTAAATTTCTTTCGAAAATAAATATCAAGTTGGAAAATCAGATAAACTGTTTAAATATTTAAAACACGGCTTAATTTTTAAAACTCAAATATGTTTCTGCCAATCAATATGACATCCAAAATTTACTTTTGAATATACGCAGCGCACAAAAGTCAAACAAAAAAGGGTTTACCCTCAAATGTAGTGGTATAGAAAATAAATTCTTTTGCAAACATGTTAGCGGTTGTTATCAACGTATCCTTGCACATTTTCGTATTTGAAGAAATCATCATAACACTTTTGCTGTTAACACGTTTTTAAGATTTTAAGGTTTTAAAGAAAGTAAACTGAAGAAACAAACAAAAATATGTAACATAAATATCAGCCAAAGGATATATCAAATACTGCAGCTTCATTCCAATATTGAAATAAAACAAATAAAATTATATCGTTAATAAACTAAAATTATCGCATACACTCTGTATAGTAATACGATATGTTAAAAGAACTTCAATATTTTAAAAAAGTAACGTGAAACTGTCATGACATATTATAATTACAAGCAAGTAGAAAAATTATCGTATTAATATGCGGACATTCTCATATGTGTAGCAATATGTTCAACAGCAAAAGCAGCAGCTCTAACAGCTTTTCAAACTGTCAGATCTGTCCATACAACACTGCACTGTCATCGCTTAATTAATGGATGAGGCATAGTCGTAGTACTCGTATGTGAATGTCCAATTTCATTACCAGCATTAAACAACAATATGCGATATGTACGAGCACCAGCTTAAACTTACCATGGACATACGACTACATTTTTGTGATATGCACAGGGGCTACTTTCATGGCAGCTATTGAGGGATTTTAATTGGTATGCTAAAGCCACTGTTGATTAAGGCGGAGCTTAATTGTAGTAGATTTCTTTTTCTTTATTTTATTTATTTTTTAGGGACAAAAATGCATTAATAAATTAAAACATTTGGAATGACTATTTCATGGAGTAGGCTCACTGCGAGTATAATATTTCTACAAACCTTTTATTTTGATTTATTTGGTTTATTTGTAAAGATCGATTTCTCGTATAAAGAATTTAAAAAATTAAAAAAGTGGAACCGCTGCTCTTGATGACAACCTAAGTTATACAGTTAAAGCAGTTTTTGAGGACAATAACAATTTTTTTTGAATCATATAACACTAACAGTAGGTGCGATCTCGCTTAAAAAACAAAAAATTTTCAAAGTTAAAGCAAATATATAGCCATCATAAATCACATTTAAAGTTTGTAGGGTTGGTCTTTCATAAAGTGTTTTCTAAAGTTGCACCAGCTAACGTCACTCATGTGCACCTAAGTTGCGCGTATGAAAATTTCTTACATAAGGACGACACAAAGCAATTATTTAAACGCTAACAGCTGTAAAAGTGTTATGTTACTTAAATCAAATTTCTGTTTTTTTCATCTACGAACAGCGCAAAAGTTATTGACACTTTCACTGAATATTATGTCTAATATGAATTGTGCACCAAAGCAGATGGTCAGTCAAATATTCTTGGACAACAAATGAAAGGGTTCGAATGATACACAATATTAAAAATCCCGCATTCCATAAGGTCGTACATCCATGTTGTTGAAATCCAGTGAAATTATGCTGTCAACACTGTGACCGAAATGTAACCCTTCTCCGTGTTAGCTTCCCAATTAACTAAAACAACAAAAACTCAAAATGCAAGTGAGGGTGCGTAGGTACAAGATCTTAATGCAATTAGCTGCTTAAGTCATTAGCAAGAAATGAAGTAAAATCTTATAAAGAGAGGGTTAATTTAAAATTTGTACGGAATGACTTGACTTTTCGACCAATTTATCTAACAATATTTATATTTTGGCGGTGTCATTAATATGCGGTTTGTCGCAGACACCTTTCTTCTAAAAGAATTAAAAAAAAAAACAATTCTTTTATTTCAATAAAATGGTACATACAACTTGTCTTACAAACAAACAAAAATCAAGTTGAACGATAGCATCGAATTCAAGATATGGATTCAAAGTGACGTTAACCAACGAATGGTCACATCATATTTCTGGTTAATTAAAAGTGATATGCAAGCGATCCCCAAAACTTTTCGGCTCCAACATTTGACATGAACGACAGAACAGACTCCCTGCCGTGTTATTAGTCACGATTTATTATTTATGAAATCAAAAATTTGAAGTTTTCAGTAGGTATACGATATTTATTAAGTGCAGTAAGCAATCAGCATTTAACCGTGAAAACGTAAGATACAGTAAGGTCTCGATTATTTTATACTTTGAACATTATAAATATTTTACTAGATTCAATTCAGGATATGATCATATACAAAAAAAGGTAGAGTCATATTAAAAATTAAAAAAAAACGTATATTAGCTACATGTGTCATTATAATTTTTTTTTGCGTATTCGCTTAAGACAATATGCTGCTTATCAAATATGAGTGCTAATTAGCAATCCAGAAAACTAAAAGATTTAAGCTCTCATTAACCTTTTTAGCCTTTGAATGCAAATTAAAAAAATACGGGACGGCCAAATTAATCAGAGCAACGACCACTTTCAGTATTATACCGTGGTACTTTGTTGCAATAAAAAATAATTTTTGCCCATAAAAATTAAGAAATTTTATAACAATATTGAACAAAGCGATTCATTTTACTACATATGAATGGGTTTCAGTGCAACTACATAGCTGCGACCACAAACAGCTTTGAGCTGGTAGACCCTTCATGGTAGCCGTGATTCTAGCTATCAAGGCTGTACTGTGTGGGGCTAAAAAGCATGTTGAATTGAAATACGGCAACAAAGTCTATATCATTTAATGATATGGAGAAATTAAGATCTTTTGTGCATTAGAGCCACATGAAAAAGCTACAGAATCATTTCCGAACAAGTTGTGTATGGTAGATATATGTAAGTACTCGCTTTTAAACGTCGTTTTGTAGCCCTTGCCTCTCGAGGGACTTATCGCTTTCAACTTTTCTTTGTTTGTTTTGTAGCTTAAATTTGATATGGTACATTTGAGACGTATTAACGGATTTATATGCATGTTATGTTCAATTTAATTTCTGTGTTGATATTTTAAATTATATTTTTTTATACATTTTAATTCTGTCAAGCAGTTTTTATTTTTTTTAAGCAACTTACAATCCATTATTCTGAATTGCAATGTGGTTCAAACAAAATTAGAAATTTTAAAGTTTTGTCATTTTACGTGAAAAGTATCCGTAAATTTAAGCATCAAATTTAAAATTGCAGAAAGAAAGCCACATCAATATGTGGTTGAAAATCTTCGTACGAAGAAAGTTTTATTCAGTCGTGCATTGGGCGAACTAAAATCTTCCAGAGGTCTTTTAATTTTTTCAGCTAAATATAAGACCATGACATAATTTAAGAATCGGGAAAACCGTGTAAAGAAATTGAAGTCATCGCAAAGGATCGCTCTCGGTGGAGAGCATTTTGATTTTGGCCCAATGCTCACGTAGAAGTTTAAGGAATACAGCAACAAAGGTTCCTCATGAAAAATTTGTGGCTTGGGTTGATAGCAGTAATGATGATTTTGTTTATTTACCAACCCAAAAAGATGGAAATACGACTCATTATGGAAGATGATCTTGGCGAAATCAGTATCTTTTTCAAGTTGTTGCAGGGCAAAGTTAGCAAATTCACGGCATTTCTGATAATTCAAACGCTTCAATGATATTGCGTGATAATAATTTCGTAATGATGTAACCCCAAGTTTAACCGTAAAATACGCATTGTGGATGTGGCCAGGGCCAGTCTACGAAAATTGCCGCCCTCACGCCAAATATCTAATGCCGCCCCTTATTAGGAGGCAGAACTATCTTTATAAAAAAGTATCTATTAATATATATCTAAATAAAAGGATCAATCAAAAACTTGAATAACTCACATGCACAGAGTTCTCGATACTTTTTCTTTTATTATAGACAAACCAAAATCGCTAAATCTAACTAACCCACGCACAGCAATATACAATTGAAACCTAAGAGCGTATGATTAGTAAACAAATAAACCTAAAACCCTTAATGCTTGGAATACTTGGATTTATAGTATATACATTTTTATGCAAGTTCGAATAATTGCATTTGAGGTTATAATATGATTTTTTCATATTTTCAATAAACAATTTTTTTTCAATTTTTCCGAACTCTGCCGCCCCACGCCACAGCATTGTTGGCGTAGGCGATAATACGGCCCTGAATGTTGCAGATAGTCCTAACTATCAACCGATCAATTTGGGTCTTCATCAACACTTGCCTGGACGGCAGCAAGACCGGATCTTTGTCATTTCGATCGTATCTTTGTCTTACTATCCCGCGAACATTGTGCAACCAAAGGTCATGCTCAAAACTATCCATAGTAGACGAATAGTGATTCCAATTATGACGAGCATAAATTGTAACAAGTACACGATAAGTGGCAATAAAAGAACGATTGTTTAAAAAAAAAAATATTTATAATTAGATTGCAAATCTCACCGAATGCAACTGGATTTTCACATTTGAAATATAGCCACACTGTCGATTCGAAAACATATCACTCCAATTGGAAATCTCTTTAGATTTCGTATTGAGCTGGGAAATGAGATTTGTCCAAGAAAACTCAATTTGGCACCCCTAGCCAAAATCAATCAGGCCAAGAAGATTTCTGAATTTGGCTAGATTGTCAAGATAAGCGCAATAATTTTATTCCAGAAACAAAAAATAGCACACTTATGTGTGTCAAATGAAGTAAGTAATTTAAACAATAAAAGAAAACTACTAGAAGTTGTTAATTGTTGCAATTGTCACAGACACAGTATGCATATAATCATATGTACGTATGTATGTATATTGTACGTATTTTGATAGCAATTGAAGCAATTCAGTTTTAATTGAAATATAATTTTATGTTTACACACGCATTAAGAAATTTTATCACAATCTCTTTGCGCCATCAAAAAAGAACGACCATAATCCCAAGGCTATAGAACGTGGAGTCTTATGTGGTATCATATGTTGGTAGTGTCGGCGGTTGTGTCTCTGGTAAATGCGTTCGGGGACGACGCCTGAACGTGGCGGCGCCTATGCAGTGACAAGTCGAGTGATTGTCAACAAAACTGGCATAAAAGACAAACAAAATGACAGAGCGATCAAAAGTTAACTAACACGGATGTTATGTAAGGCGACCGACAGACAGACAGACAGAAGGAAAATGCTAGTAACTGGTTAGAAACTCAAGCGTGTTTGCACTACGTACTCGAATGCACTATCAGCTGCTACTGCAGCAGTGAATTTGATGCAATGTAAACAATTCGATTTTTTTTTTTATCTTACGCATAAGTAAACATAATTGATATGCATATAATTTTATATCGACCTTGATTTTGGTGAGAAAATATTATCTGTCAATTAACGTCTACAAAGTGAAATCACTAGAACTAATTGTCGGGAGTTTTATTCATAGGAAATATCTATCATTGCACAGTACTAAAAATGTTTATTTATTTAGGCATGTGCTGAAATTCACTTCCAATTAAATTTTAAAGTGGAAGTAAATTGTGGTGAACTGATATCAGTGTTGCCAGGTGTCTCTTGTTGAAGAGATTTTAAAACCGGGAGCGGGACGCTTAATGTCCCGGTTATCATGAATCTCATTCATTCATTCATTCAATGGACGGTAGGACCTGGTAACTTTAATGCTTATAAAGGGTGTTCGAATAAAAGAGCATTTTTCAAATTTTGTATAATTTTGTTTTCGTGCTAGTGGCAAATGGAAATTTGTCAGTTGTAACCTATGATTGTTCCGATTATTTAAAATGAACAAAAAAAATAACGTGCTATCATTGTGAAAATCCATTACAAAAATGAGGAAATTTACGCTGATATCGCTCGCAAAAAGTAATCTTCACCGATGAAGCGCATTTCCATCTGAATGGCTTCGTGAATACACGAAATTGTTAAATTTGGGGCTCAGAAAATCCTCACGCGATCCATGAGAAACAAATTCATCCACAACGAGCAACTTTCCGGTGCAGATTTTGGTCAGGTGGCGTGATTGGGTCTTACTTTTTTTATAATGAGGCCGAAATTACAGTGACTGTGAACAGCATTCGTTGCAGGAACATGATGACGGAGTTCTAGACGACATGTGATTTCAGCAGAACGGCACCACCTGTCACACCGCGCATGAAACAATCAATTTATTGCAGCAACGATTTCCAGAATAAATCATTTCACGAAATTCTGATGTCAAATGGCCACCAATCATACAATTTAATGTAATACGATTTCTTTCTTTGGGGTTTTGTGAAATCTCTGGGCTATGTGAATTAACCAGAAACAATTCCTGAGCTCAAAGCCGAGACCCAACGTGCCATCGTTGAGATATAGCAACATCTTTGTAAAAGTAATCGAAAATTTCATGAAAAGAGCAATGGCCTGTCATCAGCGCCGCGGTGTCCATTTGCCAGATATTTTATTCCATACTTAATCGGAATGTGCCTACTTTACAATGCAATACAAATATCATAAGTCGCTCAAAAAATACATTTTTCCATTTTTAAATAAGAAGGTGCACTCTTATTGGGACATCACTTAGAGGTACGAAACGTTTCTTGTACGTCGCTAGATTATACATGAAGAAAATAATAGGTACATGAAAAAATGCATTAAGTGGGCGTTTTTTTTTTTTGTACAAAATATAGTAGGTTGATATTGAAGTTTGGTAATAAAAGTAGCCATGACTTCATAACAGAAGAAAGTACAAATCTTGCTTCCACATTTAATCAAAATATCTGGCATCACTATTAAACACATCTGACATCTGCACCATGTTTCGTATATTATTCAAATAACCGCGGCGAATCGCGTGGTTTACTAAATCAGCTTTTTATATTCTATTTAAGTTATTCAAGGAGTTAGATTAACAACAACGAGTCATATGTAACAAACATACAGCTTCTATGCAGCCATATGCTATATACTTAAATGCAGTATCTTGCCATTAAACTGAACTGATAGTAAGCATTACGCAGTATAAAATTGTATAAAAACAAACTGTGGGGCCTTGGGCTTGCTATGCTAGCGCCTTTGAGCTCAACATTACTGAGAGTGCATTAAATAGTTACAAATGCATTGTATAATTTTTGAAGAATATTCAGTTACTCCTGGAATGATCTCCGACTTTCTACACATAACGAAAAGCCGAGAAATATATTAGGATATTTCACTTTGATTTGTTTTGCACATCGATTAATTATAAAAGAATTCATCCCTTATAGTTAACAATCCACCACTTAGCAAATTGGTATCGTTTTGAGTTTGATATACTTAATTATTTGATATCGATACAATACACTCTACTGTGTTGTACTCCTACAACTTTAACTATTCAAAAGATGTGTACTGCTTTCATACAATACATCAACATCAACGCCATAAAATCTTTTTGAAATTCACCTCCTGTAATACGAGTAGTTTCCCTAATCGATATTTCATTTTATTATATTTTTTTTTCATTTCGTTGTCTCTGGGCTTTCCCCCTACTACATACTTACGTACTGTGACTCCAATCAAGTGGCAGCGATCCGCGATAATGCTGTAAAAACTAATATTACAAGCGTTGATATCGTTGGCGCCACCGTGGACGCCAGTAACTGCAACTGTTGCCGCCAACTGGCCGCGCCACATATGACAAGCGATTGTAATTGTATGTAACTGTGCAAACGAGTACGATTACAAGTAGGTAACCGGTATTTGTGTAGTAGTGGTCTATGTACAAATATGCTCTTGAAAAATTACATATAAAAGAGATTATGTGAGAGCATGAGGGAGTGTACGTAACGGTTCGAACGTGAATGCATCATAAAAAAAGTACTTAACTTTGTAACGATAATCCTTGTTCTTACTTGATGAGCGTAATCCAACACGATATCACTCTCTTCTCTTGAATGGTTTGATTTTCATAGTGACGAACTCACTGTTTCTATGAGCTTTCGAGCAGTCATTTATGTTTTGGTTTTTAAAATTGAACATATTTTTTAGATTAGAAATTACTCTTTTCATGTGTACAAAAACTGTGTCCATCAGAAGGAGTATCGCATATTTTTAAGAAACCACCATAAATTTTTCAATTGCTTGGGTTGACTTATTTAAGCAACAACTTATGACAGTGTATATTTATTTATGATATGTTTGAGTGATTTACAAATTCGATTTTTATGATCGTACAAAAAAAAACAACAAATCATACTTACATTGATACATACATACATACATACAAACCGACATATCTGTGGTCAAAAGGCAAAGCAGCATAAGTCTCATGCTTATACGCATGTATATATATGCTGTTTTGATTTTCGATCAGAGATCGACATTGCTACTTTACCTTGTGGCCACAGAAATTTTACTTAAATTGAAATGATAAAAGAATCATGAAATCTAATACTGGCATTAGTTTCGATGGCTTTATTGCATATTACAGAGTTTGTATTTGTTTATGTTCTCAAGCATTATCTAGCAGAAGTTCAATTATTTAACATATTAATCACATTTATCAAGCGGCTACTGTTTTGTTTCACGTAATAACTCCATGTTTAATAATGTATTTGAAAAGTATCAGCCTTATGCATCTCTAGTGTTTCTTATCTTCTTACGGGGCATGGGGCTCTCAGAAAAATTTTACAACGTACCCGATCAGCAGCGATTGTCTTCAATTCTCTCTAACATTTTCGCGATTCACGTATTTCATGCTCTAGCAAACGTTCACACGACGATTTGGGCTGGCCGCGTACCTATTCCTCAGAGCTCCACTCCTATGCTTGCCGGCAGACCTTAGTCGAAGAGATATGCAACGTATGCTCAATCCATTTCCACATACGCCGTAATATTTGGGTCCGTAGAGCTTTTTTTGCCGCCAGACTATCAGTACATGTGTTATATCGGACGAAGAAAAATTCCTAAGAGCAAGGTACACATTGCAACGTCAAACCAACAGGGCCACATATCAAAATAAGGAGTTTTCGAGTTATGTATACCACTACATAGCTCATTAAGTGCTCTTAACTTCAGTCTTGTCACCATACTTCTCGCTCAATTAATAGCTTCTAAAATTAATTTTTATATAAAGGATATTTTGCTCTGAATTTTTTCTAAACAGAACAACACCGCCTCATTTCAATATATCAATATTTTGCTATTATGTTTCTGTGTTATAAAGAAAAAACTTTTAATATAATAAAGCTTCAATTCGAAAAATGCATTTTGAAATTTTCTCATTTATGTTTTTACTGCAGTAAATTCAAACCAGGCAGTATAGTTCACAAAAACAAAAATATTTTCAATCAAAGTAATTGCAACACTGTCACATTCCAAAATTTGTCAATGTTACTCAATAGATTTTTGTGATTGTACATAGTTTGTAGTTCAAGACTGTCATAGCTATAAATATGACTTCAGTTCGGTGGAAAATTTAAGATACATATCTTAAATCTCAATTTTCTCGAAACTTAAAACTTTGAGATTAGGCCCTGTTGTTCTGACGGTGCGATATGTCTTTTGTTTAATATCATAAATATATAACATTAGTCGCGGTAAGGCCAAGTCGCTCACAATATTGTCACAAAAAAAAAAAAAAAAAATCACCGAAGAAATTACTCGTATGGTTTAAAAACCATAAATCGCACAAAACGAAATTTAGTTTTCACACAAGTTTATTTTTTGAACCAATTTGAGAGAAGGGCATATGATTCACTCGAACAAAAATTTCAGATAATAAAAATGAAAATATCGATTGGATTAAGAAATTCTTCGAAAAGTTTTCTTTTGTCCGTTTGAAATAGGTGATATAATTGCTCTGTATTTTGATAAGCTTATTGTCAGTTTCGTTGGAAGCTCCTTTTTTGTTAAGGTAATACTTCAGCGGATAGTGACAAGAGAAAAATCCTGCCAGATTTCGTAGACTAGATTTGTATTCATATTTTTAAAGGATTGCTTAAGAAAAGCAAAATACCTTTTGACCTATTCAATATGGTAAATCGTTGGTAGTTGTTGCAAATTTACGTACATAGTATTGTAATTGACGATACGGTTTTTTTTAATTTTTCAAAAAATCGTGAACTTAAATATACATACGTATGTATGTACGTCCCGCGCAGGACATTAAATTTTGACTTAAGACGTACAACGTACAAAGACATTTAAGTCCTATGTGTTCTATTTCTGAGTTAAGATCTTAAGTTTTTGTAAAAAGTACCTCTTCTATTTTTATGCAATGTCTGCCACTTCATTGCGAAAAAAAAATTATGAATTTTATTTTCCTAATTTTTATTTTAGCAAATCAGCGAAAACCCCACAGACAGACAGATTTACTCAAAGTCGATAACATTATTTTGCTACCTTATTAGCAGTTAAAGGTAATTAATCATAGATACAAAAATGGCGACAGTTGATGTTGATAGTTGGGGATTAACAAACCATAGTGCACAGATAACGAAAATTGCCGCAAGGTGGCGTTAAGTGCGCGCGTGCTGCCATTAGTTTTTTATGTTTAATAAAATTTAAATTAAATTAATATGTTGTTTAATAATAAATATTAGGATATATTAATAGAAGATACATATTTTAATTTTTGCATATTTAAAAGGCTTGAGTTAAAACATCAAAATTTATCACTACATCTCTTTTTGATTTTTAGCCAGCACTTATACCAAAATAACTTTAATTCTCAAATCATCAAATTTGAAATGTTTTTTTTTTTAAAAAAATTTTCATTGAAGCAAATACTTTTGGTAACACCCTCATAATTCAAATTAATCGCCCACATTGCATAGATAATCCGTTTGTTTTCAAACAAACCAAATTAATCCTATTAAAAAAGAAGAATCTTCTGTGGAAAAACACACAACATTTTTGTCAACTCATCCTCATCACCATCATAATCATCATCAATGTTGCTAGGTCTTCAACTCAAAACAACGGGGGGCGCTCACGTCAAATGTCAAAATCATCATAAATATAACTTGTTTTCAATCTACCTGTTGCCTACAATGACATTTCGAAATTAAATTTAATAAAATAAAATCCCAAAGACTTTTGTGATCATTGAAACCACAAATCTGGACAGTTATGAAATGTTTCCTTTTTTTGTTCTTTCTAGCCTCTAAAATACCTGTCACAATTCATGATTATCAAATCAATGGTCAAACGCTGGAAATTTGTCGTAACGGTACAATGCCCGTTCATCAATCCCAAAGCCCACTGTTACTACCCGGTAATGGCGGTAGTAGCCCACATCCTCACCATCATAATGGTATGTCTAGCAATAGTTCCCTTGGCCTGAGCAACATTAACAGCTGCAGCATGAATGCGGCCACCAACAATTCGGGACGTACTAATTTTACAAATAAACAGTTGACAGAGTTGGAAAAGGAGTTTCACTTCAATCGCTATCTGACACGTGCAAGACGTATTGAGATTGCGAATACACTGCAGCTGAATGAAACACAGGTGAGAATTCCTTAAGTTTTTTTTTACCAGACCAATAAATATTTTCTACCAGAAAATGTTCCCATATTTTAAGAGTTCTCTTCATTATGAAAAAAATAACCTACAGGATAAATACATTTTGTCATTCCGTTTATAACGCATAGAAGGGGGCGTGGCAGCTAAAGCGAAGCTTATACACTTGATCAGCGTCACCTCCTGATATGATTTGGGCTTGTCCGTCTGACTTCAGTACTCAGATTACGTCTATAATTATGATTCCTGGGATTGAAAATGAGCAAAATTGGTTGTGGACACGCCCACCGCCCATATAAATAACATTTTTAGAATGCTGTACTGAACCCCTTTTACAAAAATACACGAAGTTAGGGCGAACGAAGTATATCGTATCGCCTTCTAGCAAGTACGGGGTAGAAGCAAGGAATATGTTAAGTAATTTCCTTCTGCTGAGTATTCCTAAGCTTCTACAGATGTCAAAACACCGAAATGCTAATCTCTTCGCATTTCTGCCGATGAAGCCGTGGCCATTTATGAAAGCAACAACTAACGAGACATTTTGTCTAATGAAGAATGTCAGTGCTAAAGAGCGCTAGCATCACATACTGGCCAGATTTGATTTGTTACATTGCACATCGACCCTTGGTCTCATCTTGCCATAGCTTCTTGTCAGCATGTTGTTTTGCAACAACAGCTGTGTGTTGGCATGCCGCTTACTACTTAGTTTTTTATTTCAAATTCTGATATCTTTACCTCTTCCAAATCACTGTTTATAAAACATTCTATATATTATACTTATTATAATACAATTTAAAAAAATCAATCCTTCCTTTTTAGGTTAAAATTTGGTTTCAAAATCGCCGCATGAAACAGAAGAAACGCGTAAAAGAAGGACTAATACCATCGGATATACTTGCACAACCAACAGTCACAATACCATCGTCGGCAACAACAACAGCAAATGTTACGAACAACAACAATACGAATGCCACAACCACACTTACAATTAGTAACAGCAGCAACAGCGGCTGTAAGCAAACTACGCAATCGATTAATAGCAACAACAGCGGCGGTAGCAATAACAGCAATGCTAACAGTGTATTAACAGAATGCACTCTAGCGGGAAGTAGCGATAACAGTCGTGAATCGAACTGAGCAGGACTTTACCAGAAGTGCTATCGACAGTGTTGCCAAATGACAAAAAATAGAAAAATATACATATAAACGGTATATATATGTAATATGTATGTATGCATGTACATGGGAAGGGGGCGTTTATGTTTGTGGTTTTTTTTGTCCATTTGGCTGTGATAAAAAGATCAACAGAAAATGTATAGAAAACTATTATTTACTTCATTTTAGGGTTTGTACAAAAACATACATATGTAAATCAAAGGAATAGTAAATGCATAAAATTCTATTAAGCTTAGTAGAGATAAAAATTAGAAAATTGTACATTAAATAACAAAATAACAATAAGTAATCATAAAGGACCAGTGACACTGTTTAAAAGTGATTTCGATATTACAGCAGAGTTCTATTGAGGCCAAAGGTTAACGCTAGTTACCTGTAATGGGACAAAATGTATGGCTGAAACACTAACTGGTCTGTGATTTGATGGAAGTCTTGTATAACTCTCAGCTTACAGAGGACCATGAACATTTTTCTAAATAGTAGGTACATATGTACTTTAATACGAAAATTCTACATACAATATAATTCAATATCTCCTAAAAGTCTGAACAGCTTACTGCTGTTTGTGTGCTTTGAGAGTTTTGATTTCCCACCAAAGAAATATCGTTCTCAATACATCTTAAAGCTCATAAAAATGGTGACGAAAACAGAGAATGCAGTCTTGTTCTGTTGTTGCCACGGTCGTCTTTAAACTTTAGAAAGGCCCATCTAAAAAAAAATTAAGATCAAAATTAAAAAAGTTCATAAGCACAAAAAAATAGTCCTTATGTTGAAATGTTGGGGCGCTGTAGGCTTTGGCCTAAGGACGACATTAATTCTTGCAAATACAAAAAGAAACTGTGTTGATTTTAATACTGTCAGATACGAGAAGTTTTTCAAAAACAATCAAAAGTGAACACATCCAACAAAAGAGACCAACAGTTTAGATTATGAACCAAACTAAAATATTCACAAGGATTCAAAATTGCTGAAGTCGCGTTGACTTTTAATCAATAAAAGCTCCTTTAAAATTCTTCATACACACATTTTCGCCAAGAAACCAAAACTTTTAATCGATCGTGGGCTATCTTTTCTTAATGAATGTGAAGTGAAAAAAAAGCGAAATGTCAATGCTGTAACCGCAGTAAATGGGAGAAAATACAATGCGAAAGCGTTATTAAGATTTTAGATTTTTGTAGCCTCATTGTATCAGTCATTCCGAGATTTTTTTGATATTTCGTTAGCTCCCTGCCCCAGTTAAAACTTTGCTACTATTTTTACTCATTAAATATTTTTATTTATAGGGCTATTTTTATGAAAAGTACGTGGTTCTATGTTCAGCGCTTACTCATCACTCACCAGTATCTGTTTTTTTAATGGGAACCTTTTTTTTTAGATGTTTAACTGGTACACTTAACATAAAATCAATTTTACTCAGGGTTTTCTAGCAAAATTTTGCAGAATATTTAAAATCATAATAGCAATCAAATAAAAACAATTAATTCAAAGCAAACACAAAAATAATTTGTAAATAAATATTAACCATCATAAATTAATTTATTTTATACGCTTAAGCTTAACCGCGATTTCAATTAAAAATTTAAAAAAAAAAATGTTATAGGAAATTTTGGTCTATCTATCTATTAGTGCACAGTCCTTATTTTTGTATAGTTTTATTAAAGAAAAACTATCCTTATTTTACATATTGTATATTTTATTTCAAATTATTTTTAGTTTAAGAAATCGAACAAACCGTTTATCTTCGTTGTGTCATAATATGTAGGAATGTTAAAGACGTCAAAGAAACCTAAAAACTAGCATATATAATACTATTAAAATAAATTTGTAACGACAAACACTAGTCCTTATTGTAATGAAATGGTAGTTTTAAATACAGATCATAAGAAATAAATTATACACTTGTTACATTAATTCAATTCTGAGTTTTTTATTTTAATGTATAGTGTTTTGAGTTAGACACAACTTAAGGTATGGTATGAAGAAAATTGTTTTGACAATATCTCTTTAAGTTTTGCGCCATCGTATGAAATTCTACTGTATCATCTACAACAAGTCTTCACAATGTACCTACCTACCTACCTAGCAGTAAAGGTGCCATGGCTCTTTATCTAATCTCGTTCAGATTTCGTGAAGTACCTAACATGGACAGTATACATTCTACCACGGAATTTCAAAACCCCTGTTACCATAGGTGCCAAGATATTGCGTTTCAAGTGTTTTTGTATTATGGAAGTTCTGGATGAATCTCGTTCTCGGCGATAATTTAGTGCCTATCGTACGATAAACATTACATATGAGAAATAATTTTTTTAATATCGTCTCGTTATCGGGACTGATTATAATAATGCTTCACCGAGAACCGATATATAGTTCTCGGTGAAGCACTAGTGCTGATACACCAGCAATAATGAACGCTTTGAAAATCCGCATAGCTCGTGTTGTTTCGGAAAAAAGTGCTCAATTGCTCGAAAAAGTGATCGAAAATTGGACTTTCAGATTGTGTCAATCGCGGTACGCATGTACCCAAAATCATATTAAAGTAATAAAGGTCATAAGATTATTTACCGACCAAAGTCAAAATTCAAGCCATTTGGATACTTTTTTTTTTATTTTTGTAAATGAAATTCATATTTTCATGACGCTAAAAAAAATACTCCTTTTACAACATTTATGACTCAAGAACGGCAGGACCGATTGTAATTATCTCTGATTTGCTGGATTTTTCTCCACCAAAAATAGGACAAAGGCTATAAAACTTTTATTTAGCGTTGCTCTCACACAAAAGTTTCTTTAAAATATGGTTTTCAGAAAGACCACTTATTCGATTCACATTAAATTTACACCACGCGCCTTTTATATTAAGGGGCATAGCTTAGATGAGATATATTTCTCTAAAGAATGGCTTAGAAATGTCCAACGATCTAGAAGTTACTTAAGGTATATAAATATAGTTATTGTTAGTCTCCAAGCGAGTTGATACAATAAATAAATAATGAGTTTGACAAAAAGAAATCAACAGAAACTTAAAAGTCATTACATATCCAAATATTCAAAGTAGTTGTGCTTAGCGGGTCTACTCTGTGTTACATTCCAAAAGTCAGATTATTCGAAAACGAAATAACGAAACGAGTAATTCGAAAAAGGATATGCTGAATGATATGTGCGAATTCAATTCTTAAAGTGAAATATTGACACTGCAACTCAAATACTAATGTCAACAGCATTCGAAAAGCGGAATTGTTATTCGCCAAGAGGCAGTTCGAGGTCTTAGATGAATTTATGTGAGCGCATCGAGATTTGACCAAAGGTCAAGCATTCCTTCTTTCTATTTACGTCATTATAAAGTTTATGCCCTTTGGGGACAACACTTCTATTGCGCGTGTATTTCAACAAGAAGGAAATCCTGTCTTATTTGGCGTTGATAGCTTCCTTGTGGAGGTACCACGCATAAGACTTTTCGTAGTTCTAGTCCGAGTATTTGAAGTTGACAAAACTGTTTCTTTTCGAAAGTACTGCAAAGTGCCATATCATTCATATCGAAAAGCACTTACGATTATAAAAGGCGTTTGGAGCAAAATAGAGAAATCCCCAGGGCCAAATAAATTATATTTTAAACAACTTAGCAAACAACCCAGCTATAATTTAGGGGTAACTTGTGAGCTTATAGCTGTTCTAAGCTCAGATGAAAATATGTAAATTCTTTTTAGAATAGATTGCCAAAAATGCTTGGGGCTATGAAGATTATTCAACTTAATTTTATTCAAATATTCTTATTGAGTTTCAATTCAATCCGCGTTAAGGCTAAGGTGTCCACTCTTTTTTTGTAGGCAGTTAGGACGAAGAGAAACTCCATACATACCTCTTGCCTACAAAAAATGAGCTAGCATCAGAGTTTTAATAGATTTGTAAACATAATTCATATGAAGGATTGCATGTGTAAACATAGTCAATATAAACCTTATTAGGAGTTTCGTCCGAATAGCATTTCTTAAAAAGGTTCGCTTTTGAATTCCCCCTATCATGTGTTTCGGGCGATAAGTATCTCATGTTAAAAAAAAAATATTTCTTATTGGCAACACTTACTTCTGGCGGAAAACGACGCCCTTTGTAGTGAAAGCTTTTTAACTTATTTTAGCTGCGTTCCTGTACAATAATGCAATAGTCCAATTTACAGGACTTAGTTGGAAAAGTTCCTGTATTCCAAAATTCTATACAAAAAAATTGTTCGGACTAGATCTGAGTCCTTTAAATGGAAAAAGTGGTGCATTGAACAGGAACGCAGCTTTCATGCAGAGGAGCTGATTCGAATAAAATTTTAGTTGGATGAAACTTTCGATAGCTAGTAATATTTTCATTTAATAACATTTTAATTTTAGTAGAGGCGAAATGTTGTTCGGGTGAAACTTACGATAAGACGGAATGCCTATATTAAGGACACAAGTGATATTGTCCACCATATAAGCTTATGCAGAGTTAGAATAAATTAATCAAGCTTTAAGTAAAACCAATACTAAGCCTTGACGTCTAAAAAGGTGTCAGACTATTCATCTTCTTGAATTTATTTACGATTCAATAATAATTCTTTAATTCTTTAACAGAAATCAGCTACTTTTAAAACAAAAAAAAACTTAGGTGACGAAATTATTTTACGTTTACTATCCTTAAGAACTAAAATTTTGATTTATAGATAAGATCACATGTTTCATATACATAATTAATCAAAAAGGCTTTATTAAAATTGAAAGAAATCTTCACCAAATAAATCAACATTTTGCAATAGACGGCATTTTTTGATGTTTTATTAAAAATTGATTAATTGATTAATTGCATTTTAAGCCCATTGTATTTTTCAAAAATTTAAATACGAGTACATAAGTGCAAATAGGAAATGTAAAAACCTCGAAAATGCGGCGCATTAAAGTGAAGAAAAATTATGAAAATAAAAGAAATTATGCAATACTTAAACAAAAATTGTTGGAACTGGAAAAAAACTTAACTCAATCCAATAGCGTGTTTAGGCAAAAGTTCAGACGTCCCTCCGATTTTCATTAATTTTTTAAGATAAATTACTGCACAAGTAACGCTAAGAGCATTGTTGGATTTTTTCCACATTCTTCGTATTTTTCATCATTAATCAAAACTTTTCAACCCTTAACATTTTTTGACTCTTTTATTGATTTTGACCTTTTTAATCTTTTTAGGTTTTTCAACATTTTTTGAGATTTCAACATTTTTGACCCTTTGAGTATTGTATAAATGAGTACATTGAACTTTAAAACATTTTTCGATTTTTTGAACCTCAAATATTTCGGAAAAAACAATGTTCAATAACTTTCAAATTATTTTTTTTTATTGTTATCTGGCTTACTAGCTATGTGCAAAATTAAAGCAAGTAAAAGTTAAATTATTTTTTATCGTTTTGAAATTGCTTAGCTCAGCAACAAAAAATGCAAATTGTTGATAATTTGATTTTTTTAACGTTTATTTTAGTTTTATCTATTTATGTTTTGAATAAATTAATTGTATGTGTATTTTTTCGTTGCTCACTAAACTTGTTGAGAAAGGCCTCATTTTCTAGAATTCTTCGCAAACGCTTCAAGTTCAAAAATTTACTCTTTTTTTGTGTACCCCTATACGGCCTACTATCTATGAACGGATTTGATTTGATAAAAAAAAATTACTCTTCTTATAAGTTTAAAAATAAAATCGAATTAAAAACTTTATATTTCAGGCAGTTTGGATTAAGCCATTCTATTTATATATAGAAAAAACGAAGAAATGTTTTGCACATTTCCAGGAAATAAAATTTTAGTACAAATAATTATTTAAAATTACTCGCATTATTTATAATTACTGTGGATAAGCTGACGCAGTAACTCATTTCTCTCTCGCAAGAGTTTATTGGTCTCCTTTAAAGTCTCGTGTACTTTTTCAGTTAGTTGTGCTTTTCTTTCTTCTATAAGCAACTGCTTCTTGCGCATGAGGTGCAGTGCACTCATTCGATTCCTGTTTGTCTTTTTTTCTTTTGGACTTAACGATGTTTGAATAGGTGACAACGGATTTTCTAACTTTATTGGAGCTGTAGATTCTGGTTCATTGTCGATTGAGTAAAGATTTTCGAACGCCGCCAAATGCTCCCACCTTATCTGACCTTGACCTGTATCAAAAAGAGGAAATAAATAGAATGTATTTATTATACTGACAATGAGAAACACTACTGAGGCCGATGCTATGCAGGCGGCACTTAATATGTGCTTTTCTTTTACATTAATTACTAACCTGTGGTACTTTTTTTATTCTTTTCCTTTATAGTTTTGAAGGTTTTAGTCATATTTTGCATTTTTGTCTCTAAAACCTGAATATTTTCTATAGGAAAGCCAGCTGCATTCATCTCTTGCATAATCTCAGTCCATAATTTATTTTTTAAAAGGTTTGGATCTCGGAACTTCTTTTTTTTTCTTATATAACTTTTTAAAAAAAATTTTGTAGACTTTGGGCACCAATTATATGATGGACTGCGTATTGGGCTGAGGCCTGTATTTCGGTTGGTTTGTTGTTTAAGGTGAATTGAACCATTGGCTTCATTTTGGATCTCTAAAATAATTATATATTTTTAAGATAAAAAATAAATTAAATTGGGCAAGACCCGCGTTACCATGTTGGTCTTTTGTTGACTTAGGACACCAATCATTTCGCTGTGGACTTTGTATTGGGCTGGCTTTATTTTGGATCGCTACAATTAAAAAATTTGTTTGAAGACTAAGAATAAATAAGAATTGAAGTAAAACTTGAGTTACCAATTTGGTTTTCTGTCGACTTTGAAATCAAATCATATTCTTCTTGACAGTGATTTGGGCTGTTGGCTGTATTTTCGAACGCTAGATATGTACGTAGTCAGACAAAACGTATTTTTTTATAATTAGTTTATTCGTTTTAAATATATCGACTCATTATACAGTTCATCAAATTTGAAGTAATTTGTTGCAATAAATTAACCACGTAGTCCGGAAATCAGCGTTGCATTTTTCAAGGTAATTTCCTCCCGTTAAGTTTTGTTTTGCAATTGATATTTAAAGTAAGGCTGATAATGGAAATAAGAATCGATCGCCAGAATCGTGGTGGGTACCTATAGTTGTGAGACCGACGAAAAGTCTCGCAAGTACAGAACTCGAAAAGTAAGTCACACGTAGAACAATATATTAAGACCAGTGCAGTATCGATCTCTCGATAGACAAGGATATCACTGCCTTTCCTATCCGACAACGAATGGGTGGTCGTACCACTTACCTGTTATAAGTTATATATTAAAAAAAAGCCAGTATCAAGCAAACTCTTCAATGCAGCATGCACCATTATACATTAAATATGGTCGCGCTGGATTATCAGTGGTCAAAAAACCATAGCTCTAGAGAAACTGCATATAAAATGAGTGGTTCGTATCCTTACTGGCCACTGTGTTTTTGATAAACATGATGGGCGTTTTTCTGCCCCTTGCAATAACTTTTGTAAAAGCTGTTGCTGCGTAGAGCAGGAGGAAAGTGTTGAGCACCCCCTCTGTAATTGTCCTGCTCTTTGTAGTAGGATATGTAATCTCTTTATTTCTATTAAAGAATCTGTGGGAGTAGCGGAGGTGTCCGCTTCTGAAGCCTAATTAGTACAGAAAATTAGTCAGAGGTTCGTTCTAATAAGAAAACTTAGCAACGGCCCAAACTTTGATTACAAGTTCGCTTACCCATACTTTTATAGACATCAAAACTTAGAATTGTGGCGCCTGCAGGCTTGATAACGGATAAAAAAGACCAAACGGTTTTTGCGAATATTTAAATATATAAAACAAACACAAAGATTTGTTCAGATTACTGTTGTACCTGTCGTCCATATCATGATTGAAATCGTGGCTAAAAACAATTTTTGTTGACACTTTAAGAACATATGTATAACACGCTCGTAAATATAAAAAACCAAAGAGTTTCTTCAGCTACAACATTCAATTGAACAAATATTTGTAGGTTTTATATTCATAGATATTGAAAAAAAACTGCAACCATTTTTTTCCGTCTATGAAATTGGTTCTTCAAATGGTTTTTAATACTTTAAAAAGCTTATAACCAAATGTAAAGCCATTCACTAATTGTTACCTTACTGTTTGCTAGTTTTTATTTAAATTGGAAATTACATACGTTCTGAAACAGTATTGTCTTCTTCTGAACTTGAACTCCATGGCCCTTGTGTATCTGTTATTGTATCATATACAAAAGCATTATTTTCATCTATAAAGAAATTAAATACATACGTACTCTAAATTGTATTCCGAAGTGAAAGTACTATATTTATATGTATATAGTATACTTACCAATTAAAGATGGGTCATCTGCGAAGATTTCGTCGAGCCTATCAAAATATTCCCATGTTATAGGCTCATAGCCTAAATTAAAATATAGAATTAATATCAAGGATTTTATCTATATAAGCATTATTTTCTCTTTGTACATATATATGTATAATACATTAATAGACGCTAAAAAAAGGCAAACGTCAATTCTATCGAAAATTTTCCGCCTATAAAATCTACCGCTATACACACGGATTTTCTTGGTCGTAATCTATGTAAGTCCGACACTGCATAGCACGGACACTTAGACATATGAAAGTTTTCTTTAATTGGACCCTGTTGCCTTGTAGATAGAGAGGCTAGCATGGCCCCAGCGCAAAGCCTCCCGGTTAATTTTTATAGCCACCCAGACAGGCTCTCTGATGTAAATAAAAAGTTAATTAACAATTAATAGATTGAAATGACTTGAAAAGCAAGCTAATTCAAATCAAAACAGATTTAAGTAGTTGCAATAAAAACAGTCGTTTAGGAACAGTTGACGAAGTTTTTTCTAACTGGACTGAGCTGATTGGAGCTTGGATGAGACTCCTATCGCCAAACTGGGATTCTTGGGGCATTATCTCAATAGTTTCAAATCGGCAAATCTTTCCCAGAAAATTATTTTTTAAGATTTTTTTTAATGTGAGTTTGGATTCATAATTTTTTTATTTTATAGGCAAAGTATTACTAAACTTTTGACTTCATATTAAGTAAATATTGTTCAGTCCATTGGTATTAGGATTGTATTACTTGTTTTGTAAATTAGCTTGAGTGTAATATTCTAGAGGAGATAAATACACCAAAATTTTGTAATTTTAGACTTTTGTACGACCCACTTACTTACTTTAAGTTTTAAATAAAAACCGCATTTAACGAACAAAATAATATTGGCAGTAGATTTTGAACAAAAACGAAAGTGATGGGCAAAAGAAACATTATTACTTTTAAGTAAATTCTAGAATAGCAAATTCTAATATTTCTTGCATCGCAAAATGACCAAGGCATGCCTCAATTTCAAAAGTCCCTATCCAAATTTCAACTCGAAAAGAGATATGGAACACCATAGAATCCTTTTCCTCCTTTATACTAATTTTCAAAAATATTGCAATATGTTGTGATTCTAAAATCTTCAATTACCTTTAGTCTTTCTTAACTCTTTGTATGTTTTCTTCATATTTCGCATTTTTCGATCTAAGACATCTTCATTGTCCACATTATAACCAGACAACATCATCTCTTGCCAAATCTCAGACCACAGCTTTTTTTTCTTTGTTTTTCGATTTCGAAATCTTTCTTTTCTATCTAAATAGCTCTTTAGAAGAAAGTCCACGGACTGCGGACACCAAGAAAAAGGGTGAGGGAAATCATCTTTTGCAAAAAATATGGTTAATCCAAAGTATTTTATTAATAAATTTTAAATTGCTTACCATTTCCTTGAACTTCACCTATTCCTTCTTCTATTCCGGGTTCAAGGTTTGAGAAATATTCTTCTAAAAATTTTGTATCTAAGTAGAAAAAGAATTTCAAAAAATTATTCAACACGATTCGTAAGATAAATATAGGGTGATGGCTCTAGTTAGCAGTCAGTTAAGAAAAGTGAGCGAAATTTTCCACATTTTTATGTAAGAAGCATCGAGATATAAAGTGGCTTGCATTATACCTATTACCACATTTTAAACTCCCATGTTTACTGGAGAAGAAGCCGAAACTGGAGTCAACACCCTATTCATTTACCAATTTTAGATTCGTCTTTCGCATAAAGCAACTCAAATACTTCATAGTGCTCCCATCTAACTCCACGGCCTAATTTTAAAAATGAAAAAAAAAATCAAAAATTTAAATTTCAATATCTTGAGGGTAAGCGGTAATTTAAAATGAACTTTTTAAGTTTTGAGACGAAATCTCGTTTCAACAGAATTGCCGATGAGAGAGCAAATTCTGCTCTAAACACAATTGGGGCTGCAGTAGCCAATTTAACCATTGGATCCTTTGAAACAGGATAGTGAATATATAAAAATTGACCAGTTCCACTTTCCAAGGTTAAAATTGCTACTTACTGGAAATAATGGACTACTGGCCTAATTACCTTAGGTAAAAAACATGAATTTATAAGTTGTCTCCACTAACCTAAATGTCCTTGAGCCTTCTTTTCTTTTATAAGGCTATAGGTTTTCTTTAAATTTCGCCACTTTTTATCTAAGTCATCCACTTCAATAGCTAAGCCAGTCAAACGCATCTCCAAGAATATTTCATGCCATAAATTTTTCTTCCTAGTTTTTGGATCTCTAAACTTAAACCTTCTATCAAAGTAACCTTTAATCAAAAGTTTTACGTAAGTTGGCGTCCATCTAAATCTTCGAAAGCTGTTGCGGCTTGAAACTGAATTAAGAGTACACATATTTATAACCGGTGATTTCAAAGAATGTACGTAAAATATACCATTTTGTGAACCGATATCTTCTTTCAATTCTTCTATTTCCACTTCTTCTATTTCTACCTCTTCTATCGTCGCATATGTTGATTCTAGAAAGAAATTTAAATAATTAAGCATTATCCTCAAACCTATGTATCTTGATTTGAGCAGTGAGCCGAATAGATTTACCATCATCTTGCATCTTCATTTCCATCTCCGCTGTATCCAGGTGTTCACCGTCATATTCGTATTCAACTATTTCTTCATAAATGTCCATTTCACTTTTAAACATTCAAAAATAAACTAATTAAACTTTATAAAATCTTTACTGGTGATCGAATAAAAACTATCTAGTCATTTGTTTTCATTCATTCGATAGCTGCTCACGATTCACTCACAGAAAAATTGAATACAGCGCAACTATCGAATTCTTAATTTTAGAAATCCGAAATTTCGATCGAAAAAAAGTAGTGTAGTGTGAAGTTTGAAAAAAGCTTCCAACTGGACTGAAAATTTTGCATCATTTTTTTCCAATTTTGTCCCAGCGTATAAAAAATAAAATTCTAATTAAAAACTACGTAACGTAATTGAAGATCAGTCAGCCAAAAAGTGGAAAATTTAATTTGTCCGTCAGCGTTTGTTTACATTTTACATTTATTTCATTTTACATTTTTACATTGGTTTTACAGCCAAAATTTTTTCACAATATTGATTAAAATGGTGTCCGCTGTATTTCCCGCTAATTTTTTTAATAATTTTCACTTTATTTCAAATAAATTTGGAACAGAAAAAAAAAGTGACTTTTTGTGAATTGTCAAAACAAAAGTAAAAAAACCAAAGATGAGACCGCAAACTGTCCGAAAAGTTTTACTGCTGTGTTTCACTTAGTGTAGACTTACACGAAGCGATATTTCAGAACAATTATAGTGGAATCGGCCAACGTTTCGGTCTGAGAAATTCTTGTCTATTCTCTTTTGTGAATTTTTTTTGCGTTT
Source organism: Meiosimyza decipiens (assembly GCA_963680825.1). Classification (NCBI taxonomy): domain Eukaryota; kingdom Metazoa; phylum Arthropoda; class Insecta; order Diptera; family Lauxaniidae; genus Meiosimyza; species Meiosimyza decipiens. Next base: position 83,002,353 of record OY804259.1, on the reverse strand, counting down.
ACACACGGAAACTAGAATCATATTCGTATTCAACTATTTCTTCATAAATGTCCATTTCATTTTGATAACATTCAAAAATAAACTAATTAAAATCTAAAAACTTTATAAAATCTTCCACATTCTTCCGAAAAGTTTTACAGACGCATTTATCAGCTGTTGTGAAATTCTGTATTTCACTTAGTGTGGACTTACACGAAGCGATATTTCAGAAGAATTATTTAGTCCTACGTTATAGTGGAGAAATACAATCGGTCGTAACAGCGATTTTGAGGCAACTTTTTACATAATGCCAAATGCTTCCATATTTGCCATAATGCCAAAAGAAGCAAAAGGATAAAGGAATTCTCTTGCTATATTTAGTTTATCAAACCTTAGCTGCTTGCAATCTTAAAGCGTGCATAGTGGCCACGTATCACTTACAGCCAAATTATGTAAAACTCAGTGACACCTTTCGTGCGAGGCACTTTCAGCCACCTAGGTCATGTGAGATTTAGGCTCAGTTCACACGAACGTATTTTTAACGCGCGTTAGCTAACTATTTTGTACTAACGTGAAGAAAGCTGTTTTTAGACCTTTTTGTCGCAGTTACGGTATTTCTACATCGGCGTGGTGAGTCCATGAGCAAGTTCGCTGTCGTAGAAATAGGGAATTGTAAGTGGAGTTACAAACCACGCTTAATGACTTTGTCGCGGCACTCGCTCTCTCATAAAAAGTTGATACCCTGCAGTCGTATAAATTGAGTTACAAGCACAACGGGTACAAATCCAAAGAATATTTGAGCAACTTTCAACTTTTTCTACGCTTTCTTGCGTGATCAGCTGTTTCACTTATGAAACATACTTTTCAATTCTAGAAACATAATTTTATGGCTTAAAAATTTTTCACCTGTCAACTGCTTTCATAGCTTTGATGCAAAGAAACGTAGTATGTAACTCAAAAACAATACGCATAGAAAGCTATAACGCGATAAAGCGACAAAGTATGGTCTGTAACTCCACTTTGAGCGTCGATGTTCAAATGTTAAAAATGATAAGATAATATACAGTGGAATCCCGATAATTTGTAATCGCAAGGGACCAGCAATTTTTTACGAATTACAGGGGTTTTCAATTTAATGAGGTTTCGATTTAACGAGGTTAAAATAAGGACAGTGCGAATTAACGAAATTTCGATTTAATGAGGTTAAAATAAGAGTAATACGAATTAACAGTTTTTTTTTTATTTATTTAGCAAATAATAAAGTAACTCTTTCCTTACTGTGTTTACCACCATGGCACCTTTCATTTTTCAAGCAAAATGTGCGATCTGGCAAGCATTTATAAAATAAGCCAGTGTGGTGTTCGTTGAAAATATCTATGGCATTAAAATCCTTTATAAGATGATTTAATTTTTCTTTCTTTCCATTCTAAACAAACACCTTCATTAACGGCAGAACTTTCACTGCAAATTTTTTTTTAATTTTTACATTGTTCCTTTTTTTAAAACGATCGAGCCAACCGCTGCTTGCTTTGAAATTATTCACGTTCAATTTTTTAGTAAAAAACAGCGCTTTCTGTATTAATAATGGGCCTTAAACAGGAATATTAGACTGTCGGCACTGAGTAAATCATATAAATAGAAACTTTTTTATTTCCAGAATGCATTATAAGTATTCTTTTCTGTAGGATTGAAGTAATCGTTGATGGAGCGATTTCAAATTTTTTAGCCACTTAAATTTTTTTTTTTGCTCTATTATCTGAAATGATGTTTTGCTTTTGCAACACTAATAAAGTCTTATGAGTACGTTTGCTTGTCATTTTCACGCCACACTTTGTTTTTCACGCAGCTCTGGTAAAGCAACGAACAAACTGACCACGAAAATCACAAAAACTTCCATCAAAAAAAGTGAACGATAAACGTAGTCGTAGCTGCCTACTATGATTGATTTTTTTTTTCAAACCATAGTTCCATAGAATTTTGCTTTCCATTACGAATTGTAAGAGGTTGTCAGATCCAATTACGATTTATAAGAGGTTAAACAGATTTTATTGAAAAAAAAAATACAAATTGTCGAGGGGACCAAATGTATGCAATTTTTATGAATTAAAGCGATTTTTTCAAGGGACCAACAGTTTGTTACGAATTATTGAGATTTTCGAATTAACGGGGTACGAATTATCGGGGTTCCACTGTATATGTAAAATAAATGTTTGAAATAGCATTTAGCTAAAATTAATTTTAAAATTTAACATAAATAAATTTTAAAATAAAATATGTAAGAAAAATAAGAGAAAGCATCTATTATTATTAATTTTTCTTAAGTTTAGACAACGTCGTAGCAAGTTATTTGTTTTTTGTTTCTTTTGTCAACAACAACAATCATAAATGCCTTTATAACAGCGAACTTGTGAGTCGGTGTTACATTGTGGACCCAAAAATGACAGATAGTTATTGTGGTCTTGAAAAGGACATTAGGTATTAATTTTGGAAAAATTAAACTCTTTTTTATCAACATATCCAATTCATGAACATATTAATTTGTCCGTCACCACGATGTTTTTTCTTCGGTGGTCGGAAAAAAAATGAAATTTGACGAACAAATTGACTATGTGTACGCTGAGCTATCAAAGTGTTTGCTAAACAATCTAATGAAAAGTTTGATCATCTTTACGCCCTTAATAAAATAGAATTCACAATAAAATAAAACTGATAATAAATATCTGCCCATAGATTTTATGGGAGCAAAGCAAAGAATATGTAACCTTTGGAACAAAGTTCCAATTACTCTACCTTTATAATTTCACCAGAACAGACTTGGTAATTGTCTAGAAGTGCGGACAACGCGAAAATGATAGAAAAAAAATTTGGTTTTTTGCAAAAATGGTTACTTTTTATAAAAACTTTGCTTTAGAAAAATTATTTCGCTAATTTGGATCGTTTTCTAAAGCAAAGTTTTTATAAAAAGTACACCATTTTTGCAAAAAACCAAATTTTTCTATCATTTTCGCGTTGTCCGCACTTCTAGACAATTACCACAGACTTAATTTCAACTGAAACATTTTAATTTATTTAATTTAATTATTTCATGCATTTTTTGTAATTATTATTTTATTTGGTTAACGTACGAAGTTTGTGTTTGTTTTTTTTTTGCAATATTCAACGGCTAAAAAATTAAAGGGCTAAAAAGAGGCGGGGGCGGCGGCGTCGGCGGCGTCGGTGGCGTCGCATTAACAGCAGCAGCATTTGCAGGTGTATGGCTTTTTAAAAGCATTTTCAACACAATTGGAGGAGACAGGTAATAAAAAATAGGTAAATATTTATTGGTGACTGTAACATACCGATTTCCACAAAGACTGCCTACTTATGAGGATGATGACGATGATAGTGACGTAGAAGTGACACCCGACACCAGAGTTCTCGTTCCAAAACATGTTATAAGTAATGATGCTGCGACAACATCGACTGCAAACACTTTTCCATGTGCCAATCCACCACTTACCACAATTAACTTGGACGATACCAGTTTATCAACACGACAAAGAGGTCTTGCTCCAAAACATAAAAAAGTTCCTATAGTTATTATTGATGATGATGACATAAGTGATGATGCTGCGGCAACATCGACTGCAAACACTTCTCCTTGTGCCAATCCACCACTAACGTCCACCATTAACTTGGACGATGCTGAAGATGATGGTGACGTAGAAGTGACACCCGATACCAATTTATCAACACGACAAACAGGTCTTGCTCCAAAACATAAAAAAGTTCCTATAGTTATTATTGATGATGATGACACAAGTGATGATGCTGCGGCAACATCGACTGCAAACACTTCTCCTTGTGCCAATCCACCACTTACGTCCACCATTAACTTGGACGATGCTGAAGATGATGGTGACATAGTGACAATAGATACCAGTTTATCAACACGACAAAGAGGTCTTGCTCCAAAACATAAAAAAGTTCCTATAGTTATTATTGATGATGATGACACAAGTGATGATGCTGCGGCAACATCGACTGCAAACACTTCTCCTTGTGCCAATCCACCACTTACGTCCATCATTAACTTCGACGATGCTGAAGATGATGGTGACGTAGAAGTGACACCCGATACCAATTTATCAACACGACAAACAGGTCTTGCTCCAAAACATAAAAAAGTTCCTATAGTTATTATTGATGATGATAACATAAGTGATGATTCTGCGGCAACATCGACTGCAAACACTTCTCCTTGTGCCAATCCACCACTTACGTCCACCATTAACTTGGGCGATGCTGAAGATGATGGTGACGTAGAAGTGACACCCGATACCAATTTATCAACACGACAAACAGGTCTTGCTCCAAAACATAAAAAAGTTCCTATAGTTATTATTGATGATGATGACACAAGTGATGATGCTGCGGCAACATCGACTGCAAACACTTCTCCTTGTGCCAATCCACCACTTACGTCCACCATTAACTTGGACGATGCTGAAGATGATGGTGACATAGTGACAATAGATACCAGTTTATCAACACGACAAAGAGGTCTTGCTCCAAAACATAAAAAAGTTCCTATAGTTATTATTGATGATGATGACATAAGTGATGATGCTGCGGCAACATCGACTGCAAACACTTCTCCTTGTGTCAATCCACCACTTACGTCCACCTTTAGTTTGGACGATGCTGAAGACGATGGTGACGTAGTGACACTCGATACCAGTTTATCAACACGACAAACAGGTCTTGCTCTAGAACATAAAAATCATGATGATGATGCTCATAAGCTTTATAGTCCTAATTTGGATGATTCCACAGAATCAAAAGAGACAGATATTATAGGGTGTATATTATCCTTTCTTTGTTTGATCGCTATTGGGGCGCTCTTCTTTGTGTTGCTTTTGGTTGTGTTAATCTTGCTCTTGCTGGCGTTAGTCTTGCTCTTATTTGTGTTAGTCTTGCTCTTTTGGTTTGGTTGGCTTATAATTCTAACTTTGGCACGAAATCTGGGTTATGACAAAACACAGTTTGCTGTGATTATTGATGCTGGTTCTACTGGTAGTCGTGTTCTAGCTTATAAATTCCACAGGAGCATCATTGATAACAACTTGGTGCTTGATGAAGAAATCTTTAGGGAACGCAAACCTGGCTTATCCGCCTTTGCCGATAATCCACAAAAGGGTGCACACACCATTGAATTATTACTCGACGAGGCTAGAGCATTCATACCAAGGAACAAATGGGCCGACACACCGCTTGTATTAAAAGCCACCGCTGGTTTAAGATTGCTACCACAAAGCAAGGCCGAAAGTCTGTTAAACGCTGTGCGTGAACTCTTTACAAAATCGGCTTTTAGCGTGGATGACAATGCTGTCGAAATTATGGACGGAACTAATAAAGGAATTTTCTCATGGTTTTCAGTAAATTTCCTACTCGGATGTCTTTCGAAAACAAACCAAGCGGCGGCACTTGATTTAGGTGGTGGTCGCACACAGGTCACATTTGCCCCAACTGATCCATCACAAGTGCCCGTTTATGTAAAATATATGCATACGATTAATACATCGAACCGTGAAATTAATGTTTTCACGCATAGTTATTTGGGATTGGGTCTTATGGCAGCAAGACATGCTGTATTCTCGAAAGGTCATAGCGAGCAAGAAACAAATTTAGAGACAGTTTGCTTGAATCCCATTATAAATAATCGCACATGGACCTACGCAAATATTGAATATACAGTAAGTGGCCGAGATAACTCCAAATCAACGCAAGAAAATCCCGTTGTTGATTTTGAAGCCTGTTTGGATGCGACCAAGAGTAAAGTTATGCCTTTGGTGAACCCTAAACTTTTTACACTTCAACAACATACCATTGCTGCATTCAGTTACTATTTTGAGCGCGCGATCGAATCGGGCTTAATTGACCCTCTTAAAGGTGGTGAAATAACTGTTCAAGAGTATCGTAAAAAAGCGCAAGAAGTTTGTGCCATAGCTAATGATGAACAGCCATTCATGTGTTTTGATTTGACATTTATATCGGTGATTCTGCGTGAAGGATTTGGTCTTAACGATGGTAAAAAAGTTAAGCTCTACAAGAAAATCGATGGCCATGAAATATCTTGGGCTTTGGGCTGTGCTTACAATATTTTGACTAGTGATGAAAGATTTAATTCGTAAATTCCTATATAAAATCAAAACTTAATTAGTGAACAAATATTTATGATCTTAAATATTTTCAAAATGTTGACAAAAATATATTTATTGTTAATCTATTGGTGCCTTAGAATTGCGCATTGTTTTCAATCAAAGAAACATCTTCAATTCAAAATATTTCGTAATTATTTCTTTAATTTAAACTTTCGGCTTTTAAATCTTAATTTACAAACCATTTGCTTTTTTTCTTGAGGATGGCACCTGATCACTTTTTGTTTTTAGACTGAAAAACTTGATTAAAACAACTGCGTTATATGTATGTACACATGTGCAATGTGATTTTAAAATAAATTCCAGTTTTTTTATTTTAGGTATGACCTAATTTTTTTCCTCAAAAATTTTGTGTAAATATTTTTTAAAGATTACGACATGTGACGTATGTTATTTTGTAGAGTATACGAAAACTTTTGTAAAAATATACTAGTGTTAGTAAGAAAAAAACTGTTAATTGTCCTTTTCTACCTTAGAAAGTTCGTATATAAAAGATGTTCAGTAATTCAAAAAAACTAACTGACAACATAATTTTAAAGGGGACAAATTGTACTTTTCCAATATGCCAATAAAACTAAAGGTTAATACCACAAATGAGTTATTTCTAAAAAAAAATGGGTTAAATTTCAGAAAAGTTCTGATATATCGAAAAGTATGTACAATATATAAAAATTTTGTGAACATATATTATAGCATATTAAATTATCTTTCTTATGACTTCTATGTTTTAGAAATTTATTTAGGCGTTTCCAGCTTATAATGATTTTAGAAAAAGCTATATCCCCGACTTCATTTTTGATATTTTATCCTGGAATCCCAACCCCTTCACCTCACCTCTCTCAGACCTAGCGTCCCATCATCTACACATTAAGCTCCACTTTAGGGTCACCTGACAGGTACTCGCGACCACGAGAATTGTCTGTCATATTCGAACGCCAACCTTGTGCGAGTATGTTATTTTCAGCAATATTTTGCATTTTGAAACGTCGCGACCGCACCAATACTGCCAGATGTTGATTTTCTTATTTTACTAGTACTAAATCAAGTATACACAAACTTTATCTTTGTACCTCGTACGTTCCTCAAAGTGGCTGCCAGCTTTTAGAATATTACATTTGAATTAACTGTACTGCATGCTACTGCAACATTATTCAAACGTTTTACTGAATTTATCAGGGCATGTACCTATCAGCAAACATTTATACCTTTAGCCCTAATGTTAAAAAAAATGTTCCCTTAAGACTTCAACGCACGAACTGGCTTGCTAAGATAAAGCCCTAGGGTCCGCTTTTTCAATTCCATATTTTTTTAGTTTCTTTTTTTAAATTATCTGATGTCTCGGAAATAATTGAACGAACAATTTTTGAGTTCTTAATTCACGCCAAGGAGTAGCATCAGCTTAAAATTATTTTAGGCCAATGCCTGTGTTCTAACATATATACATATATATTTACTAAAAATAAAAATATTTTTAAAAGACATACATGCATACTAGGGTGGGTCAAAAAAATCAAACATTTTTTTTTTTGAATCCGACACACGAAAATTAGTTCCTAGGTACCTCTAGAAAGTACTTACCAAATCTGAGATCTTAATATTAACGGGAAGATTATGCTCATCATAGTTTTCCATTTTTAATTTAGTCTTATATAAAAATGGTCATATCTTATAACCAATAGATTGTTAAACAAGTTGCATTGTCAATATTTATAGGAAATTAAACGCTCTACAAAAAGGATTTCCAACACTTCAATATTTGAAGGTCTAGTGTGGTTAATCAATTACTCTAACCATTAAGAAGATATTTGCAATTCATAAATTAAATGGATAAATTGAAAATATTATTAATCTATTAAAGTCAAAAGCATCGGTATTCTACTGCAAATATAGACCTTTTTTGTAGAGCGTTCAATTTCCTATAGAAATAATTGAAGCTCATTTGACAATAATTATTTTTTAGTTAGTTACAAAATTCAAAACAAAAAAATAGTTTTCCTTAAAATACTTCAATCTTTGACCTTGAATATCTTTCAAATGGTAAGATAAATGAAAAAAGTGTAGGAGATCCTTTTTGTAGAGCGTTTAATTTCCTATAAATATTGACAATGCAACTGGTTTAACAATCTATTGGTGACAAGATATGGCCATTTTTATATGAGACTAAATTAAAAATGGAAAACATAATCTTCCCGTTAATATTAAGAGATCAGATTTGGTAAGTACTTACTAGAGGTACCTAGGAACTAGTTTTCGTGTGTCGGATTCAAAAAAAAATATTTGATTTTTTTGACCCACCCTAATGCATACATATGCGATGAAGGTTTAAGCCAATAAAATACACGTGAATAATAATTTGTGAAAACCGATTACTGAAGCAAGGACTTTATTTTGGTAGCATTTGTATGTTTCCTCGTAAAAAATTTTTAATAAGAATTTCAACTACTCGCATCATTTATTTTTTTTCATGCGCTGGTTGATAAGCTTACGCAATAAGTCATTCCTTTCTCGCAAGAGTTGATTAGTCTCTTTTAAACTCTCATGAACTTTTTCAGTAAGTTGTGCTTTTTTTTCTTCTACAAGCAACTGCTTCTTGCGCATATTCTGCAGTTCAGTCATTTGATCTAAATTTTTCCTTTTCTTTTCTTGCATTGGCGTTGGTGATGTTTGCACAGGCGAATATGGCTTTTCGGACTTAAAAGGAGCACTAGTAGATCGTGGTTTTTCATCAATTGTGTAAAGTTTTTCAAGTGCTGCCAAATGTTCCCATCGTATCAGACCTCGACCTGCGTCAAGAAAAAAATACATTGAGAATGTACATATTCATATTTTATTGTTTACAAACTTTTTGAATTAGAATTTAAAAAAACATAACTCAATACTAAATCAAAAATAATAAAAATATTCAGTAGGAGAATGAAGCAGTCAGATAGGCAATCTCATATGCTTTCTTTATGTGCCGCTAAGCATGCTGTGTTTTATTTTTTCGTCACAGGCAGTTGTGTCTAGTGGGCGGTTCCACAGGGAAAACGATTTCACTGTAATGAACCCATTTTGATGAAATTTGGTACAGAAATAGATTCAACACTAGAGAAAAGTAGTTGTTTCAAAGTGTACGGAGCCATGTTCCCAATAGGAAAATATGTTTTTTCCGCTGCACTATTGGACTGATTTTGATGAAAAATGGTATAGAGATATGTATATTGAATTCTCAGGAAGAGATTAGGATAGGGGAACATGATACCATGATTTTTATTGTTGGAAGCTTTGACAAAAAATAGTTCTTTTTATATCTGCTTTTTATATTAAATACCAACAAGTTGGTTAAAGTACAACCACTGGGCGAAGATCAGTTCTTATAATGGTGTTTCAAAATTCTTGCTTAAACGCAGTTGCAAATTTCAATTGTAATTTATAACAAGAATAAACAAAAATCAACAGCTGCGCCTAACTTTAATAACTGTGCCACGACTGACTAAATAAAAACCTGATTAATATAAATACTGACTAGCGTTGTGAGACATTTAACGAGCGCCTGAATATTAAGACATCGTCCGAAGGCTGTCAAACGAGCGAATAACGTGTCATATGTTCTGCCAAAAATTTAAACCGTCTTTAAGTCACCAAAATTAAATGGATTTGATAGTTTAATTACACATATTTACCGATAATGCAAGGAAATTTGCTTGTAAGAGTCTGCATTCAATTAAAGCGATCATATGTGGACTCTGCGTATATGGACTGTATAAATTTGTATGAATTTCCATCTTGCCACTGACCCAATAGAAATTTGTTTAAAAAATTTCTCTCATAAACGTAACCGCATCTAAAGTTGGTCACAAAATTACTGTATTACTTCAGGGCTTTAATACATTCAATCTATGTTAGCACCTATGTTATACGCACTTTTTGGTACTAATGCTGAATTTCATTCCTTAAAAATTTCTTTGTCACAAAATTATGAAATATTTAAAAAAAAAAATCATTTTTTCAAACTTTAAGGCACTGTAACTCAAAAACCTACAGTATTCCAATTCCAATTATTTACAAAAAAGGATTACATTTTGTTTTTTCAAGGTCACGTCTGATGCATTCTGTCCCGGATCCTGCCACTGTATTTAAGTTCATGAAGCATTCTAATTGATATCAATTAAAAGAAAAGATATCTTTATTGAAATGAACAAACTTATGTAGCACATAAGATTATCTTTTCAGAATAACATGTTGCCAGAGAAACCTAGTTATTAAACAATTACTAACAAACCAATTACAAAAATACGCAACAGTTCGTATGTTTAAGTTTTTATAACGACAAGGTTAAGTTAAATATGTAAAATGTTTTATAATGAAAAAATCCGTAATAATGTATAAATTTATTATTTTTGGAAAGTTTTAGGAATTGCGTCCAGTAAAGTTAAGAAAGTTTTTTTTTAAATAACCCTTTTTTTCGATAAATACAAGTGTGCTTGAAACATGGTTTATGTAAAATCTTATTATTTTTTTTACCATTCCGAATTTTATTTCGCATTTGTTATTTAAAAAACTAAATTTTTGAGATAACTGTGATGAAATGTGTCAGAAACATCGGTTTCGACCATCTTCGTGCACTTGTACCAAGGACACCAACTCTTTTGAAGCATTTGTGAGACTTAGTTTTTCCTAAAATTATGTTTAGGCACATAGTCAGTAGCAGTACATACATATTTGATACAGTATCATGTTAGATGAATTTGGCAGTACATAGTGGGAAATAAAGTTATACATAAATAAAAAAGTTTAAATGAATGATAGATAATGTAAGTAACTAACCTGTGGAGTTCTTTTTATTTTTCTCTCTTATAGTTTTGTAGGTCTTAGTCATATTTTCCATTTTTGTCTCTAAAACGTGTATATTTTTTATGGGAAAGCCGGCTAAATTCATCTCTTGCAAAATCCTAGTCCATAGTTTTTTTTTTACTATGTTTGGATTATGGAATTTCGTTTTTCTTTTTATACAACTTCTCAGAAAAAATTTTGTCGACCTTGGACACCAATGATATCGTGTACTCGCTACTGGCTGGCAGGCTGCTTAAATGTAAAAATAAGAGAAATTCAAGAAACATTTTTAAGTCAAATTTTAAAATTACATACGTTCTTCAGCGGCATTGTCCTTTTCGTCTTCTAGTTCTGATTCAGAAGACCAGGTTTCCTGGTAGTCCGGCCTGGCATTGTATTCAGCGGTTTCCTCTAAGACTATAAAAATGTAAATTCAATTACTAACAAAGTTTTAGGAATCAGGTGTATGTATATGCAATGTACATATATACATATGCGTCGATAAAATCAAAACAAAATTGAATCATTTGTGGAAAAACTGTGTTTTCAATTTTAATTCATTATTTTGATATTTTTTATTTTTTTTTAAATTAATTAAAATAAGAATTGAGCTTAGTAACTTGAAACAGAAATTAAAACAGGATTTTATAATAAATTAATTGCCCTTTGGCAGACTTCGCTTAACGCAAGTTTGACAATGGAATAATATCGAAAGTATCCACAAATGGACACAGGCACTTTTGATATTTGTCGACACATATGTACATGCATATGTATACATATGACTAAATCGCTTTATTTTTTTATGACTTGGTACCGACCTATTTATTTCGAGTACCTATTTACCATATGAATTATCAATGCCCGATCAACAAAGAATCCTTTGATGGAAAATATTATACTCGTATTAAAAAAAATAAGAATCTGGAGTTTTAATTAAAGCCACCTAGCTCCCCTCATATTTTTAATGATTTAATTTACATAGTATGTACAAAAATATCACAGATCAAAAAAAATATTTTTATGTTTCCTCAGAGCACACTATGTGCATTTGAATTTAGGGGATAGCCGCGTAATCAAATTAAGTCGGCTATTTATTATTACGCAGAGTTAATATTTCGTTTCTTTTTGTAAGACTAAAAACATTGCAAATTTTTTTTTTCAGTTTTTTATGGATTTATGGTTGCCCAGTTTCCCTATCACGTCAGAGGTGATAAGGTGTGAAAACAAAAGAAAACAATTGTTAGTACCCGTTCATTTCTTTACAAATCTAGTTCGTACGAGATTCTAATATATGCAGCAGAAACGACAGTCAGCTAAAAGCAGTTGTAGTTGTGTAAACGTACGTTCACAGTTTTCAAAGATTTATTCAAATACGAATGTTTTTATTAAATTTTTATTTCAAATCAAAGATATCATCTCTGTGTACTCAGTTTAATCGCAATTTTCGATTGTCAAGAAGTTGAGAAGCAACGATACTTCAGTTAAGTTTTTGTCTATGGTCTAGCATAGCCCGGCGTTTTAAGCTTATGACTAAATTAAAGAAAACTTTAGCCAATTTATCAAGCTGCCGAAGTATGAGAGCAACATGAACTTTGCAAAATTACTTTTTTTAGCATTACTGATGGTCTGTATATGGCGTAATTAAAAACCAGGATCACATTTTCAAAATTATCAAAGCCTTGTGCCCCTTTTGACCCATTGAATTCAATATTTATATGCCTTTATGAACTTAAATAAAAATGCTGCGGAATTTAAATTGCTTTGTTCTCCGACAATTTAATCAATGAAAGGATAAAAATAAACGATTTAATAATAAAGCTTTTTCATAAGAACATAGAATTAAGACACATTTATAATTACCAGCAGGGTCATCAAAGAAAATTTTATCAAGCCTGTCATAATAAGCCCATGTTATAGGCGCAGAACCTGTATAAAAATATAGAATTAGTTTCATATGTTTCACAAAAATAAGATTAACTATTTATTACTTTTGCTAATTCTATTAAATAAATAAATAAGATTTTTTAAAATTGATTTTAAGTCTATAAAAATATTTATTATATTACTACGCCGACGGGATCCTCCGCCGTTTTGATCAATCAAAATATTTGATATGATTCGCCAATCTCAATGACTACCGAGGACCATTTTGGCGCCCCCAAGCCTCTACGCTGACGGCCTCCTCCGCCCCTAGCTATGGTACTGCACTTAGGGATAATTTTTAGTGTCAGCTATATTTAATTTATTTCTTTCAGTAAACTATTACTCTCAGTTTTTACATATGATTCTTCGTAGTCTAAATATATGTATGTCAATAACAACTAGTTACCCCCATTAATTTTTTACCTTAAAAGCACTTTATTTCAATACTTTTACATTTTCAAAAATTCAGTAGTTGATGCGGTGTCCTTGATTGTAACTCTACTAGTTTTTAACTTTGTGTTGAACACGTTACACGGATTACCCGCTAGTTCTGCGATTATGATTTGACGGAGGTGAACGGGAGCTGATCTGTCCGGCAAATGATATTTTATAATTTTAAAGTTAGAAATATTTTATCCGTCATTAATTACAAACTATACTACAGCCTTATACGCAAGTTTTATATATTGCTACTTTAGCAAATTTCTGTTCACATGTATTTAAGAAATTGGTGGAATGCTATCAGCTCTGTTGCGCATGTCTGAGAATTGACTACTTAAGTTTTAAATAAACAGAAGCGGTTCAGTTTTTATCGACCAGATGTCTCAAACTGTTTTTGAATCAGCTTCTTTGGAAACGCATCAGAAGTATTTTTGAAGTACTCCTATTTCCCGTTGGGTTAAACTCACATGTAATACTCAAGTAAGTTAATAATAGTTTCAAGCAAATAACACTTTGGGCAATTTTATTTTAGGCCTGAAAAAGATGTTACATTAGTGTCTGACTCTTGCAGTTTGTAAATTGGTACCTCCGTTACTTTTTAACCGATTGTCAAGTATGGGGAACTAATTTAAAGGTATTATACGAGTATATATGTTACTTTAAGTCCTTTCAAAAAACCGAAACAAAGCTTGTTCCTATTCCGCTACAAGGGACTGACAGGTTTAGATCTGTTACACCAGGTTTACCAAGAGACTAAGCAAAACACAATTTTAAACTACTAAACCGATTTTGGCAGGTGAAGTAACTCTAATTATTTTAGAGATGAATAGTTAAATAGCTCCCAGAAAGATTTATCTTCAAAAGATACGGGAACTGGAAGATAGTTGACCATTTAGTTAACTGAGTTAAAAACATGCAATTCTTTTCGTAACATTTGCAACCTCTTTCTTTTGATAGCTCAGAAATTGTCCATTAATTAATGCCTCTATTATTTCAATAAACCGTGGAATAATCGCTAAATTTTTTTTTTGCAAATTATTTGTGATTCAACTCGACTAACTTGAAACCTTTGGATATTAACTTGGTAGAATATTAAACTACCTATCAACTAGTAATTAGTAAACAATGTGTAAAATTAAAAATTGAATAAATAAAAATATTTTTCATTAAATACCTTTAGTTTTTTTATAATCTTTGTATGTTTTCTTCAAATTTCGCATTTTTTTATCTAAAGTATCTTTTTCATCTACAGGAAAACCAGCCATTATCATCTCTTTCCACATTGCAGTCCATAAATCTTTTTTCCTTACTGTCGGGTTGCGGAAACTCTCTTTTCTGACTAAATAGCTCTTAAGGAGAAAGTCGGTTGACAGTGGACACCAAGAAAAGTGTGGAGCCTCATCTGCAAAACAGAACAATTAACTTAATTTAATTTTGATATTAAGTTACTGATTGAGTACCATTTCTTATAACTTTAACTATACCTTCCTTTTCCATCTCGGATTCAAGCTTTGAAAAATATTCTTCTATAAAGTCTGCATCTAAATAGAAATATAGTTTTCAACGAAAATCTAATAAAATTTATTAAGGAGTAGAATGTTTATATACCAATTTTAGATTCGTCTTCCGCATAAAGTAACTCGAATAAATCATAATATTCCCACCTTACACCTTGACCTAAGTTAAAAAAATATAAAATATCAAATAATTAAATTCTTTAAAGTTTTGTATAGAAATCACGGGAAAATATTATTGGCGCTTAGAAAAGTTAACTTTTATTTCGAAACATGTTGTATGCTGTACTGATAATTACATAGATGGGAATTAAAGTTTCAAAAATAATTAATTCTCTTGCATGAATGAAAAGAAATTAATTAGATTAGTGTGCATTAGTGTAATGTGCTAGCACTACCCAACGTATCTATTCATTTATACTGACGTATTCAACATTATTAGGTGAAACTCGAAATGGTTTAACATTTTATTGGAAAAAATGTAAGTATGAGACCAGTTTTTTTTTAAGGAAATTGGCATTTTAGGAGAAAAAGTGATAAATGGTGAAATTTTGACTAAAAATCCGTTTATCACTAGCGCAAAACCTAAAGATTTGAATCCAAAGATATTCGAAACCATCCAAACTACCCGTTACAAATAGGTCACACGAATTTCGTCTGCCCAGGTGCTCCAGTTGACTTGAAACGTCCCATTTATTTTATTTCTTTTATAATTCTATATAAATCTAGTGCAATATTGTCTTTGACACCTAAAAATTCAAATTAAAATAATCATTATGATCATTATTTTCTTGAGAAATGACTTTCAACACATATGATTTGTCTCAGAAAGCTTAGGTTTGTCGTAAATATCCGATTTCAACTGCGCCCCATTGTAAAAATAAAATTGGCATAACGCATGGTTGTAAGCAACGCTGAGTATTGGCTCACGATGATTCGGTGCCAAGAAATTACTGCAATAGATACTTGATATGCAAGTAGTTGAATAATTTTTGACATTTTTTTTATTTTTTTTGTACAGGCGATAGCCTAGTTTCATCACTTACCGATGCTTCCTTTATCGCATTTTTCTTTTAAAATTCTATATCTAAAATTCAAATTACGCCATTTCGTATTTAGAGCATCCTCATTTATCGAAAAGCCAGCCGAGCTCATATCCAGGGATATCTCATGCCATAAATCTTTTTTTTTAATTTGGTGCTTTTTTGGTTCTTTAAATAAGTGTATTCTTTCAAAGTAGCCTTTGAATAAAATTTTAACAAGAGTTGGAGTCCACTCAAATTTTTGAGAGTATGTTTCTAAAATCAAAAATTATTTATTCGATTTTCTATATCAATTTGGAATCACATACCATTTATTTCTCTATCTTCATCGCCAAATTCTTCAACTTTTCCTGGTATATTTAATGGTTCCAGGTCTGAAAAATATGTTTCCAAAAAACCTGAATCTAACGATGAGAAATAAAAATTTAAAAATTATTTAATAAGATTTATAAAAAAACCATTTTCAAGTATTTATTTACCTATTGCAGATTCGTCAACCGCATAAAGAAAATCGAATATTTCATAATGTTCCCACCTTATGCCGTGATCTAAGATTAAAAAATATATACATACATACATTTATTAGTACTTTAATATTTAAAGAGGTACAGGTAATGCATTTAACACCTAAGGATTCATGAAAGGAGTTTACTACAAATTTTTGGCTAAAGCGGTTCATTAGTTTTTTAATCCTAATAAAGTGAAACCGAAGGAGAGTAAGAAATAATATTTGCTAAATCGCGAATATTTTTATTTGCGAAAAACGGGCACTTACATTTTCTTTAAGAGGTAATTTTTTATTCTCTTCTCTTGTCAAATCCGGTTCTAAAGAATTCAAAAGCGTTTCGTATTTGGTTCGAAATTGCCAAACTAGTTTTTCTCTATTTTCTCATTTTTAATTTTATGAGCGATTTTTGCAAAGCTGGAGACAAGTTGTTAAAAACCGCTCCAATATTAATTTTTTATTATATTTTTTATTGTGCCTCCTGTTTAGTGCTGTTAGCGCAAAAATCAGCAAGTCCATTGAAATGACAAAAAAATGCAACTAGCTGCTTATACTAGTTTCAAGTACTGCTACGTGGTATCATCAGTAAGCTTTGTTAGCCGACGTTTAAGAATTTCCAAGCATGCTATATTTTACGTTTTGTATTGACCAGTTTATAATCATAACAAAATATAAACATATTGCGCCAAAATTTTGCATTTTTCCCCCTTTATTGCTTTTGCAATTCTTTTGATATTACACATTTATTAACGAGCGCTCCGTTGAAAGCTTACCTTTCCGTTCTCCTAAAAAAATCTTTTTTTTACCTTCTTAGATCTACTTATCTGTTTAAATCTTATAAGTTTATGTACAGATAATAACTATGAATTTTAATGAAACATAATAATTGATTCAAAATTATCATTTTTTCGTTGCTAATTAATATATTATTAGAAAATATTTTTATATCAAACATTGTCAATATATCATATTACTACTCGAAAGGAATAACTTAAAATATAAATCAAACGTGATGAAACACTGGCTTTCGGACTAAAACAAATTTTTTTTTTTAAATATTTTCAAACAATTTTTCTTCATTCGACTGAGTGCAATTGTAGTCTCTTTATAGAACGCTTAAAAATACTTTGAATAATTTACGTTGAAATTTACTGCAATTAATCGAACAACTGTTTAGTCACAATGATATAGATATACATAACTGGACTCGCATCGTATTCCAGTAGTCTCCCATTCATTTGGGTAAGAATATTCCTAATTTCGCTCCTACATACACGAGACTAAATAGTTACGCCGAATGAATGTCAAAAATACTTTTAATAGTTTACATTAAAAGTTGCCGCAATGAACGATATGTAACTTGTAATATTTCTATCAAAATAAATTTATAAAAATATTTTTGTGAACAAAATGTCATACATATTTCAAAAAGATTAGAAAAAGTCGAAATAAAGCATTAGATCTCAATAGCTCTGTTATTCAAAATAAAAGCGTGTGGATGACATATATATGGGAACTTGTGTACTTGGATTTTTTTTGTCTTTAGTCCAAGATGTCTCCTTTTTGACAAATACTCTTCCTAACATAATTGTCATGAACAACCAGAAGCAGTAAAATTCTTATCAAAATTCAATTTATCGTACATCCTAGTTATTTTAAATGAATATCGTGGAATTTCGCATGTTACTTTTACCAACCTAAGCTTCCTTCGTACAATTTGTCTTTTATGAGTGAATAGGTTTTCTTCATATTACGCCATTTCATGGTTATGGTATTCATATTAACCGGAAATCCATGCTCCGCGGATATCTCATCCCATAAATCCATCTTTTTAGTTTTTGGGTCTCTAAATCTATGCCTTCTATCAAAGTAACCTTTGACTAAAAGTTTAGTGTTATTGGTAGTCCATCTAAACTTTCGAGATCTGTTGCTGCTGGTAACTGCACTAGAAGAATATGCATTAATTTCATTTTACATACATTTACTTAAAATTGCGTACCATTTTGTGCATCGACTTCCTCGTATTCGTCCTCTTCATCTGCTCCTAGTTCTACCATCATTACTACTTCCTCCTCTTGATGCATATCCAAATCACTCAAATACATTGTTTCTAAAACAAGAATTAGATGTACAAATTAATGATATGAGCAGTGTGAATTTACCATCTTCTTGCATTTTGATTTCAATGTCTTCTTCA
Source organism: Meiosimyza decipiens (assembly GCA_963680825.1). Lineage (NCBI taxonomy): Eukaryota > Metazoa > Arthropoda > Insecta > Diptera > Lauxaniidae > Meiosimyza > Meiosimyza decipiens. The sequence goes on along the minus strand of OY804259.1, from coordinate 82,983,736 downwards.
GTATCCATTATATTGTTGTATCCAATGTGCAATATCCTCGTCCTTCTTCTTTATTTTATTTATGCATAAGCGTTCTTCGTCGCCTTTCAGGCAAAACAGCTTTTTGACATTCTTATATACACTAGCATTCGCTTTAGGCTATGTTTACACAAGCGTTTTTTCAACACACGTTATTGATAACGCGCGTTTGGGCACTTTTCACACTTGAAGTCATCGAGCGTTAGTTATACGCAGCAGAGTAGAAATGAAGGCTGTTAAAGCTACTTAATTTTTTTACCTCTTGCTAAAATACATAAATTATACACATAGAGAAAGAAATGTTTGTTGCATCTAACAAAACGTGTAAAACCAATACACTTTGCAACGAATATTTTTTCAACGCGCGTTGATGGTGTGGCTCATTGCATATACTTGAGTGTTTAACTGAAGAGCGCGTTAGATAACACGATTTGAAAAAATGCTCATGTGAACTGAGCCCAAGGCTACGGTTACACTGGATGCGAAAATTTGTTCGCCCGATTTCTTAAGAATTTGATAGTTTGTGTTGAAGTGCAATGGATCCAGCTACTGAAACTTACTTGGACGGTGTGCAGAATTTGTCGTACCCGCAAAATCCCTTTCGTTCGATTCGTTAGCTGACATTATGCTTTGATTTTACGTTTGTTGTGGCGGTTTGACGCAGTAAGTCAACTTTTACACGAACAAATTCAGTCTGAGAAATTCTTGTCTATTCTCTTTTGTGAATTTCTTTTGCGTTTACACACGGAAACTAGAATTTGTTTGTGCAAGAAAATTTCAAAGCAATTACTGCGTCAACCCGCCACAACAAACGTAAATTCAAAGCATAATATCAGCTAAAGAATAGAACGAAAGGGATTTCGCGTGTACGACAAATTCTGTACACCACCCTTTCGTTTTTCCCTTCTTGCCAATAAACAGGAAAACTTTCTTTCAAGAGTTTCCTCGTGTAAACGCTGTATAATTGCTTTGACATTTTCTTGCACAAACAAATTCTAGTTTTCGTGTGTAAACGCAAAACAAATTCACAAAAGATAATAGATAAGAATTTCTTTCACAGAACTTTCTTGTGTAAACGTTGACTAAGAATAATACAAACATAAATGAGCAAAGCAAACAGTGACCAAACAAACGTCTTTAATAAGCGGCAGAAGAGGCCGGTTTTCAAATACTATTTGGAACTTTTCTTAGTCGACAGCGAAGAAACCTTCAGTTTTGGACCTGTAAAAAAGTGAAAAAAATAAAATAAAGACTCAAGTTTATTTAAGTAACCAAACAAATTGAAAATGGAAATTATTGGAAACGTCAAAAACTATGACTGGGGCAAATTGGGTGCGAACTCTGAAGTTGCAAAACTGGCATTGCTAAATTCTACCAAATTTCAAGTGAATGAACAAATGCCATATTCAGAATTATGGATGGGCGATCATCCCAGTGGACCGTCGTTTATAAAATCCAATGAAAAAGAATTAAGTACGGTGCTTACTGAGCGGCTACCGTTTTTGTTCAAGGTACTGAGCATTCGCAAGGCGCTTAGCATACAAGTGCACCCAAACAAGGTAGGAATCTAAGATTTAAAAATTTTGGGGCGCAGGCTTACTCTAGCTCCCATTCGCCATATAACCTTTGCAGTTGCGAATATAGCATCGATATAAGTTGAAAACCCCGGATTGAAATCCAAAACATGTCACATGTTTAATTGAAATAAGCTACAATATTGTGAAATGAAATCGTACGTGCCGGAATTCTACGTCAAGTTTTAGAATTGTTGTATACTTTAATTACTCTGTTGTAACCAAAAACCTTTAATTTTCCTATTGGAAACAATTAATATTTTTTTAAAAACTATAGCCATATTTTATATTAACAGAGTGAAGCGGAACGTTTGCACAAAGAATATCCAGATGTTTATAAGGATCCGAACCACAAACCAGAGTTGGCTATTGCCCTTACACCATTTTTAGCACTTTGCGGCTTTCGTCCATATGAAGAAATTGCAGATTTTTGCGTAGAACTACCACCACTTAAATCGCTGCTAGGTGACAAAGCCAACATAGAGGAATTGAAATGTGGATCATCAGCGGCGCTTAAACAATGCTACGAAACTTTGATGACTTCAAACGAATCCGATACCACAAAATGTATTGATGCTATTATCCAAAATTATGAAAAAGGTAAAAATTTAAAACTTAAAAAAAAAAAAAAATTTTAAAATCAGTCCATAGACATGAATTGATTGTCATTAAATTTTATTAGAAGACGTATTAACGACTTCGATTAGAGTTAGATTACTTTAATCTGCATGTCCTCAACTCGACAATAACAAAATTTCTGTTGTATAACTAATTACCACGAACGACAGCTTGACTTAGTCTTGGCTACAGATAGTAGCAATGTAAGAAATGTTATCCATCTCTGTCCGGTTGATTCCTATCATCAACGTCTTAGTATTGCGTATAAATCTGACAATCGTTCATTAATTTGTATGAATAAGAAAGCCGACTTTAAAGTTGATTGAGAATTTAAAGAATAAACTATTCGACTTATTTACTATTTTTAATAATAACATATTCGAATTTTTCTATGGCAAGCTTTTAAGCCCTAGACGCTTACCAATGACTTTTTCCAATTTAAAGATACATACACATAAGTTAGCTTTAGTTTATACTCAATATTTGAATAAAATTAAGATGAATATTCTATATGACCCCAAGTCTCCTACGTCATCATGGCAAGAATTCGTTATCCGCCATCTAACGTCTCATGTAATGCTAAACGGGATACAATTTTACCTTTTTGAATACAATTTCGACAGCGGAGGAGGTACTGCATATTTAAAAAAGATACAAGGTACTCCAATCTCAAAAAGCTACACTTAATAAAAATAATCCTGTAAAATGCTTAAGCGTACATCAACAATTATGATTTTGAGGGTTCTTCTCTCTCCTATAATACACTTGTGATAAAAATAGAAAAGTTATTCAGCCCTATTCTAGATAATTATTCCAGAAAAAATCAGGTGTGTACTATTTTAGAATACGGTCAGGGAACAATTTTCAAAAACAAATTTCCCAGTATTAAACAGTGCCGACTATGTTGTATTCATTGCTTCAATAATAAAAATAGATATTGTTAAGTACCTTTTATAAATGTGTAAAGAATGTATTTAACCGTGATTAGACTTCAAGCCAATTCACAGGCATAGCTTAAATTTGACATTTATCATAATAAATTTTGTACTTTTTCACACTTGAGCAATGCTTCCAAATAGTGGAAATTCATTTAAAAAATTGGATCTATGTTCGCAAACACGAAGAGCGCGCTGTGGCGAGCACCGTATAAATCCTCAATATATTTCTGGTTTATCAATCAGGTGTTTCTATTAACTCGCTAATTGTTACTATTTTCTGTTATCGTATTTTTTGGATATTTTTCTCTTCGTGAGCGCAAAATTTCTTACTCACTTAAATGATGACTAATTTTTACAGTAAAAGTTCTCGAAAATACCTTTTATTGAATTCAAACTAATTACTCTTCTTATATTATACAAAATCATCTTCGGAATTATTTTGAAAAGTGCTTTGTTTATTTCCGTCCATGAGAAATTATTTACCAACAGATCTCTGCTTCTGCTCCTAAAAATTGTTCCATGCTAGAATAGCACGATATTGGAATTATTTCCAAATAAACTTCGCTAATTCGTTTAATGTTCTTAGAAGAATTCATACGGGCATTTTCTTAAATAAATTTTGTGTAACAATGGGATAATTTATTTCAGATATCTAAACTCACGTTTTTTTATTTCTTTAAATAAAGCTAAAGGAAAGGAATCGCAATGTAGAGTATATAATAATTGTTGGCAAAAATAACACCCTTACTAGCTTAGATTTGACCTAAGAAAGATCTTGAAATACTAATTCACACTCCGAATTGTTTGATGAAATTTATCATACAGTCACCACTTCTTTGAATACGTTAAGGTCCTTTATCTCAAAACCCAAACGATTTATGTATAAGTTGATATGATTGGTTTTCTCAGGGGTCCATGATAAAAACGTTAACAAATGTTTATTGTAAAAACTCAGTAAATTATCTCATTGTATATTATTCAACTTCTTGTACTAAATATTTAAATTAAGATTTTATTTTCCAAAATTTCAGTGCTCGAGACGCATAAATTGCTTGAATTATTTCGCACTATCAATCGTGATTTTCCAAATGATGTCGGCGTACTGTCGCTATTCTTTCTCAATTTAATCCAATTGAAACCCGGACAGGCAATATTTTTGGCTGCGAATGAAATTCATGCCTATCTTTCAGGTGATTGTATCGAATGTATGGCATGTTCGGATAATGTCATACGTGCTGGTCTTACACCTAAATATAAAGATGTACACCAGCTGATTTCTAGCCTAAACTACACCGGGCTGCCACCATCGAAAAAACTTTTTCAACCACATATTATCGATAAATATGTGCAAATTTTTGTGCCACCAGTTGAAGACTTTGCTGTGGTAAAAATTACACTGTCTGCTGATAGAAGAGAATATAAACTGCAAGTACAGGCTTATGGTTCGATATTGCTCGTATTACAGGGCAAACGTTTACTACGTTTAAGTGGTAAGCCGGACTTACACTTAAAACGAGGTTCAATTGTTTACATTCCACCAGATGCGTCGCCTGAGATTGAGTTCGTTACTTGTGATGAAGTGTGTGAAGATTTCAAAGGATACATGGCGGTGTACAACTATTTTAAAAATTAATTATATATACATAGATATTTATATATATACTAGTACACAAATAAAAACAACAAAAAGCAAATTTATAAAAATTTATTTTTTAGAACTCATACGTATGCTGTAAACTTTTTTTTCTTAAATAATTTTTTTCATAAAAAACAAATATTAATTTTTTTTAGTTTCGACGATTTGTACTATTTTTACATGACGCCGAAGTTAAGGTCTTAATGGTATCTTAATGGCGGAGAGTAACCATCTGGATTGGCAAGTCTGAAACAAAAACATCTAAAAGTATCTTAAAGAGTAATATGCTGCCCGCATCTATTTACCACCATAAGTGAAAAATCGATACTAAAAAGTATTGCTAGTAGGAGAAAACACAATTTTCAAATAGTGCCTGGCCTTTTGACCCTTTTCGCCTAAAAAATAAAATTCCTGACTGTTTTAAAAAAATATTTTGGTAAATAGATGCAAGGAATAAGTTAATAATCAAAATAAAACAAAATTTTTCAAAATCGGCCTAGCCAATCCGGAGGGTTACCTTCCTCCATTTGAAAAATTTAATTTGCTTTTAAAGTTTTTTTTTTTTTGTTTAAGAGACAGCTGTGTCCGCACACGTTTAAACATCGTTTTATGCCGTTAAAACTTTCGAAATCTTAATAAAATATTCATGAGGTGATTTTTAAGAATAAGAAAAAAAAAAACAAAAATCGATTTTTCATTTTTTAAATAATGAATATAAATAAAACGTAAAATAAATGTGAGGATTTTCAAAATTTTATAAGCAAAAAAAAAATATTTTAAAATTATGAGTTTATGTTAATTACCAAAGATGGGTTTTGTTATTGATGAGTGTTCGTTCCAGGTCACAGATCAAAAGAGGCCTCAAAATTGAAAAACAAACGACAAGTTTTCATCAGAATTGTCTTCGTATATAAAGACAAGAAGTCTCTTAATGAAAAATGAAAAAGAAAAAATGATTAAAAACTTCAAAATACAAACAAAAATAAGTCCAATGAATCAAAGGATCATCAAAATTTTTGAAAGAATAAAACTTGATAGATTAGATTACCTCTATACCTGGTGGCTGTTTTTTTCTGTGTCCGTTTAAAGAGTTTTAAAACGGTTTTTCTCATTTACTCGAAAAGTGCAGGGTGTCTGACGGGGTATACAACTTTTTTTATTCATAATTTTTGTAATATGAAAGAAAATGCATCTAATGCTTATAAATGTTTATTGTTAGTGTTGGTAATTATGTATGAAACACAATATCGGATAAATGTCCGCCTCTGCTAGTCTCAAATGCGGGGCCCCTTCGACCATTAAGCCAGATAATTAATTATAGCTATTTTTCAATCTAAGCTTGAGTTGACTTTTTGACGAGAGTAGTCATGCGATGAAAATATGATGTAGCCACATAAGTAGTTCCACTCACTGGTTGGTAAAATACGAGTAACTGATAACAGTTACGACTACTCCTTGGATTAGTGTTAAAGTGAATACTCGTATAATTAAGAAGCTCTGGCGCAGCAAGCGACCCAGTTAGAAGCTGATGCAAGTAAAGTAAAGTAAAAACTGCATACGTAATAACTTCAAACGATTTCTCATAAGGAGAAAGGTTTGAAAGGTCAGTCGAATTTAAGCCTTTGAGAGCACACCGAACAGTTTTTGAATTCTTTCCACTCTATGTACATATATGTATTATTTTACAATATGGAGACCATACTTAGGTATCGTACTCTAAGTGAGGGCGTACAATTGTATTATATAAAGTTACTGTTAGTAAAGGGCTCTTAAATTATTTTGCCCAACGCTTTATAAATCCAAGTAATGACGAAGCCTTCTTACGGATAATGTTAATGTGTTCATTAAACGACAGTTTAGCATCAACATGTATACCAAGGTTTTTGACTATATCGACACGACAGATTTTTTCTCACTAAGAGAATAATCAAATTCTACATTACTTTTCTTGAGAATATTATAGTTTGGCATTTATCAGGACTTAAATTTAAGCTATTTTTAGGACACCAAACCTCAAATGATTTGAAGTCAGACCAACTTTACAGTCCTGTGAATTTTCATATCATCAACACATAACATAAGCAGTTCAGAGTTTTTGATTACATAAGTAACATCATTGATTGCCAAAATAAACAGGAGCGGCCCAGTTATGACTATTTCAAAATTACACTCTAACATTTTTTGGAATGGAATATCTCAGAAACTATGGGAAATACAATAAAAAACTTAATACTTATAAAATTAAAGCATTTTTAAACAAAAAAGAGTTAGTTATCTTATTCTTTCTCCATACTTTTTTAGATACTCCGTTTCAAATAATGTTCAAAGTAAAAAAAAAACGAGGTGTGCAGTTGTTTAAAGAAGGACCCACATATGTACATACAATTTTAGCTCGCCTCTATATGGGCATATCCTTGGGAAAAATCTTGCGATGACAATTTGAAAGGGCGAAAATAATTGCGCCAAGTTGACCAAAATGTCGTTTTGCCATTGATAACCTCAAAAATTTTTTTTAAAAAATAGCTAACAGGGCAAAATGCAACACATATTCGGAAACAGAAAGCATTCTAAACTAGATACATACTTTCAATTAGTGTCCTGTAACGAAAATTGATGTTCTAGCGCCGTCTTGAGGTTAAATTTTTCAGCACCTGGGTCCATGTCTTGGCAGTCATACGTCGAACGTTCACTTCCAAATGGACTTATGTAGCTGGATTACTCGAATAAGCCAGAAGCTTTGCATATATACTTCCATGAAAAATAATACATCGCGCGATCTTCGAAAAAAACCATTTTTTTTTTTTTCTAATGTATTTTTATTTATTGCATAATATTCAACCTGTACTTGCAAACAAAATTTCTAGTATGAATGTATATATTTCCATAACTTATTCTCATTACATAATAATTTAACAATATAGTTTTATTGACTCCGTCTAACTATAATCTCACGCAGACATAATATAAAGAACATAATTTATTTATTTGATTTATGCATCATAAATAATTTAGTTTTATAATTATAATAATTTAAATATATATAGGTTTAGATTAAGTGGCTTGCATAATAAAACAGGTGATTTGTTTATTGTAATTGAGTACACGAAGAAAACTTCATATAAAGTGACAAAAAAAGTTTGCATTTTTTACAATTTTAACTGTAAACATTTGTAGTAGCAAAGTTTTTGTGTTATTTTTTTTTACACGATGCATAACTTTTTTAAAATGCATTTTTTATTTAATAAAATTTCATCAAAAAGACAACAAACATGTTTTTTTTTCTTTTTCTTTTTAATACAATACAAAAGTATAAAGTAAATACAGTTTATATATGTACATATAGGTACGTAGAAACATTTATATTGCAAAAACTGTATGTAAAGTACAAATATTTAGTTGGGTTCAGTTACAGATTTTAAACACGTGGAACATTAAATAAAAAATTGATTATATGTATTGTAAAGTAATGCTTACATCGCTGATTGATGTGAAACTGTTGGCAGATTTTAAGCTTCATTGTTGTCACGCTATAATTTAAAGTTGTAGTACTTCGGATTTTCTGATATATATAAGTGTGATAAATTAAAGTTGAATACTTTATACACAAAGAAAGGATGTCGTTTATGCCCATATTCGACCCCTCCAAGAACAATTTATTTCAATAGTTTTTGGTTAATTTGCAACAAAAATAGAAATTTGGACTAAAAAAATAATAAAATCAACACTATTTTCGATTAATGCTTCTACTAAGAACGAAAATAGGCACTTCTGTTTTTTTTTGTATTTGATGCAAGCTTGGAAGGTATTTATTAAAAACGAAATTCGTCAGCTATATTGTATAGGCTCTCTAATTACTCTTTCCGCTGAAATGGTACTTGCTCGCAATATCGTCAAATTACATACTTGTTTTTGGGGTAAAACTTTAGATACATAGTTGGAGACTAATGTAACTGGAAAGTCTTGATAATGTAGGTGTCTAAGGTTGTACGTAAGAGTATCCGTCAAAAATGTGATCATAATTTCAATTTCTGTAAGTTTTATTCCAAAATTATAAACTTTGATGTAAAATGCGTTAGCAATTTACAAATTAGTGGTGCAATTAAACACTTGGCATACATTTATTTAGAAAGCATTGGAGGGAGGTCGGGCCTTTTTTTAAACTGTCTATTTAATTAACATAAAAACGTCGCTAGTTATGACAGAAAATGTAAAATGGTAAATATCATGATAGTACTAATCTATCTGCAAAATGACTTTTATTTTATGTCAAACCAGAATCTATAAACTTGCAAGACTTTGCAATCTCAATAATTAATTTTCCAGAAAGATAAGACCTTTTTCCTTTGATTCGAGAGTGAAAATGGAGTCTGATTTTTCCGGCAAATGATTTTTTGACATTGCGAAGTTTCCATAATACCAATATAGCTTCTGCCAATATGTACATTAGTAATATTTTAGAGAATTCTCAATTTCCCCTCATAAATTTTGGCTTGTGAGAAATTTTGATACAAGTTAAAATTTATGAACGACAATAAAATCAATATCAAAATTTAAAAAATTTCAATATAACATACCCTCTGAAATGCTTAAACTTATAATGTAGCTGTGATATAAAATTTTGAATTGCATGACCATGCTGTTTACTTAAACAATGAAGCATCATATTTTTCGGTCTTCTATAGAATGTTCCGCATGTTAACAAGTAGTAAATATATGGTATTATTTGATTATTTGTTTTAATTAGTAAATTGTAATTTTACGCTATTGTGCTGATTTTGGATAACGCGAATTTGCGTGCAAATTTTTTGCTATGGTTGTTATCAATTAGTTGGTTACGTTGGTCCCCGTCAGTGGATTAACATTGAATTTAACTTTTGAGCAAATTGTTTGCACGCTTGTTGACTCCATCCATGCGTGTATTATTTGCATCTCCCTTAGCATTGATGCGATCAACTTGTTTATTTTGATTTTCCAATTCTGATCCCATATCAATCGCCATATTGCGTAAATTTCCTAACATTGAATTGACTTGTCCTAGATTCTCATCCATTTCATCTTCTCGGGCATCATTAGTGATGCGTGCCACATAACCAGACTGAGCTGGACCACCCATGCCCATACGATCACGTTCATCTATCACACGTTGTGGCTGATTATTCACAATTTTTCCATCGTCATTACCTTTCCAAGCACTATTTCCATCATCTTTAATGTTAACCTTCTTCCAGGGCATTACGCAGATTCCGCAACACTTTTCCATGCCGCTAAGATTCTTTTCGGCCTCACGCATATCAGCGTTTATGCGATCCATACCCTCCTCAACGCGATCCAGCTGCTCACCTTGGTCGTCCAATGCCACCAGTGTACGTATGCCAGCCTCCTTACTCTCTTCCATCAAACCAACCATACGCCGGGTACTTTCCAATGATTCATCAGCTACCTGACCTGATTTTATTTGCAGTTCCTGCAATTCAGTGCGAGGAATGTTGTCGGTAGCCATTTTAGGTGATTCCTGTTCTCACTTTTTAAATTGGTTTTTATGTTTAATTTGTACTTGAAAACGAGATAAATTTTCGTATGCTGTTACTAATTATCTTTGTGCTATCTTTGTAGTTGCTTCGCGACGTCTTCGTGACTCATAAACACGCCGCTTTCACTTGATTTGAATTATAAATTCGACTTAACTAACTCAAGTTCTCGAATCACAGCACAAATAAATAAACAGTATTGATGCGTTAGTTTATGGTCTTCTACTTGAGCAAAATTTTCTCGATTACAAATATGATTAGAATTAAAAATTCTAATTGCAAATGCAAAAAACACCTTCGTACATCAGTGCTTTTTTTTGTATACCAACAGATCAGAGAACTTGCAGTCAGTGCAAAAAATGACATACATGTATGACATAACCCGTCAATAGGGCAGTTCAGATGATTAAAGTTTCGGACAAACAGTTTCACAACATAAGAGCTTGTAAAATTATAGTTTTACTCTGAGCACTGAAGAGAAAAGAACATCAGATAAATGTAATATTGGCATAAATAGCCCTGCACAAAACTTACATAGAAAACCGATTTACGAACTAACTCGCAATACGCACAATAATTTACAAATTCTTAAATCTAAGAAGTCCCAATTTACACATACATGGTAATCATTATGCAAAGTTGACTTTATAGGAGAGAGATATAAAAGCAAGGAGGAGAAAAAAAATTACCGAGAAGTTGCTCTCTATTCTTTCCTCTTCACATATATTTTGACGTACTTTTTTTTAGCTTGAAGGGAGATTGTACAAACTTCAAAAAATAATTCAAAATAGACAGTTAGACAACGTTTACACGAAGAAACTCTTGAAAGAAAGTTTTCCTGTTTGAAGGCAATTTGTCGTACACGCGAAATCCCTTTCGTTCTATTCTTTAGCTGATATTATGCTTTGAATTTACGTTTGTTGTGGCGGGTTGACGCAGTAATTGCGTTAAAATTTTCTTGCACAAACAAATTCTAGTTTCCGTGTGTAAACGCAAAAGAAATTCACAAAAGAGAATAGAATAGCGTTGACTTAATAAATTATATTTTCCATTGGTTATTGTTTAAGAAAATGTTCTGTTTATTAATTGAGAGACCTTGAAAGAAAGAAATCATCATTAACAAAAATAAAAAAAAATTTCTTAAGTCAACGTTTACATGAGCAAATTCGATCTAAGAAATTCTTGTCTATTCTCTTTTGTGAATTCTTTTGCGTTTACACACGGAAACTGGAATTTGTTTGTGCACGAAAATTTCAAAGCAATTACTGCGTCAACCCGCCGCAACAAACGTAAATTCAAAGCATAATATCAGCTAAAGAATAGAACGAAAGGTATTTCGCGTGTACGACAAATTCTGTACACCACCCTTTCGTTTTTCCCTTCTTGCCTACAGACAGGGAAACTTTCTTTGAAGAGTTTCCACGTGTAAACGCTGTCTAAGTAATCTTTCTGAGCTTAAAAGCGATATAAAGAATTATTTCCGAAATTATTTGTTTCTCAAAAGGAAGATATCCAAACCTTATACTTTGATGTTGTATCTTAAAAATATACGTTTCAATTCAATTTCAAAAAATTCTAATTTTTTTCAATAATAATAGTGATTAAACAAAAAAAAAAATTTAACAAAAGTGTTGGTTGGATCTTGTTTTGGAATTATAGCCATCAGAAGTTTCGGATAAAGCTTTTGCAGAAATCAAATTAACTTGAGAACTCCTGAATTGATAATGAAAATATGGTAGTCACATGAAATATAATTTAATAAGTCATCATATTATCGCTTGCAGTTTAAGCACGTAACGTACATATTTAGAATTATGATAGTTTTTTTTTGTGATTTTTTTGTCTTCCTCGACAGTATCATCGGTAGTCATACATATGTCAACCACAATAAAACCTTGATGCAGTATTTTTTTAATTAAAATAAAGGCAAAACAACCCAGCTACACTATGTGTAAAGTTTTCAAAAGAGCTTATTCAATAAATTTTGTTGTTTGACGGTAAAAAAAGGTCTGCAAAATCATAGAGCAACTAAATTTATAACTTTAATGCAAAAGGGTTAGGATTTTAAGAGTTTGAGTTTTGAAAAAATAATGAGTTCTCAAAAAATATTTGTAAAAATTTCAGAAATATCATCACATATCCAAATCTATAGGTCAAATTTGAAAGACTTCCTTGCTAACATTAAAGCTTATTATAAAATTATCTTTCATACGACACCCATAATTTAGATGGGGTTTTCCAACTTACATTGATTTTTACAAAAGCTAAATCTGCTATTTACACACACGGAACTTACGCGCAGGCGCATCACACCAGAGTAGTTTTTTGCTGATTAAGTGCCAATAAATACGTCAACGTATATAAAGACTAACAAAACATTTTTTCAATAATATGTATATATCTTAAGTTTTCTTGCATATTCTGCATTTATATATTTCTTATATATAAAGACAATTTATATTTTCTTATCTCTCTTTTTTCCCCTATACATAACAAAAACACACGGTTGTAAAAGTACAGGTAGTCGCCGACTTACGACCGAGATAGGTTCCTAGTCATCGGTCGTAAGTCGATTAAGTCGTAAGTCGAGTTTCATAAAAAATAACTAAAGAAAAATATTACATACATACTGTACTACTAGTTCCAGCCATTTTTGGGATGATATAAAATTATTCACTTAAAAAAACGTATTATTTGTACTGAAATAGATCGAATCCTTGTACATATTTACTACTGTTTTTTTTAAATTTTTTGTCATATACATATTTTAGGGACTCCCCGAAACTATTTTAAGCATTTTCTATGAAAAAAATTGAAAAAAAAATTGGTCGTAAGGGCGAAAAGTCGTAAGTCGAACGGTCGTAAGTCGGGGACTACCTGTATTGAGTCTACGTCAAAAGATGAAAATTACTCAATGTTGAAAAAACACAGCAAAAACACAACATGTGTTTCATTGCATATAATCTTGAGCTATGCTGAAACGTGCGTTAGCGAACGCGCGTTGAAAATACGCACGAATGAACCGAGACTTATGCGTTAAACAGAACTACGGTGGTTGACGTAAATACCGCCATCATAAAATACGTTGAACAGTAAAAACTGTGTAAAATCCGTTCGAATGAATAGAATTACTACGTACGACGGCTTTTCACTCACTTCAAATTGACATACAAATAATAAATTTGATATAAGATGATTGGAAATGCAACACTGATAAGTCTGCCGCGGCGGTAACGGGGCGCTGAGTGTAAGCAACATATTGGTGGTAAATGAGCATTATAAAATCATGGTATATGAGTGTGTTCACTGCACTATCTGATAATCAACGTAGCTGCGATGTGTCTGATTTTTTTTTGACAACCCTTACCTATTTAAAGTATATTGTTTTATTGTCTTCCTCACATCGATGAAGCTACATTCATGGTTAGATTTCATCTGAGTTTGACAACATAATTCTAGCTTAATAATTTTACCATTACATTTTATGTGCATATATTAATTTTAATTTATGTGGTAGAATATATCCGGGATAAAAAACATTTAAAATGTTATAAAGAAACCGGAACGCAACTCTTGTAATAACTTAAAAAAAAGTCAAGAAAACAGAGCAATCAGCAATATTCCTAAATGTAAAAACTTACGATTGAATCATGTCTGTAAGGAAATGCCAGCTTAGCCGCGTCTACAACCAAAAATCCAAATGACAATCAAGAAAGACAGAAAAAAAGAAAAGGATGAATATGATAAAAAATTTAGTCAGTTGAGAAGAGCGCATGAAACCGTAAAGTTGTGAATTGTGGGACGCTTTCTGTGAATTACTTTTTGTTGTAATGTGTAACACAAAAATATCAATCGCCGCGCGTTTTTTTTTTCTGTTGTATATATTTCACAAACTTCTGCTTTAACAATGTGTTGATATAGAACGAAAAAAAGGATAATTTAAAAAATAAAATTTATTTGAAATTGTGAAGAAAAAACACTGCAACTTACACGAAGCACAAAAAGTTTCCAAGGCATTTGTGAAAAAAACGACAGCAAATTGGTCAAGTGCAAACGTGTGTGAATGTGTGTTATATCGCTTTCTGCTTTGTGTCGCGTTCGTTTGTTCGTATTCTTTCGCACCCGTCGTTGATGTTTTTCTTTGTTTATTTTTTAATGTGTCTACGCGAATTCCCAGCAGAACAAGCCAGCGACTGTCAAAAATTCTAAACGTCAAGTGAGTTGTTGTTGTGCAGCCTGACGTGTGCACGCGCGTGCATTGGTGTTGGTATATTTCTATGCATGTGTTTGTGTTGAAGGTGAGTGAATTTTTGTTTCTTTTGGTTTATAGGGAGAAAATTTAATGCGAAAATAAAAAAATCTTACAACGCTAAATTTTTAATTTAATTTGGAAATTAACCGTCCAGAATGTGTTATAAGACCAACTATAACCGAGCAGCAACATTAACTTCACTGAATTCTAAACTCACTGCTTGGGCGTGTCGCTGAAGAGCAGCTTGCATCATATGGTTCTAGCTCGAATGGATCAAACCCGCCTTTACTTGAGTTCAAACGATATTTTTCTTCACAAGAGTTTTTTTTTACTTCTGCTGCCTGTCTGTCCTCTAGAGTCCAAAGCGGTGTATGCGTCACAATTATTAAATTCTTTTCTTTGTTGCTTTGGTTATCTACCTCTTTCTTTTCCCACTACTTTACATTAAAACTCCATTATCGTTAGCCTTTTTATACTTTGTGATTGCTGCTTAGATTTGAACGTTTTATTTTCGTTACAAAGGGAGCTTCTAACTGGTGGTCTTTTGCTATGCTGCAATATGTTCTGCATCTAAATATATTTTTATATCCAAGTATGCTCAAAAATATGATTGTTCTATGAGTATTATATTTCTCCGAGACCGCTCTTGTTTTGTAGTGTATTATTAATGTTTATTTCAAAAGGTCAAAAAATTGATGCATTTCGCGTATGTTAGTCCGAATCTAGGGAGAAATTACCAAGGCCGACACTTTCAGTGGGGTGGCATTTCAGTAAAAATATTAAATCTCTATTTAGGGAAAATTTCGTCTGCGAAGCAGTTAATAATTTTTTTCAATTGAATATAACTAATGCTTGGACATAATAATAATTCTACAGTTCCAAATTTTACTCGGGCGGAATTTCAAAATATTTCCAACGAAAATATAACCATTAGCTTAAAAAAATTAACATAAAAAAATTTAAAAGAAACCCACATACATATGAGAGCTCATAATCTAAAGGTCACAAATATATTTTTATTGCGAATATCGAAAAATCTTTTCAAAAAACTTTCTGTTAGTTTTCAGTATCTAAGAAAACTGACTACAAAAAAAGTAGCACATATTTTTTTAAAGAGGTAACCCTTCACAAGGTTTTTCCTAGACTAATTAATAGATTTCCACATGTTATCTTTAAATGACATATTTCGTGTTTTTCATTTTTCCAACATTTCCCATATCCTTTTGAGATTTTAAGTTTTTTCCAACACTTTTCAACATTTTTGAACCTTTTTACATTATTTTCGACTTATTCAACCTCTTCAACATTTTTTTAACATTTATTTAAAAAGTACTTTCAATGCAGTGTAGGGTATGTGAGTTTCGGCCTCGCCAAAAATAACACCTTTACTAGTTAACTTTAACATGTTGATGTAGCTCAAATAATATAAACATTTTGATATACAAATGGCGCAATTCTTAAATTGTCTCAGCTGATTTTTGCTCAAAACAGAGTTTTTTATGGTTGCCTTTTCCATTTCCTGTGATAGATGTAAAATTTGTCAAACCAGGGTTGCCAAGCCCGGAATTTCATGTCAAAGCTGGGGGCTCTGTAGGAATTGAAAAATTTCTGAAAAAGTCGTGAATTGGATGATTTTTGTTATAACTTGCTATGTATTTAAAAATTTATCCACACGAAAAATAAATTTTGTACGTTTATAATATTTATACATCTTTTTTCCCATGATGCCATCTTAAAGGAAAATTATTTTGTTTTAGTGGGAAGGCCGGAAATTTCTTCTTTTCAACTTGGCATCCCTGTGCCAAACATATCTCTGTAGAAATCATGAATTTTTAAATATCTATAAACTCTAATAATGCCCAACGCGAAATAGAAGCACATCAAAAAACAAACTTCTTTTGCGCTTTCCTAGAAACCGGAAGCGGTTGCAACTGCATATCTATTTTGACACAGCATGTCATTGTGGAAAAGCATATTAAAGAAAGAAATAGATATTGTGGGAAAGCACATAACATTTGTGTTTGGCGATTTTCTCGAAATTATCATAAAATGCCGTTAGTAGATTGATACTTCAAATCTGGTTCCCTTGAAAGCAGCCTCTAATATATGACGTTGGATAATTGCACGATATATTTCTATAGTTACTCTAGTTGACACAAAAATTTATCATCATTACAACTTACTTTTTATAATTTGCCACCTTTAACTAATGACTTCTTGCGATTTTCTCTATTTTCATATTATCTCAATGGTACCTTCTTGTGACTTCATAATGGAAATTCGCCGCATGTTGAAATTGTAAAGCTTGCGGAATGATAGCACAGAAGCAGAGCTGAATAAACCGAAAACCAGAACGTAACGAACCGTGGCACCGCCGGCAAAGCATAGGTACAAACTAAGGAACAACCCAACCAAACTCAACCCAAACAAACCTTCGTTCGTCTGGTAGTTCATAGTGCTGGTAGTTGGAACTGTTCTATGTTCTACATGAAGCGCGACAGAATCAAGAGCTAAAGTGAAGAAAACAAAAAAAATAAAAAAATCGTAAAAATCTGAGAGAGAGAGAAGCGTAAAATTGTATCAAGTTATAGTATTAACTTTTACGTAGTTTCATCTCAGAGTGGTCGTTGTTCCAAGCTGCTTAATCGTAGCCATAGTCGTGGTCGTCGTCGTCGCGTTAGTGAAATGTCGAGTGCGCTGAAGAACGAACGTAAAACTCGGATGGATTACGGATGCAAAGTTTAAGCGGAATAAACGAAATAAACGAAGCATTGCTTTACGGGCTCGTGTGATTCTTTTCTCGTTTAAATGTATCTTTTTTAATATTGAAATTAAATTGCTACACGAAAAATCTTAATTACTATGCAGATCGTAAATTAAAAAAAATTAAAAATAAATAAGAAAATAAGTGTTCCAATAAAATAATTTTTTACTCATTTAAGCCTTTACTACGATTTTAAATACGTTTATACGCGTCGCGTTAATAAATGTTGTTATTGATGTTATTGTTTTTGCTGTTTCGATAATATTTATAATATTAAAAAACATAAAAATCAATCAAATAAAATTCCTTAGTTAAATATTTTTGTGGAAAAAAAAAAAAAAATTGAAAATAAAACGAAAAAAGCAACAGTTTTCGGTTTATAACGTCGTATGCTGTTGCATGTTGTGAGACATCAGTCACACCATCACCATCATCGCTGTTGTCGCCGTCGTCATGTTCAAGTGCATTCCAATTTTTAAGGGCTGCAATCGGCAGGTGGAATTTGTGGACAAGCGCCATTGTTCGCTGCCCACCGTTCCGGAAGAGATTTTGCGCTATTCGCGCACACTGGAGGAATTGCTATTGGATGCGAATCACATACGTGACTTGCCAAAGGTGAGTACTGCAACAATGTAATTATGGGTGATGTGATTGAATTATTATATGGTTTTAAATTAAAAGATTCTTTTGATTTATTATTAGCAGGGCAAGAGTTTTTGCACTTGCGTCATAGTATGTAAAAAGAGTACAACATAAGAGTATAAAATAAGAGAATATAAAATTTACATTATTTACCAATGTATCGAAAGAGAAGTTCGAAAAGTTTATAAAGACCTTTGGAAACTAAATTAATTGTGGTCTAAAATCTTAGCAAATCTGCTTTCAAAACCATGGAGGGTCACTCCTAATGACTTATTCATAAATATATATGACAATTCGAATTTTTAGACACCTCACTCCCGCTTGTCACAATTTGTCACAAATTGACGACCACCATGTCACCAGGGTTGCCAAGTTAAAATCAAAGAATTAGCGGCCTATCCAAAATAATTTTTTCCTTAAAAGTATAAAAACTTATATATTTTTGGGAAAAAGTTGATGACCTGTTTTTTGCTCTCTTTTGTTATTAGGCACCAATGACAAAATAAAATAAAGATAAAGTAAAGTTGGTGACTTTTTTGTTTAGTCACCAACTTTATTTTGCGAAAAGATTGTTGACCTTTGCTTACCTAACTATTACCACATTACCAACTTTTCATTTCGCAGGTGCTCCTGTCGTGTAATATCTTTCTTCATGACATTAACTTGGAAAATAGCCTTAGTATGATTACATGAGGGCTTGCATGTAAGGGTGGTCATTTTGTTTGTATAACATCTGAGATTTAAAAAAATCTTCTGGAAAATTTTGTTAATATAGTGAGACTGATCTGGTCGATTAATACTATTCGGTCAGTGAAAGAATATGTTTTTTTTTTGCATGCACAAGTAGTGTGAAATTTTTCATTTCTAAGTTAGTACCTTTCTGAATAAAATTAAGTCAAATCTATTCAGATGGTCGAAGAGATAAAGATTTACTGCTCATAGCAATAAATTGCGTTTTCGGTACATAAGGATTGAATATCTTTAAATATTTACGCTCCAATATGAGTAACGCGTAGCTCTTCAATTCTGTTTTTAAAATATGAACTTTCTTGAGATTTGTTTCAATTCGAATCGTAATGCTCCCGCGATACTTTTCTGAAATTTACTTTTATTTTTGTCCGAAGCATTCTTGATTAGACCGTTTTGAGAGTTTTTCTCATCACAATTTTTACTTTATGGCCTCAAATATTTTTCAGTTTTAAGTCAGCTTTGTTAAATTTTCTTCAAAGAACTATTTGCTGTAAAATTTGTTATAACTCCTAAAACGCTGAAAATTTCACTTTGATTGGCAAAGCTGTAGCTCTCAATATTTTTGTGATATAGTTAATTGACCCAAACTTATCTGAAAATATGGCTACAAATTTGACTTATTTTTTTTTGAGGCTTTCGGCCAAACGATTAAAAAATCGGTATTACTGTTATCAATCCTTAACTGTAGTCAAATTCAAGTTAATAATTTCAGTCTTAGATAAAAACTATTCTTCTGCAAGTTATTCAGATAATTTTAAATCCGGACGATTTTAAATTCGAATGATTCAAAACTCTGATGTGTTAATATTCAGATGGAAAATACAGCTAAAATTCAAAATTCGAATAAGAATTGGAATATGAATTTCCCTCGAAATCTGAATTAAGTTTTTTGTTTGAAGTGCTGTGCCGAACTTGCACCAATTGAAGCAGCATGTTTTGTTTTTACTGATGGCATAATGGACATACACCTGTATAAAATTAAATATATTAGAACAACATTTGCAGCCTTCTATGGATAGCTTGGGTCTCAAGGGTAATGGATATTCCAACAAGACATTGATCCCCATATAACTTTTTATATTGCATATAAAATTTTAATCAGTGTATTTGTTTTTGGTTTTTGATGATTTTATTGTTGTTTATGCGACAAAATAAAATAAAAACGTCTATAGATATGTATGTATTCTTAAGTAAAATTCGAACAGTTTATCTCTAACGCTGGTGGCAGTT
The DNA here is from genome assembly GCA_963680825.1 of Meiosimyza decipiens. Taxonomy (NCBI): domain Eukaryota; kingdom Metazoa; phylum Arthropoda; class Insecta; order Diptera; family Lauxaniidae; genus Meiosimyza; species Meiosimyza decipiens. The sequence continues at coordinate 82,963,786 of OY804259.1, read as the reverse complement.
TCCGCTGGTGATCGTAGCTAACTGACTCTGAAAGACTTTAGGTCGATTTTTTTTCGATTTGAGCAAATTTTTCGAGTAAATAGTCACATACCATTTTCCCACCACTTTGAGGAGTCACACGTGAGAATTGAACACGATACATTGAGTTTCCTTGCATCTCAGGCTCTCAGATATGAAACTGTTTTTTCAGTTTCAGATCTAAAAGTGGAAAAACTCGACTCGATGCCAGCATCGACCATTGTCCATGAGACCATGACAAAATTGTCATAGTTAGGTTAACTCAAACTTAGCTAAGGTTTTACGATCACGTAAAAATAATTTCATCTGAAATTATTCAATTGAGGCCCTGAGCAATATCCCAAATGCTTATATTCTATGTTTAACTATAGTTGAATAAACATTTATTTTATTTAAATTTTTAAAAAAATTTATCTGTGGAAATAGTAGTAGCAGAATGGTAGATAAAACGTATATATGTTTGAAATTTCATTGGATAACACTGACAAGTGAAAAAATGTCCTTGAACTGCCGCTTTCTTACTCATTACATAAATATCTATGTAGTTGCAAAAAAACGTGTCTTTTATGTCCATACGTTTGATTTTTCCTTTTATTTGCTCACTTTTATGTATCCATTTTACTCATGTACTGCTTCATTTTTGTTTATTTTTATTGTTTCATAGCATAATTTCTTGAAGCTAAATAGGTTCTCGTACGCGTCCTTGTCTCGGTTTACTATCTATTCCGCTTTGTGTTAATTCTGTATTATCGTACCATGCTTCCACCACGTTTATGCTTTTCTAATTTTCACGTTTGTTTGTCTGCCAGGTAACGCGTACTTTGGCATAAACAACCTCAAAATAAAGTGTTATAGCTATGCACGTCAGTGTCTCTTAAAGGTTTGGTTTTTCTACATCTTTTTTCCTTGGCCCTTCACTAGCGTAAATGGTGCGCGCGCACTTAATTTGTATCTCGTAAATATTCCTTTCGTTTATCTCTTCTATGCTCTTCGTTTTTTGCTTTGTTTTTGTTTTTAAACAGTAAATAGGTGTAAATTACTTTGTTTATGTAGTGCTTGTAATGTATTGCAATTATTTTACTTATCATCATTTGTTGAACCTTAATAGAAACTGAAGCATTTCACGATATTGGCCTTATTTTGATGCAAAAAATGCACCACAGTATTTTCTAGAATTAATTGATTTTTATGAGTGCAGCGTTTATCAGCCTGCCACTATAAAAATGTGTGTACAATTAAAACAAAAGGCTGTAACTAGACCGTGCTACATTTTTCAACCATCATTTACATAGGTATACCATATGTAGGCGAAAGAAGAGCTTGATCAATAAAATTTATAGAGTTTGGGGTTATACAGGACGTCCACTGTATTTGATGAATGTATTTTCCAAGAAACAAATAACATGACTAAAGCTGAAACATTAAAACTCGACTCAATTATGATGGCGCAAATACTTCCTATTTTCGAAGTCATTTCGGGCCAGCTGACGAATAGCTTAAGAGATTGCTTGTTAAAATTCCTAAAATAGGTGACCATATTCCTTTTAAAAATTAAAAAGGAAGCAGAAATCGCTCATGTTCAAATTTTATAGTCACTCTCCGTATTATCCAAGACCAGATATGCGAAAAGTAAAGGAGCCTTGATGTGTGTTTCGCTGACTTCATAACTGCCTTCAATGGTATATGCTTATAGAGAGTTCATTTGCAATGAACTGGAAACAAGCAATGTTCCTCTGAAACTTATCAACATGATCTACTTCGAATCAACATGCATTTTCCATCTCCAAATGCTGCCGAAGTTGATCGATATACCAGCATGGTGTTACATTTCGGTTTTGTAAACTATTAATTTTTAAAGAAACTCAATGAAAATGCTGTTATTATGCTTTAAACATTTGACCCGATCCTGCCTTCTTTTTAAAAAAAAAGCCATCCACAGTATATAGGTGCAAGCATTAAATTGTTTCCCTTTGATTTGTGCAACTTTCCCATAGTTCAATGATCCCTGAAGCTTTTTCCCCAGTTTTCTTTCGCTTTTCCTCGCTTTTTCTCTTTCTTTTTCTGTTTGTCTATGTTTTTTTTTCAGACGTTTTTCTCATACTCATTTAACGCGCCGGAAGTCTTTAATTAAAAACGTTTGCCCCATACACTTTCTGCAAGAAAACAGCCTCTTTGTTGCCTTTGAGTGTTTAATTTCTGCCTTCTGTTGTCGGTGGCCGTTGGAAGAACCTTTGATTTATCTTGCATGTGGCATCATAATTAAATTTTCTCTAATGCTGTTTGGGTCGGCTCTTTTGCTTTATGCACATACTTACTTAAGTATACAATATAAGCTTCAGCAATCTTGGTTCCTTTGTTTGCTCTTGGTTGACGTATAGTGGTGATTTTGCTTTTGTCATTTAATGCGATGGAACGCAGCGACAACTTGTTGCAAATTAAAATTACCCTTTTCTTTTGTTTGAAATGTGCGAAAATTGCAGCGATAAATGGAACTGGAATTTCACGTATCTAAATATTTATTTAAAATTTTTTAAACCATGGGCTACATATTTTCAATTTTATTGAATTAGCTGGGTTAGGTTTTTCGGTCAAAACTCCAGTTGTTAATACTTATGTTTTAAAGAAGAATAAGCTCCGTACTATTATTTATACAGGCATGTTCTAATTTTCACTACCGAATGAAAATGAAACGTAATCACATGAAATTCATTTTAATTTCACATAAATTTCACTCGGAAATGAAATGTAATACATGCCTTATAGTCAGAAGTTATTAAGTGTGACTTACTTCTAATTTTAATTTTTTTTAATTTTTACAACTATCGGACAAGAATTAAGATAGATTTTTCGGTCAAAATTCCAAGACTTTCATCATCTATTTTAGCGGGAGAGGAATGTAATCGCAATTTTAGTGGACTTTGACTCTCTTTAATGTTTGGCAAAACATTTCATAAAAATTTTAATTAGAACTAACTAAGTCATAAATCGTTTTTTTTAATTTTCACATTGTCGTCTTGCATTGTTTTTCTGTCAGTAAACAATACAAAATAACAAAAAGAAATTAAGATATTCAGTGGTTAACCATGCGCAAAAAAAAAACACTACGTGTTCAGTTAACAATGAACTGAATACCGACGAATTAATTAATAATGAGAAAACCTCAGGTTTTCACTCAATTGACCAAAGCACTAATTTTAGAAAACTTTCTTTGCTGTTCACTTTAAAATACGTAATAGAAGATTGCATTTCCTAGTAACTTAAATTGTATGAACAAGTGTTTACAACTTAAAGTTGCCTTAAACTTAAGATGCTAAAGATGTCCCTTCCATACCGGAAATTGCTATTCAAAGAGCTTGCAGTGTTTAGTATTATACAAAATTATATAATATTAAATCTGCAGACGCGTAAACAAAAAAAAAAAAAAAACATGTGTGCAGTTCACACGCGGTAGAAGTGAAGCCTTCAGAAAACTAAACTGCGATAGAATGTTACATTAAAATGAGAAAATTTGACAGGATCTAGAATAGGTACAGCAAGGTTTTGGTCAGCGAATTGCTTGCATAAATTTAAAAATAAAAATTTTTCCTCGCTTATACCTAAGCTTTTGGTTAACCGACTTTGAAGCTGATAGTTTCAGCACACTCTGCTCGATGAGTACTTTAATTTGATATATAAAAAGCGTTTCATGTTTTCAGTTTCATGTTTTATGTTCCATTATGCACACCTAAGTTTACAAATGACCCGTCACTAAAGAAGTTTCACTTCAAAAATTTGAACTTATAGGTCACTTGTTTTAAGTTTACATTCGATTTTAAAAAAACTAACTAAATGTATAACAAAAATAAAAATTAAAAAAAAAATTAAGATAAAAATACTAAAGAAATTAGTTAAAATAAAATGTAATTAATATAATAACTAAATAATATAATAAATGCATAAAAAATATAAAAACTAAGAAAAAAAATATTAAAATAAATATAAAAATTAGTAAAAATCATTTAAAAAATATGAAAAAAAAAAAATAAAGAAAACAACCTATTGAAAAAAAATGAAGAAAAATACAAATGAAAAAAACAAAGAAGAAAATGAAAAAATAAAACAAAAAATTAAGAAAAAAATAATAAAAATTGGAAATTAAGTTATAAAAAAAATTAAAAATAAAAAAGAGTTAAAAAATAAAATACATACATAAAAAAAAACAAAAAAAAAAAAAATTTTAAAAACCCTAAAAATATTTTTTTAAAAATTTAAAAAAAAAATAAAACCATAATTTAATAATACATATAATAATTGAGCTTAAAAATAAAAACTTCGTTTTAACTATTTCACAAATTTTTCTTAGTTTCAATATCTCTTTTTTTACTACTTCAAAACTATGAGAAGAAGTACTGAAGGTAACACCATAAGATTAGTGAACTTATTTGCTGATAGTTAAAAGATTTTAAATACCAAAAAAAAATCAAAATGAATAGAGGATACACATTTTTTACTTGCTTAATAACTACCACAAAAATCAAAGTTTTTACAAACTTTAAAATGGTTAAAATGGTTATGTGTTACTACGAGGAAAACCCCAACTTTAAGCGCAACCAGATTCTTGAAATTATTATCTGCTCAAAAAAATCTGAGCGGTAGCAAAAAACGTACGTTTTTTATGTTCTCAAAAAATGTAGGGGAACTGTGACACACAGTCTTAATTAAGTAAAAACCGAAAAATATCGTAAAATGTTTACGAAATTGTTGGAAATTATCAATGCTACACGGTAATTATGTATACATTTACCGGATCTGATACTCTGAAAATCGTTTTGAAAACAATGAAAACAAACGCTCAACATCAATATTTTGAGAAATTTTTTCAAGCGGTTGTCGCACAGTACTAACAAGTGCGTATACACGCATCGAGCGCTAATGGAAAAATGAGCATGGTCGAAGACAATACGACGACAGCCAATTATAAGTGTCAAACTTTTCAATTGAGGCAAACAACTGACGTGCAAAAGTTGTTATTGTGACCCATACTACATCCAAAATATGTCATTGAGGATGTCTATAAACTTAAGAGATCTTCCTTAGAAATGCAATGCAACCAATTTTTATTTTCAAAAATAAAACAAAAAGAAAATCTAATGATTCTGTTGTGGGTGATTTTTCGTTTCTTAGAAAATTTGCAAATTGAGACAGAATTTACATTTGAATTGTCGAATCGTAGGTAATCATTATAAATCAGTCTGTTTTGTTTATTTAGAATTGATCTGCAGTAATATTTCTACGGCTTTTGCTAAAAGTGTCACCATGCACCCTTTTGATTTGTTATTGAATCAAAAATAAATTCCACGCCAAATAGGTTCGAATCAAATACCCCACATACGTAAAACGTATCGCTGCAGTAATTTTTTTCAATGACTAAAAAATTTAATAAAATTGTCCGACTTTATTTTGTTTGTTGAGTTTGTCGCTGTCTTTCTGTTGTTTTATTTATGTTTTTGGTAATAAAGGGTGTGGTTGCTTGGCTGGTTCGTTGAATCGTTCATGTTGTCTGTTTATTTATTTGTTCATGGCTGGGTGCTTGTTCACTCACATAATCGCTTAAGATGAAATGATTACAAAAAAAAAAGAGCGAAAACGAAAATAAAAATTATGAAATTCATATCAAAAAACTTAAAAAAAAAATACCAACAAACATAGACGGTAGCGCACATATGACGTTATATTGTGTTTTACTCTCCTTGACACGACCATGGAAATTGAAGTCTATAAAAAACATAATTGAGTTTGTTTTGTGTATTTTTTTTTATTCCTACGGTTTTGTCTCAAAACTTGTAGGCCCACAAAGAGAATTTTGTCTTTAAGTATTAAGTTTTATTAACTATTTTGTTTTGTGCGCAATATTATCTATTAGGGCCATGACTCTTTGCTTCTTTTTTTTGCTCACCTTGTACTACATGTAATTATTTATTTCCTTACCTCTATTTATTGGTGCTTAAAATTTTCTGTATACGTAGTGCTTGAGTTGGGATGAATATAGTTAAGTAAGGAGAGCAAATTAATGGAGCAAGCAAGTAAAGCAAAAAAATATGAGTAGAACTTGCAAGAAAACAAATGAATATAAGTAGCACTCGTAAGGAGAGCAATAAATATAAGTAGTACTGATTACCAGCATTTGAACACTTATTAACGCTTACTCGTTTCTATCGTCAACGTATTGTAAATATCTTTATGCAGACTGCTTTCTTTTCCATTATGTTCTGATGCACAAAAAAGATAACATGTACTTAGCAGGCTGTAAGCCAACGTTATTCTTTTGTAAGTGACTTCGAAATTTTTTTTTATTAAATAGTTTTTCTTAGACTGCTGGTTCTACTTTAAATTTTCACAAGTTACGCTGACTTTGAAACCATCATTCAAAAAATATGTTATACTTGAATCTTGGAATCTTGGACAATCATTAACTTACTAACTAAGTAGATAAAAGTATTAAAAAAGTGCGCTGACAAGTTATTTCTTGTAATTATCGGACTATGTGCTTTTTCGCCAGCTTCTTCCTCTACAGCGTTTTGTTTTACTCGAGTCCGTCACAAAATATCGAATGCTTGTACTTGTAAAGGGTGTTTTTTTTAGAGGTGTGTTTTTCGAATAGAGATATGGTCAAATCTGGCAACTCTAATGTCATTTATGTTCAGTTTGGTTTGCCATTTCACCATAAACAGGTTGACAAAAGAACAACGCTTGCAAATTGTGCAAATTTATTTCGAAAATAATGGTTCAGTTCGCGAAGTTTACCGCAAGCTCCGTCCATTTTATGGTCGACATAATCGTCCATCAGAGCAATTAATTCGGTTAACCATGGATCGTTTTCGCACTACGTTTACTCTATGTGATAATACGCATCCGCAGAGACGTCGAACAGTGCGCACCGAAGAAACAATTGCCGCTGTAGAGCAAAATGTTGAAGAGGACCCGAATGAATCGATTCGCCACCGTGCACAGCAATTGGAGCTTTGTCCATCAACTTTATGGAAGATTTTGCGCAAAGATCTTGGCTTGCGACCTTACAAGATCCAGCTTGTGCAAGAATTAAAGCCGCGAGACCATGCAATGCGTCGTGATTTTGGTGTATGGGCTGAAAATGAGATTGATCTCGATGCTGATTTTCATCGCAAAATTTTGTTCAGTGATGAGGCTCATTTTTGGTTGAATGGCTACGTCAACAAGCAAAATTGCCGCATTTGGAGTGAAGAGAATCCACATGAGACCCTTGAGACGCCATTACATCCACAAAAACTGACTGTTTGGTGTGCTCTATGGGCTGGTGGAGTCATTGGGCCATACTTCTTCCGAAATAATGCTGGAGAGTCAGTTACCGTTAATGGAGACCGGTATAGAGCCATGATAACCGACTATTTTGTTCCCGAATTGGATGGCATGAATGTGGATGAGTTGTGGTTCCAACAAGACGGCGCTACATGCCACACAGCGCACGTCACAATCGACTTATTGAAGGAAACATTCGATGAGCGCATAATTTCGCGGAATGGACCTGTCAATTGGCCACCAAGATCGTGTGATTTGTCACCATTATATTATTTTCTTTGGGAATATGTGAAGTCGCTCGTCTACGCCAACAAACCAGAAACGTTAGGGGACTTGGAAGCCAACATTCGTGGCGTTATTGCCGACATACGGCCCCATATGCTCGAAAAAGTGGTTCAAAATTGAACCTGTAGAATTGGCTTTATTCGAGCCAGCCGCGGCGGCCACATGCCCGAAATCATATTTAAAGATTAATGGCATAAAATTATCCTTCCAATAAAGCTAAATTGATGGACATTAAAACGATTTTCTTGTGTTTTATTTCAATTCGAAGCTCTATACCTCTAAAAAAAACACCCTTTATGTTTTGTTTTTTTATCCTTACTATTACTACTCATATTAGTTTGATGTGGATGAGTTGTGGTTCCAACAAGACGGCGCTACATGCCACACAGCGCACGTCACAATCGACTTATTGAAGGAAACATTCGATGAGCGCATAATTTCGCGGAATGGACCTGTCAATTGGCCACCAAGATCGTGTGATTTGTCACCATTATATTATTTTCTTTGGGAATATGTGAAGTCGCTCGTCTACGCCAACAAACCAGAAACGTTAGGGGACTTGGAAGCCAACATTCGTTTGTATATGTTACTGGTACTATTCATTATGCTTTGTCTTCTTACTTGCACTTACTCATATTGATTTGCATAGACGCATATTTTGTTTGTTCATTTAAGGAGTAGGGAATGCTTGAAATGCCACTTTGTTTTGGTATTCACTTTTTTCACTAGCGCTTTTAACGACTCTCTTTTTTTTGTGTTGCTGGAACTTACCCGAACCAGAATAAGTGCAGCAGGTGTTTCAAATTCAACGAGTGTTTAGAACGTTGAAATAAAATCTCTCGATTAACTAACTAGTGCTTTTTTATCAAGTACATAATACCTAATCCTCTGAAAGTTCCCAAGTCTGCGTAGTTGAAATAATTTAAGACATTTCGTCTCCTTAAAATTATGTATTCTTTTGAAAACATTTTCAGAAAAGTTTTAGCTTGCTTAAATTTTCAGAGAAATTGCTCACACACATAAGTCCGCCTATATTGGCTCAGACGCCATATGCATTACAACTTAATTTGTTTGCAGTACCAATTTTATCCAAATTACAAAAACTTCAGAAAAAAAACGTGGACTAGTCTATGCTATCGATTAAATATTTCATACTTAAATAACTTTTACATTTTAGTGAGTACAAACAACTTTTGTTAGTAAATGACAACGCTGTCATCAACGTGCCATGATGCCGATTGTAAGCACTCAAACAAAAGTGTCCACTGACAACGGCATGACATCCACTAAAGTTTGTAACAACTTTGCCTGAAGCAATATTTGCCTGCCCGACTGTCTTTTTCTAGCGTTCTACTGGTTTTTCTGTTTTTTTTCGCTAAGTATATTACATGCGTACAAAATTTTGCCTTCGAGGCTTTTACAACTAATTGAGAAAATGTCAACATGACCGCCTGCCATTTGCAACATTTTCTTTCGTTCGCGCAATTGTACCATGAACAAATTTTGTTCACATCATCAACGACGACGGCCACAACGACGGCCACAACGACTTGTTATACTGATGACAACAACTGACCCGACTTTCTAACTCAAACACAATTCCAATGATTAACGTTGATTTTCCGTCTTTGTTGTCAATTTTAGAAATAAACCACATATTTGCAGCCTTAACTCTTCGATTCGTAATGTCACGTTTTAGTTTTCCTTAGAAGATGTGGAATCTTCGAGACTTGAACTCATAACGTGAGTTTTTTCTTTTGAGTTGTCAAAAAATTGCATTCTTTTTATAGATATTAATAAATGCAGACATGAGTGGATGAAGGTAGGAGTACTATGTTACATTTTTCATATGCTTCAAATGTTGGCCGAAGCACAACATGAAATTTTCAAACTTTCAAATAAAGCGTATAAAAATGCTATGTTCCATACTAAATATGTGAAAGATGAAAATTTGAAGCTCATTTCTGTAAAATTTTAATTTTGTATCATATCACCTTCATCCACTCATGTTTTCAATCCTCAGCAACAAAGCACAAAGAGGGTTTTCCAATAAAATCAATCATATTCACTTGTGTGTCGTGTAGATTTTTAAAAATATGTCAGCAGTTAAGTACAACTAAATGTCAATTGTTATTTCGGAACACCTTAGCACTACAGCAAATATCTTTAGATAAATATAACAGACAAAATCCAAAGATGAAAAGTTTTTTTTTTTTTGAAGTAGCACCTATTGTGCGCAAAAACAATATCCTGAAATATTACACTCAATGGAAATTTATAACTTCCTGGTCACACAATGTTAGTGGAAAAGCTGATGCTAAAAGTACTAAAATTGATGTTAAAAAATTCACAGATATCGCTCAACGTATAGCAATAACACATTTTCAGGATACCTCGCAAGAATCTACGATAAATAAACACTCACGTTATGAATCAGACGATAATGAAGATGATCTGGGTACTGATAATGTTGATATTGTTAAGAGAAGCGAGGAAGATGAGGAAGAAATGGTGGAGCTAGCTGAAGGCGGAAGTCATTATGTAAAGCACCCATATGTTGAAGATGAAGCTATGGAGGTCGATGTTAATTATGAAAGTGGGGATTCATTGGACTCTGTAGAACAGCTTGAAATAAAGGAAAATGAGATACATGATAATGGTGAATCAATAGGAAGTGAAGATACAGAAGAATCACTTGGCGACGACGTAGGGGATGATGATGATGAAGATTTATTTATTGTAAATATCTTAGAAGTACTAAATTCCTCAGATGATGATGAACACATGAAAATAAATGAAACTAAACTGAATAGAAGAAATATTTCTTCTTCCGTTTTTTATTGACAAAAACAACCATTTGGAAGCGTTTATGTAGCTCCATTGACTATGTACATATCCTTGGAAATAGATGATGATGTCAACAACAAATAAAAAACTGTGCTAAATCGCAAACAAACAAAAAAGAAACTACAGAATGTTATTAAAATGAGAGTTTCGTTACAAAAATATTAAAAATTCCAAAAATTCCTATCTCAATACTTGGAATATAGTAAATCATATCCTTAAATAAATCGCCATTGAAAGCGCTGTGTTAAGGCCAAACCACAAAAACGAAAATATTTTTTTACAATGACCGATGCTCCATGCAAATCACACTCAGTGCAATTTACCCCCTCTAACTAATGAACTTTTATTGCAAATATCTGTTGTCGTATAATCTTCCTACACTTAATAGAAAAATCGCTAACGACAAAATTCATTAAGTTAAATGGAACAACATGAGTGCGTCGTCAATGATGACCAACGGCAATTTGTTGTTAGTAATCTTGGGGACAACAGCGCACACATGTTGCTTTCTCATTGCAGCAACAGCAACAGCAACAGCAATAGCACACGCGCACTATACATAAAATATCTCATATCACAAAGAAGCATCAACATAAGGTATGGCAACAGGCAACGGCCGGATAGGCATCAGCACAACAACAACAACACCGACAACAGCTGGAAAGGAAATTCAATTCAAATCATGTCAGAAGTCGCATAAATGATGGCCCATCGTTGGAGCCAACGAACGAGCAGCGGCGTACACATTTGACTTCCATCACAGCACAAGTTGACAATTTCGTTGTTGTCACGAGAGCAGAAAAAACCACAATAAAAACGAAATATGCGAAAAAGTTGCAAGAATTTGTACTGCAATGGCAAGCAAACTTTTTTTTTCGGTTAAAAAAATGTAATGTACAAGCGTAACAATACAAAGTCTATGATATTTACAGTCACTCAAGTGAGATCATCAGCATCGCTTTTTGCAACAGCTTCACGGAGTAGTAAAACTTTTAAGAACAAATAAATAAATGTTGAGCGTAGTTAGCCCAAGCTTAAGGTAAATTGGTCAAAAAGTCATACAACGGAAATGAAAATGCATTAGTTAGCTAGATTTTATATTTTGACAAATAGAAGAATCGATTTAAAATTAACTAGTAAAATGATTTTTCTTCTTTTCTACTGAAAGAAAACGTCAGTTATAACACTGATCTTGTTTCAGCGTAAGCAAACTGATAGCCCAAATACTTTATTTCAACTTTTTCTAGAAAAGTTCGAATCAAATTTGACATATTTTGATAAATATTCTACTCAAGACTGATTTAATTGACAATCAATTAACCAACCAATCCCAAAAATAAGTTGTTTACCTTTAGTGCATTTTGAATTATTATTTATAGCACCTGCACCCCAAGTAAAAAATTGTTTTGCGAAAAATAGAACCACATCACGTTAGCTTAAAAAAAAAAAAAAATAAAAACTTACATTGAAAATTTTCTAACAGCAGGTATTTTGTGTCGTATTCTGTTTTATTGCTAATACAAATAAAAAAGGTAACTAATTGTAAACAATAACGGCGATAGCCAGGAAAGTTGAATAAAATATTTTGAATGATGTCATTCTATGAACATTTGCTACTCCACACAAGCTCAAAGCTGCCATAAAACCGTAGAGCTCAAATAATAAAACATATGAAGCAAAGATTAGTGCTCACAACTGCTTACACTTTGGTATTTTGCTTTAAAACTGGACAAATTGTTATTTTCCAAAATTTTCATTAAAAAATTTCGAATAAACCTGAATCAAGTGCAGAACTAAATGCACCATAATACGTTAATAAATTACTTAAATGTTCTTCATTTTACCAAAAAATCCAAACAAAATAAAGTTTCTTAGAAGAAATTTCATAAAAATACCCGTGTTAAAAGATATTCCTAGAGCAAAATTTGGGTTCAACTTTACGTTAGCCCCGAAAACTCTAGTGATTTCGGTTGTGCATCAAATGTCCATATCTATTCAACTCTTTTTTCGTTTGTTTACCGTTGGTGAAAAAAAAAATGTTCTGAAAACTTACTGAAAAGCGTACTAACCCCAAAAGTAGAAAAAAAAACTTAAAAATTTCATAGTACATATTCAATTTTCGTTAAAAAGATTTTGAATAAATAGATTCCTGAAAAAATGTGAGCGTGTTCACCAAAATTGACCATCGAATGAAAATGTCTATCTTTAGCTCAAAAAATATTCAAAAAAGAAAAATGTCTAATAAAAGTATGAATTGCTTCCTCATCCAGCATAATCTCTAGATTTGGCCCTAGCGACTACTTTCTGTTTCTAAGAAGAAATGGTTCGGCGGAAAGAGATTCACCACCAGAGAAGAGCTCATCACCGAAACAGATGCCAATTTTGAGGACCTTCCGAAAGCGTATTTTTCGGATGGGATGGAAAAATTGGAGGAACTTTGGACGAAGTGTATCGAGCTAAAAGGAGACTATTGTGAGAAATAAAACGTCTTTCTGCCGTAAAAATCATTCCTTGTTTAATTTTTCACGGAATTATCAAACGGCTCTCGTATAACTACTGTGTCCTCCATAGTTCATCATATGTCAATTTTTGTAAAGCTATTCTTTTTTTTATTTATTTATTTGTCGACTGTTGCACTCCTATCAAACATATTAAATTTATTAACTTCTTATGTTAATTTTCGTATAACAAAAGATTTGTTATTTCAGCTATCAAATTTTATATATTAATTGAATCCATCTTATTATCAAAAAGTATTAAAATAGCTCATAAATATTACTCTTTTTTTGGTTATAATTTGTATTTTTCGATTTTCACATAGTTAATAAAAACAAGTGTTAAATTATAAAACGATTTCAAACCAACACAACGATTTGCCTTAGCTGTACTACTGAAATTATTGCAAAAAATTGAAACTTCTTTGGACATTATATCCGATGAGACCAAGATAACCGATTCTAAATGAAATTTGATAATTTTTGATAAAAAGTTATCCCAAGATACCTTAACCGAAATCGAGCACTGAAAGCAGCAGTCGTCACCTCTGTTGCAGAAAGACTCTCCATTAATTGGTAAAAAAATCTTACTAAAACGGGCAGAAAACTCAACCAATTTACACCTAGAATTTAAAGTTTAAAGTGTGAGAGATATTAATAAGGGACTTCTTTCTATTAAGTACACAAAATAGTTTTCAGTGTCAGAAAATGTGCGTAAAATGATCGGAAGAAGATAAAAGATCAATGCAAATATAAAAAAAATTCCATTGCATACTTTTAGTAGTAAAGTAAGAAAGTGCTTCCAGTCAAGAATAACAAAACCACACAAATATAAAAATGAAATGAATTGAGCGATGTGGAGCTCACTAGATAATTATATAAGTAATTTATAGGTAACGGTCAATTACAAATAGCCTTCTAGCAGTTTTGCTACGTTTTTCTTAAATTCTAAGGTTTAAGGATTGAGGTTTAACTTTTCGCCTACTAAATTTTAAGATTCGAAACTTTCTAAAAACTTTTTCAAGTATTTCTCTACAATGTTGCTAGTACTAGTTGAAGTTTTCAAGTCCAAAAATCCTAATACATTTTTTGCATTTAAAAAACTATTATATTGTATTATGAATAGCTTTTTCTTGTTTTTTTGTTGAATTCGCTATTTTTCTTTTAAAATATTTTGAAGAATATTTGATGAACATCGAAATAAATACGCAATAATACGAGTATTTCATAATTGTCTCCTCCAAGAAGCTCGGGTAACTTTTTACCAAAAATGTTCCTAAGCTTATACCTTAAGGAAAATCAAGTAAGAAGCCGGATTCTATTCTTAACCTTTTAACTGAACTATTTAATTATGATGAAACTTTTTGTCCATAATTTTTCTTCACATACCCTATTGTAAGTGACGTTGCAATCGATCGGTTACGTTTTTTTTTTTGTTTGTTTAAGAGAAGATCTCATGCTGTGTTTAGTGTTGCTGGCTCCGCTGGGTCTTCTAATTGAAAATTATTCTTTCATATTTTAAATTGTCGATGACAATAATTTCTTCTGATATATTATTATGTAAGGCATCATATCGCATATTGATTAACAGAGTGATACAACTGAAACAAATAAGTTTTGGGTATGCTTTCTATTGCACACTAATGGTTTCTTTGAGGTGTTAAAATTTCTAGATATTTGGCTCAACAATGGCATGTATTGCCTTTTTTTTCAAATAAGATGAATTTGAAAAAAATAACTACAAATCAATATTCCCGACATATAGATTCTCACATAAAAAGTTTGAGCTGTGTATTTTGGGATTACACAAAGGGCTTGATTTGCGTCGCTAATTGGCGAAAGACGACACCATTAGAAAACGACGCGAATCGAAACAATTGTTCTTAACTATCGTCATATATAATTAAGATCTTCAAGCTTTTCTTAACTTTCTGCAATATATTGTTTTCATTACATTTTTTGAATATCAACAGAACTCTTTACTGCAGTAACTATTTGTCAAAAGTTATTTTCTTTTACCAGAAAACTTGAATTGAGAAATCCTCTTTATATAAATTTGAATTACTAAAGAAAGCGGACGTGAAGAGTCAAACAATGAAAACAGAAATTTTAACGACGCAACTTCGAAAATACGATGGAAATTTTCACGCCGCTCCACTACCGGTGACGTTTCAACAAGAAAACTAAACTTTTCTAGAGTAATGACACTCTTGTTGTCAATGTACGTTATCATCGCAATAAATTTCATTTTTGTTGTCATCGTTATAATTTCATATGAGTACTTAAATGAGTAATTGGTGTTGTACTTGACATAGCGACACACATTTGTTGCCTTTGTCGCCGCTGCGTGTTTAAGTGTATCGACGACCCTTATGACCTCATTTTCAGTTAACAACTCATCAATATTTGCAGTTCCTATAAAAAATATATAATTAATGTTTTTTTTTTCCATTGTGGTCGGCAGTCTTTCAAGTAATTCGAGAATTAATGAACTCTTATGGCATTAAATTCGTATTATCATCATCATAACTGTCATCATCGTACGCCATTTTTATTATTTCTCTATTTTTCATTTATTTTTTTCTACATTCTCTTAATGCAATACCCTCGGTGGAGAAAAATGAGATTTATGAGCTGTTGTCGATTTTTTAATGTTCCTTATGCTGCTGTTGTTGTATTATTGTTTAGTTTATCATCTGAGTTTCCTCATAAATTTTACAAGTTTTAATTGGAAAGCTCTGTGTAAATATAACAATTTGTTAAGTTTTTTTTTTTTTTTGCAAATGAGAATTTTATGTTTCAGTCCATTGGGAAAGTATTTGGAAGCTGCTTTTCCACCTGTTTTAATTTGCGGTCTCAGTTGATTTGTTATGACATTTTTATGAACAATTTTTGATAAAAAGACTAATTTATATTAAAAATAGACTTATGTGTGTCAGCAATTTATTTCGCACACTCGAAAGTAATAGTAATGTAAATTTTACCATACGATGTATTATAATTATTTCAAAAATATCAGCATATTATTAATTTCAGAAAAACTAATTAAAAATTAAAATAAAATCAAAAATGTTTGTTTCTGTTTATATGGTAGATAGTGTGAGGCTTGACTTTTTTGTAATATCTTTCTAAAATAAAAACAGTATTTGAAACTACTAAAAATTTTATGTGCTAATAAACAAACTTAAAACTATAAATAAATAGCGTTTGTATGTCAAAGAAGACCTGTTAATTCCGTAAACAAATAACATAAATTTACATAAAGTATATAAATGCTCAAAGAACTTACAAAATATATTTTATCTCGAAAATATTTATACAGTTTAAGGGGGGGGGGGGGGGCGGGTAAGGTTAATTCGTACGAAGAAGGCATGTTTTTGTGAATTTTTTGTGACGACTAAGCTAAAATCTCTTTAATAAAACCAATAGTACATTAAAGTATGACATTTCAAGAATATTGTATAAAATTTTCACGATGAAATATTAAAAAAAACGGCAATGGCAGCAATTATTCAGACGTGTCTCGGAAAAAAGTAGAATTGCGGTGCCCCTCAAAACTTGGTGCTGGATCAACTATCAAAGTTCATTCGTTAGATAATAGTTTTCCCCAGGTAACGCTGGGTGGGTTTTTCGAAATTTTAATTTTTCACTTTTTTGGAACACTTTCAAGGGAAAAACGCAATTTTTTGGGAAAAAAATTGACTAATTTGTTATTGTAAAATAAAAATTATTAACAAATTTGAAAAAAGCTCTCCAGCGTTACCTCGTAAATTATATACAGGAATAGTGCTTAAAATTTCAAAAGGGATCGGTGTAGTAGTTTTGAAGATATGAGGGGCACCGACTTTGAAAACGTGAGTTGTGGGAAAAACGCTTTAAAGTTTTGAACACAAAAAAATCAGGTATGAAACGTTCATCTGACAGGTATAAAAATACCTTCATAGCTTCGACAATTTTATTCCAATCGACTTGAAATTTTGACACAATATTCTTGAGATATTATGCATTCAATAAAAAAATTAAAAAAAAAATGCAAACAAATAAAATTTAATACCTTACCCCCCCCCCCCCCCGCCCCCCCCCTTAAATTAATCAATTACCGCAGAAATTTATATTTTCGTGCTTTTCTGTTTGACTACTGTCTTTTCAAGTTTCTCTGCGAACGCAAACAAGCGTCAGAAATATCATAATTTTTATAAATGTATACCTAAGTGTTGAACGGATCGATTTGCATAGAGAAAAAAAAAAGTCAGCCCGACTGGGTAGCAAAGTAAACTATTTTTTTTTTTCGATCGGAGAAAACTCAATGGAACAGTTTTGCCAAAACGTATCGAAACAAGCTGGAATCACAAAATTTTTTTAAAAAACACAGGCTAGCATCCTGTGAAGAAAAAAAAGTTACACTCAAAAAATATGTACCAAAACAGCACCATTGAGTTTTCTCCGATCGAAAAAACAGTCATTAGGAAATCGTTTTCAAGAGTCCCTCTAACTTTTCAGACCACATCGGGCTGAATCTAAAACTCGATCCGGTCTAATGTACACGAAAAAATTAAAATTTCTTACAATTCTTACAATTTTTTGAGGAAAACTTTATTTAATTTATGCAATTATTGTCTTAAACTAAGGAAATGTTATGCTGAAAGTAAATTTTACTTAAAATACGTCTCTCTTCATTTTCTGTGATATTTTTCTCTTTTCTGTAAAGGAAAAGAAGAACCATGTTGTCGAAAACTTAAACTACTAGGAAGCATGTGCGTGGAGTGAGCAATTTGTGTTCGTTTATTTTTATAGTTCTCAATTTGCTTATGGTAATTTTATAACAACTCTAGATTGCTTGGCAGCCAAATATCATAAGGTCACATCAGGAGAATAAATCAGTCAAGAGCTAAAGTAATTTATATACACATCTATTTATATTTGTATTTCTTAAAAAAGAAATAAAATTAATGTTTAATTATATCATACCATTAAACCAAGAAAATAATTTCTCGTACAACTAGTAGGATATTTCTAAAAATCAAAGAAAATTAGTTTTATTAATTTAATTAAGAAGTTAGTATTATATCAAAGAAACATTTCTGATTAAGTAACTAACTTTTTTATGGTTTTAGCGCATGCAACGCAGGACTTAAGTGCATATATATTTGTGGCGATAAAGAGAAATATCTTTAGTCCTCTGTTTATACCTAGAACTTCACTGCTTTTTCGTCACAAATATAAAATATTTTTTCTCTAAATTTAGGATTTTTTCCTAAAACGGAGTAAATCTTTTCGGTGTATGGCTTATACATTTTTATTGTTGTCTCTACCGTAACCTTAAGGTGTATCAATTCCTGAAAAAATAAAAAATTAAAATAAAACCATAGTGTCACCTTGTACATTTCTTATTTCGAGTATTCATCTCGAGGGAGCCACAAAATTATTTTTTCTTGTCACCCAGTTAATACTGCAAATATAGAGTTTTCATCGATGCTTTGGTGTTTGCTGTTCGACTGTCTAATACAAAACAAAATATTTGTGAAAAGTTTTCGGCGATCAGTACCTTCGTCTACTGAGTGTAATTGCTCAAAAAATCACACAACATTGTTATGAAACTATTTTTTGTTAAATTCATGAAAGTAACATTGCATTGGAAAAAGTAAAAAAGAAACTGTTCCACTTACGTGATTAATGCACTCAACCATTTTGATAGAAAATTGTCTTATGTGCAACTTATTTTGAGGCAGAACTTCTGTTCGGTTGATAAGCAGGGAGATAATAGCGAAAAACTATATTCTGTAACTTTTGACCTTGAAATCAGCGTAATTTACTCAATATTGATTGTAATATGTTTGAGGAAAATTTTTTTCAACTAACATTTCAATGTAGAGTACGGCTTAGCGTTAATGCCCTGAAAATATCATCACATATCAATAAGTTGTGAAGAGTGGCTCAATATCTTTCACACATCATATATATCATATATAATGCAATTGTTCCAATACAATTTAGTATTGAAATTCTTAATCAAGAGATAAACACTAACATGACGCTTATGATAGGCTCACCATTCCCATGCATTAGCTTTTAAATTTACACATTTGCTACTTTCATTTAAGATCTGCTTTAAGTCGACAGATTAACAAATAATTTATTTAGAAGTTTAACAAATTGCATACATATATGCTGTTATCCGCGCATGTAACTACTTCATTTAACATTCCACCTCAAATGCCTGCAAAACAAACGTGCACGGTAGCTTTTAACTGCATTATTGTGCATTAATCTTTACCCAGAAGTTGCTTTATCATTGCATTAACGAAAAGCGAGAATGCGATTATTAATTAAAGCATCTATGCAATGCAGAAACGCAGTAAAGGAGCAACAAACGTCAGCGAATTAACAGCTGGTACCAGGCGCATCTGCTTACAGCATGCAGCTGTCGAATAGAAGACACACATACGGCCATAATAAAAATGCAACAACTGAAATATCATGGATTCGCCAATTCGAAAGTTTTTACTTGCAAATGTAACTGCAACTGCAACTGCAACTGCAGTAAGGAATTACAAATGCAGTCGGTTGCTGGTTTACAATTGAGATAAAAACCAATTACTCTGTAGCACCTCTTCATCACGAGCCACATAACAATCGCACGATCAATGCACCGATACTGGTAGCAATGCTGCACAGTGGGAAAAGCGAAGAACCATATCTGCTAAAGCTTTAAGCTCTTCCGACGCAATATTTATATCGACGTTATTAATCTACAAAATAGAATTTATTAAAATTATTCTCAATTTCTGAACAGAATAAACATTTATCGTGATGACTTTGAAAACGGACATTTCATTATCCAAAAAGCTTCTTCTGTGCGTTTCTTTGTAAGGGTTATAGCCAGCGCCGCAAGTTGGTGAAATGTCAGTGCATGGAACATGCATGTTGTGGAATTTTGTCATTTTTTTCCTTCGTTTTAGCAAAAAAAAAATATCGCAATAGTTATTAGCAATTTTTCTTCATTTAAGGAACTTAACCTTCCACTAACTATGATATGATTTAGAAATACTTTAAGCCTTTTTGAATTATATTTATCTCTAGCATAATGAATTTTCCGTTGAAAAAATTTTTGATAAAAAGTTTTTCGTAGCTAAGCAAATATTTCCTTAAACTAAAGAAATGTTTTGCATAGAGAAAGTTTTACTTAAAACTAGATAGCTTTCTAGATCTCAAGGTTTTTTTAAGCATAAGACCGGTTTTTATAAGTAATAGTTATAATATGTACTTACTGTTAGATATATAACATGTAACAAGAAAGTTTCCTTTGTTCGTTGTTATATATTTAATTGAACTTTTTAAACAAAAATGTATTCTTGGAAGACAGAAATCATTCAGTCACAGTAGTAGAATGAAGCTGTCAAAATATATATAGAATAATTTCTTTGCAAATTTACACAACAAAAGTAACAGTCATCTAAGTGTTTTCTGTTTGTTCCTTCAATTTCATTGCCAATCAAAATCTCATTCGGCTTCTGTGGTCATCACTGTCTCACGTGTTCATATCAAATTTGCAAGCAATATATGGCACCCACAACTTGTGCTGATCTGATAATTAAATTTTAGTGTACGAAAAGTAAAAATACTTTCCAGAACCCGTAATAGATTTTCTCAACTTTTTGACTATATATGCTCTCAAAAATATAATCTTCGGATTCATTTTTAGAGAAAAATATTAATGCACCAACCAATGGGAAAACTCAAAAATTAATTTTGCATATGACGTTTATTCAAAAGTTTTTTGACCAAAACACTTTCACGAAATTTTCAAATCGAGTGGCATAGACATTTTTTTCCTAAACATGAGTTCAAAATGACCCCTAAAAAACACGACCTTTCTTTTTTATCTTTCCACCTTTCTCCATCGATTGATGCAGCAAGTAAAGAATACTTGGGTCCGGTACTGTTGGGGTTATAAATTTACAAGAATATCGATCATTGCTAATGACTGTCAGTTTAATTGAATAAAAATTTCATAGCCAAATATAGTTAAATATCAATAATATCCTATGACATATTTTAATAAATTTCAGCCTTAAAACAAAGCACAATTAAATACTTAAATTCTCTGAGTTCACAAACTCTACTGTCATGCCCAAACTGCTTGTTTTAATAAAACTACCTATCCAAACAGTCTGAGGAGTGTTTATACTGCAAAGTGAAAACTACATTTTGGTTAGTTATAAGTTTCTACTGTGCGCCATCCGCTCTTTCAGCTCAACTCTTCTCCATCCATTCATCATCAACAGCAGGGATTAAGGATGACTGCGTATATTCGCTTGTTTGTGGTCTGTTGCTGTGATTATTGGTGGTTTGTACTTTTGTTGTTGATGTTGTATTTTTTGCTGCGGTCGCTGTTGGTGCATGTAGTTGTTTTCCACTTTGGTTTAGTTAACAGTGTCAGATATCAGTTGAACGATAGCTTTAGCTTCTGCACACCGTGTTTGTTAGTTACTGCCTATGACCGCTGTATTCATGGTGCATCCAACTAACCAACCAACCAACCAACCATTTATCCCCACCCTCAATTCTCACTGAAAACGATATGGTTGGTGGGTTCAAAGTTTCAATCGTGAAGTCCTACATTTCACCTACTGTTTTTCTTCGTGGTAATATAAAATATTGTTGTAGTTTCAGTGGCAGCATAAGACATTGATTATTGTTCATGATATTTAATCTGTGACATGGCTTAGTTGTTGTATATTTTTGAGTTAGTAAAATATAGAAAATAATCTAAGACTTATCTAAAACTATTTTCTTTTTTTTTATTTACAGTTAATGTCTTTAGAACTTTAATTTAGTTACATCTTTTTTGCGCCTTTTCGCAATGGTTTTGTTCTGATTTCACATTATAGAAATTTGCAACTTTTTCAAAATTCCAATCAGTTTGCATAATGTGCTTCGTATTTCCAAGGTAGCTGATCACGGATATATGTTTTATTTTTTCGGGCCAGGTCAAGCTCAAGACGTAGTTGAAATTGTTGTAATATTTGCAGAGACAGACTTGCAATTTCACAGTTCCAACTTTGATGTAACTAGACCGATTTTGTCGTGATTGAATTCTATCACCGGCGTTCAAGTTGTCCGAATTAATCTCTGTGGTAGGCTGATTTCGACATGTTTTGTTGAAAAAGAAACAAACTTTTGATGCTTCACGACACATCATACATTAATTCGGCAAAAAAAAAAAAATAAAAAATTTGGCTCCATTCAAACCGCTACATCTTTACACTCATAATGTGATACCTTGTGCATATCACGCAGACGGATTTACTTCAAAAGTGCCATCATTCTCATTAAATCTCTTGCCTAATTTATCCGACTTATGTATTTAGTATTACGGTATTAAAAACAAATCTCATGTGTCGATGTAGATTTTAAGTAGCTTATTCTCCTTTAGCATTTTCAACTTATCACGATGATGCTGACGACGATGATGATGGTGATGATGATGATGATGATGATGATGATGATGATGATGATGATGATGATGATGCTGATGACGATGACTATGTACGACGAAGACATGTTGTCAAGTATCTCAATGTGCACTTCAGTTGCAATCTTCACACAACACAACAACGTTCAATCTGCACTAAATACGGTGGCTGCATGTTGGTTGCTGCTGCAACCACGTTTCCACCACACTCACACACAATGTCGCATTGAAGATGAGCAGCAGCCACCAGGCGTTCAGACGCTTGCAGAAGCGGCGAAATCTTCACGATGTTACGGCTGCTGTTTTCAGTATCTTCCGCTTGTATTTCGAATGCATTTTAAATAATTTTTGCATTTATACATAAAAAGATGTAAATTATAAACAAAGTAAAATAAAAAAAAAATATTCATTTTTCTGTCTGCACTCTTCTACTCGCACATTTGTGTACTTCATCTTCTTCGTTTTTTTTTCTCTGCCAACTACTGTTGCATATGCAAAGATTTTTTTTATTTATCTGCTACTGTTTGAAATCAGAAACCACACGTTCTTAAGAGACATATGGTTGTATAAATATTTAATATTGAAATTATACGCGGTGGTTGTTTGTGAGCACACAATTTTCTCCATATCTTATATTCTTTTTGTTTTTTTTTTGCCGTTCACTTCTATGATATAGAAACTAAAAATCATATGCAGCAAGTCTTTTACCCTTGCATTAAATTTTAAACATTTTGTAATTGATCAACTTAAGTTAAAGACACTTCAAAAGCACAAAGTGATTGCTGAGTGCATAATTTTCTCCTACGCACTTGACAAAAGTAACTAATTCCCACAGCAAATTTACGGCTCGCATGTTACTGCTGTCAAGTGAATAAAATTTTTTCATACGGCTTGCTCTTTGCAAGTCACTAGCAAGGCTTCGAAATCGGACTAATTTGCGTGCATGAAATTGTGTGTGCCGCCATACTGTAAAATCGAAATGAACACAAAGGGAATGGCGGTGAGAAAATTGGCTGTTACATACATACACATAAATGAGGACCATCTAGGTTGATTTCTTGTCTCAATCACAAAAATATTGAAAACTTCACTGTTAAATCAATTGCTCACGAAAATCAGGTGACCGAAAAAATTTTCAAAAATTATGTGTCAGTTTTTATACGAGAAAATTTATTTCTAAAAAAATATAAACAATTATATTCAGCAAGTTTGGAAGAAGTTCTGAAGACGTCGCTTTTTAAAAAAAAAAAAACAGAAATCGATATGCTTGCTTCAGTGGGCGTGGCACCTTCTAAATACACCAAAAATTGTAATCGATATTTTCTGTGAACTATTGCAGCAATATCATTATGAAATTTAATATGTACGTGCTACAATTTCTCTCTAAAATATGAGCAAAAGCGGTCGAAAACATTGCAGTGGGCGTGGCACTTCTCATACAAGCACAAAATTTTAAACACTACACATAGTACCTTATAAGAGCGATTTTAATAAAATTTGGAACGAGAATTCAGTTACTATAAGCTTTAGATCAAGAGTGTATGAGGTTGCAACAGTGGGCGTGGCACCGCTTATATAGTA
The DNA here is from genome assembly GCA_963680825.1 of Meiosimyza decipiens. Classification (NCBI taxonomy): domain Eukaryota; kingdom Metazoa; phylum Arthropoda; class Insecta; order Diptera; family Lauxaniidae; genus Meiosimyza; species Meiosimyza decipiens. The sequence goes on along the minus strand of OY804259.1, from coordinate 82,939,771 downwards.
AACAAACTGTAGACGTAATAATTAATGAACTATATCAGCAATACTTTTAAAAATTAATTTGGAAAAGTAAATTCGCAATAGGTATCTCTGAACTAAAATGGAAGATAAGGCGTGGCACCTCCCATAGGAACATAAAACCTGAAACATTTTAATATGTCAGCTGTATGAGCAATCAATGTGAAATTTGAACTGCATCAAATTTTAATTTGAATTCCAATCTTAATCATAAGATCATAACAAAAACCGGACAATGGTATGCATCGTGGGACTATATTTATGGCTCATTCTCTGTCAACCGGACTACTCCCATATCTAAAAATTAAGGGCATTTAAAAATTTAATAAAAATACAGACAAGAAATCGCGAATGATCATCTAATTCGAAGCTCAGAAGATAAAATTCTGTCATTACTTACTTTCACTAACCTATCAGCTGGTGCCATGTGTTGCTAAAAGCACAACTTTTTCTTCTTTAGGCCATTTGTTCGTCGTTTAATAGATTGTTGAGTCTCTGATCATTTTGAATATTCTAGATCAATTCTGTGGCAAAAAGGATTAACGCCTTAATTTCGACTTAAGAAAACGCTTGATTCTTCTTATTGAAAGTTTTTTCCTATTTAAATATTACGTATCCGATGTTTTTTATTTCTTCTAATTCAATTTTCGCATTCTTAACTTTGATCTTTAAAATATCCCTGAATGTCACTGCCACTAAAAATTTAGGTATGGTACATTTTTTAACATTTAATATTATAAACTGTTTGCTTAAGAGAAAATGCTAAAAAATATTGGACAGTGAGATCAGCCCATTATGTACATATGTTGCTGAGTGCATCCTTGTATAAAAGGAAACTATTTTATATAGAAAATAGCAAATTTGAAATATATAAGCAACACATATTTATTGCAGTTTTCTTTAAGTAAAATTGAGAAGAAAATTAATTTCTCTCATAATTTGATAAAGGGTGTTTTTTTTAGAGGTTTGTTTTTCGAATAGAGATAAAACTGGCATTTTATGGTCAAATCTGGCAATTCTAATGTCATTTATGTTCAGTTTGGTTTGCCATTTCATCATGAACAGGTTGACAAAAGAACAACGCTTGCAAATCGTGCAAATTTATTTCGAAAATAATGGTTCAGTTCGCGAAGTTTACCGCAAGCTCCGTCCATTTTATGGTCGACATAATCGTCCATCAGAGCAATTAATTCGGTTAACCATGGATCCTTTTCGCACTACGTTTACTCAATGCGATAATACGCATCCGCAGAGACGTCGAACAGTGCGCACCGAAGAAACAATTGCCGCTGTAGAGCAAAATGTTGAAGAGGACCCGAATGAATCGATTCGCCACCGTGCACAGCAATTGGAGCTTTGTCCATCAACTTTATGGAAGATTTTGCGCAAAGATCTTGGCTTGCGACCTTACAAGATCCAGCTTGTGCAAGAATTAAAGCCGCGAGACCATGCAATGCGTCGTGATTTTGGTGTATGGGCCGAAAATGAGATTGATCTCGATGCTGATTTTCATCGCAAAATTTTGTTCAGTGATGAGGCTCATTTTTGGTTGAATGGCTACGTCAACAAGCAAAATTGCCGCATTTGGAGTGAAGAGAATCCACATGAGACCCTTGAGACGCCATTACATCCACAAAAACTGACTGTTTGGTGTGCTCTATGGGCTGGTGGAGTCATTGGGCCATACTTCTTCCGAAATAATGCTGGAGAGTCAGTTACCGTTAATGGAGACCGGTATAGAGCCATGATAACCGACTATTTTGTTCCCGATTTGGATGGCATGAATGTGGATGAGTTGTGGTTCCAACAAGACGGCGCTACATGCCACACAGCGCACGTCACAATCGATTTATTGAAGGAAACATTCGATGAGCGCATAATTTCGCGGAATGGACCTGTCAATTGGCCACCAAGATCGTATGATTTGACACCATTGGATTATTTTCTTTGGGGATATGTGAAGTCGCTCGTCTACGCCAAGAAACCAGAAACGTTAGGGGACTTGGAAGCCAACATTCGTGGCGTTATTGCCGACATACGGCCCCATATGCTCGAAAAAGTGGTTCAAAATTGGACCTGCAGAATTGGCTTTATTCGAGCCAGCCGCGGCGGCCACATGCCCGAAATCATATTTACACATTAATGGCATAAAATTATCCTTCCAATAAAGCCAAATTAATGGACATTAAAACGATTTTCTTGTGTTTTATTTCAATTCAAAGCTCTATACCTCTAAAAAAAAACACCCTTTATAAAGCTCATTTGAAATAAATAACACTTTCAAGCAAATACTCCTTTCGTTCTAAATGACGCCATCACTTAATGTCTTCTGCGTTGGTTTACTTAAAGGAAATCAAATGTAAGCAGTAAATAACATACCTTCCTACTTTATCGTTGGTATATTTAAAAGTAAGTAACTCGTTTTACATTTAAACTTAACTGAATTTTTCTATTTTTAACGAAGACTTGACTAAATCTATTTTTAGTTTAACGATATTGCCGTGCATTTTTATCTTTGCTCGTACCGCAGTCTTTCACAATTTTTATGTTTATTTTTTCTTGCTCAATTGGATAATAACTAACGACTTTTACGATAAAATATCAGGTTCAGTTATTTCTGAACGCCCAGCTGTTGGTGATATCTTGCGAAGTGTGAATGTAAGCTACATTAATGCAGAAGGCATTCATTCATTCATCGCTTAAGCAGGCAACAAACTATAATTTTAGTGCACAAACTTCGATCTTAAAATGACTTATAAAATAAAGTGTCTGGTAAGACTAAATAATATGAACTCAATTTGCATTTAACGGATTATTGAAGCAGCTATAAAATTGCACCAATTGCACCGGCTATTCATACAATATCTGCTTAGATAAAATAAGTCTTGTGCAAATTTTAAAATTTATACCGAAATTTAGAGGCTGCAATTGTCGGTAGTAACACAAAATTACTCCTAGCGTCAATAACAACTTGACTCCAAAAAAGTATTTACTTCAAAAGGTCGCTTTTGATTCGGGTAGCCTTGTGAAGTCATTAATGTGAATGTTTCCTGTTTGAATTTCCTCCCTTATCCAGATTTATGAAATAGACTAAAGAGTTCATCACTTACTGCTCAAAAGCTGACACTTTTTCCGCCTGCCCAGAAGTAAAAAGTAAAACCGATGGCAACATTTGTAGCAACTACCAATATACCAATGCTAATGCACACAATAAAACAGCTTCCAGCCAGATTCACTTCGAAACTTTTAGTATCATGGTCAACTATTGCAACATCATATGCATGTCATTTAAAGAAATACATATATGTACATGTGTGTCTTATGTTTGTTATTGTTGTTGTTATAATACTCGCCAATTCCCATTTAAAATTCTTTCAACACTTTGTTGTTACTGCTGTGCATGTGTTTGCTATTGAATTCTACCGATCTGGTCTACGTCTTAATTTTTTGTTTATTTTTTGCCTGCCGCACATCAGGTTTTGTTTTGTCATAACAAACTTTTTAGCGCCTTAAGCCATGCAAGCATCGAGCAGCGAGCTAGCAACCTTCAGTTATCAGCTTTTGTTTTTTTGTAATTTAGATTTTCTTTTATTTTTAATTGTGTAATATTTGTATGCATAATTAAATTCTTAACAAATTATCATATCACTGCAAGATAAGGAAATTCATTAAGACTGGATAAAAGCGCCAATTTGCTGTGCGCTATTGGGCAGGAATGGGAGTTCAGTTATGGCCTTTTGACAGTAAGTAACGCTACTGCGATTTATTTATATTCTTGCTTTTTTCAGCTTTTTTTTGAGTTTTTATCTTGTCTTTATTTAGTTTTCGCTACTATTTTAATTTTACCTTGCGTACTCATTTACCGACTTCAACTTTGAGTCTTAAATCGCATGACAGTGTTGGCATTCCTCATATATACTTGTGGGCATAAAAAAAGATTTTACGATCGTAAAGTTGTTATTTTAAAAAATAGTTAAATTTGTAGTAGTAATATGTCGTAAGTCCCTTGAAATCTCAAAAGAAAAATCTCAAAGAATAGCTCTGGGTGGTTTGACAAATGCGAAATTATTTAAAATGCGCTAAAAATAAATAATATTGTGAAAGTTTTTTCTTTTTTAAAACTGGAACCCAAATTTAAACTAAAGAATTTTCCAGATAATGATTATTAACTGTAGGAGTGAAGAAATGACATTGGATCAGATATTTTAAACGGCTGTTAATCTTTAAAAATGTAAACATGAGAATTTGAGCTGTTTTCGAGCTCTTAAAATTTTTCAATAGTTATCTGAAAAAATGTTGTTGTGTGTAGAGGAAAGTTTTCTCACTTAGCTGCAACATACCGGACTAAAAATTACTTTATCATAGTAATCTCTTCGGAAATTCGAATTGATGGCTAAGGGAGCAAGAGCTTACGAAAACTAAGTACTGTATTGATACTTAAGTACCATTACCTACGTAAAAGGTTGGTGCCCTCAAATGTTTACCCTTTTCAAGCTAATCCTGTTCAGCCCAAAGAGTTGTTTTTTTTTTTTCAGGCATCAAGTTTTCATATCCAACAAACTTTAACGATACTACAAAGTTGATGAAACATCATATTCTACAAAAAATAACTTTTACAGACTTTTATTAAATTCAAATAAAAAATAATATCATAATAATTGGACTTTTTGGTTGTCGATTATTCAAGAGATTTTAAAAATTTTACCCAACACTGTTCTGTACCTATAATCCGTCGTTCACTTAGTATTGCTGACTACTTTTCGACATTGCAATGCATTACGTTACCAACATAAAAATCGTAATGCAATTACTTTAGTCGACGCCGCTGCTGTCGTCGTCATCGTCATGGCCACCACAATTTCGACTCCATGCGCCATCTCATCATTCGCTTTGCATTGAATGCCTTCATCATATCTTGGCGTGCGGCCACTCACAACGGCTACAACTACAGCAACGACAATGCTATTTCCAAGTTATTGTCGTTTTCATGGACGTCCACTAAATGCGCGTAGACCAGCTCTCGAACGCTACGAACGTTACAACTTGTGATGCAATTTTTCTGTAAATTCATTTTATTCTTGGCTTAAATCGCATTTAATGCGATTTTCCGCTACCCCACAAACACCTTGTCGAAGTCGGAGTAGGCATCGGAATCGCAGTCAACCAGTCAGCCAGTCAGCCAACGAGCAGGCAAGCAGTCGATAAAAAGCAACTTGCTGCAATTTTCTGTTCGCCGGTTCCAAATAGATACAATAGTAAAAATGGTTGGCTGTCATGGTCTAAGTGCAGATGCTTTTTGTGTTTACCTTGTAGCACATCCACATGGTCGTCATGCAGTTGTTGCATTATGCTACTGCTATTACTTTATATCTACAATAGTAAGTTGGCTGCTTGATGGCTTGTTAGTTTGCAGTTTTCTAATGTAACTACACACGCCGGCCGGCAACCTCAGATGATTGCACGTTTTATCGCATAGTTCGCTTTTCTTCCTCTTTCATAGTTATTCTACCAAACTTTTTTTTTGCTTTTCCCATTTTTTTATTCTGGCCAAGCTATGGCGTATCTATTTTATGTATTCTTACACTGCAAAAAATTTAAAAACTTTACAGATTTTTCATGTTATTCTGTTGTTTTTTTTTTTTTTTTTTAAGTTAAAAATGCCTAACGCACCATCATAGCCATCGCCACAGCTATGGTGAGAGGGGCTTGCACCCTCTAAACTCTAAACCAGTCTCTCCGTACCTAGACCTAATTCGACCCCGGGACCGACTTCATGTCATTGCATCGGGGTAGGGTCTGTATGTTCTGTATTTACTCGTTAGCTACTCCAGCGGTATCTGCTTCTCTCGTTGATCCTTGTTATTCTGTTGTTAATAACATTAATTTTTGAATACAAATGGATCCTTAAGGTTGTTTGCCTACTCGAAGCTTATGAAAAGCCCATGGTTTCTTGCATGTAAATTATATTAAAAAAAGGTTTTTTTTTCTCAGTGTTAGTAACTGCTGTGAAACCATTAAAACCTTTTGTAAAATGTTGCCATTGTTTCACGTCTTTAATATTGGCTTTATTCTTCGATTGCGCCTTCCAACTGCGCCCGCTATGCGTTTCTCTCGTTCTCATTGCTTTGTGGTCTGTATTTGGCTCGCCGTTTTTGCTGCCAAAGCTTTTCGCTTCATTTGCTACATTGTTGTTGTTGTTTTAGCTGTTGTTCGTGTTGTTGGCTTAATGCTTGTGGTGGTTGCTGTTGTTAGTTATCTATTGCGCCTAGCTCGGTTTACTGCTTTTGACTGATTTTCCTTTGTCATCTTCATTTTCTTTCCATAAATGATGAACGTTTTTATTCGTACTAATGTTTAGTAGATAAATTATTAGTTTGTAGGCATATATCGCTTTGATTTACACTTTATTCATATTTATGGGCTTATACATTCTGTATTATGGAGTGTTTCAGTCGAAATTTTTATTTTAAAACACTAACTCTTTCAGATTTTTTTAAAACTTGGATTAGTTACCAGAAAAAAAAATATAATGGTATTAAAGCTGTATATACTCGAAAAAAAGTAAAGAGTAAATTACACTGAAAAAAAAACTCTTTTCACTAAAACAAAAAAATTTTCTCCAAATAACTCCATTTTTGATTTTTATTGTTTACATCTACACTGAATAATGAAAGTTTTGATAACCAATTGTGCTGCTGACTTTGAATTTGAATAAGCTTTAAATGTCAATAGTTTGACGTAGATTTAAAAAAAAGTATTTATAAAACTGAACATTACGATTTTTCGAAAAAAAAAGCTTTGACGCTTTGTTTCAGGATTATATTAAAAACACCATGTTTTGTCTCCACAGTTACAAAAGATTTTATGAAGTTGGGGTTAGTTCTTCGCCGAACCCAATAAAAATAAGATGGTTTTTAGCCAGCCAGTTCTTAAAGTTATGTAAACCACTGAAATTTATCCTACCGTAAACAGACAAAAATGACGTTAAAAAAAACTGCTATTTTCTTTTCTCAAGGGGCATAGTTTTTAAAGCTCAAGAAAATCAAATGACTCTAGATTTCAAAGTGAAAATTCACCAGAAATACCACATTGCAATTTAATATAACATAGCACTAGAAAACGATGTGTCTAAAACGCATTTGGCTTAAATTTCCAATCACTTATTTGTATGAAAATGCTCTTAAGGTAATCAAAAGTATCTTTCTACAAAATCGCATTTACATGTCTCAGAACTATTTAAAGTTTAATTTAAAACTCATTAACTAAACATAAAAATGTTGCGCAGCTCTTCATAACAACAAAAAGTAGAGTACCAATTTGCAACTTTGTATCCGAAGAATTAAGTACAACACTTAGCTTACCATTATATTACTATAATCTAACAAGATTTCTTCAGATTGCCAACAAAAAAAAAAAACCGCAAGCATAGTTAAGTTTATGGCTCATGATATTGTCGACCTGATTTAAACATTTTTTTACTCTAAGTACCGCATTCAAAATGGTAATAAGCATAAATTCAACACCTTCAGTTAAAGAGGAATAACGCAGCTTCGACTGCAAAACGGTTTGGCTAACTGACTCGCTGGAAGAGATTTGTGACACAACTAACCAACATAAGCTACAGATTTTAAACGCCACAAAAACTGATAAAAAAATTAAATCGACAAATATGAACGCTCATCCAAGAGTACCTACTTCAGATAAATAATAAAAATGAAGCGGTGAAAAAAAAAAACGCACAGAACTACAGTTATTTACACAATGATATAAGATATGAACACAGCGTAGATATGAATAATAATAATCGTAAAAAATAGAAGATACTTCTTAAAAGCGTTTTCAAATAAGAAAAAAAATTATAAAAAGATTTAAAGTAAATTATTTCAACCGCTTTTTCGAGCGCATCACATCGCTTCCATTGTGCTGAACGGTGTGTTGTGCCATGGGTTAAAATAAAGTGTGCTGTTCTGGCTCGATTTTATTTTCTAGTTATATAAAAAGAAAATTCAGTTAGGCTTTGCTGATTAACTCTATTCAGTTAGTGAGACGCAAATATTTTATTTAATTCTAAGAAAAGTCCTGACTTCTTAAGACTTGAATATAAAAAAATCCTTGTCAAATATGGAATATATCCTAAAAAGAGTAAATATCCCACGTTTGAAGTTTCCAGAAGAAAGAGTCTGGGCGTAATAATAGGCTTTTTATGTGGTGATTTTAAGAACCCATAACTTTTTTTTCAAAGGCTTTTTTTTAACTTTATTTTGAATAGTTAACTCAGGGCTTTCTTTTTCATTTGTTAGAAATTTTGAACATATTTTAAAATTTAGTGTTTTGGTTAATATCTCTGCAAAATTAAACAAGACATATGAAAAATCACAAGAAGAAATTTGAACTTCTGGTATAGTTTTCGTTTATTATATCACTTCAATGCAACGTACATGAGAGGTAACTCACCGCTAGTTTCGTTACGTAATATGTATACGACCCCTAAGAAACGATGATGCGGATAAAAAACAATTGAGAACCGATAAATATCGTTCTCGTAATAGGGTCCGAGAACGATAACGAGACGATATCAAAAAACTTACACGAAGAACGAACCGAAGACGAGAACGAGAATGGTCTGGCCGATATCTCGTTCTCGGCAACACTGCAATGTTTATCGTACGATAGGCACTAAATTATCGTCGGGAACGAAATTCAGCCAGAACTTCCATAATACAAAAACACCTTTGGCAGCAGGCGTTTTGAGATTCGGCGCTATATTATCTATGTTAAGTACCTCACGAAATCTGAATGAGATTATTCAAAGAGGCGTGGCACAACTATGGAACAAAATTACTTAAAACGCCATATTTTGCCATGTACCGCTGCTACAAATGTGAAATCGGATACGTAAATGCAAACTGTTTGTGCTAAGCAGCTCGCTAAAGGGTTGAATAATAGGTCATAGCTTCTCCCATTCAACAAAAAACCCTTAAGTAGGTATTCTTGGAACTTATGCCAAGTTGTGAAATTTCGTACATGGACCCAATTATCTGCAGTAGGGACTGCGAAAAATGTAGACGTGGCTGTGCAACGGACAGCGCGCGGGAAAGCCATCTGGTCCAGCTAGTTATATATAATATATAAAAATGTGAACGAGAACAACCGAGAATTATCGGCGATAAGGAGACGACAACGATATGACAACAATACAGATTAAAAACGTACGAGAACGAGTACGAGACGATTAGCTTGGCGTCACTACGAGCACTTCAAAAATTATCGTATCGTTCTCGTATCGGTGAAGCACTAAAGGTGACAAGGCCTTATACTTACCAGAAAGCCTTTCTAGAAGCCCTGCTAGCTTCTGCCCTTGCCTACTGGGAGTATTCAACTAATTAACACAAACATTTTATGAAATAATTTCACCAGCGCACTGTCATCCATTGTCGCCAAACATGACGACACAACTAAATGGTGCGCTAAATGGCTAAGGAACATCTAATCAGCTTGGAAAAGGGCAACCGCAGTAGGGGCGCGCGAGAGGATGTTAGTTACAGTCGTGCTCACCACTTAGAGTGAAGTTGAAGCGAAAGAGGCCGTGACCAAATAAGTGGAAAAGAAAGATTATGAGGATGTTGCAAAGTGCTTTTTACTTCACTTTATTCTACTACATTTTATGCGTTGAATGTCTCAAGCTGTTTAAAAGTTGAAAGCTAAATGAAACTGTAACTGAGAATAGGGAGAATATTAAGAAGGAGAAAAAGAAGTGAGAACTGCAGATAATAGTGAAAATAAGCGAATGCGGGTTCCGTCTTGTTAAACATGGGTTTTCCATCAATGTCAAATCGTGCTGCAGTGAAATCTTCAGGAAAGTGTGGTGACATAGAGGGCGCACACAATTCAAGGCTTTTGTTGATATTGTCAAGCTAACTTAATTTCCAATGCGAATTTGTTGACTTGTGTTGGTTATTGCAATCAAGTTGGCTTCATTTCGTTTTTCTTCTTCAACTTTGAAAAAATGTTGTTGCAACAAACGAAAAAAAAAGACATGACAATGCCTTGGTAGTAGCGCAAAGAAATTGTAAAAAGTCATCTTAAAATCAATTTCTAAGTTTTTTTTTTAATAACAATAACGACTAACTAGCCTGTTTTTTGAATTTTTTGTTTCCCAAATTCACATAATAAATAAAGTTAAAAGTATGCATGCACATATATAATAAATCACCACAAGTAAATAAATAAAAAATAAAATACCGAGTTTGATATCTGTGGCCTCGCCAAAAAACCTACACCTCGTTTACAGTAAAAGTGCGAGTGACCCTTAAATTTTTATTAAAATTTGATTTGGTCACATTTACTTAGATAAATAACTCTATGTATAGCGTTTTGTAGCTCAGTTTTGTTTCGGAGTTTTCACGCCCACTATTTTTGTATGATGCTAGACTGAATAATTTCTAATGTCGACGTATAATTTCATTCCATAACTTATCAGCATATCCTTTTAAATTGTTTGCTTGTAAGAGCGTTGCCACGCCCTCTTGTCGAAACTTATCTAATTTTTGTTCAGAGTTTATCCGAATTATTTATAGCATTACTGTATAGTTTGGTTCCACCGCCTTGAGAAACTCTTTCAGTATAACGTTTGAAAGTTTTTTTTCTAATATGACAACTGCTACGTCCACTTCAAAAGTTTTCGACTTTTTTTTGGCGCTAGGCCGAAGCATTTCTGGTATTGGTGTCACGCCCGCTTGTGAAAAATCACCTAGTTCTCTTTCTTAGCTTTTCCGAATCAATTCTACTGTTTGTGAGAAATTGGGTTCCATTACTTTAAATAGTTCTCTGGGTATAGCGTTGTGAAGTCCTTGCTTGTGTAGAGGTGCCACGCCTTCGTTGAAGTTTGCTAACTTCTTGCACAGAGCTTTCAAAAGTTATTTCTACTATTTGTGAGAATTTTGTATACCCTATTTCAAATAACTCTCTCAGTATAGCGTTTGTGTGGGCGGTAGGTGTGTCACTAAACTGATTAAGCCCATTTTCAATCGCTTAATCGACACAGGTCGTGACGCCAATGAACAATATAAACACATATATACTTTTCTATACCTGCCACATACCTTTTATGCGTTACAAACAGAATGCCAAAGTGAATACATATAACCTGAGCTTCGTCTATAACGAGTGCAGGGTATAAGAAATACATTTATCTACCCTTTGCAATTTATTATTAAAAGATACTGTGAAGTACAAAATCTTTGTGGCTTTTTGGTCGCATCAAGTAAAAAATAAAATAGCTATAGTTACGAAAAGAAAAACGATTTTAAAACGCACATTTCATAATGTGATATGGGAACGAAACGATTTTTGAAAACTTTTTTCTTATATGTTCTTGTTAGTATACCAAAAAAAAACTTTGTTTAGACTGATTTTCTTGACAAACGAAGGCTCTTCTTATAAAGTTTTTAAAATAAATATTTAGTCTTACAAAATTACGTCATTTGTTGCGCTCCAAGATGCTAATGCCATTTAAATACAAGCAAATTACAGTGGCAAATAAAAAACTGGAATTCATAATGTTACTAGCGAACTTTAAGTTTAAGCATTTTCAATTCAAATTCTTGTTAGCTACATATGTTACCAGATTTATATTTAAGACAAAATCAACACATACGCTGAAGTCATAACTATGCCAAGCACAAGCTCTCTCTCTCTCGAATTCTGGAAAAATCAAACTTAAACAATAAATGAAATCAACGAAAAGAATATTATTTAATAACATAAAGATTTACCTTCCTATAGAGGTAAAGTGTAGCTGAAAGCTTGACAATAAATACTACAAAGTTAAAATGGTTTCATATAAGACTATAATATTTTTGTTAACATTTTGGGTTAAAAACCACCATCTGGCAACGCTCTTTGATAACTTTTCACACATTTTTTTGTGTCTTAATACGGCGGAAAATTTGCACATTTATTTCATCAGAAATACTTCACATGTATGTATGTCCATGTGCGTGTAAGATGTAATTTAGGGTGTCGCCTTTGTAAAGTTTAAAAAAAAAAACGAAAAATATTTCAAATCTTAGCAAAAAATGACACCACTTTTTCAATATCTATCAACTTTTTCATTACTTTGTCAAATTTTTCAATATTTTCCAAGATTTGTTCAACCTTTTTTTTCTAGTTTTTCAATTTTTTCCAAAATTTTCAACATTTTTCGATTTCTCCAACATTTTTGACTTGTTCAAAATATTTGAGCTTGCACTCATCTACTACATTCTTCATAAATATATGGCAACAACAAGGAAGTAGATACAAAGAACTATTATCCGAGCTTAGAATGTATTGAATTGTAAGACTTCCTGTGCCAAAAAGTAAAATGAATGTCTGATGAAATAATACATAATGCTGCTTTGTTGAAATTGACTTCAATAAGAAATTTGAATGTAGTACTCGTATCATAAACTAATTGCGCGCTGTGAAACGGATTCCGAGTTGCGGTGTAATATTTATGTAATATTTCTCCAAAAAGTTGATAAGACCTTTTGAAAAATACATCTACAGTGAGTACCACTAATATTCGGTTTTATTTAAAAATTCCTTAAAGTAGGTACTAATAAAAACGTAAAAATAAATAAAAAATTAAAATTTAATAAAGGCAAGTCAAAGTTCTTTAGTTCAGCTAAAAATTCACTTTTATATTTATGATTTTTATTTAGGATAATTAAACTAAAATATTAAAAAAAACAAAACAGACAAAAATTCAAGCAACATTAATATTCGGTTACTTGTGAAATCATATAAAAAAGTCTTTTAAAAGTAAAAATGTTTTAATCCTTTGTTTCTTATGACATCGCTTAAACGCTTCGGCATATAAGAAATAATTTTGGAGATGTAATCACTCCCAAGTTTGTTCCATTCCTCTTGCAGTCGTTCTTTCATCACTGCAATGGACGAAACAGGCTTTTGGCGTACACGGTGATCCAATTCGCTCCACAAATTTTCAATTGGGTTCATGTCAGGTGATTGGGGGTGGCGTTTCTATGACCTTTGGACAATTATAGAGCAAACACGACCTCACTTTATGGGCTTTATGTTTAGGATCATTATCCTGGTATAATTTAAAAGTTTGTAAAATACCCATTTTTTCGGCGGAATGTCTCAAATTGTCCTTCAGGATTTTCAAATAAGAGTCTTGATTCATAATACCATCAATAAAGACCAAATTTCCAACGCCTTTGGATGAAATGCAACCGCACACCATGACATGACCACCTCCGTGTTTGACAGTTGCTGACAAGTGTTGATGTGCAAGCTCTGTATTTGGCTTACGCCACACCATTACCCTTACATCACTTCCAAACAGATTAAATTTGCACTCATCGAGGAATAGGACATCATTCCACCAGTTATATTGTTTATGTGCTCCAATGCAAAATTTAGTCGTATTTTTCTATTGCGCAAATTTATAAAACGCTTCTTTTTAGCTACTCGGCCGTTATACCCTTGCTTTTTGATGATTCGTCGAATAGTTTGAGCCGACACAGTTTTCCCATGTTCAGTGAAGAGTTCAGCAACCAGATCTGGAGCACTCAATCGTAGTTTTACTTTGATTTTCCTTATAATTCCTTGTTCCTCTCTCGCTGTCAGTTTTTTTGGCTGCCCTTGTTGCTTTATTGAAGCGATTCTTCCTTCGTTGCCGAATCTTCGCACGATGTCGCCAACAGTATTAGGCTTCATATTTAATAATTCACCAATTTCTTTGTAATTGCTGCCTTTCAAATATTGTTGAAGTACCAGTTTACGTTGATCCAATGTTGAATTTTTTCCTTTGCGGCCCGTTTTACTTCACACCTCAATGATTTGCATTCAACTAATATATTTTGATCAATAACATTTGTCTATACGGGGAATTCCCTTTTTATGGAATTTGTGTACATTTGGAGTTGCCACAGGAACTTTTTTGTATGATTTCACAAATAACCAAATATTAATGTTGCATGAACTTTTGTCTTGTTTGTTCTTTATAATTTTTTTGTTTGATTACTCTAAATAAAAATCATAAATATGCACTCAAATTTTTAGCTGAAAAAAAAGAAGTTTGATTTTTCATTATGAAATTTAAAATCCTTTTATATATCAACATTTTTATTAGTACTTTAAGCAGTTTTTAATAAAAACCGAATATTAATGTACTTATTGCGTTGAATTCTTTTCTCGAGTTTCAGAAAAGCACGAAAATCTCAAAAAAGGACCACCCCAATGTACGCGCATTACGCTCACAATTTTGCATAAAAACAAACCAAGTTAACTTATTTGTTCCAGTTTTTCACCTAACGCTCGTGGTTTACTAACCATTTATTTGTATTTAAGCGTGTGTACGTCTGGCTATGTGTATGTTTATGTGTGTGTATATGTTTATGTGTATGCTCATAACTTCATATTTTCTCGTGTGCCTTAGCGTTTTTCAAAACAAGTGTGTGCTGTATTTAGCTGGCTGCCCTACACTACCAAACTCATTTGTATCTACAAATGTTTGTAATTTGCTTCGTACAAAAATATCGATTTGTTATATTTAACACCCAGTTTTGACTTTGCCATAAATTTATTTTTTAATATTTTTTCTATTTTCATCATCAAATAATTTTCGCATAAGCTAAAAATTCCTCACTTGCTTAGGTTTTCTGTCCATGTATTTTTTTTTTTTTTTAACTTAAACCAACGCTCAGGGGATAGCCCCTGTAAATGCTATGCATTGTGTTGATTTGTAGGAAACGGAGATAGGTTAGTGGGAAAGGGGTTTTCCGTTGGCACCAATGTTTTTGTTAGCTACAATTTTATAATTAATTAGCTGTTCCCGCGGCTTTGCCCGCTCACCACCCGTTGTACATTCTCGCTTACTTTTACGGAGTCCTTACTGCAGACAATTTAGTGCATGCACCAAATTTCACAACTTGGTATAAGTACAAAGCATGCCAATTTAAGTGGTTTTCTTGTATGGGAGGTGCCGCGCCCCAAATACACAAGGCCGTTAACATTTTGCGTGTAACCTGTAACAGTCAACTTACATCTATGTATCAAGTTTCACAATTGTAGCTGTTATAGATGCCAAGATATAGCGTTTGAAGTGTTTTTGTTGTAAGCAAGGTTCCACGCAGCGTTGTTTTTTCGTGTCCACATTACATGAGGTTCTTAAAATAGACAATATACACCCTTGTTCCAAATTTTAAAACTCTTGCTATCATAAGTTAGCAGACATAGCGTTTTAATTGTTTTTGTCGCAAGGAAGGTGCCACGCTCCGTCGTCAAATCCACTGCGAGGTGCTTAGCATAGACCATATGCAACCTAACACAAAACTTTAAGACTGTTGCTATCAATCGAGTGAAGATATTTAAGTGTTTTTATAGTATGAAAAATGGCACGCCCCGTTGTCCAATCCCGTCCATATTTTGCGAGGTGCTTGCCATAGACCATGCGCATTCTAACACAAAACTCTAAGAATTGGATCATCCTTTATAAGCATCCTAACACCAAATTTCAAAACTATTGCTGCCATTTGAACGAAGACTTAGCATTTTAAGTGTTTTATTGAGTAAAAAGTGCCACGCCCCCTTGTCTAATTCTGTCTATATTCTGCGAGGAGCTTAGCATTGATCATTTGCACCCTATCACAAAATTTTAAGACTATAGCTATCGTCGGTACGAAGATATAGCGGTTTAAATATTTTGATTGCATGAAAGGTGCCACGCCTTATATTATTATCAAAATAAAATATAGCCTATGTTACTCACGGATAGTGTAGCTTTCTATTTGTAGAAGAATTTTAAGAATCGGAGGAGTAGTTCCAGAGATTACCCATTACGTACAAAAAAACAAACTTTAACCTCTTTATAGTATAGATTACTTCGGTCTTTCGGTAGTGGAGTGTCGAGCTCAAAAGTTTTGTTATTCCAAATCTACAAAAGTTTCCCATTCTTCGGATTTCCACTATGTTGTTATTTGTGAGTTAACGTTGCTCCGAGGAAGATAACTTCTTGACGACCTCGAAATTATAGCTATTGGCGATAATATTTTCTCCTAGACGGTGGTCAGAACTTGGTTTGATGCCAGACTAAATGCTTTATACTCGTTAATCGCTAGTCCCAACAGTTTCACCACACAATGAATTGCAATAAAAGTTTCGCAACATCGTTGGGATACAGCATCGGTATTCTGAAAAGATTTGTAATAAATAGTGTCTTGTGATTTTATTCTTGCCCTGCGCACTCTAAACGCTCCAGCTTGAGATTAAATAAATAATAAGCATTGACATGGTGCTATATATAACAGCGATATGCCTCCCTAAACATTGCAGGACATAGAATTGCTTTTCTGATGATGCAAATATAGCTGATACTTCCGTCCCCAGGCCCATGCAGGCATTCGTCTCTCAAAAGTTGAGTGATTGTTTAATGCATGCGCTCTACCGAAGCGTTATCTCCAGCTGCAATATTTTGAAAATTATTGCTTTCTGAGTTACTATCTGATTTTAGTGTCTTATACCTCTGAAGAAAAATCTTTAAAACATCCCATAGACTTTTGAAGATCTTAAATAAGACTTCTAATTCTTCCTTTTGCAATAAATATTACAAGAAATAAATATAGACTTCATTACCTACGACCGATTTAAAGAGTAAAATAAGAACCAAAGAAAAAAAAGACGAAAACTAAACGCACGCCACGGGAACTAAGTGCCGATGTTGCCAGCGGTGAGGTCACTACTGAATGTTCTACATTGCGTTTATAAAACACAACAACAACAATATTTGCTGTTCGACATTCTCTCAAATGTTGGCTGATTATGTTGCCCGCCCTCCCCCCTAACTTTTTATGTAAAAAAAAATTAGGAAAAATGCAAACAGAATTGTTGTTGCCAATTCATTTGCTGCCAAAAATGGATTTATGAAAATTCGATAGAAAAAAAAGAAGAAAATCGTGATTTTTATAATAAATTGAATCATGCTACAAAACTAAATAAATGTTCGGAGAATTTAAGACGATCACTAGAGAAAGGGTAGAAGACCATGACTTTCTGACTTTCTTTCGTAGAGGACAAAAGCAGCAGCGACCCGACCACAAAAATGAAAGACAAAGAAATAATCGACTTTTCAGTTCAAAGCTCTACAATTTTTTGCCAATAAATTTTCATCTTCTTCGTCTGGGTTTTTGTCTGCCACATTGTACATGGAACAGTGCAAGAAATCACAAGTTTATTAAAACAATAATTTCACAAAGTAGTTAGTACAATTCACTTAGTAAATTTAAAACTTAGATATGAGGAAAAATTGAGCCTGATCTTCTACTGCTCGTCATCTAGTCGCAGCCAAAACTTTTGTTTTTGATGCATAGCAATATCTCAAATGTATTTAATTCATAAAATTTACGTAGTTAAGTCCAATGTTTAGAGCTAAGAAATATTTATTTTAATGAGCAGTAGATCATTTAATGAGAAAGATAGAAATCCGGAAACTCTATTGCTGTAAGTCAGTGTTAAATAAAAGTATGCCTCAGAACATACCACTGACTATGATCAGAGCTTATTTTTTCAGGTTTGTTCTGATTCCGTTTCGGATTTGCTTCGGGAACGGAATTGAAATTCGTGGTTATTTACATTTCATACAAAATTATAGAAATCCGTAAAACTATCGGAACTATAAAAACTCAAGTTAAAAAACTTTCATACCGAATTCTGACCATGATTTAGAAAAGCTATTGATATTCAATTTCGAACTTCAATTTC
This sequence comes from Meiosimyza decipiens, assembly GCA_963680825.1. Lineage (NCBI taxonomy): Eukaryota > Metazoa > Arthropoda > Insecta > Diptera > Lauxaniidae > Meiosimyza > Meiosimyza decipiens. Next base: position 82,921,990 of record OY804259.1, on the reverse strand, counting down.
ACTTTCGAACTAAATCGGAAAATAGTTTTGCCGGAAAAAAATATTGGTTTGAAATGTCGAGAAGTCTTTAATGTGACACTAGCGTCACTGTGCTTGGTATTAGAACTTTCATTAGAATCCACAGATTTTGACCATTATTTTCTAACGAAGTGTATCCTTAAACTTAATTTTCCACTTACATAAAATTTCTTCATCCTTACTAATTTTTGGGCAACTTTTTTTTGCAATTTTTTCTTATTTTGAGATAAGTGAAGTTATTTCAGTGAGTTTTTGCCCACCGCTGCAACAAATAGAAATAAAATCCTTTCAATGTAGAAAACCTTGTACTGTGCAAGACTGTGCTGCTGTCTTTTTTCTTTAACAAATGACATCGGCTCCGTGGATTAAATTTATGACCGCGAATTTTAATAAAATTTCAATGCAAGCGTGAAAGTATTTGCGATTTTTCTTACTAAAGGGACTCAACACAGTGGGCCAAATCAAGCAGGCAGATTAAAACAAAACATAAGGAAAAAAAAAAAACAGGCGCTGTGATTGTTCCGGGTTTAATAGACGACGACAAAGCCTAGACCTCTGATGATGTTTTGATCGTGCTTTGGTGTGCTAACAATTTTTATTGCATTTGGGTTATGTTGTTGCTGACTTCTCTTCCCAAATGATCTCTGTATTCAAGTTGACAAATTATTAACTCTCTGTTAGCCTATGTCTTTTACCTCCTGCTTGCCAAAGACTCTCTTTAATCTCAGAATGAATTCTTATGCAAACTTGGCATACGGCAACGAAGGCAGGCAGGCAGGCAGGCAGACAGGCAGGCAGAGGATGACTTTGCATGACTTTATGTAGCGTTTCAACTACAAATTGCGATTATATCAATTATTCCAATTGTTGTGAACCTGGGATTGCATTCGAAATGCATTTGGAATTTGAATTTGTTACCATTATTAATGCATTAGATGAATTTGCTGGGATGGTGCTTCGTTTAGTTTAATTTGTGCAATGAAGTTCGTGTGTCTAACAGTTCGATTTGTGTTGCTAAACAAATCGTGCAATGCAATTTTAATCCTGACCAACAATGTGAAAGGGTTGTTTATCTAAAAATGTTTGCAGGTTTTTTGTATTTTTTAATCGTGGTATCATCAATTGGATTTTTTGACGGCATTGAGTGAATGTTTTTTTAATTACACAAAATGCGCCACAGTTTTGGTGTTTGAGATGTTACCATACTTTTCTTATGGATTGTGGTATGCTTGGTAAAAAATTGAAGTCGAAAGCCAAATATGAGTCTTTAAAGCATGAAAAAATGAGAGGCATAAATTAGAAAATATACTTAAATGAAATTTACTAAGAGACTTGTATTCTGTGTTCCTGTTGTTTTCCAAAAAAATTAAAAACAATCAACCGAAACGAAACTCAAGCTAAATTTTTAACGAACGGCAATAATACCTCGAATTTTTTGTTTTTGTTTTCTACAGTTCTGAGTTGTGAACCGTCTTACGCACTTTCTTTTGTATAGTGATAAAATCTTTGATAATCCCGATTTTTCTGTGCAAACGTGGCAAAATTATGTTTTCCATTTTGACGAGAGTCACATACTTGACTTTGTGATTGCATTGATAAAACAGTTCTCTCATGGATTATAAAATTAAAATATGTTGGGGAATTTCATTCATATATGTAACTCAATACTAAATTTTTTTTTTTTTTCTCTTACAGAATTTTTTCAGACTACATCGTCTACGCAAATTGGGCTTAAGTGACAATGAAATAAGTCGCTTACCTGCAGATATACAGAATTTCGAAAATCTGGTAGAACTAGATGTTTCGCGTAATGGTAAGTCAAATTTTTAACTCTTTTTATAAAAATTTATTCTAAAATATCTGCAACATATCATCTTTATTTGTTGTTTTTTTTATGACCTCTCAATTGTAAAAACTTATCAAGTTCAAAGGCATCTTTGAAGTTCCTCTACTTCAATGTACTGATTATGACCACTAACTTTGCTAAATACTATAGGCGATTAGCTCAAAACCCACAATTTTTTGCGTTTGAAGAATAAAAACCCTTTGATTGTGAATTTTTTTTTTTTTAATTTCACTATGTCATTTAAAGCAACCAAATTTACTATTAATACAACAAATATTTTGAACTAGCACTCGGAAAAAGTGGGCTCATTTTGACAAAACAGCATGAACAACGCATAGCTACAAAGTCTTTAATTTCTATACTGAAAGGTAATGCAACCGATTTCCACATGAATACCAGAAAATGGTTCGAACTATGTCTATAAATACGAAATTCAAATTTTGACGGGGTTTCTGTTTGATATATGACGAACATTTATAATTAAGTATTATATCTAAACAAATTTAGTTTTGTTTAATAAAGAAAATGTGTTTTGAAAATAATCTTAAACTAATGAGATATTTTGATTATGATGGAAGACAAACTAAGTAAGCGCCTTTGTTAAGTTACATTAAAGCTAAAAACACTTATCATACCTAACCATGCCATAAATTTTACAGATAAAACAGAAAAAATGTAATTTTACAGGATTTAATTTTCCGAAAACAGGATTGAATACATTTTTTTCTTTTTAAAGCAGAATTGAATGTAATTTTTGTGTCTGAATAAATATTTTGGCACTAAGATTTAATCCGAGCTTTCATCCATGTATTCCTCGTCTGATTCGTTTTCGACTCGTTCAGTTCCAGATTGAGTTTCAACAAAATTCTTGTCTTTCGCTTGGGCTTTCCGAGGCATATCCGATTTTTATCCAATTGTAAAAATCAATGCACGACATGTTTGAATTGATCTTAACGGTCGGAATAGCTTTCAAAGTTTCTACTTTTAACTAAGATTTTTCATCTGTCCACGTCTTGTTCATGAAAGCGAATACTCGCTCCACAGCGGCGGTAGTGCCGGGTAAACAAAGAACATATTCCACTATTGCTGCCGTTTCTTTGTAATCGTAATCCTCAGTTTCCAAATGAGTAAAAATTTCAACCCATTGTTTCGCAACAAACACAAAATTCTCAAAATATACTATATTACATAGATATAGTAATGCCTTATTTTGGAACTTTTTTTTGTAGAACAGTTTAGATCACGTTATCAACGTATGGGTTGACGAACACAAACTAACAAGAACAAACTGAGCGAGATAAAGATCGTTAACTTTCAAGAGAAATGCAAAGTTTAAAATCAATGGAAGTAAAACAGGATAGTTAGAGGATTTTTCACAAAAATCCGATTTGGCGTAGAATGCAACATACGCTCCACTAATTTACAAAAAATCTTTTTAAAAATTAAAGCCCTATAGACTGAAGAGTTTCGAAAAGTCCTATCTTTTTTTGTTTTTTTTGCTGCTAAACTTTAAGTGCTGTTTATAGCAACAGTGTGTTCCAATATCAATATCAAATGTTGGTACTAAAACACTTTTGAAAATCTAAAGTTTCTGAAGAAAAGCCCAGGAATTTCAGAAGCTATAACTTTACAAAAGTTATCAGCCAATATTCTGTTCAGTGACGTTTAAAATATTTTATGAAAACTAGAATAAAATCGGTATAACTGCCTGTGAGACATTAAATGAAAAATGGTTTCAAGAAACTATTTCGAGATTATTGTGGTCTTAGCTACTCTTTAATGGACGCAATCTCGAATATGATGCAAAAATCAAAGCTCAAAAACAGCATTTCTTACACTTGGAACAAGAATATCTCCGGATGCTGCTTTTATAGGAAACAACTCACAACAGATTTCTATTTACCGATATATATAATAAACTGATCTATGTGCTAATCAGAACTTATATTCTCTGTCTTCCAAATGCTATCATTAAAAGCATTTTTTTTTTAAATGATAACGATTTGTTTCAGACATAGCGAAATAACATAACGAAAATAATTATTATTACAAAATGTTCAAATTTTTTTTTGTGATTCGCAATTCTGATTAAATTTGATCGAAAAATATAGTGAATTAGACAATACTTTTTTCTGCTTAAAAAAATGTCATATTTCTGTAGTGAATATCCACAACCGTGCTGCCGGTTAAATGCTGTAATGATTCAGCCATTGCCTGCCAGCGTATTTTTATATAGAATGCAATAAGTTTTAATTTAAAGTTTTGTTCAAAACAACAACTGGTGGCATTCGAAAGTGAAATTTAACTCGAGAGAAGAAACAAAAAAGAAAAATAGAAGAAAAAGTTTTCAGCTGCAAGCTATTTGCAACAAACACTTGTAGCAATAAGAGGATACTGTTGCAAGAAAAATTAAATAAATTGAAATTAAAAACAACCGAAACACAATATGAACTTTAGGAGTGTTCCAAAATCGAATGGAACTTGGAGAAAAAACCGAAAATGCTTATATTGAAGAAAAACTTTTGTGATTTGGATTCAAAAATAATTCAAATTGATTTAAAAGTGATTTTATATGGGATCCAAAGTGCCAAAGTGTACTTAATATAAAGTAAAAAGATTTTAAGTACTCTGCAACTTTAAAATGTAATTTGAAGTTTTTTACGATTGAAGTAAGGTTAAAAAATTTTATTTTCAAAACGTATCATGTTCAAAATTAATTTGAAATTGTTTGTGTTAAATATAAACGGAAAAATGGTTATTTTTAATATTTTCATTTTTGAATCTTAAATAAAATTTCAAATTTTTATGATGCTTTGTAATGTTTTTCTCCCAAAAATACTTTTTTAAAACAAGCTATGCTAAGAAATAAGTCAATTGTAATTTAAATTTTGTAAAAATCTATTTCAGTTAAAATGAAATGCCAATTACAATAATAAAAGATCTCAAAAACCGAAAAATGTTTAATAGTATTTTGGATCACTCTAATCTACATATACTTACAACAGTGTAACAATTGTTGCGCGTTTCTCTTCTTTAGGGCGGGCTGCATTTTAATTAAATTGCATGCCATTTACCAGTCAATTTGCAAACTTTGATGCTGCTGTTGCACAATGAAATATATTATCACTCTTTGCAGAAGACGAGGCGGCGGCGGTCGCGCATTCTGGTATCTGGTTAAAACAGACAGATCTACTTACTGAATGACCAACTTTCTGACTCACAAACAGATGGACTGAATTGCGTTTGAGGTCTGCATAGGAAGCTGTGAAAAAATTTCTTGTTGTTCTTAATTATATGCAAAATGGTATCGCTTTTAATTTTTTTTAATAAACTCTATTTTTATATTTCAATTTCGTTTAATTTTAATTCATTTTTTTAAATGACACAAAAAGCGCGTGAATCATTGGCTTTGTTTGTGCTTGAGTGGTTCGTTGAACGATTTATTAATTTGTGCTACAAAGCTTGCACCCATGAATTCATTTATTTTTTAATTTAACTTAAAAATGCAAGTCTAAATAAAATAAAACAAATACTTTAAATAAGTCCAAGTTCTTCAATTAAATCATGACATGCAATCATAATTGGAACACTTGAAACTCTTTTATATAAGAGCAAATTTCAGCAAATTTTAAAACATTTAACCACAAGATTCTAAGGACACATTACGCAAATTATTGAAGACGATCCTAAAATATTTGAGATTCAAGCTTCAACCCATCCGTAACATGTCATAAACAGTTACTGTTATTGGCGTTGCGCAATAGCGTTCAACTGACAAAATCATTACAATAGATAACTTCAAACGTCCCTCACTTGCAACATCAAACGTGGTTAATAGCGATGTATTAAAGCAAAAGATTGATATTTCAGATTTCATATTCAACTCTGACCTTTTACTATATTAACATACATACACATAAAGCTTTTATTCTCAGGATGAGATGACAAACGTAGTGTGCGATATTTATGTATTACATAGTACCTCTAACTAAAAATTTTTAAATGAGTCGTTTGTTACCAGAACGCGACCTGATTGATTTTTTATGAAATTGTATTAACTACAAATTATTTATGTAAACCACCCCAAGAGTCCAATGAGGCAGGATATTTTGTTCCAAGCACAACACACTTCTTTCCAAAACGCGATCTGAACAGACGTTATTTGTACCAAATTGACTAAATGCTTTAACCATTCAGGTCACGTATCGGAAATAATGAATCAAACATTAAAAACGTAATAGGGTTTCAAACCACTCAGTCTTAATTCATTGATTAATTCAATTTTGCTGGATTATTGACAAGCTGTTTTCAATTGGTTTCAGCTTTCTTTTTCTTCTCGGACCTGATTCTCCAAAAGCAAAGACTCTCTTTACTGCGCCGTTGTCTTTAATTCATTTGATGTATTCGAGCTACTGCAGTCATTAGACTACTCATTTTTAACTTTTACGGTATTGATATGCAGGACTTAAGTGAAAAAAAAACATAAATCTATTATTTTTCATTCAGAACCGTCCAGATTAAGGGTCAATAAACTTTTTTTTGAATACAAATTTGCTTAAAATATCAGTTTTTGAATTATCATATGCGTCATTCTTTGTCAAGTCTAAGACCCCACCAGTGCATCGAAGCACTTCAGATGAAAAGGCATAACCAAACTTAAAATTTTCATTGAACCAATTACTTTACAATACCTTGTGGCGTTTTTGCAAATTTAAAAATGGCGGCATCAATATTGCGTCCGCAATTTTTGTAAAATGTTTAAAATAAAAAACTAAAACAAAATAAAAAAAAAAAAAAAAAATAAAAAAAATTACAAAAAAATAAACAAAAAAATAAACAAAAAAAAAAAAAAAAAAAAAAAAAATAAAAAAAATTACAAAAAAATAAACAAAAAAAAAAAAAAAAAAAAATAAAAAAAAAATATAAAAAAAAAAATAAAAAAAATTAAAAGAAAATAAAAAAAAAATTAAAAGAAACTAAAAAAAAAAAAATAAAAACAAAAAAAAAAAAATAAAAAACAATAAAACAAAAATAAAAAAAAAAAATTAAAAAAAAAAATTAAAAAAAAAAAGTTAAAAAAAATGAATATTTTTGAATTTTAAAAAATTTCGGAAAATTTTTAGATTTTGCTTTAGTGATAAAAACAATTTTGGTCCAAAATTCACCTTTTATCACTTTTTTCTCATAAATTATCAATTCTCAGAGCAATTTTCACTATGTAAAAAGTTCTTAAAATTGGCAAAAAATAAAAAAAAAACAAAAACTATTTTTATTTTAATACTTTTTTGTGGCACTTTTTGGTGTTTTTTTTGACATCATAGAAAAAAAGAAATAAATATAATAAAAATATTATTTCTCTGATTATTTTGACCATTCTAAAAACTACGAAGAACTCCGTACGATTTTTACTAAAAATTGATAATTTAGAAGAAAAAAGTGATAAATGAAATTTTGACCAAAACTATTTATGTCACTAATGCAAAAACGAAATATTTCTCGAAAATTTTTAGAATCCAAAAATATTTTAAATCATCTCCAACCTTAAAAAATATTTTTTATTAAAATACATCTAATATGGCCCCGTCTGATTTTTTCTGTTCCCGAAGCTTAAATTACCTCCCCGATGAATTCGTTTTGAGTTGGTTAAGGCAATAAAAGCACATTTGCCGAGGTTGCTCGAGGTTATTCCTGAGTCAGCCTACAATAAATGCATGGATGATTGAATCAAGCGTGCGCGTTATTGTGTTGAAACGGGTAGGACCTGCTTTAAAGAAAAAAAAAAAATAATTTTGATGAATAAATAATTTGTTTCGTTTGAGTTCCGTATACCATACACAGAATACGGAATGTTGTAGTGAACTGAAATATGAGTCAAGTGAAGCGAATAAAGCCATTGCTTGTCCCCTGATTCTGTGAACATTAGATTGAAATACCTCGATTAGTTTGAAGTAATACTGCAATGAAATTATTATGTTATATGTATGAAATTGATCCCAGTACAATATTTATTCCGACCACCCTCATAAAAGTTAAAGAAATGTACGCTCTTACATATCATATGTCATATCCAAAATGTAACTTGATTGAGTCATTTGGTACTGCTGCAATATGTTTAACATCAAAACTGATAAAAATCCCATTAAATTTTTAATTCATGTGTTCGAGCGATGATCAGTTTTTTTTCCTATCCAGTAAATACAAAAAATAAATAAATTGCTGCAGTAAACTGTTGAATGCAGTTGATTGTATATTATTGTACATTTAAAATGAGAAAACATTTTCTGTATTGAATGGAATGGGTGTCTGCTGGGGACAGGAGTTAGTTAGTCAATCAGTCAGTCAGTCAGTCAGTCAGTCAGTCGTTCGACCAACAATTTCCCTGTTTGCCTGTGTGCAATTACTGCTGCTGTAACCAGAGCAGCCAGAGCAATAGCGGCTGGCTTATGTAATTACAGAATCCGTTTTGCGATGTAATCGTTTTAATTGAACTTGTTGTGATTCAATCACTTTCAATCGATAAATCAAGTTAGTAGTTATGTATGTTATTTATAGTTGGGTTTTTAAAAACTTACTCAAAATAAATATGAGCAATAATCTCCAATTCAGTGGATTTTTTATTTTATGACGCGTTCTGCAAATCGGAAGTAGAGTGACTCGAATTTAATATAACGAAGCGCATTAGTCGATTTATAGATTTCATAATGTTATATATCAACACTTGTCCCATTAGCTGTGACATTTATTAGCTGTAAAATAAAATATTCTTTTGAAATAATTTAGAGACCTAATAAATAAACTGTTTATTTGTTCTCCTCGTAATTACTGCTGTTTTATCTTAATAAACTCAAATTTTGCGCTTCGCTTACTCTTAAGGCTAAATGTACTTGACAGTCACACTTAAATCGAAATACGAGCATTTCAAATTAAAAGTTAAACAAATAAATAAAATAATATACGAAAAAAAAAAAAATCTTTGAAAAATTTTAACGCCGCCGCCGCCATCACATGCCACAAAACCAATTCGCGTGCGATGGGGGTTGTTTATTTCCTTCTGATTTTCTTTCAATTGAATGCTGAACGTGATAAAAATCAAACACCTTGATTTACCTCCTTCATGTTATTTTTGCTTGTATGCCATCTTATTTGAATTTTACCTCAATCTGCCACAAATAATCGATACGATTCAAGTACAACAGAAAAAAAAAAAAATGGAAAAAAATATAATATAAACATTGATACGCTAATTAAACTTGTTGCTGAGGGGCGAGAGATCTTTGAGTATCATATGTTCGAAACACTTGAAACATTAAGAATCCACTCATTTTAACCCATTTTTCTCAGCATTCCTTATTTAGAGCAATAATATTTTTCAATTCTAACAAAGTTATGAATCCAGGATAACGCTTAAGATTTTATCATTGTGTGAACAGCATGAGCTCTGTGCTATTTCGTTTGACAAACTTTATTCGTAGCCATTTACTACTCGTAGATAAAAATTAATTTTCCAGTAATTAGTATCACCACGTCGTATATGCCACAATCCGTAAGTCTTTGGCCCTCATCAAGCTCAGGCTGCGACTATGACAAAATTCACAAAATGATGGGTATGAATCGTCCTTAAAGGGTCGCTCGCTTCCTTACTGATGAAACTCCGAGCGTAAAATTGATGACTCTATAAACTAATTGGTTTTTCTTCCATTGGCATAGTTGGAGCCAACACATACAACATTAACAAAAAAATATTCAACACTTTCCATTATTCGAGCAAAATCATTTTGGCTCACAATTATCGCATGCTTTTTGTTTGTGTAATTTTTCTCTTCAACGCAACGGTTCTTTCAGCTTTTTTCGTTACTCAGTTAAATAATTACGGTTCGCTATCGTCGCATGCTTTTCGTTTGTGTAATATTTCTCTTCAACGCATTTACTCAAGTTAAGCAATCGCTGCATGCTTTTTGCTTGTGTGATTTTGTTTTCAAGTCACTTGTTGATCAATGAAGCGAAGCGGGTTTGTTACTTTTACTAACTATCATATATGAACTAAATTTATGTATATAACATTCTTTAAAAGGAAAGCGCTTAAAACATTAAACGTGATTTGTAAACTTAATGAATAGTATCGAAAATCATAGAAAAATTGACATAAATACTTATGTAAAGTAACTAATAAGTTATTAATAGTCGAAACATGGCCGAAACTGTTCTACTCAGCAAAGAAAGAATATTAAAAACTTTCAATCTATTGAATAATTCCAAAGAGTTATTGGTTAAATAAAACTTTTCTGCCTGCAGCGACCTCCATGAAAAAAAGTTTTAAACCTTAATATTCCCGTATTAATTTACATGAAAATACAAAAAAGATTGATGCTTGGGTTTGTCAAAATAGCTGTCAATGAATCTTTAACTTTGGAAAAAAATGACTATACTAGTTTCATCCATTGCTAACTGGAATCCTCAGTGACCTTTAACCGATTAGCTTACAATTCTCAGTGTAAGGCTGCCAATATACATATGTTGGCTGTACTGTGAGATGCTTGATACGATAATCATTTACTTGTGTTCTTACGAAACTGAACATCAGTATTTCTGTGATGTTCAAAACTGTTATCGATAGGCAATCGCAAACACCAAAACCAAAAAAAAAAAATCCTGGAAAAATAATACGATGCTTTCATTTATTTTGACTGCTCGGATTTTTGTGTGTTCTCTACCTCCTCGCGGAGCATATTGCCTCCATAAAACGATTACAGCGTAAACGATCAGTAGCAAGTGCCTTCAATGGTCTCCAAAGTTTCTCCGGTCAACGTATTTCCCGCGCTAGCTAACGCTTTCACTATGGCTTAGAACAGTACCGTTTTTACCAATGATTGCCGGCAGACTTCAGTTGGTGATTTCCGCAACGTCCAATCCACTTTCATTTTTGCCGTTTGATTTCAATGGAAATCGGATATTGACGGAATCAGGAGAGTAATTTGGCATTGGAAATGGTCCTGGGGAAAATTTTCAGAATTCGGCAAATTGTATTTGCTGAACAAGAACGAAAATTGTTGCAATATTTTATATGTGGATGGGTGAATATAGACGAGACTTCCATTAAATTTAAACACATTGAAACAGCAGCACTATCATAACCAAAATGATTTTCGCAAAGCGTCATTTAAATTTTAAAACACAGCTCACAGTTTAAAGTAGACATCATAGATAACAGTAACACAATAATCGCATGATAAGTTCATGTTAAACTGTTGTGTACGAAAATGGGCTAAAATCACAATTATTTTTTTATATATTTCACATATTTATAAGTACCAATCCTACACGAATTCGAATGCATATTCATATTTATTTGTGTTGTTTTTGTACTAATTCTCAGTAGAAGAATTGCTCGTTCCATTGCTTTCGTTGCTTATTTTTTACACATGTTGTCTATAAGCGTCAAGGCCTATCGCGCTCACTTCCAACTCGTCCGCTATCAAACACAAAGGAAAAAGTAAGGCATATTCAGCCTTTCTTCTTTCGACACATATGAATGCCGATATTTTTTAATATTCAAAATCAAACGTCTGATTGCTAGTACATGTTTAAGGCTAGCAAACTGTATTTGTCACCAAATTAATATAAACTACTTGAGAATTATAAAAAGAAACGAATCCTAAGAATATGTAGAAATTGAGAACAAACTTTCTGGATTCTAGTGTAAGGCGTGCAATTGCATGGCATGTTCAAAAAATCTCAAATAAAACAAGTGTCGACCGTGTCGACCTGCAATTGGAAGGCACAAAATCCTTTTTCAATGATCCTACAGAAGGCCTTGCCATGAGCATGCATTGAGCATTCTCCAACTGGGTTGCTGCTTTTTTAAATCCTTTTTTTTATCTTATTTTGATTGAAAATGTTTATTCAATTGCTTCAATTAGATTTTTTATAAAATGCGTCAGCGAATGCTCTGACATTAGTTGCAGCAGATCATGAGCACCAGAACCTATACCAGCATACATCAGATTCCAATTCAAAGTCAAATCTACCTCAGAACGACACGTTCGACTGACACGCAGCTGCGTTCGTCACTCGCCACCTCATGCTGTCAACAGATGGAGCCGAGCCGGTGCCACTGCTTGCAATGGCAATTAAAAATCCTCTTTGGTTTTGTTTTTCTTTCAATGTTGGCAATCCGTTTCAATTGAATTGTACCGAGTAGTTTTTCCATTTGATTTTTATTTCCCTTTTCTTATTTTTCAAATTTGTTTATGTATATTTTTATTATTTATTTAACCAGGCAATTTGTGTGTTAGCCTGCGTCTTCAACTTGTTGCTGTTACCTAATATATCCAGAACTGCCTGCCCCTTCTATCCATCATATTAACAACTGGTATACTTTTTCCTGATTTGGATTTTAATTGTTTTTCTCAGTGACGTCAAACGTAACCGTCGTCGTTGCTGTGTGCGCGCCGCCCGATCCATCTGTGGAATGTTCAATAGTTTTGAAATTTATTTCATTTAAATTTTATGATTGTTTTTTTTTTATTTCTTTTTCTAATTTTTAATTTTAATTGCAGCAAGCACAAGTATAAATAATAATAAAAAGAATCTCAATATTAATTAGGTGATTACGTGGAGAGCATTCATTTATCTTGAAAATTAATTATGGGTTATTTACGAAGTGTGAGTTGTGAGTTACAGGGTGTTCCGTCGATACGAGCGAGTATGCTATGAATATTCATTTAATTTGCTCTGTTTGCATAATTGGCAGACACTTGTTTGGTTTATTGCTTTAAGTGACAGTAAACGTATGTGCCGTCGAATGATATTTTATATATGAAATGTGCGAAAAATTTGCTCATGCAGTTGGAAATTGATGTTACAATGAAAGCAAAAACTTATGAAATTAATGTCTGTTTTATATTACGATATATTCCGCTTGGGTGGAAGACAAAAGCTAAAATTAAATATAATCCAAAAGTGATATCTTAAATGATGCCTGGAAGGCAAATACAAACGGTACAAATGAAAAAAAAAAATAAAACATCAATAAAAACACACATAGTTGAATTAGCAAAAGCAAAGAAAAATCAAACTAAATCATAAAAAATGGGATATTTAACTTAAAAAAATATTAAAAAAACTATGCAATAACCTTCTGTAGCATAAATATGTTGTTTTGAAAAAAAAATTACTAAAATGGGTCAAGTATATTTTGCGCCAAAGCGTTACAAACCATTTCCATTTAAGTAATTTTATATAAATAGTATAGATTATAGATATAATTATGAGTTCATGCACTCACCTTAAGGTAACTGAAGTTGATATTTTGTTCTCGTACCACAAAACTTAGTCAAACGGTAGCGAAAAAATGAGACCAGCTGATCACTTCCCCTAAAAATAATATTTACCAAATTTAAATCAAAGATATTACGACTACTAAAAGCTGACAAAAAAGAAAAAAAAAATTAAATATATGAAAAGAATGCCGAGATTAGAAAGAGCTGAACAATATGGGTATCAGTTGATAGACTGATAGATTTTTTAAAAAATAATTATTCTCTAAATAATTTTATAGGTTTCAAATCGATCGAATAGTTCTGAGTTGAAACAGCAATAATTTGAAATAGAGCAGATGTTGGCAAGAAAAACGTTTAATCGCAATAATTGGGCGATTTCTAGATCGATTTAAATATTGAAGGCATTAATTGATAATCAATTTATTGAACTACCATGCTGATATAAAAATACATAATCGTTCCAAATATTAACAAAAGAAAAAAATTTCAAAAAGTTGCTTGTTTTGATAAATCTAGAAATTACTTAACTCAGCCAACCAAATTTTGAACTCAATTCTTGTTCGCTTACTATTTATAATTAAATCACTCGCTAAAAGTATTTTCACTAGTACTCTCGTAAATAATTTGACAAAGGATTTAGCCAAAAATTTAACTAACAAAGCACAGAAATGCACTTAATGTATGTTTTAATAAAACAAACCAATTAAGAAACTTCACTGACAGAAACTCACTTTCCGCCACATTGTGGTACGCGCGTAGTACAAAGAAAACCCACTGTTACTTATGAGTAACAAATTCACGGTACAGTAGTACCAACCTTGCGACGCTTAAAGTGGTTAATGTAGTGCCAGCGAAATTTTGATTGAAAAATAAAAAATATTTCCTTCAATTGATTTTAAAATTTATGCGACGATAAAGTTAATTTTCAAAAGTGATTTTTAAGAAAATATTTTGAAGTAAGAAAGCCGAATTAGGGTGGGACGATTTTATAAAGACGATTTTTCCATATGAAAGACGCTTAGTTTTTTAAACTAACAAGTTGTTCCAGCTCTTCATTTTGGGTTTGCTATCGTTATTCTTGGCAGCATGCTTTGATTTTTTAGGATTCTAAGCAGCACCCGTCTTGGCACTAGCAGCAGACAAAGCTTTTACTAAGGCACGCACAAATTCTTCCAACTTATTAGCTGGCGTCTAGAGTTGATTCAAATTGAGATTCGATTGGATGTAGCTTACGGAATAACTTGCTAAAACTATGGTGAAGAGATTGTCTCTTATATCTGTTGTTTTCTGCCCTCATTTGAATTATAAGATTTAGGTAAGTGTACGCATTTTATAGTTGGCGTGCTCTGGAACAGAAGAAATCAACCCAGGGCTTATATAAAAAAATAGCAGCTATTAATGATCTTAGATACTGAGTTTTTTGGAATATATAATGTCAAAGATAAATCATTGCTGTGATTCTTATCTGCTTACAAAAGCTAAGAGTATTCTTATGTAAGAATACAAAACTTTAATGGCTTTCGTAATTCACCGGACCATCATCATCAGCATTATAATTAAATTTTAAAATTAATGCGCTTAAAGCAAATCATATGACGACAGATCACAACGAACAAATTCAATGAATTGAGGTCCGTCTTTTAGAAAAATAGAAAAAAAACAAAAATGCTGTCGCATAGCTCAAAGCTTCAAGAAATTGTGATTTTCCTCCCATTAAAGTGAACATAATCTTAAATCTAGAAAAAATATAATAAAATTAATTAAACGCTGAGACCCCAACAAATTACAACACTTTTATGTAATTAAAAATTATTTGAAAAATTTCTCACGATGCCCGTATGTTGTACGACATGGTGTAACTGTTCTTGTTGTTGCTTACAGCCTCCGAGAATGTTTACATCGCATTTATTTTCTCGCTTTCAAAATCATGGCCAAGAACTTTTTTTTTACAAAATCATGCTCATCACTATGAATGAAATTTTAAAGAGAAGAAAAATTATTTTTTATTGTAGAGAATTTTTTTTTTCTAAATTAATGTCTTCTGTTTAATATCGAGCGTTTTTAGCCGTTTGTCGACCTTTAAAAATTCTGTCTGGCAGTATGCCGGCTTTTCATGTCATTTAATTGTAGTAAAGGTGGAACATAGTCGATAAGTTGATAAAGATTTTATTGCTTAAATGAAATGCAATTTCGAAAATATATCCATAATAACATATTCAGAGTTTGGTGTATATTCGATGATGTTTCATATCAGTGTCCTATGGAAATCTGAGTTCTCACAGTGTTAATATGAAGTCTGGCCGGCACACTTAGAAACACCAGTGGTTTCTTCGACTGGCGTTGGAATATTGTAGCGTTGCAGGTACTTTGATGGTATCTACGTCCTTGAAAAAACAACATTTCAGCACTGATTTCAGTTTCCCGGATTAATTAGAACACTCAAAATATCACACGGCGGATGGTGAAGCTCACAGAATTAACTTTTCGCTAGAAATTAGCGTGCCAAAATGGTATTGTGAGTAAATGCGATGTCATGCAACAAGAACTAACTTTCCGAATCTTTGTATTCTGGGCGCACGCGTCGAATTCTTGACGTCAAACGCTGCAGAATTTCAAGGTATAATACCGCCGAAACTCGTAATACATCAAACTCTTGCTACCGTAAAAGGCGATCAGCATTACTTTGATAAAATTTCACTAATTTCTTTGGGGTTTTTGGCCATCGTCTTCAACTGACTTGTGTTCTTTGTGGAAACGTTTATGCCAGTCGAAAACTATTGCTCGCCCTTAAAATTTTTGCAACTATACGTGCGTTTCAGTGGTATTTAGGCCTAATTGGGATTGAAATCTTATTGCGCCATTTTGATTTGCCGACACCATTTTTTTTGAGCTGTCACGCGGAATATTATTACTTAGACATTTGACAAGCCAGGTCAGCCAACAATAAAAGTCAATAACACATTTTCAACAATATATAATGTTTGCAGAAAACGCTACTCTTTCTGGGGGGTGGGGGATATAGATTCTGAATGGAAAATTGTCGCTGCTGAAGGCAGTTGTAGTTCGGAGCATACTTGCTCCGAAATTGACAAAATTGTAGTACACTTACTGTGTGTTCACTTCCAGCTTAAAGTTAAGAACTTATCTCGTGAGTTCTTTCTTTCCCCCAAAAATTATATATTCTATTTATAATGTAATATTATTAAAAGTATTATTTTTGCTGTATAATATCAGGCTTAATAACTGCCAAAAATCTTAATCAAATATTGAAAATAATCGATAATCATCAGCAACAACTTGAACTTTCAATGTTCATGATTATTATCGTTGACTTTTTCCATCCACACATTACCCTCGTATACTGTTTGCTTGTAATATACCAAAACAAAGTTTTCATGTTTGCTAAATTTTTTGTTCCTTGTCATGTTTTCGTGTTTTAAGTTCTCTTCTGAGTTATTTATTTGTGGGTTTTTTTTTTCCTATACCAATGTATTCGTGTAATTAAAAAGTTGTGTCCCTCACAATTCGTTTTAATGTACTGCTTGCCATAGCATTGACACTGACTAAGCCAGCTAGATAGACCCCTATTACACAACTTGATTCAGCCAGATCAGTTAACAGTCGAACATTAGGAATGGTTTCGCGCTATTTGGTATTCGTTTGCTATGGGATAACTTGGGAAATGTCAATGAACACGATTCTTTCCATGGCGTCGTCCCAGCGTTGATTAGACCACGAATTTGTTAAATTTATGTATGTAGGTCTCTCTCTGTTGGCTTGTAGAGAAAAAAACATTGCGTGTTTGGTGGTAATCACGGCATTCGATTATTTACTTTAGTTTAGTTTAGTATAATGTATCGTATATTTCGCTTATGTTTGCCACTTTATTTTTAACTAAATGCTTTTGCTGCCTTTGCCAATATATTAAATAAAATAATCTCTTAAATAATGATGTCTATAAAGGGCAGCTTAATTTTTGATGCGAATATTAAATGTTTGTTAATATTGACAGCATATCTAAATTATTAATTTTATAAATCAAAACTTCTGTCTTTTGTAGCGTCTTGACCTTTGGGTCATATGTGCAATGTCAAATTGCTTATATTACTAATGTAAAAAAAATGGGCAATAGTTAACCCAAAAGCAACAATTGTTGACAGAATGTTCAATATATTTGCTCTAATTACAATTGTTACATTTAATTTTTAGTTGTGTTATTAAAATTACGAATAAAGCTAACAATTAGCTTTATATAATTTTTGTATTTGTACATATTACATATTAATATATAAATAAATAACCACCAATAAAATGATTTACATTCCTTACATAATAAATAGACCTTACAAAGTGCTGTCAATAATGCCGGATATATCATGAAATTGATAAAAAAGAGCATTCAAATGAATTACACTAAAACCACACTCAACTAACTCTTTAATGTTTTGCAATTCGTAATATTTAAAGTTTATGCGTTCGCGTTAATGTTTGCCAATGTGATTACCATGACCACCCGCCCGCCTACGCCTGTTGCGACGACTGATGCGGTATTTGTGTCATGAATTGCATTTTAATATGCATTACACGTAGTGCGTTTAAAAACAATAGAAGAATAACAAAATAACACATAAAACAAATATAATTAAAAATAAACAAATCAACAATTAAAGTGTGCAACTGCTGAAACTTTTTTTATCCAAACTAAATGAATTTAAATTTTAACTAAAAACAAATACAGTCGCACTCGCGTATAGCACTACAGGTACTCTTGATGTTTTCAATTAACATTTTGTTAAAATCAACATTGTTGCACATCAGCAAATTTTGAGGTGTGTTCCGAAAAATTTGTTGCGAACTACATTGACAATTGTGCGTTTTTGTAGTAAGAAACGGTTTTACTCAAACTACCCAGCCAACCTATCGTTACCGATATTGTAATAGCTAAATTCTGTATGTCCAAATTATTATTATAGTGTTGGGCATATGTTTTATAAAATGTTCAATAGTTCTGTATAACAAAGGAATACTGTAAATTCGCTATCCAAGCTCATAATCATCGATCTTAAAACTAACACTGCACTACGTTGCTAATGGAAACCAAAAATGCGGTCCGACGTGAGTGAGTAAACAACACAAATACAAACACCGGTTTTTCATTTGAATCATTACGAGCGTTTGAATACAAATCGCTAACAATTTGTCCAGCATCGACCGCATTCAATATTGCTGGAGGCGTATGTACATAGCTGTATGCATGTGTTGGTTTGCACTTGTACTTAATTTGTGTTAGTATTTCTCCTTATGGTGGTATGTTATTGTAACGATTTTGTAAACAATTACATTGCGCATATGAAAGTAAAATGCAACGAAAGAGCAAAATTTATTTGTTGATTTTAAAATGTTTGCATTTATATTTTTATACTTTTATTCTTCTTCAGTTAACCCATTTGGATTTATTTGTAAACTGCGTCACTACCACAGCGCAGCAGAGTGATTTTAAGTTGCGAATTACTGCACTCCATTGGACGTTTTGACCACACCTGTGCACTCGACAGTGTAGATGCCCAACCCCTTTTGCTACTTTTCATTTTAATTGAGTTTAATTTATCATTTCGAATTTTGTTTATTGTATGGCTAAACTTTATAAATTAAATTTATTTGATTTGATTTTTCAGTTCATTGTAAAGGTGTTTTTAAATAAACAAATAAGCTATACAAAGTAAAGGTGTAACATCTAACCCTCGCTAACTTGTTTTTTAAAATTCTTGAACTTAATTCTAATGATATTTAATGATTCATTTGTGGATGCGTTAATTTAAAAAGTTTTCTAAACTGTATACTGAGTTTCCTGCTCATCAGAAAAGACAAATCAAGAAAAAGCTGCACTATTTGGCAGTCATTTAAAATAAAAATTTGTTTAGATAAATGTGATAAATTATTTATAAAATGATTTGGATTTAGTTTCTTTAGTTTGCTTAAAAGTAAATTTTTGATTTTAAGTTAAAATTGAAATTTAAATTTTGGCTTACAAAATCTTTTTTGGGTCACTTGCTTTTAAATTAAATAAAAAAAACCGTTTTTATACATGTGAGAGGTCTGCGTGAATGCGCTTGAAACGACCGTCAAGCCATTAGCCTATCGAGCCTTACGAACGCAAATCACGAATTAAATCATAGCAAAACAAAAAACCGATCAAGCGAGGTGAGTGCTGCACTCACAAATAAAATGTTCTGCGAGTTAGAGCGAGTTTAAGCACTCGTAGTTTATTGCATTCGACACCCAGTGACTTTTCAGCTCAGAATCCAAGCCCGAGGTCACTCATCTTTGTAGCCGTTTCTATGACCATTACTAGGACCCATCGATTGACATCTGTCTTTTCCAGATCGGACCAACTTTAAATTCCACCCAATCACTTTTTCTTAGACAACTCGAAACCCAAACCCGAGGTAACTATTTTATTGGCCGTTATATGACTAACTTTAGTTTCCCATATGTATTTGACCCAAAATTTTTCCAAGTCCCTTATCAGTTTGTTGTTAATGCTTTGTATGCAATTCTGCATTAATTGCTTTTTCTCAGGTACGGTGTTGTTAATGTTTTTGTATGGCTTGAACAACATTGACACCAAAATACGAATCACAAGTCATGTTGTTTTGTGCTAGTCTGCTTATAAATCGCACAATATCAATTGAACCATTGTACTGGACAGCAAGTACACTGATCCGTTGCCAGAACGAGTGCACTCACGCAGACCTCTAATTTATATGAGAAAATCTATAGAGCTGTAGGATTTCTTGTTACTCATAACTTAAACCACTTTAGTGGTATCTTATAGAAATAGTTTTTTTTCTAGGCATCAGTGAATATTTGAGAACATATTTAACAAAAAAGCTTATTAAATTCTTATATTTTTAAATTTTATACGCAATAAATAATACATGCAATAACTTTGAAACCTTATTTGCTGTGATACTGTGGCTACCTTATTTATTTTTCATATCTGAGCATAACTTTTTCAGCACAAAACGAAACTGTCCAAAAATGATGATGAATGATAGTTCTAATTTTGTGAAATGTATGTGCTCTTAATAAAAAACGAAGTACCAACTATGATATCATAAGAGTGCTGTTCATATTTTGCATTTTCAATATTAGAGTATCTATTAATTTTTTATTTATGTGCTTTCAGCGATAAATAAACGAATAAATGTTGACTTTATTAGTTATGTGGCTTTAATAATAAAGAAAATATAACAAGGATTGTTTCGTTATGTTCGGCCGTGAATGACTTCAAATATCGTATTTCTTTAATGATACACCCGCAGATTGAAGAATAATGGACGGACATATTGCGTTAATAGCATATATAATGTTTAACATTGTTATTAGTAATCTTACATTTATTTTTGTCCAGTGGTCTGAAAATTTCAACTAACGGTCAGCTAATGGGAAGAGACCAGGGGATTCCGATAAATTTTCAACGCTTAATATGAAAATGGGGGTAGAACCCCCCAAAAAAGATGTGTATGGCCATTTTTTCTAGCAAAATTGCAATACAAAATTTACACCAAGATAAATCATAGGCTTCACACCAGTCATGTATGCCCTGCTATGTGATCTTAAGTCAATGGAAGCGTGGATGTTGCACTTTGTGTTGGCGCAACCACTGACACGACTACGCTTGATAAAACTTCAATTTCCGATATCTTGGAAGATGATAGAGCTACGGGGTTAGTGCCCATGGTTATTATAAAATCGCCAAAAATTGGAGGTTTCATCCCTTATTTTCTGAAAAACTATACGTGATCAGCTTAAGTGCCCAAATAAGTGCTGTATAGCTGTACTTTCAGACCTTAGTTAACACTGACATTCATAAAAGTTTTACAAATTCTTTTTCTTAAAAAAGATGACTAGACAATAGATGAATCTTTCTTGGTATTCGGTGACGTATGTTACGGCTATTATCATTTATATACAATTTTATATATACAATTTTATTTTATATTTTTTTATAAATATAGCCTCATCAGAACAGTATTGGTTCATTTGTTTTAAGTGAGATTTGAACCTCGCATTATATTAGAACAGCCGCTCGATCACTTGAGTCATTGGTTTGCTAACCTTCAGTTGTAAAAAGTGCGCTTTTTCATTACGTTTGACAAAACGAAATTCTCTCATGTTACGTGCTTGAAATGCTTATATTTTCTTATTGGCACATTTACGTTGAAAAGAGGTTAGTTACATTTTTATGTAAATTTCTATAATATAGTACAAAGAGGACTAAAATATGTATCAATTTATGTCAATACAGCAGACTGTAGCGCACCAATAGCAAAACAAGTAGTAGTTACTGGTGTATGTCCTTAAAAATATTTCAAAAAGTTTAGATTTTAAAGATGTCCATTGCACGAGCAAACTAATTTAATAAAATTTAGTTTTTTCCTAATAACTATGAGTCTTTCTTAATATTTGGACCATATCTTTATAGAAGCATCAAAAAAAACATTTATTCTCGAAAAAACACTCAACATTTTTATTTGCCAAATTAGGGGTGATTGCCCTCTACTAGATCCAAAACTAAATCTGAATGGATGTGGAGCTTTGGAGATATCACAAAAATTTGATATTTAAAATTTAACACTACAGTACCGAATATATTGCGGAAAATACACAGAATTTATTTCTTACATTGTAATATTTGTAAATTGTCTTATTATTAATTTGCAATTTTAATTAAAATTTACTCTAAGTGCTTTTGCTTTAAAAAAAAAAAATAAAAAAAAACTCTGGCAATCCTGGCACAAAGTAACAACATTCCATTGTTTCGCTTTTTTTCATAAATTTTCGCTTGGTTGTGCCTTTTTTTGGCTTTTTTTGCGCGCTTGCTCAGCTGTTTTGTTGTATGCATACTTGAAAAGGTCGTTTATGCTCCAAAAACACGACACCGTCAACAGAATGTACCACATATTTTTTAGGTGGTAACAGCAAGAGCGAAAACTAAGGAAAAATACATTGAATATTCACAGTAGATGAAATAAAACCGAATTTGACTCTGTGTTTTTTTATTAAAGAAACTTGAGCCAGTTTATTTTGGTACTGAACATTTTTGACTAATTTTAAATAGTATGGGTACATTGTATTGTTTGCTTTGCATTAGCTTTATAAAAAAAAATACTGGAAAACAGGAAAACAAAGTGAAGTTTCGTGTACTAAAATAATCATTTGAAATGAATTATTAATAAATTCAAGTATCGTAAAGGAACAAGGCATTTTTATTAATTATTTAAACTTAATTTTTACTGCCATATTTAATAATATAATATAGGTCAATTTGGTTTTCTACTACTGATGAAAAAAATAACAAATGAAAGACTTCATATTTGTGAATGAAAAAAAAAAAAAAAATTAAAATGTATAAAAAATTTTTGTGTGTGAATAATTGAAATAGCGCACCGTCGTGGTTTTATATTTCATTTTTTTTTCTGCTTGGGTAAGCAGAAATCCGTTGACAACAAACTCACTAACAACAGAGCCGCTGTCAAACTACAGCTTACAGTATATAACTGACAATTGATTTTATACAAAGCATATGCTTCGATCGATTAGCCAAAATTTATGTGGCTTCGCCCACATATGTGTTTCTTCCGTTTATTGTGCCCTAAATACAAGGTATAATAATTTTGTCATTACGTTTGTAACGCATAGATAACTTCCTATTGAATAGCTTCTCTGTCAATAACTTAAATTGAGAACTTAACTATTTCAGCATCACAAAATATTTCTTTCCAGGCGGCACTCTTTAAAAATCCAAAAATTAATTTTTCGTTATACTTTCGATTTCGATTTACGCAGGTTTCATTTATAAACTTTTGTAATGTTACTACGAGTATAAATATATGTATTTGGTTTAATTTCTAAATAAAAAAAGCAACCGGAGTCTAATTTCACTATATTTACACAGTGTTTGTTCTGAATGAAGTTTGATACCTAGTAACTTTTTTCGCTGTTGATAAACCAAACAAAATACTTCCCTGACAAAACTTAAGTAATTAATTTTTAACCACAATGCATCGCCGAAACTTTTTCTACGATATTTTGCATATAACGATCGGACATTAAAATATAAAGTTATGGCGGAAAATTTTCGGTGGTTTTGACAGAGTGCTGAGAGTTGAGCGTTTTTTAGCGTAGGAAGTTCTCAAAAAAAAGGTGACACTTACTACAGCATTCCATTTGTAACTTTACGTGCTATTTCGTGATCTTATTAAAATTTCTTATGGCACTCTCATTTTCCTGATCATAAATTTTTCCGGCTTGATTTTGGAACGTCCTTCCCACAAATCCACGAGATATTTCTCAACCAAACGCCTGTTTAAAAATCTTTTAATTTTCCTGCAGCATGCTGTCCCATTTTGGCGCCAAGTTGTGCGCATAAACAAACGCTTATTTTCAACAACTGTGCAGTGCGATCCGGTAGCATGGATGATAACTTCTTCGGCAGTTTTGCTGATAGCTGGGTTCGATCCTCAAAGCTGACCAAGAAAATTTAATTATCGCAATTCGTAGACCATGATTCGAGAGTATAATTTGACAAGAATAGCTGCTTTCACCTTTTGCCATTCGGCAAAATATTCTAGGCTCTTGTCATTGCTTAATTCCCTATGGACAAAATGCGGTGGAGCTATATGGCTGGCAGCTCATCCAAATTATTTTTGATATTACAACAAAAATCAAAGTTAAAAAGAAAAGTTAAAAAAAAAATTAATTTTGAGCAGCCAAAAATTAAAATTTTAGCTGATGAGATTTGCATTTACTAATTATTTGAAAACAGTCTAACTTTACTGTTGAAAAATAAGAACGAATCTGTTTTTAGCTTCATTTAATCTTTCAACATTTCCAAAATGCGCAAACAAATTTTCTGGAACGATTCTTTTTCATTTCATCAAGTGATTGAATTTTGAAAATAGATTGGGCATATTGGTAACTTCAAAAATACCATATATCTGAGGAAAAGTTTATGCAAGTTTTTGACTTAGAAAACTTAATAATTTAACATAAGATAAGGCACCAATATTTTTTCATAAATAAAAAGACCAACTATTAAATATTTCCAATTCGTTTTAAATCAAAGCCACTTTTAAAATTAAAGATTCATAATTTCGTCATAAAGTAAAGCCCTTTCTTGACTGCGTACTCGAATGTTGGTGCTTGAAAGTGGTGAAAGTAGTAGTGCTCCGCTATCCTGTAGTGTTTTGCGGCACATGTTACATCAGCAAGAAGTGAACGCTCTACAACCTGGGAGAAGAAAATAGAAAAGTCTTTTCTTGGATGTTTAAATTGTAAATGATTGCACCTAACAACTGGCAGGCTCTTTATAATCGTCATTGCATGCATATTTGCTTTAAATTGGGTGAGTGCACTTGAAAGACGAAATAGTTTCATTCGATTCCACTTCATGTAAAGCTTCACTTTTTACGACGCTCATACGTCATAAGTCTTAAAATAGAAATGAAAATTTATGTGAAGTTGATATTTGCCAAAGAAAGAGGAAACAAAACATTTTTTTTCAGTTTTTTTTTTTCTGAAGTGGAACTTGGTACTTTACCATCACTTCAGACAATAAGAGACCACTTACCATTAGTTGATGTTGGAGGAACTCGTACATTCATTGTGTCTGGTTATTTTCAAAAAAAGATTTTGCTATGCAGGGTCAAGTGCTGCTTGCTGTCTTTAACTTTCACTTTAATGAAAATATGAAAAAGATTTTAATTTTCTGTTAACTGGGCAAAAGAAATATCATTTCGTCCAAAAAAGGTGCATAATTCCCGTATACATTCGGAAGGGTGTCTTATTCACGCAGACATTTCTTTTTTTGGGTCTATTTTCTATTGAAAAATTTACCTTATTGAACATAAACGCGAATAAATTTCCATTTTTCTTTGTATGGAATGATATACGAGCAAAGGTGACTCAATAAAAAACAGAATGTCCTTCACGAAATCAAGTCTTTGGGTTGAATCATTAATCGTATTCATCTAATCTAGCATCATCAGGTATAGTATTTGTGGTATTGGAAGCAATACCACAAAATGAGCTCGAGAGTGTATTTGAATCACTAGTTAGTCGCTGTAGAAAGTGTATTTTATCAGAAGCAGAATATTTTGAATAAAAATGAGATCTTTGAAAATGTTTCGTTTAATTTTATAGCTTCATTCTATTAAAGGTCTCTCAGCTACCAATATTGCGAAATGGTTTTCGCGAACTCTCAAAACTACTTTCGTGTCGTAAACCAAACAGTACCGACTGACCTGTATCAGCCCCTTCACCAAGCTGTGAAACTGTACTTAAGTTATGTTTCGCATAATCCGGTTGCGAATCATAAGCACGTTAAAATTTCCTTTCGCAATGTTGCCACCCAGCTGTGATGTGTCTTATTCCGGGTAATTTTTGTTAAAGTATATTTTTTTAAAAGATATTATTAATACTAGTAATATAAAAAAGTAATAATTAGGAAAAAATAAAGTAATTTAGTTCAAACAGTACTAAAATTTATTTACTTAGCTCAACTTAAAATTGTCGTCACACAGTAGTTATTAACAAAGCCGCATACATAAAAAGCAACCTTCGTAAAAGCGCTAAGTGTTCAAAACTGTTAAACTCTTTAACGCGCAATATTTTATGGCCTAAATTATTGCCACAAAATATGAATCCAGTGAAAGGGTACAAATATATTGCCTTAAATTTTTTTTTAACATTGAAAAATTACCATGTTACCAATTCCTCAAAGCGAATGTCACGAATTTGCAGCTTTCAAATGCACAATTCCGCAAACTTTTTACCTTTTTCTTTTTTAAAGCGTTTCACCTACAAAAACAAAGCTACAAAAGCAAAGCGTGTGGGTTTCATCACTTGCTATTAAATTAGTTTTTATTGCTGCATTGCTATTACCAACTACCAGCAACAAACATTATCACCGCCAGCGTTGAGTCTGATTACTTTACCACGGTAAATGCCAGCCAGACTTGCTATCTATGCTGCTAGCCTGGTCTGGCCTAATATGTATGCTCGCCAATGCATTCAAGCATTAGATGCGATTATTTAGTTTAAGCTGGTGCATCTAGTGATTAACGTACAAATAATATCAAGCAAAAAATATTAATTGTTGTGTTGGAAGTGAAAACGGTTTTATTGGCAAAACTCAATGCTCGAAAATAGCCTTTAAGTTTTCCGATTCTGCCATCTATTACTTACAGACCTTTGAACAGTCTTGTCTTAATTCATCCTTAAATGTATTTCTAACATATCACTTGAATGTATCGATAAATTTATACCTTTCTATCTTGGTAACTTACAAGAATATCACAAAAATCATATCAAATACATAAAATCGATATTCATGAGATCGAAAAACAATACCTTGTCCCTAATCTGAGTTCATCTAAGTCGGCAATTTCAGCAGGTGTAGGTTATCGTATTTGTAAAGTTTTGTAACATGTTTTATTTTTTATCCGTAAATCGTGCACTTTGATACTACAAATACAACTTAACGTCTTGATTTGTATCTAAAATTATGGCAAGCGCAATGTCTGTCGTTTCGTACGTCCGTAAAAGTCTTTCTCACCAACCGACACTATGGTAACATTTAGTTTGCAAATGAAATTAGGTTAATGTTTCGGTGGTAAGTGTGGGCAATTTAAGGTGTTTTGCTTTTACCGCTGCGATTGAAATCAATGGAGATTCTTTAGCTTTACTTTCTTTTTGAGAATTGTATTTTGGCTCTAACATGTCTTGAAAATAAAAACAAACTTGAGGTACATTCATCATACATCATAACTCATTATCAGTGAAATATTGAATAGCTTTGACATTTCTCAATAGATTTCGGAAATTTGTATTTTCGAAATTTAGTTTTGAAAAGAATAACGATTAAGTGCCCATCACATTAGCCAGCGTCTCGGGTGATATCGCTGCTATTTTGGCTCGAATGCTGAATTTGTGCTCTTTTATGGGCTTTGGCTTTTTGACATAAACTTTACTTTTCAAAAAACCTCACAAAAAGAAGTCCGGTGTAGTAAAATCCGGAGATTTTGATGGCCAGTCAATATTGCTGTTTTTCGAAACCACATGCCTCAGGAACTACCGACGCAAAAAGTTCATTCTTGAGCGTGCAGTGTGATATGTCGTGCTGTCTTGTTGGAACCAGAAGTCTTCCAGACATTTTGCACGCATTTGCGGTAACCCGAAATGGCCAAGAGTTCGAAACCCAATGATAATTTCGGAGTAAACACCGGCCCAAAGAGTTAATTTCTCTTTGTGCAATGATGTTTCGGTAATTATGTGAGGATCGGTGGCCCAAGAGCGACAATTTCGTTTGTTGACGGCGCCAGAGCTTGTGAAATGCGCAGTTTTCGACGATATACACACTGAGTTAATACGACTTAGCGATGACTTTCAATTTAAAGTACCACTAATTCTACACGTTTTTTTTAGCTACATCAGTGCATGACGCCGATCGGTTGAGAATTGTCAAAGTTATTATATATTTCCTTTTGTGGTGTATCGGAACAGAAAATAATATAAATTATTTTACTTAGTTTATAGTTCAGCTCAAAGGCTTCAAGCTCACTGATGATTCCTCTAAGAAATAGATGAAACTAGTCTGACTTGCCTTGGACAAGTTTTTTTGTTTTTTTTTTTTTATTTTGTTGTTGTAATATTCTTTAATGCTATCACAGAGTAAGCTCAGTAAAATAAATGTTCTATTGAACAGATTAAGATGGCGCAGCTGTCAGTACACAAAAGTCAAACATTTTAGAAGAAAATAATAATTAAAAGTTTTCCTCATTTTATTAAATTTTCAAGCTTAAGTTCACTACACTTCGAAATTGAGAAAAAAAGAAAAACTACTGCAAATTTCGTAGCGCTAAAGCTGTGATACAATTTATGTGTGTAATTCCTTAACTGGCTTCAATAACCCTCTAGTTCTTCACCACAAAAAATATCACCGGTGATGAATGTAATGATGTAAACATATCTGACACAAAGTAAAGTGTGCAAAAGATACACTTACGAGTAAATTTAGGTCGAACTTTAATAGTAAATGAAGGGAAATCAAAGCTTTTCAACTGAAAAATACAAAACTATCAAACGGTTGCAAATAAGTGACATGATGTGCTCCATTTGAAGGTGGACTACCTCCATTTACACAAAAGATTCAGCAACAGTAGCCAGTTGTAGATTATTTTTTGTTTTTATTTTCTTTCCATAACTGTTTTACACCACATACACACACACATGGTATATGGTTTGTGGTATGTGGCATGTGATATGTTAGTTACAGAACATATATAGATAGATACGATTGTGTTTATTCCATTTAATACTCTTTGTTGTGGGAGCTATACCCATTCTGACACTTGTTGTCTATGGGATTCTTTTGCTTTTTGTTAAAATTTCAAATTTAGGAAGTTTATGTGTGTTGCTCGTTCATATTTGAATTTGAAAGTATGAGTAATGAAAGTTTTCTTTTGTTTGACATCTGAACGGATGTTGCAGCTGCATGAAACTTTGCTTATTTTGATTGCCATATCAACAATGCTTCATATAAATTTTCAAACTTCTTTGTGGTAGGAATATAAATTAAATTTAAAATTTGGGGATGTTTCAATATATATCAGAAATAAATTGAATTACGAAACAACATAATTTAAATTGAAAATAAATAAAATCACTTTTAGAGTAAGCGCCAGCATTAAAAAAAACATACATTATGAAATTCATGAAAATAAATAATTCAAATAATAAAACAGTTAAAAGTTAAACCTTTGCATTGTGACAAAACCAAGAGGAACGACATGTAAGAACGCGACTTCACTGAAGAAACGTTACCGCAATATTCCAAATATTGCGAAATCAACAGCGTTTCCAAAGTCTAAAGTAGTTTCATGTAAAGTGTGTGAACCAATATTCTTAGACTTGTGAATTACTCTGAATTATAAATAGAGCATTTACTTATAAACACAAAAAATTGTGTTTTGTAAGGCAACAATTGAGCGATAGGAAAAAAAATTATGATCGTTAGTTTAAAAGTAAATTTTGTTACAATATTTTCATTGATGAAATTTTCCATTCCACTCATGCCACTTTGAACTCGAAATGGTTTATTGCTTGGGAACATCATATCATTTGCACTTAAAATTCTAAACTTCATGGTAAGTTAATGGTTGCAACATTTTCTATTAATAATTTTATGACAAGTTTTAGCTTTTGCTTTTATCAATGGCCTTATAATTCCAAATCGTTGTAAGTGGTTTTTAAATACCTTTACAATTTCATATCAAACAACTTGAATTCTTAAATGTCGCCGTTTAGTGTTTTTTGTTCTTTCAATAACGTTTTTCATAGAAATGATGCTGGATTGTGCAACGCATTCACATTAGAATGTTGCAAAATGTAAATATCTGGAGTTCTCGAAGCGTTGTCTGTTTGCTGTTGTCAAAACTTAAAGTTTTTCAATGAAAAAAATCCTATTTTTTTTTGTACCAATCTAATTCAAATACTAAGAGTATTACTATAGCATGCAGCACGTGCAATATATGCAACACTTGACAACAACAACGCTGTTAGTTGCTTCAAGTCATGAAAGTGGTGCTATGCTATTGGTAATCTAAGACACGTTGCACTAACTTCAAACCCCTTTCAACGGGCATTTGTATGAAATAAAATAGAAAGAAAACTAAACAGCAGTAAAATAAAATAAAAACAAAAACAAAGTAGCTTAAGTGCCTGAAGGAAATGAAGAAAAAATATAAAAGGGGAAGCAACAAAGGAAGGATGTATTTATGGGTACTTTGTAAAAGCGTGAAAATTGTTTTCTAAAAATAAAACTAAAAAAGAGAAAATTTTCAATTTTATATTCTTTAATTTTTTTTTTGAAACTAAAAATCTCATTATTATACTCACAAATAACATGAAAATTAAAAATGTGTTAAAATAATCAAAATATATAATTTAAGATATTTATTATTCTGAATCGCGTGTCAAAACATACTTTCGCTTTTTCCACAATCCTCCCCTCTACTCAGTGATTTTATTTATTTTATAAATTATTTAAATTCTTTCTTTATTTATTACAAAACACAAAAGTTAATTCGTCAGCCAAAAATATGGTTTAAGGCCAATTTCATAGCTAACAAATACGTAGGTATGTGCTATTGGCGCACAGTGGCCTTGAAATGAAAAATTGTACATCACATTTTTCATTAAACTCTATGTTTGTAAAATTTGCTCTAAAATATCAATCCATTTCGCTATAGTTTAGTGTCTGTAGGGTTTTTTACGCGCATTTTTCGACTTTTATAAACATTTTTTTTTAGGTTCTTTAATTTAAAATAAAGAAAAGTTTATAGATTTTCTTGAGTTTTGCGAAAATTCTTTATATCGGGTGATTTTGTTGTTTTTTGTTTTTTTCAGTCTAAATTTTTTGACATTTCACGCGTGATTCGTTATATATGTCAACACCATATCTGCTCAGTGTGATTTGCCATTTCACCATGAATAGTCTAACAAACGAACAGCGCTTGCAAATCATTGAATTTTATTATCAAAGTTCGTGCTCTGTGAGAAATATGTGTTCGCATTTTTACGTCCATTTTATGGTCGTCATAGTCGACCCACCGAACCAAGCTATTTAAGGTATTGTGACCAAATTTCACACCAGATTCATTTTATTGGACATTAATCTACCAATCCGTTTTCGTAGAGGTGCGTACCAAGGAGAATATTGCTGCTGTACTAGCCAGTGTCAATGAAAATCGCGACATTTAAAAAAAATAATAATGAAAATCGCATCCTTACAGTCAATGGAGCAAGGTACCTTGCGATGATTACGGAGGAACCACCTCAGGCGTGGCCATGAGCAATATTTGCATAAAATAATTTTTAAAAATGGAAGAAATTGATGTATCGCTCC
The DNA here is from genome assembly GCA_963680825.1 of Meiosimyza decipiens. NCBI lineage: Eukaryota > Metazoa > Arthropoda > Insecta > Diptera > Lauxaniidae > Meiosimyza > Meiosimyza decipiens. Next base: position 82,890,876 of record OY804259.1, on the reverse strand, counting down.
AAATAAATATTTTAATCAGTATTGCAAAACTTCTGCTATTTTTTCAAATTTCAAAAAATAAACGCTTAAAAAATCATCCGTTATGTACTTTTCGAGTAATCATTTTTTACGTTTTGACAATTTAGGTGAATAACAACGAAATTTAAGAGGAAATAGAGCTCTATCTAGGGAATTTAGGGGAGGAACGATTTTTAAATGGGACAACACTGTAACTTTTTCAGTATATCGTTTTAAAGATTCGACTTTTATTTTTAACCGTTTTCAATCTCATGAGTTATGATAGAAGGTGTAGCCAATGCACAAAATCTTTAGCTCCCATGGTTTTCCCGCAATAGCGATTTTAGCAGGAAAGCAGGCAGACGGAGTTAGAGCTGATCAAACTTTTTATACCTGTCGCGTCCTGTTCTATGCGTTACAAACGAAATACCAATATAAATATACCATGTGTGTAGGGTATAAAAAAGCTTCTAAAAAGATAATTTTTTTAAATTCTTTTATTTTTTTCAAAATTTTTCTTATTTTAAATTGCAAATTTTATTCAGCGTCACTTTTTGCGTTGCACTGTAGGGAGTGAATGGAAATGAATATAAATTAGGTTTTTTTTTCACAAATGTGACCTACTCTACATTTGAGAAAATTCCAAGAATTTTTATGGGTCATTAAAGTCAGAGAAATGCATAAGGGTATAGTAAAATAGCAATGTAAGGAGAGTGAAAGTGTTTGTCTTTAAGCAATTTTGACACACAAAAGAATGCAACTGTCACTTACTATAGCATATGGAGCAAATTTTCGTTTTTTTGTAAAATATTTATTAAAAAATTTTCTGATATGCACTTAGTAATGGCTCATGAAAATGCTACTTGCAAAATATGTCAGTTGTATATGATTGATGGAAATTAAGTGGCTATATTACAAAAAAAAAAGGTTTGGGGTGATTTTTAAGGTTAAAATTATTAAAATTCCATCATCACTTCAGTTCAACTCTATATACAATTTTAACTAAACGTAATGTCTTATGCCTTATTAACGACGTTTGCTGTAAAGGAGCCAGCATCCACGCGTAATTTGGTAATAAAAAAAAGTTATTTAAGGTTAATATTTCGACCAAATTTCGCTCTTCTGTCTATCCTTTCGAAATTAACACTTCACGTGTCAAATGATTTCCGCTTGGAGTGTTAGCTTTATAATAAATGTGTTAGTAGAACAAGAGCAGATGTGAAACCTGGTTTTAAAAGTTTCACACATCTAAAACTTAGAATTAAAAGCGGAAAGTGAATGAGAGCAAGGCATAGAGATATATCGTATTCTACGAAAAATATCGAAAAAGTTCTAAAAAGTTAATATTAGTTATAAGTTTATATAATATATACAGAAAAAGTCAATTAAAGTTGGGAGGAATCGAATAAAATCGAATAATTTGGAAATAGTCGATAAATATCAAATAGTAACGATAAACATAAAAAAAAACCAATGAAAGTCGGACGGTATCAAGTGGTATTCGAATCTATCAAGGAAATCCATAGCAGTATCGAAAAGTATAAAAAAATTTAAAAAAAATCTGAATGTACATTGGTAACACATTCTCAAAAATGCACAAAATAGTTTTAATTAGCATCAGACAAAAATTTGGCACATTTTGACAAGAGGGCGTGACACCACCCATCCAGAGAAAAACAATAAAACTCCATCCTGAAGCAGTTATTCAAAGCAGTGTAACCAAATTTCACACAAATAGTAAGTGGGAGCGGTTCAGGCAAACTCTGCAGAAAAATTTCGATAAGGGGGCTTGATGTCTCCCTTATAATCAAAATCTTCCAATCGCTATACACATAGAAATATTTATGGTAATGCTACTAATTTTTTATACAAACAGAAGGACTGGTTTGCACAAGCACTACACAAAAAATGATCAGATATCGACAAGAGGACGCTGCAAGGAATTGCTTAAAATCTAGAAACCATTCAAGTAAACGTAAATTTAGATGTCGAATTCAATTCGGGAACGTTTGGTAAAACCAGTTGCGTTTTTTAGGGGGGAGGAGGACTGCAAAGACGGCGAAATTTTAGTATTTCGCTCCCGACAGCTAATGCTATGCTACGCCACTGAGTCAAACTAGTCAGCACGTTGCATTTTGAAATAAATACATTTTTCATAAAAATTTCGAGCTTACGCACACTTTTACTATTAATGCGGTATAGGGTATTTAATTTCATCGAGTCAAAAAGAAAATTAAGATTCAAATTTGTTCAAAAAATTTCACGAATTGTGAAATTGTGCTAGAAACTATTTATTTTAGCAAGAACATGGACTGTAATGCACTGACATCACAACGTATGAAATATTTTTATGAACAAGTGTTGAACAGATATTTTGCTCATTTTCTTGCATAAACTATTTTTGTTCCAGATCTTACAAGTAATTGCTTACTTTTCGATGTGGTTACATTTTACACACTGAATTTTCCACAATTTATTATTTTAATAGTTTTTATGGCGGCTCTACGATAAGGTATGGCTGATTTATTTAATAAAATTTACTTAAATGTAATAAGTGTAATTTTATGTGTGTGTGTGTGTAAAAAGCAGCGTAATGAATCATTCGAAAATTTGATAATTAGAAAAATGATATAACAGAAATAAATTCAAGGTCTTATCGCACTGATATCGATTGAAAAAATGTGTCACAATTAAAAGGTCAACGCATAGAGCTTTATCTTATCTTCTTTGTCATAACGCTTACATACTTTTTTTTCTGTGTTAATTCAGTAAAATATTGCTGAAGGTCAATGTTGCTCATTAGTGCTTCAATGCAAGTTTATGCTATCCAAAGTATAAAATTCTAAAATCCTAATTAAGTTTGTTTGTAAAATACCTTAGTTAATATTTTCAGTTAATGTAGCTTCCGGAAATCATAAGCTCGTTCATTTGAAATCTTGCCTTAATTTGAAACATTACTCAATTAAGTTATCAGACCAGCGGTGGGCATGAAAATCTAGCAAAAGCGCGCAGCAACAAAATCAAGCAACAAAAAACGAAAATTTAAAGTTTTTTTTTGCCTTCATTTCCAAATTCGCCATAGCACAAAAAATAAAAACCAAATTTTACTACAAACAAAAACAATTGCTACATTCGTCGAGTCACAAAGCGGCACCGTTCCTTGTGTCTTTGTGTGTTGTTTTTGCTTTTGTTTTCATTTGAACTCAAGTCAACGCTGTGCTTCGATAGCGTTGAAATTCTGCAAATTGTTTTTTACTTGCTTGTGCATCGTATAATGGATCGGGCCATGAGGGCGGAAAGGACCACTACGTGCCCATCACTGCTATAGACCATTCTTGTAAAAAGTGAGACATTGAAATTGTTCTATACTTCGAAGAAGCGTCTTTCGATGTTATGCTCGTGTTTCATTCATTTTATGTTCTCTTCTTGAACTCTCTGTAAAATAATCGTATCCTTTGGAAGGGGCCATGCCCATTTCGTGTCTAAAGCAGTATTTTTATTTTCATAACTTTTTTATGTTCGCCTTTGAAGCATACGTAAAGCAAGTTTCTGAATCAACGCAAAAAAATGTAAGTTCAACTTGAAAACTTTACATGACTGAAAAGTGCCCACGCACACTTTCGGGTCGAAACTTTAAACCAGTTGGCAAATGTGTTATTTTAATTGTGTACTCAAATTTACAATGAAAAATGATTTAAGAAAATCTCTCAAAATTTAGTTACTTTAATTAATATCTTTTTTTTAACGAAAAAGCAACTTAACTTTGCTATTTAAATTTTGTGATAGTATGATGTGCTAATGTTTAAAAAATCAAACTGTTGGTGAATACATCGACAATCATTACAAGTGTCATACTTAGTTCAAAAACTTTAAAATTTGCACTTTAAATTTTCAATTTTCACTTAAGATTTTCAATTTAAATGTCAATACTATCGTCTTATCCCAAATGTTAATTCCACTCAGTTTAATTGAGTTGTCGCTGCTGATGTTTATCATAGAGGAAAGTTTAATTTAATCAGAACATATACACACGCTTCAGTGAATCACTCACAACAAAACTTTAGCATTTTAATAAAATTCATAATCAGTTTAAGTCCCCCTATTCAGAGAACTCCACTACGTTACGCTCATTCACCCTTAGCTAGCAGACGTACAAATTTTGAATGCAAATTTCATGCTGTGAATTCAGAACGAATGGAAAGATAAAAAAAAACAACAAAATATGAAAATTGCAAAATATTTATCAAATTCATTCATTCTTTAGTTTGCTGTCTCATTTCTTGAGTATTTGGCAAATTTTTAATCTATGTCGTTGATGAAATCTAATGACAAGTTGACTGGACCACATAAATAAAACAAAAATTGAATTTCCAAGAACAAAAATATCAAATAAAGACGTGACCCGACCATAATGAAAAAAAAAAAATACATGTATGTAGTAGTAATGGGGATATTCCACAAAAAGATAATCATTGCATAGGTAATAAAACTTATTTTGAAAATTTATCGATGATGCCCATTTATATCATGAAACACGCCACCATTTGCTCGAAGCGCTTCTTGCACAAACAATCTTTGCTGAGTTTGGCTCTTTTTGCAAGATCCAACAGTTGACTGCTTCTAATTTTCTGGCTCATAAGCATATCCATGATTCGTTACCTGTGTAGACCACGGCTGTATTTTTTGACAATTTTCTAGCACTAATCAACACGAGCCTTTTTTTGGCAATTGTCAAAGTATGCGGAATTCAATGCACACAAATCATTTTCAGAGAAAAAAGTTCAAGTACAATCTTGTGTATCCTTGGTTACCTCTATCTTACAGTATGTCACATCCAGAGATTTAAATAAATTACATCTTATCGTAACGTTCAAATCGCACAACGCAAAATTTACTTCTCACATTTTTTGTTTCGATCTTTAATTCCAACACCGACCCGTACTATAGCAAGCAGAAATGAAAGTTGTGCTTTTGATTCGCGATTGCTACACAAACCCGTTCCAAATATAGTGCTCGTTTTTTGTCATTAGATTCGTATTAGTGATGCCATGTTTTGGAAGTGAAAAACGGGAAACCATGGTCCAAGGACCCATTTTCAAAAATGTCAAATGTCAATAATGGTTTTTTTTGCAGGGTCCCGAGCCTCACTTTGTGATACCCAAAAATATTTTTCGAGCTATCTTTCGTTTGAAAAAACAAAGTTAATGAGTCAAAAACGAGTACCATGGCCTGGGGACTCTTTTTCAGGTCAAAAACGCTTCTTACCATGGTGCCGAGCCTCCCTCATTTGGTATGAGTTCGGATAGCAATTGCGAGTCAAAACCAGAACAAAGCGAATAAAGTTTTTTGTACCTAGGGTAGAAAGTAATAATTCTGTGGTGATCTCTCAAGTCGCTTCTTGGTATGGTTTGTGTTAGTGTTTCAAGCAATAAGTGAAATACGGAATGCAGAGGGAAAAGTTCAAGCCCATAGAGCAGAACAAAATCGAACCATACGATAGAGTTATTTTTCATTCTCTGGTCACATCATTATGTGATCTGGTATAATTAGTTTACGCACAGCTTCAATAATTTCTGGCATGGAAACCGATTTTGTATGACCTTTTTTAAAATCGTCCGTAGGAGCACGTCGGCTACGTTTGAAATTACCAAACCAATGTGATATACTACGTACATTAAAGTGATTCATTTTTTTTGCTTCAAAAAGGTTTAATAACTGCAGGTACATGATAGCAAAGTTCTGGTGAAAGAAGAGCCTATATCATTAGTATTTACCAGACGCTCATTGATTTTTTTTTTGTTTCCCATAAGAATCACATGAGAAAAAATGCTTTACTAGGCAGTTTCGTCTATATCTTGTGAAAGAAAAAACTTACACAAACGAAGATAAGCTCAGTAGAAAAAGCATACAATTTTCAATAAAAAAATATCTAATCGTTTTTTTTTCGTGAAGATAACATTTCGTCAGTTTATTAACTTTCCGAGTTTGAAAAATCTTGTAATCTTAACATTTTTTTTAATACTCACACATAGCTCGTAATGCACATTGTTATTCTAACTTACTTTGAAATCTCAGTGGTAATGGACTTACCACTAAATAAAAGTTGAACATGAAATTTCCCATGCAATAACTTTTTTTTGTTTTGTTCGCAAACTGAAATGAAGTGAACTAATAAGCCACCGGCATGTAAATACAACAACAATTGCTATAAACAACTATATAAATAGTTTTGTTCCATTACAACAATGAGTGAAAGACTTAGACAGTTTGCTGAAGGTAGTTGGTCATTAACTGAAAATTCCATGGCAACGAACTTACGCACAGTGGGGCAATAAAATGTAATTAGACGAATAACTTTTAAGGAACAGATAACAGAACTTTGAATAACTCAATAATAGTCAATATTTGAAATTAAGCTTAAAAAATTTTTATTTAAGGCAATGTTCCATGGTGAGATATAAAATTTTGCCATAAAAACTGAATTCAAATAGATATTGCAATAACCTGCACATTTTTATCCTTTCTGATAGTGAAGCTGCCTTAAAAGCATTATAGGCTTGTGATATTTAATCCAAAATAGTATAGGATTGTTAAATAAATCCAAACGATCCCGATAAAAACAATGAAATTTGATCTGCTATGTGTTCTGTGACACATAGGCGGGATAAAGGCTTCACTATCTAGATCCAGTACCCTGTTTTGGGATTGTTCTAGATAAGATCCACGGATCTAAGTTCTAAACTAGGAATAATGTATCGAAAATATTTTAAAAAATGTAGAAATAAATTCCAAAAATAAAAAAAAAAAATTTTACTTTGAATAAAAACTGTTAAAAACTTATTCAAAAAAATCAACTCTCATAAGTTTTTTTTAAACTTTGATATCTTTCGATTAAAAATAAATATTCGCGCAAATCCTGAAAAAATAGTTACCTTAAGTTTATATATAAAGGACAACTTTTTTGCCCCACCGTGCGGCGAGCCATCGAACCACAGCAGGTACCGTTGACCTCCGCTCTACATATGTATACTATATGTCTACATTTTAGTTTTTCATTCTCTTTTCACTCCCTCGTTTTTCCGCTGTCTTTTTAAATCGCATCAATGACGCTGCACATATCTGAGCATACTAGAAATAGCTAAAGAGGGCGGGGTGGGTGCGTGCTTTTCATCATCGCAGCAATCAAGTGCTAAAGTTGCGTTGGCCAAAGTTCACGCAAATAGCCACAACAATGCAGAATTCATTTGTTAGCGGAAGTTGGTCTGTTGGTCGGTGGTTCATTTATTTTGAATTCCGTTTTTTCGCTAATGTTTAGCGTTTGCGTAATCACAGCTAGCTGGCAGACACGTCAGTTTAACGAATCACAAGCGCTTTAAATTAATTATTTATTTTTGAGGTATTCGCTAAAAAGAGGAAGCATGTGATTTCACGCAATTAATCAGATATTTTGTTAGATTATAATGTTATTTACATATAAATACCATGATGCTTAATTTTCTGTGTAGAACATAAGTCAACTGGCGTTGATTATTTTTCGCTTAAAGTTGAAACTCTATAGAAAACTAACAAACTTTAAATGATATTTACTCTAATCTATGCTAAATTTAACAATTCGAAATGCTTCTATTGTTTTTTAATTTACTTTGTGCAACCTGCATTTAAATTAAAAAAAAAAAAAAAACAATTTGAAATAAAAAAAGGTATAAAGAACAACAACGAGTACTCGTATAAACAGCGAGTATGAAATTTAGCAACTTGGTCGCTTTATTCGCAATTAGAAACGCCCTTCAGACATAAAATCGATGTTGTTATACATATAATATATATATTGTGCAAAACCTTTTTTGGCTTCTTGAAGCGGTCATGTCATCGAAATGTACCACAAAATCGCCGTTAATGACTTAATATTAGAAGACTTAAAATGTTCTCTGGCGGTATGAAGTTTTGCAAAATTAATGTGGCTAGCTCCCGTACTATAATGTTGTCATCTTAATTCTGTGATGGTCTTGTCACTTTTAGTACTTTACTTGAGATTGATATATGGATTTGAAAAAAAATGGAATAAATATGCGACAATTCAAATAAAGTAGATAAGATACTCGTGGTTTAGGTTAAGTAATAATTATGGGTAACATTTCACACCAACAGCTACTAAATATCAAATTTGGTCAAGTATTCTGGTAATACAAGGTACTATCAAAGCCAATATAACTACATCGCCTTGCACCAAATCACTCTCATATAAATTTACTTTGACACGACAAAACGACGCAACCTTTTTTTTTTTGCCTGACACTTTGAAAACTTTACATACGAGTGCTGAATGCTATTGCCCTACTACATACTTGCTCCATTTCTGTTGTTGTTGTTGTCGTAATACCTGCTCTTTTTTATTTCTGTAGCAATGTTGATGTTTTACATGTTGCTTTCGTTGACTATATGAAAAAGAGAAGAAAATGTCAAATCCCTTGTAGAAAATCACAAAAAAAAAAGAAAGAAACTCGTGGCCCATCATGTGCTGCAAAACATGAGCGCGCGTTAACACTTCAAAAGTAGGTCAATAGAAAATCCATTGTAAAGGATTTTCCTGTAACTCGCTACTAGTGCGATTTGCTCCTTGTAAAGGGTGTTTTTTTTAGAGGTATAGAGCTTCGAATTGAAATAAAACACAAGAAAATCGTTTTAATGTCCATCAATTTGGCTTTATTGGAAGGATAATTTTATGCCATTAATGTTTAAATATGATTTCGGGCATGTGGCCGCCGCGGCTGGCTCGAATAAAGCCAATTCTACAGGTCCAATTTTGAACCACTTTTTCGAGCATATGGGGCCGTATGTCGGCAATAACGCCACGAATGTTGGCTTCCAAGTCCCCTAACGTTTCTGGTTTGTTAGCGTAGACGAGCGACTTCACATATCCCCAAAGAAAATAATCCAATGGTGTCAAATCACACGATCTTGGTGGCCAATTGACAGGTCCATTCCGCGAAATTATGCGCTCATCGAATGTTTCCTTCAATAAATCGATTGTGACGTGCGCTGTGTGGCATGTAGCGCCGTCTTGTTGGAACCACAAATCATCCACATTCATGCCATCCAATTCGGGAACAAAATAGTCGGTTATCATGGCTCTATACCGGTCTCCATTAACGGTAACTAACTCTCCAGCATTATTTCGGAAGAAGTATGGCCCAATGACTCCACCAGCCCATAGAGCACACCAAACAGTCAGTTTTTGTGGATGTAATGGCGTCTCAAGGGTCTCATGTGGATTCTCTTCACTCCAAATGCGGCAATTTTGCTTGTTGACGTAGCCATTCAACCAAAAATGAGCCTCATCACTGAACAAAATTTTGCGATGAAAATCAGCATCGAGATCAATCTCATTTTCGGCCCATACACCAAAATCACGACGCATTGCATGGTCTCGCGGCTTTAATTCTTGCACAAGCTGGATCTTGTAAGGTCGCAAGCCAAGATATTTGCGCAAAATCTTCCATACAGTTGATGGACAAAGCTCCAATTGCTGTGCACGGTGGCGAATCAATTCATTCGGGTCCTCTTCAACATTTTGCTCTACAGCGGCAATTGTTTCTTCTTTGCGCACTGTTCGACGTCTCTGCGGATGCGTATTATCACATAGAGTAAACGTAGTGCGAAAACGATCCATGGTTAACCGAATTAATTGCTCTGATGGACGATTATGTCGACCATAAAATGGACGGAGCTTGCGGTAAACTTCGCGAACTGAACCATTATTTTCGAAATAAATTTGCACGATTTGCAAGCGTTGTTCTTTTGTCAACCTGTTCATGATGAAATGGCAAACCAAACTAAACATAAATGACATTAGAGTTGCCAGATTTGACCATAAAATGCCAGTTTTATCTCTATTCGAAAAACAAACCTCTAAAAAAAACACCCTGTATTTGTTGCCGTGTCGTTTTTTCATCGATGACTGACTTTAGTTGTATGCAGGGCCGCCGAGGTAGGAAAGTTATAGTTTTCCCCTGAGCCCGTGTAGCGGTGCACCATATTTGCTGAAGGCCCGTATATTGTAATTATTGATCTTAAGGACTTTTTCAAAAGACTGTATCTTTGGAACGGCATATATTCGAGTGAAACTTTGAATTTACTTTTTCAATTTCGACTCTAAAAATAATACTTTCTCTGTAAAACTCAAAAAAATGGCAATTTGCTATGTGAAGGTTTTGAGTGTCACAGTTTTTCCTACACGTTACTCATTCAACATGATTTCCCCCGCTTCCGAATTTTCCCTCGGCGACCCTGGTGATTAACTGCGCCATCGTAGGTGGAGGGTGTTGCTGTTGGTAAATATCTCTTATGTCTGTGTGTCGTTTGGGCCATGCGTCGTTGCGATTCGACTGACTCTTTGAGTGGTCGTAAATATCGAATTTTAACATCTACAAGCACAGAGCATTGTTGTGCCACTTTGCCTGTTTTCATCATTTCCTTAACTTTTTTATTTTGAATTTTATTTTTAAGGCGATTTAGTTCAACAAGTATCAAACTGTTGCTATTGTTTCCACAGAATTTTTTACAGTTGACTTGACATTGGGCGTCATTGTCGTCACTGAGCTATAAATACGATAAGTATAATTTGTAGTTATTTTTTTTTCATCAAGGATAAGAAATGTTCAAAATATTCTATTTTTGCAAAAGCCTTCAAATGACCTTAGGCAAGCAAAATATACTGAAATAACTTAACCATAGTTTAAAGTTGCAACCACAAAAAAGAAAGTCCTTTGGTATTTTTAAATTTAAAGTAAAATAATACAGTAATCATTTTGAATTGCCTTTCTTTGATGTGCAAATAAATTATACAAATTTTTTTTTCTTCTCAATTACAGATATTCCAGACATTCCTGACGACATTAAACATCTGCAAAGTCTTCAAGTTGCTGATTTTAGTTCAAATCCAATTCCAAAACTACCCGCAGGATTTTCACAATTAAAAAATTTAACTGTCTTAGGTTTAAATGATATGTCATTGACGACACTACCTGCTGATTTTGGCTGGTAAGTACATGTTAATTGCTTGCGTTTTCCAAAATAATAACTATTTCCTCTTTTTTTTCTCTTTGACAGCTTAACACAATTAGAATCATTAGAATTGCGCGAAAATCTTCTTAAACATTTACCAGAGTCTGTCAGTCAACTGACGAAGTTGGAACGTTTGGACTTGGGTGATAATGAAATCGAAGAGTTACCACCTCATTTAGGGTATTTACCTGCACTACAAGAATTGTGGTTAGATCACAATCAATTGCAGAAACTTCCTCCTGAAATTGGATTACTTTCAAATCTAATTTGCCTTGATGTTTCAGAGAATAGGTGAGTGTCTTCAATTTCTTTATTTATAATTACACCTTAGATCACTTTAAAGAAAAACTCTACTGAAAGAGATGAGATGAAATATATCACGTTATCTTTCTGACTCTACAAATTTTCTAAAAGCGAATGGATTTTTTGAGCAAGTGCAGCCAAAACATAGTTTCCTCAATATCAATCCGCTGACTATTTGCGCGAATTTAAAAATTTTGGATATATAAGCTCAGATTCACACTCTATTTTTCTCCGGTTTCCGGCCGGTTCTTTTAAATAAATTACACTGGCCCATAAAGAGAGATCAATAGCGAACATTTTAAGCCCAAGACCATTAAAATGCAACAACGTGAATTTTAGGTAGAGCTTTGTTCCGTTTAACAAAGAACGTCCCTTGTATTTTTATGTCTTACACTCAGTGTACAGTCATTTTGTAATTCCATTTGTAATGTATAAAAGGGGCGTGGCAGATATAGAATCTTACATATATTATTGATCAGCATCACCTTTTAAATCGATTTAGCAGTGTCCGTCTGCGTGTCTCTCTACCTTCCTGTAGAAATCGCTATTACGGGGAATCCAATTGAGGTAATTTCATCACTCTCAAACATAGCTGGACTTGAAAATGAGTGAAATCGGTTGCCAAACACGTATACCGAGGGTGTGGCAGCACTTAACAAATAAATTTTTCAAAACGCCATACCCAAAGATTTATTTAAGGTAGTGAAATTAAATTTCACACAAATACTAGGAACAAGTAATTCTGAACAAAAAAAAAGGGCGTGGCACCTCACATAGAAGTAAAAACTTCTAAACGCTATGCAAAGAACAATATTTCAGGTAATACAACCAAACCTCACAAAAATATATTAAACGATCCGGACTAGCTCAAACATTTGCGATTTTGGACAGAGGGCGTGGCGTCAGCAATACAAGCGTAAACTTCAAAATGCAATGATTAAAAAAATATTTTAGGTAGTATAACAAATTAAAAACAAGAAATACTTTGGCTGTGGACTTTTACAAGAACGCGTGGTACCGTTTATACGAGCAATAACTTTAAAATTCTGTTTTTAGAGAGTTGGTATAGGATAATGTAACCCAATTTAGTTCAGCAAGTTTAATTATCAAACTATATATAGCATTCATTATATTAAAATATTTTTGCTTTCATTTTCAGACTGGAAGAATTGCCCAATGAAATCGGTGGGCTCGTCAACTTAACTGATTTACATTTATCACAAAATTTACTAGAAACATTGCCAGATGGAATTGCTAAATTAAGTCGTTTAACTATATTAAAATTGGACCAAAATCGTTTGCAGAAACTCAACTCAACAATTGGGGCGTAAGTGTGATAAACTTTATTTATACATTTGATTGTTTCTTCGTTTGTTTTGCTAAATTTTTAAAACGTTTAAAAACCTTACGTAATCGTTTGACGTTAACCTTCGACATTTAATTAAATAAATTTTGTTTATACCGTATGTTGGTGTATATTTTGTTCATTGTATTAACGATTTAAACTTAACTGTATTTGATTAATTATTTTGTGCTTTTTACGCATAACTCTTTAATGCTTTTGTTTAAAACTGTGTGTATAATTGTGCCGACGCCTAAAATGATGTCATTTACCATCTATCTATCATTAATTATTGCTTTTCGTTTTCTAATCTTTTCAGTTGTGAAAGCATGCAAGAGCTAATTCTCACAGAGAACTTTCTTGCTGAGCTGCCTGCTTCCATTGGACGTATGGTTAAGTTAAGCAATTTAAATGTGGACCGAAATGCGCTCGAATATCTACCAATTGAAATTGGTAATTGTTCCAATTTGGGCGTATTAAGCTTACGTGATAACAAATTGAAGAAGCTGCCACCAGAGCTGGGAAACTGTACAATTTTACATGTTTTAGATGTATCAGGTAATCAATTGCAATATTTACCATATTCTTTGGTAAATTTGCAATTGAAAGCCGTCTGGCTGTCAGAGAATCAAGCGCAACCATTGTTGACTTTTCAGCCAGATACAGATGAGGCAACTGGTGAACAGGTAAGTGAGAGAATTAAAATTGAACTGTTTGCTGATTGCATACAAAATGATCATGATAATCTTAAATCCGGTTTGATATTTCTGCTAGAAAATATTCAATAGGAACTAAAAATAGTAAATTATTCATTGATTAAAAAATATATCTCATTGACTTGGAAGATTCGATTTATTTTCTGAAACTTTTTTGAAGCTTAAACTGAGTTAGATTGCTCAAATTTTGTTGAACTTTAAAGTTTTAATTGAGAAAGCAACTGTCAGATTCAAATGAAATTCTAAGTCTGTCTGATAACAGGCTTGAAATGTGCTACAACTTTGTCCTGACCTAATATGTTGTTTCCCTTACTGTCCATATTTTCCTATTTTTTGATTCTACTAATCCTTTTTGATTCTTGATTTTTTTTTTAATTACAATTTTAAGCTTTTGAAAACTAATAATAAAAATATTCTTTTCATTTAAATCAGGTTCTGACATGCTTTTTGCTGCCCCAACAGGAATACCAGCCAATTACTCCAGGTAAGGATTTTTCTCTTACTAAAATTGTTAAAATGTATTTTCAAAATTTTGCTAAAATCTTTTATACTTTCAAACACTTTAAACGTTAAATCATTTTTGCTTACTAAATATTTCGGTGATGGTTTTTCTATATATTTTAAGTGTGCAGAAGTGTTGCTCTTTGCATGTTACATTGGCAAAACACAAATTTCCTCTTTTTTGAATTATCTTTCGTTAGTAAATTTTTTTCATAAATAGTTTGTTTGCAATTTGATTACTTTGGTAAAATTAAGCCAAATAAAATGCTTTTTATCAAAAATATAAATAGCGTATTAAATTTACACCAATTTAAGCAGAAAAGTTTCTTGTTTTATCAGTCTACACAGAAAAGGAGAATTTACGTTTCGTTAGCAATGTGAGTTGTTTGTTTTTTATAATTTTTTCCGTCCATATTTTGTCATACTGGCCAACAGCTATTTAAACGGCTTATCAACGTTTTAGTTTTATTTTTGTCGCGCTTCAACCTGTTTTGCGATACCACCGACAACTTTGCAATGATTATGTAATATAAAGATATGCTTGCTACTACATACTTGTCGTCGTTTCGGTAAGATAAGATTGCAACATGTTGAAGATCTGAACATAGACGTTTATCGCACACCTACAGTGGGGCGAAGTATAGCGTGCTTAGATAGTCTAAATTAAATTATAAATATTAGGTATGCCTGAAATCAACGACTGTTTATATAAAGTGAGGTCATCATTCTTTGTAAATTATCTTTAGTTTTTGTATTTAAATCATATTGAAAAATATCCAGTATTCAATAGCGCTTTGTTTTAGATGAAACTAATACTTATTAAAAGTATATCATTTGATAGTCTTGCATTCACAAAAAATTGATGGAAAAGTGCTTAAAAGGAACTGTGCCCAGTTTTTCTGAATTATTTTGAAATCTCTTAAATCTATACAAATATTTCAAAAATTTAGACCAATATCTCCTAAACTACTGATCCAATTTCGCATAATGGTGTGTCATTCTTTTTGCATTACTTAAAATATAAATAAGAAATTATTCGTAATAGAGCTTCAAAAATTTGATCATAGGGGTACTATATTAATGATGTAAAAGCAAATGCTCGTAATGTCAATATCTCTGGAATTCACCGTTTAATTTTAATAAAATTCGTTATGAGGATTTTACTTCAAAGATAATGCGAAATGAAACCATATAGAAGACGTATGGGAACATTCTTATAAGATTCTGTACGAACCTTAAAATTTAGTTTTCACGCATTACACTCAGAGCTTTTTATAGAAAATCTGTTGCAGTTTCTTTAAGCACCAAGCGTCAGTATTTCCCTTAAACGTTCTTAAAGTAGTGAGAGGGAAATGTTTCCAAAATCATTCTAAATGCAGCGAAGAGGTAACGACACGGTGTAATATGAAAGATAAAGTTTTGTTGTTTATGAGATGATATTGGTCTACCCTGATGGTACAGTATTCTTTGCCTTGGAAGTTTGACACTACCAGACTTATCGTGAATATAAGTTCACTTGGAATTTTTCACGTGGATTTTGTTCCTTTCGATTCCCGGCTCATGTTTATTCGAATAAAAAAACATAATTGAAATAATTTTGTGGCCCGATGTGGAAAATGCCTGGATAGAATTTGGGTAAAAAAATAGAGTTCTTTTTTTTCAAATTTCGACTTGGTATAAATACTTTGCGATTCTGATTACGTCCTTGGCCCGCGTCGACCGATCGACATTGAGATTTTAGAATTGGTTACAAAATTTCATAAGGATATTTTATAATTTTTAAACTTAAACCTATAGCTCTAACTTATATTTTAGTATAAGTATGTAATCAAATGTTAGATGAGGTACGTCCTATCGGATACAGTTCATCGCAAGGATATGTCTTTTCTAAAAATCGTTACAAGTTGCGAATTCCGTAAACGATTTCAGAAATATTGATGCCATATTAAAGGTATTTCAATAAGCAATAGCAGGCGACGCAGCCAGGATCAGATTTCTTTAGCTCACTGCGGGATGCTCGAGAGTGAAAAAATTACGTCTGAACAGAATCACAATCTGTTACCGTGTCGTGTTCAAATTGGTGACAAAAAAAAAGTTCTCAGTTGCCAATTTTTGTTTCGTAGGATCAGATTCCATCGCACATGGAGAATGTTTCAAAAAGCATTCAGATTCTTTATTTTTTATTTAAATTTACTTGCTGTTTTATTATTTCAAAAACACAATAAATCACTAAACAATGAAATATTTTCTTATCACAATTTGCTAATTACAAATTTGCACAGCTGACACTTTGTTGCATATGAGCATAATTGTTCGAGAAAGGCTGTTCCTCTATATGTATTACATTATTTTATTTGATTTGATCCTTCGTGTAGGGGGAAATTCCTCCATGATCTTTCCGGCTAGGCCACTAAACGAAAATATTAAAGTTTTAAATCAGATCAATAACTTTCGAGATATGAATGTTTCTAAAACTTTGTTCCAACCAACCTGTTATTTCGTTAAGAACTGAAGAAATGCAAACAAATTTTTCTGTACTAATCCTTTCTTACCAACATAGGACAAAAAAGGTCAAAAACTTAAACAAAGTGTCATATCTCGAACACTTTTTGACAGACTTTGAAGTTTTGTCTGCTCAGCATGTCTTCGGTATTAGGTGCCACCCCTAGTATTTAGTTCAGTACTCATTATAAACATTAAAATGCACTTTGTAAAAATAGAATTTAATAAAAAAATGGGTGAAGTACTTAAAGCAAACTTAAAGAAGAATTCGAAAAAAGCGGATTTACGTCACACTCTGCTATACATATCTGTCAATGTTTGAAGTGCATTATTGTGCTATCTACTCAAAAATAACATGAAGATATGGCCCATCCAATATATACTCGACACAATCTTATCTGGTTGATTTTCTCGATAGTTTACAGAGCATACTTTCAGGTTCTTATAAGATTATATTTTGGAAATAATTTTTTTTTAAAATTGAGTTTTGCCAACTAACATACAATGAGCAAAATTTTTTTTCTTTTACACACACTCACATGAAAGTTACATCACAATTTTGGACAAAAAACAGCACATTATATATATATATATTATTTTATTCAAAAAAGAAATAGCCTATAAGCACTTTTTAATTTTGTAATTTTTATCAATTAATTATGTTTCATTTTAACAAAAAAAAAAAAAATTATAAAATAAAAAAAAACCTGCAAACTGCTTATCAATTCAACCATAAACCATCAACTACAACAATCAATGAATGCAACAATTTCCATTCACAATAAAATCTCAATGCAAAAAAAAACATATAAATCATTTAAATTAAAATGCCAATTAATATAAAACCGCAAAATGCTTAAAATTAAATTCAAAATCGAAGATTTTCCACCGGGACAACTCTATAGATCGAGTGAAAAATTCGATTCAATGGAATTCTACGTTTATCAACAACAACATAGAAAACAAGGTTTGCTTTTATTGCACAATTTTTTGCCGTATTTTAGTAAAAAAAAGTTGCTGCAAGTAGAATGCGTTGTTGCAACTGCTGCTGTTACTGCCGCTGCTGCTGTTGCATTGTAAATAAACATAAAAAACAATAACAAAACAAATAATTTATGAATAAAACGTTTTATGTCGGATTTAAAGATTTTGCCAAATTGTTGTTGCTACATTTTGAAAACTTGCACGTCCAAAATTAGTAACTTCTTTTTATTGCATATGAAAAATTTGTTGTTGGCTTTTGCTTTGTTTTTTTTTTGCTAACTTTCATAACTATTAATCATGTTATTTAACACCATAATAATTTTGTTTACACTAATTGGTTTAAAATTTGCAATCTTATACAGGTTTTATATCAATAACAGAGTTGTAAAAGAATATAGCATTCACCGAAATTTAATTCTTAAAGCTATAAAACAAACCCGCTTTCCTTTTATTTGAGAATATTCTTCATCACTAAGTGCCTAACATAACATCCTCTTTAAAATCATGGAAAAATGTAAAGAAAATTTTCTACCAGTTCTTTCAAAAAGCAATACATAAATATCGTAAAACTCAAATTAAATCAGAAAATTGAAAAAAACAGAGAAATAAATAGTTTAAATATAAAAAAATTCATGCAACCATTTGTATTCATTTACAGCTCTGACTGTTTTTAGCTTATCGCTATTGTAGCAAAAATAATGCGTTTATAAAAAAATATGACACATGCAGGTAACGAAATATAATTAAATAAAAGGGTCACTAGTGCATCAAAGTTATGTCGAAATTGTTTGAAAAAGTTGCGAAAAACTATAACAATATTATACATTAACATACTTATGTTTGAACAGTATATATATAAATGTTTTGAAAGCTTTTAATACTCTTTGCTAAAATAATTGTTTTTTTTTTGGTGCGACTAATCTTAAAGACATTACATTTTATACAGTTTGTTGTATTAGATAAGCAGCTCAAGAGTTTTTATTTGAGGTTTTTAATAAAGTTGCTGATTTTCACTTTAAAATCCTAAAAAGTCCAAATGAGATTTTGCAAATATCTTGAAATCTATAAAAGATATCGATTTTGTATTGGTTAGTTTTATTTATACGATAAAGATTAACTTCATTGTAAGCTTGGCAAGTGGTAAGTATGCGTTCGTCAGTGGCCTTCGGTCGCGGCTCAGGATTTACATCATCCAATATGTCCAATATATTCGCGTCGGCCTTAGGCCGCGGTCAGTCTTCATATACTATAATATGTATGTACAACACCGGCAATCCACAGTACATTTGTATTAAAATTAAATTGCATACTTTCAGGCATCAAATCAAATAGTTTGGCCTAGGAAAAACTAGGTTGGTCGGTAATATATACATATATAGCTTTCTATATATAACTATCCTTATTTATGCCAGTTTAAATACAATTTACACTGGCTCTTAACGTATGCACAGTTACAAAATACTTCCTTTGGATGTTTTTGAGCCCATTCGAAATCTAATTACTGTTAGAAAATGAAACTCTAAAATTACATTTGTTTCGACCCGCGGATTTTGTCCTCAATTTAGGCAAACATTTTTCATTGGAATATCTCTTGAACTGTTTTGTATAAAATATGCCAACTAAAAGTTCTAGTATGTTGGTGCCACACTCCACTAAATTAAAATGCTCGAAATCTCATGTTTTTCTTCTAGATGTATGTAACTCCTCTCAAGTTTATTCAAAATCAGTCGAGCTGTTTTAAAAATAAATTAGGAAAAATCAGTTAACATTTCAGTATTTACCCTCAGAAATGTTATCAATGTTTCTTGTTTAATTCCGTAAAATAGCAAACCTACACACATTGGACTATAAATATGATATCAAAACAAATTTGAGTGCTGGGGCGAGTGTCAAAGTTTAAAATTAAACTTCCGCCCAGTGCTTAAAAACTCAAAATTCTATACAGATTTGTCTAAACAACGCTATTGTAGCGTATTGTTTCAAGTTTCAATGCCTTCTATCTATCTATTCAATAACTTCAACAATGAGTGTTGTTTTCTTTTAGCTTCTTTTATCAAGCTCTTGTCTTTGGCTTTGTACGCAATATTCTAAAAATAATTGCCGATGACCTCAACAGTTATTGTATTGTCTCACATTGAGATGTGTACGTTTGTCTTTATTTGTCTACTTCTTCTTTTTGAACTCACTCTATTATGCCTTTAAGCCAAGTTAATAAGTTTTAATCCGCAATTCAAGCCAATTCGACACTGAAATGAAAGAAAACAAAAATTCATTATCATTCGAATAAATTATGTAGCTTCGATCTTAAGTAAAGCTAAAATACAAAAAAAAAATAATTTTACTAACGCTGCTTTTATATTGTTGTTGTTAGCTTGGTCTATTTAAGTCTTGTTGTTGTTGTAGTTGCTTAACCTGAACTTTAGCTAAGGGCGTTGCCAGATAAAACAGATCAAAAGCTGTTAGAAGAAATTCATTGGCTAGATCAAATAGATTGATTTTGACTCAACTAAATCAAAGTAATTGAAATAAAATACTATTCGATTTCAATTTTATTTTTCTGAAATTCAAATACAGAGGCGACTTTTTCAATTTCATTGCAAAATGAACGATAAATTTGAAAGTTCACTACTTCATTTTGGTTGCTCAAAGTCGATGTTGTCCTTGGCTAACATGAAGAAAATTGGCGTTTTTGAGCCCATTTATCTCAAAAACTGGTTGTGATAGATAAAAATGTGTGCCACATATGCACTTAGTGTCAAAAACAAGAGGGAATGTTTAAAAAAATCTATAAAAATAAATTTTAAAAATTGATTTTTCAGTGACTTTTAATCTTTAGTGATGCTCGATCTTAGTGTTATCCAAAAACAGTTCATATATCTTTCATTTAAGTCCTCCATTTTAACACCCTTACAAAGAAAACTGTCAACGAACCGTTTTGTGATTATATATGCAATTGACCGGAAAATATCATCAACCAAAATCAAAGTTGAATTAACTATAAACGCGATTAAATCAACAATGTCTGTGTTGATTTTGTAATGTTTCAGTCAATAATGTGGCACTGTTTAAATGGACAACTCATTTGTCTCTGAAGAAGGCACAGTTCTTGGTTGATTTGAATATTGTTGAACAATAATAAAACATAGTTGAATCAACCATATATATTCCTTTCTGTGTAGTATACATTTTAATTCATAATTCTTTTTAAAATGGCTTTTTATTGTTGACTATCTGGAAATCCAATTTGTTTTTTATCAACCATAACAAGTTTTTATCTTTTTTTTTCTTCAAATTCCGAACAATAAATTTATGTGTGAGTTTAAAACATGTTATTTTCTTTATTTTTTTATTCGCAGTTGTTGTTGTTGTTATTATTGTTAGTAACTAGTAGATCTTTGTTGTTATTGTTGTTTGTCTACATATCGTCTCGCCCTTTGCGCACCCAACTGAATTCATTTAACTTAATAATAGTCATCAAAATATTGTTTATATAATATTTCCACATATCTACAAACATCATTATCGCAATTGTAAACGGTGACTCTACTCTCTGAAAATAATTTTCTTAATGAAAGCTTCCACACACATTCACGCGCTCAGGAATTTTCACATTATCTCATTTAAGCTGCGCTCTCGTAACGTATTTTGAGTTAAATTCAACGCTTCTGAAAAACAATGATACACACACGCCATATGTAATAACATGCTATTTAAATGCGCGTAAATCTTAATTTATATGTATTGTGCATCGTAATGACGGAAACTGACCCTGAGGCACCTTTACTAATAATGGGCCAGCTTGATATGACACTAAAATAATATACGTATTTGGAAAACATGCGATTGAAGTAACTCGTTTTGAGCTTTTCTAGGCCTAGGTTTCATCATTCTTAATTGAATTGGATATGCCATGTTTGTTGATCTTTACAATTTCCTCATGTTACGTTACTATTTACTACGTCATGGGTGGTGCGTCCTCGTTATTGTTTTTTTTTTTTCGATAATGCTTAAATTGACCTTAATTGATGATGCTTCATTGACTTAGTTGAGTAGTATTTCATAATTTTAATAAAATTTAGAGAAACTTTTTAAGCATTTGCTTCTACGATATTCCAAGTATATTTCTTATGGCGAAATATATTATGAAGTAATTTTCAAAAATCCTCAACGATACTTAATTATATGAGGATGATAAAAGGTCTGTTGGCCTTGCAAAGTATGGTTCCTCGCTTGACGAAACCATAGCCTCGGTGCGTGTGCATATTTCGCTCGGTATAGTTAAGAAAGCTGTTCTCTTTTTTTCTCTCCCAGACAGCAAAAAACTGGAGAATTCTAAAAGCCTATAAAACATCCATATGACAATTCTAAAGACAGGGCCTTAATGTTGATAATGATGTCAAAGAGCCGCAGTGGCATCGCGAAAATCACCGCGACTTGCACTGGACTATCGTAGAGCATGCTGAAAAGTAAAATATTCCATTGAACCAGGGTTAGATATCTAGATCGCATTGCTAATTAACTACTTCAACAGGCTTAACTGGATGTAGCTTTTGTCGTTGCCGAAGTTTTTCCTTTTAAATTTGTTTGGCTATCTTCTTTACCACATCTTTTATAGACGACCTCTAACTCGAAGACCTCGTTTCGTTCCCGTCGTAGTCAAATCCATGACCAAAAAAGGTCTTACAACGAATATGGAAATAATGCTACGTTTCAGTCTTCAATAACTTTTCGTTTTCGCCAGAACTGCGACTGTTGTATGCGTCATATTTTATAAATCTTAATTTTTTTTAAATTTGAGGCCTTTATTTTGAAAGTGGAATAGGCCACTCTTCGGTGAGAAGAATATTAAATAAATTGTATGTAGTTGATTTCAAGTTACTTGATTTTTAGCTTTCAAAATCATATAATATAATTATGGAATTAAATTGATATAATTTTAATCTTATAAAATCATTGCTTAAGCATTTTCTAAACGCTTTTCTACCTCAATGCGGCAGTTCTTTTTAATGGTAGTCTCTAGAAAATTTGTATATGAAATTACTGTTTACTTAATTCTGTTGACTAGTTTTTAGTAATTCTGTTTAAAATTTATCCATGGCTATACTATCTTAATACCTACTGTCTTAAACCAAAACTTAACTAACTAAAACCTATTGCTAATCATATATCATTTTAACATGTCAATATAACTACATATCGCTTGAAAAGCTTAATACTTTCGCTTTCTAGTACAAACTTCGCACGCTTATTAATCTGGTTTTTCTAATTAAATTTCATATATATAAAACGCCATGACAGCTTCAGAGTTGTAGGGGGTTAGGGTGGTCAAATAATGATAAAAATTTTAAAAAAATTGAGCGATATCAAATAACATAAAACGTTTGATATTTGTTCACAGAATTTGTTCGAATTTTAAGCAAAATTTGCTTTTCGTTTTTAGTACAGTGCGGACACGCACCAACAATGCAATGTTGTACAACTCTGGAGAAAGTATTGCTCTATATTGTCTAACTACTACTCTATTCTACTACAGTCTATTCAAATGTTTCATAAAATTTTAACCATAATCCGATACTTTCTCCTTCTTTCTTCGCTTAGTGCTACGAGAACATGAATCCGATTCTGAGGGTTGGGAGGAACGTGAAGCCTCCCGTACACATTCCGTTAAATTCTCTGAGGATTCCTCACATGAGAAAGACACACCTTTTGTGCGTCAAAATACGCCCCATCCCAAAGAGCTGAAGGCGAAAGCGCACAAACTCTTTGCAAAAGAACGCAGTCGCATTGAAGAAGGAGCAAATTTGGACACATTATCCGAAGAGGTAATGCAAGCATATTGAATTTGCCTTTTTCTTAAACTAATCACCACATTACATCCACATTCATATAGAGCTCATCAAAACCGTCCTCTATTGGTAAAGTCGATTTACGTTCCACAACTATGGAAAATATAAATGAATCACAAATTGATTCGGAAACTCAACAACTACTGCCATTGTCGCCGCAAACACCATCAGCAGTGACACAATCCCAAACGGTTAGCTTTATTCAACAACAACATCCACAAGTACAGCAACAACTGCAGCCACAACAGCAACCACCAACGCAAGTTCACCAACAAAAAGTGATTTCACCTACAGCGCGCGAACCGGTTTCATTTTCAGCGAGTGAGCAAGTTAATTCGGCTACAACAGCAACAGCTGCAGCGCCCTCTACGGCTGAAGATGATGATGACTTTGTAAGTGTGGACACAAACCTTAAAGCTGCGTGCATGCTGAAAGCGAAGCTACAGCTAAAGCGTTACCAAGCAGTCAAACAAAATGCGCAAAATCCACAATGTAAAAGCGTTGCGTTGCTATAAAGTTAGCGGATAAAATGCTTTTGAGTTGTTTTATAGCATTTTCCTGCTTTAATTTTTCTTGTTAAAAATTAACTTTTGCGTGGACGTTCTTTCTTTGAAAAATTAGTAAAAATAAAAGCAGCGATGATAAATAAAAATCAAACAACGAATTTAACATTGCAGTGATTTTATATAATCGCTTCGTAATAGTTTCGCCAAACGCTTATATTATGTGGTAACTATACTTTCATCTTAAAGCATTGACCAGCTGCGCTTTTAGCAAATCTTCGTTTACGAGTATAGCACACAATCTGCACGTAGCTTAATGGCGATATATTAATGTTAACCGTGTCATTATTTTAATTGTATATTATTTTATTAACATTTATTTTTCTCGTTTAGGATTCATCTGACCGAAAAGTTGGTTTCCAAGTTGAAGGTGCAGACGATGACTTTTATAAGCGTCCAATGAAGCTGCATAGGCGGTAATTATATTTTGTTATTCTATTGTATATGTATTAGCGAGATTAGAGCTTATACTAAGCATATTAATAGATTAAATGTTTAATGTTCGTTTACCTTCACTAGATCAATACCAAAAACTTGATTATTTGTTAAATCAAGTTGAATTACTCAAGCTATATAATATAAAAAAAACACAAGAAAGCTTTGTCAAGTTACAAATGAATCAAATTTTCAAGTGAACGAAGTAAAACTTCTGCAAGTCTGCAATCCACTTTAGAAATAAAATCGTCCAGTTGATGGAAGAAATAATAAATTGAAATAAATTCTAACTTACAGGTAATGCAAGCGATTAAAATAAAAAATTACAAATAGATAAACTCAATATGCAGTACACATTAGAATTTGAGGGAGTCAAAGTTTCATAAAAATAGCAACAAAAATGGACAATGATGCTGTTTTACTCAAGCTTCTTAATGGTTTTTGGTTTTTAAGGAAGAATATTTGTAAAAAGTAATGAAGCAATTTAACCCTCTGATTAGCGTTGTGGTCTGTCGGACCATTTTAAATCTTTTTGTGTCGTAGTATTTTTGTTTGAAAATATTTTGACAAATTTTGCCATGACTTTGATAAACTCAATGCAAGAAAGCGAATGCGTGTTTTAAAACTATAGGTCATGTTCCGTGGAACAAAAATAGAGTCTACGTAAAATTTAAACGTTGTTCAGCGTTGTCTGACAGACCACAGCGGTCACATCGATTTTTGTTCGAATTGAGTGACTCGATTGGTGTCTATAACGACATTACTAGCAGGTTTCGCTTGTGATCTTGCTGTACAATCATCTCCTTACTCGGTACAAGATTTACAAGCTTATGTTTCAAGCGCTAGTATAATTTTGGATATGAATTTCAATGAAAGTGTTATCGATATCTTGTTGATAGAGGGTCGGAGAAACCCGGCTTTTCCTAATCTTTCTGCTAATCAATTAGAGAAATACAACGGCCGACTTGCCGCTATTCTTCGTATCGAAAATGCTGAAGATTATGATTTATATGAACCATTTAGAAGGGGATAGGAACAGACTGACCTTGATTTTACGCTAATTCATGGTGGTGGCAATTCTTCAGATGCCGAAGAACAGCTGAACTTGAAGTTATTTAGACGAAGAAATCAACAGCGAGTAGCAAGTTGATGAGGCTCGTGATGTAATCGTTGCAAAAATGGAACCATTACCTGGTCAAGCTATTCCCAATGCTGCAGTATGCTCTCATTCCAAATATGGGAAAGTTTGGCTTACCACTCCACCAGTTTTAACTGGTCACGCTATAGCACGCAGACATACGACAATCGTTGGACAATGCCAAACAGTATCCAATCTCAATTTGTAAATGACTTATAGCTTTGGAAATTGTGGATCATAATGTTTATGAAACAAATCGTAAAGCGAAAAAATGGAATATAGACCACCCGGATACTATCAGAGAATTTGTTCTTTTGAAGTAAGCTGAATGCTATGCATATATTGGTTTGGTCTTATTTTAACCGCTGGCCATAAGCTTCTTTCTTCATCATGTTAGATGTTTCTATACGGGTCATTCCATCCATAATGGGCCTATCATTACCCTCATGTTTTTTAAATAGGCTGAAACTTTTTTCAGTGATTGGTCTATCATGTAGAAGATATAAAAAAATCGATAAAATTTTTTTGACCAGTATTATTGCTTAAAAAAAAGTTTCAAATTGTGTTAAAAAAAAGTCGTAAGTAAAACAAAAAAATTCATTGAATATAAACAAACCAACAGAATCCAAATTAGCTTTTATATTATTTTTAGGTTGTTAGATGACAAAAAAACTGCAAATCTGAATAAATGAAGGTCTGAACGGTTTCTATGTGGTAAAAGATAAAAAAATTTACCTTCCAAGAAAACATCACTTTCCCAAATACTCCATCATCGATTTCAGTTTTTTTGGGCACAAAATTATCAAAACATACAGGAGTACCATCTCTGAAAATTTTATCCATGTTTTTTCACCCTAATTGATTTTACAAGCATTTAAAGCTAAGATTTATGATTTGCAATGTAAATTGAAACATTGAGAATAAGTCCGAGAGAATAAAACTTGAATTTATTTTAGCTTTTTTAGGCTTAAAATTTTCAGAACATTCAGGAGTGCCATCTCTGAAAATTTCATTTATTTTTGTTCACCTTATTTTTCGTTTTACTTACGAGCTTTTTTTTAACACAATTTGAAACTTTTTTTATGAGCAATAATATTGGTCAAAAAAATTTAATCGAATTTTTTTATATCTTCTACATGATTTCAGTTTCACCTATTTAAAAAACACGAGGGTAATGATAGGCCCATTGTAGATGGAATGACCCATATAATTTATAAAATCATGAAATAAAAAGAATACACATACATACACGCATTTGAAATATACTATACACCGTTTCCACTCATAATGTCACACCCGGAAAAGACCATGCCGCTATTCGATAAGTCAAACCTGCAGAATAGATGATGTGGTCTGTCAGACCACAAAGTATGGTTTACTGCCTTTTGGATTACCGCTAATCGGAGGGTTAAGAGTTCAGAATATAGAACAGCCAGCACTGAAAGTTTTATTGCTCTGATGATTTTTGTTTCAAATATCCAATAAGTTCAGATTTATAAGAAATTTCTGCTACGAAAACTATTAAAATTTATGTACCTACACAGTTTATTTTACACCAAAATGAATTTCTAAATTTTACACTTATCAAAAATACACTATAATTTTTAATATAAACATTTATTACTTTTGATTTGCAGCGACACTCCACATCACCTTAAAAACAAACGTGTCCAGCACGATCTAACTGATAAAAAGGCCAATGAAATTCTGGCTAATGCACTTAATCAAGAAAAAACAAAATTGCAAACACTACCGCCAGTACAATCACCAATACTGGAGGAAACAACAGTCTTTGAGCAGAGCGAACAATTGACAGCGGCCACACATCCATTGGATGCAGCACAATCACCTATACCACCACAAGCCTCAACACCGCTACCGGTTGAAGCGAACTTAACAGATGGTAAGCCGTAGTATATTAAAAAGAATAATAATAAGTAAAAGAATTTAATTTTG
The DNA here is from genome assembly GCA_963680825.1 of Meiosimyza decipiens. Lineage (NCBI taxonomy): Eukaryota > Metazoa > Arthropoda > Insecta > Diptera > Lauxaniidae > Meiosimyza > Meiosimyza decipiens. Next base: position 82,863,529 of record OY804259.1, on the reverse strand, counting down.
ATATTCGATAATTGGAAATTTTTAAAAGTCACGAACGGAACAATTGCACAGATTTTTAAAACCAACATCCATGAAAAAAAAGCATTGTTGTTCTTGCATTTACACACTTCACTGTGTCAATTTTCTTTTTATTGATTTCTTTTTTTTTTCATTGATGAATGCGCTCATGACGGCGATGATGATGATTCCATTACCATATTTTTTTTTTTTTTTTGCAAAAAATAAAAAGCCAATCCATTCAACTCGTCATTGCACTTGTCACAATTGTTTATATTCGAGGTGCTATGTCGTCGAAATCCATGTATCGAAGAGAATAAAATAAAATCGATAACGTTAGCTCCACAGCAAACGAAAGGGTGACAAAATTGTGCGATTCACAGCAGCGTATATGAAAGCAGGTAACGAGTAGGATAGAGAAAAGTATTTTTAAACCTGAAAAATGTTTTCATTGCGATAAATCTTTAAACAGAAATAAACGCTTACAAATATACATAGATTGTATACGCACAAAAGGCTGTTTAATGACATTATTACATTAGCGCGATAAAAGAAAAATAACCCTGAAGCCCTACGCAATAATAATTTTGTTAGGTTTTATAACTAAATTGCATAAATTGCAAATTCTTCATTGTTTGCAAACGACAAATTAGTAACAAAGAAATCTTAATACTTAGCATATTTAGTGCTTATGGGTCGGGTCGTTCACATATTAAGTAACTCTCAGTATGTTGCAAATTGATTTTACACTTTGATGTTTCAACCCATTTTTTATTTGGATGGTGCTGGTGATGGCTTTGTTTATTGCGTTTGCCTTGGAAAACTAAATGTGGCTACTTAAGAGCTTTCGTTCTATAAAAATTGCTGCAAAAAAAGGTTTATTTTGCAGTCAACGAAGTAATGTGATCAATACAAGATCGCCCTGATCTTAAATCTATTTGTTCCAATCGCAGATTCGATCAACCATTCTTTCCGTGTGTGGAGAAAAAATAATTTCATGACGACCAACAAAATTACATAAAATAAAATTGAAACGGCAAAATGTGTTTTATCCAATACTAAATGTTTTCATCAGTTACCTTTGAGCCGATGAATGATAATTTCCAAACCTGATATGTTTCCCTTTTTGCATAGTGTATCAAATGAGTTACAATAACAAAGCCACACAACGGAACTAATATGATATTCTACACTGAATCAGTTAAAAAGGTCACTGATGATTCCCTTTAGCAATGGTTGAAACAAATATGACTAGCTATTGCTTGTTGTTTTGTTTTATGTAATATTGTTGATATTAATTGGAAGAATTTTCAAGTTCCAACACGAAGCATGTTTCAATGTCTTCCCTTTGTAATTTCAGTATATTTTCGAAATGTCTTCTCCATCATATAAGATGATCACCAATATATAAATATATATATATATGATATTAAGCTCCGATCAGTGTCCTTGAGGGACTAGAGTCAGCGGTTTGTTTAGTTATCATATGAAGTTCCCTCATGTTCTCTGATGCTGCAGAAACGTGGGCTTTTCATGTAGTTTACCTTAACTTTTTGAATGGAACTTTTAACATAACAGCTATTGAGTTCTTTCTAGTTTACTCATAGCGTTGATTTTGTTTTTCATTTTCGTTTTTGAAACTAAATCCGTGATTTTTCTATAATAAAATCTTATTTTTTGACACATGCTATTCCCAATATTTCATTGCAAGTGCTGTTGATTATAGCTCTTATGTTCTGTTAATGAATGTAAATGTTAAAAAACTCAGTTCTGTTCGCAATATGATTTTCAAGGTTACAATATACTTGCCAGCTATTGCTTATTTGCTTACTATGCACATACGATATTGTCATACACAATTGACCAATAACCCCAGGTGATGATTTAATTGAATATCAGATCTCCGTTTGTTTTTTACATCTGTAAGACTGTTACTTCATTCCGCACCTACAAATTTGCGAAATATATACGGTGAAACACATGTAAAGGATGATTTTTTTTCTATTTGTTTTTTTTTGGAGACAGTTTTTTGACACTTCACGCGTGATTTGTAACGGGTGTCACCGCCAAAAATGCTCAGGAAGGCTTGCCATTTCACCATGAATAAACTAGCAAATGAACCTCGCTTGTAAATAATTGAATTTTAGTATCAAAAATCGTGCTCTATGAGAAATGTGTGAATTTTGTGTAAATGTGAAAATTTTCTTCAGCGTCGAAGCTCATTTTTGGCTCAATGGGTACGTCAACAAACAGAATTGACAAGTTTGGTCTAAACATCAGCCAGAGGCAGTTCAAGAGCTGCTAATGCACCCTGCAAAATGCAGAGTTTAATGCGGTTTGTGGGCCGGCGGCATCATTGGACTGTACTTTTTCAAAAATAATGAAAATCACAACTTTACAGTCAATAAAGCAAGGTACCGTGCGATGATTAGCGACTTTTTTTGCTCATGGTTGACATGAGGTTTCAACAAGACGGTGCCACATATCACACGGCACGCGATGCCACGGAGTTATTGAGAGGCGAGTTCGGTGAGCAATTTATTTCACGTTTTGGAACAGTCCATTGGCCGCCAAGATCATGCAATCTGACCCCACTAGACTATTTTTTGTGGAGCTACGTGAAGTTTCTCGTGCACAGGGACAAGCCAGCCACAATTGCAGTCCTGGAAGACAACATTACTGCTGCCAGTGATGAGCTACCGGCCGAAGTGCTGGAAAAAGTATGCCGAAATTGGTGCTTAAGGTTGAACCACCACAGGTGTAGCCGCGTGCAACACTTACATGAAATAATCTTTAAAAAGTACATTGCAGGAATTGATGTTTCGCTTTAAATAAATATTTCATTCACTATTGCAAATTTTCTGTTCTTTTTTCAATTTTCAAAAACCAAACGCTTAAAAAATCACCCGTTGATTGTTTTCATGTATGAATGGCGTGCTACTTATTTTCAGTTCATTTATGCCGTGCAACTCGGGCAAAAGTTTTACCTTCTCGTACATTGTTCCCAAACTGTGCATACCCATGACACATTCATTTCCGTTGTTGATTTTACCATTAATCACACATCACTACTCTGAAGTTAGGTCATTCCTACTCAAGTCCTGTTTAGCTGATTATAGAAAGCGGATTTAATGTTTTCTTCAAGATCTTGTGCAAGGGCATATCACTGTGAAATTTTGTTTCTTAGTAACAGTCATTGACGAATTTGTTATCTATTAGCGTCTTGCAGAAATTAGCATTGATAAGGAAATCTACTCCATATTGATGTTTGTTCTTGGCAGTATATTCACCAGTCGTGAATACTACTTGCACTCACCTACTTTTTTTTTTAGTACCTTTGACATTGTCCCCCACTTGCTGCTCTACTGAACAATACAAATATTTGTTTGTTAATATTAGTAAAATAAATAGTTAAGAAGCTCTGTTTTCTTTATGTTCGTTTCAGTATTTGGAAAAGTCGTATCACAAAAAGCACTGCATTTCTATTGAGATATTCCATATTTCCTTTTTTTTATAGTACTGGTTAAGAAACTCTACTTTATATGGCAACAAAGTAAAGCTTTAAATTATTCCTTTTACATTTTTAACTCAATTTCTGAAATTGTATTTTAAAATTTAATGAAATGAAAAGTGGTAAACAAACACGCGCGCTATAGAAATTCAGTTTCAGTCTGTGTCGCATATTTAATTGGAACTGCATGCAATATGACGACACTTCTCGTAGTCAGTTGCATGGTTGTGTGACGAATAAAGTAAATAAAATAAGGTGGAGTGTTTTCAACTTTTACGTGCGATAATTTCATGAAAAAGACAGTAGACCGAGTAACACTAGAGCGGTAGTTTGAGACAGACAGTTTCAGTCATTAAAATAATGTCATTACACCGGTCACATAAAACGATTTTAAGATTTCAAAAGTTTATTGCGTTTACATAAATTAGTAAAGCAAACAAATCCATTGAGACGGAGAAGAAAAAAAAATAAACTTTCCGATTTTAATATGCAACACATACACAAATTTAATGTTTTATGTTTTAAAGTTTACATAATATGAGCAATAAAATGCTCTTTTTTTTCTTTTTCAATTGCTAAAAAAAACTCACTGTATTGTGAGCTTAACCCTGAAGCAATTTTTTACACCTTACGTAAGTACTGATTTTTAAAAACCTTAGTTGTGTATTAAATGCTGTTAAAGAACCACCTATACTACAGTAGTCTTTCAGTTCATTTGATTGGTCTCAAAGAGCTCACAAAAACCCCTGGTAATTCTTACATTTTTTTTTTGGAAGGGAGGTCTTAACCTGCAGTGCTAATTTTGACGATATCTTTAATCATCGCAAAGCTGTTAATACAAGGAACTACAGGAAACTTAAGGGTGATCCAATAAGAGCTTCCAAGTTTGTTTTCTAAATAAAATACATAAAAATCAATGTATTGATGCAAATCTATTTTTGGAATGATAGTTCGGTTGCTACAACTCCATATTTAAAAATTATTTCATTCAATTTTTGCCCACTCTTTGGAGCATATTGACCGATATTCCTTGAATAACACGAGTTATGTTGGTTTCCAAGGACGGGTTTGTCGACATTAACAAGTTATTTAACATGTCCCCAAAGAAATTAGTGCAATGGCGTCAAATCACATGATCTTGGTGGCTAATTAACAGTACGTTTCCCTCAATAAAGCGATTGTTTCTCCAGCTGTATGGCATGTTGCGCCATCCTGTTGAATGAAACCAGAGGTCGGCTACACAAATATCCTGAATTTTTGGCAACAAAATCCATTGATCATTGTTCTGTAGCGAGCACCATTGACCGTAACACGGGCTCTATCCGAATTTTTGAAGAAATACGGTCCGATGATGCCTGCTGCCCATAAACCACACCAAACAGCATATTTATCTTGATACATCTTGGAATGCTTCTGACTGTTCATCGGCCCAAATACGGCAATTTTGCTTGTTAACGTAGCCGCTCAACCAGAAATGAGTTTCGTCGCTAAACAAAATTTTTCGATAAAATATTGGATTAATTTGAAGTTGTTGCAAGGCCCATCAACCGAAATTAAAACGTAAACCAATATAGGCGGCTTCAATTATTGTACGAGCTGTATTTTGAAGATACGCCACAATGATTCATAAGAGATGCCCGAAGCCTGAGATCGGCGTCGAATTGATTGTTCACGGTTCACTCTTCTACTGCTGAAATATTCTCCAAATTACGGGCTTTATGCACTCTGGTTGAATGATGAATGTCCAATAGTGTAAAATTGGTTCGAAAACTGCGCTCAGTTGGACGCTCATGACGACCAAAATTATGTTGAAGAACTCTATAACATTCTCTAACTGATAAGTGATTTTGGTAGTAAGTTCCTACAATTAATAAACGTTGTTCAGGAGTACGTCTATTCATGATTTAGTCGTGTTGAATACTGAACACAAACGTCATATGGACAAGCCATTTGACACATGACAGCTGTCAAAACAACCCAGTTGAAAAAGGTTACCTCGTATTGAAATACTCTTTATAAGCGGTGTATGAGGTAATATTTCCAATTTTATCTTCTTCAAAATCTAACATACTTTCATGCGTCAAAATAAAATAAAAATAAAGCCTAATTTAAAAGGTTCTATTGAGTATATGACAGTAAAACAGGAACTCAGATTTTGGTTTTTAAATTAATACATTTTAGGTAGGATACTCAATCTCCTCTTAACTCTTCACTTTTCTGCTCCTGCAGGGTTTCCTTGTACCTTTGCTTGAGTACCATCAATTGTGTCACTTTAAATTGTGGTATGCGAAAGGTTAACACTGTCGTTTTGTCGCATTGCAGGTTGTTCATACGCCCGCATACCATGCCAATGTAGTTATACGGGCAATATTCAACAATATTTCTGCTCGACTATTAGTAATTTTTCCCTGAGCTGCTTATCTATAATTTTGCTTATCTAACAAACAATCTTGCAAAATGAAAATGCGATAGGCATACTAAAGAGTAATTCAGACTGCTACCAATAAAAAGAATCTACTTGCTCTCTTTTTAAAACTTTTTTTTTTGTTGGCTCTTGCCTACCCACCTACCTACCGACTGCTTATTAACGCTCATTAATGATATTGCAAATTAGTGCTACAAAGCTCTCATTTTTTACTCAACACTCAACTTTTTTCGATTTTTTTTTTTTATAAGTCATATCAGCAAAGTTTTGCGGTGCGATGCGTTGCGCTCATTACTGCCAGCTGAATGATTTTGACGCAGCGCCTGAGTGCGAGCAAGCGGCGTTTAAGTTGTGGTAGTCGTGGTATGAGTGCTCCCACAACTCAGAACTTGAAATTCACTCAGAGTTTTCAATTCAGTTAGTTAATTTCACTTGTCAACGTAAAAAGGTGTTTTTTACGTTTTACACGTTGTTTTTTTTTCTTACATATTTTGCTGTCGTTGCACTTGTTGTCATTTAAACAAAATAAAAATGATACCATTTTTATAATTGAATAAATTTTGCAAATTAAAAATTTTTTTTTGAATTTTCTAGTTTTTTTAAAAATTAATTAAAAACTTGTGTAAATATAAAATGTGATTAAAAAACATGATATTGAAAACAAAAAAAAAAACATTTTTAAAACTACAAGTTACTGATTAAAAACAAACAAACAAAAACCATTGAATTGGATTAACTCCTTCTTCAACTACTCTATATAAGCTGTATTACCTATTGCTGCTGTTGGTCGTACTCTATCTGTGTCACAGATTTTCAGAATTTTGTTTGTTTTGTTATCTCAATAAAACAAGAGTTACAAATAAAAAAATAAGAAAAAAAAAGAAATAACGAAAACTGAAATGAAACACAACGAAATAAAATCATTTGCCAAATAAAGTTAAATCTAAAAAAGCCATTTACTGATGAAGTGAACGAACTATAAAGCAATTAACTCATTTTTTCAATATTTTTGCGCAAATAAGCATTTGCTACGAAGTTTTTTTTTATGAATAATTCTAAAAATAAGCCAAAGTAATCAAGTTGGTTATATTTTGGTTGGAAAATTTTTTCTTTGTTTATTTTGGTTATTCATATTACGTTCATTACTTTTTTTAAATGTTTGAGTTTTCATGAATTTTGTGTGCATACAGTTCATTCCTATCCTAAAGGCTAAATTGAAGTTAAAAAAAACTAAAGTGCTTAAAACCCTTATTATTTACTAAATCATTTATGAGTATATCATATGAATAATCACCTTTTGAAATAAATTTTCCAAGATTATACATATTGTCGCTTATATTTTTGAAATTTTACTGGAGGAGAAAAAACCTAAAACCTCAAATAATCAAATAAAAACATTCACTCTTTTGAAGCGGATAAAATAGTTTTGAAGTCGATTTAGCTGACAGTAGTTGCTCCTGAGGTTGTATTGCTTGAATTAATTCGTTTATATAGAAAAATTCTGGTACATAACAAAAAAACTTTTTCTTTTAACAAATCAAACCATTTTGCACTTGAACTCATTTCATGGATCACATTTAAAACCAATAGCCTTGTGTAAAACTTGCGCTGGAAACAGAATGATAAACTCTCTAAATATAAATATGCAATTACGTCAAAACTAATCCAAAACAACTTTTTATGTAAATATGATGGGACATTTTTTTTGATATGGTTCCTCGTTGTTTAGTAATAAACTTGATATAAAATAATAATTTTTTCCTTATTCACTGTATATAAATAGTTGAAGTTTAAAAAAATTTTATTTGTGTTGTCTTAAATCCATGAAAAATCTAATTTTAAAATTTAATTAAATAATAAAATAAAAATCAAATAAAATAACGCAGCCCATTTTACGTCAAATCAAAAACCGGCTCGGCTCACCACGTCTGATTTTCGTTAAGATCTGTCCAAAATGTTAGGAAATATAGAAAAATCCAATTTGTTTTTGTTTTCTTCAACTTGTTTTTTTCCGAAATTTAAAAAACTAACAGCTCCGTCATTTTTAAGTTGATATGTTTTAAAGGTAATTTTACGCTTTTTTAAAACGAAACGTCTTTTGTATCTTTTGAGCAAAAAGTCGTTTCAAAAGTGATGTGCAGTTTTCGGTGGCTTGTGGTATAGTGTTAGCACCGTTTTTTTTTACATTTTAGGTTTTTGTTCAAATAGACTATTTTATTACCTTTCTAACGACATGTAATATTCTTTGCATAGTCAAACCATGTCCAAGCTTGATCTCTAGTGCAAAGTTAAAATTTATCAAGCCAAAAAATTTTTAAAATTATGGCACGCTTACTTTCAATTTGTTCAATGTACTAAAAATTGTATATGGGAAAAAAGCCGTTAGTGCTCTGTCCAAAATCGGGTGTAGTTCACAAAACAACTTTATTGCTCAAATGGGATTTTAATAACAATAACACTTAATTTAAAAAAAGAAAAAAATTATTTAAAAAAATTTTTTCAAAAAACCTTGTGTTGGCAAATTCTAAGCACTCTTTTCTTTATCAATTTTTTTTAAAACGAAAACAAACATAACTCAAAGAGCTCTTTGCAGTTAAGAAGATAGAGACTGCCATTTTTACATACTAATAAGACCTGCATTATTTTTTTTTTTATTAAATTTATATATTAATTTTTGAATTATTTTGTGTTATTGTGTGCACTTTTTTAATATGCAAATTTTTTTTAATAGTCTTAATTTATTTATTTTTAATAATTTAATATTTTTTTAGTAACGTAACTTCTTTAAAAATTTGATTAATACAAAAAGAGTTTAGAATTTGCCAACGAATACACAGGATTTTTTTAAAATCTTTTATGTGAAACTTTATTTTTAAGTTAAGTTTAATCCAAAAAAGTGAAAATCTTAAAAACGGCCATAACATTTAAAAAAGATTTGATCTTAAATACCCATACGAGCAAAAAAACTTTTTTTAATCAGCTTTCCCGCATTTTCATTCATAATTTTTTGTGGCAAAATCCAGCTCTTGCCGATTTATTGTTCAGGCAGAAAAATAAATTAAAAATAAAATCGAAAAATCCCAATTTTAAATCCAAAGCACACAGGCTGATTAGCAAAAGCAGGACCTTGTTTTCATTCTATTTCATATAAAATTATATATATATTTTTTACTATTAACACAAAATGATCAATAATTAATAAACTGTTTTCATAACATTTGGTAGTAAATACTCAGCATAGTTCATTTACTTCATTTTACCTTAACACGCCCTCACAGATTTTTGGATATTTTTTTTCGTTAAAACAAATAAAATGACACACAATTCTTTTTTTGTTTATTTTGAAATTAAAAAAAATGTTCACAGTTTCATTTGTGACAGATCTAGCTGTGAAATTGCATTAACATTTTTTAATGAATACATTTGCATCTACCTCTATTAAAGCAAACAATTCCCTTTTATTTTCATGTAACATTTTTACGGTTTAATCTTCACAGTCCACATGTTCGTCAGTTCGACCACATCGTCATCAATGCCATGAAAATTTTACTGTGCTGCAGTTTTATTTGCATTCGTTTGACAAGAGAAAATCTCTGTCAAATGAAAGTAAACAAACAAAATAAAGAAATAAAATACTTTTCTGCAGTAAATTTACACAGCCACTCTCACATAACATTTTACATTTTTGTTTTTTAACATTCACAACACACACACGTGTTTGTGTACGTATTTGTAGACTGTGCAAGTATGTGTGTGTGCAATTGTGCATGCAATTGATTGAGGTATTTCTTTGAAAACAAAGTCTTATTATTATTATTTTATTTCACTTTTATCTGCTTTAGATGAAATGAACCATGATCAAGGTTTTTCAACCAGACATACATACATACATACATACATGCAGATGAATATGCATTCTTATACGCATTTTAAAATTGTCGGGAAGATAGCATCAGAAAACATGAACTATTTATCATATATAGTTGGTTTATAGTATTTGAACATGGTACCGGCATTTTTTTAGGATTTTATGCTACTTTTAATGGAGAAAAAACAACTTCAAAGCATCAAGCCAATCCTTACATTAAAAACTTTTATTTTACCAAAAATATGTTATTTTCTCTTTCAGATTTAAGTTAAATAAAATTTTTTATATGACATATATTTTTTGAATAACTGAAATTGAGCGTTGCCTAAATCCAATTGCAGTGGATTTGTGTTAAGCAACACAACAATCCTTGGAATACGTAGTTTCAGGTAGTTAAGTAAAGGGTGTTTTTTTTAGAGGTATAGAGCTTCGAATTGAAATAAAACACAAGAAAATCGTTTTAATGTCCATCAATTTGGCTTTATTGGAAGGATAATTTTATGCCATTAATGTTTAAATATGATTTCGGGCATGTGGCCGCCGCGGCTGGCTCGAATAAAGCCAATTCTACAAGTCCCCTAACGTTTCTGGTTTGTTGGCGTAGACGAGCGACTTCACATATCCTCAAAGAAAATAATCCAATGGTGTCAAATCACACGATCTTGGTGGCCAATTGACAGATCCAGGTTTCCTTCAATAAATCGATTGTGACGTGCGCTGTGTGGCATGTAGCGCCGTCTTGTTGGAACCACAACTCATCCACATTCATGCCATCCAATTCGGGAACAAAATAGTCGGTTATCATGGCTCTATACCGGTCTCCATTAACGGTAACTGACTCTCCAGCATTATTTCGGAAGAAGTATGGCCCAATGACTCCACCAGCCCATAGAGCACACCAAACAGTCAGTTTTTGTGGATGTAATGGCGTCTCAAGGGTCTCATGTGGATTCTCTTCACTCCAAATGCGGCAATTTTGCTTGTTGACGTAGCCATTCAACCAAAAATGAGCCTCATCACTGAACAAAATTTTGCGATGAAAATCAGCATCGAGATCAATCTCATTTTCGGCCCATACACCAAAATCACGACGCATTGCATGGTCTCGCGGCTTTAATTCTTGCACAAGCTGGATCTTGTAAGGTCGCAAGCCAAGATCTTTGCGCAAAATCTTCCATAAAGTTGATGGACAAAGCTCCAATTGCTGTGCACGGTGGCGTATCGATTCATTCGGGTCCTCTTCAACATTTTGCTCTACAGCGGCAATTGTTTCTTCGGTGCGCACTGTTCGACGTCTCTGCGGATGCGTATTATCACATAGAGTAAACGTAGTGCGAAAACGATCCATGGTTAACCGAATTAATTGCTCTGATGGACGATTATGTCGACCATAAAATGGACGGAGCTTGCGGTAAACTTCGCGAACTGAACCATTATTTTCGAAATAAATTTGTACGATTTGCAAGCGTTGTTCTTTTGTCAACCTGCTCATGATGAAATGGCAAACCAAACTGAACATAAATGACATTAGAGTTGCCAGATTTGACCATAAAATGCCAGTTTTATCTCTATTCGAAAAACAAACCTCTAAAAAAAACACCCTTTACATACAGTTTGTCAAGAAAGTGTTTTGACACAGCATATAATTTTCATTTAAATTATTTTTTTTAAAAAAAAATGTTATTGATTCTTTGTTTTGCATAAGTTTTTGAATTCATTTTTATTATTTATCTTAATGACTATATCCATTCAGAGTTGAGATGGGACATGAATTTTGTCAAAAGATTTTCAATTATAGCCCATGTTCCACCAACAGCACTATGTGCATATAATCATGAACTGACAAAATTGGCATATTTAAAAAGTGCACTATAAGATGAGTAAATTTTTTTGTGACGCTACCTCCCGTACTATACGGACGAGTAAATTCAAAACTTTTTGTGCATTCTGAAGGAAAATTCAATTCAGTTGCATTTGTTTTATTTCTACGTAGTACGGATATTTAGCAAATCTTTAGTATACTAATTTTAAGCAGAAAAGTTGTGGTAAGAGGAAGCTATAACAGTTTTGTAGAATTATTTAATTCTTTTTAACCATTTTTAGTTATACATGACATAGTACGCATGATTGGATGAAAATGATAAGTGGTAAGTTAGGTCGATTCTTTTGAATGGGGCTCGGTATTGAATAGTATCGGAAAAGTCGCTTGAAATCAAAAAATATTGAATAGTGTCGCAGAAGTCGAAACTTTTTGTTTGTGATATTATTCTTGGAGTGATCTTCAGAGGATTTCCATAAGAAAATTCACTCTTTGCAAAGAACTATATTTGTTATTAAAACTTTTAATGGAAAGGATACTCACCAATTGGTAAAATTTGTGTCCGTTACTGAAAATAGCACTTCACGCGAACTGTGATTGTCAAAAAAGGATGTCAGATTTAAGATGTACCATGGTTTCATGTTCCTTACATAAAAGACTTTTTTATGAAAAAAAAAAAAATTTGTAAAGTGACTTAATAAAACTTAAATAAGTGCATAAAACTTTAGGCTCCAATATCTATGATCTGCATGTAAAACTTTAAGCACATTGGTAAAGACCGTGCCCCTTCCACCACTTGCCTACTTGCATTATTATAATGAAGACTTGTAAATATAAGTTTCTATTATACAGATATATGAAAATTGCCGCAATACGATGTACGTATCTATTTCTTGTAGAAAAATATGATGAAGGTTCATTTCATCTAAAGCAGATAAAAATTAAATAAAATAATAAAACTTTGTTGTCAAAGAAATACTTCAATCAATTGCATGTACACAAATCTACACAAAAACTTATTTGACACAACTCAACTTCAGTTAATCGTTCTTATTACGTGCGAGCAACTGAAATTGACTTTTGTGTCAAGTCAAGTTAAGATTTTATTGACAGCCATATCAGCATCCACAATTTAATACGGTTCGACAACTATCAGCTATTTATATTACTTTGAAAGCTTACGACTTTTATCGATTTATTCGATACTTTTCTATGTACATATTTCTTTCCCATCGACATTTTTGATACCATTTGACATTTATCGAATCAGACGATAAATTTCGATAATTTTAAAATTTAATAGATTTTTTCGATACTTTTTGACTCACATAGACTTTTGACTAATCTATCGACTTTTCTAAATACTTTTCATTAATAATTTTCAACTGTTTTGATTCTATTCAATAATTTTCCGCTATATTCTATTATGTATAGATTTTTTCAAATCTTTTCGATTTTTTCAAATCTTTTCGATTTTTTCAAATCTTTTCGATTTTTTCAAATCTTTTCCATTTTTATTAACTCTTGTGGCTCTCTTCGAATGTAATTCACTTCTTCGACTTCGAAACACACGGACGGCGAACTAAAAAAGCATTAGTGGCCAAAATATTTGTAGCACCATCTCTCTCTTGTCACTCATACGACATGTTGACCTAACTTTGCTAAAGCACATAGTTCTATCATCAGAAAAATTAACCCACGCTTAAAAAGTAAAATTATTTTTTCTTAAAAACATTTTCAAGTCGTGTTGTTTTAGCTTAGCATTCATTCTACAGTTAGTTTCTATCAAATTTTCATAATATTTGTCTAAAGCTCAATAAACCTTATCAAAAAGTATTTTATCTCAAAAATTTTTTATTTTTTTCTTTCACCTATTCCATTGCTTATAAAAATCATAAATGAAATCATCAGCGAACAGTTACTCACTCATAAATTGTAAATCCTATTAACACCATCATCGTAATCATAGCAACCCAATAAGCAACCAACCAACCAACCAGACAAACAACCGACCAACTTCACGTCAAATGACGCTACACTTGTTGTTATTTGTACACTTGCAAAAATAACAATAGCAACTGCGCCCGCAAAAAGGGTGGTTGCTATTAAAAAAAAAAAAAAAATACAGCTCAATTTATTTTTATGCCCTCGAAACTTTTTTTTTATAACTTTTTTCGTACAATGCATTAAATATTTAATGCATAAATTTTCAACAAGTAATGGCTTTCTTTTTAAGTACCTTTTTCACCCGCGTTTTTTTTTTTGGCTCATTTTCGAATTTTTATATTTATTTTATACATACGGTTTTACTGTTAACTCTAAATTTTCTGTTTCATTGAATTTATTGATTTCTTATAAATATCACATTACACAAAAACCCAATAGTAAAAAAAAAATCATTGTTAAAAGTGCCATTGAAACGAATCCTATGTGGCCAACGTGAAAACTTTTTTATGTTTCACACTGACATGTAAAGTCTTACAAACGATAATGTGTAACAAAACAGCAGCAGCAACAACAACGACAACGACAACAACAAAATGTTTAACAACTAAATTTAGCACAATTCATACACGGTGAAAATTTTTTCTGCAATAGCATTCGATTCGTTAAGGTTATTTGAAATGTTTATTTATTTGAATATTTTTACAGTAACTTTTTCATCAGGACATTAAAATTTTTATAAATCTTCAGCGTGTTTCTTATGTCTCTTATCTCTTCCTTAAGCATTGTATCTCCACAAAACTCTTTACACTATGAGCAGCAATATGATGTGCTCCTTTTTCATCACCTTTCTTTCAGGATTTTAGTCCACTATATAAACAATCAGATCCTTTTCTCAGTGAACATATACTTTTATTCAGCGAGCTCGTAAACTCTGCCGGCAAAGTTCAACAATTTTTAGTATATCATCATGCTATCTATAACCAGCGTCAGATCTGCGAGATTCAAACTCCTATGAAAACAAAAATCAATATGAAATGATTATTTTCAGAGAATTTGAATACACAAATTATTTCTGTGTAAAAGTGCATACAAATTGATTGAGACCGAACTTTTGTTGATGCTTTTTGATTTTGTTTTCACTGCTAATTTATTTATTATTATTTTTGGTAAAACAGGCAATCATCAAAACAAACAAACAAATTCTAATCTGCAATGTATTTTATTTTTTCAATATTTTCCAACAAATCCTCTGTAAGTTGTAAATTCAATGCTTTAGCAATTGTTTTATGTACGATATTTCAATTTGTTATTTTTTCACTGGAACTCGTATGAAAAACAATATAAATATTCTAAATATTAGAGGCTTTATTATATTTGAGCACTAGTTTTAACGACATACAATATGAAGTTTTTTCTTAGTGCTCTTAAGATAAAAACCCTTAAACAGTTTATTTTTGTTAAATATAAAATCGTATGGTTTTTATGGAATTCTAGATCAATTTAAACTGCTTTTAATTGCTCTGAATATAAATACAAAATATTTCATTTGTTAACCAACATTTCGGCAATCTCAGTTAAGCGATTCTAAAGCAGTATTAATTTAAAACACAAAATTTTTATCTTTATTTGAATGATTTAATAATTAAAAAGGCTTAATTAATTAAAGCACAGTAAAATTAAAAATAGAAATACAAAATTAAATGACTTGCAACTAGAACTTAGTATGTGAGTGACGGATATTTGGCTGCCTATTCCTTTGAAGCAGGAATCGTTAAAAATCGTTATTTTTAATAATTGAGGTCAAAAAAATCACAAGAATAGACGAAATGTGAGTTACGGTATACAGATGAGTTTTTTTTTTTAACGAGAAGGATAAATATAAAACATGATTTTTAATTTTGTTGGTTTTTAGTTTAAAAATCAATTTTTTAACGAGATGGGTAGATATAAAACATGATTTTAATTTTTTTCAATCAAAAACTATCGCTGAAGCTCGCAATTGGATTTTTTTTGGCACTCACTCTGCACTGCAATTCGGCTAATGCGAAACTTAAGATACTGTGCAATACTCTTCGACTTTTCCTTTATTCTTTGTCACTTGGCGATCTTTTTCAATACAATTTGATATTTTCGAATCCATTCGACATACCTTTCGAAGTTTTTCGATATGTTTCAACTGTGTTGATAGTTTTCAACTATTGCACTTTTAAGTTTTGACATAATTTTTTTTTTCGATGATTTTCAATAAATTTCAACTGACCTTGATTTTGTGTGAAAATTTTCGGCTTTTATGAACTCTTTCCATGTGTTTATCGTTTTTTTCGACATCTGTTCGAAAACGTCAATAACTGCTGAAAACTATCGAAAGTTATCGAAAATTATAGAAAAATTTAACCTTTGCGAATAATATTCAAAAAATTCGAAAATTGGCAAAACTATCGAAAAACCAAGAAAAAGTCGAAACTTATTGAGAAATATTAAAAAAGGCTGAAACTTATCGAAAAAAATCGAAAGAAATTCTAATGTTAGCAAACTATCGAAAATATCAAGGAAGTCAAATGCTTTCAAAAAATCATTCATAAAAGTCGAAAGTTATCTAAAAAATATCGAAAAAGTATGATAACTTTGATAGAAAAACTGAAACTCCAAAATGTCGCCTATTCTGGATCTAAAAATCAAAAATTAATATTAACTTTGATTCTAAATAAAAATCGATAGGTATTATTAATTTTAAATGTCCACAAGAACGATTACGTTAGAACGAAATAAATGCAATTCCATTTATAACGAAGTGATTTCTATAATATAATATAATTATGGTTCCTGTTTTAAAGTGTAAACTTGGATTGGATGTTTTTTTCTCAAAAATTATGTTATCAAAGTTCAAATGAACATAAAAATTGAAGCAAGGTGCAGAGTTTTTTCAAACTCACGTGTTTCGCCATACATAATGCAGGGGTAAATTTTAAGAAACTAATTGTTTTTAATGAAAACTAAATTTCACTATTGAGTAGTTTATTAAATTGCACTTTAACATATTTGGTTATTTAAATAAAAATTAAAAAAAAGTTTTTATTTCAGGAAGTTCCAAAAAGAGACTCTAATCATGATTATCAGCTTTCAGATAAAAATGGTACCGTTCTCGTATTTGCTCTACAAAAATGTAAAGACCATAGAAAATATGAAATTTAGTGAAATATCCTCTTTTTTTTATAACATACATTCTAAAATATTAATCATTAATTACAAATTGATCCTCGAGCGTCATATATAACAATTTTAAAATGCGCTTAAACTGATTTTCCATAAGCAGAGCTAAGTACTTTTTATACATAAAACTATTCCAATAACATACATCTCATTTGCCTAGTTGCCATGGTTTCCATTTTTCCCTAAAAATTCATAAAATTTGCCAAATACTTTATGTAATTTTCTATGACCAATAACTTTTTAATTAAATGATATCACCACTAAAATTACAAAATTTTATTTTTTCTCTTTTGTTGACATTTCCTAACATACACCATTAAACTTGATCTATTTTTGCTTTAATTTTTATTTCAATATCAATTTTTCGTTAAGTCAGAACGGCCTTAGTAGATTTACAACATGCGTCCATTTATTGATAAAGAAAGAAAAAAAAAAAGGAGGAAAAAGAAAACCAAAAAAATTGATTAAAATTAAAAAAAGAAGCATAAAAATATAGGAAATTTCAATGTTGGTACAACAGGTGACCAAGGTCAATGTAGTTGGTGTATGTCGCATTGCATAAGGTGGAATTAAGCAGGGTAGCAACATTGCAACAACGTTAGTCAACAAAAATTACATAAAAAATAAACATAAACGACCTATACATACCGTTCTACATAAACTACATATAACTCTGATAATAAACTCATATCTAGGTGATGTTTACCCTTTGTGTGTATGTAGTAGACTTTAACAAAGTGTGTCATACCTGTGTATTGCTGTTTCCCTTCAATTTATATGAAATCAGCTTTATCAGTGAGCTCGCATTTATTGATAACAAAATATTTTACCTTTTTTGTGTTTGTACTTTGTATAATTTTTGGAATTTTTTCTATTTGTCTTGTCAATAGAAAATGCTTATTTGATGTGAGAACATATTACATTTGTGTTTCACTTTGAAACATATTTTTTGGTTTCGTGCCGAAAAAATAATTACATGTCATGCTAAGATAGTCTTTTGCACAGAACTAGGTCAACGCACTCTTAAAAAAGATTACGATTGTGAAAAATCCTTCAAAAAAGTTAATGTTCACAGACAGTGTCCAACATAAAGCTTAATTTTATTCCATGAACATACACTAACGGTCATAATTGAAGAATGAAAAATAGTTTCCTTAAACAAGCCCATTTTTACCACTTTCAAGATTAAGTAGCTTTTATTTCTCCAGTATATTGCAAGTTAAAGAAAATTCTAAGTTTGAGTTTTCCCTCGGATATTTGTCAGGATTTCGTTGTGGAAACTTTTTTGTAGAATTATTTTTCTTTCAATACCAATGATTTAGTTGAAGTCACTAATGAAACATTCATCGTTCGATTCTATTACATTTTGTTTAGCTTCATTAGTTTTGTTATGCTCTAACATCACCTATTGCTTTTTTACTATTTATTTTTTCAATATTTTCTTTTCCTACTTTACTGTTTCTTTTATAAACTTTATATCTGATAAAAAAAATATGTTTGTTTTTTTTTTTCAATTTATCATACCTTTTGCTTATCTCTGGAATTTGTGTGTATAAAGTTTTGTTGTTTTTTTTTGTAGCTTAGCATAAAGGCGTGACGAAACTTTTTCATTTGTTCCGTTGACTTTTATTTTCGAGTTTATCCGTTTGCTGTTTTGCAATTTTTCCACCTTTTTGGGAATCCTTTCAATTCTGCCCACCTTACTTTTTGTTCAGCTCATAATTGTTGTTTTTCTATTTTTCTATAATTTCAAGTTTCATTAATTCCACTCGCTGTATTTTCATTTACGTTAGGTGTCTACGTGTTTTTTTTTGTTTGGGTTACCGTTGTTGTGGAAAATCAAAAACTTTTTGGATTTTTAATAAAACTTTCTTCATTAATTTTTCCCGCCACATTTTCGCATTTTGTTGTTGTTGTTTATTTTTCCACTTGACTCATAAATAGTAGTGTGTTTTGTTATTTTCCTGTTGTTAAATGTCAAATTTCAACAGCAAAAATTTATAAACTTTTTGTTGAAATTTTGTTAGGAATTATTTGCTGTTGTTGTTTGTGTTGTTGTTATGGTTCATTAATCATTGGTTTCAACTTTAATTCGAAAATTTTTTAACTTGGCGGCGAAAGATTTGAATTTATAAATTTTTCATTTAAAGTATGGTACCATTATATAACATTGCAATTATAGTCGGAAAACTACTGCATTTGCTTTGATTAAAGAGAAATTGTAAAGATCAATGATAATCATTTGCTGATTATGTTAATTGATTAATTGAAAAATTGAAAAGAAGAAGTTAAATTGATGCTTGACCCTGCTCTACTCAATTTACTATAGTGATATTTGATTGTTTAGTTTGCTCTCGATTTATTAGCAAGAAATATTTGTTAATTTTGTGGCGCCATCTAAGAGATTTACGTAGATTGGATTAAGATAGGGATATGTCGCCACCTGAATAACTGAATGCTTGTCAGTTATAAAAAGAAAGGCTTTCCAGCGGTGATCAGTAAATCGAAGGTTATATTAAAGACTTGAGGACATATGCATTTTATCCAAATTTTCCAAAGGTACTCTCAGTTTCTTGTGTTTGGTAGGCTTAGTACTATAACACTATTCATGTGACTCTTGCATCCTTTAGACTGATTTCAATATTATCTAGAAAGACCTCCATAATTGCAGTAGGACATATCTTCATTGCACGCGTGATGAAGACTCAAATGACTTTCAGAACTTTTTATCCTTAGTTCTGGAGAGATTCGTTCTTTTATTCTATACTTTCTGATCAAAGGGTCTAAGTCAAAGGATTTTCGTGCAATGGATTTGCAGATATTTTGCTTTATTGATGTATTTCTGTTTGTGTTTTTTCCAGATGAGTTTCGTGTCTAGGCGAAACTTCTGGTAAAACGTAAAACTTACAGACAAATTACGGAGTACTAAAATTACTGAGCACTTGATAAAGTACAATTCATTTCGTAAGGCTAACAGATTAATGTATCCTTATGAAAAAGTTTTTTGATCTGAACTATAGCATAGCTGAACATGAGGCGTAGAAAGACGGAATATTTTAACCATTTTATATATAAAACTATTACCAAATTTTTTCAAATCAAAATTAAGTATTTTGCCAAAATATTATAAAAAAGAATGACAGAAAAAGATAGAGAGAATGTCCTTTAGTCTCAGCTTTCTCACAAAAACAAAATTTTATTTTGTGTTGCTGCAAATGTGGCTCATTTTCTTAAGTGAATCTCTGTGAAGTTCCTTGCAAAATCTCCTGCTTCACTTGATGGTTGCAGCCGTTAGATATCCTAGCATTAGTGCAGTTGCATGTGTACAGCATTTTATAATAAAATTTAAAAGCTTGTCCGAAATTTAATTTTAAACATTTTATTTTTTTTAGTATTTTCTCATGGTTAAATTACACAAAGGATAGGAAATAAATACAGGAAATACCACAAGGCAAATAAAATTCGTATTAAAAACGATAAAAAGTGCAATGTAAACCGAAATTCTGCAGAGATCACAAGTTAAAAGAAAATAACAAAATCAAGGACGAAATTTTCAACCCAATAAATTAGATGTATTAAATTTCGTTCGGATATAAAAAAGAAGTCAAAAGCAAAGAAATGATAAAACAAATTTCAAAAAAATGAAACGAAGCTCGAAAATACCAATTTGGTAAACACTTTAAGAGGGAGAGTCAAATTAGTGCAAAGAAAACAAAGCAATAAAAGCAATAAAAACTGCATGAAAAATGAGCCCCTAATCAGTAAAAGGAGTAGTAGTAAAAGTGGTTGTAGCAAGAACTGCATGATAATGGGCATAAAAAAGAAAAACGGAAAAAAGAGACAAATTGGCAAATGACACCTTGAGGAAAAATTTAATGGTAAATTGATTGCTATTGCATGATGTCGATATTCGGTTGAGTTGGTCCACAGGATATCCTTATTGTAATGAAAAGAAAGAATACACAATGGGTATCAAAACAAAAGACAAAAATGAGAAAAAGTGTGGAACCTTTTAATATTTGAAAATTTAGCACTCTTTGCCACAATTTAAAATCTGTCCATATTTCATTTAAAATTTATTTCAGTTTTTATTTTAATTTATTTATCATAACAATTTCTTTTTCTTGTCATTTATGTAGTTTTTCTTCCTTTTATTTTTCCAATGTGAGCAAATGTCAAAATATTTGCATTTTCTTGCTTTCCGGCATGAATATCAAACACAAAAATTTATTATGCGAGTGTATAAAATAATTTTTGAAAAGACTTGCATTAACAATTTGTGCTCTCCCACTCGCATATCATAAATATGAAGATGTCATCGTCGTATATCGAGTGCAAAATAATAATAATAAATATACAAAAAAAAAAAAAAATAAATAGAATAAAATAAAAGGAACTGTGGTTATGTAACCAAACAAAAAAAAAAAAATTGTCACAAGAAACAGAAGTTTGCCTTGGCTTTCTTTCTTTCTTGTTTCTTCTTATTATCAAGATTGCAACGGAAGCGGAAGTCAAGTGTAAACAACTCATAGAAAAGCAATGCATACTTTAAGGCGTAGCGGCAAAGTGATGCTGCTGTCGTTGATTTGTAGTACATAACTTCATTATTTTTATATAAATTTGATTTGGGTTGAATGCGCGCGTGTGTGTGTGTGTGTTTAAATATGTTTAGATTGATGCGAATGGATGTTTCGTTCGCATTATGTGATATGACTATGAAAAAACATTTCCCGATGGTAGTGTGCTCAAACATGAATCTTATGGAATAACAATATTTTTCTTAGTAAATTGAAAAATTCAGCTGATTCAAGTTAGTTTTTAGTTATCACTAAGCTTTTTTCAAAATATTACATTTGAAATGTACAACGCTTTCTATCTTTGCTAATGTGTATTCGGTGCTGCGATACACTTTTGGAATAAGAGGTTGAGCTTGTTATTTATCCTTTTTATTTGGAGAATCTTTTGCATGCGTGGTCCTTAGATCGCTTTGATTGCGTGAAACCTTTTTGCTCAAGTTTCTAATTTTGTTCTCTTGAGATAGAATTCGTGCAAGCGATAACATGTTATTTGATGAAGTATATATTTGGTAATAAATGCACAAATCATGACTGAATTCAATATATCGTTATTTCGAACATTTATTGTTAATTATTGGGCGGAAAAAATATTTTTTTTTAGGAAACATAAAAAATTTGTTAATATTGATTAATGAAAAATTTAGATGCATGAATATCGATACATACAAAATATCGATGTATATATGTATATCGACATTTAAAAAAATATCGATATTTTTCAATATTGATACTTTTCAATATCGATACATAAGTATCGGTATTTTTCAATATTGATACATAAATATCGATATTTTTCAATATCGATACATAAATATCGACATTTTCTAATAACGAAACTAGGGGTGACAATCCTGGATATTTTAGAATTCAGGACTTTTGGATTGAAACTTTTATTCTCGGGGTCATGAGTTTTGTGAGATATAGAGTTGAATTTAGAAAAAAACTGAAAATGAAAAAAAAAAAGTTTCAATATATAAAACTAAAATCATGACATAGCTATTTAAAGATTTTTTCCCTTTTCAATTTCGATTTTATAAAGCTCATAATTTGGAGCAAACGCCGCACCTAATCGAGACGTGCTTATATCGGATGCCTTTAGTATTTACACTTTCATATATTGACACGTATGTATGTATATCTCAATTGTGTACTGAGAATTTTTGAAAATGTTGTAGAGCGATTTAATGTTATCAAAATTTAGTACAAAAAATCAATTTAAAATTATTAAATATATATATTTGAACCAACCAAATTCTTCTAATTCTCTCAGTGGAATAGCATGAATAAACAAAGCTTCAACTTTTAAGTCATTGTCATATTAACCAAAATATGTTTATTGTATGTTTATGAGATTAACATAGCTACTCTGTTCTTATCCAACTTGTGACACTCTGTGAAATGTTAAAGATTTCTGGTATTTTTCTCCTGACTTATATCAAATGTACGTTTAATATCATCTGACATTCAAGTACCAGTAAAACAACAACGGAATTCATGACAGCAAAAAGAAACAATGAAAAAAATATAATATTAATAAACAATTTATGACTTGTGTTAAACAACATAACACCATGCAGCCAAACTTATTATTAATATAAAGACAAAACAACTTTTTTTTCGTTGCTCCATCAGTTAGCCAGAGCCCTCCTTAATAACCATTCATCCATCAAATACAAACCATAAACATTTATACATCTTTTTTTCTTGTTTGCCTTTTTGTTACTAAGAGCACAATTTAGGATTCCCCAAATAGGGAACAGACTTTTTATATAACGCTTTATTGTATCTTTTGGCTTTTTCGGTAGTTGCAAACACCTTGTTTTCTTCTTATTTTGCTGTTGTTCTGTTTTTTTTTTTTGTTTCAAATCTCCTTTGCTATCCTTAACAAATTTTTGTTTATTTATATTTTTTCTTCTATCTATGCTATGTGTTGTGCCCCTTGTCACAATCAACAGCGCTAACATTTTCCTGCTCAACAGCATAACTCATGCTTGAATATAAAATTGCTTTCGAATCTTATTAAATTTGATTCGCTATAGTTTTTGTTGTTGTTGCTGCTGCTGTTTTGCTTATGAAGACTTCAGCGTAAGATAGCAACATCTTGTTCTAGTCATTCTCATATACTACACCGTAAAAAAAGAATTTTCAAACAATGGGTTTCGGTGAAGTTAGCTAATATTTTAATATGATGCAGCTTATGTCGTCTTAATCAAAAGTCTATATAGTGACAAGGCCACTTATTCCTAAAAACTATAATTTCTTTGGCTTTAACTACCATAACTCTCTATTTTGGAGGCATACAAATAAGTTAATAACTATAATTAATTTCTGACTTCGCTTATAGTTTTCAGTCCTTATTGAAATTCGATGCTTTAAAAATCCTTAATGACTGGCGAATGGGAGATACATTCTAATTCTAACCATAATTCTCTATATTATTTATTGTCATTTTATGTGCCGCGAAAGAAACTTAAAGCTAACTGCCATTGAAGGTGGATGAGTATTATAAAATTTTACTTTTATATACTCGAATTACACGCTTTGAGATATCCTTTTGGCGGTCCTGCCTTCTCGATTTAATTTTCAATTGCTTATTTTGATTAAAAATTTTTCCTTGTGCATCATAGTCTACCTTCTGTAATAAGTGTCTGTTCAATAAGTTCTTGAACCATAAACATTTCCGCTCATAATTTTTCCAACACCCATTTACCTTGTCATCAACTTGTACTTCATCCCTAAATTTGGGAACATTTTTTTTTTTTTTCGATTTCAGTTGAAGTGTTTTTTGAGATTGAAGTTCGATGTTTTTTGTATTTTATTCTACTTTATATTGTTGTTGTATGCCTGTTTTATACATAAAAACCGTATTTTTCTCTTTGCCTTTTATTGATCCTCTTATTTTGCATCTGTTTTGGTCTGTCATTTTTATTCTACGTTTTTGTTAAGATTTTTTTTATATTTTTATTTATTTTGATTTCTTCTCACTTCACATTCTGATGTAAAAAATAAAATTTTTCTTTTAATTTTTACACTCGTATTTTTTTATTAGAATTCTCTTGTTATGCTGTTGCGCTTCATTTCAACGTTCGCACTTGTACAGCAAAATGGGCATAAGTTGAATTTGAATATATTTATTTACATTAAAGTGATTTCTTCATCTTGACGATGTAACATATCTGCTTAATATTGAATTCTGAAAATTGGATAGCCTGGGACGATTTTCAATATAGAATTGCACACCATATGCTATCAAGATCTGATTGCAGAATTCAACAACTGAATTCCGTCAGAAAGCATTGGATTGAAAGAAATATGAACTCTGGTGCACTTAATGTGAACATAAACGTAATTTATGTTCATGCCGCCTAAACTTCGCAAACTATCGATAGTCGCGACCATCGATAGTGGATGATAGTTTATTCGCTAATCATCGATAATATAGATAGTAAGATGGAACAAGTTTACTCTAGCGAAAATCCTCCAAACTTTTTTTTATTTTCTTAGAAAAAGTAGCGCTATAAGAATAAAAAAAAAATTTGCAAAAAAGAAGTGTCGGTCGAATCTTGCTTCGAAGGTATAGTCATCTTAATTTGCGGATATAGCTTTTATAAAACTATATATTACATAAATTATAGATTTCGCAAACTAAGGTACCGTATTAAAGCTATTTTTAATATTAAATATAAATATTAAAAATTCAGTGTACAGTTTTCGAGATATGATTATTTTTGTAAAATTTTAACATTTTCTTTTATAAAAACCCTTTTTTTTTTTTCAAAAAATGTATAACTAACGTATAATTTCTTAAGCATCACAAGAAACCTCAATTGTTTTCCATTGAAATTATGTATCATTCGTACTAATTTTTTATATTAACCCATTTTTTTACCGGAATGTAAAAAATTAATTCATACAATTTTTTAAATGCTATATATTTATGGACAACTTCAACTACAGCGACGTAAACAACATCGATGAAAACAACAACAACCGAGCCTCGGTTGAAGACGGCCTACTTATCCTTGCTCTTATGTACAATTTAATCAAATGCGTTTGAATAAATGACAATAACACTGAAACAGTGGTGTTATTCGATATTATCGAAAGTACAAAAACAATTCTTAGATGAAAAATTAATATAAATATTATCGATAGTCTGTCATGAAGCATCGATAGTTGCGATAGTGCGAGACTATCGATTGTATCGATAGTGCCATCGATAGTTTGCGAACTCTAATGTCGCCTATATGTTAGACCGCTGCATTATATAAATACTAAATAGAATAATTAATTTGTGGACAGAAAGTATAAGCTGTATTTTTTAATGAATGCCCGCAATTTTCCTGATTAAAATGATAATAATCTTTAGCATAATGCAAATTTGGAATTTTGTCACTTAAGCTCTAAAAGTGCGATATTTTTTTGAACTTTTTTTTTATTTCGTTTGCATTTTTTATCAGCAAAATACTTAAGTGTTTATTCGTACATTTTTTATAAGCGCTTAAGCATCTTTAGCTGTCAATAAGCAATGACTTTTCGTTGTCATAGTTTTTCACTGCACTTTCTCAATTACTTTTTATTGCCATTTTTTTTTTTGTCAGAGTGGTTGAAGTATTCCCCACAGTTTCTTTTTGTGTGCTTTTAAGGAAATTTTTTAATTTTAGTTTCTTTTTTATTAGGTTTATTGAAATTCATGGGTAATTTTTTTTATTACTGTGATGAATTGCCAAGATTGGATCTGTTTTTGTGCTTTTGACATGATTGTTGTGTCTAAAATTTTCTTATTGATAGAACCACTAATGATTTTGATTTATTGCTGTCACCAAAACTTTTGTAATTTTTTAACTCTTTTGATATCTGTCATATATAACGATGATATCCTTTGATTCATTCGTTCATTTGACATTTATAAGACACAATTTTCAATTGTAAAAACTTTTTCTAAAAATTTGCTGTTCAAGATAATAGCTCTGGCACCACAAATTTTCATCATCTTGATGAATTTTAGTCGTTTCGATTGTGCGAATTATCAGTCACGTGAATATCGCCCAAAACCGAAAATGAATTGCTAAAATAAATATTGCTATATGCTCACTTTTGCGTTTGGACCGATATTTGTCCAGATGAATACGTACAAAAATATGCCTTGTGCGGTGAAAATAGATATAAGAGTGTTTAATAAATCTGGTTCACTCAGTGAAAAAATCAATGATTTTATGTTTATGATTTATTGCCAATGCCGAAAATGTTCAAATCGAAGAGATATATTTTTGATTTGGATTCAAAAAGAGTTCACATTGATTTAAAGTGATTTCATTTTTGATTCAAAGTGTCAAAGTGTCAAATACAAAAAGAGTAATTTCAAATACTTTGCAACTACTTACAAAATTCAATTTAAAATTTTTTACGATTGAAGTAAAGTTAAAAAATGTCATTTTCAATATTTTTTAAATTCAAAATGACTAGAAAGTTGTTTGTATTAAAAATACACGAAAAAAGATTATTTTGACTGTTATCAATTATAAAATTTGCGTGATTGAATTAAAAGTAAAATGTTCAAATTTGATATGCCATTTTTCCCTGAGTGTAGCTGGTGTAGTTTATGTTTTGTTTTCCACTGATGATGCTTGATGCCAAATCCTTAGAGCATTGGTTAACTTATTATATGTTTGGTTCTACACTGTACTTATAGTAGAAAAAATTGCAAAAGTCGAAAGCTGTTGCAAAAGTCGAACGATGTTGAAAAAGTCTAAAAAAAGTGGAAAATCTGAAAAATGTTAAAAAAAGTTCAAAACTCAAAAAAATGTTTAAAAAAATTGCTCAATTTTTTAAAACAGTTCAGTTCTGCCACTTTATAGAAAAATTTCCAATTAGGGTAGTATAAAAATTTAAATAAAATGTTAGATAAACACGAGCATGGTTTCCATGACGTGATAATAATAAGCTGATACAACCCATTGTATTTATTTGCATTGGAATTTTTTGCTTAACATTTTTTTTTATGTTTTGCAATTTTTTTTTCCGCCTTTCCTCGGTTATCCTTGTACGGCTACATGCAAAACGTAATCATCGCTTACTCTAGCGTTTTCTTGGAATTTCTTACCTTTTGTTGTCTGCGCGCTGACAACTTGAGTGCACTACATCCTTTCCTAACAGCTCACTTTGATTTAATTTCAATATTAAATTGTTCTTACCTCCCATTGCCACTTAAGTAATGCCGCCCATTCTATTTGATTTGCGACTGTCACTTGTTACATTGCTGCTACTTTATTATTGTTATTTGGCTGCTGTGTAGCTGCCTTTCTTTTTATTGCGCAAATACTGTGGAAATTATCGTCTGCATTAATTTGTGTCTGATTCTGATAGAATTGTTGTATGCTAAAGTTGAGAGTTTAAATACTTAAGAAGCATCGATATCCTGTTCAATTGCAAATAATTTCCTTTTGTGTTAAAAGTGTTTCAGCTGGTATATCTGTCTCTTGAATAAGTGCAAGCTCCTGCGAATATTATTAGCATTTGCTAAGTCTATCGGGTGTATCCAATCACATGCCAAATCAATACTTAGGACTTTCGAAGATAAGTTCCCACAAGTTGAAATGTATCTTATATTTAGTGTATCGATTTTTCTTTTGCATTCCTACCGCAGATTGATAATCATTAGAGTTCGTAGCTCCTTTCCTTTATTGAATTCTTCTTAATGATTTGTCTGCTTCTGTTCTGTTTTGCTTTCTTTATGTTGTTATATTCATCATTATTTCAGTTGAAATGTTTATTTAATTATGTACGCCTTCATTATCGCTTGGACTTGGTTCATTGGCTTTTATTGTTATCCTTCAGACATTATCCAATAGATTGTTTTTTTTTTTACAATGGTTCTCCGAAGATATTTCACATAATTGGTATGCAATTATCTAAGCGTTTTGTTATAAGTAAACTTATTTTATATCTTGTTTTATTTTATTTTGCTTTGTCTAATTTGATATGCAGATGTCTCTTATCTACGATATTTTAAGTCAGTAGCTTAATATATTCTTACACAACTCAATGAAGTTGAACTTTTATACCTGGTAGCAAAAAAATCAACATCACGTGAAATTAAAAAGTAACTAACTACCTTTACAATAGTTAAGTTTAAGCAAATATTAATTTTTGTTTTAATTAGGCTCCAGGTTTTATTTTTATGCCCACCCTTTGTTATTTCGTATCAGTGTTAACTTGACAACGGCAGCAGATGTCACTTGTAATGTTTTTGTTTTGTTTTTGTTTTTGAGCTGGATCTTGTTAAGTACTTTTCTGAGCAAGAACTTCTACCCTTCTCAAATTAAGAACTACTCCAATTCTTAAACGGTAGGGGTTGAAAAATGAGTTTCAGAAGTACTACGAGTGCGAGAATAAAAAATATGCTTTTATATAAATAGGGGCAACTCACTTCGCTCACCAGCTTCCCGTCTATCCAATATCTTTGAATTTAATGATTATATTTTGATAAAATAATGATAAAATTTTGTAGAAGTTTTCCTTAATTCGTAAACATTTCACTTAAAAAAGTTCGAATTTTCAACAATTCGATAAGGACAGCAATTTGAAGGTTTTAAAAATTTCTTTAAGAAAGCCATTTTTCAGCATTGTTTTTGTTACTATGTATCTTGTTGTTGAACGAAGATAAGTACAAGTAGACATAAAGAAAGCTAACATAATTATTCTGATTCATAAAGCAGTTGATTGAAAAAATGAGTTTTTGCTTCATAATGAAACCGAAAAATTTATAGAAAAATAGATAAATAAAATATTTAAACATTTACTATACATAAGTACCTAAATTAATTGTAAATTATTAACGAGAACACTACGACTGAACAAAATGTTCAGCATTAAGTTTAAAGTCAAAGAGGGCGATAACACGCTTCCACGTTCAGCGCGCTCCAATTCTCTTGGTTTGGCCTCTAGTGGCCGTAACAGTCCAGCCAACTCAAGTTTACGTAGCTCTTTGGCATCATCGAATCGCAGTCCTAGCAATTCATTGCGACGTAAGGACAAACGTGTGCGTATTGTGACCACTTATCCAGATGACTATACACGTGACAGAGATCGAAATTATGGTAAGCTATGAGCATAATCGGTTAGAAAAAAGAAAATAACTTATCAAAATTAAAAAAATTTGCTATTCGAAACACATAATGTCGAACTCCATGGGAAATGCATGAAAAAAAAAAACATTTTGTGTAGCCAGTGAGTGAAGCTGACTAAGTGAGTTCAACGACTGCCTGCCTAAGCTTATGCAATGTATTTTCTGCTAGACATCAGTCATTTTAAAGTTCAATGTTTGTAAAATATTACTTAACACAATTTTCGCCTAAAGCACTCGGTTTAATTCAATTATATATTCAAGTTTTGTAAAGAACCCCAACGACCTAATGTAATACGAAATTTTAGCTTTACTACTTTCGAGTTGCTCCCTATCATAACACGCGTAACGTAAACAACTTAAAAACTTAAATGAACTCTCGTTATATTCCAAGCAGAAACTTTCTTACTTATAACATTTACTTAAAAGTTAGTTTTGAAAGGATTTTTAATTCAGCCACAAATGTACCTCAAACTCAAAACCGAAACCGTATTGCTTTTAATTAGCTTCATAACCAACTTAACGAGCAGCATCAACATCCTGCCAACAAACTACCGACTATCTGGAAATATTCTTGCCACCAACTTGTGCTGTGAATATCCCATTCTGCTCCTCAATTTTTTTTTTTTGCCATTGTCATTGCAATGCACCACCTGCCTGCCTGCCGTTCGTTGCTCGTATTCCCAACATACTCTTAGTTGGTAATTGCAAATCGTGACTTGAATTCAAAAATTTCCACTTTCAAATCTATTTAACACCATCTTCCCTCTCAGACATTCAAATGCTACCTATGTACGTACGAGAATGAGAGAGAGAAACGTTAGTGGTGGCAGCAGTTGAAAAAAGAACTGGCAAAAGTTGAACCGATAATCATCATTTCCTTTAATTTTAATTTTTTTCTTTTTTTCTTTATCTGCACTTTCAGATGCTCTTGATGGCGTTACAGAACTACGTCTGGAACAATATGAAATCCACATTGAGCGTACATCAGCTGGCCTAGGATTGAGCATAGCCGGTGGTAAAGGTTCGACTCCATTTAAAGGCGATGATGAAGGCATTTTTATATCACGTGTTACTGAAGGTGGTCCAGCTGATATGTCTGGCCTAAGGGTGGGCGATAAAGTGTTGAAAGTCAATGGCATTTCGGTCATCCTGGCAGACCATTACCAGGCGGTGCAAGTGCTGAAAGCATGCGGAGCTGTACTTGTATTGGTGGTGCAGCGTGAGGTTACAAGGTTAATAGGTCATCCGGTATTCAGTGAGGATGGCTCAGTGTCACAGGTAAGCAATTTTTTTCCACATTTGCCATTGAATTTTAGAGTTAATTGAATAGTCGTGAATTTTCTTAAAGGAAAATCTATTGAAGTTGATCAATGTCTTTTTGACTATTAATTCATATTTAAGCTAGTAATTGATTTAAACTTTGAATTGAATTAAGTTTTTTTGAAACACGCTTACATAACATACAGCATATTTCAATTACTGTTAAGAGAGTTACTTCAAATGTCTCTATAACTTATAACTTAGAAAAAGTAAGCGAGTTTAGACAAAAGGGCGTGGCACATCTTATAGAAGTAAAAACTTGAAAACGCTATACTGATAGAATTTTTTAAGGTAATGGAACCAAATTTTACACAAACAGAAGAAATGCTTCGGAAAAGCTCTGGACTAGAGCTTAGGGAATTTTAGAAGTAGGCGTGGCACCCTTTATAGATACGAAAAATTAAAAGTGCTTTATTGAGAGAATTAGAATTATTGAAATAATAAAACGGAAATTCACACAAATACAAGAAATAGTTCGGTTTAGAACTGAACAGAAAGTTGATGAATTTGTAAAAGAGGGCGTCTCACCTCCCATACAAAAATATGCTTCAAAATGGCACACAGAGAGCTTTTTAAGTAAATTTTGTGGTATAATAAATACCCTTTTAATAAAAAATTTTAGACTTACGCGTACTTTTACTGTATGTGTGGTTATTAAAATGTTGGCGAGGCCAAAGATAACACCTTAACTATTCTTTTCTTATAGTAAACCCAAAACAGCACCTTAAAGTAATTGTTACCGCCAATGGTGTGCAATTTCTTTTTCGATCTTTTTCCATTGATTGGTGCAGTAGTTTTTTTTTTTCAAAATCAAACCAGAAAACCTCCTAGTGAGGTCAGAATGATCACTAGTGACATCCGAAATATATTTTCACATCAATCAGTACCTTACTTTTTTTGAAGAAATCGTGCTAAACACATCTCAAGTAAAATCAAGGATTTGCTTGCTGATATCCCAAAATCCTAGTGATTCTCTTCAAAAAATGATTGCCGCAGTGATCCCCTTGATTTTGATCCCCTAGTAATAGTGATTACGAATCATATGAGACTACTCAGTTGAAGCTAACTCTTCTATGGCGCCATTTTCTCGTGATTTTAGTTTGTCTTTATTAAGAGCCGTACACTATTAAGACCAAGTGTATGTTTCATTTTTCTAATAAAATTAAAAGTTCTTAATAAAAATACTTCCGATTTATCTGTTACAAATGTTTTTTAGTGAGATTACCAAGAGTACCACAAATTATTGACATTTTTATATACTAACGTTGGTAGCAACTTTTAAATGTTTTGTTTATCTTTTCACCTGACTTTATAAACTTGATAATGTAGTGGAAATTCAGTAATGATTTTATTTACATTATAAAAATTAGCATATTGTGATATTAACATTTAAAATTTAAATTAAAATACCATTGTATGATTTTTTCCCCAATTGCAGATCTCAGTTGAAACACGGCCACTGACAGCTGCACCAACTGTAGAAATATCACCCGTTGTGCTACAGCAACAACAATCACTCCATCAACTGCAACATGAAAAACACATTCCACCTCCAATTGAAATCCTTCCACATCAACAGCAACAAATTGGAAATTTACACAATTATCACGCAAATGTATTTACAACACCAGCAACTGCAGCAACAGTGCCAACAACACAACAATTACAACAACAGCAGCAGCAGCAGCAGCAGCAGCAACAATATTTACAACCGCAACTTATTGCTGCGGCTACAACAAATGGCGTTTTAGAGAATGGAAAGGTTCGTCATTAATGCATAAAATTAATTTGAAAAAATAAAATTATTTAAAATAATTTCCGAAATTCAATTATTAACTTAAAGTTGACTTTTTATTAATTAACTGGTTACACATTTAAAATTAAAAAGTTGATGTATTATTAAATTTTCAGTAGATATTTTACTACTTTAATTTATAACTGATTTAAATTTATGTTTCATTTGTGGAAAAATGGTGTTTTCAGTTTATAGACTTTCACATTTTCAAAACTTATTTGGGAAAATAATTTGATTAAATGATTTTAGAACTAAGTTAGGTTAGACAAGGTATGCTAAGAACGCCAGTTTTATAACCGACTCACTTAGACAAAATGTTGATCCATTGTGATACCCTTTCGTTGAAA
This sequence comes from Meiosimyza decipiens, assembly GCA_963680825.1. Classification (NCBI taxonomy): domain Eukaryota; kingdom Metazoa; phylum Arthropoda; class Insecta; order Diptera; family Lauxaniidae; genus Meiosimyza; species Meiosimyza decipiens. The sequence goes on along the minus strand of OY804259.1, from coordinate 82,830,585 downwards.
CAACCAGACTTCATAATAAAACAAAGAAATTGTTTAATGGCGTGACACTATGTCTAGTGCGGTATATCAGTTCTAGACAGCGCTTAGCATCCTATTTTAGCCAGATTTGACTTGTTATATTGAAAGTTGACTTTTGGGTCCATGTTGTGTTGAACTATCATCTTTCAACAGCAAGTGGCATGCGAACACCTTCCTTGCTCTGCGGAATTCTGACTCAAAATTGTACTGCTCTGCCTAGGAAGTTCACCGGGTTTGCAATTGCCATCAATGTCCCTATGCCCACGCACCCGGAAAGGGTGAATTTTAAAATACTACACATGGCCTTAAGAGACGAAAGGCATTTCGGGACCACTTATAAGTTAAAGAAGACTGACTTCTAATAGCAGCCTGACCATCTGAATAAATGTTTATGTACCTTTTTGATGCGATATTTCTACTCAGCCGTGAGGTCGAGGCCTTTACGAACGTCCATAGTTTTCAAAATCACTTGAATTTTTTTGTAGAAAAAAAAAAAACAAAAAAAAATTCCTTGTGAACGTTCTTTATAAGTGAGGGGTGAGTAGCTAAATTGGACTAAAAAGGATATGTGGGGGAAGATGGTTAAAATTTCAAATTTTTTTTGGGACGTCTTTTATGAACGACACCTTATGAAATGTACTTTTAAGGTTTTTCCTTTTACATTTTTTTTTGCTGAGCAGGTGACATATTCTTATTTTCCTTTTTTATGTTTTCTATTTTATCGAAATGTTAAAAAAATAATTTCAATGCAAGTTTTAGACTCGTTAATACAGGAAACTTTCAGTTATAATTAAAAATGTTTTATCAACTGTCTACTTAATACCAATGCCTATTGTTTGTGTACTTTGTTTGCAACATTAAATGCAAAATAATTAAAAGTCCTTTGGCTGATTGATTACAGTTCAAGCGCACTTTTGCTAAACATTTTTTAATTCCTCTTTTTTCCTTTCATTTACAGGATGCACCATTGAGCTACATACAATTACATACAACACTGATACGCAATCAGATTGGACAAGGTCTGGGCTTTAGCATTGCCGGTGGCAAAGGTTCACCACCGTTTAAGGACGAATGCGATGGAATTTTCATTTCACGCATAACTGAAGGTGGCCTTGCACATCGTGATGGTAAAATCATGGTCGGTGACAGGGTGCTTGCTGTAAGTATATATGTTTAGTTTTTTTTAAGTCTTTTTTTTTGAAATTTTTTTCGTGAGGTTTTTATAAAAAATTACTTTTAACATGGAAATTTATGAAGTTATTAAAAGTATAACTTTTTAAATAATTTGATAAATTGAATTTGAGGCCCCTGAAGCTAAAAAAGTCATATATACCTTACATATAGGGTATACCGTATACGAGATAACTTCAATTCACAAAAAATACTAGATGCTTCTACATGTATTCAGCACAAGGAAACACCTCTACAGTGGGTTTCCACAAAATCAAAAAATATCTTTCTATTAAAAATTAAGACTTTCGCATAGTTATACTGTTAATATCATTAATGTCGAGGTCAAATATACTACCCTTACTAATTGCACTTGTCTTTGATCCATATTGACCTTGATTGAAAAATCTATAACTGTCGACAAGCAGTTTTTATAAATTTACTAACCATCTACTCTCTTCTTCAATTTTAGATTAACGGTAAAGATATGACGAACGCCCACCATGATGCTGCCGTTGCATGTCTAACTGAACCTCAGCTCTTTGTACGCCTGGTATTGCAGCGTGAGTATCGAGGCGCATTGGAGCCGCCACTAAGCCCACGCAGCCCTGCGGTGTTGAATTCACTGAGCCCATCAGGTTACCTAGCAAATCGAACAAGTGAGTTTTCTTCTTATTTTTTTTCTTAAAAAACCTCTAAGCATTGTATTATTATGTTTTTGTTACAATACTTTTTTTTTATAGCAAATTACAAGCGATCGATTGGCGATAATGTTGGTGAACAAATACAGCAACAACCAGTTGTAGCACAACAACAAGAACTACAGCAACAACAACAACAACAGCAACAGTACCAACAACAACAGCAGTACCAACAAGAACAGCAACAACAACAACAACAACAACAGTACCAACAAGAACAGCAACAACAAGAACAGCAACAACAACAACAAAAGTACCAACAAGAACAGCAACAACAACAACAACAGCAACAACAACAATACAAATATACAACACAACCTTTTGCCTACGATACAAGCAAAAACATGGCACCAGCGATTACTACAACTGCGAATGTCGCTCCATTGTACGCAACAACAAAAACAAATGGTTTTGCAGTCAACAGCAACAATGCAATTGCAACAGGATATCCGCCACAGCAGCAACAAATAGACAAAGCAACGGGTCAACCGGTGCCAGCGCCACGTCGCACTAATTCCATGCCCATTGGCGAAGGCGGAGGTAGTGCCAACGAGGATATTACACACACTGCAGTGCCTCAGAATGGCAGCGGCAGTAGCAGCAGCAAATCGGCACCAACATCCGCAACAGATTCCTCAGAGACTCAGGTATGAAATGATGGCGTCGGTTGTGGTTTAAACATTTAGTTTTAGATCAAAAGAGTTCAAAGTCTTTAAATTGCACGCATTTGTTTAAAATTTTTGATAGTAATTTCATTAAAAATGAATTGTTTGGTATAACCATGGGAATTGAGTGTAAATGACGTGTGGAAAATCTCTTTTTTTTGTTTTTTTTTTCTTAAATTTGTATACGGAATGTGTTAATTTGTTGTGTGAAATAAGTCGTTTAAATTTTGAATATAAACTTAAGCTGCGTCACTTGTGTATCATGCCCACGGTTATACTTCATAGTAATTTTTAAAGTTTTTCTGGTTGTAATTTAAAACTTAAACAACATAAGTTTTGGAATCATTTTTAAAAATTAATTTCATTTTTGTCAATCATCCTGTCATTTTTGTCCTTGTAGTTTTTTAAATGAATTTTATTTGTTTGTTTGCTTGTTTGTCTGTCATATACCATCATCATCACACGTGTACAACAACAGCAACAACGACTGAACTTATTATCGTGTACACGTTTGTCCCATGTATTGTATTTTTTAAAACTTGTACACGCATTCCCACCCAGTAAGCAAAAGTAGAAGCAAGAAGCGTTTTTTTTGCTGTCTGCTGAAACGTGAAACGCTCTTAGAAGGCTGTACTTGAAAAAGAGCAGGTCTGCCCTACTCCCTTCGTATATATGAAATGATTCGGTTAAAAAGACCTTTCTACTCGTTTTTATGTGGAAGGGCGAAAAGTAAATCTTTTGTGGAAGGGTTGAAAGTAGGTCGTCCGGAAGGGAGTAAAGTAAGCATTCCGTATCCGCTTTCAAATAGAAGGCAGAAAATAGGCCTGTCGCGTCTCAAATGTGTCTCAAATATGACAGTCAGCTGTTGTATGACATATTTGCATAAAGAGCTGGTTTTGATAAAGCCTTTATATTAGCACTTGCGAATGTATTCATGTCATGCCATGCTTTGCGGTTACCTTTAACAGGCCCTCTTCAAAAAAGACCTTGCTCAATTGCTTACTGGGCATATATATAGCGAAAGAAACGTTCTCGGTGCCTTATTCGTTTTGAAATAATTTCCTTATGTTTGGTTTTAAAATCTTTATACCTTGAAAATTTCATTTGAAATTTTGTTTGTTGTTGTAACTGGTGTTCACATATCATACAAAGATTCATGCAAACATTTATTATTTACCTTACTCAGGCTTAAATTAAATAATTTCTTAAAGCAAACGAAAAATTGAATCATCATTTGCCATGTTAAACACAAGGGAACATCAAGTTTAATTCCAGTAAATCTTTAGTCCTTCGAAAATCTAAATAAAAATTATCATTTAGTACTGATTTTTTAATGCTGAATCCAAAGTTGGCTCTCTGGATTTTCGCTATTTTTAGAACTTAAGTGTTTAATATCTTCAAATAGTGATGGAAAATTCTGACTTCAGATCCGTTTCAGCAGCTCAAAATTCATAAAGTAGTTCTGTGTAAATTTTATTAAAATTTGTATTAAAAAAACTCTGCTGCGTTGAAGGCAATATAAACGCTATGGTTTTTCGAATACCTTCTTATAGACTAGAAATCTGTTTTAAAAAACACTTGAGTCTTTGTAGAAAGTAACTACATACTATTATAAACTCGCTAGTCTTTCTATGTTTCAATGTTAACCCCTTTCATAATTCCATTTAGTTTCTTGTCTTTAAACCTTGGCAAAAATAAAAAAGAATCGTAGAATTATTGGCTTCTGGTTCTTTTTGAGAGACCTAACATATTGTTTTGGAAGTACAAATTTTTTATAGATAACACAAGTCCATAAAGAAAGTCTTGAAGTTGAAAAATAAAGTACCATACCATAGTTTTTGGTGTTTTTGGGTCAGAACTGCTCCATCACGCCAGGTTTTCGAGAAATCCTAACCTATGAATGCAAAAAACAAGTTTTTCAAAAAAAATGTTTTGGTTTTTTAAAATATCTCGAAAACATGATGGAATAGTTCTGACCCTGGATTCTCGTCCTCATTTTTCTACTACATGACTTTTTTTAAGGCTTTTGAAAAACGTGGTTTTTGCGGTATGCTAACCTAAATAGCATACCTCGAAAACCTGACGTAGTGGAGCTATTCTGACTTTTTTGTAGGCCTGTGTTATCAACATGTATTTGAAAAAAAAATTTAAATGGCAGTCAATCTTCGTTCGCTTAAATTATAGTATTAAATGTTAATATAAAAAAAACACTTCTCTTCTGGCTCCCATGTTTCTGAAAGTTGAAAAGACAGCGAAAATAAGCAGGAAGGTACAAGTACTCGCTGCATAATGTATGAAGTTAATGATATCCTTTTATGTTTGAAATGTTGAAAAAGCCGTAAAATGTTGAGGAGATAGAAAAATGTAGATAAAGTTTAGAAATGTTGTAAAAGGAGAAATGTCTAAAAACACAAAGCAGTGAAAAAGTGTTAGAAAGTCGAAAATTGCCAAAAAGTGGAAAAATGTTGATGTCCAAAAAATGTTAATAAAGTCGAAAATGTTAAGAAGCTCGCTAAAAATTAAAAAAAAAAATGGTTTTATTACTTTGAAAAAGTCAAAAATATTGAAGACCAAATAAGTTAAAGGGTCGAAAAATATAGTCAATCGTCTCCAGTATAGACTTTCTGTCATACGCGCCAGTACTAACACAAATTCAAATACATTACGGATTTTAAAATTTTGACTTTCCATTTGGCATAATTTTTTGTGTCTTCATATATTTGGTCCACAAATTCTTGTGTCGTATATTCGGGATTATGTTTTCTCCACATAGAAAATGCATATTAAATGTAAAATATGGCAAATTAAAAAGATATAGTTTCTTCAATGATTCAAAAAGTTTTCGTCAAAGACACAACAATGAGTCTCAAAGAAGATATACCGATTTTTAGATGTAATCCTAATCAAAGATCTCTTAACTGGCAAATTATAGGTTCGTTTGAATGACCATTTTCTAACGTGTAATTAACAAATTTTTTTAATTGAAATGCAATTGTTGATGATATTTATAACTCAAAGGTATCACGCTCCTTTTTCACACCAAATGTGCTAATATTTCATACTCTATGTTTTTTATTAGAAATTTATTTAAACCATATGTTAAATGATTGATTAAATTAACAATTCGGAACGGCAGACTGTTAATTTTTAGGGGTTTCAAAATATGTTCTCACGTACTTACATACTTACACGTATTGTATGAGTATTAGTATTTTTATTTGTATTTGTATTTGTGTTGCATGAGCATTACAAACAACTTTTATTATTAGCTATAACAAATTTATTTAATATTTAATTTTGTCTGTATTGCATTTTAGTAATTGGTTTTTATTACATGAACATATTTCTTAAATAATAAATTCATTATTTATTTATTTTTCAATTAGCATCGAATTTTTTTTTTCTCATATAAAGCAAAACAAAATTGAGTATTTTAATTTAATTCACACCGCTAGGAATTTGTTATCGTTAGGCATTCATATTAGCATTCTTAATATAAGTCGAACTTTTCCGTGAGCCAATTGAATGAAATTGATTTTGAAAAGTTTGACTTAAATTGATAATGCTATTAACTTTTATTTACATACAATTATGGCTTGATATTGTTAATACACTTCTTTTTTTATTTATTAAGTTGAATTTTAAAATTGAAACCAAAAAACCTAAACAAAAAATTTCTTCTTTTTCTCTCTTTTTGCAATAACAAAAAAAAAAAACAAAAAACCAAAACAAATATTTAACATTTGAAAACCCTGAACAAAATAATTGCGTAAACAATTACTTTTGAAATTAATACTGAATATACAAAATCCTACTACTGCTACTGCCTTGGCGCTGGCAAAAAATATGCAACGCTTCTACAATTTTGATATTTTCACTTCTTCCCCCAAAAAATACAACTTCCTCCATCCATCACTACCGCATACAGTCGTCATCGGCAACACCACCACTCCGCCCACTAACTAGCGAAGATTTCCAGGCTATGATACCAGCACATTTCCTTAGTGGCGGTAGCCAACATCAGGTGCATGTGGCGCGTCCTAATAGTGAAGTCGGCGGGTCCGCCGTTACTGTGACCGTTAATAAGGCTGAACCCGATTTACCCATGTTTCCTGCAGCGCCCACCGAAATGGGACACATTACAGAAACCATAACTAAATCAACGTTTACAGAGACTGTGATGACGCGTGTCACCGATAATCATTTAGCGGAACCATTGATTAGTGAGGTGACTATCACAACAGCACAAATTCACATAAGTTGAAATGCAAAAAAAAAACACAAAAATTCACTTTTCTACAGCCAACTATTTTACGCCAATTTAAGTAGAAAAACAAAAATTGACTTCATTTTCATCTGAATTTGCACCATTTTCATTACATTAACTTTTAAAATTCATTTTCTTACTACATACTAAAAACAAAACAAAAAAAAAGTACTTAAACTGTAAATAAAATCTTTAGAGCAAGAGGATCGAGACTTATCTTATCATCCAACGCTATGCAACTGACATTCTTTAGTATAAAGATTTTTTTTTATCTTTTAATGAAAATAATACCTTTTTTTTCGGTACGTGGAACTTCTAATGAATGATTTCTTTTACTATTAAATTTTTTGTTGGGGTTAAACTCTCTTAAAACATGTACTAACATTTTTAAGCTTTCTTTTGTAAAAACAGTTAAAGGGTTTTTTAACGCTTTTGTTAAAAACTCTCTATTTTATTCAACTGTACTATAACTGGACGTAAGCCTTTGTAAGATATGACGAGGAGTGTCGGATTCAAAAGAGATAAATTCAAGTATATTTTCATTTGCCAGTAACAATGAAATATTAAACTGCGTTAGTTCCTTTTAAATTGATTACATAAGTTTTTTTTTAATTATTAATATTTTTCAATAAGTTCAAAAATGTTTTTTCGCGGCTAAAAATTCATAAAAAAATATACAAATATCGGCACAATACCGTCTCACTCTATTTGTTAAATCGGTTTATATGTTTGCAATCGCTTGAAACGTTTTAAAGTATAATATTTGAAAAATATATCCTTCAATACTAATTACAGTATTGATTTACTGGAATTTTCCGACAATATTGATAAATATTCTTAACTAAATTCGGTACATATTATAAAAATTAAAAGTTGTTTTTAAAATCTGGTAAGTCCAGTCTTTTGAGGGTGAGAGTACTAACGTTTAAGTTTTCTCACAAAGAAAAACCTAAATTTGTTCTACGAAAATGTGTAAGGAATTGCAGACTATGAGTCGTAACACTTCCGGTTTAGTAAATGCTGAAAAATATCCATTAAAATACAAAATATACGATTATATTAAACCTACGCATGTAAAGCAAATACATACCAACATAGCAACAAAAACAAATCCGCCAGCATATTCCACGAAATGAGTTGTAAAATTAAAACAGTTATTTCATATTTGATGATATGTATAACAGTGTCAGTTAGAAATCTCTGTTGATTTCAGGATTGAACGAGATTGTTACACGTTTTTGTAAGAACCAGCTTCGGCTAATGTAAAGTAAAGATGCGCTTATTACCAACAACAACAAAATCGTGCCTACGTTAAAGTTTAAGGTGTTTTAAGTCAAAGTGTGAATTATTTCTGGTGTTTAAACTATTTTATAATAAAGTTAATAATTTAATAAAAATTTTGAAATATTTCTGATCTTAAAACAAAGTAGTTCAATAAAGAACAGTAAAAATTGCGTATCAAAAGCCGAATTGACACCGTACCCCGGCACCAAGCTACAACAACAGCATCTAAATCAATTGTGTTTATTATATTTTCAGTGATTTTTCTAAATAAAATTATTTTTAATAATACAAGATGCAACTGCAATAGGTCTAAAACCATAATTATTTTACCAATTTTTGACCAAAAAATATCTTTTAGCGTAGTCAAAAAACATACCATCAGGATTTAGCGTACCATGAGGTAGGCGGGCCAGTCTAACGGGGCTTCGAATGATTGATATCCTATAAAGGCATTTCGTATTATATGCAACACAACAAAATTTTAAAAAATAGGATTTTAAATTTAACTGATTCTCGATTTGGTTGTGCAGCCTAACATTTTCAAATAAAATTTTGTTTGTACTTCTTTTTTCTATTTCAGTCCTCACCATTGTAAACCGCTTTTGCGATGTGTCATCTTATCTAAAATTTTGACCGCTTTTATACCCTACACAGAGGATATATTCTCTTTGTCATTCTGTTTGTAACGCACAGAAGGGGGCGTGGCAGGTATAGAAAAGTATATATATTATTTATCAGCGTCACCACCTAAGTCGATATAGGATGTCTGTCTGTTGAAATCACGTTTACGGGAAAACTAAGCAAGCTAATTCCTAAAAATTTGGCATATAGGTCACACCTTCTTACAAGCTGCTAACGTGTAAAAATGGTTCACGGCCACGCCCACCGCCCATACTCTACGTAAATATACCCCTGCACATTTTGAAAAAAGTTGCTGCAATTTTGATGAAACTTGGTGAACATGTGAACAAAATTAAGATTGAGCTAGGTTTTAAATTTGCAAAGGCTCTTAAAAGGGCGTGGTGTAGCCCTAAATTTTAGCTTTAATAACGTCATAACTCGTTAACCGTGCAAGGTATTGTGATGAAATTAAGTACAAGGATACAGATTATAAATCTTGTGCTTAAAGTGTGCGAAATTGGAAAAGTGGGCGTGACACTTTCAACAATTGAAAATTTTGATTTCGTATAACTCACAATTGGCACATGCGATTTTCATGAAAATTTTAGGTAATTACTTTTCATTGTATTTTTAACATTTATTTAGAAAGAACTCTGAATGCAGTTTAGGGTATGAGAGTTTCGGCCTGGTCGAAGATAACACTTTTACTAGTTAATTTTTACAACCAAATTGTTTTCAACCAACAATTTCAATAATACATGTGCTAATTGGAAATTCTGAACTACTTTTCCGGAGAAATAAGAAAATGATTTCAAAAATCATTTTCGAAATGATAATTGTGACATTGCCTTTGCTTTGGTTCTTCTCCACCAGTTCTAAGATTTCAAAAAAATTTGAAGTTCAACACAAGAACATTCCTTATGGCTAGAAAATTGTCAATTAATTGTGGTTTTTGATACACTTTGTATTGCTGAAGAATACGAACCAAATAGTGCGAGTGTTGACGCAGCTGTTTTAATTTTATGTATGGAATGACCGGTGTACAAATCGGCCTTTTGAAATTCGTTAATAAAATCGTATCGAATAGACTTAAAAATTTTGTGGAGACAAGAAGTTTAGTCAAATGTATCATAATCAATCCAAAACTCGACTTTGAATTTTTTGTTTTTACGTTTTTTTGGACGTTACCTTTTTTGACTTAAGTTTCTTTTTTGAATATTTTTTGAAACGAAATATCTCAAAACTATGGGGAATAAGTTAAAAAATCAATAAAAAATGCATATTTTCCAAAGTATGTACTTATTTTGTAATTGCCGAAACATGTCAACTTTTTAGACACCCTGTATTTATATAAAATGACGGCTAGTTGCCATTGACCCATTTTGAATAAATATTAATAAAAGAACAATTAAATCGCACCAAATACTTTCCCAAAATAAAAAAACATAACAAGAAGATAAGGGAACAAGTAGATAACTTTAGCGTTAGTAAGAATGACATCATATTGTTAGTAAAATTACGATCCCATCGAAGACTATTCCGAAGCATTTTGACAGTTTGATAACATTTTGTTAAAAAATGTTTAATTACAAAAAAGCTATCTAACAAAAAAATTATTAAAATTAATTATTATTAATGATTGTTATTAATTATAATTAAATATTATTTAATTTAACTAACAATCAATAGCAAACACCGTAATTCATATAAATTTTAACAAGTACGACAAGACAACCTGGTAGTTGGTGACATGTTTCAGCTATTACCACATATTCATTGTACTACTTGAGATTTGATACCCTCCGCAAGGTCGAATTTATGGTTTGTCAGAATTTTAGCAGGTCTACTCAGAAAGACATCAATTTTTTTTTTTTTTTTGAAAAGATTGCTAAACAAAAATAGTGCGGTTTTCTTCTATTTAGTTCAACTAACTATCACACAACAATTAACAGAGATTTTGTTATTAAATTTCTTCTTTAAATTTTTTTATTTGCGCTATTAAATTTAATAAGAATTCAATACATTAGTAAAAATAATTCATTTAATGTTCTATGATAAGATTAAAAATTGACGATGTTCTTAGCAAAGCTCTAGACTCTACAAATCGTGGCATTCAACAGACTTTCAGCGAGTATCTGGAAGACCTCGTTTATGGCGATGATATATGCAATCAGACATGCAATAACAACTCACTGCCGTCGTATCATCATTGAAAGGAGTAGGTATGGAAATTAACATAAATAAAACAAAGATGTGGATAAGTTTACTTTGTTACTTGAGCAGTGTAATAACAACTGATGGCGGTACTGAAAAGGATATCCATTCTGGAATATACAAAGCGAAAGGAACTTTCGCTCAGCGTTGTGCTCATGCGAAGCCATTTTTTTTTGTACGGCTGCGAAACTTGGCAAACCAACAAAGATCTGACATACAATTTGCAAGTGTTCACCAAAAATTGTCTTCGCTGAATTCTAAAAATTTGCTCACCAGATGACGTCAAGATTTTCATACAAATCAAACAGCGCTTGTAAAAATCCCCAACTGAAGTCTGTGGCAAGCATTGGAGTGAAATCTTGAGAGTAGCAGAAACCTCGGCCGCCTCGTGGAAACGTTTCCCAGCGCAGTAAATACATAAATCGGTGAAATATTGAATATAGTTGATGACATTTGCTACTGATCGTGCAGATTGAAAGAGATTGTAGAGGCACTATGCTCTGTGAGAAGATAAAGGCCACAAGAGAATTTTTATTCAAAAACAAACATCATCAAAATTAGATCCAAAAATGAGACACAAACTGGCCAGATTCTGACACTTATGACTTAGAAAAGTTGTGTAGCAGATGATATAAAGTTTTTATTAAAAAAATTGTGTATGTAAGTTTTGATGTCTTTGAGTTATACAGTAGAAGTTAGATGCTCAAACTCAAACCAATAATAAGGAGAAAATTGCTTCTCCCAATTGACAAAAATTCACTATTTTGTTTATGTCAATGAGAACAATATGGTGGAATAGCAGTCGCTGGTTAAAATATCGGCGCTACTGTAGCTAATCCGATTTATCCGATTTTAGAATCATAGAATCATTAAAGAATAATACTTAATTAAGTATCATGAAATAATTCTAAAAAAACTACAGAAGCCATTTTTTTCCTAATAGGCCCATGAAAATGTTTTTATTTTAACATCCAATGTCGAATTTTGGTAAAAAAAAAATATATATATGTTCTCATTGCGTGATATTTAATATATTAAAATGCCGTAAGACATAAACTCAATTTTTCTAGTTTATTAAAAAAAAAATTTTTCAAAAAAACACTGCTTTGAAGTTGAATTGCTTATAGCAAAACGACGAATAGATAAAGGGTGTTTTTTTAGAGGTTTGTTTTTTGAATAGAGATAAAACTGGCATTTTATGGTCAAATCTGGCAACTCTAATGTCGTTTATGTTCAGTTTGGTTTGCCATTTCATCATGAACAGGTTGACAAAAGAACAACGCTTGCAAATCGTACAAATTTATTTCGAAAATAATGGTTCAGTTCGCGAAGTTTACCGCAAGCTCCGTCCATTTTATGGTCGACATAATCGTCCATCAGAGCAATTAATTCGGTTAACCATGGATCGTTTTCGCACTACGTTTACTCTATGTGATAATACGCATCCGCAGAGACGTCGAACAGTGCGCACCGAAGAAACAATTGCCGCTGTAGAGCAAAATGTTGAAGAGGACCCGAATGAATCGATTCGCCACCGTGCACAGCAATTGGAGCTTTGTCCATCAACTTTATGGAAGATTTTGCGCAAAGATCTTGGCTTGCGACCTTACAAGATCCAGCTTGTGCAAGAATTAAAGCCGCGAGACCATGCAATGCGTCGTGATTTGGGTGTATGGGCCGAAAATGAGATTGATCTCGATGCTGATTTTCATCGCAAAATTTTGTTCAGTGATGAGGCTCATTTTTGGTTGAATGGCTACGTCAACAAGCAAAATTGCCGCATTTGGAGTGAAGAGAATCCACATGAGACCCTTGAGACGCCATTACATCCACAAAAACTGACTGTTTGGTGTGCTCTATGGGCTGGTGGAGTCATTGGGCCATACTTCTTCCGAAATAATGCTGGAGAGTCAGTTACCGTTAATGGAGACCGGTATAGAGCCATGATAACCGACTATTTTGTTCCCGAATTGGATGGCATGAATGTGGATGAGTTGTGGTTCCAACAAGACGGCGCTACATGCCACACAGCGCACGTCACAATCGATTTATTGAAGGAAACATTCGATGAGCGCATAATTTCGCGGAATGGACCTGTCAATTGGCCACCAAGATCGTGTGATTTGACACCATTGGATTATTTTCTTTGGGGATATGTGAAGTCGCTCGTCTACGCCAACAAACCAGAAACGTTAGGGGACTTGGAAGCCAACATTCGTGGCGTTATTGCCGACATACGGCCCCATATGCTCGAAAAAGTGGTTCAAAATTGGACCTGTAGAATTGGCTTTATTCGAGCCAGCCGCGGCGGCCACATGCCCGAAATCATATTTAAACATTAATGGCATAAAATTATCCTTCCAATAAAGCCAAATTGATGGACATTAAAACGATTTTCTTGTGTTTTATTTCAATTCGAAGCTCTATACCTCTAAAAAAAACACCCTTTATTTTATAGTAAAATTTATGCAATTTCTTTCCAAAACTTTGTGATAAGTAATTTAAACAAGGAAAAATTCGCAACTAATGTCAGTTCAAAATATCCTGGCGTCCTACAAATATAATCTAAGCAACAGCCTCTAGTCTTTTTTTATACTTCATTAAAATGCAGCAACTTATTTCCTAAATAAGTTTTTGCATCAATTCTATTTTATGCCCTATTTTCTCAATCATTTTCAAATCACTTAACTAAACTCAATTTTCTGTTAACTGTTCAACTTCCTTAATTCGTTTGTATCTTCTAAGTGCTTGTTTGTTCTAAACATTCAAGTAAATGTTCCTAAGCATTTTGCATGCTTAGAACGACAACAACATAACAAAAACAACGACAGCAATAAAAGAAACAATTTGTAAGTTAAATTCATAAATTGGTAACAACTGCAGTTTTCCAGTTACAACATCAAAAACAAGCAGCTTTTATTGCTTTAAATTCAAAAGTTTAAATTTGAAGTTATTTTCTAAATCTTCCCTGTTCTGTTTCGGGCGCTGGATACCTCCTTCAGTCCACCCTCCCATACGCTTTTTCGCAAAGAAAATTGTACCGTAACACTTGCACACAGCCTCACGCACACAGTGATGCACGCACGTCTGCACACACATACTCATCCAACCATACACACACTTGCGCTCATACAAATTCATTAAAAATGTAAATAAATTGTTTACTTTTGTTATTTCTCCTTGTGTGAGTAGAAATGGTAGAGAAACCTTTGTTGTTGTTTTTTTGCAAGTGTATGATAGAGAAAAAGTGAAGGGGAGGTGGTGGCGGAAGTTACGATATCGCTTTCAAAAATCCAATAGAGAATTGAATTCGTTGTGTTGTTAAAACAATATGTTGTTGTTAGATTGTCGCTTACCAAATTATACAGGGGGCGGGGGGTTTGTTTCAACATTTTTCATAATCAAATTTCTTTTTTCTCCTTTGAGTTTACAAAATTAATATTTTTTTGAAAAATTTTTTTGTATGATTTTATAACACTGTCGCTAAAGTATAATTTATAGCTTAAAAACAAAAACATCAGCCTTTTTAGCGCATTGTACTTAGCACAGAAACGGCATGGTCCTAATTTTGCTGACATTAGGTTAGGTTAGGTTAAAAAGGTTGCTTGTATATAGCAAGATGCACTCGGAGGCAGTTTGTCCATTGTGATACCCTAAATCTATATAAAAACAAAAATTTCACCTCCTTCTCCTTTAATTGTCTTATTCAATGGGGGTGAACCACTCAGAAAACTTGGTGAAGTTGAGGATGCTGGTGAGTTTCAACTCAGTTAGTTCCGCAAGACCAACAAAGAATGCAGAACCAAAATATTTGGCTTGTCACCCTCCAACCATTCGCAGAGCAGTTGTTGAACTGTCTCATCCTCTTCTACATCTCCGCAACTCCTGCAGAAATCTTTGAAAGGAGCACCATATTTGGCGGCCATATGACCAATAACACAGTGCCCAGTCAGTACCCCTACAAAAGTCCTTAGTTCTCCTCTTCTGAATCTTAAGAGAGTTTGCGTCCTTCGTAATTTCAGTTTAGGCCAGATGATTCGAGACGTTTTGCATCCGGCGGTAAGGTTCTACCTTCTGTTCGTTTGTTTCTTGATTATGCCCTCTATTCGATAGTGTAGTCCCGCCAATGGCATCTTAAGGTCTAGCACTTGTTGATTCTCCGCTGGTTCTGATTCTATTCTGGCGTATTCGTCAGGTTTCTCATAACGTCCGAGCTCCCAGCAGAGTTCTATAGCATGCTGTCGGATTAAACGTAGCGATTAACACGCATGGTAAGCTCCCTGTTTCGTATGACCTGTGCGGTTTGGTCTTTGCTGACGTTAGAGTGGCATCAAAAAAATGTCAAATTATCGAAATTTATCATTTTGGCATACCAAAAGATCTTGCTGCTTAATCTGTTAAAACCATAAAAGTAGTATATACTACAGTTTCCCCTTCGCTCTCGTATTAGCAGCGGTATCTGTTGTGTGCCATAATGCCCATTCTATGAGCCCATAAGACAGTGTCCTGTGGTGACTCCAATTACAGTCCCACATGGCTTAATTAATCGGTTTTCGCTTTGCAGAAAGTAAGCCAGAAGCGTTTGTATGCTCGTTTTGGTGTCATTGATACTTAAATTGAGGATTATCTTAATATTTATTAATCAGTAATGCTATTTCTAGACCTAGCTCTTTGCGACAAACTCTTTGACCCATTAATCGATTAAAACAATTATGTCAGGACTGCGAATTTAATAAAAATTGAATTTGTTAGAAAATTTGAAACAACATTTTGAGAAATTGTATTCAAAATTACATTTATTCTACGTTGAGATATAAAGATTATCTATACGAGATAAGCGTAATCGCGATAAACTGGCAACGTGATTTATTCTGACATTTCATTTGCTTATTATATTTCCAATTGACTTAAACTAAAATAAAAAATATGAAGAATACATGTTATAATATCTCATTTTTTTAGATTAACTTTGAGTGGATAGTCGCTCAAAGAAAATTTTGTGCATAGTTAACTTTTTCTGTCGATTTTTATATGAAAAATATTTTTAATTTGAATATTAAAAAAAAATTTAAAATGATATTAATGACATTTATATTTATATTAATAAAGAAAAGATTCCTTTTCAATGTTATGCCAACGGCCGGAAATCAAAATATTGATCAGAATTTGTAAATCTTTGAATATTTAAGAATTTTCGAGCCACTGCCACATACAATCTGATTTTTTTAAATGATACATTAACACGCAGGAAATAAAATTTAATTTGAACTTAAAAAAAAAAACAAAAAACATAAATATTTTATTTTAGTTTAGATCGCGTTAATTTTAGAAATTTAATTTTTTAATATATGTAAAGGCTAAGATCGATCTTTTCCGATTTATTAAAATCGAGTTAAAACACAAGAAATTTTTTGAAAAATTATCCTGCGCAGCAAGGGATAATTTTTCAAAAAATTTCTTGTATTTTAACTCGATTTTAATAAATCGGAAAAGATCGATCTTAGCCTTTACATATGTTAAAAAAAAAAAAAAAAAAAAAACATAAATTTTTCAACACATCGATTTATATTTGGAATACCGGGGAATATGAAGCTGGAGATAGAGACAAGGACAAAGAGCGCAGAATATCAGCTTATTCGCTATAAAATCGAAGGCTAAAAAAAAGTCGTTACAATATTTCGAAACTTTTTCTGGATACTTATGTGTGTGTCACGTGACAGCATTAGTTCCATCGTTTCGTATTTTAAGTATAAGAAATAGTTTTGTAAAAATTTAATTCTTAGAGCACACTTCACCCTGTAATAAAACAACTAACACAAACAGTCATTACCCACACAGGAGCGGCGTATCTATCACGCACACATGTACCGACTATTTGAGGAGATCCACACGAAAAGTTACATTGACATTTTCAAAAAAATCGAACAAAGGCTTCTACTGTAGTTGCTGAGTTGCACATAAAAACATAATTTCCTTGCCATAATAATGAAGGATGTCAAGAGTGCAAAAAAAAAGTAATGTTTGCACCAAAACGTAGCATCTTCAATAAGAACGTGCCGTTACAGAGACCGAGGAATCAATAAATTCAAATTTATTGTCAGCTTTTAAATCTTTGAGCCAGTATGATACCTACTATCCACAAAATGTTTGATTCTGATATAATTGCAAAAATACCTACTGATCGTATTAAAAAATATAATTTTTGTCTTACAAATGGCAAATAGACCACATTCACTATAACAACGTTGGACATATTTTTCGAACAGAAATCAAGGACAAAAAATGAAAAAAAAGAGACCTCAATATATTCCAAAACCTGCAAGATACAACAGTTTTTCCTTCAAGTACATTTTCAGCGGATTGAACTCCATATGTTCGAGAAAGCTCACATTAAATTCCAAATTTTGTAAAATTAAAACTTTAAAAGAATCCTATAAGCAAATACGGGATAATAAAGAACTTAAATTAAGGAAGTCCATTTGTATGTTCCATAACAAAAAAAGAGGGTTGTAGCTACAGATTTGACTATATAAATATTCATGTAGTATTGGATGTAAAATAAACATAATGGTTTTCAGTCACAAAATATTGGCATTTTCTAAAAAAAAATCTATGCTCTAAATGTTACCTTTTGGTGTGGATCTCCTCATTTGAATATCTGCTTGCCTACATTGTTTTCTCAATACGTTTCATATTTGGAATTGGAAATTTTCGTAAAGATGTTTGCACTACTAAAGTAGCAACAGTTGAGCCTTTACTTTTCATACATTTCATGCTTTTCATTATGCTGCACACAATGCTCGCTTCCCAGCTCCACAGACGACAGAGAATCTCTTGGGAAATGAAGTGTTGTGGGTTGCATCTCCATCATTCTTTCATTCTGTTAATTTTTTTCTTCCCTTTTATGGTTAAATTTCTGCTTTTCTTTCATCTCTGACTCGCAAGCTTTGGCCTCTAATTTACACTTTATTTGCATTCACTTTTCGGTTCAGAAAATGAGTTTATCTGACTTTGAATCTCGCCGTTGTCGAGACTAATGCATACTTTATGACCCTTCAGTGCTCGTCAAGATGATGCGACGCCTCTTATGGTCGTTATTTTATAGGATTTTTTTTTGCATTATTTTAAGTACAGAAAAATATTGATTTTTTATTAAATCAGGTGATTTTATGTTTGCTTTCTTTGTACAATTTTACTAACATATTTTTTTGATCCTTTTATGCCTGTCCTGGGAAATTATTTCATTTGTTTGGTATTAATTTATTTTTGTCTTTTGTATTTTAAGAATTTCTGGCGGTGATGGTTATTTTTCTTTAATGTTTAATTTATGTTTTTTTTTTTTGTTTTATTTTTTATTTGTTTATAAAGAACTTTATAATGCACGATATTCTTTGTAAATATCACCAACAATTTTTCATATACATTTTTTTCACATACACACGAGTTCAAAATGAACATAGTTTTTTTCGAAATTGCTTCTGTTAGCTCTATATTATTTTTTTTTGTATTTTTAAAAATTCAATGTTTTGTAAAAATAATATGTTTAATGTATCATATTTTTATTTCAAACAAAATTATAGGAAGTAATATTGCCTAAAAACCAAGGATCCTTGGGTTTCAGCATTATAGGCGGTACCGATCATTCGTGTGTGCCATTTGGAGCGGGTCGAGAACCAGGCATTTTCATCTCACATGTAAGTTAAAATTTTCACACCTTTTAACCCTGAAGTTTAATTTAAATTAAACTAAGTTTAAACTAAGAAATATCCAGGTTTTTATTTGCCACATATCAATTTTATTTCATAAAAATTGCCTGGGATACATATATTTTATTGTTGATATTCATGCCATTTCGGATGAAGCACGATGAATATCAATGGTTTTTCGTTCTGACGCAAGTAACATTTTTGAACTAAAGACTTAAGGAATTTAAAGAAGGCGCATTAATTGGTTGTCTAGGAAGGCAACTAGCAAAAGTTGGTGTCTTTTTCTACTGTCATTGTTGGTCTGTTAATTGTCCTTATTGATATCGATTGTTTCTTTAACAGATTATGCACATCAAATTGAGTCTTCTCCATAAATTGTCTCTTTTTTTTAGTTCCATGTGATGTCTTGTTGTTTCTAGTGAAAAGACAGAAAATTTTTCCATTTACACAACCCTTCCAGCACCAATGCTTAACCTCCCTTAGCAATTTAGTCAAATTTTTTTGAAAAAATTTCTGTCTAAGGCGAAAACTTAGTTGACATCAGGTGATGCTGCTCCAATTTCATTGCACACTGTGTAATAATACGAGCACAGTCTGGAAAAAGAGGTGTTTGGAGTGTATAAGAACAAACAAAAAGGTTAATTAAGGACTAGATGAAAATCAATCACTGGCACTGTCCAGTTTATTGAAAAGGGAAAATAAAAAAGAAAAAACCAGGCACTTGTAAAAATTTACATAATGTGTTGAACTTCCACAAATTAAGTAGCCCAAACCGATTAGAAGATGTCTGCGGAATAATTTTGGGCAATCTGAAATTTCGCATCGACCTTCAGTTTAGCTTCACAGTTAACGTGTAAATAGTCAACATCGAAATCGCGACCGCTAAAAAATTTATTGAAAGTCAAAGATCACGAAAATTAGTTTTTGCAAATTTCTCGTAAACTAATGGCAATTTAAATTTGTTCTTTAACTAATTTTACACAAAAAAGATCCTATACAAAATTTCCTTAGGACCAATAGTTCTCGGGAAATATTGGAGTAAGTCGAGTACATGTTACGTACAGGGAATATTCGTATTTCTTAAATAATCTTGATGTATGCATCAATATCTAATTTGTCCCCTCCACAGTAATCCCCCTCAGATATAATACATTTCTGCCAGCGCTCTGTTGGAACCCAGTTTTTGATAAGGCCTTCAGCTCCTTCATCGAATCTGTTTTAATCTCATCACTGGTGTCAAAATTTCGTCCTTTTAGAGCTCTCTTCAGCTTCGGGAACAGAAAGAAGTTACAGGTGGCATGTCCGGCGAATACAGTGGCCGAAGCAACCTAACGGTGTTGTTGTTTCCCAAAAAATTATGAAGAAAGCTTCAAGTTCACCTTTGGCTGTACGTGTTTTGGTGCGCTCGGTGATTGCTATTTCCCAAAAAGATAGAATAAAGAAATTTTCTCGAGGACTATTAGTCCTAAAGAAAGCGAAGCTCACAAATAATTAGACTCAATTACATTTGTCTTTAGTCGACTTAAGCGGTTTTTCCTTTTTGTCACACACAATAAAAAAAAAATGCAATAAAAAAGAAAATAGATGTCAATCATTAACAATGATATTATTTTTGTCACAGTTAAATATTAAAGAGAGTTAACTTTCCATTTAAAGATTCCAGATAGCTTTATATTAATTATTTTATAAAACTACGCTGAATTGTTGACTCTGTAAAATTTTGAATTTAGTATGACATTTTCTTGTTTATAAATTTATATTTAATGAATTACCATGCAATTAAATTCCACTTCACCTAACCCGGTGAATTATCTTCTGCGGGAAATTTAACTTTTTTTTGTGCAGAAAGAACAATAAATATATCCTCTTTAATTGCACTCGTAGGCATGTCAACTTTTAACCTTTAATTTTTTTTTGTTCGTCCTTTTCATTTATTTATACAGATTGTGCCTGGTGGTATTGCAGCCAATTGTGGTAAACTGCGTATGGGCGATAGAATCCTTAAGGTGAACGATGCTGATGTATCACGTGCTACACATCAGGAGGCTGTATTGGAGCTACTTAAACCTGGTGATGACATTAAGCTGACAATACAACACGATCCACTGCCAGCTGGATTCCAGGTAAGTGTCAACTTAAATGGTTGTATTTGAAAAGATTTGTGTTCGTCTTCGAAGATGATGCTTTAAGTATTAATTTATAAGATATTAATTTAGGCTCTAAATGCACCTGTTGATTCACATTAAAAATTTATTTCAATGGCTTTTTTCGATGACAACTTTTTCCAAAATTTTTACTAAATTTTTCTTTTGTATTCCTTTATAAAACGCAAGCAATTTCATGTAGATATTATAGCCACGGAGGTAAGCTTCAGCTTTTTTTTCCCCCAATTACTGGCTAATGTTGTCGTTGTTATTGTTGTTATTATGATTGTTTTCGATGTTCTTGTTTTTTGCCAAATTTATATGCAATATAATTCTTTTTGCATAGCATTTTTGAAATTAATGCCTTCTTGTACTACAAAAAACTAGGCGCCTGATTATATGCGCGCGCTTTAAAATATAAAAAAAGTTCATTAGTCGCCTTTTAATTGTGTTGTACTAGTTACTTATTATAAGTGCTTCACCGAGAACCGATAAATATAGTTATCGTGCTCGTTATCGGGACAGAGAACGATAATGATAGCGTGACGATATCAAAAATATTATTTCTCGTTAGACCGAGAGCGAGAACGAGAAGGGTCTGGCCGATATCTCGTTCTTGGTGATAATGAAATGCTAATCGCATGATAGGCACTAAATTATCACCGAGAACGACATTCAACCAGAACTTTCATAATACAAAAACACTTAAAATGCAATATCTTGGCACCTATGGTAGCGGGCGTTTTGAAATGCGGTGCTGACAGATTAGACAAAGGGGCATGATACCTTCATAGAACAAAAACATCTAAAACGCCATATCTTAGCATCTATCGCAGTTGCAGTTGTAAAAACTTACGTATATGTAAACTGTTCGTGCCAAACAACTCGCTAAACGTGAACAGGGTTAGATAATGGGTCAGAGCTCCTCCCATGAAATAAAAACCCTAACATTTCTATTCTTGGAACTTATGCCAAGTTGCGAAATTTCGTACATGGACCCAATTGTCTGCAGTAAGGACTGCGTAAAATGTAGATAAGGGTATACAAAGGGCAGTGCACGGGGAAGCCGCTGGTCCAATTAGTGTTAAATATATAAAAATGTCAACGAGAATAACCGAGAAATATCGGCGATAACGAGATGAGAACGATAAGCTTGGTTTCACTACGAGCACGATACGATAATTTTTGAATAATCGTATTTTTCTCGTATCTTGTATTTTATATAGCTATAGCAAAATAAAATGTATCAAACTTATACAAATCGGTTTAAATTTATTAGAGCTAAAGGAGTAAAACGTAAATGAAACCTATGTAAATCAGCCATAATTTCAATTTGTTATCCTCGATATTTATCTCATATTTGATAAAGACTTTTGATCGGTATAAAAGAGACTTCGGTCAGATTGACTAAAACTTTAGTATAATGTGCCAGTATACTGAAGCTAAGTTTAAATACAGCCAAACAATTTTTATCCAATTGACCCAAATCGAGCACAATTTCGTACTAGAAATCAAAAAGTACTTTAACATTGGTTTCCGTAGCTTGAGCATGGCATGCGAGTACAAAAGTATGTTAGAAAGTGGTTATTAAAACCACTAGCCACCGAAAACTGAAGTTAAAATTTTAACCGAATTTATGTTCAATTGCTAAGAATTCGTTTTGAGGCTATGAATTTTTTTATGCACAAAACAAATTGGAAAATATAAAAAATTCGATTTCGTAATTAGCTTTCAAATATGAAATCGGTGCAGAAGCATCAAAGAAATTGGGTATTTTATGATTTGAGTTTTTAGGTACCGTAAAACTTAAAAAAATTAGCAAATTGCGCTTAAAGAAAAACCTTTTCCTTTTTTTGCAACAATGGGAGTATCGTTGCTATTTGCTCCATAAGACAAAAACTGAATAAATATATTGTGCCACCTTTCTTTATATACACGTTATTCATACGACCTGGTTTACTCCCAATTTCAAATATTTCCCCGGCATACCGCTATTATATCCTTGGCATGAGGTAGAAAATTCCTTGAACAGGCTTGCATTTATATGTATAAAAAAATACCAATTTATCCTTATCTAAGTTTAAAACGTTTCCAATTTGAAATTTAAATTGCAATGAATCTGTGTATTATCGCTTTTCTCTATATCGTACGAGAATAACGCTTTTACTACCAACAAATTTTTTTATTGAATTTCCTATTTATTTAAAAGTTTCTACGCTACCTATCATTTCCAATTATTATATTGCAATAAATCGATTTTTGTAGAAAAAGAGTGTTTTTATAGAAAACGAACGGATTTTGATGCCAGTGTGAAAGGCTTATTACTTTTATTTATCAAGTAACTTCACTGCAGTAAATATTTTAATAAATAAATGTTGTTGTTGTTGTTAAAGTTGTTAATGTATTGTACTTCAAAAATTTCAAAATTTTTCTCTGATTTTTTTATTTTACTTATCACTCTATCTTTTCCTTTTTATAACGAATTACAGGAAATTCTCATCAGCAAAACAGCTGGTGAACGCTTAGGCATGCATATCAAGGGTGGTCTAAACGGTCAACGAGGCAATCCAGCCGATCCAATGGACGAGGGTGTATTTGTATCAAAAATAAATTCTGTTGGCGCGGCCAGACGTGACGGAAGGCTTAAGGTGAATAATTTTTTCTTGTAATTTTTGGTTTAAAAACTGTTGCTCTAGATGTCTTTTTGATACACGTGAGACATGTTAACTTTGAAAAATTCAAAGATTGAGTCGACTTCGATGAGTAGCTAGAACACCAATGTGCTTTGCGCATACTCGTGTACTAAAAAATTTATTATCTAGACTCAAAATTTTTTTATTAATATTCACCATTACCACGAGTAGATCCTGCTTTTCCTTTTAGCTATCATCGTAATAAAGCTTTTATTTTTAAAATATTTTATTTTCATCTCTTAATTTTCCATATTTGTTGTTGTTTTTTTTTTTTTTTGTATGCCCACAGGTTGGTATGCGACTACTCGAAGTTAATGGCAATTCCTTGCTGGGTGCTTCCCACCAAGATGCAGTCAACGTTCTACGTAATGCTGGCAATGAAATTTACTTGGTTGTTTGCAAAGGATACGACAAATCCAATTTAATGCATTCCATAGGCTCAGGCGGTGGCATGAGCACAGGTTTCAATTCAACTTCTGGCAGTCGACAAGGTAAGTTGCTGCTTCCCTATGATGCTGCAAGCTATTTTTTTTTTTTGTGACTTTAATTAATATTTTGAATTGCTATTTTTTTTTTAGGCTCACGCGCATCAGAAACTGGATCAGAGTTGAGTCATAGTTATAGCACGTCCAGTTTGGATAAAGAAGATGACGAACGCTTGCGTCAGGTTAGCATACCTAGAAATGGAAATATATTTTCTTAATTCACAATTTCCACTCAATATTCTTCCAATTATTTTTTATTTTTTTCTGTAGGAATTTGAGGTTTTTACACCAAAAATTGATGCTCATAATGAGCCGCCTTCAATGCTTGCAGCGGCAGCTGCTTTAATACACACCCCAACTACACCACCAACAAATGCAACACAGCCACAATCGACCACTACTAGTGTCCCACCAACATTAGCCACATCACAGGAAATTGTTGCCGTGTCCAATCCAGAGCAATCGTTAACAAATGCAACAAAAGAGAAGAGCACGCCAGAGAAGGTGAGTTTAGATGCAAGATTTTATGATATTCTTACTATCATTATTTAGCGGTTTTGTGAACTAAAATTTTATATATGTTGTAGAGTTTATTAGTAAAGTTATTATTTTTTAAGAGCTGTGGAAAAATTTCCATCAATGGGCGCTTGCAGATGATCCGAACTTTTGTTCAAAATTCATTTCATTGCGTTTTCAATCGAAAACAAATATTCATAAGAGCAGGTTGAAATATCCTACCAGGAGGTCGGAGGCGCCCCAGGTGATGCTGATTGTAGCGATTCCAATTAGCTCCTATGATTTACCACCGATATTCTTAAGCGATAGCTTTTTTAAATGCACAGACTCTAAAAATTATTTGTAAAATCGGTCAGATTCCGGCAAAAATGGTTTAGTGAATTAAATTTAACTGCCTTTAGCTTGGTGAACAATCTTGAAAAACTGGTTCGAACCACGTTAGGGGAACCCATTTCCTTAAATACCGTAAAAATATATGGTATTCACCTATTTTGTACTGAAAACACCAAAACAATCGTTAATTTAATCAGCCTAACAAAGTCCTTTACTTCACATTAAATACTTAGTAATTACTTATTGGAAAAACTAAATTTTTTATTGAAATCCTTCGTTAAATGCCAAATTCTTGGAGCTACCAGCGAGCTCTTACCAATTTTAGTTCCAATTTCAGTTCGAAAAGTTACTTCTACTATTGAGAAATTTCTCAAAAAAGAAAAATATAATCTGCGTAGTCTTATATTATTCAATAAAAAAAAAAACACTGTTGAAGCGGGCCCCACATCAGTTCGACTTCAGTGAATAAAAGTCCATGAATAACGCAGAGTTCTATCCAACTCAAAAACAAACTTTTAATTTATCTATCCAAAAGTTTTCTAAACTCTGTAGTGTTTTTTAACTTTATTCTCATTTTATTACCCTTGAACTTATTGATTGGAATTATTTATTAACTTTATACTTTCTCTATTCTCAAGGTGCTTGAAATAGTGCGTGCTGCTGATGCATTCACTTCAGTGCCTCCCAAATCACCAGCGGAACATCATGATCAGGATAAAATACAAAAAACTACAACTGTTGTTATATCGAAACATACGCTCGATACGAATCCAGCGCTTCATGCAGCATCAACTCCAGCTGTATTAACGGGCGCATCGACAATAGCAACGACGACGACAACAACAACAACACCGACAAGTTCAGCGACAACTCCCCCATCATCGCCGGCTTCAACTACAACTTCAACTACAACTACAACACCAAGTACAATATCATCACAAGTTGCTGCTAACAATGGCATACAAGAATTAACAAAGCAACAGCAACAGCAACAACAAAAACAACAGCAGCAACAACAACAACAAGAGGTATGTTGTGTAAAAAGAGAATTTTCTTCAATTTCCGTTTTATTTTGTCGTTTCTTTAAGTTTTTCGTGTTGTTGATGTTATTGTTGTTGTCATCATCAAAGTTTCCTACATACCTATGTGTAACACCCACATCCTTTATTTCACGTGTCCTTTTCTCATTAACTAAATTAAATTTTTTCAAATTCCTTTAAATTAGTCTCATTGTCTGTTTTACGAGTATCTAACGAATTGTTTGGAAAATTATATGAAAATAAAACCAAATTAATTTTTTTTTTTCTATTTTTGTTCTTAACATAAATTAATATCATCATATTGTTTGTTCGTTCAATCATTCTTTCACAATCATCTAATCATGCATTCAATCAAATTCACGAGAAACAAAAGTTATGTGTTTTTGCAGAAGTGATCCCTTTTATTCTAAAAAAATGTGACAGCTATTAAAATGTGACCTTGAACTTATTTGGTCAAAGCTTAATTTCTTGTAATTTTCACTAAATCCAATCTAAGAAAATTTTGGAAAAGAAATTTCTTTGAAACAACTCTGCAATTATCTTGGCTTGCACGTCTTGAGCCAAATCGTCCAATTTTCTTCCAGGTGATAGGTTAGGTAGAAGTGGCAGTCAGTTACGAGACCGACTCACTTAGACCAAATGTGATCCATTGTGATGCAATAGGGTTTCGACTATACCCTCTCGTTGAACCAACCAGATTTCGTAATAAAACCAACATGTCTAAGGACATCCAGGTTATCTTCGATTCGATTTGTTTCTGTGTTAAACGGGATTAAGAAAAAATAAAAGTTCATCTTTCTTGTGTTTTTTAACGAAACTTTTAAATTTCAAAACGCTTCTAGCAAAAGCAGCTTTAAATTTTTGTTCAGAAATAATCTTATAAGCGTGCCTGTTTTCAAAATCGATGCGTTGCCGGAAATTTAAAAAAACTTAAGTTTTTTCTTTGTTTTCAACGAATAAATTAAAGTTTTTCATGTCAATAGAATTGTCACATTTTACCAGAATAAGGGCGTGTATGTGTTTTATTTTTAATGTTGTATTTAATTGTGTGTTTTTTGTTGTTGTTAACCAATTGACGTTGAAGGACAGGGGTCATTTCATAAATTTCACGCTCCTCGCAACCGTCATGTACTAATAATTTTTATCAAATCTATACGAATTGGTTTACATTTCAAATGCCAAGTAAATTTGCCATATATTCAAATTTTGATTTCTTCATATCTCTCCAACTGTCCATAACTCAGAACTTGCACACCGAGAGTTTTGGTCAGAGCGATATAAACTGCATTGCTTTAGTCAATTTGAACAAAGCTTGTTTTTAATATTAAAAGCATGTTGGGTCTTATTAGTACGACTCAGATTATATCATTTTGATCAATAGTATAAATGGGTACAAGTTTAAGTTATAAACATATAGAGGATCTAGAATCGATCGGCTAATTTATATGGGTTTCATTGACTTTTGACTCTTTATATTTCCAATAAATGTAAACTCTTTCGTATACAAGTTTAAGATATTTTATATTGAAAGGCTGTAGGGAGATTAAAAATTTTGAGTACACGACAATTTCGGAGGGGATGGGAATATGATGAAATTGACCAATGTCCTTTTATCTCTGCTTATTATTTGCATTTGCTTTAATTTTATGTTTGTTTTCGTGAGTGTTTGATCTGTGTTTATTTCTATAGGCCAATATCAATACCCTAGGAAATCGTTTGAGTTGTTTACATGGGGGAAGGGAGATCAATGCAAAACATGTGATATTCAAATCGGTAACTTGATTTATGAAAAATTTTATACAAAAATACATAGCGTTTTAACGTATTTCCTGACCTCTATAGAAAAACGCAAATACCAAATGCATTTCTTATCGGAATAATAGGTTACTATTATAATGAAAAAAATAACCAATTTATTTTTATTGCGTTATTCCTGTTATTTTGTGTTCGCAAAATGAACATTCTCATGAATAATACATAAATTTCCAAAGAAATAAAAATAAAATTGTGAAAAATTACAAAAATGGCGATACTTTTTAACAGAAGAATTGTTTTTTTTTGTATTGTAGGCATAACAATTAAACTAATTAATTTGTCCAAGAAAAACTACATACATATGTGCATACATAATAATTTGTTAAACTGATTTTTTTATATAATAAATATGATCATGACAGTCTGCTAGTACGACTTAAAGGTTTTACAAAATGTAAGCAGAATCGGAGTATATGATATTTTTGTTATGAGCAATAAATAGAAACCTAAAAGTTGACATCTGAACTCAGCGTTGAAAAATATTTTGTATTTAACATTACCAAAGAGAATGTGAAATGACCAGAAAATTTTATTTTCTGTAAATTCGATGTGCAATTTATATGGAACCAATTGAGTTCAATTCGGTTGTTTGCAACTAAGCAGAACCGTATTTTTTTTAAAGCTTAATATGACATAATAGGGGGTACACCACCCTAGGACATTATTTTGCAAACAAAATGTGAAAACTCACGGTTCTTTACGGTCCCGGTACCAAAATAATGTAGACTATAGTTACTATATTGACCAATGTGGAGCGCTATATCAAAGAAATCGGATTCGAACTTAATTTATTGTGAATACGCACTTATATACCATGATACGGAACATTATTACTGAAAAAAATGTATATTACACTGGAACGGAGGTAGTTCATTTGTCTCAAATGAACTACAAGATGTATAGTATTTAATATTTAATACTCCTTTAATCGAAAATTTCTAGATACTCAAAATTGCATTTGAAGACCTTGCCAACGCAAGCTATTAACAAAGATAATGACTGACAGACTCTTCTTCCGACAGAGCTTTAAGATTTTTTTTTCATTTTTTCAAATAACCCATTAAATAATATGCTCGAAATTTACAACTTTGCTACGGTACAGTGTATCTTCATTTCTGTGCTGGATATATTTGCGATGTTCTTAGCTCGCAAGTCCCTGTGCGATGGGTTTTTATTTTCGGCTATCCGACGGCTGCTAAGCGCTGCACAACAAACCAAGGCAAAGGCTCTGCGTGAGCGTGACGGTCACATCTTCATTAACTGTTGCTCTTGGCGCCCTCATCGTCTTTCGCTTCGTTTTGAATTACATATGCCTCTATTTCAAATTTTTCGGCCGCAATGCTCAGTTCATCTGGATACGAAAATGTGCCTATCACTGAATGTCCGCAGCATATTCCCGTAAAACTCATGAGATTCATTGACACGATTCTCAAACTCCACACTGTGGATTTGTTTGAAGCGTGCACTGCCGTAGGTACGCTGCAGCGTACCATTAATTGTACCGTAGTTTTTGTTCTGAAGCTGGAACCGCAGTAACTTAATTAACATCGCGGACATATTTCAGTAATTTTTATCTATTTATTCGGAATTTTTTCAAAAGTTAAATATGTGATGAAAGTTTTAGATAAATTTGCAGATAATTTTTGTTAAATATAATAACCGATTCTTTTGTATATTATTTAAAAAAAAAATTGTTTGTTTAAGTTTTCTGCAGATAGTACGTATACTTATGGATGTATCCCGCTCCAAAATTTTTGTAAATTATAAATGGCATGTTAATTTTTGTTTACCTAAGAAATTGTTACCTCAATTAATTTAAATTTCATGTGAAAATTTTACTTTGCGTTTTTATTTGAAAGGATCGTCTTTCTAAAAGTAATAGTTGTTGTAACTTTTCTGTAGCCTGTTGATGCTGCTCAAATAACCAATGCTGTTTTAAGTGAACTTTTTTTATTCCGTGTGCTAGTAAAAAAAAAAAAAATGTTGCATTTGCATATTGATTTTGTTTTCTTTCGAAATAATAATTCGAATATTGATAATTTTTAATAAGTACGAAATCATTTTCTGAAATTTTGTTTTTCTTTTCTCTCTTTCTTCATTTCATTGCAGAAAACTAAGCAAAATCTTGCTTAACAAGCGGAGGTTTTTAACTCAAAGACTGAATATTTAGTATAAATTGAATAAATTAAAAAAGAAAACGTAATTGAAAAACTCAAAAAGCCAATACAAAAAAGGGGTTAATTTTCAACATGAAAGAAAAAAAAAAACAATTTGTACATAGTTAAAGAAATAGATTTTTTATTCTAAATTAATATAGGATTCTGTTTCGTATATGATTAAGCATTAATTTAAAAAAAAAATTAATTTTGTAGAGGCATTTCTAAGGGTAGGTCCACCCAATACTATTCAAGAATTTGTATTTGCAAAATGTATAATTTCAACTCATTAATTCGAACAAATTTTTCAATAGTATTTTTACGAATAGCACAACTTTACTTACTAGCCACTTCCGTCATAATGCGACTGAATAAAGTCTAAGGATTAAATGCCTATAGTTCGTCAGTCTTATAGCTTACCAGCTGACCGACAAAATGACATTATATAATATGTATTTTTTTGTTTTGTTTTTATTTATACTACAAAAGCCAACGGTTTCATCACTTAACTCACTGACCATATCCCAAACTCAGTCAATATTCAGACTTGATTCTATATAAAAATACTGGTATATACTTTTTGCCGTAATTATTATATGAAATGTATTTAACTATAGTTGTTCATTGCTATTGTATACATAAATGTAAAATTTATAAATAAACAAAACTAAATTTCTATGTCCCACCTACGATTAATTTCCATATGACTGTAAAAATTAAAAAAGAATAACTCTCTCTTACAACACCCACCCAAGTAGTGTCAATCCCATCTGTTAATACAATAAAATGATTTGTAAAAGATCAAAAGAACTCTTGAAATAAAAATTTACTTTAAGATTTAATGTACCTCTACGTTTGATTTTCTCACAGACGATAAAACTCAACTGAAAGGTCCAAATTTCAAAATACATACTCCCCTTTTTATAAATCTAAATGTTATGAAACAAATAATACACTTACATAGGTATATAGTATTACAAAAAAGTAATTAAGTTTCTTTCTAAGTGTGAATTATTATTGTAAAAGCAAAAGTTTAAAGAGGAAAGTCCCCAACTGTTCACTAATAAACGTACTATAGCTAGAGTCATTGAATTCCTTAATTGAATCTCGGGAAAACTAGGAAAACAATTTATTTGTTGTTTTAATTAATAAAAAATTATCTAATATAAAATGTCGAAAGTCAGTCAAAATGAAAAAAGTTTAATTTATATAAGTTTTGAAACGTTTTCTTTTTGTTTTTAATTTTTGTAATTTACAATTGACATAATAAATAAAATGATAATTCATTAATTTTTTATAATTAATGCAAATGAAATGTAAATGTTTCCTACTAAATGAAGATTAAACAATTTATTTAAAAAAATTGCTGAAAACACTGTTTTTATATCTCGGATATGGTGCTTAATATGGCATTGACAATGTCAGTAATAGTCATTAAAGACTAAAAATTTGCGGAAAATTGGACTTCTGCAAATGTGCGGCGAAGTTGCCGTTGCAAAATTTTCTTAATTTCTGCGCAAATAGTTGATAAAGACGGAAACCCTTGTAAAAAACCCGACCACCACGAATAATAGCAGTAGAATTAGTCACTTGATATTCACGTTGACCCTCTTGAATTAACTTCTGTTGAATAAATGAACGGCTTTAGTAAAAAACTTAAAAATCGTTTCGATTTAGGGAGAAAAAGTCATCTACTTTTTTTTTTAACGAATTCAGCATAAAATGAGCAGCTTAATAAAATTTTTTACACAATTCATAAGTTCTATAGGATATTTAGCAAATGGCTCTTAGTGTCGTATCAAAACTGTTGGATAAAAATCCTTAGGAATTGCTTAAGAAATTATGCTTCATTGTCGAATGCTCCCATAATGGGCAGTAAATATGTACATTCTCGAATTATAAAGGTGACTCTGTAAAATTTACTCCATTTGTTCTGAGTAAATGAGCATGAAAATGACATTTTTTATTTAATTTCAGAATTTAATATTGAAATTGTGGTAAAAAAAAATTCGAAATAAAAATATCAATAAGAAAAAAATTATGCACACAAATATTGGGGGCATTCAAACAAAGCCGTAGCTTTACAGAGACGAAAAATGAGTCTTTTATTGCAGAGATATTTATGAAGGTACATGAATACAATCAGTTTTGAATTAACTGTCAATTTCGCAATATATCATTATAATAATGACTTAAAATTATAAATAATAAAAAATAGAAAAATGAGTTTAGACAATTTATGACAGTTTCTCACCATGCAGGCGTGTTTGGTACACATCCAGCATATTTTTCGTAAGAAATTTCTAATAAAAATATGTTTTTTTTCTAGACGCTGCTGTAAATTGCCAGTTTTTTACGCTATTTACGGAGCTTAGGCGACTGTTTGAAAAGCCTCAGTGTATATTTTACACAATACTTGGTTAAGGTATAGCCTTCCTACGAATTGTTTTTTAGGGCGTAAGAAAATTAATCAGAGTTTCAGGACTTAGTGATTTTTGTTTGTGACAGTTTATCGCTTTTTTCATTTGTTTTGTCTTTGTTTGTTTGCAAAAAATAAAAAATTGATTTTATTTTAATAATGTGAAAAATATTCAATTCATATCAATAAATGATCTAGCACACAGGATTCAACTACGCTCCAACTACGCTCCACAGCAAATATGCGAAATACATCAATTGATAGCATAGCAACAGATTGAGCTCCCTGTGTGCTAAAACTACGTTGCCAACTTATTTTTGAAAATTAATTTTAATACATACACACAAAACACTCATGCACACAATTTAGCAAAATAATACACTTACACTGTGCATACGTCAACTAAAACATTTTGCATTTGTTTTTCTGCTAGCTTTTTATTACCACTACACTCTCACTTTTTTTTTGATTTTGTGTTTGTATATGTCTAAAATTAAAAACAAAATCTATATATTTTAACTGAACTTTTCTTTCTCGCTATACTTGCTTATTGATGCCAATTTAAAACACAAAAAACAAAACATAGCAGATTCTAAGATCCAAACCGCAACAGTTGGAAGTTCAAGGTCAATATCGAGATGTGCGTCACTCATACAAACAAATGTTAGCTAATCAAGATGCAGGCTTAGTAGACACGCCTTCAGTTGTAAGTAAACCTGAACCAGTCTACATCATCGACGACGAAGACGACGATGATGATGATGATGACGAAAACGGCGATAATGATGATGATGAAGACGACGATGATGATGATGATGATGAAGACGAAGTAGAAGAAGCTGAACAAGATGGCGATGTTTTTGAAGTGCCCGACACCGATTCTGACTTTTTTGAACGACCGCATCCGAAACCACGTTATAGTAGCGACTCTGAGACGGCAGCCTACACGCCGTCCAGGCATGCAGGCCCAGGTCATGTGCAGAGTAGTTCTGGTCACAGCACGCCAGACCTATCGAGCAACACCTATACAGGCAGACATCGAAAATCAGTTAGTTTCGATCTAAGTGGCGATGAACGTTCCAAATCGGATTATGAACGTCCTCGTACACCAGATCGTTATGATCGCTACTACGATTCAGAGCAAGAATATAGCCAAAGTCAGCGTGATCGCAAACATTTGCCACGCAAAGGTATTTTACGCTCTACCAGTCCTTCGTCTTCAAATAACTCTACGTTAGAACGTAGTAATCGACCAGAGAAGCTACCATCTGTAGTGCCAACTGTAGCACGAATCAGAGAGATTGAATCGCCTACTTTGCAGCATGCAACTCGTTCTGGGTCACCATCGATTTCAAGAAGTGGCGCTTATCGTAGTCCACCACCACCCGCCGAAGTTGTGTTAGTCTCCACTGAAATTGAACGTGAAAATCCATTCCGTGAAGCGTTTCTCGATAGTAGTCAGTCAGATGAGTATACGGAAATGGCCAAGGCCATTTCGAAGTCACCAGCTGGCTTGCGTACTCCAACGCGTGATCAATTTTTCTTTGCCTCTGGTTCCAAGTCCAGCGATGATTTGCAGGCTGAAGAACGCACACGTGCCAGCGAAAGTGACAAAGCCAGTACGTCAAAGTCTATGAGTAATTTAAATAGTGACCAACGACCTAAAGTGCCACCACCCACGCCGCCCAAACCAAAAATAAAACTTGCCAACATATTGCGTAACACTGCTCTCGAAACATTCCAAAGCTCTGACGTTGGTCATGGTGACTTCACGATATTCCAACATGATGTTACAACAAATACAATACAGGAAGTTGTGAAATCACCAACGCCTCCAATTGATGCATTCGGTCCAAAGTTACCAGTGCGTTTCCAAACGCCACGTAGTCCTGGAAGACCACGTGAGCTTCCACCACCACCACCTGTTAACTACGCAACATTACCAAAACGACCGCCATCGCCAGTCGCATCAACACTCATGAAAGAATCAGATTATCTTGAGGTGCTTCCACCCATATCACCGGAAGTACCTCCGGCACAACGTCGTTCAACTGAGTTTATGCACGAGAACTCGCCGGATAACATTTTGGTATCAGAGGCAGAACATCGCAACATTTTGTTGCGTGAGAATGAATTTCGCAATCAACTGCGCTTAGCCGGCAGCAGCAAATTACATACTGTAGTACTTGGTGCACCCACCGATCCAGCACCACCCGCACCATTGCAACAGTCGCATGGCAATAAATATTCGGTAAATCCTTTTCTAGATTATTCCGATGATAACTTTGACTATCCATTACCGCCTTCACCATCACCACCATTACCATCCATACCACAGACAAGAGACGATAGTTCTGTTTTCGAAAGTGACTCATCCACAATTAATCCAGCTTCTATTTCTTCCATTAATTCCAATTCAAACATGCAGCCACTTTTGGATTTTTCTTCGGCGGCATCAACCATGTCAGGATCAACACCATCTACAACGAATCCTTTTTCGCCCACACAAATCTTTCCCACTGCCCAAATATTTCCCGTACAATATTCACATTTGCCACAACCTCAACAGCCAAATACCACACACGTCCTTTCGGGTCACTTATTACCAGCCGGTGTTACACCCGGACATCCTCATTCCCATAGTCAACAGCCATCCATTTTCAATTTGAGCGGCTACGTGCTGGTACCCCAATCACAATTCTCTACCTCGACTTCACAGTCTTCCTCACTTTACACGACACCAATGTTCCTGGCCGGCGGTGGAACAGCCGGCGGTACTATTTTTGTACCATCGAGTCAACAACAACAGCAGCCATTGCAACAACAACAGCACATTTTGGTGAGTGAATCGAATAAACCACAACAAACAACTGTTGATCCCGCTATAACCACCACCATTACACAAGCAAAACAGTCAGGCACTGCCAACACCATCACGACAAAAAAGAAATCTACTAAAAAGTCCAATATACCAATAAAAACAACAACGT
This sequence comes from Meiosimyza decipiens, assembly GCA_963680825.1. Lineage (NCBI taxonomy): Eukaryota > Metazoa > Arthropoda > Insecta > Diptera > Lauxaniidae > Meiosimyza > Meiosimyza decipiens. The sequence continues at coordinate 82,795,348 of OY804259.1, read as the reverse complement.
CATTTAATGTTAATGCCCATCCTACACCCACTGTAACATCACCTACACCCTCGTATACCTCAATGGAATTTCCGCCAATATCCGAAGTAATTGCTCAAAACTCATCACTTCCCATTGTCTCTATGATGTCGTCATCGAAAACATCTTCCCGCATGTTCAATGAAGACTATCAGAACACCCCCCAACCGTTGGGTTTATCATCCTCTTCCTCCATTAACTCTTCAACATCATCGCTGCAACGTATTGTGAATGCGGCCACCTACTATGAAACGGCCGAGGAGATCTACTCTACCATCGAAGAGGAAGCCATCTATAGCAATACGTCGTTCTTTGATGCACGTCGCAGTAGTGACACATCGCTTAATTGTCGCAGTCCGCCACGTTCTTCATCCCCACGACCGCCACCGTTGCCGCCGAAAAGACCAAAACCAGCAAAACTACGTTCGGCGCCATCACCACCTGCTGGGGTCAAACCGGGGTTAAAGTTGCAATTGCGCTCACAGTCACAACCACAATTAGACTTGTCTCCACCAATTCGAAAGTCCTTTGCACCTTCAACACCAACAGGCAAGGAAACGACTGTCTGATGTTTACAGTTGTTGGTGTTGGTGTTGGTGTTGCTGGTGGTGGTGGTGGTGGCTGTAGTGGTTGTGGTTGTGTGGGTCAGTTGGGATGTTATCATCACCCAGTTTTCATTGTTGTCAAAGTGTTAGCTTTTAATTGCTGCCATTTCTATTCTTCAGATGTTGGTTCGTTCTAGTTCTCTTTCCATTTTCCTTTTGTTCGTTTCTTGACACCTTTTTGGATTGGCTGACTAATTTTTGACTTTTTGTTTGCCAGCAGCGATTCGTAAAAGGCAGCTGGATACCACTTTGTCTTAGCAGGATTTTATGAAATTAACTTGATGATTATTCGTTTGCAGTTTTGAAATATGAGAGTTGAAAACTTTTTTAAGTGTCTTTAAATCACCGTTCTGTTGTGAAACTGTAGGTATTTTGCTTTTGTTGTATAATGATAGCACCCATTTGAAAAAGGGGGATACATTTCAGAACAATAAGATTGCCGCTCATTGTAGTAAAAACGAGTAGAAATTTCCCATTGAATGCTAAAAGGTGAACAAACTATTTGTGCGGCTAATTAGAGATTAGTAGGTGTTGTGTTTTGCGTTACAAAAAATGTCGCTTACAGCAAACTTAAAATTATTTGTAGTAAAAGATATGCGTCATTTGAAGTTTAAATGTATGCAAAATACTTATAAATTCATAGATATGTTTTTTTTTCGATTAAGTGCAAACCAATTTACAAATCATAAGAACAGCAGCAAACATTTACCACAAATACCTTACAAACTTTCTTTACATTCCAACGGCTTTGGCGAGGCATCACTGGTTGATTCGTTTCACCAAAATTCATCAATATTTGCGTATACATTCCATTCTACAATCTTATACACTCGACTTTTCTGCAGTGGTCTCTCCGCCCAATCGTTCCCACTGGAAACTATTTGCTTCAAAAACTCAAATACCATCTTCACTTCGAAAACTTTTTTGTAATTCACCTATCAACCGAGTTGTTATAAAATTTAAAATTTTTTACTTTTATTCTCAAAGTAATTTAAATAGAATATATTGAAATTTCTAAAAATCAATATTTGGAAGTTAGAGCTTCAGTAACACTGTGCCGGAGACCATATACAAATCTGATTCTTTCAGTGAATTTGGTTAAAATTTTTTACTGTAAAAGTTTATAAAGCTTTATTTACGATTTTCATAGCCCTAATATTTAAGTTTGAATTTTAAATTTTGTTGAGATTTCAAGAAAAACTCTTTTATTATCTTCGAGTACTTCTACTCTTCGACACGTGAAAATTGTGTGCCAACTTTTTACTTGAAGTTAAAAGCAGCTGCTATGGCGAGAGCTAAACTAAATTTAATTTTAATGAAAAATTTCCCATCAGCTTTAACGAACATGTTTCTATTTTTTTCAATAGAAAATCAAGTTCTCTTCATAAATTTTACACTTAATAATAAAAATTAAAAAAACTACACAAAACCGTTGAAATTCGGCCCTAAGTAAATTGGCAGCCAAGAAAACATCAACTTTCATTTTAATCCTATTTCGTGCCAATTCTGTTTGCGGTTTTTCACTTTTAAACCTATCGACCACTCTGCAAGTTAATTAAAATCATAACACTTTGGCAATTAATTTTACACCTTGTTTCTCCGTTAAGTTAAGGTGACAAGTACTTTAAGCATTACTTGATTATTGCAGTTGTGCTACTTTAAAAAATGAATTCAAAACAACGAATAAAATTGCTTTTCTTCCTCAACATTAATGGCATGTTATGCCTTGGTTGTCAACTGTTACACTTTACTGCAGCATCGTTGATTCAGAATCAAATGAATTTAAATCAACAAAAAGTTGTTACGTAATTTTTCAAGAAAATATTAACCATTTAATTGAAGAATCCGTAACTTGTGTTTAAAATAAAATGCCGCAACGTTAGGACAATATGGAGCAAATTAAAATCTATGTAATGTGTACGAGAAAAACTCGCCCTTGGCGAAGTACTCGTAAGCGTTAGTGCTAAGAAAGTAAATTTTAATTTATAGGAATATTTCCACGGTGTAGGTTTTCGGGATATAAGTTTTTTACTTTTTTCATGCTCTACCTGGAATAGTTTCTCCTTTTTATCGATTGTCTCTTCTATTAATAGCAAGCCCGTAAATGTTGGAAGATTCCAGGGTCACATATGGCAAATATTACATACGTATAGTTTCTCTAGCATCTTAATTATTTCTGCTTACCAACGAGATATGTTGCTGATCAAAAAACACCCTCTTATACGCAACATTCGATTCGTTTAGGTCATGAGAATCTATATTTCTAACTTGTGTTTAACTTCATGCAAAATATTTTAAGTTTTATACTTAATTGGATTTAGGCTTTCATTACTCCAAAATAGTTATCTATAGGTTAAGCATAAGTAGCTCATCCGAGAATTTTTTCTGTCTTCTGCAACAAAGCACAGCAAACTTTTGTGATAAACTCAACCAGTTCCTATTAAGTTTGAATTCTGTTTTAGTTGTACAACACAACATTGATGTTTTAAAAAAATCGACCTCTTTTATTGATTCGGGTCAACCGCTCAAAACCTACCCTTCATATATCTGTCTTCAATTATGTTCAGAAATACATCGTGGTGTAAGTTTTATTTTGTTTTCGAAATCGTCTGTTTTTCTTCATTATGTTTTGTGATTTTCAATTGTTTTAATGATCCATAAAAGCTTAAAATTTTCACAACCTGAATGAAACACATCATTTCTTGAAGATTTTTGAATGTTGAATCCAAATCCGGCTACTAATTTGCTCTATCACATCAGTCTCTTTAACCATCCAATATGGATTCAGCAGCAGAAAATCTACAAGAAAGTCAAAGTTCTACTATTAATTGGACCCCTCCTGCAATAAGGAACCAAGTGATGAAATCTAAGTTTTGAGTAAAACAAAAGAAATGGGTTTCAAAGACTCGTCATACCAACATATTTTTTCAGTACTTTTTTTTTCAAAATAGAAAAAGATGATCATTAGTTCAAACTTTACACAAGAACCCTGCATTCTAAATATTGTAAAAATACTTCTTGAGTTTGTATACTACTCAAGTGGGTGCTAGAAACAATGAAGGGCAGAACGAGGGCATAAACTTTAGCAAAACTGATAAAACACGGAAGTATTATGAGCGCAACTCAATTTCAGATAAAATGCGGGTTTGCTGTCTTATTGCAGAAGAGGGTTCAATTATTGTTGTACTTATATGTAATGCAATATGAATGTGCGGCTTTCTTGTCATGGGGCGTATGCATGGTTTACTGTCTAATACGTTTTTAAAACTCAACTTTTTTTATATTATAGGAAACGCAATTATGTTTGAAACGAATGCCTTCGTATAATGTTATTTATTCCTTGCTAAGAGATCCCCCTATTTTCGGAGGTCCTGGTGCACTACCATAGTACACCGATGATAGTTACGGCCCTAATAAAAAGTCTTAATAGAACATGATAATCTATGGAAGAAGATTTTTCGTACGAATGCTTGAGTGTCCTTGATGAAATCCTACACAACTACAATACGTTAATAGTTACGTGGCAAAAAAAGAAAACTCTGGGAAGATGTTTACTATAATTTTGATTTATATTTTTATAAAAGTTATTATATATACTTCGATAGAACTTCTGTTTGATTCTTAAATTTTTAGAACTGGATTTTCTTCTTTTACTTAATTTACTTAACCTTCTAGTTGTAGTTAATCACAAGAGGCGACATATATCTAAAAAAAAATAAACATAAGTATCCCTGCAAGTATTAGGTAAAATAACTTGTTGCTATCCTTTCTATTTTCCTTTCAAATACAATATTCTTACGTGATACTTTTAATATACCCCCAACCACTTATATGCAGTAGTTTAGTCTGGTAGTGCTAATTTTACGTTGCTATCGAAATATTTCACCAAACATACAATATTCATATTATTTACACACAGCTATGAAGTAATTGCAATATTTAAAATGTAGATTTTCACCGTGCAAATCTGTTTACATTTTTAAAAATATATTTTTGCCAATAGCAGCTAACATGTATCTTTGTATTACCTTCTTATAAAATAGTTAAACTTTCCGAAACGAACGAAATATATAAAGATTTTTTTTTAGTTAACGAATACGTTGAATATAATTCATATATAATATATATATATATATATATATATTGTTATCTTAATAAAATTTAATGACATTACTTTTAATTTTTAGTTATTGGTTTTATTTTGTGCTGTCCTTTTATGTGTTCTATTTTTCTTTAGAGATATATTGGTTGTTTGTTTTTTGAGTACTAATTTTTTTGTTGCAGAGAGCATGGTGTGATTGTTGTTGATCTTTAAAAATGAAAATTGAACCGCATGCAAGAGTTGTGATCTGTTCTTAAATAAAATTGAAACGACAAACGCGCAAAAAGGCGAAATTATATGGTAACGTTATAAAAAATCATGAGATGATTATGAATTCACATATCGATATGAAAAATAATCCATTAAGTGGATTGATATTGACGTAGAGTTTTTCGTCTTATTGCTCTTGCATCGAGTTTAATTAATGTTGCTCAGCATGATAGACGTATATTCAAAATTATTTGGAAACAATAAACGTTATTAAATGATTTCTTAAATGAAAAAAAAGTCGATTTAAACTTTATTTACGGATGTATGTTTTTTATTTCAATTAAAAGTTATGTCACTCCAAAACAAAATCACTTTTTCGCCAAGTTTCACCTTTGAAACAATTTTTTCCACATGGAAATCTTTCATACAGATGTATTTTCGGCAAGAAAGATTAACTGTGTCATTAATATTTTACATTTTTCAGTTAGTTGTAATAGCTATAAGCCTTGTGAGTTTCATAGTTGAATTGAATAAATACTTTTTGTGTTGCAACATTTTGAGTGTTCTCAAAATTAAGTATTTTCGCGTTTGAGCATAACCTTAATCATTTTGTCCTGAAATTTAAAACTTTTGCAGTTTTGCTATATCTTCCGGCTTTTTCGAAAACTTTTTGATTTTTGAATTCAAAATAATATAGCTTAAGTGATTTTTGATTAACTTAACATTTCAATGTAAAAGTAATAACTTTTTACATTAACAGCTGATCACAGAAAAAAAAAAAAAAAATTCAAATGTTTGGCTACCAAAAGTTTTATTAAAATACGAAACATTCGAAATCAGAATGTACCTTCATGAACTCTACCAAATTTTGTTCTGCTCAGTGCTTGTGTTTTCCTCTTTTAAGAAATAAATATAATAATTTCTGAAGGATATTCGAAATATCAAGTTACATTTCAAAGTTTTTTCAACAATTTGTGACAGCCTTCAGAAAACTTAGCGATATTAATTTTCTGCTGATATTTATATTGCGATGCCCACCATTCATCAAAAAGTTTCAATTCCTGAACAAATTGATCAAAAAACATGTTTTTGTTTTCTTCTATTTTAAATAAACTAAAGCAATGTTTTGGGTAACATGTAAGTTTTCAATGTCACAGTGTTTTTTGTACATTTCTATAAAAAACGTAATTGATAATGGTAGAATTTTTAAACAAAATACATAGCGTTTTTTATTTTTTTCATTATTTTAAAATTTTCTTAAGTGTAACAAAAACAATTTACATATTTATAAAGTTAAAAAATCAAAATTTGTTATTTTGTAACTTTACTAGTAATAAATTACCAAGCGTTTAATAAATATGGAAACTACATACAAAAGTTTAACCAAAAGTAGTATACATTCAATGAGGTTTCTACATCAATTGAAATTTGAAACCAGAATGAAATTCACGACGAAAATTAAATAAGAAAATTAAATAAGAATTAAAATTTATGAGTTTCTTTATATGAAGAAGAAGATTTTTCGAGATATAACAAAAACCGGAGTTATTTGCAAAAATTGTGCTGATTTGCGAGATCAGTGGACTAAAGTCAAAGTATAAAATGAGCGCAGACCTCTGCAACTTGTTTTGTATTTTTGTTGAAGAGCAGTATAATTTTTGACTTTTTCTCTTATTCGAATTTTTACTGCTGCACTTGATGTATTTTAGATCCGAAAATATAGACCTAAGTAGTACTGTACCTCTGGATATAAGAAAATTGTAAATGTTCTCTCAACACCTTGATCTGTTAAAGCACAATTATTAATTTTTTGCTATGGTTCTTTACAACATATTCCATAGCGTTAGCTGGTCAGTTAGGTAATTTGATCTCCCTAAGAATTTTTTTTTGCATATTACAAACATATTTGTTTCGCAGCTATAATTTTTAAAAATAATCATAAAACTAATTATTTTGGAAAAATTCTGCTATTGCCTTTATTGAACTTCGAAAACCGCATAAATGTTTTTTTGTGTATGGCTATTGTTGAAGTAGCTTTCATCGAATGAGCTAAAAATCAATTGAACTTGATATTTTTACAGAAAATACGCCAAAAAAGTTTTTTTTTATAACACGTAATTTACGCTTATCTAATCTGGCATTTGGGCCTTGGTTATAAGTATTCGATTTTATAGCACATTGGTTTATATCTTATCTCTTTTGGCATTACTTTGCCAAAAGCGTAAATAAACAAAGATAACAAAGTTTGCTATAATTTTGTGTTTGTTTTTTTTTTCAAAGAGTTTCAAATACAAAAAAAAACATTGTAATAGAGTTTTGATTTCCTATAATAAATGTAATAAATTTTTTTTAATGTTCCATGCACAGCATGGTAAATTGTAATAGTCACAACGTCCTCTTTATGTCAGATTTTTCTATTTACTATGCTGTTATGATAGAAATTTTAATAACTTTTTTAACTGAAGTCTAAATAGTTTAACATTTTTAATCAAGTGTCATGCTGCTATGTCAGCTTTCCCTGATAAGCGTGTAAAAAAAAAATAAAATTAAGAAATTTCAAAAAGCGATAACTCTAAAACTTACGCTGAGCGACATTTTTTTAACGTCTTCCGTTGTCCATCGTTTTGTTCGTTAGTTAACAATTTTTTTTTTTATTCATTAAAAATGTCTATTATCCGCTGCACTTTATCAGCAAAAGAAATGCAAATATTATAATTTTCCTTTTTCTTTTTCCTTTCGTTTTTAGCTTTACTCTTGAGAGGTTTTTCTTTTTAGAATTTTTGCGCTTCTACAAACAGCGCCTTATTATCCTGTCTGCTAAGGATGATTTGCGATTTCACTAAGACAAAGTTTTCTCTGTGTTGTATTCGCTCAAGTAGCGCTGACATCGTTGGCTTAGACTATAGCTTCTTAACCTTTGTGCTGATCTCTCTCATCAACTTTAGACTATGGTTTTTTTTCTTTTCATATTTAACTGACAAGGGTTTTTCTGTTGTCATCGTTCTCCTTTTTACTCGTCATGCTGTTTGCATTTTTTCATCTTTTGAAGAACTTATCTGCGGACTAAAACAGATGTTTTCAATGCAATTAACTTTGATTTCGTAAGTAAGATGTTACAACATTACTTACGAGAAATTAATTTCAGCTTACTGTTCCTTTGCGAAAATTTGCAATTTTACTTACAAAATCACCCAAAGGCTTAAGTCATTTATTTCACGCAAAATATATATAAATGGGGTAAAGCGTGTCAACGTGTACAATGTTTAGCCGCAAGTTCAACGCGATTACTGAATGACTCATGTATTTTTCTACTCAAGCAATTTCAAAAAACGTCCGACTTAGCCAAAATTTGGTGCTCCAAAACTACCTTCGATGTCGAATTGCTTATCAGGTGACCATAAGATCCGATTTTCATTCAAACCTAACGGCGGAAAAATAAACAGATTAGGCACATGTTGCGTAAATCATCAATTGAAGTTTGCCGATCAGGTAGCAGAAAACGCGGTTGTTCTCAATCACCGAAAATACAATACTAGAACAGGAAATTGGTGAATCGGGATAGTTTTGGAGATAATTGAAGGCCATTGTTTGTGCAGATTGAAAGAGTTTTGTGAAGACCCTATGCTCCGTAAGGAGATAAAGGATAAATTGTAAAAGCTAGTCCAACAAATATAATATTATTTACAGAGCTTTTATGTCATTGAAAAATTCTTTCTTAGAACTTTAATTTTTATGTAAAAAAAAAATGCGTAGAAACTTGTGCAAAAATGGAAATATTTTGCAATCCAAACCAAACATTGACTTCTTTGATATAGGAGAACGTTAAATAAAAATGTTGAATAAAAAAAAAAAATTCAACGATTTTACTCTAAATTGTTTTTGTAACTGCTTTATTTTCTTGAATCTCATGAGTGTTTTCAACAGACTTGTTCTAGGGAAACTATAGAAAACCTAATGAAAATATTTTGTTTTGATTCCCCACTTCGATATTGACATATTATATAATAAAACGTCCTTTAAAATTAATTTATTTTCGACGGTTAATGGCTTTCCCGATTCGAGCTCGTCTTGCAAAGAAATTTCTTTGACCAGTTTTGGCACACCTCTCCAAAAATTCAAGTCTTATGTTCACCTGCACTGCGTTACTTCCTCTCTGTAGCTTAAAGTTTGACGGTAACTTGTGGATATACATGAAACTGCATAACTATTCTGTTAAGGGACCCAAACAATGTTCTATACTTAAAAAAAATTAAAAAGTTTACATAGCATATATTTAGTATTTTGCGAGTGTATCGTACCCGAATCATTATTCTCTTAAATCACACTAAATGATGTTATCATCTGCATAAAGCGTGTTTTTTTTAAGAATGTCGTGGTGTTGACTTTTTTTCTTAAAAGTTGTTCATTTAAACAGAATTTTCACTGAGAAAATAATTTTATGTCACTTTGCATTCGAATATTAATTTGGTCTGAAGGTTAAACTTTCGATCACCCAAAATAAATTTTCTGGATTGGAATCAAATCGTTAATTATTGCTGGCTCAGAAGCGCAACTCAGACACTTTTCAAGAAATACTTCTGTGGCGTCAAATCATGCGATCTTGCTGACCAATTGATTTCATAATTGCAAGAAATCGTGTGAATTTTGATTGAATTTAAAGTTGATATTTCATTGAATTTAGTAAATCTCCACAATTTGCACGCGTTATTAAGCTTTTAATAATGAAATGAGAAATTTAACTGCACATAAAAAAACACCCTATACAAAATTGAATGGATTTCTTGCTACTAGCTCTCCCCATATTTTTTTTTTGCTCTCCATTTAAGCGTCCAATAACTTATAAATTTTCATTAACTTTTGTGTTTTTCGCACGCTGCATTGATTTTAATTGAAAATCCAAAAATTGATACGAAAGTGTTGTTCGGCAGTAGTTTCTCGAAGCATTTTCGTTATTTATCGGTTGGTTGGTTAATCGAGATTATGCAGCAGTTACTCGCAGAAGTGTAACTGAAGTGTATCCCATGGATGAAAGCATTGATGCCATAGAGTTTGGTTAACGGTAGAGAGACCACTTGAGTTATGCTTGTGGTTAGTGAATAAATGGTTGTAAGAGTGGAACTTAGTAAAATTCCTTTCACATAAGAGTGTTTCTTTTGAAAAGTAAATTCAGGAAAATAAAAAATGTAAATGGCTAAAAAGCTAGAAAACTAAATGAACATAAAATTTTGATCTGTAATTTACAAAAAACTTTTTCAACATAAGGTACACCCTAGGTTAGATGCTGCTTAGCTGTTGCATAGTACAAGTAGTAAAAGTTGTCCATTTTTCGACTTAATCATTTTTATGCAATGCAATTGCGCGCTGCTTCAACTATTGCTTTATCGTCCTTACAGTTTCCTTACTCTTGCAGTTGCTATCCCCTTCCAGTTGCTCGTAGTTAGTAGGTTAGTAAATTACTATGTACACTGTAAGAAAAAGGGGGAAAAAACAGAAAAATGGTTTGAATCCATTAAACCGACAGTAGATGACTTTAGTGATAAATCGTTGATAGTTGTTTTTGTTGTAGTTGTTGGTGTTGCTATTGCCATTGCAGCTGAAATTGCAGTTGAAGCTCTGGTTATTTGGTTAAAGCCAAAGCAGAGTTTTGTTTGTCTTTTGGTGCTGCGCTACCACGCAATCTGCTTCATTTGTCTGTCCTTGTTTGTCCTGTAAGGATGTTTTTGTTATTGCTATTGCACTCTCTTACTATAAACAACAACTCGTTTTGTTTTATCTCTCGTCCTGCAGTGCAATTAATTTTCTTTATGGTATTCAACGTGCGCTTTTAATTTGTTTTGTTCTCTCTCTTTTATAAATCTTTGTTTACTTTTTTCGTAGTTCTTGTTTGTACGCGATTTTTTTTTTTCCGGGACTTGAAGCTTTTAAGCTGAGTTGATTTTTTTCATTTTTCATTTTGCTTTTCCTTATTTGTTGTGTACATTTTTATTTTGATTTATTTTATTAATTTGAATCTTTCCTGTTATTACAGATGTCTCCTGCAGAAACAGCCAAAGTGCCCAGGTCCGTTTCAGATAAGAAACGTTTCTTTGAATCAGCCATGGAGGACCAACATAAGCCAACTCAAAAATCAGGTACGTGTAAGCGGTTTGAAATTTGAATTATTATTTGTTACGGTGTGATTTAGAGATGACACTAAAATCTGAAAAAATGTAAAAAAATGTTGCGACGGTGCGATTAAATTAGGGACATTGTTTAGAGCCTCAACAAAGCAAATCTAGAATAAATGAAAGTATTTGTATGCTGTGGAAAAGCCTTAGGTGTCATTGGAACTTTGGTTTTATTGCCGCAAATATATTCGAGCTTTAGAGTCTGCTTAATTCATTTTACTATCAAAATTTACAATCATTTTTTTGCTTTTGGCTCTAATTTCTTTGCTTTTCAGTTTTGCTACATAACCTCAAAAAACAGTGTTTTTTTGGACTTTAAGTTAGAACATCTCAAAAACCAGAAGTGCTTGATCAATGTAATAGGTCTTTTTTCATATACCCCATAATTTTTGAGATATAGACAAATCGAGTGAACAAGGCTTCGTTTGATCCGTGTGCTTTTATTTCTAAATTCCGGATGCAGGAGTCACTTACAACAAAAGCAAGAAAAACAACATCATAACTTTGATCTCGATAGCAAACACAATAAATAAAAAAATTCAACAAAACGTCAATTTCAAGAAGCAAGCAAGGCTCATTTTTCGTATTTTGCCCATCGCTGCTTTAGTATCTGGAGTAGGTAGTGGAGTTTGAGTTCCATTAGCACTAAATTTTTAATTGTGCTCTGATATATACTGGCATTATTGAATCCGCTTTTTGTTGGATCTTGATGCTAATAAATTGTGTATTAGTAAGCACACCACCCGCGTAGAGCTACGACGTGTCTAGAATGGTTAAGTAGAGTCTTTCATCAGAGGTTTATCATTTTGTCTACTGAGGAATCTAAGGTCAAACTTATTAACCTTGGAAAAAAGTCTAAATTTCTTATTATAATTATTAAGATATATTTTATTTATTACCTTTTTAATTGATTTCCGAACTTTGAAAATAGTTATGCTTTCGGGATAAATTAACTAAAGCCGAAACTTAATGTAAAAGGGATGTCAAATTTCTAAGTAAATAAACGCCCATTTTTATTAACTAACTGAAAATGGCTTTCAAATCAAATTTCTTCAAAATTATTTTCCTTAACAACACTCAATTAAAATATTTACATATGGGTCGTTCCATCTATAATGGGCCTATCATTACCCTCATGTTTTTTAAATAGGCTGAAACTTTTTTCAGTGATTGGTCTGTCATGTAGAAGATATAAAAAAATTCGGTAAAATTTTTTTGGCCAATGTTATTGCTTAAAAAAAAAGTTTTAAATTGTGTTCAAAAAAGCTCGCAAGTAAAACGAAAAAATTCATTGATGAATATAAACAAACCAACACAATTCATATTAGCTTTTATATTATTTTTAGGTAGTTGTGTTCTAGTAGATGACAAAAAAATTGCAAATCAGAATAAATGAGGCCTGAAAGGTTTCTATGGTGTAAAATATAAAAAAAAATTGACTTTCCAAGAAAACATCAATTTCTCAAATACTCCATCATCGATTTCAGCCTTTTTAGGCTCAACATTTTCAAAACATATAGGAGTACCATTTCTGTAAATTTCATTCATTTTTTTTTCACCCTCATTATAGATGGAATGACCCATATGTACTCGTATAGCCCAAAATTTTGAACTTTATTTCTGCAGCAACGTAAAGAAAACATTGCATACAGCTTCTCTTAAGTTTTGAGAATTTTCTTTACATTTCATTAAATTTTTCCATTTTCTTGCTTGAGTCTATAAACATTTTTCTCACCATTAAGTAAATCAGATGCTTCTATTTTTCTTTTTTTTTTTATCATAAGTGACTTTTTTTTTATCTGCTTCCTTTAGCAACTCCTTCCGGTATGAAGCGTCCGGCATAAAGTCAACGTCGTAGTCATCCGATGTCCTTGTTGGCATCGTTAGTTTAATTAAAGAACAGTTACATAAATGCACAAGTTTTTCTTTTCATTTGCATCTCAAAGATTCAAAACGTCTGTTGCAAACAACCACAAATTCAGATGGGAGTGGAGAGGTCTTTTGATATCTTTCTCCAAGCGGTTTTTACAAAATTACCGGATTTGTAAGAACAACCCAACTACATACATACAGACAGACAGGCAGACAGACAGACAGACAGTATAAAAGTGTCTATGTGTATATAGTTGTCAACACTGTTGTTGGTGTGTGAGCAGTAAAGGGTGTTCATAGACAACGTGGTTACATTTTAAAGTCTTTGCTGGTAGCTTTTAAGGACAGCCTGTTTGTATGTCGCTTTTTGCAGTCGGTCAATGTGCTTTCAGTCGGCGTCATTTCTGTTGATGTTGTTATTTATTCATTAAATTTTAAATTAAATTACTTTTCCTATAGATTTTTTTTTCTGTTTCTTTAGTTTGTCTGATTCCTTTATTTTCATTTTCATCTGATTGCAATAATTTGGTTGCCCCTTTTTCTTTCAGAAATTTTCAATTTGTAATTAAATGAACATGTGAAGAGTTCTTTCATGAAATACAATTTTTCAGCTAGAAGACTCTACGTACCACTTGAGTATCTTATAAGTACTATCCACTCTTTTTTTTTGGTGCTCAGAGGATGATTGCATTATTAAGAATAATGTTCTCCCCATCTTTCTCATTTTCGACGAACCTACATATATCCTTTTCCGTAAAGCCAAATGTTACATTGCACTTATAGCGATTCTTTGGATCGAATTCTTAGACCCAATGTTAATGACGAAAGTGAAGCAACTCTTGAATTAGAGTCCCAACACGTGCGAGATATACCGGCTTCTCAAAATCTACTGTATGCTAAATAAAGTATAGAAGTAACTTGAGTTCAAAAAAGTACCAGATCGTTCTCATAAAAAGTAGTTGGTGACTCAAAAGTGAGCCCGAAGGTTATATGACAGCTATCTGACGAAATTGGGCTGTTGCGTTATGAAGATGTGGCAAATTTAAAGAGAAAACCAAAAAAATTCCGAAGCACTGTATTGTTTTGGCAGGCCCTTTGCATCTGTAGGCTGAGAGCAGCGTTTATTTCACACAGTGCACAATAGCTTCCACAGTTTATATTGACTGACCTTGGAAAACGTCTCATACCATTTACTCACAATCTATTGCAATAATTTTTATTTGAAAATCAATAAAATAAATTGTTTCCTTTGTAATTCTTGTCTTTATTTTCTTACTTCTTCTTTTTTAAAATAGAAAAAGTTTTCTCATTTCTGTCAAAGGATGAAGTTGAAAAGTTAAAACAGGAGGAGGAACGTAAAATTGCAACTTTACGCCAAGACAAGAAATCTAAACTGTTGGATGCAGCAGCAGCAGCAACTAATGATATTATCGATGAATACGAGCGAACGGACGAAAGTGGAAACGCACACCAAGCTTTCCATGTTTATGATGATGATAACGATGATGTTGACAATATTTTACGTGATAATTTGACCACTGAACACGGTCCACTTGATGCCGAGGACATAAGGTGAGTACCGAATTTAAAGTAAAATTTCAATATAAAATCGCGCTTTTTTTTTTGGTGGAAGTTTTCCAAAATCTAGAAAAAAATTGTTTAAATTTAGTTGGTTAATTTGTTTATTTTATTTTAAATTAAAATTTTATTTAAATCACATAAAGCACCAACCTGCAATTATACACAACATATTTATAAACTTACTTTTGCACATGCACTTCTGCAAAAAATATGTACTAATATCCTGCAGGATTCTTTAGCCAAAGCAAGGCAAATATATGGCAAAGTTTTTCTTACTCTTATTTTGGTGTTGATTTTCATTTTGTTTTTATTTTTTTACTTATTTTAATTTTTTTTATATTCTGTTATCGAATTTTGCTTTATTCTTATTATTTTTGGCTAAGATTTTTCATTTAAATGTGCTTTTCCGGTTAATGGCTGATCAAATAGTTTTGCTCAAATTATTTTCACGATATCACTATTTCATCACGTCTATTTATTCAAAAACTGTTTGTTTCTTGTTTTTCTTTCTATCTCTGTCTATTCACTGCTTTCAATCGTTTGTTCGTTGCAGGGATATAGAAGAACTTTTAATTATCATAGAATATTAAATACTTCGTTTTCTTACGACTGAGCATATTTAGTTTTATAATTTGATTTTTTTTTGGTTTGGGTTTGGTTGAATTTCAATAGCTATAAGTTCACGCAAAATACAGGAAAACAAAGCTTTATAATAAATAATAAATTTTATGTTGCAAAAAATATATAAAGCTATTTAAGAAATTAGCTATTAAATCATTAAATAAGTAAAATTTTTATAATATATTATTGTTTTTAAAAAAACACTAAGCATAAATATAAGCGAATTGTATACGAATTGTTGTAAGATCATGAACTTTTTCACTTTCTTTGAGTTAATTATTTTTGAATCAATTTTACGAAAATAGTTTCAACTGTCCTCATTTAAACCCGAAATTGCTTATTATTTTTTCAGGTTCGTTAAATCTTATTTTCCTATAAGTATATAGTATGCACCAGTTGAATTTTCTCGGATTTATATCTCGAAAACAAAGAAGATAGTGAAAAATTTTTAATATTATAACTATTCTTAAAACACTGGCCCTTTCAGCTCCTGTTGAATCGTTTAAATCGACTATATTTTAGTTAAAAACCCTAGTATCGTGAACAAATTTAGGTGCTACCGAAAAATTTTTCATACAAAATATATGATTTTTTTAGAATACAATAAAAAATATAACTGTCCATAAAAAAATCACTGTTAACATCAAATTGATTTTAAAAATGACGTCCTATATCCTTATTTATTTTCCTAGAACCATGCCTAATTTTTTCTAAAAAATTTATCGCTAACTTACTTTGTTCTTGAGATAGTACCCTGGGGAAATTAAAATGGACTATGTATGCAAAACAAGTTTTAAGGATAAACTATTTTGTCCTAGGCCAAACTAGTTCATCCAAAGCGTGTTAGGGTGAATCAGTTTAGCCTTGAATAAACTAGGGTTATTAATTATTTTAACGGCCCCAGTTTCGATTTTCTTGACATTTTAGTATGTTAGGGTAGGTGAGTGGCCTTCGGCCGCGACTTAAGGTTTACATTTTACAATATATCGCGATTCACTGTAGTATATCCGAAGATCACCACGAAACGTAAACTGCACTCAGCAAATAAATTTGGTTAATGTACTTTCCAACCTGATGGCCCATGTTGCTAATTCCTACTAACCTGGAAATCAGGTTCACAACAGAATTTTCTCAATTTTCCTCACACGCTTCGGATGAACTAGTTTGTCCTAGAAAAACTAGCTTATCCTGAAATTTAGTTTTTCCGGTAACGGTATATATGAACATATAACATATATAACACTTTTTTACTTAATTTAAACTTTTTTATTCGCAAAAAGTTATTTTAAACTGTAATCTTTCTTGAATTTTCATATTTCATATGCACTTAAAATTCCAAATAAATAAACTTTAAGAAGTTATTTCCTGCTTGCTAAATCTGTGCATAAATACGAAATTCAATTCCCAATAAATTAAATTTAATTGCGCTTCGCCAAAAACAATAATTTCCGTTTGTGTGACACTAATGACAGTGATCCATATTTTGCGTTGAAAACTTTGTACATGCACTGTGGTAAGAAATCATATTTTTTCTGCTTAAAATTGCAAATAAATATTCATGACTTCCATTTTATATGGGTTGCTTTCAATCCAATTGGGTCGCCTTCATAAGAATTGGCATAACGTTAAGGCAAAAATCCGGTACACCTTTTGTGGATTAATGCTGCCAGAATGATAATTTTTATAAAAAATTTAATATTTTTAAACAAAAATGTGTCTGAAATTTTCCGCCAAGCTATGGAACTATGATTTTGGCGAAATATTTGGTAATAATTTTACTTTACTTGGGACGACGCGGCGACCAAAGTAAATCAAAAAGTAGGGTGATGATTTTTCAGTTAATTAGTGTTGTTTAGTATATTAACAATATTATGTAATTGGAACTGATATATTTTGTTAAGCGTTTTGTTTTTCAAAACTCATTTTTTGAGTCCAAAAATGAGTCTTTTTTACAAATATTAGCTCTTTTAAGATACGAATAATATCCCCTTTTTAAAAGTGGCAGATTTTGAAAATTATTTTTTAATGCATGGTGAAACATATCGAAGTTCATGCCGATTTAAGTTGAAGTTTAGACCAATGCTTAAATATAATATATTTAAAGTTGTTTCCAATGTTCTTCGCTGGAAAGATATTCCATATTACTTAAGTAGTTACATAAAGGCCAATGTTGTAAGTTGCGATATGCGGGCCATAGGGTCGAAGTTAGTCCTCCACGTAATACATTTCTAAGGGCTTTGTCCTGAGATTTTCCCCATAAAAAATTTGAATGAATGTATCAAACTTAAATTTGATATCAAACTATCAAATATAAATTAATTTTCTTATTATTACATTCGAAACTTGAGTGCTTGTTCGAAAATGTCACACCTACTAGTCTCATCGCCCACCTTTTTTTAACAGAGCGAAAGTTAACTGAAATAACAGTAACTATACTAAATTTCACTCAAATTGCTTTTTGTTGTTTCTGAGATATGACAAATATTTTTTCTCTTGGCAGTTGTCAGATCGGAATACTGGATTTTTGAAAAGGTTGGAATCCACTTTAACCTACTTATTATATCCTAAATTTTATATCTTAAAAGTATCATAAAATTCGTTGAAAGTAGTCAGAATCTAAATATTTATAACTTTGATGGAACACAAAATATACTGAATGTTAATTGAATTTGAGCTCCAAATAAAATTGTATTTTCTCTTTGATTTCGCTCCACTGTGCATCGCTTAAAAGTTAGAAGTGCACCATATCAGCAGATTTCTAGCAATAACGACTGATCTAATTATTTTGTTACCGCCTACTTCACATCACATTACATCTTTTATCACCAACACAACCATTTAGTGTGATGGATGAGTCGGCGAGAGTAGGAGCTTTTCAAAAACCTCAAGGACATATGTTGTTATTTTACTTTTGCGTTAGTAGTAGTGCCAGCTATTGCTGTTGTTGTTGTTGTTGTTTGTTATTATAGCTATACCTACTTGTTGGTACTTAATGTAAACTGACATACGCCTACGACAGCGCCTACTTTCGCTTCATGTATCGCCTTCGTTGTTGTATTTCTCTTCACTTTCTGTTGTTGTTTTGATATCATAATATGATGAGCAGTTAGATAATTAAATATTTGTTATTGGTTACTTGATGGCAACCACCGTACTGCTGCTGCTCACCCATTTTAGTCGTTGGTTGCGTAGCACGGGTTTTTTCGTTAATTTTAACTGTCGTAATGAACTTAATGTTGGTGTCTTCCTACAAATCTCCGCTGCGTGCTTCATCACGTCCGTACACTTTCTATGCAAAGGTCATATTTTTATTTCTTTTTTACTGCAGAAAATCTGGTCAGTTAAAATTCATCATGCTCAATCGACGGCCACTTTTATTACATTCCTTTCTTTGCTGTTTCTATTTTGGCTGCAGCTTTTATCGAGTGCTCTCTATAATTAATTTATTTTTGAAGTCCTTTTTTTTCTTAATATTCTTTACTGAATATTTTAATTAACCTTATGGCGTTGGAGTTATTTTTGTTGATATTTTGGCAAAGTGGATCCTAATCTTTTCCAAGTCGCAAAACACGTGCCGAATTGACGATTTATTTCTTTTTAAGAAAAATGGCTTAATAATCTTAGTTTTAATTAAATTTTAATACTTTTCTGAATTTGTGTAGGATCAAATTTAATTTAGGGGACATAAATAGAAATGTTGAATTTAATGGTACGAGTGTGAAAGTTTTTTTAGTAAACATTTTGGGTGAATCTTTTACACTTTATATTAGCAGTCGCAAATACAACAGCCAGATAAAATAAATGCCCACAATGCTGATGAAAATATGACGTGCTGAAAGCGAATTTAAATGAAATTTTTAAAGGCAGACATAAAGTAGATTTCTACTTAAGAAAATAATAAGTTATTAATATATCAGCTAAAACTTATCATTTCTTAGAGTAGAAACATTGCTTTAGATGGAAAATTATGTATATATATATTATATATGTATGCAACTCCGCCTACTTTAAGCACAATTCAAGATATTTATGATCTGTATTCGTGTACTTAATTTTATCACAATATCTTGCACAGTTAACAAGTTATGGCGCTATTAAAGTTAAAATTTAGGGCTGTGCCCCACCTTTTGACGAGCCTTTGCAAATTTGAGAGCTAGCCCAATCTTAAATTTGTTGTTCAACAACGATTTCATGGAAAAAATTTGCTTTCGAAGTAATATATCCACAAATATCTCGAAAAGCCGTGATTTTCGCATTTTTAAAATAGAATGTTTCGGGAACCTGAATCATCATAGAAATTTTGCCCTCGTAGTCGAATTCAGCGCGTTAAAAACATTCAAAAAAGTTTATACGGGTTTCAAATCCTGAGGTTTGAACAAGTTTTTTCCAACAAATGCATGCTTTTATTTTTTATTTTGTTCATAAGTATATCAGCAATTTTTATTTTGAAAATACATAATGTTATAAATTAAATATGACGCAAGTCGAACTTGAAATATCGACCCTATAAGTTCTTGTCCCAGAAAGTTAATTTTTACTAAAATTTAGGGATTTTTACCTAAACGAAATATTTATATTTCTAGTTTTCAATGTACCATCAAAAAATAGTTTGGGGAATGAATTTTTTGTAGTGCTGTGACAAATTGAGCTAGTTTGTTATGTGACATGAAGAAAGCGTCAAAATTGAAAGATACTACAAACTTTCAATATTTCAAAATGCTAAATAAAAACCGAAAAAGCACATTTTTATACTGGAAGACGTTTGTGACTACAAAAAATGTTTGTAACTAAAATGTAATTTCTAGTGTTTTGATATCACCGTAATTTGATTTTGTTTTTTTCCTTTTCGTTATATCACATTATTTCTATTCTATTTCCATTCCCCCTATTTCCAGGAATCCACTTGCAGAAATTGAAGCAGTATTTAGATGCTAAACTAACGCTTTCTTTTTAAAATGTTTGTGAAAATACAAATAAGAAAACCTTTACATTTTAACTACTAATAATAATTTTAAGAAATAACTACGATATTATTAGATAGACTACTTTTATTTTATTTAATTTTTTTAAAAATATTATGTGAATGCCTTTGATGAATTAACAACAAAAGCAGAGATATACATACATGCAAACTATATACACATATATAATTAATTATTATATAATTAGGTATAATTATAACAATTTTTTATAATAAACATAACGATAAAGAAAACTTTTCTACTTAATATAGTAATAAGTATTTTCAAAATATCGTTACACGATTGAAACTTTCTAAAATGACATACTTTTACGACACATCTCTTCATCTGCAATTTTTTTGACGAAATTTTTGATAAACTTTAAATCTATCGGTGAAGTTTATTTTAGAAAAGTGTACTCGTCAAATACTACGAAAATTTGTTCCATAGTCTATTGATGTGCAGCCATCCATCTATCATTCTCTTTTTGAAAAAAAAAAAGACTTAGGTACATACTTTTTTTAAAAAATCGACGTCTTATGATTTGAAACTTATAGTATTTACGATGTTGTGAACCTCTCTCAAATTCAAGGCTGACATTTGTTATTAATATTATTATCAAGAATTTTCAAATAGAAAAAAACTTTTGGAATTTTTTAGAATTAGCAAAAAATGGGATATTCGAACTGGTCAAGTCGTCCCAAATCGATTTTGATGGCTCAAAAATAGCTAGAGAGCGCAAATCTGGTCGGAAATGAGTAAATTTTTTTTTTTTTTTTTTAATTATAGCGTACCAAAATGCCAACAAATCGCCGGAGCCTGAATTTTTTAAAAAAAATTTTTCATTTTACATTAAATGGCAAAAAAAAAGTTTTCAGTTAAAATCATAAAAAACTATTTTTTTTCGAAATTTGGGCGCCGACGATTTGTTTGCATTTCGGTTTTTTTTAATATACAAAAAAAAAAAAAATATTTAATTTCTGACAAGGTTTGCACTCTAGCGATATTTGATTCAAAAATCCTCGATTTGGAACCAGTGTGCTTTGGTACACGGTCCACAATAAATTTCCCTTAATATTCGTGCAGTCGGTATTCACAGCAGTTTTTGGGGTGCACAACCCGCAAGTGACTTTTTCTAAAAATTTTTTGTTTTCATACGGGACACGTTAGAGTGGCAATTGCATTAAGACGCCTCTTATTTAACCTCTTCTGCCTTGAAATGAAAGGTTCACTACAATATAGACACATAAAAATTTCCTATTCGAAACATCCAAAAGTATTATCGGTATATGGTTTATTTATATGTTTCTTTTTAACACTTTATTCTGTTAAATTTCTTATATTTATTTAATCTTTGGTTTTGTATATAACTTTTTGAAGTAAATTCACACTGGCACAGACACACTACATTTACACTACCTAAAAATTTAAAAAAAAAGAATTTGTTATGTAACACTTTTTGCACTTAAAAACTAATTCGTATTTTGATTCATTTACTATAAACACCTAAAGTTAAATTGCAACAGAATTGTAAAAGAATGCATGCACTTTACTTTCATTTAAGCTTTTTCAGCTAATGCTTTATCAGTATAATGCAGATAGGTAGGCCGAAAAATTTTCAATTTACTTAGAAATGCAAAGCGCTGATCTCTCACCAGATAATTATATTCTTTTTGTTTCGAAAATTTACCTCTCGGTCTTTTCAAAAAGTTGCTTTTTTTCCGAGACATTGCATATTAAAAATTTTTTATTGTGCTAAGAAGTTTTTGGTTCACTAAATGGTTCTTTCAAGCAGAAGCACGCTATTAAATAAATATACTACTACTATCTGATATCATATGTAGTGTGCTAAATCAATACACACCGCACACAATCCACTTGCCCAAAGTTGACTAAAAATGTAATTATTTTTTAATTTTTAAAAACTTTTTAATCTTTCAATTTTGTCAGAAATGTTTTCATATTTTAATTTCAATTTTCAATAAACATAAAATCAAACACAAAACATAAAAAATTATAACGGTCCTACACTGGCGATGCTGCAAACCTGAAGATACTTGGTACCAGAATCTAAAGCCACACGATCGTTTATTCAACCATCAAACGCTTAGTTCTGTACATCAATGCAAATGGTTCACACCAACACCATTAATGCCACGTGACTCTTTCAATTTTCAATTGCAATCACGTTACAACCACTCGAGAAAATTTCCCACTGTAGGATCGTTAGTATTTTTTTTTTAATTTTTAACGAACGAAATTATTTTTTTAAAATAGAAATTAGAATATGAAAATATTTTTTACAAAATTGGAAAATTAAAAAGTTTATGAAAATTCAAAAATAGTTAAATTTTTAGTAAAATTTGGTCAAATGAATTGTGTGTGGTGTTTAGTGATGTGGGAGTACACTACACGTACATCCATCTGTATGGAGACTTCAAATATGCAACAAAAATAATTTATTTGATTGAGAATGATTCAGCACACAAAACTTTCAAATCTATTTAGTCTGAGCTCTGAATTTGACCAAAAATTGTTTATTATTTCTAAAATCTCTAGTATTGTTCTGCATTCGTTTTTTGTAAATCACACATAAAAACACTACATTCTATATAATATATAGGCTGTTAAATATTTATGAAATAATTTATATAAAATATGAGACAACTTCTATTTATTGTTAATATTTATGTATTATAAAAACAGTATTTTATTTAATTTTTCCCATTAATTTTCATTCATTTTCTAAATACAAAAATTTATTTGTATCATTATTATTATTAAGTTTTCAACTAATGATTTAAAAAATATATATAAATTTTCAATGTTCACCTGATATTCTAAACTAGAAATTGATGTTTTCATTTTAAAGAAGGTTTTCTGTAGGTACTAACTTTATTTTATTATATATTTTATTTTAAAGAATATCGCTATTGTACTTGTATTTGGTCTACAATTTGTGCATTTGTACAAGTTTTTTTGTTAAAATTTTAATGTTAAATATTCATGGTGTATATTTTAATGACCTAAATAAAGTTTTTTGAAAAGATCTCAATTTCTTTACTAAAATTAGTTTTTTTAAAAAGGTACATAATAATAGATGTATTTATCGGTGCTGGTTATAAAACAATTATAAATTGAATTACGTATAATTAAAAATGAAAAATAACAGATTTATTTTTAAAAGGCTAATTTAATTCGATAGCTATTGTATTAGCAGAGACACAAACCACATGACTTAGCAGGAAATCAACAGAGTATGTATTGTTAGCACAACGCTTTTGGAAACTAATAGAGATTTCTTTAATATTTAGTTCCTGTATAAACAGATTGTATGTATCAGTGTAGATGAAATGAGTATGAACTAAAACAACATTTCTCACGATTATTAATTTTGTTACAATTTTTTTTTTCTTAAATATGTATTTCAAAAACTGAGGTTTTTAAAGTTAAATAGCCAACATGGCTCAGTTCCTTCAATTTTCTCCAACATTTCTCTGATTCACATGTTTCTTGTTCTAGCTTTGGTTAGATGATTCAGGACTACAATTTTTTCTGCGAATCTGTGAGTTAAACTCAAAGGCTTCCTGGCAAAATTCAATTGGTGGTTTTCACAACGTATTTTAATATTGTCAGCTTTTTATGTTTTTAGAACTATGTTGCTCGTTCTTTCTTAGCCTGGCAACCTTACTGCTATAACTCCGCCTAAAAGGTACCAACTCGCGCTCTGTCACAATTGAAATAATTTAGGGGGAAGGCAGTTTTTACAAAGAAAATGCTCATAAATTATTGGGTGAATCTGCCTGAAAATAATATTTTATCGCATAGTGCAACTATTTTTTTTACTTGAGTTTTTTGAGGTTTTTCGTATTTACGCTTACAGTCTACCGTAATATTGTTGGTGAGATCCATTTAAGTAACTTAGAAGAGAACTTTAACCTACAAAGGTTAAAAGTTGAAGGTCTCTAACCTCAATATACCGACCATGGAGCTCACCAAGAAAATTATCTTTAAAACAATCTCTTATACCTGTCACTATGTTAAAGAATATCGATGCTAGCAATTTTTTAATTCACGGATATCTGACCAGCTTGAATTACAGCCAGTGATATTGACGTTATTAATCGTACATTCAAAAGCTTTTTCTCACATGTGTATTTCAGCTAAACTCACCGAGAGGAAAACAGCAAACGCTGGCTATTTAAATAAATTACTGAAGCTGCTAACTGAATTCCATCCAGTAGTAAAAAAGTTTTGAAATTCGTTTGAAATCAATATTCGTCGAACATTCAATGAACCTTTATGCGAAAAACATTTATACTGCAAACATAAAAAGTTGTGTTCAACAGAGTAGTTGAACAAATTCAAAACTATGTAATTAAATACTAAATCCAAAATAGTTTCAGCATCAATTAAAGAAATCAAAAATGAAAATTTACGTCAACTTTGGTTTGACATCAGAAATCAAACCACATTTTCAAACAGTGGGTGGAGATTATCAAACGCAAAAACTAACAAAATCCTGTCGTTTTCACCCATTGTTGTTTTGTAGTTTCCATTTGTAAAAAACTTTCCCCTCTTTTTTTTTTATTTTTAATTCTCACAAATGCCAGAAAGTTGAAAATGTTTGACATGCAAAACTTGCAGCAGAATTAGTACAATATGCCAAAGGGATTTTTGTTTTTCGAAATTTAAATAATTGTTGCATACTTTATGGAGTGCAAAGAGTAATTTTTATTAAGCTGCTATGTATTTTATATCGTTGTTTAATTAAAAACGTACGCAGAGATTTTGTTTTTTTGCATTTCATGTATATGACTTTCGAGAATTTTTTTTTTATATATTTGAAAAAAATCCCATAAATTTTACATTTCAATTCATTTAGTCGAGCAAATTTGTTTCTAACTCTCTGAAAAAAAAAAACTTTAAATTTAATTTCAGTGATTTATGTTTTGCAATTTACACGTAAAACTTTGTAAGTTTTATTTTTTCTGATATTTTTTTTTATTATTTCTTTACTTTTTAATTTTGCTTTCTCTATTTTATGCCCCCAATTCGTTCGCGCTCACTCGCACGTTTCACTTAAAACTTTTTCAGTTTGAAGTTCTATTCACTGAATTCATTCGTTTCTTTGGTTACTCTGTTATGGCTCCGCTGGTCCTGCATGCATTTCCTTCAAATGAACTTGAGGTTTCAGATTTATTTTTTTTGTAGTCTTGGTGATGTCAGTGAATGTAAACGTGATAAAGTTTTGTTTTTGACAGATTTATTTAAAATTTTGTGTATTTTGTTATTACTGTTTTCAATATTTACTTTTTTTTTTGGTATTGCTGCAGTTTATAAAGAGATCACATATATAGATTACATTTTGATAAGGCCTTATGAAATGAATTAATTCTGATATCAGACGCAAACTGTATTTAAAGAACTTTTTCTCTTCTAATGTTCAGAACATAGTGCCTGAATTGTTCTTAATTATGTAGAGAATAAGATCCGAAAAGTTTAAAATGTCCGAAATATTGTTAAAATGGTTGCTAATGCGCCCAAAAAAATATATTGTTTTTGCGAACCGGCGATTAAGTCAAACTATTGACGTTCTGACTAAAGTTCTTCCAACTTTTATAATTTGCTTTCAAAATGGGGAGTTTCGGAAATGAACACAAATATACATTGGAATCTTGAAAATTCTTTTTTAATTTGCAATTGTAAGACTTTTTTAAGCAAAGGAAACTATCGATGTTCAAACCTCTATATATTGGCGAAACATTGATCTGGCTCGTTTGACTTTGAACACTTTTGATTACTTGGATAGGAATTATGATATTTCCAAAATTTATCATTTTTATACTTTGAAATATTTATTTATTTTAACATTTAATGCAACATTCAGTGCTGTTTTCACAATCTCCGGTTAGACCTTACTGAAACTTTCAATGACATGTTTAGCTAGAGATTTCATGTCAAACTGTCAGTTAAAGTGCCTGCTAAGATTAAATGGGACATTGAAAAAAGGGCTCTTAGAGTTAAGATTTAAAATTTTATATACTATGTAGACATTTATAATATATTTTTTAAAAAAAATAACATAAAATTGTGTCATGCTGATATATTCCAAAAATATATGTTTATGGTGCGGTTAAAGTTTCAAATATGAAAAAATCACCGCTGCACAATTCATAAATAACATATAGTTTTGTCATCACCACTGCATCATCATAAATCATTATGATATTATATTAATTTCACCAGAATGTGATTAACATACTGTAGCAGCAAATAAACCCCCATCCAGCAACGAATGTGACTAACCAAAAAAAAAAAAAAAATCAAATCATCCCACAAATGCTTACACGTAAAAAAACCCAAAATCAAAATGTTATAAACTTTAACACTTTGTTATTTTCTTACATGTTCTCTACACGTTTTCATAAAAACAAAATCCTTTGTAATTAAATAAAACAAATTTATGATAAATAAAATAAATAACTTCAACAAAGAAGTGCTGCACCAACACCTTCCACTGCAAAAGCAATATCAAAGTCAACACCTATTAAGTTAAAAATAGTTGCACCTAAAGCATCAGCAGTTAGTGCACATAAAAAACCAACAACTCTTGCACCAACAACAGTAGAAACAGTAGCTGTTGCATCTTCAGCGGTGGAACCAACAACAGTTGCACCTAAAGCATCAGCAATTAGTGCACATAAGAAACCAACAACTCTTGCGCCAGCAACAGTAGAAACAGTAGCTGTTGCATCTGCAACGGTGGAACCAACAACAATAGTTGCACCTAAAGCATCAGCAATTAGTGCACATAAGAAACCAACAACTCTTGCACTAGCAGCAATAGAAACAGTAGCTGTTGCAACTGCAACGGTGGAACCAACAACAATAGTTGCACCGACATTTTCAACAATCACTGCACATAAGAAACCGACAGCTCTTGCACCAGCCACGAAAGAAATAGCAGTAGTTGCAACTGAAACGGTAGAAGCAACAACAATGGTTGCACCTAAAATATCATCACTAAGTCCACACAAGAAACCAACAACTCTTGCACCAGCAACAGTAGCTGTTGCAACTGCAACGGTGGAACCAACAACAATTGTTACAACTGAAACTGCGGAAATAATAATCGACGATGCTGATAGTTCACCAAATAAAAAACCATCACTATTACCAAAACCAAAGGTAAAAGTTATCATTCCACCAGCTTTGTTGCAACAGCAACAGAAGTTACAGCAGCAAGAACCAGAAACGCCACCAACACCTTCGAGTCGCATACCCGTCCGTACTGCAAATGCAGAAAAACGTGCTGCAGCAGCAGCGACAGCAGCAGTTGGAGCAATTATTGAAGGCATTGCCACGCCCACGGCAAGGGATAATCAACAAACATCAGCAGCTGGTGCTAAAAGCAAAGCAATGATAAAGTAAGTTTTCTTTAATCTTAATTTGAATAGGAAAGCAGTCATACATTGGGGAGTGGGGTACAATCTGGGGTCATTTTGCCCTATTTAAAAAAATAACAGGTAATTTTCTCTTAATTATATTTTATAATTTATAATTGCGTTGATTTCTCAATTTTCACCAATTTGTTTTTACCACGGTGTTTGTAGCGCTATGCAAATTTTCTATCATATGTAAATACGATAAAAAGCTAAATGGTTAATGCAATTTGTAGTGCTATTTTGCAATTTACCTATATTTGTATATATATATTTTGTTTCGATCTTTTTTGTAAAACAATGGTTCGGTTCGGTTACTTTGTTTAGTTTTTATTTTTCTACATTTCTTTTTAAACAGGCGAAACTCAAATGAGGTTGGTTTTTTGGCCCAGCTCTATTGATTGATAACGTTATTTTGGTTGATTAATTTAAAAGTTTTGAACAGTTTTCAGTGAAATAATATATTAAGTTGTTTTTATTTTTTTGTTCAAATATTTCAAGGTTTTGTGATATTCCCCTTCCTATTCCTTACAAACGCAAAGATTGTGGTATATTTGAGTTATAGCACCCATTAAAATAGCGACAGTTTTATGCTTTAAAAATTAACATTTCAATAAGTTGCATAACTTTTTATCTTTCTATCAAAAAAGTTTTCGTTGTCAGAATATTTACTTATAATGAAAGAAAATTGATATTATTAAAAGTAAACTAAAATTCTGAGGAGTGCGCTTTCAATTTATTTAGCAACAAAATCTTTCCACACGGTCAATTATATCTCGCTCGGTCAAGATGCAAAAACAGAGAAGAAATAAAAATCGAGTTTAAGTTGTAAGTAAATAGAATTCAAAATATCGTGCAATTCAGCGTCCGCGAGAAAAGAGATGTGCTTGATCTTGATTTTTACTATAGTTCTTAACAGGTCTATGTAAAAGTCAAAGTAGGACATGCTTCGAAATCTTTTACTGTATTAATTAAAGCCACAGATGAAGCTCTGCTGCGGTCGAATATACAGATCTTAGGAAACGTCAGATAAATGAAAATACTATTTGTAGTTTTCAAACTGCACGTTTGGAATCGAGGTCAAAAATGCTAGATTTCGACACTTAAAGCACTTATTTATAGATTGCCAAATATATTATAATAATGTTTTTCTCTCTGGAAAACTCGGACACCATTATGCATTACAAATTTTTGTAATGTGTAGTACTGATTGGGACTAGTTTTCATGTTTTAGTACAAATCTTTTGATTATGGTATTCAAGAGACATAAATTTTTGAAAAATTATGTTACATTTTTTTTTAAATGCTCATAGCTCCGTGAATTAATTGGATTAACTAGATTTTTTTTTAAAATTTTCGTTTTTAAATGTACTTTTTATAAAATGTTTTCAAATAAATCGGAAATGCCAAAACAAACAGGTGTCCGATTTGATGTGAAACGTTCCAAATGTATAAATAGCAACTGCACTTGCCAAAATTTTGTTTCTAAACATGATTTTACTTTTAAACGAAATACTTGAATATTGAATTAAAAATATGAATTAATTCCAGATAAATATTGATATATCAAACATTAAGTATAAATAATTTATTTCATATGAATTTATGAAAAAAACAACGTAACTTAGATCTCTAAAGCTGAGGATCAAAGAGCCAGAATGTTAAACAAATGAATCAAATTAATAAAAATGTTGCTAATAATTTATTTGTATTTTTCTTTTTTTATACAATAGTGCTGAAAAACGCGCCTCTTGGCGTGCTGCTCGCTTACGTTCCTTGGAACAGGGTGCTGTAGAAGCTCAAAATGTGATCAAAAATATGAATAAAATCGCTGACGATTTAATACCGCCAACAACACAGCAAAAGGAGGTTTGTATTCTTTGATTTTTCGCTTCAGACTTCGCAAAATGGTTAATTCTTACATAAATATATTTATTTCATCTAATCTAATTTTCACACTGAGAGAAATTAACATATATTAAACGGGTAGCAATAATAATTGAAAACTCTAACAGTTTTATTAACATTTGTCATGGTATTCCTTTGCATTTGCATACAGCCCTGCGGCTCAATTTAAATTTTTTAATGTTTCAAAAATAATGATCACTTTTTAACGTAACTAACAAATGATCCTATGCTTTCGAATTAATTAAATAATACAAAAACTGCTTTTAACCCCAAAATAATATTAGCTTTGCTCTTATGGATTCGCTTATTGTTTTGAAATTAATTTTTCAGACTAAAAAATAATATTTATTGATAAGGGTTCTCGAAAAAAAATACACATCCTTAGTGAAAAAAGGTATAAAAACCTGCATGAAAAAAAGGGCTCTGCTGTTTCATGAAATATCATAAACTGAAATGATGTTTCTTTACCAAAATATTTTCAAAACAATTAGCTTCGTAATGAAATAATGCAGTTAAATTTATATTTCTTTGGGTACAAACCATGTTGAAAACCGAACGAAACGACGTTATTTTGCAGGATCTCTTAATATTTGAAGTTAACCAAAGTCAATTTTTTTTTTAATTTTCTTAAAGTTTCTACAAAATCAATTTATAAAAATTTTTATAATCTTTATTTCTGTCTCTCCCTTTCTTTATCTATGTTTGTTTTTAGCAGTCCAAAAAGATTGTTTTCCCCAAATTTTCTATAAAATCTAGTGAAGGTCCTGTCATAATACGCGAACGTGAAAAAGTACTCGACGAAAAAATTGTACGACGCACTGAAGAGGTAGCATGTCCTGTTACAGGACGTCCTCAAATACGTACGGTTGAGTATATTGAGAAAATCATCGAAACTGAGGTTAGCCATTGAAGAATAAAAAAATTACACCTCTACCACCTACACAATGAACACAATTGGTTAAAATTTTCAAAATTCACCATTACATTTTGATATTCTTTTCTTCTTCTTGCCGTATTTTTCTCTTTTTGTGTAAAGTATTTTTTTGAATGGTTGGCTTGAAATCTCTTTAGTTTTCTTAAAAATTCTTTTGTGAATTTGTTTTTTCTCTTTAAAAATATTAAGGTCGTTCTGTTCCCACTACGACAACATGTTTTTTCTTAATACCTTTGCTCGAATTAGCACCTTGCAATTATAAATATATGCACACACATTTGTTTACATATGCACTAGAGCTTTAGAATTTATTCATTGAATTTGTTGTTATTTTGCATTATATTAAATCACCTTACGTTATCAAGCTGTCATTTACTCATTTGTACTTATGTATTTATAAATATCTTGAGCTTTCATCATACAATAAATTATAAATGTAGTTACTTGAATATATATGGTATAAGAAGAGCTCTTAACTTACTTTCATCGTGTTAAAGCAAAATGTTTACGAAAGTTGTTTAGGTTTCAATGGAGTACATAGAAAGTTAAAATTTTGTATCGAAAATTGTTTCTAGTTAAGATTTAAAGGACTAACTGATCACTTTTAACAATTGAAATCCATTACGTCATGTAAATTGCAAAGCATTGGTAATACGAAGACTTGAACTTGAATGTACTGCGTCCATTAATAAACTTGAAAAAGGCAGGTGAGTGCATTTACACGCGGAAAAGTTTCAAGCAGCGTCAAAAAATAGCAAATAAAATTGTAACATATCGCAAAAGTAGAAGAGTACACTACAGTGATATTATTTGAATTAGACGTTTGCATAAGTGCACTCCAAACGATCATCATAATAATTTCCGAATGCAATAAACTTCGAGTGCTTGAACTTGTAAAACATTTTATTTGCAAGTGAAGCACTCACATATCCTACTTGGTGTTTCGATTGATTTTGATTTGTGGTTTTTGTGCCCAAAAGCACGATGGACTCGTAACGTGGCGAGTGACTTGATGGTCGTTTCGAGTGCAGTCATGCAGAGCTCTAATTTGTACCTACTAAATAATGATTCGGAATATTTTTTTTAAAATCGAGAGAAAACCAGCATAAGCATATTCGTTAGCAATACTTTTAGGGCCTAAACGTTAATTCAGAAATTCCCTCTCGAAAACTTATTCCCTTCTCGCTCAAAACTGAGAATTTGCAATCGTTGATATTTTAAGAATGAAAAGGCCCCTTCCAGTTGGGATACGATTTTTCAATTATACAGCTCTGGTATTTACCATTTGATTTTGACAGTTAAGTTTGAAAAAGGTAAACAATATGAAGCGTTATGTGGAAAAAGTGGTTTAAGAAACAAAAAATTAAGTTAAGTACAAACTGCATCTCAGAATAGTAAAGGCTGCGTTTATGCAAACGACGCGAGTGTTTATGATTAGGTGATTTCGCATAGGGTGACAAGTCGGTTTTCCGGCCGATTGTAAGCCGATTATTGATTAATTTCATTCGTGCTAAAGTAGTGGAAGAGTAAATAAGGTGCGTGCTACAAAAATCCAAATTCGAACAAACGAGTAGTTTGATACTCGAGTTGCAATCTTATGATCCGAACAGGACTGCCTAATGACAGTGATTTACCCGGGCAAGCCCGGAATTTTAAGTCAAAGTCAGGGGGCCTGGTAGGAATTCATAAATTCTCAAATAGAGAATCGGATTTTTTTGTGCCATGGACTTGACTTTTTATTGATACAACCAAGGAACGAGCTGGCTGGGCAAAACGAAGCACTCGTGCGACTGCAGCTGAAAGAGAATTATCATATGTGTTTATAAAGCAGAGAGCGTGAAAATCAACTCAGTTTGATTTCAAAAGCACACAACAGTACAACTACAAATGCATTGAAGAGAACTGCGTGAGTGATAGTGTCTAGCTCTGGTTAAGCCGAACGAATTTAGTTGTTCGAGTTGCTCGTTGCGTATGGCAAAAGATCGAACATGTTCGATCAGCTCGTTGCACAGCATTGCTAGTAATGCAAATAGATCGGTTAGAGTATGAGAAAACTTATGACATAAATGGTGAGAGTTCGATTTCGTTATCTCATGATTTGATTTCTTTGAGGTCATGTTAAGTTTAGGTTTTCTGCGAACTCCCTTGCGACGATTTGACATATATAAAGCCGCATTTATGTGGAACGCCTGTGTAGCACTCGATTTCCGTTAAATTTACACTTTTACCAGTCTTTCCACTTCAAGATAAATTAAATTAATGCGACTTAAACGTATGCTCAATTTAAATCACGCGCTTTCCCACAAAGCTACGAAAATTGAATAAAAAAATCTCTATGTAAGCGTCATTATGGTTCATGGCATTAGAAAAAATATTTTAAGGGTTAGAAAACACTTTGCCAGAACGCATTCCATTTCACAGAAAAAAATGATAATGCAACAACTAAACAGCATAATTTCTTCGCAGCCAGCTGCAAAAGGTCAGAGAAATTAGAAACACAAACAACAACAATAAAAAAAATAAAGGATTAAACCTTGTGGGATTATAAAGTGTGCGAGAGTTCTGCGTTAAAAAAATTTTTGTATCCTTTCCATTTTTGAGGATGCTGCTCCTCCGGCTTCTGCTGTGGTTTTTCCAAGAGTCGTAAAGCAAACAATGCGATGGCTCTTAAAAACATTTGCCAACATTTTGTTGCGTAGTTTTGTTGGATTTAAGTTCAAAAAACAGAGTGATTTTTACAATAACATTTTTTTTTCCAGTCGGCATTTTTTTCTACTCTTTCTGAAGATAAATGGATTTAAGTCCATAAAAAAATTTTTTTGTTGACTTTGTTTTTTAGGAGTTTTCTGCACGTTGTAATAATTTCAACGAGCTGCAAAAAAATGCTGGCTAAATGAATATTATTTTAATGGGTGGGCTACGTCGCTATTCGTTTATATATAAACCGGGAAGATACATTTTGCAGTCATTTTTTTTTTGTTTTTAAAGAGCATTAGCATCACAAAATATTTTATGAAACTTTTTTCTTTTTTATGACAAACGTAAAAATTGAATTTATTTCTTTTTGTGTCTCTTTTGGATCAAAATTGAAATAAAAATTCTGTAACAATGACATGAGCGCCAAATAAATGGTTTAACCTAGCGTTAGAATTTAATAAAAAAATTAAATTTATGTATATATAAAGCTAAAAAAAAAAACGAAACAAATAACAAGTCGAATGATGTGAATTGTAAGGTATGAGCTACATACAGTCTTTTCAATGAGAGCGTGTCTGGCATCATAAATACTTTGTAGCGCAATCACTTGAAGACAATGCGTTGTTGTTGTTAAGTAGCTGAAAAAAATAATATGTTGCTTCCACTCGGTCAATAGAGTGAGGTAGAATGATCTTTAGGATCCATATTTAAGATCCTTAGTAGACTAAAACTGCTTAGACGGTAGTTATGCCAAACTTGACGCTATCGAAATACATATCTCAGTTTTTAACATATCTGTATAATAGTCTTAGAAATCGATGTACCAAGTTAACTACGATTTTGCGGTTGCGTTAGGCGCGAAAGATCTTCTAAATTTATCGGATCCTCCTACAAAATTTGGTTACCGAAATTTTTTTGTTTCTGTTTTGGGTGATTTATTAAACTTATGGAAATGAAGATAGAAAGAGAATAGTTGGAAACGAAATTTTAGAAACCAATGTGTAAGTAGGGCTTTATATTGATACAAACTTCCAATACTTACATACAAAAAATAGTTTCTTCATATTCTACTAAATCAATAAGACACTAACTACACTTAAAATTCTCGTTAGGGCGCCTTAATTCATAAATTCGTATAATGAAATTTATTAATTTAAATAGATATTTATAGCCATGAACATAAACTAAAACATGTGCTCTCTTTATTCATTTCACGATAAGAAGAAAAATTACAGCGATTTTCAACTTGGTTCAGATGACATATTAAGAATATATTGGAACTTAGTAGCAGCCTTAGTGTTAACTTCCTTCCACACAAATGAATAAACAAAGTAAAGAGTAAAGCACTGTTGGCAGATGCCTTTCTCAACACACTCAAGAACATAACTTACTACTTACATACTATATTGCACTACAAAAAATATTAAAAATTATAATTTAATATTGAAAAACTTGTCGTTCAAAGAGGGATTTGATAGCAATACCTCACTTTCTGCGAAAGCACAAGAATTTCTCGAAGAAATGACACGACATTTTACTGCCTCCAAAGATTTCGATTTTCAGAATTATATGAACATGTTAAAACATTCAAACATTTGTGATTTTGTTTCATGTAAATATATATAGAAGCTGAATCTTGCGAAAAGATTGAACTCTTAACATTTTGTAGTATCTTTTTCATTGACAACCACAAGCACGAAAATGCCTTGAGAAATCACCCTAGATAACATGAGCTAATGTTCTACAGCACAGCGCATCAGAGCTGTAAAGATTGCACAATTATTAAAACTTTTCAATCCATTGATTAAGAAAGTCAAATATTGTAGTAATTTTGTGATATTTAATGATTTAGAATAATAAACTAAAGCAGCCAGGGACATTTCTTAGGAGATTACTATCAGTCAAAAAACTGATAAAGTTAAACCTTTTTTAAAACATATGAAAATATTTGTATTTCAAGGAAATTTTTTTCAGGTAAATCTCAGATTAATTCCGAATACATCCACTGAACGTAATTTTGTTGCGATCGCTCGCATTTTATTTTGTTTTTTGATTTTTTTTCAATTCTTGTAGTTTGAGTTTGCCAATTTACGCATTGGCTCTTTTAGTCAAGTGATTAGCAATTTCCAGCTCACTTGCTCAGCTCTTCTCACCATGCCTGCTTCACGGTTAAATCACTTAAAATTGTTGTAGGAAGATAAGGTTCCTTTATATAGATCGTATCATATATAATAGAAAATATTTGAACCAAATTGGTGTCCCATAATTGATATTCATTTGAAAAGCAAAAACGTTGTCGGCATATTGATATTGATCACATAGTTTTATTGCAATCGACATAAAATTAGTTTAACTTAAAACATTTTATTTTAATTTCATTTAGTTTTATTCATATTGAAAATGGTCGAAAAATTTACAAATTGTACAAATTACAGTAGATTTTGCTTTCTTAAAGTTAACTGCTGGATATTTTAGAGTCACAGCTAACTGATGATATTTAAAACTTTAACCATAAATTCTTTAATTCCAGTTGCTAACTTTTATTTTAAAGTAAACATTTTATAATCAGCTGTTTGAGTGCAGTTTAAAAATTTCATTCATTTAACTGTGAATGCAATAAATTCAGTTGCAATTGACTGCAGTATTTTACAGTCCTACCGCATGCAATACAAATTCCATAAAAGTTGTTGTCTATTGTGTGTCCTATGTCGTGTATTTCTGTGTTATGTATCAGTCAGCACAAGGATGCAGAAGAGATAGAGCAAAGAATGCAACATGAAAGAAAATACCAGTTTATTGAATAATAAAAGCTGCTAAATCCTACAACGCAACGCATGTAACCACAACAGTCACAGCAACATCAACCGCATTTGTTTGTTGTCTGGGCTCTCATCTTTATGCGCTTGCATTATCCTTAAGCCAGTGGCGGAAATGCGTGTGTGTTGATTAAAAAACTATAGAGTGATACTGCATTTGCGCCAGTATTGAAAAAGAGTATCGAGTTGACGTTTCGTTTAAGAAAAGCTGACCTTTGTTTTTGCTGAATTTGTTACCTTCATGGAATAATTTGGACAACGATTATGAGCCAAACTTTCTTGTGTGGAAATTGTCTGCATCTGAAAAAAAGTTCATCTGGAATTTTTTTTTAGTTTTTGGGCGATTTTTGCCAAAGAAAAATGGTGTTGAAGTGCATCGTTTTTAAAACCATAAAACAAACTCTTCAAAACTATCGATATGGTTTCTCTAGTGTGAATGTTGCATTTATTTCTGCTAGCTTTCTGCTTGAGCAGCATGTCATGCGGTTTGGAGCAGGATTCTTGCAGAAGACATTTTATTGTTGAGTGTAGTTGTCGCATGATCTTCTTTTATTCCGTTTTTTTTTTCTTAAACTCTGGAACAGCCTGACCTACTTTCAGCTGCAAACTGCCAGACGCTAACCAACCACAAACGTCATCGCCAGCTATTGTGCTGCTGTGTGTTGGGCTGGCAATCAAATGCCATTCATTGTCTATTTGCAATATGCTTGCACTGCAGTTTTGTGCAGTTTCCGCTTCCTCTGAGCTTGTTATAAAATCCATTTTATGTGCACCGTAAATGATTCCAAGAAGTTAAACCTAATTTAAGTATACCGGAAAATAAGAAAATAAACGACGACATACAACACATCGACATTCTTAAAGTTTTTATTTTTTTTAAAATAAAATTATTTTTAATGAAAAAAATAGGGATCTGAAATAAATAATGTCAGTAATGCCTAAATCAAGGCTGCACAGCTCGAAGTTTGTTTAGCTCTATCAACGATATCAAAAAATATCAAGTGCTTCTCGAGCTCTTTCCGCTATTCGAGCTAAATCATTTTTGTTTGTGTAATATTGTCTTGAACGGACTAAGTCAAGTTAAACAATTTCGGTTCGCTGTCGCCGCTAGCTCGAAAAAATTTTGCCTCAGACACCAACCCTCTCAGGCTGGAAATGAAAAGTGGTAGAAGAGCTTTGTAACCGTGTCAAAATCAGCGTGATTTGCTAAAACGCTGACGTGTAAGTCAAAATCTGACGGTGTATTCGAACTTAGCGAGCCCAAGTTACCCTTATTTGACATCAGTCGATATCATCCATATTCATATGTCGTGCTTAACTAAATAGTTTAGTGAATACCAATGTTTTGTTAAACGTTTCCAGGGTGCGTTCTGCAAATGGAAGCTCAAATTACAAAATCTGCCCTCTTCATGCTTTCTCGACACTTCCAGGGGAACGGGTGTGACATTTTAAGACTATTTCTATTCATAAATTTTGAGACAAGTGTGAGAATGCAATTTCATCACTTGCAACAAGTACTATGGTACCCTCCGATATTTATTAAATATATAAAATTTGACAACTAATGTGCAATTAATTCAGAAAATTGTTTTAAAGCGCGTAACGGGTTTAACGTTAAAAAATGCTCTTTTTCAATATTTTGAGTTTGAGTTCAAATTGCTTAAAATTTTGCAGGAATGAGTGATAAATTGACATAATTTTAGAAGTACTTCATATATTCTACAATAGAATCATGAATTACTTTTAAATAATAGATATAAAGTAACTCCAAAAATGTAATGGCGGTGACATCAAAATGTAAAGGATGTGACATTATAATAATTTTATAGCAAAATACTAAGCAAAAAAAAAAATTTTTTAAAAAAATATGAAAAAGGACGGATTTCAAAAATATCATTTATTCCGAAACTTTTCGAAAATGTGTAAGCACTTATGATATTTTGATATTTAACCCTACTACATTATTTACCAATTCAATTTAACTACAAATATTGTTCGTACATGACGAAATTCAAAATTTTCTCACATCTTATCCGAGAAAAGCGTTCAAAGGGACTTAAGGTATAAACGAAATAAACTACTGCGCAAGAAATTGTTTTTCTTTTCTTCCGGCATCGCTTTGTCTCAACGCTCAGCCAGTATTTTATTCTTCAGTTAACTCATTTTCTCCAATCCATTGTTTTAACACATAAATTTCGAAAGCAAAAAAAAAAAAGAAGGATTAAAAACAAAAAACTTTTGTCTACTTCCTTCTTTGGTCTATTGTTTTTTCGCCTTTTTACTATGAAAAATGTTTATTTTTTCTAGCCTTAGTCATCGTCGTCAATTTCATGCTGCTTGCTATTGTCGTTAATAAAAATTTCATTTCATTTCATTCAATTGAACGAACAACTTTCGCATTCCAAACTACGAAATTGTTTACGTTACGAAATTGAATTTTGTAAAATTTAACATTGGCGGCAAGCATGCAGGCTCCAAAAAAAAAAAAGGATACTGCTTTTATATTGAGTGGACTTTTTGTTTTCCCTTTTGTCATTTAAAGATCAATAACGAAGCATCATTGGTGAGTCATGATACTAAGTGTGTTGGTAGAACATTGAAACACGTAGTTTCTATCTATCCACAATTTGCTATACCTAGCGTTTGAAATTTTAATTCAATTTGGAATGTTTGTTGAGTGAAATCTCCTTAAAGCACACGAACATGAATTTCTGTAAAAAAAAATATAGCAACGCAAGAAATTTTATCAAATGTTATTTTAAAGCAAGAGTATATCCTCACTTTAAAAATTTTTTGTTGTCTGATGATTTGATTACGATGGTTTAACCTATTAGGATTTACTGGCTTAACTCTTGCAACTTTTCCAATCGCCATTTGATCAAAGAAAAATGAAAGAAGTTTGCTGAAACGCTTGCATGATTAACGCATGTGCAATACACTCAAAACAAGCTGAAGCCATATGAATACGTTTGATGTTCACACATGTGTATTGTCAATGAATCAAGTCATCATATATAAGTAAGACGGGCTGTTCAATAAACTAAACTACACGGACCAGAGTTGTGATACCATCAAAAAGAAACGGATGGCTCGAGAGAATTTATGGTGTTGACTAAAATCTTTCGCACACGATTCGACGTGGCTACTCGTCCATCAACTTCTACACACGGCTCAGCGCTACATCGTTTATACTGAACGACTTCAATACATTTTACACTTCAAAACTTTTGCGAAGTTCTTCTGACTAATATGCGCTCGGCAGCTCTCGTACTGTGCGCAGCGTACGCTTAGTGTACGCTACGATGACTCGTGTGAAAGGACCTAAGTCTGCTAGATTATTGAAAAAGTATCCCACAACCGTCCATTGGTTGGATACCTTCCACCCATTTTATCTCCGGCTTCTTTAGAGCTATGAGACTTCAACTAGAGATTGCTAGCTCCTAATATTTGTTTTCAATGTTTAACTTGGAAGTGTCATGTGGCATGCCCCGGAATATGTTGTCGAATAACAAAGCCAGTGATGTACCATGTCTAGTGAGTTCGTAAGTCTTCTCATTTTCTTCAACATCTCTATTTATAAGCACCCAGCAAATAGTAAATTCGATTGCGCTGGCAATCTAATGTAAGGAAAGTCGACATCTAGACTAACAAGAGAATTCTAAGATGCAGAGCTGTGTTATTTGAAAGCGACACCTCGCTAACTGTGAAAATATAAGCTTTCTCGAAAAAAACCTTTACTCTTCAGCAATTCCGATGATTTAAGAATTTTAATGATATTCGCTTGAAAGACACAACAGTAGTTTAGTAGCCTAACTTATCTCCCATCTTTGAACCATCAGTGCAAGTTTGAACAATGTTTTCCCTTATAGGGAGGTATTGTTCTGATTGCTGTTGTTGGGCATGTCGCAGTCAATTTAATAGGAATTGGTCACAAATTGCGTCAGCCATGATCAAAAGTAGTATAAAAAGGTATTGGAGTTGGGCGATGACACACCATATCCCGGGTCAGAATCGCTCCATCACGTCAAACTTTCAAGATATTCTAATCTTAAAATACAAACTGATGAAAAGTGAAACCGTGTTTTTTGCCTTTTATCTCTAAAATATATCGAAAGCGTAACGGGATGGAGTGAATCTGACCTCGAATTCAGCACATAAAAAAGCATACGGTATGGTACTTTATCTTCCAACTTTTAGATTTTTTTTTTTCTGCAAACAACTTTCATCAAACTCTGTATCTTTACAGCCCTTGCATAGATCTTGGATGTTAGGCTGACCAAGCTTAGCAAAATGTTTACCAAAAAGATTGTGCTCAGTTATTACACCAGTCAGGATGCTTATATGAATTCTCTCTAGTGTCATTGTGTGTTAATTCAACTCATTTCTAGCGGACATTCAGCAAAAAAGTTGCAGATGCAAATAAATCTGCTTCCTTCGCTGATAATTATTTAAGTTTATGGATACATTAGAAATTTAAAGAAACTATTGGTTTAAATTAGAATGTGTTATTTTAGTTGCTTAAGTTTTTAGTACTTAGCTAATGCGATCAAGTTGGTATTGGTATTTAAGTATCTCTAATTTATTTGGAAAATTGTTTGCATGATAGTTATATAAGATTTAAAGGGCACTTTTATTTAACTTTAAATAAAAGCTAAATTTGGTAAAAGTTTATTGACACCTAACAAAGGTAAGAAATGCATTGCTTTCTTTGCTTGATTGTCTTGAATCACTTAACATGGAAAATGGGCTTAGAAACTGAATTTTAAAAGAACCCGTCTTGTGGCTGTGCTGCCTTTATACATTTATGAACAATTTCTTAAAACTTTTTTGTGTACATACATACATATATAGAATAGCATTTTCCTTACACCTGCTTTTTAAAAATACTCAGCTTTTAAAAGTTTTAAATTAAAATGATTTTTCTGCTTCTGTGCTTCCTTTTTCCTGCTGGTTATTCGCTTCACTTATTTTTGTACTAGTTTGTTATTGTATGCATAGATTTACATATTTTCGTCAGTATGTACGGTACCACTTACACATCTTATAGTGCTACTGCATTGATGCATTTTTGCAACAAAAACAAAATTGCAATTTAAAAATTCCAAAAAATTTCCATCTACTTACAACTCAATTCAGGTGGAAACTTGCCGAGAGAAGATAATCTCATTAGAATTGCAGGACCCCGAAAAGGGCGATACAACTCCACATGCATCACTAACGCTAACAGCAGCAGACTTAGAAGAAGAAGAAACACTAGAAGATGAGGAGCCACCACCAGAATTTTTACAGGAAGCACCAGTTGGCAAAAAGTTGCATCATGACAATAACGATGCTGATAATAATGAAATCGAAGATGAAGATGAATACGACAACGACAACGACGATGACGACGATGATGATGATGACGATGACGACGACGAGGAAGAAGACGATGATGATGATGATGACGAGGAAGAAGATGCCGCCTCCATAGTAACAGTTCATGCCAATAATGAAAAACTCTTCCTACGCACAGATGAGCATAGCAGCATTGAATTGGACGTCAATGATTTCGACAGCAATATGTTTGGTCCATCCTCCATTGAAAGTGTTTCATCAACAAAATTGACAATTAAGCCATCGCCTATCTCCATACGTCAGACTGTAGATAAGGAAATTCACGTTTCAACTGCACCATCTGCAGGAACAAGTAGAATCCCTATTAGCACAACAACTACAACGTACACTACTAGTGGTGGCGGTGGTGCTGGCGTTGGTATTGCCAACCAGCAGTCCATTGTGGAGGTTGTAAATCCGTTGATAACAGGCGAAGGCCTGGTGAAGCGCATTGCTATTAGCCGTGCTGAAGCATGTGAATACCCTTCATTCGACAATGATGACGACGACGACGATGACGTTGATGTCGATGTCGATGATGAGGATGCTAATTACAATTTTCATAGAAATGAACATGAATGCGAAGAGGAGCTGCATGAGAAATCGCCGTCAACTTCTACACAAGTGCTGCGTAGTGAAACTTTTATTTTGCCCACGACACCAACAATGTCAGAGTTGCCACCTCAACAGGAACTTTCGTTGAGTGCTAAAATGAAAAATGTTTTGGAAGAGTTACTCGAAAACGAACGCGTCAAATTAAATTTGCAAAAGAGTCTCGAAGAAGACGACGAAGATAGGGAAGATGACGATGTCGAGGATTATGGCGAGGACGAGGCTGGACATCGTACACCGAAACAAAAAAAAGTAAAGAAAAAACAAAATTATTGAATATTTTCGTTTTGTATTATGAAAATGATTAAATGTGCCCAAGGCTGATATCTCCGTTTTGTGCAAATGTTTGTTAGGGTTGCCGTAAGCTATAGAAAAAAACAGGTTACTAATGAAACCCGAAAAAATTAACGAAAAAAAATATGTAATATTAATAAATGCCGCTTGCAATTCTAATG
Organism: Meiosimyza decipiens; assembly: GCA_963680825.1. Lineage (NCBI taxonomy): Eukaryota > Metazoa > Arthropoda > Insecta > Diptera > Lauxaniidae > Meiosimyza > Meiosimyza decipiens. The sequence goes on along the minus strand of OY804259.1, from coordinate 82,752,968 downwards.
TTTGGGAATGAAAAAATGGCAAAAAATTTGCGTTTTAAATATAACAACAATGAGTGAAAAATACTTCAAATTAGGCAAAAAGAGAGTGCATTTTAAAAAATCAAATTTTAGAATTATTTCATCTGAAATCGTACGAAGTAATTCGATTTTAAGTTTCGTTTGTGAGTTTACGGCACACGCGTAATTTAACATTTTTTTCGATTTTGCTATAAATGAAGCTCCCCAAGGTTTATATGTAGTTCCCGCTAGTGCCGATCGTTTCTTGCACAAGTTAAAGTATTTCTTATTCACTGTCAAAACGTTCAATAAAAGTTTATTTTTGATTCCAGACGTACGTATATGTACGCGAAGAACTTCCTTCCAAATGCACATTTTTAGCTTCTTCATGGGTATACTAAACTAACTTCCAACACTCTTGGGGTAGTTAAAATTTTTTTTTATTAAAAACAACAAATCATTACATTAAATAAATAATTTCACAATTCTGTAAACACATAATCTAATGTGATATTTCAATGTATACAAAAAGTGCTGATTTTTTGAATTACTTTCCAAGCATCCCGAGAGCTTAGAATTTTAAAATTCGCTGCAATTTCTTTTTGGTATAGATTTCACCCAGACCTCTCCGCCGTATTACACAGAAGTGGGTAAAAATAAATACACATACCAGAGCCAAAATGCCCATCTAGGAGCTATAACCATACAAAAGATTCATGGTGTAAGCTATAAGAGCCGTTTTCAGAATATCCGGTCAAATTAATCCGAAACTTTCTGCTCAAGACTAATTAATTGGATATTGTAAAAGCGGGGCTAAGTCACATTACATTTTATATATACAGAACTATTATTATTATTTGTATGTACATCAACATGTGCACAAAGCAAATATGTTCAGCATATTCATTTGTCATTTCTGAGACTGAGACAATATGAAAAGGGTGATTCAATTCGAGGTTACAATCTTAATGCGAAATAAGCTGCATTGGATTCTAATAAACTGGTATTATTTTCATTTAGATATGATAATGAGATGTTGACATTCAACGGCAAAATGACCGTCACGACCAAATTTCGTTGGTAGTCCACTTAGGAATCTTATTTCTTACTGCAAGTATCGCTTGCATTGTCTTTTACATTCAACACTTATACACCTCTATTGAATATAACAAGCTCTGAAGGTCCAATTTTCGAACATTTTCTCGAACACCTTAGTCCTTGGCCGTGTCTCGGCTATATTACGGCAAACGTTAACTTTCAAATGGTCTAACGTCACTGCATAAGCAAGGAAATTCACCTATTTTCACAAGAAATAAATCAAAACGTGTCACGTCTTGGCGCTCAATTGATTTATTAATTGCAAGAAATCATGTGATTTTTGAGTGAATATTAAGTTGGTATTTGAGTGATTTTTGAAAATTTTCACAATTTGCAAGCCTTGTCAATCTATTCATGATGAAATGATAAAATTTATTTGATATAAATGACAACGACATCGCTAGATTTGAAGATTTTTTTAAAAAAACTCCCTATATCTAGATCGCTAGCGTGGCGTTATCGTTACTTTCACCAGTAAAGATTCCAAAAATGGCAATGCTCAGTGTCAAATATCAGTTGTTGACTTTTTCCTTTCAGTTTGGTAGATTTAAATTGTAATCTTCAGTTGTATCATCCTTTGGTACCTCACATTAGTGATTTCATTCCAAATGTTTTATTTCAATATAAAATTTCTTTCAGTATACGAACGAATATAACGACGGCGCTGATCAAGTTGACTACGTCAGCAGCGGCGGCAATGCCAGTGACTACTTTAAACATAGATTAACTGGTAAAACTAATGATAACAATGGTAATCAGGAATTACTCGATGAATTAATAAGAGACAGCAACAGAAATACACTACGGAATTTGGAGGCGGTGAAAAAGTCGCAAACTCAAAAGCACAAAGATGATGATGATGATGATGATGTCGAGGAAGATGCAGAAGAGGAAGAAGAAGAAGAAGAGTCCGAAGAATCCGATGATGATGATGATAGTGATTCCAGTGATGATGACGACGATGTTGTTGAGGATGATGATGATGATGACGGTTGTCAGATTATAGAAAATTTTAACACAGAAATGCCAACCAAATTACAAAAGTCACAAACCTACACCACAATGAAAGAAGCAGCAGAAGATATGACTACGGCTGCAGAAGAAGCAAGTAAGCGCATAGCAGCAGCTATACAAAGAATATCTCCCGAAATTGATGCTTCAGATGCAGATAATTCAACCGATTTGCTTGAAGAAACCGTAGAGAAGTTACAAGCCGAACAACGCAAATTGGAAGAAATCACAAAGCAGTTGCGTAAATCCGTAGAAAATCTGCTTGCTGATGATCAAGCTATAGAGAGTATACTCGCAGAAGATGTTGCAGATGATGTTAGCGTTGATGAGGTAGAAACTGCGTCGACAGCTCCTGTGCATTCAGCTGCCTTGTCACCGAAACAAAAACAGACGGGTGAAATTGCTTTACGTCGCAGCGATTCCGGTGAGGAAATTTTCAATAGGCTACTCGAAGCTGGTGAAGATTTGAAGCAAATTTTCGATAAGCAGACGGGTGAAAGCCACACAACAACAACAACAACTGACACAAACGGTGGCACAACAATTGTCACAACAACAACAACTATATCGAACGTGGCCAGCAGTGGCATACCACGTGCAATCGCAAGGGAGAAAAGTCTGCTTAGCGTCGGTGTTGGTCGTGAAGATGCTAGCACGAGTGTTAGTGCCACGCCCACGCCTGCATCGGCAATGGCAACGACAACAACAACAAAGACCACAACTGAAACAAGTATTAATAATAAAAATGGCAAGAAACAACAAGAACCACAACAACAGCAACAGAAAAACAGCAAACAAAAGCGCAAAACAAAAAATAGCAAAAAGTAAATAAATAAATAATCACCTCAAAGAAAGCATAAGAGAAAAAAAAATACAAAAAGCTAAAGAAGAGGAAAAATGAAAAACTACTTAGTGAAAAGCAAATTGATAAAAATTGTATTGAGCAACGAAAATCACTTGGGAACATCGTAAAAGAAAAATGCACAAAAACAAAATACCAACCAGTAAATGAAGGGTTGTTAAGAAAAATTGAATTTTAAGCTCAAAATGAAAAATTGGTATGAATTGGGAAAGTTATGGGAGCTTTTGATAAAAAATTAACAGGGAACATTTCAATAAGCAAAGTCAATCGTATGACTTTCTGTCAGCTGTTCGCATACGACTTTGTATGTACATTCTTATATGAATGTGGCAACACTAATGTATTTTCGGCTGATTTCGGTCACCAGAAATCATTACTGAATTTTTAACATAAAAACTGCAATAACTTCATAACTCTTTACATAGTTACATGCTAACAACTTTTAAGTTTGGATAATTTGAGTAATAATAAGAAGCCGAAACTGGATTTCAGCATTGTATTTATTTCGGGTTTATTAACAAAGAGCCTTGTTACACTGCAATGTAACTAAAATTTTTGAATCTTGTTTAATGCATCACTTACTGAAGTTCCACTTAAATAATAGAGTAGCTTTTCTCTCATTAAATTATTAAAATTTTAGTTCTACCTCTCATCATTACAAAATGTACCGAAGCTTGAGTTAAATAATGATTTATTTGTGAACAATAATTAAGAGCTTATTGAACGTATGAAAGGCCACCTTAAAAGGTCGGGTAATTTTAATATCATGCACGAAAGTGTACTGCAAAATATGTAATACAATTTCAAAAGCTGTTGCTATTGGACTCTCTTGTTAAAAATGTAGAGCACACCGTAGAGAAATTACATCCTGGTAACTGTGCGAAAAAAAAAACGCTTTTCATGCTTTTACACGCATTTGCTGTGACATTTTTTACAGTTCTAAGAGCTTTTTAGTTCTCTCCCCACAATGTCCTTAAACGTCCCTTCTAACAATACGGGACTACATATTTTTTAGATATTTAATTTTTTTTTGCGCCAAAGTTTGTAAAGTTATTGTAAAAATAACAATATTTGATTACTTCCATGAAGGAAGGTCGAAAATAAATTCTGAAATCAACCAGACGCATAGTACTTCTTCGAAGCATTATTCTAAAAGGAACTGTGAGCATTACACAATTTAGAAAGCCTCAAATGATATCCTTTCGGCCGTTCCTATTACGAGCTTTCAAGCTAGTTATTAAAAACTTCTCATATATTCAGTGTAAAATGTATCAAGAATTGTTAAATAAAACGACAATTATTTATTCATCTAAATTCATTTATAATTATAATTCAACTATTCCAACGCCAAACCCATTTTTCTCTACATTATTCGTTGGCTGATTAAGGAAGTTGATTTGATTCGGCTTCAACCGGCTCAAAGCGCCTTCCTCGAAGTATTCATTTTAGCTTCGGCAATAGAAAATAGTTAAACGTGACCGAATCAAGTGGATAGATATGGTTATGGTTATATATGGATATGCTTGTTCGATGACATTCGCCGAATTTTTTGGCTGAAACCTCTTCCACAATAATGGTTGTGAAAAATCCATGGGTTGCCTCTTCACAAATTTGCCGCAAGCACTTCATGGTACTTAAATAATATTCCTAATTTACAGTTTGCTCTTTTGAATGGAATTCAGAATTATTACTTTCAGTGGAATGCGCACAATTTAATATGCGATTGTACGACATGAATGAAATTTAAATAATGTTTTATGATTTCGTTATATACATTACGTCTCCTAGTTGAATTAACCAGGTCTTAGTTGATTTTTTTCTCAGCGTGCAAATATTGTTCGATGAAGTCATGCTGTATATACATACAATACCCATAATTTTCTTAACATTCATACCAATTTTTCAACTTGGGCTTAACATTCCCTATGAATGCAATTTTTTATATGAATGTCAGAGTGCGTTTAAAGGAGCAGCATAAGAAAATTAATGATTATCTTGCGCATTTCATATCGAAAGAGGATAAAAATTTTTCAAATATAGAAATTTTTTACATTAAGACGTACTGCGTAGTATCGGCAACATATTTTCTATTGTGTATATATAAAGAAAAAAATACATAAATTGAAAATCAACAACATATCAATTTAAAACTCAATGAAAAACAACATTCAAATAAATAAACCCTTCATTTAACATTGTTTAATCTTTTTTCGCATTTATCATTTGTAACTAAATAATTCGCCCTTAATTGAAAATTTCGCTAACGACTTAAACAAAGTTTCATTTACATCGTTTAAATAAAATTTTTTGTTTCATTTCATTTTTCCATTAAAATTTTTATGATATTTTTATGACTTTTCAATGCTAAATTTTCTTTGAAATTATAATTTTTACTATTTGTTTAAATTTTATTTTCTGTTGCTATATAATTTTACTGCACTTTAAAATTAGATCTGTACAAAAAAAAATATCTTTGATCTGTCATATTCCAGCTGACAGTTTTATTGTTCTCTGACTTGCAAAATTTAATTCAGCATTGAAAACTCATTTGTCATAGTAAAATATTAAATTTTTTTTTATATTTTTTATTAAAAATTTTGTTACTTTTAGCTAAAAAAATAAGTTGCTGCTGTCAAAAGTTAATACCTGAAAAAAATTGTAACAAGCGTAAGCGTGAAGTAAACAGTAAATCTCCCTCCATATCATACTGTGTAAAAATACAACATAGAAGTGTAAGTTTACGAAATAAATTTAGCATAAATACAAAATATTTTAAACAACAATAATGCTGTATTGTAACGCCTATGCTAAAAAATAAGCAAATTTAGATTTTATAAAATTAAAACGAAAATTAAACTTTTAAAATTTTTTTATTTCTCATTAAGTAAATATATCTATCGTATTTGATATGTCAAATGTCGTGAAAACTCATGCTAAGTACATTCCTTGTAATTGGTTTTATTTACTTTAAAAAATTGAAAATTTCCATAAAAAAAGAAAAAAATAAAATATTTAAATAAAAAAAAATAAAAATTTTTTATATTTATAAGTAGAGTCTTGTAAGAAAATATTTCTTTCTCTCTCTTATTATTATTATTTTATCGAATTACTTTGCATCCTGATTTTATTCAGATCTATGAGAACTATTTACATATGTATGAGTGTAGTAAATAAATTATGATAAATTGCACAAATATTAGCAACACTACAATGTACGAATATACATATTGAATAAGAATAAAAACTCTATATAATATATATTGTGTAATATTTAGATTAAAACTAAAATTGTATTGATGACTAAGATAAGTAAAATTTTTGAATAAATTTTTATTAATCATAATAATTATTTGTCTCATTAGATTTATTTAATTGGCAGTTATTGAACAAACAAGTAAGTAGACAAAACTCAAGTAAGCTAGTCACATCTGCTTCCCGATTTTGTGCGAATTATTGTCCTACATTTACCAAAAGAAGACAACAAGTGGAATTCAGTCTTAGTCTAAAAGATTAAAAATATGCATATTTTTTTTGTACTTACACTTCCAAAGCTATGCATAAATATTATGAAATCAAAGTTGTGCCTTGATCCACTGAAAAATCATCGCAAAGACCAAACCGCGGATCATACTCGTAGAAGCTTGAAATTGAGAACCTTGATACCTTGATCCACTGAAAAATCATCGCCAAGACCAAACCGTGGATCGTACTCGTAAAAGCTTGAAATTCAGAACATAGATTATTCATATCTTATAAACACAAAATAGTGAGTGAGTGTGACACTACCCAAAAGAAGAATATTTAGTACATTATATTTGGGCATCGATTTTTTGGGGAAAATGGGTGAAATTAGAAGCAAAAAGCTAAATTCATCGCAGAGAAAGCAATCGTTAAGCGTATGAAATTACTTTTTATATATAATTCTGGAAGCTATTGAACATAAAATGAACGTCATTTCGCAAATAGACGCGGCATCTCATAAGACCACCAAAAAAAGGTTTTTTTTTTTTGATGATCCAACAAACCGGCAAAACGTATCTTACAACAAAATGAGTAAGTTGCAATAGGTAATTAATCATTACTGCAAGTCGTGCTTTCAGTCCAGAATTAATGTTTCTTAAAATCAAAACAAAAAACTTTATTTTAATTAATAAAACTCCGTGATAAAATGTGGTTTGTTTCCACACAATTTTTGAATAACAATGAACCAGGGAATCTATTTGATTTATTTTGTACGGCACATGGGATCTGGAACACCCTTTATAGTTCTTTCGTATCAAATCGACAAATTTGGAATGGTTCTATTACACCAAGCAATAGGTGTGAGATTAAAGTTTAACTGATGCTAAAATTTTCACAAACACTAACTATACCGTCATGGGCTTCATAGTTTAGAATATCGGATACGGTTTTGAAAAACACTAAGTTTGAACTTTATTTTTTGCAATATCTTGAGGCTCATATTATACATATATGCCGGTCTCCAAGTTTGTCTAACTTTGGAATATCTTGGCATAATTGCACCTATATTTCACCACGTAAAATGTTACTGTCTTATAAGCATAGATCTTACTTTTTCAAACTAATGAAATATTTACATTTTAGTAAAATACTTTAGACTTTAAGAAAATAAAGTATTAAAAAGGTTTGTTCTTTTTTTTAAAACTGAAATCACTATTAAACGAAGCCATTTAAAAGAATATACTGAAAGTAACATTTGCTGCACAAAACGGAAGTCGACATCAGAACATCAAACTCAACGCAACACACGAGTAAGTGTACGTTTAACGTTATCTTCCTTTGAAATGTATTCCGACCACATATACAGAGCAAACAACCTATGCACATCATTGAGCTGGGTTGTCACACAAGGAACTTCTGAAAATGTGGTATCATTGTTCGATACCACATACGTCGTATTTATGAACTTTGGAGCATTGACAAAGCGAGCTGGCATCTAATCCTTTGATATAATTTCAGTTTGTTCTCTCAGTTAAAAATTTTACAGATTATGTAACATGCTTTCGAAACCCCGTACTAACAAACATATTACTTCAGTTATACTTAAAAGTTCGATACAGTTAAATCGCTATTTAATTGTAGGTACTATTAATACTAATACTTTTTCGATTACTTATTGCTCTAGGCAGTCACTCAGCTCACAATAACAGGCTCTCTGATATTTCATTCCATTCAATTAAATTGAATAGAAATACAAACGGCAACGGATGTTTCTTCACATCCAACTTGCGAGTACATACATGAATCATTCATACTGAAGTAAAAATAATAAAAAAAAGGGAAATTTTAAAATAAAAAAAAAATAAAAAATTCTCACATTCTAAAGCAGCAGCAGATACATCCTTTCAATAACTGCCTTAAATGTCACTCGCAAGCAGGCTTCAGATGACGTCAAGTTGCACAGTCTCTACACTGGTGTACAAAATTTGCAGAGCTTCCAACTTGATTTTGCAAAATTTTATTTTTCGATTTCTCAAAGAGCACGTTTTGAGAAGGGTCAAAAAGTGGCTCACACTATGGTTACTTTAATTTAGTTGTCTTTCATTGTATAGGGTGATTTTTTTGCTATTTGTTTTTTCAATGTATATTTTTGGCACCGCACGCGTGATTCGTAAAATGTGTCAACGCCAAAAAGGCTCAGTTTCCCATTTCACCAAGAATAGACTAAAAAAGGAACAGCGCTTGCAATTCATTTAATTTTACTATCAAAACTCGTGCTCTGTGAGAAATGTATTTCGAAAATTACTTTCATTTTATTTTCTTCAGCCACGAAGCTCATTTTTGGGTCAATGGATACGTCAACAAACAGAATTGCCAAATTTGGTCTAAAGAGCAACCAGAAGCAGTTCAAGAGCTGCCAATGCAGCCTGAAAAATTCACTGTTTGGTGCGGTTTCTGGGTCGGCATCATCACGGCGTACTTTTTCAAAAATAATGAAAATCGCAACGTTACAAGTCAATGGAGCAAGGTGCCGAGCGCTGATTACTGACTTTCTTTTTGCGCCAAAATGGAAGAATTGGACTTGGTTGACATGTGGTTTCAACAAGACGGTACCACATGCCACACCTCTATAAAATTGTAACGCTTTCATTAACATTTTTCTTCTTAACCTCTTTTTGAAATCGTTAAAGCGAAAGTGTAGGTCTCATAATCACTTTTTATGGGGAAAATATATAGAGGAAAAACAGCAAAAAAAAAATTGGTAAAAATTTCCGTATTTACTCTCATATATCCGTATTATATCTATAAACACAAAGAACGTTCCGAGTTTCATTTCGGTACAACAGTTGCTCTCAAATTTACCAGATGCCAGATGATGAATTTTGCTTTCAGGACCATATTGGACTCAGGTCCTTATTAAAAATGAGCTTTCAAGTATTCTGAATAATATATTATCTTTTGTGTCAATTTCTTCTTCAATATATATTTGATCGGACCAGGTTAGAATTTTGGCAGCACTCTCTAAGAGCGAAATATATTTTTTTGTATAATAAAACGTGTTGTGCAGTGCCATACTATATGTAGAAGATACAAACAAAACAATAAGTAAGTATAAAGGATATAAGAGTACGTATACAGGGTGGCACATAAGTGAGGATTTGACTTCAAACTCAATTCATAAATTTTTTATTTTAACTTCTCCATTTCAGCACTTTTAAACGACACATGGATAAAATATCATGGAATTTAAAATAGCGAACAGAGCACTAACGTTTTAAAATTATACTTTAAAAACATGGGATGATTACCTTGACTCATTGTTGTCTTCTGTCTGCATTCTACAACAATTCGAGGACATGCCACTTTGATTGGGATGACCAAAGGATTTAGGACAATGAGTTTTACTCATTTTATGTAGATTTGTAATTTCGCCTCTCATACGTTAAGAAGTCAATTTTGTGAACTCAAATTCATTATCCGAACTTAAGACGTAAAGAAGTAACTACTTACATACAGAAATATTAAGGAATGGTACAGAAAATTCTCTCAAAAGCGCTCATTTTTGTGAGGGCGACAAAGATACAAAAAAATCATGAAGAAATCAAAGCAATGTTTGACTCTTGCAACACCCTGTACAAGTATTGTATACGTACAACGTAAAGTTTCTTCTTGTCAATCATAACTCCTGACATGTGCGATGGAAACGCACAAAGGCAATGCTAACACATTTCAAGGCATTTATTGAAAAGCACCTTAACGTGGTAATGCATTCAATTAGAGTTTCCCGAAGTACTCTAACGTACAAGTGCGAAATGTTAATGTTTCACTTGAATTGCTTTTGTTGTCATGTTGCATATGCTTTTTAATTTTTAATCAGAAGATTGGAAATGCATGTAAGTGATTTTACCAAGGATGTACCATACGAGAACGAAGCATTGATTTCAAAGATATTGAACTATGAACTATGAAAGGTATCCGTAACATTGTAGGTAGATTTTATAGGATTTAAATACTAAAAATATAATGCCATTCGCATTTCGTGTTATGCTATGAGATTTTTGTGGAAACCAAAAACGTTTCGCTTCGATAGTCTCCAACCGTTAAAGGTTAAGTAAATTTTAAGTAAAGGTAAAGAAAAGGTAAAGTAAAGGTAAAGTAAAGGTAAAGTAAAGGTAAAGTAAAGGTAAAGTAAAGGTAAAGTAAAGGTAAAGTAAAGGTAAAGTAAAGGTAAAGTAAAGGTAAAGTAAAGGTAAAGTAAAGGTAAAGTAAAGGTAAAGTAAAGGTAAAGTAAAGGTAAAGTAAAGGTAAAGTAAAGGTAAATAAAGGTAAAGTAAAGGTAAAGTAAAGGTAAAGTAAAGGTAAAGTAAAGGTAAAGTAAAGGTAAAGTAAAGGTATAGTAAAGGTAAAGTAAAGGTAAAGTAAAGGTAAAGTAAAGGTAAAGTAAAGGTAAAGTAAAGGTAAAGTAAAGGTAAAGTAAAGGTAAAGTAAAGGTAAAGTAAAGGTAAAGTAAAGGTAAATAAAGGTAATGTAAAGCTAAGAAAAAGTAAAGATAAAGTAAAGGTTAAGTAATCGTTAAGTAAAGGTAAAGTAAAGGTAAAGTAAAGGCAAAGTAAAGGTATAGTAAGGGTAAAATAAATGTTAGAAAAAAATGAGTAAAATTAAGTTTTATTATTATAAGTTATCGGAGGTATGTAACTTAAGCGATAAAAAACTTGTAAGACCTTCTTAAATTTCTTCCTAAGACTGAAGAATTTTTGAAGAACTGAATTTTCTTAATATGAAGAAGTTTACACCTTTCAGGAAACATTTCATATTCAAATGTTACTTATTTTAATGTAAATTGGAGAAGAGTTTTACCGTCTTCATATATAGCATAAAGTCATTAGATTTTAACTTCGACCCTCATTATTATTTTCGAGTATTATTCAACATTCATTGTAAACTGATTACTTTCAACACTTTTGGTTATTACAAAAAAAAATTCAAAAAATGCATGTAAATTGAACGATATTTACTAGTAGGTAGATACATACCCACACACAGAATAACAATCACAAGAACTTTGCTTCAAGCAACATCCACAGCAGCAATATCCAACCAGCAGCAATATCCAAATAGCAGCAATATCCAACCAGCAGCAGCAACATCAACAGCATAACGACGCCAACACTGAAATTGTAATAACAAATGATTTAGAAGCGCTCTGACGCGAAAACCAAACCACGTCATAACCAAACAACATTTACAAAAACAGCAACAGTAACAGCGGGAATACGCTTCTGTTATACAATTCAACATATGTAACCATCCATGGGAAAGGAGTTTGTATTATCTTTCCGGACAAAATTTCTAAGGATAACGCAAAATCGATCGTTCGGATGGGCTACTATCGCTGTATTTAGGTCATTAAATATTGTTTTAAGTATTTTGCGACAGATCAAAAACTTTTGAAAAATTATAAGAATATGATTGTTGGGAAGGATATTTTCCGGTATTTTATCAAGCAACTTTTAAAAAATTTCGAATAATTCAAATTCCTAGTATATTAATATAACTGTTTAAAACAATCGGAAGGATAAACTCCTTTTTCTTATGGATGGTCACATATGGACGATATGCATTCGTATTCGTCAAAATCAGTGCATCACGATGGTGACTAAAACAAACAGCAACGAAAAATAATAGAAATCGGCATCAACCCATTCTGCATTTACAATTGCAGCGGTAGCAACTGCGACCCACAGAATGCATTTATTTGCATTTGTGCTTTATAAGAAAATCTGATTTTGTCATATGATGATGACGACGCTAATGCTGATAACGATGATGATGATGTTGACTGCTCTCTAGTGTTAGGTATGTGCTGGTTGATTGTTGGGGTTGCTACTTGAAAAACATTAATCAAAAACTCATTTTCGGCATTGGAACAAAAACATGATGAATAAACGAAAAACAGCATTATGGACGCAACTTGGGTACATGAGATGACGTTGCTTTAGCTGTTACTGATGTCTACATAATTTAACTGCAGTTTGTATTTTTCACTTAGAGCTTACCACGTACTGTCTTCGAATGCATTCAGTGTCAGTGGCTAGACAAGGGAACTTTCTGTTAAATGATCTATTGCATTTATATTTTGCAAGAATGAAGTTTTGCATTGAAATCTTTTTTGACAAAGTCAAGCAAAGAAAATGAAAAATCTGTAAGACTTTGGTTAGTAAAGAGAATATTAGCTTTGTTCTCTTCCTAAGTTTTAAAAGTTGATTCGTCTTTTAATTCTTGGTACTAAAATAATTGGACTTTCAAAATGTTCATTATAAATTCCTCAGTGTTGTGGTCTTCTCACAATTCCTTTGAGTAAACCATAATAAGCTATTACTCTTTGAAAATTAAATTCGAAAAAGGTCAAGCCCAAGCTGAAGCCAATTTAATCAAAACAGTCTTACAAAATGATAACATGTAGCATTTCTCTTCCACCGAATACATGTACATCCCACAAAGTTTACTAATGAGAATGATTTGGCTTTGCTTCTGGATTTTCACTATCAAAGAATATCTAACAATAAGCATTCCAGTTAATAAAAAAATCACTAAAGGATCAGTTTAAAATCTTGACGGAACGACCACACAGCGAAAAGGAATGCGTAATGTAAGGGCGAGCTGACTTCCAAATCTTGCAGTATTAAGAAATGGAGCTGCGATTGATCATACTTGTTACCAAATATTCATTTTTAGGTGCCACAATTACTGATATAATCACGTTCAACTCCATATATTGTCAAAGCTTATAGTAACCGACTTCTAAATTTTACAAAGATAACTCTCATTTTTGGTTATGAGGCGCCTTATAGAAAGTATATCTACCATATTAAGTTTCATAACGATTCTTACTTCTTCTACTATAACGAACGGTTTATTAATATTGTGGGCTGTGCCACGCCCTTCAAAAAGTTTCGTCAGCATAGTGATTTAGCTTAAAATGATAGCTACTTGCAGTGATATCATATTTAAATTTTTTTTGGAAATCATAGGTCCCGTTTTCGAATCATTTTGAATCAAAATTTTAATAATATTCAACAGAAACCGATGAGTTCTAATCAGGAGTGACCTTAAAATTTCGAATCGTGCGGTGTGCGCACTTTTACGGATGAAACACTTACACGTAAAATTGATGAGTAAAAACTAAGTGCTACGATTCTCATATGAGGCTCCAAAAATGATGATATAAAATACCCCCCCCCCCCTCCCCATAAATCCATCACTGTTTCCAATCACTGTAACACTCAACTTCTGCTTAAAATTCAGTATGCAAAGTTACCCGTATGCACAATTAGTTGATTTTCTCACAATCAATAAAAAAAAAGCCAATAAACCAAAACTAATATTTGTACGAGTTTCATTTTTTTTATCTTAACTGTAAAGCCAATTTAAGTGTGCACAGTTAAAAAGCTGTTTAAACAAAAACCCCAACGTTTATCCGGAACAAAAACTTTCTGCAACAACAAACATACGTTCAAATGGAAAATGACAGACTCATTCCATCTATGAAAGCCGCACTTGTGGTGCGGTAATCAGCGCAGAGCGAGGGCGGTGAACTGTGTCGTGAGAAGGACAAAAGACAAGATACTCGCGTGCATTGTTAAAAAGTGGAAAAATTGTGCAAAAATAGCAACTGCGGAACAACGCTAACGATATTCAAACCCAAGGTGTGAAAGTGAAAGAGCGTCACCGTGCGTTGAAGGGTAAACACTGGCAATCGCAATGATGCTAACTTTGGAAAACATTTGCTCGCTTTGGCGTTTGTTTTTAAGCTGCTTACAGCAAACCCAATGGCGTTCTTACGGTGTGAAGTTGCTCCTAAATTAGACTAACGATGACTCCACGACCACGAGTGACAAAAGAGCTGCAGTTAAACTGCAAGTTCAAATAGGGATGCAATTGTACTGACTCGAATTTGTGTTGAAGAATATCAACGTTTTATTTAGTTGAAAAGATATATTTATTTCATTAATTATTTAGCTTCTAATTAGTGACGCTATTAGATGTGTGCTGTGCTGTGCTGTGCAAGACTTATTGCGATAATCGCTTTGGTGATTATAGTGAAGCATTTTTCAAAACGTTTTAGTCTAATGGAAATCTTGTCCTGTTTCTTACCTACGAATATATTATCTAGGAAAGTGGTTCCAATGAAATGCTTCAATTTTCTGCAGATAATTAGTTTTTGCCAACGTGAACAAAAGTTTCACAATAAAAGTGGGCGCGACAAAATACTATAGCAGGGTTTTTGATTTATTTGCCTATATAGGAATCACTTTACGTACACTGTCATATTAGGTAATCGTGCAAAAGCATCGATATCTAAAAAACTCAGAGAGATATGATTTTTTTATTTGAGGTTTGATACTTATGTTGAAGTTGTCAATCGAAAACGATCGCCAGATTATGGCGTCTTGCCTTTGGACTGATAGTTTTTGATAGAATACGCGAAAAAAAAAATAAAAAAAATCGATATCTCGTTTAGTTTTTTGGATATCGACATATACAAATGATGACCTAATATACCAGTATACGTAAAATGAGAACTTTATGTTGCGGAGTCTTAGCTAATACTTTACTTCGTTTTGTTTATCTCAAAACCTTGTGATTAGGCCTTGCACCTTTATACATTTCCACAGTTAATAAAAAATAGGTCGAGCTCTAGCTCTATTATGCAGCTACCGAGGACATGTCTGCTTGAACGTGTCATATCAATCGATTGCTTTGTCTCTGAAAGAATAACGATGAAATTGATTCTTTCCTTTTTTTGTTTTTGGTATATAAGAATGTACCGAAATAAGGTTGTTTTTCATTGCATTTGATTTTGTTGTAACCACTTTTCCATCTTTAATCGAAGTTGTTAAAAATCAGAATAAATCAATATATTCTTGCTGTCAGAAACATCGAAGAAAAATATCAATATCGGATATTAAAAGCATCAAATACTGATACGATTATACTATCTGTAGATGTAAGTACAATATGATAACTCTTAGTGGGTGCTACACCACTTAGTGTAGTCGACTGATGGCAGTAAAGGTGCACATTGCAGCGGTCTCAACTAAACTATGCATTTGTCCTTGACGTCAACTATGAGCGGCGCAGCTTTGTTTTAATTCGCTGCCACCATCCTTGGTGGTCGACGTTGTCGTCGTTGTAGTTAACAACGAGACAAAATGACAACGTGCTATAGCAACATACAATTTTTAGCGTTGCCATAATGGCAGAGGAAACGATGTTGGAGCTATGTTGGCAAACAGACACAAATGAGATACGAATACTTTTGCCACGTAAAATAACGTAGAATAGGTGCGAATTCCACAAACTTAATGCAAAGGGATCATTTTGGATTTTGGTTAGTGTATAGCAGAGCACAGCACAGCACAGCACAACACAGTACAGTGTTTTTGAAATTAATTTTCTTAAAATAGGTTTCTCTTAAATGAAATTTAAAGTAATGCAGTATTGTAAACATACATTTTGTATTTGACGTTTAAAAAAGAGCTGATTCTTGTAGCTTCTATACAGTTAAATATATGTCAATTTAAAAAAAAGTTAAATTCAAGTCAACAATAAATTGGCGTATCTTCAAATGTTTGATATCACGCATTAAGCGCTGAAAGTTTTCTTCTATGTTGTGTATTTCAAATGGGTTTAACCATCCCGAATATCTGCAATTTGGGTAATAATGACATTCCGGTATAGATAAAAAGTCAAGCAAATAATGCCATCATATGGCCATTTCAGAAAGCTTTAATTCTGTATAAGAAGTATTTTTGAATTTCAGTATCGTCTATAGCTATGAAGCATCAAAGTTGAGCAATGGAATGATTAAATTTTTGACGGCTGATACTTTTTTGAAAGTATAATACTGAAAAAACAACCCATAAATGAGTAACAGAACCGATTTTCATCTAAGATGAATTGCATTACCCAGGGTCACTAACGTGATGAAGATGAAGGCTTTTAATGAAAATTCCAACACAAAGGAAAACTTTCAGATCCTTATTAGTTTATCACGGAAAAAACTTTAAGCGTGGAGTATCATGACGATATGTTTAAGCAGATATAGAAGTTAAACCATTAAATCCCAGATTAACTTCTGTACAGTATGAACTATATGAGTTTTAAGCGTTGCATCCTTCACAATAACAATTATTCATTGCCAGTCGAACCAAATACTAGAATCAAGCGGCCTTACTTTTGCTCAAATTATATCTATGAATGATTAATAAAAGTTTTGTTAATTTTTTTTTGGATGATAAAATACTGTAGCAGTCCATCTCCCACTATGGTCATAAACTGAGCACTGCACTTGCGTTGCACTTAGTTCATGTTTTCGCAACTTCAATTTATAACTCTACTTAAGAAATGCGAATGCTACTTCTGTGTAATTTAAATTTCGAAAAGTAAACTGAAGTCAAGCGAAAAGCGTTGTTATGTCAAGCAATGTCGAGTTGGTTTTCGAAATTGCATTCCTTTTTCATTGCTCATTTGAACTCTTTAATGAATAACGAGTTTTGCCCTAATAAGTGAAAACTTAGAGATACCATATTTGTTACAAAATAGTTAAATCTGTTAAATGTAAATCTTTTGAAACTGTGAAGTTTCATTGTAATTTGCATATTTTTAAGGTTATAGTTCAAGGTTGAATAACGAAATATTTACGTTTGCATCATCTATTTCATGCAACCACACTTGCTACTCTTCAGGCACATGTACATACACAACTGTATATTAAAGGTAACCAAATTAAGCTTAGGGTGACTGCAAATAATTATAATAATTATTCATATTATATTCTTCGTAACGGGATTTTTCAAGATATATTATTTAGAGGTACCGAGGCATTTGCGATAGCGTAGACAGAAAAACTAAACACGTCTTAAAAGACTTGAAATCGCCACAAAATCTGAAAGACGAAGTTATTATGAACCCAACAATATAACCAAAAAAGGTGTTATATCACCACTAAAGTTGATCACGTTCTGCACTTCATAAGAGAAGAAGTATGACAAGATGGCACAGCGGTAACATATTTATATAGGATGTTTTTGTTAGACATTCGTATCTTCGAAATAAAATAGAAAACCAAAAATTGTGCAGAAGAACTAATTTTTGGCGTCATTCGCTAGAAAATTTTAAGCCATCTAGCATTTGAATGTAATTTTATGCGAATAAGGGTTGTAACTAGCCATTGGATCTAGAATAGTGCACTGGATAACTCCATTAAGTTAATCGATTGCGATCTACCAGTCAGATCAGTCTTATGGCTGTAATTCAAAAACTAACTCAATGCGATAGTTTGGCATACACAGCGCCGCACTAAGACTGTGTGGGGACCGCAGCTTAAAACTAAAAAAGCGCCTTTTATAAAAGAATATAAAAAATTTATACAGTTGAAAAAAAAAGGTCATTCCAAAGATTATTTTAGATGATCAAAGAATAGGTCATTCTGAAATTAAACACTTTATCTTACTGCAACTCTTTTATAACGTATATTGACCAAAAACGAAAATGTCACATACAACGTTTCCCAGAAATCAAATTGGAATGTTGGGGGCCCCCTCTCTCGATACCTTAATCCAGCGCTGCGTATATCACAAATTATTGTGATCGAACGAATCAAATTCTTTAAAGTAGTTATTTTTATACAATAAAAATTCACTTAAGATACACTCTATATATATTTTAAATAGGCAACACTATCAGGTGTGCAACAAGAAAATTATGCTAGCAGCAGTGCTACTGATGCGAAAATCTCCCTTCGATAATGCGCACGTAGTTTAGCTTGAGTTGAAATTGCAGCTGCTGCTGTCAGCTTCAACTGTTTCCGAAGGGTTGCAAAGCAATTTAACTATGTGTTGGATAGATTTTGCACGAAAAAGAAATTTAAAACATGCACGTGACTCGGTTAGTCCTTAGATATCCAACTAAAGTAACAAACAGGGTATTTTTTATCGAAGGGATCTATGCTATGGGGGTGTGTGTATATCTGATGTGATCCTATGTGTGTATGCGTATTTAAGTCGATTATGCCTCACTGCATGTGTAGACCTACGAAATTGCACTTTGCATATCCTTGCAGCAATGCATCCGTCGTCGTTTCCGTTGCCTTTTTTCTTTCTTTTTTGTTCCAAACATGCGTTGATCCTTTCGCTAAAGAAAGCACATGAAATTGTGTGCATCATCTTGTGAAAAAATGAAAATTTAGACAATGGCAAAATCCGTTTAGCTCAAACAAAAACGAGACTTTTGCAAATAATATTAAATTTCATTAAATTCAACAAGGCGTGAAAAATATATTTTATACTCGTACATAGTTACGAGTATAATACTTGTAATATAAACGCAAACAGAATTTCAAGGTCTTGAATATTTAAGTGAGGCCATAATATTTCATAAGCTGACCAGAAAATTCAGCAACATTAGAAATGCTATGCTGCAAAATACTTTTTTTTTATTTACCGAAATTTTTTTAAAAAGCGGTGCCTGCCCAAGTTGGCAGATAAGGTCTAGGATATAAAACCCAACCCATATTAGAAAACTTAATCGAAACTAAGAAATTAATTTTTAAATTATTGCGAAATATTGCTTAAATTATGAAAATTTTTCCACTCGCCTAAATGTGTAGATATTTGAATTCACATTACCGCACACTTGTGACACTTTAATTATAATTATTGTTTAGAACTTTTAAATAAATTAACAATAAAATAGAAAAATTAAATTTGAAGCAAATTATCCAATTTATCGAACAAAAAGCCCAAGACTTCAATAAATCGAATTAATCCAAAAGACTTAATATTTGACATCGACACTTCCAGGGCAAGTAAGAGTGCGTGAGTTGTGATAAGGACAATTATAATATATTTTATTTGAAAAAAAAAGGCCCAGCACTACACAGACATGTTTCGGAACAGCATTTAACAAACAGAAAAGAGGGCAAATTTTGGCCAGAGACTATGCCACTTACGCTATGCAAGGGGTATTATTTTGCTAAATCTTATCAAGTTTGTCATGGAATCGTTTGATAAGCCAAATAATGAAATAGGTGTGGCACTTCCCATATAAACAAAGGACATTAAACGCTACATTTAAGTAGCTATTTTGCTTCACTGTTATAATTTGTGCCCGAATTGCCATCATTGTGAAACCAAACAATGGCAAATTACAAATGTTGCCATTATGGTTAACCGAAATCCAGACACACTCACCCACACACATTTGCAAATAATTTGTGCGCCTATGTATGAATTTGTGTTAATTATAAGTGGGAGGATTCGTGTAACTTTTACATATTTGTGCGCAAAATTTGTAACCAGTGCATGATTATTTGCGTAGCAATCAAAATAACAGCATACTTCAAATTGTACCCATGTCGGATAAAGCAAAAACAATTCGACAACAAAATGAGAATGACAAAAAAAAAAAAACAAATCAATTCTTTTCTAACTATATATACGAGAATGTCCTTCTTTGCTAGGATAATCTCTGACAATCAATTTTATAGAAAATTTATTTTTTTTTCTTTTTCACAAGTCTTAAGAAGTTTAAAAGTTTTTTCTTTCACTTTCGTCTTCTTCTTTTCTGTTTCTTAGTTTAAGTTTAATGCATAGTTGTGTTGCTGTTGTTGCACACTATTGCAGTGTCCTTAAAAGGGATGTACCAGCCATTAGTGCTCTCAGACGTAAATCGTAAATAACCTTAAGTGTGCATAATGCTAAAATCGGAGCAGAAATAAAATTTTGCATCAGCAACAAATTCTGTTATGCAAACTTCCGTTTGTGAAAGAAAACTTCTTTCCGCACATAATCGAATTTACGAGTATTGCACAAAAACAAGGATACAAGGATGCAGTAGCAAATAAAATACGACAAAATACACATACATACATATATTCCTAAGAGAAGAAAGATAAGACAAAAATTAATGTTTGTGAAATAAATGCGCTCAAGAAAGAAATACGCCAGCAAAATATATGAGAAATAAATTTAGAAAAAGAAAATTGAAAGATTTGCAAAGTTAAAATTTCAATTCCAAAGCAGAGGAATTGTTGACCTTAAGTACTAAGGCAAGTCTTTAAAAGACATATTAAAATTGGAATTTGGAAATGATATTTAAAATTAGTAGTGATCAGTGGTTCAAAATTTAATCAATTGTGTCCGAATAACTTTTTGTTTTGTAAACTTAATTTTCTTTTACAGAAAGTTTTCATGCACATGTTTCGTTCGTTATCCAAAAGATCCCTGGGGGAAAAGCTAATTTGGCGCCCCGTATTTACCACAACTTCTTATGTTTCTCCGTGCACCAACGAATTTTTTTTTATTTTATTAACAAAAGGACACCACTCATGCGAAAAACCCTAGCAATAAGAGACATATTTCCCATAAAAATTCAAAGACCGTGATTAGAGCTATGGGCAATTTATTTCACTATTTACAATTTGCATTTACTAAAAAAAAGGTCCACATAAAATCTTATAAAATTTGTAGCCATGCTAAAACCAAAATTTGAATTTCATGTTACGAGGATAATTTTTCCTATCTCGACGCTTAAGAGAAAGTAAGAAAATAATGAGATTTTTAATTTTTATTCTAAAAAAATAAAAATCCAATGGCCGTTAGTCATTCAAAATCTACATTTGGTGATATTATTGACACTCCAAACTTTTCACGCAATTATTCAACATCAGTATCTTCCAATTCGTGCCAGAAAAGCCACAAATGGCTAATTTTTCGTATCGCTGCTCTAAAGCCCAAAAACAAATCCCTTATATCCAGCAAATGTTTGTAGTCATGAAAGAATTATGCACATTTGAATCACCTACGCAATGGTTTCGAAAAAACGACTAGATATTCTGATACCAAGTGATAGTCTGTTCGGGAGGTCCATCTATGAATCACAATGAAAAGTCTTAGGAGATTGTTGCTGAAAGCAAATTACAAATTTGAAGCAATTTTTCCATTTTTTGATTATTCTCATTGCTCACAGAGGAAATCCAACATTTATTTGATGCATGGATTTTTACCAATTCTACAAAACTGAAACAAATTTTTTTTATGAATGATAAATTTCTAAAGGTTTTTTTTTTTTTTATAAAACCAATATATCAGTAATTGTAAATTTGAATAGCCGATTTATATACATACTTTGTTCATAATGAATTTTAATGTACATAAAATATATTTAGGAAACAATTTTCAAAATTCTGCTTCAAAATATACTTGGCCTAAATATTTGATAATAAATCAATTGGTTTCATAACATTTTCCATTTTAACCTTCGCGCAACTTTAACTCAAAATTTTTTCCAGCTAAATATGCAGCCTGTTGTATTTCTTGGTAGCCTGTTGCTGATGTTGTTACAAATATTTTTTTTTCTCTATATGTATAAGAGATTGATAAACAAAATCAAGAGCTCATTCCATAATCTGGAAAAGAATATATTATACACAGGTCATGCGCGCTCTTACGTTCGAAAGCACTCTTACTTTCACGTGCTCTTTTCATGGAATTGTTGCATTTTCTGTGTTAAACATTTTATCCGTGAGCGGGAAATGAAATGTGTGCCTCTCTACCATCTCACTGCATATAAATACTGATTAGCCCACTTTTTGGTTTCTTTTCATGTCTCCAACGCCATTTAGTAGGAGCACGCTTGGGCGTGGAATTTGCAATGTTACATGGAACACTAACTGGATGTTGTTACGACCACGAAAATTTTAGGACAAGCTTTTGGGACATGACCAATATGGTTTCGCTGCATTTTTGAATTAACTGTTTGGCATAGTGTGCCGTTTTTTTAAGGTTGTGTTAAAGTCAAAAAAAGTAAAAAATTAATTGAGAATTTTCGTTCAGAAAACATTTTTTGTTTATATTCCAAAAGAGTTATGATTACTATATTGGACCTTAATTAATATTCTTTCGATGTCACGCAGCAGAACCCTATGATTTGGGAATGATTTTGAAATTGTGATTACTGTATTACTAGTGAGTTACAACACTAGATCTCAGAAATACCTTTCAAATGATGTACAAATTGCTAGTTACAAAAAACTTAAAAAACAATTTCGAAGTGTCTCTTTCAAAAGTAGGCCCATACTGCTGATTCTTTTCGTTGATTCCCTTGAAAAGGTTAGGGAAGTAGAAATTCTCGTTGTTGTGCAAACCATTGATCTCAGTTACCTGTAGGTTTGCATTGAAAACTAAACTTCTATTTGCGTATTCTTGACCTTAACGTAAGATTTATCCAAGAGACCTCGGCAGCCGATTTCAAGTATTTTTGGCTAGTATTTGGAGCTCCCAAACATGGTATGACTTCATTAGCCCACACATATGTTTTCCTTATATATCAGTGCTATATATTTCAAATCGATATAGGTAGATTTCGGATTTTTGAATAAATTCATAATTTAATCCCATGTCCAGATTGACAAAAGCACCGGATTGCATCAAGGTAATGAAGAGTCTTGTGTTTTCTTCAATCTCACGATAGATTATATAAAATGTGCTACTAATTTACAAATTACAAATTTCTCCAGCTGCTGGGATAAGCAGATTATATCTATTGACATTGTTGCTACCTTTCAGTAATCAATCTGCGAACGCTTTGTTGAGTTTGAAGATATGGAAATCGAATAAGATTTTCTTTTAACGAAAAAAAAAAAATGTTAAGAACAAAATGCTACCATCGGTAATACATTTTCAAGAAAGTCAAGGACATTTAAGTGAATACCGAAAGGAGGGCTAATTTTACTGCTCCAAAGAGACAATAGCCAACATTGCAAAACATGTATCTGAGTAGAAATGTTGCTGCCAAAAACATAAATTATAGCGCAAAAGGTTCATCATACCATGAAAAATTAGGAAGAGCTTATAGATAATTTAATCCCAATATTTAATCGGCGAAAAGAACATACTTTTTCCATTCAACATTTTAAGTTTAACTAAATATATAATGCCGTATGTTTCGAATTCCGTTTTCTGGTTGAATGCAAATTCCAAATGCAACTTAAATGCACTCAAGAGCCTTAGAAGAACAAAAAAAAAAGGAAGAAAATGTTTGGGGAAAGAAATCATGGAACAATTTTCTTTTACAACAAATGTCACTTCTTCCTATTTAAAGTCATCGTTCAATGTCAAACCGAAATTGAATAAGATTGTCATTGCTTGAATAAGAAAGGAATAAAATAACGCACAAGAAATGGAATATTTCGAGCAAAATGCAAAGATTGAGAATTACGAACTAAGTGAAAAGGAAGAAGAAGAAGAAGGTTGTTGAAAGTTTTGAATTTCAAATTCACACTTGCAGCGATGTCGATGTCAATTGAAAGGCGGTTTTGCCTATACTATCGATAAGAATTTTTAAGGATTCCACTTATGCTACTTAGCAATTTAAAAAAAAATAAACTTTAAAAAGCACTGTCATCTATGAAATATTTAAAAGGATTAATGACTGAATCTAAGAAAATTTGAAGGATAGATACGAACTAAATATAAAATTACAGAGCGGTATACTGGAGCCAACGCAATCACTGATTTCGATTATAATTCACATTTTGACTTATTTCCTTTTCGAATTGAACCAACGAGATGACATTCATATGAAATCCTTGGATTGAATAGCTTAAAAGCCTTAATAACCTCAAGCGGCAATAGTCTCGTACAGCAAAACAACACAGAGGTGGGAGTTTTTGGAAGGATCTACGCGCGATTTCGTGAAATTTCATATATTAAAATTTGTAGAACATTTTATTTTGTTTGTTTTATTAAACGATGTCAGTCACGTGGTATGCGCACTAAGTTTAAATGCATTAGAAACCTTTGGGTACAATTCACATGATAGACTCTGCAGGAGTAGTGATTGTGCGAAGCGCAAGGATTGGGATTGAACTGCACAAATATTAGAGTGAAGATAAGTTTTTAGTGCATTTGGCGCTCAGCAGAAAAAATAGCTAAATCCAAGAAAGAAAATGAAAAGTTTTTGAACATTACGTAGTATAGAAATAACTCATCTGCAACGGAATCAGAAACGACCCTTGATTTTTGAAAATTAAAGCAAGTGTAATGCCATAAATAAAAGGGCGTCAAATAGATAAAGTTAAAGTTTGATTTCTCTGATTGGGTATCAAATTAAATTTCAAAATTTTTCATTTGGTTTTTTTTTTGTAATGATGCTAATGATACTAATGCTGTTCAATATTCTGAAGTTCTCTAAATTTGTTATTCATGTCGAAGTAGCTCGCTCATCAATTTTCGGACTTTTGAAATGATTGTCTCAACCCATGACTTAATTCTAAGCTCATTTTGAGAAATGGGTGGATTTTTTCATTTGATTTTAATTTTTAATTGACCCTCTGTGAAACCTTTTTTTTCCTGTTGTTTTTTATGTTTCATTTTAATATTTATTTTTTTGATAAAAACTATTTTAACATCGACAAAGCTTATGTTATATCAATAGATTCATTTTCGTCTAAACTCCACAGTAAACTGATATAAGAATAATTATTTCGGGCAACCTAAAAAATAAATTATTTATTGATTTAAGGACAAACACCGTGAGTTCTAAGGCGTATGTTACCCATAAAAATAGTTTCCAGTTTGCGATGAATAAAATTCCTGTAAGATTACAACATTTTTGTGCTCTCAAAATGAATAACATCAGTAATTTCTTGCTGCGTATTGTTATGGAATGCCATGGAAAAGTTTCGTACACAAAGTCGGATATATGCTGACTCTGAAAAATGTAGTCACTTTAGAACTTAAATCCTAAAAATTATAACTTTTCTTTTTGCAGATTTGGTGACTACTTCAAAGGCCTTTACCCATTATTTCTCTTTAACTAACCTCTTCCTGTATTCGTTGACCACAATAGCAGATCATAGTTAATCGTGTCGATGAAAAGATTAAAAATGTTATCAAAAATGGTAGATATTCTAAGTTGATGCCATTGCCATGGCCAAGTTGATAGGCTATAAAACAAAATAATACACAATTTATTAAGACTTCGGTAAAAATTATAATGCGAAAAAATATATTGATTTGATCAGCAACGCTGATAACTTTTTGATGACGTTCTATACAGCGGCGTATGCCATATTCCATTGCGCTATCTGGATGGCTTAGTGCCACTTTCTTCAGTTTTAACTTTAGAATTCGAAATTGTGCTGCTGTGTTGAGGATTGACCAAGTGTAAAATGTATCAAGTGCAACGGCTATATGCCCTATAATGTAGGCGCATCCCAGGAGAACAGAAAAAGTGACAAAATAGTTAAGAGGTAGATTTTGATCGAATGGGTAGCTGAAATTGACATATAAAATAGATCATTATTTATATTTATTTATTAAAAAGAAACACAGTTCTACAAATACAAAATTGAGTTTTCGAAGAGATTTATTGATTCTGAGCAGATATAAAATTAAATTCTTGGGAATCAAACCTTAAAGCTATGCAAAGTCAGTGTAAAAATCTCAAAAATAATTTTCACTATTGAAGTGTGTAATCAAATATGTACCTTGCTTTTATTATTTCAGAAAAATGCAACTGCGCTGTTTTGACGTAGACGAAAATGGTTGTTATTAATGGTAAAATAACAACTATTGTGCACGAAACTAACATCGAGATATAATAGCTTAAACTTAAGACGTAATCTTTTGCATTCTCCTCAGCTATAATTGACAGCTCATCGCTATTGGCTATAAGAAATCATTTTTTTTTCTGAATTTATTTAATATTCAAAAAAAAAAAAAACACACCCTCAATTGTTAATATCCATATGTTATGCAATAACTTGATCATGTCCTTGCGCTTATTCAGAAGTATTAGAAATTTAACACAGCCAACGATATTAAATAAAACTGGGGTTAACACTGTTAAGCATTCACTCAAATCATCTCTATTTTCCCAACAATATCGGCTCATGGCTAAAAGGAATATAACTTGGCATACAAAAGATAGCCAAATCCAAAAGGGTTTACGTATTTTAAATTCAGTTGAGGTGATATCAATGCTGAGGCCACGAAATACAAGTCGTTGAATAAAACAAAAACGTTTAATACCCGACAACGATTCCAACATATTGCTGCTGTTAAAATTCAGTGAACTCAAATCGATTTCATTTCAATTGTTGTATTTATAGAGAATTTAACTCGGAATATTTTTTGCACACTACATAATGGTTATATTGGCATTGATTTACCTTAGGTTCAACGTTAATTTCCAAAGTTTGAAAAAGTTAGCCGCTGAGGTATAGTGTGGCTATACCTTAGAGACTTCTATTTTGTAGGATATATGAAAATTTCTTTCTGCTTACTGTTATATGCTCTTCCGAGAGTCATAGTTGTTGACCAATTGGTGTTTTATATATACTTAAGTTATATATGCACACATTTATTTTATAGAATGTAATCAATTGATAGACGAAGATTTAGCTAATCAGCAAATTATCATTCCTGAACAGAGAACTAAATAGATTAAACCTTGGCCTATTTAAAATGTTAACCATGTGAAGCCTTAGGACAAGCCCAGCCCGGAAAATAAGTATGCTCTATGAGCACCCATTTCTTAATGCCTGAAACTATACATATGTATAGATGAAATGTTTATGTAAATGACAAATAACACAAATACGCGCGTCTCTTTGTCAGATAGGACCGACTGTAGTTTTTTTACCTTTTAATTGTGTTTCTGTTGAAGTATTGTATTATAACTTATAATTAACATTTCCGCTTCTTGCAAATAATGTGTCCTTCTATTAACTTATGGAGTCTTTAGCTTGAAATATTCTTGTTTTATGTAATTTATTGAAATTATATGTTATGAAATCAACAATTATTTAAATGTAAGCCTTAACGTAAGTTGGGAAATGCACACTTTGTGCATCATAGTTTTAATTCTTCTTTATTATATAGTTATTGTTTTTCATAAAAGTTACCCTTGAAGAAGCCTAAGGCCAACTGGCGAAACGTTGGGAAAAAAATTAAATAAAACTCGTAATCTTTTGTAACGTACAAAAAAAGATTTTAAGGTTAATTTAAATATGAAACAGAGGCTTTACTTTATATGAAAAATACTAAAGAAAAGCGACCCTGCAGCTGTTGAAAGTCATGAGAAATCTGAAAATAGGCAATAGATATACTCGTATCAGCGTCAGATTAAGGTAGGGTTAGGGGGGCGGCTATAGTGCCGGGCCCCGAGGTCAATTAAACCCTAACATGTTTAATGGAAATGGAAAATGAGGAAATTCTTTTGATCACTCCATCATATGTGTACATCACAAAAGCCAACTGCGGGCACCGTTTTTAAGCCTTTTGTCATTTTTTGACACCGGCTTCCGCAAAGTGTTGATCCAAAACAGAGGAATATAGTTGCGGTGACCATATTTTTAGAGGCTAAGACCAGGACAAAAAAAATTCCTTGAATTTGCAAAATTTCACTGCCAAATTTCTTTTGCGGCAAAGAGTTGATGACGTTTTTTTTAAGGAACATAGTGTAATAATAATTTAGCTGTTCCTTATTGATAAAACTCATTTCAACCGGACAGCAAAATATTAATGTCTAAATACGGGACTAAAAATTAAAGATGGGACATCTGTATGTCCCGTATTTCTTTTCCAAAAAAATGAAACCGGGACAACATACTGAAATACAAAACTGTTCAGGGAAATACGTGACGGGTGATCACCGTACATATAGATGAAAAGGTCTAAGTAAAACAAGAAATGCAATTTGTTCGTAATCACAATCAAAATTAGAATTCCAATTATTGCGAATGTTTAAAACTGCCAAGAACTGCTAAAAACACACCCAGTTATTTATCTACCAAATGTGAATTTTTTTTAAAGTGAATAGTTTTTAATCTACAACATTTCCAATAGTCACTGTTTTCATAAGATGAGATAATTACGTAGAGTTTCTTAAGATTCCAAAAGTTTTTAAAAAAAATTAAAAGCTACGCTAAAGTTCTATGGTCAGTGTGTTAACGATAAAAAATGCACCCCAAAATTACGATGGAAAACTTGCAATCATAAATTTTTCTATCTTAACTTTTGCAAATTTTATTATTTTGCTATTCTTTTGGAATTTTTAACATTGAGGAAAAACAAACACCCCTTGCCATAGCTTCTAACCAACCAAGCAGCCATCAAGCAAAGTTTTATGCTGAAAAGACTATGACTATCTAAAACTTCTCAGCTTAATGCGCTTGAAATCCTTCGAATTGCTGTAGATGCCTTCTAGAAATCTGGCGCTGACGTGTCTCGCACATTAATGTATTGCTTTTATTCTTGTTGTTGTTATACGTTTCGCTTGTGCTATTGGTCAGACTACAGTAGTTGCTCGTTAATCTGACTCATGTTAGCTTTAAGCTTCAAAGTGAAATCGTTCAAGTGTAATCCTTTGCCGCAAGCGCTTAGAAATGTGATCCACCTCTCGGCATTTAAAGGGGGATGCATTATCGTACTATTGGCTTTGGAATTCCTTTTTGTATTATTTTATGCATGAATCCTTGCATTTCGTATGTTTTAAAAATGTTAAGAGGTAGAGAATTTTTTTTGTAGGATTTCTGCTGTTTATATTTTGAAGTTTGTTGCATTAAGAGGCATCTTTTTTTTTGAATTTAAGTGTTGAAAAATGATGGCAGCTAGAATTCAAAACAATGCTCATAAATTAAAAAAAAAAAACGCACCTCAAGCGGCAAAATTGACCAGCAATCATTTACTTGGCTTGGTTTGGCTTGGTTTCACTAAATGAATTTAAGTTTCTAAAATTTTTTCCCGACCACTACTACAGTAGTTATGTCAGTTGCCCATTCCTTGCATGCCAATAAGCAAATTCTCTTGTATTTTTGGGAAGCACAAAAATAACATTTCAAAGTGCTAACACTTTAAATTTAATTCTGGTCTCAGCTGTTGCAATCACATCAGCAAAACTTTTTGAAAAATACATTTTGCTATCGGAAAATTGTGGTTAACAGCTGCCTTTTTTCTTCAAAGAACAAAACTTTAGCTAAAGCTTTTGTAGCGCTACCCAAGTGCATTATATGATGAACTTTTACACGTCAAATTAGATTACACTTGTAAGTTCAAACTGCATTTGGCAATAAATAATTCAACTACATTGAAAATTGAAGTGCAAATTTTAGCACATTTCTTAGTTCTCACTTAAGGTAGTTATGTGAAGCCCAAGGACACTTATAACTTAAGTAAGCTTATATTTCAGCATAGACTAATTTGAAAGACAATGCCGAATTATCTTTTTGATTAGATATTCTTCGAATAATCCACAAGGATCTCTTATTAACAGAATATGAATATGTAAATATCTTGGTATTTTATCACTTAATTGGCAGTCAAAAAATGCCAAATATGTATCATCAAAAATGTAATACCTAGATTATTCTAGACTAAGTCATAGCTTGCTTGCGTCTTAAAATACAGACAACCTTAATATGCCAAATACACTACGACACAGCACTTCGCACTCGAGATCCAAACGCGATTGGAGTAAATCTTGCTCTTCGATATCTTTAAGAAGGCATTCTGACCAACTTGCTTTAAGTGGAAAATCCCACGATTCAACTTTTTGTGTTGTTCTCCAACTGTCTGTCTGTCTGTAGGAATTATGACTACGGAAAAAGCTAGCAAGATTATTGAATGAAATACAGCACGCAGGTCACACCTTTAAACAAGGTTTTGAAACGGGTGAAATCGGTTCGCGGTCACGTCTGCCGCCCATGCAAGTGAAGCAGCCAAATTTCTCACAAAAATAGTAATAAGTCAAACAATCTCTAGACCAAACCCATGACTTCAAATGGTTAAAATTGAAGAAACTTTGGCGATAAGTTTATTTTCTTTAGTGCTTCACTGAGAGCCAATAAATATTCTCGGTCCCGAAAACGATAACGAGACGATATCAAGAATGAACGATGTTATGTTCCACAGGTTACGCCTTCAATAGGCTTCTCATATAAACAAAAAATTAAATTGATATTTGAAGCCAACTACAAATTACGAATTCAATATTATAGAATTTTATTAATATATTCACACCATACTTACCCGTAAACACGGACTATACGGAGTAGTTTTATGGCAGTTACAATTACAACAATAAATCAATAAAAAATTGCATGCGATTCATATCCAGTGAACATTCAATTACCAGCAACTTGTTGCAAGGTGCAACAATGCACCCAACGTTTTTCGTCCTTATGGTCGTGTCCGGGTAGCAAAGGAAGGAAGTGAAAAACAATCTATGTAGCTACAGCACTAGTTTTTGACACCAAAAAAAGACAAAAATACAAAAATAAAAGAAAATTAAACGACACGACCGACGGTGCAAATCTGGCCAAAAACAAACTGTTGATCTTTAATGGCATTGTACGGTTGTAAAAACATTTTTTTCTTTTATTGGCAACTGGCCAGGAGGCCAGAAGGTAAACATACATAAAAAAAAAAGAAAGAAAAAAAAAAACAATAACATCAACAGCGACCAACAAAAACGTCGCAGTCGCAGTCGCAGTCTGTTATGAAGCGCTTGAGGCCTCCTCAGGGAGAATAACGCGATTCACTGCTTAAACAAAAACAACTGAGCAACTCTACCAAATTAAGTTGGTGACATTGATGATATGGTTGGCAATAATGCCCTACAGTTTAATTGTTGTTGTAATTTTCGTTGCTGTTGTTGCAGCATGAAAAATAATGCTTAAGTACCATATGTCGCGGTGAGCGCATTAATCACAAGGTTTCTGTATAAAGTGGCTTGCATAGGGGAACGGGATCAGGTGAAAAGAGATATCCCAAAATGAATTATTAGTTTTTAATTTGAAGATGTGTATTGTGAAATGTCACTTTTAAATAATGTGATTACTGTGTGCAGTGAATGATGATTCATTCATACATGGTGCAAAGAGAGTCCACTTTATGAAGAAATTCGATAGCAACTAAATTAATTAAAACTAAGTAGCTTTAAAATCTTGATGGTAAAACCTACTAAATAAACGGCTATCAATAAAATATTTTCAAATATTTGAGCTCGATAACACATCAACAATAGTTTGTTACGCTCAGCAAAAAAAATCAATGATTTTAAATATGATTCAACCTTAAACTCATAAAATCTTTAAGTCGGAGAGAAAAATTGTTGATTTGGATTAAAAATGAATTCACGTTGATTGAAAGTAATTTCATGTTTGATTCAAAGTGACAAAAGGTATGTTCGAGCCGGAAAAAATAAGTAAAATTTACAAAGTTTTACCACAAAAAGCGTTCGAGTCGGAAAAAATATGGTGGTTCAGAGAGAAAAAATTCAAAAATTATCGTATCGTGCTCGTA
This sequence comes from Meiosimyza decipiens, assembly GCA_963680825.1. NCBI lineage: Eukaryota > Metazoa > Arthropoda > Insecta > Diptera > Lauxaniidae > Meiosimyza > Meiosimyza decipiens. The sequence goes on along the minus strand of OY804259.1, from coordinate 82,721,168 downwards.
GTGCCGCCAAGCTTTTCGTCTCAATTTCGTGCAAGAAATCTATGTGTATTGTTCTCGTTATCGTCGATATTTCTCAAGAACAGTTTTTTTGAAATACAAAAAGTGGCCAACACTGAATTATAAAAATTAGAAAAACCTGTTTTTAGCAACATCGACACAAAGCTTATTTTCAAGGTATTTTAACTCTTACTCAGAAGCTGAATCCTTAAGAAGAATAGGTCATATTGCTTAAATCAAAACAGATATTCACTTTAATCGGCCTTTAACGAGAGTTATTTTTTACTGCTTAGATCTTTTTTAGACCCAATTAGTGGTTTAAGCACCTAATCGTTCAAAGAATGTCGATCGCTTATTTAACTGGAATAATTTTGCTAAACAAAACAGAAAACATTTTTATGATCAGATATCCAGGCAACGTAGTAGACCAAAAACAAATTTATAATTGCGCAACCACATTTTTTTCCCATTTACATCACGACATTTTGTAAAACCTTTGACTTGGACAGATCTCAAAGTATAATATCAACACAATATCACATAGTTTTATCATATTTTCGTATATTTGGTTTTCAAAAATCTCATCTTATTCATATAGATAACAAATCAGTCACGTTTCAATATTCACATTTTCTGTCTTTAGAAATTTAAAAAAAAAAATTTAAAGACGGAAACGGCGAATTATCGAGGATGGCAAATACGAACTGGCTGGAGCATGAGCACTATGAGCTTGAACTGGAGCCTGTGAAGCAAAGTTAAGAACTGGAGCAACACCGCCATTGTGTGACTGGGATCTACCACCCAAAGCATCATATTGTGATTGAATTTGTTGTTGGGCATTTGCAGCATCTTCTGGTGTACGATATTTAACGAAGTGAACTTCTGGTTTGTTATTGTTGTTGTTGCGAATAGCATTAAGCTTATTGGCCAAATCACCAATATCAGCCTGTTTGTTGAGCACATAGATAGCAGTCTTTTGATCTCCGGCCTGTTTAGCCAAAGCAAGTGCAGCATCTTCGAATCCTCGATTTTCTGGACCCTTAATGAAGATGACACGGAGTCCCTTCTTTAGAGAACTTGCAATTTTTTGGTTGGCATCATGATCATCGAATTCACCTTCGGGAGCAGAGAAAGTATAGTATTCCTTTTCCAATTCGGCGACGGGTGCAGAGTACGATGACGGTGATGAGTATGATGATGGTCCTGCTTGCGCAGGTGCAAAACTACTAAAACCGCCACCGCCAGAGTTTCCACTAGGTTGATAGTTATATTGGGCACAGGCGACCGTAGCCAAGCACAAAACAATAAAAACACGCATTTTATTTTTTTTTTTTCGTTCTTTTAACTTTCGATGTAATAATTTTCCGTGTACTAAACTCGTGCGAATAGGTTAAGTCGGCTTGAAGCTTTGAACTGATAATGATTTGAGTTGGCACATTTCATGCTTTTTATATAACGTTGTATTAATCAGAATGAAGCGCATCGCGTCACAGTTCGTAGGTGGTTGTGACGTAGGCAATGCATATGCTGCTTGTGACACATGTTCGTTATTTTGACGATTATCTAAGGAATGTTTGCAACTATTCATAAATTAAACGATCGAACTAAACGATTATCATTTATGCAAATTACAAGGCGGTAGACTTTTTTTTGCTAATTTTTTGTTTTGTTTTTACTCGGTAGCCAGAAGTGAGGTAAATTTTTGCGCATTGTCATGATAATTAGGCGGTCAACATAAAATAACACTAAAATTAAAAATGTTGTCATTTAGGTTATCCGCTGTTAAGAAGTTGTTTTTGTTTTAGCAGAAGTTGTTTGGTATTTTGACGAAGAAATTGAGTATTCTACATCTGTAAAATCACATTTAGACGATGATGTTTGTGCGATTTCGTTAATTTTATATATTTAATTGCATAAATTAGGACCGAATATGCAAATTTGTTGTGGGAGATAATAATTAGTCTGTGAAATGATTATGAGGCTTGTGAACCTAATCGCGTGCAGTCTCGGTTATTCAAGTTCGGTAATTTAGTCTCTCCCACTTGAGAATTGAAAGGATGATTTTTGATTGGCGTACAAAAATTTTTTATAAACTTTGTTTATCATCATCAGAGATACATACATAGTACATTTGCATTGCAGATACTTATTTTATCCATGTTACTTCAGGAACCTCAGTTTTTAAAACAAAAAAAAAAAAAAAAATTGGACCAATCTGTTTTATTCTAAAAAAAAATTTATATAGAGAATTAGTTCTAGATCTACCAACTTAGAAAAAATACGAATTTCTTGAATAAAAAATTTGTAAAATTAATTTTTATAATTTTTACGGGAATAAGTTTCGACGCTGAATTCGAGAACATATCATTCGGGCTGTTGAGATAAACGAGGTCATATATGCTAACAACACCAATTTGGGTGTTAAACTGAGTGTCGTAAGAAATATATTTATACGTCTCTCTTTTTTATGGTTTAATGTTTCGCTACAAAGGTAGAGTATCGATATTTTTGTATTGATCGTTTCTCCTTATTCTACAAGGGTGGAGAAGTCAATTTTCTATAAAAGATTCTTAAAAAATTTCTGAGAGTCTTACGGAAAAACTATCTTAACACATTTTCCAAGATTGCAGCCAAATAGGGAGGTCTTTCAATTACAAAACTTATTTTGATATAAACACTGAATCCCCTAGACATCAAAAACGAAAATGCAAGACAATGTAAATGTAACATTTCAATGGACTTATTTACAATTTTTAAAATATCGGACAATGATTTCACTTTAACTCAAACATGTGCAGAAAACAATACTTAATGAATAGCTGCTTAGTGAAAACTTATTAGTAGAATGGTTCTGGGGGTCATGAATCTCATGATTCCTCTCAAATCCAACGCTGGTTGTGATTACTGCTGGTGTTGCTGTTGTTGCTACCAAAAGTTTGAAAATACATTTCATAAATTTGGATTATTGTTGCAGTGTGTAACACACGTGGATGTAGAAAGTTTCAGCGTACGCTTGTGCGTGTATGTATTATAGTTTTACAAAAAAATATTTATATTTTCATAAAAATTATGAAATTTATTCTACAGCAAATTAAGTTTGATTGTACAAGTTGTTTTCAAAGCATTGCTGGGAAACAAAAGCCTTCGGTATGATTTTTCATAAGTTTTTGTTGAACTGACTCTTACTTCGAGTCATCTTTTTTATATTCTCGGACATTTGTAGCTCATTAGACAATTTCAATTAATTTTTCTTTTAACTCTAAAACTTTTATGCAAAGAAAAGCGAGAGTATGTTACGCAAATGTTACAATTTAAACCTCAACATAAAGTACCAAACGCTTGTCCTCTCTTGATTATATATAAAGTAAGGTAAGTGTACGATATTCCGGCCTAGTACAATATTAAGGTCTATTACTTTTTGAGCTATTAAATAAGAAAAGTATTGAATATTCTGCGAAATAAAGTAGCAAGACATCATCCGTGATATTGTGGAAACCAAAATTCTTACTTTACTGAACGTTATTTTTAGTTTCTAAATGATAAATATCGTTTTGAATGGTCCGTCGACACCAACTCGTCTTTTGAGAGAGTTGTGCTGGGTGAAACTACAACGAGTTGTAACAGTATTTATAAGGATATAAGAAGTGATAAATAAGTTTATTCTTATAGTGTTCTGGATTTTTACATTAATTATGGTTATATTTAGTAACTAATAATAATTTAAACCCGTCATGGTGTGTTTTTATCATTAAAAAAAACATTCTTTTGACGAACGGAATTACGTTCATGCTTTTATGAGGCTTGTACATTATTCCGTTCTTGGAACAGAATTAGGATATAGGATCGAATATTTGTTTTATTTTTAAAATAAATTTTCACAAATTAATTAATGGAATTATTGTGTTAACAAACAAAGTACATTACTAAAATATGCCTGAGATAATTACGTATCAGTATTTTTTGAACCAAATTATTATAATTTAAGTTTTAAAAAGCAAATATTGCTGTGATTATAAGAGAATCTGTTCTCTGCCCGACTTTTTAAATTCATTATTATTTATATGTAATCGTAGAGTTTCATATCTTGCTGATATTACATTGAAAGTTATAATTTTTACAAATCATTTCTATTTTAAGTACTTGAAATATATTTTATATTGCATTATTTATTATTCGATTCTTTAACATTCGTTATATATACCTAATTGTGTCTACATGTATCGCAAAAGTATAATTTGTATAAATAGACCGGAATTAAGGACTCATTAGAACGGAATTAGTCGCAGCGTGAAATTCTGAGGGACGGAATTAGAGACAATAAAAGGATTTATAAATTTATTAATAACAAATATAAACTGTGATTTAATATACATGAAATGCATAAAATTCAAAACACAACAGCTATATATTTATAATAAGATATGTGCTAAATGATTGCTTTTATTCTAATAATTATAAAATAGGTCTAAGAGTGTAAAAAGCCTTAATAGTCCGGAATATGGTACATTTACCTTAACATACAATGTTTAATCTTTATTCCTTAGAATGCTTACGAGTTTGTTTGCTCTCTTAGAAGAATATCCTTTCATGTAACTTGATTTATAGCCTCTCCAGGAAAAGTACATTCTTTCATCTATTACTCTTCAAAGAAAAAAGAGTACATATGTGAAACAGTGCGGTTCTCAAATTCAGAATTGCACTAAAAGGTATTTTAAAGACTGAAGTGTGTGAACGAGTGCTTTGCACTGATGTATTCAACATACTTTCACACAACTTCGCACACTAATGACATAACATATACTGTACGTTCCCAGTTGTCGCATTTTTAATGTTGGTTCAAAAGATAATTTAGTCGGTTTACTTCTGTTGCTAGCAATCCTAATAGAATATGATTACTTTGTAAGTAATCAAAGATCATTAGCGATGAAATAAGCAGGAACATAAACCGGAATTAAAGCATTCAAAGTAGTCAATAGTTACACCAGATGTGGTCAACTTCTTCACATAATATCGCTGCGTTTTTAAGAACCATATAGTTGCTTGTAAGTAGCTCTAGACGTATGAAGTATTCTTACATTCCTGGAGCACACTCTCAGTTCATTGTCAGTGGGCGTTTTTCTTATCAGGCTTTTGCGGGAAATAATTGATGTTATAGGATGCTCTAAGACTTCAGGTAATTTGATTATTAAACTCAAAGCCTTCTCCTTCTCCTAAAAGGTCAGGTTCCCAGAAAAACCCTAGCACAAATTGGAATTTCATGTTTTAAGTCATATTATATTTTCTACGCCCATCTCTATAATATGTACAGTCTTCAAGTTTTTCGTCCTTATTTTATCGAGCCAACGTGATTTTCCCTGACGTTATGCTTTTGTCTTTGGTTTCATATCGTCCTTCGGCAATCTTACATGAATAATCTAAATATGTTTCATTAAGCATGATGCAGCTATGCTTCTTAAGTAATCAGTCTAAAAATGTATTCGTTATGCCAACTGGTAGATATGACGACAATGAGATGTCTTGCAGGTTTTTTACAAATGCGTTGCAGACATTTTTTTGACACAAAATTTTGATGCGTCATTCGTGTGTCACATGCAGCACTACGTTGTGCAGTTACAGTTGCAGTCCTTCACAAACGAAAACACGTGCAAGCAGTTACACGAATAAAATGCATCAATGTAAGATTAACCCTTTAGAACGCGCAATATCCAAGCAATTCTTATCGGAATTATACCACATAAAATATGTTATACAAAAATATGATTAATAAAGTGCCCAAGGCTAACATTTTTTATTACATTACACTTTCCTTGGAAACCCATACTCAAAAAGAAAAGTGATTAAAAAAGGAGATATTTAGTGCCAGCTGTTGCATGAGACCATAAACAGTTTTTTGATGCTTTAATGTTCTTGACGTCTGAGTAATAGATTATTGTGAATATTACCAAAATCGACAAAGTAGCTTACTTAGAATCTATCGTTTAGCATATAATTAGCAAGGCCACTAATGTGTAAGGATTTATTTTCTTTGAGCACGAGGTATATTTGTGGGCCTGTGATCTTTGATATCTTTCTCCCGTTCTCAGTACCAAAAGCAGTGACGAGGAAGATATAGTAACAAGATTCAGCAAAGCGAGAAAATGGCTCGAATCACAAACTTCATTTGACTACCGTTCATATTTCTAGCATAACTGAAATTGTACAAGGAAGCTGGCAATGAATGGACCATCAATATATGCTAGAGAAACTCCAGGGTGATAATTGCTGAGATATACACTGATGTGACAACGAATAGTAGAAAGCTGCATGTGAAAAATTGGATGGTACTGTATTATGTATATTTAATACAAAGTGCTTGGGAGTTAGTTTTGGAGATGAAATGATCTGAAAAATCAAACAGTTTTAATAATAATCGCTGAATTGGTACGCAAATTGTTCAGAATTTTCATCAAAATTATGTTAAATTTTTGATGAATTTTCAGACGATATTTATAGTCAGTTGCTTTCCTGCTTATTTTAAATAAAAAAAATGAGAAATTGTCTAATTAAAGATAAATAGCTATGCAAAACTGAAATATACGACAGAAAATATTTAAATTTCCAAAACGAATATTAGCATTTATATTAAAGCAACAAACTTAACGAGTTTCAATGCTCATATTCAGTATTAACTTTTCGAATTAAAATTCTTAGCAGACACAGTTTTCTTGGAATCAATCAAATCTGAAAGGCTGTGCAAGAAACATAATTTTAAATTATAATTAAAGTTAAAGCATTTGTTTTGCAATTGCAAAGCTTTGCTAAAAACTTTTCAGGAAGTAAACATAATAGAAACCGGACCATTTTGCACAAGTTTTTGAATACAAATTTTAAGTTGAATTTTAGGTAATGTGTTGCCAACGGTAATCGTCCTTAAATTCATCAGAAATAGTTTAGAGTGTGCGTGTAAAGAAAATCAAAATTTTCACAAATTTGTTTTTAAAAAAGAGATATTTCCCCAACCACTATGTCGCTGATTTCAAACAAGAATTTTAATAAGAAATTCTTTCATAATGATTAATTTTATTTGGGCTTTAACAAATTTTTAGCTGCTTTGTGATAACAAAATGAATGCAAATTAAACAATTTTATAAAAAGAGTTTTAAAACTACCAGACTGTGTATTTTTCTTTGAAGAAAGCATTTGAGCATAATCGAATTAAGCGTTTGACAGTGCTGTGAATTTGACTTCAAAAATGCGATGACCTCAAATATCGTGGCCTTGTAATAAATATAAAATCATTATGTTTCTTAAGATATTACGAACTGTCTATCAATTGAATTTTTTAAAACTGAGCAATTAAGGGTTAACACAGGTTGATGGTAAAATAAAAAAAAAAACGACTAAGCGTCAGAACTATTAATCTTCTCGTAAGCAAATATTTTTTTGTTTTTTCAAAAAAAAAAAAAACAGCATTATGCTTTGAGAAGTGAAAAAAAAAAAAAAAAAAAAAAAAAAAAAATATTAAAGATGAAAAATACAAAAACAAAAGTACTGGTGAATACACACTTACAAGCACTCCAATGACCACCCTCTGTTTTACAGTATATCCTTCAGTGCACCCTTCCTCTGCATTTCCTTATTCAAACTGATACATAGTTATGCACTTGCTAGAACATACTATATTATACCATATTCAGTTAGTGTTATGTTTCACATTTGTCTGGCAGTGTTGTAGTCAAAGCGCCAAGTATCCTTTTTTCACCAAAAAAAAAAAATTGTGCATGTGTGCTGTTGTTGTTGGTTTGTGAACTTAAAATTACGAAAAATGACGCTGCAAAGTATTCAGGATGCATGCAATTTTTTCATGCAGCATTCCTTCGGTATAAGTGATGACGCCTTCCAGCGCTCATCGACCATACATATTAGGGATTTGTGTACTTTTTGGTGTGTGCTCCGAATATAAATTGCAGAAGCAAAAGTGAAAGGGAAAGTCCAAAATACTGAAGACACTTAGTCATTATTTAAGCATGAAATGTTTATTTCTTATACAAATTGCAGTTTTTGACAGGATTTTCTGATTTAAAATGATTTACCATAAATTATTAATAGAATTTGTTTTTTATCTATTCTTAACCAATTGGAAGAAATCTTCATGCAGTTGCATTAAAACTTGCTTGTCAATTTGACAATCCAGTGAGTTGAGTTGACATTTATTTCTCTCAGTTGTTAGCATTTTTTTTTATTTTTTAAATTTTCTTCATATTACTGCTGTTGACTTATATTCGGTGCATCTCGTCACATGGGCATTAAGTTTGCTTCGACTTCATCATCAGCTCGCTCTCACTGAATGATGTGAATGTCTACAAAAGGATTGTCATGTTGCACATGAAGTAGAAACTTCACGGAATTCGCCAGCTGCAGCCAAAATCATTCGCATTTCACAGGACATATATTGTCCTGTTCATTCTGTTCAGTTCACATAATCTAGTAGTTTCCTTCTTTTGCCTTAGACTATGTTCTTTGAATCTTATTTCAATATTATACAATTTAAGACTTAAAAAGTTGATTACCCTGCTTAACGATATAAATGAGAGCTTACTGTATTATCTAATTATGAATCATTTCTGTTTCGCTTAATCCTGGTTTTAGTGGTGCCACCGCTCCATGGCTTTTTCAAGACTGAATAATGATTTGTTTTAATATCCTCAGGGCAACTCAGTGTACTGTATTATCATTGTTTTTGTATTCCAAGGCTATTTGAATTGCCCACAGTTGCAAATTATGTGGGCTGTACCACGGCCTTCAACGAAATCTTCTGGTATACTGGAATTAGTTTGTATTGATGACTGCTTTCAGCAGCATCGTTTCTACAAATTTTGTGAAAATCGTATGTGCTTATTTCGTGGTATACAGAATAAAAATTTTTAATTGTTGAAAAGTGCCAAGCTCACTTTTCGAATTTCGCTCAGGTTTAGCAATGCAAGATATCTACGATCTGCATCCGTTTACCAAATTTCATCACAATATCTTGCATGGTATACGAGACATGGCGTTAAAAAGGTTAAAATTTAGTGCTTTGCCACGCTCATCTAAGAGGTTTTGAAAGATTGAAACCCAAATTTTGGTCGCATGCGCACCAAATCTCAAATTTCATAAAAAAAACTTCAATAGTTTTCAAAATGGGCTTGGACAAATAAACATGCAGTATGCTCGGTAGACGTCTCCGGGAACTGATTTCACCCATTTTCAATCCCAAAGATCTTGTAAGAAGGTGTGACATGTGTGCCAAATTTGATTTAATAAGCTTTCTTGGTTTTCACATAAAAGTCATTTCAACAGACAGGCACACAGACAGACAGACAATCAGATGGACATAGCAAAATCGACCTTTTGCGTTACAAACGGAATGACAAAGTGAATATACCCTTTGTGTAGCGTTTAAAAATGCCGAAATGTTTGTAAGTAATCATTAGTGATCCAAATAATACCTATAAAATAACGAAAAAAATCGAAAAAATCCGAGTCTATAAAGATAAGGACTTTAATTTTGTTTTAACAGATAATGGCCCATATGAATACAATTCATTCAAATTCTTGGGGTGGTGCTTCTTTTTGTGTTCTTTATCTTCAAACGGAGCATAGGTTCTATGCAAAACTTTGAGTTTTATCTCAGTTTCTATTACATTCGAATGTACTTCAATTTAACATGAATTTTGGATCGCCAAATCTAATGTACATAGATGCTGTCAAGCCACGTGAACTTATGTATGGTATGGTGTTACCACTTGGACAGCTATTTAATATCAACGTTTTAGAGTCCATGGCAGTTGACGAAGGAAACTTTTGCGTTGTTCCATGCAATAGATCGTAACCTTAGTGATGTATTTGGTAAGTGGCATAACTTTTCATGAGCAGATGCATTTAAATGACGGCCGTCCCTTATCTGGGATACGGTTGTTTTTTATAGCCGCTCACTTTGAGTACAGACGCTCAAAAATGTGGAATTCATATCTCAACCGCCCAATGTGGAACAGACGCTCGAGAACAGACGGGTCGAGAATCCCTACAGCTCTTAGATGAACATTCAAAGTTTAAATAAAAATCAATGCCATTCGGAAACCTTCTTAAATTCTCCACTCAAAACCGCTGATTGTCCATGACTTTGAAGGCAGCTACTCCTCACATTCTTTTGACGTATCCGGTAGCACTAAGCTGTGCTCTCCATAAAGCAGAGAGCAAATCGTGTAGTACCAGAATTTGTCACTACAGAAAGAGTGATTTTGACAAGCATTAAACTAAATGGCTGCAGATTTTGACAATGGGGTGTGATAGCAATGCAAGCAAAAGCTTTAAACTGCAATGCTCTTTAAGTAAATGCTTTCAAATTTGTGTAGGTGACTGCTTTCATACAAAAAAAATTAAAAATAAACCAACCCCGACTTATAGAGATAAAATCTTGAAATAATCGCAATAAGGCTTCAGCCTGGCTTCAAATACCTGGTTGGCCTTTATCATTAAACATGAAAATTCAAAATCAAAAAAACATTCTTTGTAAGATTCAACATATTTTTTTTTTTCAAAAAATAGTTATCCTCTAATCTTTCTGAGGATAGTATTTTTGTTTAAAACTGAGCTCATTAAAGATTCTGTTTCAGTAGTCAATTTAAAAAAACAGAAGAACTAAACTATATCAAAAGTCAAATTATCGCTGACATTGGATAAAGCTCTCCCTCCCCCACTATCGAGGAGAACAGTGGGTTGCAAAAGTTGTCTGTTAGCCATGTATATATGTAAATGAGGATATTTAAATTTTACACTTCTTAAACTAAATATTATTTGCAAAAGTGTAAAATGCTAATAAAAAATTTAAATTAATTAAATCTGAAATCGATACTTAAAAAGAAAGTCAGTTGAAAATGATAAAAACTACAATCGGTCTGACACACAGTTAATTTGTTAGCTTCTATTTGCTGAAGCTTATAAGGTTTAACGTTAGGACAATACAAAACTTTTAAATATTTATATTTAAACTTTTTTATATGCTTCGTTTGTGACCAGGGTTGCCAAGAACGAGTTGACGAGTTGTTTTGGCTATGCGCTATTTTTTGTCGGAAAGCTCTTCTCAACGTTGTAAAAGTTTGTCATCTTAGACAATCCAAAACATATTTTTTAAGTTCGATATCATGTTGATCATCTGAAGGATTCATCGGTAATTTCATCGCATAACTTATAGCCAAGACATAAGTACGTAACATCTTAACATATCTTGTGGTAAACGTTTTTTGATTAATCTTTTTGGAAACAAAACAAAAGACTTTGGCAAGAGATTTTAATGAGCAGCAGGACACGTTACTCATTTCGCTACGTATTTACAACGGGTGATTTTTTTGCTATTTGTTTTTATAATGTAAGTTTTTTGACACCTCACGCATGACTCGTAACATGTGTTAGCACCAAAAATGCTGAATTAGGTTTGCCATTTTACCAGAAATAAACTAACAATATCATTAAATTTTGTTATCATCTGTGTGTTTTATCGAAAAATATTCTCCAGCGACGAAGCAATTTTTGGCTCAATGGGCACGTCTGCAAAGAGCATTGTCGAATTTGGTCTGAAGCGCAGCCAGAGGCAGTTGAAGAGCTGCCAATGCAATCTTAAAAACGCACTGTTTGATGCGGTTTGTGGGCCGCCGGCATCATTGGGCCGTACTTTTTCAAAATAAATGAAAATCGCAACGTTACAGTCAAAGGAGCAAGGTACCGCGCGATTTTTCTATTTGCCCAAAATAGAAGAATTGAACTTGGTTGACATGTGGTTTCAACAAGACGGTGTCACATGCCACACGACACGCGATACCATGTACATATTGAGAGGCGAGTTTGGTGAGTAATTAATTTCACGTTTTGGAGTTGTCCATTGGCCGCCAAGATCATGTGATTTGAGCCCACTTGACTATTTTTTTTGGTTCTACGTGGAATCTATCGAGTAAAGGGAGAAGCCAGCCACAATTGTAGCCCTGGAAGACAACATCAAAGCTGCCATTGATTAGATATCGATCGAAATGCTGAAAAAGGTATGCTAAAATTGGAGCTTACGGATGAACCACCTCAGGCGTAGCCGCGGGAAAAATTTACGTGAAATAATCCTAAAAAAATAAATGAAAGGAATTGATGTATTGCTCCAATTAAATAATTTATTTGCTATTGCAAATTTTTTGTTTTTTTTTCTTTTTTCAAAAACCAAGCGCTTAAAAAATCATATATATTTTTTTCGTTGTGTTATTTCATTATGATATAAAGTATTATATTAAAATCTCTTGCGTCCTCTATCTTTTCACGGAGCATGGTTAAAATGTTATAATATATTAATCTTAAATTTTTTAAAAAATTTTCGAAGAGACAAAATTGTTTTGTCCCTTATGAACAGAATCAGATTTAAATAGAGTACCTCTTTAAAAACAGTACAATTAACATTTACTCCAAGGTATGTCAACGCCAAAATAACCATGATGTAGTGCGCAAAAAAGTCTTAGTATAGTTGTATATAAATACAACAATTGTAATGAAATCGATCTGAGTTCACCTGTTTTTATCAGCAGCAATATGTTGGAATCGGTGTCGGGTATTAAAAATTTTTGTTTTATCCAACGACTTGTCTTTCGTGGCCTGAGCATTGATATCACTGGAGTTGAATATAAAATACATAGACCCTTTTGCATTTGGTTTACTTTTGTATGCCAAATAATATTTTTCTTAGGCGTGAGCCAAAGCGGTTGGGAAAATAGAGATGATTTGAATGATTTTATGGCATCATTAGCTGTAGACTTGGAAGCTTTGGTGTGTGTTATTAAATTTCTAACAATTATAGTAAAGCGCAAGGACATGTTCAAGTTAATGCATAACATTTGGATATTAACAATTGAGGGTGAGTCTTACGAAAATCGAATAAGGGACTTGAACTATGTTGATATTTTATAGCCAACACCGATGAGTTGTCCATTATTGCCGAGGAAAATGCTAAAGATTTTGTATTTGGTTTGTGTTACTATGTCATGATTTTCGCTGTGAGTTTCTTATCCACAATTGTTCCACTATTAATGACTATAGCCATTTATGTTAAAACCGGGAAATTGCAAAATTTTCAAGTAATCAAGACAAGGTAGCTTATAGGATTATTATAATTTACCCAAATATGTACATAAATAATATAGTTTTTGATTTTCAATTTCAGCTACCCATTCGATGAAAATCAGCCTATTCTTTATTTCATTGGATTTGGTTTTGTGCTCGGTGGTTTCTACTTTGCAGGACATATATCGGTTGCAATGGATACACTGTACTCTTTTCTGATCCTCAACACCGCAGCACAATTTCGTGTCTTAAGACTAAAACTTAAGAAAGCGGCATTAGGCCATCAGCATAGTGAAATGGATTATGCTATATATCGCTGTATAAAACATTATCAACGTATTCTCAACATTGCTGATGAACTTGACGTGTTCTTTCGCATGATAGTATTTGCTGAAGTTATAATAAATTGTGTGCAATTTGGTGTTTTAGCCTACCAACTCGGCCATAGCAGTGGTATGAACTTAGAAAACTTAGCATATTTGATAACATTTTTTGGCGCGGCATCGGCACGATTAACTATATACTGCTATGGTGGGCAAAGGATACAGGATGAAGTAAGTTCAAAGATACTTCTAAGTCATTTTTTGGCAAATCGTATCAAAAATATCTCGTCCTTGGTGATAATATATTTATATTTACATTATCGCCGAGAACGCAATATCGGACAGACCCTTCAAGTTCTTGTCTTCCGTCGTATCCGAAATATATTTTTTGATACCTTCTCGTTATCGTTTCCGATATCGGGATCAATATATATCGGTTCTCGGTGAAGCACTAGTACATACCTGCCAAAATTTGTAACACATTGAAATATTCAGAGAAAGTCGCAAAGTAAAAGTGGAACAATTTTGTTTAAAGGCGGCGCTGAAGGGAAAGCTTCGGTTAGGTTAAGTCATCTGCGCTGATGCAATTTATTTCACTCATGGCGTTGACTTGTACTGGATCATTACCTTTGGATAGTTCCTTAACTTATAAACTCATTAGTGTTTCCAATTACAATAATCCACACAAAAGTCATTTAATCTTAAGTTATGGTTGGAATTTTTAATGTTTTGTTTAATGACCAACTTAAACATTTTGAAATTGAAAAAATTCTTAAATTTTGATCCTGTTGAGTTTTTTAGAGTCAGCATATAACCGACTTTATGTACGATGCTTTTCCATGGCACTCCATTTCAAAACGCAGCAAGAAATTACTGATGATATCCATTTTGAGATCACAGAAATGCTGCAAGCTATCAGGTTTCTTTTTCATCGCAAACTGGAAATTGTTCCTATGGGTAACAAAACGCTTCATTTTGTGAAAGAGTTAGCTTATTCGAGTTTGCGTTCAATTTATTACCTTATTTACGTAACTGTCGAATGTAAAAGTGAATAGGCTGCTAGTACTTTTTGAAGGTAAACTCGAGTAAGAAAGCTGTTCCATTTGACAAAACGATAAGTTCACAATTGGATTATTTTTTTAAAACATTTAAATATTTTTCATTGAAGGTCGCCCGAACTAATTATTCCTACATAAGTTTACTCTGGAGTTTGGAAAAGAACTAATCTACCAAAAACTAAAAATAAATACAGAATAACATGAAATAAAATCAGCACACAATTAATGACACAGCATACACAGCAAACAAACAATTTAACAGTAACATGGCAAGTCCACGCCCTATAAAAACGAATCAATAGCAACACAACTGTGCTGCAATGTAGAATTCAAATCAATATATTAAAAACACAGCACACAAAACGAGGATTTAGAAAACTGGCACATTCACACTCACGTATAGGAAAACCAGCAAATCAAAGAAAATAGAATTAGTGTCACAGATTCAGGAGCGAGCGAGCGAAATGGCAAGCAACAATTGCCGATGTAGGAGAGAGAAACTAGTGCAACAAGGTATTTGACGAGATCAACATTGCTAAATGGAAAAATCGTTTGGTTTCACAATAACATAAGAATGTTCGACATTTGTATCAAAGTAAGGACTGGTGCACTCAGGCTCACACTCAGTTGTCTTAAGTGATAGTGGGGCAAAAGCCTTTGCCACTAAATGTATAGTGGAAGTGAAAGCTCTCTAGCTCCCCTACTATTAAATGTTCAGTAAGGGAGTTTTAGTTTCACTTAAGGCCTGGTCGTAGTCCTCACTCTGATTCATATATGCCAGCACTAGCTAATAAAAAAAATAAAAATCTTTGTTCGTCAAAATTTTGTGTGTTTTAACTGCTCAATAAAATAAGTGGTAAAGTGATTCTTCATTTTGACCTTTAATCCAAATCCTAAACATGCAAAATCGGCTAAGTCCGAATGTGAATGTTTATTCACAGAAATTTTGATTCGAGGATCCTGTCAGTATGCCTATAATTATTCCTAGTAGTAATTTTTGGGAGTTCAATGCACGCCCTAAATCTTTTAGTCCTATAGTTGCTTACCGCAGTCTTGGTAATTGCTCCCACTTCAGTTTTTTTTTTCATTATCTACTTCTTTTAGTAATGAACCATACATTTTATCTAGTCCAATACAAAAGCAAAGTTCTGGAATTTGGAACGTGAGTGAAGCTCCATTTCTTGCAAGCTTATCAGTCACCGTTACGCGTAAGTATGACCTGTGTTTAAGGCTCTGATAGTGACTCAACATTTTACTTATCGCCTTCCTTTAAAGAAAATATTTCGTTTGAAATAAAAGATCAAAATTTTTTTTTACAAAAAATTAACAAATTTATTAATGTTTCACATATTCGTTACATTTATCAATAGTCAACGAAAAACTTAACGAATCAGTCTAAGTTCAAACATGCAATCCATCCATTCTGAACGTGAACATAAAAAAGCATAACAAAGTCTTCTTAGATACGGCGACGGAAGATCGAAGCTGGCAAGTAGGAGCTACCAGGAGCCTGAGGAGCTGCACCGTGAGAAACTGGACCTTGAGAAGCAAAGTTAAGAACGGGAGCAACACCGCCGTTATGTGAGTGAGAAGTACCACCCAAAGCATCATATTGTGATTGAATTTGACGTTGAGCATTGGCAGCATCTTCAGGGGTACGATATTTGACAAAGTGCACTTCGGGTTTGTTGTTGTTGTCGTTGCGTACGGAATTGAGCTTGTTGGCCAAATCTCCAATATCAGCCTGTTTGTTGAGCACATAGATAGCAGTCTTTTGATCTCCGGCCTGTTTGGCCAAAGAGAGAGCAGCATTTTCGAGTCCCTTATTTTCGGGTCCCTTAATGAAGATGACACGGAGTCCTTGCTTCAAGGAGCTAGAAATTTTTTGGTTGGCATTCTGATCGTCAAATTCACCTTCGGGTGCTGAGAAAGTATAGAATTCCTTTTCCAATTCAGCGGGAGCTGAGTAAGAGGAACCACCACCACCACCAAGATCTGAGCCTCCGCCTCCAATGGAACCACCTCCGAAGCCACCGCCTCCAAGGGATCCACCTCCAACGGAACCTCCTCCGAGGGAACCACCTCCAACGGAACCTCCTCCGAAGCCACCGCCTCCAAGGGATCCACCTCCAATGGAACCTCCTCCGAAGCCACCGCCGCCGAGGGAACCACCTCCAACGGAACCTCCTCCACCTCCAATGGAACCACCGCCAACGGAACCCCCAGCACCAGGTTGGAATGAAAGTCCACCGTCGGAATGACCAACTGGCTGGTAGTTGTAGCCTAATTTATCGGCGCAGGCGACTGCCACTAAGCACAAAACCTGAGAGGTGATAATAAATATTTAATTAAATCTTTTTGAGGATACAGCCGAACGATGCTCGGATTGAATTAAAACTTACAATAAAAGCACGCATATTTCTGATTCTCTGTGATTTTCCTACTTTGAAATCTGAATTGTGTCTGTTGTCTTAGCCAGCGTTTTCAGTATTTATATCACTAACTGATTAAAATGCGTTTGAGACTCAAGTTCAACGTGTTTTTTTCTTCTTTAACTTTTATTTCTTGTGCATCGTCTTCTTCGACATTGTTTGGTTTTTTCATCTTCTATTGAGTATGCGCATGTGCCACTGTCTGTGATTCCCTCTCCACCTCCAATTAGCGAAAATATGAAACAAAAGATCATTTCATCAAGAAACAAACAACAATAGTAACAAGATAATCATTGTTGTTTTTATTTGATGCTACCGTAAGCGTTGCCGCCAGATCTTGTGCTGCAAAAACTCATTAATATTTGGTTGAATTCATTCCGGCTGCACGTTGGCTCTTGCATTTTAAGTTGAACTTACCTACAAAGGTCGGATAAATTCAGTTTAACGTGACTATGATTCTCCAATATTTATTATATTGTAAGAAAAAATAGTCCTTAAGCCTCTGACTATGCATTTCCAATGACATAGTGCTTTTATCAACATACTCGCACCACGAGAAGTATTCACAGAGCGCACTAAAAGTCTTGATGCTCTTATATTTTTACATGTACAAGTTTGAGTCTTAGATATATTAAAGATTTCTATTTGCTTGTCAAAAATTGTAACACAAAATAAAAATCACGGGAAAAGTTGAAGGAGATCGGGGATGAACGCGAGTCGATTCGACAGAGAATATCATATAAAATTGAAGCCTTCACCAAAGCACAGTTTTTCCAGAAACAAAAAATTTAGGAACAAAACTATGCGTTAAGGTGCTAGCAACATTTCTGCAATTTTTTTGATGTATTCATATATCGCTCTATAAGGATAAATCTATATCCAATTTTTCAACTCACACTAGATATCTTCCCTTTACATCCAATTATTATTAGTTTTTAACAATAAAATTTTTCTTACCAATAACCATTTTAATGCAAATTTTTTTTCAAATTTGAAACTTTTTTACTTAAAAACTTTTATACTTAATACTATCCTTACCTGAGCCAGTTCTTGTGCATTATTTATAGCATTAGTGGAACAGATAGTAAGTACTTAAAAAGATCATCATGAGCAACCAAAACGATTTTCCTTGTTCATTTTATAACCAGGTTACTTTAAAAGTTTTATCCGATCCGAAGTGTATATTGATCTGTAAGGCCAAAAGTACAAACTAAATATCAATGACGCTAAGATAAAAATATAACATTTCGGAATATACATTTAAAGTTAGATATTATTACAACCATTGTTACAGTGTAAAAAAAATAAATGATGTATTTAAACATACTTTTAATATGTAAGGTATCTAATTTAGTACGAAAAACTCCCATCAAATAACCTATGTATATAGTATATCATAAGCATCAAAATGTAGTTGAGAATTAAAAAAACCTTAAAAACTGAGTTCCGTGGAAAAATCTCAAAAGCGGAGAAAAGTGACGTGTGTAGAATTTTTGATAAAATTTTCAGAGTATATAGCATTTAAATTTTATACATCAGGGTGCCTCTTTCAAAGATATTCAAGGTCAATGGTCCCAAAAAACCGCTGTTCACAAATATTTCGCTTCCTATTGATCGGAGGCAAATGCAGTTCTCCTAATATCAAAACAATTGAAAAATAAATAAAATTTTATCCGTGTAAAATTGACGTTTTTATTCTCAAGAAATAAATAATAATAATATATTAACAATTTAATGCAAATTTACAGTGACACCTTGATTTGCCGCCGGAGAAACATAACGACGTCGCCGCATGGTCAACCGGCAAATTTAATTAAAATATTTTTCTTGTTAACCATTTGTGGTTTCTACTTCTGTTTTGTTGCCAATGATGATGATGATAGTTATGATGATGATGATGATAATAATGAAGATTAAATAAAAGAAACCCTCTATTAGTTCGAAAATTAGAGATCACTTAATAAAAGTCGTAGGCAATTAATGCATCGACAATTTGGGTGGCGCCAACTCATGTCCAATTAGAGCGCTCATTAATGTACTGATTGCTTGTTGTACCTCAGTGTAGTAATTTTTTAAGCTTTTGAATTTTTTCTTTTGTTTGAAATTTAAATGAAACTCGATAGTTTTGAATGTGTTATTCGCACCGATCCACGTCCTTCGAACACATACACAATTCTCTGCTTATGGTAATATTTTTTGGGAATTCCCTAGTGATTTTATTTCTACTCAGTTTAAAAAATCGTCTTAATGAAAAATGATTTAAAAAACAAAAACATATCGATTGCAAAATCGCGCAGATCAATAAAATTATTTGATTGTTTTCTGTTGATTATTCATTTTTTCCATGTTGCCTTTGCCTATGGTCAATATGCCACAATATGCCCTCATGTGTATTTTATTTGGTGTTACTTGTGGCTCCTCCTCTTTCACTCCTCCAAGCGATTTAATAATTACCTGCTTTGTTAACAAAATACAAATTTAATACCTGTGATATTCGCATATGCAACACCTCATTAAATTTAACTAACGACTTAAGCGCCATCTATAATTTTATTGTTAATTTAATAAATGCAGAAATGCGACCTTTTTCTTTGTTTTTTTTTTTTTTAATTTGAAATCAGAAAACCTCCAATTTTTCTTTAAAAAATGATGGCAAAGTTTGATGCATAAAAATTAAAAAATTGCAAAAGGTGATTGCTAGATTGCGGTTGTACATTCGTGGGCATCTGGGGTTTCTTTTGATTCGGCTTACTGCGTGCTAAAGATGTAAATAATATCAAGACATCATTTTGTCACTTAAATTCGTATACTTTGTTTAGTACATGCCAGTGATCAGACTTGGGCTTCTCACAAATGTAGTGAAATAAGAGTCGGATTATGTATAGATATTATTTACCATTTGCGAGATAACAATTTATAAAATTTTTAATCTAAAGACAGGATTTTGTCATAACAATTTTTTCGTAGTATCAAACACAAATTTCTCAATAGGATGTTAAAGTTCATTCGCGAAAATGATAATTTTCTTCCAATGACAAAAATATTGGAACTTTATATAGAGCGGTTCATTTAGAGGTACTTCTTTCAATTGGATTAAAATGACATATCGTCCGTGATGCCTGTTAAATTGTCACGGCAGTTTTGGACAGTATTGTTTGGCATTTCGTCATGTTGAGGCATTTAACAGCATTATTATTAAAAATTACCACATTTTGAAACCAGACTACCTATATATGATGTCAAAATAGGGTCTATTAGGTACAATTGCATTCACTTTTTAATTTAAACAGAGATGTCACTTATTTGCTGATCTTAATTAAGTGCTTTGGCCTTTATAAAAATGTCAAGGTCATTCGCATCGCATTCTTTATAAGTAGAAATTCTTCTTCAATATTTGATGTTACGATTTAATGCTTTGAATTAATATCTGTCTTAACAATATTATCTATTTATTGAGAGGTGGTATTTTTCTCTTTTGCATTCCTTTCAGTTTAATGCTTGCATACATACATAGTACGTCTCAAATACTAAAAGAAAAGTTTAATTATAATTATTTTAAAAAGTTTTAATTAGTTTCTTCTGAATAAATTAGAATACAAATTTTACTTCAGGAATAAATACACTTAAAAAAAATGTTTTGTTTGTTACAATCTTTTTAAAATAGTTTACGGTTTTTGGTTCTTGAAATTAGATTTAAAGGGTGTTTCAAACAACCAACAATATGTCTATAGTTAGTTTTGGCCAACATTGTGTATATTTTTTATTGTAACACAGTGTAACAGAACCAAAAACTAAAAATTTTCAATATTTGAGCAATAAATTAAGTCAAATTTTATTGATGGCATTACTAAATAAGTGTCATAATGATATATCTTAAATATGTGCGTACCTCACTCATATTTCGAGTTGGTCCTCGCATAAGGAGATCTAAAAAAAACTTTCAGATCTCAAGTGATTTTTTTTACTCACAGTATAGTTATCCAACGATTATGACATATTTTAACCGGTTGAGTTACAAGAAAATCAACGATCCCTTCGTAAATATATCGAGAACTTGATTTCGTTTATTGAAAAGTTTTGCCATGAAAACTTTAAAAGATAATGAGATATTCTAAATTTTTTCTTATAAACAACTTTCTCTTATTTGATATGGATTTTGTATTATACTTTAGGATAAGACTTTGAAAATAATATTAGTTTTTTCGAATGAGAGTCAGTTCACGAGATATCAAGGATAAAAAACTGAAATTTGGCAATCAGACTATTTTTCGAAAATTCAATAAAATTCACACAAACATCACAGAACAACTATTTTCCAAAGTCTTGTTCTATGACATATTTATGCCAAAATTCAACCACGTCTGGGAAGGTCGTATCCCGGAAATTTTCGATTTTTTTAAAATCCAATTTTGGAATGCTTCAATATAAAAAAAAACTCCAAGCTATTAGTGTAATTCCATGCAATACATGAAGTATCCTCGCATATCGGTGTTCTTTGAAGAAATATACCATAAAATGAAGATTATGAGCAATTTAGGCAACAACATAAGAAAATTTAATTTTTTTTTTCGTGTATATTTTTCATTTACCTAAGAGATAGAACCTTAGTGTACATATAATGAAAAAACTACTCAATGGATTATCTCACTCCAGGTAAATTATATGATGATTACAACTTTTATTGTGAAATACTGACTTTTGGTAATTAAACTTTTAATTAAAATTACATATGTATTTATATACATATATATATATATTTTCTTATATATATATCTAAGACAATCAATCATTTGTTCATACTATTCAAAAATGTCAAAGTCTTTGGAGATGTCTAAAATTCAGCGCGAGAATAGAAAATCGTTGCGAGCATTAATTTGGTTAAATTATATATATGGCATTAACCTTACAGAGCAAACTTTTAACAAAAATGTATTGTTTATAAGGTACTATCTCTATTGTTCTTTATAAGTTTTCCAAATAACTAAATCAATGCTGGTGTTTTAGTTTGAGTATTGTGTTGCTGTTGATAGAGGCACTTGGATTGTATGGACAGTATTATTTTATAATACATAATTTTGACTACCATCTAAATGAATCACTTGAGGTTTCTATCACATTTTGAATTTTTTTATTGAATGAAATTAATAAAAATTTTATTTTCAGAGTTTTTGTGTCACTTTACAAGAATTGATAGCACCATCAAAAATGATGGTCTTTTTTATAATGCGGTACAAATTTTCCGAAATCTTTCGTATTGTTGAAAGACATGAAATTGTAGAAAGTATTGGTATTTTTAACGAGGGTAGGTATATGTGTGAAAATTATGAAATTATTATTATATATATCAAACCTTTCTTTACTCCACAGATTATGGTTTCAATAAAGAGTTACGTTCAAAAGTTGATGAAGTGTTACATAAAACTTGGTTGAGTACACATCGTATGACAAAGTTTTTCATGTTTACATGTTTTTTAACATTTCTTGCTTTCGTTCTAAATGCGATTATTCCGAATGTTTACAATGCCGCTGTAGGTACACCTGAATTTACAGTACAGTTGCGTAAGTTTAGCTATCCGAGTATTTATATTTAACCTATAGTCAGCAAACAAAATATGATGAATATTAATTTTCCATTGGATAATGGCTCATAAGAATTTTTGTTTTAAATTACCCTAGACAGGGGGAAGTCAAAATCACTCCAAAGTGACTATATTTAAGTTGCTTTAAATTGGAGTTTTCAACATTTTCCTTAAATCCATGCGCTCAACGTAAAAGTTATAGAGATACGAGTAGTTTTGTATCATAATCCGGACATAATCAGGATTGATCTAAACAAAACCCTTTGAAAAAATTGAGGCATGGTTATAATTTTTGTCAGTCATTAAGTTGTTTTCGTCTGATAATCGGACTGACTCATATTCATTTCGTTTTGGTGCAGAATCATCTCTGCCACAAGATGTTATCGTTTGTGTAGATCGTGCACTTTATATAATGTGAACACGCTTTAATTCTGTTCTTCCTTATAAGCGGTCATCCAACAAGAAGTGTTATTTTAATTCAATAGAAAAACGCAATGTTTCTTGTGAAAAGTAGTGATATTTTTCTTTTAACCTAAAGTACAAACTCTGAAATTAGTAATAGAATACAATCCTTTCAGACATTTTAAAAAAAAACAAACGGCTAAAGAGAAATCGACAGTAAATTAAAGGATAATGCAGACCTTCCTCAGTGTGGAGAAAACATTATTACAAAAAAGATCTACTCTGACCTACTTTTTATACCCTACACAGAGGGTATATTCACTTTGTCATTCCGTTTGTAACGCATAGAAGGCGGCGTCGCAGGTATAGAAAATTATAAATATTTTTGATCAGCGTCACCACCTGAGTCGATATACCTATGTCCGTCTGTCTGTCTGTCAGTGTGGCTGTCTGTTAAAATCACGTTTACGGGATAACTAAGCAAGCTAATTGAATGAAATTTGGCACACAGGTCACACCTTCTTTCAAGCTGCTAGCATATAAAAATGGGTGAAATCGGTTCACGGCCACGCCTTCCGCCTATACTCTATGTAAATATACCCAAGTCCATTTTGAAAAAAGTTCCTGCGATTTTGATGAAACTTGGTGATTTGGTGAAGATGAGAACAAAATTAAGATTAGGCTAGATTTTAAGTTTGCAAAGGCTCTTAAAGGGGCGTGGCACAGCCCTAAATTTTAGCTTTTATAACGCTATAGCTCGTAAACCGTGCAAGATATTGTGATGAAGTTTGGTACTCGAGTACAGATCTTATGAATCTTGAATAAAGTGGACAGAATTGTAAAAGTGGGCGTGGCACTTCTTAACAATTAAAAATTTGGGTTTCGTACAACTCCAAAATGGCACATACGATTTTCATTAAAATTTTAGGGACGATACCACAGAAAGTAGTCAACAATACAAGCTACGTCAATACACTGAAAAATTTTTTTTAAGGGCGTGGCACAGCCTACAATATTTATAAACGGTATAAAAAGAGAACTAACAATGCAATCGTTATGAAATTTAATAAGGCGGATATACTTGCTAAAAGGTGTCTTCTTGCAAAATTTTGGCACAACTGTGCCGGTGGGTGTGGCACCTCCCATATAAGCGAAATACGTTTAATGCTATAGATAGTGTGCTATGAGAGTAATCTTCATAAAATTTTGTGTAGAGGTGTCGGTTACTTTAAGCTTTGAAATTAAATGAAACATGACAAGATTGCATCAGTGAACGTGGCACCTCCCTCATTAACATAAAGTTGTAAGTGCTATTTTATGTGAACTATTGGAGCAATTGATCTGAAATTTGATGAAAGTGGTTTACTGGGTATTAGGTATATATGAATCAAAAGCTGGAGAAATAGCAAGAGTCAAATTAGTATTGTGGTAAAATTTGGTTTGTTTATTGAATCAAAAGTGGGCGGAATTATAGAAGTGGACGTGTCATATTTCGTATTTTTCATTTCTATTCTATTTTTTTTTTCAACATTTCCCATATTCTTTTGAAATTTTCAACCTTTTGCCTTTCCCCTTCGCTTTCATTCGACATTTTCTTTATTCTTTCGACTTTTTCATCAAATTTTCAGCATTTTTCATATATTTCGACTTATTCAATTTCCTTCAATTTTCTTCAAAGGATTTCATAATTTTTCAACATTTTCATTTTTTTCCAACACTTTTCCACATTTTTGAACCTTTCTACATTATTTTCGACTTATTCAACCTCCTCAACATTTTTTTAACATATATTTAAAAAGTACTTTCAATGCAGTGTCGGGTATGTGAGTTTCGGCCAGGCCGAGGATAACACCTTTACTAGTTTATATTAAATTTAACCCTCTTATTATTTATAATATTTCAGCTTTTGTAGCAAAATTTCCATTTTGGGAAGTACAAGGCATGCACTTTCCAGAATACCACATGGCAATGTTTGTAATGCTTACAGCAGTATATGTCACAGCAACAGGTAAGTTACCTTATGTACATTTATCTTAACTAAAATATTGATGTTATGCAACATTTTGAAATGTCTTTATTATTATTATTATAGCGCGCTTTTTCTTATGATAGGATAAACTTCATTTTTATTTTACTTTTGTCACCAGAAGTATATTCCTTATGAAATTTTATAATAAAAATACACATTTCAATCTTCAGCACTTAGCAACGTCTTTCAAATACCTATTGTATTTCATGGTATTTACAACTTTTCATAAAGTTTTTTACAATATCCCTAATGTTTCTCAAAATATTTTTCTGGGTTCTTTATCTCTTCACGATATCCACAAAATTCTTTCAACATGCGCAATAAGTAGCGAGTGTCTTCGATTCTCTCCGAAATTTCCCCGAATCAGGCATTTCCTGTTTTAGCGATCGATTATCATAGATCAGCGATCGTTTTCACGTTGATCTAAGACGTCTGGTATCGTCGTTTTCGATACCCTGAAAATTCCACTCCAATACTTGGCGGCAGACTTCAGTTCGTGATTTCTGCAACCAATCCATTTCCACTTTCGCAGTTTGATTTGGATGGAAATCGAATCTTGACGGCAACTGGCGACATTAGACACTAGCAGTTGGATTACCAGGTTTTACATCTGTACAAAAGAACTAACTTCAAATTTGACTCAAAGATTTCGAGTTTTGTTGTCGTTGGCACACACGATTATTTCCAGAAATTATAAAGCTGAGCGAATTGCTCGCTTTATTGATTGTAGCACGGTTGTCCTTATTGGTACCACCATCAGGTGTCATCACGCTGTCCAAGTAAGTTAAGTACTTAATACACTACTACTATGCTGAATTCGCTTATCATAAAGCTATATCTGCCACTGGTTGGGCGAATTTCAGTGACCACAGTTGGAACATATATCTGTGCTATTTATCACGTTCTTAGTTCTAAGTAATTTGAAGGCGAGTATTATCTCACAGAGAGGTTGTCAATTCGTTAATGTCTTTGCGACAAATTCGTAGTGTTTTAATTTCATCCACATAATGCTAAAAATTATATTAAATATCACAAAACAAACCTTGAATTTGTACTTATAACGTCCTCCTCCTCCTAAAAATCATATTATAAAAATTTAGTTGCAAATTTTCCCGATTTCCATAGAAATGCTATTAAATATATATTTTCGAAATAGGTGCCGCAGGTTTCGATGGAATTTTTATTGTGTGCACTAAACATGGGGTTTTATGCTTCAAAATTTTAAGAATTTTATTAGAATATAGCACACATCCAGATTTGACAAGGAAGCAACGCGTTGAGTATATGCGCTACTGCATTGAACATTATAATCGCACATTCAAGTATGTATGTCCAGGGCTGGCTTGAGCTATAGCACCCGGGGGTTGGCATTCATTTGTAGGCGGTAGTTACATCTGTACCTCCCCAAAAAATGCAAAGCCGAACTTTCACACCCTCGGCAACAAGGCCAGAGCCGGCCCTGTGTATGTAACAACATAAAATATAATCATTCTGTTTTTATATGAAACATTTAAGATTCTGCGACGATATTAATCAGCTTTTTCGCACTGTGGGCATTATACAGATCTTACTAAGTATGTTGGCACTTGGTATCGTAATGTTTCTTGTCAATTTAGGAGTGGTATGCATATACTTGTGAAGGTCAATTTGTGGAAAGGTATCGAAAATTTAATAACATTTTATTTAAGGATGCAAATGCTAAGACTTTGATAAGAATGGTTTCTTTTTTTGCCAATGCAAATTTACAAGTTTTAATATATTGTTATTACGGCCAAACTGTAACATCGGAGGTAATTTTTGAATAGTAATATTAAAATCCACCCCCTGATTTCCATTTCCATAGAGTGAAAAAACACCAAATGCTTTTTACAATTGTGAGTGGTACAATGAATCTAAGGAATTCAGGGGTCTTGTCAAAATGATGATTCAAAGGACTAATCGTACTTTTTATATGAGAGCATCTGGATTTACGTTTTTGTTGTTGCCTACTTTTGTGGCCGTAAGTTAATAGGATTATTGTCTTTTATTTCATTTATAACAGATATATTTTATATTACAGTTCGTAAGACAGAGTGTGTCCTACTTTTTACTTTTGAAGAATGTTACATAAATTACTTTTAACTTAAATGATGATTCTCTAAGCCATCATCTAATGTTTGTTTGTTACTAAATAGTTTTTTCTATCATTGGTCGCACTATTAAGTTCTCGGGCAATCTTCTGCAAGAGCTTTCCCTGACCTGACATCGGCAGGTCAGGGAAAGCTCTTTTTTAAAAGTAACATTTTTGTTTCGTTGTAAAGAACAAATGTTTCGATTAAATCTGGATTATATATCACCGCACTACTTCTCTAGCATACTCTTGCTCTTCTCTGTCATAAACAGCGGCATTGCTTTTAGCCCATTGGTATCAGAGGTGTAAATATCAAATAACAGTATATAAGAGTATCGATATTGATACCAGTATTTATGTCTATGTAATGGCACGACAACGTACAGGTAAATAACATAAATCTTAAACAGAAAAAAAAAATTTATAAGTCTCCTGCAAAGCGTACAAATATGAAATACACAACAATCTCGGAACCAAAGCTCGAAATAGACGAAACGCAGGATGGCAGACAACAACAAATCAGCCAATCAGAAGCAAAAATGGGAGCAGCATATTTCGGTAACCATCAATCGTTCACCTCCACCTATAAGCACTCGCTATTTTCCACTCCCACAGTGTAGACCACAGTGACTGTCCTCGTGCCCGCCTTCGCTGATGGAGATAACCGAGCTATAAAATCTCTTTAAAAAATACAAAGCTGTAGGCGCACACTAAGTAGTTGGTAAAATTTCAAACTTATCAACCCAGTCTTTATTCAAATTTGGGAAAAAAAACGAAGCCTGAAGAATGACTCCTCGAAACCTTAGTGTAAATCCCATAAAAAGGGACTCTTGCTAAGCTAGAGTTACAGGGGAATCATGATACTGTCAATACTCCCAAGCTCTTGCCAAAGATCCTCCTCAACATAGTCAGCGAAAAAATATAAATAATGCATCCTCAAAGAGTCACTGTTTGATGTGGTTTTCCGCTGGAGAAGTTAATTTGTTTGAAAAGTGTTTCGGTTACTATGGATGGATTGATTTATGATGCCGAAGCCGTGGGTCACATTTAACATATAACATTAGTCGATAATGAAATCAAAATAGTTCTATTAAAATAATTTTTATTCAAATAGTTTTATGGTAAGACTTTTACTGTCACACCCTGTATAAAATGTTTATAGCTGCTAACTCTATGAGGAAACAATTGTGTAAAATTCATTTGATTAAAAATGCAGTGGTGAGGTTAAAGTTGATATTATTTCAGTTCTATAGTGAGCAAAAAAAGTTTTTCATAAATAAAGTAAAAAGTTATTTAAAAATATCACTACAATAGCTTAGGGGCCATCCATAAACTACGTAACCGAAAAAACCTTTTTTTAACCCCTACCCGCTCTATAGTGACGATTCGTGACTTTACTCTATTAACTCCCCCTATTTAATTACGTTGCAGCATGATTTTTAAAAATATTTTCTACTAATGAATTTTAAAATAAAATACATGGATTATTGACAATATTAAACATAAAGCATTACATTTTATATTTTCATAGATATAACATATTTAAAATGAATAAATAATTTTCAATATTTAAATTTCTTCCAAGAAAGGAATTCCCTCATCTACCCAAGAAGGTATATCCTCAATTAAAGTAATATTTTTCTCTATATTTAATTGTTCGTCTCCAAGTTCAACAGATTCTACATCTTCTATATCTTCTACATCGGTCCACTCTGGTGGATCGTCATTCGAAATGATACATACGTTCTCCTGATCGCTTACTCAATATTTTCAAAGGTCGAACTCTAGAAACGCTATCTCCAGATTTATATATTTCTTCTCTAAAATGATACGTGGAGCTTCTAAATTTACTACTTAATCTGGACGTTGAATTTGAAAACTAATTTATATTTTTACAATTTGAAGTCACGTAGTGTTTCGCGAAACCCCCGTCGTTACTTTTCGTAGTATTTTTCATGACCCCCCTATTCCCCCAAATCGGTCACGTAATTTATGGATGGCCCCTTAGTCCTATTTGCATTTAAGGCTTTGTTCTTTTTCCCAACATATTAGTTAATTTTTATATTTTAAATAATTTTGCCTCTATACATAATTGCACTAAATTACTCTTCAAAATGAAGGATCAAACAAAAATGTATCAATATAAAAACTAAGGCTTTTCTTGCACTGAAAACTTTATTCATAATTGCATAAAATTACCTTTGAGAATAAAGAATCAAGCGAATGTGAGAATTTTATTTAAAATAATTGCAGGAAATTTATAATTTATAGTGCTTGTTATTATTGCTAACACTAATCCAAATATGTTTTCTGACACTCTGTTGATTTTATTTCTCATCGGCTATCTCAAAGAATTCATGTATTCAAAATCTTAACAAATGATCATAACGTTATCGTGATACAATGGACATGCCTTCCCATTGAGGCTTTCAACACACGCGCCATAAGATATTGGACCGTAGCTGAAGTTCTTTTGCAAAAACCAAATGGCATAGTATTAAACTGCTTTAGACCTATGACAGTTTTCTTAAGGGTCAAAAGTGATAAACCATGTTGCTCCATATAACGATATCAAAGTTATATCGATTCCGGGTGATAGGCAAACTGCAAATCAAAAAGATATTTTCTTCATTGGAAAGGCACTAACTTACTAAATAGCCCCCATGCAACGCGAAAATTGAATTAAAATGTATTCGATATGATTTTAACTAAAACTAGCAATACTTTCTCTTGTCCTAAAAGTTATAAAAAGTAACATGTAATATTTCATTTCATCAATTAATAATTTACATTAATATGTTAAAAGTTTGTTTCACAAACTGGAGGAGTATATGCCATAGGGAGACCCCAAAAACTAAGTTTTATTTCTAGCGCCATTTACGGAAAGTGTATCAGTTGAATAAGATAAGATCACTACATTTGGTACGGTTCAGGTAGAAATCGCGAGTTAAGCCACAACAAAGTAAAGAAAGTTTTTTGTACGTAGGACAGTACGTTACCATTCTGTTCCTCACTTTTATTTCTGCTTACTATAGTACGGGTTGGTGTTTGAATCAAAGAGCGAAACAAAGAATGTGAGAAGTTAAGTTTGCGATGTGCGATTTGAACGTTACGATAAGGTGCGTAAATATGAAGTTATGGCCGAAAAACAGTACAAAATGCACTTTAAAATTATGGAAAATTCTCTAACAATAGTTCAGTGCAACTAGGAAGTTATATATTTTTTCAAAATAAAAACAAAATTACCTTTCTCGGAGCACCCTCAACTTATATAGCTAATGTTACAACTTTTTAAAACTCAACTTTTTCGCTTTTTTAAACTTCCGTTGAGGAAGCTTATACTACAAGTTTTAGTCATATTAAATTTTATTTTTTGACAAAATTTTGTAGATTTATAGTTTTAGCCAATACTACATTTTTCATAATATGTAATATAAGCAAGCTGTCACGAGATATTATCCAATAAACACAAATGCCAAGCTATCACTGCGAATTTGAGTTTCAGTTTGCTTAAGAATATTGGCTTATGAATACTTCTGCAAAGTAGTGTACCTAAATGTACTTTTAAAGCAATATAAAATACCAAATCCAGTGCGCTTAGTCACTTACAAGTTTTGAAAATGAGGAAACAGGAAGTTTTGCGCTTCAATCAATTGAAAAATCGCAAAAAAGTACAGTCGTTGGTTCTAATGAACTATTTGTACGGAGCCAACATAGCCGAATCGGGATTTAAGAAGAATTTTGTGATCAGTTGGTAAGTTTACGTTAATATTTTGCTTAAAGTTACTTGGCTTTCAAATAACTATTATGTAATTTAGTGTGAATATATTTTTGCTCTTGTTGTGCTATATCGGACTTTATGGCCAGTACCATTTCATAAGAAAACACCTGCATGTTGACGTTGCTGCTGCACTAGAGGTAAAATGTAGAGCTTGAAATTACGAGTTCATATATTTTGGTTGATGATAAATTTTCATTATATTTTTCATAGGGAATATGTACAGCTTTACAGGTTAATATTGGAATAGCAAAAATGTTTCATATCTTAGTGATGCAGTCAAAGTTTCGTGAATTATTTCATATTGCTGAAACGCATCAAATTATTGAGGATATTGAAATTTTGCAAGAAGGTCAGTGTATTGTATTTTTCAGCTTTATTGTCTGAATTTCAGTATTCGAGCATATAGGTTGATTAATTCAAATACTAGATTTGACGCAGATATTGGGACAGCTTCTAGAATCAAACACAAAACTAAGTTTTATTTATTTTCTAATGTTTTTTGTCCTTTATAATGTGTGGTAAATACTATGGAAACATATGTTTTCCAATTATTTATCTAAATGATTTATGAGATATATAACAATATAGAAAATTTTCTTGGTTATATGCAAAAAATTCCAAGGCGCTCGAAATGTATTCAAATATATTCTTTTAATACACATTTCATGGAGTGTCTCTTAGAATACTAATAACTCTATTCTATATTTAAGATTATTCTTTTAAAGAACAGCTACGTAAGGAACTGGAAAGAATTTTAGATACTTCTTGGTTTCATGCACGTGTAGCAAATATAATTTTTATAATAATTGCCATAACCATAATGGGATTTTATATTTTCAATGCCATCATTATGAATAGTTATCATGCTTATATTGGCACTGCCAATTATACCATAGAACTACGTAAGTAATTGAAAAAAGAAAACATTTTTAAACAATACCACGATTCGGCACTAAATAAAAGTTTTTAATTATTTCAGCTTTTCCTGCTATATTTCCATCATGGGTTGGCTATGGCATGAAATTTCCCTACTACCACTTAGAAGTAATCAATCTTGCTGCACTTGTCTACGTTGCTGGAGTATGTAAGTTTTATGTAATAAATAAGTAAGGCAGATATATCGAGAATGGAGAATAAGTTAACACCCAAATTGTGATTGTCCAATAAATACGAAATCGAAAAAATGCAAAAAATTTTATACAATTTGGACATAACAACTAATTGCATGTGAACACATCACAATTTGATGGAAATTCTAGCGATGATTTTGTACAGACAAAATTGGTTTTGAATACATAATACTATGCAAATATGTGTCAGTTTTTTCTTGTGAACGATTTCTGTACATCCCATAGTGACGTTTGAGATGAGTGAGCAACAACAACGCAATGTTGTGGCTATGCTATTAATGCACCCAGCGGCGCCGGAAGACCTATTGCGTGTGTTTAGAACTGAGATTTTCCGATGTGGAATTCAACACAGGTGCCTTTGATTCTCATTTTTTCATCGTACCTAGCCTGCGTCGATTCTGTTCCGAATTTGGCATTCGTATTCGATACATTTTTTTTTAAGTTGGCGCTGCAGTTATTGTCGCGACTGTCTTGATTGAATTTGACGTTTCGATTTATTCTTGAAAGCAATGCTACCACGACGCCAACCAATATGACAACTGGATAAAAAAAAGTATCGAATAGGAACCCTGAATCCAGAACAGAATCGATGCGGATGAGTGTAAGTGAAAGGATTCGCGCTTTGATACACCCAACTCTTTTTTTTTCTACACGGTTGATACGTTCCTCAGAAATCCGTGTAAAAAAAGACCGTGTAAAAAAAAAGCTTAACTAAAAATTTATAGATAAAATACTTTTTTTCACTTATTAAGGTCAGAAATGTTCAAATCTAATTGATAGCACGAACAATTGATAAAATATTGCGAGCTAATAAAATTTAAACACTTTAATTAAGCAATATTTTATGTGAATATCATGCGAACAAAATGTGTAGGTAAGAGTTATCGAATAAGGGGATTTCCCCTACATACATACTACTATGAATGTTCATTTCAGCAATGGTGCCAAGTGTGGTAAAAACAAACATAATTACAAGACAGTGATTTTGAAACCGTACTAGACTAAAAACTTTTTACAAAAAATTTTTTTTTTCAACCGTGTAACTTCAAATCCGTGTAAAAGCAAACCGTGTAAAAAAAGAGTTGGGTGTATATATATAGCCACGCGCTGATTGGTTGATACGGAACAGCAGCCGGACGGTAACTAACTGTTTAGGACAAATGAATTTTCCTTAATAATAGATGTACTTCTGACGCAATAAAAGTTTTTTATGCACATAATAATCACTGAGAACTTTATTGTAGATACCCTACATTCGTTTTTTATAATCATAGTTCTGTAAGACTATCAATCGTCATTTTTAAAATATTATTATTTTCGAACCTCCCCCGCCCCAGCGCGATTCAACGAATTCCACAGGCGCCTTTGGAACGTTTTGGCGTCCCTGAATGCACCAGATCAAGAAAACTATTTCGATTAAATTATTTCAGTGAAAATCTTCTTTTGATTGTTAACTCCTCAGATATAAAGTGTTTTCAGATATAATATACTTAGCTATTGTAAAAATATGTTAAAATTGTTCTCAGCCGCTGCTGGTTTCGATGGAGTTGTCATTGTGCTTACTCAACATGGTCTCGCATGCTATAAAATACTCAACCATTTGTTGGAATATTCTACACATCCATCTTTGTCTAAGAGACAACGTGTTCAATATTTGCAGTATTGCATTAAGCATTATAATCGAACTTTTGAGTTAGTAAATCTTTATGTTTCAGAAATTTCAATTAACAAAAACTATTAATATTTAAGCTACTGTAATGAACTGGATAGTCTCTATCAACACCTCGTTTTTGTACAAATCTCTCTCAGCATGTTGGTTTTGGCCATTGTACTGTATATTGGAAGTGTTGGATTGGTTTGTATATAACGCTCAAAGTATAATATTTCACTAACAATATATTTTAAGGAAGGAAATATAAAGACAGCAATACGCATGATAATGTTCATAAATGCAGTCTGTTTTGAAGTCAGCATCTACAATATTTCTGCACAGTTTATTACTACCGAGGTATGTATTTGATCGGGAAAAAACTATTATTTTTGCTAGAGTGGCTATTTGTCTTGAAGTTTTCGGTATAGTTACGGATTCTGGAACAAGGAAATTAAAGAATCGACTATCGAATAAGAGATGCATTAACTTTACTTTTTTGAATGGAATCATAAAATTAATCCATTTCTTTTACTATCTACTTAAAAACTGGATTCATATCGCTTGAAATTGATCATTCATGCCCAAAGGCAAAATTCATTTTTTATTATAAAAATTAAGATATTTAAGGTTTAAAACGTAAGTTTTACATACGAAATACATATATATATATATATACTATAAGCTTTATCTCGGGTTAGGCCAAGAGCAATATTGTCTCACTAGTTATACAAATATTTTATATCGATCACCAATTGCTTGATCATGAAGTTTCATTTCAGAGTGATAAGGTACCCGTAGCCTTTTACAGATGTGAATGGTATAATGAGTCCAAGGAATTTAAAGATCTGATTAAAATGATGATTCAAAGAAGCAATCGCACATTCTATTTAAATGCATCTTGGTTTACGACATTGTCTGTAGAAACACTGATGGCAGTAAGTAATTGAAGAAAGAACATTTTTGTCAAAGTTATTAATACGTTTCTTTTGCAGTTGATCAAAAATAGCGTATCATATTTTCTACTACTTAAAAGTTTATCAGATGAAGATTAATTGCCTGCGTAGTTCTAATGCTGCTCTACAAAAATGGATGATATGTTCATTTTGGCACAATCAAATGTTTCTTATCCATAGCATTTGCAGTCTTCATTATTGACAATCAAATCAAAACATATCCTCAGTCCAAATCAAAAATAAAGTTACCGTAAAGGTTTTTCTAACACAATCGGCTTAAAATTATTTAACATAGATAAGCGAAATAAAATATTTAAGTCATGAGATCTGGCGGTCTGCTAGCTTCTCTATAATTGCAGCATTTTTTTTATATTTGGTAGCCTAATTTGTTTTAACCTCTTCGAAAATTTTCAGACTTTTCCAACATTTTTCAACTTTTTCATTATTTTCGATATTTTTTCGATATCTTCAATAGATTCCATAGTTCTTCGACGCTTTCAGTGATTTTCAATGGCATCAACATTTTTCAAGCTCTTTCAAGATTTTTCGAGTTTTTCAACATCTCTCAATTTTTCTCAACATTTTCTATAACTTTATTTAACTGAAATGCAATATAACTTTTTTTTTTGGTGTGTGCGAACAGAAAATAATTTATAATTGCTATTTATTTAACTAACAGTTCAATAACTTCTGTGTGTCAAAACACCAAAAAACATTATACTAAGTACAGATAAATAAAGCCAATAAAGCTTACAACGCAACGGCGGCAATAAAATAAGTTCGACAGCCCATGTTCAACGTAGAAATTCGAAAATTGGAACAACAATATCCATCCAATCTATTAATTTCAGTATTTATTGAAACGTTGAGTCTCTGTTAAAGAGCCTTACAAACGTAACGATTCGGTCCAATGTGACCATCCAAAACCGTACTATACTCTGTATTATGTGTGTCGCAGCTCTCAATGCGGTGAAAAAAAAAGAAAGACAATCCTAATATAGAAAAAAAAAAATGTATTAATTACCAAGGAAATCATGCGGCACATTACGGAGATATTCCACAAACAAAAAAAATGAATTAAGAACTCACTTTTTAAATGATACGATATCACATTTAAAAAACCTTTTAACTTTAGATTTTTAGCTAATTGTGCCTTGTAAGTTAAATGGTTTTTTAAATGTGCATTAGCATCATTTAAAAATTCGAGCTCACTATCGTTCTAGAAAAACTTTGATATTTTTGTATAAATAGCAGAACCTGTTTCATTTAAACTGAGTATATAATAAGATATAATGAATAGCAAACTTTTTTTGCGTTTTCAGTTAATTGTTGCAAGTACGTGTATTAGTTTTAGTCTTCTAAGACTTGTGGTATCGCTCAATAATGTACGTCTAACAAATTTGAAATGTAATATATACGACGAAGGAATAGGTGCTTTCCCAGTTTGTCGCCTCAAAGTGATTGGTCGAGACGTGATTGCCTTAAACATACGTGCGACATTGAAAAAAACTCTCTATAAATTTTTTGTAAGTTCTTTCCATAAAGTCAGTGGAAAAAATCAAAATCTAATTTTCATCAAATATTTTTAGGTAAACGTGGCTGTCTTCAAGAAAACGAGTAACTACCAACCATTTCTTATCAACTGCACTTTTGAATTCTGCGAGTTTTTAAAACATCCATCTCGTGTCCCATTTTATAAAATACTATTTGATC
Organism: Meiosimyza decipiens; assembly: GCA_963680825.1. Taxonomy (NCBI): domain Eukaryota; kingdom Metazoa; phylum Arthropoda; class Insecta; order Diptera; family Lauxaniidae; genus Meiosimyza; species Meiosimyza decipiens. The sequence continues at coordinate 82,684,900 of OY804259.1, read as the reverse complement.
AACTCAAACCATACATAAACCTGAATCACTCATGTCCCTATGATGTAAGTAAAAATGAATTTCTAGCATAGAAGAAAGTTGTGTTCAGAGCAAACACTTTCGCTATACTTCATAAAAACTTAAGGGAATATCTTGTTCGTTGAAGCTTTTGAGTTGTTTGATTCTGATTGCTACTTTCTAAATAAGCGTTCGGCTAAGGTTTTTAGACGTTCAAAAGGACATTAAAATACAAAAAAATATGATATCGTCCGAACTATTGCAATCTCTACAACGTCTCGAAAACACTTCTGATTCTCGTTATTTATTGGTGGTACTCGGAACCGAAAGCCGTAAATTTGGTTAGATCTCACCTTCTTGTTTAATATGATCTAATCTTTGTTATACGACTATGTTTTGACAAGTGAATCCGAAAACGAAGCAAACGAATCGGTGCAAGTTTTCTTGTGCCACAAACTGTACGGGCTCTGAATATATGTACATGTGGCCACAAGGAATAGCAGCTAAGCTTGATATTTGATGACAAGGCGAAACAACATAAGTTATGTGTATATTCATGTGACATATACTGTTTCATCTTGTCATAAAATATCGAGTTTAGCTGTTATTTCTTGTGGCTACAGTTATGTATACTGATTAGGGCTTATATATATCTTATGAACTTTAACCCAATATTCCGAAATAAACAAATTACTTATAATTGAAATATTTATCTTCAACAGCATGAACTAATAATAAAAGATCTAGTCGTGACGTCATCTATGTTTAAATTCTTTCCCTTACCGATGGGGGATTATTTATGTGTTGTTAGCGCATATTTAAACAAAACTTTGCAAGCCTCAATTAATACTTACTTCAATATAAATAAGGACTTGTAACTGTTGACTTGTAAGATATATACAGTATGTAGGGTAATTTCGGGTTACATGGCGCCTTTCTTTAACTTCTATAAAAAGGCAATAAATACAGATTTTTTAAGAAAGAAATGTGTAATATCAAACTGGTCAATGCGAAAAATTAAATATACTGTGTTTGCGGACTCTTCAACATCGGCTAACAAAGCTTACTGAAGATATGACGTAGCTGTCATTGAAACTAGTATAAGCAGCTGGTTGCCAATTTTTTGTTCTTTTACGATTGTTAGAGTTATTCTCTGACAATTAATGCATTCTGCGCTTGTAATTTTTTTGTTGCTTTTGCACTAAGCTACTGAACATAATGCTCTGCAAAGTACATATCAAATTTTGCTTTGTTCCAAAAACACAAATAAAGAAAAAAGCATGAATATATTCTTAAATTAATTAGAAACAACAAAAAAAAAAAGAAGTTTTTGAAGTTAAATAAAAATTATTCAGTTGTAAAGTTTATAAAATGCTTTACAGCGCCAAATCACCCGAGACTGAGGGTGATTTTGGCACCTTAAGGGCTTTCTAAGTTATTATTCTCGCAATTGTTGCATGTGTTCACATATGATGTACATTAGGGTGTGCCATTTTAAAGCGACTTTATTTTTTCAACTAAAAAACAAGCTTAAAACTTTCAGAAAGGTGAAAAAGGAAGCCTCTAAAAATTTGAGCTCTAAATATTAACATTTAGAGGTGCCTGTTTCTAACTTTCCATTTTCCATATAAATTACATGGAAAAAAAAAAATTTTTTTTTCTTATTGTTGTAGCTTAACATGAGAGCATTGTAGAAATGAACTGAAACATTATTTTAGTAGGAAATTCAACGCTCTACAAAAAAAAAAAAAAAAAAAATTGATCGATCATTTTAATAGTAACAGTTGCATGATATTAAAATCTGCATAAACTTTACTGTAACTTTAACAAAATTCTCTCTTTTCTTGTATTACAGCTCAAAGAAGCGAAAAAATTAAGCATAAACTTTAGAAAATAATATAATACCTATACAAAGTGCGAAAAAACCCAACGATATTCCATAACAAATTCATAAGCTAAGGTCAAGATCGCACAGTAATGCGATACAGTATAGCTAAGCAATGAAGGATTAAACTCACAGCAGGCGTAGATCATAGCTTTTATTGGTGTTTTCAGTGCTTTTGTAAGCAAGCGGATTACACGTCATCATTGTTAGTAGAAATCTATAATTTTATTTTTAATTTTCAAAAGCCAAAAAACTTAGCTCTTGACTCATGTACCAACACGGGCCAGATCGTAGGGTATATTCAAGATGTTACTTTTTTATACAAAACTTGCCAATGTCAAACTGAGATGCAAACAAAACAACAAACAAAAAATTAAAAAACAAATACAAATAAAGAAATAAAATTTAAAACCAATATTTTCAAGGTCTCGGACATTTCACAAAAAAACAAAAAACATTTGATTTTAGTGACAGACCCAAATACGTTTAGTTCAACTAAGACTAAACATCGGTTTTTTTGCAGTTAATTTTGCAGCTTGTCTATTGGCTGCTTACCATGCAGATTTGAGCACTTGCAACCCAGTAGGAAATGACTTACTAACTTTAACAATAACATATAATTACAATTTTGGCTCATATTACTACAGTATTTGTTACTAACTTCTGAATCACTTAAGTGCTGATATATATTTCATTTAAAAAACCATTCACATTGATTTATTGTACTATCTGAATAACTTTAAAAAGTTTTTCTTAATAATGAATTCTTATAGCCTTGATTTCCTGCTGGGCTTATTAAATGTGTCTCTGTGTCAACTATACTTTGCAATAATAAGCATCTATGTATGTAGTTGGAATAGATCTTTATGCTAATCGCTCTATGAATTTTACAGCCATTTATCTATTGATATTCAAAATAATTTATGCAGTTATTTCATTAATGGTCAGAGAAATATTTCGGTATTCATTATATTTACAAAATTGTTTTAGATGAGGTTTATTTAAGCATTCGTATAGCAACATAGCTACGATTTGATATTTTTAGCCATGAGTTGTTTCTAATATCTTTCGTTGTATGTTTTTCAATAATAAGCAAAGTATTGAACCCAAGATATTTTTTATTTTATTCCAAGCGATGATTCATCTTCTTCTTAGTTTTTGTGATATGCGTTAGCTTGCGGTATATTTTATGTTTTAACATTTAATTTGCCCTCATATCTACACACATCCATAGCCGTTTAAGCTCATGTCAATCACGTGTTTATCCCATGCTGTGAAATGTTGGCTAGACTTACTTTTCTGACATATCACATGCCAGAAAAATAACACATCAAATTATATTCACAATGTCTTACAGCGATTTGTGTTTATTTTTAAAATGTTTCTTATTTGTAACGTGATATCTTTTGAATTTCCACATAAATATTTAGTATCATGACCATTGATCGCTTGTTATTGTTATTCGAACAATTACGATTGAAATTATTTTATTTTACTATTTTTTAAAAATAACGATCTCACGCGCTTATGCCTAATATGAAATGAAAAATTCGGGTTTATATGGGGAGTGTAAAGCCCACTAGAGCAAATCGAATCAGAAATATAACAACAGCACAATCTTCCTAAATAATAATTTTAGTCAGTATAGGTTTCATAAATTTCTGTTTATTTTCAAAGTTCGACTCGCATGGTAGGAGTTCGTCTATAAAAAGAACTATTCGCTTTTGATTGGTAGTATCATTGTCTTGCTGCTTAAATTGTGCTTTATACTTATAAGAAGCTACAAAAAGATAGTTTTGATACAAAACAGAAGTCATTCAAGTGTTTTAAAATCTGCTACACCTGTTTCACGTTGGCGTAATATTGTCTCGTTACGGTAATTTATATTCTCTGTAATGATAAGGAAATAGTTTTTTTATTATTTTACTAAGTTTACTGTTCAGTACAGTGTGTGATAGCGCCATAAAAATTACATAGAACAAAACAAAACAACAAAAAAATCAGCTAATGCTAGTCATACTAGTTTCATCCATTGCTAAATGAAATCATCAGTAACCTTTGAGCCAATTAGTGAGAATTTCTTAGCATGTTATGTTCTCTTTATTTCATAGATTTGTTTAGAGCCTAAGCTTATTCGGTGAACTCCCGATTTATACTACAACTTAACTCGCTGAGAAAGCATGCAACGAAGCGCATGCAACGAAACTGTTATATCAAATGACTTACAAAAAAAAGACACAAAATTTTTGCTTGGTTTAATTTTTTGCTTCGGTTCTCAACGAAGCAATGCAAAAGCAAAAACAAAACAGCACTACATATTGTCATTGCATTGGCTCAAAAGCCACTGATGATTCCATTAAGCAAAGGGTGGAACTTTAGCTTTAGCCTTTTTTTTTGGCGCTTTGTTATTGTATTTTCTATTTTATTTGGTGATATCACTCACTGAATTGACACTCTACATAAAATCACTCTTATGCCTATTTAATAGATGTTCAAAGTACCAAAAAACTATTACGTTGGTGTCGTTTTATCAAGTTTCATCTCATGTTACAGTAAAACATTTATGAATTTCCCGTAAGATTTGAAAAAATCAATATGATAACATTTCAAAATTACCGATTCGATTCATTTCTTGATTAATGAGTTAAGGTGTACTCCAAGGTGTACTCAGCGATCGCTACGGATAACGTGCTAGCTGTAAGATGAAATGATATGTTACTTAGTACTCTACCAAAATGGAGTCGAAATTTGTCTGACGAGGCGTCAACTTTCAAAGTTGTATTAGCGAAGTTACCTTGATTCCATTGATGCATTCATTCAGTCACTGTTATCTCCACAAGCAGATGCTGTTTGTAGCTGCCTAGCCGTTTGTAGTGTGCCTCGGGAGAAGTGGACTAAATGTTAGCTCATCCATTACGATATTGGTAGCTGTTTGTCAATTTTTGTAGTCTTTAAGTTAAGACTTAGTGCTTCATTCGGATTAAGATTTCATAAGCCCACATGCCCTGAAACGCGGCAATACTTTTCCAAAGGTTTCTGATGAGCTGAATTTGAATTTAACGCTCGATTTAATCCATCTGCACGGGTTTCAAAATACTCAAACCTAAAACTGAAAAAAAAATCTAGACATCAGAAAGTACCATTTCGTTGGCTTCAAAGCCCATTTCGATTCGTCTCAAAATATTTTTTTTTTCTTTGGGATATCGCTTGTCGAAATTTATGATTTTGCTGACCATTTGCATTATATTGGTGACATCTATCGCTTTCGATAATGAAAACAACTTATTTATGCGTAAATTCAAGAGAACCATTTTGTATTTTATTATCTTTCTAGGAAGCAATTAAAATTTATTATACAAATATTCTATAAACTACGCAAATATGAAATGTAAAGCTAATTGTTATGCACACCAAAATTTAACTCTCAATTAGCAGTGCATAGAAATTATTAAAATTATTGAATATCAATTACCAAATTTGTTATATGAAAATATTTGCACAAAATGCCTAAGGCTGCCATTTTGGAATGTTTTCATTACCAACTGGAGTGATTTCTAATTTCGCATGATAATACCAAAACAAATTGTGAGCACCAAAAAGTTTAAATCACAACCCAAAATAATAAAAAAAAATAAACCCAAAACATCGATGGAATAGCAAAGGTAGGAATAGCATTTATTAGCAATAAATTTTAAATTTTTGATTAGATGACATCAGACATTTTAAACGCCGGTAGTGGCCAGAACTATGGCAGTCATTTGTTCAAAAACAATTTGCAACTAATAGCTGCCAAAAAATAAAATAACAAATGGACAATAAACTGCATATATCCAAAATTCAAATTGATATATCTACTTAATTTAAATAAATTTCCGCCCGGTAGTCGCCAAGTTTTTAGTTTTTGTTGACTACATCGTTTTAATTTGGAAGTGAATGATTTGGTTTTATCGGACCAGAAACAAATTCAAAACATATTATATGCAGAGCAAAGACCGACCATAAGAATGTGTTACCGTTCACTGGACATGATATAATATAAATTTGTGCGAAAATAAAAACAGTTTGTTTGTCTTTAATTTATGTGCCATTTTAAATTGAAACAATAACAGAATTTAAAATTTATTTATATCTTTCATCAGATTAATTGAAAGCGGAAAGAATTTTGCGAAAAAAGATGCTGCAGAAGTATGCGGAAATTAACTATTTATTAGAACATGAAACTTTAATATATCGTTTAGTTTATTCAACTCCAGCACAGCCGGATGGATTCAAGGATATGTTTACAAGTTTGTATGGGAATTGGAAAATATGCAATTTAATTATTGTTCTCTTTTATAATTTTAATAAACCATACATTTTAATTAAAAATAAATTCAAATTACATGCATTAAGACTTTTTTGTTGTTGTTGCAATAATTGCAAATGTTTTGCAATGAAAATAATCCATAGTTTGCATGAGTCACATGGGTAATGATATCGTTGGAAATTACAATGAGAACCAAATGCAGTTTGATTATAATGTACCATAATTGCAGTTGTTTAATGGTTTTGTTAATTTAAAAAAAATACAGTGAGCACTTTTTACTCCAAAGGTTCTACGAATATCTTCACATTTGAAAGGTTTTATTTAAAATTGATTCTTAAAGTGCATTTTAAAATATTGGCTTATTTGGCAGGAGCCATATCTATCTTACCAAAATCACACATTTAGAGCATTAGTAATGGAAATACTTTTCAGGAAGCTTCCTTTCAGCAGCGTAAAGCAAGAAAACCTTAAGGTGTGAATTCATTTGCAGGTTCCTACTATATAGTGCAAAGCACTGGATACAAAAAATGTGATCATCATATCTTAGTCATATCATATTACACTCAGCGAAAAAAAACATTGCATATTTGGAAAACTCTTTATTTTAACATAAAACTGCAAATTTTAAAGTTCAAAATAGTAAAAATAAAATTTTTTCCGTTTGTTTTTACCACGAACAACTTTAAATTGGTTTTGAACTTTAAAGTATTGAAAGTAACATTTTTTACTTTAATTTAATCGTTAATAACTTCAAGTTGTTATTCAAAATTGCAAAGCATTTGAAATTATGCTTTTTATTTTATATTAAACGCATTGTCACTTTGAATCATTTGTGGAATGACTTTAAATAAACGTTGATTCATTTTGAATCCAAACCAAAAATTTTTCTCTTCCAATTTCGGCTTTGAAGTTAAATCCTAAGTGTTTATGTTTGAATCAATCTTCAAATCATTGATTTCGTCCCTGAGTGTCAGATGTTCTATGCTTTAAGTATACCGTCATTCGAAATAATAATCTATCATTACTAATCGAAACAAGCAAAGTCTGATGACATTGGTAACCGTACACTTACTGGAAATCATATTGTTCAGTGAGACTTTTGTGGTCATCTGAAAAAACACATCATCAAGAACATCCAAAACAAAGACTTCAAAGTATGCGGCAGATCAGACAACGAATTGCGCTACCGGACTTTGGACTTTTGGGCACTTTTTCTGACTGAGAAGAGTCTATTTCTTTATTGTTATCAATTATATGGACATAATAAAGTTAATATAAGAAGGTAAGTCTGAAATAAAACGGGATGCATAGCGCTCTCTAGCACTGATATTCGACAAAAAACGTATTGTCTCGACATCTGTTGCTGTAATTACACGTCACTGTCTCATCGATAGATATGCGGAGAGCTTAAGATGTCGTTATTTTGATTTCTGTAGAAGTGTAGGGATGTTGTGTTGGAAGTAAACCTTTGCTTTGCTTCTGTCGCGCACTTGATAAGGGACGAAAAAACACAATTATCCTTATTCGTTGGCAAGAGGTCTTAGATAAATATCACATACTACTACAATCGATGACCATTTTGACTGTGATTTAGTTCTCAAAACCAACTCCCAATTATACCTAACAAAATTTATTCTAATCTTCATTGAATTTTCATTTATCCAAAATTACATACAAATGAACAAATGTTATTTTTCAATTAAAAAATTTTTATCTTTTTTCTTAGTAAAGTGAAAAACAAATTTCCCTATTTAAGTTGCTATGCGGATATTCAATGCCTACTCCTTCTTTGAGCTGAAAAATATTTTAGGATTAGAAGATACAGTGTATTTAAAATACACTTGAGAAATATTTGTACCAAAAATTATTTACGAAAAATTAATCTTAACAAATTGAAGTCATTTAAAAAGTTATCTTATGTAATAAAAAGCACAATAAATTATACCCCATTGGCGTTAATTAAAAAATTCGAGCTCGACATAAATTCTTAAAAGCGGCTAAGTCTACAACAAAAGCAACAGCCACAGCCACATCCTAAAAAAAAAGCATCGCAATGGCAAAGAGTAGAACCTCGAGCTCACATGTGTTAGCTAACAGTGCAGAATGGTAACATGTAATCCACGGAAAAAAGGCGAGCATAAATTTTGCGCTCATTTTATTGCCTCATCGCCCTCAAGTAAGTCATAAATTATTTTCGCATTTGTGAATTCGCAAACGCCGCGAATAGCAAATAACGAACGCTGAACAAATACAAATGTTCTATGTACGAGTACTAAAAGATACGCGCTACTAAATGCTACTTATTCAAACTTAAAGGTGGACCTCATGTTTTATAATCTCCTTCAATAGATATTGAAGAAAAAAATTTTGTTAAAATATTCAGTTTATTACAAGAAACATATCGAAAGATAATGCCAGTTCGTTGGGTGGGAACTTTGTGCCTTTCTTTTCAAAAGAATTTTTATGTTACCGGCCAAACTAATTTTTAGGATGAACTAGTTTTTCCTATACTAAACTAGTTCATCCGAAGCGTGTTAGGATAAACCAGCTTAGCCTAGGATGAACTGGGGATATTATTTACTTTAACGGTCTCACTCCCGATTTTCTTGAAATTTTAGAATGTAAGGATAGGCGGCAGGCTTTTAGCCGCGGTTCACTATACTTTGTTTACCAAAGGTTTTGCCTTTACAGCGGCGTTTGACATACCACAGTGAACTAAAGCGGCGAAGCCGGTGTTGGACATATTGAAGAACATTAGCCGTGAGTTGCGGCTAAAGGTCGCCCACTTACTCTGATATACTAAAAACTAGTTTGGCCGGTAACGTTTACATTAAAACGTTGTAATAATATGTAATAACGTGAAACTTCGATTATCCGTCATGCACATAACTGATAAGCAAAAAGACGGTTAAACGAAATCAAATTCATTTTTAATGTTATGATAAGTTTGCTTTGATTATTCTTTTTTAAAATAAAAAAACCGATTTGTATTTTATATAACCAAACCAACTTTCTGCAAAAAAATTAGGAAATCATCGTTTCTTTTACTGCTTCTTGAGACCATAATGGAGTGACAGTTAATCAGAGTGACGGATAATAGAGGTTGTACTGCATATTATTGTAAAATCTTAGCTTCTCAATGAACAAGTGCCCTTCGTTATTTAGTTTCTTCTATCAAATAAGGCAGGTTCTGCATTTCATCTTCATGCGAATATGAAGTCAAATCGCAACTTTTTCATAAATGGTGCACTAACAGTTTCACTTTTCCGAAGCGAAATTGCCTTTAAATGTGGAAAGTTTTTTCGATAAAACTGTCTATATTCTTTAGGCTATGACCAGAAAAGACAACTATGTTCACAATCATAACGTGGACAAGACCCATGTTGGAAGAAAGAAAACTTAAATTCTCCAGATGTGGAGAGTTCATATACTTTTGATTCATAGAAGGTTGTACTGTATTCGCTGCTGTGGATCTGCTGCTATGTATATTTTATCACTATCCACGGAGGTATTATCTAAGCTAAACATACAATTTCAACGAAACTGAATATAAACTGCGTCGGGAAGGCAATACATTCCTTGTCATTGGATCAACTCATGCCGTATGTAATAATAGTTAGGTGGAGAGCCCGCTATAGACAAGCCGCTTGAAAGATTACAGAATCGGATGGATATATATATATAATGCCGGTTGCGGCATTGTACTTGAAATGGCTGGTAAGCTTTTCTGGCCAAACCAAAAATCTCTAAGAATTTTGGGTAAAAAACATTCAGTCCATTGCGTGCATTTACTCTGAACTTACAAAAACTATGAAAAGTCTCCTAAAAATTTTTAAAATTTCTACCAATATGTGCGTTTTCTGAAAATTTGACATTCTTAAATCACTAACAACAAAGATTTCACTCTAAACGCACTTTTTTTTGGGTGGCTGTTTTGATTCCAACCACCACTAAGATTGTGTAGTAAAATTGAGAAATGTGATCCACTCTAATACTCAACTATACTTGTCAAGTACGCAAGCAAATTTGTTGAAACAGCAGTGAAAAATATTTAAAAAAAAATTACTCGAAAAAAAAGAAAAAGGATTTTTATCCTTTTGTTATTCATTCATTCTGAGCTGTGAAACACTTGCGCATTTTAATTAGAAACAAAGTAGCGACAACAAAAACAAGAATGCCGACAATTAAAGCCTTTGCCCGCACCTACGGTTTCACGTACTGTCAAACTTGCATCCTACTCCGTATTTTTATTTGCAATTTGTTCATGTGGAATATGCGAGCTAACTACTATACCATAGATAAAAATTGCCGGCAGGGATACCAAGTGGTTCGTTTTTTTTTGTAAAAACATTAAATTATTAAGCTAAAACCGAGTACAATCCAAAATGATTGTTGTAAAATAAAGTGATAGTGACATAATTCTTCTCGGAACGTTGCTTATGAAAGATTCATTAATATATCACTTACAAGAAGTTTTGTCCAAACTGTCCCCATATTCATTTACTTGCGCAATACACAAAAGTTTTATTGAAGCTGGCATTCCTGGTATCAGATTGCAAAAAAATTAGTTGGAACGAAACTCAAATGTTGTGCCAAGTAGGGTGTGTGTTAAAGCCTGAAAGCATCGTTTGAATGAGAAATAAAATAAAATGAAACAGCCAACAATGGAAAAAAAATTATGTCGTTTAATTTATTAACCATTCCATATAGCGGCCACATTCATTCATCCTACAGTGTAGGCGCGCGCGCTTAATTCGCACTCAGCTGACATAATTTCAGTCAGTACGAATTGTAGTAATAACGAGGTCATTGGCAGGCAAAAAGTGAACGGGATACGGTGCTGCATCAACCATTTTACGTGACCTTCTGCCAAGACTACTGAGCCAGAGGGCAGCACGCGCACATTCCATGCTCCATATGTTAGTCTCTTGCGTAGCATTTGTCAGGATATGGATTAAAAGTGTATCCTTGAAAGCGGATTACAAACGCATGCATTGCGAAAAGTAACGGAAATGAAATTAATTTGTAATTGGAATTAAGCTCTAGGTTGAACAAATATTATGAGCAAATCTGTGAGGGATATCAGTGGTAATTGCTTGGTCGTTACTTGCTATCAGAGTATATTTTATTAAAAATATTGTACAACACAAAGAAAATAAACTAAAGAACTTAAATACTTGAACTAATTGCAATAGCACTTAACCATTATTGGGCTTCAAACGACGTTTCTATATTCCTGCTTCTAATGTCCTTAAATATTTACCATTTAATCTTAGCTGAGGCTTTACTCCAGCTGTTAATGCAAATAGAATCAGAAGCCAAATTCTATTATTTCGTTTTAATTTATGCATTACATTTCATTTGGCTAAGAGATTTTAATTATTTATTTAAAGAGATTCTTCTTCGGCCATCTTAAGCCGCTCGCAAACATGACTTCCATAAACCACAACATTTATTATGCCGTTTATACTAAGCCACAAAATTACCGCTTCCACTATACGCTGCAATGCTGCAGCTATGGAAATTACATTGTTAAGATGTCAAATTTGTTCAGATTATTATGCCCAAGACGTATACCGCAACTAGTTAAAAATGTTCAAAAGCAGCAGCTTCAAGTTCAAATCTCCTAAGTTGATACGTACCTGTTTCAACGGGTTTGTTCACCTTATGGTGCTACTACACAAATCGACAAAATAACAGTGACGTAGATAAAAATTATTAGCGCGGCAAGTAATAAGAATACTGCAAGGAAAATTTGTATGTGCTATAGTAAGCCTCTATGGTGTCCAGGAAATATGGTTCGATTAATTAAATCATCTTAGTAATGAAACAATTCCGCATCAATATCATGAATTAAGATTATAACAAAGTATTAATCGTCCTTGGCGATCTCTAAATATTCAAAATCAGAATATCCTTGAAGTTGGATTTGCCTTTATGTAACGGGTGATTTTTTGAGCGTTTTGTTTTCTGATTTTTGACGTACTTATTGAGCCAAAAATGAACTTTATCGCTTAAGAAAATTTTTCGATAAAAAATCTGTGAAACACATTTTTCACAGAGCACGAGTTTTGATATTAAAATTCAATGATTTCCAAATGCTGTTCGTTTGTAAGTCTATTCATAATGAAATGACAAACCTTATTGAGTATTTTTGCGTTGACACATGTTACAAATCACGCGTGGGGTGTCAAAAAATTTACACTGGAAAAACAAATAGCAAAAAAATCACCCATTATATAATTTTTGGTCCGTCTGTTAGCTATCGTATAACTACTTAACGACTTGACACATATTTTTTTTTAAAGATGTTTCTTATGGTCTTTATAAAGTTCTTAGCATATTTCGTTTTAGAAGAAAATGTTCGATGACAGGTCCTTATATAAGAGAAAATCAAATCCGTCATTTCTCATCAACTATTTGATGGACATGGATGAGTAATTATACATATATAAAAGTTACTATCAAAAGTAAGCTTTATTAAAAAAAAACTGTGCACTAACATACCTCCCAAATGGGAAAAGCCGAACACCGTTTGCATGCGCATCTGAACTCGCGAACTACTCAACGAAATTTCATAAGTCATTTTAAAATGCTTTTTATGGTCTGTGGAAGGTTTTTATTTAAGTTTTATTTAGAAAAATAGGAGATGACACGCCCCTTCCATATTAAACTCAGCATATCTCAACAAATATTTGATGTAGATGAATAAGACTTGTTAAAGTAAATTTCAATAAAAAATCGCCGGTGTAGCGCCTACCATATGAGTAAAAACCGAAATCCGTTCGTTTGCTGTATATACTGACGAACTACTGAACGGATTCTTATATTTTTTTTCTAAATGTTCCTTTAATTGACAAGAGATATAGGCACCCCCATACTCACTACGCTTCTGAATTTATCGATAAATTTTCGTTGCATAAATTAATTTTTGAACCTGAACCTAAACACTAGTGCTGCTGTAAAAGTAGGTCAAAGATCAATGAAATGATGCTGCTGGTGTTGCTTTTCGTTGCCGCATTTGAATTCTTAATTTCACAACTTTTAGGTCGGAACCAACTGCCTACAAATTCTGCTTAGTTTGGTCACAGCGTTTTATCATTTAAATATTAATTTGTTGCCATATTTGTAATAACGATTTTAAAAGAAATAAATTATTCTCCATTTCTGTTTACATTTTCATAAAAGTATAATTTTATTCATAACTTAATGAAAACAAAAGTGAAAACTTGTTTTTTGTTCTGGCGCATATTAAAGTGCCTGGCATTTGATAGTGTTGGCTGTTTTTTGCTGCTTCTTCTTCTGCATTTGAGCCAACTTGACTTATAGTGTGTTAGTCTTGGCACTATGTTAATTTAGGTCAGTTATGTCACATGTGAGAAAAAAAGTTTTGTAATTTTTTTGTTTTGAAAAATTTACATAATTTTTAAATTTAGAATTTTGACTTGAGGTCGTCTTGGTTTTTGATGCTTTTTATTTAAAACAAAAAAAGTTAAGTTGTCTTACATTGTTGCAGGCTTTGAGAAATTCTTAATTACATCAACTTATTTGCAAACATTTCCATGACATAACAAAACTCTTGCTTTATCCTTAAGTACTGCAAGCCATATGACATTGAGAGTTCCTTTAGCTCAACTAGTACAGCTATTGAAAATTTTAAGAAATGAAAGTGTCTTTAAGCTGTCAGCAAAACGCAACGCACGAAACCAATTGAAAGTTTTTTTATATTCATAAAGATTTTGGATTTTTGATTTAAGAATATGTATATGGCCTTAAAAAAACTTCATTTGTGATAAAACAAAAAATATGGTAGGGAGAATGTGCTACTTTATTAAGCAAAATGAGCGAACAAGGCAACGAAAGAGATGTAGCAAGAAACTGAATTACATGCGGCTACATGAGTTAGGGTAAGAAACATACGCCGAGAAAAAAAGATATCAAAAACTAAGAAACTACGTTGAATATAACAGTTAAGAAGTTCGGAAAGTTTTTTGACCATGTGATATCTTCAAAATACAGTGGAGTTTCGATTATCCGTCAGGCACGGGACCAGCAGCATGACGGATAATCGAATAGACGGATAATCGAATATATGGCAAAATTTTGATTTAATTCTGTAAGGTGATGCTAGAATACATGGTATTGAATATATATACATATGTACTGTAGTACAAAAACTCAAGAAAATTGGCAACGCAAGAAAAAAGGAAACAAAAAATGTTGATTTGTCATTTTCGTATTTAATTATGGAATAAAAAATCAAGGTTACAATCGAATCAAGATGTTTTAGTGAAAAAAATCGTCACTTTTGTTTGCTTAGCAACAGCTTGAGAATTTGCAACGGCCAAATATCTCATTCTTCGTAAAATCATCGCATCAGTTTGATTGGCGTCATTTTGCCGTGCATACCAAACCATAAATTTTACGTCAGCAATTGATAACAATCATCCCCATCGTCACAAAGTAAACATTCGTTAATTTCCTGTTGATTTTGCAAGCCTAACACAGCAGCTGATTCAGCCAAAATTTCACTTTTCGAGTCAGGATACAATTTATTCCATGATCTTGACAGTGTTTTCTTAGAAACTTCAGCCCAAGCATCAGATGCATTATCGGCAGCATTTTTCAAATTGTAGGCTTTCCAGTATTCTTTCAAGGAAACATCTACTTCCATAACAAAACCTTGGATGAACTTCTTTCGGTATTGTCACTTGAAAGTCTCGATAGCCGCTTGAACCATTGGTTGCATTTTCTATGTACTGTTTGCTGGTAAAAAGTAACACGTAATTTGTCTATCGTCACTTTGCAATAAATTGGCTGATGCATTACCTAGCACAAGAATGACTTTTGGTGGTAAATTCTTTGACTTCATATCGCGTTGAACGTATCGAACGAACAGCGAAATTTTTATCTCCGAATTTCGTAAACAAAATTTCTGACAGTAAGCAGAATCGAAACAAAACGAAAAAAAAAAATTTTGCTGACAAAATGTGACGGTTAATCGGAGTGATGGTTAATCGGGAGATGAATAATCGAGACTCCACTGTACTGTTCTTTCTAGTGACATAGTGATCTGCAATGCAAAAGTTATTATTTTATTTTAATTAACTGCAGATCTTAATATCTTATTCATCTAGTTTTTGAATACCAACCAGTTTCATTTCCCTTCTGTTAATCCCGAGTTGTCTCACTTCGCTGTCCCAACTATTCCACTCCCCGGAATGGTGCAGTCTCTATGCTCCACTTTCGTGGTACTTAGCTGAATTTCGAGTGGCTTTTTGTTTGATAAGCTAAGAAAATTTGATATCAATGGGGCGTTCTTCGTCAGAAAGGTCCTGCACATTTTTCTTTTTAATTTCTAATATCTGTGCGGGGTCTTAAAATTTTCGTACGACTTTTCTTCTTAAAGCTTGTGATCTTTTAACAAAATTCAAAATGGCGGCTACAACGAATAAGATCAAATATGATATAAAAAAGGTGAAATATTTTTTAGTAAGAATCGCACTGAGTAAAAAGTTCTAGGAATTGGAATTGGAATATTTTTTTTAAATTTATTGTAAGAGATTTTTTTTTTCTAAGACGTCATAAATCATTTTCGTGGAACGCACTGCGTCCATGTGATCTATATACTATGATAGTGCGCGAAATTTTTTTTATTTAGAGTTTACTTAGTGTAAAGATAACATTTTAAACGTTTCAGGGACATATTCGATGTAATTTTTGAGACCGCAGTTAGCATTCAGAGTCGCCGCTGCTTACCACAATTCCACATGACACTGTTTTTCAGAATCTTCATAAAAAAAAGCCCTCTGGATACAATTTGTGGAAGTTTTTACTATCTGGATGGGCTTATGTAAATCTGATGGTATAAAATCAAATATTGCCGCCTGATAGTTAGAAATCAATTTGATGGCAGTCCATTACTTGCTTACATAACAGCTAGCAGTTATAGATCAGTTAATGATATTCCGTTATGACAAAGCTTTTCGAAATTTTTGGACATACACCGATGGTATATTGGGTAATAGACTTGTATCCAAACATAATTGAATGATTAGCGAGATCACTTGTGATTGTGTACAATGGCGCTACTGGAATTTTCTGCTTCGACAACTAAATTAGGGCATGGTAACTACATATATCTCAGGAAGAAGGATTCTTATAAGGCAAGCACTCGATATAGACAATTTCACTACGTCGGGCATGTTGTTTTCGTGTCGCATGCATTTTCACAAAGAAATACTAACAGAAGTTTGTGTGTATTAAAACCTATTTAATAGTGTGTTCCAACTTACATAAGTTCTAATTAAGCGATAATATACGTAACAACTTTAAATTATCAAATAAGTCAAAATTGTTTAAAAGTCTCAAATGGATGGAAATATAAAGTCGTTCCTTCTCTAGACAGTCTTCCTCAAAGATATTATATAAGGAAGACAGAATCATTGCTCAATAGATTAATGGATCTCTAACACCAGACATGATTTCAAATGCACTTATGTATATAAGTTTTCATCACGTTTTTTTCCAAGTGTAACAATGTGTAAATGGGGGTAAAAAACGGTGAAACATGGCTGTGTGAATGTCAAACGTCTGCTTATAACTAGATTGGCAGCACTTTTTTTGATGCGTTTCGACCCAAATTGCGGGTGTATATATGCGTGTGTGTGTATATTTGGGTTTATGTGCGTTTTTCGTCGTGTTATCAATATTATTTTCATGGTATATTTTTTGGCGTTTTTTTTTGTAGAGACAAAATAAAAAGGAAGAAAAACAAAATACCAATGTAATCAAAAACTCATTGTGTTGTAAAGTTGACAGTGTGGGGGCGTGAATGGCTATGTAGTTGAAAAGAAAAAGATGAAAACGCTTGCAAGCGAACAAGTATAACATTTGTACGAAGTGCTTTCATGTATCAATGTATATGTACTTTATGTGCGCTCGCACGCTCGTATACACTAGATACTTGTCAAAGTCTTTTAATAACTTTTTGTAAAGTTGATTTTGATAAAAGAGATAAAAGTATTACGACGGTACAACAGCTGAGATGAAGGAACAACAGCAAGCAACACGAGAGCAAAAAAGTACAACTCATGGCACATAATGACCATAACATTTTACAAGATTTTTTTGAAACACTACACCACAGTAATCTGTCCCCTTGTAGAGATGTCATTATTTGTCATAAATGTGTTAAACTTTGTTTTTGCTCAAAGAGTGGGGCGGTACTTCAATGAAGTAAAGCTGTGTCATTGGAAGTGCTGCAATTTTTAGTTATGACGCAATATTTGATGATTTCTTCGAGTTTAAATGGTCCATCAAGCGGGTGTTTACGCTTAAAAAGTTTTTACTTGTGTGAAAAATTAAAAAGAAATTTAAACGGATGAACGGATCAAAGTTTTCTATTGATGAAAAGATAAGATGCAGAAATGTTGTGTTAAATGTGACTGCTTATGAGGAAGCGGATTTAAGCTTCTCGGACGATTCTCCAGGATACTTACAAATCAAAATTGCCATTTTTGGGTTTCCATCGATTAGCTTCCTATTATCTGTCCGACCACGAGGTGTACACGTTCACAAACATGACCGAAGATAACTTTAATAACACCTTAGAGAACGCGCGTGATAAAGATCACAATTTTCGACTGGAATTTCATAACCTGGTGCTCTACTTAGTTCCAGTTTTTGGTTCGCAAAGTAATTTTTTTCAGGTGCGCTAATGTTAATAAGCCTGGTGCAAGTATTTATGGTGTTTTTCTATTTGTAACGGTGCACTTTAATGTGTTCATTCAATTGAAGATTTTGCTTACTGCCATCAGCACCGAAATCTCAAAATGCCAACGTCAATAGGCTGCTCTTCCTTAGGTATCAAGTTACCGTATGCCTGGGATTGTGAATGAAAATGGCGTTTCATATTGGAAGTTTTTCGGTAGATGGTTATCTTCTTAGTTGGCCAAGACCGTGATTACGTGAAATGTTCCATGTTGCTATTGTTCGAGCCAATTTGAGCATTACTATCGATTTTGAATTTCAAGTTAACTTGCTGAAGGATTCGTTTCTTTTCCCGGGTATTGCAACTTCTGTCAGAGCATAAGACTACGCTATTTATATTTTGAAGCAGTAACTCACTGATATATTCCAAGTGAAGATCGGCTGCCACTCTATGAGCAATTATGATCGTAACGACGGCTGTGGCTACAGCTACAGCTACGGCTACGAAGGCGACTCCTGGAACGTCTGCACCTACGTTTGCTACGCCTACAGCGACTGCGTTTCCGACGGCGACTATTTTTCGTCTTCCTGCTGCTTACAGTTGTGTTTCGTATTATTATTATGATAACAAACACAAAAAAAAGTATAAAAATTTAAATTTCCATTTGGAGTGTTCTATTAAAAAATCTTGAATGTTCTTTATGCTCAAAAAAATATATCGAATGAGCAAATTTTAAATTTTTTGACAAATAAATTTTTATCAATCGACTTTTCATTTCAAGTTTACTTAGATTTTTGGAGTTTACTTTTCGCAAAGTATTTTTTGTTGGAGTTTTTTAAAGAAATCTCGATTTCTAATTATCTTGCTTTATAATGGCACCACCAGAAGATCCAGTAATTGATCTTGGATTCAGTTATGAGGGTGGCTAAGTTACAGAATTTAAGAAGGTGGGTAACATCCACCAAATGCATTCAATATGTATATAAAACACTAGATAAGGTGTTATCTTTGGCCACCTTTGACTGCCAAAGTTAGAAAACTTAGTATATCTTGGCACTTAAGAAACAATTGTTGCAAAAAATGATACATGAATATATGTACATTTCTTGCAGCAAATACATTGCTAATTTGGGCGGGATTAAAAAAAAAATGGTTATAATGCTACGTCTTAGCTGTTATGGCAGTTATAGTTGCAAGCTTTTGTGCACGTACCGAATTAAATTAAAACAGTATATACGCTGGCTGGGCTGAATTGAAAAATATAGATGATACATATATTTATGTAAAAGTACCAATCGATATCGAAATCCGAGTATCCATAATATTGAATGGTTATGACATTTCTTTGAGCATTTGCACTCTTACACAGATACATTTATACTAATAAACATACTAACATAAACACAACAGTGATTACAAATAGAATTTTCCACTTTTGTAAGTCCTGTAACATCCGAATGTCGCAAAGATAAGACAACAAACAGAATTTATAACTTTACTTAATGTGCCCCCAAAACCCAGAACTGATACGAGCGCCTACTACCAAATGTAACAAGTAGGCAACGGAGCCTATTACATTCTTGCTAGGCAGCACTTTGCTCAAGTGCCATTTTAATGGGCACTAAAAGAAATTGCGCTGCAAAATAAATAAGATTTCATAATAAAAAGAATGAAGAAAATAAAGTGCAGAAGCAGAAGGCAACAACAACAAAAATGTCGTATTTTATTTGTTAAATTCTAAACTGTTTGTTTGTCGGAATATTAAAATTTATCGCACATACACTTTTGCTAGTGTAATGCCGTTTATTGTCATTTAAACAATTTAGCCAGACTTATTTTAGTACCAAAGGGACAAACTTGTACTGGCAATGCTACTGTCAATTAAGAATCACTTCGACGCGCACTGGAAACTTATTAAAAAAGGCTATTTTATTATTACTCTTAAAATAGTTATATCCATTTGTAGATAATGCAAATAATTCAGGATCATGAATAAATAACTCGATGTTTTTCTAAGTTAATAAGTGCGTTGATAAGTGCTTTGAATAAAAATAAATGAGGAGCAGCAGAACAAAACTTTATATATCCACTTTTGAACGATATTAAATCAACGGTGCTACTCATCAAACATCATGGATTAAATATTTAAAAATGCATTTTTTGAATGTGCTCAGAATAGAAGCCAACAAATCCGATATAACAAATGGAAAAAGTATTTTTGTGATTTCCTTAGAATCCCTTGAGATAGTTAACTTATGACAATATTGTGGATCAAAACTGGATAAGTCTTATTTTTAAGGTTTTTTAGCTAGCAATTCTGCTGCATTTCTAATTGACGTCGCTCCAGAGCGCCGCACAATATGAATGAAAATACTAAGAATATCTCGAATGATTCGAATTACTCGAATGATGAACTGGCATGGTACATAAACATACTCCATTTATATGGTATATCTCAATAACTTGAAATTTAGATCTGGTTTTTTTACCACAATTGTAAAAACTAAGCTACCATGTTGAATTTATTGAATGATTTAACAGATGATTTTCAACCATTTTCTTATATAATTTCACAAACGAGGGTTTTAATCAGTGATGGCATATGGGCTTTGTGGAAATGTACTGAATCGAAACTTTAGATATAGCTTTTAGAGGCCGAATAAACATTTTTGTTTTGAGCATCCACTTTTACTAAAATATACAAAAAAGATGATCACTTTTGCCATCTCAAAACCGCTAACAAAATGAGATATATTTCTTGAATTACAAAATCTACACATTGCGATTATTTTAATTTTTCATTAGCTAAGAGTTAGCACTATAAATTATCCAAATGATTCGAAAATGTACTGAAAATGTCCTGAAAATTGGCCGAATGTGTTAAAAATGCCGAATGTATTAAAAACTTGTCGAATGTGTTGGCAATGATTTTTCAGGGAGCAAATGTATCGAAAAAAGTACAAGTGTATCGAAAATTCCATCACCGGTTATAAGTAAACATTTTTTTCTTATGTTTGAAATACTCTTATTTCTTATTTTAGTCTATTGTTTTATTTATGCTCATGTAATAAAATACAAAAATTTTCATATAGTTTTTTGTTTACTTGAATCAGAATATGTCTTTTATTGAGGGTCTTCATGCAGAGAATCTGAGTCCGGTGCACCATTCTTCTCTTTAGAGAAGAACGATAAAAAATGCTAGTTCTCATGTCACAGGCTGGTAAGGGAGGATGCTCCTTCATACACATTAGCAAATAGATGTACCCATCGTGGTCGTAACAGCATTGCAAATTGAAGAAAGTGAAGTTTGTCTAAAAAGCTCTACTTTTTAAGAAGTGGTTGACCAAGCACAGAATCTGATAGTTGACGCCAAAGGAGTTTTGTTGATTGACTATATACAAATTGGCAGAACATAAACAGAAGAAGATTATTGCAACCTTTTGGACCAGCTGTATGCAAAAATTTGTGAGGAACGACATGCTTTAGCGAAGAACAAAATCATCTATCATTATAACAATTCTTCTTCTTACAAATGATTTTTAACCGGCTCTTTACTGACAAAATTGAAATACGAATTCACCACGCCTTATTCACCAGACATGGCTCCTTTTGACTTCCATTTACTCCAACAGCACAAGGCACTTCGGCGTGGAATACATTTTTCATCGAATAAAGAAGGAAATGCTGACGCAGAGAAGTAATTTGAAGGCCTTTCGGAAAACCCTTTCAGAGATGGGAAACGTTAATGAAAGAATGGCTAGAGATTATGAAAGTTAAGGAAGATTATATTGAAGTATCAAACATATTTAAAACCAAACTCATAGGCTTGAAACTTATTGACTAGCCTAGTAGTTTACAATATCCAAAAATGCGCTACAGGCATAAATGTGAGTGATTCAACCAAGCTATCTTCTTGAGTTTTCTGCTGTTCTTAAAGCTTAATTTTTTCTAGAGTGAAAGCATCCAATTCCCTTAGTTTAAGAAATTAACTCTACGAGCGCAATAATTGTGAGAGTGCAGCTGTAGCTGTTTTTTCTTCACTCTTAACCTTAAGGTTTGAGTGTGACTTTTACATCTTGCAGTTGGCATTTACAAGTGGCTTATAAAACATCAGATGAGACATTAATTTTTTTTGGTTAGCGCGTGGCGTCATATTTTGAATCTGACCATTTATCGATCAAAAAGGAAAAATTTTAAAAAACTGAACAACAAACGTTGTCAATGGTTCAACGGCTAATTCACATCCAAACACTTGCAGGCTTTTATGGCGACGATAGCTATAATAATTATCACAATTTTCACGTAAACTTCAAATCAGCAATGTTGCTGACATATCAAATTTCCTCAATTTCAAACTTTTTTCAAGATAACATAATGACGTCATGACACATTTGCATATCTACAAATACATTGTAATGTTTTACTGACACATTTACTAGGTATTGAACTCAAACTTGAATTGACATTTACTAGGTATTGAACTCAAACTTGAATTGACGTTAATGCCACCCACAAAGACGCACACAGTATTTTGCAAAACATTTTCCGATCTCCGTGCAATGAGTTTTAAATAGTTAACAGTCATTAATAAATTACCTCGAAGTGCTACCATTACAAAATTCAAATAAACACCACGTATACCCAGTGTCGCCGAGAGGCTGAATTAATATTTGTTTCGAATGGATCTTTAGTTAAGAATTTCTACTCCTGAAGCGTTCTTTACAATGATATAGCTTTACAGCTTCTGAGCATTCTTAAAGTTTCGAAAATAGGTCTGAGTCCTATCCCACTTATACGTAAGTTCTCTGCAAAGCTATAAATAAGCGAATTTCAACAGAAGTAAAGCTGTGCTATTTATCTGACCAGTGCAGTAAGGTCGCATTTTGTTTCTCAAGGTCAGAACTATATATAGTATATAAGAAAAAGTTTTAGCACATTTCTCATTCGACATGATTAACTCCCGTTTTCAGATTTTCTCTCGCCGGCTCTGCGTACACAACAACAGCATCAATAACAATAACTACAAGCAAATTGTACATGACAATCCACAGTTAAGAGTGTGAAGGGAATGACGGCAATTGCGACATCTGTCTTATGATGAGTGAACAAAGTTTGAATTGAAGACATTTTCTAAAATAAATTTTGCACGTGACTAAAAAAAAAGTACAAAGTAAGTGAAACATGGGAAGAATTTATAACCCTCACACCAAACGCATAAGACCTCAAAGAAGGTAGAGAGCTTTTCACGTTAAAGATATGCTAAAGATTTACACCCGCATGTTGGACTATTGATTGAAAAGGCTATAAAAAATTGTCATGTATGCTTAGGACAAACACATAAACGACAACATAATGCATGCGTGTTGGTAAAGGTGCGAAAATTTCACGTACGAATAAGTAACTCGTACAAGGGTACTAGGCCATTACTTCAACGCAACAACCCACAAATATATGTATCTACAGGTACTTACACATGTAGAGTAAAGCATTACCCAGTAGGGAGTGGCTTAAACTTTGATTGGCTTCTAAAAATTTAAGCATTGCAAAGTAATTTAAATGGAACAGAGAAACAGATTTTAAGTTTATGCTATTTTAAGTCTTGTTAATTATCATAAATGTTGTTTAATATCAGATAGCTAACCTTCGTAATTTAGACGAACATCAGTCAGATATTCACTTCTAAATTGTTGTTCTGTCTATTTAAATAAATTTTGCACTTGTTTCATAACAGCGATATCTCGACTATATCTAACTACTCATTTCTAAGGCTAATATGAAGAAGCATTAATACGTTTTTCCAACGCTATATCTACACAAAACTGTACCAAATTTTAAAAGGTCGTGTTCGAGGAACACTTTCACTTTAGTTGAAAAATGTTCGATTGTTTTCAGCTATTATATTGTAATCGCAGCTGCTGTTCCCTACTAGGTGTGTTTGCTAGCTTAGGTTGATATGTGCACAAGTATATCAAATCAACACAGTAGTAGCATTTTCATATGTATTCCCAAAAGTACTTTCAATTTCGTATTTCAATTTTCAACGTGTATTTTTCCGGTCGGTGGCTATCGTATCGCATTGCGTCTTAAACCTGCTGCTGGTGGTTAATCCACGTACAAAAGCCACTGCTAACAGCCTCATACATATATCCATTATTACTTCTCCTATCTCGTCAATCTCTCGTAGTATTTTTGCTGGTAGAAAAGTAAATTATTTGTACAATTACAAAAAGAAAAAAAGAAAAAGTTGTGATCACGCTTCATATGGGCTCATAAAAGGACACAAAACTTACACAATTATGAAGGCGAATTCTCAAGAGAAGTAATTTCAAAAACGAAATGCCAAAGTGAGTAAAATGAGCGAAGTGCTGCTGCTGCTGTTTTGACAACTAAAGTGAAGTAGGCACATTTTTAAAACTTACTCCTACATAAGGTTAGCAACATATTATTAATTTTTTTCTTCTGTAAAAGTGAATTTCACATAATAAAACGTACGTGTAATCCTTATAGAAGTTGTCAACATGTGTTCATATGTATGTCAGAGTAGTTCCGAAAAAGTCGGATTTTCTGATGCTATGTTTTCGTGCTCGTACGTGAGCTAGTATTAAAGGTAACCAGCTGGAAGGAAGTATGGAAAAAATATGTGCACGTGTACGCCCCCTTTAGCAAGCATATGAATGTCGGCTTTTTCATTCTTTTCTACAGAGAATCTTAAATAAAATGTTGTTTCTAACGTGATAAAGAAACGTAAATTTGTTGGAATGAAGTTAAGAAAACATCGAAAATAAATGTCAACTATAGGGTTGTTTTTTCTTCCTTTAGGGAGCTTTTATGTGAAGTTTAATTTTTGATTCAAAATTGG
The DNA here is from genome assembly GCA_963680825.1 of Meiosimyza decipiens. Classification (NCBI taxonomy): domain Eukaryota; kingdom Metazoa; phylum Arthropoda; class Insecta; order Diptera; family Lauxaniidae; genus Meiosimyza; species Meiosimyza decipiens. The sequence goes on along the minus strand of OY804259.1, from coordinate 82,660,140 downwards.
CGTATTTAATTGTTTTTCTGTTGGAACGAAAATGTATGGGTATGAGTCGAAAGGCTTTACTATTGTATGAACGAATAAAATATAATTATAAAATCACAACTTTGTTTGTAAAAGTTGAGAATGATTAGCTACGATGTCACCATTTTAAAAAAAAATAAAGTTAATCGCATTCTCGTAGTCTACATGATTGTATTCTTATGCTTTTAGATTCTGATCATGAACTTAATCGATTTAAAATAGTTTGATAGAAAAGCTCTAACCACTTAGCTGATTTCAACACTCCCTTAAGGAATCATCAACCTACAGTGGATGTTGCCTGTTGACTTCTTGAGATTCACAACTCTGGGAAATGAACTAGGGTACCAAAGTGGCCCAGGTATAATGGAACTTGCAGCCCTTAAGCCTCTAGAAAATATTTAAAGTTCAAATCATGAGCCTTATTGCCCCACGCACAATTACACCTTAAATCCTCACTCCGACTAAGTCATGTTCCTTTCCTCCGACTCCCTGTCCGAGGCCTAATGGGTTATAGAATTTGGGTTTACTACTAAGAATTATCAGAGGCAGCGACCGCACTGCCTACCGGCATTTTTCCCAAACTCTCACCGGCCAATCCGTGCTTGACGCTTAGAAACTCTTAAACTCTTCTTCGTTAATTATTGATATTCATATTGATTTATAGAACTGGCTGAAAAAATACAAGTAAAACCAATATGGTTTTAGACAATGACTGTTCAATATTAAATATTGATTTCAAAAAGTGAGTTTGATGTAGCTTCCATCATAAGCACTTACCTGATGGACTAGCCCCACCTAATAAACTCGCATCTATTTTAGCAAAAGTTCATTTCAGTTTTAAAATTTCAATAATAAAAAATGTCAGCTTTTTCTTTAAATCGACCTCTTTATTGCATAAATTAAAATTATCTACGTAACGACTAAAAATGATACAATCAAAAGCATTTTCATCGCACAATCCCAGTAAATTTGTGGCAACAGAACGTGTTCCACATAATGAAATAATTTTGAATTTTGTCCAAACTGGACGATGGACTGATATGACCCTGAAGGTCAGTTAACTGAGTAAATTAATTGAAAGAAAATAAAATGGCCAACATATCAGAGATGTTTCAAAATACACACATGTGCAGATGTGTGTGTGAACACTCATGCACAGAAACAAACGTGCAATTGGGCCGTACACACACAGAATCTTAATGAACGAAACTTCTGATTCGAGTTTTTTTGTGTATTTTTCTCTTGCTATATTTTGCAAATATTCGGAAATGTACATACCTAGATTAAATTGAATGTCTCTATATGAAAGCTATACATTAGAGTTAATAGTTTTTTACGGATTTCAGTAAAGTCTTATCTCTCTGAGCTATTTAATATGCTTGATTAATTAACTAAAACTTTTGGTCAAAAAATTTCTGCTTGCGATAACCCTATTTCTGCAGAGTAAAATAGTAAAAACCTGAAAAGGGAAGTCCTAGCATAGATAAACGTTTTAAAAAGCACTGACTTTCACAGCAGATGTTGAAAAATATTTCTAAGGAAATTAGAAAAATTTCAAGTAAAGTGAAAATCTTTTCAATCATTTTATCGTGTTTGCCAATGTTATATTGTGTTAAGGGCATTGTATATATTATACATGAGCAAAATTTTGGAAATAGGAGGCACTTATAACATAAACAACAACAGAACAAGGACCACATATACTTTGTTAGCGATAGCAAAAAAATACCCATCGCTGGTATTGATGAAGAAAGTTCAAAAGGCACATTGCCGCAATTTTTATAATCAAATAGCTATTTGTTGTGTGTAATACACCTCGAAGCGGAAAGTACAAGAGGCGGACGTCTGATTTTCAAAATATATGAGATTGTATATGTGATTTTGAGTCAGTTCGTATATTAATTGTAGGGAGACCGTACTTTTCCGATTATATTTTATAATTAAGTTGAAAAGCTTAACCTTTTCCCAACAAACCCCATTTTAAATTATGTGTATCGAAATTTTGCAGTTATCCTGCTGTACTGTAACTTATGTAGACCTGTGTAATAAGTTTCAATTAGCAATATTTCCACGAAAAGAAAATGAAAAAATTATGGAGGTTAGTCTCAACCAGAACTTAGAGAAAAAAATAATTTACACAAAAATCAGAGATGCAAATGCAAAACGGTGTCCGAATCGGCGTGGAATGCCCCAGATAGATAAGTCTCCGAAAAAGTGTAAAAGCTTTTGATAACAACATTTGCCCAAATATATCCATAATAATATGCATGTTGAGTGTTCAAAATCGTCTGCCTTCTTTATTTCAATTTTTTTATGTAAGTAAATGAACCTGTAAACTAAGAGGCAGACGCGATAAAATGATTAAGTACTTCATTTACAATAATCGCAATCTGCCAGACGATAAAATCGCTTTCTGTTCGAACACACAACTTAAAAAATCACAAAATGTTGAATATATCCCTTTCACGTCCAGGCATATAGGCAACATTGTCTGTTTGTGCTAAAAAATCCGTCATTTTAAAAGTTTTTCGCCAACTATGATTTTTTTTCAATCATTTGATTTGTGTTACTTGGTTATTGAAAGATTTACCGTTATAAGAATTGCGAATGATCATAAGTTTTGTGGTTTTTGTTGTGTCCACAAGTGCAAGAATATTTATGCAAAAAGTGAATGTTTATTTAATGTATTTAAAAATCAATATAAATAAAAATCAAAAGCGAAAAGTGCATTAAATTCTCAAAACAGTTAAGAAATTCAGAAAAATAAAATACAGGTAGTCCCCGACTTACGACCGTTCGACTTACGACTACTCGCACTTACGACAAATTTTTTTTTTAATTTTTTTCATAGAAAATGCTTAAAATAGTTTCGGGGAGTCCCTAAAATATGTATATGAAAAAAAATTAAAAAAAAAACAGTAGATGTACAAGGATTCGATTTATTTCAGTACAAATAATACGTTTGTTTAAGTGAATAATTTTATATCATCCCAAAAATGGCTGGAACTAGTAGTACAGTATGTATGTAATATTTTTCTTTAGTTATTTTTTATGAAACTCGACTTACGACTTAATCGACTTACGACCGATGACTAGGAACCTATCTCGGTCGTAAGTCGGGGACTACCTGTATTAGCAAACGGAAGATGTTAGATATTCCTCAAGAATTTTCTAAAGTTAATGTTGCCTATAGGCAACATTGGTCGGTAATGGGTATATTTTTTACAATTATGTTTTATGCATTAGGGATTTATTTTAAAGGGTTGACACAACAGGAAATCAAAAAAATATGCGAGTTTGATTGGGAAGATTCTTCTCATGGAGAAAGTGAACACGAAGAAGAAAATATAGTTAATTTGGAAGATGTTATAGACGAAAGTTTGCAAGAGCTGGAGTTCCAGGAATTATGTATGTCTTTAGTCTTTATGTTGGAGAGGGAACATGTCAACCGTTTGGATTGGGAATATCGTCGGACATTGTTCTTCATTTGACCTTCAATATTCGCAAAAATCAAAATCAAATCGCTTTGAAAGAAAAGGTTATTTTAGCAGTAGGAACAATTCGTAACAATCGATTAGGAAGCTGTCCTCTAAGTCATGAAAAGGAGGTAGCTGAAAAAGGACGAGGATCACACGATATAAAATTTGAGGCAGGTTACAACCTAAGTGGTTGCCGCTGGTATGATAATAAGGGTGTTCAACTTTTATCGAATTATATTGGTGCAAGTCCAATTAATAACTGTAAGCAATGGTGTCGAAAAGAGAACATATATGTAAATATTCCTCATCCAGCTATTGTTGAGCGCTACAATAAGGGAGATGTTGATCATTCAGATATGTTGCTGGAGCTATATAAGATTAACCATCGTTCCAAAAAATGGTACATGCAGAGAAATAAAATAAGCTAAAACAGGAATAAAATATATGCCACTCATAAACTTTCAGTTAGGTATAACTAATGAGCTACTCAGTGCGAATAGAACAGCATCTACACGCAAGAGAGGTCGTCCAGCATTCCTTTTAACAATTTTCAATTCTGACGCTTCATCACCAACTGCTTCATCGGCAAATCCTTCATAGCCAACTTTTTCACCGTCAATTCCTTCATCCACAGTTAATTTATCGCCTGTTCCACCAGAAAGTCGGTCCACGTATAAAAGATCTTACACTATGGAACCTGCAAAGTAATTGAGGCTTGACCAGACTAATCATTGGATTGAATGGGGATCAAAGGGTAGATGCAGACAGTGTCACAAGGGGTTTCCAAGATCCAAATGCTCAAAGTGTAATGTTTATTTGTGTTCAAATCCTCAAAAGAACTGTTTTGTATCTTATCATACTTAAGTTTTAATAAAAGTTTCTTTTTACGTTCAATATAAAAACTGTATCGTTCATGCATTATATTTTAAAAAGTTTACCATTCATGCCCAATGTTGCCTATAGGCAACATCTTCTACAGGACAAACCAGGATACGCTGGTCCTTGAAATTAATATAGTTTTCCCTTTAGGTTTAAACTTACAGCTACATGGCCTCAAAAAATTTTTGAACCCTCCCAAATTAATGCGGGCATGAAAGGGATATCATAAAATTTTTTCAAAAATTTGATTAATCTTAAACATAACAATAAAAAAGTCTGCCAATTGCATTTATCTGTTTTTATGTGTAGAAATTTTTTAATATAAAAAGCAGACGCGAAAAAAATGTTTATGGTACCAGGCAGAGGATATTCGTATTTTTTGTATTGCTTAGAGCTCCATGATTTTCAACCTATGCCACACAATGAAATCATGTAAAATTTTAAGCAACCGTCTTCATAACTAAGTAACAGCTTTACTGCGGAGAGGTGAAAAGTGTGAAACTTCATTTGCATCTATGTATCTGATTTCAATTGTCTTTTATGATGAGAAAAGAAGCAAAAAGTTTCAGCGAACTATCAGATAAATATAGTGGGCGTTACACATTGCACGGAAGTAAAGGTTATTACATCAGCTTCGAAAACTTTTGATTTTTAAAACATATCATCGTTTAAAATAACGATTTGAGAAATATTTGCATAAAATATGTAGCAATCATTGCTAACGTTTGGGTTTTTTTTTCGATATAAAGAACCAGATGTCGACCCGAGTAAAATGCGAAAATTTATGAATTTAAGAGCTGGTATACATTTTTAATAAAATATTTACACAACACAAAGGATCTGCAGGCCGTATATTTCCGCAAACAAATAAAAGTCCCACACACATTTTGTGTATTTATTCAACAGAGTTTAATAGGAATCCCTAATAGATCCCTACGCTAAATTAGCTGTTCTTTTTTTTTGTGACTTCTTGCGCTTTTTGTTACTTAGAAAAAAAAAACGAAATAGCATTTTCTTGTAATTCGCATCTGCCTTAGGGTATATGAAGAAATCTTACACGACACTTGCCTTTTGTCAATGCTCGCATTACTGGCTTTTAATAATATAGGGTATGTGCTAGTAATAAGGTTTATGAAAAAAATTTATTTGATTTAATTTAAAACCTTCGATTCCACTAGAGATATTGCAAAAAAGGGAAGTGTAGCTGCCATTGGAGGCGTACAGGCGAAAAAAACAAAAACAGGTACGCTTTTTGACTTTCAAAAGCCCTAGTGAATTGAGATATATTTCACAACCATTTTGCTCCGCCTCCACCCCGCCCCCTTTCACGTACGCTAGGTATCATTGTGTTGAAAAATGTTATTACTTTTGTCTAATTTAGTCGAAAATCGAAAAATTTTCTGAAGAAACTCTGATATTCATCGCAAAAATATCTGCAAAAATCGTATTATCTATTCAAGAGATCACACAATGCTAATTCACTGTCTTGGCCCGAGCTAACAAATGGCGGCTAACCAAAAGCCAAATAGAATAAAGATATTTTAAAATGTTGAACAGTTTAACTTTCTATAATTCATCGTCAGCGGGTCTTTTGATACGCCTTTACCCTGCTTGTTCCTGTTGCTGTAACGGCTGTTTGTTTTGTCGCTTGAGTGAAAAAAATGAGCTTAAATTATTGTCAACATGAAAACACGCATGTAATAATTTCTGTAAGTAAATAAAAGTCATAATAATATTTCTCTAACGTTGTAACCGAAAAAGATTCTCCAACGACATAAACGATAAAGCAGAAGAAAACGCAACGTTTTTTACTTTTTACCAACTGCCTAGATTTCATTTTGAATAAAGTTAAGGTTGTGGATGTCGTTATGGGAATATTTATATATGGGTTTAGCCTTTCAGTTTGGTAGAAGGCAATATATCTCATGGTTTCATTAAATATGAGGAAAACAGTAATTGGTCTTGTAAAATGAAATGAAATATGATGTCGGGAATTGAATTGTTTTAAGATATTAAGCTGTCTTACAACGATACACAACAACTTTTACACATTTCTTAAGAATTTATGTGCAGTAAATTAGAATTTCGAGTTAAAATATAAAATAGATGGAAATAAATTTAAAGCATTCGCGATGTAAAATATATCAATAAATTTTTAAACTTTTACTTTTTAAAGTAAGGTAGAAAAAATAGAATTAGGGCATCTTTAAAGGCAACGCATTTTTAACAGAAAAGACACTAACCTACGAACGAAATTCAAAATTAGATGTGAAAAATATTTGGTGGATTCTAGGAATGCCCGTTTTTGGCCCATTTAATTAATTGAAATAGTTAGAAAATTGACTTAAATTAACAGTTGTTTTAAGCTGTTATAGAATAAAAGAAATCATTGATCCTAAAACTAATTTTCCTTATATCAGCGGGTTGGATAGCAAACTGCTTTTTAAAAATAATTGTTAATAATAAATAATAATTTTAACATAATTCTTAAGATGTAAATGAGCAACACTGAATCAAAAAAAAAAAATCATTTAAGATAAATCTTTAGCAACACATAAAACAGAAATGTTTCAATACGTCTGTCCAGTTGGTACCACAGTATTTATGTGCGTTTAGTGCCGCCACTTGATTTTTTCTCTGGCGTATGTGACACATTTTAACGAGATTTTGTATAGCTATTTCTGTTCGTGACATTTATGATGATTGCCAAACTGTGCCATCATAAAATTCCTGAAGCATTTCATTTTATTTTTCTGATTCCAAGCAATTTAAAGTTGTGAAAATGTAGTCAACTGCAGTGCTATGCTGCAGGAGACGCAAAGTAACAAATTCAAGACTCCCATGTTATTTGTTTTGAAGCACATGATATCGGTTTCATAATCAAATTTTATAGGGAAACTACTCAAAAGTTTCCGTATTGAGACTTATGAAGAAACTTAAAGTTTCTCTACATGTACATACGTGATTGCACCAATTTAATATCGAAGCACAACTTGAAAGAACTTTCACAAGCAATGTCCTTGCCAAGTCTACCGCAACAGTCTTGGAATTTGAAGTAATGGCAACATCCATGAGTGGGCAACATGCAAACATTCGTCGTCAGCTTTCCACTTGACCGCCAAAGTGTAACTGTGATACTTGAAAAAACACAATGCACACACTCGTTCACAGAGATACGCCAATGTTGCCAGATTGTTCTAGAAAAGCAGCAATTTCAAATACATCAAACTAGTTATTATTATCAGCTCAGTCAAAAGTAACATAATAGTATTTTATGGAACCGATTTGCCACTCCGAAAATAAAGCACATAAAGTTATAAGTTTTTTTTGAAAAATTTATTATATTTTATCAAATTAGCGAAATTTAAATTTTAATTTATGTCGGTCGAACCGCTTAGCACTGATAAAATCAATTCAATTTTTTTCAGAATCATTGTTATAGAGACTTTAAAACTTTTATTTTACAAAAAAGAATTAAGTGGCAACGCTCACACGCACTGGTCCAAAAATGCAATACAAAAATTGAAGTAAATTTAGTGCAGAAATTGGCTAAAATACGAGTACAAGTAGACCATGTTAAGTGTGGTAGTGCGCAAAGGAGTAAAGGAGTGGAATATGAAGTAGACAACAAATTGTAATGCAATCAGTGTTGCAATTCTAACGACATGTTGCTGTTGCAGCAATAAAGAAGGACGACGACGATGACGACGGATGGTTAGAGCACACAATTCTCAAGATATCGCATAGTCAGTTCCGTATAAAGTTCTTTGTTGTTGGTATTGGTTCTTTTATACTTTTTCACCATAATCGCCCATGTGTAAAGATGAATATTCTGCTGCTAACAAATTTTTGGAGTTTCTTTCTGAAATCATTTTGCTGTTTTTTAATGTCAACATGAATGTGAATAGAATGGAGAATGAACATGTGAAGTTGTTTATTTATCAATTTCTTTTGAAAATGATAAATTGACAATGTCAGATGGAGTTAATTTGCATACGTTGGGTTGGTTCAATAATATGCGTTTGCTTTGAAGCTAAGTATATTTGCTCCCTTTTTGGGGGTTGTTTTTTTTTGTGCAAAATTTTTTTCAAGATAAATTTTTCAGATGAAAACGATTGAAACGTTCGGAATATTGCACATAATAATTTTGATGTTAGTAGGTACAATTAATACGGAAAAGTAGGTGAATTTTTTTCAAAATTTAAGACTGTGATATTAGAAAACTTACAGAAGAGTTTTAAGCAGTCAAAGCTAGATGTGATTAGGAAGCAATACCCCTAACACCTTTCAGTAAGTTGAAAAACTTCTTGCGTTATTCACAACAAAGCGGACAGTCCAAAACGCACGTGATCGAAATCATCGCCTGGAACTTTTTCGTGACAAAAAATATTTGATGGGAGTTTTGACTCAAATGTCCGCTTGACATCATGTGCCTCAATGTTAAAATGTATCTTTTGAAAAATATCCAAGTAAGTACCATTATTATAAGTAAACTTAAGAAATATTTTTACTTAATTTACATGGTCGCGGAAGTCAAGCTTCATCTTGCACTGAAGAAACTTCATCTGTCCGCTAACATGTTAATAAATTAAATCATTAATATACACATTAAATACAAAGAAATCAAGTTAGTTCAATGAATGTGTTTTATTTTTACAAAGGTTAAACTAAATGGGCTTATTATAATTTATTTCCATCAACGCATCTTCAATAATACTTCCGGCATGCAAACGCAATAGAATACATTATATAGTGCATAAAACTGGATTTTTTGAACATTGAATGGATATTGGTGAGTTACATGCATAATTTAACGAACTTTTAAACTTGGATTTATTTGTCATTTAAGATTCAATGATCTAAAGATAAGTTACAACTCGAGAAACCTTTATGGTCATTTATTGAAATAAACATATTAAGAAGAGAACATGTTTTCATGTAAAATTTATTACGATGCGTCAAAAATCTGGTTTTTCTTTTAAGATAGACAGGTCAACAATATTTCATGACATATTTTATTACTTTTGAATGTCCGAAATGATGCACATGAGATTACATCTTCATTTTGCTGTATATATAAGACAATGTTTCTAGCCTGAGGAAGTATTCTCGTGTTCGAGTTCAAAGTGCCATCATCGGGTTCTGAATTGACAAATCTATATCGCTAAATATCGAAAAATGCGTACCTTTATCGCGTTGTGTGTAATCGCGGTCGCTTGTGCTGACCAACTCGGCTATAACTATCAGCAGGCAGCGCAATACAGTGCTGGCGGAGGCAGCAATAGTTTAAGTCTTGGCGGCGGTAGCAGCGGCCTAAGTCTTGGCGGCGGTAGCAGCGGCCTAAGTCTTGGCGGCGGTAGCAGCGGCCTAAGTCTTGGCGGCGGTAGCAGCGGCCTTAGTCTTGGCGGCGGTGGCAGCTCTCTCGGCGTCAGCTACGGTGGTGGAGGTAGTCTTGCTCCTGCACAAGCTGAACTCGTAAAGGAATATTACACTTTTAGTGCTCCTGAAGAAGAACCAGAGCAAGGCCATACTGATGAACAAATTCAAAGCTCTGCTAAGAAAAGTTTGCGCGTTATTTTCATTAAGGGACCTGAAAATAGGGGACTAGAAAATGCTGCAGTCAATTTGGCACGTAGTTCTTCTGAACAAAAAACAGCCATCTATGTCTTGAACAAGCAAGCTGATCTTGGTAGCTTGGCTAATAGACTTAATATTGAGCATAATGTTAATAATAATAAGCCTGAGGTGCATTTTGTCAAATATCGGACTGCACAGGATGCTGCTAATGCTCAACGTCAAATTCAAGCACAATACGATAGTTTGGGTGGCAGCACACTGTCTCGTGATGGTGGTGTTGCTGATGTTCTTAATTTTGCTTCTCAGCCAGAGGTTCGTGCTCCTCAATTGCCCCAGGCTCCAGGCAGCTCATATTTGCCATCATCGTTGTTTCGCCGTTTACGTCTTTGAAGGATTTTATATCCAGAGTCTTCTTATGATAATGACTTGTTATTTACATTTTTAAGCTTTGTATTTTTTATTCAGGGGAAAATGGAATAAAATATTTGCTGTACACTTAAAATTTATTAAGGCAATTTGTTGGACTATCAATAGCTTTTCGGTTAGAATTGAGAAAAAAATTAACGGTTAAAAAATCACTATATATGACAAGAGTATGACTATAGATTATACATAAATACAACATAAGCCATCTACTGGACTGTCGCGGCTAGTTTATGGGATATAATTTAACATGTTTTAATATTTGAAGCTCCACCAATCCAAATCCGTAAAATGTTGCACACAGTATGCATGGAGTTAAGAATAATTTATGTCAATCAAGAGAATGCTACATTAATTACATAGAAAATATCTGATATTAAAATTAAGAGGGCAAGAATAGTATCATCAGGTGTCATAAACAAAAATTGGCCAAATGAAGCAATTTCCTGGAAGTGTTAGATATTTTCACAGATATGCTTCATGTGTCCTTTATTTGCTCACGGAGTATAAAGGTCGCACAAAACTATCCAACATACACCATCCGTGGCAAGTGCCTTCAATTCTCCCTAAAATTTCCCCGACTAACGTATTTTTTGATCTGGCGATTGTTTTCACGATGATATAGGACGGCTGCGTTGGTAAAAAAAGTTTTACCACTTCTATGAACAGATATTTCAAAGTTGTGACGCGATACGAGAAACTAATGACAAACTCTTATTTTGAATAATTTTTTGTGCAACAAGGATTGATTTCACCAGCAAAAATTCCAAGAGCAGCGCAATAGTAATGAGACTAAAATAATAATGTTTCCACCTCCTATAAGTATAAAGTCTGGACGGGAGACCGTCCATAGTTTGGTTTTTCGTTTTGAGTTTGAGAAAGTCGTAAAAATATGGAAAATGTTGAAAAAAGTCGAAAGAGCTTAAAAAGTCGAAGGAGTACCTACCTATAGTAAAAAAAGTATAAAAAAATTTAAAGAGGTTGAGAGAAGCGATATAGGTTGAAAACTTTTGGAGAATGTAAAAATGGCTGAAAAAATATTAGGAAAGTATGGAAAATGTTGAAAAAAGTTAAAAAAGCTTTAAAATTCGAAGGAGTATGGCAAATGTCAGAAGAGGTGAAGAAGGTTGATAAACATAAAAACAAGTTGAATGGCGTTTAAGAGTTCAAAAAAGTTGAAAGACGTTGAAAAATCGATAGAGACATGCAACAGTTTGAAAAAAGTTGAAAGTGGTTGAAAGACTTGAAAAAAAGTTGAATGAGGTTGAAAAGTTAAAAAAAAAATATGGAAAAAGTGGAAAAAAGTTGAAAGTAGTTAGAAAACTTAAACTAACGCTTATGAATTTTTCTTAATATGGGAGGTGCTACGCCTTCTGATGAAATCCCATCAAATTTAATTAGTTCTTAAAATTTAATTTGCAAGACAAATTAAAGGCCTCCAAAAATCCAAAAAAATTATGAAAATGCAAAATTTTTTCGGAAAAATATAAATTTGTTTTATTTCCTGTCTTCTTTAAAAATTATTTCACCTCCAATTAACGGCTTTTTAATTGAATTAATGGCCTCGTACGTAGCGTACGCCTTTGACATGCAATCAATTACCTAGACGCATCAAAGGCGACCACCTGGCAAACCTGATACTACAACGTCTGGTAGTACGACAATGATGCGTTTTTGCTTTGCTTAGCAGCTATATGTCCTGTTACCCAGCTGTATGCCCTGTCCTGACAATCTTATTTAAGAATACTATTGAATTGTAAGAGGCAGAACTGAGAGATATGATGGCAGCTTGACTGTTTCTGCAAAGCCGTTTGGCAATGCGTGGAACAGTCAGAGTTTTGATTCCAAGTACAATATTAACCAAAAGCTGGTCTGATGGGGCTATGTATATATGTGCATGAATATGTAAATATGTGGTAATAGCCGAAACATATGTCACCAATTACTAGGCTAAATTGTTCCATTTGTTATCTTTGTCAGCATTGTTAAGCTTTGATTGATTAGTAAAAATTTTACGATCATATTGGTCTTTGCTGAATGATTGTAAGCTCAATGTAATAATGTTTAAGATAAAGTCTACATTTGAAGCATCGTATTGATCCACGATTGGAAAATTAGAAAATAAAATAAGAAACTACTGCAGTGTTTCACTCCAAAAAAACGTAATGTGAAAAGTTTGCTATCCGCATCCGAGCGATTTTGAAGAATTTTACGTTACTAATCTCAAATATTAACTTTGTATTGAACGATTTATAACCGCCAAATTGTCCTGAAATTTAAAAATCTGAACACTGTATATCGATTGAGGCCTTGTCGAGACTTGAGTAGTTAAGCAGTAATAATAGACCATTTAAAAGTGAATTAAAATCAAAGGCAGAGGTATCGTAATATTATTTTCAAAATTTATTGGTTCACTTAATTTTATGCAATAGTCAACAAAAATTTAACAAATCAGTCGTTGTGTGAAATTTCTTTCATTTCAAAATGTCCAATGTCCAACTTAAAAGCGAAGACGGAAGATTGAAGCTGGCAAGTAAGAGCTGCCTGGAGCTTGAGCTGATGGTGCACGTTGAACTGGAGCTTGAGAGGCAAAGTTCAAAACTGGAGCAACACCACCATTATGAGACTTAGAAGTACCACCCAAACCATCGTATTGAGATTGAATTTGATGTTGTGCATTGGCTGCATCCTCAGGGGTGCGATATTTAACAAAGTGTACTTCGGGCTGGTTGTTGTGATCATTACGAACAGAATTAAGTCTGTTGGCCAAATCACCGATATCAGCTTGCTTGTTAAGCACATAGATGTCGGTTTTCTGATCTCCGGCCTGTTTAGCCAAAGAAAGAGCTGCATTTTCAAGACCTCTATTTTCTGGGCCTTTAATGAAAATAACACGCAGACCCTGTTTCAATGAATTTGAAACTTGTTGGTTGGTATCTCCATCATCGAAATCACCTTCAGGAGCTGAGAATGTATAGTATTCTTTTTCCAATTCAGAAGTGCTTGGACCGCCATATGAACCGACACCACCATCAAATCCGCCAGCACCACCACCACCAACATTTTGCCCACCAACAGCACCACTTTGACCGCCAGCACCATCGCCAACACCGCCTCCAAAGCCACCTGCACCATCGCCTACACCGCCAGCACCACCAGCGAAGCCTGCATCAACAGCACCGAAGCCTGCATCAACAGCACCGAAGCCACCATCAGCGCCACCACCTACGGAGCTACCGCCTGGAGCAAAAGAGAGCCCAGCGCCAGAATGACCGACAGGTTGATAGTTGTAGCCTAATTTATCGGCGCAAGCGACTGCAACCAAACATAAGACCTATAACACAAAGGACAATCGTATTATTTACAATGTGAACAAAGTTTTTGCGTTTTAAATCCAAAACCAAATATCAAACTTACGATAAAAGCACGCATACTGATTCTATTAGATTCTGCTAGTTTGACAATGAAATTGTTTCTGAATTTTGATCGAACAACCATCGATATTTATACTGACTACAATCTATTTGTGACTTCTTTTCAAACAAAAAAAAAAACAAAAAATGTGAAAAAATTTAAATAAAAAATACTCACCTCCTCCAATTTGCGAAAATGCGAAACAATAGATTTTTTCACATTAAAATGTAGATACCAATATGAAATATTCAAAAAAATCGCACATCGGCATCTAATTAAGGCGATGCTGTCGCCAGATAAAGTTGCTCGCTATGTTTTTTAGGGCAAGTTGAGTTCAGTGATATCGTTTCAAGTACGTCAACACTCTGTTCTGGTTTTCATACGCTCAGTGGTGCATTTAATTCCCTTACTCATATTCAATTTTATTAAATGAATATCAAAACATATTAACTAAATATTAACATTTTTATGTTAATCATAGATGACACCTTGATTCACACCAACAAGACGCAATGCGGTGCGACAACATGTTGTGGCGTTTTCATATGACATCTACCCCCAACTGATGTTGCATCGTCGGAATGCGGATAACACTAGGATACAAAATCTTTTGAATGCAGAAACAACATACCTGAATTTAAGATTTAGTTGACGGGCTCTGTAACGAATTATAATTGCACATTACGCATCACATATCACATCACGTTAAATTTAAGCTTCTTTCATACTAATTCGGAGCTACTGAGCCGATTTCGACAAATTTCTTAAGATCAGTTTATAGCAGGCGGTGTAGGCAAGATACTTAATACTTTGCGAAATTTAAGAAATTATCTTTATATAATTAGTTACCAGGAAACAGGCACATGCAAACTTCAGAAAAATTTGCATTCAGAGTGTGCTTTTTTGAATTAGAATATGTTGCTTTCCCCAAATTTTGAAGATTTTTTTTTAGTGAGTAAGAAAGTTTAAGATCTAATTCGAAATCAATTATCTCTTTCGGTAACTATACAATCTTACATCAAAATTCTCCAAACTTAAAAGTACATACATATGTTATGAGTTGATTTTTTTTTATAAGTACTATTCCAAAGAAACCATGCTAAATACCATGTAATTCATGATATTTAAAAATCACACAAACTGAACTTAGAAATTGGTCTCAAGGCGAGGTCATTAACATTTGACCTCACAGAAACTTAACAACTTCTTAGCTTACTTAGCTCTCGAGATATTGGTCTTGGTCTTAGTTGATCGCATTAGTTTCCAAGGCCAAAAAAAAAAGTCCGATGAGGCTGAAATTGAGCTAATTGTTGTTTTATTAGATGTACTTCTTACACCAAAAATTAACTCATGTGAAAATAAATGCACTGAGGTGGAGTAGGTACAATATTTGAGTTTTCTTGCAAAGCCTCAAGGACTTGAAAAAATGGTAACTTTTTTTCCGGATGCATGAAACAAATTTCACCACAAACGTTTTCAATAGAGTTTTCTACTAAGATTCAGTGAGTAATTACCACTTAAAAAATAAAAAAAATTGAGATCTTATTTTGAAAATCGATATTTATTCTCAAGGTGACTTTTTTTCCTATAAAATCACCAATTTTTTGAGTGGCAAATTTATTAGAGTTTGATCAATTGACCGACGAGTAACCAAATGCCCCAAATTTTACCAGAAACAAATCATATGTTTATTATAAAAACACTGTGGGTATGACTTTTAGAGCCAATGGGACCGCTTTCGTTTTATTTTTTAAGAGAAAATACGCCTGGAGAAATTCACTGCATTGAGAGCACTTTCATCATAGCCACTGACGGACCAAACATTCTCGTATTGGGATTCAATTTTCATCAGATTGAAGATAAATGTTAAGAACTGATGACTTCAAAATGTAGTTTTGAGCAGCTATTTCAGTATGTAAAAATTGGGAATGACAAAAAAATTATAGTTTTCATAAATTTTTAAAATACCACTAAGCATTCTGAGAAAAGTTATTGCACGGAATACTGAGTGTATAAACTGAGTTCACATTTTTGTAGTAGTTGTAAGTATCAAAATGTGATATTTTTCCGCACACCTTTGTAAGAGATATTTATTTTTGCTTTATCTTAAAAGTTTTTTATCAGTCAAAAAACTTTCAACGAAATAGAAATCTCACATTATAACTTTTAAGCACAACATATATTCGATAATGATTTTACTGTTAACTTGTGTATTCAAACATCATGCGATAAAATACTCCTGCTGTTAAAATTTATTTAAAATTTTAATAGAAATACTGGCGCCTATTCAATGTCATCGAGCAGGTTACAATTTCTCACCTACCAACCTGATTTTTATTTCAACGCACTGACATTTCATTAAATTCAGGGAATACCTTTAAAAAAATAGAAAATTATCATACAAATTTATTTCTCTTTTATATTTGTTTCGTTTTTGCCATTTTTGTTTTCGTTTGACTTTTATTGTTGTATTTTCGAATTTCTTACGAAACAGCCGCATTTCATTTCGAGGCTAAAATAATAAGTCACGTGCTTGCAATTAAATTACTTTGGAAAGAACTGTTAAATAATTCTTCTGAAATTAAGAACTGATCTTCACTTTGGGTTGGATGCATCATACTGACCGTTTCCATTTCGAGTCAAAACTATGTTGATTGAAAAGATTTCAAAGATAATATAAAATTGATTTAAAAAATCAATTCTAAATGTAAATAAAGTGAGTATTTTAAGTGGGCGCATGTGTATGTATGACTTATTAATTTTTTTAAAATATGCTTTAGCAATGTTTCTTTTTATCTGTGCATTATCATACTATTAGAAGGATGGTGAGCCAATTACTTACAAGACATAAGAAATATTGTGGTTAAGTTTTCATGGGTATTTTTGCCCACCATATAATCAACTCCTAACCAGCAAGGTTGACCATATCCAAAAAATTGAACCAACTACCAACGACACCAAATTATCGCTGGGGTAGCAAAATAAAAAGTATAAATTCATGTTCATTTACATGAATTAATTAAACATGGGTGTTAAATCTCTAGCCAGCAAACGTTTACTTCGACCCGTTAGGCTATATCGATTTGACGTTATAGATTTGACATTGACATTGTATTTAGTTGAATTCAGTTACCCGTAACCGATCGATTTTTACTGAACTATTATTTTTCATAGTGGAATATTTTCAAATTATTTATGCCGTTTGAAAAATATTAACCAAATCTACTGGCACTAATTACGTTTTTCGATATCGAAAATTATAAAATAAAAAAAAATTTAAAGAAACTTTCGTATGCGACATATACGAGTATGTATGTCAGTAAGTAAACAAACTCAAGAGAAGCTCCAAGTGTATAAAAGTCACTGTCCGAGACTGCGTTCCTTCATCCTTTTTAACTAAGATCTTTCCAGATTTCAGAAATAATGAGCTATAGGTCATCCACAAATGAAGATATGTGGCATGACCTGTATAAAGGATTATCGCATTGTTCAAAAATCTGTAAACAAAACTTTTAATTCACCGCCATGTGTTTTATTTTGCAAATTAAAACAATTTATTTAAGTTTTCTTCGGTAGAATAATTCCGTTTTAAATTACTTAAAATTAGTGCTTCACCGAGAACCGATGAATATCGTTATCGTTCTCGTTATCGGTACCGAAAGCCATAACGATAACGAGACTATATCAAAAAAATTATTTCTCGTACGATCAAGGACGAGAACGAGAAGGGTCAGGACGATATCTCGTTCAAGGCGATATTGTAGTGTTTACCATACGGTAGGCACTAAATTATCGCCGAGAACGAGATCCAGCCAGAACTTCCATTGTACAAAAATACCTAAAGCGCAATATCTTGGCATCTATGGCAGCAAATACGACGCTAGGTTGTATATTGTCTATTTTAAGTGCCTCACAAAATCTGGACGAGATAAGACGACGGGCCGTGATACCTTTATAAAACAAAATTTCTTAAAATGCCATATCTTGGCATCTATCGCAGTTACAGCTGTAAAACCTGATACGTTAATGAAAATTGTTTGTGCCAAGCAACTCGCTAAGTGTAAACAGGATTGGCTAATGGGTTATAGCTCCTCCCATTAAATAAAAACCTTTACATTGCTATTCTTGGAACTTAGGCCAAGTTGTGAAATTTCGTATATGCACCCAATTGTCTGCAGTAAGGAATGCGTAAAATGCAGACGTGGTTGTACAACGAACAGTGCACGGGAAAGCCGCTGGTTCAGCGAGATTTATATATTTATAAAAATATAAACGAGAATATCCGGCGATATAAACGAGAACTATCGGCGATAACGAGACGAGAACGATGCAGATCAAAAATTTTTCGTAAGAGAACGACTGCGAGGCGATAAGCTTGGTTCCACTACAAGCACGATACGATAATTAAAAATTTTAATTCCGATAATTTTCGTATCGGTGAAGCACTATTTGCAATACATTTTGTTGTAAGGAATCAATCACAACATCAAACCTCTATTTTTTAATGGTGAGTATTCTAAAATAATACATAAAATTTTGTTTCTTTTTAAATTCATTAGATTGCAATTTCACATCTCCTTGAACAGCAGCAAATTAATCACGGAACCGGCGGAATATCGAAGCGAGTAAATAACTTGCACTCGGAGCAAAAGCAGCACCACTGAAGCTGTCATGTGAACATGTAGGTGCTTGAGAGGCAAAGTCCAGTACAGGTGCAACAACACCACTTTGCTTTTGCGATAAACCACCGAGGGAATCGTATTGCGATTGAATTTCTTGCTGTGCATTGGCAGCATCTTTTGCAGTGTGATATTTCACAAAGTGCACTTCAGGTTTGTTGTTTTTTTATTGTGTACAGCGTTCAATTTATTAGCCGATGCTAGCTTGCTAGTTGAGTATATAAGCGGCAATCGTCTGTTCAGATGCCCGTTTGGCCAATGCAAGTGCAGCATTTTCAAGTCCAATGCTTTCAGGAACTTTAATGAAAACCACACGGAGACCATGCTTCAGGTTATTCATCAACTGATTGGAGGCGACATGTTCATTAAAATCTTCAGCGTTGGTAGTGTAAATGAAATGCTATTTTATCAAATTTAGCGACTGGTGCAGCTGAGTATGAAGGCGTTTTAGCAAATTTTTAAACGGTGGCTCAAGATGGCATCCACAACGACAAAGTTTTTGTGAAATATTGGAAAAAAAAATGTAAAATAAATCAAAATTTTTTTTTGTGTGATGGAATTTAAAATTTTTAATTTATGCCTTAGTGATTGAAATATTTTTTGTCAAAATTTTAATTATGTATATCACTTTTTTCTCATATAATATATATTTTTATTAAAAATCACGTTGAGTAAAAAGTTCTGAAAATTGGTCTAAAAACACAAAAAATTACTTTATTTTATATATTGCATTGTTTCGTTTTTAGAACGATTGTTTGTTGTTGTTTTAGTTGAGAATAAAATTAGGGTACATCTGTCATCATGAAACTTGAAAAATGCATATTTCTAATGCGAAAATCACTCACTCACTAATGTGACAACACGATAGATAGATATGTAGATAGATTGTGGATATACAAATTGAGTGCTAACATGGTTACTTAATGACTGGCGCCAGCTAATAAATTATGTGGCGACATGCATAGATATATGTCCAATTATTGTATTAAATTGATGACGTAAGAGCGTCTAAATTAAATTCGAGCTTAAATTTCAACATTCAACAAAATAAGAAATCATATCGTGAAAACATCTATTTTTAGTGATTTAATCAGAATGTTCAATCTGAAAAACTTACTTCCGCTGAATGTTTAGAGGTCAATCCACCCGTAGCATCAGCACAATTTGCATGAGAAATATTTTTGCAAAGTCTACAAAAACGTACGGAGAAAAAAAATCCAAATAAAATCCAGCGGAACGAACAACCCACCAGCTGCATTTGCATCTTAATTTATGCAAATCTTTCGCGATGATATCAATTTGAATTTGAATAGAGCGAAAATTATATGAGATGATATTAGGTATGAAAGAATATATATAGATATAGATTCAAAATTATCATAGAAGCTTCGCCGAAATCATTAAAATATTAAAGATATTTCATTATACTCGTAATAGATTAAGTGACGAAATTGATTAATATTTTATTTCCAAAATAATGTATTATGGTACAAGTTGTGCCAACTGAATTAAATAAATACGTGAAGTCATAAATTTTTTTTTTGGGTTTTTTTATATCACACACCTACGTACATATGTATGTATGTATGTATGAATATGTCAGTTGTGGTATGCGGTTTTATGGATAATATTTATATTTTAGGCTGAATTAAGTTTGAACAGAACTAACATTTTATTTGAAGAGAAAAAATAAATAATTTGAGAATTCATTGCATTTCAATTGATATCCAAATACGGGCACTTTTCCAACGAAAATTTACATTATTTACATTATTGATTACTGATAGATTCCGATGTTATGACTGCTGTAAATTCAGGATAAAGTTAGATGGAAAGTGGCCCAATGCGTGATTAGCTTTTAACAGCTTAATAAAACGGTAGAGTACTGCTGTGATAATACTTATCACTGTTATATTGCAATATCTGGAATGCTCATCATAATTGTTCTGTTAGGTTTGCTGCTAAAAGCAGTCGTGAAAATCTTCAATGACCTTCTTGCTGTACTAATCTGGAAGCTCTAAACAAAGGCGCAGAGCAAATGGTCAGGGTGAGAAATTGACATTAAGTTATTGAACTTATGGCTGCTTTAAGCCATTCCGTACAGTTTTACGATGATATTCAAAAATATGACCTCTTTGAAAACAACATAATAGCAGGCAATGTTTAGGAAAGTGGACACACTCTGATGTAATCACGAACTGAATAAGCTTAGTAAGGAGTCTAGGGAGCTCTTAAACAATGCGATTAAAATTAAGTAATACAATGCGTGAAACTTCATTATTCTGGTAAGGAGGGTCTTGAAATGAGTAGAAAAAATCGATGGAAGAGATGTTAGGCTTGAAAAACATTCTAATAAGGAACAACTATTGTATACCTCATTAAAAACAGCTTGAAGAACTGCACCAGCTCATTCTGGGAAACTTTTTATACCAAAAGTTACATTGATTTGGCATAGGTTATAATCGAATAGAAACAAAAACAGTTACTTAGTTAATTTGGGTACAACGCATTTGGCTTGAACGAAATCTATCCAATATTTTTCCAATATGAGTCATGAAATTTATCTTTTGTAGGATCTTTAAGTAGATCTAAGTCGTGGCGTAGGGCGTAAGTGTTCTTGATATCAAAACAAGGGTAAACTGACGACTATGATGCATCAACTTTCACACTTTTAGTGATATATTCCTATTACTGACGAAACTTGAAAAACTGATCGACATCATTATTCGGCTAAGGAGCGTTGCTAAGACACCCACGCTATAAGTTCCAAAATATTCAACAGATAAAGAAATGTTCCGAAAGTGTCTTCTTGACACTGACTGCAGTATTAAAAAGAATTATATTTTGAGTTTAATAGACTGCGCATTTTCTTTCTCTCAATTGTTTTTTGTAAAATGGAAGGAGGACAACACGGTTTACGAAACTACGGTTAAATAGAAGGCCATAACTTCATAACTTGCTCTATTAATGGAGGAAATCTTATCTCCTTTTCTATTGTCAATAAATATTTTCTCTTTGTTGAGCAAACTGAATCGAAACATATTCACAAAAATCAGCTACTTTGATGATGTTACTATATCAGTCCGAGATTATTTCTGTTACACCGTCTGCAAGAGATCGCTTTCACCTAGTTTCGTGAATAGAAACTATCTGTGAAAAGCCGAAAAATAGAGACAGCCATATTAAGGGGGGAAATATTCATTTTGATTGTCGTGCGGTAGAGAATGAGAAGGTAAGTTGAATTACCCCGAAAATGAGTTAAAAATAGTAATGTTATCTTAAGAAGCTTAAGCCATGGTTCATTCTAATCGAATAAATCGTTTTCTGTTTTGAAATTGTTGACATACTATACCTACTTATTCAAGACCGCCACGGATATAAGCGATGTATTAATTAACCAACACTATCTCTCAAAAGGCAGCTAATGATCTTGTGTGACCATTCTATCCAATATCAGACGTTTTCTAAGAAATGAAGGCTCTTAGTAACCACAGGAGATGCAACCTTCTTTACAAATAACTGATGCAAGCAATTAAAAACAAATAAATAATATAACTTCAATATGCATATGCCTTCGGTATGTTGTATGTAAAACCTAAACAAATCCGGATTAAGACACCAAAAATTTTCTCAAAATCAAAATTAACAAGGTGTTGTCAAGATTTTACGAGATAATATTGTGCTTAACTCTGCATATTTGAATAAAATTAAGCATATCTTAGTTAATAAACACATCATTTCAAGCAAATTTCGCGCAACACATTTGCTTTCAGTCGTTTATTTTTTTCTTCCTCTTAATCGGATGCAAATTACTTTTTCTTTTGTTTTAAATCACAACGTAATTTTCGCGAATTCTTGTTCAGAAGAAATAGACGAAATCTATAAAAACCAAACTGCGCTGTAATCAAAATCATATTGAGTCAAGAGCCTTCAATCAGTAAAAGACATACATTCAATTTCAATTCAAATTCAAAAATGCGTTTCATCATTACTTTGTGTCTAGTGGCAGTTGCATGCGCTGATAAATTGGGCTATGATTATCAACCCGTTGGCCACACCGATGCTGGCTTATCATTCCTTCCGGGTGCAACCGGTGGTGGTGGTGATGCGGGTGATATTGGTGCTTCCCCCTCACAAGGTAACTACGATGGTGGAATTGCCACAAATAATGCTCCTTCATACTCACCCGCTGGAGAATTGGATAAAGAATTTATTACATATACTGCCAACGATGAAGATTTCAATGATCCAGAGGCAGCCAATCAAGTTTCCAATTCTTTGAAACAAGGACTTCGTGTTGTCTTCATTAAGGGTCCAGAAAATAGAGGTTTGGAAAATGCTGCACTTGCCTTGGCCAAGCAGGCTTCAGATGATCAGACTGCCATCTATGTACTCAACAAACAAGCTGATATTGGTGACTTGGCCAACAAACTTAATTCTATACGTAATGATCACAATAACCAGCCCGAAGTACACTTTGTCAAATACCGCACACCTGAGGATGCTGCCAATGCACAACAACAAATTCAATCACAATACGATGGTTTGGGTGGCTCTTCTAAGTCTCACAATGGTGGTGTTGCGCCGGTATTAAATTTCGCTTCCCAAGCTCCGACTGCTTCTCATGGTAGCTATGGTGGTGGTAATGTTGCTACTGCGCCCGGTGCCAGTTATTTACCAGCTTCGGTGTTCCGTCGTTTCCGTTTCTAAATTTGATAAGGAATGAGAACTACAGACTGATTCGTTCTATTTGTTGTTATTTGTTATATAGTATATGTATACTTACGTTGCGAAAATAAAATTTGTTGTACTTTATTATAAAAAAAAATATTTTTCAGTATTTTGTTTACACATCTTTTAAGATAGCGAGGATTCCCAACGTCGAATTCTGTAACTTATATTAATGGTTTTGATAGTCTTTAGTTCTAGTCCAAACAAATATAGTTTTCCATCAAGAGGCTTCGTCTCAAGTTGATTGAAAAACGATTTTTTCTCAAAAAAAAAATAAGGATCATTTTGGTCCGAGTATCATTCGAATCGTTATCCTTCTATAGCTCTTAAAGCGTTTTAGAAGAGTCGACATATAGCTCTATAATTTACATGGCTTACAAGTGTTATGGCTTTCAATCACACAATCTTTTTGGCCAATTGGTATCAACATTTTTTTTTTAATTTTTACCAAATTTTTAAGCATATTGTGATTAAGTTGCTACTTGTTAGCTGGATGACTGTGTTGACATGACCAGTTAAGAAAACAAAAAAAGAAACGTGCAGCTTAATAAAGAAAATCCTTTTGCGGACATTTACATAAGTGACCGCTCCGTTGATTGCAAATAAATTGTAATTTTAAGTTTAATGTTGTAAAGCTAAAATTGCAGTCAACGTTTTCTATATCCTTTTCGATTTTTCTTTTATTGGGTCAATATTTATAAGAAAATACACTGCAAAATTTTTCACCGGAACAAATTTCTACTTTTAGTAAACCTCAGTTGAAATTTTTTTAATATTACAACTTTTACTCACAAGCCAAAACCATAGTTCTATTTTGAAAGGGTCCACAAATCCAAATATGATATTCATATGGGTGCCAATATCTTCAACCAAGAGGTACATGTACATACCGTTCAGATGGTATTTTTTTTTTTGTATATGAATGGTAATTATTCATGGGTTGAACATCATAAATCACTTGCCTAAGCGTCGTCCGGGAATTTTCTGGCTAAGGCGTTAGTGAACTGAGGGCCTCAATTAGTTTCATAATTCTATTTCCGTCTGAAAAAGCCCTGACAATTAATGTGCGAACTTGAAACTATAAAAATTTTTATGGCATATTATAGGCGAGCTTACGAAAATAATAAAAATCCTTTAATTTTCAAGGCGATGATGCATAAGTTCTTGGAATCTATTATGAAGATGCATCAGATGTTTATTATGAAGATATTGTTAGGGTGTCATTCTTTGATAAAAAGTGTTGAAATTCACATAAGTATGACATCAATTTTAAAAAAATCTACGTTTACACAAATTTTAATAATATGTATAGATTTTTGAAAGTTGGTTAAAGTTTTAAGCAATTCCCTTATCTCTTTAAAATTTTGGGTCTGAATTCAAACTTTCACAAAACTTTAATATTAATTTCATTATGGTATAGGTTTCTTCATCAAAGATTTCATTATGATTTAAGATTTACCAACAAATAACGATTTTAAGAAAATAGGCCTTCGATGGCTAAGTCTCCGACACCAAGTACCTCCGCTTACTTTTGATTCCTTATTCCCTATAAACATTAAAATCATCGTCAAAAGAATAGAAATTAATAAAAAAAGGGAACCAAACTTAAAGAAAAATTGGAGCAAATTACAAATTACATGATCAATGCGCAATGAATTACTAAGCCAGTAACAGTATTTAATTATTATACCGAATCAAAATTTGAAAAAAGCAATTCTATGAGTCACCTTAGTGACTATTCCGACTTGCTTCAAAATTTGCATTGGCATACCTCATCACAAGACTAAGAAAAATTATAAGAAATTTGTTACGTGAACCATTCTTTCTTGGTCTTAATTCGAAGAGCATAAATATCACTTATGTTACTTACTTCAATGCCTACCGTTCAAAGAGGGTTAGTCCTAAATCTTTTCATTATCATTTCTCAAACTAATTATATGCTCGCATACAAAATAGGCATACTACGTCCTAATTTATTCAAAAAACGAAATCAACAAAATCGAACATAGACTTCGTCTTAATATGATTTTACAACTGAAGAATACTCATATATTAAAGCAACTTAATTTCTTCGTCAAAATACCAAACAACTTCTGCTAAAACAAAAACAACTTCTTAGCTACGGATAACCTAAATGACAACATATTTAATTTTAGTGTCATTTTATGTTGACCGCCTAATTATCATAACAATGCGTAAAAATTTACCTCACTTCTGGCTACCGAGTAAAAACAAAACAAAAAATTGCTGAAAAAGTCTACCGCCTTGTAATTTGCATAAATGATAATCGTTTTGTTCGATCGTTTAACTTCGAATAGCTGCAAACATTCCTTAGATAATCGTCAAAATAACGAACATGTGTCACAAGCAGCATATGCATTGCCTACGTCACAACCACCTACGAACTGTGACGCGATGCGCTTCATTCTGATTAATACAACGTTATATAAAAAGCATGAAATGTGCCAACTCAAATCATTATCAGTTCAAAGCTTCAAGCCGACTTAACCTATTCGCACGAGTTTAGTACACGGAAAATTATTACATCGAAAGTTAAAAGAACGAAAAAAAAAAAAATAAAATGCGTGTTTTTATTGTTTTGTGCTTGGCTACAGTCGCCTGTGCCCAATATAACTACCAACCTAGTGGAAACTCTGGCGGTGGCGGTTTTAGTAGTTTTGCACCTGCGCAAGCAGGACCATCATCATACTCATCACCGTCATCGTACTCTGCACCCGTCGCCGAATTGGAAAAGGAATACTATACTTTCTCTGCTCCCGAAGGTGAATTCGATGATCATGATGCCAACCAAAAAATTGCAAGTTCTCTAAAGAAGGGACTCCGTGTCATCTTCATTAA
The DNA here is from genome assembly GCA_963680825.1 of Meiosimyza decipiens. Taxonomy (NCBI): domain Eukaryota; kingdom Metazoa; phylum Arthropoda; class Insecta; order Diptera; family Lauxaniidae; genus Meiosimyza; species Meiosimyza decipiens. The sequence continues at coordinate 82,634,081 of OY804259.1, read as the reverse complement.
GGGTCCAGAAAATCGAGGATTCGAAGATGCTGCACTTGCTTTGGCTAAACAGGCCGGAGATCAAAAGACTGCTATCTATGTGCTCAACAAACAGGCTGATATTGGTGATTTGGCCAATAAGCTTAATGCTATTCGCAACAACAACAATAACAAACCAGAAGTTCACTTCGTTAAATATCGTACACCAGAAGATGCTGCAAATGCCCAACAACAAATTCAATCACAATATGATGCTTTGGGTGGTAGATCCCAGTCACACAATGGCGGTGTTGCTCCAGTTCTTAACTTTGCTTCACAGGCTCCAGTTCAAGCTCATAGTGCTCATGCTCCAGCCAGTTCGTATTTGCCATCCTCGATAATTCGCCGTTTCCGTCTTTAAATTTTTTTCATTTCTAAAGACAGAAAATGTGAATATTGAGAACGTGACTGATTTGTTATCTATATGAATAAGGCGAGATTTTTGAAAACCAAATATACAAAGATACCTACGATAAAACGATCGTATTGATATTATTCTTTGGACTTTAACCAAGATAAAGTAAAGGATATTAGGATAGGAAAAAAAAAATGGTTGAACTAATATAAATATAGTTTGGTCTTGTCATGTGTGTATACATAGTATTGTCTGATATTTCTGATTGGTTTTGACCGGAAGTGTAAAAGTTGTTTAGCAAAAGAATTATTCGATCACTGTTAAGTAAACAAAAAACATTCGTTCGAGTATTCGGTACCCAAATCACAAATCAAACCCTTAAAAGTGGAGACAGGTCACATTCTTTGATATGGGTTTCTTTTCATAAATTTGAAGAGTGGATACTATAAAAAAAAAACTAATCAAATGATCGCTCCGACACCGATGAGTACGTTCTTGCGCTGTCAATGAGTAAACTCCCTCTAGGAGAATTAAGATTTGCTTTCCTTAAATTGTTTTTTATGATGAAAGTGGTTTTTCGTTATCTAGTCTTAACAATTTGTTTCTTATAGTTCTCAATATATTTATGTGAATTTAATAGCAAATATAAATTACTTGGGAGACAAAAATGATTAGGTTCGAATGGGAGAATGCGTATGGAAAGGAGGCATGGTATATGCAACAAAATAAGAACACCGCTTTTTTCCTAAAAAAAAAAGTATTTTCTTAAGACTAAATAGCTGTAGATAGGAAAAGCAAGGCATAAACATAAAACTTGGAACACGTGGTCTTTCAAAAACTTCGAGTTATAATGTTCTGAGAGTTTGCCAGCAGAATGTAATGAAACTTTACGCAAGCGTACGATATGACAAAGCACCGCTAAAATGAAAATTTGTAGAATTATAGAAACATATAGTTGCGGTTAGAAGGCTTTGAGAGTTTTTTAGCAAAATGTACTGAAATTTTGTACTGCAAAACATTTTTTTTTTGTTTTAAAAATCGCGCACAAAAGAAGAAAAGTTTTCTGCTATTTTTTTTGAAGTATTGGAATAGATCTCATGTAAATTTACTTACATATTTGGATATATGTAAGTATTAAGACTGTGCAACAAGCCGAATTCGTTCGAACAAACTCATAATTTTCTAAAGCTTTCAGCATCGAACCATTCGTTTGACTCGACTCAACTCAGTTCTTTCAGTTCGATATATTTGCTCTCATCTTGTTATTTTGCTTCTTTTTGTGTTTGCGTACAAGTCGTTAGAAGAAATAAAAACATGGCTAATATATGCTGTCGTTTTAGACTAAATTTAGAGCTGCTCTTGACAGAGTGTCTCGCAAAGCCTTAGTTTTTAAGCTTCATGTATTGGCAATCTCCACAAAAGTAATAGTCCAGCGCCATATTATGACTTTTCAGTATCCGGAACTGAAAAAGGCATCAAACTAACTATATTTCATATAAGAAATTTAAGAAATGTAAAAGTGGTCCTCAGTAGATTTAATGGTGTGGCAAAAAAAAGATTCGCATTTTTCTTTTCGCAGGATGGACGCTGGTGGAACTTTATATATGGTAGCATATAATCCAGTGCTAAGTCGGCTGTGATGGCTGCTGCAGATATTTCAGATTATTTTTAAACAGTTTTCGAAGTAAATAGCTCCACTCTATTATTTCAGTTGCGCTGTTTGTATCAGGTTGTTGTCAAACGCTGGTTATACTGTGAACCTAGCTAAAGATGTTCAAACAATAATTGACAAATTAGAACCCTATATCTGCGCGTTAAACACTAAATCTAAATTTTAAGCACCATGTGGAGAAAAAGAATGATAAGAAAAATATTGTTATGAAAAACAAATCTAAACTTTAGGGGTTTTTTATGTTTCTTAAACTATACGCAGACTTGGATCACTCAGTTGGCGATAAATGTCGCAGAAACGTTGGAAATATTGTGAGTCTATAAGTAAGGAAATAATTTTAATGAGCTTAATGGAAATCGTGTTGCGAATAGAAGATGTTTTGTATGCTCAACATGTATGTAGAGATATTTCAAGATTCGCGGGACGTTGGCCAGTGCTGAAAGAACAAGGTACAGACATTTTGGGAAAAATGAACTAAGCTCATATTTAATTATTTTCTATTCTATTAATGTAAAGGGTGTTTTTTTAGAGGTATAGAGCTTCGAATTGAAATAAAACACAAGAAAATCGTTTTAATGTCCATCGATTTGGCTTTATTGGAAGGATAATTTTATGCCATTAATGTTTAAATATAATTTCGGGCATGTGGCCGCCGCGGCTGGCTCGAATAAAGCCAATTCTACAGGTCCAATTTTGAACCACTTTTTCGAGCATATGGGGCCGTATGTCGGCAATAACACCACGAATGTTGGCTTCCAAGTCCCCTAACGTTTCTGGTTTGTTGGCGTAGACGAGCGACTTCACATATCCCCAAAGAAAATAATCCAATGGTGTCAAATCACACGATCTTGGTGGCCAATTGACAGGTCCATTCCGCGAAATTATGCGCTCATCGAATGTTTCCTTCAATAAATCGATTGTGACGTGCGCTGTGTGGCATGTAGCGCCGTCTTGTTGGAACCACAACTCATCCACATTCATGCCATCCAATTCGGGAACAAAATAGTCGGTTATCATGGCTCTATACCGGTCTCCATTAACGGTAACTGACCCTCCAGCATTATTTCGGAAGAAGTATGGCCCAATGACTCCACCAGCCCATAGAGCACACCAAACAGTCAGTTTTTGTGGATGTAATGGCGTCTCAAGGGTCTCATTTGGATTCTCTTCACTCCAAATGCGTCAATTTTGCTTGTTGACGTAGCGATTCAACCAAAAATGAGCCTCATCACTGAACAAAATTTTGCGATGAAAATCAGCATCGAGATCAATCTCATTTTCGGCCCATACACCAAAATCACGACGCATTGCATGGTCTCGCGGCTTTAATTCTTGCACAAGCTGGATCTTGTAAGGTCGCAAGCCAAGATCTTTGCGCAAAATCTTCCATAAAGTTGATGGACAAAGCTCCAATTGCTGTGCACTGTGGCGAATCGATTCATTCGGGTCCTCTTCAACATTTTGCTCTACAGCGGCAATTGTTTCTTCGGTGCGCACTGTTCGACGTCTCTGCGGATGCGTATTATCACATAGAGTAAACGTAGTGCGAAAACGATCCATGGTTAACCGAATTAATTGCTCTGATGGACGATTATGTCGACCATAAAATGGACGGAGCTTGCGGTAAACTTTGCGAACTGAACCATTATTTTCGAAATAAATTTGCACGATTTGCAAGCGTTGTTCCACAGACAGGCATTTATAATTAAATTGACTAAGGATGTTATGTCGACTGAGGGACAAAGTGTAAGATATAAAACTATGAAACCATAAGAAATATTAGAAGAAATAGCTCATTAAGTTTTAATAAATTCATAAAAGAAAGTAAACAAAACATAAATATTCTAATATTTAAATAGAAATTGAACAATATTTGTGAAGAAAAAGTCCTACAACTATGCATAGTACCATACTTGACGGCGAAATGATGCGTATAAAAAATTTGCATATATATGGGCAAAAATATATGCGAAATTGCAAATATCAAAATATTTCAGTGCTATAAATTTTTTTTTTCCTCTCAAGTTATGATATGCAAAGTATACAAAAATTCCAAAAGAGCCACTAAAAAGAAAAATAAATTTGAGATTTTAATAAGCTGACTAAGTGGCAGAATAAGTGATAAATAAAAGAACAGCAAGATAGGAAGGATAGAAGAAGATTAATAATACTAAGTTATTGCTAAATTAAACTTGAAAAGTCTGTCAAATGGGGATATATTGCTTTTGTTTTATAATGAGTGCATTTGTGCACTTCAACAGCAGCTATAAAAACTCTTGTATCGCAAACAAAATTTATATTCAACAATAAGTTCCCTCACAGAGTAAAACAAAAAACCAAAATGCGCGGAATCATTGTGAGTACGATGGCTGAAAAGGATAATTTTTTTGTTTTGATTGCGATATTTATTTAATTTCTCAACTTTACAGATATTGTGTCTAGTCGCTGCAACATGTGCTGATAAATTAGGATATAACTATCAACCTGTAGGTCATTCTGATGCTGGACTTTCATTCAACCCAGCAAGTGGCGGAAGTGCACCTCAATATACCCAATCATATGCCGCTCCAGCTCCAGCTCCAGCTCCAGCTCCAGCTCCAGTTGCAGAGTTGGAAAAAGAATTCTTTACTTTCACTGCTAATGATGATGACTTCAATGTACCAGCCGCTTCCAATGAAGCTGCAGAGTCTGTCAAGAAAAATTTACGTGTTATCTTCATCAAGGGTCCCGAAAATAGAGGTATTGAAGACGCTGCTGCTGGTTTAGCTAAGCAAGGTGCAGATGATAAGACCCACATTTATGTGCTTCAAAAACAAGCTGATATTGGTGATTTGGCCAACAAGCTCAACCTTGCCGGCGATCATAAAAATCATAAGCCAGAAGTACATTTTGTCAAATATCGCACTCCCGAGGATGCTGCTAATGCTCAACGCCAAATTCAATCTCAATATGATTCCTTGGGTGGTACATCTCAGTCACATAATGGCGGTATTGCTCCAGTTCTTAACTTTGCTTCTCAAGCCCCAGCTGGTTCAGCTGGTGGTGGCGTTGTGGCAGCGCCCAGTGGCTCATACTTGTCTCCCGGTTCTGCTACAGCACCAAGTGCCTCATATTTACCTGCTTTCTTGTTCCGGTTTTAAATAACAGAGTTGTTGTTGTTGAATGTTTTTGTTATTTAATACTTAAAAATATATGAAAATTGAATTTATATTATATATCGAAGTTTGGTTTCTGAAAATGATATGGATGGGTTCAAGGGTCCAAGGATTTTTAACAATAGTGAAAAAGTGCCATGTTAAACCAGTGTAGCTTTCATACCAAAAAGCGACTTCCAGACCACGTCTTGCCATAACAATCTAAATAGAAGGAGAACCCGCTGTAGAAGAGTCGAGTGTATAAGATTACAGAATGAGATGTACAGGAAAGAAAGAGATGCATTTTGGTGAAACTAACCAGCTAGAGTTGCCTTGCAAAAGGCCGTCCCTATGCCCGAAAATGTGCAAAGTTTGTCCAAGCTTTTTCGATTTTTTAGAGAAATTAGTTTTTGAGTTAAACGTAAATCTTTGTCAAAATTGAAGTTCCGATATTATTAAAGGGTCGACAGGATAGAAGCAAAATTTTATCCATCCAAGTACCGAACTTTATCCATCTGCGTCATATATTTGCTGAGATATAAATAATTTCAGTTTTTTCTCATTATGAAAATTCGAATTGTAGTTCGCGAGTTTATTCGCGACACACGAACGGTTTACGATGTTTTCTCATATAAAAGGCCTGATTTTTCATAGAAATTTGCTTTCGCCCCATACATTTCTATATGTACCATATCATCTACGTCTTATTATTGAATTATTTATGATGAATTAGATATTCTATAGAAGGCGTGTCACCGCCAAACTATGCTTAGAACCTTTCACCAACCATAAAAAATAAATGTACGAAATGCTATCCATTTTTGTCAAATAGTTAATAACGTATAAAGTAATAAGATTTTTTTCTTATGGGAGGCGTGGTGCTGCCCATATTTTCATTGAAATTTCTCTTTTTATTCCATATACGTCAAACAATTTATGAAATATGAATATTTTAATTTATCATATAGTTTTGATACAAAATTTCGATATTTCACACAAGGCAGGTGTGATGCCGCCCATTTTTTCATTGAAATTCACTTTAGCCCGTACTTTTTACATGTGTGGCAGTTCTCATCATCTGAGTCAAATAGTGGATGAGATATGATGAAGAGGATTTGTTTCTTATATGGGAGACGTGGCACCGCCTATTTTTTTTGTTAGGCTGTATCCGCCAGACAAACGGCGTTAAATTTTTATGTGTAATATAGAGATGAAAATATTTGAAATCAGAAATTTTGATTTTATTAATCGCTGATGATTTAATTGAATTGATTCCAAATTTCAAGTTCTTGTAATGGAAAAAAAGTTTTTGTACTAAAATACCGATTACTTGAATGGTATCGAACATAATGATGAAATTAAAAAAGGCAGTTGCAAGCAACAACAACATATAGTAGATTGTCTTTTCATGTTTTGCTTAAGCTTCGAAAGTTGCAGAACGTATGTAATGCACAACAACAACAAAAAAAAACTAAGTTTACTGAATAAAACCCAAGATAATTGGGTTCTCGTGCATAATCGGGACATAGTTTAATTATAAGGGAACATAGATTAAATTTTGCTTCGATTTGTTTCGAATCAGTTGCGTGTAAAATATTAGTTAGTTGTATGGTAGTTAGTAACGTAATTTTAAGAGCAAGTAACACTAACATCATTTTTAAGTGCACTTAATAAAACTTTACAAACGAACCTTAAAAATAATATAGCAAACCTGCAACATATCTATAAAAGTTTTTTATGTAGATCAGATATATCCAAAAAACCACACCAAAGCCAGCGCGCATGCTCTTGAACTAGTTTTTGTAAAAATGAATAGTAATAACATTGTTAGCACTGCCAATTTTGGATATCCCTTATAAGGGATTTGCCAAATTGATGTTGTATTTTTAAGCATATATATACGTGTAAATAGAAATAACTCAATATAAAACGTTTGCTGACCAACAACTGAACACAGAAACAGCTCGCATCTCTTGGTAAAATGAAATTGTTTGTGGTAAGTTTTAATGTCAGGTTTCATGGACATTTAATATTATAACACAAAATTTAATTATCCTTCTAGATCATATCCTTATTTGCCTTAGGCACGTCTGAGCTCAACAACGGCTACTATCTTCCACAACCCGAACAATCTTTTGTTCCTTACGTGTCAAGCTTACATCTTCAAGCTAATGGCGGAGGTTTACCCTATTCCAACATCGAACATTCACTACAATACACTCATCAACCACAGTTGCCGGAACAAACACATTCTCAAGGCGAAACATATAACAAAGAATTCTACAGCTTCTCAGCACCTGAGGAAGGATTTGAAGATTTACACGCGTTGGAAAAAATTCAAACTGCAGTTCAGAAAAATGTACGTGTTATTTTCATAAGAGCACCAGAGAATCGTGCTCTAGAGCAGGCGGCATTTGAATTGGCCAAATCGAGTAACGATGACAAGACTGCTATCTATGTGCTAAACAAACAAGCTGATATTGGTGATTTGGCAAATCGTTTCAGTGCACTGCGCGTGCATACCCACAATAAGCCGGAAGTTCATTTTGTCAAATACCGAACGCAAGAGGACGCGGCGCATGCACAACATATCATACAGGCACAATATGACAGTCGACTTCCCGGTCAAACACAAAATTTCAATGAAGGTGTGGCACCTGCACTTAATTTTGTTTCAAAATCAGCTGAAAACTCTCTTGGTTATGGCAGCTATTTTGGTCAAACGACTGATTTGAATTCTTTTCAAAATAACTTAGTTACACCACAGGTGCCAACTTCTTTTTCATCTGGTTTTGGCAATTTTTATGGTCAAACAACAGATTTAGCTGCTTTTAAAAGTAACAATAACAATTTTGCAGTACCACAAGCGGCTAGTGGACTCGAAGTTGGTGCAAGTATATCAACGCCATATTTAAACGCTGGCTTCGGTGGCAATTTTGGACAACCTGTTGACTTAAATGCATACAATGGCCAATTTGCAGCAAATGCTGCATTTAAGTCTGATGGGTTCAAGGAAAATCTTGGCTATTCTACATTAGAGAATGGACTTTCGAATTCCAACGATAACGTGGTTGCAAGAGTAAACTCAAGACTTTCTGCTGGAAGCAGTAGTTTTGTGTTTCCTACCGATGCGCCATCAACGAATAATTATCTACCTTCATATCTTCCGCCAACACGCCAAAGAAAATTAAAATAGTTATGATAATTCAATATAGGTTGGAGATCAAATACGATGTTTTTTTGTAAATAAATTTAAATATTAAGAAACTGTAAAATAAATAATAAATTTAAATATTAAAAAACATAATTTTTTTTTGTATCAACATATTATGGCTATCTTATTGGCACAACCACTTAAGCAAAAGTACATTGAAATGTTTAAGGTTGAAAAGTCTGATTTCAGCAATCGACTTCTTATCTTCAAAACTAAAGCTTTGTTTTGACTTTTCTGGCAAGCTATTTCAAAAATAGTCGATTTTTTTTTGGTGAGATAACGCGTGATTTATTTGAATGATTTAATATGTGAAAAATTTTGTTCTCTGAAATTGCTAAAAATTTACTTTTAACAAATCGGTCACCATTATTTCTGACACTGGGAAAGAGCTCAGCTTAACTCTTTAAAACAAAGTTAAAGAAGTTCTTAGCTATTGAAATTCTAGTTTAGAAATCGCAGAGTAAATGAAAATTCACGCTAAACCAAACTTTTCCTTCCAAAAGATTGAAACGTAGAATTTATGCTCTCTTTAAGACGTACCGTACATATTATTAGAAAATTTTTAAAATTCAAGTCCTAAGCAGCTACGACTTCTAAACAACCTCCTAGAATAAGAAAAATTACAGGCCAAGATGACTATATCAGCGAACAGTGTGTCCAAAAATATGTTGAAAAAGGCGAGAAAATATTTAAGCCGACGAAAAAAAGATGAAACAGACGAGATTTGTACAAAAAATTCGAGAAACCTTGAGAAAGCCAAGTCATACGATGACGACAATAAATAAACTTTGTAAAGTCAAAGACCTGCAATTTGAAAGATTATAAAAATGTTGGAACAATCAAAAATGTTGATAAGTCGAACATTATTGAATAAGGCGGAGAAATCGATATACAAAGAAGTCAAAATATGTGAAAAAAGTCGAAGACTTAATAGTGAAATAGATAAAGTATCTATATATGAGATTGTGTAAAAGTCGAAGTATGTTGAAAAAGGTTGAAGAATCTTGAAGAGATCGAAAAATATTGAGAATGCCGAATAATGCATAATAAGTTGGAAAATGTTTAGAAAGTTGAGAAATGTTGAAAACTCGAATTAGGTTGAAGTAGTCGAAAAATGTTGAAAATGGTAAAAATATTTTAAAAATTTAATGTTTGCTGGCAAAATCGAAAAGTAGAACTAGGTCGGAAAGTTTTGTAAAAGTTTAGAATGTAACACTAGCATGGAGCACTGGTGATAGTCTGAGTCGATACCTTTCAGCCAATAAACTGCAGATAAGATTTTCTTTCATATCCGCCATATTCATACATATTTTTATCAAAAAAAAAAACATAAAGCAGCTGACTAGATGAAGATATTTTTGGTCGCTGAATCCGAATTTGTAGCCGTTTTTATTAATTTTTAATTTTTTTTGTTTTTGAAAATCAAATAATTTTTAGAGATTTTTTTGACTTTGATTTCCGTTTATTACTTGCATTTACAGGATGTCTGTACACCAAAGGCTCGATTTGCGTCGTCCCGATTTGCGTCGTTTTCGAAGTTGCGTCGTTTATAAATTTACGGATTTTCAGAGTTGCGTCGTTAAAATTTAAATTTTCTTTGAATAATTTAAAAATATTTTTTTCAGTGCAATTATCAGGGCTTCAATTCTAATTATTTAATGGGGAACCCAATTTTTATGAGTAAATCGTATGTTTTTCGATTGAAAATTAGTTTTAATAGATTTTTGATACAGAAACATCTTGAATTTATATTAAATTTAGTTTTAAAAAAATTTTAATAACTTATCCGCAATGAATAATAAACGAAAACAAATAAGTTTGGAACTAAAACTAGAAATTTTTAAATCTGGTGAAAAGGCGATCGAAATTGCAAAAAAATTTGATTTGGCTCCTACAACTATGAGAACAATTTGAACTTTTTATTTTAAATCATTTTTAATTTATATTTTATGAATTTTATGTTTTATATTAAAATGAATACAATTTTTGGTTTAAAAATATTAACATAAGACTTAAAAAAGTGTTGTTATTAAAAAATAACCATTTTTTTCATAAAACTTACAATCAGGAACCAGAAACCAATTAACAAAAAACTTGTACAAATACATGCAAAAATGATTTCGATTTGCGTTGTCTTTTAGCGGTCCCAATTAACGACGCAAATCGAGGCTTTGGTGTATTTAAAATTGTATTTAGTTTTCAATAAATTACAACCATTTTATACACATTTTATTATACGTTGTAAAAAAACCTAAAAAAAAGGATATAATTATAACAGCACGGATTCTATAACTAGAGCTCACTTAAATAAATCAGCCAACTCAAGGCTTGTTCTGTATAAAATGAATATAACAAATCCTTTTTATCCGTCCCTATAACCTTTTTTAATCTTCTAATTAAAATTTTAATTATTTCTTCATTAAGAAAAAATTAAAACTTTGTTATCCAGTTGTTGCCTTCTTTCTTTTTGTAACAAAATCCTTGTAATCCTTTAATTTATTTTAACTTTTGACAGCTATGATGACCAAAAACTTTTGAGTAGCAATATAAAAGTTCATAGAACTGAAAGTAACACAAGTAATCCTTCAAAATAAAAAAAAAATAAAAATTGTGTTTTAATTTTTGTTCACTTTTTAAAATGCAGGGTGGTACTTAATTCACGCGTTGCTTTAAACAAAATTTCTTTATTGTCATCGTTTGATTACTTTGAATACTATATACGAGCTTTTGACAGTCTCTAGATAACCCGCGATGAGTGTCCATAATTTACACCGCCTAGACATCAAACAGACGAAAATAGTGAACACTTATAATCATTTCCAAAAGTCACAAATGACTACATGATATGATATGATTTCCTTATCCTAAGAAATTAACATACGAAATCATTGATACATCAACCATCGCGGTAGTTAAAGTTAACCAAAAGCTAAGCATGTTACCTCTCATTAGCTTAAAGCTTTCAAAAACTCATTTGTTTAGCTCAGTCATAATCGTGTTATTAAATTAAAAATATCAAAGAAATCCTAAGGAGAATTAGGGGATTTATATGTAATTTTTAGCATTTTTTCTTCAAACTTTTTGTGAATGACTGCTGCTACATATATTACGAGTGTAATGTGTTGTTGCTTGTGCTGCCTCTGATTACATAATTCAAGCTCGTTAATCAATTTAAGTTTTACGTTTTTCTTTTTAATTTGAACACACATACATTTTACTCCCATCAGCTCGACACGCATTCAGTTTCATTTCCTTTTTACGTCGACATTCGGGCTTCCGTAATGAATTAAAATTCCTTCATCAAGCTTACGTGTAGGATTTCAAAGCACATGCTTAGGATTTAAAGAGCACCCACACCAAGTGCATATAAAATCTTCCAAGCCACCCAAATGAGTCAACCCTTTCAGTGTGCAAGCTCGCCTTATTTATACTCTACACACATGATATATTCATTTTATCATTTCGTATGTAACGCATAAGTAGGGGCGCTAAAAATGTTGATATAAAATAATTCATATATATATTTCTAGCCATTGTCAGCTCCTGAGTAGTTATGATCATATGCAACTGTCTATTTAACTGTAAGACTGCGACTTTTAGTGGAATAGAAAATGGTTGAGATCGGGTCGCACACTTAACGCCCATATATAAATAACATTAGGCTGAGAGGTTTATATGAGGTTATTCCATCAATCTTTACACAAACTATAAGTAAGAGTAGTAGACATGGACAAGAAAAAACGTGGATATATTTGGACAGGCCAGCTTTACAAAAAAAATTAGTGGATTTTTAAAAATGGAAGTTATTATTACAACAAAAAAAATGGCCCAAAATAAGCAAAAAACCAGTTTATATACAGAGGGAAAGTTTCCCAAATGTTTATAAATTCAACTAGAGACATAATAAAATCTGGTTGCGTGAAGGCATTACTCTTATGTGACTGCCCCCAAAGATAATCTATCCCCTGTCAGAGGCAGGCACAAAAGCTTTTCGCAGTGAGCAAAATGATCTTTTTCAAAAGAACAATTTATTTTTTCCCTTTTATCACTTCAAAAACTGTTACTGAGCAGAAAATAGGCCTTTGATTGTTTTCAATCTTTTCAAATTTAAGCAAGCAATAGGATAATAAACCATAAATTAAAACTATATCCTACATCCAATTGCTTTAAAACTTTATATATCATAAGCAGCCATCACTAGCTTTAGCAGATTTAAATAGAGGTGGTCGATCAAACATTATCGGTCAAAGTAAACTGCTGGACAAGAGCTCATAAATCTGGTATCCTAAGAAACTACAGTATCACAAAAATATATTTCGAGAGCACATTTGCATTAAGAACACTCTACGCAGACATTTCAGAGCTGAGCTGTTGGTAAGAATAGCAGCAGTTTATACAGAGAACCTCAATATCGCCACAGACTTTCTATTACCAGACAACAATCGTGCTAGTAATACAGGAGGTATTTAAAAAAAGTATAATTCTTCGTACCAGAGTCACAAATAGCTATATTTATAGATAACTAGGCTGTCATTAAGGAATACATAATATCATCCAAACTACATAGCTGTAGAATGAAAATAGACGCTGGATTTGCAAAACGAAACAAATTACATCGTCTTCATTTTGGTCCCAAGCAATGCCAATATTAATGGTATCAAAACGGTACAACAAAGTTGTTTGTGTTTCTTGCATAGAATTTAATCAACAAAAGCATCGATATATAGAAGAAACAGACGATATTATGTATTTAAATGCCTATAAGAATTTTGATCTCACAAAAAACATTCAGTATTGTACTTTTAAACTGTTTCTAAGCAATTTTATCCTCATACATAGAAAGTGCACAGCAAATTACCCACATAGTACATAAATAAATATATCCTGAAAACTTCAGCAATGTGCTGCACTATGCTCTTTTTACTCCAAAGGATATAAATAATGCTACAATATCATATGCTGCGTACACAACACTAACAACAACATCTGCTGCAATGGCAAAAACAACTACCATCATTTAACATACAACCACATCGACAAACTTTAAACGTCTCTTGAAATTCTAGAGGATGTAGTCAGAGGTTCTTTGTTATTAAAATCTTTTCAATTTTGATGTTGCGTTTTTTTTTTTGCGTATCGCCTTTCGTCATTTTGAGTTTGGCTTTGCCCTCACCCTCTAGAGGTCTACTGACTTTGTGTTTTGTTCGAGATGTGCTTAAATTTCACTACAAAACAAACGCGTTCATACAAATAAATTGTGTTTTTAGTCATTTATGTACAGCACATACGCGTGTGTCGATGCCCAGTTGAGAAAAACTTCAAATGTTACACCACACATTTTCTAACAAAGCTTGATTTCAAATCTCTTGCGAAACCTTAATTTTCTTGATTTCTTTACATTAAATTTCCCGCTCTTGAACCAGAATTAGTCTCTCGATTGGCTGATCACAGCTTATAGTGGAAAAAAAAATTCAATGTTTGCCATTTATTTTAAGTTTTACTCCGTTTAAAGATCTATACTTGGCGTAGACCACCACCTATTTCTCTTCTTATTGTCAGGCGAGATCATTTTTCGTCACTTATAAAAAGATGTTCTTGAAATCACTTGATGAAAACCCTGAAATATAAATTCAAAGTTGTGTCACTCAGATTGCTACGTTTCGAGGATCGCGCATAGGTACCGCAATCTACAGATTCGCAACTGTGCATTGCTTATGCTCTTCACATCCAACAGAATCAGAAACAAACAGAAAATCCTTATAAAGGGTGTTTTTTTTTAGAGGTATAGAGCTTCGAATTGAAATAAAACACAAGAAAATCGTTTTAATGTCCATCAATTTGGCTTTATTGGAAGGATAATTTTATGTCATTAATGTTTAAATATGATTTCGGGCATGTGGCCGCCGCGGCTGGCTCGAATAAAGCCAATTCTACAGGTCCAATTTTGAACCACTTTTTCGAGCATATGGGGCCGTATGTCGGCAATAACGCCACGAATGTTGGCTTCCAAGTCCCCTAACGTTTCTGGTTTGTTGGCGTAGACGAGCGACTTCACATATCCCCAAAGAAAATAATCCAATGGTGTCAAATCACACGATCTTGGTGGCCAATTGACAGGTCCATTCCGCGAAATTATGCGCTCATCGAATGTTTCCTTCAATAAATCGATTGTGACGTGCGCTGTGTGGCATGTAGCGCCGTCTTGTTGGAACCACAACTCATCCACATTCATGCCATCCAATTCGGGAACAAAATAGTCGGTTATCATGTCTCCATTAACGGTAACTGACTCTCCAGCATTATTTCGGAAGAAGTATGGCCCAATGACTCCACCAGCCCATAGAGCACACCAAACAGTCAGTTTTTGTGGATGTAATGGCGTCTCAAGGGTCTCATGTGGATTCTCTTCACTCCAAATGCGGCAATTTTGCTTGTTGACGTAGCCATTCAACCAAAAATGAGCCTCATCACTGAACAAAATTTTGCGATGAAAATCAGCATCGAGATCAATCTCATTTTCGGCCCATACACCAAAATCACGACGCATTGCATGGTCTCGCGGCTTTAATTCTTGCACAAGCTGGAGCTTGTAAGGTCGCAAGCCAAGATCTTTGCGCAAAATCTTCCATAAAGTTGATGGACAAAGCTCCAATTGCTGTGCACGGTGGCGAATCGATTCATTCGGGTCCTCTACAGCGGCAATTGTTTCTTCGGTGCGCTCTGTTCGACGTCTCTGCGGATGCGTATTATCACATAGAGTAAACGTAGTGCGAAAACGATCCATGGTTAACCGAATTAATTGCTCTGATGGACGATTATGTCGACCATAAAATGGTCGGAGCTTGCGGTAAACTTCGCGAACTGAACCATTATTTTCGAAATAAGTTTGCACGATTTGCAAGCGTTGTTCTTTTGTTGACCTATTTATGATGAAATGGCAAACCAAACTGAACATAAATGACATTAGAGTTGCCAGATTTGACCATAAAATGCCATCTCTATTCGAAAAACAAACCTCTAAAAAAAACACCCTTTATATGCTCGTAATCAGCTTATAATTAAAAGATATTTGTCAGTGTGATCAGTGTGATGATTGGACTTTAATTCTTCGCAAGGGAAGATGTCTGGGTAACCATTAATATCGGAAAATTATAGAAAATTCTTTGAGATCTGCAGTTTTACTTACACACTGTCCGAGCATGGCGCTAAGCCAGCCTTTATATTCACCGGAATTAGCATTAGCGTTTGCGAATCCTTACGAACTTGCTTACTTCCTTACTTGCTTACTCATTTCATTCTCCGAAGGAAGGATTCCCTAACTCAAAGCCAATAATCGAATTGAAATTTCATCTCAGAGATGTAACCGAAAACTATCTTAATATTTTCAAATTGGCATTACAATCTCTTAACAAAGATGGTCCTAGTGAATCAAAAATTTTTCCATTGTTTCATTCCACAGAGGGGTGCATGTGCTAGAAGCTTACATTTCTTCATAGTTTTTTGAAAATGATTTGCGTTCTTACACATAGGTACAAAATCCTCTGGTGTTGATGCATGAAATTTAAAACTCTTGTTTTTAAACGCAAGTTTGCTTTGTATTTACTAAGCTGATGCCCGGCTGCCTTGCCCGTTTGAGTGGTGTAGTGGCTTTGCATGATAAATTATAGTGTTTTTTTTTTTTACTACGTACTCTTCAAACACGAGTCTATTGATCGCTTAAATTATATATCATTATGCCAATCTTGTTACTATATTAACTTATTAATAGAATAATAAAAAGTTCCAGTCTCTTAATAAAACATTCTTGGCTCATTTTCACCCACTTATCACGGAAATGTCTTACAGTTTTTTCAACATTTTCGCTTTTCGAGATATTCAAAAAACCGGTTATCATAAACATGTTCCACATAGCTGTTTCCGATGTAATTTTTCTCGCTAAAACCAAATTCGTGCTCAGAATTAAAAAGGTTTCATAGATATTCTAACCTAAAAGTGCAAAAAACACTCTTTATTTGATATATCTGAGGTTATGTAGCACTGGAAATTTATTTTTTATTTTTTTTAACAAACTTTTTTTCGCCGAGATATCGAGTTTTGAAATTTCATGTGTTCTTTCCTATACTTGAAAACTCATCAGGGACACGCGTGTATCAAAAGATTTCAAAATTTCAAAATGCGAAAACTTCTATTTTAAATTTAAATTTTTTTGAAGTTCATAGCTTGACAACAAAGCCTACTATAAATTAAATAACTATGTGCTTATACCTTCTAGAAGAACGATTAGAAAGAATATGAACACATTTTAAAAATAATTTTTGTTTCTTTGTCCGCTTCTCATGAAATTACCGATATATTTTATTGGAAAACTCGACAACAAATGCCAGCAAGGAAATGCATTACAGACAGTCACATTAGAGAAGCAGTTTTTCTCCAAAACAGTTTTCTTGGGAATATATTGCTAGAATTAGGCTGAATAGGATGTACTTAAGTTTATATTCTGTGAATATAATATAATATGTTTATTTCTGTCAACTTCAGAGGTTACAATTTTCTAGCAAATTGAGTTCTTTGCAAAAATAACAAACTTCCACTCAAAATGACTTACTAAAATACAGAACAACAATCGAAGGTCTAAGGCCCATGAATCAAATGAATTATAAAATTTAAGACAAAGCATACATATGTTAAATAGCCAATTTAAAAGAGACATGAGAAGAAATAACACAAAAAGCGCATTGAAAAATTATAAAGCCCCCACATAGACATTGTTAATAACTATTGTAAAATGACAACTTTTTAGTTTTTTTTTTTAATAATTGCTCTGAAGTTATACGCACCATAAAACCTGAAAATTATGACCGATAATAAAAATTAAATGCATATTTATAAGGGCGTGAAATGAACACAATCGATGGTCAACACAGTGTTGTCGCAGGCAGGCAGGCAGGTTGTGGAAATGTGTTTGAAACCATAATCTGTTTTAAATTTAAACATTCAATTATTGACGGCATTCGATAAACTACACCTCAAAGTTCAAATGTAGGCAAGTGTTTGTGAGTCATTCAAGTCTTTAAGTGACATGTGTTTCTTGTCTTTACCTCAATCAATATACTTAAAATTGGGATCGGAAAGTGCAAGTCCTATCCTATTTAAAACATTCAAATTTTAATTAAGAAAGTTAAGAATTTAGTCACATTGAAAAAAAAAAGTAAAGTAATAGACACAACTTTTTTCTTTTGCACCTTATTAGCAGTCATAATCAACCTTGAATGCATTTGGCAAACAACACAAACTTTTGCCATTCCTTTGGTGGTGACCAAAAAATTAAGGTTCTATTGCGTTCCGCAAATTCATTGTCTGTCCTGGTCATAGACTATATTCTGTTATATGTATGTATATTTGTATGGATCATAAAAATGATGAGAGACATCAGAAACAACAACAACAATACATACATCTTGATAACAATAACAACGTAAAAGTGTTGCAAAACTATGTGATCTGGAAATTGTTGCTCTCATATGCCTAAGGCTGAACTACTCAAAGTAAGCTGGCCTTAAGAGCCAATTACCATTGCCTTAGGCAACAAAACAAAAAAAAAGTAAAAAACACCAACAACAAAGGCTAGCGGTAGCAGCGCATGGACTTTCTCTGATGATTTGTTGCAAAGAAGATTCAAAACTATTCTTGCAAACACCTAAAAACTACAAACACTAACAAATACTACGATATTAATGGACAAGTCCATGCGCAACTTGTCCAAATTGCCAAGATTTTTGAAAATATGTAGCATTGTATTTATCACTGAAAAATAATTGGGGAGTTAGAGAAGTCTTCAGAATCTTGAGATATTTTCTAGACTAGACAGTTTTTAGCTTAAGAATATCAATTTTTAACATGTGTACATTAAGACCCTGCGTAAGTGCATTCCTAAGTGAACATCTGATGCGAAACCATACACCGTTTAATTTCTTTGATATATTCACGTCATATCTGGTACTCCATATACTAGTTTATCTTGTTACTGTCCAAACTGGCAAAGTTATAGTGAGAAGCGCTGTTAGAATGTCTTCCTAGGGCAGCCAAGCAAATTTCATTCGTTACAAATCGGAATCGAAGAGAAAGTTGATCAGTTGACCCACCTGATACAGTACAAGTTCCGTACCGCAGACACTAAATTAACCAAGAGTGAGAAAAAAAACTTCCTTTTTGGAAAGGGTAAGGCCGACCTAAGCGCCTAAGATATTATTTGGAAGTAGCACCAGGTGACAATGTAATCCCACATCGACATAGCGCTCTGCTCGCGTATGAACCACAAGCCGCAACGCCTCGTAGGTTATTCTGAGTATATGTAAAAGATCTCAAATAAGGCAAGTGCTTGCTGACAGGACTAAGTATATAAAAAAGATGTTAAAGTGTCTTTCGATGTATCGATTGGTAAGGGATGAGTGTTACCCTGACCTAGTTGTGTGAGATTAATTTTAAGTTTTGGGTATTGCCAGAGGGTTTCCCCTACTTAAGCAGCCATGAGGTTAACGGAAAAATTATGCTCTAATTTTTAATCCATTTCAATTGCAATCCAAAAATTGGTACAAAGAGCATCCGTAATTTCGGTATCTGTGTTGTAAACTTTCTGTTTACTCTACAAGTTCCGTAAGCCATGACACGTGTAGTGAAATCGTTAAGACTTTAATTAGCAGCGCCTGCACTTTCTGTGACTTTACTCATTAAAAGTGCCGCTTCGTAGTTTGTGTGTGGTCATTTACTACTACGCTGACGCAATTTGATTATTTTGTTATTCCGTTTTCTTTGTTTATTTGCATTACAAACATGACTAAGCGGCGTGACTTTGACCGACAATGTAACTAGAGTCCTTATGACTTTGATCCTTGAAATTTCTATAACGTTTATAGTGTGCGCAAAACGTGTGCCACATGTGATTGCATTACACCTGCATCTATAAGACATATTTACATGAAGTTATCAAGATATTATTTTTCTTGTATTAAAACTATAACATTTGTGCTGTTCAGGACTTTAAGCATATGTTTGTATGTTTATGATATGCTGCATTTCTAACCTAACCTATCTCAGTTGAACTTGTTGTTCCCCGAAAATATTTTGGGGAAATAAAAAGTATGTAAGCAAACCACCGAGTAGATAGGACAATAATCCCGAAAATTTACAGCTTTGGGCCAAAAATTGGCAACAATATTGAATTTTTTCATAATGTTCTTTGACCTCTATTTCAGATATATTTGCAAAGGATATAGACACATTTTTGAAGAGTATTTGTGTGAAAAAAATCGAATCTCGTACATTTTCGAAAGGAAAAAAAAATTGCGAATTAATTTTTTGTTTAACCTCTCCATTTGATTCCGTGGTAATCATATTTAAAATTTAGGGATCAATAATGATCGATATTAATGTAAATTTACAAAGATATTCAATGGGTTTAATTATATGAACATACGTGGCAACAGTGGGCCAACAACAACATGATTACGTTGACACCGTGCATCACCACTAACGACAAAGACCTATCGAAAAGTTTTGACTACGGCTGTGGGCATCGAAAAAATATCAAAATGCACTGATGAAAATATTCAAGGAGAAATACAAATGATTTTTCAGAAGTTCAATTTAACATTATGATGACGTTAGAGCATTCACAGATGTAAAATATACTAAAATTTTAAAAACTTTTCAGTGTTTTTAGAACAGTAGCTGTGCGTTCGTTTTTATTTTACGTAAAAGCAAACAATTAAAATTCATTATTGTTTCAGTTAAAAATTTATCGTAACTAAAGTAATTTATCGTGGATAAGCCCTTCAAATTTCTAGGTATATGTAGGCACACACCCAGCAAAAAGACTACATCTGGTATGTCAGGCTAATGTATAAAATCAGTGATGAAAAAAGTCACAACGTCACATATACCTAATGATAAGAATTATATTTACCTAAAATAATGAAAAGAAAGTGGGAAATATAGTTTAGGCAACTCTTAGCAGTTTATCTTGACTACATTGTAAGCTTGCAGCTGAACGGATTAGAGGGAAATTTGATGTACATATAACAAACCTCAGTGCTAACGACACTATTTTTATGCTAACATTCTTTGCTGGGGCAGATACCAGCACGCACACAGCTATAAATGTGTTGCACATAATTGTACGTTTGCCTATTCATTTAATCCTCAAAATAATAGCTTGGCCATATAACTTAGGTAGAGGGTCATAAAAATCTGACAACGTGAACAGCACACCTAGCGATGCTAAATGGCACGTGGATAGTTGAAAAATTGAGGGATGAGTCAGGTAAGATATGAGTATAACAAAAAGTAAGCACCTTCAGTGGGGAAGAATTTCACAAAGGTGCTCTTGAAAGCTTTGCTATAGGGGTAATCGGTTGTGGTTAAAGAGTTTTTAGGCACATTTTGCATCAAGAAGTTCACAAGCTGAGACATGATGATAATGACGTCTCATCGTAAATCCAAAGTACGTGTTACTTAAGGTTGAATGCCATTAAAGTCAAAATAAGAATTCCAGTTTTTAGGTACAGTTATAATTCGAGTTCAGCTATATTTTGCAATTAAATTTTTACATATAGACAGTTATATTTAGATAACATAAAATATTATTCTTAATTGAAAATGTTTTCTCAGATTAGTTAGTTTCATTCAAAATAAGCACCCGTGATATAAGGAAGAAAAGTGAAACCAAGAAAAATCAACTTGAAATTTGAAGTAGGGGGTGCGCCACATGCTATAAAAGCAAACATTTAAAGTAACCACTTATATTTTTCCATGGCCATTTAATAAACAAAGACAGTAAGTAACAACAGCTCCAACGAAATTAAATATGGGTTTGAAAATCAAAATGGAATCTAAATATTTTACAATGTTCTTTTAAGCGTTCTTGTTTTTAATTTACAACATTTAGATATTTAAATTTAATTTCAATTTAACATTTCCTGTAAGGCAAATAAATGTGGTAACTAAAATATGAAATGTATGTCATGACAAGAGGAAAGAGAATGTTGACAGTTAGTGACGTGGGAACTCCGAAAACCGAGTAATCTAATACATAGTATGTATGTGAAGAGTCTCAATTGAAGTAAAACTTCCGCTTAGATTTCAAAAGGCTACAAGCAGGTATAAGCTCGAACGTATTTGTGTATGCGTTTGAATTTTTGAAATAAAGACCGCCTATTCATTACACTCAAGTGCTGTGGTACCCTTAAATGATTTTTCAACTTTTCTGCAAGTAAACGCGTGTGCGTACATACATACATATGTACATTCGTTTATGTACAGGTGTCCGGGTGCATATGACGCTCACTTAAAGAAATAGTGCTGGGGTGGTATGAGGTGTGGCTCGTATATGTTACAATGACAATAATTAAGGTGATTATGTAAGGTAGCAACTAAGTGCTTCCATTTTATTTTCTACCTTACGCCTTGTTTCCTATTTCGCATTTTTCTGTGGTTTTTTTATTCATTTTTTTGTTTTTGTTACCAACAACTACGGGCATAAATTATTAAGGTAACATTTTCAACGCAAAGTTGGCAAGAATATTTATGTAAATACCTATGGTTTGGACGAGACCTACATCTACATATAATGTTTAGTATACCTTCCCAGCAAACATTTTTGATCATGGAAGAATTTTATTTCAATAACGATGCTTCAATAAGCGCGTACCAAGCCATATTCTGTTCGGCAATAGCGACTTGCCAATGTAATTCGCATATGATTCATATGAAAAAGTATTTAGCACCATCAAAAGTAGTGAAGAGATATTGACTGCGTAGTTTTTCGAGAAATAAAGAAAATGCTCTCTGGAGTATTTAAAGTAAAAGAAACCTCAGCCTTGTTACTAGAACATCAAAGTTAGTTAAATTTATTTTTTTTGATTTCAAGATGTCAAGGTGAAATTTTAAAATTTTCGAAAAATAATTACGACCATTCGAAATGCTATTAAAAAGCTATTGAAAAAATTTAGACTTAGATTTTTACAGTCCATTAAATGGGAAACCCTATCCGCAAGGTTGAGGTCAATCGGTTTTGTTCGTTTTTTGCCTTTGGAGAATTGACATGAATTCCGTCACATGTGAATGCAAATAACGAAAAAGTAAATTCAAATCATAAAAATTCAAAACTGTATAAAATTCCAATTCCAAGTTGGTTATAAATTCATCACCTGCACAATGGAAAATTCAACAACTCTCCAAATGTTTGCTGGGTTGTGTCGGAGCTGGTAAAATGTTAATGAGAGTCAAATGTGTCTGCTAACAGTGACAACTGTAGCTGTTGACTATATTGTACTCGCACAGAAACTTTTTTTTAAAAATAAATAAAATAAAATGTCAGCCTTAAGGTATGCTTTGTTTCTACACTGATAGTATCTACCTATTTTATAAATTGTTTTTAAACCCCCTGTAATTAATAATGGTATGAATATTTTGTATACATTACATGTAGACCAATGTTAACTTTGTTGTGTGTCGCATTTTTAATATGACAATATTTTTCATTCCTGTTTTGTCCAGTTTGGGCCTTTTCATTGAATTAAACATTTATTTATTGCCAAATGTTTTCACCATTTTTATTAGCTTTTTGAGCGTTTCGATGTTTGAAAAGTTTACTTTACATTTTTCGCATTAGCTTCGCTAAGGTGGAGCAGCTTACCTAGGGTAGCACCCGATGACATGACACGCTTTCAGTATGGTCGCAAGTTTTTTTATTTACTCATCAAATTTTAAGGGGGTTGAGTTTATAAGAAGAATAAGACCGGAATCAAAACAGATTTTCAATATTAAAAAAAAATTTTACCGAAATTGATTTATTTATTTCAAAAATAATGGGATTGAACAATTAGAGCATGGCCTTCTGCACTACGTATGCATCAACTAATGATAAATAATGATGATAAGTTAATAAATCAATTTGTCACATTACAAAATGATAAAAATAAAAATAAATTTAGAAATAACAACTAAATTTAACATTTGTAAAACCTATTTACTGCCAATTTGAAGCTCGTTGAACTTCGAATATTTTCAATTTGGTGTAGTTTGTCAATTCGTTTTACAATTTGACAACACTGACCATTAATTTGTGAAATTTGAAGATATCATACTTTCGACATTTTGTATTAAGACTACGCATAGAAATAAAATCTCTTAAACTAAAAGTTCCGCAATGCGGCTGATTATTAGTGCTAAGCACTTTTTCCAAAAATTATATCTCTTAAATAGCTTCAAAATAAACAAAATAAAAAAATTTTAAAAATTATGGAGAAAACTTACTCTCAACTAATACATAAAGGGCACTAGTTTACTTTAATGACAATTGTCTAATTTTTATTTTGAGGATGTAGCGCTCCAGGGGTTAAAAATAATTCCGGAGATATAGTAATCAGAAACTGTATACATAGCTTTTATGAAAACACAATCATTAATTAAGAACTCCTAGGCAGATAAAAGAATCATAATTTAATAAGTTACAAAATCGGTTTACAAAAATTTTAAATTTGTTGTATACCATAGTTTTCGAGGCATGCCGATTTTTGTAAATTTTTGAGGTTTTTTTTTTTAGAATAGCCGTTATTTTTTCAAAAAGTTAGCTATTATTGTGTAGCATCTTAGCATCTCAAGAAAGCTTAATTCATTTCCTTCAAAGTGATGTTTCAGTTGAAAAATATGTTTTTATATTAACCCATTTTTTATCGGAAAACAAAACAAATAATTTATTATTTTATATATAATTAAGTAGGTATATATGGACAACAACTACCAAAGCCACAAAAACAACTAATACAAATATACATCACTTTAGACACTATGGTGTTATGTATATGAGTGTAAGTAGATAGACATTATATTACATTAGACGTAAAAAATAGCGTTTAACGATATAATGCATTCCCATTTTAACGAATAGTTTTTCAAATCGGAACATTTCCATTGATGTCTCTAAATTACGAACACTAAATGTGTTCACTATTCCAAATAACGAACGCTGTTTAATTCAACAATAACTGATGAACTGGAATAAATATTTTTTACCAGTAAAGCATAGCATTCCAAAATCTTACTTAACTTTTATGACTAGATATGTATGTGTGTAGATGAGTAAATAAATGACAGTTTCTTCAATAAAAAAATCTTCGATATAACGAATTTTACGATATTACGACTGATCCGTGCAATAATTAGTACGTCGTATTGGACATCTACAGCAACAACTGCTTCGCTAGCCACACTTATTCTATATAAAAGTTAGGCTCAGGGCTTACACCTCCAATATGTCCAACACTGGATTCGGAATGTTTAGTTGTTGTTGTAGTAGTTGTTGTTGCTGTAGAAGTAGTCGCTGCTTTAGTCGTTGTTGTTGTTGTAATTGTTCACAATTACATAATGTTCAAAATTATGCACTACTTTCGTTGACTATATCTCCAAAAATAGGTCAGTGTGACTTTTTTTTATTACATATTCTATTTTAGACCTAATATTTAAGTACGAAAAAGTATTTTAAAGAAATCGATTCCCGCTAGAATAAACTCAAGCCAAAAAAAAGTTTTATATAAATTTTTCTTATATTTCTTTCTCATCAAGGTTATTTTTATAGATATATGAAATTAATATGCAACAGCACATACCATAGGATTTAAGCCCTGCGAAGTCCGCCATCATAACTTTTATGTAGAACTACTATGGCTAACGAAAACGGTGAAAACCTGAGCCACGGCTTAAAGCTACCGACTTACCCTAACTTTTATGCATTAAATATAAATAAAAACTGCAATTCCCCAACTTAAATCAGTTATACATATTGCCCTAGATGGTTAACAAAATGTTTAGTGCCGAAATTATGCATAGTAAATTTGTGAAATTGTAATTTTAAGTTAAAATAAATTAGTGAATATAAAAAATAATTCACTTACCGAGTGGCACCTTTAACTGCAACAATAACAAAATAACGAGCTGCGCTTATGCAGCAACTGCAACCCACTTACACTTTCACACGATTTTTTATGAATTATTTTTCTTATATAAAACAAACACTCAAAATACTTTTGGAAAATAATACTTAGCAAAATTACTTATTTTAGCAATTGAAGCTTTTTTCAATAAAATAACATTCAATATCGTAATGCAAAACAACAAAAAAAAAAAAATCACGCCACCTGCAGTCGCAGCTCTGCCGAGGGCGCCGCTATTATTTAGATCTTTCATTTGCATGCATTTTCAGCAAAATATTTTATTAAATTTAGCACAACAAACTTTTAAAGAAATTAATTCTAATGTTTTTGTTTTTAAATATTTTAAAATATTCACTAAAAAAGGATTATAAGAAAATTCACTGCGAAAATAATTGCGAACGCGGAATGCACGAAGAATAGAAACTAACGAGTGACAGTGAATCAGAGTTGCCATCGTCTTAGACAGGACAGATGTTTTGCAGTGGTACCTAAAGAGGAAATTTATGTAATAAAATTTATATATGTATATTCTTTTGAGTAATATTTATTTTAATAGTACATTGCAAAATCATACAAAATTCCTAAACTATTTGTTGTACTCTAGAACATAAAACAAATGACGGCATAAGTTTACTTTAACTGACATTCTCCAATTTTATTTATTTTTTTAGGGGTAAAGGGGGTATAAATAAACACGAAATATGAAAAAAAGTGTCGTTCGGATCTAGTTTCGGAGATATAGCCATTGGAAGTTCCGATTATAGCTTTTGTAAAAATTATTATAAGTTCGGAACCCCTACATGGATATCAAAAATTTGGGTGTCATAAGAAAGATAATTTAATGGCTTTCAATAATGGTAAGTAAAGTTTCGAAATTTAACCTTTAAATTTGGAGATATAACGATTTTTCTGAAATTTTGACCAATTTTTTTTTTTAACATAGAATTTTCTACATAAATAAATAGAAAATCCTGCACTGTGTGGTTCACAGCTCCTCTATGATATAATGGTGAAGACTGCTTCCTCACATCGGGCTTATTCAAAATATTTTAAAATAGATAATATTGTCACACAATTTTCAACTTTACTGCACTAATGCGTTGAACAGAATCGGGACGAGGTCGGGTTACCGGCAACGATTACTCGCTGTCAAAAAAAAAAAACCCGTCAGAAAATCGTTTGAGTAAAACGAATTGCGGCGGACAACGAACGACGGAAAGTTCAGCTGTCATTTTGTTTTCACAAACGTAAACAAATAAGTTGACACCTGCCGAAGGTGAAAATAGAATTTTATGTTAATCGACGGGTACCCGTCGGCAGGTTTACAGTCGTACGCGGCAATTCTGTTCCATTTCATATGATCAAGTGTGTTATAATTTTTGACAGCGAGTAATCGTTGCTGATTTGCCCTCCCCGTCGCAATTCTGTTTAACGCATAATGAGTTGAGTGCTGGCAACCATGATTCAACTATTAAGGTGGTAGCAAGGTGTCAAACTTATCCCTGAAAGTAGCCCATACTCACTGTTAAATGATCTGATTTTGACTTGTGTTCTTGTAGTCACAGAATAAAGTTTTTTGCATGATAGAGAAGAGAGAATGAAAAAAAATTTTGAAAACAAATTATGTTTGCTGAGAGAGTCGCATCAAGCATCATATTATTTTTCAAAATAAAACTTGATTTCATGACAAATTGTGAATTCAGTTATCAATTAGAAATAAAATACGAGAACATAAATAATTTGTGTCCATATTTATGCAAATATATGCATATGTATATTTTTGGACATATATTTATTGTAAATAAATCAGCAAAGACAATATAAGCCACACTATAAGAGTTTTGAGCAATTAAATCTTTAGACCGCAGCCATCTCCTCTCTCTCCGGCGAGTGTTGGTTTGCGAAGGATCAAAAGTGGTGTTTTATTCTTATACGCTAAGGAATTGACGCATTCGAAACATTCACAATTTTTCAGATGGCTTTTGGATCCCTATTAATTTTTTCCTAATATATGTCACATTTTTGTCTAATTTTTACCGATCCTTCAAAGGTTTCTGTTGATTTCCCAACCTCATTCGTAACTAAGTTTTTTTCAGTTTTACCAGAGTATTGGCCATTTTATCTATTTCTTTAATAATTTTTTCCATTATTTTTTCTCAAGTTCTTCTCAGCTTGTTTTTTCATTCTGAAACTAATTTTCCAAAGTTGCACATTTCTTCATCTCGTAACATTGCCACTCACTCCGCAACCGCAGTTTATTTTCGGTGGTTGTTTAAATGTCCGCACAACATGTGGCCGCAACAAAAAAAAACTTGCACATGCCGATTGTTTAAGCAACAACTGCAGCAACAACAATGTTGCAACAACTACAGCTACAATGGCAGCAAGAACAAAAGCAAAAATAATATCAACTGACACGCTACATGCGGCCAACCGCATTGTGTAACGTATATTGAAGTACGTAGAACGCGTTACGCACATAAATATTTTAGGCGGAAAAGGTGGCTATAGAAAAGTGTTGAGCTTGCGATTAAAATATGAAGTTTACTTGTAAAATAGTACCATACACAACATAATCAGTCCAAATACAAAATTTCCAAGGTCAAGGGTCACAAAAAAACAATTTTTCGCTATTACCTTACCGAAGAGAACAACTGAACAACGCTTAGAGGTGCTATAGTTTCTTATACCGACTGTTGTGTGCATTGTGCACGTAAGTTAAACAGTTTTAATGATATTCAAGGTCATTGCTTTTGGTCGGAAATTAAATTATGTTGGACAATAGTTGCAGATTATGAGATATTCTATATAAAAATTAAGATTTCATGTTATAAGGCGCATATGGACAAGATACAGGGGCTTGAGACTTGAAGCCATTTAGTTTTGAATCAACACCGAAATAACTTGCTTAGATTTTTCTACAGCCGCCTCTCAGACTTTATGAATTTGGTTATTAGAAAGCTTTTACATCGGTTGGAAGGCACACTGCTTGCAACATGATAGGGTCCTTCGTTGAAATGAGATCAGAGAAGAGCAAAGCAGAAAAGGGCAGCTGTTGACACGCGTCAAATGATTTTTCAAGTAGACTAGCGCAGAGCAGACTGTAGCAGAGTTAGTGAAGCTGAGTTTTCAAAAAACGCAAAACGAGCAACTTGCAGCAAATCCTTTGACAATTTCAGCATAAATTTTACGTCTTTGCGGAGTACTCTAGAGCAAGTTACAGCTGTCAAAAGTCTGCATTATTTCAGCTCATTTTGATGGTTTGATATGACAATTTGCTGCTCTATCCTGCTCCACGTCAGAAGCTAGAGCAGAAACTTGCAAAAAAGGAATTTAGCTCAGACCCAACAAACACAGTTCAGAGTAGAAAGTTGGAGCATCAAATAAATATGTCAACGAACATTTTTAACAGCTGTACCCTGCCTTGGAGCACTCTAGAGCAATCACTAAACAGACCTTATGTGTAAAAATATGAAAATTGAATTTTGAAATACGAAATAAAGATTCAATATAATAATTATAGCATATACCTGCTACGTGTAATTTTTGATCAAGCGATTCCAGGTTTTATTACGCCATGTGTAAAATAACCGGCACAACACTGATTGCAATTGAGCGCATTTGTGTGCGTGTGCACCACCATCGGTTAAGATGCGCCGTGTTGCTGACTTATTGCGTCGGTCATGTTACCTGCTCGAAAAGTATGCAACAAATTGAAATAATTTTAAGACGTAGTTCTCGTAATTTGGTTTACTTTCAACTTTCTTGCAATAAAGTTTAGATATTCGTGTCGTGGCCAAGTGGAAATGTGTCTGTATGTGACTATGTCAATGTTACTGTAGATGTGGTTTAACAAATCGCAAGTGTGTTTGTAAAATGTTGAAATGTTTACCAAGAAAATTATTGTTACATTTGCAGTTTCCATTTGCTGTTGCTACACTTTGTCAAATTACCAACTTTTTTCAGCGCAGGTGCGTTCGAAGAGCTTTCAATGTTGTCAAAGAAAGTTTTAAGTGACAACACTTTTGAAAAAGAAAATTTAAGGACTTTATTTGTTACTTATTACGAAGAAAACTTTGAAATTGAAATTGAATTTTCATAAGAAATAAAAAAGTAACATGGTTGCAACCTACCTTATTGCAGACATGTATGAAAATACCAATACACAAAATATTTTCTTATCTGAATAACCACAAATACTTACTTGTATCAAGATTAATTGAAATAATATCCCGGCAAACATTTTTAATAGCAAAAGTGTCATAATTCAATTGCCGAGACGATGATTAAGGTTCTGATGCCAAGCGATAGTTTGTTCGGGAGAAACTTTCCACAATGTTTTCATAGTTGTTATCCGCTAACAGAATATAAAATATATAAATAAATAATAATTGTTAGTGCAGTAGGCACCTGTTTTGTAACGCTTATAGATCAATTAATATATAAGTAAATAAACAAACAGTTTGGAAACAGTTTTGCGCTTGCAAAATTCTTTGGTATGTGACTTGTGTTTTTCGTACATCAGACACCCGAGAATTTTTCTCGATATTGGTGACCTGTTTTTGTTTCTCGACTTTAGTGCGATCACTTAAATGTTTTTTGTGCACTAGGTGACTTGCACTTGTTGCCCAATTGCAGCGCCTGGGCTATGGTTATAGGTTATGAAGGTAGGTATAAAAAAAGAATACTCGAAAATCTCTGGATTAAGCACCAACTACTCTTGAGTCGGCACTACAACCACCGAAAAGGTAAACTCGAATCATAATGCAATTTCATATGAAATGTAAAATACTGCTCAAAACATGAATTTAACTCTTCCTAACGAGTTACAAAATCAATGCTTGGTGGATGGAACGTTCAATAATCTTCTGAATTTTGGCAGAGATGGTACAAGACAAAAGCTGAAACTAAGAAATCAGATGATGTTATCAAATATTCTCATAAATATTTTAATTAAATATTTGCTTGTTTGTTTCACAAGATTTGCGGATAGAAATCAACCAAACTTGACAAGAATCTTTATGATAGATTTAATTTCACAAACATATTGACATAAGGACATATTCATACAAACATACACTTTAGTGCAGTATAGTAACACACAGCACATTCAATGCATGCATAATGTGCTGATTTCTCATTGGAATTCAAAACCTCTTCGAGAACAACTTTTGCAAAACTCAAAAGGCAATGGAATACGAAATGCGAATATAATATAAATAAAATAAAAGAGAAAAAAAAAATAAAAAAAATAAAAAAATAAAAAAAATAAAACAAAACAAAAAAGAAAAAGAAAACAGCTATGAAAGCTTATGAAAACAAAATTGACAGAAATCCTTTTAATCCTTTAAGACATGTGAAAACAGTATCCACACGACTTGCGAACTATGTACCATATTTTCTATAAAGCTATAAGTAATAAGACAGTAATATAATTATTCGGTATAGCTGAAAAACAAAAATTAGAAAGAAATAAAATGCATAGATATATTTTTGATAAAAATAAATTTGTGCTGATCAACTATTCTAAAATATTCCTCCATCACGTCATATTTATCCACCCGAAGCTTAAAATTTTACACGTCTTTCGATGAGGTTATACGTATTGCAAACGCTTAGAAAAGTTTAGAAAGTCGGAGACCATTTTCCAGTTTAACGCATTAAAATCCCTTAAAAACCGATAGAACCGAATTGAAAACTTACTCTTTCACTTATAAATAGTTTGCGAAAAAATTAAGTCAACTGAGCGTTAAGTCATAGTTACATGGATTCGTTCGAGAATTGGAAATCAAAGTGTGAATTTCACACTGTGGCGGATTTTTAACACGTCTGAAGACAACATTTTTTCATAGGCTTTAATACTTGACAAAATGTGCTGCAAATATTCTGCATACTTGCAGTGCTTATTCCGTAGACTTAAAACTCCTAAAATTACCCTTGTGTGCTTAGACTTCAATGGAAGAGTTAAGCACACATTTCAGTAGTCTTCATAATTCTAAGTTATTGAATGGTGAATCAATACAACAAGAAGTTCACATTTTCAGGAGCCAACTGTGAGCCTACAAGCATGTGCATACATATGTATGTATGTATATCTTGGAAAATACTTGTGTAATTGTAGGTGTTCGATTGATTTTATTTGCTTATGGAAATAGGAAAATCGTAAAAACATTAAGAAAATTAAACAAAGGCGGATTTTCATATGAAATCTCAAGGATATAACGTTGAAGTTTGCGAAACCCACCAACAAGCACACACGTTCATGTATACAACAATAAACATTGTGAGTAAGGTCAAGAGCCTCACATAAGCATAAGCATGAAAAGCCAACAAGAAATCTTTAAACAGTCTGTCAAAAGCATTAGCTGACGAAGGAAGAGGTAGTAAGGTAGTCTCATGAATTGTAAACCACGTCCTGTTACATGTGAGCATAAAATTTCATATATACAGGTGACCCAATAGTTTACGCGTTTTATTTCATTTTAGTGCAAACATGGGTTAACTAACTGTTTCGCAAAGCACTTTGAGGATAGCATAGCTTTCAAAGTTTTATTTGGTTTGTATACTATAGACATTACGATTAGGCTTTATATGTAAGCATTACAAGAGCCACTCAACGATTTTGTGAGCCTGAATTATGTATCCTTTATATAGCCAATTGACTTTGATATATAGTGGGCATGAATGCAGCTTATACCATTCTCCAAAAGAATATTGTCATAATAAAAAATAGGAAAGAATCCCGCATTTTTTGTTCGGTCAAATGAGCTGAAATTTTATTAATAAGTAGTTTTTGTGATGCTGATCAAAAGTCTCAACGAACACTAGGGTCAAAAATCCTTCTCATTAGAGTTAGTGGAACTTGTAAAATCGTGGAACTTGAAAATGGTCGTCACGAGCCCATCCACGCAACATTTTATTGTCCAACTCTTTCCAAAGGAATGCTACGAAGTATTTTTAGAGGGGGAAGATTATAAAGAGAAAAAACAACATTAGGCTATGTAAGAGAAAGAAAACAGGAAAAGAGTACAAAGTGAAGCCACGTGGTTAATGTTTATTACAGAGAAAGCATTTTGGCGGCCGTGAAACTCGAACTGCAAAGCACCAGCACAAGAAACGAAAATCACAGGCCTGCACACACGCATGCCCTCTATATTTGCCACACTCACTACCACACGATACGAATGAAAGGACATTGAGAATATGCCCATTGTGTTGGTTATAAAAAAGAAACTTTTTTCTCATGAAAAAATTTAGTAAACAAAATTTTTAAATAAAATGCAAAACCTTCGCATGCCCACAGCAACCTACTTTAAAAAGTTCAGTTCCACACTGTCGCGATGTTGGACAGAAAATTGCTTGCCATTTGACTGACAGACCGACCATGAACGCAGACAGATGGATGCTATTGATTGAAAATGAGGCGTAAGTGAGACATAATGACAACTTTGCATGTAAATTAGCCATTAACACCTCCTTGCTCGCATTTGTACCGCACCGACAGGCGGTGCGATTCTATATTATCGGTACGTACAGATACCCTTTTTACGTATAAAATGTTGTTGTTTGCTTTTGTTGCGTCCTACATCTAACATCTCCGGTTTTAAGTACAATCAAATAACGACAAGGGCGATAACAACAACAACACGCAAAAAACGCCCATTACAACGCGAGCGAGAAACACATTCCGGACAAAACGACATTTCAAAAATTTTACAGCAACACTTTGTGACTTTGCCCATTGTTGTATTTCGTATTGTTGCTCTTTTTTTTTTTTCTGACGATTCTGTCGGAGTTGCAACAGAACACGGACATTGTTGTTGCTGTGTTGAGGGAAACTTTAATGCTGAAGGCGGAAACCGCTAAAATGTTGTCTTCTTGTGCCACACATAAGTACTTACATACATAAATAATTTATTAGGAAATTTTTTCCTTTTAAACGTATGTAGGGATATATATCTTTTCTTCGGTCGTTGTTAGGCACATTTTTGTTTCGAAAAGGCTGAGAAGTAAGAGTTGAGTGACTATCATTAAATTTGCAATGGAAGATTTTAGAATTTGTGAAGTATTTCCTACACAAAAATCTGGCAGGAAATATTAAATACTGTACAAATATTACAAAGAGCATACGAGCTCGAACGACATTTAGGCCAGTTTAATCCTTAAAACTTTTGAAGTCAAAACAATGAGACTTTTCAAAACTATTTTTTAACCACAACCGGGACAGGATCTTTTCCAAGTTGAGTCAAATTCTTCTTGGATATACCTTAGAACACGTCTTATGAGTCTTGATTCTGAAGAAAGCGTGAACTAAAATCTTTAAGATTGATAAATGGACTTTTCATTAGAAACTATACAACGCAATAACTATTTTAGCGTTAATGAAAGCAAAGATTATCAAAGTTTTTTTAAAAAAAGGTCTAGGCTATTACAGTTTTCAAGCACTTCGTGGATGGCCAGTTAACTTTTCTATTCTATATATCTCGTTTTGCATTATCTATGATTTTTGATATGATAGATAATGATACGTTACTTGCTCTATGTTAAAGTTTCATCGTGAGTTCCCAACTTGTTCTTCTTTTAAACATTTACTGAAAGTAGCCATAAAAGTTGTCTTTTTTTAAGTATGGATCGAGCAATTTATCCTCATTCTATTTGCATGTGTAATCTGTAAGGCTAATAAGGCTCGTGAACTATATATTTGGGGCTGCCTAAACTTACGACCGACGTATATTAGAAACTAGGTTTCCTTGCTTAAATACTTCATTTCCTATGTCATCTCATCCTGTCAGACCAGACTTTCTAAAATTAAAATTTAAGGGGCGAAGTTCATCGACTTGGCACTCGTACCTTTCACTTTTTTATGACGTTTTTCGCCCCAAAAAAAAGATTTTTTTCGCATGTAACTAATTGAGCTCATTTCTGATTAAAATATTTGTTGTACTACATTTTTTCAGAGGCCTAAGAAAATTTTCTTTTACCACCCAGTATTTAATTCTTTGCTTCTAAAGAACTGCAATTATATTTTATGACGGGTATTAAATTTGCTGCTGGTGTTACTTACTTGTTCTCATTGTATTATTTGGGGATAGGTAATGCTCAAACATTTGCTGGTATGTCTTCCTTGTTGTCTTCTGAAAAATTATGCAAATCAATTATGTACGAAAGTAGAATTCTCTCGAAGCATACGGTGAAGTTATAAAGACAAAAGTCCAACTTACAAAACAGTGATGTCTTTAAAATAGCTTGATAATTAAAAAGGCACTTTGCCTTTTGATTTATAATATCTTAATGGAGGAATGAACTTCAAATGTCTTTGATACTTATGTACTTTTAAAGCTCATAATAGGCTAATTATAAAGACATTGGGTGGCATGTGTCTTATTTAAAATCTAATTAGACCAAGATACATCAATTGTGCCAGCCCTGAAAGTCTTTGAAGAACATTGAAATAGCAAAATCTAGACATTGAATATGTTTTCATATCATATAAATATCAAAAATCATTAAAATGTCCTCAGTAACTTAGCGTCAGATCTGAAAAGGATACTGTGCCGCATAAGGACTAGTGCTACACAGATACGAGAACGATACGATAACTTTTGAATTAGCGTACGATAATCAAGTTCCGAGAACGAGATATCGGCCGGACATTTTTAATATCGACTCGTTATCGTTCTCGGTCCCGATAACGATAACGAGAACGACACTTATGGGTTCTCATGACTCGTATCTGTTTTTATACGAGAACACATTAATGTTCATTTTTTCAAATATGTGATTCGGCTTTAATGTGTTGGACAATTTATTCCAAATAGAAAATTGCAAAAATACTAACATCTATTGTCTAAACATATAGTGAAGGTAGATAAGTTTGTTAAAAGGTAGTTAAGCTATTTATTATTTACCTAATGTTAGCTGCTAGCAATATGTTGCTCAAACTTTGAACCAGAGAGCCGAGAAGAGTTAGACCATGGATATCAAAGATTAAAAAAAAATCGGTTAACAACAATCAAAAGTTTTTCAGTATATCTGAAATCATTCAAGTTAGGGGAAAGCCCGTTTCTTCAATGCAATAACAATAAGGCAATGAGTAATAGCAATCATTACAATGAATAAAAATGAGAATATTTACTATAACTACATTCCGATTACGATTTTGATATATAATAATAGATTAACTACGTCATTCACACATACCTACACGAGCAGTTTGTATGGAATTTTTATGAGTTAGCGTAATACATAAATACTAAAGGAAATAATAAAAAAACACATGAATACTATGTATAATCTGTCAGACTTCTTATCAATGTTAGATTAGTTAAAAGCAAGTATGCCACGCACAAACGTTGCAACAAATCGATCAAAATTATGTCTACGCCAAGCAATTGGAATTAGTTTGAATAGTTAAGTCCAAGCATTAGCACACACGTCTGGGAAGTCAATCAACAACGTTAGGCAGAACATCAATATTATCAATCAGTAAATTAAGTCAAAAAACCAAAATGTCACCGCCGCCACCACATCACGGAGGACCGCCACCACCTCATGGAGGACAGCCAGCATCACGTGGTTTTGGCATAAAAGTTGAAATTGTGCCACCATGGCGTCGACGACCTAATCATCATCATCATCATCCACCACCTCCACCACAAGTTATTGTTGTGCAACAGCCACCAGTTTGTTATCCACAGCCGCCAGTTTATTATCCACAACCAGGTCCACCACCACCAGGACCACCAGCACATTTCCACAACCCTCCTGGATATTGATTGATTTTAAATGAATTATCATGGAGACATATGTATTAAATATTAAGTTATATTATGAGTATTATTATTTCTTTTAAATGTGAAAGTTTACAAAATTATTGTTTTTGAAAAAGTTAAAAAAAAAACGTAACTACAATTAAATCTATTTTCTGTACCTTAGTAAAGAATTTGTTTTTATCAAAAGTATAATTTTGTCCATACCGCACTACGGGCTTATTTCAATTCCTAACGCGCAGTATTGATAAGCTAATTTGGCTGCCAATGATAAGATTTGTTTTTGCCATATCTTAGCACTTTAACATATCTCAAAAAGCTTTTCAAATTACACTCGTATATATGGGGGTTATTTACCTACACTGCTTTGTTTGCAAAACCAAATTTTGACTCTTAAGAGAAAATCAAATTGAAAACATTGGAGCATAATAATCGAGTTAGCTTGGACAAGCTATTAGGTAAATTTTGGCAGCCTGGACCTTCCCAAAAATGCTATATTCTAAAAAGATGTTGAAAACAAGATGATAAGATTTTATTCAAAAGGTTGAATTTGAAAATACTGCTCAGAGGAATTTAATTTGATTATTTCGTATTACAATGGCTAAGTTCAAAGTTTAATATTATTTTACTTAAAGCTTAAAAAGAAACGTTTGAGGAAGATTTTATTGAAGATATTGAGCCTGAGTTTATTGACAAAATTGTGCAGGTAGGAATTTGGTGAAGACTGATGATCACGAACGGCTTATTAGAATTAGAATGTCTAAAAAACTGTCTGCAATCAGCAGTGACTTAAAAATGGGTGAGTGCAATGATCATTGAATTGGAAAAAGGTGAATTACCAAAATGCATCCGCATCAAAAAACTGAGCATTTTGTATGCTTATCAGTTATGTTCATTATATCTTTTAATCTACAAGCTCTGTTTCCGTAGAAAATTTTTACAAAGCAATTCTTTTTTTTTTTTAACTACTCATATTACGCATACTTTTTTTACCAGGACAATAAAAATTTTTAATCGCTTTTAAAGAAAACAATCAAGATTTTCACTCAAACTTAAGCTTATCAGTCTTAATTGTTCTTTGATTATGAAGAAATGTTCTCAGATGACCCATCGTCCTTGAAAGCTTTAAAGTATCCTGCTTTTATGTCAATTTAGAGAAAAGAAAAAATTTGTTTTTTTCATTGAATGAATTGATACCATAAGAGACTTATGAGAGTTCTCGATTTGTCTATTGGGCGACTAATAAGAAAAAAAAAACCTTCGTTTCAACGCGAAATGGTCCTTGCAATGAAAAATTTAAATTGGGTCCTGAGCATTAATACGAAATTTTTGAAATGTTTTCTTATTCTTTTTTTTGTAAATGAAATTATAGCATGTTCAAAAAACTCAACACTTTCTTTAAGTAGGCGGTGCCAAATTTACTCTTCGCCCCGGACGCCCAATGTGCACGGTAAGCCACTTCTATGCAGCTGAGTTGCCGACGACAACATCAATATGTTAGAATCAAATATTGACCCTACAAAATTGTCGCATGATGATAAAGAGTTAGGACAAGAGGTGAACATTTTATTTCAGTCCGTTTCAAACTTCCTGATATTTTAGTGCTGTAACGAATTGTGCCACGATTTGTGCCAAAACATCTCAATTTTACCTGACCACATTTTTCAAAATGGTTGAAAACGAACTGAAAATATGTACGAAATATGTTTTCAAAGTAGTAAAATGAGAGTATATTACGAATAGGACCTTCTACATTCTTTACGTGAGGTTTTCAATTTCGTTTCAAAGGCTTGTACTTGAATTTTTATTCAAGAATATTTTTATTCAAGGATATTTCTCGCAAAAAGAAGATGGGTGCGACTTAAGCTACGTAAGTCACAAACAAAATCTTTATATATGGGGACTATCCAAAACTTTTTAGAACGAATAAGGTCAGTATGCTCTTAAGAAATATTAAAAATTTGCATATTTTCAAAAATTACGAAAGCAAGACTTTTCTACATCAGGTATTAGGATAGATGCCCAGTGTCACAAGGTGTTAAAATTACTGAAGCCTATTATGAGAATGGCCGTTTAAAAAGAATTTAATGCCCCCTTATTAGCATACCCTGTATTTTATCTTGTGGTCTACAGACAAATTAAAATATTAGTTAATACATGGTGATGGGTGAGGGGATGGATAATTTGATTAAATTAACCCACACCCTTGGCCATAAAAGCCACGTTTTTTATCCAAAATAACAAGATTATCGTGGACTCCTCCTTAAACAACTAGCAATTGGAGCTTATACACAAATAACTTCATCGGGTACGTAAAGGAATTTACATAATATATCTTATATTGCTTAAATATTTTAAACTATATTTCACATAACGCAATATGGCAATATGTCAATATGTAAATGTAAATACCATTTTGTCTGTTTTAACCGATCTGATCTACAAAATTGATTTTATTAATGACGAACATACGTAGGAATATCATTTAATAGATAGGTAATGCAATATAATAATTTTGCTTCATCACTTGTTTATCTCTGAGTTCTTATCAGTAGCTAAATGTGACTAGTAAATACACGATAACAGGTGATTTCCATTTTTTTTATCAATATATATTGATATTATATGCAATAACCATTGTTAGATTAAAAAAATAATAGATAATTTAATGTATGATTCATGGCAAAAATTAAGTCCAATATATTTATTTTGTTTAAAATATAATGCCAGGCACAAACTGTGAACAGTACAGTACGCTGTAAATAGCAAAGAAGTCAACAACGAAAAAAAAAAACTCGAATCATAATACCGAAATAATAATGGGACCTGGGCATCATAATCACGGAAATTACGGTCATCATAATCACGGAGGTTACGGCCATCATCATCACGGTTATCGTCCGGGATTTGAAATTGGTATTGGACTCGGTGGATTTGGTGGTCGCCCCTGTTATGGATATGGTGGATATAGTGGGTATGGTGGATATGGTGGTGGTTACGGTTATGGTTACAATAATGCATACTACGCACAACCACGCACAGAAGTTGTTATAGTTAATCCTGCACCACCCGTACCAGTACAAGCAGCGCAGACAGTGCAAACAACTCAGGTTCAATACTACAACAATGGTAGCTATGCAAATCCACCATATCCAATGTATTAGACTGATCAAAGTTATTGCTGTAACAGAAATCGACACAAGTAATTTATTCAATCTCGAAAACAAACATTACGATTAATGTTTCTATACAAAATTATATTTAATAATAATATCGCTATTTTTTATGGGAAAATGAACAAATGTTGTGATTTTTAAACAAAATAAAAATAAACTAAAAACAAACTTATTAAATTGTACGTATATAATACGAGTATATCAAGAGTTTCTTTTCAATTATATAAAAATCATTTTGGAGTAAGTGATAAGTTGTTGGCTTTATTTGGAATATTCTGACTGCCTTATATATATTATTGGATTTTCGTACATGATC
This sequence comes from Meiosimyza decipiens, assembly GCA_963680825.1. Lineage (NCBI taxonomy): Eukaryota > Metazoa > Arthropoda > Insecta > Diptera > Lauxaniidae > Meiosimyza > Meiosimyza decipiens. The sequence goes on along the minus strand of OY804259.1, from coordinate 82,594,439 downwards.
AAAATAGCCGCCTATAAAATTTAAATGTATAAAGGACTAGGCATGTCTTCATATGAAAAATGAATCAAAATTTTAGTCAATTTATCAGATTTACAAAAAAGAAGAAGCAAATGCAAGAGCTGTTTTAGAGGTTTTTTTTATCAACTGCAAAGACGTACGTTAAGTTAGAGTTTTAAGTAAGTCAAAGGGTGAAGCTATGCACTTTTTCTTAAATAAAGTATTTTGGTTTCATTGAAATTTGGCCTCCTACATTTAAAATAGGTATATCAATATTTCATTTCAATTTCGAGTCTGTTAGTAAATAACAAATAGCTAAAGGTATATATAATCATTGAGAAATTGAAAATACGTAGCGGTGAAAAGCACACACTGATTTCGAAACAGACGTACAGGCAAGGTAAGATCAGATTTGGTTGACTTCCTTGGAAAAAAACCCATACGTTCAATCAAAATTATGTGAATTAAGTCTAGATTTCTAGAGAAATATATAGGTAAAAATAGCCCTAAAATCAAATAAGTTAGTAATAATATATATGTATATAAGGAGATTATCGGATTTTAATAACTCTTTGACTTTTGAAATTGATTAACTTGCAGATCTGTTAGGGAACTTCAATGCTCCAAACTCATAGCTTATGCAAAGCTTGCCTGACCTTAAAAACTATATAAACAATTTTGAGGAAATTTTTAAAGGTAACCTTTATTTCAGTTAAATATCGATGGGCAAGAGTGTGCCACTTTTTAAAAGCTCAATAGCTCCAAATAAACGAAAAATGTGCAGAATCGATGAAAATTTCATCATGGGGTAATCACTGAGAAACTGAATTATTAAACAAGACATATTGGCTTCGTTTTCAATCGTTTTATTTCTTGAAATTTTAAGTAGCCCCTGGAATTATTATCTACATATGTTGTCCAGCAACAAGTAACCACTTATTGAGTTCTTGCATTCCAGTGAAAGATTAATTATTCAAAATCAGAGAAAGTTTTAGCAACACATAAATTCAGATTATTTTCTAGCGATTATATGATTTGAACCGATCAGTATCAATAGCGTCCCCCAGAATCCTTTGTTCGGTACGGTCTTGTTGCAGTTATCGGCCCCAGTTTCTGTTAAAATGAAGATGACACAGCCAGAAAGATTTAACAGGCCTCTGTAATTGGCAATACATAAAAATTTTTTTGCGCGCAGCTAGCGAAGGTTTTATTCAAAGAAGCTATTCCGCACATTCATTTAGTGTTACAGTAGCCATCCTGTATAAAACCACTTTAGCTATTGTATAGAATTTCAAATATTTCATATTGTTCTTGAGATATACTTAATGCAAGTATAAAGATTAAGGCGGTGCAACGCCCCCAATGCCGTATCCAGGATTTTATTTCGAGGGGGGTTGTGGATTTGAGATTTTTTCTACGTAGTGTATATTCTTTGCAAAATCGTTTCTATATAGTGTCCGTCAAAATATTTCGGGGGGGGAGGGATCTACCCCTAGATACTACTCCTAGATACGGCCCTGAACACCCCTATATAAGCTATGCATAACTGTAACTCACTCCCAAGTTTTATCAAAGTCTTTAGGAATCAATTTTTTTTTTGAATATCCATAGGTTTGGTGAGTGTTGTGGATTTTATTTAAGACTGATATTGGAACTAAAGATTTGAACATTCGAAATGGATCCGTAAAGCCAAGATGGCATGAAATATAGTAAAGGAATTTTTATGATATACCACTTTGTAGATGGACAACTACATTTGATGACTCAATACATGAGCAAAAAAAAAAAATCCCCATTTCAACTGCAAAATTTGGAAAGTGTTCATCATTTTATGATATCTTATTTATTTACTGTCCAAACGCATGTATTAAATTGTCATGATGATAAAAACGTCAAATAACTAAATAAATGATAAAGAAAAAAATGATCAATCGCCTACGAAAGCCCAAGCAGAATTTCATTTAAATTGCAAAAATTATCCTGGAAATAATTAGTATCACGTTACACCTCGATTTGTGCAGACTTATTTGAGTTCAGCACAAAAAATAAACAAAAATTCGAACACTTTTCCAAGTACAGCAACCAGCCTATATTCAAAAACAAAATGCCGCACTACGACGACCGCGATCGCCATCATCATCACCATAACAGACCAATCGTTGAAGTCGTTGTACCACGTCCTCGACCAATTATTGAGATTGATCTCTTTGGTCGTCGTCCATGTCCACCACAACCAACCGTTGTTGTTGTACAGCAGCCAAATGGATATCCACAACAGCCTTATTACAACAACCAGCCAAGATGGTAGATGGTCATCGTTAGCCAAAAGTTAATATTTATGTCTCTTTTCTTTGGTCTGATTACTATTTGTACTAAAAATGTGAAAAACTAAAATTTATACACCAATACTATGCGTATTAATTCATAAAAATATATATTATTTGGACTGACATTTTAATTTCTTTTGAATTTGGGCTTATATAGGTGGGGGTTGGATAGTTAAAACAGAAAAAAAAAATTCACTTCATTATATGTAGACGAGAAAAAAAATTGGGCAGATCTCGAACTAAGTAGTAGGAAATCGGTTCGTGGTGTTAACTAAAAATGATTATGTTCTTTCAATTAAAATACGATATCTATAGAGCAGTCAGTCATTCCAAAAGTCTGAAGAATTACGTCGGCAGACAAGATGGTAATGTTGATTTGTTAACAGTTTGTTAGTTATAGATCGAAAACAGAAGAAATATAAAACAAAAATTGGCATTAACAATATAGTGTCAACATTATCATAATAGACACGGTTCGCTTCAAGCTAGATTAAGATTGAAGAAATAGTCAACCCAATTAAACATTGTATAATTGTTACTTAGCGTGTGGAGAGTCCAAAAAAATTAACCGCGAAATCGTTGCTGATTATTCACTTGCAATAGCAAAAAGCTATTTTACGCCCCTGAGATATACAGGGTGTTTTTTTTAGAGGTTTGTTTTTCGAATAGAGATGGCATTTTATGGTCAAATCTGGCAACTCTAATGTCATTTATGTTCAGTTTGGTTTGCCATTTTATCATAAACAGGTTGACAAAAGAACAACGCTTGCAAATCGTGCAAATTTATTTCGAAAATAATGGTTCAGTTCGCGAAGTTTACCGCAAGCTCCGTCCATTTTATGGTCGACATAATCGTCCATCAGAGCAATTAATTCGGTTAACCATGGATCGTTTTCGCACTACGTTTACTCTATGTGATAATACGCATCCGCAGAGACGTCGAACAGTGCGCACCGAAGAAACAATTGCCGCTGTAGAGCAAAATGTTGAAGAGGACCCGAATGAATCGATTCGCCACCGTGCACAGCAATTGGAGCTTTGTCCATCAACTTTATGGAAGATTTTGCGCAAAGATCTTGGCTTGCGACCTTACAAGATCCAGCTTGTGCAAGAATTAAAGCCGCGAGACCATGCAATGCGTCGTGATTTTGGTGTATGGGCCGAAAATGAGATTGATCTCGATGCTGATTTTCATCGCAAAATATTGTTCAGTGATGAGGCTCATTTTTGGTTGAATGGCTACGTCAACAAGCAAAATTGCCGCATTCGGAGTGAAGAAAATCCACATGAGACCCTTGAGACGCCATTACATCCACAAAAACTGACTGTTTGGTGTGCTCTATGGGCTGGTGGAGTCATTGGGCCATACTTCTTCCGAAATAATGCTGGAGAGTCAGTTACCGTTAATGGAGACCGGTATAGAGCCATGATAACCGACTATTTTGTTCCCGAATTGGATGGCATGAATGTGGATGAGTTGTGGTTCCAACAAGACGGCGCTACATGCCACACAGCGCACGTCACAATCGATTTATTGAAGGAAACATTCGATGAGCGCATAATTTCGCGGAATGGACCTGTCAATTGGCCACCAAGATCGTGTGATTTGACACCATTGGATTATTTTCTTTGGGGATATGTGAAGTCGCTCGTCTACGCCAACAAACCAGAAACGTTAGGGGACTTGGAAGCCAACATTCGTGGCGTTATTGCCGACATACGGCCCCATATGCTCGAAAAAGTGGTTCAAAATTGGACCTGTAGAATTGGCTTTATTCGAGCCAGCCGCGGCGGCCACATGCCCGAAATCATATTTAAACATTAATGGCATGAAATTATCCTTCCAATAAAGCCAAATTGATGGACATTAAAACGATTTTCTTGTGGTTTATTTCACTTTGAAGCTCTATACCTCTAAAAAAACACCCTTTGCATATTTCATATTTAATTCCAAAGTCTCCACTTACAAGATTGCTATTTACTGTATCTAACTATTATCATTTACTTAAAAAAAATGGTCCCTTACTTTTGACTTTCAAAAACCCTAGCAAAATAAGATATATTCCACAACCAGGTACACCACTGGTTAAGAACACTTCAAGAAAATTCTGATGTATTAAGTGGGTATGTAATGAACCGAATAGGCTATTTTACAAGATTCTGGTCACCTTTATCATTATTAACACCCAGTTCTTATTTGTGTCATTAAATATATTACACTTTACTATATTGAGGAATCGTGTCATGTTTATGCATTCAAAATATATTGTTTATTCTTCCTGCAGAAAGCCACTTTTCCACAATACATTCGGTCTATAATGGCCGAAACTAACAATTCTGGATAATTTGTAAACAGAATATATATCCGGTGGCATTGAATCTTGATGGTTCAAGACATTAACTTAAGCAATACAGTCGGCAGCACCCTTCTCTGGACTATTCTTGAAATCGACACAATATTTTGACGGAGACGTTGTTAACGTTAAAACCAACATTATTAATGGGCACGAACTCAGCCAAAGAAGCCAAAGTGGTGTTGTGATAAGATAGCATCCTTGCAACTATTGCTTTTAAGTCCTGCTAATACTTGTCGACAACTAAGCAACGTTTTGAAAAAGAAAAAGTTTCGTTCAATTCATTTTGCTAAAGCCTTTGAGCAGGCTAGTGCGTTACAGCCAAAGAAAAAACCCAAGACGTTAACAACGCGCCGGATTAACTTAAATGCATAATAGGCGAAGAGGCCTACAGAGGTACAGTGTATAAGGTTACAGAATAAGATGTACGGGAAAGATAGCAATGCATTTTGGTGAAATTACCGAACCAGGGTTGCCTTGCCATAGCCTGTCCCGATACTCGAAAAAGCCCGAATTTTAGCCAAATTAATTGTTTTAATTAAAACTGTATAATATTACAGCTCGAAATGTATGGCAAATGATAGAACACGAAGTGTCCTAAACATAATACATAAGGTTTCATTGTTGAATCCTGTTCCAAACATGGACACTTCCACCGATTTTTTGGGTCAATTTTCATTAATGAAGTTAATACCTTGAAATGTGTGCCAAATGATACAGCTTGAAGAGCCTAAATAGAATATATAAATAGAATATACAGGGTTGCATTGTCGAATCCTGTCCCAAACGTGGGTTGCCATAGGCTTCAGAAAAATGTGCCCTAAAATGGGTGGCAAATTATGGCTAAGACAGGATTCGACAAGGCAATCCTATATATTCTTTTAAGGCTATTTGAGCCCTATTGTTTGGTACACATTTCAAGCTTTGATATGTATTAATAAAAAATTACCCAGAAAAGCTCAATGGCAACCCATTTTCGGAACAGTTTTATTTTATTTATGTTTTTTCGAGTTCTATCATTTGGCATGCATTTCGAGCTGTAATACTATACAGTTTTAATTAAAACAACAAAAGGCATCAGACAGGTAACCCTGGCTGGTTAGTTTCATCAAAATGTATTACAATCTTTCCCGTATATCTTATTATGTAATCTTATAAGCTTGACTTTTCTACAGCTATCTCTTGGAATAAAATTTGGTAATAGAGATTTTGTATTTGTGTTAAGTACGTATATGATTCGATTCCAACTGTATGTTCCAGTTTTAAAGTGCTCTTTCAGTTTGAAACTTTGTTTTGTTTGGTATAATTTTTGACAAGAACAAAATTTCTTGTGTATATTCTGTTACTATTTGTTAAAATACCTTGAAGTTCAGTTACTACATCAATTCTGCTATCAGATTTGATAAATCAACAAGAAATTATTATAAGTAGAAAGCTTCATTGAAGTGATAAAAATATTTTGATTTGTTCAACTGCGCAATATAGATAAAATGCAGGATGCAACTGTATTACCTACGGCTTATGAAATACGTTTTGCTTTTTAAAACAAAATATGGAAGAATTATAATAATTGAAATAATCGTTTTCAATATCTAAATATTCTTAAAAAAAAATACAAATATTAATTTCACGTCAGTTTTTATTCAGCGCTACAACATAAATTTTCACATAAATGACAATTTTTAACTACAAAGCTTAATTTTTCTTAAAAATACATTTCAAACTTAAAATCCTAAAAAGTTCCAATTAAATGCCATTTACCATGTGGGATTATTGTAATGGTCTGGTGGTGGCTGTGCATACGGCGTATAACTTGGTGGTGGTATATAGTTAGCAGCTGGTTCGGAGTAAACTGGAGCAGATTGTTGTGGATAATATGGAGCAGTTGGTGCGTATACTCCGGGTTGTGTGTATGAAGGTTGTGAATAGCAAGGTTGTGAATAGCCAGGTGCTTGCTCTACAACAACAACTGCAGGTCCTGGTGGTGGTCGGCAAGGACGACGGCGACCACCAAAAAGATCGATTTCAATAACTGGGCGTGGAATACGTGGTCTCATAATATCAACTTCTACGATTGGTCGACGGTGATGATGATCGTGGTGATGATCGTAACGATCATGCGGTGGTGGCATTTTGAACTTTTTCTTTTAATTTATTGCGTCAGATGACTAAATATTTTTATTCTTTGAATTTATTTTACTTCGCTAGTTGTATATAAGTCGAAATTCAATACGATACTGAATAATTTTGTGATAATATTTCTATTTTAAGTTATTTATTGATAGGCAGAAAGCTTTCATGATATTTTTTTTTATATCTTTTTTGTTATCTTGAGTTGTTAATCAGAGCTATTGAAATACATGCAAGAAAGTATTGATACTGTAAATGTTTTTTTTTTTGAGATAGCAGGTGATTTTGATTTTTGTGAATCATTATCGACTTGTGTAATTCAATTTCCAAAAGAGAATCATCTTCCTATAAATATATCCAAATTTACAAAATTGCTGTTTTACAAAATTCAACCTAATAGCATTTTCTTTGTTTTCAGCCTGAGCAAAATAGAAAATGGAAAATGAATAAAAACTTTTCGGTCATAATCGTTCTAAGAAGCACTTTTGAAATGGAAGGTATTAAGACTTACAATGGGCCTGACGTCGTTATTTTGACAAAGGCGTCAAAATCTTGTAAAGTGATCAATGCGACAAAATAGGAAAATTTGGTTTGGATTTAAATTTTTAAATCCGTTGCTGAAAAAAGAACAAATAACACCAGCTAAAGTGATCAAGGAAGTTACGTAAGTGATCCAATTTTCTGAATATATTTATATACACATCGCCGTATGAAAAAATTATCAGTAGTTTGTCCCCGTATGTAAATTTTTACAGAAATTTGACTAAAATGCAGCAAAGGAGGTTCAAGGAGTATTGCTGGAGGAATAGTGTAAATGATGGATGAATAATGTAGATTTTTCACGACAGTTTTATTATATCTATATATAAATAGGCGAATGCAAAACAGTTCCGACCCCCCATAACACAACATAATCGCGTGATTTTTGTTTTGTGAAGAGGAGCAGTTTCAGTTAATGGTCAGGTTTTGATGAAATTTGGTAAAGGTAGATTGAACTAACCTAACCCCAGAATATCTTTTCACAGATGAACTAATGGACTAATTTTGCTGAAATTTGGTTTGGAGACCGATTAAACCCTAAAAATGAGGTAGAAATAGGAATAAGACAATATGACAACTTGATTCTTATTTTTGGAAATCATGACAATTAATCAGCTACAATGGCAACTGAAATGCCATTATCACTATGATTGTTGGATTTCAACTAATGGACAAGTTAAACCTTTTAAAAGGCTTATTGAGCACTCAGAAAAAAAATCAGGTAAATCTAACCAAAAATTTACCAAAACTCAAGTTAAAATTTTCTAACCTGATGCTACAGGTTGTCCTTCATGAAATCTGGTTAAGTAGTGCAGAGTTAATTTAAATCTGTTTTATGGTTGTAAATACTATAGAGCAATGTTGATATAACATTTATGGTTGTGACAACATGATGTTAGTGATAACCTGGCCGTAAGGTAAACTTAACCTGGATCCAAGCTACTATATAGCAGGTTGAAACAATATCTATAACAGGTAGATTACTAGAGAATTACAATTAAAAACTGCTTTTTGTAAATATTTATTTTAAAGTTTTACATTTTTGTATTACATATAAGTTAATCAATAAGTACATATGTATGAGAACAAATAAACATAGCATGTTTCTTAAATATTTTTCAGTCTAACAGCTTTCATATTATTACATAATAAATGCACATGTAAAGGAGGATAACATTTTTCACAGTGTTTTAAGAAATAAGGTAAACATATTTTTTCACCAACAATGTATGTTCCATATAAGTATATAGTTTTTCCCGGAAACGTATTCTCGCGCCAAGCATAGCCAATGGAAAAATTTCACATATATCCACTTCTGACAGGTACGGCAAAGTTTCCTCATCAATTCCGCACTCTAATATAAAAGTTGAAGCACACATTTATTAGCAGAGGCCAAGTTTCTGCTGCAAAAAATCAGAAAGATGCAAATTTAGGAGCACCTCTCTGTTTTAATGCGGCAATGCAATAAATTATATTACTTACCTGTCAATTTTTGCAAGATTTCCTCTCCTAAATCCATTTCTTTTATAATTATGTCCTTCAATTCCATAGTAAATTTTGTACTTATATATATTTATTTTATGGATATGTATTTTTTATTAATTTATTTCAAAAAATAAACGCAAGCGAAGCTTAAAAACGAAAACTCACTGCACGTGCTGGCAAAACTTTCGTTTTAGTTAAATTTTTTGACAGAACCTGGTAAACTTAAAAAAACTAATGTCAAAGGCTACTTTGATAAATTTGTAAATTTCGTTTTGTTTCCATAGAAAACTTTTCAGGTTAACATGTTACCTGTCGCAGGTTAGACATTTTTCGTCTGAGTGAGTGCATAATCCCTCCAATGACACTTTGTAGGAATGTTGAATGCACCAATTTTTAAAGGAGTCACAATAAATTGAGATAAGATCATAGGCCATGGTTAGATATTGTACCTTACGCCTTGTTTCAAAAGGTTTTGTGACTCGAGACAAGACAAGATAAGACATGAGTATTTTAAAATTCAGAGAATTGAATTCAAACCTAGCAAAAGGCTTTTGGATTTTTTCTACTCCAAAGGGACATGTAAAAACGGACTCCACATAAGTGAAGCATATTCCAATCTGAAACTTACTATAGAATTGTAAAGGGTCTTAAGAGTACGAGTATCTCTAAGTTTAAAACTGTTTCTACGATAACAATCAAGTATTAAATGAGCTTTAGGAGCAATATAATTAGTATGTATGTTCAGCTTAAGTCAGAAGCTGCTCAAATAAAGCTGTCATGTTGCATTATTCGAAATAACTTTCTCAGTATAACGTCTTAAAACTTATGCTCATCTGGGAGCTGTCATGCTATCTTGCCCGAACCGAAAAGAAATGTGAAATGTGACGGGTTTTCAAAAGGAATGATATCTTTTTAAATCCATAGTTTGGCCATTTTTGAAATGCTATTATCTTGTCTCACTATCAGTTGTATTCAGTAACCTTTTCAATATAATTATGAAAAGATAATCGACTTACAACGCTTTGAAATTACAATATTTTTTATTAAAATAGTCGTTGCTTTATTGTTACTTTTTTATTTCTTATAATTAATGGTCGTCATAGTCGCTCTCAGTATTCGTCGAACTGTGAATAGTTTTGAATGTAAACTTTCGTTGCATAATATTCGCGTGTTAGTCAGATAAGTATCTGATCGATGTGACGAAATTATTTTAGCCAAGTTATGATAACGACCTAAATTTGTAAATGGGTAGGTGTTCTCAACAGTTAGAACTATTTGTCACAACAACATGACGTATTTAACGGTTGAACTAGAGCCTTTACCCTGACAAAATTGTTATCGCGCAATAATTCAAGCGTTTGAATCATCAGGAACACCATAAATTTGCTAATTTTGTCCTGTAGTAACTTGAAAACTATGTTGATTTTGACAAAATAAATTACTAGCTATGACGGTTCAAGTTTCAATAGTTGCTTTTGTTGAACTTAATACACTTGAATTAGTAGAATGGTGTTAAGTTAAAGATAATAAAAAAAATAGTCAGAGGCAAAACTTTAAAAAACACAAAACAACGTTGAAAAACAAACATGAGTCTACCGATGATTAATTCAATCGATCACTCCCTAACAACAAAATGATAAGATAAAACATAATGCATTTATCCAGTAGTCTTAAAAAGTACGGTTGCCTAAGTACACAAATGAAAAATTAGCAATATTAAATGAAAAAATTGTTGGTCGTGATTTTCACAGTAGTAATTGAAAGTTCAAATAGAAAGCACTTGCAGTACACGACCAGCGGAGCACAGTAAAATGTCAACAGATCAACAATATCAAATTACTGTGGAATGTGAATGCAATCATCGAAGAGGTTTACTTTATTATGCCATACCATGGCGTTGGGGTCAACCATGTCGTCACTGTCGTCGTTATCCATCCAAGCAAATTGTAACTGTTAATCAGCTAGCAGGAGCACCACCACCGAATGGAGTACCACCACATTTTGCTACAGTATCACCAGGAGCTTCAGTAACAGCTACATCGGCACCAATTGTAACAGGAACCCCAGTATCGGTAGCTTCATCACAATTTCCAACAGATCCTCCACCACAATATGAAAGTTTCGTGGATCCAAATCATAGATCACCAGTTAAGAGTTCATAATAATTTGTTACAATAAATTGACATTTTATACTGAAACACATACATATCTAAATTTGAACATAAATATATATTATACGTGCACAAAGGATCTTTAATAAAGGAACTGACGTGTGACAAAATTAAATTATTTTTCGTTGTTATTCACTTCACGTGCAATTTATGTCATTGATTTTAGTCAGAGTCCAACTCTCAATATCAGCTTTGCCTTTACTTGATTGAAAGCTTCAAGCTTAATAGCTGAGAAGGTTTATAGCTGTAGTAGCTAAATTCTGCTATTATTATTGCCTGCCATACGTAAAAGCTTAACGCAAATGGAAATTTTTGCGACGCAACTCGAAACCTCACATATTGGGACGACGTAAATCGAGGCTTAGGTATATTTTAACCTGCATTTATATAAATTATGACAACATTTTTTTAATAATATTGACATTCCCGGCTAGGGATATTTGTGGGTTTCTCCGGCCAGTTAGGGTTTTATTGATTATAGCTATGATCAATGATATTTGCTCAATATTTTACAAACAATGCTTCCTGAGAACTTTTTTTACAAGCTTGTTGAAACGATATGTCAGCTAACTTGTATTTATTGTTCCAATTTTTTGAAATTTTTAAAGGTTTCATAACCCACTGTGCATCAATTAAATTAAAATACAAATTGGGTTTTAAGAAATCAGAGTAATGAAAAGAAGGATCGTATATCTATGGAATAAAAACATCTTGCGAAATCCGGAGATATTTTTTCTAACCAAAATCTCGAGAATCACAAAGTCAAAATATTCTAATTTTCTTATATGTCTTTATACTTTTAAGACTTAACTTTATTAAAGCACAATTTTTTCAAAACTTTTAACACTAAATAACAAATTTAATAACAATATGAGGTTTCATTTAAGCACGGAACACCGAAGCAGGCAAATAGGTTTCACGTGGTGCTGTAGCAGCGCCACCATGAGAACCATGCGAAGCAGCTGGTGCTTGTGAAGCAAAATTAAGAACTGGTGCAATACCGCCATTATGCGATTGAGATGAACCTCCCAAGGAATCATATTGTGATTGAATTTGATGTTGAGCATTAGCAGCATCCTCGGGAGTGCGATATTTGACAAAATGTACTTCTGGCTTATGATTTTTATGATCGCCGGCAGCATTGAGCTTATTAGCCAAATCACCAATATCAGCTTGTTTTTGAAGCACATAAATATGAGTCTTATCGTCAGCACCTTGCTTAGCTAAACCAGCAGCGGCATTTTCAATACCTCTATTTTCGGGACCCTTGATGAAGATAACACGTAGATTTTTCTTGACAGACTCCGCAGCTTCATTGGAAGCGGCTGGTACATTGAAGTCATCATCATTAGCAGTGAAAGTAAAGAATTCTTTTTCTAACTCTGCAACTGGAGCAACAACATCATGGGCTGCACTTCCACTAGTTTCTTGGCCGAATGAAAGTCCAGCATTGGGATAACCGCCAGGTTGATAGTTATAGCCAGCAGTGGCAGCAGCTATTAAACATAAAATCTTAAAAAAAAATAAAAAAAATTTAATTATGTATTGTTCACTATTGAAAGTATTGTCCTTTTAAGGACATACGACTCACAATGTATGCACGCATTTTGATTTTTTGATTTACTCCGCAGTCAAGTTATACTTCAAATACAACTTTTACTTGGGATACGATAGTTTTTATATGATATTGCTAGTGATGGTTAAGTGCAAAAATGCACTATTTGCGAACACAAAAGCAATATATCCTCATTTTGCGGACTTCTCAAGTTTAATTTGGCAATAACTTAGTATTATTAACTATTTTTCGTGCTCTTCTCTTTTGTTTCGCATCACTTATTTGGCTTTATTCACTTAGTCAGCTTATTAACATCTTCAATATGCGAATATGTTTCTTTTTTGCCTCATTTACTGAAGTTTTTTATGTAGCTCTTTTTGAGCGTTCGTACGTCTTGCATAAAATTACGTGTATTTGAAAAATAGCAGCACTCAAATGTTTGCTTTTTTTGCGGCCAACATCTTTGTCATATAAATGCAAATTTTTAAATGCTGCAATTCAACGTCAAATATTGTGGGTGCGTCTCTAATGAAATTGTTTAATTTTAATACAAAAACATGGCTAGGCATATAAATATTTTGACGTGAAATGTCCAGGGAAATGACAAAAAAGAGATAACGCGTGAAAAATGAAAATGTAAATACCGCTGCATTGGTTTATAAATTTTGCATAATATTTGAGGTCAAAACCTTTTTTTATTATTTTAGTAAACAAAAAAAAATTTAATATTAGAGAACTTTGCGGAGAGTAGTTTGTAGAAGTCCGATATTATTATAAGAATTCATACAGCTCATATATTTTGAAAATGCAGAGACAATCAGTCTGCTTCTAGTATTTGCAGCTTCTAGGAGAAATACTAAGACAACGAGATTCTGAAAAAAAAATCGATAAAACTATTTTATAGCTGTTTTTTGTTTATATATAAAAAATGGCTGTTAATTAAATTGCAGTAGAGTGGACGTCTACCTTTTATATTTTCTTTGTCTACGATGTCTTTAACATAATCTCTCAGAGGCAGACGTGATAAAATGATTTGAGAGTTTTTTTTGTTTTGCAATTACGAAAATCTTTTTAGTTAGTTAGTATTCTAGGGTTAAAAAATCTGCCAAGCGTTTGCTGGGTACGTTCACAATGAATATTAAAAATGAATTAAAGATATAGCATACTTTTGGGCATATTAGTTTAAATTTATCGAAAAATCATACAAATTATTTGTTTGTGAGGTTAATCATCAGCTAACAATCTACCATAGCGCCATCTGCTTCTGAGCCACATCGAAAAAAAATGTATATATGTTGCATTAAAACTCAAAACAAACGCAACTAGGCCTCCACGTTTCGGATTATGCTAATTGTTTTATTGTTGTGGTCAGTATTTTATTAGCTGATAACGAAGTATTAATCATTTCGACATAAGTCGAATCATTGTTGCGCTGCAGCTACACGAAATTTTTGATAAATGACTGAACATTATTTCATCGAACTTTCATGAAATGTTGCACAGATGCAATTATGTAATAATAATCAGTTGATAAAGAGATTAAACTTAATTTCAAGTTTATTAATTTATCAAATATTTTTTATTTCTGTAGATATCAACCCGACAATAAAAGTTTTCGGAACATAAAATGTTAGAAGCAAGTTATTTATTCAAAAAATTGCTTGAAAATATGTATCTGATACTTGGATATATGGAATTTTTCATTTGAAATACTTTCGTTCTGAATGTGGTGTCATTTTATGAAGTCCAAATAAAAATTTCATGCCACGCCCACTTATATGTGCTTCAAACCGAATGAAATGAACGACCTTGAGTGTTTGGTATAAAAATATATCCCTTGTAAGACTCCCGCAGAATACAAAATTTCTTCGTACTGGGTCAAACATTTCTACAAACCTTTGGAAGAACTTTGCCAAACAATGCAGTGTAGCGCTGCATTTACTGTAAGTTCGTCAGACAGGCATTTGCCAACGTCAGCATCATCTCAGCTGAATGCATAATTTTTTTAAATATGATGCACTATATCACTGTATCCGATTTCAAATCGTTGAAAACATGCAAAATTTCATTTATTGAAGATTGAAATTAAAAAAACATTAGTAATTTTTTCTAACATATATTTTGAAATTTTTATTTATTTAAATTATTTTTTTGTTCTTATGGATTTTATTTTATTGATTTATTTATGTTTTGTTTTTTTTTTTTTTGTTACTTACGCTGATTAAAGTTATTAAATCATAAATTAGTTGTTTTTTCTCATATTTAATATATCTTTTCACACTTTTTTTTGTATTATTTGTAGATAATTTATTTAGTAATATTTCAAATATATGTATGTATATATGCGTGTATATATATAGTTTTAAATGTATATTTTAATAATACACAAGATTTATGTGTAAAGTTTTTACTTCAATATTATGTACTATTTTATACAATTTTTCCCATAAATTTGATAGAAATAATTGAATATTTCACATTTTAATCGTATTTTTATACATTGTACGTATAATGCAAACAATTATTTTAATTGATTTGTTTTTGTTTCAATTGTTTAGCGTTTAAGTCAATGATTTTTTTTAAGGTATGTCTGCATCAATAAATTAATAATATACATATAAATATGTATAAAAATTCAATAGTTTTTGCTTTATATTCGGTTGCTTAGCTAACGTTTCAAAAATAATTAGTAGAAAAAACTTATTGTATAAGTAAATAAACAATTATTTAAAAAAAAGTCATCAAATTGACTTAAATTTATGTTTGATAATTGAGTTTTAAAGCTTTCAACATATGTTAAATATAAATTTTATGTTTTGTTGAATTTTGATTTATGTATGGGCCATGCAAAATCATATGGTAGGAATTTGTTTAATTATATGTTATGTTGGTAAAACGAAAGAAACTCAATGTTTAATATTTCCTCATATGTAAATTTCCAAAATTGTTAGCCATTTTCCACTTTTGGCGTACATGTGTTCCTCACTTTAATTTTTCAGAGGACTGAATCAAGACCATTAAAAGCTTACGATAATATAAAATGTTCTTCAAAATTGAAATTTATCACTAGTTAATCTAAATAAAATTAAAAATTTGTAAATATTTAAAATAAATGTTTCTGTTGTAAATATATGTTTATTATATATGTGTGTATGTATTAATTTTTTTTTATGAACATATAATTATAATAAATATGTATGTATAATGATTCGATTTTTTAAAATAATGCATTATGGTGCAGCTGGTATTTAATTTTTTTTTTATCTCTCAAAATTTAGTAAACATTTAGGTTCTCCTTTTTTTTAAATATTTTTTTTTTTTCATCTTTGCAAAATAATGCATTATCCGTATAATCAACACAGTTAGTAACAACATTTATGATATGTTTGGCGTATTGCTATGACACTTAAAAATTTGCATTCTTGGCATTAATGTCTTGCAAATGTATTCGTTTGTTTTGTGTATATACGAGTATATATTTATGTAGGTGATTTGCATTCATTTATTATGAACTTTGTAATTTGTATATAGGTAGCTTTTATCTTTAAGCGAAAAAATAGTCAAATTAATTAATTAATTACGAAGTAGAAACGCCAGTGATTTCAAAAATAGATATAGCATTATCTTCAAATCATTAAAGCCATGAACATTTTAGAAAAAATTACTTAAGTTGAACCCAGAGTTCTTCCTACATATCTTCGAATGATTTTTGTGTTGTAATCATGAAACTGTTGCTTTATTTGAATGAATGATGTTTCGGAGGGGATGAAGTTTTATGAAAAGAAATACTGTAGCCGAACTATCTTTCTGATGCTATGCGAATGCCCATGCAAATCAACGCATTTTAGTGTACAATTTATTCAATTGCGATACGATTTCATTGCGAATTGTATTTCAGATTATGGCCCCTGGCCTATTTTAATTTATGAGTTAAAGTCTCTCCGAGTGTTGTTGTGGTGCATGTTTGTTATACAGCAGTCTTTCTAGTGCATATGTTTTGATAACCATTCTCAAAATTTGTTTGGCTTCTTTTACTTTTTGTAAGAATTTCGAATAGCATTTGCAGGAAAATGTGATTTATGAGACTTCTTTGATACTCAGAAAATAAAATCAATTTTGTTAATAAAAATGTATCTGTTAGAGTTGTCGAAGTTCACTTTTTTTGAATGAAATGCACAATGAAAAAAGTATTGTTCTTTCTCATGTTAACAAAATATTTGTGATATATGTAACTATAGTTTTACGTAATGGGTGAGATTCGATAAAGTTAGATGTCCATGTTGGCTGGCTGGTACTGCGTCCTAAAAAATCTTCAATGTAAGTGCTACTTAGTTTCATTTACAGAAGTTTCTTTTATATTGATCGAATTAATGAATTTTATGAAAAATCTTTGGTTGCACGTGCGATATAGGACGACACAATTGTAGGGATTACTCTATCGTCTTGACGACAAAGGTTAGGACTCAGTTTTGTTGGAAGCGGCCATTTTACTAAGTTGATACACAAGCAGAAGGAGCACTTCCCAGAATACGTGTTTCGTATCAACGTACCCATTATAACTTTTTTTAAGGCCTTATAAATTATTTTTCCGTATCTTAAGTTGAGATATTTATTCTTCGATACATAAATGAGGCATTCTACGCAAAATCGGAGACCATTATGATTTTACATCTTTTATTTTTTGAAAATTTTTTTCTGTTAAGCCATTTAAGAGATATACATTTTTGAAAACTAAGGTTTTTAAACTATTTTTTTTTTTAAATGCTCATAACTCCGAGGATAATCAGTCAAATAACATAATTTCTTTTTATTCAGAATTTTCGCGAAGTGTCGAAAATATTTTGAACACGATATTGCTATGATATTTATTAAATTTTAAGATTACCTACGCTTAAAAACAAAAAGCTATCATCATTTAAGAAAAAATAAATCCTTTTAAAACATCACCTTTAAAAAAATTTCAGAAGTGTAAATGCAAAATGGGGTCCGAGTTTAAGTGGTATGACCCATTTACAAGTTCTGTGTATCCCTGTTATTGAAAAATATGACGTCAACCGTACCGTCATGCCCAGAATCCCAAGAAAGTGCTACCTTCTTGAAGCTTGTCAAAACACTAAGAGCGTCCGTGCGTTTATTTACCTTTCCTGACTTTATCTCAAAGAGACTCTGCACTTCTTTACTCTTTTCTAGACCATGCGTCTAGAATACATCTAGCTGCGGCTTGTGTGACATAAAGTACGGGTTGAAATACGCAAGGACGATTTTCGAACGAAAATGTGGCACAAGTTTATCTAAGAGTCATCATTGTATCATATTGTTGCTCATTAAACTCTGTTCTTAGCCCATCATTGTTAAATAGAATCCTATCAGCGATGTTTAACTGAAGTTTCTTAACAAAACATAGTGTCCAGAGATTTAAGTTTTGAACAAGAAATTCTTGATCAATCTTTGGTAATAAGTTGAGTTCGTAAAGAGTAACCTAGGCTTTCACATGTTTCTCAAAGTTATGAATCAAATGAAAAGAAGAGCTGGCTATTGACATTCAATTTCGAACTTCAATTCTACCTCCAAAATAAATCGGAGTTAGAAGAGGCCTGAATTTCACCAATTCCTGTATTTTCAGCTGTCAATAAAATCAGAGAACCCTTTTCGATATCATTGTTGTTCTGTCGTGATTTTACAACGAAATGAATCATAAACTTGATAATTTCACAATCCGATGGTTGTGGAAATTGTCTTTTATGCAGAGTATGTACTACAGTTCATAAACTAATGTTTTTGGAGATGGTGTTAGTTGTTTTTTTAAGTCATATTTCATTGATTCACAACGATATAAAGCTTGTGCAATCATAGGATATTGAATAAAATTCAAGATATTTCACATTCATTTGGTAAACACAATAACCAACAATATTTTTTGGACATATTAACATTTCATTTCAAAAATTGTGGATTTTCGAACCACTCTAATGTGTATGTAGTGTTAAAAATCTATAAAAGGAAAATATATAGGTAGCAAAGTTATATGTTAATTCGTTTAAATTTAGGATTTTCAATGCAATTTGAATCATTAGTTTATTTGCAAAATATGTGTCTTTTTTAACTCAATATAGAAATATATTGATTTTATGTTTATTTTTCTTATATATACATTTTTACTAAGAATAATTTTATTTTAAATTAAGTATGCTTTCACTTTTTGTTTTTAATTTAGTAATAATTCAGTTTTTTTTTTGCTATTTTCTTATTTTATCGTTAAATTTTTATCTTTAGTTAATAATAGACAGCGTAGCATAGGAAGACGTCAATACCTGCATAAGACATTTTAGCCATATATAAATATATATATATATATATATATATATAATATATACTTTTAATTGTATAAATACGACTTTTTTTATTTGTTTTGAAACTTTAAAAATATTAGTTTTAAATGCTTATTTATTACAAAAAATGTATTTTTTCTATTCTGTTCTTTGGTGTGTTTTTTTTTTGTTTTTTATTTAATTTTTCAATGTTGTTTTATTTTTCATGTAAATATGTAAAATAAATTTTATTAACAACCACTCTTTTTATATTATTTATGGATTGTTTGCGTATGTTGTATGTTGTTGATTTTGGTTATCGGTTTTTTTTTTGCTTCTAGGAAAATGTACGCAGGTTAAATTTTGTAAGATTGATATAATTGGTTTTGAGTTATAAAACTTATTAAAAAAAAACAAATAGTTCGAAAAAGAAGCTTAAAACTAGCTACTTTTCTGTTCTTTGGTTTTTTCTATACTACAAAAAATTATTATTTCTATTTACATTTAGGCTAAACATATTTTACCGCTCAGACATTCAAAGGTGGATGTCCAAAATATTTACTCAAGTAAATTTCGTCTGCTGGAGACATTAAATTTTTATATTATCTGGGAACATTCAAAAGATAATCAATTAATCATGATGTGATTGACATTCCCACTACATGTCCTGACTAACATTGATGCTTTGGCCAGTTATTAAACTAAGCCACAGTTGTAGTTGAACTGCGTTCCAAGATTTTTGAAGGTTTTTCAAATACTCAAAAGTAATTTTTATTTAAAGTTGTCAAAAAAGCAAAGAAATTTTTACTAACTAATGAAATATTTTAAATGTTTAAATGAATAAACATTCAAATTTTTGAGCTCCGTTCTAATATTATTTTAAGTTTCTAAGTGTCTTGGAGCAAAAGAAGTTTTCCACAAATATTTTACTATATATGACTCAAACTTGACATTTCTCATGAATAATCGCTAAAAAATTAAAGTTTTCTTGTGAAATCTCGACCTACTTACATGGTGTTTTTATCGTTGAACACAAGATCACTAAGAAAATATTAATTCAGATCTCGCTTAATCCATTGGAATTTTTAAATATTGGGCCTTTTTGCACGGGAAGTGTGCTTTAAATCAGCGATGGGTGAATTAAGAAAAATGAGTCAAATTAAGCTCTTTACAACAAACACTTGCACTCACCACTGCCACGTACATTTTTATCACTTATGTTGCAACAATCAAAACAAAAACAAAAAAGCCGAAGACACCGAGCAATACAACAACAATGCGCACATTAAGGACAGCTTCTCTCACTTTGTTTGATCCGTGTGCTTTTATTTCTGTACTCATGGTGTTCTGACTTGGTTCTTGGAATTGCAAAAATCTTTTTTTTTGTTGGTTATCCAAATTGAATTTTTGGTGGTTATTGTTGTTGTAGTTTTTGTTGTTTCTGTTGTAAGTAGCTCCTTCTTCCAAAATGTTTCCCATCTATGGTGTAGTGCAGTGGTGGGCATGAAAATCTAACAAATGATCGTAACAACAACATCAAGTAACAACAAACTAAATTTTAAAGTTTTTTTACTTTCATTTCCGAATTCGCCAATAGCACAAAAAAAAATCAAATTGCATGTACACTGTAAAATTTTTATTATTAGTGTCCAATTTTTTCTTGCTACACATTTTTACTCATATAATAGTTTTTTAAAATCAATTGGTTAATTAGACAGAGCTATTCTTAGCAAGTCTAAAAGGTTGAAATCAGAAAGCTTATTTCTTTATTCATTTTTTATATGGTTGAAATATGAGCCTCGCAAACATCCGTGCTCGCAGAGCTTGTTTTTAATTTACGCATAGATACTTTTAGAACTGGGTACTTCTCATAAGAAACTTCGATCCAAAATGAAACACCAGAGTCTTTCAGCACCAATAATTGAAAATCAGATCGAAGGTCACACAGCTCTAACTGAAATCTTGGAAATTGTTCTTCAAGAACTATAACTTTTGTACTTAAATATATTTTTATAAGTTCCTCAATTTCATTAAAATCACTGAAACGAGTCTCAAATACAACTTAAAATAAAACCTAAACTTTTTTGATCTTAAAATTCGAACAAAATAATTTCTTCAAGTGCACATGCTAAATATTTTTTTCATGTTTTTTTTTTCATTTGCTACATTCGTCAAGACACAAAGCAGCGCCGTCGCTAATGACTTTGTCTGTTGTTTTTGTTTTCATTTGAACTCAAGTCAACACTGTGCGTCGATAGCGTTGAAATTTTGCATATTATTTTTAAGTTGCTTGTGCGTCGAATATCGATTCGAGCCATGAGGGCAAAAAGTGCCTCTACTTGCCCATCGTTGGTGTAGTGTATGACCGCCACTATGACAAGAAAAATTATGTGTTTGAACAGACGGTCTGTGCAATCTATGTGGCCTTTAAAATGCACGCGAAGTTACTTCTGAGTGCGTTTTATATCTGAGCAGAAATCGTATTATAGTAGGCATGTACTCATATGTAGATTTCAGAGTATTTAATACTTCACAGGTTAAGTCCCCCAATCGGCATCAGAAACGTACACATAGATTCTCTAACATCTTATCAGTTTTCTAAGGTTAAAATTCCAAATATTAGTGTCTTTTCAAGAACACAAATCTGTCTACAAAATCGGTAAAATATAGCAGTGTAAATTTAACTCTGTCCTTAGATCCAACTTATTTTTTTGAATTACATAGAAATGCCAAATGTTTTTGCACCAACTATATGTACATATTTTGGGCCGCTGCATCTGAATAATTTTTTTAATAATTCTTGCTAGCTTAGTAAGAATATTTCATGTATTTTCGATAATTTTATTATGCACTGAAAAATTGCGTATTCGAAGTTTTTTTTAATCCCAAGTTAAGGAAGCAGAAAACTTATGTCCAATTAATAGTCATTATCTACTGGACATTTGTAATTTAAGTGATTTTGGTTTTTATATATTTAGTATGGATCTATGTATTTAGTAATTTTTGTTGTTGTTTATATTTGCGTTGTATTTATCTACTTATATAATTTAGAGCACATTTAAAGCATCTCTTATTATACGCCTGGTTTTTTGTTTGACCTTTCATCATCAATTTTGAATGCACTGAACGATTTTTAGTTTCTTATAAAATTTAAACAGTTTTTTTGCTAAGAGTTTACCTATCTACTTTTAAATACAAAAAAATCTTTCATATATCAATTTCAGCTACTTAGTTATTTCATACATTTTACAATTTTTTACATTCTATTTAAGATCTGTGGACTA
Organism: Meiosimyza decipiens; assembly: GCA_963680825.1. Classification (NCBI taxonomy): domain Eukaryota; kingdom Metazoa; phylum Arthropoda; class Insecta; order Diptera; family Lauxaniidae; genus Meiosimyza; species Meiosimyza decipiens. The sequence continues at coordinate 82,572,288 of OY804259.1, read as the reverse complement.
CGATGAACATAAGAAACTACATTCGTTAACCATAAATACACCAAAATGTACTCTATTTTTCTGAGCTTTTTAAATTTTTGATTCGTTTACTTCACTGCAAGACAGTAAATATCAAATGTCCCATACAAAAATTACTTTCCATGACGTTTTCTTGCGAGTCTTTCAAATGAAAATCTTTGCAACGATCGTTCAATTCATATCCACAGAATCTTCATAATCCATTATAATTTACAATTTTTTTTTCCAAATTTTATTTTGAATTCTCATTAATTTTTTGTTTTTAACTGTAAAATACAATACTTATTTTATAATTTACAACTTTCCATTTATACATTTCAAACATTGTATTGTTATTGTAGTTTAAAACATTGATTGTTTTTCTTAAGCTTCTTGGTTTTTTTCTTAATTTGTTTTTGGTATTTTCAATATTTTACATTTCACAAAAAATAATCTTATTCAAATTATTTGTTTTTGTGTTTTTTGTATAATTCAGTTTCTTAAATATATGACTTTTTTATTTAAATTTTTTTCTATTTGTGTTTAGGAAATAGCCATAGAGATACACATCAAAAAATATGAAATTGGAAACTTTTGCTTACTGGTTTTTGCTATGCTTTTTGGTTTTTTTTTTTAACGTTGTGGAGTCAAACAACTCTGTCAAAGCGTTGTTTTTCTTGAAATTTTGTTTTTTTTTTGTTTGACAGAAAGTTTTTCTGTAAAATTTGGTCTGATTTATGTTTGAAAAATTTTTCTAGCAAAAAAAAAAGAATTGATATAAAAAATAAAATCCAACTTTATTCTAAAGTATTTTATAATTATTTTAATAAACTTACGGGTGCAGCATGTGTGAAACAGAAAAAAAACAACCACAAGATTGCAAAATAAAAATCAACTCAGTTCATTGTTTTGGTTCCTGCTGCAGTATCTTGCTGTGGCATTGCGCCAACGCCGTGGAGAACTGACTGGCTTCATTTCGCCTTTGGCATGGATATGTTGAGAACCACAGCAAAAAATTTAACAAAACATTGCAAAATATTCCTCTGCAGCATTTTTTTTTTACTTCTGTAATACTTTAAGGTCTCGCTCTTCTGCTTGAAAATTAATATATAATGCATAAGTTTCGGTTCTAAGAAAAAATACCAAACATTTGAAATTTTTGTATTTAATACACAGAGAGAAAAATTGATGTTCTTAGAGCATTGTTGGAAAAATCAAAAATCTTCTTGGTATTTTAGTAAGTATTGCAATGAGCTTGACTTTTGTTCGGGAAAGTTGATCAGGCCAAAGCATTCTTTCAGAACAATATATTTTATCTCTGTTAATTAAATATTTTGAAAATTGTTCAACATGGTTTTCAAATTTTTCTACTGAACCTTAAAAAACCAAAAAAAGAATGACCGTTTCATAAAATCTTAGTAAAGTTTCAGTCAAATTTTTCGAGAGGCTTTGATTTTTTTTATTCGTGGGTTTGATAGTTATGCAATTTGTGGTATGATAGCTTCAGCGAAACCTTAGGCGTTAATATTTCTTTACTTGATTTTTATGATGTATGAACGTATTTTTAGCATGTAACCGACCTAACTTCTTTTTGAATATGCTCAAGAAATGCTTCAAAAGTAACCGCTGATCTCTGACGGGTTTAAATCTAAACTCCTTAAATCCTTAAATCCTTCGACATCGCATATCGTTTACTGGTTTATAAGACTCCACCACCAGAACATGCTAAAGAATACATTCCTTAACTCCGGCATAGCGTTTTTTCCAAAATAATTCAAAAATAATTTGTCTGAGTATAAAGCGTCAATCGGCACTAATTTTATATGTTAAACGGAGTATGTATTTCCCACGTTAGCATGAAAAATTTTGGAATTTTTGTTGAAAGTCACTTTAAACTCTCTTAGCCGAGGCTCTTGTTTTTTTGAAATGATTTAAAAAAATTCATTTGAAAAAGTTGCTCTCGATGCAAAATATAAGAACCTCAAGCAAATTGTAGGATGTCGAGAAATTTTGATCTGTGTTGCCCATATACCGTTAAAAAAGCATTGTATTGTAAATAGCTATGAACTATAACTATATATTTATGTTATATACTATCTCTCGATATTGGTACAAAGTTATCGTACTTTAACTCGGAAAAAAAATATTTTTTTCGCAAAAAATTTCGCATACTATACTTTAACATTTCCATACAAATGAAAGTTTTAACTCCAGAATGGTTATCTTCGTGGATTTGACGAATACCACAATTTTTTTTCTTTTAATTTCCGCAGTATCCTCTCTTCGTTTCGCTTCAGTTGTCAGAATGCTCTTACAGTGTGTATACTTTATTTTTTTCGGTCCCATTACGCAATAATGCACAGCTCGATGCTCGTTTTCTTCTTCCAGCTTTTACAACAATAACAAAAAATAATATCGAGATCTGTCCGTTATTCGAGCTAAATCAACGCATTGCGATCAAAGTTTAGCTCTCTAGAACAAATCAATGATACATTCTTTCCAAAAATCAGAGTTATATATGTATTCATCGATTTGACGAAGGTTACCTACAATATAGAAGACATTCTAGGGTTAAGAAAATCGAAAAGTACGACCGAATTTTTACCTCAATCTATGTGAAATGACTCAATCCATTTTTTCAGTATGAACATATTTATTTATTTATTTTGAAGCCAGTAAGCCTTGCTTAAAGTATGAAAAACAAAGCGCTGAGAGTCTGCTATTGTTTCCACGCGAAAAAGTTTAATTTCGAAAAGTTAAATTATATAGAGCATACGTATATATTTCATACTAAATGAATTTAATTTTTTTTACGACCTTTAAGTTATCTTTTTACAAAAAAGGATTTATCGTTTTTTGTTTTACTTCCAATTTTCAGATACAAAAAATATTCACCTTCTATGCATCGGTTTTTTCCTTGGTTTTTATTTTTCTAACATTTAAATATTTTTCTTGTTTCGGTTTGTCATTTCGGTTTGTCTCTCTTAGTTTGTTTATTTACATTTAAAATTTGTTTTTTCTTTTCAACTTTTCATTTTGTTTAATTAATTAACTACTATTTACTATTTCATTAGCTTTTGGAGCTGATTTTTTTCTGTTAGTAAAAAAAATTATTGTTTTATTTTCACTTAAACGCAAAAAAACTCTTAAAAGTCCCTTACTGCACTTTCAGTGTGTAAGTATGTGTGTGTATATATCCTGTGTGTTTGAGTTTAACATTTTACAATTTGTGCACTCAGTTAGTTGCTTCCCAGGCTTTTACGAGTAAAAACTTTTTACCTTTACAGTTGCATTTATTGTTTCCTCTTTAGTTGCTGTTTTATTTTGCCTTTAAATTTTTCTTTAATTTTTTGTTACCTTTGCTATATTACATTCATTACTTTATCTCTTTTTAGCAATTCTACTGTTGCATTGTATTTTTCTGTAATCTCTTTCTTTTGCTGCAATTCTTTTTCTCTAAGGTACTCGACGTTTACTCTTAAATTTTACATTTTACATTTTATTTTCTATTTTTTCTTTTAAAAATATTTTCTATCAACTGTTGTACAAAAACAAAGCAAATTCAACAACAAAACTTTTTTGTTTTTTTTTTTTTTTTTTACCTGTGCTCGGTGGGCATGGGCGTATGGGTTTGGCTGCAGCTGCAACTTTTCTTTTACCACCAAAGACCCCCCCTCTAATGGTTGAGCAGCAGTTGTAGCAATAACAGCAACACTAAGTAAATGATACTGGAATAGCAGCTACTAAGCTGGCACGGCCATGTATGGTGCTGCCGTAATAGCAACAGTGCTGACGAACTGCTATTGATATTGCCAATGCCATTACCCAAAGCAGCCATTCCTATGTTGGGTACTGATGTTGTGGTGATGCTGACATCTTGACGTTCAATTTCGACTGAAAGCAGAAAAAAAAGGGAAAAACATTCAAGACTTTTGAAGGAAAGCGAGGATGAACCATTTCTAAATTAAATATGATACGCATTTTTTGACGCATCATATGTATTAGGGTGTTTATTTTGGAATTATGTACATTTTTTTATTATTATGCCTATGTCATAGCATGGCTCAAACCGGTAAACGGCGCGAACAGAGTTTGTGCCCAGATCCATTAAAATTTGAGAAAAAAAAAAAAAACGGAATAGCTTAGACCTAGAAAAAAACCTCCCTTGGTGCCAAGATATAGCGTTTTAGGTATTTTAGTTGTATTAGAGGCTAAAAAAGCCAACATTTCCAAGTTAGTCATGTGGGAAACAAACGCTGTTCACCGTCGCGTCGCGCCGTTCACTGGTTTGATCGGGGAAGCTGAAATTTTGTAACAATTTTCTGCAGATCCAATACTAAAGTCTTTGAGAATGAGAAAAAAAAACAAAAAAAAAACTCCCCAGGATGTATATTGTTCGCACTTTTAGCCAGACAAAAAATATGGGCGTGGTTTGACAACACTGTTACACCTAATGCGCTATATCTAGGCACTTGCAACCAAAAGATTGATGCATCTCAGAGGCTAGAATTGATTGAGGCAAATAATTTGGAATTATTAGACAAAGAAATGCCAAGAAATTGTTTTCAAAACTCTAAGGCATTTTATTGTCAAACAATTTATAATTCTAATCGTTTTGTCTCAATTTAGTTTTCTAACATAAAAGCTCCTATCTTGAAATCCATAAAAGAGTTCCTTAAGGATACCAAAAACTATAACATATATGCGATCTTTGCATTAAGTTATTGAATTAAATGAAGTGAAGTAAATTGACACTTACTATGAGAATGAATTTATGTACAAAATTAATTGGCCACAACGAAGTCAAAAGAAAACAAGAAAGCCACATTAAACTAACAAAAATATAGGAAAAATTTAAGAGCATAAAAGAAGAACCAATAAAACGAAAACAAAATTAAAAGAAAATTAATTTCTTAGAAACACTTTGTGAAATCCATTAATGCCGGCTTGCAGAGGATGTCAACGAAAAATACGAGTGTTAAGCAAAAGCCACAGTAATTGAGTTATAAAGAACAAATTTTACTAATGCCAAAATTACTAGACACACGGAAAAATAAAATGTAAGAACTAAAAGAAATGTATGCATTTAGTTGCAAAAGTTTTTCGTAAAAGGATTGAATAGATAACACGCAACACGTTTTCTCCTCCACATTCCAATTTAAAGAAATTCTTTTTAATTTCTGAATGGTCGCGAATATTAAAGAATTTACAAAATAAATTTTTTGTTTCATTCAGTTTATTAGAGTTAGAGAAATTCAACATCATTTTGTGCAACTAAAGCCAAACGTAATTTTTTTGGCTACCGGGTGAATTGAGCGTGTTAAATATTATAAAAAACCTGTAGCAACACTTTGAGAAATTTCCATTCTTCTACCGAGTCTAAATGTCACTTATTTTCTTACAAATTCAATTTGACAAAAATACAATCCGAAAATAACAAACAACTTAAGCGCAAGATATAAAGGACGCAAAAACACAAACAAGAGATAAACAAACAACAAGGACATTTATCTCATAGAGTCTCAATGTGAATTTACTTTGGTGTCACTTGCACTCATTCCATGGCATTTCTTATTGCTTTATCGTCTTATCGTTGGCAAATGTGTGCCAAATCTCAACTTAAGCCATCAACAATGCGAAGAAGCAAAGACCAGCCAATTGCCAGAAAGCTGCTTTAAGCAGCTGTATCCAAGATTAAAATGGCATCAGTGGGTTTGCATACAACTCTGCTGTTACTTATGCTGCCCCATCTGATTTCAGTTATTTCTCTTCTTAATTTTATTTTCGATATTTATTTTTTGTTTTCTTTGCTTACTACGAGTAAAAATACATATGTAGAGGAAAACTTTCACTTTTCAATTAGCAAACCAAAGAACTAAAATGTCAACAGAATACAACAAGGATTGCTGTTTGGAAGAGTTTAAGAGCTGTAAAGTGGGACAAAGTCACAATTTTATGTATGATTTCTAGTATATTCTCAATACAATTTTGCTTCGTTGGTATTACTTACAGGGTTAACCGATTACAAATACAAAATTAAGAAGCTTTCTAACTTTTTCAACACCGAGTGAATTTTTCCAGTTTTATAGATCACTTGCTGTTCTAATGCGCCGCCGCCTGCATATGCCCCGTTGTACAATGCCGCAAAATTTCTCGAGGTCCTTAGTACTTACTTTTTAAATATATTGAGATTTTTGTTCCATACGAGATGCCACACCCCGTTGTTCAATCACGGATACAATTTGCAAGGATCTTGATGAAAACAATATATGTATGTACATCCAAGTGCCAAATTTCACAATTTAAGCTTCCAAGATACAGCGTTCTAGGTGCTTTTTTTATACGAAAAGTTATTTTTTCCTTTTGCCAATATTTTAGCAATGGTTTGCATTAACTTATCCACAGTTAATTAGCTGCGTTTCTATTCCTAGACGAGTTCCATTTATTTAATATGACTAAATGATACAATGAGATAAAAAAAAACAAAATCAAATCAACGAACTTTTGAACTGCGAGTCGTGCTTTGAAGGTCGTCTTGCGGTCAGGATAAGTAGAAAAAGATTTTCATTTTCAGTTTTTTTAATTTAATTAATGTTGAAAAGTTTATTTAAATCGTATAAAAGTGATAAGCTCACACAAAAAAAAAAAGATGAATTACTATGAATTGTAGGATATACTTTGAAACATCTCAGATTTAGAGTTTTTCAATACCGTTTTAAGCTTTTTCACATTCAATTCGGATAGTCACACAATATTTTTCATTGTTGAAAAATCCTTTGGGATAGAATTTTCTTTTAAAGTTTTGGTTGCCACTTGGAGTGATCTATCTCTTAAGGATTATTGATTTTATAAGTTTTGTCTTTATCCTAAAATGTATATGTATGTATATAAAAAAAATACATGATATATTCCTTGTTCATGAAAGGCAATTTAAGGTTGTTAATATTTCCTTAAGAATTTTTCTTCTTTTCTTTTTAATTTCCTTCTTCTTGTAAACTCAATTTTTCTTCATGTTTTTTGCCATTTAGTGCTACGTAGAGCTACAACCACTAATTTATATTCCACAAATTTTAGACACGCATTAGCACCTTCACCGATGCGATCATCAGCAACGCAACCACAAACACAAACACAAACTCAACTGGCTGACATGAACGCACAGCCAACAACAATGGTGCAAATTATTTCGCACAATTTAAGACAATTTAACAGGTTGTTCTTAAATTCTTATACATTTGGTTAACTGTTTCCCTTCAACACCATAACACCATATGCAACACAAAGGCACACACACACACACACGCACTGACACACTTGTACATATTAAGGCAGACGAATAAATTATCATCATACCAGTCATAGAAACAAATGCAAAACACTGCAAGCTACCATGGCAATTACTAAAAGTAAACGCACGCTAATAGACCCATTAGGAAAAGTGTTAAAGAAAATTATTGTATATTAACCAAAGAACTCAGAAGGTTGAAAAAATATAAAAATCTTATGGCATTACGGGGAGAAAATATTAAACTTATCCCTTTAAATTGGCACAGATTCGCTTACGAAGCAGTGGAATTTGCACAGTTTGCTCTATAAACCATTTAGTCACAACAAATAGCCCAATGTGCATTTATAAAAAAATCAAAAATACGTTAATGAGGCAGTAAATTGGATCTTGCTCAAAAAGACCATGTGCCCAATGATTGATTATGAATCAAAAGGTTTTTTATAAAAATCGTTCCTTTCTCTTGTTCATTTCGTTAATTCCAATTGGGTGCAAGCACAGTTCACACACACAAGAAATGCACACGCCCATGCCAAAACACACCCATCATCATCATGAGCAACGACAACAGTCGTCGTCAGTGACAAACAAATACACAGCGTGTGTCCTTAAGAGACTGAATAAAAACGCATTTACATAGACAGATATACTGACAGGAAGACAACAAGCAACACACACGCACGCTCATAGCACACTATAGTGACCCAGTTGTCAAAAGCAGGCGTAAGAGGCGTTGTAAGAAGACCTTCTTTGCAAAGTTGCAGGTCTACCCAACTAACTTTGCAGTAATTATTCTTTTCATTCTCGCATCCAAAGGGAAGCAAGAAGGCCTGCCCAACAAAAGATCTGCTTTAACTGGCAAATAAAATGGAGTTGCATCATAATAACTTATATAATAACGTTAAAGAACGAAGTTATTATAACGCACAAAACTTGCGCAACAAAATTTAAGCTCCAAAATTTTGGAGTTGTTGTGATGTTGTCATGAAATCTCAATTGATAAAACGTCATTACGTCCAAATATCGTCATATTGCTCAAAACTAAGGAAACACAAATGTCGTATCATCCAAACATGAAGACATTTTGAGAATTGTGAAATATACACATTTCAATGGTGATATGTTCCAATATCGATCATCCTACAGCAGATTAAAGATATAATATACAGCTGTGGACATATAAATAGCACATTTTTCTTTCTTATGCTACAGTTTCGTATATATTATTAACAAACAAAAAGTGTTTGGGTTTTTGCACAGATATATTCTTCATATCTAAAACAAAATTCGATTGTGGTCGCAGGTGTCAAGCTTGTCATCAAAAACAGAGGCTAAACCACAAAGTATTAATGAATTAAATATTTGCACATACCTAAAAATAAACAAAATCAATTTTAGCATAATATTTTCTCTTTTTTTCAGACTGTGCCATTTATGCGTCTAGCTCATTGCATTGGTTTTTTTTTTGGCACTTTAATAATTTTTTTTGGTAATGGCTTGAAGCTGAAATTTGTTTTAATATTATATATAAAGGATATATCTTTTCAAAAAACCAAACACTTGTTATTTGTTAAAAATATTAACGATACTGTAGCGTAAGAAAGAAAATATAAGAGAATGTGCCATTTATATGACCATGGCTTCATATCTAGAAATTTTCGATTTCCAAGCAAACGCTGTACGCATACAAAACTCCCATAAGTAATTGAGAACTACAAAAGCAACGAAAAGTAAAAACAAAAATTATAAGCAGATTTTGTGGCTATTGGAAGGCAATTTTACATTAAAAATATAATTTTTCACAAGTCCTTACTTATAAGCACTTACGCTTGCAGTTCTAGTAGGCCACCGCCAGGGAGGTCTTGTTGAATTGCTTGCTTGGCCTTTATGGGAGTTCTTATGCTGTGAAATTCAAAAATACAATAGACAAGGACTACAGCAACAATGGCAACTGCAAGAACAACAGCATTGAGGAAGGCAAACAAACAAAAATGACCTAACCTAAAGATGGCGACTGAGCGTCGCACTTTAAAACCAAATACAGCAAGAAGTGATGATGAATGATAAAAGATAAGTAAAAGGACAGAGACAAAATGAGTGGTACTTAGAAAATGGTCATTGTTTTGTTAAGAATATGAATGCACAATGAAATGAAAAGTTAGGGCTCTTAAGAAAAAAAGTCGCCACAGGGAGCATTTTTCGATCTTATTTTGGGCACAAGTTAACTTTTCATTTAAGACACAATAATAATTCCCCAGTTCACAAACATTTACACACTATACTTTATATATGTTAATAGCAACGCAAAAATGATGGTACAATTCTTAAGGTAATATTATCTTGTCAAACTCAAATGGAATGAAACCGTAAAAGTGCCTCCATCGCTGAATAAGTAAAACTAAAGCCTGATTTTGACAGAAGATGCCGTTAAAATAAAAGAGGAAAAGCGTCATTAGGCGTTGCTGCTACCATGATAATTGCAACACGGCTGGAAAAAATTATTACATATAGTTTATTTTTATACCAAAACTTGGCTTAATCATTATGATAGATTATGTTACTGATATTTCATATCTCAAATATACCGATTTTTTTAAGGAGGAAGCTTTCGGAGAAATTTGTAAATATTTTTGTTATTGAATAGCCCGCACACTCGTAATTTTACATCTTTTCAGGGGACACACGCTTTCAATTTTCAGCAATTTTTGCGAACATTGAAAATATAATAGAAAACTTCAATTTTTGTAGTGCCACGGATCTCAAAAACCCCTGCGTCGCTTACACTCTTGGCAACTCTTAAGTTTTTCCAATTCAAACCATCATCAGTTTAAGTTTAATGATCAAATCAATTATGTACACGAACAGCAACAATTTACTAGCATTCAAACACTAACCTTTCACGGAGAACGTCTTGTAATCCGCATACTGCTCGCCCTGTCCTACAGCTGTTGGTATCGTCGCCAGACATGTGATTTCCATTCGTCCATTGATGCCAATATGCTGCTCTGTTAATTCAATGTTAAGCTGGCTAATGGAAAACATGCCCTGTTGCTGTTGTGCTGCCGTAACGGCAGCAGCTGCTGCTGCAACGCCACTGCCACCGCCAGGATGTGACAATGGTCGTCCATAGCCTGCAGCTAGTTGAGTCATGGGTCCGGCATTTTGTGGTATGCCTAAAACATTGTTTATATTAGGAGGTTGCGGACCAAATCCACCACTGTTAAGGGTACTGCGCAAAATGCCGAGGGCATTTTCATTGATGTGTCGTCGATATTTGCGATTTGAGGAGTTCCTGCAATGAAGACGGAAATTAATATTGATTGTGGGTTGACTAAATACATTGGAAGTAAGGTAGTGTGTGGGCATCAAAGTGCAATTTTCAAAATGCGCAATTTGCTTTCAATAAAGGGTATGGTGATGACAATGTAAATACAGTTTACTTGTAAATTTTTACGAGGTCGCTTACTTGCGCTAAATAACCAAGAAGATGGTAAAACTGTGGAGGTTGAACTGGCAATGAATCATCATTAAGAAGGAGTTAAGTGCTGTCTCACTTTGGTGCTGTTGCTTCTGTTACGCCATGTGCTTATCATGTTGTCTGTTAAATGATTCTATTGAATATTACCGCATTATCGTTTATTGCACTTGTGTTACGACCAGTAGGCTACTCAAAGTAGCCGTTGTATTAAAAAACGATATTGAATTACCAGAATGAATGAGGATTGGATAAGTAGCTTAGCTTAATATATTGATTGCACCTTTTAATGTTATCATGAGAATGAAAATTTATTTTATGAGAGGTCGCTGAATGCACATGTGATATATTGGAAAGGCATTTGTACAATATATTTGTTTATTGGAATTCAATCAGATTGCAAATCGGGGGTCGGATAACAACGCATTAGTTTTTGTAAAAATGTTCACACTGGAATTTTTTTTTGTTGGAACTTGTTATGAACTCTACTTATTAAGTGGAGACGCTGTAAAAGTATTTCGTCTTGTTGTCAACATGAATAAGTGATATAAGTCCATATCGCAAGTTTACCCGTCATTATCTCCGCCGCTCATAACAACAAGCTTTGACGGTTTTTCCATCCATATTTCTTACACTGCGGAATTAAATGTTTATTGCATTGGAGACTTCTGAGATTTGAAAAAAAAAGGATTTATTTTAATCTCACGTTCCTCAAATGCTCTGTAAAATGAAAAACAAAGCTTTATTTCCTCTTAGACTTGGCTTGGGAAATTGAACATTCCACACATTTAAGGGAAGTGATTTTTCCATCGTTCTCGTATATTTTGTTTCATACTGAAATTGATTCCACATCTTTATAATTTCATACGTTTCCTTTCATCATTATTGCATGTTATATTACCCTAACTAATGCAAGCTATATTGCAAATACAGAATATTTGTCAAATGCAAAACAAGGTTTTGATATTTTATTCAGAATCAATAAAAAGGTACCTATGTCAAAATGTGAGTTATATTTCAAATAAGTCCCTAGCTTATGGTTTTATTTTTCCATGCAAATTGGTCACGAATTGTAAATCATTGAAGAACTTAATTGCAAATATATAAACCAAATTTAATGTCTGACACTAACGCTATTGCGTGCAATATAAAAAGTTTTATTGTTCAATTTGAAACGCTTGATTGTGTGATTGCGGACAGAAAGATGAAGTACGCTTGGGGGCGTTTATACCATACCAGACCATCATTTGGATACCGTTTTACATTTTTTAATGTTTCGCTGCCACCCAGTCGGCAAAATTGAAAGACCTCTTTCGGAGAAGGCCTGTTAGCACAACTTTAATGCATAGGCAACATTACTCTGAGAATAAACAAATAATTACTTTTATTTCGTTTACACACACCACTGTATCTTGCAATATAAGAACTCTAATAAATAAATAAATAATTTAAGTTTTCATGGTTCATTAAGTTCTCAAAAAGTTTATGGGAATCTTATGTAAAATATAGTTTACTTGGCACTCGAACATTAAACGAATCATATAATATTCTTTATCCGATATATCTTTTCCGATGTAAGGTATTGGTATATATCGGTATTTTCATAGGTTATTATTTTTTAAAAATCATTGTGAGCATGTCAAACCTCAAAGTATCGAATTCTCATAAAAATTCTTTAAATTAACATTTCCTTGAAACCCTTATCAAAACTACTCGTACTTTCCGTACCTCCACGGAAGACTTATTAATTGTATAAATATTTTTAATTCCTTTTTGACTATCTACAATTATACTGATATTAATTAGCTGGATAAAATATTGATTTTGTTCAGGTTTTTGCATGGAAAATTTGATATTTTGAGTAGATTTAAGAGAAATGTGTGACATAAGGGATTTAAAAATTTTGCACTAGAAGTACTGAACATAAAGTACTGTAGAATACAAAAGGTAAATTTTTGAAGGCAACATTACTTTTTTTATTTACTTGAGAGGCAAAGGGCAGAGGCGTACCATGCACATCGAGGTCCAGGGGAAATGAAGTTATTTACCGCCCCATACCAAAAAGATATTTTGACATTTATGCAATAATTTTATTTCTCTTACAAAAACAGAAATGCCCCCCTCCCCCTCTCGTTATGTTATGTAAGGGTTTAACACTGTATGGGAAAAACTGGATAGACAAGTCTGAAACCAAGTTTCCAATTTAAAAAATGTGCACCACGTTGAATTATTAAAAATCTCTACCGCAATCACTTCGTTAAAAAATCTATTGAGTGTATTAACATCTCTGAACCGAGAATCAATCCTGTGGTTACCTGGGTTGTAAGCACATTAAAAAATTAACTGCACCACGAGGCCGATAAAATTCCAACACAAAAATTTGTTTTAAATGTACGCTACATATGAAAACATATTAAAAATATCTGGATATTTATGAACAGGAACAAATCTAATATATATTAATTTTTTAATATCTGCAACTACAATAAGAATGAAATTAGGTTTATATGTAATTGAAATGTATTTTGAATTCATTTTTTTGATGATTTTTAAAAGTTATAAAATAATATTAGAAAACATTTTCATACATCGGAAACATAACAAATTCAAATGTATCCTCTATTTGAGAATAAGTCTTGGAATAAATATATCTTCTTAAAAGTTTCCAAACACTTACTGTTTGGATACCCAAATTAAATTTTTCAATTGCAATTTCTGTGATTCCACTATGGGACAAGATATAGCCTTTAAAAATATTTTGGAATAAATGCAATATGCAGCTTTCTCACTGGCATATTAATTCCTCGGGCTTTTGTCGTTGTGACACTGTATGACAAAAATAAAGGTGCAAAATTCATATGCAGCACGCAAGATGCACCATCGCTCCATCAGAAATAAAACGGAGTCGTAAAATATTGAATAATTACGATTACGAGCCATCGTATTCCTCAAGTGCTGCAACTACCCCCTTCAATCCTACCCAATTTTCCCCTCTTTTTGTACAGTGTTATGATTGTGAATGTGATATGGTGTTGGTGATATTTGATGTTGCTTTTAATCCCAGTAAACATTTCTAAGAATTTCAAATCTTCAAAATATGTGGCGATGACTTCATAGCTCATCTAGAAGGGTTTTGCAAGATCAAACTTTAGCGCGATTGATAATCTCTTCTGGAAGATAAAAAACAACATAAATAAAAATTACTGGTGACAAGTCATCCATGCGATTATTTGGCAACTTTTCTATGGGGTTATATGAACCCATCTTCCAAACGATGATTTTATAAATACTCTAGAAGAGTTAAATTGTCTTTTAAGGTTTTTTAAAAGTTACTTATATTTCAATACATTATGATTCGATAATACTGTTTTGTTATTTGCATTTTATGTATAGATATAAGACATCAAATGTAGATATATAAGCAAAACCATATACAAATCACTGTAGTGAGTCGCAACTCCCGTTTAATTCCGCCCAAACAAACTATCGCTTGACATCAGAATATGAGCTCGCGCGCAATCAAAATCTTCTCCGATATTAGAGATATATGACTCTTCCGCGATCAAAAATGTTTGCTGGGATGCTTTATCATTTTGGTTGTTCTTTTTATTGTTGCTGCTGCCATTGCACATATGAAACCGCATATCCTAGTGTTGCTCATTTTCTTTTCAGCAACAGCAACAATTGTAATAAAATAAAATTCAATGCTCCATTGCGATTTTTTATAGGAGTATGCAGCTGTATGTGTGTGTGAATTGATTGTGCATATGTTTAGTTTTTTGCTGCTTCAGTGTGTGTGCCTGAAAAAAGATATCCACAACATCAATCATAAAATGCAAATATTTGCGATTTTATTTATTCACTTGTTGTTGCTACCGCCGCTACTGTTCACAGTTGTTGCTATTGTCGCGTTGCTGTTGTACTGTGATGAGTGCAAATAATACTTTATGCAGACATACGAGTACTCGTACCATGTATGCATATGTAAGTTGACGTGTGTATGCTCACTTCTTTTATTTGATGGTATTTGTGCAAAATATGTTGATGTGCGCGGAATACAAATTGGGAATACATTTCTATGGCCACAAAAAAACAAAAATTCCAAAGATTTATTCATAAATGTAATAAGTTGTAGAAATATGGTATGTGTTAAGTTTTATCGGGTTCGTTCGATGATTGATATAATGTCTCTACTTTAAACCTGAAATTTGAAGCTTTGAAAATATGACCAAGGAATACTTCTTCACTGAAAAGTTATCTCAGAAGTCTTATAAATGAATAGCCAATAGGGAAAATTTATGCAAATTGTTAGTCGACATATCAAAGTTTTTCAAGAAAGTTTAATTGTCTTGGCTTAAATCATATTTTCTACACATTAGCGAAGTATTCAAAATACAGCATTTTTAGCATGATCTGAGTGAAATCGAGGCAAGCTTTGATTCAAACACCAACCCTTACTATACGAATTAGAGACAAAAGAGAGGAACAGAATGGTAACGTTTTGCCCTACGTACAAAGAAATTTATTCGCTTTATTGTGGTTTTGACTCGCGATTGCTATCCGAACTCGTAACAAATGTAGTGATCGTTTTTCTCAAATCAACAAAAAAAAAACAGTTTTTTTTAGTTTGATTTAAGTATATCACTCCATATGGAATGAGCTTTTGTTGAATAGGTAGAAACTGTTTTCCGGTCATATCAAAGAATCTCGAAGATCAATAATGAAATAATCTACATCAATCGCAATTGTTAATAAAATATGCTTTGAAACAAGCGCGAATAAAGAAGTGGGGCTTTGAGGGGTTATGAGTCGCCCATAACCAAAGTTTTAAAAAATGTTTTTATAAAATGTATGAAGAAGCCATCTCTAAGAAAAAGTGAACAGACGAGTCTTTATTCCGAACTGTTTTGACGCTTTCACTGTCAAATTAATGTGTAAATAATATTAATTTTTCACTTAACAAACAAAAACATACATATAAATGTAGTAGCTACTATAATTTCTCAGTTTTCATTGTATTTTATAGCATATGTTTCACACTTGCTATATATAGCGTCAAGTGGCGGAAATGCATTTTTTATGCGCTCAGCTCCTCTGACTGTTGCCTGTTGTTGTACGTTTTTTATGTGCGTACATAAATCGTAAAAAACCTAACCTCCTGGCAAGCTCTGACACTTCGGCAAACCAACCAACCAATGTTGCAAAATACAGAATTGAATTCAATAATTTGCGGCATGAAAAACTTTTACGAGCGCGCACACAACTCATCAGAATTTAATGATGGGCTTAAGAAATAAAATGGGATGGTGTTCCTGTATCGTTAATTTTACACAGAAGTTAAGTTCAAAATGTTAACAAAACAAAAAAAAATAAAAATTATGAATGTAGCTGGTGTAAAATTAACGAGTGAAGAGCATAACGCAAACATATTGCATGCAGCAAATCAGATTATTGAAGTATTTACAATTTGAAAGCTGATTAAATTAATCTTTCAATTAAAAGCAAATTTTTTGCATATTTGATTTTCATATCCGGTAATTTGACAGTTTTTAAGCTGTTGATTAAAATTTTAATGAGTTGGCAGCTCTGTTTATTACTGCTCTGTTTCTCTTCTCCAGCTAACTTTGCAAAATTCAAAATTTAAAATTATCTTGCTACAATCAACAATGTTATAAAATGGGTTAATGCAGCAGCATTAGTGCAGCATTTTATGTTAATTGTAAAAACATTGCACAAATATTTGTTTGTTATTATGCGCACAGAAACATTTTTAATGCAAGGAACTACAAGAAAATAAACAACTGGGAAAATTCGTAAAAGTATTTTGTTGTCCTTGCGCGCGAGACTGAGCAGGAGTAGAATATCATCAACATTATTATCTTTATATCCAAGCATTCATACAACATCAGCAGCAGTAGCAAAAACAGCCAGACATTATGTTTTTGTTATCCTTTGGTGCTTCTCTTGAGCCCATCAGCTGATGCTATGGCAGATAATGTTGGTAAGGCACTATGTCGGAGCCACAAAGTTACTTTTTACATAATTTTATAGCAGCGTGGAAGAGGCGATGTAAAATCAGCAAAATGTTGAATATGAAAAATAACAAACCAGCATAGTATGGTATATGCAAATAAGTTGGAAATACTGCAACTTCTTGGTGGGAAGTGCTTTGTAATGTATATGGGTAGGTATATAAGTATAACAAACGTTAGTAAGTATCTAAGCGTTATGCAAAATTTCAGGTTCAGAAACATTTAAGTTAGTAAAAAAATAATTAGACTGTGAATAATTCTTGAATTTATAGAAATTTTTTAAATTCCAGTTAAAGTACATGACTAAAATTGGACCTGAATCAGCGGTTGACTGATTATGAGTTTACAAATCATTGGTAGTAATTGTTAAGTTTATGAGCAAAAATCATATGTGAAAAAAAAACAAAAAAAAACCGTAGCGAGCGAGCAAAGAAACAACAATGCTCACATTAAGGACAGCTTCTCTCATTTCGATCGATCGGTGTACTTTTATTTCTAGACTAATGTTGTTCTAGTTTGATTCTTGTAATTGGCTTTGGGTTTATTGCAGAATGTTGTTTTTTTTACTATCGATATAGAGTTTATGGCGCGGATTTTTTCTGGTTGCTGTAATTGTTGCTTTTGTTGCAAGTAGCTCCTGCTTACAAAATGTTGCCCAACTATGCTGCAAAGCATAGCTCAAGTTTGTATACAATTTTTTTGATACTTGTGAATTGTTGTGAACGATAAATAAAGCTTGATGTCTATATTGGAACTGAACATCTTAAGTACAGTCCGACTAATTCCCAGATATTACAGTGAGCTTATTTGACATTTGTATGCCAGCCGCCATAGCGATCTCACTGATTTAACGCAACCCAGCCTATCAATATTTAGTATAACTCAACCTAACATTTCAATGAATTATGTAAAGCACTTCATTCAATTCGCGGTACAACCTGCCTTATAAATATATATATATGTCATGAAATTAATTTTATTATTTTCGTATTTACTGCTCTTTGTTTATTTTTCAATAAATGCAAAATGTACAACATAAAATCAAATGTCAAATGGTGACATATAACGCCAAATAATTAAAAAACCATTAAAAGCGGAACAACTCCTGAGGAGAAACCCCAAAATATTATTTCGTTACAACAACTGTTTATTAGAGAAATGCATCGAACATGAGGCTATCAAAAAAAATCTTTTGGCGCCACAAATAAAATATAAGGTCAGCAAAATGCCAAACTGCCAATGCAGCCGCTACTACTCAATAAAACGTCTGTCTAAATGTCGCAAATAACTCGTCCTTTCAACTGTCAATATGACACAAGGGCACAACACAGAAATTCTATAAAATTTTTTTTAATATTGTGGGAAAAAAATCCGGTAGATAAAAGAAAAAAACTTTATAAAACTACGAATTGTCATGCCATCTCTAATAAAAATCTGTCATTGAGAATATTATTTTGTAGTTCTACTGCGATTTTATGAATGGCATTAAATGCAAGTGTTGCCACATTGATGGCAATATATCAAAGAAAGTATTGGAATACCAACAGCTAACCAAATCTCCGTTTTTCACTTCTCAGTAATATGTATGAATGTAAGTGAAGATCCCTGAGGAACTCCATTTTCCAGCTACAAATATCAACTGGAAAGGTTGAAGTTTTGGAAAACTCTTACTTTAAGATTTGATATGTTTTTTGCTGATTTTTGCAGTTTTTTGAATATAATAAAATTTATTATTTACAAAACAAGAAGAAATTTTTTGCCAGCTCTCGAGTTTAACACAAAATATAAACGGTGTTCAAATGGAAAACTCATGTGAGATGAATAAATCATTTCTTTCGAAAATGTTAGGAACACAGCAATAGAATTAATTATTATGTAGTGTATCGAAACAGAAAATAATTTTTAATTACAGTTTGTGATAACACAAAATAATATAAAACTACAGAAACGGTTAAAGCTGGTCAAACTAGTTTCATACCTTGCTAAATGTAATCATCAGTAACCTTTAAGTCGATCAGTAAGAGTTTCTAAGCCTGGTTTATTGCTTTTTTGTATAGATGTTGAGAACCGCAGTGTAATGTAAAAGAAAGCAAAGCCAAATTTTTTTATCTGTTATGCGTCCCTGGGTTAAAGGTCACTGATGATTCCATTTGGCAACCGATGAAACTAGTATGACTAGACTTAGCCATTTCTGTAGCAATAATTTTGTAATTTTTTTGATGTTATCAAAAACTGTGTTGAGTCTGTTAGCGCAGTAACATTATTACAATTATTTTATTATTTTTGTATTGCACCATAGTTTTTGAGATATTTCGTATTCCTGCAAAATTTACCCTATTAAATATTCAGTATTATTGAATTGCTTCATCAATTAATTTCTTCAAAGTTCTACATCAAAAATGCTCCTACTGGTAACACTGCATACTTCACGATGTGCACATTTCTATCTTCCCAACACAGCTGACACTCTTTTCACAACCAAGCAACTGTTGAGTATTTGACGGACACTAACAATAAATGAAAATCGAATAAACTCGTTGGGAAGTGATTTGGATTTCGATTTTATGTCCACTTGAAAAAAAAAAACAGAAAAAACGTTACCACTCTGCTGTTGATGTGTCCAATACCAATTACACGCGCACTACGCCGTACTGCGGTTACTTAATGCTGTAATAAAAATGTCGCGCTGCCTGTCGTTGGGAAATGGAAAATTGTTTTCAGCTGTGAGGTATTCCGGACTCGCCTTGCCATGATATAATTTTATTACACTTTGTTTTTTGTTTGAGAAAAGAAACTGGACAGTGGCGAAGGTGGTAATTCTTTATTGTTTGTTTTGTTCTTAGGTATTTCGGACTCATGGGGTGTGTCGTTTGCATTGAAAGGGGTGGTAAGGTTATCATTGCTTTGGTAAGTACTAGTTCTAAGCAACATATTGTCCTTAAATTGTGAGGGTCACATTATAATTGACTGCAATTAAAACAGCATTTTTATTTTGTTATTAATTTTAATTAATGCAGTTAAATTTTGATTAAAGCAGAATGTTCTGCTTCACAATAATTTTCCAAAACTTTAAACTAAATTCTTAACACTTCTATACTAAGTGATGAGGAACATCGGTCTTAGTCTTGCATATTTTGCAAAACCACAACTGTGGCAAAACATATTCGATGCGAAAAGGTCAAAAATTAATATAAAATATCTCAAGAGGCAGTTTTACATCAATGGATGAGGATAGATGTGATAAGACACAAGGTGGTTTTGGTTGCACTTTCCATAAATTTTTTTTTTTCATCGATAATATGAAAAGGCCAAAGACCGAAGCCATCCTTATGTTGTCAGAAATCATTTTCAACTTTTCTGCATCAATTGGTGCCAAGAATTTTTCTTTTTGAAAAATGGTACGAAGTTGTAATATATACTCATAAAAATGAGAAAATACAAACTTAAAGTTATAGTTACATCAACGGTCAGTTTTTGTAGAAGCAACAAATTGGAGATACTTCCACGCTGGAAAAAAATAGTTTTGTAGTACCTACTAAAAGAAAATTGAGACTTTTCGCTTAAAAATTTGTTTACAATACAAACAACAACATACAGTGAAAATAGTTTGAAGAAAACATAACTTAATTTGAACGCAAAATAAAATAAAGTCCGGAATGGCCTGTGTCTTTCTAAATGAAACATACCATAACTCTTTAAATAATATCATTTAAATTGCAATTATATTTATTTACTACATACTTGTGGGATATTTTGAATAACAAACAACTACTGGGTCGCAGCAAAATTCATCAAAAATTTGCATTTCAATTCAGGAAATCACTCAACATGCAAACAAACACAAAAATCACATCAACAGACCCAGCCAACATTTGGAAGAGTAGCAAAACGTTCATGTTACTGGCAAGGAATTATAACTCTACTAGAAGAGTTACATTATAATTTCAGACATTTTTTGCATTTCATTTCTGTCAATGCATTATGATTCGATATTACTTTTTTGAAATTTGTGTCGTACATATACGATATCAGATCTAAATTTAGTGTTAGAACCAAAGAATGGTGTTAATGTTGACGCTCAGTTTTCATGCTATGATAAATGTAATTTTCTGTAATTATTTTGAATTATAAAACGTCAGAGCAAAACGTACGTAAATAAAATTAAATAATGATTCTGAGTTCGATAATTTTTATATCTTCCTCAACAACAATTGCAATTGCACCCGAACAAACCACCGCTTGGCATTTGAAAATGAGCTCGTGCGCGATTGAAACTATCGTCTCGGCGATTGAGATATGATTTTTCCTTGATTATTATATGTTTGCAGTAATAACAATAAAACAACAACAATAAAAGTAAGACATGTGTGTTTTGTGGGTTCACCATTTCTTGTTTTTATATCTATACTCAAGTAACTCAAAATAAAATTTGCAATTCAAAAGTTGTTGCTGTTTTTGTGCGAGTTGAACTTGTTGTTGTTATTGCTGTTATGACAGCTGTCACAGTTATTGCAATCACATCCATATTCAGGCGAGCATACACGCATAGCATTACATCTGCATACACACATGCATATCATAACTAATTGCAATGTATGTTATAGGGCGGATCAAAAATTTTAATTTTCTATCGTACTAAAACATTGACGCTTACGCTTAATAATATCCGTGTAAAATATTTTGTAATTTAGATTAATGCATTTCGATAATCCGCTCCAATTTTGCTTTGAGTACTCATCGCCTTCATTTTTCTGACCTGATTTTGTATAAAAAATTTGGGTTTTATGGTAAAGAAAATTTAGTTATCAATATTATTAACATTTTCAACTTTATAATTTACTCTTAAGTTTTCGAGATATTACGCTTTTTCTATTACACTCGAAAAATAGTTTTGAACATCACTAAGGGAGGCTCGGAACACTGGAAAGAACCGGTTTTGACCCGAAAATGTGTCCCCGGATCATGGTACCCGTTTTTGACCCATATTTTGGGAAAAACAGTTCTTTTTTCAAAAGAAATATAGCTCAAAAAAAATATGTTCGACATCACTTAGGGAGGCTCGGGACCCTGGAAAGAAGCGTTTTTGACCTGAATATGGGTACCCGGATCACGGTACTCATTTTTGAGCCATATTTTGGGAAAAACATAATTTTGGACATAACTTAGGGATACTCAGGACACTGGAAAGAAGGATTTTTGACCTAAAAATGGGTACCCGAACCATAGTGCACTCATACAAATATAACGACATAAGCGATCACTACATTTGATACGGGTTCGGTTAGGAATCGCGAGTCCAAACCACAACAAAGCGAATAAAGTTTTTTGTACGTAGGGCAAAACGTTACCATTCTGTTCTTCTCTTTTATTTCTGCTTGGTATAGTACGGCTTGGTGTTTGAATGACAGATTGAAACAAAGAATGTGAGGAGTAAAGTTTGCGTTGTGCGATTTGAACATTACGATAAGGTGTGGTTTTTTTTTTCATTATCTGGTGAAGGATTATCAAAAATGACAGCTGCATTTTTTGTAAAGCGCTATTGCATTTTATAATGGAATTGGTTTATAAAATGCATTGACTAAATTGACATCTTTTTATTTTTGTACAGCAGAGCCTTCTTGCCTCCAGGACGACTACTTGATGAAACCAATAATATTTACTTGAGAGAAATTCAACTGATAGGCTCCTAGTTAAGGTATTTAATTTAAAATTAAATTGTACAAATTGACCATACTGTTCGTGAGTGCTAGTTCGCCGTGTGGAAAGTATTCTTTGTTAATCGAAAAATCTAAGTTTTTTGACCCACCCTGGTATGTACATATTTGGATTTTTAAAGAAATATTAATAAATGTTTTGCATATTTTGCAGCTGCTCAGGGGTCCGTACACAATATATCGTCTAACACGTCGACAGCTGTTTTGTTTAGAAAATTCATTAGTAAAACCAACATGTTCTTCTAAGTAACAGCTATACTTAAGATATTAATTATATATTATATCTATTTAGAAGTAAATTGGAGTCTTAAACACTTGAAACGCAGCAACAGTAGGAAATTGTATGCGCAGATTTAATTAAAATACTATGTGGACTGTATTTATTTAATTTTGAATAATCGATTTTTCTTTAGTTTTTATTTAAAATGAATCATTCTCATATTATCTTTTATAGTTCCTGTGCACATGTAGCTTATTATGCTATAGTGGACGAGCTTCCAAAGATATTTTAGAGCAACAATGGTTCAACTTACGCCTTAATGACTTTTGTTGAGTCATCAACTCGCCAAATACTACCCACAGAAAAAACAAAATCAGCAAACGCGGTTCAACTCCTTTTGTTTCGGTTGGCAAAGCCACATATATTATATGAATAAGAAAGTTAAGTTTCAATATTTGGTAAATATTCCTATTCACTTAACGCCTACATTGTTAACTTTTCCAATTAACTCTGGTCAGAAAGTGAATTTCTGATAAGCGTTAGTTAACTCGCTTGTGCACAATGTAAGACTTTATCAGTTTGCATACGATACATAATAAGCTTCTTGCTGGCATTTAAGAAACAACATTTAAAAAGAGTTCCGCCAAAAGCGCCGTCAGCAACAATCACTAATAGTACCGATAACAAAGGCAGCAACAGCAAGAAAGAAAGTTAAGCTACTAAGCTGTTAAGACATGTGTAACACCCAACCAGAAGGCATCAGTTGAATATAAAACAGTTAAAATCTCACTAATGAATACAAAGCACAAATGTGCTCTGGGGCATAAGGAGCTCGCTTTGTACTTGTAGATACAACATATCGAATGTGTTCATTCAGAATATCAAGAACAAGCGAGATATATAAATATATATAGCTTTGATTTGGAAACTCAAAGAAAAAAGAGAAATAGCAACCAGTGAGTTGCACACCAGACAAAAGGCCTTTTTCGTAAATATCAAATTTTGCCATTAATGTACTCGATATAAACAAAAAGCCCCTACTTAACGATACAATGTACCAAATTCATAGACAATAGCACTAATAATGACAAAATAATTTAAGCCACAACACTGTTGCCTTCACACATGTATATCATGTATGTATGTATGTATGTATGTATTGCGATGTTATCTGTATTGTTGCCATTGCTGCGGTTCTTATGCGTTTGCAGGCTTCACTACTCACAAACAACAACGAATGTAGTGAATACAACACGCAATACAACCAACCATATAAAGAAAATCAGATCGAC
Source organism: Meiosimyza decipiens (assembly GCA_963680825.1). Classification (NCBI taxonomy): domain Eukaryota; kingdom Metazoa; phylum Arthropoda; class Insecta; order Diptera; family Lauxaniidae; genus Meiosimyza; species Meiosimyza decipiens. The sequence continues at coordinate 82,548,273 of OY804259.1, read as the reverse complement.
CACGCTACCCGCGTCTGACCGACCGACCGACTCATAAGCTTCCGGAACCACACTTAAAATGCGGTTCTCTCTTAGAATTCCTCACTGGGGAAATTCTTTTTGTCTAAGAAAAATAAGAAATATAAAAAAAGGATCTGGCGCACCGCGTATAGAAATGAAATTCGGACTCAAAATAAATTAGCACAAAAACCGACAAAACCTCGTCGAGGGAATTCGAAAAAACGTAAAACGTAAAACGGAAAAGGAAATACAAAAACAACGGCAACTTAAAAAAAATGGAAAACCATAGCGTAACGAAATCACGAACACAACTAAATAAAAAGAGTGTATTTGGCTGTAGTAAAATTGTGAATCCTTGTAGAAAACTAAGTAGTTGGTGCCAATGTCAATAATTTTTTTTATACCCTACGCAGAGAGTATATTCACTTTCTCATGCCTTATGTTACGTATTGATGATCGGCGTCACCGCCTGAGTCGAGTTAGGCACGTTCGTCCAGAAAACCAACCGGTTCACGGACATGCCTACCGCCCATACAACTGAAATATTTAAAATGCTTCATTGAGAGAGTTATTTGTTGTAGTGTAACCAGATTTGTGCTTTTGGCTCAGTAAAATTTAGTTTTGTGGGAAGTGGCACGCTTCTATGAATTCAAATGTTCAAAAATCTTTCCAAATGTCACCTGCATATTGTAAAAAATCGGCCTGATCTGGATAATGACACAAAATAAATAGTTTAGAGGAAAGCGGGAAGTTTTGTGTAAAAAGCGAGATTTTGGCATGTTCTAAGTCTTATGTTTCAATATTTCTTATCTTTTAATTGTTTAGGCCAAATGGTCATGTGCATAAAAAGATTATTTTTCTCTCAGGAACAATAGCTGACATTCCATAATATTCTGTTTCGATTATCCTGTTAAGTGCCTCCTATCAGGTACTTTGCAGCTTTGCAAAAAGGAAAGAGTCAAAAACAGGTGCACTATTTCTAGGCGTTGATTCTCGATCATTCAGTACGGAGAGGACTATATATAAAGATTGATTGAAAGGTTGATTGATTTAGTTTGTCAAGTGCATTTATAATATTTCTCACTGGGTATATAAGTGCGTGCTCTTGTATGAATGTGTGTGTGTCGTGGATTTCCACGTTTGTTTGTGTTTATGTAAATTTTGTTGTAATTGCAAGGGAACCTAATTTAGATAAACAATTCATGGGCATAAAAGATTTCCCTCTGTTTGTTGTCTTTCCATTTTTAGCATGTATATTGGTGTGAATGACATTGTATTTGTACATTGTGTGTATATATATATATATGTCTGTGTGTGTTTCTGTGTCTCGTTTTGTTTTGGGCAATTTACTGGCGCAGTTTATCTATGATTCTCATGAACCAAAAGTATATTCCTATTGACTTTCCAATGGAATTTTCATTCTTGTGCTTCCTCTTGAGGGGCTTAGTGGGTTATGGGAGAACACGTAACATAACATTATTGTATACAGTTGGTAACATACTTATCGACCCACCACGCACACGAACACACATTTAAATGGAAATAGACAGCATGCAAAGAAAGAGAATTGCGGGTTGTACACGAAAGAACAGAAATGTACAGTCTATTTTTTTTATATTTTTGTTTTCGTTGGTATGCATTCGTAATAATGGATTCCTTGAATAATTTATGCCCATCAAAATGGTGCTTTTTAGTCATATAACGTTAGCGGTTCATTTCATCTGCGGATCGTGCAAATTTTTCAGAATTACAAAATTGAATTTAAATACAAAATTAACAGACATAAGAGCCCTAAAGATGAGATAATTTGAGACAATGTTAAAGCTGCTCAACTTAAATCTGTGCAAAAATGTTATTCAGATTTAATTTGATTTCAGTATTTCTTTAAGGAACTTTGATGAAGTTTGTGCTTAAATTGAAATTGAAGAAAAAAAATTTCCATACAAATTTTTTATAGTTTTTCTCACACGCTTGACCGAATTGCTTAAGATTGAGATATCACTGATAATCCATACTCTCCAGTTAACAAAAGCCATTTAAGAAATTAATGAACTTAATCTGCTAGCAAAAAAATGTAATACCTGTTGTAAACGTTTTGGTGAATGCCCAAAAGTATAATTATTAAGTTTTAATTTTTTCGTTTATTTTCTATTGATTTTTTCATTTCTTGTGTTTTAAATTCCACTCCGCCTTGGCATTCCAATCACTGCTTAACATAACTACCTACATTTTAGGTCAATGCTGTCTGCAGCAACTTTGGAAGAATTGTTATCACACTCTCCAATACCCTTACACCAAGTGATTTACATTGTGTATTTATGCCAACATTGGGAGGGGGCGGATTTGTTTCAAATTATACCATACTCAAAGTATTGATTTTCATTTTTCCTTTCATGTACGCATTTTTCCTTTAGCCTCTAAAACTCTAAGAAGGACACGTTTTTTTCATTTATGTCGTTCTTTGTTTTTGCTCGTAAATTTTTAATGACTATTTTCTTACATTTAAAAAAAAAAAATAAAAGAAAATTTAAATTTTGTTGGGATTTGTAATTTGCGTAGGTTTTTTTACTTAAATTCAGGGCAATATTAAATATAAAGCCGAAAAAGTCCCGTCCTACAGCGGCTGATTTTGTTTAGATTGGATAGAATTGACCTATTCGTTTGTTGTATGTAATTGATCTATTTTTGTTTTTTTTTTTGGTGATTACATCACTTGTTTTATTTATTATATAGAGGTATTTTTTTGACTTATGGATTATGGGAAACAGACAAACCGCGACTATTTTCATGCTGGTTTTTAAGTTAATCAGCAAGTTTACTAGAAATTTAAATCCGGGAGCCACCAACTAAGTTCTTAGACGCAAAATTATTTAAATAATAGATATCATATCATCGCATAAGCCAGCGAAAATAGTTTTGGGGGAAAAACAAATACCCAATATTGTAGAAAATTCAAAAAAAAAGTCAAATAAATAAATGCGTACGAATGAAAACAAACATACAAACATACACGGAGTGACTAATCAACTAAGACTACAATTCGTAACTGTCGTAACAATAATAACAAACAACAGCGACAGCGGCAGCAGCAGCAACAGCACAAACAACAACAAATCGCACTCAAGTTAATTAAAGTTTAAAGCTTGCGGAGGCTTTAAAAAAGATTTAACAAACAAGGATTAAAGTTTATTTCGATAGCGTTCATTTCATCGATCGTCGGTTGCCGTTCCTGTTGGTTGGTTGGATGGTTGGTTGCTGCCACCAACACTTAATCAACAATTTAGTTGGTAGACGGCATTTGCTACCGCTGCGACTCACTCGTTTGGTTGTTGATTCTGCTTATGTGCGATACCCCAGTAAACAGTTTTAATCACGAAATAGTCATATTTGAATTGCCGCGAGACGATAGTTTCGTTTGAGCGGGAGCTCTTGCCAGTTGCCCCACTTTGTAATACGATACAAAATAATCGAATGTGCACGCGATTCAATGCATTTTAGATTACAACTTATTCAATTGTGGTGATACATAGTTTGTTCGAGAGAAACTGTCCGGTGTCGGCAAATCACCAAATCGATTCACTTATTGCTGCGTTTCAAGCGAAGAACTTATTGTTTCATCTGCTATTTGACAGTTATTGTTTGTGACGTTTCATAATTTTTAATCGAAAATGATTACACAAAAATACTTATGTAGACATAATAGAACATACAATAAGGAACCAGCCAGATGGATTCATATAAAATTATTATTTATAAAATTCATTATTTTACTGAGCTAACGGTTCACTACAATGTGTGATAACATCAAAAAATTGACAAAAGCTAAACAAAAAATTGGCTAAAGCTAGTCACAATAGTTTCAATCATTGCTGTATGGAATTATCAGTGACCTTTGAGATGTTGAGTGAGAATTTCTATTTTTTGATGTTATAATATATTTATTTAGTATGTACTATATGTTTATAAAATATTTTCTGTTTCGATATATCTACCACCTGTTTAACTTTCAGAAGAGTGTTAAGAGGTTCATTTAATAATTGCGCTTAAGTTTAATCGCGTAAAATTCTACTGCAAAAGTAATACGTTGATTGTCTTAAATGTGGAATATTTAAAAATTTTCTATTTGTTTGCTGGGACTGTTTTAATGCAAACATTTAAGAAATTTTTTTTCCAAACTTTTAAAAATTAGCAGCTGCTATTTTATGTTGTGATATATACAAGTGTGAGTAAGTCGATAAAAATAGGGTGTCCCTTAATTCCTTAAAATAACATATACTTCAATGGTGGTTTATCCTCTGAAAGTCTCATCAGTTAAGATAAAGCTAAGAATATTAAGTAGAAATCGTTGCAGTTGAAATAGGCTGTGTACCAGAAAGTTTTCAGTTGGAAAATTTCAATATTTCTTCAATAAACCGCCTATATATTTTTTGTTGCCATACATTTTTTACTAATAGCTTTAAGATGGGCCTTTTTTTCATTATCACTCGGCTCTCCACTTATTAATTAACAAATATAATTCCATTTTGATACATATTTTGGTATAGCAAAGTGAAAAGCGCTCATTCGGAGTGACTTAATTAAGATAATAAACTTAAAACTAATGAATCAGAATTGGAAAAATTATAATATGTTTAATATACTCAAATATATATGGTCCACCCTAGCACAATACATTACGTATGTATGTAGATATGTTTGTGTGCGGGCTTCTGTTTGTCGATGTAAATAAATTGTAGCTAATTGCGCGTGTGTTGATGAAACTCAAAGGATACCAGTAATCGCTTAATTGCAGTGAAGTCAAACAAAAGCAGAAGTTGTACAGCGTCATTTTTTCTACTCAATGGGTTTCCTCATTTCCTGTAAACTGCACACTCGTAATGAATCTGTACATATGTATTGATTTATTTTTTATGTATAAATTTAAAGTGGAATTGTAATAAACATTTTTTATTACCAATACACCCACACTTGCTACAAAATTATTATTGCGGTATTTATTATTATTTGCACCGCCTTTGAACTTTGTTTCAAATCATCATACATATGCCTAAATGTATGCTAACATTTACTTGATATAAATATTACTTCTTTCCATAGTTGGCATTTGTAAATTTATGCTAATGAAATTTGCACGTGGTTAACCCCATTTGATTTTAGCTGCACTTTAACTGTGCATAATTTAACCCTAAATAAGCAACGAGTTACAAATTTATGAACGACGTAAATCATTTTTATCGACGCCTACAATTCAATTGCTTTTGGGTCTAAAAACGGCTGAATAGCAAAGTCAGCTAACGCTTAACTGAAACATTAATAATAATAATTTTTTTGTAAAATGTACATAAAAATTGTTATAAAATAGAGGGTGTTTCTCTTTAGAATTAAGATATTTCAGGATGAATTTGATGTGAAGTTAGAAGGAACCCTAAGGAAGGCTATTGAAAATTCTGTGTTCTTTTTGTGGACGTGATACGTGGACAAAATGCTGTCACGGCTGAGCCGCGACACCGATTTTGATGAAATATGGTATGAAGATAGATTGATTCTTTGGCAAATATATATAACTAGAAAATATATTTTCATACATTAACTAATGGACCGATTTTTTTGAAATTAGGTATAGAAATATATTCAATCCAAAGAAAGGGTGTTGATTTTAAATGGGCAGTGGTACGCTTCTAACACGAAAATATGTTTTCGCAGCATAAATAATGAAGCGATTTTGTAAAGTTTGGTGTGGAGATAGATTATACCGTAAGGAAGAGAAAAATATAAGGATGGGGCAATTTGATTTTTATTTTTGGAGGCGTTAAAATTTAATCAGGTTAAATGATATTGAACTGATTTGCATTGCCCCACATTAAACTTTGTAGGATGAATTTGTACGTGACAAATGACGCTACGAAAAACGAAATAGTAATAAAAAATTTTTTGTGTAATGGAACTTTAGAAGAAAAATTTAATATTCATAAAGTACTAAAAAGTATATTGTTTTCTAACTTTATTAAACCGATTGTTTTGGTTGCTTTAGTCGCATTACTATAAAATAATTTCTGAAGGATCTTATTTAAGCATTCCGTAGCACAGAGAATGTTCAAGATAAACTACACTCCCCACCAAACCAAGATTCTATTGACAATTAAGTATAGAATTTGATTCTTAAATAACTGTAATCGTAAACAGAGATTTAAGCACTAATGTAAATAAGAAACAGAGATGAAAGCTAGCCGGAAGTCGGTGGCAATTAGTCGAAATTAGTGATTTAATGATGAATTTTGTAAATAAATCATTTCAGGTGACTTTTTTCTAGTTTCTTTTTTTTATATACATATTATTTTTTAGTGGGAACATACGTGTGTAAATAGAGAAAAAGTTCCGTTTAAAGAAATTTCCGAATTCAAATGTTTGTGGATTACTCTAGGCCGGTGAAGCTTTTTCAGACAACAGTGTATGACAAAATCATCGGTTTTGCTTGAAATGTGAAAAATTGAGCTAACTTTTTAAAAATAATCTTACTGTTGGTATCAATCTTTAGATTATTAATTTTTTTTTATTATTAAATGTGCCAAAAGCTCTAGCTCAACCTGTCAGGCTTAAAAGACTAACGTACTACAAAAGAACGTGTAGTTTTGTGTGCCATCCAATAGACCTCATTTTGTTGGCCGGAGCAATAAACATTTACATTTATTTAATTTAAATTTTGAAGCTCTTTTGAAAATACAATTTAAGCCCAATATATTAATCAACAAAATATTAATTTATAAAATAAGATTTCCTAACAATAATGAATATCATAAAGAAACCTCTTAACATGTGTTATAATTGCTTTGTGTTAATTTCATTGTCAATCCTAAAACAAACATATCCAAATGAAAACAGCTATACATATCTACTCGCATTAAACCAAAACAATACCAGCTCTATAGCCTAAGTCTATATACAAATATATTTTAAGCAAAAAAAAAATTTATTTATTTGCTCGAAATTAACATAAGTATTGGCAATAAAATCAAATCATAAAAACACAAATCATAAAATTACACTTAAAAAGATATAAAAAATGTTTTAGCCATCAAAAAAACAATGAACAAACTACCCGCAAGATATATGATATTTTTTCCGCAATAATAAAATTTTTAAAATTTTCGCGTCTGGAATAAAGTAAGATAGAAATCGGTGTTCTATGAATTAAGAAAAATAAACAGTACGCAGAGTTTTTTTTGTAAACTGCTATGTAACTTACTTATTTTAGTAATTCTTTAAAAAATTTTTTTAAGTTACTTTCAGAGAATCTAGTTGTGGGATAATATAAAAAAAATATGAGTTTGGACCTTCTGCTTTTAGTAAAAAAGACCAGAAATTTCATGCAGAGTTCTTTCCAGTACATAAATATTTGGTCTTCAGGATCCAAAATTTGTCATCAGAATGAATCTGTCGTTAATTGAAGTAAGTGCTATAGGTACTTATCACTGTACCGTTTTAGCTGCTTATTAATAATATTTGCTATTACATTGGAATTTTAATTATTTATTTTTTAAATATTTAACAAATTGTAATAAGTAACTAATGTGCTTTAATTAACAAGTATTTATTTAAATAAATAGGCTTAATTGGCTTAATTTTGAAACTATTAATCAAACTTCAGTTATTAAAGCTTAATGACACAATTAGCGACAGATGACTGTGCGTATGCTGCTCTACTGCCAGCTGCTGATTAGCAAATTCGTGAACGCGTTTTGTTGAATTTGCATTTATTTGAATAAAAACTAAAATGAACTAAATTCGGGCGAATAAATTGTGCGGTTGGTCAATTGAATGAAACTTTATGCGTTTTTTTTTTATATCTATCAAACAACGAAAGTTTTAATTTTATTTTTTTAAACAAAATTTGTTAATATAGTCAAATAAGCAATAAGTTCACATCAGTGATCTCTTTACAAATCATATTTTATGCCTAATTTATTGTTTTTTTTTTTTGATAGAAATGCAAATTTGATGAAATGTATTGAACTTGAAAACTGCACGAGCTATTTGATATCGAATATCGCATTTATTGCTATTGATATAAAAACAAAGCGATGCAACAGAGAGGGCAGCACTAGCAACTCACATCCCAAGTACCAAAGATCAAAATGCGTGCATTCATTGTAAGTATTGGAGTTTTTAAAGCGCACTAACCAAACAATCTGAAATTGTTGTGAAATTTATATTCCTCTGCTATAAATATTTGTCCCATGAATTTCGAAAAGACAGCTCTTTAAACGCTGCAAGTCAAAGGATTTCATCATCATACTAAATCTCTCCTTTTTCTTTACCTATAAAGATTCTAGCTCTCATTGCTGTAGTTCGCGCCAATGCTATTGGTTACAATTATGATGCTGGATCAGCCGGAGGAGGTTCCATCGGTGATGGAGGTGCTACTTTAAGTGGCGGCGGCGGCGGCGGCGGCGGAGATATTTCATACGGTGGAAATGGTGGAGATACTGGTGTAGGAATTGGTTCTATTGGAGGTATTGGTGGTGTTAACTCTTTCGGTAGCAGTCATGCTGGTGGCAATAGCAATGCTGGTCACGCAGTACATAATGCCCCATCACATACCGATTTCACTAAGGAATTTTTCACTTTCACTGCACCGGAAGGTGAATTTGAGGATGGTCAGACCCACAATGATTTCTCTTCTTCATTAAAGAAGAGCTTACGTGTCATCTTTATTCGTGGACCCGAAAATCATGGTCTCACCGATGCTGCTCTCAATTTGGCTAAATCTTCTGTTAATAGCAAGACTGCAATTTATGTATTGAGCAAACAAAATGATATTTCTCATCTGGCACAAGAATTGCAGAGCCTTAAGTCGAATAGTCATTCTCACAAGCCAGAAGTCCACTTTGTTAAGTATCGTACTCCGGAAGATGCTGCCCATGCTCAACATGCCATCCAGCAGCAATATGATAATTTGGGTGGTACATCACAGTCACATGATGGCGGCGTTGCTCCAGTATTAAACTTTGCTTCGCATGCTCCTCATGGCTCATCCGGTGGTGTGAGCCATGGCTCTGTAGATGGCGGTTATGCTGCTGCTGCACCAAGTGCTGCGTACTTGCCAATTAGATTTTAAGTTAAATTGTTGTGATTGAAAACAAAGAGACTGACTAATTTTTTTTTAGATAAATATTGTTTGCAATCACTTTGTTCAATTTTTATAAATAAAAATAATTATTCTTAACTGAATCAATGTTCAAATTTCTACAGTATCTGATATGGGTGATCTTTGCTATAGAAGCAGTTGCAGATTTTTTGTAAAATTCGCATCAATATAACAAAGTTATTGCCTTTGTAAAAGTTTGAAAAAACTAAAACGTATCAAAAATATAGAAGATAAATCGATAAAATTAATGATTTGCAATTGTATTGAAAAATGTCGAAAAAATCGACAATTATCGATAAACCTAAAGCGTAGGCAAGAATCGAAGAATTTGAAAAACTTAATCAATAAAACTTATGGTATCGAGAAAGTCAATTAACTTCAAAAAAATTTGATATTCTAAATTTTATCGCATCCGAAGAAGTGTCATAATAGTTTTGAAATTCAATGAAGTTCAGTCCATGAGGTTCATAACCTTAGTATCGATTAAGTCGACTAAAGTCGTTGAAAATACCACCAGATTGACTTTTTTTATTTTATTATTTAGTTTGTCTAACCATTTAGACTACTCTTGTTAAGGGTTCCTTGAGCTCGGAGGTTCGAGTCCTAACCCAACTCATAGCGAATACCTTTGTATAGTACTGGTTGGGGCCCCGTACTGCCAGATCTTATTTTATTATTTATTATCAAAATATTGGATACTCCTATATATCGAACAAAAATTAGTAGCTAAAATCTGCGTGGTAAAAGTTTCCATTCGCCAATTCTATGCGATACTTTTATTCTCGGGAGAGTGGTCATTATTAAATAACATAATTCTTTTTTATTTGAACTAAATGTTGGAGCATATTTCCCAAATTAGTGGAAATTAGATGTGATTGAAAACAAAATGAAAAAACTATCAGACCCAACACAATCATATGAACACACATACATGTATTTGTACCCATGTATGTGTATAATACAAGTTTTGTTTGGCGTTAACTTACAACAAAGTTATCGTTATACAGTGGAAATTTTTTATAATGACAGTGTTGTGTATTATAATTAATTAAATCAATTCCACTTAGGCAAAAATCAAAATTTGCATAGTTGACCAAATGTTGAACCCATCAAAGTTAACCAAAATATAATCAACCTTTCTACTGTATTGTATTAAATCATGATTGGCTATATCAATAGAAATATGTGCATATGATTATTATATGCATTAGATTTGATAAAAAACATTAATGTTTGTTTGAAACAACACATTTACGAATTGGATCACTTTGCTTTCATGGACAGTGAAGAATTTACACATTTTAGGAATTAGAGCAGCGGGTATTTGAGGCTGAATTTTCGAAGAAAATATTCTTTTTAATGAATATTGTTGCATATGGGGAAAGAAGAAAATCCTCATGGAATTCAGACGAGACCATAAGATAACTTCGCAAAGTCGGTAACATCTTCGATAACTATGAATGTCGAATGGTAGGCGCATGATAACCGATTATTTAAGGTATGAAATTGAGAATATTGATTTGAAAGACATGCTGTTATCGCAGGGCGGTGAAACTGCCACACGTTGTGCACTTGAAATGTGCCGAAAACTCAAAAATTTTACATTGAATCGATCGGCTGCATCAAAGGGTTCCAAGGCCACCATTTAATTGATATTTATTTTTATCAATAAAGAAACACTTCAAACAAAATCTGATGCTTAGCTTTAAGCATTAATTTTGCTTTTAATGAACATTTTATCAAATATCCGGAGCCACTAGCATAAAATTTATATTTCTTCAACAAATTCACTAAAAACTTGTACTGTTTTTTATAGTTTTTTATTAAAACAAAATCATTTTATCGCAACGTAAAGGGGAAAATTATAAAAAAGAATTAAAGCTTTACGTTCTTAAACACTTCCTGGCAAATAAGCCTGACTAGGAGTTGAGACACCACTACTGCCACCAGCAGCACTGTTGCCAATGTTGCCAGCACCATCATTTTGTCCTACAGAGTATCCTGAACCATGATAAGCTGGAGCATAATTCGAAGCAAAGTTTATAACTTGAGCAACTCCGCCATTTTTATGCACCGATGAACCACCCAAGGATTCATATTGCGATTGAATTGCATGTTGAGCATTGGCTGCATCCGCTGGTGTGCGATATTTGACAAAATGCACTTCTGGTGTATGCGCATTATGTACGTGCAAATTACCCAAATTATTGGCCAACGTTGAGAGATCAGCCTGTTTGTGCAAAACGTAAATGGCAGTACGGCTATCGGTTGCACTCTTGGCCAATGATATAGCAGCATGTTCGAGACCATGATTTTCAGGTGCTTTAATGAAAACAATTTGTAGATTCTTTTTCAGTGAAGATGCAATACGTTCCAAATGTTGTGCGTCCTGATTATCCTCTTGTGGTGCTTCAAAAGTGTAAAATTCTTTGGTAAATTCAGTTTGTGCCGGAGCCTCATATTGCTGTTGAACAACATGATGAGCAGCACCACCGTCGCCAGAACTGTGTGAGAGTCCACCATGTGAATGTCCACCAACAGATCCAATACTGCCACTGTGTCCTAGTGAGCCAAAAGATGATCCACCATCATTGATGTTAAAGCCAGAGCCACCACCTTGAACCAGATTACTGCTATCGCTACCACCTGTCCTATAGGTGTAACCAGAAACATCAGCACGAGCCGTTGTGGCCAATAAGCAGAGAACCTTTAAAGGAAATTCAAATCCATTCAAGCAACGTTTTTTTTCTGCCAATGTTTATTATAATTTGACTTACCAAAAAAGCGCGCATTGTTGATTTGAAATTTACAAGTTAAGCTCTATGTATCGAATGATAACAGATCGTAACTTAGCATCATTATATATAGTATATCAGAGATTTCCATTCAGAAGTGCATCTTGTACACACCTTGTGTGAAGACTTAAGTCCATCTGTTATTGTTTTTCAGTAGTTTTATCGTTTGTTTTATGCATCCAATTGATTTATCATACAAATTATGCAAATTTTTATGAGCCTACACTACTTTTATTTAGATCAGTCCGGATGTTCACTCTACGGTTGGCATTATTGATAGTTAAGGTGAATACAAATTTTGCGACTTCTAATTTTTACTTACTACCAACTTTTGCCCACGTCTTTGTACGCAGAATCTTTCAATTAATTCGTGGCAGAAGATTCTTAAACTTTACATTTTCTATTCCTTTTCTCAATTCTGTACCAATTACCTTCAATGAGTGCTCGCATTTTTTAGGCTGTCACTTTTGATGTGGGTGTGTTTATTCAAGTTTCATTACACTTACAGCAAAATATTTCTTAATATGATCATTTAAATTATGTTTTTCTAGAGGAGTGGTCTCTTAAGCTTATTATTGTCCAACAAATTTTTGTCCAACTTTTGATGAATGACTTTTGGTAGCTTTTTCAAAACGACAACTGCAAAAATTTCTTCTATGGCGCGCAGTGAATCCTCCAAATAAAATCATTCCTACGCCCAGTATAATCGAATAGTATTAAATACTTGCTGTAGCTATCGCATCCGTCAAATTATTAATAAAAAATGATATTAATGGAAATCGTGAGTTTACATATACACATACAAATATAAGGGTGGTTCTCTATAATATTTTTTACAAATCTACTGCGAAAATTTTTGCCTGTGAGACATAGTGCCGGTTTCAGTTTCAGTTTGAAAAAATATAAAATTAAAGCCCTTACAAATGTACAAAATAAAATACTGATTTAGTCAAGCCAAAAATCCAATAGATTACGCCGCATTAACAATCGAAAGGCGCAAGGCAGTGAAACATTCCATCCCATTTATAGTTCATAGGGTGTATTCTGATGTTATCATAAAAAAGGCGAACGTTTTCATTAAAAAAACCAAACATAAAATGGCAAAAATCATTAAACAGCAATTCCGACCATGGTTTCGGTTCTCGCTTTGGAGCTTTCATCAGTGACCTGATACCACAAAGCATTTTAAAAGTGATTCTTCATGCGTTTTGCATGAATCTTTAAAATATCAAAAATCAAGCAGAGAAAAATCTTTTTATATATTTTATATGCCCGTTAGAGTGGGATATTAATGAGTTACTAACTTCTTTTTGTTTTTGCCATGTTCATGTTAAAGGTTAGGCAAGGTAAGTTTCGATGCTCTTCACTATTAAGGTAATGATCACTGACTAAAGTCTATAGAGGAACTTTATACCATGACTTCACTTAGTTTTTAGCCCTACACTGCTAACCTTCGTCATTTTGACGAACAGCAGTCAGATATTCAACTCTCTCGCTCTAACTTTTGCGCAAAAAACTTACTTGTGGTGGTTGTACGCAGTGGGTGAGTATTTTAAATTTTGATAGTTTGACTAATTGTTCGTCATTTTGACGAATAGTTAGCGTAAGTGTAACTTTTTTGCGAGACTTTTTTTTAAAAACGTCAAGAACTTATATCTATGTAAAGAAATGTCATAAATATGGATAAGAAAGCTTTGTTTTCTTTCTAAGTTATTGATTACTTAATTACTAATTAAACGTTCCCTTTTTTCATAAATTTTAAATAAAGGTGGTCATGTTCAATGTTCATAAAATATCACTAGCTAGTAATAATACCATTTACATATGTGTTCGTCAAAATGACAGCTGGTTGGCTTTTGATTAGTATTATGGAAAGCTTTATAGGGTAAAACATATCGTTATTTTTCGACTTGCAATATTTTTGAAGTATTACTCATACTATAATAAAAATCAAATTAACTATATAAGTTGTTAATATGTAGAATTAAGTAGTAATAAAAGTGTACAAAAAACATATGAGAGGACCACCTTAAACATACATTTACTAAACAAAAGCTATTGGCAATAAAAATGTTTTATTTTTATCATCTACAAACATGAAATTAATCCACTAACGTCAACATATGGCTTTGTTTCTGTCAATCAATATATGGCACTAAAAAGTGCTAAGCAGATAGCAAAACAAAAATAAAAACAACAACAAAAAGTAAGGTGTGGCCAATAACGCATTGACATATTGACAAAATACGAGATCAACCTACCCGGTCACTGACAGCGGGACAGCGAATAAACAAACACCAGAATGAATGCAATAAAATTTGAATAACAAAAGATAAGCAAGGTTTCAGGAAAACCTGTTTAGAAACATTTTATATAGATATACCATAGTTTCAATTTTATTGCATTCACTTTTGTTCAAATATTAAAATTGTTAATGCAAAAGTTAATGAAATTAAAGTTAATATGTATACTAAAGAACGCAGGGAAACATAACGTGTGAGATGGAAATTAATTTTTACGACGGAGTTCTTCAAAATTTTCTGAAAGTCAACTGAAAAAAAAATTTTTTTCTGTATTCAATGCAATGAGACTCGGTATATACTTATGTATGAAAAACAAGATCTGTAGCCAAATAAAACACATTGTCCTAGCTACCAGTAAGTGCAGAACACCGTCTATCAGGTCTGCTAGTAAAATACTGTATATTAAAAAACCTAGTGTCTTTAAAATTAATATACGAATTTGACCAAAATTGACGGTTTTGACATAATATTGATATATTTTGAAAAAGTGGAGACCTACGCATCTGTCTTTGGTATTTTCAGCTTCTAAGGACAATACTGAAGACAACGTAGCTCTGGAAGGAACAATAAAAATAATTTAATAGAGATTATTTTTTTTGCAACCTCAAATTTCATTTAAAAAAAAAAAATATCCAGGGCTTTTGTTTGTCTAATTCATATCAATATCAACGTCGATCAAATTATATACCAAAAATATAAGATATAAATTTCATAAATAATCTCTCAGAGATCATTAAAAAAAATATTTTTGCTGGACAAATATATATTAATATCGTTTCATGCAACGTGTCTCCAGCTAAAAGTTCATAAGGTAACAAAAAGTAATATTGAAGTATATGGTCGAACTAAATTTTCAAGAAATCTGAACAGTTTAATAGCAAACATCTATGGCACATAGTACAACCGGTTCGTGGTACATGTATTTCCCCTTCTCATTACTCACTTCACTTCACCAACAATGGAAGCGAACTTTTTCACCTTAACTTAATAGAGGGAAAAAGAAAATGTGGCGACGATACAGCTGTATAACTGAACAGCATAACATTTGCCTTTGCTGTTAACCCTTAAACGACTAGAGCAAAATTCGCATTCCAATTTTCGAATAAAGTTGTTTTTCGAGGTTTGCGAACCAAAAGAAGTCAAAATAAATATATTGCACACTTTTCGATTTTGTCAAGTGCTTTGAAATCAACCATCAAAAGAAAAGGTTTTGTGGAAGCAAATTTCGAAGGAGTCAAAGGCAAACACGGCATTTGCACCTACGGCTAAAGTCATATCTCAGCACATTTTTTGTCCATGAGGGAATAAATACGCATTCTATTGCATATAAATTCTGCAAGCCACTAATACATGAAATTTTCTCCGTCCCTTTCGCTTTGAACATGTCTTCTTATACCCTGGAACATCGAATGAGTATAAAACTGGCATTATGTCCAAACTTGGGAAAAAAATTATATGAAAAATTAAAGAACATTCAAAATCATTTCGTCGTTCAAGGGTTAAAAAGTAATTTACACGTTGTTGCGCAATTTATGTTGCTTTAACACGTGAATGCTGTTTTGAGCACGTGGTATGTAATAACAGCAGTAATACAATTCAAAAAAACACAACTGCCTTGAAAACAGCAACAATATCAGAGAAAAAAAAAACTAAAAAGATGTGCAAAATACAAAAGCATTGCAACTCAGTTTCTAAGAAAAAAAAAACTCAAGTACATGAGTAAACAAAAACATTTTTAACGCCCGAAAGCAGGCAATAGAAAATATGTATGTGCTCGCTTTATTCGTGACGCGAATTTGAGGGCGCGCTTGTTGCATTTGCATGGCTGTTGTATGAAATCGTGTGAAATTACTGTTATGACTTTGCTGTTATGTCCTTTTTGTAATTTGTTGCTAAAATTAAATCGCGAAAATTGTTCGAAGAAGTGAGTGGTTCTTGCACATTTTCAATTTAATTTTTGCATGTTAATTTTTTTTTTAATTGATATAAAGCTTCCAGCTAAATAGCTAAAGGGGTTAATAGCTGTTGTAGCTTAATTTTATTATTATTATTATTATAAAATAAAAAGTTACTCGTAATTACAGGGGAAAATTAAAAATTCAGCTCAAGTAGTTTATTTTTTCTGTATAAAAAAACTTAAACTGCCTGTTTTCAGTAAAATTTCTGAACACTCTCAAATAAATGGATGTTACTCGAATGTGTTAAATTTTGTTATGAAATTTTAAGGAAACAGTACATAATTCTGCAATATCACAGTGTGATATCTTCGAGCATTTTAGGTCAAAATTCGACTACTCATTAGTAATTAAATCAAAACCAACATATTTTGGCTCAACATTTTTGTAATACTGAGCACTTTAACGAAAAACTGTGAGCTTAATGTAACTAGTAAGCTTGACACCTCCCATTGTAACAATATATTTTAAGTTATCATACATAGAATGTTTTTCAACGCTATATAACGAAACTACGAGTATTCTATTGATCTAAATTTAAAATCAAATTTTTGACCGAACAATGATTGGTCACCAGGTACTCATCATCAAAAGTAAAAAGCAGTTTAAAGCTTCAAGTTTTATAAAATAGTTTTTTTTTTGATGCCAGATTTTTACGAAATCAGTTTTTAAGAAGGATCAATTGTAAAAAAATTTCCGTATTGAATAGGAAAAATAACCTTCAAGAATCTATATGTCACATGCAATTAGTTTGTATGGAACAACTTGTGCGTCGATGTTGGATCTCTTAAAAGAAGTATTTTTTGCTGAAATTCATACTGCTTTAGCCAAAATAATTATAATTAATAATAATCAGTTGACAAAAACCAAATGAATATTTCCAAAACTAAAACAATATCTTCATGTATGTGCGAAAAATAAATTATATTGCTCTAAGCTTTTACGTAATTTAATCCATCCGCATTAAATACTTTATATTTTTCTGAATTCCATAGTTCTTATCGCTTTGCACTGAAATAGCTTATTTATCACGTAAGCTGCAAAAACGATTCTTTGTTTGTTTCGAGGAATTTTTTATAAAAATAGTGATTCATAGTATAAAATATGATAAAAGAGTTTATAAAATTTTAATAAAATAATCTTTCACATTTTCCACAAATTTTAGAAAATACCTCACTCTCACTAGATTGTAGATTTCACTTGAAAAAACTGCTAAATGAATGATTAAGCTTCAGCGATAGATAAATGAATATGAAATAATAAACACAGAAAAAAAATTTGCCACTCCTTTTTTTGGCCACATATCTAATTTGGTCATATCTGATTAACTCGCAAATGTACCTAAAGACACAGACATACCTTAGTGATGAGAAAACTGCAGCATAGTATTTTCAATATCTAAATTATGACCTCATTTGAGTGTATGAAGAAAATTTTTCAAGTGCAAAGATTGCAACTAAATGAATTTATGATAATAGTAAAACATCAAATAAATAAATCACTGTCAACGAACTTATTTTAAAAATAAAAAACCAAAATATTATTTTATTATCACATCACGCATAATTTACTAATGCCGTTCTTTCCTGTGTCACGATAAAATGATATATTACCAAGCTATGTATATCAACAAAGAAGAGTTTGTAAGAAACTACTTTATATAAAAATTTTTGAAACTACGTTCATTAGTTAGGCCGGTGATTTCAATTCGAGCAGACTACTTTGCAGGAACACTAAAAGAATATACGCGTACCAAAATGTCACCACCACATAAGTCTATAATTGAAGTTGACATTGTGCCACCACATCTGCATCGTCCAGTGATCGCAGTAAATGTGGTTAAGCCTGCTCCACCACCAGCTAAAGTCATTGTCGTACATGAAGCAGCACCACCAACTAAGGTAGTTTATGTGGAAAGTCGTGGGCCACCACCTCATCATCATCATCATTGAGATAGAACGTTGCTCAATCAATGCTACGTGGAAAATTGTGAATTTTGAATGAAAATGAAAATTTTCGAAATATAAAGAAATCTATTGTAAAAGCACTGTGTTCTTTTTTACAAAATGTAGTTTTGATAAGTGAGTTCAAACGAAATTGTGCGTAGTTAATGAGTCATTTCGTATAATTTAATGCTTATTAAATTAATTAATTATTTTTCGTGATATTACAAGTACCTAGTCCAAATTTTAAGTCACTGGGAAGAACGGTTTGTTTGAGGCGGTGATTGTAATTCATTCAGAATAGTAACATAATGTTTAAGATACTCAAGAAAACTGGGACGATTTTCAAATTCAGGGAGGTGCCACGATAAAATTGCATGCAATATTAAACGTCTACATCTTGAAGAAAATTTTGGAAAAGTTTTATATCAATCCTTACAAAACGACTCAAATCTAAGGATTTTAACCGCCCCATTATATGTTTAAGCGAATATTTATGTTCATATTTCTGTAAAATAAAACTAGCGTTCAGGAATAAATAAATTGTGTGAACAAAAATAATAAAACAGCTCGTGGAATAACATAAAAAAAATTATATCTTAAGCAATTCGTGTTAGTTATGTAGTTCTATAAGTTACGTAGAAATAGAATTTGATTTATCACCTTACTATTTTACAGAATTTTGACAGGCACTTTTATTTTTTATGTGCTTCTATAGAAATGTAAGAATGTAAATCAGGGTGATTCAAATTTTATTTTTGTTTTTTCAAGGGGTTCTGCGTAAAAATTTAGCTTACGAAAATTTTCAAATTTTAAAAGGTGACGCCGATGCCTGTTAGTTATATATGATTATTATATGGGAAAATTATAAATTATTGAAAAGATTTGTGAAGTGATAATGAATGTTTTTAGGCTGGTGAGGGTCGTTTTTCGAAGAATTTTTAACGCTGAATTCAAATTTGGCTTAATCATTGATATATTACGGCAGTCATTTGAAACGGTCAAGCTTAAGTACATAAAAAATTATATTTTTTCGTCTACTCTGTAGATGATGAATAAGGTTGAAAAAAAGGGTGCAGTTCACACGCGGCAGAAGTGAAACCTTCAGAAAACTAAACTACGAAAGAATGTTTTATTAAAATGCATAGATACAGCAAAGCTTTAATAGTTAAACAGCAAATTACTTGAAAAATTAAAAAAAAATATTCACGCTTATATCTCAGCATTTTAGTTAACCAATCTCGAAGCTTATAGTTTAAAAGGACTCTGCTCGATGAGTACTTTAATTTGATATATCATTTACTACTGCAACTATTCTAGATCTGAGCGTTTCATTTTTTGCGTTTCATTATACACACCCAAGATTTCAAATGACCCATCACTAAAGAAGTTTCACTTCAAAATTGTACAGCTTATTTTTAATAAAATGAGATTTCAAGTGATCATCAGTGATGTTTCATCACAAAGTTATTGCCAGTTGAAATTTTCGAATAGTTTGCTTTGACTATGCCTATCGATGTTGCTGTTGTCACTTTTAGCATTACAAATTAAAGAAATTTAATTAAATGCTGAAAATAGTGGTATCCTCAAAATCAGTTATATGTATGCGACTACCTGATTGGGCTAAAATGCACTAGTGCCAATAATTAATGTAAACTAAAGCAGTAAGTTTTTGCTGTAAGGAAATTACATTGTTCTCTTTATATTTTCCTTCTTCATAAAAAGATCCTAGATCCTCATATTTTCTCCCCACATCTGTGTATGTGTAAAATCGCATGTTTGATGAGGTGCGTGCTCTCCAACTACAAATTGCTGTTATGAAGCAAACGCAAAATAAAATGCCACTATTGCCGGCATACTTCGCATTCGTATACAGCTAACAACCAACTGTTGACTAATTGTTGTTTTTAGTGTTACCAGCATATCTTCTTTTGCACAAAAAAAAAGTTTAATTTATAATGTTGACGAAAATATAGTGCAGTTTTGTTTTAATTAGTAAGTGGAGTTACTGCATAAGAAACCTCCACAAGAACTTAATTGAGCACCGCCCCATTTTTTCTCACTGGTGACATAAAAACAGTGCTGCAAAATGTTGCCATCCGGCTTGTACACGCAGTGGGGCGTATGGTTTTTTCGTCTTCATATTTTTCTACCCAAATTTACCTCTTCGCAGTTTACAATCCGTTTTGGAAAAGTTTTTTTTTTTTTTGCCAGCATTCACTACATAAATTAATTCAAGTTTGGATGCATTTCCTTTAAGTCGTAACTCCTTCATCGTAAATAACTCACTTTATGTCATTAAGGCCCAAAGTTTAAAGTTCTTGTGTGTGAAGGCCGCAGAGGTGCATATTTGCCATGGCATATGCAAAAGCAGCGAGTGTGAGTTAGAATATTGGCATTCGCAAGTTTGAATTTGGTGCGATACTTTCAAGGATTTTGCTGTATTCGCATATGTAGGCATGGATGCATGCAGGTACTTTGCACACTTGAATATCCGTTTGTAAATAATTTATGCTGATAAGCTTGCGGAGAAGAGTTTTGCACCTTAAGGTATTCAGGTATTGCATTTCAAAAATTGGAAAAATTAAGCTTGACAGTTTATTGAATTGAAAATTTACAAAAGTTGTATTTAGTTCTTATACTCTGATATGTAGGAAACATCTCAAAGTATGGTAGCAAAGTGCCTAAAGCGGAGTAAGTTAAACAATTAATGTGTAAAAAATTTTAGAGATAAAATATTCTATTTTAAGACTCTGCACACTAAATATCTTCTATATGTATATACGGGCTGAAAGCTAAGGTATACTTAAAGTGGGGGTGCCCCCCTTAGTGGCACGTCATAAGCTGCAGCCTATGTAGTCTATGCTTCTATCTAGTTTCCAAGATATAGCCACTAGAAGTATCGGATAAAGCATTTAAAAAAATTATTGTAAGTTGGCATAATCTGAATTGATATCCAATATATGGGTGTAGGAAAACTAATTTAAGCTTTTATATTCATACTTCAAACTTTAAGTTCCAAGCTATAGTTTTCGAGCATGTCAGAACATGGTTTCAACTTCTGATACAGTGCTTCATCAGTATCCATACTCAATAAAGTGATATAGTTTTTCAGGCTTGCAATAGTTTGGTCTTTGCACGGACTTTTCGAACTAGATCTTGTGCCAAAGTCATCTCTATTCATGATCAAATATTAAGAAAGTTGCTGTCATTCTCTAAATGAAATCATGCCTTATGCGCTCAATTTTAACGTAAAATAGTCGTTTTAGCCAAGAATTACCACTTTGCCTATTTTATTTTACACTATGTTATATGCTGCTCAAATTCTAATATATTATATTATGGAAACTATTTTTCTTTCCACAAAGCAAAACCGGCTTGAGACCATGATTTTGGATATGATTCATTTCGGATTTCAATTAATACAACCTTCCATATTTCGAAGAGATTTTTCAACATTTCGTCTTTGTACGGCTTACCACCACTATTTCATAATGTGAAATAAGGTATGTGTCACAAACTCATATGTTGTGGAAAAATGTAAAAGTGTGTAGGTACACTCACACCAATCTACATATACATATTTACGTTTATAAGTATGTGCGTGCACTTTTCCTGCACAATTTGAAGTGAAACGTAAATGAAAGTCATAAATTATTTACACTCACCTGCGATATTAAAAATCAACGAAAAACTTTTCCAATATGTGAAGTCAAGGGTATGAAAGTGTCAGTGTCACAAGCAGCCCAACAAAACAACAACAAAACTCTTTACCTCTGGAGTCTTTGTTTATTTTTTTTTCTTTGGTATATTTTATTGTGATGGGAGTGCTATGCTTGGTGGCCCAACTGTTGCCTTGTCCTTAGTCTCAATACAAAACATAGTGCTTCATACTGTCAGATGACTTTGCGTTCACATGCAAAATTATTGAGAAACTTTTACTTTCTCAACTTTTACTGGGGGAAACGGTAACACAAAATTCATCTACAAAATTTTGTTGTTTTCATATGAGAAGATGAAAATTTCGATCTGATTTTTACCGTAGATGATTTAGGTGAATAACTTTATTAAAAGTTATTTAGCTTGACTTCAAAATACATAAATTTGGCACGACGTCATGGAAGTTTACATAAACATACTTTTTGTTTAGTTTCGGAATGCTAAATAAACAAAAAAAAATGTAAGGTATAAGCTCAGTTGACTACCTAAAATCACTTGTCACCCTATAAAGAATGTTAACTTCTTTAAAAATTTGTGTTTTAGAATTGGGTGTCACCAGGCTGTAAAATGTGAAGACTTTGAAAATGCTTCATTACTATAAAAGGGAGGAGTAAAAAGTGTATCAAAATAACTAATATACCTATGTAAGCACATCTCTTTAAAAGCTAGGCTTTCGTAAGCCATGGAGTAACTGCTAGAAATTATCAAATAGGCTAGCTAATTTATTTGAAATAGTAGGAAGAACATTATTTTGAGCTTTTTAAAAATGATGAGACTCCTTTGTTTACAAAAATAGTAAATGAAAGATGCCTCAAAATTACTTAAAATTGAGCGACTTTGTTGAAAACCTAAGTATAAATGCTAAAGAAATTACAATTTGCGTCCAATTCCCGCTCTGAAAAATTTAACACAAATTACGATTTTGACTAGTTTCGATTTTTCTTTTTTTCGAAAAATTTCACTACGAAAGTTGAAAGCATATACAGGTAGTCCCCGACTTACGACCGTTCGACTTACGACTATTCGCACTTACGACCAATTTTTTTTTCAATTTTTTTCATAGAAAATGCTTAAAATAGTTTCGGGGAGTCCCTAAAATATGTATATGAAAAAAAATTTAAAAAAAAACAGTAGATTTACAAGGATTCGATTTATTTCAGTACAAATAATACGTTTGTTTAAGTGAATAATTTTATATCATCCCAAAAATGGCTGGAACTAGTAGTACAGTATGTATGTAATATTATTCTTAAGTTATTTTTTATGAAACTCGACTTACGACTTAATCGACTTATGACCGATGACTAGGAGCCTATCTCGGTCGTAAGTCGGGGACTACCTGTATACCCGTTTCAAACATATGCAAAAGTGGACTTAAGCGTAAATGAAAACAACTGACCTACGCAGGGCTTAAAGTTTTTTTAAATCTAATTCGGTAGGGACGAAGAGCATTAACTTTAATAAGTCCAGAGAGCCACAGCAATATTTTAAAAAAGGCTCAAAATCTGTGACAAGAATCTGACCATTATATGCTGCGAGCATAATATATTAACAGCTCAGCCCAAAGAAAAATCGAAAATGTAGGATAATTTCCTGAAGTATTGATCCCGCAAGACCTGAAAATTATAGTCACTAGGGATATTGTAGTAGGGGTTATATTGAATACTTATCCTGAATGGCTTTTATAATTGTGGTAATAGTATGGCGGCTCAAAGACGACCACCTTAAAAAATTTTGCTCAATCATTAATATTATCATCATGTTACTTATATTTATATACATAAGTAATTCCAAAATTCCAGCACGGTTTTATTTTCTAAATGTCTGGACGTTTATATTGAAAAGGTGCTAAATATTATTTTAACGAAACTTAAGCAACTGCTTCCCATATTACATTAGTATCAATGTACAATGGTATCCATGTGATATTATATCTCTGGCAAAAAGGATAAACTGCTTAAGATGACTTAAGACAAATGGTGTTGAGGAAAATATTTTATTAGTTTTGCTTGAGATTTGCTTTTCATTTTTTCGACCAAACTTTTTTTCCTATTTCAAATACATACATCGAAAACTATCACCAGTCTATATCCATACAATATCATCGAAAACAATCGCAATGAAAAATTTTATACCTGAACTTGATCTTGCATTGGCCACAAATCACATAGAGAGGCTCAAAAATGTCAAAAAACATCGTTGCGTAAGATATGCACAACCTATATTTCCCGTTCAATAAACTCTTTTTTCTCAAATTTTCATGAAATAAATTATTCTTTAAAATTATTTCTAGTACACATTTTCTTAAAGTCTTTTTTGCTTTGATGTCCTTTTAAATTTATCTGTTTATTCTCTGTGAAAGTTTGCACAAGTTTTCTCGCTTTTAATTTGCAATCGTAAATAACTTAAACACTACAGGCTGTCTCATTGGATTTATATCCTGCGTTCCTGTGCCAGATTTAAATCGGATGTACACCTGTGTACACACAAATTTACGTGTGTTCATTTAGCGCTGGCATAACAATGGGACAATAAGACAATGAACGTCTGGCTGTGTTTGTGTATGTGTGTGTGTACTCACCTGTGTTTCTTCATCTCTAGATGCTTTTTCACATCGATGTGTTTATTATTGTCAAAGCTGCGATGCTGAACCTCATGCATTTCGTGCATGTTGGCCAGCGAGCTGAGTGGGTTATTGTAGACGCTGGTCGAGTGATGATGTCCATCATGATGATGTGCCGTATGAGATGAGAATTCTTCTGCAGAAAAAAGAATGGAAAAATGAGATTTGCTTATAAAAAAAAAAAGTACAAATTAAATTCTAGCTTAAGTTCGTATGCCACCAGCATGGTTTGCTATACATATGTATAAGTATATCCTAGTAGTATTCATTTATTTGAAAAAAAAAGGCGAAAACAGGACATACAGAAAAATTAAGTAATTTTTTGAAAAAAAATTTTAATGTTATAAAATATCAATTGCAGTAAGAGGTTGTATCATTGTGCTGATTTTGACAAAAAATATTTTATCATGACACAAAAGAAGTTGTTGGGCCATAAGTAATAAAAAAATAAAAAAAAAAATTGATTTTAAGAAACGTAAGCGATGGTCAAAAGAGTTTTTAGGTCCAATTTTTTATTTTAAATCCAATCCCGTTTTTAATCTATTTTGGGATATATATATTTCAATACTTTTTTATTCTTTCATAACTTAGTGTGCGTACGTTCCAGCAAAGCCGTGAATGTCATTTATCCGATAACCTTGCACAGTGTACTCTATGAATATGAAAATAAACACTGGATATTCCTAGGTTAGGTTCGATATTCCTATGCCCAGGCACTCAGGTGAGGTTAATGTTAAAATGTTGAGCCATATCATTTAAAGACGCACGACACTGTTGGGCCACTAATGAGTTTAGGAAGACTGATTCTAAAGATTTGATAGCAGCCTAACTATCTGAATAAATGTTTATATCCTTTTTGGATACAACATTCATTCTCAGCCAGGATGCTACATACTCTATCGCTATAACCTCCGCCTGAAAAACGTTACGTTTTGGACATTCCATGCATCCACTTGATGAGCCAAATAAAAAATCTTGAGAATTCCGTATGAGGCTCCAAAGTTGCAACACCAGCCCAGATATTATAATAAATTTGCTAAGATATCGAATAAATGTATCAAACAGCTGACAACGTCGTCTTTCTTAATGAAAGTTTGCATTGCTGGTATTTCCGCATCCGCTTTTGTAAAAAAACATGGCGGCATCCTTGAACTTTTTTTACGCTACCCACAGTTTTTGTGTTTTTCTTTTGTTTGGATTCTTTTCACTTTCTTTTTTATTTTTATGCTGATGACAATTCTATTGAGAATTTTGCTTTAAATCCCATTTTCAACTTAATTCAGTCGACAATTGCTGCCGTTACTACTGCAGTCCGATTGCAATCTGCATTTGTGGTAGCAATCATGCTGGCATCTAAGGGATGCGAAGGTTCCTGTCGTAAAATTTTTATTTTTTTATATTTGTTGTCAGTACGATGAGTTTGTTTGAAATGAACCCGCAGTGCAAATAAATTAGAATTTGCTTTCATCTGCATTATTTGAATATCGAAAACAATGTGTTGAAATTGTGATTGTTTATAGTATCAGAAAATATAATTGTGGAAGAACATTCTACTGCATAGCAAAAAACTAACAAGACAACTTTCCCTAAAACAGCGTTTCTCTCACTTTGAAGCAAATATATATGAAAATGGTGACCGGTATGAATAAATTTGGATATGAGAGTTTTTTTTAGCATCTTTCTGAACTAAGTAGTCTGTACAACACGCACTAACTGGATAAATATGTAATTACTAATGAATCCACGGACAAATATCCCCAAATATATTTGACTATAACTTACCTCCTGGACGATTGCCACTCCATCGTAAGCTTTTATCATAGCGATCGATCATATGTGGGACATATTGTTGTTGTGGATATTGATGATAGTATTGTTGATAATATTGTTGTTGTTGCAATTGCTGCTGTTGCTGATGTTGTTGTTGCTGCCTTTGCCGATGATTTTTGCCCGTTAATGAGTAGGCGTGATGAGTTCGTACGAATTTATCATCCACCTATGAATTAAAGAAAATTTAAGTTCAATTTATATCAACTATAGCTTAGATATGTTTTTTCATAAGGATAAAAGGATTTGAATTTTGTATGCGAGTCACTTCATACAAATTGAAATTGCATTTTCACTTGGCTTCATCACTTTTTTCTTCTTTTTTTATATTGATAAGAAGTAAGCCATAAAAAATTTTAAGACCCGAACACTTTTTTTTTGTTTTACGAATGACAGCACAATTAAATTTTATGAAATTTAAGATGAAATTTAATTTTTTTGTCAAACATTTCTCTATTGCGTTACTACTCAATCAAGAACAATGGCCAAAACTACAAATTGTGTGTACAAACTTCAAATAAAAATTAATAGTTATGTAAATATCTTGGATCTTACCTTTTTACCATTGATTAACCATGTTATATGTGGCGCAGGACGCGCACGTGTTGTATTACAAATAGCAAAGAGGCGTTCCCCTATGATGAAAGGAGTTCGTTTTCGAAATTTTATCGTTGGTGGACTCGTTTGAGGAACTGCAAGTAAAATCAAATTCATATATCTAATATCAATTCATCAATTTGCATTATATTGATCAATTACTTACGAAAAATATTCATTATTTCATCGCTAGAAGCTTTTGTAAATATTGGCGTATCCGTTGATACTTCACAGTAGTACTGCCCCGTTGCGTCAAAGTCGATATTTTTGAGTGTCACTTGTGTTTCATTGGATAAGTCCCACTATAATAATTCATATAAAAAATACATCAATACACAAGTGTGTGCTTAAAAAATGAATTCAGCAAATTCAAAACTGAATTAAGGATTGAATTTGCTGTTTAATTTTATACATCCCCCATTTGACGTCAAAAGGAAAGTTGGCACAGCAGTTGCTTTGCGTGATTTTTATTAAATTTTTGTCATCGATTTTTTTTTGTGGATAAATAGAAAAATCCCACTATTTTTGTGATTTTTTTTTTCTTGTGTTAATTGCCATTTATAGGGGTTCGTTTTGAAGCCACCGAAGCAGAAGTTCACATTTGACCCTACAGTGTTCCCACTATCCGACTTTAAAATTGTTGTTTTTTTGATCCAGGGAAACCACTATACAAAATATAAAGCAAATTGAAGAAGTCGTGGCAGGCTGACTTTCCCCTTGACGGGAAATGGAGAATGCTATTCAATACTTAGTTCAATATTAACAGTTTATACATAAGTAAAATCAATTGCATGTTTTATGCTTCATTGAATATTCAAATTAAAATTTTTTATGTTAGTAATAATGAAAATATGTCGCCTTGTAGTATGCAAATGTGCAAGGTGCAATTAGAGAATGAGTGAATTAAACAAAAAATATTGTTACTCCTTAAAGTGGTATTTATAAATAGCATTAGCATGAGCCTAATGAAACGAAATTGCGTTGTACCATGATTTTTTTTTCAAGAAATTTCCAAATGTTTAATACTTAAAAGTCACCTGAGGCCCCAGGGAAGGAAGATTTTTCTCACAAATGTATGCGAACATTTTCGTTTTTGCTTATAATGGAGAAATGAGAGCAATTTATTTTGAAAAGCATTGATAGCACCTGTTTAACTATAAGGACCTTTCAAAAAATTTAATTCTCTTTTTAATTGTTACCGAAATTTTATATTTTCAATTAGGGGAACCGTTTGGCCATATAAGTAAGCGCTGATTTGTCACAAAAAATTGACCTTAAACGCTAATGACTTTAGGAATTTGTTTCAAGACATTTTCAAGTAAAGAGTCATACCGCCATTTGTGCGGTGAAGCGTTGATGTCTCACAAAAAAAAAAAAACAAAATTGCTGCTGACAGTTCAAAGTCATTAAAAATTAAGCACTACACGAAAGACCAATCCTCATGCATTGTTGAGTAATATTTTAAAAATAATGCGGGTTCGACCACAACTGTTTGCAATATTCGTACAACATCTGTTCGGAATAGTGATTTAACTTCATGAATTTGATAGAAATGAATAATCAAATTAAGAGAGACTGGACTAATTAGTGATTTTAGACATTTTGGCCGTTCTTTAACATGTCGTTCAATACATAACAACGAAGCATTTCGCGAAAGTGTTGTTGATAGTCCAGAAACATCAATTCATGGTCAAGAACTGAACATTCTGAAAAATTCTCTGCAACATATTCTCACGAAAGATTCATAACTTCATTCTTACAAAGTTCAATTTACTCAAGCACTGAAGCCTACTGATCACAGACAGCGAAAAGAGTACGTCAAAAGGATTACGGAACAAGATTTGAAGGCTGATACAATTATCTTTAGCGGCGAGGCTCATTTTCATCTCCAAAAAAATCCAGGAGTGATTATTGAAAAGCAACTGCATTCACAACGTATGACTGTTTGATACGGATTTTGGGCTGGAGGCATCATTGGACCATTCTAATAATAAAAAAATAAATAGTTTTGATTTTGAAAAACTTGTTCCATTAATTGGCCACCTTTTTTCTGCATTAATTCCTTCGTAAATTTTGTCTTCACATCTTTTAGACCAATCAGGAAAGGTGCAATGAAAGCAAAGTTTTAGTCTGAACTCTTATGTGAAAGATGCTCTAGTCTTGGATGTGTACACATCAAAATTGCTGCCCATAAAATTTATGATGTTGAAATGAGTGTCACATGGAAATTGTTTTCTTTTAAATTTATAGATGAAATTAAAAGTCTTTCTCCGAATACATCTAGAGCAGAGTTGTATGTTTATTAAGGTTTAAAGATATCATGTTGATAGAACCGATGCATTTGAAATAATTAAAAAAGTGGAAAGGTCTTTCGAGGTACAATTAGTGAAGTTAAAAATATGCTAACTTAAAGGTTCGCTGGTTTTCAATAATGGGGAAATCGAAACTAGTTAAAAATTAAGATCAAAAGTTTTAAATTTAAACGAACTTCAGTTCTGTCAAAAAGTTTTGGTTTAAAGTTTTCCGTTTCAAAGTTTTTTGTTAAATTTAGAGTCATTACTATGTTTTCAATTCAAAAAAAACTATGGTTACCAATTGTTTGTGGCATTATATTCAATCACTTTAATTTTAGAAGCAAATTTTTCCGCTATATCATCTAAAAATACTTACATCAATTTCACCGCCATCCACAGTAAAATTTCGAAACGGTGGATTACGTCCATTTATGTACTCGAAAAATTTGCCCTTGTCAACCTTCAGCCATGTCACCTGAAATGAAGGAAAAGAGCAAGAAATTAAATGAAAAAAATTCGAGTCAAATATTCATTTTACGAATTTGTTGGTACTCAACATATTTGTCTAAGCAACTCAAAATAATACGCATCAGCCAAGTCAGTGGTAAAATGTCAGATCTTTTGACAGCATCTAAGTGACAGTTGTATGTGACACATATTCTTAAGAGTGTGACAAAACAGAGCTGTCTGTCAAAGCTGTTGAGTGGCTTAAATTGACACAGACCATGTTAATGCAACACAAATTAAGGGTAAAAGTCAGTAGATAGATTCAAAATGAATAACCGAATTTATTGTAACGCCGAAAAGTAACAGATTTCGTAAAGACTTACGTTCAAGCTGAAATTATAACAGTAATTAAGTCAATTTGTGCTCAAATCGTTTTCAATGGCAAGCGGAAATAGTTCCGTGGATATCCTTTCATTGGAAGCTCTTTACGGTCAAAGGAAGAAATTGTTGAGTCAGAACTTTTAGAGAGACCACATTTTATTAAATTTTTGGAGGAGTTATTACACATGAAAATGAAATGCATATTTCACACGCTCGGACCATAAGGATCAGATAAAAAGTGATTTCAAAAAATAAAAATATAATACACGGACCGCGCCCGTTTTGAATATAATTTCATTAAAATTTCAAGCAATTTTTTTGGTTTTGCACATTTAATTTAAGTTATTTTTTTTGCACAACGCTAAGCCCTAAGCACAATTTTTCGCATGATTTATTTTGTAATTAAATGAAATTAATTCCGTTGCACTCTAACGCCATTCCGGAATGCGTTAATGTATTATGTGCAGGTAAATGTAACGCAAGTGGTTTTCAGTGAATAGCACTAATGTACACACATATGCATGTATATACATGTGTGGCACAATTGGTGAAACTCACAATCAGTCAAATGTGTGCTAGTGCCGCAAGTTGTAATTAACTAAGTAAGCACAAAGGACAACAAAGAATGCAACTACAACTATGAGGAATTCTGCTGAAGTTGGTATGTCAACAGAGTATATTAATAATTTCATACGTACGAATGTATCTACAATTGCACATTGTGTTATTTGTAGCTATTGCTTCTAAAGATATAGGACAAAAATAATTGCTGCAATTACAATAGCACTACCTTGCATATCTAAAATTCTTCTAAATGATTTGATTGGATATAAAAAATGTATATTTGATGTAGACCACTTAAATATTTACTTAAGCCAAACATATTTTATTTGAGGCAAATGGTGACAAATCTTGGTTGAAATATTATATGCTTGACTCAAATAAATATTAAATTGCTCTACTTTTATCAAATGTAATTTGTTATATAAATATTAGCAAATCCTTTTATCAGCGTAATGCTTTCTTGATGTTTTTTCACGCTAGGCACGGATCTGGGCATGAATTGCTCGTCACGTAAACTTTTTGAGGCAAATAAAAATCGTGTCTGGATATTTTTACAAAAACACAATCTGAGACGCTAGTAGCATCACTAATATTACAAATGGAAGTGTGTATTTTATTTTTTAAATATAAGACTTGGCATAGTTTTATTGCATGTGCCGTTGAATCAGTGGCTGCTTTTGAAGATGTGGTGAAGTCAATGATATAGTCGAGGCATCTACCACATCGTTACAACCCTTACCTCATAGGGCAGAACAATGTCCTTCTTCTCTTGCTTTGACTTCATAACTAACTTCGCCATAACATTCCAATAGCATTGTCTTTTAAAATAACCCCAGCTTCAAGGGCTCAAATGTGTGGATTGTCTAAAGTATATCTTTCAAGCTATGACATTATTTAATGAATGCCATTTCAATAATCACTATATTATTTTGCATGTTATAAAGTAAAACAAAAATTGTTAAATTATCAACTTTATGGAAGTTCAGTTGAAATCCAAACCAAATTATTGCGTTCAGAATACTTCACAATTAATTTCTTCTTAAGAAAAAATCGTTGAAGTCAAAATAAGTAGAAAAAAATATATATATATTAATTCGGCATTTCATATGGAAGACAGCCTGATTTCAAACCAATTTTTTTCTATGTTTACTAAGGCACATAAAAAAATTTCGATTTTGCAACGTAGTTAGTTGGTTTTTGAGATTTATGATAGCCTCAAAAAAACTATGAACTTAATGTTGGTTAACCATTTTTTCGAAATAGTTTTGTTTATATAATAGAAAATGTACTAATTTTTACCATACTTCTTGACCATGGAATTATAGGTGAGGACCTTTCTTTCTTATCAAGGTAAAATTTGAATTACATTTGGTATTTCTCATCCCAAAAAATTCAAAGTGACAGCAATTCTTTATCCTAAGCTAGAAACCTAGCAAAACAACATAAGCATAGTGATGCCTAAAAGAAATAACTTATGTATAGGAGTTCCTCTATGGCTGGAGGGTTTCAGCTGTTTCACCTCTCTTCATTGTTGCGCAGTACAAATATCACACTTGGTTTTTTGTTCTTTTCATTTGAAATCATTTAAGTTCATAGCCAAAAAAAAATTTTATTTTTACAATGGATAGGTTTTTTTTTTTTTAAGATTATACAAAAAAAAAATAAATCGAGTTTCGGGGAAAAAAGCCAATGTCTGCCTTACATCATTATTTTAAAATACCACAATGCTTAAACAATCGAAGGTTTCATGCTTGTTATAACAGCACCACTAATAGCAGCAAAAAACGAAATGTCCAACCACCAGTTGGAACCAAACTACAAATACAATTGCAACAACAAGAACAAGCAAGAACAAAAATGCCATTGGCTTTTGTTGCAATGAAAATGGGCAAAGGAGACAACATTTTTGCGGCTACATTTTTGGTTTTAATTGTGAACGTCAACTAATTAGGATAATTAAAGGAAATACTAAAAATGTACACATATACACTTACATATGTACACTCATGTAAATGTTCGCATACATACTTTACACACATACATACTTATGTGTGTGTATACGATACATACATTTGAGCACATTGGCCGAAAAAAAAGCTTAATAGCAGCACTGAAGGTGAAAAACAGTAAAAAGGAAGTCATGTTGGTAACAAAACACTTGCTGTTGATGCCTGCCTGTATTAACAAACACATGTAAAAGCAATTTGAACACGCTCCAAGGCAAGAACAAAAACGTTAACATGCAAATTTTAGGTACCTAGTCATTAGTGTGTTCCGAAAAAAAAAGTTGGCATGAGCAGTAAATTTCCCTATCATCCACAATTCTATAGTATGTAGTAACATAATCGTTTCGAAATTAAAAACTGTACTGTATAGTTAATTTAACAATAATTAATAAAAACTTCATGCACTTTTAAATTGGCTGACCATTTAAGCGTAATCGATCAAATATCAAATTACAGGTAGTCCCCGACTTACGACTATTCGCACTTACGACCAATTTTTTTTTCAATTTTTTTCATAGAAAATGCTTAAAATAGTTTCGGGGAGTCCCTAAAATATGTATATGAGAAAAAATTTAAAAAAAGACAGTAGTATGTACAAGGATTCGATTTATTTCAGTACAAATAATACGTTTGTTTAAGTGAATAATTTTATATCATCCCAAAAATGGCTGGAACTAGTAGTACATTTTTCTTTAGTTATTTTTTATGAAACTCGACTTACGACTTAATCGACTTACGACCGATGACTAGGAACCTATCTCGGTCGTAAGTCGGGGACTACCTGTATTCTTTTATTTGTAAATTTTCTTACTAGCTCTTTTTATGTAGAATTATTTTTGCTAGTGATGCCTATGCTGAATAAACTAAAGGATATAAGTGATTTTGAATTCAATTCACTTGAATTTAGTCTGCATTTTTCGTCTGAATTCTAACATATCAGAATTTTGAATCATCGAAATTAAAAACTGTCTAAATTTTAAATTATCCGAACTCTGATATTTAGTATATTGCCTTTGCAATGAATGTCCTTACAGACTAGAATAAATTTGTAGGGTAAAATGACCTTATATAAACTAAAATGATTCATATTTAATGTAACAATCTTAAAAGCACAGAAATCAATTTTGCTATTTTTGTACAAATTATTCAAAGCAATAAGAGTTCTATAAGTGGGCTCATTCATGGCATACTTAGACCTATGACATTTAATATAAAAATAGTCTCAAGACCTCAAAGTTTGCGAAGGTATATTAAGTAATACCAATTCATGGAGATCTGAACAATCCATGTCTACACTAATAATATCATAAATAAACATCATAACATGAACCTGTGGTCTATTTTCAAGCAAATCGAAGTTAATAAGCATGCAGCGTAATTTGTAAGAGGAGTCAATCAGTAAAAGGAATCAATCATAATGCAAATTTTACGAATTTCTTCTGAATACGCTCAATACGATCAATGTGTAAGCCGTAATATGGATTCCATATGAAGGTTGTATTCTCCAAATTGGACCTTAACAAAAATGTATAGAGTTGTTTTAAAGTGAAAGGATATTGAAAGTGGAACTATTACGTTTAACAAACGCAAAGTTCGAATATGCTTGTGGTAAAATACGATTTACATGACCGTTAAAACAAAAACAATCTGAATAATGATCATCTGAATAACATTAGAGACTAAGTTTATATATTACCGCTCGCTCGAGTTGATTTCAGCCTAGGTCTCTACGAACTGCACAAGAATGAATATTAATCCAGTGTTGACAAAATCATTTAAGTAAAAAAAAACAAATTTATAAAGAAAATTCTCTAATGAACTTAAATGTATTTTGCGTATATCCAGAGGCAGCACTTTTGATGATTTTAAGAAAAATATTTCTAGGTTGTAATTCCGAATGGACTTTTGCGCGAAAATAAAATTATTTTCAAAAATTAATTCAACAATATTAATTGAATAAAAAAATGATATTGCAACACCCTAATAAGTATGAATATGTTGTTATGTATATATAAAATCATATATTTAGTTTGTACCTGTTGTTTCATACATATCTCTATAGTCATCTAAATGAGAAAAATAAACTTGAAAAAATTATGACTAAATTAAATAAGCAAATTTTATTTCACCCTACGTGTTTTTTGGTCAAAACGCATATTAAAGTGACTATTAATGTCACACAATATATTTAACTAAATTCTTTACATTTTGGTGAACAAATATATCACTTTAATTTGTATTTGTAGCATTCAAATAATTTGAAACATGATGGGGTTCATGACGATTGGATAGATACTTTTTCATTCAAATATGTATAGAATTATTTGAGGTTTTAAATATGTAGTTCGAATAACACAGTTTTCATCAAAAACTGTTTCGTTGTGTTAGTATAGGAAAATATTGAGAATATTCAAAAAGTTGTATGCTATCGAAAAAGTCGATAAATTTCGAAAAAGTCGTTAGACTTAGTTCGAAAAAGCACATAAAATGTTGGAAAAGTTGAAAAAAAATATATTTTATGAATGTCGAAACTGCTGAGGAAAAAATTAATGTTTTAGAAATCGGTATATTTTCAAAAAGTTAAAAAATTTTGAAAAGTCGATAGATGCTGAAAAAGTCGAAATAAATTTGAGGAAGTTCGAAAACGTTAGAAAATATATAAAACATTTTTTTATATAAAATTTTAAGTGGAAGGCTGATGTTTCCGCGAATGATTTTTTAAAAGAAAATTTCCAAGTCTCTGATATGTAGTTATCGCTGATATTACTATGTCCGGATTGGAAGTCAAAGCGTTGGTTTCTGTCCATATAAATTGGTACAACAAATTTAAATGCCCTGACCAATCATTCACTATAGCATTGGTCTCTTTTGGAAAAATACAAATTTTGTGCGACGTAGTGTTTTGATTCGATGTTTGATTTGGATGGATAACAAGCCGCATTTGGCTCAAAAACGCGATAAGTGAAAAACGAGTTGAATTTTTAATGGCAGTGTGAAAGCTCTATAAAATGAAGATGGCTGAAGTTAAATCGAAATGTTGTCTTTATAAATCTTTGGAAAAGGGGGAAGTCAGGTGTAAAGAAATAATGTTAATGTGGTGAGTAAAATGTGCGGCTCAAAAGACTTTTAGTTTTTGGCATAATTGTTTCCTAGATTTATTATTGTATACTAATTTTTGTGTACTACAAATCAGTCAGTTTTTCTCGTTTTCGAGAAGTTTTAATTAGGATGTTTGAAATATCAGCGAAATATTAGTATGTTAAAATTGACTTAAGACCTTAAGTACGAACATCAAACACTTTATTAATATAATGATTGTTAGTTATAATTTATAATATATATACAATATTTATGTTAATATTTTACTCGCACTTTAATAAAGATTTTAGTAAAGCCAACGATTTTACAATATTGTCCTTTATTATCGCAAGATCAACAGACTGTCAGGGCTGATTGACAGACAAACAAACGCAGATAACTCAACTCAATTATTTTGAAATGTGGACAACCACTGTACTAATTCCTTTAAAAGTCAACACACGCGTAGCACAACTGCCACATATCACTACCGCGTCCTAAAAACACACCAAAACAAACAAATTTCGACGCAACACGCCAAAACAAACAATTTGGCGACAGAATTTCGCATCGATAAATATTTTTTTTTGTCATTTTTTTTATTTTGCTGCCCAACTTCAATTTTTTTTTCAATGCCAAGTCGTATTATTTTACTACAATAATTTTTAGGTAGAAAATCAACAACAAAGAAAAAGAAGAAGGAAAATTGTCTTTAGAGCTTTTTAATTTCATAAAATATTTGTTGCAGGCATTCATAGCAACGTTGGTCAGTTTTATAGATTTTTATTAGGTCACCGTGTTATTGCCAGGTAGCACGTTAGTCGCAATCGGTTTTGCTGATAAGCGAAACGGTTCCATAACGCTGTTGTATATTGATGGAATTTTTTTTATTTTTTATTTTATTGCTATTGCATTTAATTAAAGAGCCGAGTACAAATTGGTATTTTGTGTTTTTTTTTTTGAAAACTGAACTCTGTATGTTACATGATTTTCTGACCTTATTTTGCGTGCCGTACGCTGACTAATCATTTTTTAAAGTTTGTCTCTGCATTGCATTTTACTACGACATTCACTTTGTGCAGTAGAGCTGCTAGAATTTTTTTTTAAATTTATTAACATGAGCTAGACCAAACAGGTATATTTGATAAACATAAATTTTTGTAGAACTTACGTTCTGCTTGTGGGTGTCAAAAGTGCTCATTTTGCAAGGGATAGAAAACCTTGTTATGTGTAGGCATATATTAGAACTATTCAAGAAAATAAATCGATTTTTTTCCATCTCTCATTTTGATTTGAGCCAAAGGAACGGTTTGAAGCTGATAGAAATACATTAAGTGTTATTTCCCTATCTATTACTTTCTTCGAACTTATTTCGATAATTATAAATCATACAATACCAAATAATAAATTGGAGGACATGCTGAATTCATGTATCTTTAGCTAATAAAGGGTGTTTTTTTTAGAGGTTTGTTTTTCGAATAGAGATAAAACTGGCATTTTATGGTCAAATCTGGCAACTCTAATGTCATTTATGTTCAGTTTGGTTTGCCATTTCATTCAGGTTGACAAAAGAACAACGCTTGCAAATCGTGCAAATTTATTTCGAAAATAATGGTTCAGTTCGCGAAGTTTACCGCAAGCTCCGTCCATTTTATGGTCGACATAATCGTCCATCAGAGCAATTAATTCGGTTAACCATAGATCGTTTTCGCACTACGTTTACTCTATGTGATAATACGCATCCGCAGAGACGTCGAACAGTGCGCACCGAAGAAACAATTGCCGCTGTAGAGCAAAATGTTGAAGAGGACCCGAATGAATCGATTCGCCACCGTGCACAGCAATTGGAGCTTTGTCCATCAACTTTATGGAAGATTTTGCGCAAAGATCTTGGCTTGCGACCTTACAAGCTCCAGCTTGTGCAAGAATTAAAGCCGCGAGACCATGCAATGCGTCGTGATTTTGGTGTATGGGCCGAAAATGAGATTGATCTCGATGCTGATTTTCATCGCAAAATTTTGTTCAGTGATGAGGCTCATTTTTGGTTGAATGGCTACGTCAACAAGCAAAATTGCCGCATTTGGAGTGAAGAGAATCCACATGAGACCCTTGAGACGCCATTACATCCACAAAAACTGACTGTTTGGTGTGCTCTATGGGCTGGTGGAGTCATTGGGCCATACTTCTTCCGAAATAATGCTGGAGAGTCAGTTACCGTTAATGGAGACCGGTATAGAGCCATGATAACCGACTATTTTGTTCCCGAATTGGATGGCATGAATGTGGATGAGTTGTGGTTCCAACAAGACGGCGCTACATGCCACACAGCGCACGTCACAATCGATTTATTGAAGGAAACATTCGATGAGCGCATAATTTCGCGGAATGGACCTGTCAATTGGCCACCAAGATCGTGTGATTTGACACCATTGGATTATTTTCTTTGGGGATATGTGAAGTCGCTCGTCTACGCCAACAAACCAGAAACGTTACGGGACTTGGAAGCCAACATTCGTGGCGTTATTGCCGACATACGGCCCCATATGCTCGAAAAAGTGGTTCAAAATTGGACCTGTAGAATTGGCTTTATTCGAGCCAGCCGCGGCGGCCACATGCCCGAAATCATATTTAAACATTAATGGCATAAAATTATCCTTCCAATAAAGCCAAATTGATGGACATTTAAACGATTTTCTTGTGTTTTATTTCAATTCGAAGCTCTATACCTCTAAAAAAAACACCCTTTATATATTTTGGCATTTGTACATAATAAAAATTGAACTGTCTTATTTACCGAGTATTTGAATGTACTTTATAATTTTTTGCTCATCTTAAACACAACAAATTT
The DNA here is from genome assembly GCA_963680825.1 of Meiosimyza decipiens. Lineage (NCBI taxonomy): Eukaryota > Metazoa > Arthropoda > Insecta > Diptera > Lauxaniidae > Meiosimyza > Meiosimyza decipiens. Next base: position 82,509,747 of record OY804259.1, on the reverse strand, counting down.
TCTTTAAAAATATTTTTACAAACACAATCGAAAAATATCAACAAACAACCAAACTACAATTTCTATCGTATGTTACTATTTTTGTAAACTTTACGTCCTGGACAACTCTCTATTACCATGACAGCTTAAAGGTTTAGGTTCTTTTGTCACGCGCGACTTTGTATTGCATTTCAACAAATTAGTTTACACTTTTATCCCCGCTGGACTTATCGTGTTTATTTCGGAACTTTTATTTTGTTTGCTAATTTTTTTTTTCTTTTTGTATTTCTAGTTTACCAAAAGCTACCTTGTTAAACAATAAACCAAAACACGCAAAAAATTGAGTACCCTTTCAGTAGCATAGGCAAAAACGTGTTAGGGGTAACAGCAGTAACAATAAAATTCTACGCAATTTCATGCGACAAATCCTTACAAATGAGAATTTTGCACACCGTTCGATTTGATATCTGTTCAAATTCGAACATGGCATGTTTTTTATTCAAAGTTTTTGTTCGTATTCTTTTTTGGTTGTAGTTTCGCTGACTTAATTTGAATTTATATTAGAAAATCAGCTAAGGCATCGGAAGGCAATCTTCCTTCTCAATGCTAACGACGGCTTTGGCGAGTAGATGGTGCTGCTATGGGCCAAAATTTAATTCTCAGTTGGTTAATTTTGAAATATGCAAATTGAAAAATATTTCTTTTTTTCTCTTTTTTCAAGCTTCTTTTCAATGCAATGGCTTTACTTTTATGCCATGTGGCTGATTACATTCAGTGATATGACAAACAATTTTTTCCATAATCCATTTGAGTTGGGTTTCAGTTAAATTTTGCGTAAGTTTTTCAACTATGAAGTTGAATATGAAATGAGCATGTTCCTTCTGCTCAAAGTTTGTCTTCGGTTTTTCCAAACCTATGGTTATCAGAGAGCTTACATGAATAGAATGAGATTTTCGTAAATGAAGGCGGATTCAAACATCAGCTTTCTTGTTAAATTGTGTCCATGGCTTTAGATGAAAAGTTAGAAATTTTTCTTATCAATTTTTTAAAGTTGATTTATGCAGTCAACGCCTTTCAATACGAAATAAGAAAAAATATCACCAAGATCCTCCTAATTGGCGAGAAACCTTTGCTAAACCATATCACAGAAGCTATTTGGAATGACACTAAGCCACATGAATGGGAATAATTGAAGTGCTTGTAAGTGAGGTAATAATGTACGCTTTCCAGATAGAAGTTTCCTATTTTGAGTTTTCTTTTTGCAAAATTACTTGGCTTAAATGTGTATTTTTAAAAATATATTGTTAGCTCTTATGTCTTATTTTACTACGACGCACTAAATTGGTAATTTTATTGACAAAATTCTACCAAAACACCATATCAAAAACAAAAAAATTTAACTGCCTATTTCGTCTTATCTTTAACTACAACGATACGATTTAGCAAAATTTTTCGGGGTTTAAAAATATTTATTACCCAACAGATAAATTAAATGAATTAAAAACAGTTCTTTTGCTCCAAAATTACAGATACTAAATTCCTTTAAGTTGTAGGGAATGAATGACTAAGGCAGATTTTAATACCGCAGTATGTTTATGTGCTTTTTTTATAACCAAACCAAACAATTAATTTAACTTAACATTTTTTATGGAACATAAAAAAAACAGAGAATAGTAAATAGTGGAGAGATGTAGGTACTAAAAACAAGAATTTAATGTTCACACGTCTCGTCGATTGTGTTCCACATTCTATGTTTTCATTAAAAGCCGTCCTTGTAAAGATACGCAAACATTAACCTATACATTGGCTAAATTAACTGAGGTATATAAAACGCATTTTTACACAGGTCAGCTGTTTCGCTGTTTTTTATTGAGTAGGTAAAAAAAAATCATCGAATATCATGTTACAAGGCCAGCAAAGAGCACACACACGTCTATATTGACGCACACATTGAAAGAAATTTACCAAATTTGCACATACATTTGTATGTTAGTATGTGTGTTCTTTCTATCATCGATAGCTGTAATGAAAAAGTCCTGTACTCTGACCTCTACTCGCAAATTTTTACTTTTTTTGCAGCTCGTGCGCCATTAAAGCGTCTCGTTAAATTTTCATTTTGCTATTGCACCGATCGAATCTGAGCATTTTAATTTTTTGATAAAAATTGATGATTTACAAGATATATACGTTTTTTTTGTGTCGTTGTTTTGGCTGAATAGCCAAAATTGAAAAAAAAAATCAATGATATTTTCCTTTGCATTTTTATTTTCGATGCGTTAAGCCAATTTTTATTGCCCATAAAATTGTGTTTGCCGTTGCTTCTAATCAAATATGTTGACTTTTATATAGATAGATATTTCTTATATATTTGAGCACCATAAAATACATTGATTTATGAATATTAAAATGCTAGGCAACGAATTTTTTTTTTCGCAGTATTTCTGATTTCAGTATTCATCAGCATACGCCTATTTATCTTTCCAACAACAATTTCTCTAGCTTAAAAGCATTTTTTATCTTTATCTAAAAATATTTTAAGATAAATTTTGTAAGTTATTGAAAAACATCATAAAATTGCATTACCTTGTTTACGTGCCTATTCTAAAAAAATCAACTATACTTTCTGAATATATTGGAAGCAAATTAACGTCGCTACTGATTCATCTTGGAATGGAAAATTTTTGCCCTTATTTGGTTATCTAAGCTATATCACAACTGATTCAGCACATTGCCAGAGGCATATAGAAGGATAATTGAAATTGCATGTATGGTAAATATTTCATCTTGAAAATTATAGTTAAATTCAGGTATACTCATAGATTTTGCGATTTTTTCATCTTCGATGAATATACCTAGTAGCAGACGGAAAAGCTAATAAGGTGAAAATTCAGCTAACAAAGCGGTGATGTATTCAAAATAGCTTCATATTGTTATTTAAAAGATACTTTGCTTTAGTAGGGAAATTTTACTTTATAATATCTTGCTAGAGCAAGATTTAAAGCCATAATAAAGAGAGACGTAAAAATGTCATTAATATGCATTTTTAAAGCTTATAATAGGCTGATTTTAAGAACATAAGGTGGCATATCTCGTGCATGTCCCTATATAGTACACAATAAATTGATTATAGAATATGAGGTGGCATGTCCCATGTGTGTCATTATACTGTAGACAAAAAAAATCACTTGAAAGACATGCCACTCCATGTCTTTATACTGCATTGTTTTTGTGTTTTTAATGCGCTCTAACAAGACATATATGAGAAAAATATGAAGCATCTTTAATGTATAGTATAAAATATCACAAATAGTAGATAGCGTGCAGGATATGTATCTTTGGGACATGGCTTCGAGGCCGGCATACACGTAAGATGAAATGAAATTCGATAATAAAATTGCATGAATAATATTTTTCTTTAAAAGTTCTTTAAAAGTCATCTTTAAGTCTCAAACGACCGAGCTTTACACAAGGCGTTACGTCTGGAAACGCGCTCTTTTAAATTGCCTTTAAGATATGTTTTAAGGACCTCGGCCGAAATTTTGGTGTTTATCGGTCGACCGTATGTTTATGTTTTATATATATTATATGTTTTATAGAATTTAACAAATTTACAAAAACAATCTTAAAGTTTGAATTGCGACTGGACACCTTCAATTGACTTCTTATGCAATGCGATATGTGTGTTTGTGCGTTCGGTATGGTTCCAGCCATTTTTCAGTAAGTCATCGGTATTTTTAATAGCAAAATAAAGTAACTAACGACTTAAGACCACTTTTTCATAAGAGCCCTTTATTTTAAAAGCGGAGCAAGTCCATTTTCTTTAAAAAGGAATAATTACGTAACTTGATGTGAACTAAGTACATATATAAAATTTTATTTAATTTTTTCTTCTCAACATAGAAGGAATTTCCTTACTTTCTACGTACAATTTCTGAAGCACTAAAAAAACGAAATTAAGTCTTTAAAATAAGCTTTTGTGTCGCTAATTTTTTATGAATAAAACACAAAAAAAAAATTAAGCGTAAAAGAAAATATCAAAAAATTTTCGTACCTAACACAAACTCTAAAACAATTTCAAAGGCATTGAAACTTTTTCAGCAGATTGCAAGCTTAATTTTTGTAAGAATTACAAACTTTTAAGTTCGCTGCAAAAAACAAAGCTCTCATTTTTCAGTTTTCTTCTTTATTCTAACAACTTCCTTATGCATAAAATAATTCCACCAGCATGGTCTAATGACATGAACGGAAGGAAACTTAGAAAGTAGTAGACGCGAGCTACCGAACAAAGTTCTACCCAAAGACAAAAACAATGAAAAAGACTTACCTTGAAGAGAATTTCCGGTTGCACATCGTGCCTGCACAGCAATGTTACGCTGGTACCGCGCTCAACATATTTCGGCACCACTAATTGTACCTCGAACTCCGATTGTCCCACTGGAAAGAAAAAAAAAGTAAATTAGACAAATAAACGCAAGACGAATCAAAAAGAATGTTGATATTAAAATGTACCTAATAGAAAAATTCACAGAAATATTTTGAGTGAAAATTACCAAAATTATTATAATTTCTTTGACTAACACCTTGGTGGTGTTTATGCCGCCAACTAACCTCAAATTAAGCTCCCAATAACAAACTGTGATAGTAAAATGTTAAGGAGAGAGCTATGCAAATGGATACTGAAAGTGAGAGTACGTTGTGGATATAAAACTTGAGATGCAGTAAAAACTTTTACAGCACAGCAACAGCAGAAGCAGCTTGTCCCCTAAGTGCGTGGAAAGTTTATGGAAAATGTTAAAGTTAGTATAATGCTACTTACTCTCTTAATATCAAGTAAACCAAATGTTTCAAAAAGAACCCCGTCTTGCGCTGGAACTTTGACTTATAGATATAGTATCAATAGATTTTTAATTCTTTTTTATTTACATGTTTAGCTTAAATTAAATTTAATATAAATTTTGTTTCAAATAAGCGACGTCAGAATTGTTCTGGTGGTTTCGGTTTTCGAGACATTCTATCCTAAAAGTGCGTTTTTCAAGTTATTTGAGGCTGTATTACATCGGAGCGTAATTTTTATTTCTAAAACCATTAATTGGGTTAAAGAGAACTACGTTTTTTCTTCAAAATGCACTTTGAATTATATCGACATCTTTCTTTTTCTCCGAAATATCGTGATATATTTATATTAATATATATTAATAATAATGATATTCACATATTTAGGTTAGAATGTCTCAAAAACAAAAACCACTAGAGAAATTCTAATCTCGGATTCGAATTCAGCGGGTCGAAAAACTTTGGAAAAGCATGTTTGGGTTTCAGATACAAAGGTTTGTCGAACTCTATTATTAGTCACGTGGCACCCATATTTTCGATTCAGTGGTTGTAAATTTGAAGCGATTTTTAAAACAAAATATGGCACTTCCGATATCTATATTTGCGACACAAGTTGTTATTAGATTTTATCTTAAAAACACATATAAAATTGGAAAACACTTTTTCATTAATATCTCTTATGACATTTAGAAAACATATTTTTCTTATTTCATCTTAAGAAGGTTTGTGCTTTCTTAATCCAAAGTATCATGTTATCTCTAAAGTATGACAACAAACAAATTCATTTTTAATTTTTATACATAGTACCGCGATATTTTAAGTGCTCTCATTACAAAGGCATAAGTAACAATACAAGACATGACGTGCGTCCTCATGTCTTTATAAGCACTTTATTATGTGCAGTAGAAAGAGACACAGTTCATTTTTACAATGCTCTCATGTCAAGCTACAAAAATAGGAAAAAAAACATTATTTTTTTTCCATGTAATTTATATGGAAAATAGAAAGTTAGAAACAGGCACCTCTAAATGTTAATATTAAGAGCTCAAATTTTTAGAGGCTTTTTTTTCAACTTTCTGAAAGTTTTAAGCCTGTTTTTTAATTGAAAAAATAGAGATTTTTTTTTTTCTTTTGAATTATCACAAGCTGTACTGAACAGTAAGTATGCTCAGTAAATTAGTTATTCTTTCAGGAGAAAATTATTAACATTTTTATAAAATTAACAAGAAATTCTTATTCAAAATCAAATCTGCGAAATGCTTAAATACTTTGGATATTTAGCACAATCAGGCTAAAAATAAACTTCTACATAAAAGAAAATATAATTTCACATACAGAAAAGGAATAAATTAATGATATTGTATCTACTTTATTAAATTCACAAATATATCCTTATAAATAACAGCATTAAAACCTCATTTAGGCTTCAGTTTTATATTATCCTGTCAACCAACACGCAAAATGACATCAAAAATGTCATACTCATATAATTGTTTTCTCATTTTTCGCTAAAACCATTAACATGAGCAACAACTTGTTGCAAACGGAAAATTTGTTTCCATGCAAAAAAAAAATGAAACTTAAATATATGGGCACCGCAGGATATCCACAGAAGCTTCACAAAATGTACGGGTAGAAAGAAGAGTTTTGGAAAGCCTAACGAGCAAAAATTTATATTCAAAATACAAAGCATTTTGTCACCATGCAACAGCACGACATGACACAATTAAAGGGCCACCTGCACACCTATATTCTGGCAGTGTTTTGTCGTCGTCGTTGCCTCTAAAGAAGACATTAGTTTTCATAGTTCTGTTTATTCAGAGCGAGAGAGAGAGAGAGAGAGAGAGAGCGCGAGCGATAGATGGCCCACTCAACGTTTTTGTGCTGAAATGGAAACAAATTTTTTGGCACATTACCAATAAAATCAAATGGATGGAAATATGCAAGTAGAGTGTACCAAACTTTGAAACGCATTAGGTTTTAGATTAAATCGGAATATCGGAATATAGAAAGCAATTTTCTGAATACATTCACTCTTATGTACACCCTATTAATGTCATCATCATTTTCAGTTGTTAGTTTCTCGTACAAAGAATATTCAACGTCGGCATATTGGAACTCATCACTCCTTCTGCCACTCCGCATCAAACATGAATTGTGACTTCAACCGCAAATATTGGCGCGCAGCTGACATGCAAAATTGAGCAAAAAAAAAAATTGATGTTAAATTTTTGTCATTGTTATTGCTGTTGCTGTTGTTGTTGTTTTTGTCGCAATATAAGCGGAAATTAATGACTTTTCCATGGAGAAGGGGGCAAAACAATAAGGATGCTTGTCAGCGAGTAACGCATAACCAATCAATCACCATTAATCAACGCACTTGACACGCACAACGCGGGTGATTGGTTGCATGGTTGTATCGGTTTGGTTGGATTGTCTGATAACATTACCAAAAAATGAATCATGTCGAAGTTTTTGAGGCGCTTATGCTTAAAGGACCACTTAAGTTGATTTTATTGCAATTCGTAGCTTTTGAGGGATCGATGTTTAAGATGCTTTCTTCTTTCCAATTTATGAATTGATTTGTTGAAAAACATCTTCAATTATTACGAAGTTGATCAGCCTGCAAAGTTTCTAACAAAGTCAACTTTTTCTTTGATAATTTATTACCAAGACGCAAACAGTTTTTGTTCGAATTAATCATTTTTGTCATATGCAATTGATATTAAGATAGAGATTTTTGTATTTAGCTATTACATAGCCACTGGCTAAGCTTAAAGTTTACAGTGATAAAACGTGCTTTTTTATGAAACTCTTACTTTTAGCATTGCGTTTTTTCATTATTTTGTGTGTTTTAGAACTTTGCAATGATCAGTAACACTTATAACTAACAGTTTAGTCATATGTGTAAGCAACCAATTTGTTTTAATATGTCGCAAAATTTGATGAAGTTGGTTTCACCAGTTGCTTAGCAGTAAAAGTGTGCGTTGCGAGCAATCCCAGTAGTTGCAATTGAAAACATGAGAAGATCGACTGCAAGCTTCAGTTTAATGACAGGATCGTCGAGAAGAAAGAGCTTGAATTAGTTAGTTTAAATTTCTTGTTTCTCCAGAAAGCATACTATGGACCTTTGCCATATGGCTTGATGGTCTAAGGACTTGGTGAAAAGCAAAACCCTCCCTTCTTTAAAGAGAATATGCAGTAGTGCTAGATTATAATATTCAAACGCTGATATCAGCGCGAAAAACTAAAAATATTTACTATGAACTTCTCTTGGGATCACAAATGCATTCATTTCAAAGAAATATCTAGAAAGTGGCTGCTTCATTCACTCTTTCGAAATTTCAAAGTTCAGTTGTAAATTTTATTTCCTTCTCCACTCATGAGAAATGTATAGCATCCTCTTGCTTTATTGATTGGTGAAAGGAAATCAATTCAAGTATATTAAGTTTAGTGCAATTTTTCTTAAAGTTTTCATATGGTCGTAAATAAAAAATAATTGTCAAAAAAATAAAACCACAGCAGAACAAATTCTATGTAGGCATTTCAGGACGACCACTATTTTTGAGGATCACTCTACAATAATTATATTATGGTATCAATTCTATCATTAGTGGTGCAACAAACGCTTACGTAAAGCACAAATAAACTACATCGAACAAACGTAGAACGCAAACGGAGCGAAATACAAACAAGCAAGTGCAGAGTATAATTGGAAAAATATGGCAACCATGAAAAATACAGCTAACTAAATATTTTATCATTCACTTATTTCTCTTGCGGTTTGCTATTTCATTTTTTTTATTATTTTATTTGCTCTTTTACTATTCTGTCTGAATTTAGTAAGCCAACCGCCAAATAGCCACCGACAGAATTCGGCCTGACGTTGAATCGTGCAAGCAGGATGTTTAACGCTAGGAAAAGCAACGACGACAGCTTGGCATGTCCTGCGGATATATTATCGTCTTTTTGCCACAATGCGGAAGGATATGAAAATGCAATAATATGAAAATTTGATTAATTAAAAATATTTTGGACTGACATTAATTTTTATGGCAGGTGGAAGGAAGTCTTATATATTGACCTGCTTATTTATTTCGGTAGGGAAATATTTAATTACAGCAAGACAGCAACAGAAAATTGTCAAAGTAAGCTAAATACCAAAAGTAGCTGAAGCATTTCAGAGAAAGTTAATATAAATAATTGATGAGCCATTATGTCAAATAATGCGAAAAATACAAGATAATATATAAAAACGTTATTAATCCGCCATAAATCTTTTAGCATTCTTGGAATGTTGGATTAGTAGAGCCAAGATTGTCATAATTAATAATAACTCGATATTGTTGTCGATGGACTTACCAGCCTTAGGTGGTATGTTCTAATACAGTTCATTCTTTAAGAGAAAACGAAAAAAAATTTACTAAGTTACTACATAAATATAGCTAATTTCTCTATTTCAGTGCAGATTTTAGTGATTATAGTAGTCAAGATTCAGTATGGGCGAAAATTTGAAATTCAGAAGGTTCAGGGTTGTAATCTGCTCTTTCAATTTTCAATATATGGCATTACGAGGCTAAGTCGCTATTTCAGAGCGTAGGTAATTGTTGCTGAAAAATCACTGATTGCATAAGAGTTATGTTTTTCTCATGTTATATATATTGAATTAAAATTCTACTAATACCTACTGTTAGTTAAGTGCCCCATGCAATAAATCTGAAATTAATCGCTAAATAATTGCTGTTGGCATAAGTGTTTTGAAACGAATTGCTTCATGAACTTTAATTATTCCACTACCAGATAAGAGACCACCAGTCAGTGTTTTTCAAATGTTACCAATAAAATCAATAAAACTATCGCACACTCAAATCAAGCAAGTAACACGAGGTTATTTTTCATTCCCAAACAAAAAGTGGGTAAAAGTTTGTTTGGTAACAGAACAGAACTCAACAAATAAATTAAATGAATTGCTTTGCATATAAAGCACTACCCAGGTAATGCCACAAACTGTGAAGTGAACAGTGAAAAAAAAACGAATAAAATTCAGTTAACAAAATGTGTCAGAACTGCGACAGCACGCAAACTTCGTTGGAGTACAATTTGGCAACGTGTTGGTAGAAAGAACACTGATATTTTTGTTCATTTGTTTGTTCGGTTGTTTGTTTCTGTGTGAAATAACAAAATGGTACAATGAATTTACACAAATTAAGTTCTAAAAATATACATTTTTTAATTAAATATTAATACGAGAGCTTTGATATATCATTAAATACTCACAACGTCGCATGAGTGTCATTTAAATGTTTAAATTTAACTTAGTGAGTGTTAATCATACGTCACGTGTAGCACTAAAATATATCGAGAGGAAAGAAGTGGTGTAGCATAAAGGAAAATAATCTTCGCTATGTATCGACTATTATGAAACAACTGAATTTAATAAAAGTTTCAACTGTGCATTATTTACAATATAAGCAATCAAAACAAATGGCTAAGAGTGAAATGAGGCGTGGTCTAATCTATGCACTATACAGAACTCAATGTGTTTGTGTTGTGTATGGACTCAACCGATCGCCGAGAGATTTAGTATGTTTTGGTACATAATAGGCAATGCCATGCCCCTCATATAAGAGAAAATAAATTTGATAATATCTCATCAACTATTTCAAGCAGATGAATAAAACTTGTTATATATATTGAAGTCACGGTTTTAAGAAAGTTTCAATGAAAAAAAAGGCGGGAGGCGTGACACACGACAAAAATCAAAATTTTTTATATCTCAACAACTATTTGACGCAGATCAATGAAACTAACTACTTATATAACAGAAATGAACTATTCCTACATTAGACTCATCGCCCCACCTATCGGCTTGGGCGAAAAAACGTCTGCTAGTCCAGCTAGCTTGAAAATAATAAGGAGGAAACTGAAATTGGTAAAAGGCTATAAGCTGTATATCAGTCAGAGGTTTTGAGACTTTCAAATGGCATATTTTTTGGCGTCAGTCCATGTACACAGTGCCATTCTTATTCCTCGATATTGTTTCATGGTTTGAGATCCTCAGATAAATTCCTATGGTTTTTTTCATTAGCTTAGTGCTTCGCTACATTTTTTTAATTCAACTTAATTTGTGCTAACTTTATGTTTTCACATATACAATGGCAAATGCTGTCAGTTTAATAACAATTGATTTTATATCATTTAACGACATGTGTCAAACTGTCATGGATATCAATTTCGTAACGTAGAATATAAGATGCCACATGATTACCAGTATTCATTTAACTGACAAATTTTGCCAAAGACTTTAAAAAAAATTATTTGAAAATTAACTTTTCCATTGAAAAAATGAAATATTCCACGAAACTTTCAAGAGCATAATTTTCATCTGTCAAATCAAATTTTTCTCCAAAAACGTAGAATATTCTAAGAATTCAAATTCATACTTTCCTTTAGGATCACATACAGTTTTGTATAGTACTTTAGTTAAGAAGAAACAACTTACAAGAAATGATCTAATAAATTCAATTACGTCAAATATTGATTATGTCGCAAATGAAGTCTGAAAAAATTAAACCTGAATACAAAACAGATGCCACTCCCACAATTTTAAGACAAATAAATTAATTTATTGGACACTGACAAAAACTTTTCTGCGAAATCAATTAGAAAATGTGACAGCGAAAATCATTTTAACGCTTCAATTCGTTTCAAAAAAAAAAATCGCCCAGTTTTCATCGAATTATGGCTAAGCAGTGCTTCTTACTGGTATCTTAAATGAAAAAGGATATTAACTTTGTAGGTACAACCTACCAATCTTCTTCAACGGCTACCACAGATTAGTAAATGAGAATGAAATTCGAGAAAATAAACTGGAGTTTGGCCACCAACAATACGAGTATAGACAACATCTGGCATTGATTACGATGACTTGAGTCAAAAGACAACTACCGACAATGGCAACGAAGGCTACGCTAACATCATCTATAAAATGATTACAGTGTCAGTAACTGTAATCAGGGATAATGATGCTGCAAAGTATCGAACGAAAAGAAAAAATCGAACAGAAAAAAAGAAAATTTACGAAAATGAATTGAAACTATTGAAAAGTAATTGCGTTGTCATTGCTACACGTAAAATGCCTTATGGTTAGTTGCTGTCTTTGCTCAATTTATAGTCCTTTCACTTTTAAGATTTTTTTTTTGTTTTTTTTTGCTTTTTCCTTCTCTTCTACTTCATTCATTTTAATTGATTTCCTGCATTAAGGTTGACAAAGTATGTACAAATGTTGATTTAACAATAATTCGAATACATTCGGAATATCTGTTATAAGAATTTTGTAGACAGTAATTTCAAGTCATTGTGAACTAAGTTATAGAGAGAAGTTTGACCAAGTCTTTGTATATCTTTAAAGTTCAATTTATTCAATCAAACTTATGACGTTTCCCTCATTAACTTAATAGAATGCCAAACAAATAATATCACAAAAAAAAATGTTACGAAACTCGACGCAAGGAGGTAAAATAATACAAGTGGAGCCCTAAAAGTACTGTCGTTAGTAAGCTACATCAATAGTGTTCCATGGCAATTAAATCAACATGGACATTACGTCAGGCAAAAGCGGCGATACAAAAAACAAAAAGGTTTGGCAAAATCGAAATAGCAACTCTACCTTTGGTCATCTAGTTTGATGACTGAAATAATATTTTGATCAAATAATTGTCGTGGAAATTTGGCTCCTTATGTTGTTCACATTATCGAGAGTCAACGGTTTGTTAGAATATGTGTTGTACGTGTTACTGTATTGGCCTTTCTACTTATATTTACAGTAAATATTCTCCTTCAGTTTACTCACAATATTAAGTGTTTATAATGAACCCTGAATTAATGTGGCATGTTTTTTCAAGTGCAATTTCATGTCAATCAAAATCAGTGTTAATCATTTATTGAAAGGATCAACAATTCCCTTAGTTGGGTTTCACTTGTTCATTAGGATTTTCATGAATATAATCATTGCACAAGAACCAGCACCGAATGCGTACAAATAATGAGATTGAATTTTTACACGATATTTGTTCCTTCTGTTGTTAATCGAAGTTGATTTAATGAGCTCAGTGAATTTATTCAGTGCAATTCCGAGTAGTGCCTTCGTTATTTAATAATTTGCTGTCAACAAGAAATAAAACCTTAATAGAAAATCATACTGAATAATTGATAGAGCGGCGACACATGAAATTGTCAATGTGTTAGTGTTGTTCAATCAATGTGATTTCTGGACAAATTTACTGCGACTCGGTAAACAGCCACGTCTTGATTTACATATATATGAGTTGCTGAGAGCCAAAATTGCACAAGTTTTTTACCTAACAATCAGCGGTGACTTCTTATGCAAATATTCAAATGAAGTTATTAAGATTATTTGAATTTTTAGTAGCAATCAAAGCACTTTAATCCTGAGTTATGACACAAACAATTTTCTGATTTATGCCAGATTATTTGTCAGAGCCTCCTATGTGCACATTAGACAGCTTTTGTGATAACTTTATTTTATATTGACGCAACAAAATTTTTGATCTATCAACCTGAAAACTGTTTAGGACCTAGGTGGGTTAGGTTAGAGTGTCGGCTAGAAGCCATTAAGTAGTGTGCAGTTTAAAAACCACATACGTTACCATAGGAAAACTGGTAAGAGTATCGTCAAGAGATTTTTATAAGAACTCTGGTAACGATAAAAGCTATATCAGGTTAGTCTTGCTGAGTTAATTAAACAGTGATCCGATTTCAGTTCCATCCAATTCGCTGATGTTGTTAAAGAAAGCTTGTCCTAGATATTTGAACCTGATTCTGGCAAGGGCTGGACAGTTGCAGAGAAAGGATTCAACAGACTCTTTCTCGTTTGCATTCAGACAACTAAGGCAAAAAAAGTTGAATGGGACTCCCAATTTTTCAGCATGATTGCCGATAGTCCAGTGTCAAGTGCAAGTCGCAGTGATTCTTGCAATGTCTTTGCGGCTCTTGGACATTAGGTCAGTGGTTTTTGAAATATTATATGATGGACACATTGTTCTGGATATTTTACAGGTTTGCAGAGTTTTCTTCAGTTCTTTGTTTAGAAAGGAAATGCGAGTAGACTTTTTTCTTAACTAAACCAATCGTGCTTGCTTTGAGGCACCAGATTCGTCAAAAGAGGAGCCATTCCTTGCTAATTCGTCAGCCCTTTCATTACCCTAAATGTTCCTGTGGCCTGGAACGCATATGAGAGATATGTTGAGCTGACGTCCCAACCCAGCTAGTGCCCTCCTACACTGTGCCAATAACTTTGATTTTATTGTCTCTGAGCTTAGAGCCTTGGTGACGGCGTGGCTATCAGAGAAGATTGCTAGATTTGCCATATTGGTATTGCCCACAAACCTGCAGGCTGCTTAAATAGGAAAAATTTCTGTTTGGAAATCGATAGTTGAGCTAGGTAAGCGAAAAGATAGAGAAATTTCTAAATCTTTTGAGTAGACTCCGCACCTGCATCGCAGCCCATCTTTGACCCATCGGTGTATATAAGCTTCAACTTCATATTTTTCACATAACATGGGCTCAACTCAAAAGGTGAGCTTATCACAATTATCAAATAATAGTTATTTTCCTGTATGCTAGTGAAATAACGAATACTTTCTGCATAAAAGAGATGTCATAACGAATGCCAATTTCCAATGAACACCCGCTGATAATTTTTCGAGCTGATGACTGATTTGGAGCATTATTTCCACCAAATGTTCTACGAAGTTTGAGCTTTCTTTTAGCAAAGCTCATCTTTTTTTAAAAGTGACTTTTAACAATGAAAGCACGTTGCCCTCTCCTACAATATTCCAAGTTTACTCATCACGCTGTCATACAAGAAATCTTAAGAGATGTCAAATTTAGATATAAAAAATCACAAATTTAAGCCGCTAGAGAATTTTATTAAAAATTTTCAATATAATGGAAATTCCTATAGTGGATTGAAATGAACATTGTTCCAAATCTTTATTCATTGTACGTAATTATGTAGGGGTGTTTTTCATTTTACCATGTAACTGAATAAATTCAACTCTAAATTTAAATTAAAAAAAAAAAATTATGCGTTGAGAAATGTATCCCATTCCCGTATCTTTTGTATTTTTCCAAATATAAAAGCTTTACAAGCGAGTCCTGTTGAGTTGGTGTTTTAAATTATCACTATAAATTTAACAATAGATAATTGAAAACTTCAGCTTGTTATTTAAGTCTCGAATTTTAAACAAGTATCACTGGAAAGTCTTACGCGTACATCAACACTTGGAATTAAAGCAATCGATTTTTTTGCTTGCAAGCATTCGTGCCAGTAACCCGTTTCTCTTATGGCAGCAACAGCGCGCTTCTTGCAATAAATCTTAATATATTTGCATACCGGTGAAATTTTTGGCAAAATTATTTTGACCAGCAAGAGAAGCGCATAAGGTAACAGCAGCACGAACTTAGATACAAATGGTTTCACAACTAAAACAGCGAGACGCAGGCACTCGTACATTAAAAAAAAAGTTCGCATTTTAAGTGTAACAACTTTGCAAATAAAATTGCTGATGGTTTCAGAAGTTGGTATCATGTTTAAGATGACGTGCGTCGTCCTTTGAATTCTTATGTAGCGGCTACAAGAGAATCAGCTAAAGGAAAATGTTTTTGTTTGGCAAATAATTTCTTAACTTCATATGCACTCATAGTTATTTGAATATCATTATTTAACGAGTACAAGCAAAATTTTTGCATTAAAAAACTGGAAAAATTTGTAGAAAGATTGAACTAAAAAAAGTAAACTTTATAAACAACAGTTTACGTTTTTAGGTAAATACTCACACATAAAGCCAACATGACGTATGAGTAACTTCTATTATGAAAATAAGTGAGTTATTTATTCAAGAAGCACCGTATTATTGTTGTTAAAACTTGAGAAGATTTATTTCTTAACTACTCTTCAAAAAACAACTATTTACTACAAAGATTCAGTTCGAAAAAAGATCATCGACTACATTTGCACGGACACAACAAGCTAAGCTTATTGGCTTAGCGAATTTTCAATTCAGATCCACAATGTTTAAAAGGTTCGGTCAAACCTCAACTACTAAATCGCTGATATCTTTAACTAAAACACTTGAGGAAACTCGCCAGCGAACGAGGAAAACGGAGAGCTTTTTTAGCTTAAGCCATCACTATACATGAATTAATAAGCGGATAAGCGAACCATTCATAAATTTGGTAGCGAAAGTTTAATTATTCAAAAGAAATATTTTCTTGAATATCACATTAATTTTTTGCAGTGTATTAGCAGCCTTTTATGGTATGAACTTGTGCGTTGCCTTTGCAAGTATCTGTTTGCAGTCGTTTTGCAACGCTAACATAAATACTGCAAGCGAGTGTTTATACAAATTATGCGCTAAATGCAGCACAAGTTGCTTCAATTAAATTCAGCGTCTGCAGTACAAGTGGAAAGCGCACATTTGTCATCAATATGTATGCATGGAATAAATGGGAGTTAATATCTGGCCGTATTTTTACAAAAACGATTTGCAGCAATTGCACTGTGAAAACGCTTAGTAATCCCTGCTTGACAATCAAAGCAGCAAAAGAGCACATCGTAGGTCCCATGTCAAAATCGGCTGGCAAGGCGTCTTCGCTTTGTGTGATATTTTGTTTGAGTGCAATATCTTATTTTTTTGTGAGTTATGGTTACTTTACGCATAAGAAAAATTTAATAATTGCGTATTTGAAAAAGTATATTTTTAGAATTTTTTTATTGTAATTTTCATTACTGATTAAATTAAGTTGGTATTTAATATACCTACACATACTTTCATTCATAACTGATCGATTTTTATAGCAAAAGTGCGCGTAAAAATTTAAAAAAAGTGGGAAAAATTCTTCATCTGTTGTAGTTTCAGCTTTTGTGCCTTGGTATCTCTGCAACTAAGGCATATTGGATGTAACTCTGTTACATTTCAGTTCATTCCTGTGATCCAAAGTATTTATATTTTAAATTATAAAAAAGAAGGCCAAATTACGGAAAAGTGCGATTGGTGCAAAAAAACTTCTCTTTTGAAATCAGACCAAGACGCTACTAAAATGAGCTCATCTTGTGGATTATCAAAATTTATTTTCAACCTTTCCTTTCCCAGTAATAATTCACTATCAGTATTGAACCATTTTTTTTTCAAAAATTGGTCCAAAACACCCTCTTAGGATGGTCGCTGACTTTTCTCATGACTTCCTAAATCCATTTTCAACCATTTTCTACCAATTTTTAACGGAAAGGAACAGGAAAAAACATAACTCAGTGTCTGTATAAATTCTACTAAAGCGTCAATGTGTGAAACTTTAAATTTGTAAGTGGTGTTATATTTGCACATAAAAAAGTACAGCAAAAATGTGCTGCCCGAAAACTTTTCTCATTCATATTATGACGAAATAAAAAATTTACCTCGTTGAACTTTTTTAATGGAATCCCTAAATAAGTCTGATATGCTGCCATTCTCATTTTAGATGAGCAAGGATAATTTTGTCAGAGGAAAACAAAGCAAAACAAAAAAGCACTGTTATTGTATAACGAACATTTGCAGTTACAACAAAAACGACATTAAATAATAACAGGCAAAAGCGTTGACAACAACAACAACAACAAAAACAACTGCAACATTGTTAAAAGTAGTCCCTTCTGGCAGCAACTGTTAAGTGACATTTTAAATTTTAAATTGGCAACAAACCAACCACAGTCAACAAAAGCAGCAGCAACAGCAAAGCAACAATCACCAACTAAATAAGGCCGTACCGTCATATGCCTGATCCACCCATATAATTGCGTATTTCAGCTAAAGAATTTGGTATTATAATTCTCGGTTCCCAACAGAGTCTCTTGCAATTCGTGACAGAAAACGCCAACGTCACAAAATTGGTTTCACTTTCAATGTATGTAATAATGCTAAAACAACAAAAAGAAGCAAAAACTTTGAAAAACACGCCAAATTTCCTTCGGCCTTATTGTGTGCGTGCGCACAAAGCCCAAACTCCCTTCATACAACCAACAACAATTCGCAGGCGCAGAGCATAAACAAAAATTAGAGAGCAAATCACAAGCATTAGCGGAAATAAATCCAGCTTATCCGCTATTGTGTACATGTATGTATTGTGTGGTGGTGTGTGCGCTTATATGTTTGTTGGTTTAATTATGTGTATTGTTATTGTAAATACGTTGAAAAAATCAAAGCTCATATATTTAGAATATTATATTTCCGACGTTGCACAGTGGTTGAAATTGCGGTGTTATGGTGATTTAGTTAAAATTTAATCTTACCCCTCGCAGAGGATATATGCACTTTGCCCTTCCGTTTGTAACGCATAGAAGGAGCGTGATAGGTATAAGAAAGCGTGTATATTCTTGACCAGCGCCACCACTTGAGTCGATTTAGCAATTTTGATGTGTCTGTGGAAATCAAGTTTACGGGAAAGCTAAGTAAGTTAATTGAATGAAATGTTGTTTAATATGGACACGCCTACCGCCCATATAAGCAAAACATTTAAAACGCTGTATTAAGAGACTTATTTCATGTAGTGTAACCAAATTTTTCAAAAATACTAGTAAAAACTTAGGCAGATGACAAATTTCAACGAGAGGGCGTGCCAGTTCCCATGCAAGCGAAGGCTTTAAAATGCTATACTGAGAGAGTTTTTAAAAGAAATGGAAGAAAATTTCACACAAATAGCAGGAATGATTCGGTAAAGCTCTCGACAAGAATTTGGCAAACTTGGTGTTAGTGACAACTTGTATAGAAACAAAGACTTTTTCATAAATAGGCGAAGGCAAAATTACCACCACATTTTAACTGCTATGACACATCATAATCGTTCTATTTTTTTTTTTTTAAGATTGTAAAGAGGGCAGTGCCAGCACCATGCCTCTAACAGGAAAATGCGTTTCCATGGTTGAACTAATGGACGGAAAAATATCAACATTTTTTCTTTTAGTGGGCGTTGCAGCGCCTTTTACGAGAAAAACGATGTCACAGCTGAGCCGCAACGCACCGATTTTGTTAAAATTTTGTACGGACTATAATTGGTTTCTAAATAAAGATATTTGCTTTTTATTAAGTGGTACCACGCCACTAGTGGTAAAATACATTTTCACTGTTTACTTAACAGACTGATTTTGATATAATCTGGTACAAAGCTAGACTGAACCCTGAAGAAGATAAATTATTTTTGAAAATATGTTTTCACGACAATATTAATAGATCGATTTTGATGATATTTTCTCTGGCGATGGATTGAACCCTGGTGAAAAAATACCCCTTTAATAGAAATTATTGTAATTTAAATACAGTCTAAACGAGAATTCCGTAACAATGCATTGCAAACAATATCAAATATATAGACGATGATGAATATGCGCGTAAAAGAATCGGTGACAAATCATACCGTTACCGAGGCTTCAACGTTGACGATTTTTTGTACAAAATGTCAAAGTGATTATTCTTAAATTTTTGCATTCAAATTGAAACTCATGCAGCACACCTCATTTGCTGCTTTCATGAGGAATGACTCTGATGACATTATAAAATATCTTAAGCTTTTTTTTCTGAACCTTTTTCAATGCTTTCATCTACAATAGGTGAGAAAAGAATTGACATTTAAGGGATCAAAAAGAATTCTAAAAAAATCCCACTGCCTGCGATTAAAAGCAAAAGTCAAAACCCATAAAAAAGAGGAAAATTGAAATAAAAATCTGAAAAAAAAACTCAGCGCTCAACAGCCTGGCTCACGTTGACAAAAAAGACAAACACAAGCACACACTCATGCATAAATAAATTAAGAAACGCACACTTTTTAGGATGCAAATAATATCAATATAATTACATAACTAAATTGTTTTTGCTTTTTGCTATAGTAAAAAAGGCTATTTAAGATAATTTAATTTAAGACTTTGCAATTTCTTACAATTAATTACATAATTTCATTGCGTGACTTTTTAAAAGTTAATGCCAAAGATCATTTGGTGTCATTATTACGGACTTCTCTAACGATATTTGAATATGTTATGCTAACTGATTTTTTTTTTAAAAAACAAAATTAAGAAGTATTTGGTAAGGCAAACTAATATTAAATAAAATTTTTTTTTCTTTTTTTTTAAATTGAAGCAAGTAGAATTTGAAAGTATTCCATATTAAATATTTTTTTACTTATTTTAAAAACCAATTCACAAAAATCAACAAATCGTGGATTATCTTATGGTATATCAAATTAAAGGAAAAAGCTCAATTAATTATTCACAATGAATGCGTAGAACTTAATGTTATGGTTCAATTTATTGTTCCCCATAGTAACTTTGTTCCAGTAAATTGAAGCAATGGATGAAAAACGAAAAAAACTTTTCACTGCATAAGGCTTCTTTCGTTGATAATAAAATAAAAACAAATGGGCAAATTCCTCAATTAATTAAAATCAATAAAATCTAGTGCAAAGTGAAATAAAACTAAGCTCTTTATTAATTGGACCATTAGTGAGCACCCCGTTTAGCATATTCCCAATTAAAAAGGTTTTTTAAATCATTTTCTCACAAGATATACTATAGGTAGCCCCAAACGAAAAAGCCTAGAATTACTATATCACGTGATAACCGGTCCGACGTGTGCAATTCACCGTACTGTACCCGCAATAAAACTAAGTCTTCTTATCGTCGAGATCGCGGTCTTCAGTTTCAGGCAGCAAATAGTTCGACCCTACTGAAAAAAGTACCTCTAAATGAATCACTCGTTAGTTTTTATATATAGCTGTGCTTTTTGATTTGTGTGAACTATCTTGGTCTAGAAAATTAAAATTTTTATAATGAAACTTTTAAAGAATATCGCCAACTTGCTTGCTCTTAATAATTTAATTGTATTAAATAAAATGAGAACTCCAATAACAACACATTATAGGAAAAATTCTTAAGTCTATAAGTTTTTTCAATGAATCTTTAATTTAATACTTTACTTAGGAAAAAAACTGCAAAACAAAAATTTTCAATTCAATTTAGAAATAATTTTTTCTCTTCAACCACAAAACCAAAATTAGTATACCCCTTACTGTTTTAATAAAACATGTTTACAAAACTAATCCCTCATATTTATCTGTTTTCTCTCTTGTATAAATGTCATCTCAATTTAAGCCTCCAATAATAGAAACCACAGCAGCCTACAAGCGCACATTTGTCCACACACATACACACACGAACACACAGAACACAGCTTTCAAATAATATTTTGGCCCATACACAAGCATTTAATATTTTTTTGCAATTTATTTGGCACTTTGCAACACCTGCTCCCATGGCCATTGAATATCAGCTTTTAACGTTTTTTGACAATGTCAACTGCAAAAAAAAAAAAAAACAAAATGACACAAATCCGGTAAAAGATTCAGTAGTGTTGCCATTTCCAGTGAAAATATCCTAAGGCAGGCCAAAATAGCAAAACGGTTTGGCCAAAACAACAAAACAAAAAACAAAAACACAAAAAAATTGTTATAACTTTACCTTTTTCTAAGCGAAAACACAAAGCAAGTAAGAGAAAATAAGAAAACAAAAAACTCAGAGGCGTAAGCTTTAGTTCTAAAATATTTCAAAAAAAAGCAGAACGATTCAGTGATAGACAAAAAGTATCGAATATCGATTTGGTATTGAAAGGAAAAACTTTAATTGAAGTCAGCAATAGAATGGGTTAAATGCTATTCCAATTCAATAATTTGTGATTTCATTGTAAGGAATTGGGATAAAGAATTCATTGGACGTACTCTAAATGATTTTAAAATGTAGTCTATCTTTACTTCAAATCTACATTGTAAAACTTTTTTGGGAAATTCCACGCTGAAGTCTTTTTACCAGGCATTACCCGAAACCACAAAATCTAAAGTTGTGGGAGTTTTTGTAAATCATTTTTTAAAATAATTTAGAGTCTCAAGCATAAAAGCTAAGAAGGCTTTTATCTGTAGTAGTTAAACTTTATTTTTATAAATATTTTTCAAGCGAACTCTTTTAACATTTTTATTTATTTACCCTTTGTGATACTCAACAAAAATTGTCTTACTTAATGGGTGCGAACCACCTAAAACCTTGAGGATGCTAGTGAGTTCTAGCTCGGCTAGTTCTTCAAGATCACCAAAAAATGCAGACGCAAAATATTTAATTCGTTTCCTCATTAGCCATAGGCATAGAGTAGATACTGGCAGAACGTCTACAGCAGTCCTCAACACTGCTCAGCTGATCCTTAATTTAATGACATTTAATTTAACATTCGTTATCTCTAGATTTATACACTATAACAGCTTCTGCAGAAACTCAGAGAAGAGAATGAATACTCATACATCCTCCACACTTGGCAAACAATCCGGCAAATTATAATATAATAGCTTCGAGGAAAATCGTTCGGTGAGCTGGTCTATTACAGTTTAATTTGGAAAGGATACTTTCAAGTAAATAAATCAATATTTTAATTACCATGAACTCAGTAAGATGTCACATTTCCTTTCCTTGATAAATGGTAGATATATGACCTTAAAACCTCTATATACTTTTCCGACAATCTGATCTTCATATCTGTCTAAAAATCACTGGCCAAGCGATCAAAAACCGTACTTGGAATACGAGAATTACAGTGATCTCCTCTGGCCATTGGGGATTCATATGTACGTAGTTTTTCTGAAAAGACTTTTTTCAAAAAATGTTAAACATCATTACGCGATGTATAAATCATACACAGAATTCGAATAATCTTTTTGTGCTCTTAATTGTTTCTAAAGTATCCTATTAAAGCCGATAGTCTTCAATTGTTTCTCGAAAATGGCACATATCTAACTGAATATTGCAATAACTAAGCAAAGCCAGCTTTTTTCGGGATGATAAACTGGCATATACCGATCATTGTTGCATGGTTAAATTTCTATTTGAATATCATTTTGTAAACTTGTCACTTTCATTTCATTGTTTATGTTTCTAACCATAAGGCAGTGAGTGTAAAGAAAACAAACAATGGTGGTTTAGAACAAAAGCAAAACTCTTTTTAAGACCAAAAAGCACTTTAACTTTTATCAGGAAGCTAATAAAAAGGGTTCTTAGCTTGGCCAATGGCAACGAGACAGAAAAAAAATGTGTAGGTACTTTTACTAAGTTAAAAGATGCCGCTCGCTGACTATCTCAAATTATGCAATCAACCTATGGGCCCTTACTTTTGTGCCGGCAACCACTTTGCTTGATTTTGAGTGATGCTAATCAATAATTCACAAAAACCTCGTTTTACACCCATAGGGTGCTGTTGTTTTGGGCTTAAGCTTCAATTATCCATAGGCCCTTGAGCCATTTCACGCCGTAGAGAGATGAGAAGAGCATCCTTTTACTTTCACTGTTTTGCTTTGCTGTTTCATAGTTGTTGTTGTTGTTGTCTTCTATTTACATCTCTCTTTCTCTGTTATGGTTGATTTTGCCCGCTGTTTGACTTGTCATTGCTGGAAGCAAAATTTTCTGTTTTTTTTTTTCAACCTTTCTATGAATAGTTGGTGGCGGTGGGGGAGGGAAGAAATCTACTTTTGGCGTGTAAAAGTGATGTAAAACTGAGATGAAATGTTGTTGTTGTTGTTCTCGGTTGCTGTTGCTTTCACAGTTGATTACCAACCTTTATTTGGTAACCGGAACACGTTCGTTTCTTTCTTACTACTTTTTGAAGTTTTTTCACATTTTCGTTGTTGTCGCATTTTTGCTTTTTGCATTTACGTCTATTGTTGGAATTTTTTCTTCATTTTTTTTTTTCAATTATTTTAAGTCAATTTCTTGGAATTTTGCAGCTAAAAATTCTTGAAATTAAGTTGACTAATTCAGTGGTAATACAGTGTAGTCTTTTAATGCAGAATAAGTTGCTAGTTTTAAGTATTTAAACAGAAATATCAAATGCACTCATAGGACATATAACACGAAGAGGGAATGATCAAAACGGAATTTTTTCACTTTAATGGTATGAAATAAAACTAAGTACTAAAATGGTTTCATTTTCCATTACTTTATAAAAAGAAAATCATTTCAAAAAATGCTTTGAAACGGTTGATGGTTTTGAAATCGAAATTTAGTGTTTATATAATGGAACAGTTTCGTTTGGATGGACAATGTTGCAAATGCACAGGGCTCTCTATGTGGGAGATCTTTGTAAAAGTTCTTAAGGTTATGACATCGAATCTGTCTTTCGTTATACAAGAAATCACCCAGTGGATGAAATTCAGCTATTATAGTGACAAAACAAAAAAACTTTTTCATATTAAAAAGAGTTATTTTTTGTAATCGCTTCCAAAAATAAAGATCATAGTATCACAATGCCCTATTTCTATCACATTGTCTATTCTTTTCTTAGGGTTCAGTAGACATATCTCCATACCAAATTTCATCAAAATCAGTCGGTTAGTTCAGCTAAGTAAACATATTTTTCTGTTAAGAGCGTGACTTCAAAAAAATACCTTTTCTCAAGGTTCAATCTATTTCCATACCAAATTTCATTATAATCAGTTCATTAGTTAAGCTGTGAAATTAAATTTTCTCATCAGAGCGTTCAATTTAAAACAAATACTTACGTGCTGGGTTCAAACTGGTTCTGAACCAAATTCAATTGCTCTATTAGCTAAGCAGTGAAACGTTTTTTCCAGTTAGGGAAAATATTCTATATATATATATTTAATATCTCTACTCAAGATTCAAACCAAAATCGGTGTAGCAGCTCAGCCGTGACAACGTTTTTTTCCCGATAAGGGCAGTGCTGCGCCCGATATAAGAACTTAAAGTTTTTAACAACTTTTTTTAGGACTCAATCTATCTCCAAGCCAAATTTCATCAAAAATAGGAAAAATGCTTAGCCGAGGAAACGTATTTAGCGGCGTGGCTCTTGTCTAGTTCAGTAAATATTTTGTGGAAATTTTATCGAATTTCCAGAAAAATCGGAAAAAACATTTAAAATTCACATCTCGAAAACCTATCCATGAAAAAATTCAGTACGATTTCCGAGAAAAGTCGCCCGTTTTATATAAGAAAAAAATTGTATAACTTGAAGAAAAAATATTTTTAATATTTTATTTTGTTTTTTATATATCTTGGTATATGATTTTGGAAAATTTAGAACTTTCGAAATTTCTTGTAGATGACCGAAAAGTACATTATCATCTTGGAAAAAATGGACAAAAAAGAATTGGGAACTTTCTAAAGGAATCGACTCACATAAAAACATTGCGAACGTCTACCCTGGACTGTTTGAAGCAACAAAACCATACGCCATAGTCTTACAAATTTATGTACAATTTAAAAAAAAAAAATTCTTCATCAATATTAATGCAAATATCTCAAGTATAAGCTAAAACTAATGCAAAATCATTGTTGTAAATTTAATTACTAGGTAAATTAAAAGTAACAAGTTCAATCCAGAAAAAACTTCTATTCTCAGCGCCACTAAATGAAATGTCAACTACTGCCACCTGACACAGGAAGTGGCATTAAATTACAACATGACGCAGAATGAAAAAAAAAGAAGAACCTAAAACCAAACTAAAAAATAAATCAAGAGACCAGCAACCGCAGCGAAAGAAAAGAAAGAAAAAAAAAGATATCCCAACTCAGAAATAAACAATTTTAATTTTCTTTATAAAAAGTACGAGTACTCGCCAAAAGGAAGAAACCAAAAAAGTTGACATTTTTCTTGATTTCTATTTCTATTTCCTTCCGTTGAGCAGGAAAGTCATGACGGAAACACATACATACATACATAACAAAACTAAATACGCACACGCTACATCCTGCTATCAAAAGATACCCAACGAGAAAAAATAAAATTGGATCGAATAAATGCTTATCCAATGGACTGCTCCTATTATTTTTATAATGATGCACCGTCATACATCTTCAGTAAATCTTTTTTCCCTGTTGGGAATAATACGCACTCGTAAGTGAGCGCAATTCACACACACTAACACGCAAATCTCATCCATACAAGAATATTAAATGCAGCTAAATGAGGAGATCATAGTAAGGATACCATAAAAGTGACTGACAAACGTGGTATGAATCATGAACACTAAAATTGTGGAAAACAGACCCATGAAAACACATCAACATACACACAATTACTTGCAGACAGCGGGGATGATATGAAAACATTTTGGTGACTACTTTTCTTTGAAACAAATAGTATTTCTTTGTAGCGTATTTTTGATTTTTGCACTCTTCTAAGAAGAACAAAACATTAGCGGTATTCATGATCTGTGATATAAATGGTAATTTTTAAAAAGTTTCACAATTTTTACTACAGATTGCAAATTAATAATTTTATGGTACGAGAGGTTTCATTTTGAAAAATCTAAACTTGTTTTTCATCTTTACAGAATTCAAGATGCTTTCATGACGATAATATCAAAAGCGATGCAGTATTCGATGGATGTTAAATAGAATGATTCTCTTAACTCATTTAACTGCTTCAAAATTATGCTTAATGTGTTGATGATCACTATCATAACGATCTAGCATGGGTTTGACAATGCAAATATGTCCCAGTATCTCATTTCTCTATTTTCCAATTTTAGCTAAGGTTTCTAGGAGCAGGGTTTCAGGAATAAATTCTCTTAAGAAATTTTTATATGGAAGGGTTTATATAATTTGTGGTGAATTCCAAAGTGTTTTGATTCTTTAAGATATAGTAGCATGAGTTCTGGGGTATTATTTTCATGAGATCTTTGAAAATCGTGTTTATGTAGTTTGGCACGCCTATATCTTCAAGTGTAATGCATCAAGATAAGTAAGACAATTTGACTTAAAGCGATGCGATATATAAACAAATGCAATAAGAAGCTTCTACACTATATATTTATATATCATTTTATAGAGAAAGGTCAGTTCTTGTTTTTTCCTAGATTTCTTCGCTTTCGTAACAATAATTTTTTAAATTATTTATAATGATTCAAGTTGTTAAATTCCATTTAAATTAAATTTTCATTGATGCTTTCAATTTGGGCACCAGAACTTACGTTATTTATGTTACAAGCCATTACCACAAATGTTATCAAAATATTTTCTTAACTTTGTCATAAGCACTCCAAATTAATTGTGCTCACCACAAGTCAAATCAGACCGAAATATCACAATTCTTAATGTTCATCTTATGCGCATACTTAAAGTGTCTCAATTTCAACAATTCAAAACTCACACCACCACAACAATTTGCATTGTTGGTATATAATGTGGAGGGATTTAAGGCGCAAAAAGTCCTTCAGTACCCATATTTTCTTGTAAGCTTTGTGTACTTTTTTGCTACTTTTTCGGGTTCAATTCAACTTGGGTTTTTTCTATGTTTTTCTTTTTATTTTCTCAAAATATTTGTCTATGTTAAGCCACAATTTCATGTGCTGAATTGCTATGCTGCTTTTTGGCAATTGGCGTCAGCTTAAATCCTATCAGTGTTGGTATAGGAGGAATACTTGTGCATATTGAAAGGTTTTCCCTGTTCGCTACTCGAAAGTTTAGCTTAAATTGCTAAAGTTCTTGCTCTGTTTTTCCTTTTTTTTAGCCATACTGTTTTTTCTATTGCTGCCAAAAATGGATGCCATTGGTTTTCATCAACAAATTTTTTTGTGAAAACTTTACTCGGAACTTTTGTTTTTTATATCTGCTCTTAATGGAGGAATAGTCTAAATTTGGCACATTTGTTCTTTTCGTAGAAGAATAAAATTTTATGTGGCATATTGTTTAAATTAGGCTGAAAATGAGCTCAACATTTTAAGTGCAGTCATAATAATATTTAAGGATAATTGAAACGAGATAATTTGAGTGAAAAGTACTTGAGATTACAATGGCCAAAATGATGTAGTGTTTTGCTAAGACTTCGTGAAATTTAATTGTACAGACTTAAGTTACATAATTCAAACAAGCCTTGTAGTTTCCCGCCCATCATAGAAGCAGACTTAAATGTCGAAAAAAATCAAAACTATTGATCACGAAATCACGGAATATATGCCTTTTTCAACAATTTTACGAAGCACCATTTGACCAGTGACTTTGAGCGATTTTTAATTTTTAAGTCCAATCATTGAAACTTGAACGGTATAGACGAAAACTTTATTAAATATACTATATAAAATTCATTTTTTTTTTGTCTTTCTGTCTCTTATTGAAGATCACAAGTGCAAACTTATTGATATTTCTCAATTTGGTCTGAAAATCCCAGCCTCACTTTGGACATAATCCGTATCCATATTGCTGGTATCAGGTGTACTGTCAACTATTATAAAATGCGTATTTATTTATATATCACATCAAAAGTGACAAGCTTTGTTTAATTTGGATAAAAATGTTGATAAAGAAGCAAAAATTAGAAATATCTTTTGCTTCTGGGAAAATCTGAGAAAAAATTTCATTTAAATAAAGTCAAAATAAGCCCACACCTTAAACCTAAGGCAACGTGGGGTAAATGTTTCTAAACAGGAAGTCTTTGTTTTAATTTCAACGAAACTTAAATACTTCAAATAATAAAGTTTATGGGCTATGTAGATATAACGTTGGTGTATGTGGTAAGTCTAAATTACTGTATAAATTCCTTATCTTCAAAATGTGCTTTGAAAACAATCGATATAGGTATGTATGTCCTTAAATGTGCGTGAAATGTTTAAATCGCTAATAATTTTTTAAGTTATTTACTCATACACTCTGTTCCGAAAACTACTGTCAAGTGGGAGCAGAACGACACGGGACCCTCCGATTTTCATTGGTTTTGGAGAGTTCACCATATGAAAATCGCATGTGGCTTTTACAAAAATCCGAGTTCGATTCATATTCTGTTAGCAGAAAAACAAAAAACGCAGAATATTTAGATCGCATCAAAATATTTCTACCATATGTTAAACGGGTCTTCTGGAGCTAAATTTTTTAATTAATATAATAATAGTTTTGATTGCTGAAAACTCAAAAAACTTGTCAAAAACTAAACCATTCGTAGTTCCCAAAAAGCTTTTTCATTAAATTTGGTGCAAGTTGGGGAAACATCTTACTATATTTTTTTTAAGTATACATTAAATAATAAGCCACTGAAAAAAATTCGGTGTCATCAATTTTTTTTTTTTTTTCTCCTCAAAGAACTTGTTTAACATTAGTTCTATTCAGTATATTTACCCCACTTTACCAGCAAGACGAAATTTCATGCAGTAAACTCTTAAATAAATAATTTTCATATAATTTTACGCATGAAATATTACATTCATACATCATGTTGCTCACAATCTAAATAAATAATTTCCATCAACGTCATCATCAGCAGCAGCAGAATGTGGGATGTACAAAAGCAGCAGTACCTACTGGTACAGTAAACCAAACCAAAAAAAGCACTGCTGCTGCAACAGCCAAAAATTAACTACACACAAATTAAGGCCATTATGAAGGCTTAAGCTGGGGATGCTACCAACACCAATAACGATAGCTGTACTACTAGTGATGCTGGCTGACAAAAGGTAACAAATTCACCACTGTGCAGCAAATGACGTACAGAATGTCAAAATGACTAAAATAGTTCACATAATAAGTTGTTCGATCTTGTTTTCCTGCGAGCGAAGTAAGGCCATCTTACGTCATGATAACTATAAAATGCTACTGGTTTTTCAAAGTTCACAATTTTGTTCGAAAGAAAAAAAAAAGTTCGAAAGAATCGCTTTCCTCTCAATATTAAAGATAGGGGTAAAAAAGTTTCTAATACCTTGAGAGCATTATCTCATTTGATGGTACAACCGAATAAGATATATCCATAGAATTGGCAAAGCAAAGACTGCTTCAGAATTCTGTTCAAAATATAGCAATGTAATGTACTCATTCCTAAACGCCCAGCTGCGATAGTTTCATGTCTAGGAAAAAAAATTCACCAAGAGTTAAATTTTAATGTGGCCGCACTCAACTTCCCCTAGGCAAGCTACTATTTCATTCGTATGTTAAATGTCATGCAACGTCTTATAGATTTTCTGGCTCAACCGTAATATTCGGTTCCAAACACTATTTTTACTCATTTGGCAACGATCCCACTCAGTAAATGTTGAATAGCAGGTTGTGAAATTTGCAACCGACTTCGAAAATGTTTACCAATCAGTGAAATCATCCTACTGTGCGCTACGCATTAACGACTGCAACAACACCGACGCAAGCTAATTAAAAGTGACGCTGCCGTCAACGCATGTCAAGGAATTGAAGACATACGGACGTATGGCTAAAAGCAAAAAATCCGCCCTGATGAAAAATTTGCACATTCATACAAATGGAATTCATTATGTTTGGCAGTTAATGCGACACAAAAGTTCATTAATTTTCATAAACTCCCGAAAATTCTGTTGCTTCTTCGCTGTAGACGTTCCGCATGCTGCTGATGATACGAGTGATGGTGGGTGGAGATTTTCACTTAGATTTATTCATAAATTAACGACCAAAACATATACACATTTTACCAGGACTTCTTGCATAACATGGACCAGCATAAGCATAAGCGTTAACTAAATCGCTCCAAAGGAAGAAAACATCAAAAATAAAGAGCAAAAACAAATAAAACTGAAAATGTAAAAGAGAAGAGAAAAAAAAATAAATAAAATGTGTCAGCAACATTTCAGTTGTCGGCAGACTAAATAAACTCAATGAAAATCTCGCTTCAAAGGAATATACAATATGTTAACGTATGTGTGTGTGACCGCATATGTGAATGTACGAGCACTATGCATATGTGTTTGTCCTGTGTGTGTTCATTGATGTGATTACTGCTCCTTTTTTCAATAGAAGTCTTTTGTAATGAATGAGTTCTCCAGGGATTTTTGTAGCTCCTTTTTTTGCTGATTTTTTCAAAGCAGAATTTATTCTCATTTTCAGATTTTTGTGATTTTTTTTTTCTTCTGTTGTTTTTCATTAATCGCTCGCTCATTTGTTAAGCTGAAATAATTTCTGCACTAAACGGCATTTAATTGAAATCGTTAATAAATAAAAGTTAATGAATGGGAAAAAAGGCACCCAATTAGCTGGGCTTTGTATTGAATTGAAAAATAAGGTATAAATTCATTGATGAATTATGTACTTAAATAAATGTTTTTTCTAAGGGGAAATGTATCCAAACGTAAGGATGGGCTACTTTATTTTCTATGAATCTCTGATGTTTGGTATAAAGTTGCATAAATCACAGAAGGGAATCAGAAAAGTGACAATAAAAGCAGAAAATATTCACATCCGCTTCGAATTATGAGCAAGAACTGAAATGTATTCATTTAAATTTTACATAAATTTATTTCACTTACTTTAAAGCGTAGAGGAGGAATCAAAGTTTTAAGCTTCCAATTTCAAAATTGAACAAATTTTATTTTTTAGTAGTTACCTCTAATATTCTGAAGTATACAAAGGGTACTTACTTCTACTGGTCGAGGAAAAGATTTCTTCGCCCTAATGAGACGCAATGTTTAAAAAAAAGCAAAATACAAAAAGCTCGGGGACAAAATTACTCCGAGCATAATCGCCTTTCTGATTGTTTGTTGTAAGGTATAGAATCAATAAAGCAGAAGTTGCATTCGTTCAGCATCGTAATGCCTGGCATTCTTCCTTTTTATCAACGGCAACGAAGTCCAAAGTCTTTGAGGCAAACGTGAAACCAGCTCTTTTGTATTTCTGTGAAACCAGGTTAACGAGTAGCGATCTGGTACACAATTTATAAGTGTTCACCAACAAATGTCTTCGCAAATTCTGAAAATGCTGTGGCCTAGGATCATATCCTAACTCGAACAGCTCACCAGATGCTGTCAAGATCCGATTTTTATTCGAATCGAACGCCGAAAGTCGAAATGGAACTGAAGTTGTGCCGTGCTAAATCATCATTTATACGATCGCTAGAACAAGAAATACGTGAATCAGGCAAATATTGGAGAGATTTGAAAATACTCGCTACTGATCGTACACATTAAAAGAGTTGTGTAAAGGCCATATGCTCCATAAAGAGATAAAGGACGCAAAATAGAGCCTCTTAATATTCAGTTAATAATAAGAAACATGTGAAATTTCTAATTTTCTAAAATATCTGCCACATAAAAATCATAAAACTCCTTAAGTGTAAATAGATATCTCAAGAACTTGGAATTTTCTCCACAAAGAGTGAATTTTTAACTTTTGCAAATTACATCAATAAAATAACAAAATCCTTAACCTTCTCGAGTTAGAACCGTAAATTCTACATAGGCCCTCATAAATTTCTCTTCCACATTAAGTTATCAGCTTAGTTTTGTTTTGTGAGTAAAGCAGGCACCTAAGAGGACTGTGAGTTTGAAATTCAAAATCTCTTGTGATTTTGTAAAATCACAAATATCAAAATTTTGGTTTTGAGTTGATTAATGCTCGGACTATTATTAGAAGTCCAAGATGAATAAATTCGAAGAGAAAATTCTGAAATATCACATTTGATGTCGAAGAATATACCCAAAACTATTAAGAAAATGTGCAATGCCTTTGACTCCCTGCTGGCAAAACGTTTTCAATTAAGCATTTACAACGATAAGCCTCAATAAATGCAAAGTTACTCTACACTAATCTAAAATAAGTGAAGTAGAAATGCCAAACTCGCATCTAGCTATCCTGTTTTTTAAAGTCCTTTCGATTTTAAACATTTTCTTCCGTTCCTCTTGCGACGTAGAGTGTAATGGATCAGTTAAATTGTATATTATATTATTGAAACTTTTTATTTGTCATTCTCTATATAATTTTGCACGTTTTAATTGAATCTGGTATTCTTTATTTTTATTACGTCTGATTTGTGAGATTTGTGTTAAAACACCGATTCTTTTACACATTTTTCGAAGACTGTCTGAGCATTTAGCTCCTTCTTCGACGTTTTTTTCTTTTATGGCTTCAACCCAACTCGATGTACCTACCTCGAAATGGAATATGGGGCTTGGTTGACGATTCATTGATTGCATCATTAAATGGTGTATTGTCCCATAAATCTGGCCATTTTCAACGGACCTTTTCACGCAAGTGCTTCTTGATGCCTAAAAAATATATCTTATTTATCAACGGTTGGGACTGATTGAGAGTAAACCACACCGTGGTAATTGAAGAACATTTAATTGCATATTTTTAAAACAGTACAGTACGCTTAACGTATACGTCAATATCGTAATAGTAATACATTACGATAACATTCTTGAGAAATTCTAAGGCCAAATTTAGATTCTACGTTTAAAACTGCATCTAAAATCATAAGTATGTCTTTCGATTTCGACTTTCAATACATAAGAATAGAAGTATCTTTGTTGAAGTTTTAAATTTCCCATAATTGCTTACTTAGCGTATTTGGAAAAATATCTCAGAATTTTATTGGAGTTTATCAATATTTTCTGTTGAAAAAATACTGCGCAATATTATGCAAACTGTAAAAACTAATTGACCAATTAAATTAAATTAATTAACAAAGAAAAAACGTCTTTTTGTTTCAAGTTTTCTTTAAAAAAAAATTAAAGAGATTAAGCGAACAATAACAACAACTTTGCAATGAGGAAAAAGTAACAGAAATAAAAATTAATTATTCTAATAGAAAGAAATTATGAATTAACTTGATCCGGAAATCCCAAAGGCTGAATTAAAAATGACAGCTTACTAACTAAAATTGTTCTATACATACATCTGTACACATATAGATTCACTTTAGGGCTGAACAAATAAAATACGAAAAGTATAACGCAAAGAAAGAGACATTCGAATGATACGAATATGAACAAAGTTTTGGCAAAACTTCTCAACCACTACTTGTTTGCTTATTGCCTCCATATGTCAGTTTGATGGACCTATGCAATGAATTTAACTTAAATATAAAATAAATTTGCAAAACCAACACCGATGGCATCATAGTAAGCGACGGCATCAGATACACGGAGAAAATTATATACAAAGATATTATAAGATAAAAATTTTTTGCAACTTTAAATTATTTTGCTTAAATTCTTAGTCGTTTGTATGTTTGTGCTGTAGACTTGTGACACATAAGTACATAAATAATAAGCCAGTCATTTTTTTTTTCTCTCTGTGTATGGCTGACACTAAAAGTGTGTTGGTACCATCAAGCACGTATTCGTTGACATACACATAGTTACTCGTAGAAGGATTACTATGTCAATTCCTTTGAGACACATGGTTTTTTCTTCTCTGACAGTAAGTCACCTCATAAGCTGGCTAACTATTAATGAAGTTTTATGAGGCATGAAAAACAAATTCTGACCCATAGGTTTCATGAGAAAAAGATAAAAAGTCTATTAATTTTAGTAGTTTTGCTATTCAAATGTCATTTATATTTGTTTAGTAAATGTGTATTAAAAGAATAAGATGAATATTGGCACTTAAAGGAGAGCATGTGTTGCTTTCGTTGGGAAGTCTATGTTTCGTTCAATTTGCCTATGAATGAACAAGGAGAGTTGCATATCAAATAGTTTTTAGGGCAAAACTTATATTGTGTAATAGAGCCACTGAACCTAAATTTGTATTTTAATTGAACTATGTCTTCGATAAGGTAAGTGATTAGAGGGTGTACAATAAGTATTTTCACCGCATTGAATTCAGCTTAAAACTGGAAAAACTTCTATGAAATATAAAATGTTGGCATCGAATTGTCGAGATCAAGTAAAATCCTATGTCAAACTACAAATATTTTAGAATTTTTAAAAAGTTTCAGTGGATCGTAAAATTTCTCCAGCAAGAAAAACATAGACAATTTCCTCGAAAGTTTTGCGGACACATTAAAGGTTTCCATTTAACAACGACTGATTTTTTCGAACATTACTATAGTAGCCATATAAATTTCCTGGACTGAATGACGTCATGCTCATGGTCGCCGGGTTAGATGCCATATTTTGAGCAGTCTTAGTTTAACTTAAATTGTATTTGCTTGAATGAGAGAGCGATTGCAGTTGTCTTCATTCTTAAAGCAAGTACTCTTATCTCCACAGTCCACAGGGCTTCTGATTCAAAAGTCTAACTGTCTTCTGCTTAAGACTTTTGAACGAATGCTAGACATACAACTGTGCTGTCGCATCGAACCAAGTTTACCAGATCTAAGCATTCTCATATGACTTAAAGCTTTTTCATTAGAAGATAAAAGTTCAAAGCCTTTTTGATATTTTCGCTACTGACGCTGATTTTAGATATTTAATAATTACTTAGTAGTCGTATGGGTCATAGAGTGTTCCATCAGTTTCCTATTTTCAGAAAAAAAATTGTTACATCAATCGATGGAAAAATTCCAAAATGTCTATTGAAGGCGCCCGAACCTCCTATGGGAATTTTAAACT
Source organism: Meiosimyza decipiens (assembly GCA_963680825.1). Taxonomy (NCBI): domain Eukaryota; kingdom Metazoa; phylum Arthropoda; class Insecta; order Diptera; family Lauxaniidae; genus Meiosimyza; species Meiosimyza decipiens. The sequence goes on along the minus strand of OY804259.1, from coordinate 82,474,557 downwards.
ACATATATATTTCGAACTATATAAGTTTAAAATTCAACTGCCTTGTGTGCTTGCCTCGTATTTCGTTAAAAAAATTCATTCCATGGGAAATGGCTAAAAATTAATTATATGAGTTACCTGTTCTGAAAAAAAAAAAAAAAATTTCCACCAATCGATAGAAAAAGTCAATAATAGATTTGGAAAGTCACCAGAGAGATGACGATTTCTCAATGAGATATTTTAATTAATATTTAAAAAAAGATTTATTTCAACAACTATTGATGGGAATGGTTCAAAATAGATTTTGAAAGTCACCAAGGTGGGCAGTAATTTAAATATTTAAAGAGCAGATATGTTTAAAAACTTTCTGCTTTAGTGATGCCAATAAAAATTGTAAGATTTCCATCTATTTATTGCAACTATCTTCCCCTCTACACACTGCCAAACTTGGCTACTCCATTTTGCTCCTACGACTACGGTTCTTTGTAGACTTTTTTTTTAACCAATTATCCGATTTACGACAAACAAAAGCGCTTATGGACTAAAAGGCGGACAGTTTCAAGTTTGTCAGGCTTTGGGCCAAAAATTCGGACGTCTAACCTAAGTCAAGAACTTTCTCTGGTGATCTCAAAAATTTGAACTTTTCCCAACGCTTGGTGGAAATTTTTGATATATAAAAATTCGCCTAAAATAGCCTCTTCGGAGTTCGGTGCAGTCAGATATTTTTTTACTATTATGTGAGTTTTTTTTTGGTTTTTTGTGGTTTTAAACAAACAATCTTCTTAACCGAAAACTATAGGTAAATCTTAGAGTTTTTATCTCTTCTATGATCCGGATGATTCAGCGAGTTGGATAGATATTTATTTTGTTGATCATTCTTTTTCATGCATTAGGCTGCTTGAAGCATAATGATGCTGGTCTGGCCCAGTTGATTATGACCACCTATTTAGCAAAAGAAAACAAATGTTAATTGGAACGACAATTTAAGGCTGCATACTGTCCGCAAATTCACGTTTTATGAAGTTTGCACTTGTTCCTAATATTTAAATTTAAAGGCTGTCGATTATTCTCATCTCGGCCTTCACAGAATAACTAACATTCGCGAAGTGAAAAAAAAACTAATAAACTGTGGATTTTTAGCTTTTGTTTGTGAGCCTGTACCTTTAAATATAAAGATTACATAAAGTGTTTGATTTACGTTTTACAAACTATTTCAAAACAGCATATTGTTTCACTTAAAGCCGCATTTAAGTATTATACATACATGAACGTACAAACATTTTACCACAGCATAACTAATATAGCTTCTTTGCCACAAATCCCAAACATAAATCGGCTTCTCTACCGATTTAACCAAAACGAAGTCAAAACAGCGTAAAGTCAAAACAATAACAAACAACGTATGTTAGTATTTTTGTTTATTTTTGGCTGGTCCCATCTCAGCTGTCAAATAATAACTGGGCTTTATGAAGCGTGCATTTAACTGTTTTGGCACTGGTTTAGCATTCATTTCAACTTTTGCGGTTACTTTTGGCTTGAAGCTTTAACGCTTTCGCCCCCAAAACACATCGCTAAGCTTTCGCCATACGCACTTTCACACACTTGTGCTAAACCCAACCCTCCCCCGCAGCGATGAATGTTTTTGACCTACCCATTGGAATTGAAATTATACGATTTAATTAACGGTCGGATGATTACTTGGGATTCAGTAACAAAATCCTGATTTCGTCTGCAGTTAGAGGAAGTTAAGGACTTTGCTTTGCAGATTTGTTTCGGTCACATTTTTTTCCGGACAGCTATGTGTGTTGGCATTAAGTGGGATCAGGCTTGCTTCATTTTTATTATCGCATGAATGAACAATTTTAAATATTAAAATTTAGCATGAATTCTATTTTATACCAACACTATTAAACTGCAAATATACACTGGAAAAAAAATAAAATAATTCTTTTTAGCCAGGTCTTTGAGGATATTGTCATATTAAATAGGATACTTAATTATGCTGTATAATAAACTGGACATGACGCTTTATAGGATTAACGCGTCCTTTCATGCGTTTCAGAGTTTGATTCGTTGCATGACCAAACTTTTTTATTTTTAACTGCATGATTGTTTGAATTTACTCATTTTATTAGAATATGCGGTTTCGAAACATACACGTTCAGAGATGAACCAACCAGATCTAACTTTATTTTTGCTCTCATTTTACATCGTGAAAGTTGCATTGCATTGGAAATATTTCAATCAATGCCTGTATTCGTATTCAAAACATTAGTAAACATAAGTGGGATTTATTCTGGCTTAGATTATTGAAAATAAAAACAAATAATGCAGCTATTTACGCAATAGTTTGTAAAAGAAACCCATAATATTCACTTTGCCATGGCTGTGTTTAATGACCACAGTGTGGACACTTAGCGGTCCGCAAGTGTAAGTTATGTGACTACATGTGAAAATGCATTTAATGATTGATGAAGGTTATTCTTTAAAATTTATTTCTAAGTTAACGCTATAGCACACATTCCAGCACCGAGGGTTATGTGAAATAAACCGAAATTAAATAAATAATATACGTAGAAAACGATAAAGTTTCACTGATCGTTATTTAATCTGCTTTACTACATCACGCACACGTACTTACATACATACACATGTATGTCCTTCATCACGTTCTTGTGATACGTACACAAAAGACACCCCAAGGAATAAATAGATTTTCCCTGACAATGAGGCTCTTAATAAACCCATAAATCTACTTAAAAATTGTGAATCGATTTTCCTTTATTATGATTTTATATTTTGTTGGCTCTTGTGTGGCTCTCTAAAAACTATGGAGTAGCATTAGTAACTTTGAAATGGAATAACTTAATAGGGTAGATCAGGGTAAATTGGATCACTTATTTTATGAAATTAGAATTGTCATAATTATAATATAGATTAATGGTAAGACAAAACTATTTGACACAATGATCAGCGATAAGATGATGAAGTACATATATATTATCGATCATATGGAATTCAATTTACCATAAATGAGGATAGTCAAAAAGTTTACTTAACGTGAACTCACTGTTATATCCCTGAATGATATCAAACTTAAGCTTAGAACTCAGCACTAAGCTCTTCGGTTATAGAATTAATTTGTTTTATTCAGGATCTTTGAATAAATTTAGGGACCCCAGGCTGAAATTTTAAAATGGGGCATTATATGATATAAAGTGTGATAAGTTTCACACTAAAAACTTGCAAAAATAGTACAAAAAAAATCTGCTAAACTGAAGCTCGTGCAGATGGTCCTAATCTCCCTAACTTACCAATAATCTGAACATTAAAAAAAAACGACAAAAATGCTAAGCAAGCAAAATATACGAAGAACTTTTCATATAAAAAGGGCGCCAAAAAACTTTTTTTTTTTTGTTTGTTTGTGTATGCTTAGAATCGCATTTTCCGGTCGTTTCCCTCACACTATCACTCATGCAACTTTAATAAAATCACAATCTCATCTTTGCATCGCGCGTTCTTCAGTGGAGAAGTCATCTCTGAGGAGCTTCAAAATGTCTTTTGTGCTTTTGTGGTGTGTTTTATGTCGAGAGAGCATAACAATTCAACAATGGCGACACTTCCGTTGAAGAGTTTTTTTTCAACCCATCTTTTATAAGGAATGACGTGTTATTTTTTTCCCAAGTATAGCATGTTGAAGAAATTTATAGTTTGCAATTTTTTGCCAAGTGAAGGTCAACTTTTGTATTCGAAAGCAAATGGTAGTATTTTAATGGATTCAGTATGGACATTATATTTGGGCGGGTGCAAAAACGTAAACAAAGAAAAATTTGTCCGCAATATGATGAAGATTTATATTTAAATAAGAGTTGGATTTTAATTTAAGAATTAAGTTATGAGTTGTTTAGTTCAAATGCATATATAATTTTATGTGTTTTTTCTTGAACGGTCGATAAAAGTTCCTTTCAAAAAAGATGGCTTAGCTTGTGCTTAGTGAAGAAAACCAAACTCTGTCTGAAATTTTCTATGTTTTTTGGAAATTAATCTTCGCTCTTTTTTTTCTTCTGAACTTGTACAGAAAGTGAGTTTTTTATAATATTTTGTTTCATTTAAATTATTTCATATATTCTTTCAACGTTTTTGATTTGATTTGTTAGAATAATAAAGCAAACATCTCTTAAGGCGTTTAATATCCGTTCCATCTAAATGTGATCCTTAAGGACTTACTAGTCTCGTAGATAGTAACATACCCTTCAATCTAAAACAGATTTGATGATTAAAGTAAAATAAGTAAGCCACTATTTCAGCAGCAGCGCTGGCTCACCAGCGGCGATGTCTATGATATAAACTTGTGTCAGTGAGATGCGACATTTTAAAATATCAAGGACATGTGACATAAGAGCAAGAGGATGTTAATGTGTAGTGGATAGAAGCAGCAGAACAGTGATGAAGTCAAAACGCAAATATAAAAAAGAAGACACAGAACATTAGGGTAAGGTCGTTCAAGTAAATAAATACTATGGCAGCTTTTCACATGTGAATCAGTTTAGTATGCGCTGTTGGAAAATAAGGTAAACTGTATATTTCGAAATTCTTTTTAAAGCTTAAAATTATACTTTAAAAAAAAAGTTGTAAGGATTTGATTTGAGTAAGATTTCCATATATGAATAAACTAAAAAAAAAGTGAAACGTAAATTTGATTAAAAAATTTAAGAAAACAAACACGCCACTATCATGATTCCCCTATATACTTATAAAAAGTATATTTGTAGTTGTTTGTATACGGAGTATGAATTTTTTTGAAATAACAAGCAAACAAAACAAAATTTTAAAGCCATTTTTTTTTTATTTGTTGCTTCATTTTACATTTTCATTGCTTGCAGTCATGATGTTTTTGTCTTATAAAACGTTCTCTTTTTTTCTCTCTTTTCAACAAATAACACAACTCTCTGTTGAGGACAATGACATTTTTTAACCCTAGGATGAGCAACTACTTTGGTGGCAGTAAGTTGACACACTTGGTCCAGCTATATCAAATTATAAAGGGTGATTTTTTTGGTATTTGCTTATTCAGTGTTTATTCGCTTGTAAATCATTGAATTTTCTTATCAAAATTCGTGCTCTGTGAGTTAAATGAAGATCCAATTTTTTATCGAAAAATTTTATTTAGTGACGTAGCTCATTTTTGACTCAATGGGTACGTCAATAAACAAAATTGCGGAATTTGGTCTGAAGAACAGCCAGATGCACTTAAAAAGCTGCCAATACATCCTGAAAAATTCATTGTTTGGTGCGACTTGTTGGTCGGCGGCATCATTGGACAGTAATTTTTCAAAAATAATGAAAATCACAACGTTACAGTCAATGGAGCAAGGTACCGTGCGATGATTACCGACTTTTTTTTGCCTAAAATGGAAAAATTTGACTTGGTGGACAAGTGGTTTCAACAAAACCTTGCCACACGGCACACGATACCATGGACCTGTTAAGTGGCGAGTTTGGAAAGCAATTAATCTCACGTTTTGGAGCAGTCCATTGGCCGCCAAGATTATGCGATTTTGTCCCACTAGACTATTTTGTGTGGAACGAAGTGAAATCTTTCATATACAGTAACAAGCTACAATTGCAACCCTAGAAGACACCATTACAGTATGCCAAAAGGCACAAGGAATAATATCTTTTAATTTTTGCTGAAATAGATTATATTACGTTCAATTCTCTTGAACAAACAACTTCAAATTGCATCGCCGAAAGAAATTTTAATAAAACCACTCCAGAAATCGTTGTAAGCCAGACAAAAGGAGTAGTTTAGTTCAATAATTTTTTTGATTTTAACAAAAACTTTCCACCAAAAACTCATCCAAGTAGACATTTTCGCGCTGTTACGCTAGATTTGTTTTATGCTTTGTTAAACTTAGACAATCGAGTTCATAGTACTCAAGGAGTATAAAGTTGACCATCTTAGTGTTAAACTCTTATGTAAATATTGCTCACATATATGTATGTATGTACATACATATATATGTGTTGTAGGAACACTTTATAAGTAGGGTTTTTTTTTTGGATTGTCTTAGTTTCGAATTGAAATAAAATACACAAAAAAAAATGTCCAAGTGACCTGAATTTTGGATTTATTCAGTCGATGCCATTAAGCATTTCAATATGATTTTATGCAATAATACAACGAGCGGTGGTTTCCAAGTGCTCCAACGTCGTTGGGTGGTCAAGTTTACGCTATAAGGCAATGTGGTAAGCGTGTTGATGGAGGTTCTTTCTGTTCTCTTATTTCATATCTTTGTAGTTTAAATTTATTTTAGGTAGCATATTTACAATGACACCCATTATCTGGTAGACAAAGTTCGATCCTCCCACGAAAAAAGTTCTGATATTAAGTTTTAGTACAAACAGTTCAAAGTTTTTAAAAATTTTAATATTCAATTAAATCGCTTTCAAGATGTATGTTTTGGAAATAAAAGTAAATTTGGCATTAATTTGGAAGTCAAAACAATACATTTTTTGGTACGAAAATATGTGAATTGAGAGATGTTTTCATCAGCTGTACCGTCAAGGAGACCGACAACATTAAAAAACACTACGGGGGAGCATGCATCGACATTGTGCGTAAAAGATTGGAATGATATTATGACCGCAGTGCAGCTCGAGCGGCAAAGAGATGGAAGGAAGCAATCGCAGCGTATGCCGAACTATGGAAATAAAGTTGAATACCCAGACTTTCAAATGAGTAACATGAACTTTCCGCATTAGAGCGAGACAAATAGAAGACATCGAGAAAGCTGCTTTAAATGCGCCGCTAAAAGGAAAAAAATCTGCATCGAACAGTTTGTCAACAAACAAAATGTTAAGGTATGGCTAAAGCACGTTCCAGCAACAATTCAGATGAATTATGAGGCAACCAAATTTATCGGGAAAAGTGTTGGGAGCCTAGCGTGCAAAAATGGGCTGGCAAACATTTTAGTTCGAAACACTGGGCGATTTTTTAACTAAAGTAATTTTTTATATCAAAAATTTTTAAAAGTTATAGCGCAAGAAGGATTTTACTCATATGAAACTAGCTTAATGGTAATCATAAGCAAATTAAATTGTGCTAACTCCGTTTGTTTTGTCAACGAATATACGCAATTGTATTTAAAATATATTAAAATTTTCAAGACAAAACCCAACAACAGATATATCAAGTCAAATTATGAAAAGTCATTGAACAGCAAAGTGCTGTGATATTAATAATTTAATTTTCCTAAGATTGTAGAACATAAAATTAGCAGACAAATTCCTGCAAAAAGTAACTGACGCCTTATTCCATCATTTAGCTTCGCTCCTGCTACTGTTGCTGATATCGCGATATGTCGTTAACGTTCAGGCACTTTTGACAATTTGTCGCCAAAAACTTTCACTTTCAGCTTTGCTGCTGATAAACTAATCCTATTTTCATGCAGTCACACTCACACACATGCCATATTATTGGTTTATAATGATCCAGCGAGAATACAAAGTATAGGTGACCATTTTGAAACTATGCTGACAATTGATATATTTTCATTTATTAGCTTTGCTTATGAACAACATAGAGCATTGCCTTCTTAAGGAGAAAATTTTTAAATGTTTTGTGTATTGGGTAATATTATTAGCACTTTAAGATAACAACTCATTTCAAATAAAATTGTAGACAAACAGACCCTGAAAATTATATTTTTATTATATTTTGAAAATATATTGAAGACAAAATGTCCCAAACGAAAAAAAAAAAAAAAAATAACAGAATGTGTTAATTTTACAACGATTATTGAAAATCGAATTATTTAACATGTAAGTTTTTTCCCTTCGGCATTGCTCTAATTGGGACACTGTTAAGAATTGCAAAATTAATTGAAATTTATGTTAAAATCAATATTGATTATATGGAATTAGTGAAAAGTTTTTGAAAAAGCAAATCTGACTGTCTCACAGAATGTAACATATATTTCAAAAGGTATTTTGAAATGGACACTGAGGATATTTTCTAGCTCAAGTTTTTGAGAGCAGCGAAAACAAAACTAAGTTTTTGAGAAAAAAATTTCAGAAAAACAGCCTGCCTAAATCAATAGATCCGGGCCCTTCCCCAAACCAGTCACTGCAGTTTACCGTGTTCAATCATTTTTAACGTACAGAACGTAGTGCGGCACGAAATGAAAGATAAAGAAAATTATACGTGTACCCATTCATTCTTGATCTTTTGAGTTGATCATGCCTTGTCCGAAAAAAATAAGTTTTTTAAATTTGGCAGACAGGTAACTTTTTCAATAGTATTCCGTAGTATTGAAAATGGTGAACTGGTTAACGGAAATGAATATCGCGAATACTAGAAAAAAGCTAGAAACGCTGTACTGAGAGAGTTATTCAAGGTAACTCAGAAAAATTTGTGGTGCTGGCTTGTCACATTTTGAAAAAGTGTTGTGCACAGAATTATTCAAAATGGTTTCCAAAATAATGAGACCAAAAATTGGTATATTTATACGCTCATACCAAGAATCTCAATTGTAGAGTAATCTAGGAGCAACCCAAGTGATGTTATTAATAAAATAAAGTATACTGCTCTAACAATAGAAAATTTTAAAAATTGCGCCATAATTTAAGTCACTTTATCACAAATTCCAACCAGGTGGTATGTATACCCAATATATATTGCATATCTCTCGTAACATTTTCCGCTACATTTTCCACAACAAGTTGAGCACCTGAAAAATTGCTTGCCTCTAGGCTTTTCAAATAACTGGCGCTCAGTATATTTTGGTACGCTTGACTTGTATCCAGACAAAAGCAGTAACAAAAAAATATATTGAAAACGAAAACAAAAATTTATACCATTTATGCAGGTACTACATACACAATATCTACACTCAAAATAATATTTTCTCGAAAAGTGAGAAAATAGAAACTAACAGTGAGAAAAACGTTAATTACTTTAATCTGAAGAAAACTGATCTTAAAATGTAAGCTGTGATTTTTTCATATTTAGAGAATAAAAATATGTTAATTCGTTTTTTCATAATATTGGAAAAAATGTAGTGCAACATGGGATCGACATAAGCCGATACGATTAACGTAAGGTCATAAACTAAACAAATACTACCAACAAAAAAATAAAGAGTCGGAAAGATCAAGGTCAAGCTTTTCTTATTTTGGCTTCTACACGATATTTCTGCCAAACTTATTGAGAAAATCACAATTATTATTTCTATGAAAAACCTTGAGTTCAGATTTACTAGTTGGAACGTTATCCAGAAATGTAAAAAATTTATCTTCATATGATCTCACATCCCAAATTTTTATAAGTAACGCACATTGTAAAAAAATTGTCTCTTTGCTGATGGGAATTTTCTCATCTCAGTTTATAAATTAAAAGACTTTCTAGTTTTTGGTCCTTATTTACTCTACAAATTGTATATAGCTTTCAATACAAACGATAAATTTTATTAATGTTCAAAATCTTTAAGTGATTTATACTTTTAACATTTATATCTGGCTGACGTTGCACTAGCCCTGCTATCATCACCAGCACCGTACTCATCACTGTACTGGGCCGTGTTTTCCTGAAACCTTTTACAGACAATAACGAAACAAATAATTTAAAAAAAAAATCAACCAAATCTGTCATGCCATTAGTGAGTTATGTGGACTCGAACGAACCGCATTTCATTTTTCTATATAAAGATGGATAGAGCAAAGTTTACTTAAATATTGATGCTGTTTTTTCCGCAGTGTACAACGATGTTACGCATTCTGACACCACAGCAAATAAGGAATTTTGTATAAAAAGTTTTGTCAAACTTTTCTCCCGCTTTGTTGCAGCAGAATCTACTGTGTGGCTTATTGGCTTTTTGCGGTAGCTTCCACAATGTAGGCTATCCAAATACGACTTGAATGTTGAAAATTTCGTGCCTAAAAATGTTTTATAACTTTTTGATTGTCTTTGTGAAAATTTTCCTAAATGGTTTTAAAGTTTTTTTCCCATACCACTACCTTGTGGCATACTATTCCCATACAATTTATTTATTCCTTTTGACAAACATTTGGTGTAGGAAGGGGCGCATGTTTTCATCTGTTTTTCTTAGATTGTTGAAGCGTAAATATTAAGACTTTCTGTTCAATTTTGCATAATATATTTTGAATTTGTTCTATTTTGCTGTTGTGTTTATTTTGCGATATGTAGCTACACTGTTCAATATGAAGTTTCTAATCTGATTTTTGAACATAAACTTTTCTACATCCCGAGGTGTGTTAAATATACTGTCATGATAATAATAATAATAATATATTTGTGAAGTAATCTTTGTAAAGTAAATTTTGATATTAACTGTAAAAGGTATAATATTTTCGTGGTTTGTTAAAAAAAGAAACAAAATCTTCTTCCAGCATTTGTAAATGTGATTTAAAGGTTTTCCATTATTTTTCCATTTGTGATATAAAATTTTGCAAAAAAATCATATTAAATTGGGTTGCTTAGCGTGTCTGCTTTAGATTTTTTTTTTTTTTAAGGTAAGAAGTATGCACAAAGTAAAAAATTTTGCGGTTTTTACCAAGAAAAAATTAGTTGGTATTTGTTAATATTCCACTTACTCAAAATATCACTGTAGGCTTTGTTATAATAACCAAATTGCATTTAAACGAAACAAATATTTGTAAGCTTTACAGGCACAATGTTATCTTGTAGGATAAAAAAAACTGCATGGATCTGCATATCCACTTTTCGAAGACAGTGGCGTAACCAGAGGTTCATGGGGTTAGATCACCTTTGGGTGAAAGATTAATTAACTAAAATTAATGCTTAATAGATTTGCTTAATAATTTTAGCTGAAATATGTACGATTATAAAATCTTTTTAGCTGGTGCGAATTTTAAAAACCTTTGCCCGATTTTTGGTGTTATTTGCCATTAACCTTCAATTTTATTTGCACTTTTTGAATGACCAATATGTTCCTTTTGTAATTATGCCGCATGGTAATAATTTTGTAAAAAAGCGCGCTTACTTTACCTGCGAGATATACATAAGTCGGCTGAAAAAGATTGACTTCCCTTTCAGAAACATTGAAACAAAACTCATAATTCAAGCCGTATATTACATATTTTTTAAAATTTATTTGAAATTCAGCGTTTGCTTGGTCTCCTATCATTTTAATAACATTCATTGGAAGCCATAAAAGAAGTCATTGCCACTGTGTGGCAACATTCATTTCCTAACTTCAATTTAAGCTCCGTGTTCACATTTGCCAAAGGAAAACATTGAAAAAATGTGATTTTATCACACCGGAAATAGAATTTAAACGAAACCGTGCTTGTGCCCTAAATGTCGATAAATTATTTAAATAACAAATTTCTTTTAGAAGTAAACTGTTTTTTTCAACAAATCAGACAAAGTGTCCCTTAAAAAATCATGTATAAAATATTTGTGTCACTACTAAAGCATAGGGAATATTGCGTTTCGGATGTGATCCATGCACGCCCACATTTGTTCAACATTTTGTTGCATTACTCTGTGTCTCTATACTTAGAATGATAACAAGATAAAGCGCATTTTACTTAATGATTGTCCAATGTCCGTTCACTTTATTTAGATTTACATACATAGGGCATGCCATGCCAAATCGGACACCAGTTTGCTTTTGAATCTGTGATTTTTATTATTTTTTTGTTTTAGAAACTTTCACACAGGTTTCTTCTTTCAGAAGTTTTATTTTTACGCATCTTTAAAAAAACAATCGAACAATTTTTTCGAACGATGTTTTTATGATATTTTAAATAATAATCCTAATTTTTAACAATGTAAAAACTGATCGACTTTTATAAAAATATTTTGTAAAAATTTGTTATTAATACGATTAGAAATATTTTGCCATACTTATCCAAAATGCCGCGTCTGGATATTTGTCAGCATTTAAAAAATCAATAGGTTAAAAACGATAGTTTTCAAAAATTAATATATCTCTTAACCAGTACTAAAAGAAATATCAAAAAATCAGAGATGCAATATCAAAATGGCTTCAGATTTTGCATGAAATGCTCAATCTATATAAAGATATAAGATGTTTCAGTATTTTTTTGTGCCACGACTTTTGCTCGAATCTGCTTACATTTTGTTAATATTTGTATTTATTAAAAAAAGATACCTCGTGTCCGTAACCATTTAAAATTAGCTCAAGCTATGGATCATATTTTGAAACCAATATCTCAAAAACAAAAAAAAATATTGCACGTGCATGGGACGAAATTGCTGGAATTTGTTAATCACTTCTTGATTTTATGTTTGAGATTAGAAAATATAAAAATTTAATTCGTCAATTGTTGTTTACTTTTTTGTGACAATGGAATATTTTTGAATATAAATTACATTTGAAGTTGTTTATTTTTGCGGCAACTAAAATTTTTAGAGCATAGTGAATTTTTCAAACGATTTTTCTTTTTAAAATCTGAGACGTCTATTCAAAAGCATCTTTTTGTGAAAATTTTGGGTTAAGACCCCTCTCTCCTAATCTTACAAAATTATGATAATTTATATTTAAATTTCTAAACAGTACGAAATGTTATTCGGAAAATATTCTTCTACTTTTCATCGTTTACAAAAAGTAAACAACTACAAGCAAATTTCACATTCGAATGTGTTTCATCGTCACATGGAAATATATGCAAATATTGTAGCATAGTTTTTAGGAAATATTTTGATATAGTGAAAAGAGCTTTGTGGAATTAAAAATTTCAATAATTCTCATAAAAATTTTGTGGGAATCGTAACTCTAGTAAAAATAATGTTAATTCAACTAAACATTTTTCAATGAGTTATAGACCCTTAATGATTTTTTATCAGTAAAAGCAAAATTTTCTGTTAAGTCTCATCAAATTTAATTGATGCAATTTTTCATGGTTTTTTTGGTTTTCAAGCGAAATTCTATTAGCACTTGTTTCAATCAAGAGAATCGCAGGCACTCAAACGACTCACAACTTTTAGGATTAGTGTCGCACTGCAGCCAAAACGAATGTAAAGAACTGACATTTATAACATCCAGGAAAACTTTTTTAGAGGAGTATCTGTAGACAATGATATTCAGTGCAATTGAAACCTCAAGGACACTTTCAAATATGCGTATATTGCATAGCAACTTCCAAATAAGTTGGCCAGTGACTTTATTGAGTCTTTTCAATGAGTTGCTATAGTCAAATTTCTTTTGCGTACAATTGCATTAATCAACTTTTATGGAATGTGCTTTACTCGCATGTTACCAAGTAGTATAATGTTGAAGAAGGACCAACTTTTCAGTACAAATGTAATGTTAAGTAAACCATTTAATTACTTGGCAAGTGGGACAAAAAATAAACAACGTAATGTGTTGGGTTTACTTTAACAAACTTGTTGCGTGCTAAAATGTTGACTCCGTAAACTGACTCCGTTGTAATTTTGTACATGGCAAAAAAATAGTCCTACGTTTTTTGTAAAATATATCTTAGAAATTAAGCATACTCCCGCAGGTGCCATATCGATACTTTCACTTTTCGAATCTTAAACAGTTACATTTCGGAGAACAGAGACATACTATGAAAAACTATTAATTAAAGTACAAGAAAACATTCTCTGTGTATTTTTATTTGAAAAACTGCATGCGTTTGTTATTGCCAATTTACGCGTGTTGCCTTTAGCCTCAATTTCATATTAACAAAGAAGCGAAAAAGTAAGAAATGAACAGAGACCTTATCGGTGCTTTACACATTTGCCTTTCATAATTAATCAAATTTTGGCACAACCTTCATTCTGATGGAGCTACTTAAGTCTCCTTAGGTAGGCAACCAGCATCGCTCACCTTCAACGGCAACTTGGCGCCATCAACGCCACCAATTCACCACTCATTAATAATTCAATCAACAATTTGCGCCGCTTCCACAGCAATTGCTGCTAAGGATTCGCCACTAAAATATACTTCTTGTTGGCAAGACAAACACGCGTGCAATAACTTCGTCGCGCCCCCCTCCTTCAACCCTACGATGTATACATGCGTAAGAGTTGCTTAGCTACGTGTTTAAATTTTTAAGGTACGATTTCATCTGTCTACTATGCTATGAGTGGCATCTTATGGATGCTATCTTCTTCACCATCCATTGTCTTTGGATGGCATCAGGTTTGCTTGAGTTGTTCGGCCTGAGTGAGTAGCAACACTTAAGCCGAACAACACCAATAGCAGACGCTCATTTCGATTTACATCGTTTGCTATTATTTAGAGGCATAGGGATGATAATTATCTGTGTACTTTTTTTTGTTTTGAGCTACTTTTAAAGAGATGCAAAAGTGTTGATGATGATGATGTATCTACGGATTACAAATGAGAAGTTAATCATTGATATAGATAGTTCTGACATTAAAACCGTATATATGTAGTACAAAAAGAATGAGCTTGAGATCCCAGATATTACGAAAAATGGTCGGTTGGGAACAAATTCAATAAAAAGGTAAGCATCGTTCGAGGATATTGAATTATATCACAGGCGAAATGCTATCCATAGGTTTAATATTAAATAAATAATGACAGCTAATTACAAATTTGGGGTGCGTCACTGATTTGAAGGAAATAATCGCAATTGCATTCAATATCTAAATATTTCCAGCAGATACTTTTCAGTTCATCAAAGCATAAGTTACAAATAATTACATGATTTGGAGATGATTACCAAGTGAATGTTTGCCACAAAGAAATATTTTTTATTTATTACTAAATATATGACTGATCCAATAATATTAATCAATTCAGCGGTATGTGCGAAATGTTAACCTGTATCAAATATTTATTTCGCATGTATCAAATATTTGTTAATTATAAGTAAATCTCGATATATGGTAACAAAATTCAAAAATTTTATTGCGAAGTACTCAACTTTTTAATGCCTAAAAATATAGTGCCCAAAATTTCTCATTTCTTTAACAAAACCGTAGGAACTTTCGCTTATTTAGCAGCAAAAACTTCAATGGCTTAAAACTATGAACGGAAAGTATTGACTTACACTTGCAAAAAGAAATAGCCGGATACGTTTGGGCAGAGTAAAATTCAGCCATTCTAATGATATCATCCCTGACATTACCTTTTTAATCATTTTCCGCCTAACTTTCTCTCTAACGCCGTTCATTTCCTTCAACCTCTCCAACCACCAGGAGTCAGTCGTATTCGTCGCTCAATAAAGGTTCATTTAATTTAATGACTTGAAATTGATTTCGTTGCTGCATCCATAAACGCGGCAAAAGAAAATCGTTGAAACGTGCCGTTTGCCACGAAATTTGATGTTGTTGTTGTTGGTGTTGTTATGTTCCTGTTCCTGTTCTCGTTGTCGTTGCCACTGCCAATGTAGCTATTCTAGCACCGCCGTTGCTGGTTGATGATGGTATTTTATGTGAAATCTTGAAAAAAAATTTGCAGGAGCAAGTTTTTGATTACCTATTAAAATTAAGGTGTAATGAAATTTAATTTTTGTGGCATACTTTTAGGAATAATTAAAATGCCTCTCTCGAAAAGTAAATAAGATTCTTGATGGAAATTTGATATCAGCAAATTGCGTTCTACTACTTAACCAAGCGAGCAGGCAAGTTGTTAGAATCCAAATTAAATGTTAAGTTAAAATCGTTCTTGTTAGCTTCCTTGACATTAAAAGTTCATAGTTAAATTTTATTTTAACATGAAGCGGACTAATAAAGGCAAGTGAAATTCGATTTAAATTTCTATTATTGTACTTTGGTGAATTCGTAATTACTAATAAATTATGTCTTATTAGAGAAATAAAAATTTTGAAATTAATTTAACTTTATTTGGTAATAGCAATTTTGATTGTGGCATTTAGGGCTCATTAGTACTAGAGCTTTCGATTTGTAACTGAACTTCACGTGCCATATGTTTGACTGGAAATGCTTATGTAGACGTGAATATGTGCAAATTCGTCCAACAGTAGTTTTACACAGAGAACGTGTTTTCTCTATATGGACTGTTCAAAGAAACATTAAAAAATTTATCCAATATGAGGTAGTATACATAAGTGTACCTTAGGTCCATTTGATTAAAAAATTACAATAACGGATTTCAAGCAAGCCATTTCTTTTTAGGTCAATTTTAGAAAATAAAAAATTTCATCTAATGATGGGAAAAAATTGAAACGGACTCATGATAAATAGTTTTTGCTTTTTTCCGAAACATTTTGCCGATAACGATAACGAGATAATATCAAAAAAATTATTTCTCGTACGACCGAGGATGAGAACGAGAAGGGTTTGGCCGATATCTCGTTCTCGGCGATAATGTTATATTTATCGTACGATAGGCACGACGAGAACGAAATTTAGCCAGAATTTCCAGTATACAAAAACACTTAAAGCGCAATATCGTGGCACTTATATTAGCAGACGTTTTGAAATTCGGCGCTAAGATGTACATTGTCTATGTTAAGTACCTCACGAAATCTGAACGAGATTAGACAAAGGGTGAGTGACAGCTTTATAGAACAAAATTACTTGAAGCGCCATACCTTGGAATCTATCGTAGCAACAGTTGTGAAACCTGATACGTAAATGAAAATTGTTTGTGTCAAGCATCTCGATACACATAAACAGGGTTGGGTAATGCGTCATAGCTCCTCCCATTCAACAAAATCCCTTACGTTGATATTCTTGGAACTTATGCCAAGTTGTGAAATTTCGTACATGAACCCAATTGTCTGCAGTAAAGACTGCGTAAAATGTAGACAGTGCGCGGGCCAGCCACTGGCTTAGCTAGTTTTATATATAAAATATATAATTGTGAACGAGAATAACCGAGAATTAACGGTGATAATGAATGAGAATGAGACCATAACAAAACATATCATAAATTTCTCGCACGAGAACGAGTACGAGACGATGAGCTTGGCGCCACTACTAGTACGATACGATAATTTTTGAAATATCATATCGTTCTCGCATTGGTGAAGCACTAATAACATATATTACAATCAGTTTACAATACTAGGGTACTTTTCAAAGCACGAAATCATTAAAGCGTCAATTTTATCAATTCCAGTAAAGTTTAATTTTAAATGTTAACTGCTAAGTTTGTTTTAACAATTGAAAATTCAAAAGTATTAAGGCTTATTCTGAGTATCACGTGAACCACATTTCATCCGAAACTGTTTGCTTCTCAGTTTTCGCCTAGCAAGAGTTTAAAGTGAATCCTTTCGCCTACCACTTTTCGCCAATAATAAGATTCAGGCGAAAAGTTTGCATTTTCAGAAATATCTGCCCCTATTTCGGGCGAAATTTAATGCTATTTATGTTTACTTGTTTTTTTGTAGGCGGACAAGGAAAACAACAAAATATAATTAATTTATTTTTAAACAAGAAAAGTATAAATTAATTATTTGATGCATTTATTTTAAGAATAAAACGTTGAACAAAAGTCAAAGTAATTTGTTGCTTGACAGGATGTCAGAAAAACCAGACGTCGCTAGAGGCTTTGTCAGGGAAAGCAGAGAAAAAGTGACCTAATTTTTGACCCAGCTCACATTAGAGTTGAAAAGTGTGGGCATACCAGTAAATAGCGAATGCGAGTGAATTAAGGTACAAACTTTGTTTATCTTATGTATCGCCGTTTCAAGGGAATATATTTTATAATTAGAATTCATCGGAACATAGCTGAAACGCCTGCTCGTTGCTGCATCATTTTCAAGACCGACATCTGTATAATTCATTGGATTTATTAATATTTTTTTTCTATTTCACAGCTAACTATAAAAATATTTTGATATATTTCTTAAAAGCTGCAGTTTGTCAAAGTTTTTAATATATTTTTTCACAGCAGTCAAAATTCACGCTTCTTTATCAAAAGGAAAGGGGAATCTTATTCACGTGAAACTCACAATATCTAATTAAATTTCCATTGTTTTCCATTGAAACTCGGGATAAGGCCCATTATTTTTTTTTTTTTGCAAAAAAAAATATTAGAATAAGAATTTTCTCACAGGTTTTATTGTTTACCTAATAAAAAAAACTCATTTTGCTAGGGTTTTCAGTGAAAGTGAGAACTTTTCAGTAAATAAAAATAAAAGAAAATAATAGATTTCTGATTATGCTAGGGTTTTCGGCATGTGAAAGTGAGAAACTTTTAATGTAGTAAATAAAAATAATTAGATACATGTATATATATGTATGTATTTTTGATTTTGCGGAAGCGAGGACCCTTTTTTTGTTTTAGTACATCCCATTTTTTCTCAGTTCAAGAAAACCTATCCATAAAAAAGTGTCATCAACTTTTTCCAGCTCCGCGTTTTTATGGCAAATATCTTCTCACGTTAGTATATATCCACAATGTTCCATTCTACACCTGACTTTGAACGTGTACACCCAAGTTTGTGATAATGCGTATAATACTAACTACTGAAAAACCATGGCATGTGAAAACTGATCATCATTTTGTTAATTATTGTAGTAAATCATAACTATTGGTGGGGATCAAAATAAAAATTAGTTAAGTAGGTAGGCGGGAACTGATCTCTTTGGTCCGGGTACCAAATCTTTACGGTATGCTACTGCATACTAATAAAAGATTATATGGAAATTGCTTTAAAGAACTTCAACATTACACAAATTTGTAGAATTAATATTTTTAACGTCAATGTTCTGCAAAATTATATATTCACTAAAGCAAAATTTTTTCTGCAAATTCCATTGTCAGTTCGGAAAGAATCTACTGCAAAATAAACAGCTTATAATAATAATTTTATTTTCAAAACAGCAAGCAATCACAGAATCCCGTTAGAAATGAAGTTAGCTTTCCATAGATCTCCCAACGTTTATTTAAATATACAAACTATCAAATATCAACAGCCTGCAGATTTAGTTGGTTAACAACAGGAGCGGATTTATTCGATTTCAGCTTTATTGGCACTTTGACCTTAGGATGCCAAAAAAAAGTCAAACTGTCAGATTCGGTTAAGGAGCGCAAATGGAAAATAATAACATATTTAAAGTGTTAAGCCACACTGGCCACTTTTAATTAATGCAATAATTACTTTTTGGCCAGGTCAAAAATTAAACCAGTTCATTTTGTTTTAGACGAAATGTCATTTACACTACCGGAAAATTTTTCGTTTGGTGGGCTCACGAATTTATTCCGTGTTTTGGAATTAGAACGTCTCTTGTGTTATCGCATACATTACTCGTAATAAGATTTCTCAATGGATATACAAAAAAATGTAATAGTCCATATTTTTCGATATTTTCAGTCAAAAATCTAAGATTCAATATAAATTTTTCGTTTTTAAATGAACTGGTTATTAAGTATCTATCCCAAGGCACTGAAAACTAAAAGGGAATGAAACCACACAGAACTAGATATTTTAGGAATTTTTCAGGTCCCATTTTATCAATTGGCATACAAATATTCCATCACTGCTTTGCGGTGCAACACCAACATTTTTCTAACACAGCACCAAAATCAAATACCACTTGAAATTCCAACTTGAGTCAACTAAATTTGAATGGTTTGTTAACTTTGCCAATACATCCACAGATCCATACATACACACATACATATGTAGTTACTACTTCTAGGGTAGAGTTTTGTCTGCTACGAAGGTGCAGCATGGTGCCTTACGGCGACCACTGACTGACTGACTAACTAACTGACTAGTTGAATGCTTTGTAGCTGCCTGAACAATTTTTCATTCCGTTTATGAATAATTCATTTGGTACGGTTCGATAATTTACTTAATAAATATTCTGTTCGAAAGTTGTCTTCTTCCATGCGACACGCCTATATTTGTTTGTTTGCAATACTCATACAACTGCGTTGCTATATTTGTGTATGGCACGCATTATCCCAACTGGTAGCAAACACTTAAGTGAAGGCACTGGTCGATATGTTCTTGTATTTATGTACTACCGACAAATGCAAAATGCTTGGTAATAAGTTTTAATGTGTGCAGTTTAAATTTGAATATAAATCGATTCCTTAGCAGTGGTTTCTTCTTTGATGTCCTGTGAACATGGCTTTATCAGCATCTGAATTTCTTGGTTAGAAGTCGCATAAGCTTTAGAGTTTATATTTGATGCTGCCAAATACAAAGAATATTTAAGTGTGCGAGTTCTAAGCTCACACAAACAATTAAAGTATCTTGATAAACTTTAAAAGAATTGGTAATTTTTTTATGGTTATTTGAAAAAAACTGGGGTAGAAAATAAAACTTTGAAACAAAATTGAACCCAACACTAGCAGAAGCAAAGAATATATGTACATATATCTTAATATTATAGCTTACTTGTTGAGGTCCTTCCTTAGATATGTACATTAAGGTGATTGAGAAAAATTGAAAATGTAATTTATCCAAAATATATTTCCTCCACAGCCGGAATGTTTTATCCAGATTTCTTAAGTAGATTCTAGCTTAAACCGAAATTCCATTTCAATTTAGGGAAAAGAGTATTGGTAGAAGGTACATGAACCCCCTTAAGGGTTGAGATTTGTTTAGTTTGTCCTGAGTATGCTCATTAAATCAAACTTGAAGCAAAAATTAGAAAGAAAAATATTATTCATACTTTTTTTTATATCAAGTCACTATAAAGGAATTTCCACGCTCTCGGATTAGCCTTGTTTATAAAATTTGGCTTGATTTGGCATAAATAAACCTCATTTGCAGATTAATATCAGAAAAAAAAGAAACATTGGATTTTTCTTGATTATTTTTGAAGTTATCGCAAAAAGAACCGTCTAAAAGGGGTGTTTTCTTAAAATTTACTGTTGATGTTACAAATATTTTAGGATATTGGGACCTCGATATTTATAATCAGTGACCCAAAAACATTTATACAGAGATTTTAAAATCAGTTTTCAACAATCGCACTATCACTAGTCTTAAAGGCTAATGTGGGTTTGAGCGACCTTTAGAATATACTTAAAAAATCCGAAAAACTACTAGAAGGAAAATGATTTTTTCCCTTTTCCGTGATCTTAAATATTAGGAACTCCCAATTTTTTTTCAACTCTGCTAGTACTACTCCGAATATTAATAAATTTATTAAATATTTATGGTTTTTAAGAAGTTTATAGTTTGTACGAGGAAGGCTTGGAGAAGAATATCATTCTGACAGCATTGTTCCGACAGTTAAACATCTCACATCTATGACTGAACTATGTACACATATTATTAGTGTATCTACATACGTATGTACATTCATATTATACCTTTAGAGCTCGAAGGTGCCACGTTTAGTCCCTCACATTACTATTTCTTCTTTGATATATAAAAGAGCATCCAAACCAAGTATTTTTTATTCATCTCCATAACTTTTAATTTTGCTACCAAATCATTGACAAAATTGAATCTGAGCGGAAACTGTACCATTTATGTTGAGTATTAAAGAATTACTAGCTAAAGTTAGTGATTGGGGGCTATATGAGGTCAAAAGTCTACATGGATAAGCCGGTTACGATTGAGGAATTGTAAGCCAACACTACTCTCGTCATTTTTTTTTTGAAAATAAGTACCTCTAAGTGAATTATGCTAAGTATGTTATGAAATAATTTTAGAAATTTCTGAAAATGGACTTAGGTAGTTTTAAATTTTCGATATCGCATAACTGTTATATTGAAATGTTAACACACACTAAATAAAAACTCCTGAAGTACTTACAAATTGGCTTTGTTGTGTATAATCCAAGATATAAAATTATTATCCAAAGTGTATCCATTGCTGTGATGGTTTTTAGGGTATTTATTTATTCTATTTTCAACACTATTTTTCAATTTTTTTTTTTTTTTTGTTATTTTTTGAACCAAATACAATAGGAATTCACAAACTTACGCACACACATTAATATTTCACTTATCCAAGTATTTATATTTAAATGATTATCTTCACGGGTTACTCAAAAAACAGCAAGTAAAAAAAGTTGCGTCACATGACATTTTCATTAGGTTTGGAGATTTTTTAAGCAATAGCAGTAGTAATATCGGTGGATAGCGCGTTGTGCTTTAAATTCTTTTAAAGGTTAAGCGCATTTTGGTATATCTAAGATAAGGAAATTCATTCTAAAATAATATCTCTAAAACTTTTTTTCATAGAAATAATTTTGCTGCTTCCAAGTTATTGGCACTTAGTATATGTTGACATGTAATTTAATGCCAAACCAAACTTTAGACATTTATTTTTCGTATACTATTATTATTTTTTCACTGTGTTAATAATTCTTACACTGAGAAAAAAGTGCTTCGTTTTTTTTACATGATTCAAAAATTTGCTCAAAATAACTTTTCAATTTTTTATGTTTATAATATTTCGCACAGTGTCGTAAAAAAACAAAACATCAAACATTAAAACCAACGCTTTTCACTACAAAAAAAAACACTTTCCTCAATTCTCATTCATTCAAGTGTTAGAGCCTCACGCCAGTGCTGCGAAAATTTCACTTAAATCTCAAGTGTAGTAAATAGGAAAACAAACACACACGTACACACACTTAGACGAAATTCCGACCGGATTTTACCCCCCTCTGATTGCAAAAAGACTTAAGGAAAACGTCGTTTTTCCCTTAATTTCCGTCAATCGCTGTCATTTGCTATTTTTCTTTTTTAATTTTTCGACAACAACACGAAATACCGTAGAAGTTTCTGAATTTTGGGAATTGTTTTTTTTTTTTTTGTTTTTATTTAACGTCACGTCACTCACTATTTAAACTGTTAATTTACATGCGCGCACTTGTTGTGCCCGTCTAAAGCGTTTATCCTAGACTGCTGGCTCAAGACCCGTTTCGGGAAAGTTGACAACGAATTTGTAGCAGCTTTAGGAGCCCACATCAATTCAATCGGCCACCCACCAACCTCCTACAGATAAAGCAACACTGTCGTTACGCTGTCGACGATGGTAGCGGTGATTACGGGCAGAGAAAAAAAACAACAACGCATTCTACCGCAAGTGTCCCAAAAATTTTTTGGAAGCCGCCCGCACAAAAGGAGCGGCTTCTTAATTCCAGTTTATTGGAAAGAGAGTGCAAAAATAGAGCGTAAGCTTTCTCAAAAGCTTATTTGTTGCTTCTACTTGAAAGTGTGTGACTTTGTTTGTGTTTTTTATTTTTTTTTTTCTTTTACCTTGTACTGCAACAGTTGTTGCTTGTTGTCCTCTTTGCAAAGGAGCAACAATTTCTTTCCAAGTATTTGTGCTGGGTCAAAGTTTGCTCTTGGAATTTATTTTGTACCGTTTGGCTCAGTATTATTTTTGTTTTTGTTTAATTTAGCTCTCACTGGATTTCACATATTTTACTCAGTTGGCATGCGTATTGACCCGTGGTGAAGCAACAGGCGGCGCTTGTTGTCATTGTTGGTTTTTATTTTTAATTGTTACTTTTCTTCTTTCGACCTGATTGTGAGTGCGACAATGTTATTTTTTTTCGCTTTAAATTGTTTATCTTTTTCATTTAAAGCCGTTTGGCAAAGAACAACTTTACATTGCATCGGCGACTGATGTGAATAAAAGAACATGCGAATAGAGGAAAACTTTCTCATAAAATATTATTCGGTAAAGATTATGCTTTAATTTTCAATTAAATAATGTACACTCTAAACGAACTGAGTACATAGAAATTGTGTTACACTCTATGGAACTTATTAGTAAAAAGTAGTTCCCATATTGTGAGAACTTTAAGCCCAAATAACGGCAGTAGCAGTTTTTGAAATCACCTGTCTTTTTCTTAGAGCACACTGCTTGCTATGAGGTCAGGGTTACCAAGTGACCGCGATTGACCCGGCCAATCCGGAATCTTATGTCAAAGATGAGGGCTGTGCGAATTAAAAAATTTCTTAAATAGGAATAAAAATAAAGCTCAAGTTTTTCCCACACAAAAATTTTACTTTTTGTTATTTAAGGGAAAATATTTCTTTTTTTTTAGATGGGCCAGTATTGCTTCTCTACAATTTGTTAGCCCTGTATGAAATAAAGTATGATAAAGCAGTGGCAACTTGCAGCGCTGCTCGGGTTAGCTCTTATTCTAAGTTCTATGCCATCTTGCATCACATAAAAATTAAGAGTTGTTTGTTTTGACAATTGTTTCGTTTGTTTGATTTCAAAAATTAGCAAAAAATTAGCTGAATTCGTTCGGAAAAATACTATATACTGATGGAAAATACGGAAATCAAGTTTTAAAAGACAAAAAAAAGAAATTTTCTTTAAAACTAACAATAAAAAACTCAAAAAAAAACCCATTTTTTTTTTGGCACTCCGGTTGGCTTTAATCTAAAAAAAAAATTGTACCAGTGTGGAGGAACCTAGCTTTGACATGAAATTCGGGTCAATCTTGGATACTTGGTAACCTTGTTAGTAGGTACAGCATGGGCTACTTGGGATCTTTGATTCCAAATGTAACACATTATCCTCAATCATGTTTAGATTTCAAGATGTATGAGGTTGAAGGTTTGAAAACCCTATAATATGATATTTATTATGAGGACTTTTACTAAAGAAATTATTGTTAGGATTTTCAATATCTATTTCAGAATACTTCAGACATATGCTCACTAAAAGTTATCAATTTAAATAGATTTATTCCAGGAAAAATACACATTAACATTGAATTTCGTGAAAGATTATCCCCATGTGAAAAAATCGATTATAAGTTTCTTCATATGATTAAATTGTTAAAGGTATCGTAGCCTGGGGTGGAGTGATTGTGGCCGTCACCCAAGGCGTGAACGATTGGGGGATTGCAAAATGATTCACGTTATATTCAATGAAACATTTGTAAAATTAGTTTTTCACCCCACTGCAAATATTCATGCAACGCCACTGACAATAAAATGTATGTTGAAAATATGTTACACAATTGTGCTTGGAAAATGTCAATCTTCAAATTTGACTATAAATTCTGTATCGCTAACTAGCAGCTAATAAACTTGTTACCTACTCGAATACTCGATACAACTTTATAGGAACCGTACGGCATATCCTAGATAAAATAACGAGCACAACTCATTGTTTGTGAAAAGCATAAAGGCAACACATAAATTACGTGCAACTTGTAATAAAATTTGTCTGTGAGATAATGTAATTTATTTAAAATAAATGAGGATGTTCGCACAAACGAGGTGGTTACAAGCAGCTATTAGAAGTTTATGGGGTGGTTGATTTGTGTACCTACGCGGCGGAGGCGTTTGCCAGCGAAGGCACAGCATGCCACCGTTGCTAACTTCCAAGATTTATGATACTTTTGTCAATCACAAACTCATCAGCGGCGGCAGATAATTTACAGAAATTACATTGAATTTTTGGAATTTAATCATGACACCGAGAAACGACCGAACGGAATGTAACGTAACGCACCTCCCAGCGCATCCAGTTATGATAAGCGCTTTTGTAACTGCGGTTTTATTATCATTTAAATGTGACTTGAGGCATGTTTTTGCAGCTTGTGATTGATAGCGATGTGAATTTGCAAAATGAACATTTAATTTAATTTTAAAATCCACTTTCTTCATCTTCGAGATGGTTGAGACTCATTGAAATTTCAGTGGAAGAAGTTTAATAAAGATTGAGTTATCTTAATAATTGTATATGGATGTTTTTAATAGGTTTTTATTACTCATTTTATCACATTGTTTTCATAGGTCGTATGTATTCAATGGCCAAGTTGAAAAATAAAATCAATTGATTCAAAATGACTAGATATAAGTTGAATGAACTAAGTTGAACCCTTCAAAATCTTGAATGCTTCAAAATAGCTTTCATCATTACACACATTATCACCTAAACAAATTGATTAATTCTGCCAACAGATTTCGTAGACAGATTAATTAGCTGACAACCAAAAATGTTGTCATCATCATAGCTCCTTCGACTGCCAGTGTGTCACTTAAGCTCCCATCTTTCAGCACAAACTATGCCACATTAAATTCGCCTTATAGTGACAACTATCCTCCACATTTCTAGGAAAACATTTCCCCCACAATTTTTTGTTTCTGATTCAAAACACCAAATTAACCGCTTAATTAAGTTGATGTTTCGATTTATATACTGTAGATTTAGTCAAATTGCAAATTTTACAACGCATGAGTTGAGTTGACTTATTGAATGAACCGCATCAAGATAATAAACATAGCAATAAAATCAATAATTTTACACTCTGAAAATTTAGCTACAAGTGAAACACCGTCATATAAGTCAGTCAAAGAATAGAACTGCTTTAATCTATTTTTCCCAGTGTAACAATAGCAAAATAAAAAGCCACAAAAATGTTGAATCAGAGTTTGAAAGGATATTCGCCACAATTAAACTCACACATAATCAGTCGAACATAAACAAGCGCACAAGCATAGGTAAATACACACACACACGCTCACAAAATTATTGCGATGATTTGACAGCATCGGCGTGACGGGGCGTCATCCATCAATTTCGCATTTATTATGTCATTCCTAGTAAATTGAATAATAATTGATGGCTGGAGTGTTTCAATGTGGCTGGGTGTGTTAGATTACGCTAGGCGGCAGGTGTTTGAATGCAGAATTCCTATGCGAAATTCTTGGCAGTGCTGTTAATGCTGAAACTTTTTGATAGTTGATCGAATGTGCCAGTAAAGCCATTCTTAATCGCAGCTGTCTTACTCTAATAGAGAAGATGAAAAATAGAAATTTAAGGAAGACTTTGCATTTAATTTTCTTCAAAATTCAATACGAAATGGCAATTACTGCTGTAGAAATTCCTTAGTAATAAGCTCTGGAGCAGAGGTGCACACTTTGCTTGTTCGTTTATCTTTTAAGGATTTGCTTACTCCAACACCAAAGATATTTTCTGATATACTGTTATTTTTGGCTTAATTTTAAAAGGATTCCATAGAATCCTTGCTGGCTTTGTTTGTGTTTATGAATGTTGTTGCAATCAATCATATTTGTTTGAACCCAAATAAACACACCTTTGCAGAAATGAACTTTGCTGGATTTGTTTTACATTTTAATTCTTAAAGACTTTTATTCATGAAATTTTGAAATCTAATGTACTCGTATCAAATGATATATTTTTATGTAGGCAGAATTTAGTGATGGCAATATTCAATTTTACTGTGCCTTTACGATGAGAAAATTTTCCAGCACGCAATTTTAACGATTCTTATCTTATGATATTTATTCTGTGTTCCACTTTTTCCGAAGTCGATTTTACGGCACTCACTTATTGATTTTTGAAGATTAACTTTTGCTACACCGATATTGCTTTAAGCACCCATCATTCTTGGAATCATTAAAATATTATACAAATAACAAAAATGACACCACCAGCTATCAGAAAAACCGCGCAACTTTCTCAATTTGATGGTCCAAAAACAAAGTCCGTTTAGGTATAAAAAATCAAATATTTTGCATTTTCATTGTCCTTATCCGATAATAACAATTTGTTGACACTTTTTCATCCACAAATTACACCTTCTTTTGGCACTTTTAATTTTTTCTCAACGATCACGATGGCTGCTTGTGCTGAAATGAAGTTGATAACTGAGCGAGTGTGAGTTACCGAGGCTGCTTATGCTAAGATCAGCGCATTAGATAATAAATAGAGTACACTGAACAAAAAAGTAGAGCAGTATGAAGATGATTTCGCATGTACAGATTTAATTATAAGCAGAATTTCTCATTTACAAACTAAAATCATTTTCACCATTTTTGCAAAGCCATATGAACATTTCAGCCCTCCTCAAATGCGTGGCTTTTAAGAATTAATTAATAGTACCAAATCACCGCTTATTGTAAAATCGAGATAGAAACCAGCGATAAGTGGTTTCTATAAATCGAACAAGCGATCGCTGGCACTTAGTGATTTAGGACATAATTGTGATGGAAAAGTTTCTGTCTATGGAATTCTTTCGAAAAAAAAAATTCGTGAATAAGTGCCATACTTCTGATCTCAGCTTTTTCAATTGGAGAAAAAGTTTTTGTAAGAGCGTATCAAAATGAAGAGGCTAAAATCGCAAACGATAAGAAGAGCGTCGATGATCTTGTAATTGCTAATAGCGCATCTAGAGCGTAATAGTAGGGTGCAATATGAGTATAATAGATTAAAAGTTTAGACATCTTATTATTTATTTTTCTTTATCGTTATATTTTTTATTTTTATTATGTTTTTTTATTAATTTATTTTCGCTTTTATTAATTTTAATTATTTTTCATTTATCACTTGTGTGTATGTTTTATGTTAGTCTATACATTATCTGTTTTAATTACTGATGTTAACTGCCAGTGTATTTGCATCAAATTTATTTCAACAATAGCAACAGTCATCTGAAGACAGTTTTAAAAATAGCATGCAACAGTCATTGTGGGCTTAAAGTGCAAGGAGCTTAAACATTCCAAAGCTGGACTACCTAAACTATTTGTTTGATAACACAGGCATTGAAATTATTTGTATAACAGAGACCAGGTTCAAAGCAGATACTTATAACTGATGAAGTTTATGCCCCTAATTTCTACATGCCGATAAGAAATGATAGAAAAATTGGATCAAGAGTTTAAAAAATATTTGCAACGGAAGGTTATCTATAGCTCATGCAGTTCAGATCATGTTGAGATTTTAATGACGCATTGGTGATTGTTTGAAAAAATGCATTATTGTTTACTCAACTCAACTCAAGCGAAACCTTTGAACTTTCTTAACTTTTCAGAATAATGTTAAATTATGATATGAAATGATTTTACCAAATCTCAGGTTAAAATTTTCTAACCTGATGCCCCCCTTGTTGTTAAGTTTATTTAACCTGATTTTCAGGTTAGCTACAGAAATTTCTCAAAAAACAAAACTGAATGTTTTTTTTACTTTTTTTCTATCATTCCCTTTCTACTGCTTATTAATTGTAACCACCATTTATGTTACACATTTTAAAAATTGCATATAGAAATAAAACTTTCTATATTGTCTCCGACGAGATTCGAACCTATGTCTCCTACGTGATACCACTGTTGAGAAATGCGCACATCTTAACCACCTGACCTACTCTTGCTATTATATTGCGGGGAACTGAAATTATATAAGCATATCGTATGCAACAACACGGAATGTCCAGGTTCGAACCCCACTGAATGCAAGAAAAAAATGTTTTTTTTTAATTAAATGGAGTTCCATAGAAAAATTTATCAGGTTAATGTGTTACCTGACGCAAGTTAGGCATTTTCGTCTGAGTGTAATATGATCAATGATCATACATCGCAATATTCGCATAATATTCTTAATTGTAGTTTTACAAAATTTTTGAAAATATGCTTCATTTAATCTTTTAACATAAATTAATTAATAAACGATGACCGAACTATTTATTTACTAAATTATGTTTTGCGCAATCTAGCCGCACCTGCAATCTTATTGTACCTGATTTCAATTTTCCTGTGTCGTCTAGAATGTTTTTTGTTAATGTCATCAAATTATGGAACTCATTACCAAATGATATAAAATCCGAAAGTCGTCCAAGATGCTTTAAACTGGCAGAAGTTAGTTTTTTATTTGCAAACACTATTCAATATAATTTTTTTTTTCAATCTCTTTCTTTTATGTTATTTTTTTCTTTCCTTCCACAAGCTTTGTAGTGCTTATAGCAAATAATCATCCTCCGTACAATAGTAAATTCTTAAAATGTGGGTACATGCTTTGTTGCAATTACAATAGTTAATATAATTCATGTTCCACTAAAAGACTTCGAGTCTTACTTTATTTTAATGCAAAGGCACTGCGGTTAAGGAAGCCATTGTTGGATATACTATAGGATGAAAGCTCTAACCCGCGGTCGAAATGTGCCTACTTACCATACCTTTATGCATATAATATAAACAGAAAACCCTTTTCCCCACCTTAAACTACTTAGAATTATATTATAAAATTGTCCTAGATTGTTAAAAAAATGTTTGAACCCGAAATTATGCATAGTTAATTTGTAAATAATACAAAACTGTAATTTGTACTTAAAAGAAATAGGTAAATAATGCAAATACAAAAAATAGTTCACTTATCGAGCGGCACTTTTAACTTCAACAACAACAAAACAAGGAGCTTCGTTTAAGCAGCAACTCCTTCACACGATTTTTCATGAATTATTTTTCTTAAATAAAACAAAGACTCAAAATACTTTTGGAAAGTAAAAGTTAGCTTTAAGGACATGCTGCACTTTTTTAGCAATTGAAAATTTTTTCAATAAAAATACATTTAATATCGTAATACAAAACAAAACAAAAACAAATCACACCACCTGCAGTCGCAGCTCTGCCGAGGGCGCCGTTTTTACTTAAATCTTACATCTGTATGCAATTTCAGCAAGATCTTTTATTGAATTTAGCACAACAAACTTATAAGGACATGAATATCACTGTTTTCTTTTTAATTATGTTGAAATATTCACTAAAACAGAATTACGTAAAATTTCACTGCAAAAATTACCGAGCAAGTGAAATTAAAACTAAGGATTGACAGCTAATCAGAGTTGCCACCTACTTAGTTAGAATAGAAAAAGGAATTTTGTGCAATAACTTTTAAAGATTCCCTTATGTAAAATTTAGTTTTATAGTTCATTGCAAAATAATAAGAAGTGTTTGTACTATTTGCAGTAGCCTTAGAACATAAATCAAATGTCAACTGCTATAATAATAATAATAGAATAAAATAAGGTGATTTTAAAAAAATCTTTTGTCTCTCAATATAAAAATTTTCGTCTCATTAAGAAATTATAAATGACTTAACAATTCATGTGAGGCTAACTAACTAACTTACCAAAAAGTGAAGCATCAATTATTTCTTCCATATTTTGAAGAGTATATTGTACACAAATGATTAAAACAATTATCGGTGTGATATTTTTAATAGAAAGTTACAGAGACACTGAGAAGGCGTGTTCATGTGACGTTCTCTTATGAAAAGGTGAGCTATCAGGGGAAACATTTAACTGTCATTGCAAATTCCTACCATTCACAGCTTGGCGGAAATCAACGTGGATTCTAACTCGCTCAGACTCAAAACTCCCCACCCTACCCTATTAAATAGTCTCTTTGCTTTAATGTCCATATTCCTTATTTTGATGACATTCTATAGCTACAATAATATTGTTACGAAGTTTGCTTCTCTTATTGCCGTCATCGCTTTCTAAAATTTGAACCCCTGGATTGTGACAATTTATTTGTTTACACAGCTAGTGGCTTGCTTCAAACACAAAGGCTATTTTAAAATTTTCACAAAACACTTTGCCATAAAAACACTTTAGAGTAGATAAGGTGCACGTTTACATACTTTTACAAGATGTCACACAGTTTTCAACTTCAACTGCACTAATTAATGGAGTGGTGGCAAGCATGATTCACCTATAAAGGTTGTAGCAAGCTGTCAAACTCACCCCACTCACTGTCAGATGATCGGTTTTAGTCTTGCAGCTAATTTTTTTAGTTGTTGGCAAACAAATTTATGAGGAAAACGAAGGCTAACGAAGGTGGGTTTCTGGAGATAGGACTCTTCGCGTTAAAATCACCATTGACATTGAGAAACTAGTATGCTATGACCATAAAAGCACCATTACAGCTATCAGCATTTTTATCAACTTCTAATTCCGAATTTCTGGATCAAAGTGATTGAAATCGAAAGAGAGAGTGTAGCTTTCGGTGGTAGTTTTCATAGATTAAAATTCAAAAGGGAATGATTACTGATTTGATAAAATATCGGCACCAATAGGTAGAACAGAAAACTACCGTCTCATTTGGTACAAATTTAATGAGAAAAAAAATGTTTTACATATTATCACATCACATATAGAAAACATCTAATGGAGAAAGCAGCTTTTTAAAACTATTTAGTCTGAGACTTTTTTTTTTGTTTCAGTGAAAGTTTTTTGTCCCTTTTTTCCAGCAAAAAGTTTTTGTTTTTACACGCAACAATTCTAATAAATTTAAACGTGTTGGCCTTTTTCTGATTTAGTTTACTGCTTGTTGCTTTATATTTTTTACAATATATTTTTATTTTATTGGAGGTAGGCGTGATTGGGGCGTTCATAAAAATTTGCACATGTATGCGTGCGTGCATGTCTGTCCATTTTCTCTTTAGATTCAACGCTGTTCTGTTCATAAGTTTTTATGTTGCAAAATTTTCATTTGAATGCGCATAAAAAACGTGCGAATTTGTTTTGCTTCTATTAATGTAAACATTTCCTGCGGAAAATCATTTATAGCATTCAGTTCAATACGAGCTCAATTAGATGCCGCACATCACAAATGTGACGGAATACATATGCGAGTGTGCATATCTAAAGGTAATATGACACTAAATTTTAATATTTGGAACATAACACATGATTTTATTTCGGGCAGCAAAATTATTGAAAAAGCAGATAAAACTCTTTGACTTAGAAAAAAAATTGAGTTGAGTGCTACCTCAACACCATCCAAACATTTTAACTATCGATTGTGAACTCAAACGGTATTTTTTAAGGGACGATATCTAAAGACCATATAATTTGTAAAGTCGATGATAAGCATGCATTGCGTTACGTTAGATTAAGGGTTGTTTGAGGTCAATTATCCATTTTGATTTTTAGAAAATTTTCTTGCCAAAAAATACTCCAAAACATATAATAAAAAAGTCTTTTTTGAAACATATATAAGATTTTATTTAATTCTTTGTAAATTACCATCTAAGTATATTTGCTGTTCCCATTCAAGAATATTTTCTATGTCGGTTATATATATTTTCACATGGATTCTTAGTCCCAAAATTTTTTGGGATACTTTGTTCTCTCTGAAACGATTTTGCTTACAAGTAACATATCTAAACGGGGCATAAAACTTCGAGTTATTTTGCTTGAGAAAATAATGACTGAAATTTAATATACTCGTATTTTCAGCGTAAAACTTTCCACGTATATGGTCCGAATTCAAACTAGCTCACAAGCAAATTATTTAAATTTCTTACATAGGACTAAGCAAAAGCTTGCATATTAAAGTGTTAAGACCTTTGAAATACATAAAAAAAATTTTATTTAATATTCGTGTCTGTGGTACAGCCAATTTGGCGACCCTATGCAAAAGTTAAGTCTTGTTTACACTGCAACGAATTGAGGAGTGTGACTGCATGGTATATAACACTGCACAGTAATTGTTTATGATTTTACAATAAACTATAAAAATAAGTTTTACACAGTTGAATATGTAAAATTTATTGCATAAATTTCCTTTTTCTGCAACACATCAGATCCGACTAAAAAGATGGCAACTCTGTTTAGCTGTCACTCGTTAACTTTTATTTCACTCGGAAAGTTCGCGGCAATTTTTACAAAGAATTTTTTCGTAATCCTTTTTTGGTGAAAATTTTAACATAATTAAAAAACAAACAGTGATATTCATGTCCTCATAAGTTTGTTGTGCTAAATTCAATAAAAGATCTTGCTGAAATTGCTTGCAGATGTAAGATTTAAGTAAAAACGGCGCCCTCGGAAGAGCTGCGACTGCAGGTGGTGTGATTTGTTTTTGTTTTGTTTTGTATTACGATATTAATTGTAATTTTATTGAAAAATTCTTCAATTTCTAAAAAAATACAGCATGTGCTTAATGCTAACTTTTATTTTGCAAAAGTATTTTGAGTGTTTCTTTTATTTAAGAAAATAAATTCATGAAAAATCTTGTGTGGCTGGCAGTTGCTGCTAAAACGGAGCTCGTTGTTTTGTTGCTGTTGAAGTTAAAGGTCCCACTCGGTAAGTGAATTATTTTTTGTAAAAATTACAGTTTTGTATTATATACAAATTTGCTATGCATAATTTCGGCTCCAAAAATATTGCTAACTATCTAGAATTGAAATATTTTTTTAATGATGCAAACAAAAATCAATTCCATTTTTTTTCAAGTCACGTAACCCTTTTTGTTTGCTAATATCTTAGTATCATACTTTCGACAGTTTCCGGCTTTTACACTCAATATGGTGCTATAAAAGTCAAAACGAAGAAGAAAAAAGGCCATGGAAATCTCCATACAAAACGCTATTTTAAAAGCTTCAGTCAATTCAACAAAATTAAGGTTTTTTTTTGTTCAAAAGTATAATCAGCCTCTAACGAAATATGATTGTATCTAAAGGGATCATTTAAACAAAATATAATGCATTGGTATCACTGAAACTGAAACTTACATTACAATTGAGGGATTCAGACAATATTGCTACGTATTTACTTGTGGTTTCTCTAATGATTTACTTATATATATAAAATGGTAGTTAAATCCTAATTTTTATTCAGCTCTAGTCTGAAACGTTCAATAGTCTCACAAAGACCACTGGGGTTCATAATTATGTCACAAACTCTCATCTAAGGTAAATTCTGGTCGTTTTATAGTGGTGCTCGTCCAAAGTTAAGGTGCCTTTTGGTGCAGCGATTCTTTTGATTTCACTTGGGTGAACTATTGTTTGTTCCTTCAAGGATAAGAAAAACGACTCTATCTATTTCTTGTCAAGAGACTACTAGAGAGCACAGTCGTTGGATACTACACCGAACCTAAAATCACGATGCCCAATAAGACAGTGGCCAATTATATCTCTGATTAATAAGCTGTATTCACTCCGAGTTAATGATAACAAGCATTTTGAATTAATTTTATGAAAATGGGGCCCAAAATATTTTGTAATATTTCTAGTGTGAGTGCTATCCCACCTTCTATTCCGCTATTAAGAGTGATTCTCTTTCTTTTAATAAATAAGAATCTTAGAGGCATGCTGAGGATTTAATAACGTAGGATTGTATAAAAAGTGATACGACTGCTAGTCAAGACCCGTTGAATGGATATATTATGGTTACCTCTATGCGAAGTTTCATTACGTTTGCTGAAATATCTTACTGGGACATTCCTGACTGTTGGGATTCTTTCATTCGAAGTTTCCCAACACTCTAGCCCTTTGTATAATACCAAAATTAGGTACCTTATTTTTTTTTGATTTCGGTCAAACTGTATCTCTTTCATTTCGATGCCATATATATTGCTTCAAGAATTAATTTTTTTTTTTTGGTAAAATTTGTGCAAATTTTTATAAGGTTTATATACTCCAACCAACATTGTCATTTACTTTGGGTAAAAATTCAATTAAAGTGTGAACTTTTTGGGTTTGTATTATTTTACATATTTTTTCCAGCAGTAGCTTACTTTAAACAAATTTGAGTTTACTTCTACCCAAATAGATTTAACATAAGATTTGTCGATTCTGTATGTTTGTGCATATCAGTATATTTCTGCCACTCAGCATTGTAGTGAAATTTTTGCTTTAATGGTTGCACAGCTTCAAAATATATACACAAAACAGCCCCCTTGGTGCACTTCTGCACTGAAGCGTTTAGAAAGAAGCAGCCAAAACACAAATAAATACCCAAAGAAAATTTTGGGAATCTACACTGAACTCGAGAAAATCGCAGACAAAAGGCACCGCAAAGCAAATAATAGCAGAGGACACATCATTTCCATAATTAATTTGAAGATTTTTTTTAAATAAATGACAAAAAATAAATAAATGTGAAAAAAATACCATAAAACTTTCTTGTTATTAAGGTAGTAGTAGTAGGGAGTAAATGTAATGCAGACTCTTAGCAGTAACAAAAAGGCACACAGCGAACATATACATACATACATAAATACGTGTACATTGAAATGGACACTAATGATGACAACGAAGTGAAACTCATGAAATGATATGCTCACATAGACCATTAACCACTGCTGCCAGATTAAGTTGAATTACCGAAAAATAGGCTAAATTGGGATGGGTGTTCTTTAGCTAATGAACTTGAAAACGTAAAGAAAATCAAGGTTATGAAGTCAAGGTATTAAAATCTAGGTGTTGAATAGTAAAGGATTGCATGGCAAGTGGACATATGTAATTATTCTAGTCTTGGTATCGTCTGGGTATTTAGAGGTTTTATTTGCGACTTTTACAAGTGAAATGTCATCTGCTATTGATTTTTGGCATGAGTTGCTAAGTTAAAGTTTTAAGATAACCAACCATTTTTGACATTATAGGAAGGAGGGCTTATATTAAAATCATGATATATCATCGATTTTCTGAAAACTCAATAAGCTCTTATTTTACTGGAACGTTATTCGTTTGATTTTTTGATTTTGTTTATTATAGTGTTTCTTAAAAATAGTCCTTTCATATAGAAATCTATCAAATTGAGTATTGGAAACGCTACAGTTTCAGTCTCTGAGCTGTACCATGTGCTAATCTTTAATGAGAAATCGATAAATTGCAATTTGTGTCCATACCTGAGTGGATCAATGACTTGGCATTTCAAGTCACCGTATTTCAGAGGTAAAATGGAAGATTGCATAAGCCCTGAGTAAGCTATAACGTTTGAAACTCTATGATGAGAAAAATTTGTATTTCTTCTCCACTTTAAATTTGATGGATTTAAAGCATATTATATGAAAATGACCAAAAACATTTTTCCCCTATCAAACACGTAACAGGTAAAATAATCGAAATTTCTACTTTGAACGAAATTTTCGATTCAAAACCTCACAAGACCCTTCAATAAGTATTTACTGAGTATTTTATTATTATATGGCAACCTCAAGTAAAAATAAGCAACAGTAGACCAACCAACACACTAAGGATAAATAAAACGAAAGACAACAGCGCCTGAGGTCAGTTGACGGTGCGGATTGTTTTGATGTCCTTGCTTTACCAGTTGTTGTTGTTGTTGTTGTTATTATTGTCATAGGAGACAAGCACTCGCATACCGCATTAGTTGAATGCTGGCGAACGTTGACAATGATTGTGATGAACCTAAAACAGCGCACATCATGATGATGATAATAATGATGATGGCAATGATCATGATGGCTATGTGGATGATGTTTTTATGCTCTAATAAGCTACGAGTACTCAAATTGTATGCAACTTTTTAATTTTTTTCTGTTGCGTCTTGTTGACCAAAAGTTGATTAAATTTTATGTAATTAAAAATACAAGTAAAACTGAAAATGAATTAAGCGAAGAAGCAAAGTGCGAGTAAGCAGCCAAGCAAGCGGCAACTAAGTCAGCACAAGTCCCTGTTGTATTTGCTTTTGTTTGGTTCGCGTATACCGCCGCACATAATGCGCGCACCATAGAACGGCAGTAGCGACATAGCAACAGCGTTGGTTTGCGCCCGTCGGCATCATCAAAAGGACATTCAAATGCAGTTGGTAACAAAGTTGGCCAAATTTAATGTCATCCGCATAAAAGTTTATGGCTTTGCACTGTGGACTATTTTTTACGTCTTGTTTGTCGTCAAACATCATAAAATGTAAGCGCAAGCGAATAAATTAAAGTGAGCATAATGGAATTAGCCTTGGCGTGGGCGAAAATATGTCTTGAGCGTAGGTGAAGTTAAATCGCCTGATTTCACCCTTAGTGGCTAAAAAAATTTTGTAAGCTGGCTATTGTGCGCGAATAAAATCACGAAGGTTGAAATTGTGCTAAGCGAGCATTTAAATATAGATAAAATTTAGTGTTGAAAGAACAAAAAAAAAACCGTCAAAATGATTCCCACGAAACAAATAAAAGTTTTTTGTATTTAAATAAATATTGAAATGAGCTGGTGCACAAATTTACTTTCTGTAAAAACATTTTCCTTTTTTTATGGCACTTTATTTTTATTTCTTTCCTTAATCAGATTTTAGGACATAAACGCTTGATATTTTAAACGGCTTCAGCTAGCGATTTACATTCAACTCTTTTTAGCTCATTTTAAGGTTTCTTCTTTCAATGTCGAGGTCTGCTGTCAAACAAGGAATTTCACTTCATAGGGTTTCCTTCTTTACGTGTAGTAAAGATATTTTTTATCACGCTTTCACTCAAAAATGATGAAAGAATTTTTTCACTAAGTTTTCTCACTGAATGTAAAGTTCTTTTAACGTGATGCTCAAGGGGCACTGGAACTAAAATTTAAAACTTTTATCAACAAATGAAATGAAATTAAATTTAGTTATGCTCAGCACCAGGCACAAATATCATTCTGCGGCTGATACAGTATAACATCCGGTTGGTTCCTAATCAGAGACTTACGAAAGCTGGAAATTTCTGCAAAGTAAGAGTAGCAGCAATTTCACTTATCTAGGTGGATATCCTCTCTAAAAAATCTCTAACCTTATAAACGGTCTTGTAACACTTGGATTGAACCTTACATATCAAATTTATTTTGATTTAAGTATTATATTTTTAAATCAACATATCTTGGAAGAAATATTTCACCTTAAAAATCCTTTTTGCTGCAAATAAATATTTTAACTCTTTGCTTGTGTGTTTGTGTATCTAAGCCATTTGCTACACTCAGCCTCGCATTTGTATAATCGTGTCATAATGTGAACTTTTGTGTATCCAAATGATTTCACATCGCACATTAAAACTCAAGTTTAGAAAGTGAAAAGAGGTGAGTGAGTGTGTGAGTGACTCAGTAGTGAAATTCAAGAATAAGTAGCAAATTCACATTATCACGCATTTTTGCACGTGTGTCAGACGTACGATTAACGCTGGCTTATCAGAGGGCACTTAACACACAGACAGACTCACTTTTGTCACATTTGCGTTATATACACTGCGCTGCTGCATACCTACTCCTCTAGAGTTGAACTGCACAAACGTGTGATTTGGGTTTCCAAAATTCAGAATGACAAATTGCACAGGATTACGAGGACATAGAATTTCAACACAAACAGTATAGTAGTCCTCCTGACGATACTAGGTAAACCGATGTCTTTCATTTATGGCAAGGTTGTTTCAAATAAATCACATGAACATTAGGTTGGTCCTCAATGAAACGTAAGAAAAGTGTTTGCTCTTATGATATAAATATTGACATTGTTTTTATTAATTTTTTTCCTATTCAAGGAGACAGCATTAAACTTCCAGTTCAAAAATCTGTAGTCTTTATTAGGATGCTTTCAATTCAAGATATATATTGTATGTTAAAGTTAGTTAATTTTAAATTCAGAGAAGATTAAGTACTTTATATGGAGTAAAGAGGACGATATCTCATAAAATAAATATTACAATTTAAGGGTTCGTAGGTACACAAAATCAGTCGAAGAAAGATGTTGCTGTCTAATTGCTTTAGACAGCAACAAATATGAAACTGGTAATGACATCTAGCGGTCGATAGCCGTATATGTATGAGCTTCCGAACCGCACCAAATGTCCTAATTGTTCATTCTGTCATCTGTCAACAATATGCATTTCACAATTTGTCAAGTTTCATACAACAACGCATTTTTTCCGCTCGTGAAGATGTCGAATTTTGTGCCTGAAAACTCTCATTTGCGGGAAGCATTGATTTTCTGTTTCCATTTGAAGAAAAACGCTTCTGAATCGCATCGAATGCTTGTTGAAGCTTACGGCGAGCATGCTCTTGGTCGTACACAGTGCAATGAGTGGTTCAATAAATTCAAAAGTGGTGATTTTGATGTGATAAATGAGGAGCGCGGCCGGCCACCGAAAAAGTTTGAAGACACCGAATTGCAAACATTATTGGACGAAGATGATGGTCAAACGCAACAACAGCTCGCTGAACAACTTAATGTGACACAACAAACCGTTTCCTTGCGTTTGAAGGCCATGCGAAAGATTTTAAAGGTCGGTAGATAGGTGCCACATGAACTGACCGACAGGCAGCAAGAACACCGAAAAATCACTTGTGAATTGCTGATCGCCAGGCAAAACAGAAAAGGTTTTCTCCATCGAATCATCACTGGCGATGAAAAGTGGATTTATTTCAACAATCCCAAACGAAAAAAATCATATTTGATCCCCGGCCAACGACCCAAATCAACGCCAAGACCAAATCGCTTCGGCCGAAAGGCAATGCTGTGTATTTTCTGGGATCAGCGTGGTGTTATTTGGTATGAGCTACTAAAACCAGGTGAAACAGTTACTGGTGCACATTACCATCAACAATTGATCGCTTTGAACCGTGCTATACGTCAGAAGAGGCCCGAATTTCAACTTCGCCATGACAAAATTGTATTCCAAGATTCAATAAAAACTTGGTAGAATCGTACAACTGGGAGCCCCTGCCCCACCTGCCGTACTCACCGGACCTGGCGCCATCCGATTACTATTTGTTTTCATCGATGGGACACGCACTCAACGATATGCACTTCAATTCTTACGAAGAAGTGCAAAAATGGCTTGATGAATGGATAGCCTCAAAAATCAAAGAATTTTTTTGGCGAGGAATCCATAAATTGCCTGAAAGATGGAAAAGATGTGTAGCTAGCGAGGGGAAATACTTTGAAGATTAAATTTGGAACTATTTTCGCAAAATGAACGTGTTTTTTTGAATAAAAAATTACTGGTTTCATATTTGTACACCTAGTAGAAGAAAATTTATAAAAAGATTTCAGGATGTGAACTATCTCTATACATGCCTTAAGATAGCATTTTTTCTAATATCAAGCTTTTGCTTGACTTTGAACTCGCGTAGGAAAAACCTGAAAGTTTGGTTTTGTTAAGCACCCAGAAATTTCTCGAGCTTCCCTAGTTTGATCACTACGTGTGACTCAAAACTATTCATTGTAGGCCTTTGCTATTTGTTATGAGAAATTTAAAAATGATTTGCATAACTTGGTCAGATTTTATCATATCGAGGTCTTTGGAACAGGAATCCATCGATATGCGATATATTTTCAAATTTAAGACATCTGTTTCAAGTTTGTGCTCAAAAATCTTCTTTCATTAATTTTCCGCCTTTGAGCATTTATTTGTTTTTCTGGACAACCCTAATGTGCATACGTAGATTACCCTTAGCTTAGCCCTTTATCATTTCACGTTTGTGGCGCGTGTCATTGTCAGGGTTAATTTCTTTCAGCAAACTAATGGAAGTAGGACTTGTTTATTGGGCTCATCGTAGCTGACAAAATATGCGACCGTTCACAGGAGAAATTATCTCTATGTGAAAACATTCATAAGTATTTCAAAGTGTAACTTCTCGAAATGAAAAGTAATGGAAAATGTTTATTAAATAAATTTTATTTTTAGCTCTAAGAATGCGTATCTCATTAAAAATATATTTTTTAATACTATTACTTTTACAAAGAATTCAATTTGAATATAAAAGTGCTTTTAGGACAACAACTTTTATTGGAAAATAGAAATATATTTTTTTATCAAAATTTTCATTGCACGTACCACTTAGATAATCTGACTTTATTTTGCTTTCCACACCTTAAATTTCGCGAAATCATCAAACAATAGAAACCATGTTGCACTGCAACATACAATTTAAAAAGAAAAAACTTTAAAATTCGTTATCTAACGTAGTACATCAGTTCAGTCAAAGTTAAAATTAACAGACATTTTGATATTTTTTTGCAATCAATGCTACTGAATTTGGCTTCAAACAGCAACATGAGATAACTTTTTCAGTATAAAATTTCTTATCTTCACTAAAATTATGTCAACGTGAATGACAGTTTGCATTTGAAGTCAAGTCTTCAATTTTTATTTATATTATTTTCCAAAACCACACACTGGGGGGAAAAAAAACAACAACATATTTTGTTTTTTTTTTTTTTAGACGCCGCGTGAAAGTCATATTAGCGCTTTTGCTGCACACGGTGTGCCTTTGTCGTGTAAAACACTTCCGTGATAATTCTTAGCCAGAATAAGGATAATAGCTAACATGCATCGATTTCAGACACAGGGCCTCAATTTCTGCTTGCTTTCGGAGAAATATACATAGTTTACGCCAAAATATAATATATTTACTATAGTTTGTTCAAATGAAACATAAAATAATTGTTGATAGTGTTGATACATGTACCAAAATCTTGTTAAAATAACATGTATGAACTTGAATAATGTATGAGCTTAAAAAGCATTTTTCTATAAGTGAAAAATAAGATTTGGTTTTCTTTCACTAAAGCATTGATATTTTTGATATACTCGATTAAAGAAATTTGGAAAAATGTTGAAAAAAATAATGTGCATCAGTGATGGCATTTTCGGTACATTTGTATTTTTTTCGGTACATTTGCATCCTGAAAAATCGTCGTAAGTACATTCGGTGGATTTGACGCATTTTTAGTACATATGACGAAATTTCAGCACATTTTTAGTACATTTTCGGTACATTTGGACAATTTGTGTACATAGAGAATAATTAAGGACTGTCAAGTTCGGTAAAATTGAAAAATGTTGGTGCACTGTTCGTTATTTAAATTCTATTGAGATCTGCATAACAAAAATTTAAAATTATTTGAAAACTTATAAGAAAATAACTACTCAAAACAATGCGTAACTTATGCGTTGTGTGTTTGAAAATTTCATTCATAGCACTTGCAATCGCACCGTATGCTATTTTACTACATATTACCTAAAAAAGCTTACAATTGCCGGTGATTTTGTTTTTGCCTTGTTTTGCTATTGATGTTGAGATTTTTTCGCTGCTGTTGATATTTTGTGTTGCTATCGTTTTTGCTGCAGTTGCCTTTAATCCCAGCAAACATTTCATAACGTGGACTTGTCGTATTTTAAGTAATAGTTGAAATAATGGTGATATTCTGATGTCGAGCTTTAATGTGTGGTTTGCTTTTAAGCCATACAGAAGAGTTTCAGATGTTTATTTTTGAAGGCGTGTTATTGGACTCGCAACCATCGGCTTCTTTTAGCCGCGAAAACTATGTTCGAGGTCAAACTTATTTCAATTTCAGAATCGAACGAAATCTCTTTCCATTTATTCAAACTAAT
Source organism: Meiosimyza decipiens (assembly GCA_963680825.1). Taxonomy (NCBI): domain Eukaryota; kingdom Metazoa; phylum Arthropoda; class Insecta; order Diptera; family Lauxaniidae; genus Meiosimyza; species Meiosimyza decipiens. The sequence continues at coordinate 82,431,841 of OY804259.1, read as the reverse complement.
GTTATTTGGTATTTCATACAAAATAAAGAAATCATTGATACTATTTGCGCACTGTTTTTGTATTGAGGAGAAAGTTTTCTTCAATTCAGCTAAAGAAAATTTCTTTAATTTGAATAAAATCCGAAATTGGTCTTATAGATCGGATGGCACAAAGTTTGAGATTGTTTGAAATTTTTACATAGAATTTTGTTCATTTGATCGTGAAATGTCATACCTCGCAACTCATTTTCAACGACTTTTCGTAAGACTGTACCAAACAATACTTTTAAATCGGTGTAACTGTTCATGATGAACTGCTCTTGAATTCGGTTCAAGCGGTTTTTATTGAAACTGTGCAAATTAATTAACGATGAGATTGCGGCGTCAAAAAAAATTTACTTTTGCTTTTTAAAATTAAATTTGATGACCTTTGTTCCTTGTTCTATTATAAATTGTGCCATATCAATTCCCTCGATTCTTTAGAAAACAATTACGAAATAATTGAAGAAAGTTTAAACAAACTCAAATCGAAAAGGTCATTTGCGACATAACATATAATGTCGAATTTATAGAATTTAATGAAACATATCAAATTTTATAAATTTCAAAAAATAGATCTCATAAAGTTATCGAATCAAAATGGAAGATTTAACAATCTCCCGAACGTTAACTGGGATAAAACCAATGAAGGATATTGCGTTGATGTTTGTGATGGGAACGAGTGTGCGTTAGTTAGTATTGCTTGTGTCTGAATAGGTGTTGATGCTGTTGGCAATGCATGAGCATCGTGTTGAACACGCTTAAACACATGTTTCAACTTTTTTCATTCGTTATTTCATACAAAAGGCTATAAGGATGTAAATTGAATTTGAACGAAATATAAAGTTCTTTAATGATCAGATGAATGCAGAAGAAAGGCATTCATTTCTCTTGAGTTTGTATCACTTTTATTCAGAATAACTCGGCCGCTTATTAAATTTTTGGTTGCTTGTTTGGTATTTAAAAATTAGCTTTTTTATTAAGAACGCGATTCCTTTTTAAATTTTTTTGAGCCTTATAGACAATGCAACATTCTCAGAGAAGTTTATCATTAAAAAATGTCAATATTCATATAGGTTGGGATGTCAATATAGATAAAATATATTCACATTTGTAGCAAACCGCTTAATAATCGCCAATATGGTTTTCTCGGAGCCCATTGTAATAGAAATCTAATGGCGTTCCTTACCGAGAAGTGGATAGTGAAAGTGAAAAAGCAGTCATTGCTCTTGATATCTCTAAAGTTTGTAAGTGGCATCGCAACCTCTTATAAAAGCAAATTGCAAATTTCATAATTGGGCGGGCGAGAGTTCTTAAAAACATTTTGAGGCTGGAATATGAGTATGACGTTCAATGATGTATTATGATTGAGGATTTCGTTACCAGCGTCTATTTCTTCCATACATATCTAAGATGTGGTCCAGAGAAACTATTAAGCTGCCCCCATCTTCTTGGGTTCCATCAGGCTCCTCTCTCATCTCATCTCAACTTGATCTATTCCCCTGAGTTTTTCACAAAACATTGCATTTCATATATTCGCTAAAGCTAAAAGTTTTTTTCAATTTAAAGCAATTAATTATAAAAGTGTTAACCTATAGGTATTCCCAATTCAAAAAGCAATAAATTGTCAAAAAACTCAATTTCATTTCATTTCCTTGCGCATTTCATTTAAGTGCTGGTAATATTGAAAAAAAAAATTTCATCAAAACTTTCAAGTAAATGTGGGTTGTTTGCAGCATGATTTATTCTTGATGTTTATCACCATATGGAATTCCTGATGGTGAACCTTTGTCAAAATCATGATGAAAAGCCACAAACTTATGATAGGCAATCATTACCATATTTAGGAGAACTTTACTCATAGACCGAAACCGAACAACCAGCCAAGCAGCCAACACAAAACCAAGTGATAAGAATCGACAATGTGAGCAACTTTTTCAATTAGAGTTGTCAACATAAACTGTCACTTTCACTTTGACAATGACTGTGACTATGACTGTGACTTTGATTTTGGCAGTATATGTGCATAGGTGCACGTGTGTGTGTGCGTGTGTGTGCAGCCCACACAGGATAAGGATTTTGTGGTTAAGTTGAACTTTTGATGAGGGTTCATTTAAGTTTTTAATGAAACTAATCGAATGAACTAAATGCATTAGGGTTGTCCGTTTTAAAAACTGGTATTTGTGATTTTTCAAAATGGTTTTGAATTAAAAATATTTATCAAAAATATATTAGAAAAATGACAACTCCAACTCCATTTTCACCATTTTTTCACTATTAGCATACTATGTACAGGACTTTTAATTTCTTCAAGTTTTCCCTACATAATCCTTAAGTTTTCAAAACTTGAATGAAATCAAGTCTCCTTTTAAGATTTTTCACGCTTTTGAGAACAACTTAGAAGCATATTAAACTACTGAGTGCTTAATTAAAATTTCCATATCACTAATGTTAATGTGTACTGAATATATTTTAGAAAAAATTGTCAGAAAAAGTCAAAACCGGCAACAGGCGTCAATTTTACAGCACGTCATCGTTTGTCCTTGCCAGCAATCGATACATATGCGTGATTGAATTGGTTCTTTTCTGCTATGCCATAGCCAAGCTTTAGGAGCTCGTTTTCATGTTTCACATGTGGCATGTAGCGCGCGTACGTTGCTGTAACTTCAAGTTATGGCACCGTGTAAGCGTCTGATTACTTCTCAATTTGCCATATTTTTCTGCCACCGGTCGTCGGTAAATTGGTTGCTGCTTCTGTGTTGTTGTATACGTTCGTTAACTGCTCTGTTGCACAAACATGTGCGCAAGCACTTGGCCATTTGCCATAAATCTAGCAAATTGCTGAAGCGTTTCCTTGTTGCACATCATTGGTCTAACTCTACCTAGATGGGTGCAGTAAGGAATTACCTTAAGGCAGACTGACCCAATGCAACTGGTGTGCGCAACTAAGTATCATTTTACATTTAGAGCGAACGAGTGAACTATTTTGTTGGACATTCATTTAAATTTTGAATTCGTTTTTGCTGGGAAGCCAACAGACTTTGAGGTATTTAAAATTAAATTGAATGACAGTTCTTTCAAAAACTTTTCTCATCAAGTGAGAAAAGATGTTCAGCAAAGATTTTTTCCACCCACTCCGATAACAAAAGAGATCCAGCTATACCTAAAAATTACATTATACATGTAGGTTGGAAAGATTTTTGTACGCTTAGTAAGGCTTCATTTATCGATTAGGGCCGTATAAAAATCATTTCACTGTATATCGAATTCTTCAAAAATTAACCTTTTCAATTTTTTCCAAGGTAGTGAAATCCAGAATCCTTTTTTCCCTCCTTATTCTAGAAATTAAAATATAAAATGGAAAAATGTATTTTATGCTTATGCATATGAAGGGTCGAAAATATGCAATTTTACTAAAAAGTTCAAGGGATATTTTTCATGGCTCCTTAAAAATATCCAATGTATGTTCATAAACATAGCTGCAATTAGTCACAATTTTTCGAAAAGTCTCCCACTGTGACATATGTAGATGGACAGTGCATGGCATGACAAGTATGAAGTATGATGAAAGCACTGGACAGCTGCATGCAAACTGGCACGTCAGTTATGAGGAAATCATAAAAATAATTGCTTAAATGTAAAATTACAAAATTTTTCAAAATTAACTTTAGTATCAAAGTTGTTAAGTAGAATAATAATAATTTATCTAATTTATTTATTATTTTAAACTTACACACAGTCCCTTTTTAGTTCGACTTTAATTTAGTTTTATTTATACATATGAATGTATACATATGTTATCATTAATAGCATATGTACATCAACCCACATGAATTGGTTTTCCCACATATTATGTTTTCATAATATCAACAAGCATGGTAACAAATTAATCTAATTTTAAAAATTAACTTTTAACATATTTATGGAAATTTATACCATGTTGTTCACAGAGTGAACTTTTTTTGTACGTATGAGCAAACCATGCATTAATTTGACCAATTTAACGTGGATAAAAACAACAAGAACGAAAACAATGTTTTTGCCCCTTTTTATTACATTTTATGCAAATTTTTCCCCCTTAAACCCTAATGCGGTATTCCTACGCATGTTGTGGTTTTCATACCGGATCTTTTATAGTTTAACAACGTCAAACGAATAACACACAGGGATACTGTCATATATACACATATATACAATTAGGGTGGTTTGAAAGATATACTTATATGCTATATTAATTCATTGGACTGATTGAAGATGAAAAATGTTTAAAGTATTGATTACGACTGTTCGCAACCCTCATGGACTAAGAACTATAATAAATTGATTAATCGATCAAAAGATTGTAAAGAGTTATGACTAAGTGAGTAAAAGATGACGTCAGCAAATAAAGTATATTCAATATATGTATATCTCTAAGAATAGAAGAAGAAGAACTAACTTTCGCTCCATAGTTGTAATTGGACGATGCTGCGGATATCAAGCTTTTATTAGCCAATATTAGAGCTATATATCTTTCATATTATACTCATATTTTTAAAATCGATCGTGAGATACTCGACTTTTACCAATATTTTGCAAGCTATTTAACCTACTGTCGATGGTCATGCCTCAGAAGCTAGATGCTTTCCAAAAATTTCTGATTACACTTATATTTTTTCCTCCAAGGTCCCGATATGCTCCAACTAAAAATAAAAATCTGTGCCCTGGTCAGCACGATTTATAGATAAGTATTTTGCAATCATTAATATGCTCAGAAATTCTTCTAGAACGATTTAGCTATATATCATTAGTGAAAATATCATCAACCCTGATTGTGGTCGCAAAAAGTACTATATTTCGTTTTATGGAGCTTCGCTTCACAATTCATAAGTTTCTGTTTAAAGTATAGCTTCCAAAGTTTTCTGTAACTCCAAAAATTAAATATACCGTAAAATGAAAAAAAGTGACAATGAAAAAGCCACGAAATATCACATCAAAAGTTCATTATAAACAGAGTTCTTAAAGAAGGAAATTAAAGTTCATAATTTTCAAATTTTTGCAACACCTTAACTTTTACACACATATGCATCTACATACGTGTGTATATGAATTCTAAGTGCCTATGCGCTTTAAAAGTTTTTTGCCCACAGGTTTTAATATCAGACGGAGCAACCTATTAGCCAACGTTGAAAAATCGGTTATTTTCACTCCATGCGCTCATTCACGAACAAACAAAAAACAACGACTTTGTATTTCACTTTGTGGCTAATTTGCATTTAAATGGTTTTGCACTTAGGCCAGTTCCTGTGTAAATGAACGCCAGTGGGCCTTCCTAACTTTGGGTAACTTCTACTTACCCAAATGTATGACAAGTCATACATACCACTTTATCATATGAGCTGGTGCTTCAACACAACAGAGGGCGAAGGGGTTGTTGACTCCATTTGGGAAATATTTCATTAAAATGATTTTAATTTGTATGTTAAATTTATACCACTAACCGTATGTTTTTTGCATCTCTGATATGCTCGTACATAAGTTGGCCAGTTCGGAGAGTTGATTTTTTATTTTTCATAATTTGGTTTACTTACATTTTATATCTGTGCGCACTTTATGAAATAAAATAAAAATATCTTATGGACAAGTATGTAGGGGAAGGTGTTCAACGGTGGTTTGTTATAATGCTTTCAAAATTTGTTCATTAATTTTATCAATAGTAAAGTCTCTTGCGTGTTTTGTGTTTTTCAATAATCCTTCCGTCCATTCAGTTTAATATTGGTTTTGTGATGACACATTTTTTTGGTTTAAGCTACTTAATAAAGGTGTTATCTTTAGCATCGCTAAAAATCGAATACTCTATACCGCGTTAACAGTAAAAAGACCCCTTTGGTTTAAAATTTTTATTGACAGAGTATTTCTCCAACACACTAAGTGCTGTCTGGTCTGCCTAAGCATATCCACATTAAATTTGGCAAGATTTACTTAAATAGCTTTATGTGTAGCACTATCATACCTATGCTTGTATGAGAAGTGCCACGCCCTCTTTTCAAACTTCGTCAATTTTTTGGCTAATGCTAGACATTTTTTTGAATTTGTGCGGAATTTGTATTTATAACTTTAAATACGGTATGGCGTTTAAAAGTTTTTGTATTCACGAAAGGTGCCACACCCACTTGTGGGAATTCGCCACTAGTTCTTTTCCGGAGCATTATCGATACTGTTTGTGCGATTTGGTTTCTCTAACTTAAATTATTTTTTCAGTACAGCATTTTAAAGCTTTTGCTTGTATGCTAGGTGCCACGCCTTGAAGTCAAAAAATTCGGAATTTTTTTCTTCTGTTTTCTTAAAACATTTCAAAACATTGCCCTAAATCCCTCTCTCAGCAAATCATTTTAAGGTTTTTGCTTGTATTGGAGGTCAAACGCCCTTTTGACAAAATGCAACCACTTTTATTTCATAATGAATAATAGATCCCATGCGTAGGGTATAAGCCAAATAAAAATTCAATTCACTTAATTCGAAAAAAAAACTACTTATCATTCTTTCAAATCCCAATGGTAAAATGTTCGCTTATTATCTTACCACTCATTAAGTCTCTCAATTATGATAAAAGCAAAATCACATACGCACTTGAAATCACATTATGAGAACATAGAGGCATTATCATATAATTTCTTGAACAATTTCCAAGTTCATGCCATACAGGGTGATTTGCATGTCATTATAAATGGCCTTTCATTCAAGCAGATATCTTTTACCAACAAACCGGGTAAATTGATTTTCACCTGATTAAACTTTCCGACTTCTACAGCCGCAAATGATTTTGAATTTCTAAAGGAGCATAAGATGATGAAGACGATAACGACGACGAAGAAAGAGGAGGAGAAGAGAAAAAGAATGAGGCATGAATGACAGCTGCAATGGCTTTGCAGCTCTCTCTTCTACGTAATCTAATTCAATTGATCCCTAGGATTCGATTTTTTTGAACTCAGCTAAACTGAATATTGCCAATGGCGCCGCACTGACTTTAATGGTCAACAGACAATTGACATTTAAACTGAACGTGTGTAGCTGTAAGGCTAAGTGAGTTAGTCATTTTGTAAGCACACATACGAGTAACTCATACATTCTCAGTTGCATGCGAGTGTATGTGATGAGTTCAGCGTTTAAGCCCAGCGAGAGGTTAAGAAAATAAGTGACACATATTTTTTTCAGGGAATATTTTGCTTAATTATTGAGTTAAATAGATTTGTTAAGGTGACTCCATTATCCTCCATGTGTTTCTTCATTTACTTTTTCTGATAGATTCTTTTCTTACAATCTGTGAGATGGTGAGATCCAATCTCATGCCTAGTCTGCTTTCGTCATTATAGAGACTTCCACTTTTCTGAGATAATATTTGAAATGTCTTCACTATTTCACAGAATAGTTTTGAAAAGACTAAGAGATGTATTACTCGGTTACTTTTCAATTTTTCGGTATTTGCGAGACATTTTCCTTTTGGGCATCCCTCAAGATAGTAAGCTGAATCAGTTATGACCCACGAGCTCAAATTCCATATCCGAGCGGAAATCCAAGCTCAAATAACGAAAATTGCTCTCAAAAGAGCTCATACTGGTGAGGCCAAAAGAGCGTGACTTATACACCAACAAATCAAATAATTAAAAACTTTTTCAAAATAAGCTGCTTAAGAAACTGCGGTTAAGCATTTTCGAGATATTTTTTCGTGGTCATTAAGCTTTAAGATTTCCTACTAGGTTACTAACATTATCGTACGTGTGCTGTAAGTTGGTTTGCCTTCAGGTGCATAAATTCAATTCAATTCAGTCAAAATCGCATTCGTGCGAGAATATTGATAAGTGTGTATGTGTAACAGTTGTTGTAGTTGTTGTTGTTGTTGTTAATATATTTGCATGTACTTTCGAATGCATGAGAGTGTTCGTACATTCCATTTGATCAAAGCTCACGTACGTATTTTGAAAAATATGGCAACGTAGTAACGTGCCAGTAGAAAACTAATGCCCTTGGAGCTTAACCAAAATGAAATGGAAACGGGGAAAAAAGTTCGTACATCAAAACGAATCAATTTCATTAGTTGAACGAATAAATTGACTTTAGTAGCAATATAATTTTAGGTTCATAAAAATCATTTTCTTCACTATCTGGATGTGACAAAATAAAGTTAAAGTTTCAGCAAAAATTTTATTTTATATCCAATGAAACCAAAAATGTCGCCACAAGCATATTATAACTTAAATATTATAAATTAGATATTCAAACACTTTGTTCTTAATCGTTGTTGAAGAAGATTTAGAATTGTATCGAGTAAAACAAATTGAAAATAGGTCAAAGGAAATACCAGATATCAGCACGGTGCACAGTGGTCCCTAATTGATTTTTTTTCTTGTTTGGTTCAAAAATGGCAAACTTTGTCGGAAATTAACAATAAAGCTTTTTTTTTTTTTTTAATAAAAGGAACATATTTTGATTTTGCTCTAAAAAGTGAGAAATAAAATGAGCTAATAAATATTTAATATGAGCCGTGCCACACCGATCACTAGAACCAAATAATGAATTTTGTATATATTATGGTTATTTGTGCTCAGATTCGGTACGCGCATTTTTTCTCGCCAGGGTCTTTTAAAGTCACTAACGTTGTCATAACAACATTCTCAGTTAAAGAAGGTGCACTTCGTTTGAGATTGGATCTGGCCCAGAATGAGTGAATCATGTCCTATGCTACATCTTATCGTCTGGAGTGCTGGCATTTTAATGATATTGGCCGGCGTTGTTGCCGAAACTATCTAAGTTCCAGATTACGTGCAGAAATCGTCGCTTTTGAGTGTGGTTGTCGAAGCGATTAACGTGCTAGTCAGGCATGAGGAGAAGATCGGGTTCCTATCGTGGTTGCCGAGATAATTTTGGTCTAAATCCGGCAATATTTTATTCGCCCAGACGATGTCACGGTCTGCTAACTCTATATTATTGGACATTGCTTCAGATATGCCTGGTCGTGGTTGATTGTTCATCAGACGATGAATTGGGCTATAAGATTTTTCAGTGCTCGTATCTATTCAAGGAATTTCGCCGAGACAGTTTAGGTTCCGGTCTAGACGCTTTTTCAGATTCGTGTTGCGTATTTTGCTGCGAAAGTGCGGCTTGCGTAAACACATCTAGTTGAAATTATTAAGACCACTGTTTGCTAAGACAGAAATCGCATAAGTTCTGTGCAAAACTGAGCCTCTCTTCATACAACACTGTTCCAATGCTATCTATTATTGATACAGTACATTCTTTAGATGAGGTACTTTTTTTGTAAGCAGCAACTTTCCGAAGAGTTTTGATGAGGTGGATATTAGACATATGGGACCGATGATACCTCACTTCGGAAATGCCTGTCATTGGAAATCTATTTTCCAAGTTTTGGGAAAATAAAAGGTCAAAGACTTGAAAACATAGGCTACAAAATTTACTTTCATTGCTGGTAGTTCCACTATCATCCTTTCTGTCAAGATTTTTTGTGAGCCTTTAGACCACAAGGAACAGATGGCGTACTACGTTTTCGCTTACATTTTGTCATATTTAAAATTGGTGCGTCGGTTAAGCTTTAAATTATAAAAAAAAAACAAATTGACTCTATCGAAAAATTATATGCATGTATGTATATCGTTAACTCCAAAATTCCCACAGCCAAAGTGAATTTTATCCACTTCCAACTTCGTTTGACGTTATTTTTAAGCTTGTGGTTACAAGGGTTAACTTATCGCATAGCTTGCACAAACTGGTTATCAAAGTATTGCTCACAAGCCAATAAATCACTATTGATTTCTTTCCTAAACGATGTGGACGAACTGCTCCATGCCAGTGGTAAACATTACTTGCTGCTTTTGGCGTATGTAGATTACCTCACCTTTTTTGTACCACTACCTACACTCGTAGAAGAGATATTGGCTGCCATGGGTAGACCTTGAATTGTTTGCAATATAAATACCTCTGTCAGGTTTTGTACATATATCTATGCCAAACATTGGTTTCTTCCTCTTAACTGCTTGGCTGTAGTGTCAGTCAGTTATTTTCTACAAAAATAAATATTTATCTTATCTTGCCAATTGCCAATGTAGAAATCCTTCGTACATCTAAATACTCTTAATTGACTTTTGTAAATTGTTCGTTTTGAAATTTAACCACATAGTTATATACTTTTGTGCTAAAAATATGTCGTTATTTAAAGATTGAGTCTGTAGGGTATGTGTTAAGACTTTAAAACCACATTTGATAATTGTGTTTTAGCAAAAATATTTTAGTAAGGAATGCTTTGTGTGCGATTTTATTTTTAAGACTTACCTCTTGCTTGCGACTTTATATGCATTTGCTTGTTTTACCTGAGGTTCTTTTTTGAAAGATATAAGTCTCATTTTAAAAAACTTGACCACCTTTTCTGTAATTTTTTTAGTCACATTCCGTTGAGAAATATCCTTGGCAATATCGAACTTAAAGTATGATATATCAATGTTTTGTGTCTTAAGTAAGTAGACCGAGTTTTTTGCTCCAAAGGACAGTGACATCAAGTATACCGTTCTAGTACTTTTCCATCAGATCTCAGTTCTTACAAACCTAATGTAGCACTCTAGTGTCAGAAAATTAAAGCTTGGAAAGAATCATCAAACGTTTCCTGCGGAAGTGTTTCGATTATTCCATTAGAAGAATCTTAGAAATTTTTTAAAGTGAAAATTCACACAAGCCATTGAAGTGGGCTCTGCAAATGAAATTCCATCCTCGCAATGACAAAAAAATTGGTCTACTTAAGACAAAATCATTGATATATCATACTTTAAGAGCGAATGGTAAATGCTGAAGATAACACTAAAAATTTAAATGCGCGACCTCTTTGTTGATCTCTCTCGATCAACAAAAAAAAAAATTCTTGAAAAAATGCTCTAAAATCGATGGTGTACGGTGCACTATTTGTTTTTGTCTGTAAGGTGGCACGGTCTAAAGTACATATATACACATAATTATATCTACATATGTATATAATAGTAAATGCAAATCTAATCATATTTAAGCCATTGAACGAAACGATTCTCAAACGTTGCGTTAATGTGTAAGCATTCAATATACATAACATGTGTCAAAATAAGTTCACATTACTCATAAATCAATTTACATGTTTCGTTCTTCCTAATTAGATTGGCAAAAAAGGTTTATGCCCAAGGGTACAAACGAGTTCAAAGTATATTTTCAACAAAATTTTGTAATTAACTTGTTGATTCTAAGTAAATTACTTCATTGTGAAATCAAATATGTTAAATTTTGCATAATTAATTGAATTAGCATGGAAAAGTTTGAGAAAAACACAAAAAGGTAAAACTGGGTGTGATATGGCATTCCAAAGATTTCTCAGGATGCGACGGGATTGTGTTGTAAAATAAATTTTTGTTTATGTTTCGATATATTCATATTTATGCTCAAAGTTTAAGCAATATTATAATTAGTTCCTCTAAAATTTCCAAAAATAAAAAAAGTTTGAAAAATATATAAGGGTTGATCCAATAAGAGCATCCTACTTGTTGTTGTAAGGCCCATAAACCATACGTAAATATCAGCCGGCTTCAATTCTTGTACGAGCTGTATTTTATAGGTCTTCAGAACAAGATCACGCCACAATGATCCATAATAGATGCCCAAAGCCTGAGATCGGCGACGAATCAATTGTCACAGTTTTCACGTACACTCTCTGCTACTGCAGAAATATTCTCAAAATTTCAGGCTGTATGCACTCTGGTTGAATGATGAATGTCCAATAGTGTAAAATTGGTTCGAAATTTGGTGATAGTGTTACGAATAGTGCGCTCAGTTGGACGCTCATAACGACCAAAATGATGTTGAAGAGCTCTATAGCATTCTCTAACTGATGACTGATTTTGGTAGTAAGTTTCCACAACTAATAAACGTTGTTCAGGATGAAGTCTATACATGATTAAGTCGTATTGAATACTGAAGAGAAACGTCATATGGACAACCCATTTGACACATGACAGCTGTCAAAACAACCCAGTAGAAAAAATGACCTCGTATTGGATCACCTTTTACAAGAACAAAACATAATATCTGGTAACTGATAACATATCGATCATTTTTAGAGCAGTAAATTACTGCGTGATTTTTGACTAAAGTCAGGAATACTAATTTACAAATATTGGAATCAAAGCTAAGCTTTACCAGACGCTTCATATATTTTTTAAATCATTTAATATATATACTACATTCAGGTATATAAAGTAGTTACCAAATATCGATAGCACTCTGCGGAAAACTTCATTTCACCAGTTAGATGCCTACCAGCAGCATAGCTATTTTATAGTTGTGGAAGATAGGTGCGGTCTAAGAATTACGGAGGGAAAGAAGCATAATTTGCTTTCTACATTATCTACTCAGATATCTTAATGATTTCCGGTAGACACAACAGATTATAATTCAAGTACATTTTCGCCTGTATAATGTAATTTAATTTTCATGATATTTGATGGGAATGATTTGGTGCTCCCATAATTTGAACAATTAAACTCGCTTTCAGCAAGATTTAAATAGGAAGATCAGAGTTCAATTCTAAAAATTGCTAAAAAAGTATAAATAAAATCTTAAAACACGAACCTTACACTTGGGGAATAGTTTTCCGAAACGATTTTCTTTTGAATATTTATTTAGTATGGGATATATGTAGAGTAACAGCACTATCTCTAAATCAGATGATAGATTTTTTGCTAAGTCATGGCATACAATATTTACAACAAAGCAATCAGGCGATTCTACGCATTTCAAAGTATTTGCAAACATTAAAAAAATTATTTTTATTTGTATACACCCTAAAGCAAACAAAAAACCAATGATGTGAGTTTTTGTTATTATACGAATACACTTGCAACTCTCTTTGTTTTTTTGGTAAAAACAAAAATAACAAATAAAAGCAACGTAAACGTGATTGTTCAACATTTCGCAAACAAATAAACCGTATCGTAATGAAACGTAATATCGCAATGGATTTCCAGTGGCTAACGTCTGGTTCCATGCAATGAATTTCAGATTCACAACCGAATACTCGTGCTCCATGTTCAACAAATCATGATAAAATGCATTACATTTTCCTGATATGATCAGAGCGTACTGCTCATGAAAAAAGAAGCAAACAATTTTTAATCGATTTATTTATCAAATTAAACGTTTTAACTTTTTTACTCCTTTGCAATTACCATTTTAATGGAGTGAAACTAAAGTTCATGAAAAAAGTTCAAAGAATGTAACTTAAAAAAAAGCTCAGTTGGGCAGAATGAAATCGAATTTAAGTTCACGCATACTATAGTTGCACCGCATGTACTAAATATATGTAAGTGTTTTAAAATATATTTGCATGAACCATAAATGTTGGTATTTTTTTATGTTTTTTCCGCAAATGTAAACAAATAGAAACATACATAATTAAATATTAACAAAAATAAAAATTAAATTATGTTAATTATTTCATAATTTAACTTTAGAAAAATATTGCTGCCGTTCAGGAAAGTGTTGTTGAAAATCCAAATTTAGAAATTCCAAAAAGTTCTCATCAGTTAGGACTATCTGCCACATGGCATATTTTACGATTTAAATTGCGCTTTTATCCCTACAAAATTGTTATCACGTGAAAATTAAAGTATTTGGATCGTCAGAAACGCACTGAATTTGCTGATTTTGTACTGAATCCACTTGCGAAAAAAAAACCAAAAGCTCTTGGGAGGCGCATTGTCATCACCCTGGATCGGTACATAAGCAAAATTGTTGCTAATCTCAAGCCACGTGGAACATCTGCACTTCGTAAAAGTAACCAATTGACATGGTTCTTGGCATGATGGATTCATCGGTCCTTATTTTTTGAAAAATGAGAAAGCAAATGCTGTTGCTGTCAGCGTTATATATGATAACGGACTTTTATTGACCTAAATCGGAACATATTGACTTAACAATCGATTTATTGCGTCAAAAATTTCAATTGGTCAATAATCGCCAGAAATGCAGTTGTTGAATGTCTTTAAATAAATTTTTATTTATAATAAGCCAGCAAAATTATTTATGAATATTGAACTGTAAATTCGTGATACAAAGCCTTATTTATTGAATTAAGTAATCGAAAATTGCACTGATCGTATTCAGCTTTGTAAACGAAGAATGATATTCTTTTTGGAACATAAATACATCGATTGTTCTTTAAATAAAATAGTAAAGGCTGTTGTTTTTCTTTTTGAGCTTCAATTTGCTTACAAAAAAAAAGTTGCATTTAGAGCAAAAAAAAGTATCCTTAACGGTTACAAGCCGTTCGTTAACAGACTCACATAAAAACGCTATAATGTCTCCAATATCCACTAAAGACTCCAGTAAGTCCAATTAATGCTTTAATATTAGAAGAAATGAAAATTCCTTCACATTCATACCTTGCAACGTTTATAATATTGGCCATTAACTTCTAACCCCATATTAATGTTAAACTTTCAAGATTTATTGTAGTCGTGATTAAATTCAATGTGTAGCGCGCGTTTCTCTGCTCCGAATTACTTCTTACGAACTTTTTGGGTTATAATGAAAGGATACTTTATTACATTACTTTGTTTGTTTTCTATAGTAGATGCCGGTAACGAAGTAAATACTCCGTTTGAATAACAATTGGGCTATGGAAAATATATTAACAAAACGTATAAGACTATGGCGTATTGAAAAAACTTAAATGAAAAAAGTTAATGAATGTTGAATATCGCCAATAATGTAAAAAGTATAAAATCAAATGCATTCGAATCGAAAAAGTAGTATTTTTTGAGAACCATAACTTAATTCAGAGTCTATGCAGCTCTATGCCATAACTTATTTTTCGAGGTAATTGCATCAAGCCAATCAATCACAAAATCACTACAGTCCGGGAGGTAGCGTTGCATTTTTATACCCTGCACAGAGGGTATATTCACTTTGTCATTCCGTTTGTAACGCATAGAAAGCGGCGTCGCAGGTATGGAAAAGTATATATATTCTTGATCAGCGTCACCACCTGAATCGATATAGCTGTGTTCATCTGTCTGTCTGTCTGTCTGTCTGTCTGTCTGTCTGTCTGTCTGTCTGTCTGTCTGTCTGTCTGTCTGTCTGTTGAAATCAAGTTTACGGGAAAACTAAGCAAGCTAATCCAGTGAAATTCGGCACAAAGGTCACACCTTCTTGCAAGCTGCTAGCATATAAAAATGGGCGAAATCGGTTTACGGCCACGCCTTCCGCCCATACTCTATGTAAATATACCCAAGTTCATTTTGAAAAAAAATTGCTGCGATTTTGATGAAAATTGGTGATTTGGTGAAGATAAGAACAAAATTAAGATTATGCTAGATTTTAAGTTTGCAAAGACTCTTAAAGGGGCGTGGCACAGCCCTAAATTTAAACTTTTATAACGCCATAGCTTGTAAACCGTGCAAGATATTGTGATGAAATTTGGTACACGAATACAGATCTTATGAATCTTGAATTGCGCATGAATTGGGCGGAACTGTAAAAGTGGGCGTGGCACTTATTAACAATTAAAAATTTGGATTTCGTACAACTCCAAATTGGCACATACGATTTTTATTAAAATTTTAGGGATGATACCACTAAAAGTAGTCAACAATACAAGCTACATCAATATACTGAAAAATTTCGTTTAAGGGAGTGGCACAGCCTACAATATTTATAATCGTTGTAAAAAGAGAACTAATAACGCAATCTTTATTAAATTTAATATGGCGGATATACTTGCTAAAAGGTGTGTTATTGTAAAATTTTGGCACAATAGTTCCGGTGGGTGTGGCACCTCCCATATAAGCGAAATGCGTTTAAATCTATAGATAGTGTGCTATTAGAGTAATCTTCATAAAATTTTGTGTAGAGGTGTCGGTTACTATATGCTTTGGAATTCAATGAAACATGACAAGATTGCATCAGTGGGCGTGGCACCTCCCTAATTAACATAAAGTTGTAAGTGCTATTTTAAGTGAACTATTGGAGCAATTGATCTGAAATTTGATGTATGTGGTTTACTGGGTATTAGGTACAAATGAATCAAAAGCTGGCGAAATAGTAACAGTAGGCGTGGCACCTCCCATACAATTAAAATACCTTAAGTGGCATAACTATCGAAATATATAAGCAATCATACTGAAATTTGGTGCAAGAGGGTTGTTTATAAAAAGCTATTTCTGGATCAAAATCGGACTGGATTGCATCAGTGGGTGTGTCACCGCCCTAAATCTTAGGAGTAATTACTGCACATATCGCAAACTATACAAGCTATTGTGCTAAAAATTGGTTTCTTTATTGAATAAAAGTGGGCGGAATTGGAGAAATGGGTGTGGCATATTTCGTGTTTTTCATTTCTATTCTATTTTTTTCAACATTTCCCATATTCTTTTGACATTTTCAATCTTTTACCTTTCTCCTTCAATTTCATTCGACATTTTCTTTATTCTTTCGACTTTTTCATCAATTTTTCAGCATTTTTCATATATTTCGACTTATTAAATTTTTTTTCAACTTTCTTTAATGCTTTTCATATTTTTTCAGCATTTTCAGATTTTTCCAACACTTTTCAACATTTTTGACCCTTTTTACATTATTTTCGACTTATTCAACCTCTTCAAAATTTGTTAACATTTATTTAAAAAGTACTTTCAATCCAGTTTAGGGTATGTGAGTTTCGGCCTGGCCGAAGATAACACCTTTACTAGTTCAAATTCATTTCTTCCCGCTTAATTTTTTTTTTTTTTTGCAATTGATAGTTTAAGTATGGATGATAACCAAAATAAGCGTCTGTCACCAGAATCATTTTGGACCTCGGTGTGAGAGGTCGATGAAAAAATCTCCATACGACAAGAACTGATGTATGTATGTGTTTCAACTTTACTCAACCTAACGAAAATGTGAAAAGAGCGCTATGGCGTAATATTTTGACCGAAATATCCTGTATCCTCATAAGGATTAAGGAACGCACAAATATCTTAATTATAACTTTTTGCTGTTAGAAGACTAATATGTGGTCTACTCACCGTTGAGCCTACCCCAGCCTAAAATCGAAACAAACATTTTAGTATAGCTTATGCTTCATTGTAAGCTTTGCATATTTCATTCATCATTCCAGATTCACATTAAAAGGCGGTTATATTTCTTCAAATTCTACATTTCATACGTAGATACGTTCTCTACCTAATTCCAGTGCTAAAAAATCGATTTGATGTAAATCTTTGGATAAGTTTAATTTAAATTTCAGTTGTGCCGTTTTATGATGTTCAGAACCTTCTTCTATATTGCCACAACACAACGCCCATCTGCTAAGGATTCGTTTAGAAGCTCAAAGCGCACTGCTAAATGGATTACATGCTCTACAAGTTTAGTCCAACAGACAGCAGGGCATTACAATCGAATCGAAGTAACGAACAACAAACAAGCACACAGATTGAAACGACAAACCAACAAACTTTTTACTGAATTGGCTTATTGTGCTCTACCTTTGAACGGTTAAGGACCTTTGGTATATCAAGTAATGAAAAAAAAGGACATTTCCGTTGGTAGGTGCGCCATTATAAGTTGTGGAATGACTTTGAAATTGTGGTGAAGGTTTTTTCTTTTTCACTTTATACTTGTGTGTGTTGAACTTTGTGTGTATATGTGTGTGTGTGTTGAACTTTGTTTGTGTTTGATCTGGTGGGAAAAGAGTGGTATGATTAAATTGGCCAAGTAGCAATGTGGCAGTAACAGCAACAGCAGTTTGTGTCAGGCAATTTATTTAATTATTATGATTATTACTTACTTTATCGACACACTGACCAAACAATCTGAACGTTTGTTTTAGGCTCTTGGTAAGGTTGGTAGCATTAATTGGCTATATACTCGTAGTACGTGAATGCGTTGTACAAAGTAAAAAACCAATAAAATATAAGTTATGGTGTTTAGGGTGAACTTCTTGTTCCTACTTTCAGAAAGTTTAAATATTTTGACCAAATTTGTATGAAGTCGTTAAAGTGCTATAAATTGTATTTAAGTACAGACTGTTCAACAACTTTACAAATAAACATAAATTACATTTTTGAAATTTTTTATCTCACCGGTTTTCTATTAGCACTAATTCTGTTATATGCCGTTTAAGAGATTAAGGTGGTAAGGCAGTACATGCAAACGAAAAGTCCAAAATTTTCTAATGGAGATACATGCTGCAAGGGTACATTGCTATTTCATTCATGAAATTAAACATTTCTGGAGTAGAGAAAAGTTCAACAATACCACAGCATTAAATAATAAGTCCCATGTGAACAGTGACAGTTAGTTTTATTAAACAATTGGTTGTAAAAGTAATTGCAAAACAAAAATTTTAAAATGTATTGTTAACTGAATACCTTTTCATTTCAATTCCCAAGGATCGAATAAAATTTTTGAATTACAAATTTTCGTTCTGGAAATGGATTCGAAAAATGCATCAATTTCTTTTGCCATCGTATTGAAATGGAAAAATTAAAATTACAATTCCTAGGAATTACAATTTTAATTACAAAAGTTTGACAACAGAGATATATGTTAGAAAGATCGAGTAATTGATCTTGATACATCTGTGAAAATTGCAATTATAAACCTTCTATATAAATTTGCAATGGCTTAAATTTAGGACATACATCTTAGCCTCTAGAAATCAACTTATAAAAAGTGAGTCGAAGGCAATAATTCCCGAACCAAAAATTGGACTTGAAACTACCATTTTGCTCAATATGATCTCATTATTAAAACCGGAATATGAGCCAACATATTAAAGTATTTGTCACCATTCTCGGGATGCGTACTGTGGCAGTGTGACCTAAGAAGTCTAGTATGTTGGGAAGCAACTCATAAGACGTTTTTATCACGGTCTGTTTTGGAAAAATACAGTCTTTAAGATTCATACCGCAAGCTGGTCTTGAAATGATACCCCATTTGCCACCATTGGACATTTTCATACCGAGCTTGGCTTTTAAAGCAGCACTAAAGCTACTACATCTAACCCATCTTAATTTGACTGTGACTAAATGGTACCAGTAACAGCGTTAGATAAGTCCCTTAAAATTTGTTTCGAGATGCGCTAGAAGCTGAAACTGTTAAATGGGCAGGGCAAAAATTTTAATATATATTAGTCAGCAAATGTGTCATTAAACGTATAGGTGGGGCCCCTGTAATCGCTTCAAGTGGCGAAATAAGCGACTTTTCTTGAATATAATGGTGGCATAAGATCTTGCAAATATAAGATGTACGGAAACAGATCAGACAGAAAATTTAGACCGTCCGGATGGAAATTGAAGAAGTCGTGAAAGGGACACACATGTACTTTAACGTAGTCACTTATGCCCTTGCTGAAAGTGCTTTTGAAATTGAATGAGAAAAGAAATGAGAAGCTTAAGCTGAAAAATTACGTCAATAACATTAATAAATTTCTACAGCTGGAAATGAGCGAGGTAATAGCACACCTGATAAGAGAATTCAGCGCGGCAATCACTTTCGTTGGGACAGCGTCATTCAGCGTTGGTTTGCGCTAGGTATAAAGTATTTTCCAACCTAAAGATTTTTTATCATTTTGAAGAAGAAATTGAATTTGAAATGTATCAATTTTCATATCAAACGATTTTAATAAGAGGAAGAACATCCAACAAGATTTCAAGAAAAAGGATTCTCTGTTTGTTTGAGTTCGATTAATAACAATAAATTATGTCGATTCGTTCTTCAGTGCAATGTGATTGTAATGTCAAGTTACTTTCTTTTAATTTAAGGGTATTTGAAGTTCACTTTCTTTGAAAATTTTAACAAAAAAATAATAATAATAAAATATCCTTAAACTTCTAGTTAAAGCATTCGACAGTAAACGTAAAGAATTTTTGCTCTGTCCTATTTTTATTAACTTTCACAAATTCCATGACTGTACGACTTAACTGTTCATAAGTATTACACGAGTAATGCATGCATAATTTCTTTATTAAAACTTTCTACTATCTACAATTACACAATCGACACAAATTATACGCTTGATATTACAATGGGACTTGCATGCGACATTAACCCCAAGACCGGCACTCAATCCCTACTTAATTTTTATTAATGGCACTTTATTTGAAGTTGGCACGACATTGAATTATTATTTTGTATTTATTGTATTTTGTTACAATTTAATGGCGTGTTAGGAATGCTCAGATTTACATTAATTACATTCATTATATTGCTATGAAAATTATGCGTTCCTTTTCATTTGGCATTTAATTCTCAAAAGTGATATAACGTTTTATATAAAATAAATAGTTATAGGTAGCTAATCGAAAAAAGTTCTTGAGCATAGTAATGAAACATGAAAAATATATAAAATTTTTTTCAAACTTCAACTACAGGAATTGAGATCTTTTTTTCTTCTGATCCTTTGGAATGTATTGGAGTACTGCGATAATACGCCATTTATTCTGTTTTTATTGAGACTATTTGCTTTTCTATGGAACGTTCTTCCCAATTCAAACGAGTTTTGCTCAAAAAATATCCACTAATAGTTGATAGATCACTGTATGACCATTCATCAACGATTTTTTTCCAAAAAATCAACAATCAATCGTAATTTCTTGAAATGCCGATGGGATATTTATTCCATGAACTGTAAATATCCATTAAATATATTCCTATAATATATTTCAAACATAAAAAAAAATACTTTTTTCACTCGCAATAGATTTCCTCATAATCATTAATCATTCGATTGCATCAACTATTCTCACCTAGTAACGCTGCCAAAAAGATCTTTAAGCGTTTGCTCTTCACATTTTTAAGCATCCATATCCTGAAAATATATTTTTTTTTATTTGCTGTTTACACAAATATGTAGACGATTGTGAGTCGTCTGTTCATATTATAAATAGTTGTCAGTTCAGCTCATCTGTCTTACGCCCTGACTACCACTCATGTAAACACATTTTTCACTTACACGCACACTTGCACTAATACCAATCTAACGTAAGTATTATCACACACAAAAACAAAAGCAAAAGCATCACCAACACAACTAACAATAAGTTGATTTCAAATTGGTATTTCTTTTGTTTTGTATCGTTTGAATCCAATTAAGGCCAAATACACCTGGACACCCGAAGGCTAATGAACTAAAGTGAAGTAACGAATGAAAGTCAAAAAAAAAATAACAAAATTAAAACACAAAAGCGTAGGCATGGGATGACACTAAAAGAAAAAAAAAAGAAAAGTCATGTTGCCGAATAATGTTTGCACCTGCTCTGGGCCATGGTAAGAAACAAACAAAACAACAGTTTTTTGGGGCTTTGGTGTTGTTTTGTTGTGAAAGTTGTTGCTTCGATTTTGTACCCTACACCGAGGGCTTATCAACTAATGTTAGTTGCTACGCGTAGAAATTGGTCAAGAAAATATATGCAGATTAGAGCATCCTATCCGGGAGACTTTTCAGTGTAACAAAATTAAGGGGCTTGAGCACCGAGACTTTCACTTTTCATAGTTTGGAAGGCTGCACAACGAGCTCTTGTTCAGTTAGCTGCCATATGCAACGAGTTTAAAGATCAATTTATTCGATTCAACTCATGTTCAGTGTATTCTTCGTACGTATCATGCGATTTCAAGTTATGAGTTTCGAGCTACTCGTTTGTTCGAGTTGCCATTTTTTTTTCACTCTACGGCCCATGGCGACTGTCATTTCTTTTTTTCGAACGATATGGTCACATCAGTATTTTTGAAATTATTTCGTCAGATGAAGAACTCTGAAATTCCAAGCCCTCTAACTTAAGAGTAACTCAACTCTCAGTGGAATTTTTCTTAAACTTTGTTGTATTCGTTTACAGTAATATCCGAGATCGAACTGGACCGACTAAAAATTAATTTCATTTGTTCTCAATTTACTGCCTTCATGGTTCAGTCATTGGTCAATTTTTGTTATTTTCGATGTTGTCGTTTTCGTATGTTACTTGAGATTATTTTCCCAATATTTTCTTGTCATGCCAATTGATTTGGATGATGATTCTTTTGTATTTTTTTTTTTTTGTTTATTTGTTAATTTTATGTCGTAAGTTCACATAGATAAATACAATTTGCTCATAGCATTTATTTTGTTGTTTTTATTTTGTGTTCACAACAATGATGACATTTGGGTTTTGTGAAAATGTACTGAAGCGAGACGTGAAAAAAAGGTCCTCAGTTTTGCCGTCTGAAAACCACTAGCAAAATGAGATATATTTCACATTCAATTAATTACAAAATCTACACATTGTGCGATTCTTTCCATTTATTAAAAAATAAATCAACGTAATTATTATAAATTGTCCAAGTCTACCGAAAATGGACTGAAAATGTGCTGAAAATTAGGCAAATGTACTGAAAATGCCCCAAATGCGCTGACAACGATTTTTCACGACGCAAATGTATCGAAAATGCCGTCACTGGAGCACAATGGCATTGCTCCTGTGTGAGTATATTGCTTGCTAATCCCCTACAACGGTTTGCAATCCAACAATATTAACCAATCGGTTCCAAATTCATGTTATTCTAAAATGGATATAACTTTTCAAGAAAACATCACATATCACCACTTGAAACCTAATTTTAAAGATCAAAAACGGTACCAAATAGTATTTTTTTAAAAACATGGCCTCGAGAGTACACAAAAAAACATCATATTTTTGGTACTATACTTCACCTCAAATATTGCACTCTGTACATGATGGGCGATTCTGAGGCCAGATTCGTATTCAGCGCAAAAAATTACTTTGAAAAACGACTATCAGTAGCCCTACAACATTCATCACCTATTCATTCGCATGTCTTCTTAATAGAACATATTTTTTCCATACAATTTACATGTAAAACTTACAGTTTTCGGCGCCACCTTATAGAATTGAGGCAAGGAGCTGAATTTTCATGAAGTTTTTCTTCATGTCATAAACTTATTACTTAATCAACAGCAACTTAAAAAAAAAAACAAAATAACAAAAATTTGAGTCATTTGAGTAAAATATGCGGCATGAAGCGCGAATTTACGCCGAAAATGGACATAAGAACATGGGTTTTGGCTTTCAGAAAAAAATTTAAAGAATCTAATCAACCCCCTTATTCACCTTATATGACTCCGTCTGACTTTTTCCTGGTCCCTCAAGCTAAAGCTAGTACTGCGAGGAAAGTGATTTGAGTTGGTTGAAGCCAAATTCTCTGAAAGACTTGGAGACTACTTGTCAATAAGCTCAGGAAAATTTAATGGAGGATTGGAACAAGCACTATCGCACACTAAGAAAACACTTTTTGTTTGAATATAACAAATGCACATTTCAATTAGAACAATCAAATATTTATTTGAGTCAAAGATATTGAACTTGGATCAAATAGTGTTATATGTTGATTGAAGCATTTTATTTTTAATTCATTCAAACAAATCGTTTTCTCAGTGTAGTTCTATTGCAAGCAGTGAGGCCTACTTTAAAGATGATAGAATAAATATTAATGAAAAAAGAATTTTTTTTAAAACATTTCCTTCCGTTTTTAACCAGGGTTACATACATGCCAACAGCAGACAATTTTCTCCTTCTTTGTATGAGGTCAGATATATTACATAAGAACAGCCGCTCCACCACTTAGTCATTATAACTTACAAAAATCAACTGCACAAAGAACTCGCAATGTATCTGTCTGTCTATTAACATTTTTGGCTTTTTGGCTCAGCTTCGGTCCGAAAAAATGCTATGTTTTAAAACAATCGCGAATCACTTGTATTTGAAGTTAAAGCGAAAAAAAGAAAATTGTAACGCCACAATGGTTCAACTTATGCCAAAAAATCTTATGTTTAATCATCAAGTAGTCAAATACCATTCACAAAAAAACAAAACAACACCCTAATTGGAGACCTTAAGTTTCAACATCTTTCAATTAAGCAAACAATGTACCTATTTGCATGTTCTGTATACTGTCTTGTCTACTGAAAAAATTGCGCACTACATCACTTTCTTTTAAAAGCAATTGAAATCAAATTGTTTTCTATTTATTGCTATTTATGTTCGTTCAATTGTAAAAAATTTAAAATGACAAACTAATCCGAATCCATTATTATGTATAAATTAAAGCCGATAAATATACCCCATCGCATACGACCATTGAGCATTAATACTCCGAACGAATTTTAAAGGTATGCTGATGAGAACGTTAAAAATTTGTACCTGAAAACTTTGTTTCCGATTCTCGCGTTTAATCCCAAACCAATGTGTTCAAATTGATAACTTTGATGAGAAGACTTGAATATCTCTGGATTTGTTTCTGCTTGGAAAAAATATCATCTAAATCGTGAATCAGTAGTAGTTAAAATTCTATCATTGAGTATTTTTTAAAAAACTTTGTTCTCAAAAACTCGAACTTAATTGAAATATCGATTTCCAACAATTACTGACGTTTTTTTTTTTAAATTTAAAACACTTTTTCGTTAACAGTACGAACTTAATTGAAATATCGACTTTCATCATTTTTTGTACTATTTTTATACCCTACTCAGAGGGTATATTCACTTTGTCATTCCGTTTGTAACGCATAGAAGGGGGCGTGGCAGGTATGGAAAAGTATATATATTCTTGATCAGCGTCACCACCTGTGTCGATATAGCTATGTCCGTCTGTCTGCCTGTGTGTCTGTCTGTCTGTCTGTATGTCTGTTCAAATTTTCTTGCAAGCTGCTAGCATATAAAAATTGGTGACATCGGTTCACGGCCACGCCTTCCGCCCATACTCTGTGTAAATATACCCAAGTCCATATTAAACAAAAAAGATGCTGCGATTTTGATGAAATTTGGTGATTTGTTGAAGATGGCAACAAAATTAAGATTAGACTAGGTTTGAAGTTTGCAAAGGCTCTTAAAGGGGCGTGGCACAGCCCTAAATTTCAACATTTATAACACCATAGCTCGTAGACCGTGCAAGATATTGTGATGAAATTTGGTACACGAATACAGATCTCAAAAATCTTAAATTGCGCATAAAATGGGCGGAATTGTAAAATTGGGCGTGCCACTTTTTAGCAATTGAAAATTTGGATTTCGTATAACTCCAACTTTGCACATACGATTTTCATGAAAATTTTAGGGATGATACCACTGAAAGTAGTCATCAATACAAGTTTATTCAATGCTCTGAAAAATTTATTTTAAGGGCGTGGCACAGCCTACAATATTTATAAACGTTATGAAAAGAGAACTGACAACGCAATCGTTATGAAATTTAATAAGGCGGGTATACTTGCTAAAAGGTGTCTTCTTGCAAAATTTTGGCACAATTGTGCCGGTGGGTGTGGCACCTCCGATACATGCAAAATACGTTTAATGCTTTTGATAGTGTGCTATGAGGGTAATCTTCATAAAATATTGTGTAGAGGAGCCGGTTATATGCTTTGGAATTCAATGAAACTTGACAAGATTGCATCAGTGGGCGTGGCACCTCCCTCATTAACATAAAGTGCTTTTTTAAGTGAACTATTGGTGCAATTGATCTAAAATTTGATGATAGTGGTTTACTGTGTATTAGATACATATGAATCTAAAGCATTTGAAATAGCAACAGTGGGCGTGGCACCTCCCATACAATTAAAATACCTTAAGTGGCATAACTATCGAAATAAATAAGCAATCATACTGAAATTTGGTGTAAGAGGTTTGTTTATGGAAGGCTATTTTTGGATCAAAACCTGACTGGAATGTACCAGTGGGTGTGTCACCGCCCTAAATTTTTAGAATAATTATGGCACTTATCGCAAACTATACAAGCTATTGTGCTAAAATTTGGTTTGTGCATGTTAATTGCGAATGTCATTTACTGAAACAAAAGTGGGCAGAATTTGAGAAGTGGGAGTGGCATATTTCGTGTTTTTCATTTCTATTCTATTTTTTTCAGTTTTTTCCAACACTTTTCAACATTTTTGAACCTTTTTCCATTATTTTCGACTTATTCAACCTTCTCAACATTTTTTTAACATTTATTTAAAAAGTACTTTTAATACAGTGTAGGGTATGTGGGTTTCGGCCTGACCGAAGATAACACCTTTACTAGTTTTTTTTTTCATTTGTTTTATGATTTTGACGGACAGTCCGATTCTGGTATTGTGCATTTGTATCAATAACACCAATGGCTTTGGGATTTATTTGAGGAAAGGAAAATTAATGTATGAATGCATGAAAATAGTGAAAATCGGTGTTTTTGAAAAATCATATATACCAACTTCGGATTCAGCTTTAAATATTAAATAGAAAGCTTTTAAGAACTAAAGATGTATTCAGAATTTAAGTTTCAAGCAAGTTCGTGATATAAGGAAAATCTTTATTTTTCCTTAAGATTGCCACTGACAAATTTGTAAGTTCACTTGATTCTCGATCTGATGTGAAAAAACAAACCTGTCCCTCTTTCTTTCATTTGAGTTCTGCATTCGAACACCGCGCAACTGTATAGCGCACGCAACATCATAGAGAGAATGTTACAGAACATGACCTTTGACATTTGACACCAGCTTAAGTGCCGTGATTATTGATAGCACTCTGATTCACAGTACTGGCAATATATGAAACTCAAATCATGTCACCCTGTAACAACATACGTGTGGGTATAACTTTTCACTGAAAGTGAATTGATGTCGAATTGTTGATTACAAGAGTTTCGGCTAAGAGAATCTGGTATGCATTAAAAAGTAAAAGTTTCAAATAACGTGCAAACGTGAATGAAATCCCTTCATGCCAATTTGGTTTTATGTTTGTGTATGGCTTTGAATAAAGTTTAAATGTATTTATTGCACGCTAGATTTTCATATTAATGAAACGAGAAAAACAAATTTCTTTTGACCTTTAGATTTTGGCGAACACAAATGAGCATTCAATGTCATGGTGAAGGTAATTATAAAAAGTTTTAATTTCTTAATAAGCTGTCTAGACACTATTTTGGCTTGAAACTGAACCTGGTGACTACAGTAGTCAAATGATTATCATATTTTTTAATTTATTATGCTGTTGACAGTTTAATCTTATTATCAAAATTGCATTAAAGAAATAATCCCTTAAAAACAATGAAGAATCAGTATTATACTTTAACACTTGGCTCAAAGACTGTACAGAGCACTAAAAACTAAATTTCAAATGATTTTTTGCAAAAGTAGTAGTTTGGAACAATCACTCCTTTCTTTCGAAGAATACATGATAGCAGTAACAGTTGAAACTTTATTTTGCTGGGGACTCTTCCATTCAAAACGAATATGGCCGCCAAACGATTTTTTTTAACAGGATGCTTTCATCTGTGTTTTTACAAATATTCCAGTAGAAAATCATCGCATTTGTGAGAGAATAATATTGAATATCAGAGCCATCGCTCTTCAAACTTTTTTAGTATCCTCAGTTACCCAATCTATAAAAATATGTAATATTGATTTCACAAACGAAAATATCTAATAATAATTGAACGATTTTCCAAGGTTTTGTAATCGTCGTAATCGGTCGCTGATGAGATTTATTTTTCAATAAAAAATAACCCAGTTTTACTCACTAACAATCATAGCTATGAAATAAAGATTAGCAAAATATTAAACGTAATTGTTGAACGCTATTACTGGGACTCCTCCGTGTGGTAAATTTGCTTCGTCTCACACTTATGCTTTTTACATAGGTACAGAGTTATAAAATTAAGTGTAATTGCTGCATAGTTTACGCTTCTTTTTATGATAATGGATACGGTTTAAATTTCATTGTTTCTCTCATGTTGGCAATCGAAAGAAATGGCTAATACCAATGCACAGTACAAACTATAATGCAACCCATAGAAGCTATCCATATTGAATGGGTGGGTGGTGTTAAAAATGTAAGGTATGCTTAGCTTGAACAGCAGGATGCATGTGAGACACATACTTTTACAAAGTACACAGAGGTGTTACTTTGCGTAGCAGTAGAATGTTTTATTTTTATATCAATTCCTTTCTTTTATTTTACCCAAACTGTTTCAAAAATAGATGCCATACGGTAAAGAGCGCAAAGTGGTGCAGCTTAAAAAATTAACTGTGATTTGCACAGTTTCAATTCATGAAAAATTAAAGATTTTAATCATCTAATTCAAAGCTGCTTTTTCTAAGAAGAGTCCTCATTTATTGCTCTAATTATAAAATGGCACATTGATGTATGCCAACAAATAAACCAACCAACGAAATAATTACTTCTATAGTATAAAAAGCAGATCAATCAGAATGACAGTTGAAGTAAGTCTTTAGTAAAAACTTGTGCAATCCTATGTGGAAGACTCTCCTCACGATGCATAAAACTTTCACTTAAGCATCTGATATCGTTAAAAACATTAAAAAATTAACCGATACGAACTTCTTAATGTAACTGCATGAAATTGCCTTTATATAGCTATCAGTCCCATAAAAAATACTTTCAAATTCTCGTAAGTTTCTTGACTTATTAACTCTGTTACCGGCTTTGAATCGTAGGTCTAGACTTTTGATTTCAAACAAAGTGTAATGTTTCTCGCTTTTTAGCCAACTTACTTAAGTTGGGAACTAATACTTTGATATAATGGCCACCGTTGTGACGGTTATAGTGTTGAATATCTTAGTACAAGTTAAATCAATGAGTGATAGGTCACAAAAAACATTTATCATATATTTTGATTCAATGTCAAAAACTTTAAAAAAGATGTCTCGAACAAATTCGCATTTTTAAGTCCTGTACTATAACACCGCGGGTGAAATAGGAATTGTTGTTCTGTAGGGTTATGTACAACTCATTTCGCTGTTCTGTTCTAGTCAAATCATCAATTGTTTAAATATTTGAATGTCGAAAACATGAATCTGAATCAAGCGCATGGTTCGAGGGAAGTATATCGGCCGAGAATCTACCGAAACGAGGTCCAAAAATTCAACGTTTGATACAGTATTTTGACTGCAAGAATGGCCACAATTTCTTTGAAATTGAGGAGGGTCAGCCAAGAGGATTCAATGGAGCCTTGTTATAGAGACAGCTTGAAAAATTGTTACGCCCAATCGGTTGAATATTAGCGCGGCAATACGCTACCTATTTAATATCATTCAATCTATCAATGGCCACACTGTATCTTCACTACTGCAGAGCTGACACTACCAACGAGGAATCAGGACGAGACACAGTTTTCTCATAAAATAAAAAAAATCCGAGTAAAATTTTCGGTTTTTTCGTATTAATTTCATTACTTCGAGTGAAAAATTAAGTGTTTCTCGGTTTTCTAGAGCTTTTGAAAAAAGTGTAAGGAGCATCTTTTATTTATCACACCTAACATGGCGGCTCAACGGAGTTAAACAGAGATACGTGGATTTTGAAAAATGTAAAATCAAGAACACCACTAAGTAGGTTTTATGAGAGAAGCTAAAAAATGTTTGCTATACATAGCCCAGTTTACATGACTTACCCTATACCACAGTTCACTTCCATTCAATCCATACAAAGGAAGCTCTGCTCTGCCATAGCACAATTACTAGCTGCCAAGGTGTTAGTTAAACATTTTCATGGTAAAGCAATAAAACATCGCAAAATACAAAACTGAGCTGTGCTGAAGAGCTGAAGTAAAGCGAAACAAATTACTGGTGTTGAGACGCATCAAGGACTCGTATTTCATGACGTAGCAAAAAACGATTTTTTTGATTGTCTTCACGCTTTTCTTCTTCATCCAATAATTGCTGCTGCTCTTCCATGTTGCTGTTGCCATTGCACAGTACACCACTAATGCCATTCAACTTGCAACATCAATTACTTGTGCTTCTGGTGCTGACTGTGCGATGTATTTATTGGATTAAAATGTAATTTTAATTCAATTAATACGAATGAGAGAATGAATGGCGCGCATCGCGACACATCACTACACAATCGGAAGTAGGAAAAACGGAAACGGAACTAAATTGCTAAAGGAGTTGAAGCGAAAGAAACACGTTCAAACACACACACAAACACGCACACACAGGCAAATGGAGACGAGCGCTTAATTGCACAAATTAATGACCAAAATGGTCATGAAATTCAATGTCCCCTCTATAAAGAGTTATAACTTCCACTTTTTCTTTGGTGTTTGTCGTTTGAGTCTTCTTGGCATTTGCAGACAAAATTTAATTGCGGAAGTAATTAAATGTAATGTTACATTGTAATTGTTTTTACTGTTCGCTTTTCATTTTTGTTATCATCGCTGTTGTCGCTATATAAAATTGTTATCATTTTGTTCCTTGTCATCAGCTGATTTTAACCTAATTAATTTTATTTGTTGCTCAATAAAATTAATGAAGCAAAGTTACTGCGGTCTTTATTTGGTTAAAAATTTCTCAAATTGTTGGCCATCTATGATTGATTAGCAAGATGACGATTTCAATTTGTAAAGATTAATTGAAGTTCAATTATTTTTCACTAAATAACATTATCGTACTGGTGAGTTGTTTTCCATATTCGTTTTGATATTTTTTATGAAAAGTGCGTTTAAAAAAAAAAAGTTTTTAACAAATAATAAATTGAAGAGTACGTAAGCGCGTTACCGGAACTATTTAACTTGAATAACGGCTGGAGCTGAACGAGCCGATGCATTGAAGAAAATCCGCAAACAAAAAGAAAGCAAAGAACACGAAAACAGCAGGATACTTTTGTTGTTCGAAGAGCTGGAAGAACTAAGCGAGCTTCGAGCTGTACTTCCTAGATAAAGGAGGTGTCTCATTACTGTTGCCAAATGGCCCTGTGTTTAATTTATTGCGTATCTATCTACGGAATATTCTAGACTCACGAATGTACGGAGTAGTGTGTGTACAAGATCAGATAAAGGTTCTGGAATCATATATTGCACAAACGGACAGACTGGAAAATATTTGTATTGCATTGAAGTTTCCATAACTGAAGATGTTTAAATATTTGATCTAACTTTTCATAGAATAAAAAATTAAAATATTTATTTGTATAAAAAGCAATTTGATGAACTTAATCTTACATACATGACACTATTCCAGACAATTAAACTCTTTTTTCATTTACGCTGGCCACATTTGAAATGCGTATGATTTTTCAAAGCTGCACCTTTTCAATAATAAAAAAAAAGTTATAAATCAAAAGGCTGTGCGTTTGAATGCTTCAGAAACTGCTGAAAAAAAACAACACATTTTGCAACCTTAACCCATAAATGTCAACAGAAGGCGTTCGGTGTTGTGTGTTGCTACCACATACACATGCAGGGAAAATTATAACAACAACAGTTCAGTTCACTCAAATTACATGCAGCAAGAACAGCAAATTAAGAGAAAAAATGGCGAAAATCTACAAATGAAGGTAGGTACCGCAGTGGCAGCGAACCCAACGGTCAGAAGTTGTGAAATTAATGGCTAAAAACGAAGTGAACATTGAAGATGTATCGGAAGTACTAAAGGGTACCCTTATGAAATTTAAAACAGCTGTTACAATTTCTACTGTGGATGTTGTTGCAGTTGTTTTTGCTGTTAAACTTGTAACAATGTCAAGTTTTGTTTGTTTTTGCCTTGTTTTGTGTTTGCTTTTACACCAAACGCTCGTGCAAATTCAAGGACAGATGCCATTAATTTTATGCGGACGCTTGAAACAATTAGCAGGTTAGCGCGGGGAGTGTTAGATGTATCAAAACGTATGCACAGGATTGTGTTAGATGAATTTAAAGAAGCAAACTTGCCATAGCCCAATTGGCTTTTTACTTTCCATTCTGCAATTTAACATAATTTACGGGCAGTTTTTTATTTGAACGAACAGCAAATTTGAAAAGTACTAAAACTAAATTTTGAAATGTAAAAATTTTTAGTTAATAAATTGCACCAAATGAATAATATTTAATAACATAAATTGTAAGCATAAAATTTTAGCAAATTGTAAACAATTTACTTTTTGTTGTTGCAGTCAGATTTTGCACATTTTCAAGTAAATTTTAGAAAATCTAAGCAAAGA
Source organism: Meiosimyza decipiens (assembly GCA_963680825.1). Lineage (NCBI taxonomy): Eukaryota > Metazoa > Arthropoda > Insecta > Diptera > Lauxaniidae > Meiosimyza > Meiosimyza decipiens. The sequence continues at coordinate 82,399,821 of OY804259.1, read as the reverse complement.
TCATGAATGAGCTTAAAACAGACACTATTGTTTATTTCCATGGTTGCCAGATAACCAAGAGATAAATCGAGAAAACTAAAATAAAATATGAATGCCATCGAATATTCTTATACATAGAGCTGTGGACAAAAGAATAGCACACTTTGGATTAATTTTAAGGAAGTTAATTTTATTTAAAGCTTTGGATAAAAATATGTTTCGTTTATGTAAATATTATATTAATTATGAGTTTGAAAAAACTGAAATTATTTATCTTCAGTTATTTTTTTTTTGAGTCATATGGGATTTGAAGATGCAAAATAGAACACTTACGAGGACCTACAAAAAAGGAAAATAACGTTATGTAAAGCTTACTTGCAACAACTTGTATTTTATTTACAATATTTATGTTTTGCAGTGTGACCACGATTTTTTACATTGAACATGTAGTTATTTAGCATATTTCATTTACATTTAGCATGTAATAGCCGAAACATGCCTGTGGACATTTGACAAGGCAACCTCTTACGATCTACGGTAATTATTCAATATAGCATAGGACTTGCATTTAATGAAAGAGTTTATACTGTATTGGATTATTACCGTAGATCGAAAGAGGTTGTTTTGTCAAATGACCACAAATATGTCGCCATGTCAAATTGATATTTGCTATCACTGTCATGATTCAAATAATTTGTCAAATATTCAAATAATTTAACCGATTTAAAGGGAAATCAAGAGGCTTAACTACAAAAGTTATGGAAAAAAGAATTAGTTGGAAAATTTGTTAAATGTTAAATGTCGCAGAATTAGCACTCAAGAAACCCAATTTCCTTTGCCAAGGAAAAAAAAAATAATTTCTAATTTTATTTCATATGAGTTAAGGTTTCGAGGAGTTTAACTGCCAAAAATTACTCTTACCTAGCTCTGCTTTCACCCTCTATCCTTATTAAAATCTCTATCCCCATTTAAGCGTTGTAATTGAAAATTATTGTATAATGAATATAAAAGAAAAAATTTAAAAACAGAAATTTCGTCCATTAAATAGAACAAGCAATTTTAGCCAAACGAAGAAGCTGCACAAGTCACTTTCAAATTTCCAACAAAGTTCTCAAAGTTGTAGCTTTACCACTTCTTGTTGCTGCTTTGGCGTTTGTAATGCATCCTTAACGCGAGCATTTCCCATTGGCGGGTTCAGCGCAGATTACCTGCTTTATGAACTTTTCCTACTTTAGACTGACTAGGTACTGTTGATGTTTTCTTTACCTTAAATATAACAATTTTGCAACTTCCTTGGTTTCATTCAAGTTGTATGTTTTTTCGTAGGGATTTTGCTCGCGATTCCTAAAATAAAAACAACAAATTTTAACCCATTATAGAATAATATTCGCTGTAGAATTATGTTTAAGTTTAAAATCAATCAGAAGATAAAATCACAGATACTGAGAATGCAACATCAGATCTATCAAACGGGTATATTATAAGAAAAGTTTAAGCACCCATCGTTGCGGCGGAACTGAAGAAAATCAATAGTTTTCAAGTAGCTTCAAGGAAGCTGTTTGGTTACCCGACTCAGATGAGGAAATTATATTTCAGTTTCTAATATGTACGAAATATACCGTCAGTAGAGAGGTATTTCTTACATCATTTCATATAACGCCGCACTCTGCCGCTTTCTTTGATACACCAAACACATGATCAGTCCACCTCAGATCTGTTCGAACCGATATACCAAGAACGTCAAGAGTTATTGATCCCGAACTGCTTAAGCCAGAAATACTAAAAATACAGAGAAATATTAGTTTTATTGATGAGATGTCAGGGGGAAATCTAGTGTACTGTGGCAATACCCACATTTCGTTTGATACGCGAGAAATTATTTATTAGCAAATTCAGTTGATTGAGCTCAAAAAAAAAAAAGATTAACATCACGACCGTCATGGGTTGTAAAGCTAAAATGGCGCAACCAATCGGGGTTATGGTTATGGAAATAGCTAGCAATAAAAATAAAACTATATGGGTATGTCCCGAAAATATGAGAAATCGAACCATATCGCAGTTAAGAGTTCTCCTTAAATTCGAGCTTATATAGACAAAGAAGTGCAAAATGAGCGACTGGGCTTTGAGAATAACCCTTGTGAACTTAAACATAGCACACATCATTTTAAATTGTTGCTGGAACTGATACGCAACATCACTACTGCAGATATATAGCAATGCCACTATAGAGAGAATGAAAAATCCAGTCCATCTGCATTTGCAAATAGTTGGGTCTCTCCTAAAGGCATTAGTTCGCTTGTTGGTAATTCGCTACATATTTCAACTGTGAAGACCCTGTTCTTGCTTTGTTTCGTAAACCTGTCGTAACATGCGATAAATGCAGCCAATGGGTTAATGCAGCGCAACTCGTGTTTTTTTAAGGTTGTTGCAGCACTTGAGATACGTAAGTACGTACACACACAGAGCTCACCATTGAAGCCATCGATGCAAGATGGAAATTTTACCACAAGAACTTCTACGTATGCTGAGCTCGCAACGAGTTCTTACCGGTGGTACCCTATTTTCCTATGTATTTATAGCTTAGTGTTGTTTTTGTTTTTTTAAAACTATGGTACGGTTGTAAACATTTTCTGAACGTCAGTGTATCCCAGGAAAATGCGTTCGTTTGTTAACAATTTTCAGTCAAGTTGCGTTGCTGTTGTTATGTATTTTGGAGTTTTTATACCAAACAAAATTTTTCTTTGAGCGATTTTTCATTTTTGTGGCATTGCACAAAACGTGGCAACTGTGGCAGACATTTTTTGTTTATTTTGATATATTAAACTTTAATTCCTTTGCTTGTGTTGCAATTGTTAAATGTGTCAGATTTTTGTGGGTGTGCATATTGTATGTAATTTGAAATGTCGCTTATAACCAATGAAGCAAATTTTTCACTTGTCATCATGCACAGTAAGGCTACAAGTCATTCTTCTCTTTGAACTTTTAGGATATGTTAGGTCATAGTGGTGTATTGGAAGACTCGCCCACAATTCTGAAGAATTTATCAGTTGGTATTAATTGTTAGATTTATGCTAAAATTGTTCAACTGTCTGACGAATTTGTTAATTCTATTAAGTTTTAATTATAAAACATCGTATTATGATTAGAAGTTCTTATGTCACTATGCAGAAGCTGAACTTCAACGGAGTTAGTCTTGGGCTACCAATTTTAATATTGCCGTAAATTATTTAAAAGGCAAACGTTCTATGTGACCAACTGAAAAAATACCATACTGTCTGAAAAATGTAATGTTATCCAGATTCACCAGATATCATTCATGTTTATAAGCCAGCAGGAATGGGATAATACCATCCCATATCTTCCAAAAAATATAATTTTGTTGCATCGAAACCAATTAATATTATTTAAGACCATTCAGCATCATCCAATAATATTCAAAACTCTACAACTTTTAAAAATAACAACAATGTATTTTTAAAGTTTTATATTCAATCTTAAACGAAAAAAAAAAAATTAACAAATAATACTAATGAATAAGTCTTAAAGTCCACACAGATTTTCAAATCACTATATAGTCTCATTAAAACATGACAATTGGTGGTAAATACGCGCCCTTTGGACGTGATCCAGCATTAGCAGAACTATATCCTGATGAACTTCCGCTCAAGCCTGAAGTATAACCCGCTGATGCCTGTGAAGCGAAATTCAAAACAGGTGCCACACCTTCGTTTGAGATATGTGATGTACCACCTAGAGCATCATATTGTGCCTGAATGGCTTGCTGAGCGCGTACTGCATCTTCTGGTGTACGATATTTAACAAAATGAACTTCAGGCTTGTGCGCATTGCCACTCTTGATAGATTGCAATTTATTGGCCAAGTCACCAATGTCTGCCTGTTTGTTGAGCACATAAATGGCAGTTCTTTCTTCAGACGCCTGTTTAGCCAATTGGAGTGCGGCATTTGTGAGTGCTTGATTTTCTGGTGTTTTTATGAAAACTACACGTAAATTCTTTTTCAATGTACCGGTAATTCGTTGTGAAGCAGCTCCATCATTAAATTCTTCATCGGGTGCAGAATAGGTATAGAATTCTTTATTAAATTCTGCTGGAGCTGAATATTGTGCTGGCTCATAGTTTACTCCGCTATTTCCAGAGCCACCAACGAAGTTACCGCTACCGGTAACGGCATTACCGCCAGAGAATCCACCATATCCACCGCCAGCTCCATTCCCAATTCCATTACCACCATTTCTGAAGACGCTGGATCCAGCTCCGACTGAACCGCTGTTTCCGGCACTGTATCCACCACCGCCGTTAAGTGTAGCAGACTGTCCAGGCGTTTGGTAATTGTATCCCACGCTATTGCTGGTTGCTGCAGCAATGAGGCACAATAACTGGAATTCGAATTGAAATCATAACACTGAGTTGGTTTAAAATTTATGTCAAATTGATTTAGGTAAAATAATATTTTAATTGGTAAAGGAAAATGTTAATTTTTGTACTACTACACGATATTCTAAATCTGAAATAATTGTTTCAGTGGTACAGTGATTCTGAGCTGAGTTCTACTGCCTGCAGTAGATGTGGGAGTGTAGCTACTTTTATAAGAACTATAACGACCAAAACCCCGATCGCACAATTGCATCACTCAAACAAAAAGCATGCAGGGATTGCGAACCGAAAATGTTTGCCTCGAGTAATAGAAAGAGCTACATAAGACAAAAATTACACAAACAAAAAGCATGCGGCATGAGCAAACAGAGATTTTTTAAATCGAATAAGAGTTAAAATAACACAAACAAAAAACATGCAGTGATAGCGAACCGAAGTTATGTAACTGTAGTAATGGAAGGAGCTGAAAAAGCCGGTGCGTTGTAGACAACATTACACTGACAAAAACCTCGCAGTGATTGCGAACCGAATTGACTTAACTCGTATAACAGAAAGAGAACAGCTGGATATTTTTTGTTATTGTTGTACGCGCATAACGAGTTTTGAGTTGTGTACCATTGACGTAAGGCAGCGATGGGCATGGAAATCCAGCAAAAGGGCGCAACAACAAATTCAAGCAATAAAAAAACGAAATTTTAAAGTTTTTTTGCTTTTGTTTCCAAATTCGGTAAAAGCACAAAAAAAAAACCAAATCGCACTACAAACATAATCAATTGCTACATTCTTCGAGACGCAATGCGGCACCGACGCTAATACTTTTGTGTGTTGTTTTTGCTTACATTTGAACTCAAGTCAACGCTGTGCGTCCATAGCGTTGAAATTCTGCAAATGGTTTTTTGGTTATTTGTGCGTCAAATGACGGTTCAGGCCATGGGGGCGGATAGGGCTACTATGCGCCCATCGCTGGTCTAAAGAATGCCTAGTATGTGCGTTATATTTGGTTACATAACCTTATTTAATTTTGCATGGAAAGTACCGCGCCGTTTATTGCAAATATCCGCACTTTATTTTTCTAAGTTCCCTAAATGATTTATAGTACTTGTGTGAAGTTATTTTGTATATGTTACTGGCGAAACGATTTTTTAGGGAAAATTATTTTATCCTAGGCTAAACTAGTGTAATTGTATGCCCGATGGTATGAAATGAAGTGCTGTGGGTAAAAGAGATGCTATTCGGCACATTTTAGGATGAAAGCGCTCGGTCTCCCACTTAAGCTAACTCTTAGGAACGTAAATCCTGAGCCACGACACGATACAACAATAAAATTGATAATTTTTTATTGTTTTATACTGCTTGTCACAGTACTTCTGGATAAAAACTGGAGACAATAGCAGCTTTCGGCAGCGACTCAGGGCTTACATCCTATAATATGCCCAACGCCAACTTTGCAAGTCACATCAGTTCTACATACTGTAAGCATAACAAAAAGAAATGTAATCCTCAGAAGCACAAATCGACAGTTTTCGTCAACCGCGCGCAGTCATTACAGCATTGAGAACTTTTTATCACGGCTATTTCATAAATCGTGATTAGAGATAAATTTGAGCCGAGAATTACTAGATCATATTTTATTAAAAACCTTTAGAGGTTTTAATGCCGTTTATTTCACAAATTGTTTTTTTTTTTTAAGGACTAACATTGTTTTATAATGATTGTATTCTTTTAAAATAAAAAAAATCTAAGCACTGATAACACTTACTACGAATCCACGCATTTTTCTCTTAAAGTTTTGACTTAAAACGAAATTAAACTAAAAAAAAAATGAAGAAGATGTTCAAACACGAAATGACTTTGATAGACTGATCCATGGCCAAACATTTTATACACCTAATAAATAATGAAAGTATGACCTACGAAGATCAACGCAAAAGGGGAGCAGTGATAAAAAAATTATTGGTAGTAGTAAACCGTTTATATGTTGGCCTAAAAACAGCGGTTGTCAATAAAATCACGCAACTCAAAAAAAATGGTAGATGAAATGGCAAATGAAAAATACCCAAATTCCTGTTAAATTTTTTAATACAAATTAATACCAAATAACGATAAAATTATTGCGGGTCTCTTAATCACATTTACTATATAAAGGGTGATTCTATTGGAGGTTATATTTTAAATATGAGATAAAAAGTGTTCAATTTAAATAGACCGTTGTTAATTTTCTAGCAAATAATGATGAATCATTGATATAGAATATAGAAAATTATATCGGTCAAACAGCCGTGATGAGCAGTATTAAATGATTAAATGCCCTTTTGATTAAATTTCGATTAAGTTCGGCATAAGCCCTGCGATGACTAACACGTCTTATTATTTTCCTTAAGTCTGGCATCATTTTGTGGTCATTGGCATATATCATTTGCTTTATTTAATCAGCGGTCATTTCACCGATATATATTCCATATATATTGTCAATGTTTCAACAACATTTCTAAATACAAATATATATAGTTTAACAAAATTCAGTGTATCTTGCATCACATTAAAACTGTAACTTTCAATAGAATCACCCTTTATATTTGTTATTTTGATTTCTTTATGTTTTTCTCTTGTTTCTTTTTAACCTTTTCTTTGGTTTTTAATTTGCATAAATTATCGTACCAAATGTGACCAATATTTAAATGAACAACAATCAGGTGAGTCTACCGTTTTGACCCCTTGTATGTATGTGACGTAACATTGATTCTGTTTCATTTACGTTTTCTATTTGATATTTCTTTTTTGCTTCACAAAATAAGCAAATGACATTTCACACTTTAAAGGGTTTAAAAGCTTCTTAATATTTTAAAAATTACCATAAAATCTGATCCCATTTGTTTTAAAAAATCTATTGACCTGATCGAAAACAAATATTTTTAATTCATTGTTCTGAGTTTCCACCATGTCATATTCAATTTCAAATGTTGTGTGTTTAATGGAAACTATCAGTCACATGGCGCCATTTACGTTTGCTGTCGCTTATGACCACATTTCGTCATATTAAATGACAATCGAGTTATGATTTGTCAAACAAAATGGCAACATGCTGGCAATTTGTTTACGTTTTCATTGAAAAAAAAAATGAAAAAAATTGATAACAAAGGTAATTTTTGCAATATTTTTCGTAACAAATTGAGATAAGCTCTTGTAAAAATATTATTATTTTTCTTTATAATCACAGTGCTTGTGCTAGACATACAAAATTTGATATATGACGCTTAATGTCAAAATCTGTCCAATTCTTTTTGTCCAATGCTTGGTGAAATAACTTCTTGTGCATTATCTCATCTGTATAGCGATATAAGCTTTTAGTTCTTTGGGAGGTGTGACGCCAGTTTCAGTCCCAAATATTTCTTGTATTTTTGTGAAACTTGGTTGCATTACGTTACATAAATTTATCAGTAAGGCGCTTAGAAGTTTTGCTTATAGATCCTGACCCCATAAATAGGTATATCACTTTAACAAAATTCTATGAACTTTTACCAACACTGTCCGTAGCATTCCTTTTGGGTACTTCCATGAAATGACCACACATTATCTACTCGGTACAGCGCTTTACAATTTAATTCCACTTTTTGTCTGGGCTATTTTTGTGTAATTTTTTTGTAGTATATGCTTGTATGGGAGGTGTCACAGCTTTTTTTTGAAATTCGTCCAATTGCAGTCGAGACTATTGAAGGCTTTTAACGCGCTTAATACGAATTTAACTTCCGATTTGACTCATCAGCTCTAATTTTTTGAAATATGCTAAGCAAAAAATTCTAAAAACTCTGTTTTTTAACATATTGAAGGGTATGTACGTGTCAGTGTAAGAAGAAACTTTCCGACATGGCTTGACGGGATATCTGAAAATACCACTCATTGTTGCCTTCGAAACCCATTTGGGTTGGGCTCATAATATTTTTTTTCTCTTGAGATATCACTTGTGATAATTTATGGCTTTGATGATCATTTGCGCCATATGTATGTATGAGTCAGAAAAAGAACTCGCGATATACGATATAAAATATTAATTTTTCGTAAAAATATATAGCAGGAAAAGCTGTCTAGAATGACCCAAAGAAACCGGCGATTAGCTCTGTTTTGTTTGTTATGCTTCAAAGAGCGTTGAGAGGTCAAGTTTTAATCAATTCACCTTTTCGTTTCAAAAATCCCACAAATATGACAAAATTTATCAACTTTTGACAAAAAAACCAAAGTGTTTAATGATATATCAAAAAGTGTTTGAAGTTTGTTTCAATTTGAAGTTTTTTGCGATAGAAATAAAGTTAAAAAATGTTATATATAAAAATTTGTTAAAAAGAAAGAGACAAAATTTATTTTAACTTCAAAACTAATGATTTTAAATCAAAAATAAAATTTTTAAATTTATAATGCCATTTTTTCCCAAGGGTACGTTTTTAAAATAATTATCGTTGTCAATACGGATGTTTCGCCGCTTTCATAGTAAAATGACATTATATAAAAGCGACATACCACTAAAGACATAATTTTACTTAAAAAATAAGACCAATCATTTAACAAAAACAAAATTTAATTTTAATTGAGATTACAAATGTATATTTTTGTTGTTTGTAGCAAAACAAAAGAAAATTTGCAATATTGAAGATTGCAAATTTGTTTACGGTAATTCATCGCTCGTTTTAACTGTCACTTTAGCCAGAGCATTTTATTATTGGCATAATATTTGTTAAAAATTAACAAATAAATTTGCATTCATTTTGTGTTCGTTTACACTGATGAATGGTGTTTTCGGTTCAGATTTCAATGTCAGCCTTTTGTTCATCATTTTGTGGCAGACGTAAGAGACTACCAGTATAAAATGTAACAACATAGGCATATAAGTTACAAACTTTGAACTCGGTGTGTGCATTACAGAAAACTTTTGTTTATCTTTTTTTGACATAGATACATTAATTTTATGCTGGTTATAGCTTTACGCTCTGATTAAATATATTGTGTATGATGCAGTGTGAAATTGGAAATGAAAATTTTGTATTACTTTTCAAGAAATTATCATTTTTATATTTTGCACTTGATAATATCAATCACATAAATGCTACATAAATTTCAAGTTCATTTTTCGTTAAGTGATATGCTTACACCCATTATTCAAATGATTTTTAGGTTATATTATAGCCTAAAACTGGCTAAACTTACACATATAATCCCAGCAATTATTGGAAGGTTTTGAAGTCTTTCACAATATTATAACTCTTCTAGAAGAGCGTTACGTTATTACACTTTGGCGCTATTAATAAGCCAGCTTCGTCCTTACGTCTTACACGCAAGTCGCTTACTTTGAGCAGTTTCTTCAGAACAAACCATTGCCTGGCATCAGAATATAAGCTCACCAACGTTTCGGCAATCGATACATAACTCTTCCACGATATAAATAAGTTTCCTGGGATAAATGAAAATAGCTACTACAGCCATAAACGTTCTTAAACTCTTATCGTGTACGGCTAATTATAAAACCATTTTTTCTGAAACAATCTCTTAAATAGCGAAGTGCCTATGAAACTATATCTTAGAACTACATTTTAAATTGACAACTATAGATTTTGACTTCCTACACGTTATTACAAATATTAAAATTTCAAAGGCACTCGGCTAAAGTTCTCAATGACAGCCTTTTCTCGAAGTATACAACTAAGTTTAACAAATGCAACGTTTAGTTTACTATAACATAATCTCAAGGATACTTCAGTGATATATTCAAATATCCGAAACATAAACTGGCTCACAACAATATGCTCATGAGAACTAGTGCGACGCTAATAGCCTGTAAGAGCAACATTTAACTTTACTGCAAATCTATGCAAAAAACCGTACATATTAGGCTTAGAAATTCTCACTCATTGAGTCAAGGGTCACTGATGATTCCACACTTAGCAATTGATGAAACTACAATGACTATTTTTGACGATTTTTTTTTGCATTATTTTTATCTTATGCAATTTCTTCAGTGATATCAGTCACTGTACTGAACAGATAGCTCAGTTTAGAACTAGAATAGAATTTTTAGACAGAGGAAAAATTTGTGATTATCGCTACATATTTTTATAGATTCGCTCAATTTTTGACATAAGATAGCCACTAAGCGTTTTTCCTTCATGGGTAGACATTACGGAGGGTTGTTTTTGCTGCGTCTTTGTAGATTTTCCGTGCCCAAAGTGAAGAACTTCTCCTGTCTTTCGATATTATTCGACAATTTTCGACTTTTAGTTGTTGAATTCGTTTTGATCGCTGCAATATTTTTCGTTTAATTATGACTTTCCCAATGTTATTGAATACCTTTCGAGCTGCGGTACTTTCAATTTGTATCGATACTTTCTATATTTTTCTATACTTATCAACTTTCAATGAATTTTTTCGACTTTTATAATGTAATTCAATAACATTAAGCAATTTATTTTATGATGTTTTGTGACACATTTCGAATTCCACTGATTTTTTCAATGTTTTTGGCACTTTCCATTTTTAAATGTTTCAAAGAAGTCAAAAAATATCGGAAAACTTTATCAACTTCAAGAGATATCGATAAAGCCGAAAGACATTAAAAAGTTGGTAGTTGTCTTTAAGTTAAAATCATCTCATCAATTCATCTCATCTTTTTATTCATCTTCATTTTTTGAATGCACAATTTTTTAAAATAACAATTATTTACGTTCCCTATACAAATAACTCTGACATAAGTTTGGCGTTCGGTGGCACTTACCCTTAGCTTATATTATATTTTGAACAAACAGCGATAAATAAAACACGACATATTTTTAATTTTAAGAAAAAAGTCAAACCATTATTTAACGTGAAATAGGTCACACGTAGAAAGTACCGTGCCATGTTTTTAATACATTGTATTTCAAGGAAACTTTAAAAAAACAAAAACCCCAAACCTGATATTAGAAAATATTCCAGTTGAATATTTTTTCACGATGTGCACTCACGCTGTGCTTGTAGATATCACTTCAGGCGAGGACCATTAACGTACGTACGGTATGTACGTATGTATGCGCTTTCGGCCAAAATTCCCAGGGAAACATTTTATTATTTCATAACTTATTTCAAATGAACACAACTAAATTGTACCACAATGAGGTGTGGACGCAATAGTGGAAGGCAACACACTACAGTGGCACCCAGCACTTGTAGGCGGGGGGACAAAGTAGTTCTTGTACGTTTGTATGCCCCTGCTGCAAGTAAACATTGCGATAGACAAGAGGGCACTCAGTGGGACAATAGCCGGTGCTTGATGAATAATGGACAATAGACTATGTAAGGACAATAACAGAAACAACAGAAACAACAGCAACAACTTCAGCCAAATAATACAAAACACACAAAATACACAATTCAACACAATAACAACAAAAGAACAATTTGTTGCTTCGGAATAATGGTGCCTCGAGTTAGTCGGTCAGACGGTTAGTCGTACTATTTTTTTTTTTTTTTTGTTATTTGAAGTGTTATTATGCTTGCGTAAACACAAAGATACAAACTATATATGTACACACACACACACATTCATGCATGTGTTAATATTTGCAGGTATGTCTTTGCCTTTGCTTGTGCATATTTGTATGCGTAAGTGTATGCATATGTCTTTGTCATAATTTAGCTTGTAAATATAAATATTTATTTAATTTGTCAGATAGTGTGGTTCAATCCTTTTGAGATCATATAAGGGCATGGCTACAGGAATCAGACTTTCCTTTGAGTGTATTTGATAAATTCATTTCAAAAAGAATTAATTTGAACAAGATTTTTATGGCTTTTCTTTTACCAATTAGATTTGATTTGTGTCATTTTAAATGGTTTTCTTTAATTTTTATTACATTCGCAACATTCCAATTGCTGTTACCCTTAGGAGATTAAGATTAAAATCAATATAATGCATACTACAGACATACTATAGACTGTATCTGAAATATTTTTGATTTAAGCTTTTTCAATTAAAGACCAAAACTTTAAAAAATATTTTATCTTCCTTTCTCAACGAGCTACAATTGAACAGTCACAGTTGAAAAAGGATAAGACTCTACAGGAAGCTGTTAAAATTTAATGGTGATCCTTTTTTATACGATGAAACACATTTTCTGTGGTCTGTGAGATATTGAAACTTCATACTTCTTAAATAGATTTCTAATATTTCATTTTGAATAGCCTATGGTAAGGTTATTGACATTAAATTCTATTGAAAGCAATACCCGAGTAGGAATTGCTATCAAGTAGGTCATGCATAACTGACGGCTCCGGATCTGACTAAAAATGTTGGGTTTGCCTGACTGCATGCGTTACCATACCTATCCGCAACCGTAAGCAGGCCGGACGAAAATCTCTACTCGGATATTTGCCCACTGACGATTCTTGATAACTAGAGGCCATCAAGGCAGCCGGGGCCTTGAGTAGTTTTTTGAATCGTTTTTTTTTAGGAATATATTTGATATGATCAATTGATGGAAAAATTTTGAAAATAATTTTGCACCTGTTTAGAGATGCTCCGAGTCAGAGTTTCTTTCAATTTTTACCAATATGGATAACATAATCATAGCGCGATTAGAATATTTTGTAGTTCAATATTGGAGTCAGATCGAATTCGTTGATATTTCTTTAGACGTTTTCTTGTCTTGAGTGGAGTTCCTAATGGGTATGCTAACATATAATAAGTGTTAAAGTTTAAACATTCATGGTAGGAGTACAAAATCAAACAAATTCATAGAATATACTGACAAACTATAATGGTAAATGCAGATCTCTAATGACCCAAAATATACATGTAAACACAAAGTGCATCAATAATATTTACTTAAACCAAGTATGCTTACGTATGTGCCAAGGTAAGCACATACATCTATACATAAAAACGAGTACATACATTCATAAATTATTATCTGATGGCAAAATGTTAACAATGCACTTGCTTGTTATCAGGCATGGGGATCTTATGTTGAGGATATAGTAATGATGATTCAATAGTGTAAGGTGTGACTTTTTATTCATGTCACATTGCTGATATACTAAGTATAGAGATAGTTTTCGAAAGCTCCATCTAGATGTGAACATTGAAAGAAAATATTTGATACAATTTTCAGTGTATTATTTCAAAGTAACAGGAGACAAAGATTTTTTGCTTTGATGAATTTTTATAAATAAAAAAGATAACTTGTATTGTTAAGTCTTATTTTTAATTTGGTTACTACATCAAAGTAACAATTGCTTACGTTGTTTTCCTTAATACGAATAGAAAAATTTTTATGAAGTTTTCTTCAACGCAAACATTCAAAGACTGTACAATGAATCTTAAGTGAACCCAGCTGATTTCAGATGACAATTTTTTCTCGAAAGCAAAAGATGGAATTTTCGACTTCAAATCTAAAACGATAACGCTCGGCGTCAACTGCGGCCCATAACTCAAGATTCGCATTATTTAGTAACCTTGACAATTATAAAGAGCATGGTTTCCTCTTGGATTTATGTTACGAAAGCTTATATATGTATGTAGACAAATGCTATCGATATTACGGCCGCTTAAAACAATCGTTACCAGCACTAAAATATTTCACTCTCAGTATACTTTGAGCCAGAATAGTAAACTTCAAACTTAGAACCATTCTTGTAAGTCTATCTAATGACAATTTTTAATACCAAATTTCTCTCTATGGAGTAAAATCCTCAGCAAAGGTCATGTGTAGTAATTTTGGGTCCCTGGCTTAACCCAATAAAAAATACGTTAGCTTTCAATTCTGGTCATATTTCAAACATTTATAGAAACTGCCAACTTAATGTATTTATTTGAGGGAAACACACTCTTATCGCAGTGTATAAAAGACTATAATTTTTGTTTCTTTCTCTTGGTTTCTTATACTTTAACTTAATTCAAAGATATTATTAAAATCGAACAAATGTGTAACTACATAAGCATTCAAAATAACAGCAGAACAGATAAGCATTCGAACAGTCCGACGGCCTGACCGAATATTTCAAGTGTTAAAGTGGTTATGCAAACGTGATGTTAAACCCTGCAGCCAATTTAAATGACATTTGATATGCGATAATTTGAGTTGTAATTAATTGTAAAATGAACTGTGAAATATCATTTAAGTCTTAACAATTAAAATGCTCATATGTTAAAGCAATTTATTGATACAATAGAAATTTAACAGCTTGAAGCGCTTCACATTTCATTTGATTTATTCAATTAAAAATTATGTTTCAAAGAGTGATAGCAAAATATTTGGCAGAAAACGATGAGCTGTCTAAGTCGAATTTTGCAATTGTGTGTATGCGCATTTTTAAGATATAAATAAATTTTCAATAGCGTATGCTGATTAAGAAACTATTTTGAAAATATATCATATAATTTTGTTTATTCGCTTATGAAAACTATTTTATTTTATTTAACTTCACAAAAGGTTATTTTCTTGTATATTTCCATATAAATTATTTTTGCAAAAGAATTAGTGAATTTAGGCACGGTTAGTTAACATATGGAAAACAAGCTAAACTAACTTTCGCTTAGTTTTTCATCAAAGCGAAAGCTTAACCTTTGTTAGTTAGTTTAATATTCATGAAAATACTTAAGAAATGGTCTGTAGTATTACATATACTTAATCTCTTGCAATAAATTGAGAACCACCGACTTACTGTCTAGTAGCCGGTCTGACATCGCAAGAATCACAGCAACCTTCACTCGACACTGGACAATCGGCAAGCACACTGAAACATGAGGTATTCCATTCAATTCTTCCTGCCGCAGTTGCTTGAACGGAAGCGAGATTAAATCACTCGAGCATTTTCGTTGCAACTGTCCCGCTTTAGCAAGAATCAGGCTAAGATGTCTTTGCAAACCTTTCTTCAATGACCTCTGCGAATTTGCTGAAGTTGGAATCGGATCACTGCTCCACTACCTTAATAAAGCTCACTGGATATAGCTATATTAACATCCATCATTTCGCCGGGTCACGCAATATGGTATTAAAACGTTTGCTAAGCCACCACTCTAACCCAACCTAATCTAACCTAACCTATTACAATATTGTTGATAAAATTTTTACTAATTTTGCGGAAAAAGCTCTCATTGTACAAAAACCAGAAATATCAAGGCGTAAAGCGCTTTCATGAAAGTGCCACGCCTACTTATTTGATTTCTTGCATTTTTTCGTCAGTTAGTGCCAACAGTACTTTCTACATTCCTACCTATTTACCAACAATATCTATTACACACTGAGAAAACGCTTTGTTTGAATACATATAACAAATGTATATTTATATTGAGCAAGCAAATATTTATTTGAGTCAAACATATTTGGATCAAATAGTGGCAAATGTTGACTGATGCATTTAATGTTTTACTCAATCAAATATTTAATTGCTCTATATCCAAAATAATTAGCTATATATTCGAACAAATCGTTTTTTGAGCGTAGCTTTTAAAATATCGAGCATTCAAGTTTGAAATCTGGGCAACATCACTACCCCAAAATATAAGGTTTCTTATCTCTATGCTGCACTAAGCTCGATATAGATTGTCGATATATTAACTTGCAGCATGCAGCTCTATTTAAGTTACTTCAATTATATTAATTACCCAAATTTATTATTCGCTGATCTGGCAACTCCATTTAGTTCTTAAAATGAAACAACGGCAAAAGCAAAGTAAACTTTTATTACAAAAGAAGTAGAAAAAAAAGAATTCTCCAAGAGCTGGAAGCTAAAATATGGCAAACAACAACAACAATTAGCATCACAATTTATCATCAGCATAAGCAAAATGATTTATGGTAAAAAACAAACAGCCAGTCAGCCAGCCAGCTCGTAATATTTTGGCCCATAAGGTTTGCCTTAGTTCTTGCGCGACGCATTCATGCGTTGCCGTTGCAGCCCTGGTTTTTGTTTCTCATCGTTCATTACGATGTTTTCTTTCATTGTTGTTTTTCTAAAATATCATAGCATTGTTAACATATTTTATTTTTTCTGTTTCTTGTTGCTCCTAGGACTCCTTCCAAGGTGTAGTTTAGCTTTTCTGTTTCTTCCACTGTCATTTTGAAGATAATCGATTTTCTTCTTCCGCACCCAAATATGAATCGAAGGCGTTTATTTTCTTTAGCCGCTTTTCCTTCAATTTGTTTTTCAATTAAGTTTGGTTAAAAACAAAAGAAGAAGAAGAAAAAAGGAAAAATGAAATGCGTAGAACTAATTGTTGAATATTAATCATTTCAGGAAGCGAATGGTTAGGTCAGTTGAGTGGGTTCAGGAAGTCAGTCATGTTACAATTGATATCGCTGTCAAAATGGTCATTAGTATTTTAATTAACATTCTATGTAATGAGTTATTTAATTGATTTCTGACAGATCCGCCTGTAACAGATAATGGTAATATTTGAAGGAATTTTTGTTATAAAGCTTACTAGCACTGTAAATTAAAAGAGGTTTAATTTATATTTACTTCAACGACTGCATTTTATATCTAAAAACACAACATAGTTAAGCCAATCTCTTGACAGTAGATCACGGAAATAATCCTAGTACATCGATAATTCCCGCCCCACGATGCTACATAGTTCTATGGTGAAAAGGATAAACACCTAAAGTCGACTTTAGCGCGAAAGGAGTTGAAGTCAATTTTAGATTAGTTCTGGATGTAATTGCTCTTTATTTTTAGCGCAAAGTGTTAGTATTTGTTTAGGTCTTGATATTGCCAAAACATGGAAGGCGAGTTTCACAAGGATCTAATCGAAAATTGACCTCAACTCTCTTCGTGATCAAGTCGACTTTATCAGTTATTCCTTTTTGCTACAGAATTGTTTACTATTCTCAACTTGGAGATCATAAATAAGAAAGATAAGTTTTCTAACGTGTAATCAATGTTCACTCTAAAAACTTCGGTCCCTCGGAAAATTACTGCATTTCACTCCTCTCTCTCTCATCCAGCCCTGCATGTACGGCCATCAGTAGTTTTATAGTAAAGCTGTAATTTTGTTCGGCTATTGACTTTTTCATTTTAAAAACATTTGATGTAAAGCAGTAGGATTCTAGGCAACGTTCTTTGCATACACAATAGCTCGCATGTGAAGCTGGGAACAGCAATGGAAATGAATGCAATGCAACTAAATGCCAGCCGATCAGTTTTTTAACTACAAATTTTCTGTTCATTTACACTCTTGCTGAAATTCGCCTTTTTTTTTTTTTTTTGTATAAACAGTACACTTGGGAGATGGCCGCACCCTATTTTCAAACCACGCTAACATTTTGCGTGTGTCTGAAAATGCGAACAATATATCTATAATACATACATCCGAAGGAAATTTTTGTTGTCGGTCCTATGTCTTAGCTTTGAATTCAAAAGGAACCTTACAAAATTTCAGCTTCCTAAATTAAACCCATAAACGGCGCAAACAGTGTTTGTTTCCATTTAACTGTTGCGTTTGTGATATCTTCGTGATTCATTTGATAAGTGATGGATGATAAATGGCAATTGAAATAAAGTCCGCAATTAATTAAGTACATATACTGTGAAAAAGTTTTCTTCAATATTATTTTCTGCTATCTCAAAAATGCACATAATATTGTTCAGAAAAGAGTTACCACTCAATCGATATAATTACTGCACAATCTCTCTTCAACAACAAATAAATGTCATCAAGCCGTTCATGGTAGTTTGCTTAAAAATTTTAAATACAATATAATGCTTGCACTTTTGGTTCCACCAACTTAATCAACGCTTAAAACTAAACCAACACTGCCTACCTTCCATTACCATTGAAACACCGCTCATTTCAATAAAAATATAATTGTTCTTCACACTACCTAGCATGCTACAATCGAATGTATATTTCAGCGGGTTTTTCGACAGTACGACTTTTTCGTACTCTGACTGTTTGCACTGACTTACTACCCCAGTGCGTGAGCTTTCAAAAAAGCTCTATGCCTTATGCAGTAGAGTAAAGGCAATAACCGGCTTAGAGCTTTTTCGAATACAAAGTCCATAAATATGATGAATAATGTTGTACATTAAATAAACTTTTAGCTTTTTCAATTTCAACTTTTATCCTAAATGCACATTTTATCTAAATAGACAAACAGAGATTTACCAAACCTCTTAAAATCTTAATTACTTAGTGTATCGTTACCTTAATACAGAACGCCCCTATCCACCATTTCACTAAATGCAATGCCCTGCTATTAAGGTGAGGGCTTTCTGTTTTTAAAAAAGTATTAAAGAGAGTCAGGAATTTTTTTATTTGATTTTTACTGCTTTATTTTCAATCGTAGCACAAACATTTTTTCATCAATGGTATATTAGTGGGTGACCTACCGAAACCTACACGAAACTCGATTTTGAGCCAAATTTTAGTTAGGGACTTTCTATATTAATATAGAATTATATCCTGGAAATTGAATTTTTAAATATCTTCACTTTTATAACGAATATGTAGGTTTGAGCATGAATAAATAATTAATGCCATTTATGGGATTTCAGTGCAATTATTGGAGTTACTTCACGTTTATTATAAATGATAAGACTAAATGTTATACTATTGAGCAAAAAATATGTTTTCTTAAAATATGGAGTTACACCAATTATAAATTGAGCCAAGTTCTCAGTAAAAATGTTAAATGTGTTAGTTTTAAATTTTCTCTTCCTGAACAAAATCATCAATTAAGCACCATATATTCGCGCAATTGTTTCCAAAACTTAAAGCACCGTAAAGAGGTAAAATTTTCAGTCAAAAACGGACATAACGACAAATTAAGTCAAGAAACTGATGGTCATAGCAATTTTTATAAGTGCTTGAAAAGTTGGACCTTACGCTGGCATAATTGTATTAGCTCAGAAGGAATTCTTTTAAAGGCAATAAAACATAAGTATTTGGCTGAATTAAATTATTCTTAATTAAAGCTTCCTGAAAATTTTACCAACGACAAGAAGATGCAAGAAAAAAATCGAAAACAATTTTAACCGACTCAGGGCTCAGCAATGTTGACCGCCTTCTATTACAGCCAGAGTTTGCTATATCACGAGTTTGCCCCATTGGCCAAATAGTAACGGTTGTGTTCTACCTTGAAAGATATGCGGCGTTTGGTTCCAAGAATTCAACGAGTGCATTCAGAATACATGGATCTGGAAAGTCGTAGTTCCCAGCTCAAAATGCCATTTGGTTACGCCAATCTCTTGCGAATATTCATGTCTGCGAGCTTGACCACACGTCGACGCTTTCTATTTCCAAAACTGAAGTTAATGCTCAAAGGATGTTTTTTCGAGGACGGAGATACCAACAAAGCAGTGGCGATGCGTCAACTGAAGGCAGTACCGGATAATGATGTGTGTCTCATGTTTGAATCACTTTTGAAGTCACAGTCGTCAGTGTGTTGATGCGGAAGGAGAGTAGGTACTTTGAATAATAAGTGAAGTGTTTTGAAAAATATTGAATTGTTTGCGTTTTATGAGGAAAGTCTGGATGGAAAGTTGTCACACTATGTATCTTAAAACTATAAAATGAAACTCTAAAGATAACAAAAATAAAATAAATTTTCAGAGCATCTTCATGTTTTCAAATAAACTTGTTCACTGAAAGAGCTTTATTTTTATTGATACAGTAATCTGATAGTCCCCATTCCACGGTTGAGTCCATTGAGCCGGCTTCCATTGCTAATACCAACATTTCATCCGAATTGGTTATAAAATTATCGCGGAAGTGTTCCGCTAGCATACCAGAATGTTGACTTTGCAACTGGATGGCGAATTGCTGCTGCTTGATCATACTTCGTTTCCAAAGAACTTTTATCAACGCGTTCACTTACATAATTGATAGAAATCGAAATTTGTATATATATTGGGGACGTTCTTGAGTTACCGCTAAAAAAAAATCAAAAGAAAACAATTTTTATTGTATGCATTTTCTATTTATTTCGAAAAACTCTTTCTCATATCACTCTGTGCGGTGCGGGTAGTTTCGTGATTCGATAATTTTTAAAAATTAATGTTTGTAAAATGAAATTTAATATCAATAAGAAACGAATTGCAGAACGCACTTGTGTCTTTCCGGGACTGCGGGACTTTCCGGGACTGCGCGGAATCTGGGATAGTTTACTGAATTAAGATAAACGACATTTAGACTGTTTTTTTTACTTCAAAAGTTTGTTTAATAAAATAAAAGAAGTACACGGGGTGTGTTTCTGATCTGGTCCATACTTTTTGAACAAATTTACTTAAGAGTAAAATCAGATTAAAAAGAAATTTATTGAAAATATTATAAATAGCATCTGTGCCCGCCGATCCAATTTCTATGCTGTTTGCTTTCTTAACTGTTTTTAATCTTTTTTTTGTCTTTTTTCTTATCACCTACAATATCATGCGCCTTGGGAATGAAAAGTTGACAAGCCTACCCTTCAATCTGAAATAATTTAACTAACACATACATAAAGACAAATGATTGATAATATGCCTGTAGTTTGTACACATATATCAGAGTTAGGACAAATGCAATTAATTATCACTGCACTATCATTTCTAATACCACTAAACGTTGAAGTTTTAGTGGAATTGAGAGCTCCACTACCACTAAATTTTAAATAGTATCTATAGTTGAATTTAAACTCTACTACCACTAAAAACCTTAGTGCACTGTTTTGCACTAGCACTATGAAATGTGTGGAAATTCCATTTTACAAATTTTTCTTGCATCCTCATTTCCTTAAAAATATTTGAAATAAAGTAGTAAAAGATTTGAACTTTCATTAAAAAATTTCAATTACATTTCATAAATTTTTCTGTGAAAACACCTTCTCCAAAGATTTTTCTGGTTGTAGATTTTGAAATCAATTTCCACTACCTCTAAATATTTAGTAGTAATGATTTTTTCCCCACTATAGTAGTATTGAAAACAATTGTGAGTGAAATTTATTACAGTAATCCCTACTCTGAAATAAATATATAAACATATATCTATATCTATATATTTGTATTTGTTTATTTATATCCTTTATTTACAAAAATGTACTTGTTTTTTTCTAATATAAATAATACTTTTGTGAAATAATAAACTTAAGACATAATGGAATTAATTATTTAATAATATAAACTGCCACTGTTGGACCATTTTAATTAAACAAAAACTTTAACATATATCTATGTATGCTTGCAAATATAATGTATTTTGTTTTATTATTATGTGTATTGTTTTCTTTTATCTACAACATCAATGAATATAGCTATTTTATGTATATATTATATCTTTTCATATTTTAATTTATATCTCATTATGTTTTATTGTTTCTTCTCTATATATCTATTTTCATTTTATATACTTTTCTATTATACCCACACATCTTTTAGTTTTGTATTTTATCTGCAACTCATTTTTCATTTCAAAAATATTAACTCTTTCTATTATGTTTTTAACAATATTTTTCATTTTACATAATAATTCATCATCCATAAACCTTAAATAAAAAAAAAAATTATGGAAGATTCAAAAATGTATTTTAGTAAGTGCAATTTTAAATTTATATATCTATCAGAGCAAATATCAAGAAAATGCTTCACAAATGATTTCAATAAGTTTTATTTGAAATTTATTAATTGAAAGTTTAAGTCTTAGCTTTTTGGAGACAAAATTTGATAGTTTTTTAATTAATCACGAGCTTTAGAATCTACGCACTGCTTTTGTCAAATTAAAGATAATTATTAAGGAATATTTTTGAGAAAATATGATTACTCGTGGATTGCTACATAAGTTGAACATAATTCCGGTGAAAAACACTGTGCGAGGTTGAATAAAAATTAGTTTTAAAAGAACTTCTTCTAATTACAATTATGCACTGAAAATTTTTAAACAGGAACTTAAAGCTCCTTAAATTGAAGTGGCTGTACGCCAAACTTATTGAAAATAAGTGTACATTTTAATGCAGCACATTTTCCAGCCGAACGACCATTAGAGTAGAAGCTATAAGCTGCAATCTCATTGTCACCACACCCTTGGCATACGTAGTTACATAATAAGATATATCTCCAGACTTAAACATGCTGGAAAAAACTTTCAAAGTTTGCTCTGTTTTGACAAGAAAAAAAAAACAAAAATAGTAATAGTAATAAATTGAAACTGACCACGCCTACCATAGTTAAAAATAAAAGCCTTAATTTATTCCCAAGGTATTTACATATTTTTAGGGACATTTATATAGCATCTTTAACTTTTGCGTAAATATTTTGGAGCATATTTTTAGACGTTCAACTTTATTTGTGGATTTATTTTTTTTTAAATAAAATTTATTTAAAAAGATTTTTCGAATTATGAAGATTTATAGCTGCATAGCTTTATTGGCCCCCGAAAGAAAAAATAAAAAATAACTCTAATAACAGCATTTTCGAAATAATTAACATTACAAAGATAACAATGATTACAATTACATTACTGTTAAGTTAACTAGTGCATCCACTTAAATAGAATTTAAAGAAAAAGAGTTTTTAGTTAAGTGCAATAGTTTTGTTTTTATTTAATATTTAATAATATTCTTATTGTTTTCTAAACATATTAAATAAAATAGACATTTTTCTAGCATTTTATGATGTACATACAATATAATACTTGTTTTGTAAATATGTATTGTATATCTTTTAGGGAAAGTGTTTTAGTTTAAAAAGTAATTGAGTTTGTGTGAACTATAAATAAATGTAGTATGTTTTTTTTACATTAAGATTAACAATTTGCAAAATATTGTTTTTGCAATATACAGTTAAGTTTATATATGTATGTATATTTATTTATAAGTTGTATATTTATAGTTACTATATTTTACAGAGCTGGATATTTTTTTTTTTTGTTTTAGTTATAAATAATTGTACAATAATTTTTGACTTAAAGTGAAGAGTTGGGTATGTTACTTCATCGAAAGGAAATACAGATAATAACTCTTAAGATTATAAAGTATATTGTGTGTTATTAACCTTAGCTGAACATAAAAATTTTGTTTTATTGTTTTACTTTTAATTTTTGGACTTGAAAGTTTTTAATTCTGGCAAACCTGTGATGTTTAGAAATTTGCAGTAGTGGAGCCTATAAGCATGCAATGCGAAATGTTCAACATTTTCTAATATAAATAGTAAGAAAAAACAATCATTTCCGTTGCATATCTTTAGGCTTATCTTATTACTGTTGTTAATTTTCATGTCATTAAATGCATAGTTTAATAAACTTAAATTTAAAATTTATGAAATTAAGTTTGAATACGCTAAGCAAACAAAAAAATTGTAAAAATTGTAATGAAAATAAATTGTGGCTGTGTTCAAAGTAATTTATATCAAGAAGAAGAAAATCTAAGATATGGCTGGCTTAAATTTTTAAAGACAAAAGTACGGAACATTTTTTTCAAGTGAATGTTTTTGAACATTTTTTATTTAAGAAGAGAACTACACTCAAAATTTCGCAGAAGATTAGCTGACACAATACAAAGGACTGAACGGTCTAGAAACTTGTAAGCAATACACAGGACTGAGTGGCACAGGTACTCGTATCAGACAAGACAATATATAAAGGTGCTCTTTGCTAGAAGCACACGGTAAAGAATTTAATGTTAGCGGTATTTTGCGGGACTGAGGCAACACTTGACGGTGGTCCCATGGTCAAATGGAAGTCACGGAAGTGACTTTACATTTCAAGCATTTCTTAGAAATAATCTCTGATCACCACTAGCTTAAATGAAAGAGTGCATTCATGAAGCGATAGGTTAGAGCCGTATCGTAGAAGTGGCGCATTTTTGAAAAACTCGTGCGCTACTGAAAGGACTCACGCTAGATTATATTGGGAAAGAAATTATTCAGAAAGTCGAAAGAAAGTGAGTCCTTGTGGCTTGCAAAGTGAGTTCCGTTTTTTTGGCTGTTGGAATGAAAGCAGGTTGTCTGGAAAAATTATACTGAAATTGTATAAAGAACGACATCCTTTCGTACCAAAGACCGCACTTTCAGAGTACCGACCCTAGTAATAATTACATGTGTTTACAAATGTAATTTTTTGCATTAATAAAACTGTTAATAAGTGATAATTTTTGAGAAGAACGTAATAAAAAATTTAGAATTTTATCACCATTTTCACAATGTCCTGTTAGATCTTAAACGAAACTTTAGCCGGCAGTTTACCATTAAACCTCATACAAAATCTGCCATTTGCAGTTACGGTGAAGTTCAAGTGGACATTCTGAAAACAGCCCTAGCAAAATTTAGAAAACGAACACAGCCAGCAACCTATTTATGACATTCCTTTCTATCTGCTTTAATTAATATGTTTTTTCCATTTTTTTTTTTGGTTTCTAATTTATTTTTAAAAGAAAAATAAAATAATCAAATAAAAATAAATCTCTCATTCCTTTAAATTTCTTAGCTACACAATTTCTACTCTTTTTTTTTTGGTTTTCTCTAATAAAATTTAAAAATAAAAACTCTTACATTCATATTGTAATCAGCTGCCGCAACATTCCTTCCTACCCTATCTTATTCCGGTCTAAGCACCATGACACTCCAGGTTGTATGCACTGTGATTTGTGTGCATGTGTGTGTGTTGGGTTTTGCTTTTGTTGTATTCGATTTAAGAAAATTTATTTCATTTTCTTATCCTCGTGCGCTTTCTTCACAATCGCCAATTTAGAATGCGGCGAAGCTGGTGATAACGTACGGTAGGGTGCTTCCTTTGTACCATGCAGCACAAGTGACCATTCCTTTAGCCATCCTGTGCGTGGTTGTTGTGAGTTGAAACGTGCCTAAGGATAACAAAAGACTATGCAATTAAAATGTATTGAGATATTTTTGAAAACTTTTGATGGTCTGAGACAGTGAAAATATGGCAACACAATAGGTTTTTTGCAAAGCTTCTATATATTGTTAGAAAAAATATAGCGTTTGTGCCCGATCTGAAAGCTTTGTACACAAGTCAAAGAATCATGAAAATAAAAGTTATTAAAAAATTTTTTTACTATTTTCATACTTTGTATTATTGAGTCGAAATTTATCGGCGATAATTTTTTGTGAAGGCAGGAAACCAACAGTTCCAAAGAAAACTTTAAATGATTGTCTCAATAAGCCTTTTCGCCAAAAATGTCATATTTTATGTAATGTTAATAACCCCCGCGTAGTACAGTTTCCTTCCTGCACTATCACACAATATCTATTTTGATAATACCTCTAATTTCCACGTGCCTTGTGGATATTCTCCCCAAGTGTGCGTCGTCATAAATGGCCATTTTGTGAAACCATCCCTACGATCGTCATCGTTGGCGCGTCTCGACAAAATCATAGACCTGCTGAGAAAAATGCAAAAAAAAATCACACATTGGTGGATCTCAAAAACATAAAATTAGAAAAGGGCGTTTATCACCTTGTACCCATTGGTGAAGTCAAAAACAGTTCAAGATCACCACGCCTTGAAGCATTCGCTGTGATAACCGCCTGTACGTGCTCCAAATAGTTTACTTCAGTATCTGTGCCCTTGCATGCATCTGTGTGAATTTCCAGAAAGAGCGAACGACCCGAAACAATTGGACTAAAGAAAAAACAATTCACATTAGATCAATATACTACGTATAACGATACGATAAACTAACTGATGTTCCGTAATGGCACCACCTTCACAGTGATAACGTGGTGGCACAGTATGCCATTGCTTCGCTAACGTCACCATAGCACCAGCATCGAGCACACCAAAACCGAATAGATGATTAAATTCCAATCCAACACCATTCATAGTCCAATGAAAACGATTCTTAGCATCGAAGAGAGAGTTACGTTTTGATGTGAGAACCGTCAGATGTTGAACATCACGCCAAGTGAGGGAAGGACTATCAAAGGAAAAATGTCATGAGAATTATTAGAAGAAAAGTAAATCACCCATACGATAATCGTCAGCCCCCAACTTACTTTGCTTCTAATGCCAATGCGAAAACTCCCGCTGCTTCTGGCGCCGCTGCACTTGTACCTGAATGTGTTGTTGTACATTTACCATACAAATCAGTGGTCGCTACTCCAGTATTGGGATCCTTGGCACCATTACTAAAAGTGCTGGCCAACGTTGAACTGCAGCTCTCATCATAGTGTGCATTTTGTCCGTCGTTTATGGCGCTGTTAATGGAAATTGTCCACATGGATGCGGCATAGCCATCACAATTGCAATCATCCTCTTCGCCACCATCACCAGAAGCCCACACATAAATGTTGCCTAGGCCACTGCGTCCCTGCAGGCGACAACAAATAACGATTACAAATAATAAAGCAAACTCAACCTCTTAAGTATGTCAAAAACGAAGACAAAGAAGTACTACATGCGTGGCAGGACCTCATACTCACCTCATTAACGCCCTGAACAATAGCACGCATGGTGGCATTGCGTGGTCCATCTACGGTTTTACCATCATCTGTCGGTCCCCAGGATGCGCTGTAGATGTGAATTTTATGCGGTTCATGGCCCATTGAATTGGCCTCAATTAAATCGGTCATATAGGGTTGATCCAACATGCGAATTCCTATGGTGAGGCATGACGGTGAGTGTAATGAAATAAAGCAAAAAAAATACCAAGTTAATATGTGTGGCGGCCTTTATAAAGCAATATTTTATTGCAAACAATATATGGATGATAATAAAGTGACAAAGGTCTTAAATTATGCTAAAAGAATATTTAATACACCACGCCAAATTCTGGCTAGCTTCACTAAACGTTCACATCTGCAATTTGACAAAATTTACTTCAATAGCTCATAGTAGAGGTATTTTAAAGTTCAGCTTCTGTGGAAGGTGCGACGCCCTCTTGTCGAAATCTGCTCATTTTTTTGTCTATTGCATGTCTGTCTAGTACTTGCGTGAAATTTGGATAAATTATCTTAAAAAATACTTTCGATTTAATATTGGTTTGGATGTACATGTGGGAGTTGCAACGCTCTCTAGCCAAATTACACCCAGATTTTATTCGGTTCTAGTCTAAACTATGTGTGTTTTTTATATTTTAGTCTATGTTCTTAAATAGTTTATCAGTGTAGCATTGTAAAGTTTCTGATTCCGTGGGATGTACCACGCCCTCTTGTTCAGTTTGTATTTTACAATGTAAAGAATTTTTTGCACTGATGTATAGAGCCAACAAATATATCCCTAAAGATGACCGGAGTATTCCTTTGAAAAAATAAAACGAGGCTTAAGACTCCACTGGCCGCAATGGATTCAGAAAACATCTAATTGATGAAAAATACCATGAAGATATTGAAGAAGTATGGTGTATTCGTATTTGTATCGTGTGAAATGTGAAATATGAAATATGAAAGGTATACAGATGTCCAAGGGCATTGTATATAAGGGTGCGAGCCCAAGTTCAACAGTAGTTCAAAGAACAACATGAAAGCCCCTTTATACTACCATTCGATAGGACACTATCAGCATTTGCTACAGATTACTTCATTGGTGAACTTCGATTCTTCAATCATCGTTGACTTAAATATTGGCCAAATGGAATCTAATGAATCTTCGGAAAATGCGGCCTGAAACCAAGTTATGAGAACTTTTGACTAAGTTCTGTGAAAAAAATCAGCTAAGAATTGGTGGCAATCTTAATGGTCTGTTGCAAAATGAGGCAACAACCTAAATGAAGGATGGAGCAAAAGAAGACTTCCATAAAAAGTGTGCAGAGTATATAAAGTAAGCAATCGTATCAACAAAAAAAAAAAGAAAAAAACGAAGAGCGAGACATTTATTGAAGCCTTCAAGCTTAGACAATAAAGATAAGGAAGACCAAACGAAAAGCCTTATTAAGTTTGCTGAAGACAATACAGCTCCAGCGAACATGGGTAATCTCCACAGAATAACTTAACAAATCTCTGGCTGAAATTAAAGCAAAAATATGGAACTCAAGAGAGTTTACTTACGAATGACAGCAATAAGTACAAAAGATAAAGAGTCATTCCGAGAATGTGCTGAGCTTGTAAAAGAAAAATTTTATTATACACTAAAACAATAAAGTGAGGGCTCTTCCAATCAATACCAGCCCACGAGCAATGAAAAAATTGGTACTTGTAACAAAAGTTTTTGGAAAGCAGTAGGTGTTGACAACATAAATACAACCGAGCAGAAGAACTAAAAGCTACCCCCAAACCTGTTTGGCTTCTTACAATTAAATTTCGAAAGAGAAACCTTTCCAATGGACTTATAACTTGAGAGATATTCAAATTTCCCAAAAAATGTGAGGCACATTTAGAGGGGCATTTACTCAACATTCCTTGTTTCGTCACGAAGATATTAATGAAAGTCGTTTTGAAAGAGTTTTTGCTTACATTAATAATCATCTGCGATTGGAGCAGACATCAAATAAACCACAAATAAAAAAATAAGAGCTTCCCTTTTTGGATACTGCGAACTAGCCTTTGACAGCATACACTTCGATTTTATTTGTGCCAAGTTCAAAATTATTTGCGTGTCAGATAAAATAACATTTATTATTCGAAGTGTCCACATGAATTGTCAGTGTTCAGCTTCAGGCTGAAGTAAAGATATTGAAATTCAAATGCCGACGATTGGCAGGAGTAAAAGCATTTACCATAACATAAATAAGCTTAAAGGTATTACCTGTAACCCACTTTCACTGACAAATTGACACAAATCTTCTGACAATGCTCATAATATATGTGAATTGGCACATAGACACGTTAACCAAAACGCCAGTCGGCTACTTTAGTCTCCAAAATATCCGTTGTTAGAACCAAAGAAATTGGATAGAACCTATTTTTGTGGATCTGAATCGACAAGGATACGAGTAACTAATTCGATAGCTAGGTCACATAGTGTTCGAGAAGGTTGTCGCAGTAACATAGAAATATTGGAATTAAACATAATATTTATTTGCAAACTGACAAAAATGTTTTTCTCAGTGTAAAGTTCCCGAAAATTCTTTAATTTGATGATGAGTTTTAAGAATGATATCCCATTGTTCTTTCGTGTTATGTTTCACAATTACTAATCGTAATATGGACAGACTCCATACATATTATTTTAAAAGCTGCCAACATTATAAAAAATATTGGCACGAAATTCAAATCCAATGCACATATTGGAATACCCTTTAATGTGGACTGTTGAGTAAATATAACAGAGGATAGTTTAGTTTATTCAACTAAATAAAATTTGAAAGTCAAATGAACACAACACGGAGATATAGCTCCATATATTTCATGTATGAATGAATTTTTTCGGAAGAATAAACAGCGAATGGAATTTATTATGAACTCTTACCCTTTGCATCATATTGATTGAACATTTGATTTGAATATTCTAAGTTTGATGTGCATTGAAATAGTATTGGATATACATTTTTTTTTTTTTTTTTTTGTACTTATACAAAAACGCATCTCATGCTCAGTTAAGTCTGGTTAAAGACACAAGAACGCTGCCAATGTTATTGAATGATATATTGACATTTTAAAAATTGAAGCATCCGTTCTCGATTATATTGCTTCAATTTTTGTTAAATTAGTGCGTTAACCAACAGCGACTGCCACTCACTAAGCCATGTAAGATCTTATACATTGGTGGACCTATTAAGTCCCATTAGAGCACATGATTTACAGGGAGTTGCATTTTAGAACATCATCCAGCAACGGCTCTTCGCAGTGCAACTTAATGATATGAATAGGCTTGGCAAGAACATTTCTAATGTCTTCCAAATTGATTATTTATTCAGGAAAAGACCTACGCCTTAAATCAAATCATATTACAATAGCAATCATACCTAGTTACATTGTTAGCACAATGCTTACAGCATTTCTAGACTTTTTATTTGAATGATTAATCAACTCAAAATGCCATATCAATCAAATTATTTAGTTACCTACCAATACATAATTGAAAAATATTCTTGAAACACAAAAAATGCTTTAGGCTGCAACCTTGTAGGTTGATACTACGAGTACCTTTCTACATAGAACGCAATACAAATTTTTACTGCTCAGATTTCATAAAACAGCTGCTAGCAACTTGGGATGGCGTATTTTCTTTTTCAAATTGTTTCGTTGCATAAAAAAAAGTTAAGGTTAATTAACTCGACTCCTGCATCGATTCACTACAGTAGCTTCCACGCTAAAACCTACCGCAGAGAGCCTTCCTAAGCTCTGCCCACCAAAACAAATAAAGAAGTTCAAAGTCACGTACTCACCTGCAATTTTACTGTCGTAAGCGACACCAACGCCACAGATGCCATTGTCTCGGGCAGCAGCTACTTCACCGGCACAACGTGTTCCATGACTAATTTAGGGTGGGTTGAAGAAAGATAAAAGGAAACAAATAATATAAACAAGCTTTGCATAAAGGGGTACCTGCAAATTCAAAGTACAGTAAATAATCGCAATGACTCTGAGTTGAAGATGGAAGATGGCATGTTTTGGAAAACAAAATTAAGTACGGTGGCTGAGTTGCCAGCTATTGTTTTCCACAAATATTTTTAACATTTTAATGTTACGTATGCTGAGATAGCATTCAAATGGAATGAATTCATTCGAAGTTTTTTTTTTTCTAAATTAAAAGGGCATAAGTAATTTAGGGAAAATTAATCTGATTCTGCTTGGAGCAATGTTTAAAAAGGGTTCAAAAAATACACTGCTCCGCAAATTTAAACTTTCGGTCTGTTAATGAGAAGTTGGTGTTTTCGTTAGATTTTGAATACTAAATAAATACATCTGGGCTCTGAATTTGTTCACTATATATGGTTTTTGAGAAAGTGTGGGTCGAAACCCCCCAAAAAAGGCATTTTTGGTATTTTTTAGATAAATATAGGTGCTGAACCCAGAGTCATAGAATCTTTCAAAATTACACAGATTGTCATTTCCTATTTCGACTTCAATAAATTTAAAATTAATCGCGCCTGAACTTGAAGCCTCGGCCGCTATCCTGAGTGAGAGAGAACAAAAAATTTATCCCTTTTCAGCCTTGAATTTCATTTTGGTCGATTTCAAAGTCACTTTAAATATTCCGATGAACAATACGCACCATCTGAACTTTTTTTTATGATTGCTATAATCTCTGAATAGTCTGAAAATGGATCGAAAATAGTTTAAGTTTCTACCAACGAGCAAGCCCTGAATAGATCGGCAAACAGTACACCCTCTACAAATAACCTTTTCATTGTGACACTCAAAGTTCGTAAGCGTAATATCATCCAACCACAGGACTGATGATTCATGGCTTCCAGGTCAGATGCTACTTATTTTTGGTTTATTGAGGTCAAAATGTGAAGTTAAAAGCTTCAATTAAAGACATTTTAGAAGATTCTAATATTTTGGGCTTAGAGCCCACGGATATTTAAAAATTACCAAAAACGCGTTTTTCGGGAGTTTTAACTCCCATTTTCTCAAAAACTATTCAAAATTGAGAAATTTTAACCTGAATTCGGATTCAGCGTGCAAATATCTATGACAAACATTTAGTCACTACCCATTAGCAAAACTCTTGTGGACCAGTGATATATATAGGAGTAGTTTTATAGATAATTTCAACTGCTTAACGCGAAATTAACATATCTAATAGAAAGCGAACAATTTAGGAAAGGCTGGAAAGGATAACCAATCCTGACCACTAACTAAGTATCTTTTAGTTTAATATTTTACTTGTCATAACTTTCAAAATTTTTGCATATTCCTGAGGTGCCACACCCACTAATTTAAACCTACCCACATGCATTTAAGATTTTGAGCTGCTAAAAAAGAAGCAAGCAAAAATAATATACAAGTAGCTTTGAAACTCTTTAAAACAGCTGCACAAACGTCGCTGATGATTCCACTGAGCAGCAGATGATATTAATATGCCTAATTATTACTATTCTATGTTGTTTTCTTTTTTTACTTTTGTACTATACTGCACACACAGTAAGCTCAGCTAAATAATTAAAATTATTCCCGAAACCAATAAAACTTGCGATAATGGCAACTCTGTACGCAATGCGATGCAGCGTAAAATGTTTACGATGTCGGTAATGCGAGTATTCTTTTTACCCACGCACATCTATCTATCTACCCTATGCGTTGTTGCCTTTCTTTACCTTGAGGTATTCATTCGTATTATGTAAATTGTTCTTCTTGAAAATGCGTTTTCTTACCTATTGAACCAGTCGTCGGTATAACGTGGATACGGAAATGGATCATTGCTGCTGAAGTCATAACTCGCCTCGGCATTCTGTTGTGGATTTTTTTTGGTTTTTTGTTTTTTTTTTTTTTCATTCACATAGCGAACGTTAAAAGTGATGAATGTGAAAGTAAAAGGAGATAGAAGACGAATACTATGTTTAAACAGCTTGTTAAGATACATAATAAAAAAAGAAAATTTGAGATAATTGGCTGTGTGGGAGCACATTCTTTTATATTTCCCCTTTGCTTTCATCTTAAGATAAGTACGTGAGAAAAAGGTTAATGCATAAAATGTAAAGAAAGGAAAAAAGGATGTCTCAAAAATAACAAGACAAATTAGAATGGTCTTAAAATATAAAATCAAATTTTAATCTTCAAAGAGTCTTTTTATGTGTTGGCATGCAACACTTTAACAACAATCGCATTTCATTTACAATAAAAACAAATTAAGTCCCACCTTAAGTAGCAGTATTTTTAAGGATTTAATTGCCTTAAATTATCATTAGAATGTGGTTCCGCAATTATATTTGCTTTGTCTTAGGATCCGCCTACACCAAAAGAAAATTTTATCACTTTTAGTTGGAATTTCTGAATTTAAGTAACAATTAGCTTTCATCATAGCACAACGAAACTATTTATGGCTTCAAATCTTTCAAAAAATTCTCAGTTTTTTTGTATTCAAGTTACTTAAAAATGGTCAAGCATAATATCAACATGAACCCTTTGAGTTTTTCGTCTTTTGATCATAAATAGCGAAAAACATTTGTGTATTAGCGTTAAGTAAAACAGAAATTTATTCGCAAACAACTTTAAATTAACTTATTCCAATAAGCTCCTAGCGAATTGCTTTTATCCTTATAAATTAAAGGTCTGCATGAGTGCACTAGAAACGATCATCATATAAACTTCTGAATGCAATAAACTTCGAGTGCTTGAACTTGTAGAACATTTTATTTGCGACTTATTTGCAAGTGCAACACTCATCTCTGCGGTGTTTCGTTTGTTTTGATTTGATTTGTGTTTTTTGTTTACAAAAACTCATTTGACTCAGAACGTAGTGAGTGGCTTGATGGTAACTTCAAATGCACTCATGCAGACCTCTATTATAAATTAAACGCAACATTTGTATCTGATGTGCAACTAATTCCTGAAATTGCTTAAATTGATAATCTTAAACACCAGCGGAGCTAATGGTATTGCTTCTCTTTAATTGAAATTATCTTTTAATGCGATTTTTAATTAACAAGACCGTTTATTTTACATTTCCATGGAAACCACATATGTTTCTGACTTTTGGAAAACATTCTATATTATAGCTATGTATACATAATAAAGAATCAAAATCATAAATTGGAAATGAACCAAACGTTGCTAATTTAAATGACATTCTTGAACTACAACAAGTAGATAATACTGATCCAATTTTCTTTCATAACTAGACAATTATAAGCCCTCTATACTACGAACTTTTACTTGGAAAGATTTATTTATATTTTGCGCGTCAAACTCAATTTTTCGTCAATAGTAAAAAGCTCTATTTGTGCAAAAGTTATGGGCATCCAAAATTTTACCATGTAAACTATTCAAAAACGCATAACTCCGTAAATATCAATGTTTTTGTATGTGCTCAGCTACTAATAACTTAAGAAAAGATCACCCAATCAGAAGAAGACGAGTTAAAAATGGGTTGTCTTATCAAAACGAAAAATCCCTTACAATTTACTAGACGATACAGATAAAACTCCGAGCATTAAATAAAGTGATTTAACAAAATTGTATGATTTATTCAGCAGTGTCTGCATAAAATATTTTCTAAATTTCTTAGACTGCATATGGATTGTTGAAATCTATATTCATATGAACTGGTATTTGTTCCATTAACAGCATGTTCCATTCATTTCCATGATGCTGAGCAGACCCCATCAACTTTGAATGCAAGTAATTTGTGCTATGCATAAGCCTGGATGTAAGTGCAATCTGCAATAATGTATTTGATACCATGTGATGCAAAATCAATTACGGCATAAAAGAATTTGTGATATCCTGCAGCTTCCTTAGATTACAATTTTATTTTCTTTTATATTTTTATCATATTTTTTTTTTTTGTTTTGTCCACATTTGTTTGTATTCGAGCGTGTAATACAAGGACAATTCAAGCTTCTTAATTGCTTCTATAGTATACTTCAGATTGTTGAATTAAAAGTTTATTTTAATATTAAAGATTGAGCGATGATTAATTGGGTTACAAAAAGTTTTCATACTAAGTCTGATAACTACGCTTGAATAATTTTCTAATCATAGCTTTCTGCTTCTGTAGAAGGTACCATAACATGCCAAAATCTTTGCTTTGATTACATACATATATAGTACGAGTAGCTACGATTGTTATTATTTGAAAGCTACTTAGATAGGGTTTTGCAATCATTAGTAATTCTTTTTCGATTCTTTTGACTGCTTGGTGGCATCAATAGTGTTCATTTTGTGATACACTCGGCATCAACCGTGAATATGTTGTGATTCGTTCAGTAGCGTGGAGGAATAATTATTGAATCTACCCACAACTATTTCTTCGATTTAGGGTTGTATAGCCCTAATTAGGACTAAGCTATGTATATGAATCAGTTTGTAGATGTCCATAATTTTGGAAAAATTGCAAACATTTCCTGTAGCTTCTTCTAAACAATATATTTATGATTTTTTTTTCTTTATTAAATCGAAAAAAAAAGTTTACTTCTCTCCACGAGATATTTTAGTTTTAAATATGAAGGTAGCAGGAGTATTATGGAAAATGTTAAGAAATATGACAGATTGGGCTTAATTGAAATGGTTCATGACAAGTTCTTGGACGAAAGTCGTTTTCAGTCTTTTAGGCTGAGGTAAGAAGAATCTAGAGGTGTCAAAAAGGCACTTGTATATTTTTGGTTAGATAGAAGGATTCGAATCTACGCACCTTTAATACAATGTATTAAATTTTAACTATACAACATACTACTCATATGACATGCGGGAAAATCATTATATAGCGAAACTACAAATTTCTTGTTATGCCAATGCAGATGAACTTAAAATCCAATAAACTGATCTGTTGGTGGAATGATGAACAGCTGAATAGATTTACTGATGGACTGAAAGACTTATAAGTTGGAACTCTTACGCTGAGTAAACAGTTTGTTTGCATGAAATTAATATTTACATATTTGATACATATAGATAATGTTAAAGTGACATGGACTTTTGAATTGTGCACTTTTCCTTCAAAAGACCGATCTACTTCACTTCCTTGTGTCGCAAATTATAATATAATGCTGCAAATAATAGCTTATCTCTTTAATCCAAATCCAATGGACTACAATACTAAAAATCTTGCGCTCCATTAAATTTCAGTTAAAAGAATATTACTGCTAAGCTTTGGCTTAGCCTTTTTTAAAAAAAATGAAAAAGAAATGCTGCAGATTTTAAGGCGTAATGACTTATGGTAATTTATGCTAATAAAATTTTGGGCATTTACTATGTTTTGGGATATGCCAGCAAAATGAATAATTTGTAAAACATAAAATGTCGTTGCCTTCAACATTTTCCGTTGCTAAAAGAGAATTCATGATTGAAATCAATCACTTTTAGCTGCTCAAGGCTAATAATGTGACCCTTTTTATATATTTATTGCTGAATGCATACAAAATACATCGAGAAAAAGGTCGCACACATACGTCATATGTAAATATGTGTGGGCATGCATCCAACTACAAGTACATATACTCACATGGCTATGTGAGCGTTTGTATGTACACATGTGTGTCAGTCCTCAATGTTGAAGTCTCATTAAATTTAATTCAATCACAACTGACGTAAAACATTTTCTACGCTAATTTGAAGTGTTTCTTACTTAAGGTAAAGTCTCTTCAAAAACCATTCATCGACATCGTCAGCACTAAACATTCGTTTATTTAGAGGTTGCTTGAAGAGTCTTAAGTAATTAACTTAGATATTTTTCAAAAATATATGAAATGTAAGTTGTTAAAGACTTTAGTAAACCTTTCAAATTAATTTATTTATTATTAAATTTCTGCACAAAGGCTTAAGCCATTATTCCTTTGAATAAACTTTTAACAATATCTAATAATATTGTTCATGTGTAAGATTTATGGAGATGAAATGAATAATAAAAATGCCCTTAATGAAAGTTTATTAACATAAATCAAATGACTTAACACAAATGCTACAAACGCTTTTATGACAAAATGCAGTTCAATAATAATAAATGAAATGGCAGAGCACATATTTGATTAACAAGAACCAGACTTTTATTGACCACAAAAGTAAAAATAAAACTTTGATTTGTTTAATTTATCATCATAAAAATAACAATATGCAGAATGAAGGGTTAAGGTCTGTTTAGTCAGCAAATGCTATTTTGTGATATTTGCAAATTCACTGATAAAAATAAAAATAGCGTACATTGAAATGCTTTCAATGATGATGCATTTGATAAAGTGCCTAATGCTACAAAGCAGTTAATTTACTATGCGTCAGGAAAATCCAATAAATAATTGCAAAAATATAATGCCAACTGATAAATTGATGACATAAGAGATAAACGTTTCATAGCTGCCCAATAGGAAATCATGGTTAAAATGGTAACCAAGAAGGAATGATATTTGAAGTAGAAATATTTTAATTCACTCATTGTTGATAAACTGGGTATAAGGTATAATATAATGGGTAATTTCTTAAGCGTTTGGTTTTTGAAAGTTAAAAAAAGACAGAAAATTTGCCTTTCATTTTCTGTTTAAAGATTATTTTATGTAAATGTTGCCCTTGCCCTGCGCTTGAGGTGGCTCATCCGCAAGCTCCAATTTCGGCATACTTTTTCCAGCATTTTGGGCGGTATCTCACCAATAGCAGCTGTAATGTTGTCTTCAAGGGCTGCAATTGTGGCTGGCTTGTCCTTGTACACGAGAGAATTCATGTATTCATCTCTCAATAGGACCATGGTATCGCGTGCCGTGTGGCATGTGGCACCGTCTTGTTGAAACCACATGTCAACCAAGTCCAATTTTTCCATTTTGGGCAAAACAAAACTCGGTAATCATCGCACGTTACCTCGCCCCATTGACTGTAACTTTGTGATTTTCATTATTTTTGAAAAATTACAGTCCAATGATGCCGCCGGCCAACAAGTCGCACCAAACAGTGCATTTTTCAGTAAAAAAAGAAGTACTGTGCTTCCAAAAGCAATGCACTTGTTCAAGTTAGACATTACCTACATAATTGAAAAATGACCACTGCTGGGTATGGGAATTTGTGCATTGGATCAAATCTCAAAAAATTTTTAATGCATCGAAGCATACAAAACAGAAATTTCAAGTCAGAAACATTCGCAGGTGATCTGAAAATCAAAATAAATTTTCCCTCACTAAAGAAAAAATTTAATTTTTTTTGTGAAAAGTTGGTGAATTTGAAGTACATGTCATAAGAATCGTCCAATTGGCATCTATTTTAGAAATTTTTGAATTCCCACCAGGCTTGATATGAAATTCAGTGTTGTATCAAGTCAACCTGAGCTACTTGGTATCCCTAGTAGATAGTGATAGTCGAAGTACATGGTTCAGAGTCAGTCACTGTTGAAGTCAACAACACTGAAAAATATTTCTGATCAAAGTTTATCACATTGTGTGTTGTTCAGAGTTGAAGACTCAAGTCAAGTCAAGTTCGTTCAAGTTGAAGTTATTTATTGTCAAAGTTAGTAACTAACAGAAGTCAAAAAAGGTCCAATTAAATGCAAAGTTAAATAAAGTTATTAGAGCTAAATTTAATCATAGTCGAAGTTATTCAGAGTCAAAGTCGTTCAGAGACAAACAGTCGAAATTATTTCCAGTCAAGATTATTGTTAGTAAATTTTAATCTGAGTTAGTTACAGCCAAAAGTAGTCGCAATTAGAGTCAGTCATTCAAAACCTTAATCGACTACAGTCTAACTCAATGACAATCAAAGTCACTTCCAGTCGATGTCAGACGCAATGGAAGTCAATCAAACTTCAAGTAAGAGCAAATCAAAGTCGACCACAGTCAAAGTCATTCAGAGTCAAAATCAGTCACAGTCGAATTCAGCTATAATTGTCGTCAGTGACAGTCGATGTTATTAATGGTCGAAGTCTGTCAATGTCAGCGTTTGTCAAAGTCAATTATAATTAAAGTCACGCTCAGTCTATCATAGTTTTATTAGGAAGCTTAATTTAAAATTTTAAAACATTGTCATTGGTACGGGGTTAAGTCAAGTGCTGATTGAAATGAAATGTCATTTAATTTGATTTATTTTCAATGAAACTCGAACGATTGAAACATGTGACTGGATATTCAGCATTTCTCGTGCAAGAGCTTAATTAAAAAAGTATTGTGATGAAAAATAAATAAAAATTGTTATTTAAAAGAAAAACCACATAAAGTCCAGATTGTTGCATTGCATTTCGCACTCCGTTATTTTTCAATTAAAAAAAGCTGTTTGGTATTGTGTGCTGGTTTCAATGCAAGCCACAAAATGGGGATGCAAGTGCAGTGACGTGCAGTTGCACGTGACCTATAGTATCCTTTTAAACACAACATCAGTGTATTGTGTGTGTGGCAACGTGAGTCTACAATTGTTAAGCGTTGAATAACATTGCTGTTCACTTATTTTTATGACTCAAATGCTGCTTGCTAAAATTTCGCATAAAGAAAAACAACTTGATAAAAGCAAAATGCAATCAGCTCAAAAAAAAATATTTATTTAAGTTTTAACACAAATGAAAGATAATTTAAAATAATTTTCATAAGAAATCTATCGATCGAAAAACACTCGATATCGAAGTCTTGGAAAATGCCGTACTCTGCACAGCGCAAAAGGTGTTTATAAGTTTTATCAAAGGATTTTGCGTTCTGATAATTCCCCCAACTTTTGTATATTTCTATTTAAACTGTCCCAGTGTTCATTTATTTCCGCTAATGTTGACATTCTATGACAGAAGGTCTTTCTCTGATCATGTTAATTCCTTTTATGAAACAGGGGAATTGATTGTCAAAGCCAGATGGCTTCAAAGAATATAGGGACTTTAAATTCATATATGTACATACATATAATGCACAATATTTTTAGCAAGTGAACGAATTGGACTAATGACCAAAATTTCATAAAATAGATATATGTAAGCCAATTTAAAAGTTATGTTTCGTTCAGATAGTTCCAAGAATTAGAACACCATAGTTCTAATAAATGTCGCTTCTAATGGGTGATTTTTTAAGCGTTTCGTTTTTGAAAATTTAAAAAAGAACAGAGAATTTGCAGCAATGAATGAAATATTTATTTGGAGCGATACACCAATTCTATCCATTTACTTTTAAAGATTATTTCATGTAAGTGTTTTCCGCGGCTACGCCGGGAGATGGGTCACCCGTAGGCTCCAATTTGGTATCCACCAATAGCAACTGTGATTTTGTCTTCCAGAGTTGCAATTGTGGCTGGCTTGTGCCTGTACACGAAAGACTTCACGTAGTCCCACAAAAAGTAGTCTAGTGCGGTCAAATTGCATGATATTGGCGGGCAATGACTGCCCTAAAACGTGAGATTAATTGCTCACCAAACTCTCCTCTCAATAGGTCCGTAGTTTCGCGTGCTGTGTAGCATGTGGCACAGTCTTGCTGAAACCACATATCAACCAGGCCCAATTCTTCCATTTTGGGCAAAAAAGTTGATAATCATCGTACTTTACCTAGCTCTATCGACTGTGACGTTTCGATTTACATTATTTTTGAAAAAGTACGGTCCAATGATGCCGTCGGCCTACAAACCGCACCAAACAGTGCATTCTTCAGGGTGCATTGGCAGCTCATGAACTGCTTCTGGCTGCTCTTTGGACCAAATTCAGCAATTCTGTTTGTTGACGTACCCATTGAGCCAAAAATGGGTTTTATCGCAGAAGAAAATTTTTCAATAAAAAACTCATTTCTCTCAGCGCAAGAATTTTGGTACTATAATTCAATAATTTCCAAGCGCTGTTCATTCGTTAGTCTATAATAAAATGGCAAACCATATTAAGCATTTTCAGCGTTGACACGTGGTACAAATCACGCGAAAAGTGTCAAAAAAATTTACACTAAAAAAACAAATAGCAAAAAATCACGCGTTATGAGACATATCTTTTGAACCGAAGCATAGTTGCCGCACTATGTATTTTGACTTGTTGAGCCTCTAATGTAAAATCTACACAATTTATTGCAAGGTAAGAATTTTTCTACTACTTAAGAACTAAAGTGTGAAGTGTTAATTGTGCGTTTAGAAGACCATTTCGATTAGTTCATGAATGCTTTTTGTACCAAATATAACACGGTTTTCCAACCTTATTGCAAACTTTTTTTAGAAAAACATTTTTTTTTTCAAAGAAATTCTACTTTTCCTAATGAACTTTGCTTTAGCTTTTTAAATTCTTAACCTAATTAAAAGCCGTAGTTTAATTTCCATTAGACAAACAAATGTCTTATCTACAAAGAAAAAGTGCAAATTTATCGATGGCAATTTAATTATATTAACTTTCTAATATGCAAAGTAATAATCCCTATATCAAAGGCTCTCAAAAGATATTTATACTGAAACTATAAGCACTTCGTAATATGATTTTAATATAAGTTATAAGCTACCACCTAACATCAACACTACCCGTCTGGCACAAGGAGAAAGTTTCAAATGCTAACAGCAAACAAAGGCAAAGAACACTTTTACACGTGGCAGCACACGCGGGATTGGGAAAAGTTTTGCTAATCCTTAAAGCAATTACGTTGCTGAATGCTTCTCACTACATTGTTTACAGCAACGTCAGGACACTTAACTAAGATAAAAAATGTAATTTTTATAATGAAAACTTTATCTATGTGCTCCCAACCTTACCAGTACATACATATTATATTTTTCAATTAATTTAATATTTTGTAACATTTGAAAAAAGAAAAATTAATAAAACAGATCCATTTTCCCAAAATCAACTTACGTAATTGAATTTCAAATCAGGATGCATGTAATCAACGCCTGCAGAGAAGAAAAGAAAATTATGAAATTTTAATGAGCAAAACTAAAATTAAAGCAGCAATTTCCCACTTCATTCCAACTCAACTTACCATCGTCCATGATTGCTGTTGTCACATTTTTGCCTGTTATACCCTGATCCCAAGCTGCCTGCACGTTTAAATCCAAACGCACTTTGCCGCCATTCTGTCCGGTATTTTTGAGATACCACTGCAGTGGAAAGTACGGATCGGTCGGTTCAACGCCCAACGTACTTGCAGGCTCAGCGTTTGTAGAAGCGAACGGCAGACCATGTATGGCTGGGACGGCGGGACGTAGACCGCGTTTTACACGTTTAAAGCCAGGCTGCTGTACAGCAGTACGAACCTGTCGAAAGAAAAATAAAGAAGCGTGGGTACAATTCCAATTAATCAACAGACAACACAGGGGCGCATTATTATGCAGCTGTAAATTAATTTTATTTAACAGAAACTTAAATTATCATAGGAATTTAAAATTGGCTTTAACTTTATAATGCTTATGATATATCTATACTGGAAAGTTTAATATAAGGTTTGTTTCTTTTATTCAACCACAATAGTTTTGGAGTTATTAAGCAACAGAATAATTTTGCATACTTTTAGGAGCATATTCTCTAAAACGTCAAACGAAATATAAAAATTCAACAAAATTGATATGAATTTGTTGCGGTGCCCTAAGTAGTAATTTCTTATTACAGACAGTGACCAACAGTTTTGCCTTTTGCCTACACTGATGTCCTTCGATGCGGCATAGTTTTATATAGTGGCTCTATTTATGTTTTTGGTGGTATTCACATGCAGCCCTGGAAGCATTTTCATGGCACAAAATTGTGTGTGTCCACCACTGTATCTTGTAGAGTTCTCCAGGAGATCAGACTGATGTGGAACTGCTTACTTTTAAAGTTTACCAAACTTGCTCATTACGCTAGATCCATTGTTTCAAGAAACTCCAACTCAGAATAAAAGAGTGAGTAATAAGTAAAAATCGCATACTCCGCGCCTTCCGTCGGTAAAATATTTGTCACCCCTCGTTTTCAAAGATGCTTTGAAATTCTTTTTGAACTGACTCCTTGCTCCAAAATGGCCAAAAACTAATCTTTCACTCTGTGGTTTCGGCCATTTCGGGAAGTGGGGCCAACTTCGAAAGAGTTTTAAACACCGCTATCGTGCTCAGCATCCTCGAAAACGGGCGGTGACAAATCTTTTATCGATGGATATCGTGGTCAACTTCATAAGAATTTAAACACCATCGTGTTCAGCATTCTTGAAAACGCGAGGGGAAGTAGCCTGGTTGATGCTCAAAATATTTGCCTCAGTTTCTGATTTACAGAATCCACTACTATAGTTTTATACGATATAATTTGTAGGAATGGTACTCTAACATGTAATACTAAAGACCACGATAACTTAGTTTAGGACTATTTTAAATAAAAGTAAATGAAATTTAATCCAAACAAGTCAGCTTGGTATTATTAAAGAAATTTTCAGCTAACATTGCCTGACTACTTTTGTTGTCTTAAGTTATCCAAAGCTGTAGGCAAGAGCTTAACATATATCCCTATATATAGACCTAAACTCACAGCAATATCATATCATAAATAAAACACAGACTTACCAAAGTTCATTAATTTACTTTTAAAAACAAAGCACTTGTTGCGCTGTGCTACTTAGTTGCTTTTTTTTCGAGCATACTTTTTTTTATAGTTTCAATTTTGACCCAATTTAAAATTTATTTGTTTTTTTCACAAATTAAGTAATTTACAACTTTTTATGTTTAAATTACGCAAATTTATGTATAAGCTACATTTCATGTGGGTTGATATTGATGGCGAAATTAGAAGCAACGCTTCAATATAACAAGCGTTTTTACCAAACTTTAAGGTATACGGTAAAAGTTAATTGCAGCTTTTTGTACAAATCCTGCTGGTATGTGTAGATATTCAAACTACGCTCATCCCACACAGCTACCTTGTTATCTTAAATATACAATTTGGGCAGCTCATTTACACCAACGCCAGTTTAAAATGGGCTTTAAATTCTTCACTTGCTTTTAAGCCTTAAAACAATTTGCGTTTAATTGAAAATGTCAGCTTAATGATAAAAGAAAGTGTACAACAATAATGCCATGCCACATAGATGGCAACAGTGCAGAAAAAAAAACATGACACAAATACCGAACTGGCAAATTAACGTTAGCAACAACTTGACCAAGTACAAGTTCTACTTTAGTTATACCACACAGTGGCAACTGTACTGGGTTGGTCATTATGTCAAGGGCGAATAAAAGGGTTTTCGGTTACGTTACTTGTGGACATGACACTCATGTTGTTTGTTTGATATTTAAACATGACATTTTTATTTTTAGTTGTTAACAATTAAATGCTTAATTCGTTGTTTTATTCATGTGAAAAATAACCTTAACTTGCAATTTTATTTATTAAACTAATTTTGGTTTCTGCCTATAGAAAATTTTATAAACAAATTTGTTTTTTATATTAAAATGTTCATTTCTATTTTCTATAAATTACATCTTTCGTTTAATTATAAACCGCATCTTCCGTATACATAGTTTTAATTTGCTTATTACGCAAAAGGTCCAACTTTCACAAGTCCAAGCGCGCACCTTTTTCCCCCTAATGCCAATGTTTGTGTCACCAAATATTGCTATGCCGAGCTTTGCAACATTTAATTAAAAGCTCTCCCCAATGTAACATTTCAAATGTTTCCTTTGTAGAGAAGGTGTCACGCATAAGCTGGACCACATTTTAACTGGTGTTTTGTAGCTTTTTCAAGCATTTGCTTGTAGAGAAAATGCCAAGCAAAACAGCCTTGTTTGTTTTTCGTCGGTTTAATTTCCGCGTCTCTGTGGTTTTTGGTTTTCAATTGAAATCTAATTACTATTGATTCATTCGGTAACCTATTTTCAATATTTTAATAAACTTTTTATTTATCATTAAGCCGCAAGAAACCAGTAGCATGTGGAAAAATGTAATAAAACATAAATTTTT
The DNA here is from genome assembly GCA_963680825.1 of Meiosimyza decipiens. Taxonomy (NCBI): domain Eukaryota; kingdom Metazoa; phylum Arthropoda; class Insecta; order Diptera; family Lauxaniidae; genus Meiosimyza; species Meiosimyza decipiens. The sequence continues at coordinate 82,355,199 of OY804259.1, read as the reverse complement.
TCCTACTTGAAAATGTTAGATCTTGCATAAGTCACGCATTGGCCTGAATAATTCATTATTATTTATTATTCAGAAATAAAAATATTTCCTTTCTGAGAAAAAAAAACATTTAACTTTAATTTTTTTTGCATTGTAGTTGTTGAAAAGTCTGTCTTTTATATGACTGTCATTTTGAGCCTTACGCTGACGAGCTCTTTTAAGGTCACTTTCCATTGCATTCTTAAGTAGACCAATGACTCTCTCAGGTGCAACACCAACTGCGCATTTTATTGAATGTAGCACACGCTGATGAATAACGCCACCCCATGTAAAAATTGTTTATAAAATCCAAAAATAGGATTATAAATCAATTTTTTTTTTTGCTTTTTGGAATGTTATAGGAAATTTTTTTAAGTTTCATTTTTAACAATTTCGAACCAAAAAAAATCATTTTAAAAAAACGACTCACGCGACTTTTCAATGATAAGTACCGTCTAGAGACCTTTAAAGAAAAATTGAAAATTTTTAAATTATCCATAACAGATTTGTAAACGCGCAAGCTTCGTAAATTTTTTTATAAATTGATACTGTAACATACACTCTATTCATTACGTCACTCTTTGTGTATAAACAAAAGCTCAAAATAACAACTTCACATGACAATTTTCTGCAGATTTAATTGCATTTTGCGGTCAAAACCAATAAAATTCAAAACAGCTAACGGAGATTGCTATGGTAATAAGATCTCAATGTGATATCGGCAACTTCTGCTTTGCTTCATGTCATCAAAACTAAAATTAATGAAATTTTAAAGTAATTCATATTGCAGCTTTGAAAACGTTGAAAATTGGGATTGGTTTAATAAAAAATCTCATTAAAAGTTGGCTCATTTTGACAAACAAATATGTACTGCCAATAAATCAATTGATTTGGTCAATATTTGGAGTTATTTATATAGAGATTATTTTAAGTAGAATTAAATACAAATTGGAAAAAATTAAAAGAAAAATAATCTAACGTTTCAGCGACCTCAAAATGTACATTAAAAATGTCCAAATTTTTAATATACATATATTTGCATAAAAACGCTGAAAGTTGTTACAACCGGACCGTAAAACTTTTACTGCACTTAAATCTTTATACTATATGCACCAGTACAATTTTTCTTCTTCAATAATCTCATTTGGCTCAATGTCCAACAGTGTAACCAAATTTCCTACTAAAACTACTTACCCAAGGATGACTCTTCAGTATTCGCGTATGCGAGATGCTTCTTCTCGACCTTGCATGCGGTAAAGTTCTGTGCTTAAAATGATATTCATGTCCATTGCCGCCCACCATCTGAAAATATAACAAAAACACCAAAAATGAAAATAATATTTTTTCATGAATTAAATTAATATAGATTTTATGCTACATTATGAACACAACTAACTAACTAAATTAATTAATTAGCTAAGCAAATTCATTTATCTCTGAAATTTATCTATTTTTCTATTAATCTTCAGATGAGTATCTATTTTTTACTCCATTCCACTAAAGAGCAAAAGTGTTAATTAACTGGCAACAGTGAAAAAGAATCCGTATGTTACTATAAAAAAAACTCTCAGCAATGCAAATATGAGTTTAGAAGGAGAAAATAATGAAATTCCCAAGTGAGATTGTTAAGCAAAAGATGAAGAATGGATCTATTTTCAATTTTCCAACAGGGATTCATTGTGGCAAAATTGCGTTTATTATGTATTTCAAAACAGCATCCATTTTACTATAAATTGTCATCATCATCATGGGTAGTTAGGTTGAGATTAAACTGAAAAAACATCGGGTTTGATTTTGCTTATGCGGTTTATATTGCGTTCTTTTTGCAGACTTAATGCTTTTTATGGAACTTTCGGCTTTCAATTTAAAAAAAATTTTAGAAAAAACGAAATACCTCAGCAAATATTAGATGCAGATCGATAAGATTTGGTACATACACATGTTTCTCATGTTATGTGGAAAGTTTTTGGTTTAGAAAAAATGGTCGATGCCACGCCTCCTCTAAATATAAGAGAAATATCTACATATGTCATCATGTCCCATCAATTTTTCGACACTGAATGAGATTTGGTCAAAAAAATGAGTATGGGTTCCAATGAAAGAAATGGGCAGTGCCATGCCTTTCATATGAAAAGAAACAGAAATTTGTTATATTGCCTCATATTTAAAACCAGGCATTTTTTTAATTTCAATATAAGAGAGTGTGGGGACTTTTGAGCATAGTTTTATTTTCGAGACATATTTTTATTTCAAAATGGACCTTTTAACACAATAACTGGCCCAAGAAATTTTAAATCTTCATCATCGTGCTTAAAACATTGATGATCGCTTGAAAGGTATGAAATCAGCATTCGTAACTTTGGTGGCGAGTTGTGTGACACGCCTTTCATATGAGAAAGAACAGAATTTTGTTTTATCTTTATTAAAGTTATGAAAGATAAAAATCATAAAGAATTGAATGAATAATTCTAATTCTATATAAATTACTTGAAATACCCTGGTAAAGGATCTGGAAGTTGTGCTTCTCAACTCCCCATTAGTAGTAGCTTATAAGTGGTCGCATCGCCATCAAGACGCACTTAAAATTTAACAAAAATTTCTCCTTTGTGTAGAAGGTCTGCACAAACTTCACAGCATAGCGGAAATTGACATGGCTTCCAACTCCGTCCGGCTCAAAACTCCCCACTCTCCCCAACATATTTTAAAAAAAAGATTTCACACTGAATATGCTTGGGGAAGATTTATAACATAACCTAGATGACTTTGAGACTACGTTTATTAATGAACCGGGATCTGAATGGTATCAAAACATCACACCAAAACTTCAAACCATTCAAGATATTGTAATGCAATTTAGTAAATTTATGCCGATTTTAAGTGTCTTAAATTGTACCAAAAGTAGGCAGAATGAAAAAAGTGGGCGTGGTATGTTTCAATAATTAAAAATTTTGATTGAATATTGCTCGAGAACGGCACATACAATATTCATAAAATTGTAAAGATCATACCGCTAAAAGCAGTCATCAAACGAGCTATGTCACCATACTCTCAAAACTCGTATGAAGGTGTACCACAGCCCACAATACTTAAAAACTTTATAATGAGAGATCTAACAACATAGTCGTTATGAAATTTAACGTGGTAGATAATACTTGTAATAAAGTATCTTATAGCCAAAATTGGACGCAATAGTACATTTGGGCGTGGCACTACCCATACTAGCAACAACGTAAAATATTATATTTGGTGTGCTATGAGAGTAAGTTTTTTTTTAAATTTTGTTTGTAGGTAACTATAAGACTTAAAATTACAGGAAGATCGACGGAATTGCATCGGTGGGCGTAGCACCTCCCATACAAGCGAAAAACATTTAATGTTATGTTTAGTGTACTATGGGAGTTATCTTAATAAAATTTAGTTTAGAGATGTCAGTTACTATAAACTCTGAAATTATAATGATTATGACGGAATCACATCAGTGGGCCTAACACCTCCCATGTTTACAAAAAGTAGTAAGCGCAACAGTTTTTGATTTTTTTAATTTTTTATTGACTGCTTCAAATTTTTTCAACATTCCGACTTTTTTAACCTCTTTCAACTTTATGAATATACCAAGATTTTTAACTTGAATTTTTCAACCTGTTTCAATTTTTTTTGAAATTTTCAACTTTTTTTGAGTTTTTCAACCTCTTTCAACACTTTTTAAATTTTATCGATGTTATCAGCTAAGCATTTCCAGCCTAATTCAACTTCGAGATTTTCAAATTTTTTCGAGTTTTTAAACCTCACTCAACTTTTCTCAATGGTTTGCATATTTTTTCGACTTTTTCAAGGTCAAGACGAAAAACAGATCTTTGGTCGGTCTTCTGGCACTATTTATTACTATGCGATGCACCCATTTGAAAAATATGAGCCAAACGCTTGAAGTTCTTCTACTTTTAAACTGTATATTTTCAGGAGTTCATAACTATACCTATCATCTGATGTATATTTTGGTTGATTTTTACGCTTTCTTATATAAATGAATTTAGAATAGCTGAAAATTCTATATATATACTTTATGATTATGTTTTGATTTTATTTTGCATTTGACTCGTTCCAAACTCGCTCCCAACTACAACGCTAAAATAGCAACAGCAACCACAGCAAATTTATTACGCACGAAGTTCATATTCAGATTTTTAATAGAAATTTTCCACTATGAGGTAAAATTGTGGCGTTTCTCATGGTGCTCGTTGCTGTTATTTATGCTACGTTGTGTGGGCGTTGTGTTCCAAAACCGCCAAATTGAAATTATGCAAATTATTTCGCTGTCAATTTGCAGCAGACTATAAAGTTAATATCGGGCTATTTGCCTCTTGGATGTGGTTTAAATTAAACTCAAGTTAATTGTAGCATTTCGCACGTAAAACATAATTTAATTAAAAGAGTTCAAGCAGCGATTCTTACAAAAATATTAAATTTCTTTAATTAGTTTCCCGAACTGATTAATGATCATATACAAATTCAGAGTGATATTAAGGATGTTTTCTCATGTTGATCACTAAAACCGAAAGATCCCTTCGATTTTTACGAATCGTGCCAGCAATTGTCATGGCGTTGCTATAATAAAATAACCAGTAACGAGGTGTGAAAAATGTGTCACATGCAACATTCCGCCCATTGAGTCCTTAGTAAGTTGCTACACACCGCAGTTTATTTCACTGCCGCAGTTTCCATCACATCCAACATATGGACAAACATCGACCCTTTAGAAATTTGCCTGCCACATGCACTGCTCTGAAACCAAACTGGATGCTATTTATCTCTAGAAGACGATGTATCTTTTGTGAATTGTCATAGCGCAGACATTGGTTTATTTCTCTGAAACGCTTTAGAGTTATAGTGGCACGACATTTATCTCTGGTCAGCAATAACAAACCATAGTTTGCACGTTTAGCAACAATATCAACACACTTCCAACAGTCTCCATATATACACCATAAATGTTAGTCATTTCGACGACACTCCCAGTATGTGTGGGAGTGTGACACATAAGTGACGCTTTTGTAACTTTCTATGTTAAAAGCACTGTGTGTATATTTTTGTCTCCAGCATAGCATTATATAGAACTTTGCCGCAAAAGACCTATAGAGCCATTTTTTTTTCTATTCGCCTCAAAATTGAGTGCGCTGTTTCAAAATGAATTTGAAAATTGTGTCAAATTGACTCGGATTCGGGCTAATAAATATATTTTTAAGTGCATCACAATATTTTTTGACAACGTGATTCTTGTACTATGATGATTTGTATCAAATCAAAAATGAGCAATGTAGTTCCATACTTTTGAAAATACTGATACGACGTTAACGAAACGGCGTTTGGCTTTTTTGTGTCGATTCTTCGAATTGGTATTTTGTTTTCAAACGAAAATATTTCATTCAAAGAACATTGCTTCTTTGTGAAATTCGCAGAAAGGAATTTCATTTGCATACAAAAGCCAGACTTTTTTTATATTTATGAGCGCAATGAAATGCAGCGATGACATCAAAAATCTACATATGACATACACACTTCATACCAAGAATGTTAGGATGCACGTATGTGAATAAAGTTTTTTTTATCCTGGAAAGCCTTTATATGACCATTTTTATCTGCACACACAGCATATAGGCAGTGCTGAAAATAAACTGTCATTCAAAGAAGCGTTTACATTTACTGACAACGTGTCTCTTTCACAGCAGAGAGTATTGGTCAATTTATGCGTGGATTAAAGGTCAAACACACACAAACAAAGCTTGGTTGGAATCATTATTTTGGGAATCAAAGTCGTCAAAGAGTTGGAGTTTGGAACCGTGATTTTGAATTTGATTGTAAGAAGAATCGAATGCTTTGTCGCATCCATTTCAGGAATCAAATTTTTCGGTTAGAAAAGTTCAATTTCATTTCAGAGAATTGGAATTTGAAATTCTATCAGCAACAGAAATTGAAATGCATATTATTAAATCATTTCAAAGAATTACAATTTGATTTTTCTGGAACGAATCTATGGATAGAACATGAATTGTAGACATCGAAATCAACATTTTTGGACCAATTGATGAGGAAATATTAAAAATATATTAATCATCTGCTAAAGCAACCCAGTTATCTGTAGCACCCATTTTTGTTTCCACTGTCAAAAAAAATGTTCGTGCATTTATGAATGTTCAGAGTTTGAGAATACGCATCAACGAGCTCTTTTGCTTATATCTTTATTTTCTCCTCTCTATACGCTTGCATATTTAGTTTTTTCCATCTGCATTTAATCCACTTAAATTTCCAAGGAAAACTTTTTAGCTAAAATGAAGCTCTTCCTTCTTAAGTTAAAATAATGGTGTTTCATAGTAAGCTTTTACATGAATGATTCCTTGTATTTATCAAACGAAATTAATGAATATGCTGATTTCAAAATAAGTCGAGGATATTTATTATCATATTTAAATTCTGGTTTGATTCTATAAACTCCTATTTAAAGCAAAGAAAAAAGCGTTTTACTGTACATAGACATCAACCACTAAGTTTTTGTTCTTCAAAGCAGCTTTGTGTACCATAAATAAAATGGTACCTGAATTCATTTGCAATAATTTTTACAAAAGTTATAATCCTTTAAATCCTTTCTATTTAGTTAAACTTTACGGTGACGTATGAATAACTTAAATCCCACACGAAAAAATTAAATGTCACTCATACGCCCTGTTGCACACAAATTTATGAAAAACGTAATTTCAAAATGGGCTAAAGCTCTTGAAAAAATTACAATAAATTTATAATTTTGATATCATTTTAAAGATAAGAGAATACAATTTTTCGTAAAGCCGAATTATGAAGTATAAATACTTCATAATTCGGTAATAGAGCTAATATTACGAAATTCGTTAAAAGTTTAACGTTTCTGATATTTCTTTCACTCTGTAGTGCAACTTATTTTCCATACAATTTGACCCACCCTAAAACACATGTATTTAATATATGTGCATACATACATACGTACATTCACTATCTCAACTTCTGCTTTAGCACATGCTGTGCTTGTGACATTTCAAGTACCGACAGACACTCGACGTCCAAACGCAATCAATATTTAAGCGGTCATAAAAATTTCTCAGTGTATTTTGGATTTATTTTTTACTGCACATAAAATAAAGAATGATACACAGATTTTTGCAACTGCCATCAGTTAATGCTTCTGTTCGGACAGAAAAAAAAAGCAAAAACAAACTTGATTAAATAACAAAACAATTTAGTAAAGAATAGGTAACCTTTTATATATTGTTTCGAAGAAGTTCAAGTGCTTAAAGTTATCAAATAAATTCCCTGTTGGCAAATTTTTCTGCTGTTGCGGTTAAATTTTTGACATTTTCAACATTTAGCGAGAAGAGTGAGAATGGGAGGAACAAAACTTGAAGAAGGTTTCATTTATTTTCGGTCGCTTTTCTTGGAATTCACTTTTGAAAATTCATTTCAACAATGTCAGCAAAATCAGCAACATAAGCAATGACAGCAACAAAATGGTTAGCTAAAAATTCTGTGTCAGTGACGGCATTTTGATGACTACGATTGGTATCTTTTTTCAGTATATTTATTTGTAGGACTTTATTTTAAACAGCATTGCGCTGCAGTGGTGTTGTACAGCGCCTTTCAACCCAAGTGGTACTGGTTTGATTCTCGTATATGCTCACACATCTTATTATTAATTATTTCCTTCATATTATAAAAATTTTTATAAATAAACTAAACGGAATTTCTAAACTCCTAGAAGTTTTTGCGGTCTTACTACTTTTTAAACTCTACACGGAGCGTACACTTTGTCATTTTGTTTCTTTGAGCGTGGCAGCTATAGAAGAGTATACATATGTATTCTTGATCATTGGCATCACCTAAATCGATTAGCTACATCTCTCTATCGGTCTGTAAGCAAGATAGTGCAATGTAATGCGATACACAAGCTACAAACAACAAGCTGCTTGTGATTGGAAATTGACGCAAACGGCTTGCACACACGCCTACCGCCCATACAAGTTAAGCAATTGAAACGCTATATTGTGAGAGTTATTTAATAAAGTATAAACAAGCTCTGGACAAAAAGTAAGCAAATTTCAACGAGATTAGCGCTTCCATAATTAAAATGAATTCCTACAAGTAGGCGTGGCATTTTCCATAAAAACAAAAAAACTTTAAAGCGCTGCGAGAGAGTCATTTAAGGTAATGAAACCAAATTTCATCAAAAATACAAAAAAAAGTTTGGTCTACGAGTAATATCAAAGAAAAGGTTGGCGAATTTCAAAAAGTGGGCGTTGCAGCTCCCATGCAAGCATAAGCAAAAAAACGCTAAGCAAAGAGCTACTTAAGTAAATATTCACACATTCGGTTACAATTTAGTAACATTTGAGTAGCTTTATTCGGGAAGTAGGGAGTTGGAAGTGGTACTCTTTTAATAAAAATTTTGCAATCGAGCGCACCTTTACTGTTATAGTGGTGTAGGGTATGGATTTTTTGGAGAGGCTAAGGGGATATTGCTTATTTTAATTTACGCTCGACATTCAATTTTTAAATTTGATACCTTAGTTTGTTACATTCACAAAAAGCCCAAGTCTCATCACTGATCCTAACTATGGACTTCTTTCATTTTTATCTGGAGTATTGTTTTTGTAATAAGTACAAACTTAAGGCTTGGAATTGAATTTTTTCGTGAACTGCCTGTCATTGATGTCATTGTGGAAATTCTTTTCTTAAAGAAAATTTAGATTTTCAGGATAAATTAAATGAAACCCTTTTTAATTTTTGTAACCATCAGAAAATGAATAAAAGAAACAATGTCATATTAAGTTTAATTACATGGTGAAAAGACAACTACGACAAAAAAAAAAGGTTCCTCTAATGAAAAGTTTACTTAGACAATAAGCGTTCTTTTTGTGTAAATTTATTTGGAAAAATTTTTGTGTAGGTGTTTTTTGTCTAACAAATTGAAAAACCTCAAAAGTGGTGTAAAACAAAACCTTATAACTTAGTGGAAGAAATCATAATGAATTTAACAAGCGTTTCAATGAGCAAAATTAATTTTACAAAACTTATTATAAATGATAATGAATAAAGCTTTGCTATGCTTTCTAGCAAAGCGTTAAATTTTTTATTTAATGTTTAAATCTTACAAAAAATACACATAGCAAAAACAAATTTAAAGTCAAATTGTTAAACATGTGAATAAAAATCTCTAGCAAAGTATGCTAAATTAAAATGTTAATCAAAATATTAAAAAACAGTGAGTGCAAAAAAAAATACGCATGAAAAGTCTGCATGAGTTCAGTAAGAAGTTGAAAAATTTGAATATAAAAATAGATAAAACTTAAGCGCAAAAATCGAACAACTCAATTACCCCGCTTACAACGTCAAATAATGCTGCATGCAATGAAACCAACAAAAAAAGAAGAGAACTATGCCAAGCCGCAAGGCAAATCAATTTGATAAATCAGCCGCAGTAGAGAGGGGCAGCTACATTTTACAAGCCACAAGTTCCCTTGCTATCAATCAAACTTTGAAGCATTGACATTTTGTCAGTCATTTTGTTTTTTTTTTGTTTTCATAGCGATGACATTTTGTGTTTCGTTTTTATTGAGCTCTTGGCAGTTGTTGTGCTAAAGAAAAAAAAATGCTGCTTCTTTTTTTCGACGATATAGCCTGGCATATGGTCCTTAAGTGTTTTAACATCAGAGCCAGTAACATCAGCAGCAACAAAAAAAGTTAGTGTAGTAAGAAAATCAAATTGTGGCTCGCGGTGAACTCTTTCACTCTGACATTTCGCAACAAGTTGTTGTTGATATTCAAAGCTATAAAATACTTAACTTGACTTTATCTTTAAGGATGATTTTTAAAAGCTTTGAAAACTAAAAGCCATAAGTGATTCGTAGTTTAGTCATTTTTTTTATTAAATAGCTTAACAAAATTAAAGATTAATAATCATAAAAGAAGTAGATTAAAATTAAACGAACCAGTAGAATCATCGGTTTATGCATCGACATCTTTGCGCAAAATTATCGTGCGTACCAAAAACTAAATTTTACAGAAGAGCGTTTTCCTACTTTTCTGCGCCTAAGCTTGCAATATCTGAACCATTTTTGGCTTATCTTAGTGGATTTTAGCTGCAATAATTAATCAGGTGATGCGTTGCCTAATGTACAATAAATTTGCATCAAAAAGTTTATTTTAAAAAATGGCACATATAATAATTTCGCGCACAGGGGTCGGTATGTTTTGCAACATTGCGATATGTACTCTTTTGGATACTTAATAAATAAAATTATTTCGGTAATTTCGAAAAAAGAAAGAATCCTTTGCGAACTATCTACTTCTTCGCTGTAGGTTTTACATTTTGGCGCAAGAAGCTCTATACTGTAAACTTCAATTTTGTGTATCACAGTTAATCGAAAAGTTCATATAAAAGTGCTAGGTACTCAAAAAGTCAATAAAAATCCTAAAGTATCGAAAAAGTCAAAAATCCAGATATAGCAAAACGGTATCGACAAATATTGAAATGTTAATAATAGTCCAATGCTATCGAAAAACCGATGTATCTATTTCAATTATCAAGAAACATAAAAGTCCAAAATTATCATATTAAATGGAAGGGAGTCTTAAAAAAATCAATGATGTGACGAACGTTGAATAAGTCGCAAAGTATCGTACGGGGAAACAACAAAAGGATTACGTAGTCCAGAAGTCCTCCCTTACAGTCATACCTAGATGAAATGTGAGTTATGTAGACCCACGTAAATGACGGTCACGGTATAGTGGGAGGGAACAGCACTTAAACTATTAAGTATAACCGAGTGTGCTGTTCTGCCCTCGGATCAGCGAAAAGTTTCCTTGCGGCAAATGGCAAAGCAAGCTACCAACCGCTTACCCAATAGAGCAAGGGGAATGACATGAAAGAGGTGTACATAGTACTGAGAGCAACACTGATGCACATGGCTGCAGCCGATTTTGTGAAAGAAAATTGAGCTGAATTTATTAAAAAGTGTATAGCTATCTATTTTGAATAGCTATCTAGTCTGAATTAGAGCACATTTTTACAAAAAACAAAAATCCGGTAATTTTTAAACCTGAAACATTTCGGCTCTTAACTATTGTAATTGAAGTTTAATTCCCTATACAAATACCACATTGAAATGCTGAACCATTTTAGCTCACACTTAACTGGAGCTGCTATTTTTGAAATCTGAAGCATTGTTTTTTCTCTTTAACATATAAGGATAGATTCCAGGACTTGTGATATTAAGATGTTGTGAACAAAACAATTACCATTTTGGTGGAACTTGTGATTTTGCAGTGAAATAAAATGAGATACTAACAGCAGTTGCTTTTTTTATTCGTTTCATCGAATGTGGACTAAATTCGTTCTGCGAAATTATAATTTAATTTTTGCTTTGCAGAAAGTTTTCTTTTGTTTTTTCATCCATTCCAATTTGCGTTGCCTCGTGCCAGAAGCTTTTCAATAAAAACAAAAAGCAAAAAAATATATTTATTCAGTGAAGAGATGTGTTTACATAAGCTAATGTTGGACATTCACTAGATACATACTGAAGTTCAACGTCAACATGGTTATATCAGAAGCGTACACATGAAGTGACTCTGGGGGCTTAAGTTCTCTAGTAAACAAAAGTTGTAAAATATTTCGGCAATCCCGACCACTTTTTATCTATGACTAATTCTTCGATCTAAAACTTGTTTGATTTGCTATAGTATACTATAGCAATTGCCACATTAACGCATTTAAGTTGTTGCCACGCCCATTTGATTCATATGTTACACATGGTAATGATATATTATGTACTGGCAGATATTGTTGCCATTATAAGATACACAAAACAAGTAATGATTTAAGAAACGCGTATAAATTGGTATTTATTGAACACGTGATCATAAAATTTTATACACTGAAACACCATGCTATCAATATGAAGCTTGCAATTAATAGCAATGATTTAAGAGTTACCACGCCTACCTAAACAGAGATATCACAAAGTCCGGACAAATAAGAAAATATTTTAACTGATGTTTCACATTCGGCCTCTGGATATAAACAAAAATTTATTTTTGTACGTCTGTGTTATTTATGCATAATGGTTTTATAGCAATTTTTTAGTTTCTAAGGGTCATAACGTTTTTGAAAAAAAACTTAAAACAGGCAGCCAAGCTTAATGTTAAAGGATACAAAACGTACAAACTCAAAATAAACAAAATTTTTCTAAGTGCCTTCTAGCAAAAGTTTTACGATTTTGACAAAAAAAAAGGTACAATGTGCGTCGTTGATAAATCCACTTAACGTAGATGTCATTGGTTGTTGGAACTTAAGTCATGGTCGTAGCAGCATTATTCTAATATACTGGAAAAATAGTAAATTTCACTCAAATAAATTTATTTGATTGAAAATAAATTTTGCAAATGCTAAAAAAAATCTCTCAAGCTATTTTATTGCGTCTGCCTCTGATATATTGTGTTAAGAGCATAGTATAGATAGAAAGAATATTCAAGGCAGACGTTCACACTGCTTCATATTTAATAACAGGAATGATTGATATGCAGAAAAAAAAACTTTTTAAAATTAAAAATTAGTTAAGTGATTATAGCGCAGCTTTTTTTTAAATAATTTTGAAGCAGTAAAAAAAACCTTACTAAATTATTTTACGGCGTCTGCCTCTAATATAATCTGTAAGGGCATAGTATAGATAATGTAATTATAAAAGGCAGACGTCCACATTTTAAATAACAGCTATTTTTAATGTGTAAAAAAAACTGTTCTAAATATTTGTATCATTTTTATTTCAGAACATCGTTGGCTTTAGTTTTGCCGCTAGAAACAGAAAAATAGGAGGCAGACGTGTACGTATCTGTTTTTTTTAAATATATATGGGGTTGCATATGTTAAAATCGTCGTTTTTGGTCAAATTTGCATATTGTAATGCTAAATTTTTTTGAATATTATATTTTTGAAAAACGTAACCTTTTCCATTCAAACCCCACTGTGAACTACATCAGCTTTGCGAAAAATCAACGCTGGAATTGTCTGCCTCTCTATTACTTTGTTTTTTATAAGTAAAAGCACCAGCCAGCTACGTGGCAGACGCGATAAAATTTTTTATTTATTACTCAATTTTTTATTTAAATGTTTGTAAAGGTTAAGCGAAGCAACAGACGTCGACGCAGACACGATAAAATTTTTTATTTATTACTCAACTTTTTATTTAAATGTTTGTAAATGTTAAGCGAAGCAACATATTCGTCTGCCTCTTGCATTTATATGTTTTTGTGTAAAGACACAGGTTTTGATATAAAGGCAGACGCATTGAAATTTTTTATAGTATAGAGGGCTCTCTATTTATAAGGCAGAGGCAACGCAATGTCAGAGTTTGATCGTACTATTTATATCACTTAGAACTTAATGATTTTCAATCTCTGCCGCACTATAAAATCAAACAAAAATTTCAACCACAAGATCCCTAGCTAGAATGTTTATCGACAACTCAATGTTTGTGTCATATAATACAATTTTATCGAATTTTTAAACATCAATTATCGACTTTTTTCTTAAAAAGAATGTATGCAATTGTATACATAATTCGATGATATTTAAAAATAAATTATTGTTTGCGACAAAGATGCATTTGCTTCAATCAAAATATGATTTTGTAATTATTACCAAATATACTCTCTGTGTGTAATATTTAACCTTAGAAAAAGTTCCAAACTTTTGCATAGTCAAAAATAACCCATAGGAAGCCAGCCACAGGCCGTATCAGGGGTTTTTCAATTTATCATCTAATGAAGTACTAATTGTATTATGAACTTTTTGTCAGCAGATGACAATAGCTGAAGCATTTTAAACTGCGACTCTAAATCTCAACAACATTTGACATTTGCGTATAATTTTATTAATTTGATCTCATTTTCATATTAAGGAAAATTTTCGTGCTGCTTCGCTATTTTTTATCTATTTCTGTACGTTCGCATAATCTTTGCATTATTTGTGATAACTCTGAAACATATGGAGACTTAAGCAAATGCGAATGGAAAGCAGCAAAGCGTAAGTGCGTTCCTTGCCGCATACATATGTGTGTGTCAGTGATGTGTGCTAGCATTATATAGATTAAGCACATGGTACACCAACACAAACATATCAAGTATATTAATGGCTATGTGTATGTTTAGCCTCTGGAGCTTAATGTAACATATTGCGTGTACTTTATTTTACTTTTTAGCGCTGCGTGATGTTGTTGTTGCGGTATTTTTTGTTGTTGTTGTTAATATTGTTGTTGTTCATTTTGCTAGTGAGCCATTTTAACGTAAATAGCGGAACGCACTTACACAGCTTCACATGTCACACAGCGTGCGATAAAGCCACCAAATCTAAAGTAACATAACACAGCACACAAAGAGTAAGTGACAAACGCCCACACACGCATACACAAACAAAAAGGCCAGCACTTTGGCCCAGCTAGAAATAATATTTTTAATGACCAAGTATTGTGTTTATAGCATAAATCACGAACGTGTCCTTTTATTAATTGAGCACGAACAGCAGGTATTTCTTCAATTTATATCTTTTAATACAAAAAATCCTTTTATATATATAAAATGTGTTTGTGTAATCTAACAGAACAATAACTTTGAAAAGTGGTAATTAGTATAGAAGTAGGTTTGCTTGCAGATTAACGCCGCAGAGTGAGGTGCAATCCCCCATACTGTGGAATTTGGTTACAAATAAGCTGCTTATGCCACTGCAAAAGACAGGCAATCGCCTATGTGAATGATACTGAATACTGTTTGAAAGTTTCAGGACGTCTTAAACAAACTCGTCTCATGGACAGATGATTTAAGCTAGTCCTGGAGAAGAACAGGACATTCGACTTTACTTCATAGTCGATTCTGCACCCTTTAACTTGGATTATACTGTTTTAGCAATCTCACGCACGAGATATTACATAATCCACATTCTATTTTAGGAGGATTCCCGAGCAGAAAAATTCCTCATTAACTGTTACACGAATGGTTTCAAGCTAAAGAGTCAAGTGCATTATGGAACTTTTTCCAAAAAAATGAAGATAAGAGTTGCTGCGAGGTTACCAGACCTTTTTGAAGTAATGCAGGTGGAAGTTATATCAAGAAGTAGCATTTTGGTTTAAGAGAAATATCGTAACCAAAAAGAACGTACACATTTAGGTTGCTATTCGGTCTCCATAGACTCAGTAGTGGTCCAGAAATAGCACGCATCTCTGAATGATCTCAGTCTTGTAACATTCACCTTATACGGTTGCCTAAACATAGATATAGTGACGGCAATTGCAAAGCTGATAAACTTTCTAGACAGGGGATAACTTCGGACACGGAAGGTGTTGGCAAACTGCAAGTTGCTATTGAAAAACGATTTTGTTAAAAAGGGTTACAAAAGATGGACCCAATGATCAAGACTTAGAAGATCGTCAGTTATTGCATACATCAATTTTCAGTGCTCTATCGACGGGGAGACTATGAGTTTCGTCTTTTGGCTTCTACAGAAGTTGAGGGAATGTGAAGAAGATGGAAAGAAGGAAAACACCAAACATTTTCTTTGCTCCTGTCTCGCGCTTACTAAAAAACGACACAGAAAGCTTAGTTTGCTTTTTATTTAATAACCTGGATGACCTCATGTATATTAGAATAGGACAACTACGTAGTCTCATTACAGAAACTGGTTACTTAAATGTGAGATTTTTCATTAAATCAATATTTGGTCTAAGTGACCTAACTTATGCTCTCTAGATAGCTGAGCACCAAAATAAAGTATTCCAAAAAAGGCAGTTTATGCTCTTCAGTCGAACAAATTTGACTGATGTTACTAAATAGATTTATATATGAGCGTTTTTTGACCAAAAACCGATGTGTACAGTTTTTAATGTGATGCCAATTATGATATCTTGCTGTAAAGCTTGGTAAATATTAATCAGCCATAATCAAAAGTACATAGCTCTACGCCAATACTATTTACTTTTCAAGAAGGGTAGTGATTAGAGTCCTTACAAATCGTATTATAAACAAACCCTTAGTGCCAGATATTGCACCAGTAAATTGGTTTTCTAAAGGAAATATTTCAAAACAGCGCTTACATGATTTAGAATGACACTTAGTGGTCTACGGCTTCCGTAGAGCCTGCATTGCTGGAGATCTAATTGTGTTCCTCGTCGAGAAGAAAAGTGCTTATCTGATCGAATCCAATGCAAGACACATCTATGTTATATCTTGTCCCACTGATCACAGACATAAAGAGGCCAGAAGTGAAAGTGAGTGAATTTGATATAAAGACAATGATTATTTTCAATGAAAAAATAAATAAAAAGTCTGAGGATGAAATATTTTGAAGGCGTTTTAATCAATGCAACATGTGCAATATAACAAAACTCCAATGGAAATAAAAATAAGTCATCATAGTAGCATTTCCTAATAGGACTTTTGCTCACACTGTTGCTGCGTGTAAGTGTAGTGCACAATTAGAGGATGTCTGAGACACATCAAAATCAACATCAACAACACCCACGCAAAACCGTCGTCATAATGTGTGCGGGTGAAATGCGGTACCCAATATCAACGTTAAGACTCTGGTAGAGGTCGAGAATAGCTGAAAGTAAGCACTACAAATATAGTGGAAGAAATATTAAAGCATAAAAAAGGGTATTGTGGGCGTGATATTAACAACTTTAAAATTGAAAATTTTATTAGAGAAGTGATTTTGTACGAAAGTGAAAGTGTGCGTTTTAAATTTTTTTATGCTTTGACGTTGCAAATGTTGACATAACGCGAAGTAATGATGAAATTTTTGGACAACAACTTGTTGCATGTTAAGTGTGAAAGTTCTGCTTCACTTAATGTTCTGTTCGGGTGGATCATATTTTGAAGCGAATTGATGTTTTCTTTTTAAAGAGACACTGTATCAAGATATGCTTATGTCATCAAAATACACATAAGAATTTTTCTTACTATAAGCCGCAAATGCACTAATGATTAAAGTTCACAAATGATGCGTTTCATATTCATGTGATCTGAAAACTAAAAACCAAGGAATCAAAGTGACCAAAGGTTTGGCTCCCATTTTTAATGAAAGAATTTTTTTTCAAATATTTATTTCTCTGGCCACCCTAATGTCCAGATGGTGTACGCTATATTGAATTACACGTGTCATTCAGATAATTGTTTAGGCTTCAAATTGATTTTCGTTACTCGCAGGCGTCGATTTAAGGCTCTTCAGTAATTTTTGTATTTGTGCTTTATTTTGTGTGTTTTATTTCGGTTGTTATTTTTGTTCTATTGACTTTCATTTCGTTAAAGTCCACACTGTTTGTTAACAAATTTAATATTGTGATAACCTTTTTTCCTGCTTTTTAGAATTTGTCCTTTAATTTAATTCGTCACAACATTCTCGTTACATGCTGTGATTTTTGTGTATAAAGTGATATATTGTGCTTGATTATATACACACACACACGTGCGTGTATATGTACGTACGTATTGGATGACATAGTGTATCTCAAAGGATTCGTTAAATTTGTTGACGTCAATGTTAGCGAATGTGTACGTCTATGATGATGTGCGTGTGCGTGTGGCTTTGTGTCTATGTGAGCTATGCATTTGAATTGGAAGTTATTGTTGCGCGTCTTAGTTTACAATTCGGCTGGCTACCCTTTTTTTTGTGGATTTTTCTTTTGTACCATAAAACTGAGAAAATTAATATGGGAAATTGATTTTCATTACATTGTTTTTATTTTCAGAAATGCTTTATCCCTTGGATTTATTGTTGCTTACTTCTACTGCGTAGGGCTATTTTATTGATCTTTGACATTTAAAAAGTAAATTTTTCTAAATTAAATATTTGCTTTGTGGCTTTAAGGAATACGTCTGTCACTGATTACACATAGCTAGGGAGACGGTAAACATTTTAGGTATATGACTTTATCGTCATTGATATTGATATTGATATGTAATGTATTTCATATTTATGCGAATTAGAAAAACTAAGAGTTTGGTGAAGATAGTGCCGCTTTTTTTTTAAATGAATTTGAAGTTGAAAACAAAAAAAAACTGCATTTAGTTATTTTATCGCGTCTGTCTATGATATAAAAAAAATTTCACAAAAATCAGAGCTGCAAAATGGAGTCCGATTTGGCGTTAAATGCCTCATATGCATAGCCAGAAAATATACAAAAATAATATAAATGACCGAAAAAATAGGATAGTAAGTTTTGGATAACAAAATTTGCACGGTATTAGTTCTACATAGATATATTCTTAATAAAAATCTCAAGTGCTCTGTCTTCTCTATATTTATGAATTTTATAAGTAAGTAAGTCAGTCAAGAGGCAGACGCGATAAAATGATTTAATAGTCAATTTTTTTTTTTAAATGTTTGCAATATTGCATTTTTGAAATGCAGCAATAACTAAGTGGCAGAGGGTGCTTCTCTCGTTTTTTATTACTATATCTTTATAACAAACTCAATCTGCCAGACGATAAAATCGCTTAAGTTGGTATAGATTTCATATAAAATTTAAAAAAAAAAACGATAACCTCTGCCCTTTGCATTTATCTGTTATTGTGCATATATCTATTTTGTTGCTATATACAGCAGACGCGATATGGGTGTTGCTGCCACCTTTCTTTACAGTTTCAAAGGACTCTCAAGTAATAACACAAAGCCAATGCAATGGCAGACGCTGTACGAATTATTTATTTTACTTAGAGCTTCATGATTTTTAACCTCTGCCGCACGATAACATCATATAGATGTTTAGGCCATCGGCTAATTAGCATACAGTTCAACTTGAAAAGTAGCAACAGTTTACGGGAAAAAATTTAAATTTCTTGAATTCGAATACAGATTTTTAAAGTGATTTTCGTGTAATTTCTTTGTCTTTGAAATCGGTCTAGAAGCTCAATCCTAAATCTTACATCCATCGATTCTTAGAAAAGTTATATCCGCTACTTCCGAAAAATATGACTGATAAATTAGATACTCGTCCCTATGTGAAAAAATAAATAATAAAATCAAACTCAGAGAAAGTTAACAAATAAGCGGGCTCCAAAGTACCTTACATTGAAATTCGAATATTATTACGATCTTTTACGATAATGTTGACGAAATTTTTCAATATAATTTCACTTTATTTTGATATTATATTTTATAATTTATGCGTTAAATTTCTTGCTCCCAAGTTAAAGGTCTGTGTCCTTAGCCAGCTTGATTTAAGGTTGCCCAAAATTTGTTTTTTATATAATGCCCATTTAACAACTGCACAGCAAACAAAAATTGCTTAGCATGAAGTAGCTTTAAGCAAAAATTTTAACACTGTGAATTCAAAATGTTATATTCACAACACCCAAGTTAACACAAATCATGAAGGAACGTGCTCCGATGCGGAAAACCCACTTCGTTTGCAAAATACAAATTCCCAGCAGCATATTGTGGCTTAAATTAAATAAAAAAATCTTCGGCTTAAAATATATTTTTGATGAATTTACGGTTGCTTTGTAAATTAAATAGAAACAAATCTGCGCTGCAGAGGAAAAATCCTATCTATACAACTGGGAAATCTACACGAAAGCGATTTAATGAAAATGCAAATATATAAAGATAGGCACTCGCATATATAAATGAGGACAAAAAATTGAAAAAAAAACAAATCAAAATAAATGGAAATGTAATCATAAGCACCAACAATATCAACAACAAAAACAACAACAACATCAACACTATTAATAAAATTGTTATTGTGTGCATTATCACTTTTAGCTACCGGGAAAGTTACCATCCATGTACACGTATACTCGCACATACTTATATAAACGAGTGAGTGTTTAGTTTGCTTGTATGGTACTCTGTCTCTTAGTGGGTGGGTTAGTTTTCTTATTTATTTACAATATATCCACCCTATAGTACTCACTTTTACATTGCTTTTAATAGATATTTGCAGTTGTTATTGCTCTTGGGAGCTTGGGTGCCATTATGTAGCAATTTACAAAATGATAAATCGCATTAAACAAAAATGCTCTCAAATAATTTTTTTATTTACTAATGCAACAGCTGCGATTTGTCCATCAATCAGATGTGTCAGTTTTGTATATTTTATGTGCTATGTCTATCTATCAGACAGTATGTTTAATTATAATTATCGCCAACACGTTGCTAAAGTAAACTTTTATAGGTTTTTTATAATAGAACAACCTGTAGAGTCCTTAGCAAACTTCGTTATCTATATATTTATATAGCTACCTCAAAAACTTGATGTAAAAAAATTAGTTTTAGCTAATTTTTTATCGACTGTTCATAGATTGCGACCTAAACGATCGTACGTCAAAGTTTGGTCAACATGACGTATGAGTAACTTGCAATTATATCATTGGAGAACGCTTTGTTTTCTTTGAATTACAATACAACAGTGCTTGTGAAATGCACTTAGTGGATATATGCGGGTTTTTCCACGTTAATAATTTTTGTTTTTTGTATGAGGCTTAGTTGTCATGCTATAGATAGGCTTCTAAAAATTTAAGTAATGTTTCGATAGCAATTTTTCGAATTTATTAAATTTGCAATATTTTTTCTAATGTCCGTATAGAACTTTTTGCAGGCCCTATGCTCCCAACTGAGATAAACTTTAAAAAAAAACAAATAATCGAAACTCAAAATGAAAACGCCACCGATTCAAAGATATAAAATATATTGAGTAGCTCACTTCATTTAAGCAAATAGTTATAGCAAATATCATATAAAATCAATTTAATGCAATCAGGAAATGTGATTAAAATCAAATGTCAAATCATAATATACACAAATACATGTATTAGGGTGATTCAAATTTATTTCCAAAATGCTGATACGAAAAATTAAATTTATGATATGAAGAAAAATTTCGAGCAAGGGAGGGAATAAAGTCTGTTAGATTTACATGTACAAAACATTGGGAAAATAAATATTATTGTAGAAGCTTATTCAAAAAAATCTGGAAATAATTTTCCAATAGATATTTTACTTAAGAATTACATGAAATTTTTTAAATGTAACCCTGAAAGTTCTTTTTTTTTTTGGTATGGCTATTTTTCTAAAAGGTAAAACTTGCAGGCTTTGACGGCACTGAGCTGCTTTTACTTAAAATTTTTCTTCACATTATAAACTTTATTTTACCTTAATGAAAAAATAATTGAATCACCCTAATATAGTATGTAGGCATACTTATAAATATATGTGTTTAAGTGCTCTTAGTTGCTTACATATTTGAGTGCGATTAATTGAAATTAATAATTCAATAAATATTTGATTTATTAATCAAACTAAGCGAAAATAATTATTTTCTTGACAAATTGAATCATTTCAGTTAACGGTCAAAGGTTATTGCAACCAATTTGTTGCAATGCAATTAAATGCATGAGCTTATGAGTTAATGGAGTTAACTTCCGTTTATATCGTGTGCTAGCGACGTTGAAGTTTTACAAAATTATATGCAATTCAAGTCAATTTTTTGGACATGTACGAATGTATTGAAAATCATTAAATTTTGAATCGGAACAGTTCGTTTAATGAAACTGATATTAATTAACAAAAGAGCAATCATTTTGCTTGTATCTAATGCAGTTTCTTAGTTACATATTTTGCATTTTTTTAAAAACTTTGCCTCATTTACATTTCGTAAGAACTTTTTTAAAAAACTAAAAAAACTATTATTACTTTGTGAATAATATCAACATAGTATCTGCTGCTGAGGTTAAGTCTGGACCAATAGACATTTTCTTTACAGAAAAAAAAAGTTTTTATAAAGTTTTGTTGCATAAATCTGACGTCTTTAACGCTAAAAGGTTCAACCAGATCTGTGCAGTCCTTTTGCATATAAATGTGTGTATGACTTTTTTGTTTTGCGTGCTAGAGACGAATCCGTGCATGATTTTCCACAATCAGCTACAGAGAACATCTTTTTCATAGCATTTAACACATTTGCACACACTTTTAAGACACCTGACTATACAAATCTCATATAGGTCTATTGTACCAGTTAGCGCCAAAAAATCCCGGAACGTCGTAGGGTTAAATGATCTGTTCAGATTTCACTTTATATGATTTCTTATCTGTTGGATAATGTTCAAATATGCTCATTTTGCTACTCATTTTTGTGAGACCTTAAGTTCGAACAAAGACACAGTGTTTACTAAAGAATTTATTTTACAGGAATTCGAAACAACAAACAAAACTTGAAAAAAAATCAAAATTCAAAAATGTCAAGAAAAACTCACTTCTTCTTTATAATCTAAAGAAGCAGAGAAAATTTAATGTCCCGTAGGAAAATAGCATTTTGACGTATTACTTACAACTATATCCTCTTAAATAGGAGAATTTTTGAAAAATTCGATCGATTTTCTTTGCTAAAAATTTCATTACATTAATCTCATTATTGCGACATTCCTACAGGAACCTATGAGAGCAATATAAATTTGAATGAAATTCATGCTGGCTTTTTTTGGACCTTCAATAGAAAAAAATTTTGTGAGACATAAACGGTCCAATTTTAATTTTTTTTTAAATAAATCTACATAAGATTTCCTACGTTGCTGGTTAATTTAGATTTTTTTTAAATCCCGTATTTCGCTCATTTTCGCTGAATGTTCAATGTTAAAGTTCCAGGTTTGAAATATTTAGAATAATTCTAAAAAATCTATAACAATAAGTAAAGAAAATGTCTATTCCAGTTGCTATGACTTCTTTTGAACTATAAATGAGGAGTGATTTTTCAAAAGGGCTTATTTCCTTTTATGACCTTGAACAAACTAAATCATACAATACAATCATACTAAAATGCATCCTCTAGTTGAAAATCTATTCCAATGACAACATCTTTTCAAGGAAAGCTCGTAATTAAAAATCGTAGTTTCGTTCAAAACGATACATTTCCATTTAATTTTTGTTTGCACAAACAGAAGTATTTCCAACGGGCGTTGCTTACATGCCTCATTGGAAGTCACAAATACTGATGGAGTTATCATACCACTGACTATGAATGAAAATAAAAATGTTGAAATCTCATTATAAGAAAGTTTGGAGGAATTTAAAAGAGCTTTCATGGTACAAAAGTGTAATTGATGATCAAAATATAGGAGGGGAAGCGTAGTCGCCTAGCGATGATTACGATTGTAACGAACTTGACTGTGGTGATCACTAAAATCTGTGGTATAGTAATAAAGTATTACACCAAAAGTGCACATTTCCAAGTGTTTTTTTATTTTTCCAATAAATACAAATATGGAAATAAGCCCCTTTGAAAAATCACTCCTCATATGTGAATTCCATTTGCAATTGGAATTCAATGAATTCAGTTACGCGTTGAACTTTACATACTTCATGATAAAATAATTGAAATAAAACTTGTGCACTGCATAAAAATCACATTTTTACAAATGTCAACGCTCAAACGTGTCAATGTCATTCTTTCAGTCTTGCATTCTGTCTATTTTTTTTCTTTTTCACTTAATTTTTCTGTAAAAGACCCACGTAACTGGTTGCTGCAGCTGCAAATGTGCATAGAAACCTTAAAGGCTCACAAATAACCATTTGTTCGCATTTCTTTGACATGCCCTCTATTTATGTTTTTGTTTTTCTTTATTTCTTTCATAATTCTTTCTTCATACACTATGTTCATTAGGCTGTCCGTTAAATCTAAAATTTCTTTAAGGGCTTCTCGCTGTATTTGAATTTTTATTTTTTGAATGTTTTCTGGAACACTTGTAGACGTGTTTAAAATATAAATTGTTGAAAGAATTTTTTTAGCAGTATAGTATATATTTTTGCTAAAGGGTGTTTTTTTTTAGAGGTATAGAGCTTCGAATTGAAATAAAACACAAAAAAATCGTTTTAATGTCCATTTGGCTTTATTGGAAGGATAATTTTATGCCATTAATGTTTAAATATGATTTCGGGCATGTGGCCGCCGCGGCTGGCTCGAATAAAGCCAATTCTACAGGTCCAATTTTTAACCACTTTTTCGAGCATATGGGGCCGTATGTCGGCAATAACGCCACGAATGTTGGCTTCCAAGTCCCCTAACGTTTCTGGTTTGTTGGCGTAGACGAGCGACTTCACATATCCCCAAAGAAAATAATCCAATGGTGTCAAATCACACGATCTTGGTGGCCAATTGACAGGTCCATTCCGCGAAATTATGCGCTCATCGAATGTTTCCTTCAATAAATCGATTGTGACGTGCGCTGTGTGGCATGTAGCGCCGTCTTGTTGGAACCACAACTCATCCACATTCATGCCATCCAATTCGGGAACAAAATAGTCGGTTATCATGGCTCTATACCGGTCTCCATTAACGGTAACTGACTCTCCAGCATTATTTCGGAAGAAGTATGGCCCAATGACTCCACCAGCCCATAGAGCACACCAAACAGTCAGTTTTTGTGGATGTAATGGCGTCTCAAGGGTCTCTCTTCACTCCAAATGCGGCAATTTTGCTTGTTGACGTAGCCATTCAACCAAAAATGAGCCTCATCACTGAACAAAATTTTGCGATGAAAATCAGCATCGAGATCAATCTCATTTTCGGCCCATACACCAAAATCACGACGCATTGCATGGTCTCGCGGCTTTAATTCTTGCACAAGCTGGATCTTGTAAGGTCGCAAGCCAAGATCTTTGCGCAAAATCTTCCATAAAGTTGATGGACAAAGCTCCAATTGCTGTGCACGGTGGCGAATCGATTCATTCGGGTCCTCTTCAACATTTTGCTCTACAGCGGCAATTGTTTCTTCGGTGTGCACTGTTCGACGTCTCTGCGGATGCGTATTATCACATAGAGTAAACGTAGTGCGAAAACGATCCATGGTTAACCGAATTAATTGCTCTGATGGACGATTATGTCGACCATAAAATGGACGGAGCTTGCGGTAAACTTCGCGAATTGAACCATTATTTTCGAAATAAATTTGCACGATTTGCCAGCGTTGTTCTTTTGTCAACCTGTTTATGATGAAATGGCAAACCAAACTGAACATGAATGACATTAGAGTTGCTAGATTTGACCATAAAATGCCAGTTTTATTTCTATTTGAAAAACAAACTTCTAAAAAAACACCCTTTATATATTTTTTATTATAAGTGCAAAAGTTTTTTAGTTGCAGATCTCTTCGATTAAAGAATCTTGCGAAATAACGTACAGTCTAGGGGTACATTCATGTGCGTTGACCTAAAAATTCGAATAAAAAATGTCAGTCTTTCATTTCTGCATCATTTTTTTTAAACAAAAGAACGTGCAAAGTTTCACCGACGAGAGAAGGGATGATGGAAGCAAAAATTACCATTACGTGATAATCTCCTCCACAAGTTGACTTGTGTATTAAATGAATGAATTTAATTTTTTTCTAATAGTAGGCAGTGCTACGCTTCTAACAGGAAATACGTTTCCACAGCTTAACCAATGAAAGGGTTTTAATGAAATTTGGTTTTGAGATAAATTGAACCCTAGGGAAGGATATTAAATGCTCACATTTCTAGAATAAAGCTGTATATTTTAGTGGAGCGGTGCCATGCCCCTAAGAGAAGAACACGTTTTTACTTTTAAATCAGTGTACCGATTGTCATGGGATTGGTATAGAGGTAGACTGTTCCCTGAGGTATGACGGTGCCTTACGCCTTATCAGACTTTACGTTTTCAAAGCTATACTATTGGACCAATTTTGATAAAACATGGTTTGGAGATGAATTGAATACTGATGAAAAGTATTTACTTTTAAGTGGGCAGTGTCACGCCCCTAACAGAACAATATGTTGCCACAGCTAAACTATTGGATCGATTTTGTTGAAATTTGATATGAAGATTGATTGAACCTTAAGGAAGAGTTGGTGATTGGTCAACATGTTACAATGATATTATATTTTTGGGAGCGATGACAACTGCACTGTTTTGTAAAGTTACTTTCAAGGTGGAATTGCAACCAAATAAATAGACAAATCAATAGTATATGTATTAGGGTGGGTCAAATAAATCAAATGTTTTTTTTTTGAATCCGACACACGGAAACTAGTTCCTAGGTACCTATAGGAAGTAGATACCAAATCTGAGCTTTTAATATTAACGGGAAGATTATGCTCATCATAGTTTTCCATTTTTAATTTTGTATCATATAAAAATGGTCATATCTTATCACCAATGGATTGTTAAACCAGTTGCATCGTTAATATTTATAGGAAATTAAACGCTCTACAAAAATGAACTCAAACACTTTTTTCATTAATCTTACCATTTGAAAAATATCCAAGGTCAAAGATTGAAGTATTTTAAGGAAAATTATTTTTTTGTTTTGAATTTTGTAACTTACTAAAAAATAATTATTGTCAAATGAACTTCAATTATTTCTATAGGAAATTGAACGTTCTACAAAAAAAGACTCAAGTGGATAATCAATTACTCTAACCATTTAGAAGATATTTGCAGTAGAATCCCAATGCCTATTGATTTTAATAGTTTTTCAATAAATATCATGTTGCTCATAAAATTTTGTGTAGAGGTGTCGGTTACTATAAGCTCCAATAGTTCACTTAAAATAGCACTTACAACTTTATGTGAAGGAGGGAGGTGCCACGCCCACTTATGCAATCTTGTCAAGTTTCATTTAATTCCGAAGCTTATAGTAACCGACACCTCTGCACAAAATTTTATGAATATTACTTTCATAGCACACTATCTATAGCATTAAACGTATTTCGCTTATATGGGAGGTGCCACACCTACCGGCGCAATTGTGCCAAAATTTTGCAAGAAGACACCTTTTAGCAAGTGTATCCGCCATATTAAATTTCATAGCGAGTTTACGAGCTATGGCGCTATGAAAGATAAAATTTAGGGCTGTGCCACGCCTCTTTAAAAGCCTTTGCAAACTTAAACCCTAGCCTAATCTTCATTTCGTTCTCAGCTTCACCAAATCACCAATTTTGATCAAAATCGCAGCAACTTTTTTTCAAAATTCGGCGATTTTTATCTTTTTTTAATAGCACTTTCTCTTCAAACACGTTTTTTGAGATTAGAAAGCTATTTTTTCAAAAAAAGGCCAGACGGCATCAAGAAATTGAGAAAATTTCCGATTTTTTCATATGCTTGAACATTTTTTTTTTCAAAACTGAAATGGGCAGAGGGGGTGGCCTTTTTGACAAAGAACTACCCATATATATATATATATGTAATTTGAAAATGTTTTACCAAAAAACTGTGACTTAGAAGACTTAGAGCTTAAAGTGTGTTGATTTGAGTTATGCTCATGTTAACAAATAGTAACATTGGTTGAGCTATAATGCTTTGAAGTCACTACTACAGTTAACATTCTAAAACTCAGTTAGAAGCGTAAAGTTTGAACAAAATTTGTGTGTCATTTTTAAGCCTTGGCTCGCTTTTTTACGTTACAATAATTCGTTCTGAATTTCGATATATCACTTTTTATTCTTCGTGACTACGAGGTCCGCGGTTTTCCTCTGCATCTGCTACCCTTCAAGCTCTGTCAAAGCACTGATCGACAGATCTCTCTCGCATAGTAGAGGAAATTCCTTAGACTATCTCATATATGGTTGATGTCACATTGGGAGTATTGCGTCTATTAAATTTGATAAAACTATTTCTTATGGTATGACCTGTGAAGCGTTTCATTGTAAGAAAATTTCAGCTATTTCAAATTCTTGAGCATATTACCAAATTTTGTGAGTAGAAAAGCAGCATTGGAATATATTTTCAAATAATAGATGAATACGAGTAAGCTACATGAGCTTATGTGGCGTTTTCTGATATTTATAGCTTACGCACTACCATAGAACTATTTCCGAATAAAATTTTGTTTTCTGATCCGCCTAAGTGGTAGAAAAACTCAATTTTAACTTAGATATTGCGGGGAAAATAGCGTTTCAATATGAATCATCCCTCAACTACATTTCCCGAGCAGTAAAACTCTGATGCATTTAAACGTAAACAACGATTACGTTTTTAAAATATGACAGCAAAAACGTTTCACTAATCAGCAAGCCAGCCAGCCAGCTAACATCATTTTGTTAGCGAATTTCTAAAAATACACATTGAAATCCACATTGAAGTGAAGTAAACAAAAACAAGTCCATTAAAATCTAGGACGCACCCTAGAGCCAGACGATGAGACCAGTGATGGCACCTTTCGTAGCATTGTAGTATATTCGCGTTTTAAAAAAGGACACGAATGCAATTGGAAGCTTTTATTGGATTTATTATAACAAAATGTTGCTTAAGTCTTATGAGCCCAAAACGAGAATATAGTGGCAAAAATAAAATTGTAGAAAATTAAAATTCTAAAGTCTATGATTTTTATATTGTTTTGTTTTAGTCAGAACCTAATCTAGGGAAGCGATGAAGGATTAGCATTTCAGTAAATTTTCGCCAGTTTTACTAGTACACTGAGAACATCAAGTAAATATTTAGGGTAAATAGATTTCTTAAATATTTATTAACTATCAACAAATTTTGGTAGATATTAATATGCTCTTAATTGGACGTTGATTTGTTTTGTATTGAGCCAAACATAATATTTGTTTGTGTCGCTTCAAGAGATTTGGATAGGTTAAATATACATTTGTTTCACACGCTCTAGAGCAAATGCTCAATTCGCCTACCATACGGAAAACATTAAAGCTTTGATTCACACAAACACTTCGTGAATTATAAAATGCTTTACACTTTGAACTAAATTTTACAGAAAAAGCGTTGCACACAGTATTACAAGCTGCATGGGTAAAAGCTTAATCTCTCAACTGCAGTAAACAGTCAAAGTGCAATGCAAATTGTTGAATTTCATTTGCAACTTATGCAACGAAGGATAATGTTAAGTCTAAAAGCACATCACGAAACGTCCAAACCACAGAGTTCTCTCCTAAAAATTGGAGAAAAAAGCAAACAAAGATACTATACTGCACAGCAAATATCTAAAAACTAAAAAATTTAAAGCTCATTTCAGTAAAACATAAATTTTGTGTCATATCACTTACATCCACTTAGTAAATTAATTTAACTGTTTATATAAGAATATGATTTTATAAGAATAATTCGAAAAAAAAGGACAAAAGTAAACAACCAGAGTAAGAATAACTACACTTATGGAGAAACATATTGGACACATAAGGTTATTAGTGATAAAATTATTATGAGCACAATGCGCAGAACAATACAATATTCAAAAGAAAAATATTCTAATTATTTTGCTGAGCTTACTATCCAGTACAATAAGTGCTAATTGCAAAAAAAATGACACTAAGCAAAGTTTAGTTAGCAAAACAGCTGCGAAACCAGTCATACTACATAGTTTCATTCGTTGCTAAGCGGAATCATCAGTGACCTTAATGCTGATTATTAAGAATTTGTAGCCTTATATATTTCCCTTGTGGTCTTAAACTTAAAAATTCTTACCAATCGACTTTAAGTTCACTGATGATTCCGCTTAGCAACATATGGAACTAGTATGAGAAGCTTAGACTTTTTTCTTGTTAATTTATCTTTGCTTAGTGCATTTTTTTTTTTTTTTTATGGTCTACACACGAATATTATTTAAGTATATGACAACATGTGATGAACAAAAAAATGGTGGTAACGCAATTATTTAGTTTTGAAAAAAAAAGAATTACGTTCAAACAAAAAATATTTAAAGTGAGAACGAAAATTGCAACCGCAACGAAAATTTTTGGACTATCTATAATACACAAAGAATACTCTCCACTTTGACCACTTTGTTAATCAAACAACTCAACGTTCAGCAATTTATATCAATAAATAGTTAAGATATAAGTATAAAAGACGCGCTTGACTATAAAAATATACTGAGTAACATAGCTGCATATTTGATGACGTAATTATAGCACCATTTAGTGTAATATTCTTGCATACTAGTTGATTTTGCTCCTTTACGCTACCGATTAAAAATTATCATTCATTGGAAAACATACAATTATTTCTGGACGTCCAGAAGTTTTGCATAAAGAAATTTTTAACATGACGTGGAAACCTTCCTATAATTGAAGGGAATGTCAAAGTTGTTGCACGCGTTACCAATTGTTGCTAAGTGATGTAAGAATTATTGCACATAATCAACACACCTACGCAAAAATGGCTAAATAACAATATGCGAGTATGAACTTCCTCATGGCCTCTGATGATTACTTCCAGCGGAAGTTGAAATTTCGGCGAAAAGTTTTAATTAAAATTGAAAGCATCAACTTTTATATATTAAATTAACTTTCAGCACCAGAATCGCTGGATGACACAAGTTGTGGCGGTATTCAGTATTTTAAGTAATGAAGAAAACGTCATCGAGAGTATAGCAGATACAGATATCAATAAGTAAAACTTTTCACATGAATTCATATCCAACATAAATTAACATACCGCCGCCCACATGAATCTTTCTTCGACAAATTAAGTAGTTTTCGCAATAAAAAATTTTTCTAAATCAAACAGTGACAAAAATGCAAAACATTCAAGAAAAATTATGTGGAATCAAAGATTTGCAATGTTAAAGTTACAACACGGAGTGACAATATCCGGTAAAAGTTTTTATCTTGAATATCAAATAGTCTTCCGGCAGCAGCAACAGCAACATCATCCTTCAAATAAACGCTACAGCAGTAATTCAAACGAAAAAGTACCAAATAAGCGAAAATAAATGAAATTTCATTTTTAACTACGTAATAAGATAAAACGCGACGACTACAACACACTGAGGTAAACGAACGCACAGTATTTTTATGGCAGGAAACGGAAGTTGCGGTAAGAAACGCATATTAATAGCAGTAACTAACTTCCATTTCAGATGATGCTTTTGCTGATCCCAGTAGAGCTATTGCTGCTGCTTCTTCTGCTGTTGAATAATTCAAGAATCTCGCATGCGGAATTTAAAACCCTCAACCTTGCAATAAATGTGAAACATTAATAAAACCAAATCGGAGTAGCGTCACGTAGCAATCAATAGCAGGACAAACTGTGCTGCACAGTGGGCTGAAATTGTACACTAAACTAAAAGCTTCTCCTTATTCAAATATTTTGATCAGCTATTTAAGAACAGGAAAATCAGTTTTTTTTGTGAATTCATCATTAAACTGCGTAAGACTTAACACAAACTTTAAAATTT
Source organism: Meiosimyza decipiens (assembly GCA_963680825.1). Classification (NCBI taxonomy): domain Eukaryota; kingdom Metazoa; phylum Arthropoda; class Insecta; order Diptera; family Lauxaniidae; genus Meiosimyza; species Meiosimyza decipiens. The sequence goes on along the minus strand of OY804259.1, from coordinate 82,323,972 downwards.
TACTCAATTTTTTAGTAAAAATTCATTAACAGTCAGTATTGTGTAAAGTTTCACTACTACTAATGATTAGCAATTTAGCACATTAGCGGTTGTCCATAAATGACGTCCACAAAAACTCTTTAATTTTAACCACCTCCCACCACCGCCCACCTAAAACACGTTCACAAAGGATTATGCTTAAGGGATTATACTTAAAACAAAAAGTAAGCGTTTTTGATTCAGTGACAACATACTGTATTTACTATCTTTTGCCTAAAGTGACTGCCACAAAAAAATTACTACTACTCCATTGTGCTTTATGGCAGTAAATACTCAAACCATTTATGAACATGTAACAAATACGAAAATACTTGAAAACTGGGAATAACTTGTTAACTGTTTTGCACGAGTATTTGCACATAGCGACTCTGCAATTTAAATGACAGCCAAGCTGGGAGTTGCAGCGCAATACAAAATTGGTTTAGGTTAACGTTTTGACAGGATTTGACTTGAGTAACTCGAGAACGCTGAATTGGGGATATTTTTAAAAGTTGTGCAATTGGCACGAATTAAGGCCAAAGTAAAACATAGCCTCAACATGAAGCAGTGTTCTGATACAATCCAAATTTATGTAGGGTATTTCAGGTAAATTTATTTTGTAAGCCTTGCAATTTGCGATTTATTTAAAATGTTGATTTGTTATTCAGTACCATAAGCTAATATGTACATATTCTAGTTCATATTAAGTGTTGGTAGAATCAGTTTTTAGCTTTTCTTACTTTCAAAAGTTTTACACAAAAAAAATTTTGACTCACTGAAGAAGTCGTCTTTTGAAAGCGATTCAAACTGGCATCGTAATCAGCACGATTTTCATTTATCTTGATTTTGTATAGCGATTTAAAAAATTGCTTTCACACTGGCATTATTGCGATTTAGCTGACATTTGAAGTTACTTAACTATTTATTTATTTTTTTTATTTATTTGATAATACTTAATTTTTAGTGACATTAGCTATTTGTTTAAGGTTAGCTTACTCCTTTTCGTTTGACATAAGCTGATTCCTTTTTGACATTAGCTGTGTCATAATAGTCTATGAATTGAACACATTATATTAAATAAAACTACTCTTCAACACAAAAATACTTACATCTCTTGAGGTTTAATTTTAAATTTGGTTATTTTTCTGACCGTTTTTCAGTAGCTGCTTGATTATGAATTTTTGACATAAGTGGGAGAACTGAGCATCCCGTCGAATCATTCAGAATCATACGCGCTTTGTAGCAAAAGTGAGTAGACTTTAAAGAAATCAAGAATTATGTTTGCCGTGGAAAAGAGCTCACTTAATCTCGAATCTCTAAATCGCGATAAATGGAAACCTGATTTCGGTGCGAATGTGAATCGCCAATTAAGCTTAGGGGCGTTCAAATATTACAACGCAATTCGGGAGAGGGAGGGGATTTTCTACAACGTTACGATACGTTACAGGGGTGGGAGGGGGTTGAACAACGCGTTACGTAGCATTGCTTTTCAAGTGAAATTTCTTTAACGGGGGGTGATTTGAAATTACGTGTGTATTGAATAGTTAAAATGATAAAAGTTGACGGGATATAGATTAGCTACGTCTATAAACGATATATCAAATTAGACTAGGTACTCATCGAGCAGAATGTCCTAAGACTATTATCTTTGAGATCGGTTAACCAAAAGCATGGAAAGATTTCCTAATTTTATCAAATTTTTTAAGCTATGCACTGAATAACGAACAAAGCTTTGTCATAGAGAGAAATGAACACGCACACCATTTTGGTATTGCTCTTGATATTTTAATAGTGGCTTGGTGTTACAAAACATTTAAGGAGTGGGGGGCGAGGGGGTACAGAAAACCTTACGCTGCGTTACATCAGGGAGGAAAATTCAAAACTCTTCAAACATTGCGTTATGTAATACTTGAATGTCTCCTTACTGAACTTTTAGAAGAAAAACTAAATTGCATATGGTCGAATATATAAACTATTAAGGGTTATATTCTAAGCAACACCAAACGCAAGCTATACCTACTGCTATGAGTATTATTTTAGTATGAACTGAATTCGTACTGCATCCTTATAAAAAAAATTATGTTAAAAATATTAATAGACTGCGCTATTGGTTAATGAGATAAACGTACCAACTTTTAAGATTCAACACTTTCAAGGTTATGGGTATCAATGGAAATTACATAGTTTTCAAATCAAAAAACAATGTATTATTAAACACATATTTTCGAAGTGTTTTAGTTATAAGTTCGACAAACCAAAACTTATTTCAAGTACAAATTTATCCTACATAATACTCATTTTTTTCTAATTCCGTGCTAAATTTTTACTTTAAGCCTAATCACGAATATGACGGCATTTTTTTTGGTGCTTTCTTTGAGTAGCTATTCAAATAAAAAATTAAATAGTTAATTTGTAGATTAACATTACGTGTATGATAGCTATAAGATAATAAGTTATTTTTATGTTATACTTTTAACAACAAAAAAGTTTTTATACTCAGTGTGGCCAGGTAATGTCTTATCCTCAGTAAACGTGTCGCAAAATTGGCAACCTATAAATAAGAGAATAATGTGAGCACGCTTCAAAAGCAGAGCTAGAAACGTGACAATAGTACACGCTGACAACGAAAAAATCATTTTATAGCCAACTACTTAATAGCTACGATAAATTCCTCCCACAAGCCGGACGTACTTATGGTTATAGGCGACTTCATCGCTAGAATGGGAAGCGACAACAATAATCTTAAGCATGGAAAGAGCATCAGAAATTAAAACGGCGTATATTATAATCCAGTTCTGCGCTGACGCAAGTCTTATGATAGGAGGAACATTGTTCCAGCACAAGCTAGAACATAAAAACAAATGCGTTTCTCCCGATCGCCGTACAGAAAACCAAATAGCGCATTTCTACATAAAGAAACCAAAGAAAAATTACCTTTTTGATCTGAGAATGAAGAGAAACGCCGACATCGGCTCTGATACAACAACCAAAAAGTTTGCCGTACATAAACTCTGGGATATCTGTATTCGGGGAAACTTCATTGACGAACCAAAAATGCTTTACGACGCTGATGCTCAATCTAATCCGAGTGGCAAATCTTCTAATCGTCATTTTTAGCAGCTATACTTGGTCTTCTCGCATGTAACAGAAGCGCTGGATGAGTGACGCTACCTGGGATACCACAGAAAAAAGGACAACTGCAAATCACGCATGAGATGAAACAAAACATGAGACCAGAGGCAACACACAAGAATATAACTCCCTTAGTAAGAAAGTAAAAGCTTTGTCGAAACAGATCGTATATTGATCAAATCGATACCCATCGAATTATCGTGGAACAGACAAATGAGTGATATGCTTTGAAACATTTCATTTTCATCGACCATATACAATACTGGTTTTGATACCACTCACCGGAATTATCCTTAAAATATACCCGTTCAAAATAAGGAAACAACTGCACTTGAATAATAATTTCTTAAGCCAACTCTTATGTACAGCGTTAGAAGCAGAGTATAATCTCCAGTACCTTATTCTGTGTAACGATGTTTTCTGCCGGTGTATACACCAGTCGGTGTCCAGGATCATTCTACCTATGTGGGGTCGTTACAAAAATTATTATATGCTTGCTTAGATGTTAAATTAGATATTTTATAATTATTTTCTTCCTATCTAATTACACATTACATTTTTTTAATTATTATTATTGTTCTGCTCAATAAGTTTGAGCTTGAGTCTTGATCGCGAAAATTTGAGAGTCAAGTTGGGGTTCGAAGGCGCGTTGCTTGTATTAACGTAGAGGACCTAAATAAAGTTGCGCTGGTCTCAAAAAGTTCGAGAGCCAAGTTGGGTTTGAAGGCGCGTAACCTATATTAATGTAGAGGACCTAAATCGCTACTACGCTACAATAGAGGCGAAAATACGATAAGAGTCTGGTTCGCTTGATTACGCGAGGCTTATATTACCGTGGAGGACCTAAATCCTATCACTATTTTTAGTTTAGTTATCTTATTTTGTGGCAAACAAATATTTATTTAAATTTAAAAGAACTAATTACTTGGATAAAACTTGAAATAGAAAAATCTTTGCCACTACAGGAAGAAAGTTCACTACACGCAGACAAAAAATCGCACTTAAAACAGACAACTTTAGTTCTTGAACAATTGTAGCGAATAAATATTTGCCTTCACAGTGATATCTTTGTATTGAAATTAAGCTTCTTGGTTCAAATACTTTTGCAGGTGAAGTCAAAAACTACGCATTTAACGCAACACTCGAAAAGCTGTCAATCGTAAAACAAAAGTAAACACTTTCTCTCATGTATAAATTGTTGCTACAAAAGTATATCTTCTTAAGCAAGAGTTAAAAATCGAACTGATAATTTGAGAACCAAACTTTACGTCACGTGCGGAAAATTATCTGCAAAAAGTAAAAATGTCAATGTTGAATTGACATTTTTTAATTTTGCATTAACGATGAAAATATTTGCTAAGTAGAATGAACGCGTGAGTTTTTACAATCACTTATTTAATTTCATATGTTTGTTTTTGCCAAAAAATTAATACAGAAAATACTGGTGATGACCTTCTCACGGATACTGATGATATATCGCGCTGACAAAATTACATTTCGATGTAACCTACAAAAATATCTAAGTGAAAATTATCTACCCAAGTCTAAAATTAAGTTTGCTCATGAAATGTTCACTATAAATGGTTTTGAGCTTTCCAACCTTCTATGATATGGTAACGTATTCCAAATTGATATCATTCGCCTGAAAGTAGCTATGTAGTCATTGGGTAATAATTAAGATAAATTCATGGCTGGCTATTGACCTATTTTGCAGTGAAGTCTGTAATCTAAAAAAATTAAGTTTTAACTTTGAGAGTGCTAATTCTGAACTTTAAATCCGGTTTAGATCCACTAAAAAACTACCTGATGAACCGCTTTGATTTTATTGCTTTAGCTTTATTGCTTTGGAAGCTCTGAGATAATCTTTATTTCTAAGTACTACTCTTATGAAACTTTGTCAACCAAAAGGTGTACCAAATAACGTCTCCTCCCATACGAATTTGTACTTGCAATGAACCTAACTCGAATTCTAAAGTATAGCTGTTCAAAACCGGATCACCCTGTATATTAAGGCATTCTGCAAATATTCGATTTATCTAAAGTTTTCATTTTATTCTCTGATATCAATTACATAAATGTAATTTGATGATTTGTAGCAACAAATTTTTTACATTTGACATTTGAAGATGTGGCATCGGCTATAAAAATCTACGTTTCATGAGTTCACAGCATAGCAATTGTAACTCGATTAAAAGAAAATTAAAAAGAATCAAATTTCCGTACGGAACTCATACACTCGAGTCAGTTTACAACAAAATGAAAAAATACTCTAAAACAGTTGACACTATTTTTTAACAAATTCTCAAATATATAGTCATGCGGTTGTTATTCTAAGAGTGTAGAAAAATTTATTTGCTTTTTGTTGCATGAATCAAAGGTTTAAAGTTCAAGGGTCAACTTATGCATCTCTAGGGCATTCATGGTTGGGTACTTGGAAAGCAAGTCAACGTTGTTATTTTGAAAAGCATTTTAAGCTGAACGTAAACGAGAACGTAGAGCAACGCTTATGTGTATACATTGGAGTCAAATTAATCCTTTTTTGGGTGGTTCCAAAAAAAAATATATGAAAAATTTACTACTAAAATCAGGAGTCCATATAAAATTTTTGCATTCAATATAAATAGGATAAAACATCCATTTAAAACAGCAGTTTTCACGATTCGCTAAAAATTTAATTTTGTGTTTTTCTGAGAGCGAAGTTTTTTCTAACTTTCTAACAACATAGGCAATATTTTATTTTGATGTAAATAAGAGGCGTGGCACCTTCCATACAACAAAAACACTTTAGAACGTTATATCTTGGCTCTTATGATTGCACTAGTTTTGAAATTTGGTGTTGGGGTACTTATAGGTTTTGCTAAGCACATCACGAAATATGGACGGGATTAGGAAAAGAGGAGTGGCACTTTCCATACAACACAAACACTTAAAATGCTATATCTTCGTTTCTATGCTAACAACAGTCTTAGAATTTGGTGTTAGGATGCACATGGCTTATGAAATACACCTCGCAAAATATGGATGGGATTGGACAACGGGGCGTGGCACCTTCATGCAACAAAAACACTTAATACTCTATATCTTGGCTCCTGTGCTATCAATAGTTTTGAAATTCGGTGTTAAGATGTATATAGTTTATTTTAAGTACCTCACGAAGTATGAACGGGAATTTGCAACGGAGCATGGCACTTTTCATACGATACCCTCGACGGCGGCGCGTGGCACCTTCCATGCGATAAAATGAATTAAAACGCTATGTCTGGTAACTTATGGTGGCAAGAGTTTTGAAATTTGAAACAAGGATCTATAGTGTCTATTCTAAGAACCTCATGAAATGTACACGCGATAAGACAACAGGGCGTGACACCTTCCATGCAACAAAAACACTTAAAACGCTATATCTTGCCTCCAATGGCAGCAATACTTTTAAAATTTGGTGTCATGATGGTTATAGGTTATGTTTAGCACCTCATGAGTTATGGACGCGAATACGCAATGGGGCGTGAGACTTTCCATACGATAAAACACTTAAAACGCTATATCTTCGCTCATATGATAGCGAGAGTCTTAGAATTTGTTGTTAGCATACGCACAGTTTATGGCAAGCACGCGACGGGATTACACAACGGGGCGTGGCACTTTTCATACGATAAAAGTACTTTAAACGCTATAACTTTACTCCTTTGATAGCATGAGACTTAAAATATCGTATTAGGATGCATATGGTCTATGCTAACCACCTCTGAATGGAATTAGACGACGGAGCGTGGCACAATTCTTGCGATAAAAACAATTAACTTATGGTAGCAAGTCTTAAAATTTGGAACAAAATAATTGTTTTATGAAATAAAAATAATTGATTCACTGCCACGCCCACCTCTCATAAAAGCAACAGAACAAACCACTATAATTTCGTTACACACAGGACTAAACTAAAATTATTGCATCATAATTTTTTCATTTTAAAGTACTCATACCTTTTAAATGATATATTTATTTATTAAAAAATATTCATTTATTTTATTGCATGCGACATAACGGATCTTATGCAAAGTCTGCTATTTCCTAAGAGTTTGACATCTTGCTCTCTCAATGTTTAACTCCAACCGCTACAGCATCAATGCACTCAGTGTACTCGTAGTCAGGGGAGTCCCCCTAATCAAGTTGATGAAGTTCACAAAAAAAAAGCTAACGAAAAATGGTGTTTTTCAAAGCAAAATATGCATGACTTCCTGTGGTGCCTTATATACTTTGCGCTCTAATAAAGGAGTAATGTTAGGAAAGAAAAGATCTGAACACTTTCTGTATAAGAACACGTTTTTTATAAAGTAAAAATTTAGTAGTTTCTTAGGGGCTTAATGATCTTATGCCTAATTGGACTGGCCTCAACTGTTTGTGTAGTTAATTTAAATTATTGCTATATACAAAATGTTGGTCATTCATTATTTATTTTTATACTTTGTTTTTGCCATGAAAGTATTAAGTGAAGAAAAAATTTTATTCCCAAAAAAATCTTACTTATGGTAATTCTACCATATTTAGGTCAAACGCATACTTTATGTAAGGTAGTACACTATATTTGTTTGCTAAATAAAATCATTGGATCTAGAAAAATTTAAGCGAAATTTAATTTTATTTGTGCATTTTTAGTTCACTATACATACACATATATTTGTGTATTTTGCAACCCTTACTTTATTTTGGTTTAATTTAATTGTGTCCTTGAAAGCAACCAGCATTCGAAACATTAATGCAAATATTTCCTGTCAACAACACATTCTTCCAACCATTTCCAGTAATTGCGTCAACAAATACTCCTACACTGATGGTGTTAAAAATAGAGCATTTGCTATTGGCAACTAATGACTGCTCTTGTGAATATCTTATTAAAATAACATGTTTTCATTACCTCACATGCGTTACAATACTGAGAGTCGATAACAGTTCTGTGAAACGATGAGGTGAAAAATTTTTCACCACTTCACCCTACAAATTGTAAACGAAGCAAATGAAAAAGTTTAAGCTTTACAATTTCACAGAACCAGAACCTACTCGCTGAACTCAAATAACATGCAAATATTTAATTTAGCCTCTGCACACACTAAGCTTCAGTGAAAATAATGAAAACAACTGAATTGGTACATATGTAATTTCGTTCTACTATGCAAATGTGTATACCCACAATATTTTTATACCCTACACAGAGAGAACAGTACTAGTATATCCTTGGTCAGCCTCACCACCTAACACGATCAAGCCACGTTCTGGCTGCTTATCTTTCTGTCATATCATGTGTTCAAAAATATTAAGGTATATCGGTCGCTAGCACTTAGTCTACTTAACAGGCGTAGTCTAGTCGGCTATGAAAACAAAATGCAAAGCTCTAAAAACGGCTATGATGCAATTTGTAGCTATTCTTAGGACCAGCTCTAAAATTGGCAACAGCTTTTAGACGCATGCTGAACCTAACCGAAAGTTGTTGTTGCTCAAAATGACTATAAGTTATGGGCTAGTGTTTACGTATTACACGAAAAAGTAAAACCCAAAACAAATTTAAGTGTAATTATGGCACAACAGCACTTTGAGCGATCACAAGTATGCGATAATACTCAGCTTCTGCAGAAACTTATAAAATTACCATGACAACACTTAAGTAATAATAGGCTCATGAGATGAATCTCATATGCGAATGCCAACTTCAAAATAATGAGCAAATGCAGTGCACATAAACAGATTAATTCGCTCGAATAGCCAAAGTTCACAAATTGTTTGCTGAATGACGTTGCAAACTTAACAGCAGAATTGCGTTAGTTGGTATATGTTGAATGTGGCACGATTCGAGTAAATCGTAAGTTCATGTGAAAGCAAACATAGGTAAGTACATTAGACTACTCCTTGTTTGGATTTTTTTTTTTGTTTTTTTATAGCCAGTGCCAATATTAGTGTTGGAATACTAAAACCAATAGATACTAAAAATTTCAATTACAAAAGTCGTTTTTATCCTAAAACGCCGCAAGGTCTTGATTAAAAATCAGTACATTTACTTTTGTCATTTCTATGAATTTTCATTTTAGATTTCTTTCACTTCACTACGTAACACAATCCTTAATATTCAGTTCATTTCATTTCTGTACCTAGGACTAAAGAGCTTGAGCACACATTGTCAGCAATAAGTGAAAAATAGTCATGGATTTAAAATAGCAACCAGCTCAGGCTGCTTTAATTCGAAGAATAAGAAGTTGAAGAAGCTGTACTTAATACGCTTTGAAGGATTATCTTAAAAGCACAATACTCTATAAGGCGCAAATTAAAAGGCAATTTAAGGCATAAGCTCAAATGATATTAAAGGATTTCATTCCTTCGTTTTGTTCTTTTAGTAAACATTGTCTTCGCATATAAAGGTTAAGCACATTATGGAGTTGAAATATGCCCAAAGCATTTTTGCATGACAGAAGCTATTGTGCGAGTGGAAAACAATTTAGTAAAAAAAGGACTGAAATTGCATTTGCTTAGTTCAAGGCATAAGAGTATGTATGTATGTGTGAACATTAAGGTGTTCTTTATTTCTATTGGAAATTTTCGCAGAAAATAGGAAAGTGACCAGAAATCATTGTCCGCAGTATACGAAGAAATTGTAAGTGATGGCTGAAGCTTTTGAGCGGTGTACTGAGAAAATAGGTATAGATCCTTTATATTTGTCAATCCCTACAAATCAAACAATTTAAGTTAAACAGACTTTAACCGCTGCTGGAAAATTATTGAATTTTTTGCAATTTGATTAAAATGAGGAGCATTCTTCGCTAAGACGAAAGAAGTTGGATAGATTTTATTACTAAATTGTTGATGATCCTCTCATTTCGGTGCAAGTCGAATACTTGTTGCGCTACAATATTTCCAAGAAAGTAAACTTTTGAAACATTTTGTAGCTGTGTAAATATCAACTCTACGAAATAAATTGTTGAAATATTAAATGTTAGAAATTAGTTGGGTTTTTAAAAAGAAAATTAAAGATCAAGGTAGGTGTAGGTAGGTGAGTCAAAATTAAAAATTGGAAAAAACATATACAAATGTACCTTAGGGCGGGTCAAAATTTTTTTGACGATCTGGCTCAGTGAAAATCGTAAAGTTTGGATGATTTTAAGATACTTTATCCCTCTAGAAATTTCAAAATAGACTTATCTATATTTATTCCATTCCATTTTTTCCATTCCATTTTTCCATTCCGTTCCATTCCTTTTTAACTGCCATAACACAATATAATCGCTTTATTTTCTTGTTGGAAAGTCTGTGAGGAGCAACAGTGCAGAATGTAATTGTAGGTGATGCCACGCCTCTAACAGGGAAATAATTGTCTTTGGACTAAATAATGGACCGATTTTGATACGATTTGTTATGGAAATAGAGTGAGCTTTAAGGAAGGGCATTAAAAACTCGGTAATCTTTTAGTGGGCGTTGCACTGCTCATAATTTGAAAATAGTTTTTCACTGCTATAATAACTGCCCGATTTTGCTAAAATTTGTTGCAGGAATAGATTGAGCCTTGAAAAAAGCTTTATTAATGGGCGACGCCACACCCCCATCCAAAAAATATCTCTTCACAGCTAAACTTGTAAACCGATTTTTATGATTTTATTGATATGGACATAGCATGAAACCTGAAGAATGGTATTTATTTTTTGAGTAGGACCATACATATGGTCGCTATGAATATAATCCAGAAATAGTTATTAGATAATGATTGTCATAAAATTATCCTTAAAATAAAAAAAATATTTGAGCAATATTTTAATTTAAAGTTCTATCACTCTACAAAAACCCCCTTTACTGCACAGCTTCTTATACATAAAATAATTGAAAATGAAACCGTGGATCTAGAAAAGAACTTCTTCTTCTGGTATAGAGTTCCACTGCTGCCGTGTGGCATGACCTAAAGAATGTCGAATGTTTTAGATAAGCCTTATATCTGAGCAAAACGTCAGTTAATACCTCTTCGCAAGACTTATGAACTTTAGAGCATTGTGCAGTATTGCAGAGGAGCCGCCTGATGTGTGGAGTTGCGAACCTGTACTATGAGCACCGCGAAACTAAGCCGTTCATATAGGTGTTCACGTTAAACAATAGAATTATCTGTATATAATAGGAGAATCATTGCAACCAAACCCACATATATGCCCTTTCTTACCCATCTTCTGATAATGTCAATTTCAGAGCATTCATTAAAAATAAAAATAAACTTTTTGACATTCATATGATGCCCTTAGCTTTTCTGATACATGTGTACATACATCTGCTTTTCAAAAAGATTATTTACTCTATCAAGCGTTATATTTCATTACAGCTAAATGTCCAAAATTATTATCACAAAAACAAAACACGCTCGTACCTACACATATCACACAAATGAAGAAGTGCGAATATTTTCCCACAATTCAAATCTAAATGTGTAATGAAAAAAAGTAAGGACACATGACAATCATAATTCTAGGAACACTTAACTTAATCGAAGAATATTGGTATGAGATTTTTATTCTTTTGACATATCACCCGTACTCATTTTCGTACTAATGCACACAGTATATTGGTTTATGGCCGATAACGATTTTATAGACATCAATACAAACGTTATTAAAACATTGACAAGTATTGATTGCCAAGATTATCAAATGTATGTATTTTATTGTAAAACAATATGTAACCAGTTGATTCGAACGGCATGTAGGCGGGTGGGTGATGGTGATACACCAGGTTTCCTGTGTGGGTTTGTTGCACGAAGCTATGCAGTGGAGCAGGCGTTAACATAAATATAAAAATGTTCTTAGCATAAACATTTGAAACAAACTTTTGCTGATAGAAACATGAAAATAATCCGCATATTATTATATATATGGATTATTAAAACCAAAGGAATAATAAAATAAATGACACACAACATCGTTTGCTCCAAGCTCAAGCGTGTGATTAAAATGTGAAAGTTTAATCCAACCTAAGACTTAGTTTCGAAGGCGGAATACAGCTGTAATCAAGGGTGGATTCAAAGTTCTACAGGCTATAAGCGAAATACTGATTTTTCGTCTAAGACAAATGTAAATCGATTAGGTTCCATATCTTCATATAGACTACCTAAAACTTAATTAATTTATATTAGTAATCAAAATTGTGTGCGTATGATAATCAAAGTAACCTTTTCGATTTTTCCTTAAAGTTTTCATCTCTTATCATTTTATTTTAAATGAGCACGAATCAAATGGTTTCTGTTTTTTCCTAGCATGCGAGAGGCAGGACCAAAGAAAATATTTGATGACTTCAACAGCTATCAGAATACCAAACTCCTTATTATTTCGCACGTCTCCTAAGGAGAAAGTTATCGCAGCAACAACTGCCGAATTATTATCTCTAGCGTGGGAAATCATTGCTAGAGATTCATAGAAAGCCCTTTCCAGTCAGATTTACTTCGTAATATAAGATGTCAATCCTTGGGTTAATCTTGTGTTATCTTGTTGTATGCCCTCCCCAACCCTACCGAATCGACGCCACTGCTTTTACTTAAGCTTTCTAAAAAACTAAGACCAATTTAGCCCAATGAAATTTTATAAGGCTTTCCCTGATAAGACTGCAATGTGGCTAATCTATCCAGAAAATGATCCGGAATTCCTTAATAGATCTACATATGGCTAAAGATTGGAACTCAGGCACCATTCTAGAAGGAAAGGGGCTAACCATCTTTACAGATGGTTCCATGATCCAAGATCCAAGGTCGGCGCAGAAGCAGGTGTGTACTCGGATAATTTGGCTATGGAGATGTCTTTTAGACTACAGTCAGGCAGCGATCAAAGCACTGAACGCTAAAATCGTAGAGTCTAGGTGTGTAGAACATTGCAGGGAATCACTACATTCAATCCGACAGCATGCTATAGAACTCTGTTGGGTGCCCGGTCATGCGGATATTTCCGGAAATGAGAAAGCTGACAAATGCGCCAAAATAGGATCAGAACAACCAGGGAATCAACAAGTGGTAGACCTTAGGATACCATTGCTGGAACTACAATATCGGATACAGGGCATAATCAAGAACCAAACGAGCAGAAGGTGGAACCTCACCGACGGTTGCAGAACGTCTCGAATCATGTGGCCTAAACTGATTTTAGGAAGGACGCAAACTCTCTTAAGATTCAGAAGAAGAGAGCTAAGGACTATTGTAGGAGTACTGATAGGGAACTGTGTTATTGGCCCTATGGCCGCCAAATATGGTGCTCCTTTCAGAGATTTATGCAGGAGTTGCGGAGATGAAGAAGAGGATGAGACAGTTAAACACCTGCTCTGCGAATGCCTGAGGTTAATGAGGAGATGAGCCAAATATTTCGGTTCTGCATTCTTTCTTTGTCCTGAGGAACCAGCTGAATTGAAACTCACCAGCATCCTCAACTTCACCAAGTTTTCTGAGTGGTTCGCCTCCATTCAATAAGACAATTAAAGGAGAAGGAGGGAAATTTTTGTTTTTATGTATATGTAGGGTATCACAATGGGCAAACTGCCTCCGAGTGCATCTTGCTATATGCAAACAACCCTTTTAATGTAGCCTAACCTACATATGGCTTCCTTTAATAGGGTCCGCCATTCCTAGCCAGATCCGGAGCTAACTATTGTAGGTCTTGCCCGTTAGGAATTCCCAGGGTATGTGTCGTACGATTTACATAACCTAAATGTTACGTATACGACAGGTATTTCCTTTGAGAGACAATATTTGGAACTCCTTTAAAAATAGCGAAAAATAATTTTTAGAATCGCCGTTTTAAAATAAAGCTTTAAAATTTAAAAAATAAATGTAAATTTACCATATACCATACCACCATTTTTGCAACATAATTTTTTTTTCTAGTAGAAGTTTATTTTCGGCGAACATACATTATAGGACCGCATGTTATTTAAAAACAAATAGACATTATATCTAGCAGAACTATAGTTAACGAGTATTTTAAGAATGTGTAACATCTCTTAGTTACATATAAGAACCTAGCATCTCGTCCAAAAGATTTAAAAGATAAAATGTTTTCAATTAAATTAAAATTCCTGCTTTGTGAAAAACCATTAGGCCAAAAAAAATATAATATTTCTCGATCTGAAAAAAACATCACAAGCTTTACCAAAACCAATGAAGAAGCAAGTGTGCATGTAAAAGTAACATTAGCACGAACAGAACTTTTTAGACAAGAAAAAAAACCGCAACGAAAATTCGCACATCATTATTCCACACGGGACCAGCAGTACAGCAGGGAATAGACGAAAGCATTTATTTTTAACACAAACAGAACCACAGCAGCTACACCTAGCTATTAAGCAGAGTTTTCTTTATCCTTGAAAATCATAAAAGAGACGTATGAATCAAAGTTTTTTGTGAGCTACCTAAAAATAGGCTACAAAAAAATGTTTTGCAAAGCTGAAAACTTTTGCAAGTGACTAAATAAAAATTATAAAGTACCTACCTTAAAATTGCCAGTCAATTTTAAGAAGATAAGAAAATTGAAAAAGTGAACCAGTGATGATGGCCATACACGTTCCAATTTACCTGTGGGTTTACGTGAACTGGCAAACTGCTCGATATACCTGTCATGTAAAGAAACCACTAACTTTACGGTTCGTCTAATCGGTTTATTTAACTTACACAGACTAGGGTAAAAGTTAATGATCTCATTAGTTGGCACCATTCGCAAAATATTCAAAGTCGAATCGGTTTTTTACTGATAGCACGCTTCGGATTAGCCAGGCTTAGCCTTTTTAGTCTAGACAATTATTTCACAAAACAAAAGTATTTAGTTCGTTTTTAGTACGTTTAATCGTTTTCATGATATTGAAGATCAAAAGTTAAAGCCCGGTTTTAGTTATTGTATCGTTTCTACATGGCGCACAGTGGTCACAAATTAAGTGTTTTGGTACAAAAATTGCTGGAGCGCAAGTGACAAGATAAAAACATTTTGTTGCCCCTTAGCTTAAAACGAATACTTTTTTTAAAAATTCAGGCTCCGAGAATTTGTTGGAATTTTGGTAAGCTTTCATTTAAAAATAGTGCGTATTCGAAAAGATTTGCGATCTCTAGTCGTTTTTTATTTTTGTATTGGACGTATGTAAAAATGAATACACTGTCAGAAATTGTCTAGTCTGTTTCACCGACCTTTGATCTTGATTATCTTGTAGATATGGTAACAACAAGCATCATACACCGCTCTTTTTTATGAAAACCATGCTGTATCCTGTTAGCATATGGATGAAGACATTTTATCCTGGGATCTTAGACCATTCGTTATTGTTGTTTTATAAGAACATAGTCAGTAGAACCAAAAGCACTGATTTCAAAATCTCTGGTTTCAGCTTGGTTTCTGCCCAAGACAA
This sequence comes from Meiosimyza decipiens, assembly GCA_963680825.1. Taxonomy (NCBI): domain Eukaryota; kingdom Metazoa; phylum Arthropoda; class Insecta; order Diptera; family Lauxaniidae; genus Meiosimyza; species Meiosimyza decipiens. The sequence goes on along the minus strand of OY804259.1, from coordinate 82,308,438 downwards.
AGTTCAAGAGGAGTTAAATCTGTAGCAAGCACGTCAACTGGACAGGAAAATCGGGCCGCCTTAACATTGTTTCGTTAATTTAATAAATTTAACGTGTTGTAAGCGCCTAAAAACAGGTGTTAATATTTTATGCCTCGCAATTTCTCTCTCAAAAAATTACGTCCAAACGCAGACATAATTTAGTAAAATTGTTTATTACTCCGGAACTTTTATTAAAAAATATTTTTGAAAAAATGTCATCTTATTGAGGCTGAAATAGCAATTGTGAGCACCTACAGCTAGGCAACTTTTTTTTTTTTTAATTATTAATACATATGACACTTAACACTTTTTTTTAAAAGATTTTCATTGTGAAGCCTTTGGTTTTTTATTTGAAATGCGTTTTTAGTAACTTTTTCCTAATATTTCTCTTTTTTTTCCTATCTTGCTGCTTGTTATTTTTAACTGTGTACCTTAGCAGTTCAGCTTGGCAAATAATTGATTTTTCCCGCTTTATATTGCAAATAGATGAACGGCAAAGGTGATATGTTCCACCTGCAAACAATGTATGTGTTGTTAGAGTACTTACCGCTCCTAAATTATCAAATCCATATTTTGCGGCAACGCTATGTGCAAAGTCATTATCAACGCTGCGCCTAAAACGCACCAAAAATGAACTGGTAAAGACATCGTTGCCCGACGTCACTGCTGCATGACCGCCATGCTCTGCTGCAGTCGCTGTCACATGGATGGCAGAAATTAAACTCCAAATACACAACACTAACATCATTATGCCCGTTGGGTAGCCCCATAATAAAAAATTCATTGCACGCTTTCAGAAGCTGTGTAGATTCACTTTTTTTTCGTTTTAAATTTTTGCACTTAAATTCAATTCACAAGTAGTATGTTAATGCAAAAAAATACAACAATAAAATTCTAACACCAATATATGGCTTTGCAGCTAGACTTATTTTTGGTTGGCAACACTGTTTTCAAGTTCTTATAGCAAAAACAACAAGATTTTTGACATTTGCCAAAAAATGTACACGAAAGGCGCACTGAAGTTTTCTTTCGTTCGGGTGTTTTCGGTTTCACTTTGTTGCCTACTTAGAAATAGAGAAAAAACAACGGACACACAAATATCTGTTTGTTAGCCGAAAAGTATGCAATAATTTTTATGTGTGCAATTTAATTATGCTTGAAATTAATCTTTTATTGATTGAGTTTTTTTCTAAGCAACACTTTTTTCTGCTCTCTCTTTCTCTTTAATTTAAGTACCGTTTTTTTTTTTGCACGTCCACTTATAAGGACGTTTCCGCTTTACTTGCCAAACGTAACTAACTACTTTGCTGCTTGGTAGCCATCATGAATACCCAATAAATAAAACAGCTGCACAGCAAAAGCTCCTTCTTCTGCAAACTTAAAAAGCTTTCGCCCTCTTCTCTTCTTGGTAGCCATAATATATGTTTCATCGTTCGTTGCGGTGTTGCCAGCTTCTAAGGATATCTTTCGTATTTGGGGATGATTTTCAATTAGTTTTTAGCTTGAAATGCTTATTAAAAATACAATTTTGTGCAGCCGTAAAAAAATTGGTCTTAAAAGTATAGTGCACGCTATACCGTTAAGGTCTTATCCAACATTTGCTCAAATTTTATTTTGAGTTTTACTCATGGAACAGTAAATCACTCTTTTAATAACTTTTCGAAAAAATTAATAATATCAGAAAACGAAATTTTTTGAGCTAACCCTTCAACAAAAATAAGTTGGAGCATTAATTGCATTCGATAACTTAATTCAAAAAGTTTTGGAATCTAAATCTTCATTCTTTCGTAAACAACTTCAATGAATTGCCAACTATGTATGTTTACAAAAAAAAATAGCAAATTGAATTTCAAGAAAAAACAGTACCTACATTAAACAGAATCGATAATTTTATGTTATTTATTAAAATTTTTATTTCAATTGTTTTATACCTTGACAAGTTTATAAAGATAAAAAAATTATAGTAAGATAAATTTATGGAAACAAGAGACAGTTCGTATCGCATATAATAAATATAATCTTAAATACTGGTCCAGTCATATCAGCCTTTAAGGAAAGTCTGCAATGGAAATTGGCCACCAATGCTTAATTAAGCATCAGCCATAGAAGCAAAAAAGTTTTATTAGTCATATCAAGATTTTTGACAAAGTGAATAAAATTAAACCTAATATGTTAAATAGACACTATGTAAAACAAGCACTCATTGGTCAAAAAGAATTTCAGGATTTTATTTTTTTGTTCATATGGATGGTCTCATTCTCGATCGCTTAATCTCACCAATTTTACTTCTTGAGCTTCTTTTGATTTCTTTGCGGAAAAGTTATGGGTTAGTTAGCTGATCCACAAAATTAAAGTGTAGTAAGGTTTTGATTCAGTTTAGCTTAAAATAAGAGTGGTTTTGTGGTTAATTATTTGATTCACTTCGACAAACAGGCCGAATATCCAATTCAAAGGTTAGGTTAGGTTAGGTAGGAGTGGCAGTCAGTCACGAAGAACCGACTCACTTAGACCAAATGTGATCCATTGTGATACCACAAGGTATCTGACTACACCCTCTCGTTGAACCACCCGGATATCGTAATGAAACTAAAAAGCTGACCTATACTAACATGTCTGAGGTCATCCAGGTCATCAAATAAAAACGAACCAAGTGTCTTGTGGCGTTTTCTAGCAAGTGCGGGGCAAGAGCAGAGAAGATGTTTAGTATTTTCCTCTTTGTACACATCTCCACAACTTCTACAGAAGTCAAAGGACCTATCACCTAATCTCTACGCATGTCTGCCGATGAGGCAGTGGCCAGTTATGACTGCAACCAATTCAAAAGTAGTATAGTTTAGAGCCATACATAATATATGTGTACAGAGATTTTTTTCTCCCCTTCTTGAAGCCTACATAAGAAGTTTTAAATTATGACGTGTTTTTGAAAACACCTTGGAATCGTTTTTATAATCTTTTAACAGCAACGTGCTTACTAGAAACGTGCTGATGTATGTAGATATCATTTGTAGGCAGCTTTGGTCTAAAATCAAGTAGTCTCCATTTTGTTTTCGTAAGCAAACAAAAAATCTCAAAAGTTCTTATCTTTCCAGCAAATAATTTTACAAGACTGCAACTTTTCTTAGACCTACATATATACCCTGTTAAAATGTATTTATCTCGCAAAAAAGAGTTTCGAGTTTTTAAAAACTTTATGGGGAAAATTTAAAAATTGGTGGCAACACTTCTTTGTCCGCTGCTTACGCTTCCGCCGATTAGGAATTGCGGTAGGGGAGGCTCCAAATAGTGCGCCCTGATGCTTTGCTGCTAAAGACGTCACAAATTTCTTTGTTGTTTATGAATAACTTCTTTTAATTCGTTGTCAGCTTGATATATAATTTTTTTTTCTCTCTCTCTATTAACTTTCCCAATCTTACTAAAATAATTCTTAAGCTCTTACGAAATCGTTGTGGTAGGACCTGTTGGTACAACCAGTGAATACCTTCATCTCATTTGTTTATGAGTACAATCTGAACGGCATGTGATTGGCTTCCACGGTATTTTGTAGCATATGGTAGCACCAGCTGGCATGAAAATCACGAGCAATGAATGGCAGAAAAAATCAAGGCATTGTTGAATTAATCTACACAAGTAGGTCCAAATAGGTATCTGCCAAACATTTTTCTACTACAAAGTGCAAATAGCCTTTGAATGTGTAACACAATATTTTAAAGAAATAAATTTATGTGAGGCTTAAGTTTAAAGAATGCTCTGAAACATTGAGCTTTTTTTCGAAATCTTAAAGATGTCACTAAAAAATATTTTTTGATGTGTGTACAATTTTACTGGCGGTAACGAAATATCGTTGGAATGAAATGGCTGAATTCAGCAGATCATCAGTTCGGTTGCCTTATGGTGTAAGCAGAAAGAACGCTTATTACTTGTGCTTTTGACTATTTTCATATAAAATACGTTTGCGTTATGGTATCGTTGATGAAACAAAGCTACTAACACAAGTAACAAGTGATCTATTTTTTTGCTGATGTGGCAAATAGGACTCCAGTCGTCAGTCAGGCATTCGTTTCTCCAAATCTGAGTGAAGATTTCATGCATGACCAATACCAAAATATTTCCTTTTACCTTGAAAAGATCCTTAGATGTACCTCTCCAAGACTAAGTGGCAGAACTTTCTAGCTGGCTAAAGTTGGCGTTTCTTGTTTTTTTATCAACCTTTAGCTTAAATACATCCTCTGTTTGTCTCATACAAGATTTCCTGAGTTATCTCGGAGTGTTCGCGTGCCATGCTTGCTGCCGACTGCTATTTTGTAGTTTCTCCGGACATTTGTTTATGCGCGAGATTCTTCACAAAAATTGATTTCTTGAGAATTTTTCTTAATTCATTTGATTTACAGATAAGTTGTCGTTATAGTTTATGTTCCTACTTGAGCACTGCACCGGTACGCAGTTTCGCGTACCCGAAAACATTCGTTCGTTGCATGCACACACGACGTCAGTTCATCATAGCGAACGAAGAGCCGTGCTGGTCTTTTTGCAGTACGAACAGGTACGAAACAAAAACAGATACAGTACACGATTCATTTGGATATGTAAGCAGCTAGTAAAACGGAATAATAGTAGTCGGTCACTTTTTACCTGCAGCGAATGTACGAATAATGTTCGGTATGAATGGAATAGAAAAAATTGAGCATTTAGCTCGTTCAATCGTAGAGGTGGAAAATAGAAATTAAACTTTTTCTACTTTTTCAAATTTGTTGTTCAACTTTGCTTTACTTTATTAACAAGGTAAAAAAATAAAAACAAATAAAAAATTCTAATAGATTTTTAACGTGCAGCATGTGCACCAGTACAATCAACAAACAGAATATATTCATGCAGGGCTCTAGTACCTACCTAACAGCTGTGAGGATTTTTTGTAGGGGTTATCATTTCACGTAGTGTCATCTAAAGGAGATTGCTTGATTTTGGAGCAAGTCCACCCATGTTCCTATTACTTGTGACGTTAAAAAGATAAATATATGTATTTTTAAAAATCATCTCAGTTTTTTACAAAACAGTTGTAATTTTTACTTAGTGTATGGGTTTCTAGAAGGGGCCTGTACCTATAACAGAGGTTTTACTCTAACAAAATTATTACTTGATAATTTTATGCGAAATGTGTTTTATCTGTGAAAGCTCTGGCGAGCTGCATTTTGAATATATTCAGCCGTATTAATAAACGATGACTAGCAAGCGCCTTACTTAGCGAAAACCTGACTAGCAAACATTGACTAGCGATTTTTAAAGACCAGGTTTGTCAAGTTGAAAAGAAGTAATTTCCGACCTTCTCAAAATTTATTTACACATTAGTTTTTTGTTTCAAACTAAAAATACTAAAAACTTTAAAGAAATTGGTTTAAATAACTGAAGATTTAAGCAAACTGTAATATCATACTGTGTGGTGTTGCCATATTTTCTCAATATATTTTTAGTAGACTCCTGCCTCCCATTGCCGCTGTGGTAGTGTGCACCGTTTGCAAACTTAGAGCTCCACTTGTTCGATTCTCGGTTCAGGTATGGTAATAACTTTACATATTTCCCAATTTTCCATTCGTTCTAATTATTTCCTCCTTCCTTTAATGCATTTCTATATCCTCGCCGAAAACCACAGTCAGTCAAATTTTTTTCTGTATGATTAATTTCTGTTTCAATTACATTTTGAAAAACTTTTCGACAATATATAAGATGATCTTCAATGAATTCAATAGCTGAAAATAAATTATTATTCAGGCGCTGGATTTAATAATTTTGTTTTTATTCTTTTCATTGTGTTTAGCAGTGTAAATATGTAGTGTCATAAGTATATGTAAATGTTAGTCTTGCTAAGGGCCCTTCACAATCTAGAAAACGATTTTCTTTCTCTCTATGTATAAATCAGCAATTTTTAGTGTTATGCTTAAGTCTTAAGCTTGAAATTTGTTTTTATCAATACTTATTTTGATCTTATGGTGAAAATATCCCTGGAATCAGTTACCTGCACGCTCAAAAGTCTAGGTATAAAAACCTAACCAAATTGGAATACATATTAATCCACACCAAATTTGGTTTAAGATCTATTCCATATATTTTATACAAAAAATGTTTTAAAACCATATTAGTTTTAATTTTATAGTATTATCAAATATTGTTATAAATTTCCTATATAGCTCATATAAAAGTATTTTTAAGCCATTTTTATGTAATATTTATAACAAGCGAATATAAACCTATTTTATATTATTTTAAAACAAATATTTGGCTATTTATACCTACGATGCATAAGTTCCGATACATAAAAATATTAATTTTTGATTTATTTTAATTCTACATATGCTTTTATTTATTTTAATAGATAAAGCAAAATTACATTTTTATAAAGTTTTACATAAATTATATGCATTTGGCAACAGAAAGAGTTCCAGTTTGAAGTGCTTATTTTACCTCTTTTTTTACACAATGATGGGTCGATTCTGAGGCTCGTTTCGGACTTAGCTCCAAAAATTACTTCTACGAACGACTCTCAATAGCTCAACAACATTCATCATCTATTCATTCACAGACCTTTTTAATAAAATATATTTCGTCAAAACATTTTATATGTAGAACTAACAGGTCCGAGCGCCACCTTTAAAAATTGAGCTACAGATCTGAATTTGTGTGAAAATTTTCTTCATACTATAATCTTAATTTTTCCGCAACATCACCTCAAAAAAACATTAAAAAATTTTAATCATCCTAACATACATAATAGTATAAAATAAGATTCTTCTCAACTTTTCAATTTTAACAAAACTTTTGATAAACGATTACTCTTAACGCCTGAAGTTGTCGTATCGTATGGCAGCTTACGTGTTGGATGTTAGGTGACGATCTGGGTTTGTATTTTCAAGAAATATATGTTGTTTGAAATACCCATGTACTTAGCTATTTTAAAGACCCTACTCGTTTAAAAATAATATGTAATTTAAAGTAATGAAATCCTATTTATTGGAAATTTCGCTTATACATATAATTTGTTATCGGTAAGTGTACTTATACCAAGTTCATAGTACATATTTATAAATATGAAGGGTCTAGAACTTTAATTTTGAAAAACCGCTTCTTAATTGTTGCTTAGGTCTTATGAAGTATCTATATTATGAAATTTATGTTTACAAGGCCAGTGGTTTGGTCTAAGAGATATTAACTTCTCAGTACGTAAGGCAAAAATACGATTTCATAACGTTTGTTTGCATCGCGATTTGTAAATTAAACTTAAAATCAAAAATTTTCAAAAAAATTAATAACTAAGAAATCTTGTAGATCTGAACTTTAAACGAAACAACTAGCTGTCAAGTGAATCTGAAAGAGATCAAATAAGCTACATTACCTTAATACTGATAACGAAAGTAAAATAAGTGGATACTCTTGCAGTATGTAGATTCTCTCGTCAACCATTTTGAAATTCAAGAAAAAAAAAGCTTGTAAAAGTAAGAGCTAAACACAACTGGGACGTCGGATTTAGCTTCTGTGTTAAATAGAATTTGGTCAATTTCTCTGTGATAAATTTTGTTGTGTCAATGTTGTACTCACTATTAACGTATAGAAAAATCTAGACGATATCACACGTCCCAGTTGTGTTTAGCCTCTAAGACTATGATTTTATGATTAAGTTTAATAGTGAACTTAAGGATAGAACTGTTCAATTCAATAACATTCATACTTAAATAGAAGTTACTTAGCCATGTTTTTTCTGACGCGGTCTCTCGCTTAAAAAATTGTTAGTATGAGAAATTAGTCGGCGATATCAATCACAGCTTCCATATTAAACGTGAACATGGGCGTTGGAGTATTCACAAAAGAGCTTGTTAATATGTTGTTTGGCAGCACAGTCTCACAAAGTTTCTAATTTTGAATCGAAAAAGTTCCATCTGTAGACATAAAATAGACAAAAAATAAAATATGCACATATTTGGAGATTCTTCATATTACACTTACCTCTTTGCACATATCATAATTTTCAAATTTATTTAATTTGTGCTTTTTTAATTGAATTCAACTGTCTTTTCTTGTTGGATATTTGTTGTATGGCAGTGCTGCCAAATTTGATTTACGAAAAAATAAAGCGGCGAGATGCAATATTTTATATTATGCCACTGAGATAACTATCTTAAAACCGCGTCAAAAAAACATTGATAAAAGAAAAATTTAACCGTCAGAGCTATTTTTTTCGAATGCTTAGATGTCCTTTGTCTGTGTTGTAGCAAAAGATAGTGTTAATTAAAATGTATGTATGTATTTGTGAAAGCATTGTTTTAAATTGCTAAGACCAGATTATGCACTCGTAATGTGAAGTGACGGATAGTAGCTTACCGAAGCCAACATTGCTGCAATTACTCTGCAAGTATGTTGGTAAAAAATCTTTTTTTTCTTCCTTCGATTTTTTTTATTACTAATTTTACGTAGTTTTTTTTAGAATAGAATTTCACGATACTGCAGGTCTCGACTACGTTTTGAGTAATTTCATACCACGCATTACATCACAGATTTCTTACATCACAGTTTGCAACACTACGTGATATCACATAATCAGGCCATAAGACTATCTTTAAGATATAAAATTGCGTTTTTGATCCTCGAAATCTTCACAATTACAAAATTTGCGGGTTATGTACACTTCTGAATACGAACATTACCCGCAATACGAAGAATGCACAATATTGTGGGTTATCAACACAATTTGAACAACTCTCGCGAAAACCAAAAACACAATTTTATCTTAAAGTATAAATTCAAATATGAATTCTATTCGCTATAGTGCAGTTTATAAAAAAAATGTTAATGAAGCTTACAACTTGTACTGGAAGGACTGAAAGTATTTGAGCTAGCATGACGCTTTAAGCACTTGCTGGGTCCTGCTGAACCACAGTTTTCTTTTGTTAGTTCTTCGTTCTTCTTTCCTCCAACACAGCCCGCTACCGCTCTCACCGCCACCTTAGTCAACGTATTGCTAGGCATAGAATTGTGTCGTTGAAGGCTGGTACGCGGTTTTATATTCTGAGTAGCTTTTAAAATGACTTCGTCCAAAGAAAAAAACCAGTCATCCGGGGAGTCGTCTTCCAAAAATTTGGAATATAATGATGAACGCGATGTGGGCGTACTCACAACTAGCGGCGCTGAGTTGAAAACAGATTTCGGTGAGATATTTATATTAGGATTGGTTAGATCTTTTGATGGTTCCTGTGCTAATTCAGTGATTTTTGAGTCAACCTGCTGTGTAGCTTCCAACAGCAAGCAATCAGAATCGGAATCATTAAAAAAATCATTAAGAGTTGTATTTGAAGCAGAAGGCGGGGTGGAATTTATATTTTTTTGGAGCCCTGCCTTAGGTGAAGCAATTTTTGGAGAGTTACGCGTAGAAACTCTTTGAAGGAAAAGACTTGTTGCTCCTTTGTTATCGGGCTTATGGCTGTTCTTTTGTTTTTCTTGTGTTGCATCAGATTGCGCTTCATTTAATTGTTTCTGAAGTCTCGCACAGCGCTGCTTCAGCATTTCATCCTGTTTTATTTTTTCCGCTTTGCGCAATTGCTGTTCCATTGCCCGTCGCTGTTCTTCACGTCGTTTGTCGTAGCTGCGTGTGCGTACATCAGACCCACGCTTTGCACTACACGAGCCGGCAGAAGTGAAGCTACTATCTGCTGCATACGCAGAATCAGGAGTTGCTGTCGCTCTGGCGGGTTTGTCATATTTTACATCACTAAGCCCACGATTCCATTTCCAGCGGACTTCAGGGCTTTCAACGGCTAGGGTCTGTGAAAGTAGTCCGCTAGGCGAGAAACTACAGTCTAACGTTGGTTGTGAATAGTCAAGACTGTCGTCAAAGTTGAACTGTTTATGCGGCGGTGTGCATTCGATACCACAATCTGTTGAAGTGGACAAAATCGCTGCAATCGATTTTGGTGTGGCAGGCTCAGCATTTGAAGTTAACAGTGCGCGTATCCGACTTTTCGGTGTAGCTGTAAGAATTTCAATCTGGATATCCATCACTACTTTAGAATTTTATTAAACCTACCGATGTGTCTTTTATTGTTTATTCGGCTGTTCAGGGAGAGAGATGTTTTCCTTTGCATTTTTGGTGTTTTACCCATTTTTCTTCTTTATACTTTTGACTACGTGACAGATTTTATTCAACTTTTTTTTTATACAGTGCGTAATTCAAAAATGTTTTCTACTAATGCGGCAAAAATTTCAATTTTTAAACGTGAACTGTCAAAATGTAACGAGTAAGAACAACGAGTATAACGAATATAAGTTCAGAAGGTACGAACAAAGAAGTACTTCTTTGGCACGAAGGTCTAATAAACGTTTCAATTCCACGAGACAGTTGTTCTGTCCTACCTGGCAAAACTAGCCTTAAAAAACATAATCAAGAATATAAAATAATTTTAGTTGAATTTTGTCAGATAACATACATATAGAAAATTAAGTGTTCAAAAGAAATCGGGCTTACAAAAAAAAAGTTTCACCGTTTCATTATTTTAGCATCATCAAGAACGCAACCATTCACATATTTTTGCAATGAAGTCATGGTACAATCATCAGCAGCAATTCTAAATGACTTCTATTTTTTTAAATTTAGGGCCACTTTTTCTGACATAATCAGCTTAGATAAGGCACTAACTTTTATAAATTACAAACCAATAGAGCACGTTGTCAGAGTTTTTTTTCACGATAATTCTACCTTGTTATTTTAACCATAAGTGAATTTAAAATCAACGCTGATGCTATCTTGCTATTCTTACACACTAAATTGTCAAAGAAGTTTTCAAAATTCTTAATAATTAAGCAACATTATCAAAATAAATAAACTATAATTTTGGTGAACAATTTTTTTATCTAAGGTTTGTGAGTCATAGACTATCACATACGATATTCTTGCATGGTACCATTCACATGATAGAATTACCTTGAAAAACTCAAACTATGCAACCGCGAAAACTTGGTTCATTGCTGTCAAGAATAAACAAATCACGCTTCTATGTATGAATATACCATTGGGAAATATTACGGTCCCTTATATTTGCTCATTTTGACACCAAAGATATAATATTATGTGTGGCTCATTGCGTATAGTATTGAGTTATGCTAAAACGCACGTCGGAAATACACTCGTGTGAACCGAGCCTAAAGAGCACCACTTTTTTGTTCTGAATGACCCAATCAATATATGATTTTATACTGCTTTTATAGCTTTTGTCCATAAATACATACTTTTCATGAGAATTTGTTGAATAAAATTTTTTGTTTTCCGGTAAAAAGGGGGTGAATAATAAAAAATTTAGAGAAAACTATACACCATTTTAAAAGGAACAAACTACTCTCTTAATATCCTAAAATAATTATAAGTCACTAACACATTTTTGGGTAAAAAAGGTTTTTTTAAAAAAATTGGTCAAAATTTCTTAAAAAATCGTCAGCCGAATATGTATTTCAGCAGAAATTGAATCATGCAAGGCAGTCAGCAACTTGACAGTTCACTCTGGCTCTTGACATCACTAAATTGACAGCGCTGATTTGGACCAATAAAAAAGCGCCATTTGGTTACAATTCTCTTCTACGCCAAATATGCTGCGAATGAGCGGCTTTATTTTTCCATAATTTTAGCACCTCCAAAAAGCAAAGTTTATTTTTCTGTTGACCGCGAGACTGTTAAGAAGAATTAAAGAATAAGGTTATTTTAATTTATACCAAGTTTTTTAAAATCTTCGAAAGAAAAATCAAAGTATTTCTATTCGCCAGAATGAAGTACTTTTTGTTATTGGGGTTGCTGCTTTTAAGTGGTAAGTGTTCAACTCAATATGATGCCGAATAAAATTAACCTACAAAAACTTGCAAACTTAAAGTAGTATTTTTCCGAAAACAGGAATCCAACAAATCGTTGCTGATCCTGACGATGTAAGCACTGAAACCATCGATTTGGATATTGGTTCGTTCAAAGAAGCCTCTAGAACAGGTAAGAACAAGTTTAAACTACACATGGTACACGTCATTGTCGCCAACAACGCAAAATTAATTGCGATAAGCAACGAACTTATTGATTAAATAAAGTAAAATAAGTTTACTAATGAATAAAACGGTTTTATCTAAATTTTTTATCAGATTCGGATACTTTGAAACGTGAAGAAGAAGCCATTAAACTAGATGGCCTAAATGTTGCGCAAATGAAAGAAGTCAGAGAAAAGGTATGTAAATCAATTCAGTTACTTGATTTAAAAAAAAAATGGGCGTTTATCATACTACAGGCAACAAACATTTTAAACACTAAATATATATGGAGTGTAGAACCAAATGTTATGTTGTCCACTTTTCAAATATTTAAGAATAACAAAAGGAAAATCACTAATTATGTTACGGCCGAAGCATTTTATTGTGCAATTTTTACCAATATTCGACCAGACAAGTTCTGCTGCGACATGCCGTCCTTAGCATGATATAGTGTTGGACTTCGCCATACAAGATCGCCCTTGATAACTTTAGAGGAGGAACCTTTTTGTAGTCTTAGTGACGAATAACTAGCTCTAAGAATAAAGTAAATATTACAAAATATTACTTCACATTACCGCTCTTTATTTAAAGGGCTACCGCCCCTCAAATTCAAGAGTTGGCCTAATACGATTCTCCACAGCTCACCAAGAGAACAAACCAGTTGATTTTGTTTTTATCCAATCATGATCAGTATAATTAATGTACATATAAGTTAATTTTGACGTTAAGTGCTGGCGCCATTGAATTCACTTTTTTTTGCAATCTTTTAAAATGTGATTTGTGTGAGTGCAAAACACTTATTTTTTTTTATTTTTCATTTAGACTTGAAAATATATTCAGCCCAATTCTAAAATCCCAAGAAAATCGTTTTGGAAAAACTGTTCCATATATACATATATTTTGTGGGAACGTTTGTATACATAATAGTTCGGAAATATAATTATGGGAACAGATTTCCCAAAACGATTTTCTTACGAATGATAACTTAGAATTTTGGGCTGATTGATTGTGAAGGATCATCATTAAATCAGATTTCGAAAAAATATATAAAATACTTAAATTTTTGATATTTTTTAACTCCTAAAACATCAAAGTTAACTTCCCATGATGAAAAAATTCCAAGTGAACATAAACAAGTGATAACTTATTGTGCATATTTTTTTCTTATAGGCTGAAAAATTCAACTTCCAAACTGAAGTAAATCGTATGATGAAACTTATCATCAATTCGTTGTATCGCAATAAGGAGATTTTCTTACGTGAATTGATATCAAATGCCTCAGATGCTATTGACAAAATACGTCTTCTTGCTCTCACGGATAAATCAGAGCTGGAAACAAATCCTGAGCTTAAAATACACATTAAAGCTGATAAGGAAAATAAAGTGCTGCATATTATGGACACGGGTATTGGTATGACACATCAGGATCTCATCAACAATCTCGGTACAATTGCTAAATCTGGCACAGCAGATTTCTTAGCTAAGATGCAAGATCCTACAAAAGCTGATGGACAAGATCTAAATGATATGATAGGTCAATTCGGTGTTGGTTTCTACTCTGCTTTTCTTGTTGCCGATCGTGTGGTTGTCACCACCAAACACAACAATGATAAGCAATATATTTGGGAATCTGATGCCAATAGCTATAGCATTGTTGAAGATCCACGCGGTGATACATTAAAACGTGGCTCCATTGTTTCATTACACTTGAAAGATGAAGCTCAAGATTTCTTAGAAGAAGATACGGTGCGTGAGCTTATACGCAAATACTCACAGTTCATTAATTTCCCCATATTGATGTGGTCGAGCAAAACTGTTGATGAAGAAGTACCTATTGAAGAGGAAGTTACTGAAAAGTCTGCTACAAAGGATGAAGATGAAGTTGAGGATGGTGATGAAGATGCCAAGGTCGAAGAGGACACCGCTGATGATACTGCTAAGCCAAAAACTAAGAAAGTTTCCAAAACTGTATGGGACTGGCTATTGATTAATGACAGCAAACCAATTTGGACTCGTAAACCAGCTGAAGTTACAGAAGAGGAATACAGTGAATTTTACAAGAGCCTTACTAAGGACTCTAGTGAACCACTGACACATACACACTTTGTGGCTGAAGGTGAAGTTACCTTTAAAAGTTTATTATACATTCCAAAAGTACAACCGTCAGAATCTTTCAATCGATATGGCACTAAGGCTGATAACATTAAATTGTATGTGCGACGCGTTTTTATCACAGACGAATTCAATGATATGATGCCAAATTATCTTAATTTCATTCGAGGTGTGGTTGACTCAGATGATTTGCCTTTGAATGTGTCGCGTGAAACTTTGCAGCAGCACAAGCTCATTAAAGTCATCAAGAAGAAATTGGTACGTAAAGTACTTGACATGATCAAAAAGATTGATAAGGATAATTATGAGAAGTTCTGGAAGGAATTCTCAACCAAGTAAGTTCCTATTTATTATATAAAAAACTTCACACTCACTAATTGAGTAAATTTTAGCATTAAATTAGGCATCATGGAAGATCCCAGTAATCGTTCTCGTCTTGCTAAATTGTTACGTTTCCAGTCTTCTAACGGCAAAGGTGTCACTTCACTTGCAGAATACGTCGAACGTATGAAAGCGAAGCAAGAACATATTTACTTTATTGCTGGATCAAATCGTGCTGAAGTTGCTAGGTCTCCATTTGCTGAACGCTTGCTTAGCAAAGGTTTTGAAGTCTTGTACTTAGTTGAAGCTGTTGATGAATACTGCATCTCTGCCTTACCAGAATTCGATGGCAAAAAATTCCAAAATGTCGCTAAAGAAGGTTTCAAGCTTAACGAGTCCGAAAAAAGTCAAGGCAAATTCGAGGAATTAAAGACAACCTTTGAGCCACTCGTTAAATGGTTAAATGAAATTGCTCTAAAGGATCAGATTTTAAGAGCACAAGTTTCGGAGCGTTTAAGTAACTCTCCGTGTGCATTGATAGCAGGAATGTTCGGCTGGACAGGTAATATGGAACGTCTGGCTTTATCTAATGCACATCAAAAATCCGACGATCCACAACGCAGCTATTATCTTAATCAAAAGAAAACACTTGAGATAAATCCAAAGCATCCACTCATTCGGGAACTGCTTCGACGTGTTGAAGCTGACGAAGCAGATGACACTGCAAAGGATATGGCTTTAATGATGTTCCGAACAGCAACGTTACGTTCTGGTTTCATGTTACAAGAAACTGCTGATTTTGCAAATAGCATCGACAAAATGATGCGTCAAACGCTGGGTGTTTCATTGGATGAACAAATCGAACATGATGATGACGACTATGAATCTACAGAAGATGCACAAAAATCTTCAGAGCCTGGCGATGAAGATGAAGAAGAACAACAACACGATGAGCTTTAAGAACATCGACAGCCAATTTTAGAGCAGCATCAGCATTGGGATAAGTACAGGTGTGTAAATATAATAACGTGAAAGGCAGACTGAATTTTTTTTTCTTTCCGATATGGAATATAAATTTGCATTTCTTGTAACTTATTGTTAGTATAAAATATTTTGTACTCTATATTTTAATTTTTTTAATTTATTTTCACGTAATAAGTGCGTAATGCGAGAATTCTCTAGGAAGTTATTAAAGCTGATTTATGACAATTTATATGGAGGGTTTAATTTTGCTATTTAATATTTAAATTAAATTTAATTTTTGATCTATTATAATTTTCTTTGAATTTAAATAAATAAAGACGAAAAAATGTTTAATAAAAGTAAAAGATAATCTCAGCTGTTTTCATTTATTGGAGAAAGTGATTTGTGAAGCTCTTAATTTACTACCTAGTAAAGCATTAATCGTAATCGAAGATAGCTGTGGGCTAACGAGAACGCAAAATAAATGTTTAACCATTTATATATAAAAGGACATATCCCTTGATGCGTATAATACAATGTAACATATTTTGGGTTTTGGAAAAATGCCACCAAATGGCATATTGAAAGTAATCCTATGCACTAGAAAAGCCCCGGCGGCGTTTTGCATTATTATCGTTGCACGTATAAGAAATTTTTTCCTCAATCATAACTTTTAAAGCATTCAAACAAGTTATTACTACTTTCGGCAAAGTTGTAGCTAAGACACCAATTAACAAATCTCATGAATATACCTCATCATGAAATTATATCTGATTTAAGTACATACTAGTATGTCCTATAAGTAAGAGGGAATTTTTAAGTTTAGTGTGCATATTCGTGCTCAGCGACCTCAGATTGGTAAGATTTTTTATTTATATTCTGCGATTAAAAATTTTTACAATTCATAGAGCTGTTCTTGTCCAAGAATACTCAAATCTATGTTTTTAAATCCTGTAAAATATATTAAAAGTTTCAAAAGTAAAGCGAATGAGAAGTTTTTAGAGTCGTTTCCTGAATGGTAAGTCTAATACGCGGAGTATTTTCAGTCATATTATTTTGTTTCGTTTAATGAGTTCAACAGAATTGGGACGAATTGAATCTATATGTTTAGTTTTGTCACTATAACGGTTGTATTTCACAACAGATTTTTGATTTTGCGGTAATTTTTAATGTGTTATGTTTTTAGTTTATGGCATAAGAAAAGCAAAAAATAAAATTGTTCAAACCGATACATGCTGGTTTACAATGTATAAACCTAACTGCACTGGACTATTAATATACGAAATCTCTAAAAATATCTTTTTGAAAATCTTATAACTACAAAAGAGACATTTTTATGTAGAATGTCTGGTTCAATGCTTTGAGAAACTGAAACTACAAAACAGTTGTTTTATGAAAAACTCGGAGATGATCTATTTTCAAAATGATAATTGCTAATTAGAGTCGTAAGCATTACTGTGAACAATGATAAAAGATATTCTGGTGTACTTCGCCTGTTATAATTTTAAATAAATAAAACAAACATTTTAAATCATCCGCACAATTTTTTGAAAATATCTATTACTTACAGTTCCTGTTTATAACAGCAGAAAATAAATTTATTTTGAGGAATTAATAAATACACACATATTCATGTCTTAGAAAAAACTGCACAAAAATGATTTCATTCATAGTGTCACACCCGTTAGGGAAAATATATGTCAGATACATACAATCAGAGACTAAAGTTTAAATACACCCCTCAAACTTCACCTTTAAATAAAACTAAGAATTTCAACAAAAATTGGAGCAACTGGTGTGGGAATATCAAATTTTTTCGATGGCTTAATGGACAGACAACTTCGTAAGAATATATTAGAACAACATTTGCAGCCTTATGTGGATAGCTTGGGTCTTAAAGATAATGGATATCCCAACATGATAGCGATCCCCATATAGTTTTTTAAATTGCATTTAAGCTTTTGTCCAGCGTATTTTTTTTGGTTTGGGTGAATTTACTGTTTTCTATGCGATAAACTATATTTTTTTGTACGTTTTTATTTATAGATAATTTGCATACTTAAATTTTTTGTTAAAATGCTTAGTTTTATTTAAAAGTAAAGTTTGAGGGGTGTATTTAAGCTAAATAGTCCCTAAACATTTAAATTTATATAAATATTTATTATATATTTTCAACACAGTGACATTTCATTTTCCATTTGCGCTTCCAAATGCAAATTATATGCCTCCTGAGCTTTAATACGTTCTATGGCTTCATCTCGTGTTAGATTATGCCTATCCATAAATAAATGAAGAATCCATTCCGGCATCAATGCGTTAGCATAAAGTGTTAAATGCTAAAAATCATACAAATAACTTTGATTAAACAAAAAATTGTATTAATACTTACAGCTGCTGTTCCTTCACAATTTGGTTCATATTCAGAAACTAACGTATTCATCATTTTTAATTGAATCTTATGGCCAATTAGTCTAATTACAAATAAGTGATTGATTCCATCATGTCCTTTAATTGAATGCGCTTTTTTTGAATTTCTTCGGAATATTTTATCCAGTTTAGTTTTGTAAAGTTGAAATGAGTCTAGTACTTCTTTTTCACTTAAGTCTTCAATTGTTCTGGAATGATTTCAACGAATTTAATTAGCTTGAAAAATATTCACCTTCACTTACAATGTCTCTACTTTCACAGGAGGTGGTCCAACTACCTTTTCAAGCACTTCTTTCAGCAAGCGATTTTTTTCCATCTGTACTTTCTCAGAAGCCATTTGTTCTTCTATTTCTTCTTTACTTAAGTATGAAATCGGAGAAGAGAAACTTGCTTTGCGTTTTTTGATTTTTGCCCCTGGTACTGATGATGATGTTGATGGAGATGAACTGGGTTTACTTTCCATAAGTTTTGTTGTTGACTTTTTTTCCAGCCATTTGCCCATTAAATTGCTTTCGCTTTTATAATCAAGTTTTTCTTTATCCTTTTTTTTTACACTTTCTGTGAAAGTTGATTTTGATGTATTTAGCATTTTTTTTTTTGTTCTTGAAGATTTATCTGCATGAGAATTATCATCAAAATCTTCATTTTGATTATCATCGTCGTCGTCGTCGTCGGAGCCAAACAAATTCTGAGTCTTTTTAGAAGTTTGATTTTTAGAGGAAGGGCGACTTTTTCTTGACATTTCTTCAGTAGCGGTGCAATCATCCAAAAAACGCTTAGGTTTTACTGGAGATCGAGAAGATCGCCTTGGTTTAGGTTGTGGACAGTGTAAGATTCTTTTACGTTTTTCTGATTTTCCTACTGAAATATGATCATCATTATTTTCGTTTTCATTTATTTGTGAACTTTCTGCTTCACATTTTTCTTCGCTATCTCTAGCAGAGGTTTTCGTTTTATCCTTATCACGTATTTTATGTTTTTCTTCTGCAATATGTTTATATATGTGCTTTTCCCTATCATGTTTAATATTTTCAGGGGATTTTACATTTTTATCTTTGAATTTGACTTTTCGCTGTGCATTCTTAAAATCATTGCAACTATTTGCTTCAATCTCCGTGAGTTCTTGTGGTGTTTCCACATCATCTATTTCCATATTTGTTGTAATTGGTTGTTGGTGTGTCACCTGCATCGGTTTATAAGGTGGAATAGGTGGACTTTGACTGTTCTTATCCGGACTACACTCTGAAAGTGGTTTTGGTGAATAAGGCTCTTCGTGATGCTGTTCATTATAATTTGTGTCACTTGAAGAGTCTAAAATATTTTTATCATTAGGGCTAACATACGATTTGACCGATGGTGTATAAGGCACTCTTAAGTTATCGGAACTGTTGGACATGAAAGGGGGCTCATATTCATGATGATCAGGGCTTTTGTTTTCAGAACGAACATTTTTTTCCTACAAAAAGAAAAGAAAAATAATTAGTAGCAAAGTAGAAAAATGCTTAAATTAGTGGTTTCAATTTAAGCTTGACTTTTAATAAGAGTTCTCAAGCGATTAAAGAAAGATTTATTAATTAAATTAAAATTGTTGGACTAAACGTTCAATTTTGGTTGATATTAAAATGAATATAGTTTAAAAGCTCTGGTGCAGCTAGAAAATTAGTTACAAGCTGACGGAGATAGAGTAATTCCTAAATGTTTTTGCGTATGCTCAAATACTTATTGGCTTAAAATAAGTGCAAGAAATACAAATCCTGCATATCAAAAAAATATTTATTATTATTTTATTGCAGCGTTTTTGATGAAAGAATCCAATAATTTTTGAACTAATCGAGGCATTCTTGAAATTAATTTTTGGATTGCATCTTATGGTATGGAGTTTCAGAAATCCAGCAATGTACTCCACAGCATTTCTTCCCATTAAAGTTCAACATGGTTGAGATTGAGTGATTGATTACCAAAACCCATTCGCCTTCTTTTTTTTCAGCAACTTCCTACGTAATTTTCAAGTGTGCTTGGGATCGTTGTCTTGAGCTGTATAATGTTTTTCTGATTGATCTAAAATGAGTTTGTAGTCTTCAGTTTTCATTGTACCCACGATGCGTACCAAATTTTCTACTCCATTCTCAAAGAAATATCCACAGACGATAACGGATCCACCACTATGTTTCACCGTGGGCACTACACAATCTGGCAGCATTTTTTCTAATGATGCGTTGGAGTAAAATTCGCCGATTTGTGCCGAAAATCTCAAAACTCTTACTTTGCCATTATTGCTCAATCGTACCGTGAACTTCAGTCCATTTTTTTTGTTTAATTTATCTGTATTTAGTGTAATTTATTTGGTGTTGACACACACTGTATTGAACACTTAGTTCAATAAAATATCAATATCAAACTTTATATTATTTTTCGAATGTTTCAATTTTTCCGAATTTGGTTTTTTTATCATTTGACTTTTGCAAATTTTCGATTTCATTTTATTTTTTCGAGTGCTTCAATCATTTCCTAATTTTTTTTTAAGCTTTTTTTTACTTTATGAACTAACTACTCTATTTGAACTTTTTTGACTTTTCAAACAATATTTCAATATTTTCGAAACTTTTTTTGAATTTTAAACTTAATGAGTTTTTTCGGATTTTTTCAACCTTCACTCGTGCTCACATTATTAAGTCATTATACGTATCATTTGACTTCCGCATGATCCACCAAGGTTATGAAGTGGCCAGCTAAATGTCCCGACCTAAGTCCGGTGGGGCTCAAACAAGTCGTAGCAGCACCAAATGGCAAGTTATTCAAAGGAAGTGGCAGAGCAGTGGGCACGCCTCACAGGCAGCATATCAAAGCGATTCCCTACAGTTATGTAACAACAGATTCTCCAACTCATTATTAAGCTAAACTAATGAAAAAAATTGGACTCACACCAAAAATTAAACAATTGCAATTACTTTTTCATATGACTTAATTATATGAGCACAGCATATATATCCTTTTTTGCCGTTTTCGCATTTGTCGAGACAAAGCCAACTAGTTTCATCCTTTACTAGGGGATTCATCAGTAACTTTTGAGTCGATTAGTAGCAATTCCTTTTTTGCATAGATCTCTTGGTAACCCAAGCAAAAAGTTAAACAAAGAAATTAACAATTGTTTTTCTGTTTGTTATCAGTATTAAAAGCCACGTGAAAGAAATAGGATTCAATAAATAAAAAATGAGCACCATTTCTTTTCATAGAAGACTATGTGCTTCTGTGTTAACATATACTCACTGTTTTTTCCGTCAGCCATTTATTTTCTCTGTATTCAATCAAAAACTCCAATCCTATCATGTCGTTCCACTTAGTCGAGTTTTTCACACATTGCTTCAGTATTTCAACTGGTTTTCTACCATTTTTCACTTTTACACTTATAGACTCATTGAGGTAAAACGTTAGTTCCTTTAATTCTACAGCACTCAATGCTCCATCATTTAATAATACATCCAATTGAGCGTCAAATAAGGCCCAGTGTTCGGGAATCATCCAACGATGCGTTTGGTGCTTAGGTTGGCCATAATAATACTCCACAAATCGGTTCGCTACTTCGATGTAGCAAATAATGGTTTTATCTTGAAACTGAAGCAACATTTTACATTGGTTTATAGGTTTGTGCTCATATACTTACTTTCCGTTCTTCTAAAATATGAGAATGCATTACGCGCATTTTCATTTTTATTTATTCGTTATAATTATTAAAGAATATTGACTTATGTTGTTGTGTTGAACAGCATGATGGATAATGTGAACCAAAGAATATTCTTTAATGTGAACTGACTGCTATAATGTTTGATCAAGTGAACGTTAGAGATAAGCGCTCAACACTAATGCATGATACAATTATCATGGTAGCAGCAATTCAGCCTTAATCAAAATACATGATTTAACTATTAAGGTTCTCGCAAGCTGTCAAACTCACATCTGAAAGTGTTGAACGTCAGAAGACTGGAGTGTCAAAATTGATATCCAATGCAAAAATCTAAAAAAAAATTTAATACGATTTGACACTACACTTACTTTTGGAAGAAGTAGCATTTTTTTTTGCTAACCTTATGCATGCTTGCGAGAACCTTAATAATTAATTCATGACCTTATATAGTTAAATCATGATCAAAATAGATGTGACACGACGATAGCAGCTGAACAAACATTTGCACACGTTACATCTGTTTTGACATTAAACCCGAAATGTTACGTTAGCCCATGATTTAACTATATAAGGTTACTGCAAAAAAAAATGCTGCTTCTTCCAAAAGTAGGTCTAGTATCAAATTGTATTAGATTTTTTTTCGTTTTTGCTTTAGGGCCGTACACACCATCCTTCATGCTGTCCATCATGCTTGACGAACTCGAATAACTGTAAATTTCGTTTTGCGTTCACATCATACAGCATGCTGTCAAACATCACTTGCAGAAAAATTTTGAGGCGAACACATCACGCGCATTACTCATTTTTCTTCATTGCTTTTTATTTTGCGGAGGTGATGTGTCCTGTAATAATCAAAAACAATTGTTTTCAGCTCCATAAAAACGAAGATATGTTTCTTAAGAAACCTAAATGTGGCATTAGATTCACTCATTAAATCGCTCCTAACGTTGTCATTTTGTGGTAGATTATCTTCTGAATCATCTTAAAATTATTTTTTTTTATTTTATTTCCATATTTTCGTGGTCACAGAAGCAAATGCAAAATCTAATTTTTTTTTAAATCTGTCTTCTTTCATCAATATTTTTTGAACCACTTATTCAATGAAAGATGCAATCACACATGTTTGTGTGTCATTTTATTATCTTCAATTTGGTATCCTAAACAATCAAATTGGACATTTCTAGCTCAAGATATTAATTTTAAAGTGAATGGAGGTCGAAAAAATGGAAAACTCACAATATTTCGAAAACTGTACCATTCAAAAAATTTGTATTTTCATATTCGAATTCAGCAAGAAAAATTACATAAAAATGTAACCTCTTATTCATGGAACATAAAAATAAAAATCATTTTGTAAACTAGTACTATTATTCATGGACGCCGTCGATGTTCACTCCATGAAATCTTATTTGAAATGAAAATATTGCACTAGGCTTCGCAGCTAGCGTTGTACGGACGGACAAGCCAGCAGAGATTTTAAAAACATTTGAAATCCATCCATCCATCCATCAAACATGAGTGTCAAGCGGCTGGTCAAACCGTTCACATGATCAAATAGTGAAGTTTGTCAAGCATGATGGACAGCATGAAGGATGGTGTGTACGGCCCTTTTGAATATGAATTTTAACACTCCAGCTTTCTGAAGTTCACACTTTCAGATGTGAGTTCGACAGTTTGCGAGAACTTTTGTAGTTAAGTCATGCGTTAGCCAACGAATCGAAACAGCCAAACCAGGCAAACCAAAAATTTTGTGTCAAAAGCGAGTTCGCTTTCTACTATTATTATGGATTTGTTTTCTATTTGGTGAACTCTGTTCTTTCTGTTGAATATAAGTTCATAAGTGTCCATTCCGAATATTTTTTCAATTATTCGATCGATCTCATTTCTTTAATATGCTTTCTCCAAACTTACAGGAAAACTGGCTAAAATTAATGACAGTTATATAGGAACTTGTTATCGCAACGCGCTGGTTAAAATACAAAATGTTTGTTGATATTATTTTTAAACTTACCTCGTTTTGAAAGAACCGCAATCTTAGGCGTGAAATAAATTAGGACTCTGAAACATTTTTTTGTATGATGATACATAAATATTTAAATTTCTCAAGCAATTCCCCCAATCGCCTAATAATATCCCAAACAAAAAGAAAATCTCCACAAATTTTATTTCACAATGCACGGCAGCATTGTTTTGTACGAGTCACACGCATTCTCTGACATGCAATACGTGTGAGCAGAATTTCGTGGCAGAATAGACAGCGTTTACACGAGGAAACTCTTCAAAGAAAGTTTCACTGTCTGTAGACAAGAAGGGAAAAACGAAAGGGTGTTGTACAGAATTTGTCGTACACGCGAAATCCCTTTCGTTCTATTCTTTAGCCGATATTATGTTTTGAATTTACGTTTGTTTTGGCGAGTTGACGCAGTAATTGCTTTGAAATTTTCTTGCACAAACAAATTCTAGTTTCCGTGTGTAAACGCAAAAGAAATTCACAAAAGAGAATAGACAAGAATTTCTCAGACTGAATTTGCTCGTGTAAACGTTGAAATACTCTTTGAATTTGTGACCGAATGACATAAAATTTTAATTGTACATATATGTATTAAAAACTATATTCTTTGTGGAAGTATGTATGTAAATTCAGATTTTTCCAAATATTATTTTTGTGTGGAGACCAACCCTACTACAGAGCTGCCATTTTGTGCATTACGGCTTCTTAAAAATAATTTTCCAGTGTTCAAATGATAAACAATGAAGTACTTTTCCAGATTATACTTATTGGTTGTCCTGCTTAAAAAACTTCTCAAAATTTGCTTATTTTATATTTATATTGTTTTTTTTTTGTCTGTATTTTAGCTGGAGGTTTAAAAATAATTGCCCCGTAATATGAGCTTGCTTACTGAAACCTGTAAGCAGCGCGGGCAGAGTTTGTGTCCGATTTCGTCGAAATTTTACGAAAAAACTGACTTACTGAAACTTAGAAAGAGTATGCCTTAGGTACCAAGAAGCAGCGTTTTAGGTATTTAAGTTGTATGGGAGGTGCCACTAACTGTTGTCAAACAACGCCCACATTTATCGTGTGGCTGAAAATGTGGACAAATCACACCCAAAGGTTTTTTTTAAAATGTGCGGTCCTATAATTCTATGTTGGTGTAGAGAAAATTCTCCCAAAATTTCAGCTTCTTAGATCAAACATGCAAACGGCAATTACAGTTTATTTCGTATTACAATTCATATGCAAAATAATCGAAAAATCAAAAAAACGAAAGAAAGTTTTTTTTTTGTATGGGAACTCTACGGTCAAATTCAGTACAAGCAAAACCCATATATAATTGTTAACTGATCTATCGATTTTTTTATTTTTATGCCTGTGTAAAACGAGAATGAATTTATGTTGAGTTTCATTGCTCTGTAGTATCTTAACTTTGCGGACAACCGTTTTCGGAATTTTCATCGGAAGTTTCATCAAAATTCACATGGGTATTTCGTATGCTGCAGCTAGCTACTATTACTTGATAACGGTCGTTATCTGAAAAGCGAATGTTCACAAAAATCAAATTATTTTACAAAAAAAAAAAAAATAAAATGCAAACATATAGTAAAATTGCATCATAAAGTTGAACACTGCGGCTACTCGGAAAAACTGATGCCATTTGAACATCAATTGAGTCACGAAAGAAATATTTTTTTCATCTTACGCAGAATACATCCGCGCACTTATGATATTAATTTCACTTCAAAAAGACGTTGAGGACCTTAGAAAAATCAAATTTTTTTATAACAAAGTGGAAAAAAATTGTTTCATGGTGTAAATTTTTTTTTCTAAAAATTCATGATACTCTTAACAGTTATTGTATCATACCAAATTGTCGAAAAAATTTGCGAGACACGATTTTCCAAAAAAAAAGTTAATTTAAACTTAAATTGCTTACAACAACCATTAGAATTGTTATTTATAAAACATTTCCGGGCCTATTTACTTATTGCTTGTAGTATTAAAATAACGCATTGTTTTGAAAATTCCAAGGAGTCGGGTCAAAGGTGTTCCGTTTCACTACTTTTGAGTCATATTTTAGTAATGATATTAAGTGCATATGTATGTATGTATAGTATATAAATTTGTGCGCTTCAATTAGTGTTATTCATTCATTAGATTTAGATATAGTCGTCATTTATTATGTTTAGTTGTGTGTGTGCAAGGGCTTATCAAGAAGAATGATGTGCTTAGGTCAAGTTCAAGTACTTCTAAATATTTTTGGCAGAATCGTTCAATAAGGCAAGGCAAGGCAAGACAAGACAAATTTCTACTATGTAAACTAAAGCTTATAAGTGAAATATAAAAAGATAAGAGATGAAATTAAAAGAAGTCAAATGATTAAATAAAATAAATTTATAACATTCAGTTCAACATGAGATCTCCAACGGAATAGCGATAGCGAGTCTTAAATAAGCGTTAAAAAATCAATAGTCATATTAAAAATCTCGTGATAGTTATAATAAAATACTCAAATATGGTTTCACAGAGAAAAATCAAAGCACTAGTACTTACACTAATGTTTATTTACATCAATCCTACTATTTCAAAGCCGACGCAAAATGATGAGCAAAAAAAACCAGAAGAACAAATTGCAACTACAGAAAACGAAATTCATTCAAATGATGATGATCACATCTACCGAATCAATTACGCGAAGAAAATGTTAACTTATATGAATATGAGTGTAGATCCATGTGAAGATTTTTATGAGTTTGCGTGTGGAAATTGGAAAAATGTCATAGAGAAAAAAGAGACACAACATAAGCGCAGTAATTTACTTGATATTGACTACGAAATAGGAGAACATGTTTATGAGATTTTGCAAAATTCAAGCAATAATTTAGACGTAAATTATGAGTCTGAATTTAAAATAGCTCAAAAGTTCTACCAGTCATGTGTAAGCGCTGATTTGTATACGGTAAAGATGTCATCGGAATATTTAAAGGTTATCCAGAACATCGGTGGATTCCCTGCCGTGAACGAAACTTGGAATCCAGAAGCATTTAGTTGGTTTAACATGAGTGCTCACTTAACAAATTATGGAGCGTCTGGCTTAATTAATGAATTCATTATACCTCAGTATCCCTTCCCTCCATATTTTAAGCTCCCGGATCTTGG
Source organism: Meiosimyza decipiens (assembly GCA_963680825.1). Classification (NCBI taxonomy): domain Eukaryota; kingdom Metazoa; phylum Arthropoda; class Insecta; order Diptera; family Lauxaniidae; genus Meiosimyza; species Meiosimyza decipiens. The sequence goes on along the minus strand of OY804259.1, from coordinate 82,281,721 downwards.
TTTTAATTATATTGTACATAGTGATAACATTTCATCGAACACATCAAATAGTTACACAATGAACGAGGAACAAATGCGGAAATATTTGACGGTGTACGGTGTAGAAGAATCAAAAATTACAGAAGCTATTTCAGAAATTTTTGATTTTTGGAAGGCTGTACTTAACATAACAGATCAGTTTGAGGAAGATCCCATAAAGTGTCAACTAAAAGGCAATGACTCAATTTTTACAGAATGGGACAATTACTTTGATATTGCATGGTGGGGAAAAGACTTCAATTTAACTGAAGATGATTGTCCTTGTGATTTCTTTTACACTGAATTAGATAAAATTTGTCAAAACCACATAAGAGCTGTTGCTAATTATTTGTCAATGAAATTTTTGTTTGCAATGGATGCAAAACTTAAGTCACCGGATCATCAGAGGGATTATTGTGTCAGAAGTATAAAAAGTACAATGCCTTATCTGATTGATAAACTCTATTTAAAAGTAAGCAAAAAAATTAAAAACTCAAGTTACTTTTAAAAATATTCGTAAATTTTATTTTTAGGCACATTTTAGTAATGAAATCTATGAAGAAGTGTCAACTATCTTGAATGAACTTCGGAAAAGCTTACTTGCTGCCTTAACAGAAGCTGACTGGTTAGATGAAAGCACACGAACTGAAGCTCTGCTTAAAGAGTCCACTATAACAACTAGAATTGGAAACTTTGAAGATAATGAAATGACTGAAAGACTTATACGAGAAATGGATAATCTTACGTTCGTTGAAGATAATTATTATCAGAATAACATTAACTTACACGAGTTCAAAACATATATGAAACGTTACAATGGACTGCATTCGGAGATATTTGACAACACCACAAAACCATTGGAGCTTCTTATTGCTGCTCAAGTAAATGCATTTTATTATAATATTGATAATTCGATTAATGTTATGGCAGGACTTTTCTATCCACCTGCCTACCACAAAGCATGGCCTAACTCTTTGAAGTACGGCACCTTGGGTTACCTAATTGGCCACGAATATACTCATGGATTTGATTCGATAGGTGCTAACTATGACGGTAATTTAGAAGAGCGATATTGGTGGTCAAAAAAATCAGGAACAGTATTTCAGGAGCGCCTTGATTGTTACGTTAATCATTACAACAGCTATTTAATACCAGAAATTAATCGTAATGTGAACGGAAATCAGACAATAGATGAAAACATTGCAGATAGTGGTGGCTTACGTGAAGCCCTTAATGCATATCGCAATTTTATGAAAGAGCAGAGTAAAGAGGACGGTTTCGTACCCAAGAGCGAACAAATGCCCGGTATGGACTTATCGCCAGAACAATTGTTTTTCCTTGGTTTTGCGCAGGTATGGTGCGCCTCATATGAAGAAGAACATTTCTGGGAAGAGCTGGCTAATGAGCACACAATGGATAAATATCGCGTATTAGGAGCAGTAACAAATTATAATGAGTTCGCGGGTGCTTACAATTGCTCCGAAGGAACAAAAATGAATCCCAAAGACAAATGTCGGGTATGGTAAACGTTTAGAATAAAACATATCGTTTTTAAACTAGTTGTTGACTTTCACATCGCGCGATTACGTCTGTTTGTTGTATTGCTAATAAAATCATGTTTTTATAATATTATTTTAGCTAATATATAATATAATTTTGCAGGAAATAATTCAAAACAGCATTTTTTTTGGAATGGTTCATTTATAAAACATTTACAAGCTTTTAAATTATACCTATTGAGGGAGGTCAAAGTCACCACCGAAAGGTCGAAGAAAACATCTCAAAAGCGATTTTTTGCTATCACTTTAACCATTCAAAAACTTAAAAAAAATTTTAAATTATTTTGTCACAGATGCTAACGTTTCCATGTAAAATATCTCTTAAATGTGTAGTATGTACTTGCAAGTACATGTCGCTCGATTGCTGCAAGACCATCATAACTCAAAAAAGCTAAAGTGGGAGAAAATTGCATTCAGAGTTTTAAATAAGTGACTTTTTATTATCAAACCAGTGGTGGCATTTAGGTTTTGTGAAAATGTACTGAATTGAGGCTGGAAACGTACTTTTAGATGGCGATTTTCGCTCTAAGCCTCAAAAGATTTTACTTAGTCTACTCGAGGTCTCTACGATCTTTAATAATCTTAAAACAAAAAAAATTAATTTTTAGAAATAGTCCAAATCTACTCAAGGTGTATCGAAAAGGTTCTGAAAATGCGCCAAATGTACCGAATATACTAAAAACTTGTCGAATGTACTGACATTGCTGTGGTGTGTTAAGGCCCCATGAGGTTTTCGTGATGTGAAAAATATGATGTAAAAATAATGAGCGAGGTAAAATATTTTGTACTGATTTTTTGCTTTGAATATACTGATTTTGTATTTCAAAAATCTAACAATCCTATTTCCACCATCCGGTCTGTCGTTTTTTTACGTTGCGTTGGTGGAAACGTCATGAATCGATTTCACATAATTGCTTCCAGGAAATATTAATACAAAACTCATGGTAGTGTCAAACTCAATTTAATGCAACCGTGAGAGTGGCTCCATGCTGTCAAGAATTAACTCAAAACAAAATTCCGGCAAACGCTTTTATTTAGGAGTAAGCAATTTGAAAATAATAATTAATACTTTTTTGTCGGTGCCTTATCTAAGCTGATTTTGACAGGATAAATGACTAAAATAAACAAGAATCATCATTTAGAAATGCTTCAACCATGTTTATTGTGCCGTTTGCAAAACTTATGTGCCAACGTCACTTATTTTCTGTATATCACCAATAATCAAATTAAATAAGTCAAATATGTTCATATTCGTCAAATTTTTCATGAATGTATGTAACACAACCAATGCTTTAATTGTAAAGAGAAACCAAATAAAAGGGGCGGCGCAGGATGATGATATACATACATATAAATTCATATTTTTTTTATGAAAGATATTGAACCAAAGAAGCGCCGCAATCGAAAAATGTTTAAGTTTTATAATAAAAATCGTGTTATAATAATTGTTTCTGTTGTACTAGTCATTGTTTTTGTTGCTTTTTATTGTTTTTGTCCATAAATATATACTTTTCTTACGAATTCATTCAATACATTTTCTTTGTTTTCGGTAAAAAGGGGTTTAATATAAAAAAATTTGGATCATACAATATACCATTTAAAAGGGAACAAATTAAGCTTTCTTAAAATTCTAAAAAAGTTATAGGTAATTAACACAACTATTTGAAAAAATAACTGGTTTTTAAAGAAAATTGCTCAAAATTCATACCTCCAAAACTACAGGTTAAATTGCAAAGATTTGCTTCTCATTATTGTAGGCCATTAAATTATCTTTCTTACGACACCCATATTTTTTATGTCTCTTCAGGGATTCCCAACTAATAACGATTTTTACAAAACCTATATCCGCAACTTCCGAGGGCTATATCTTTGAAACCAGTTTCAAGCGACACTTTCTAAAAAAAGTTTTGGTGTAATAAAAATTAGCGAATGGGTGCTAAAATAAACTTAAGCCAAAACATCTGTCGAAATAATTTTTTATTCGATCTTAAATTTTGATATCTCCATCAGCTGTTGAATGAAACTTCCTATTTGGATCGTAAAATTTTTGATTTTGCCAAGCTACGCTTATGATCATACACTAATTAGTCTATGTCCGTGGCAGAATTAGTTAAATCATGGTCCATGTCTATGATGGTGGACTGTTATGAAACGGTATCACATGGCTTTCTTTCATAGTGTACACGCGAAACTGATACGCAACCGCCACACAACTTTGTACCCCAATGCGCCAGCAATGAACTGCTACTTATCAGCTGTTTACTTGCAATTTAGGTTAAGTTCAAATAACAATTACTTCACTTAAAACAATTTACATAAATTACTTCACTATAAAAATAAATTTGTCCTTGCCAGTCATATCTGGGACAAGTTTGTTCTGGAAATAAAATGTTAAGGATAGCAACAGTGCAACGATCGAGTAGAATATCATCATTTTTTCATAAAAACTACATAACATTGTCTGCTGAATGTTGTTCGCAAAGAACGCGAGAAAACGAAGGTGTTTTACTGAAAAGTTTGAATTTTGTAACAACTAAATCTTTGCAATTGGTAACAAAATTTCATACAGCCCCATCGGTAAAAAAATACAATAAAAAATCATCTTATGACGAGGTAACTTAAATTCTCATTAAGAGTACATAAGATGGACTAATAATAATGCTGTAGGAAGAAAGTGACTATGATGATGACACCGATTTTAAGGACGAACGTGACTCAAAGGTACTTAAAACTAAAGTGAACTCGCTCAGGGCAGATTTAATGTTACGTGCTGGTTTGGGAATGGCAAGAAAGTGAGTAAAGTTAAATGTTCCTGCAGATTTTGTAAAAGGTTATGCGGTTGAAAAGATATAGATGAAACCAAAATTAAAAAAAAAAAAGAAATTGTTACAGTTGATTCCATGACCCCGAATAAATAGAAAAATGGGTTTTTAGGTCTAGTTCTTTTTCCGCAGTAACCGGTGCATTTTTATCTTCTGATCTATCGGAGGTTTTAAACAAATTTATTCTAAAAATACGAACACACCAAAAAACAGAAATTGAATTGAACATCTTTAGCTCAAAATATGAATTTTGCAGTGAAGAGGCCGAAGATATTAAAAAACCACAATATCTCAAAAACTGTACCATAAAAAATTTTTGTTTTCATTTTCGAATTCAGTGGGAAAAAATACATAAGAAAGCAACCTCTTATCAATGGTATATTTTTAGTGTAAACTAGTGTTACTAGAAAGATTACCATTACAAAATTGAATTGTGATTTTTAATAAAAGTTTTTGACCTGCGGCGGTTTTTGTAGCTTTTAAATCATTATAAACCGGCAGGTTTTGTATTTTTTGCTCTAAAAGCTGCTACTCCTGGAAAAAAAATTCGCAAATGGGAGCTAAAGCAGACCCGTGCCGCTGAAAGAATACAATCATGTGCCTATGTTGAAATCCAGTAAAAGTCTTGAACTCTAAGATGCTTGAAATTTTTACTAGTGGACTAGCTAAAGCATAACTAAACAAATTTGTGATACAAATTAGGAAGCTTGAGATATTTAAAAAATAACTATTAAAATTAAATTTCGCATCAAATTATTAGCGCTTAATATTTTATTATCTAACTAAACGTATTTTTAAAATGAACAATGTATTATGTTTCCCACAAAACTACCTTTTCTAGTCATTTAAGTTGAGTGCCTAAAGGTGTAAATTGTAGTTAATTTCGATAATTTTTTTATTTTACAGCAAAATTGAAAAAAAATTTTATGAAAGTAAAATACGTGTCAATGGCAAGAAGCTATTAAAAAAAAGCGCACAGGTATGTTGAATAAAAGACAATGTTGACACATTTACATCGTAAGTGCGTTTCAAATAATATCTGTTATTTTTGTTTATGTCTAATATTATTCTGATTGAATTCTATTTTAAAACAAAAACGCGTCAACGATATTAATGTACTTCCTTTAAAGTTATTTGCATTTCTCTTTTTAGCTAGATGTTGGTGATGAAATTGATCTAATCAAGGGGTTGAGCCACTTAAACCCTACACATTTGGTTATTGCACGTGTTGTTATTCTGTCTGCAAATGAATTCGAAGAAGGATACAAAGTGAATTTACGACGCTACAAGACACTGCTTGTGGATAATTATGCTGGCATGAATGCATTCAAATCTTCGGAAGTTTCACCGCAATAAAGTGATTGTACATATATACTATGATTATAAGAAATCACGCTTTGAAGTTTATAATTTATGCTTGTGTCAGAGTAAATATGTACCTTGATTCATCTACGACAGAGAAGACAAGGCCGAATTCAATTACTTGTTAGTAATTGACTACTTTTTAGTTGTACTAAGTATCTTTAGAATGGGTAGTTGTTTTCAGATCTAACTCGAAGGAATCAAATCGACTTTTTCAATTTAATGAAAATTAGAATTGAAAATTTTGATTCCATCCCAACGAATTAAACGGAATCAACTTCTTCAATTCCAGGAAATAGGAATTCGAAATCGACTTTTAAACTTTAACGGTAATTTGTCGATTCCATGCAATAGATAAAAATTTTTAATTGACAAAATTTTATGACATTCAAAGGGGACTCCATTCGGAAATGAAATTGATTCATTTGTCCATTGCAGTAACCAAAATTTGGAGTTGAAAACTTAATTTCATGTTAGATGCAGAAATATATTTTTTTCAATCCACTGACAAAAGGAACGAATTCAGTTTAGATTCCTATCAAAGAATCAAAATAGGAAATGAAAATTTTAATTGCCAGGAATAGTGGCTATGATTTGAAAAAACAAATCCATACTACTTTTTTCTCAAAAAAAAAAAATGTTTTTGCCATGCAATGAAAAACTCGATTCCAATAATCCGACTACCTGTGGTGGAATTAAAATTTTTCATTTCCATATTTGGATGCAGTCAAAATTAGCCAATTCTTTTTAGCATGGAATTGAAAAATTGAATTCCCATTTCTTGAATGGAATCGACAAATTAATCAATTCCTTTTGCCATTGAATTGGAAAAATTGAATACAATTCGTTAGACTTTGGCCACGAAAAGAATGATTCCCCGCTCAACTCTAATAATCTTACCACTTGTATTATAAATACATTTTTGTTGTGCCCACCAAGTCTATGAATAATTTTATACGCGAGCAGAGTGGCCACATTTTTGGGCCTTCAGAAAAGTGTAAGATACAAAGAGTTTGATTACAAAAAACTAATTCTCAGTGCATTGCCAGAGACTACAAATTTACATCAATTTTTTGAGTAGAGTCGACATTTCCGCGGAATGAAAATTTTTTTTTTGAGATTGCAATCTTTTAAAATTATAGTAGAGCACTAGTTATTCTTTATCAATAATACTAAGCGTCGTTATGAAAACACTTGATTTTATTTTATGTTTACATTTTATTTTTCCGTTTCTTTTTTGGTTTTTTGTCTGGATTTGGTAGAATTGTATGAACTTTTAATGGCTTGTAAATATCTAGAAAATCGTCAGAATCGTAATTTTGAACAGGAGAATCATTTTTTTCTAAAACTTCAACTAAATCCATTTTATCCAACGCCGCATTTCCTTCCACAGGACGAATTTGAACGTTTTTCGTCATTTGACTTAAAGCTCCTAAAAGTTTAGTTTTGTCTTCTTCCAGATTTAAATTAACTTTTTTTTTACTTTTACTTAAACTGGAGAAAGATATAAAATCACTTGACCAATTAGGCTTCTTTTCAGATGGAATATTTTTCAAAATGTTAGCTTTGGTGACTTCGTCTTCTTTGATTACACGAATCTTTAGTTTTTTTCCGCTTTTTAATTTTATTTTAATAGATTTTTTGTGTGTATCGATCCAATCTTTTAGTTCTGTACACAAATCTTCAGTCGCTTTAGGCAGAGAAAAGGCTGCCGTACGTAGACCAAAAATTTTATATGTTTGTTGCTCCAGTTGTGACACTGCATAGACCGGAGCGGTTGCAGATTTGACTTCGACATTTTGGGCTATCAATTGCACTACATGATGCGGCTTGATGCTAAGCGAAAGAAATACACAAGAAACTTGTCCACTGCTGATACTACGTAATACACTCTCTAGACCAATGCAGATGTGTTTAGCTTTTACGAAGGAACATGGTGTCAAACCACTGCTGCGTATAGCTGAATTCAAAATCTGGAAGAAATTCTCGATTTCTGTCTCATCCAGTGAGGAGCTGCAAAATTTAACTTTATATGCAAGGATTTATTTAATCGAAGTTTATAGAAATACCATTTGGATTTGTATGGATTTGCCAGTATAGTTTTTAGTTTTGGCAACGTTTTTCGCTTGCCTTTTGCTGCTTTGTTTTTAATGCTTGATAAACTCATTAAAAAAATGATTTGAAGTTATGATATCTTATAAATTAAAATTATAAAATCAAAGTTAATGTTTAGGATCAGTAGGTAAAATTATGCGTAATGGTTGCTTAACTTGTTCTGTTGTGGTTTGTACCTTCTGATTTAAAATGAAGTGAAACCGTTTAGTCAACGTTTACACGAGCAAATTCGGTGGATATTTAACTTTGTACGTAACGCGTGTTCATAAGCGCTCGGTAACTTTGACATTCATTTAACAGTTGTTAAGCGCAAAAAACTTCATCACAGTTTTTAAACGGCGAAAATCAGCTTGCGAGAACCTTAGTTAAATCATGATCCAATTTATGTATAGGTTAGATCCATGGTTTAATTATATCATTAAACCATGGGTTAGATCATGATTTAACTATTAAGGTTCTCGCAAGCTGTCAAACTCACATCTGAAAGTGTTGAACCTCAGAAGACTGGAGTGTCAAAATTGATATCAAATGCAAAAATCGAAAAAAAAATTGAGTACGATTTGACACTACACTTACTTTTGGAAGAAGCAGCATTTTTTTTTTGCAGTAAACTTATATAGTTAAATCATGGGTTAGATCATATTGTCTGCACTGCAAAATGCAACCCTGGGAGAGCATAGGCGACTCTTCGTAAATTGTCATAACCAAAACCATGATTTAACTAATAACTATAATTCTACCATGACCAAAACAAACAAAAAACTTTGGTAGGGTTTTCTTTCTTTTGAACCATATCACGTTGTGGTCGATATTGACAATTCAATATTTATGTATATAATATGCAAATAATTAGCGAAAAAGCCCGCTGCATAAAAGTCGAGTGCACAAGATTAGAGGATAAGATTCAAGGGAAAGATTGCAATGCATTTTGTGAAATTAACTAACCAGGGCTACCTTGCCAAAGCTCTTCATGATGCCTGAAAATTACCGAATTTCGTTGTTTTAATTAAAACTGTGCATAATATTACAGCTCGAAATGTATGCCAAATGATAGAACTCGAAGGATCCTAAACATAATATGAGAGGTTGCATTGTCTAAGCTTGTCCCAAAAATGGGTTGCCATCGGTTTTTAGTAATTTTTTATTAAAATATATTTATTCTTGAAAAGTGTGCCAAATGGTAGAGCTTGAAGAGCCTAAACATTCTATTTAGGCATTTATAGATTTATAAAAAATTACTCAAAAAAACCAGTGGCAGCCCATTTCTGGAAAAAAAAAATAGTGAGTTCGAGTACTTGGTAAGCCAATTTTTTATACTTTTTTTATATTCATGAAGTCTTTAATTTTTTTTTTGGAAATGCAAAAAATCATTCACAAATTTTGTTATGACATCGCCGTGTTAAAATCATGTATTATAGAGGCGATAGAAAGCTTATGAGAAAGATGAAAGCACGTGCATGAATGAAGCTTCTTGAAATGCTCTATATGAGTTTTTTATTTATTTGTTCGTTCTTATTTATTCGAAACACTGTGTGAAATTCTTCAGGATGCCTTAAACATACTGGTCTCATGGGCGGATGAGGCAGGTTTAGGTGTAAATCCGAACAAAACGGAACTAGTACTCTTTACTAGGAATCACAAACATCCAATTATAGAACCACCTTCACTAAAAGACACTAGACTTGTCTTCAAAGATAGCGCAAGGTACCTTGGTTTGGTATTGGATAGGAAATTAAGTTGGAAAATTAATGTTATAGAAAGAGTAAGGAAATCAACCGTAGCGCTTTACTCTTGCAAAAAAGCGGTAGGTGGAAGATGGGGTCTATCACCTCGTATTATTCACTGGCTATACACAGCGGTCATTCGACCGATTCTATTTTATGGCATTGTGGTGTGGTGGCCGGTCTTAGACAAGGTCACCTATTACAAACAATTACAGAGAGTTCAAAGGGCGGCTTCCATGTGTATCAGCGGTGCTCTGCGGACTACACCAACTGACACTTTAGAAGTCCTCTTTCATCTCGTTCCTCTCGACCTGTTAGGTAAACAGATGGCAGCTTGTTCTGCCATTAGACTCAGGGAAACTATTTGCTGGTCCGAGGGTAGAATAGGGCACTCAACTATTCTTCATAGCTTGAGGTCTGTACCCTCCAAGTTGGACTATGTTGTTCCAGGAATCTCATTTAACAGGGATTACGTAACTCATATTCCATCTAGGGATGACTGGAAGGGAGGATTCCTGGAGAGAAGGGGTCATATTTATTTCTATACTGATGGCTCCAAGCTAAATAACCAAGTGGGTTATGGTATCTACTCCAAGGAACTGAAGTTAAGAATTGCTGCGAGGTTACCAGATCATTGCAGCGTTTTTCAGGCGGAGGTTATAGCAATAGAGGGAGTAACATCCTGGCTAAAGAGGAATGTATGTCTCAAAAAAGGATATAAATATTTTCTCAGATAGTCAGGCAGCTATCAAATCTCTAGAATCAGTCTTCCTAAACTCACTAGTGGCCCAACAATGTCGCTCGTCTCTAAACGAGATGGCTCAACATTTTCATATTTACCTCATCTGGGTGCCTGGGCATAGGAACATTGACGGCAATTGCAAAGGGGATGAACTTGCTAGGCAGGGGACTACTGCACAAATTCCTCAGGACAAGGAAGGTGTTGGCATGCCACTTGCTACCTGCAAGTTTCTGCTTAAAGAAGAAATGGTTAAAAATGCTAATAAAAGATGGACTGAAGGGTCAACTTGTAATATAACTAGGCAAATCTGGCCGAAATGGGATGCTAAGCGTTCGTCAGAACTAATTTCTCGCACTAGACATAGTGTCTCATCAGTTGTCGCAGTCATAACTGGCCACTGCCTCATCGGCAGACATGCGGAGAGATTAGGTGTTAGGTCCTTTGACTTCTGTAGAAGTTGTGGAGATGTGGATGAAGAGGAAAATATTAAACATCTTCTCTGCTCCTGTCCCGCACTTGCTAGAAAACGGCACAAAGCACTTGGGTCGTTTTTATTTGATGACCTGGATGACCTTAGACATGTCAGTATAGGTCAGCTATTTAGTTTCATAACGAATTCTGGCTGGTTCAACGAGAGGGTGTAGTAAAACACCCTGTGGTATCACAACGGATCATGTTTGGTCTAAGTGAGTCAGTTTTTCGTAACTGACTGCCACTCCTACCTAACCTAACCTAACCTATTTATTCGGAGTAAGTTTTCGAGCTCCAGGTAAAATATTCGGAACAAAAAATAGTTTCTACGTACTTGTTTGCTTCAACATGCTAGGAATGATACTAATTGCTAGTCAATAAATTGAAAATATGTTTCGTCACGATTACACATTTTTCAGACTATAGGATATTGTTTAAAAAAATGACTTACGACAGCCTCACTAAAGGCCTTCGCTTCAACATTTCAATGTTAAGGACTACAAGGAAAACCTCTAGTTTATGGCTATCCTTTCCCTTACAGATATATGCCTGTCATATTGTAAGAGAGAGATTGTTTAATAAATATATGCATAAAGTTTAAAAAGAGCACATTCACCTCAGTATAATTGTCACCTCAGGAGAGGTAAATTAACATCTTGCTTTATTGATTTTTTTTCATGAACTTGTGTTCGTTTCTCAGTAGTTAATATAGTTACCTTATCTACAGATTCTTGTTTGTCTAGCCAAAAATTATAATATGAATTTATTTTAAAATTACGTTTGTGTCTACATTTTCTACAATTCACTTCCAAGTGTAAGCTATTATCGACTGCACCGTCATGTCTAGAATTCGTAGGCACTTTTAATTCCATTGCAATTGATAAGTCCGAAGTAATTCCAGGACGTAGTGCTAGTGAACATTTTTTGCACAGGTTTCGCTTTAACTGTGGATCTCTGCAATAATAATACAATTTAATACCACTTTTTTTACGTTTACATTCATACATACATTCTTAAGACAGATTTCTTCCCGATATTTTTGCAAAGGTTTCCGTAGTAAGCGGAAAGCACTGGATTGTGTTCAGCCATTAGCATCGAAGCCTGATATAGAAAGTTCATGCGGCTAAAAGAGTCCTTGCCTTCAAAGAATTGCTTGCTCTTATTTTTCGACATAGCTTTGGTGTTTTTGTTTTAAACCAAACTAACATGGTTACTGCACTGAAAAATGCTGCTTCTTTCACGAGCAAAACAAAACGTCAAAATTTTGTTCAAGACGAACTCATGAAAGATGATGAAATTTACGAAATTTCGATCGAAAAAAAGTAGTGTAAGTGTGGTAAGTTTGAAAAAACTTCTAAATGGACTGAAAATTTTGCAACATGTTTTTGCAATTTTGTCCCAGAAAATTCTAATTAAAACTACGTAACGTAATTGAAAATCGGCATTTGTTTGAGGAATTCTGAATTTGTCCGTCCGAGTTTGTTTACATTTTTACACTTTTTTCATTTTATATTTTCACATATTTGTATGGGTTTTACAACCAAAATTTTTACACAATACTGATTACAAATGGTGTCGCTGTTGATATTGCTAATTTTTTCATAATATTCACTTTATTTCAAATAAATTGGAAAACAAAAAAAACAGGCTTCTGTGATTTGTCAAATTGAAACAAATGTAAAAAAACTACATGCATACATACATAAAAAAACCAAAGATGTGCTTGATGTGTAAGTGAAAAAACAGATTGATTACGTTCAGACTGTCGTTCATGTCGCTAAAAGTATTGCTTGCTCATTTGACGTTTCGGCATTTTGTTTTAAACAAATACGCTGTACTAAAATTCCTCTGTAATAATTTTCGAGATGCAAGAGAAAAATCGATAGCATGAAACATTAATAAAATTAATTCTACTAAGACAGCGTTTACACGAGGAAACTCTTCAAAGTTTCCCTTTCTGTGGGCAAGAAGGGAAAAACGAAAGGGTGGTGTACAGAATTTGTCGTACACGCGAAATCCCTTTCGTTCTATTCTTTAGCTGATATTATGCTTTGAATTTACGTTTGTTTTGGCGGGTTGACGCAGTAATTGCTTTGAAATTTTCTTGCACAAACAAATTCTAGTTTCCGTGTGTAAACGCAAAAGAAATTCACAAAAGAGAATAGACAAGAATTTCTCAGACTGAATTTGCTCGTGTAAACGTTGACTAAAAATAAAATCTTGTTTCGATAATTTTTTATTAATAAATATCTAGTGATGGCATTACATCAGTTGCATATGCTAATTGTTTTGATTTCATTTGTAAATCCTCCATTAGAAGTTGAGTAGTTGCCGAAATGTCTGCTGTAGTATCATATAAATTTGAATTTATTCTCGATAATAATGAGTCATTACCTGAAAGTAAGCCAAATGATTCTTCAGTATTTTCATTTTTAGATCTATTTTGGCTTTGAGCTAATTTATGTGGATTAAATGTAGTCAGTGCTATATCGCTATTTAAAGTAGAAGTTGAAAATAAAGCAATTTCTGTGCTCACAACTTCATCATGTTCCGATTCTGGGATGTTCTTATTTGTCGATAAGACTTCTAAAGAATCGGTTGTTTCATAATCTATTTTGAAAGTTGAATCTTCTTTGTAATAGGTATATCTTGTAGTTGTTGATGTGTAAATATCATTTTCTTCAGCCTCTTTTTTGCCATTTGAAATTGTTATAAAGGAGTCTGCAGGAAATGTTTTATATGTGGTATCAATAATAGGTGTAACAGTCGAATCCATTTCAATGTATTCTTTTGTAGTACTTTCTAACAAATTAAAATTTTCATTTCCAACTGTAGATGTTTCACTTTCTGGCTCTATAGTTGATTTTAAATCGGAGTAGCTAATGGTTGAAATTGGTTCAGTGACGCCGTCAAAATTCCATGTTGTAGTGAAAAGGTTTATGCTTGTGGAGGAGTCTAAAACATAGTCTGTTGTTGATATGTATTTATATCCTTCTGTGGTTTTATCAGCCAAGTTAGTGGAAATAGTTTCGTATATTCCTATCAGTGAGCTTGATTCTGTATTTTCGATATTTTCGCCTGTACTAATATGCTCTGTAGTAGTTGAATTGGCATTGTAAGAGTCGGTTGTACTGGTAACTGAATCTTTGCTTTCGGACAATATTAAACTGTTCATTGTAGTGGACTGAAGAGGAGTTTCTTGTGAGGAAGTGATTTTTTCAATCGTTGGGAAGGCGTCCGTAGTATTTGTTTTATCTCCGATTTCTGGCAAATATGGAACAAATTTTTTCGGAAGAAAATGTGGCCTATGAGCTATGTGCTTTTTTGCATAAAGAATCCATTCCTCGCGATTTATTGGGTCCTTTTCATTGTGGTTGGTGTCAAGTATTGAGTAATCAAAAACCTTTGAATAAACAGGGCTGGCTTCAATCAATCCTTTTAATATGTTTCCATTTACAATAAATAGTAACAGCAGTAAGCGACTGCTTATGTAAGTAACTGAGTGTCTCATTTTGATACAACGTATAACGAAAACAGACAAAAACTAACTTCAGTTGATCACAGACACTGCAAGTATATGTACGGGTACATTTTTGTTTGGTAATGAAATATTTTTGTACCTGCTTGCGGTTGTAATACTAAACTAGTAAGCGTGTTATTTTTGGCCTCACCAAGAATTAAATACCCTACAAATAGTTGGGCGATTTTCATAAATGTATTGGAGATTCGCAAGTAAATGAATGAAAAGGAATTGTAGAAGTGACGTCAACTAAATAGTTTTGTGACAGTTTTTGATTACACTTCTTAGAATGACCCTATCAATATAGCGTGTAAATGTTCATTCGTATGATCAGTCAGAGTGTCCGAGAATTAATTTCGCACATTTTTAAGTCCGCGAGCTGTGAGTATAATATGTGTACAGAACTTAATTCAATTATAACGCTTGGATTTCCCCACAATCGCTATATTCACTAACAGATGAACAGACATAAAGACATCTCTGAATCCACTCAGGTAATGCCGTGGATCAAGAATATATAAAATTTTCTATACCTTCCACCACCTTCTATACGTTATGATCAAAATAAAAAAAAAAACTTTCCTGAGAGTAGGGTATAAAAATTGATGTAAGCAATTTTGAAGTACATAATACGTTTACCTGTCAGAAACAAAAAGTTTTGCATGTTATTTGCTCACAATCACTTCAGATATATTTATTGACACTGACTCTAATGCCGTTATATAAGTTGTCCTAAAATAAATCAGGTAAAATTTTCGGAAAGGTGTATGAATGCGAAAGAAATTATTATAGGTTCCATTTAGCAGCTGCTTTATTTTCTGTAATGTGTGTTTTAGGGTGTATTGAAATTGTTGTTAAGCCGAATACAACCGGAGACGGGAAATTGGCAACGAAAACCCGCTGTCGAAAAAAAAAATACGCAAAAACACTGATCGTCTCCCACTGATGATGAAAATAGAATTAAATCTAAATCGACTCGTACCCAGCCGTGCGCAACAATTCTGTTCCATTTTATAGAATCAAGTGTGCTATAATGTGCAGTTAAAAAGAAGTAATTCTCGGCACTTTAAAAAAAACTTTTCCGTCAGACGGTTAAAAGTTAAATATTCTTTTGAGAAAAGTTGACGTTTTTTTTTATCAGCAATATAATTTCGTCTTATTTTCGGCTGTTTCAGAAATTTTTAATTCCAACCAGACCCGCGGCTTTGACAAGATATTCGGACATGGCTGGTTCAATCCCGGTCACTAGATGGTGCTGACTTTTTGTTATATGCAAGATATGAAATTTGACTACAATCGTATCTTGCTGCTTGATTGTTTATGGCAAAACATCGAAACTGCGAATGGCGCCTTGTTGTATAATACACACTACAGCGTAAGGGCGCCATAACAGTAATATGCATATGTGTGAATGAGCTCTAGCTTGTATTATTTAATTTAACAATTTACGTTTTCCAACGTCATTGACCTAACTTTATTGATAAAACGTAACTATTGTGAATTGGAAGGCTTAGCCGCTGCAATGATAATTTACTACAACTAACTTTGTATAATTATATTCCCGCCATAATTGTTATTTTATTTTATAAAGCAACAACGCATGTTTTTTTGTTGTTGAATATTAAATTATTTTTTGTAAGCAGTTTTCGTTTAATTGTTATACCTTAAGATCAACTAATTCTCAAATACATATGGCTGACGCTGAGCAGTACATTAAAGATGTCCAGCGTGAGTATGCTGATTTTCTGGATGATGAAGAGGATCAGGGTATATATGCTGGTCATGTTAAGGATATGATTGCCGAGAGTAGCAAACGTCTAATTATCAATATAAACGACTTAAAGCGGAAGAATCCAGCACGTGCTATGGGATTGCTGAGTAATGCCTCCGATGAGCAGTTGGCGTTTGGTCGCGCATTAAAGGAGTATGTGTCAACTGTAGATCCGATATACGCGAAAACGCATGAGGATTTTTTTGTTGGCTTTGAAGGTTGTTTTGGAAACCGTCATGTGACACCACGATCTTTAACATCAATGTAAATATATGATAGGTTTCAACTCAAATTCATTTACAAACACTTCTCTTACTTTAGTTTCTTGGGAAATTTGGTTTGCGTCGAAGGTATCGTAACAAAAGTATCCCTCATACACCCTAAAGTTGTTCGAAGTGTACACTATTGCCCGGCAACAAAAAAGGTGATGGAAAGGAAATACACTGATCTTACATCTTTCGAAGCAATTCCCTCTAATGCTGTTTATCCTACTAAAGATGATGATGGTAATCTTTTGGAAACTGAGTTTGGGCTTTCTGTTTATAAAGATCATCAATCGCTTACAATACAAGAGATGCCCGAAAAGGCACCAGCTGGTCAACTACCACGATCTGTAGACATAATTTGTGATGATGATCTCGTTGATAAGTGCAAACCAGGTGATCGTGTACAAATAGTTGGAAATTACCGTTGTCTGCCCAGCAAAAATGGCGGTTACACCTCTGGTACATTCAGAACTGTTTTGCTGGCAAATAACATATCACTCCTTAGCAAAGAAAGTAATTTGGATATAAGTCGTGAAGACATCATTCTGTGCAAGAAACTCGCTAAAAATAATGATATTTTTGACTTGCTTTCCAAGAGTCTGGCACCATCAATTCACGGCCATGAGTTTGTGAAAAAGGCCATTCTTTGTTTGCTATTAGGAGGCGTTGAAAAAAATCTTCCAAATGGAACACGCCTCCGTGGTGACATTAATATACTGCTAATAGGGGATCCAAGTGTAGCCAAATCGCAACTCTTGCGATATGTGTTAAATACAGCACCACGTGCTATTGCAACTACCGGTCGTGGATCAAGTGGTGTAGGTCTAACGGCTGCTGTTACTACAGATCAGGAAACGGGCGAACGTCGTTTGGAGGCTGGTGCTATGGTGCTTGCTGACCGTGGTGTTGTTTGCATTGATGAATTTGATAAAATGAGTGATATCGATCGTACTGCAATTCATGAAGTTATGGAACAGGGTCGTGTTACTATATCTAAAGCTGGTATTCATGCATCACTTAATGCGCGTTGCTCTGTTTTGGCTGCAGCTAATCCTGTTTATGGGAGGGTAAGTCGTATTAACCTGCATTTTGCAGAGTACAACTGAGAAAGTTTTCTTTTTTGTAAATTAACATATATGTATTTTATTTAGTACGACCAGTATAAAACACCAATGGAAAATATAGGATTGCAGGACTCATTGCTATCTCGTTTTGACTTGCTATTTGTTATGCTAGATGTTATCGATAATGACGTTGATCAAATGATTTCTGATCATGTTGTACGTATGCATCGTTATAGGTAAGTTTGTAGTTACCATGTTCCGTCCCTTAGAAATAAAGTTGGTTTATTTAGAGGAAACATTATTTCTCAAATTCTTAAGATGATTATATACTCTAAATAAGTTAGGTATTTGTGTATGGATTAAGTATGGATATGGTCTCCTAATGATAAAAATAATAATGATATGACTTTATCAAGAAAATTGTTAAAATTTGTAGTATTTCGTTGAATAAAATCCAGCATTAAATGTGATGTAGAATGACGCGATCACGTGCACGGTCAAAAGCGAGTGCCTTCAATTTTTCCACAATTTCCCCAATTGATTTTGTAATAATCTATTTGAAACCTTCGTTGAAAGGCGTCAGATTAACTTCAGATCACTATCAATCTCATTGTTGCGCCATTGCGTGCGAAAAAAGTCAAAGTTCATTCTAAAGTTTTCATACATCGAAAAGCATTTTATAAACAAAAAGTTGTCAAATCGTGAAAATTAACAAATAAAGCAATTTGTTTTCTTTTTCAGAAATCCAAAGGAAGCTGATGGAGAACCTCTTTCTATGGGAAGTTCGTATGCTGATTCACTTTCCTTTTCAACAAATACGGAAGACGTAAGTTTGTTTACAACATTTAACGCAGAATCAAAATTTGAAAACTATGTAATTAACCTTTTAACGCTATGTAGAAAAAAGACACCGAGGTCTACGAAAAATATGATGCCTTGCTTCACGGTAAATCACGCAAACGTCATGATAAAATTCTTTCCGTTGAATTCATGCGCAAGTACATATACATCGCAAAATGCATGAAACCAAAGTTAAGCGAGCAAGCTTGTGATGCCATTGCAAATGAATATTCACGGCTTCGTTCACAGGAAACCGTGCAATCTGATGTTGCACGCACACAACCAGTCACCGCGCGTACACTGGAAACTTTGATTCGTCTTTCAACAGCACATGCGCGTGCTCGTATGGCAAAAACAGTTTCTGTTGATGATGCACAAGCAGCCATTGAACTAGTTCAATATGCCTATTTCAAAAAAGTTTTAGAAAAAGAAAAGGTACAAAAACGTCGTCGTGATGGTGGTGGTGCTTCGTCAGATGAAAGCCAAGAAGAAACTCAAAGTTCACCATCACGTCGCAGTAAACGTAAGCGTACAGAAACTACACAAGACACTGGAGATATATATGATACAGATGAAGAAATTGAAACTCCACAGCCAGATGCTGGAGATTTGACACGTCGTGACACAAGACGGTCAATGACTGCCAAAAAGAATGCATCAGAGACGCAAACAAGTGGTGACAGTTCTTCAACAGCGGTTGAATCCGTTACTCCGGCTTCTATAACAGGTGATCGCCTGAATGTTTTCAAAAATAGTTTGCAAAAATTGTTCCGCGAAGCTCGTGAACAGAGCCTTTCGCTGACTCGTATAACTTCCGCTGTTAATGAAAATAATGATGAAGCTTTTACAAGTGGGGAAATCGAAGCTGCTGTTCATCAGATGACAGAAGACAATCAAATTATGGTAGCTGACGGCATAGTATTTCTTATCTAATAAAAAACCACATTAAAGTGTAATGTCTAGAAATATAAAAAGTTTTTCTGCCATTCCATTTTTTTTTATTTTACAATGTCATAAAAAGCCCGCAGACTGCGTTGGCACCCCTTCCGAAAAAATTAAATGACTACCAAAGAAGAAATTTATGTTCCTAAACAAATGCTACAGAGCCTGTGTAAGGATCTTGTTCGAATACCTGTTTTGTTTTGATTATTAAAGAAGTGTGAGATTACCCAGTTATAATTTACTTGTTACCGTAAGCACTATTAATTACAACGTGGGAATGAATGCATTACATTTTAATCTCAATTGGTTTTATTGCTAGTGGAATAAGAATACATAAAAAAAAGATGATTTTTATTAGAGAGAACTTTAAGTTGAAAGAACTTTTAAGCCAATTTTTTTAAATAAAAGATTTTTTTATGCCATTGTTCTTCACAATTAGCTATAAGATATTGATAAATTTCGAACTATGTTTATTCTACTCAATGAAGAAAAGCGCACAGATGAAAATATCGTCGCGGTAAGCGGAATAAATTATTGATTATTGGGAATATGTGCAGTCATTGCCTTATATGCTTATAAATTAGCAACCATTGCAAATACTTGTAAGGTCTCAAGTGGTCCAAAGTTCAACTAATCGAATGCGATTTATTATAGCGAGTCGTAGTGTATACATGCTGGAAATTATTTTAAAACGAAGGTGTACGCATATAAACAACTATATAAATAGTTGGAAAATAAGAGCGAACAGTGGCGCGTGCCTTCAATTCTCTCCAACATCACGTATTTCGTGTTATAGCAATCTTTGCACGATGATTTAGGATGGACGCGTTTTTTGCTACCCTGTGTGTAGTCCACGTATTCGTTTTCATCCCAAATTTCAATAAGACCTAGGTACGTAAGTTAAGCGGGGATCACCGGAGAAACTTTCAACATTTCGTCAACTATACGATCTGCGCCCACTGCTTTTGTTGTTTTTAAGAGATTTGAAGGGCTTTGTTATCTTCGTTATTGATGGCGGGTACGAGGACAGTCGCTGTAGTCTTCCCTAGGGAGAGGCAAATAGCGAACGCTAGCTTGAGACTAAATTAATTTAAAAAAGATTTGATGCTGAACAAGAAACTTTGCCGTCGAAGCAAAATTTCAAATGTTTCTCACAACTTACACTAGTTTACACAATAAAAGATCTGATTTCAAGACTTCTATGTATGTACATATTTTGTCAACCACCTTTTTTTTAAAAAAAAGATTTTTGCACATAGCAATTGTAAATTTGTGACTTAAAAATTAAAAAAAAGACCAAATTACTTTTGAGCAGTGTGCAATTGATTTAAGTCGACAAAAAATTGGTAGAAATATGGTCGAATAAGTATAAAAATTAAAAAAAACTTTTTTTGGGGATGTCTCGATTGTTTTGACACAATAGGTACGTTCCAGAACTTTTTGGGAAAAATCCTGTGAAACTATCAAACACGAGAGAGCAAGAAAATTGCGCTCAGGAACGGAAAAAAACATTTTTTTAGTCCGAGAATAAACGTCAAAAATTGATTTCTATAAACGTAAAGGATAAAATGGAAAATATAAATAATCAAAATAAACTTAGTGTTTACAATTCAGCTGCAACAACACAAAACAGTTGATAGTTTGAAATTTTCTGGGGTTTACCAGAAAAAATTCTTCGGCTTAAAACTTCTAACAAAGAGAGAACATAAATTACTCTTTCGTTTCCGTTCTCACTTTGAAGGTTTTCGGGTACAGAAACTGTTTTTGGGCTATATTCGTGTATAAACCTGCAAATTGTACTAATGCATTATTGTACGGGAACGTAGCTAATTTCCATATACAAATTACATTTTATATCTTCAATCAAAGTAAATAAGTTACTAATTACTCAACTAGAATAGGATTTATTGCCATGTAAAAACGTGAATGTATATGTACTACTTACAAATATAACATTTGTTTCGGTAGTTTGTGATGTCTCTTAGTTGGAGCTGTAGACTTTCATTGTTACTCATTAAATTCACCGTAGTCTACTCCATTTTTCTAGGAGTTTTACCATATCAATATAGCGATGCAAGAAATAAGGTTGAAATTTCAAAGCCTTTGCTTGTCTACAGCATGTTCTTTCAACTTTTATTACTTGGAGCCGTAATATCAATGATATCCGGTGTTGATGTTATCACTGAAGCAGGCTTTACAAGTGGCTCAAAAGTAAATGAAGTAACCCAATACATGATATTCGCTAGTAGCATCGTATTGGTTATTGTAGTGGCTGTAAAACATTGGACTGGACATAAGAAGCTAGTTGGAATAATTGATGAAGCCTATGCTGTGCAACGTAATTATTTTGAAAATAAGTCGCTTGATGAGGACAAATTTTTAGACTATTATATAATTATTAGAAGCTTTATTGTATTCGCTCAAACGGGTTCTAATTTCTATTCAGTGTTTGGTCTCATGGAAGATATGTCGTTAATATCTTTTATCTCTTATTTAATGGGCTCGATGCTATTGGGTATTATTCTGATTATAGAAGCGCACTTTTATGTTGGTGTGTGTTTTATATGTCGTCTCCTTGAGCAAATTAAAAAAGATACATTGGTTATTTACCAAAATATGCGAGCTGCAACAGAACTAAAATCGATTTGGATGCAACGTTCTTGTGATTTAGCTGACAAAATCGATGTTTTGGCAATAGTTCACCATAAGTTAATGCTACTTTCAAGACGAATTACAGACTATTATGAGTGGCAAATTTTACTTTCAATGTTTTGCTTGATGTCAGCTAATTTATTTGCAAGTTATTCGTTCTTATTGTTCTTACAGTGCAAAATTGTACCAATCAATTTAAAATCAATTTTGGTATTTCCACAGATTATTCTAATAAATATTGTTAATTTTTTGGTGAATCTCCAAATATGTGAACACCAATTAAAATTATCCAAGAGTATTTTATGCAATTTAAAAATGCTATCAGAATTTCAACATATAGAAGTTCGTTTATCTAAAAGTGTAAGTTATCTGATAAATTAATTGATGAGGACAAATTTTGATTACAATTAAATTTTAATTATTTTTATTTTTAGATCGATGCAATGACACTTCAATGTATCAGCGAAATAAAACCCATTAATGTCTGTGGTCTATTTGATTTGAATCATAATACTTTTTATGTTGCTTGCAATACTTTGTTTTTATATCTAATAGTTTTGATACAAATTGACTTTGATAACTTACATACAGGATATTAAAAATCTTAGGGTGTGCAAATTTGAGGTATAATTTTAAATAAAAGACATCAATTGTATGGAATTTTTATTTATTTTTATTGGAATTGAAAGTATATTGGTCCCGGTTAATGAAAAATAACGTTCTTCAATTGACCTCATCTGCTAGCTCGGCAGGCTGTTAATCTTTTACCGAAACTTTGAATAACTTATCACATAATGGTGGTTCAATTAGTGATATTTGTCTTTGAGGTGTTGAACAGTTTGAAAATTATTCGCATAAACTATACTCTTCAAGAAACCTCATGAGAAAAAATCCAATGGTGTTGAGTCGCATGATCTTGGTGGCCAATTCACGTCTGTCATTCGAGAAATTATTCGATTACTAAACTTATTTTTTGAAAAGATCGATTGATTCCGTTGCAGTCTGGCAAGTTGCACCGTCCTATTGAAACCACATATTTTGCACATCAATATCTTCCAATTGACTCCACAAAAAGTATCTAACCTTCTCTCGATATCGAGCTAGGTTCTGATTTTCGAAAAAAAATATGGACCAATTATGTCACCACACTATACATTAGCATTTTTTATTTCATTAACTTTTCTCCACCGAACCTTTATATCTAAGGATATCTATGATTTTCAGCAACAAGCTCATGACTTTGATTTTGGGGCGATTTCAATGAAATTGGAAATCAGTATTGACTTAGCTTAAGCTTTGGTACGATTATCCAGTGTTATCAAATGACTAAAAGACAAGTCGAGAATGTTGAATAAATTTTAAATTTATGGCATGTCACTAACAAACTGTTTCGTGCCTGCAACCTGTCTTTTTTCTCAACGATTCCCAAATCGAGGAATATACAGGTCTTCGAGGAAGCAAAAGCCTCCGGATACACTTCATCAAATTCTAGAACTTGAAATCGGTGACGTGTGGAAATCTTTCTTTATCTTGTCATTATGTTCAGCTTAAGATGCTGAAGATTGACCAATTTCAGACAAGTCAATTATCTGTTCACGGCCTTCTTTAAATCCCTTGTCGCAATCGTAGTTTCAGTACATATAGTATGACTTACTCTACAAATGCATACGAATGTTTGACTTCATTAAGGTTTTTCACATTTCTCAGAAGGAAATTTCGTTGGCAACACAAAATTATTTATTTTTAGATTTAACTTGACGTGTTTGTTTCCAAATTAATTAATGAAACTGGCATTTTTGCCAGTCTTAAATATCCATTTTGTCATATTGCGGTGTTATTATGTAAAATTTGTTTGGGTGTCAACAAAATAAATAAACACAAAACAAAATGCTGCAAAAAAAGTTACGCGAAAAGACCTATCATATGTTAGTAACTTCGGTGAGTGCTAACACGTCATAAAATAACGTGTGGCTTTATCTTAAAAAAGCAAATTAATGCAAATACTAATTAACGACTTCTCCGATGGATATCCAAACAAGTAGGTTAATCGTTGAAATAGTTTTTTAATGAGATCATTTGTATCCTAAAAATCAATTAAATAAAACTTCCATTTGTTCTAAGTAGTTTCATTTGTTCGAAACAAATAGGGGAAGCAGAGCATCTTCAGCAGTAAATATTTCTTCAGTTGTATTAACTTTATAAGCAATCTTTTAACAAATTTTGTGTTATTTTGTAAGGTCGAAAAATAGCTCGTGCTCATTTACTCGCAAATTAAAGTCTTCACAAGCTAAGATTTGATCCACATTATACGGATTTAATATTTCCAATTTAGACTCCCTCTTTTTCGAACAAAAATAGCTATTCTGGCGAAAAATTAATTTGGTGGTTTTCATTTTTATGATTGTGCTGGATCATGTGAATTTAGACATATACTTAATTATTATAATATATCAAGTTCCGAGAGGGTATGTTGAAAAAATGCGAAAGTGGAAAAGAAACGAGCATAATTTTTTTTTATTTTCACCATTAATTTTATAGTTACAAAATGTAACCTGGATTAAGTCTCAGCATATGGAGGTAATTTCGGCAAGAAATTAGTACGTTTTCATCCCTTCTACAGCCTAAGCCTTATTTAGTTTTTCTTTCGAGTTACTTTGCAAAAACCTTTTTCCAGCCTTAATAGGCTCTCTGAATTCTGTCAACAAGCCGTGATTTGAAACTGTTAAGAATTTCATACCTCAACCCAATCGGTTGGCCTTCTTTGATCAATTTACATTGATATGCAAATTTTCGATTCATTAGACCAGAACAAAGGAAAACAAACAATAATTAAAACCTATGAATATAGAATTGCATCCATTAGTTTTTGTGCTCTTGTTTTCTGACAGTTTATTTGTTTACCATTAGCCAGAAAGTTAAAATCTTTAATTCAAACTTAATTTTTTTGCATAATTTGTGACACTAAAACATTAACTTTATATGAGGAATAAGTTATTTTAAAACAACACTCAGTCCAGTCCGTTCCTTTAAAAATTGGTAGTCATAATTGGGGGATTAATTTCGTGTTATAAAAGCTCATCGGCAGTTAACGAAGAGCTCAGAAGTGATTCAAGTATGAAGCTGCAAGTTATAGTGATTCTATGTCGTAAGTTTGTTTTTTGCTATTACAAAGATATTTTTGTGTGTAAAACGGAGCAATTTTTCATTTCAGTTTGTGTTTTCGGTGTCTTCTCTGCCGAAAAAGACTTGAAAAAGAATGCCAAAGGAAATGTACGTGTAGTAGGCGTTTCAGCTCCAGCTCCCGCACCAGCTCCACCTACTAAAGTTATATATAAACCATACCCAGCCCCATATTATCCACCACAGCAGCCATTACCTTTCCCTCCACCTCATCAGCACCCTCCTTTCCCACCACCACTGCCTCCACTTCCTCTACCATATCCATATCCACCCCAACCAAACCATCATTCGGATCATCACCATCATTCGGATCACCATCATTCGGATCACCATCATTCGGATCATCACCATCACCCACCACCACCTCCGCCACCTCCACCACCTCCCCCATATCATCAACATTGCAAATGTCCTCCAGGTCCACCAGGTTTTCCCGGGATACCAGGAACACAGGGGATGACGGGTGCTCCAGGCACAGATGGCAAACCAGGTCGTCCAGGACTTCCTGGTGACAAGGGTGATGTTGGTTCACAAGGGCCTATAGGTCCTCAAGGTATTCAAGGCATTCAGGGTCCAGAAGGAGATAAAGGTGATGATGGCGACACTGGAGCAGTAGGTCCCAGGGGAGAAACTGGTTTCCCTGGTGCTCTAGGACCTGTAGGACCTCCTGGCCCAAATGGTCCATTGGGACCTTTAGGTCCACAAGGGTCAGTTGGCGCAGCAGGACCTCCCGGTCCATCCGGACAAAATGGCTTACCAGGTGGAAGTGGACCAGCTGGTCCACCGGGTGCTCCTGGAGCAGTTGTTGGCGGTGGCGGCAGTAGTGGAGGTGGTGGAGGAGGAGGAGGAGGTGGTGGTGGCGGCGGCGGAGGTAATGGAAACGGCGGTGGCAATGGAAATGGTGGATATGGTAGCGGTGGTCATCATCATCATCACTATCATAAAGGGCCATCTCATAATAAAGGACCTAAGTATCCACAACCAATTATACTTTCACCTCCTCCACTTAACCAACTGCCTCCTATTCAACTGCCTCCAATTCCACAACATCCTCATCCACTGGTTATTCCAGTACCAATACAAAATAACCCTCAAAAGAAATACAAGATACGCACTAAAAGAGTAACTTTAACAAGAACTGTAGCACCTGTGACATCTCTAGTACCTGATGCGAGTCTCTCGTCAACTATAGCACCAACGGCATCACAAGTGGAAGCTACAGCAACGGAAACAGTCGCGGAAAGCTTACCCGAAACACCAAACGTTGAATCATCAAATGTTGAATCATCAAATGTTGATTCATCAAATGTTGAATCATCAAATGTTGAATCATCAAATGTTGAATCATCAAACGTTGAATCATCAAGTGTTGAATCATCAAACGTTGAATCATCAAGTATTGAAGAAGTAGATGAACCACCGATTGTCACTTCTACAATTACGGAGACGGTCATACTTACATCAACCGTAACTACACCAGCTATAGATACTATTTCGGCGACATCTATCGTAACTTCAGCAATTGAAGAAACGAATTTAGAAACAGCAACTGTTCCCTCAACAGTTGTAGAAATTGCTTCAGAAACAACAGCTATTCCTGAACCTGTTGTAGAAACATCACAGGAAGAAACAGCGGAAGAAGAAACAGTGGAAGAAGAAACCGGTGTTGAAGGAGCAACGGAAGAAGAAACACCCGTTGATGAACCAGTTGACGCTTCCGAAACACAACCACCAATTGAAAATACTGATACAGAAAGTACAGTTTCGAACGTGGAGAATCCAGCAAATCCAAGTTGGACTTTACCCGCTGCTTTGAATCCAGCTAACTGGAACTGGGGTTGGACGCCACCTACAGGTTGGGTACCTCCACCAGATTGGATACCTCCAGCTGGTTGGATACCGCCAGCCGAATGGGTACCTCCCCAAGAATGGACACCACCAGCTAACACAGATTCTGAAAATGTAAGCAATAATGTTGATGAAAACAGTGATGATAGCAACTTAGAAACAGAAAACGCTAACAACGAGAATAGTGGCAATGAAGAAACAAATGTTGAAGAGAATGAAGCTGCAAGCCCAACTGATGTTAAAAGAAATTTATCTGATAGGGATACAAGCAGGAGAAAAAGTAGCGTAGGAAATACGAGCTATAGATATTTTAAGACATCTGAAGAAAACTTTGATGATGAAGCTGATGGGAAAACAAAAGTAAAAAAACCGCTGATCAGAATAGCAGAGACTCAAAGAAATCCATTTATTGATTATTTAGACTATGTATATATTAATTGAAATAAGTTTAAAATAAGAAAAAGAATAAAATGACTGAATTTGCATAATTTGTTGATATGTTTCATTATGGTTGAGAAAATGTTAGTGTTCCTGATGCAAAATAAAAAAATTTCAAACTATGCAAAACCGTAAAAACATATAAGGTCTGCGCCTAATCCGACCTTGCAGAGGCTTATCATCTATATGACATCTTCTTTAATTTCGCAAGTAAATTGCATCGCACTGCTTAGCCATAAGCGCAGCATTAGGCTCTTGAACCTAATAAAGATGACAAGAGAAAACTTAAATCCTATGTTAAGTTCTTGTACTGCACTTAAAGTTACATGTTAAGTCAAACTCTTTCTCGATCACTAACTTAGTACACAGCGCAATACAATTATAGCCGAGTAAAGTCCTAGCTGGGATTTGATAAAATTTTCGACTGTATGGTTTTAGGTTGACCCAGTAATATTCTGGAATAGCATGAGAGCTTGCGTTGGAGCAATGGTTTTTAGTTGCATGCACATCTCGGTAACACTAAGCCCATATTTATATAATTCTTGAAACTACCAAGTAAATAACACGGATGCAGTCCGCATACACTTCCAATGCAACCGCTATATCTCCGCTGAAGTTAGCCCAACAACTGGAGATCTTTGAAGAAAAGCTTCACAAACTAATTTGGAACCACCAGGTTCCAGGCGTACCGTGCACATTGTACACCCGGGGCAAAGCTGCGTTCCAGCGAAAGAATTTTTTTTTGTTTTTTGCAACATCAAAAAAAACTTCCACTTACCAAAAAAAAGGCCATCAGTTCAGCTCTACAACATATCAATGAACTCGATCTTCATCTACTAAAGAATTTATAGAATTAATATTTGCATTAGATATGTCAGACTTAAGTGTGCAGTATGTAAAACTGTATAAAAGTATATAAAAAAACACTTTGCATATGCTCTGCTTAATGACATATCAATAAGCTACATTCAAATTAACTTACTGACTTACTTGATTAATATGCAAATGTTTTTGATTCTCTGGGCCACAATAGAAAATATGTTAATAATAATTAATTCAGATGAATGTAGAACTGTATCATTGAGTTTTTTTTTTATTCCATTTATTAATGAGGTGATAATAATAAATAATAATAATGAAGCCTAAATTTGAAATTGAAATCCGTTGTTTTAGCATATTAAGTGTAACATCAAAACAGTGGTTTAATATACTATAGGTGTACAAATATGAAACCGGTAATGAACCGCCCCAAATGTCTTAATTGTTCATTCTGTCATCTGTCAACAATATGCATTTCACAATTTGTCAAGTTT
The DNA here is from genome assembly GCA_963680825.1 of Meiosimyza decipiens. Taxonomy (NCBI): domain Eukaryota; kingdom Metazoa; phylum Arthropoda; class Insecta; order Diptera; family Lauxaniidae; genus Meiosimyza; species Meiosimyza decipiens. The sequence continues at coordinate 82,253,074 of OY804259.1, read as the reverse complement.
CATACAACAACGCATTTTTTCCGCTCGTAAAGATGTCGAATTTTGTGCCTGAAAACTCTCATTTGCGGGAAGCATTGATTTTCTGTTTCCATTTGAAGAAAAACGCTTCTGAATCGCATCGAATGCTTGTTGAAGCTTACGGCGAGCATGCTCTTGGTCGTACACAGTGCAATGAGTGGTTCAATAAATTTAAAAGTGGTGATTTTGATGTGATAAATGAGGAGCGCGGCCGGCCACCGAAAAAGTTTGAAGACACCGAATTGCAAACATTATTGGACGAAGATGATGGTCAAACGCAACAACAGCTCGCTGAACAATTTAATGTGACACAACAAACCGTTTCCTTGCGTTTGAAGGCCATGGGAAAGATTTTAAAGGTCGGTAGATGGGTGCCACATGAACTGACCGACAGGCAGTAAGAAAACCGAAAAATCACTTGTGAATTGCTGCTCGACACGCAAAACAGAAAAGGTTTTCTCCATCGAATCATCACTGGCGATGAAAAGTGGATTTATTTCAACAATCCCAAACGAAAAAAATCATATTTGAGCCCCGGCCAACGACCCAAATCAACGCCAAGACCAAATCGCTTCGGCCGAAAAACAATGCTGTGTATTTTCTGGGATCAGCGTGGTGTTATTTGGTATGAGCTACTAAAACCAGGTGAAACAGTTACTGGTGCACGTTACCATCAACAATTAATCGCTTTGAACCGTGCTATACGTCAGAAGAGGCCCGAATTTCAACTTCGCCATGACAAAATTGTATTCCAAGATGACAACGCATCGCCACATCGAGCAGCGGTCAATAAAAACTTGGTAGAATCGTACAACTGTGAGCCCCTGCCCCACCCGCCGTACTCACCGGACCTGTCGCCATCCGATTACTATTTGTTTTCACCGATGGGACACGCACTCAACGATTCGCACTTCAATTCTTACGAAAAAGTGCAAAAATGGCTCGATGAATGGATAGCCTCGAAAAACAAAGAATTTTTTTGGCGAGGAATCCATAAATTGCCTGAAAGATGAAAAAGATGTGTAGCTAGCGAGGGGAATTACTTTGAAGATTAAATTTGGAACTATTTTCGCAAAATGAACGTGTTTTTGTGATTAAAAAATTACCGGTTTCATATTTGTACACCTAGAAACGATTTGGCTTGAAACAAATTTCACTCTGTTCCAATGAGTAGTTGTAAACAAAATATTGTGAGATGTTTATTTTGGCACATCTATTTAAGCTTATGGAGATTAAGATTCGAGCTCAGAAGCTACAAATTCAAAGATAGCAAAGAGTGTTCAAAGTTAATGCTCAATTTTTGTTAACTAAAATACGATCTTTTTTCCAAAAAAATATTAATGTTTTCAATCCAAGCCAAAGTACAAGAAGTGTAGTTAATAATGGAACACGGTATCTGACAAGTGGCCAGCATAGCTGTGTGTAATTGTAAATGGTCTTACATTTAAGGAAATTTTCCATGACGATGTCGCTTTAATGTGACTTTATACTGCAAACTTTCGCTGTGCTTTTATATTATCGTCGCACAGTGGGAGATCGTGGCTATATACTCGTATATAAAGAAAATAAAAAATCTGGGACCTTAAATTTTTTTTTACAATCCTCAGATAATACTCAAGGAAGGGGAAAAAAAACCATAAGATTTCAAAATTTTTTTGGGTTTAGTGACACGGTGGGCTCAAAGTAGAACTTTGGCTACCAAATATGTTCTATGGAACTTCTTATGTAAGCAACTGCTGGATAGAGCGCTCTAGTTAACTTGTTTGATGTAATATGTCAGAGAGTACGTTGTTTCCATTTTCTAAAAATCAATTTATTTTTTTCTATCGCCTTTAGTTATACGAATTGTATGGATCTTTTTAAAATTAATGAGAATGATAAATGGTGAAAGTGGCTAATATCCAAAGTTTGAAATATATCCACGGATTTCGAAAATTTTTGTATATAGTATGTGGAAATGTATGGTTAACTACTTGTAAAATCCAAAGTTATAGCTGCAGGTTTGCACAATTTTTCTCAACAATATTTTTCTATTTGCAATATTTGAAGGAAAAAATATTTTCATTTCTTTACATTTTGCAATCCTTGAATTGATTTTTGCAATAATTGAATCAATTTTAAGCGCCTACAGTGTGAGGGGAGGTGCTTTAATTCAGAACGGAGTTTCCTAAAAAGGGTGGGAAATAAATAAGGCGTATTTTTCGTCTTTTCATCCCCCTGGGGACAAAACATGCCAGTCGAGAGGGGGAAGGAGGAAACCCCTCGGGCCCGCACTTTGTAGAGGGGCACTACAAAAAATTTTTTCGTTTTTGTACCATAAAATACAATTTGTGTTTTTACAAATTTTTTTTAAAAATATAAGATTTTAACGCATAGTTTGCTTAAAGTTGAGAATCACAAACTTTTTTAAAAAATTTGTTCGAATCTTGAGCGCTCATTTCACTGTACTGCTCTCATGGCGCCTGTTGCGGATTGAAATCCGATTCTTTTATTCTTTTTTATTATTTAAAAACTATTACTATTAATTGACACCTGGATGGATGAATTCATATTCATTGACTATTTCAATGATTCAATAAAAGTTCTGATAATCTTGTTCCTCATAAAGTACACATATATCATTGTGTCATATTATAGTGTTTTTTCAAAGCATTGGGGGTAGGGGCCCGAATTTACACATCCCCCGGACCTGGATTTTCTCTCGGCGGCCCTGCAACAAAATATATATATATTAGAATGCTTTTCAAAAACAAAAAAGATAAGCCTTCAAAAAGGGCTTTTCTCTAATAACTTGAAAACTATGAAAGGTATCGCATAATTTTTAGCATTTTTGAAATCAGCATTACCAAATCAATGATGGAAAGTTTCGCTTAGACCTACAGTTTAATTGTTATAATTTATTTTGTCTTGTGTTCTTAAAATTTCATCCTTTAAAACGTCAGACATAAATTTTTATATATAATTTTATTCTTTTAAATGTTTCAAATCAATAATTGTATTACCCCATGTGATATCACATTTTGAAGGGTATAAAATTGTTAATAATATCAAGTATAATTTAAGAATTATGAGTAAGACACCATTTTCAAAGTTGTCATATTTTACTAAGGCCTTTTTCACTTAATCTGGTCGCAATTAAAGGTCTTAAGGTCTAGAAGCTTAAAATTATTTTTTGTGCATAGAAGATGACATAACAAAGTAATATCCATAACTTTGAACTTAGATTTGTGGGATTTTAGAATTAGATTTTAGATTAATTTTAGTAATGGACTTAATACGGCTATTTTCAGGCCAAAATATGGCTCTTTTTCAAGACCACAACCACCTCAAGAGTTGAAATTTGGAACTCTAAGGATTTCTATTGTTTTTCATACATCGACTCTAAATTACATCCCAAATAATCCCCAATTAGAGTTTTTGTAGTATCTCACACTTTTATTAAAAGTTGATTAAAGCTCACCGTGACCCAATATCTCTGCTAATATGTGTTTTTTTTTTAATCCGCAACACAAAGTATATTTTCATCTATTTTGCAGTAATATTTAAGACCATATATGTATGTAAGTTACTTGTATATTATTTTTTGATTCATTTATTATCTTCCTAAATTTTGTTACATAATCTATATATATATAAATTTTTGTACCAAGAAAATGAATAATTAAATATTATGCTTGGTGGAGAGTGCCACATATAGAAACAGTGTCGATAATGCTCTCGTTGTGGTTGCTAAGTATAGGCATCATTTTATTTTCTTTCAGCTTTATCACTGCAACTTTCTCATTAAAATTTTCAATGGAAGAAGCGGCACTATCTACGTCAATGATGTTAGCAATTTGTCAAACCGTTGAACAGTTTTCTCCCTTGGTGTTGCTCAGCACTGCTTAACTTGTCTTTTCATTCACTAAAACTTGGTTAATCGTTAGACACAGTTTGTTAATGAGATCATATATATCCTAAAAATCAATTAAATAAAACTTCCATTTGTTCTAAGTAGTTTCATTTGTTCGAAACAAATAGGGGAAGCAGAGCATGTTCAGCAGTAAATATTTCTTCAGTTGTATTAACTTTGTAAGCAATCTCTAACATAATATCTGGAGTTAGTGCGCCACAAGCCACGGTAGGTTGAAGACTACTGTTCTGCACTAACATAACGAAACATCATAAACTTCACATGTATATCATCTCGTGTGTTTTCGTACTCACCCGCTTTTTGCTTTAGAGAATACTTTTCTAGTCAATGAACAAAAGTACTTTTCGACTTCTCTAAGCGGTCTTCTATGAATAAGCTCCCCAAAAAAGTTTACGAGCTCTCTGATACAGACCTCACAGTGCGTTTTTCAGAGTTCCTCAGCGCTCATTAATAGGTAAAACACAAATATTAGTGAGCCTACGGTTTTTCTCTTCCAAGTATTAATGCTCTACTCGTAGAGATATGAGCCAGAACCACGCTTGCAAAATAAAAACATTCTCAAACTGAGATTTTACGTTTATTTCAAGGTGTACGAATTACTCTACTCTACAAGAAAAAATGATGTCGAGTAACAACAAAAATAAAAAAGAAATGATTTAAATCGGTCATACTCAACCTGTGGCCCACGGGCCACATGCGGCCCGCCAAGCTTTTTTGTGCGGCCCTCAACACATTTATTATCAGGTACATGATTTACAAAATCTGGCATTCTATATTTCGTATATCTTTAGATTAATTTCGACTTTGACTTACAGACATGGAAACCCGAAGAGGATGCTCAATGTCGTGTGAACATCAAATCTGGTATAAGAGTGTTGCTACTGCACACGTCAGATTTATTCCCAAAATACAAACATTTGACAGACAAATATGCGCGCAAATAATTTTGCTTATGGTAACACATAAATTTTTATCAGCTCCAAATCGTCACAGTCACAGTGTTGCAGCTTTATTACAAGTAAACATTACGCGGAGTGTTATATTGAAAAAATATAACATTCTTCGTCATTATACTACGAAGGACAAAACATTTAGTGATACCTTTCCTCGTGGCTCTTTAATAAGACGTGAAAAGTTAATATTCTTCAAGACGTCCTTACAACATCAACAAAATATTATATCAATGGCGGTATCACATGACACAGTAGTGACAACAGTGTCAAACGAAATTTGTTACATACTTGGTAAATATATGAAACCATTTACCGACGCAGAGGTTGTGAAAGAATGTTTCCTCAATACTATCAGTACATTCCTGGAAAACAATGATACTAATATTAAACTAGTAAAGGTGAAACCTTCGGCCAGGCCGAAAGTCACATACCCTACACTGCACTGAAAGTGCTTTTTAAATAAATGTTAAAAAAATGATGAGGAGGTTGAATAACTCGAAAATAATGTAAAAAGGTTCAAAAATGTTGGAAAGTGTTGGAAAAAACTGAAAATGTCAAAAGAATATGGGAAATGTTGAAAAAAATAGAATATAAATGAAAAACACGAAATATGTCACGCCCACTCCTACAATTCCGCCCACTTTTGTTTCAATAAATGATATTCGTGATTAACATGATCAAACCAAATTTTAGCACAATAGCTTGTATAGTTTGCGATATGTGCCGTAATTATTCCTAAAATTTAGGGCGGTGACAGACCCACTGGTGCAATCCACTCCGATTTTGATTCAGAAATAGCCTTCCATAAGCAAACCTCTTACACCAAATTTCAGTATGATTGCTCATATATTTCGATAGTTATGCCACTTAAGGTATTTCAATTGTATGAGAGGTGCCACGCCCACTGTTGCTATTTTAAAAGCTTTTGATTCATATGTACCTAATACCCAGTAAACCACTTACATCAAATTTCAGATCAATTGGTCCAATAGTTCACTTAAAATAGCACTTATAACTTTATGTTAATGAAGGAGCTGCCACCCCCACTGATGCAATCTTGTCAAGTTTCATTGAATTTCAAAGCTTATAGTAACCAACACCTCTACACAAAATTATGTGAAGATTACTCTCATAGCACACTATCTATAGCATTAAACGTATTTTGTTCATATGGGAGGTGCCACACCCACTGGCACTATTGTGGCAAAATTTTGCAAGAAGACACCTTTTAGCGAGTATATCTGCCATATTAAAATTCATAGCGATTGCGTTGTTAGTTCTCTTTTTATAACGTTTATAAACATTGTAGGCTGTGCCACGCCCTTCAACGAAATTTTCCAGAATATTAACGAAACTTGTATTGATGACTACTTTTAGTGGTATCATCCCTAAAATTTTTATGAAAATCTTATGTGCCAATTTGGAAATATACGAAATCCAAATTTTCAATTGCTAAAAAGTGCCACGCCCATCGGCGGTGAACCGATTTCGCCCATTTTTATATGCTAGCAGCTTGCAAGAAAGTTTGACCTGTGTGCTAAATTTCATTCAATTTGCTTGCTTAGTTCTCTTGTAAACCTGATTTCAACAGACAGACAGACAGACAGACGGACAGACAGACAGACAGACAGACGGACATAGCTATATCGACTCAGGTGGTGACGCTGATCAAGAATATACATACTTTTCCATACCTGCCACGCCCCCTTCTATGCGTTACAAACGGAATGACAAAGTGAATATACCCTCCGTATAGGGTATAAAAATTGGTTTTCGTATGCACGGATGCCCTTCAATGATCGGATCCGAAAAAGGATTTGTTGCTTTATTGAAAGAGAAATATAATTTAACAAATCTCTTATTTTTCCACTGTATCATACACCAAGAGAACTTATCAGCACGTATCTCCATTGCCGAAATAGACGCCGTGATGAAGACTGCAATAAGTATAGTTAATTATATTAGAGCCCAAGAACTGAACCACAGGAAGTTTACAAGTCTTTTGGAAGAATTTAACAGTAACTATAGTGACATTCTTTTCCATACCTCGGTGAGATGGCTAAGCCGAGGTAAAGTTCTGGAACGGTTTTATTCTTTGAGGCATGAAATTATTTTATTTTTACAACAAAATAATGAAAATTACAGCTAACTTAATAATGACGAATGGTGGTGTCTTTTTAGCTTATCTGTGTGATATTACAGAAAAACTTAATGAACTCAATCGTGGTCTACATGGCGAAAATAAAATCATTTCGCAGATGGCGAATAAAGCGTTTGCTTTTGAAGAGAAATTGAACATCTACCACGAAGAAATAGAGAACCAAGTATTGCATAACTTTCCAACTGTTATAAAAGCTAAACAAGATGGTATATAGTACATGTTTCTGAAGAAAACTTTAAGATATTTTTATATTATTTAGCTGCCTTAGCTAAGGAATTTAAGAGCAGATTTCAGGACTTACGTTGCATCAAGAATTGTTTGTTACTTATAGGAAATCCCTGGCACCTAGAAACAGCAACTTTAACACATTTAGCTGCATTGGAATATGATTATGCAGTGCTTTTTGATGAATTTATCGAATTTAAGAACGATACTAATCTGAAAGCTATTTTTGAAGAAAAAAGAACGGGGAAGGAGTACATCCCTTTTTGGGAATTAGTTACTGAAAAATACAAGACTGTAAAAAATTGTGCCTGCCTGCTCGTCACATTGTTTGTATTAACATATCTTTGTGAGTCATCATATTCCAAAATGAAATATGCAAAAAACGTTTACAGGAATCGGCTTACTGATTCTCACCTTGATGACGTATTGAGGGTAGCATGCAGTAATTATAAACACGATTTGTCTGAATTTGTTGAAAATTTATCCCAATGTCAAAAATTACACTAATTTCAAAATAATCGCTTGGATACCTGTTATTTTTGAGTTTTATTTTTTTCACTATTGTAATTTTTAACGAACCGTATGCTGATAAGTGATATGTACTATTGTTATTCTGTTTTGGTTACATATTTATAAATCTCAAATGGTTTTCCAAAAAAACGGGGGTGGTGGGTTTTATGATATTTTTTGTCATACCAGTATAGTGTTGCGGCCCGCGTAGCTTTACAAATATATGTATGTGGCCCGAAGAAAAAAAAGGTTGAGTATCATTGATTTAGAGGGTTTGGAGGCCGCTAAATTCGAAATATTTACTATTCCATTTTTTCGCTCATCAATAATAATTCTTTTATTTTTCAGGAAATTTTCTTACATAAACACTTTTATTGAATAAATAAAACTTTTATTGAAAAAATATCACAGATGTTATAAGTATTTTTTTTAATGAAACTTTTGGAGAAACTATTTGAAATTCAATTGTATAATGATATTGTAAGTCTCAGAAGAAAAATGGACTAAAAAAAAACTCTTAGGCAGACATGGCTCATTTGACAGACAGCTACATTGAATGATATGGAAACTGAAAACTAACTGTAGCTACTAACTCTGTAGCCTAGTGGTGGTTTGCATTTTTATGATTGTGCTGTTGGAGCCCGACTGCATGCAAATAAATCATTTTCTAACACTTATGCCTCGGATCATGTGAATTTAGACATATGTATACATAATTATTATAAAATATCTGTGTATAGGCACAGATGTTCTGAGAGGGTATGTTGAAAAAATGCAAAAATGAAAAAGAAACAAGCATAACTTTTTTTTATTTTCATCATTAATTCTATAGTTACAAAATGTAACCTGGATTAAATATCAGCATATGGAGGTAACTCCGGCAAGAAATTAGTACGTTTCATCCCTTCTACAGCCTAAGTCTTATTTAGTTTTTCTTTCGAGTTACTTTGCAAAAACCTTTTTCCAGCCTTAATAGGTTCTCTGAATTCTGTCAACAAGCCGTGATTTGAAACTGTTTAGAATTTCATACCTCAACCCAATCGGTTGGCCTTCTTTGATCAATTTACATTGATATGCAAATTTTCGATTCATTAGACCAGAACAAAGGAAAACAAACAATAATTAAAACCTATGAATATAGAATTGCATCCATTAGTTTTTGTGCTCTTGTTTTCTGATAGTTCATTTGTCTACCATTAGCCAGAAAGTTAAAATCTTTAATTCAAACTTAATTTTTTTGCATAATTTGTGACACTAAAACATTAACTTTATATGAGGAATAAGTTATTTTAAAACAACACTCAGTCCAGTCCGTTCCTTTAAAAATTGGTAGTCATAATTGGGGATTAATTTCGTGTTATAAAAGCTCATCGGCAGTTAACGAAGAGCTCAGAAGTGATTCAAGTATGAAGCTGCAAGTTATAGTGATTCTATGTTGTAAGTTTGTTTTTTGCTATTACAAAGATATTTTTGTGTGTAAAACGGAGCAATTTTTCATTTCAGTTTGTGTTTTCGGTGTCTTCTCTGCCGAAAAAGACTTGAAAAAGAATGCCAAAGGAAATGTACGTGTAGTAGGCGTTTCAGCTCCAGCTCCCGCACCAGCTCCACCTACTAAAGTTATATACAAACCATACCCAGCCCCATATTATCCACCACAGCAGCCATTACCTTTCCCTCCACCTCATCAGCACCCTCCTTTCCCACCACCACTGCCTCCACTTCCTCTACCATATCCATATCCACCCCAACCAAACCATCATTCGGATCATCACCATCATTCGGATCACCATCATTCGGATCACCATCATTCGGATCATCACCATCACCCACCACCACCTCCGCCACCTCCACCACCTCCCCCATATCATCAACATTGCAAATGTCCTCCAGGTCCACCAGGTTTTCCTGGGATACCAGGAACACAGGGGATGACGGGTGCTCCAGGTACAAATGGCAAACCAGGTCGTCCAGGACTTCCTGGTGACAAGGGTGATGTTGGTTCACAAGGGCCTATAGGTCCTCAAGGTATTCAAGGCATTCAGGGTCCAGAAGGAGATAAAGGTGATGATGGCGACACTGGAGCAGTAGGTCCAAGGGGAGGAACTGGTTTCCCTGGTGCTCTAGGACCTGTAGGACGTCCTGGACCAAATGGACCATTGGGACCTTTAGGCCCACAAGGTTCAGTTGGTGCAGCTGGTCGTACCGGTCCATCCGGACAAAATGGCTTACCAGGTGGAAGTGGACCAGCTGGTCCACCGGGTGCTCCTGGAGCAGTTGTTGGCGGTGGCGGCAGTAGTGGAGGTGGAGGAGGAGGAGGAGGAGGTGGTGGTGGCGGCGGCGGAGGTAATGGAAACGGTGGTGGCAATGGAAATGGTGGATATGGTAGCGGTGGTCATCATCATCATCACTATCAAAAAGGGCCATCTCATAATAAAGGCCCTAAATATCCACAACCAATTATACTTTCACCTCCTCCGCTTCCACAACTGCCCCCTATTCAACTGCCAGCAATTCCACAACATCCTCCTCCAATGGTTATTCCAGTACCAATACGAAATAACCTTCAAAAGAAATATAAGATACGCATTAAAAGAGTAACTTTAACAAAAACTGTAGCACTTGTGACATCTCTTGTACCTGAAGCGAGGCATCAGGCATCGCAAGTGGAAGCTACAGCAACGGAAACAGTCGCGGAAAGCTTACCCGAAACACCAAATGTTGAATCATCAAGTGTTGAATCATCAAACGTTGAATCATCAAGTGTTGAAGAAGTAGATGAACATCCGATTGTCACTTCTACAATTACGGAGACGGTCATACTTACATCAACCGTAGCTACACCAGCTATAGATACTATTTCGGCGACATCTATCGTAACTTCAGCAATTGAAGAAACGAATTTAGAAACAGCAACTGTTCCCTCAACAGTTGTAGAAATTGCTTCAGAAACAACAGCTATTCCTGAACCTGATGTAGAAACATCACAGGAAGAAACAGCGGAAGAAGAAACAGTGGAAAAAGAAACCGGTGTTGAAGGAGAAACGGAAGAAGAAACACCCGTTGATGAACCAGTTGACGCTTCCGAAACACAACCACCAATTGAAAATACTGATACAGAAAGTACAGTTTCGAACGTGGAGAATCCAGCAAATCCAAGTTGGACTTTACCCGCTGCTTTGAATCCAGCTAACTGGAACTGGGGTTGGACGCCACCTACAGGTTGGGTACCTCCACCAGATTGGATACCTCCAGCTGGTTGGATACCGCCAGCCGAATGGGTACCTCCCCAAGAATGGACACCACCAGCTAACACAGATTCTGAAAATGTAAGCAATAATGTTGATGAAAACAGTGATGATAGCAACTTAGAAACAGAAAACGCTAACAACGAGAATAGTGGCAATGAAGAAACAAATGTTGAAGAGAATGAAGCTGCAAGCCCAACTGATGTTAAAAGAAATTTATCTGATAGGGATACAAGCAGGAGAAAAAGTAGCGTAGGAAATACGAGCTATAGATATTTTAAGACATCTGAAGAAAACTTTGATGATGAAGCTGATGGGAAAACAAAAGTAAAAAAACCGCTGATCAGAATAGTACGGACTCAAAGAAATCCATTTATTGATTATTTAGACTATGTATATATTAATTGAAATAAGTTTAAAATAAGAAAAAGAAAAAAATGACTGAATTTGCATAATAGTTAGTTATTTGTTGTCTGTACATTATGTTGTATGATATGTTTCATTATAGTTGAGAAAATGTTAGTGTTCCTGATGCAAAATAAAAAAATTTCAAACTATGCAAAACCGTAAAAACATATAAGGTCTGCGCCTAATCCGACCTTGCAGAGGCTTATCATCTATATGACATCTTCTTTAATTTCGCAAGTAAATTGCATCGCACTGCTCAGCCATAAACGCAGCATTAGGCTCTTGAACCTAACAAAGATGACAAGAGAAAACTTAAATATTTATTTTATTTCATTTACCTCTCATTCGTCTCGTATTTTGAGCATGTAGGTCAAAAGTGTTAGCTTTTTTCTTAATTTGAACTTCGATTTAATCATATGATTATAAACAACAATGGTCGGTCTCCTTGGTAATGGGACATAAAACAATTATTGTTGCCAATTTCCACGCGGAAATATTTCTTTCTTGAAAGTCATATTCGTTGGCAAACTGCGATTCTGAAATAACGCTAGCAATGGATACGCCACACGAATGGGTAAAACGCTAGGGAAACTTTTCGATCAGGGCTTTGGTGGAGTCCGTCGGGAGATAGATGCAAAAAAAGACCTGAAATCGTGGCGTTGAATGATAGAAAGCTATATGTAAAAAAATCGTAATAAACTGGCACATCACAAAACAAAGATTAAGGATCGATATATCTATAGTATGTACTTACATATTCAATAAGATCTCTATTCATATCCACAGAATGCTCGTATGATAACATGTATATGTAGTACATAGAAATATTAGCCATCAGATTTAAGTCTTTTTTGGATGTTCAGTTTTATTTCATTGATTGTAATTTTTAGTGATTTTAATGAATTTTATTAAAAAATGGACTCATCCAAAACGAAGTTGATTTCTAAGGTTCCGAATAAAAAAATTAAAGCGAAACACCAATACTTTTTCATTTATTTCGCTTTTATATTTTTATAATTTTTTCATAATAAGCAGGTTCATCTGATAAAAAATTAAGCTAGGTGTCTTCGGATTCCCCACCGTAATCTTCCGCTGGGTTTTCAGCATCAGCGTTATTTTGTAAATCTGTTGGTTCGGGTTCGCTTGATTCCATGGAGCTACTTTCATCTTTTATAACTTCATCAGCATCAGAGACTGGTGCAGAAGACCATTCTTGCTGCCCGGGATGCCAGGTGTCATCATCCCTAGGGATAGAATTATCATTGCCACGATGGCGGTCGATATCATCGTCGTAATGATGATGATGGATGTCATTACCGTTATTATGATGGTCATGACCTTTATTATAACCCTTGCTATAACCTTTGTGATGACCTTTTTGTGGTATTGGAATTGGGATAAATATTGGCGGTGGAGGCGATTCTGATTTATGATGGTGATGATGCTTATGCTTATGACCATGGTCATGTCCTTGCCAATGACCATGATCACTATGACCTGGTGGACCAACTGGACCCGGATGACCGGGAGGACCATGATTTCCAGGTGCTCCTGGCTGTCCTCCATGACCTGATTGACCTGGTGAGCCTACTGGGCCCGGTTGTCCTGGCTGACCAGGAAAACCAGTGTATCCCTTTTTACCTGGTGGACCTGGACTACCGGTATCGCCTTTAGAACCTGGAGGGCCCGGCTTACCAGGATATCCAGGAGATCCTGGTGCACCTGCAGGGCCACCTGGCCCTTCCTCACCAGGACGACCTGAATGACCAGGTGGACCGGGAGGTCCTGGAGGTCCTGGTGGACAATAGCATTGTGGTTGATGATAATAATATGGTGGTCGCTTACGTGGTGGCTGACTGGGTTGAGTTGAACCAGGTAAACTGAGCGAACGGCTGGATTGCTTATCTGCATGTCCAACTTTTGCAGATAAGATGCCAAACAAACAGCCTAAAATAAAAAATTGTTTTATAAATATGGCAAATATTTTGCTTAAGCTACAAATGACTTAGCATACAGCTGAGTATAGCTATGATTTCTTGTTTCATGCTGAAATGATTTCTTTACTGTCGGCTAAATATCAGTTTGGGATGCTTTTATATAAAATCATCGAAAGTTAGTACAATAAATGAAATGGAATAAATTCAAAAACACAATGCATTCGTTCTCTTTCGTCGAAGAGCTACTGTCTTATATTTAGTAACAATATCAATGTATTATCTACTTACCATTAATATGCTAAGTTTTACACATAATTTGCATATTATCTTATGTACATGTATATATGAATATATGTACATATGTACGAAATGTATGATCAACAAATTTATATTCTCTATTATTATTGTAAAGAATAGACATGTTAATGTTTAGATACGTGTAAGGCTTCCTGACCTGAGTTGCAAGTTTTCCGAGACTGAAATTTTTTAACAACTATTTATGAAAACATAGTGCTGTTCCAGAATAACATGTATAAATTGTATTGCAAAATATATATTCTTCTACATATTTGTTATAAGCAAATTGAACTTTAAAAGATTTTTTTTCAGAAACTTATTTTGACTAAACTATGGAGCTTGAGGTTATTATTTTGATAAAATTTTGTTGTTAAGAAAAATATTTTATTAATTGCTTATAACAAATAAACAAATAAATGTTTTGCAATAAAATTATACAGCGCGTTACTCTCGAAAAGAACTATGCACATCGGTCATTCCATAAATAGCTGCATACTGTTTTGACTTTTTTCTCCGATATTTTTGATTTTTATAAATTAATTAGTGCTTATCTAAAGAAGAATTCTTAATATATTTAAATTTAAAAATGTATTTTCAAAAAATATATTAGTATTTTAAAATTTGAATCAAAAAATTTTTTGAAATCGCTTTATGAGCTCAAGATCTTTTGATGATGAAACTGTTTAGTAGGAAAATACGCTTATTATTGCGCTTATACAACAAAGAGTCGAGTGGACCCGGTCTTAGGGGGTCCCCAAATGAAAGGTTGTTGGGTCGTTATAAGGATAATTATTATGAATCTTCCATTTTACGTAAAATGCTTGATATCAGTTATATGTAGGTTGGGATTTGATGGAACAAGAGATTAATTCTTTCAATATGTTCAAGTTTATTATAAAATTTTCATAAATGCATCCCTAAATATGGAATGAATCTTGAACTGGCTGGAAAACACGTGAGCAAGTCCAAGAAAGTTTCAAACGTGTGAAAAACTTTGTAAAAATTAATTTTTATTGTGGCTAAAAACTTTTTATTTAAGTTTCTTAATGATTTCTTCTGGTTGAAATTTGTATGCGCAACGTTATTCATTGTTATTCGAATCTCTAAAAATTTTTCAATTTTTTCAACATTTTTCGAGTTCTTTAACATATTCCGAATCTTGAGTTCCTCAGTTTTCAACTTTTTACAAAATATTCAATTCTTGCAATATTTTTCGATTTGTGGCGTACAGTTGCAAAACCGGCCAAGTCATTTTTTCATACTTTTGGAGAAACAACGAAGAAAGTTTAAATTAAACAATTAAAACGTATTTCCCACATAATAGCTAAAAAAATTTCATACTCAAAACACGTCGGATCAGACTTTTCAAGCTTCATCTGCGTATGTTTTTGAGAAAACAATTTTGGACTTGGCGGGTTATGATCCATTGAACATGGACTTGGCTGCTATTGACGCAGTAATCAACAACCTTTGTTTGAAAAAAAGTGGAGTTGAGCGGTTTTGATGTCAATGTACTGGACTTGAATGTACTGGTTTTAAAAGTAAGTTCATGGACTCGGCCGGTTTTGAAATTTATGCGTCAAAAAAAAATTTCAAAATTTAATTTTTTTTGGACTTGCCCAGTTTTGTAACTGAATGCCTCAGTTTTTCAACATATTTTTAATAGCAGGCCACAAGTGCATGCGCTCATGTGCTTTTATTTTAATGCATGTGAAAAAAATTTCTTAGATGAACCCTACAAGTACCTACTGGACATTGAGGTAAACAAAACAGGTTAGTTATGTAAGATTAAAGAATTCATGACTAAATTTTTTGCTTGAAAATATGCGGCAGATTGCCATTGGATTACATTTCCTTTCCTAATATACTGTGTCCAAAAAATAAGGTGACTTTGTATTTATTTTGAAAATTCTTCATTTATTCTTCCAAATCAATTTCATCCCCTTCAAAGTAGTCCCCGCCCAATGCAATGCACTTATGCCAACGGATTTTCCAAACTTCGAAACATTGGTTGTAGTCACTTTCCGGGATGGCCTTCAGTTCCATCTTCGCTGCGGCTTGAATCTCCTTTATCGTATCAAAACGGTGTCCCCGGAGCGGTCTTTTGAGCCTGCTGAACAGCCAGAAGTCGCACGGCGCCAGATCAGGTGAATACGGTGGTTGCGGAACGATATGGGTTGAGTTTTTGACGAAATGATCACGAATTACGTGTGCACTATGGGATGGTGCATTATCGTGGTGTAAAAACCATGAATTGTCTTTCCACAATTCCGGCCTTTTTAGACGAAAAATTTTGGAAAATCCAAAGTATGTACTCGTAAATTTAATGATGTGCTTCCCATGACGTATTTCTGTTCCTCACGACAACGATCAGTGAGTGATTCTCATAATTTCGAAATAACAAGAAACCATCACTTTCGCCTATTATTTTAAGTGATTTTTTCCATCTAATAACGGTTTTCATTTCGATTTCTAGATATTAATTCACCAAAATATTTCATTGTTGCGATAACAACTGGGCGAAGACAAAAAAAAAATTCTTCAGATAAATTGATTGATTCGAACCACTTTCCACCAACATCTATTGACAAAGATTAGTCAAATTAAAATATCTCTTAATAATTATGATAATAAGATGAGTTGAGTTAAAGGTATTTTGATTTATAGAAATTGCGTGGCAATTCATTAAAATGATTCTCGCAAACATTTGTTTTTACTATGGAAATTTAAATATTAACGCTACCACATATTCACCGAAATTTTGTTCAATAGAAATACGTTTCGTATATTTACAGAAAAAAGTCTAACAATGAGAAATAAATAAATGATTTTTTTACTAGCAAGATGAGTGTGAATACCTCACTCAAATTAAAAATTATGCCATATTTACAATTCGGCAGATTATGTCTATTGACCCAAAATTATTAGCAAGGGTCATTGTTTGGAAAAGACTGCAACTCTACAGTATCTGCTGAGTTTTGCAAGAATAAAAATCAAATTGGTTCGAGTATAAAAGAGAAAACTTCAGTTTGACAGCATGCAGAGAATATGCAGAAATCAGAATGAACACACCGGTCATCTTCGCTGGCAAGTATAATAAATATTACTATTTTTCTATTTTTATTCAAAGTCTAATAACATAAACAATTTACTGTACTTTTAGCTACCCTATTGGGTGTAATGACATTGAAATTCGTAGTTTCAGATAAAGCAACTGCTCGAATTTTCGGCTTGGAAACTAATAAGCCTTCAGCTCAACAACAACCGGTGGATTGGGATGAATATGAACCTCCTTACCACTATCCAGCACCACCAAAACCATATTATCACCATCCAGCACCACCAATGCCACATGTACCAGCTACTTCACATTGTGTTTGTCCTCCTGGTCCACCCGGACCTCCAGGGCAAACTGGTTATCCTGGGGAAAAAGGTGATACTGGCGCGCCAGGAAGGCCTGGTAGTCCAGGCTATCCAGGTATGGCCGGCGAAAAAGGCAGTAAAGGTGATCATGGCTGGCCGGGACCAAAGGGTCATCATGGAGCCCCTGGCCACCCGGGCCATCCGGGAAAACCAGGTCGTCCAGGAAAAGGATACAACAATCATTATCCACAATTACATTCTCATTCACCATATTCAAATTGGCCACCATTTTTTCCATTTCCTAATGGTACATACCCCTGGTTTCCTTATAATGGGAGTTATCCTTGGTTTCCATATTCCCCAAATACGCCAAGAAAAGAAAGTGATCATCATAACCATCCGTCTAGCATACATATTGAAGCATCTAAGTCCATTGAAGAAGCTGACGAGAGCTCATCTGAGCAACAGGAGGAAAGACGTGATGGTTCGTTGAAAGACATATCGAAAGAATTAGAAAATGCAGATTCTAGTGAATCCAATGATTTCGAAAGCAGTGAAAATATTGCTATTAGGAAAAGTAATCGGCAAGAAAATGACTCAAAACTTTCAATAGATTCATATGAATCAAGTGATTCTGAAATATTGGATCAAAATGAAAGTCAAGAAGAACAGGACGAAGGTAAGTAATGAAAAAATTACAAAGTTGGGTATAAAAAGTTTGCTGAAAAATGTTTTAAGTTCAATCTCTTTATGTAACTATCGCTTTATAGAAATATTAGTTTAGTTAAATGATTTGAAAATGGGAAATCAAAACATGAGTCTTTAAATGCAACCAATTTTCACGGTAAACTTAGGAACGTTTGATATTTACAGTCTGTACTTAAGTCGTTTTGTAGCAAAACTGCGTGAACGTAAGTAATTTTGAAAGAATTCAGTTTTGTTGCTTATTATTCTGCGTTCACAAGACAAAACAACATAAGTCAATCTATGAACAGAAACGAAACGTATTATGTATAGGTAATGGACTATTTTGTCTCGACTATTTGCTCTCGCAATCTTTAAGCTTTTTATGTAAAGAATTATATACGCAACATCTTGCACCTCAAAATTTTGTTTTTAGGTAAATTTTGCAAGTTAAAAATGGCTATTTTGGAAAATGTTTTGCCATTGTGAGAAATTACCAAAAAAGTCTTAGAAGTGATTATTTTGCGCATTCTAATTCAACGTTTGCGGTTGGATGACCAGTCATTTTGCGATGGAGTAAATGAAAATTTGTGTATTTTCGGCAGAGTTGCAATTGATCAACTATCCCTTAGTAAATATATCTTTAAAGAATAATTTTTTGTTTGAACAGATTTGCCTGAAGCTGAAAGTGTTCGACAGAAAGTAAAACCAACATCATCGGTAAACTGGACACCTCCGAAAAATTGGATGCCTCCAGAAGACTGGGTACCACCAGCAAATTGGGTACCAACAAATAAAATGACTTCAACAATAAAATCAAAACTCACAAGTACAAATAAAAAGAAGCGAAAAAATTAAAAAATATGGTTGTTTTTATTGTAAATATGGCCCATATACATAAAAGTTTAGTACAAAACAAATTATTAATAATTAGCTGAATGTGTCCGATTGCACCTCTCTCCACTTAGTAAGGTCCACTTGTGGTATTTCGTGGCAGTTTCGTAGAGTGTTTCTGAAATTGATTAGTTAGAGACAATTATCATGGGAGGTAGAAGTTAAGTTAGTTTTTGAAAGATTACGCCGTTTTAAATATCATAATTTTCTTTTTTTACAAACAAGTAATTTTGTGTTAATAATAAGCTTTCTAAACAATTTATTACATTATGTTTATAGTCCTAACTGATGATACGGATATTTCAAACCCTAGACTTGACAGTGTGAACAGGGCTCTTTAATTGCTCTTTAATTCCTTGAAGTTACTGAATACTTGCTCCGGATAATGTTTTATTTCACAATTAGATTAATATTGGATTAGTTCGAGAAACGGTTCAATTTCTTTAGAGTTTTTTTAGATAATGTTGACGATCTCAACAAAGTTGTTCAGCACAAAATTTCATTAAAAAAAACTATAAACTGATCTCGTTAATTCGTTAATCGATACTCGTTACTTTTTTATGTGCATTTTGTTTTTGTAAAATTATCAGACTAACTAACGAGTAACAAAATAACTAGCTGGCATGCCTGATAGTTCTCTGTTAGTGTGCAACTAACTGGCCTATCACCTATTCAAATTTTGTTTTTCGTTTTATTTCGTTGCGATAAAAAAAAGTTCCGCGTACATAAGAAATTAAAATAGGGGTCGGCGCGCATAGCACAATTGTGCAATCAAATATTACACATTTTCTTATGCTCTTTCATTTAGTTGTCGAAAAGCCATTGACAAAGCAACATCATCAAGTAGAGAATTTCTTGTACAGTTATGGCAAATGATACGAGTTTTATGATTCAAAATGCTTTTGACGATATGCAATGTTTATTTGTAATATGTCGTTAAAGGTTGTAATAAATTTTCCAGGAAAAGACATTAAGAAACTTTTCATTATAAATTTAATGGATTTTATAGGGTTGGAGAGGGATAAACTTTTTATAGAAAAAAGAAAAGTATTTTTAGACAAAATAAAGCTATGGGTAGCTGTGACTGATGGTGATAGTAGTGTTGAAAATATCATATTTAGTTAGCATAGAAATTGCAAAGCACGGTGGACCATTTTTGAATGGGTTATTTTTAAAAAACTGTAACCAAATTTTTTATCTAAATAATATGTGTCCCAATTGAATGAATGAATTGAATTTTGATGTAGCAATTTGAAATTGCATGGATTTAGTTTTTTTGTTAAGTTTAAAGATAACAGCGCTACCACCGTGTTCGATGTTGCTTTGCTTATGATTTTTCAACAACTCTAAACGTCTTTTCTAATCTTTTTTAATTTCCACTTTCTGCCGCATCATTTCAATAAAATCAATATTTGGTTACAAATTTCTTGCGGTGCAGCCTCTCTCCTCTCACCAAACGCTCTCACTTTAATTTTTGCCGACCCCTGAATTAAAAACACAATATCAGCAGTAACTGTCAAGAAACAAGGCAAGAACATAGTCTTCACAGTTAAAAGCTTTACAAGAATTACTAGCTAACGTGGTTGGTGTGAATACCACTAATATCTAATAAAAAGTATTGCATTATGGTACAGTGAGTTGCTCAAATTATGTACAAACCTTGATGTCGGAGATACAAAAGCGTCAAGTTGTATGTAACGTAAATAATCGCCATTATTGCAAAGAAGTCCAGATAAACTTGCTTTACGAATTTCGGCCAATTGTTCTATGAATATTTTCTGTATAAAATTATTGTCTACAACTAATATGTGGCAATGTTTACCTCTATTAAATCCACTGAGCAAATCTTCACGCTCAAAAAAGAATCGATCTGCAACACGAGTCTTAAGAAACTGTCTACCTACTATGCATTGAAATGTTGGTCCAAATAGCGAGCCGGGTGTATGTGCTTCATAAGATCCGCCAATGCTTAAGTCTACATCATGCGGTGAGTCATATGTTTTTTTTAATGCTTCAATTTTCTAGAAAACCAATTAATTGTGCATAAGATAACTTGTTTCTTAATAAAAACAAAATTATTACATCTCTCGGAATCTCTTGCGCAAAATCAGACCAGTACTTGGCACGCCGCAAACCGCAGAATTCTCGAAAATCATTGTATGGTGGTGTACCAAAATCACGTCCTCTTTGTATGTCAAGGGACTTCAGATCACTTCCGACTTCATCATTGGCCTTACGATTGAAATAGTGCTTCAACTGTTTAATAGAAATTTATCTTATTTATAATTTTAAAGTTGGTTATCGTATTAAAATGAATTTTAAATTTAAGTTTACAGAATTTAAATAATGCTTGAGGTGAGTATAAAGGCTAATTTGTTATATAAATTTTCCATACCTCTACATCAACGTTACTGTCGGATTTTTTTTGTTCTTGCGTTACTAAGCCACGCATCATTGCATCAAAATTGCTATCACGTTCAACAAGATTCATTGTTTCAGCACGACCAGAATAGTCGCTTAATCTGAGAGTTTCATTAGAGTCACGTCTCGGTGAAACTAATCTGCAATAAAAAAAACCAATAGCTATAAAAAGTACCAGAAATAAGTTCCTAATTACAGTATAATACGTACGAAAACCAGCCTGGAACTTGTTGATGACAATAGCGCATAGCAACAGCTGCATATTCTGCATAAGGTGCTGCATTAACACGATCATTGTAGTCTCGAACATATTCGTCATCATACACATTATAAATCAAGTTATTATCATAGGCATAGTTTGAGCCAATTAATAGATGTAGCCAATCGTAGTAGGTTATTTTTTGATATTGTCCAATGTTGATTTTACGCGCCTCTTGAAACATATGCTCATCGGACCAATGTGGATTCAATTGCCGTAGAGCTGTGGCAATTCGGTTGTGTTCTCGTAACAACACTGTATGTAATATAATAATTGTTGGTGTGAATTGATTACGCTTATCTGGGATAGAATAGCATTGATTTAAATTTGGACCACATTTTTCGGCATCCGCTACAGTTGGCAGTAGTGGCTTGCCATAGGGCGAACTGGTCTTAAGGAGGCCATATTGATACTGACGTATCTTTTTGCTTTCTTCCAAGGAGTTTCCGTAAATAGATGAAAGATCAAGATATCCATTAACCACAGAGATTTTTTCAGCATATGGTAAGCCAGACTTTGAACACTCAATGTCTAAGTCAGATACGCTACGTGCAGCATGCAAACATGATTTACCGGAACCAAGTGCTATTGGTCCATAAGGAGAAAGAGGAATGGGATAGCAACGTGGATTACTTACATCGGAGCAGCAGTCCTCTGTAAATATATTTAGTGTTTAGATTTTTTAAATATTGATGGCATATGTTGATGATGATATGTGGACTTTACTGCTACAGTGAATTTTTTCAATTCAGTTTATTGAAAAGTTTCAAATGTGCTGCATAAGATTTTTTCCTGACGCTGTTTTAGAAAATTTGTAATGCTATCCTATGAAAATTTAATATCTTTCAAAAATATCTAATGCTTATTTTTTTCAAATCTTTCTCAGAAAAATTCATTTACATAGAAGCTAAGAATATTATAGAATATGAAGATATACTCAGTGAAAAATTTAAGCGGTGTCACGCCTCGTTTAAGATCTTCATAAAATATTATTTTAGCCCCAGTATAGCGCACCACCAACCAACGATTTTTTCATTAATTATTTTTACTTAACAACTATTAAGCTTAAGGGAAGAACGGTTTGAAGTTTTCGATGCACTATTATTTAATGAACTTTTTCCTAGTCCGATTTTGATGCAAACATTTCTTTTTTCAGTGCATTTCGACTTCTATCGGTTTCAGCAACTTTTCCGACAACTTCAAAGTTATTTGACTTTTCCACCTCAACAATTTTTGATTTTTTCATAATTTTCGACATCGATATTGGGCTGAAGCATATATTACTAATTGTACTTACTTGGTGCACCTTTGACGCTCAATTGACTCAAGTCATGCACTACAATCTGACCCCATTGCATGCAGGCTAATGTACGAAATTCATCAGGTTTTGTTTCTTCACCATAAAGCGATAAGGATAATCTTCTTGCATTAGGTAGCGTCCTTCCGGTAGTCGAAAGTGATGGAGAATAAACACCATCACCATATTTTGGTGGTAAGAGTCGTGTGAATCTAAAATTGCATTTGAAGTAATATGTTAATTTGATATATGGGAAGTCTTATACAAACCTAGATTTTGCTATTCCATAACCAGGATATGCCAAATTATTACAGGATCCATCAAATGAACGATAATAGTAATTCTTAGTATCATTTGCACAATTTAGGGGTGCTATGGCACATTTTAAAATTGGCGTTGCAGGTACTTGTGGTCCAATTAATCTTCCAGAAAATGATGAAATTGGATCAATACGAATGTTATTCTTTAAACTACCACCGATATATGGCGATGGGGCTGTGGCTGATGTACTTTGTGTTAAAAAACGTTGTAACCATTTATTAATTGATTCACCAGAAGATCCAGGTGCTGGTACTGGTATAGGCTCAAGAGTTTTTAGTATCCTCTCTAACTCGATTTCTGTTGTACCAGATGATGAAGCAGAAATCAAAGTTGCAGACACATCACGATCGGCATCTTGCTTATAGCTCAGCTGAGCATACGGACTAAATAGGGATATTGAGATAAATAATTTAAAGTATTTTTTTTTAAATCACATCTACCATTGGCTGCACTCTATTAATTTATTGGTTTCTGAATATAATAATAATAATGCAAAACAGTTCAAAAATTTTAATAAAATCATTTTGATCAAAGTTTAACAAAAACTGCTGGCTACGCACTTTTGATACACTGCATTCTTTCTACAACTGATCGTTATTTATATAGTAAAGATAAGCTCTGGTGATAGTCTTCAAACAATTTAAATCGGAATTTAGTTTTTATGTTTTCTCACGTTTGAAACCGGAAGTATACATATGTACGTATGTCGGCATGCTGTGTTGTAGGCAAATAATTTTCTTTTAGTTCCGAAAAAGACGAATTGTAAATGAGTACTTTAAGAATGTTTACGATAGCTACATATATGTAAGCTCATTTGCTAATAAATACCTATTAAATGGTTCAGACATTCAGGGTTGGCAAGTTGAAAATGACGATCTTACGGTCTTCCAAAAAGCCAAAAATTTTCTTAAAAAGCCAAAATTTTGTTGGGAAAAAGTTGATGATCTTTTTTTAATGACCTCCGACGCGGCCTACGGCTTTGGTATACAATTAACGACCTGGACGCGTCAATAGCGACCACTTGACAACCCTGCATATATCACTAGTATTAATGACATTTTTTAATTTTTCCAGTCAAGACTGCAGCTAATATTTTTCGGCTCATAAATTTATTACGAAATAACCTTTAAATTGATTTAAAAAAATACTGACTATATCTACATATTAGAACAAGATTGTAACTCAGTCTCTATATACAGCGTTAGAAGCTTTAGTGCTACAATCTATGCTGGTGTTACACTGAGAAAAGAGTATGCTTTCCTCATTTAAATTTGTTTGGTTGATAGATTTAAAACATATTTATTACCAATGTGTATTGGTATCTAACTTGGCAGATATTACTATGTTCCGAGTTGGAAGTTAAAATTTGATGATGTTACTGAAATTTGATATTTGCATGAAATGATATGTTCCTAGTTAATTTCACTTCATTTCCATATGAACATCATATAATTCTTAACATATTTAAATAGATCACTATACTAAGAAAGCGATTTGTTTGAATTTAACAAATTATATTTGATGCGAGTATAGAGCAATTAAATATTAGATTGAGCTTTTTTTTTTTAGTTTCGTATGAGCCCAAAATTCATCAGAGATTTCTGAAAAAAATTAGTGTCCCGTTCAAGTCCTCTTTTTTTTAATTTTTAAGACTCTTTTCCTCCCCTACTGCGGACGCCTTTTTAAGACGACGCCATAGGTATTTATTATAAAGTACATGTATAAAATATAGATTTACTTACATGGTGATATTTTAAAATATAGGATTTTCCCAAAATCGAAGTTAAAATTTGCTGATTACTTTGCGATAAAACAACATTTCTTCCACCGAATGCATAGTTTGGTATTTATTAACAAAGGAATGTTTGACTGAAATATTCAGATTTAGTTTGATAATCAATACAAAATATATGAATGCGAAGCGGTTAAGCTAATATCAAATGTTTATTTCGCCAATACCATATATTTAATTTGTTTATTATTACCAAATATCGATACATACAACTAAATTACTTTCTCCGTGTAGGGATTTGATCGCTTATCTCTAATGTTTACTGTTATCTGAGTGAAGAGCACAACTTATTTTTATTTCCTCATAAAGTCTGTCTTGTACCTTACCCCGATTTAAGTTACCGGTGTGTTCCAGAAAATCTTAACTTTAAGTAAAACAACTTTGTTGAAGGCAAAGAAAATATCTTTTGTATGTTTAGCGAAAGTTTTTATTAAAAAATTATTTCAATAAAAAGAGAAGTGGAATAAAGGTTCAATACAGTAAAAATTTTTATATGAATGTTGTTTGATTGTTACGTCGCTTTTTCAGAAAGGCATTTCAAGCTTATCAACTTTTCAGAACAATATTTCTATCCGTGACATCATGTTTTTTCCTAAATGCACTTTCGTTCTGAAATTTTTTGAGCTAATTGATTTAAATTGGACTGTACAAAGCTTATAACGAAAGAAAAAGTTTTAAAATTTTCAGTATTATGCAAAATCTTAAGGACTTTAGCACATTGAATTCGAATCTGGCCGCATCGAATGTTGAGTTAACCCTTTGACTTTGAGTGCATTTAATAAAATAAAAATGTGATTTGATAGAGGCATACATGGGGGATTAATGCATAACTTTCAATTTTTCACTAAACATAAGTGATACCACTAAATCATTTTGAACTAGTTTAGTGGTAGTGCAAGATTTTTCAATTATAACTAAATTTTATTGATAATTGAAAAATTTCTACTACTACTAAAGTTTAGTAATCATTGAAAAATTGCTATCCTCATGTAAATTTCCATTATCATGGACAAAATTTCGATTACCAATTTAGTAATATTGTCAACTGGTATTCCCTTAGATACAATCTGTTACAGTCAGCCTCAGGGCTTTACCGAATTGAGCAAACAATTGCCCAACTAAAACAGAATTAGTACTTTTTGGAAACAAAGAAATATTCTGAACTTTATGTTATTTAACATAATACTACAAAAAACCCGACACACGAGCTCAGCGAGAGCACAAAATTCTTGGGCATAATGTACTTAACTGAAAAATATATATATATATGAGAGAGGAAATACAGGCTTATTCAGCCTTCTATCCATGTCATAAAAAACATTTTATTCAATTGGGTCTTGAGCCGAAATGTAAACACTGAATCACTCAGACAGATTACATTACACATTCCATAGATTTTGGAAGGAGTCGTACTGCGCGGCTTGCCACAATTTAACAATTCAGGACAATGAGTATTTCAAAGTATGTCTAAAACTGCGAGATAAACTGCAACTAAATGTATTGTATTTCAAGCAGAAACATTACCGATAGCTGAGGGGGCAGCTTTGATAACGTTAAGGGAAATATAGCCTGCCGATATAAGCAAATATATATATATATATATATATATAACTGGAATATATGTGTAGGAAATAGAAATATAAGATATGAGATAGTCAGCCTCTATCGTAGAGAGGCTGGATACCTTGGTCATAAAAATATTTGAGGCAATGAAAAGGTAGCCTGGACCATATTGATTCCAGCAATGTCACAATATTTAAGAATGTTTCAGACGAAAAGGTATTAGAGAGGATAAGTATACGAGTTAGATCGATTCATTACCGAACGATTAAAACTATTTAAGACAACCTAAAGATAATCTTAAGCGTAAGGCAACATGAAAGAAATAAGTAAATTTATAACGGGAGTTACAGCACAAAATGGTCATTGCAATCATTTGAAATAAATGTGGCTTGAGACGGATGAGCTTTGCGTATGGTGTGGGGGCTGTGAGTCTGAAGAGGATTGTCAGCAATACCTCTTGAGGAGCATAGCACTTGCATAAACAAGACTTAAAACATTTGACTATTTATTTTTTCAGAATATGTGCTAGAAACCTAAGATATAGAAAGGGATTCAAGTGGAACCACAACACGAGAAAAACACCACACAAACAAACAGTCAACTTGTTGCAAAATTTTGTTTTTTTTTTTAATATAAATACAACCACCAGTTGAATTGAACTATCAACAAAAACAACACTATGGCCCAATTTAAAATCGGATTACTAATGCAATTGACAGGTTTTATGTTAATTTGAAATATTATTGAAATTTTTGTGATATTTTTTTCTTTATGACTAGTTCGGCAACACTTTCTCATATGTCAAGCGTATGAACAACCCACTGAACACATCTAATTATTCATTTTCGGTTTCCTTGCTTTTCTGACAACATACCTTGTGTTTTTTTGACAATTGCGTATTTTACTCAATTCCTGCGCAAATCGAGTTTATATTTTATAAAGAGCAACATATTCGTCGCAGTTCTTGTGTCTTACTTTAATAAATAATTGTTTTGTGCTTTTACAGCAACCAACAAAATAATATTTAAAGTGATATGTCCTTCTAAAGGCAAAAACGTGTAATACAAACGAATATACAGTGGAATGGATGAAGGTATGCCGCTCGATTCTGATATTTCATAAAAAGAAGTTAGTTGGCAACGCTAACACATTCATATTCAGCCGTTCATTTGAGAACGGTGGTGGTATTAAAATATACCCGTTATGTTTTCGATTATTTTTCATTCAAATCGTCAAAAATCTTTTGGTGCAGAGAAAAATTTTAAAAAAATTCTTAAATTCAGAAAATATATAAAAAGAAAAATTATTTCATAAAATGCATCGAATACCATTACAACTGTCAACACCGAGTATATCCTGGGATCGGGAGTTGCCCGAATATATTCTTTTCGACTGGACGCTGAACAAACGGAATGTTGAGTAAGAATTTTAAGTTCAGAATTTCGGAAGACAAAATTTAATTAAAAGAATTTATTACAGCGAGACTGATAAATTCCTTATGATTCTTTATCACGAGACTGATGCATATTTCAAGTTCAATTTTAACCAGGCTGCTGATCAATTTCGGAATGTGACTGAATTAATACACAGCAAAGAACGACAGAATATTTTTAAGGTAGCAATTCAAAATAATTTTTTAGCACAGCAACGTTTCATACCTTTTACAATTGCTCAGACAATTCGTCGCCTGAATTCTCTTTAGCTCCATACCCATGAAAAAACGTATGCTTATGGAGTAAAAGAGAATTCAGGCAACGAACTGGGTCTTATCCACTTACATATTTTTAGTTCTCTGGTCGGCAAGATTGAGTTTCATATAAATCAAAAGCCAAACGAGATATTAAAAAATGTAAGCTGATATCAATGCATTTAAGATCCAATCGTCAAATTTTTGCCTATTTTAGCTTTTTAACGTTTGACGAAAAACCGGCATTTTGAAACTATACCAGATCGGTAATTAAAGATGATTTGTAGTTAGTATTTGTAGTAAGTATTTGTAAAAATTAGTACAAAAGAATACATAAGGACATAGCCATAACAATGCAAACTTCGGTATCAATTATGACGTCGATGACCAACAATGTTCACAGGTCGTACGACTTCAAATCCACAAAAATACACATGCGATTAATAAAGGGATGTTACCTGAAATAAATCATAATTATATCGATAATTTTTTGAACGTAAAAATGGTTGTCCCAGACTGTGCCATTTTTAGGTTGGTTACAGGCTGAGGTCTTTTAAACATTAATCTTAGGACATGTCATTTTTATACCAAACAACTTAGCTACACCAGTTTGTAGGCAAATTTGTGCAACGTTACCGCTATTGGTATATTACAAAATTTGATTTGAATTCATTTGATTTGTTTAAATTTGTGGAATACTAGGTAGAATAATTGAATAAACTTAAAATTAAATAACTATTATTACAAAGAAGTAAAATTAATTCTAATAAAGTTGATATTCCTCCAATATAACGCGTCTTCACAAAATTTATTTAAACAAGAAACGGTAACCTTAAAATGCCACCTTTTTTCCACAGAATTTATTAGTCAAATATGGTTTTTGGGGAACATATATTTTTTTTCTCTCAAGCTTCCTTCATGAGTAAACTTTTGAAACTATGATATTTTTTATTCATTCACAAATTGCTCAATATTGCAAGGTAAAATATTATTTCGTCCACCAACATGAGCTTGCAATTCGTCAAAATTTCAAATTCAGTTTTAGTAAATGCTTTAATCGATTATAGCAAAATATTCAAAATTAATATAGGGTACTATTTAGGTAAAATACTTAACATATTACGAAATTAATAATTCGCAGAGTTCCAGACTTTAGCAAAAGATCAATTGTTTTGCTCACGGTGGCCTCCGTTTGAACATTTTTTTTCTAATCTTGAATACTTCTATGTATATTGAAAACGTATTGCAAAAAGTATGATGCTTCGTTTAAT
Organism: Meiosimyza decipiens; assembly: GCA_963680825.1. Taxonomy (NCBI): domain Eukaryota; kingdom Metazoa; phylum Arthropoda; class Insecta; order Diptera; family Lauxaniidae; genus Meiosimyza; species Meiosimyza decipiens. The sequence goes on along the minus strand of OY804259.1, from coordinate 82,223,855 downwards.
AGAATGGGTCAGTAATTTCAAAAGAAATTCCGAAATAGTTTACGCCAAGAGTTCGTATCTTTAGCCCCTTGGCAGTGATGTTATCTCGATTGAATTTATTTAATAATCGACTCTAAACCCTAGTGTAAAATTAATAAAATGTATTTTTAAATATTCGACAGGGTATGCAATTATTAAATGGAATTGTGCTGCGCGCACCGAAAGACTCTCCAGTTTTACCCATTGCGTTAAAGTTACGTGGAAATTGTCTATTTCAACAATGCTGCTTTCAGGTATATCACAATTTATACGGAATGATTGATTTATTAAACAAAATTTTGGTTTATTTATATAAAATTAGGCAGCATCAATGGATTTTGAAATGTTTCTTTATGTTGGATCGCTAACTAATGATGTAGAAGAAATGTGTGAAATCAACGGAAATTTAGCTATTTGTCACTATTTAATGCGACAATACGAAAAGTCAAAAGAATATTTAAAAAACTTTAATAAATACAAAGGTAGGTAAGCTACATGAAAAACTAACAAACTGTCTAATATCGTAAAAATATAGAATGTCTTATGTAGCAGAGAAATTAGATAAAATTTTTATTTAATAATAATAATGCTTTCTTCATAATGCTTTGCTATTGAATCTTCAAAGCAGAGTATGATTTTGACAAACAGTGCTTCAGTAATATGTTCAACCCTCAAGTCTTGGCGTTTAGGACCGTTTAATGTCTTACCAAAGTTTCGAGAATGGGAAAATGCTAAGTTTACTCCTAATATTAATGATATGTACATAGGTACCACACCTCATTCTGAAGGTCTGTTTTTTTAATATAGCCTTAACTCCAAAACCAATGGCACACGCTAAGCATCAAGACCCTAATGTGATAACTTCCGTTACTGAGGTAGAAAAGTAACTCTACGTTCTCCCATTTTAAAGGCTCAGGACACTTAGATTGGACGGTTGAACATATTTCTGGATGTTGTTTCAAATCATATAATTTTATTTTCATAAATAATCGTAAATTTTTTTCAGCTTTAATCTCAAAGGAATGTTTTGAAAAACCGAATTTAGGTATGTTTTATTTGTATTATACTTGCACAACATTTTTCTTACTATCAATAATAATATAAATTTTCAGAGAGAACTAATCGGCATATATCAAATTTTGCTCAAGAGCTTGATACAATTGAAGACATGGTGCCAAAGTTTCGAGAGGATATTTATTTTTGTGTTCCATTCAAAGGATTTAATACAAGCGAAGATATACCTTTGTCCTCCGTTACATGTATATATATGTGAGTTAAAAACAATTTTCTCTTCGAACCTTAGTGTAATGGAGATATGTTATATTGTTTATTTTTATCATTTTTTACATAATTTTCGGAGCTGAATGCGTACCTGTGATTAATTTTTTTTTTCTATCGCATATAATCTTTGAAATAAATGAGTCAAAAACACCGATTTTGACTATTTTAGTGCACGCATATATAAAATTACGTATTATTCGCACTGTTATGAAAAAAGATATATCTTTTTTTTTAATTTCCAATGATAAGACTTATTTTATTAATTCTTGATCCATACGTTATATCTTATATTTTACAAAAAAAGAAAATTATGGTGATTTTTTTTTTGATTTAAATCCTCCATTTGAACACCATGTTAAAAAATGCACGGTAAATGGGTAGTTTGTGAAAGACCACAAATCCAAAAATCGAATAAATAGAAACTTATTGAAGGCGTGAGATAACTTCAAATATGCATAAAAGCAGTGTTGTCTTCACTTTCAAGGAAGGATAACTAGGAATTCAGACGTACTACAAAAAACCAAAAACAGATTATGGCTTAGTACTTATCAAAATCACCAATAAGATTTCGATAGGAGAAACCATCGCAAAGCTGTGCTAGCTACGTCCTCATTAAAAGTCATAAAAATAAGAAAAGAAATATGAGATAATTTTTTGGAACTGAAATTGTTCAAAAATGCATTTCATTTTCTGCTTAGTTCTCTTTAGTTCATTCTTACAGTGTGTAGGGTCAAGCACTTTGAACTATAACATTATACTTAAGAATTAATCTACTACTTTCTTTCACTAAATTTTGTAAATTAATTAACTATCTAAATTTTTCTATGCCTATTGCTTAATACTTTACTGAAATACTACTTTTTGCTTTAAACTAAACTCATCCTAAGTTCCATCTCTATCAACTTTACAAAATTCTCTCTTTCTCAGTAAAAATATGTTAAGTTATTACTTCTTGTAAGTTAATAAAGTAGTACATGATTAGCCTTTGATCCGTGCATTTCATTTTTCGCATCTTCTGCTGTAGACCACCAAGTTTAGTTCCGTTCAATTTTTTAATTTACAACACGCGCTCCATTTTTATAGCAGTCAATTTTAATTTTATAAAAGTTACTTGAAATATTTGACTGCCGGTCAAAAAACTCTTTTGATCGTCCACAGTGCGATTATGAAAGGTCTGCAAATCACATTTTCCTTTCACGCACGCATTTTTTGTTTGTGTTGTGAGTAGATTGAAGTCAGAGGTTGCCAAATCCGGTGATAATGGTTCTAATCTACAGATTTCCCATCGCTGAGGCACCTTTGTGCGCTGATGCACTGTTTTGATTTTTTTTTAAATAATTACCCCAATAGATAGTATTACTAAGTTACAGTCTTACTTTTTTTAAGTTTATAAATTACAAAAATCCCCATGATCCCACTGAACATAATCAGTACAAAAGAGCGACTTCGTTTATTTAAATGCAATTCCATCTTCTGTCACCCACTGTTGTGATGATTGTTTCTAAGGATTTTTAATTTTTTTTTCGTATTCAAATCAAAGCGTGACTCATACGCCACCCTCTATATTTAAGTGATTTAAGAAAATGTAAACATTTAATAAATATAAATAAAATAAACTATTTTTACAGTTCTAAAAAATCTGAATCCAGTGAAATCCATGGTGTTTTTGCAAATTGCTCTATACCCAAAGGAAGTATTGTCCTCGTGGAGCATCCAATTCTACAAAGCATCGATACACCATTTGTGCAATGCGAACAGTGCCTTCAACGAAAAGAACACATTTACACTTGCCTTACATGTCGATACAAGACTTATTGCTCCCTTAAGTGCATGCGTAAAGATGAGGAAACCCATCGTAACGAATGTGTCGGCTACAAATTCCTTATCTTATTAATACTTGATGCTAGTAATTTGTATAGAATTTTTTTAAGAATTTCGGAGGTGTTGCATGATCGAGTTTTTAGTTTAAAGCAATTTCGGTAAGATATATGTAGTATTTGTTCCGTGTAAGATTATGACAGAAAAATTTTTTTTTGCATATAGCTTAAGTATTGAGTGAAGATTATACTGTGGTGCAAACGTGGAAGTTTGTTTTCGTGTGCATCGCATGTAATGAATAAAAGGAGAGCTCAACTAACGAAAAATTTCTGTCATAATTTTATCTCAAGCTGGGCTAATTACTACAATATGTGTACTCATATTTAAAATAATATTATAACTCTATTTTTCTTAACTTAGAAAATTAACAACTGCTGCTTTGGTATTAGAAAAACTCCAAACAATAATCAACGAGCAGAACATCAACGGAATGCAGTACTTAAAACTTATAACAACTAAACCAGATTACAAAGCACTATCTGACATGCAGTATTCAACTTTATTAACAACTGCCTTTCGTTTGACTATTTTTATTGAGAAGCAAACAAGTGTTCTAGAATCGTACTACAAAAAGCTGCGTTTATCAAATAAGCAAAAAATGATTGTAATTGGTTCAATATTAATGCGAGTTAACTGCCATCTCCTTATTAATACATTTGATTTTGAATTTAACTATCCATTGCGTTCCAAAAATCTCGAATGTCAAACAGTTGCACAACAAGTGGAAGAAATGTCCCCCTACATACGTCCAGTCCGTGGCGGGGTTATTGAAAATTTGCACAATCATTACAAAGTTAATATGGAAAGTGATATTTTAAAAAAAACGAATGCCTTACTACGAAATCAACATGCTGATAAGGCAACAACAAAGACAGCAACTTCTTTTTTACCAACTGCAGAGCAAACGCAACCATGTAATCCGATTCATCGTCAATTATCTACTTACAAGGATAACATAGCTGAACTTTATTTTAATCCTGACTCTGAAGACTTCTTTGTTTATGGAGACGCGGCTGGTATGCCCATGACAAAAACTTCGGCTAATCTTATTTGTACACACATAAGCCAAATGACTGATATTGAACGGTATAAATTTGTGCGGACGTTCGTACGTCATTTTCATCTACACTTTGCTGATTATTTTTTACAAATGAATTTACGTCACAATCGCATACAACAAACTATAGCATTACTTTGTACAACCTTAAGAAAATTTCGTCATTCATGTGATCCGAATGTTGAAGTTGTGTGAGTTAATTAAAAAAAAAAAACAAAAATTATTTAATTTTGAAAAGGCTAGGTTTTAGCCTTTCAGAATTAAAGAATATTAAATTTGTCGATTTTATTCTAAAATAACTAAATTATTTCTTTCGCAACATTTTTAGTGTCATGGAAAATGGACTTGTTATAGGCAAAGCACTGAGAGAAATCACAAAAGATGAAGAGCTCTTGGTTTCATATAAAGCTCATTACATGCGACACACAAAACAAGAGAGAAAACAGTTCTTGCACAAGTTGAAAATAGAATGTTTATGTAAATATTGTGAAATAGATGATGTAGAGGAGCCATGCGTAAGTATTTGATACTTTAAAGTGCTGTTAAAAACTTTTAAATTTATACATTAATGTTGAAAACGTCGTTAGTGACATCTTAAATTGTTGGATCCACATTTGACATTACGCCTATTTCACGTCAAGTGGAAAATTGGCACGTATTAGCACGTGCAACTGTTTTTTGAATTTTGTCGAAAGACTTGTCTTAGGAAATATAGAAAATCTGTAAAATTTTCAGTTTTTAAAATTCATAGCTCCGTCATTTCTTAACCGATATACTTCTTTGTGGCTGTTGAACAAATAGTGGTTGAAAATGTGAACTTCAGTTTTTGAAGTCTTGTAGTGTATTTTCAGTTAGAATTTCTTAACATTTTAATTCTTTATTTAAATATTCCAAGCCTCTTTAACAATATACAATTCTCCTTGCATGCAATGTAGAGGTAGTTTTTGATTTTGGTTCATTAAATAAAAATTATCCATAATTCCAAAACTGTTTGAAATAACTATTTACAGTCCACAGCAATGTTGTTGACTTTGGTGGTCGAACGTCTGTGCTTTCTAAGTTCTGACTATAAATCTCACCAAGCATTGTCGGACACTATAAACAACTATCTCTAATCCAATTTCTTGTTTTTTATACACGAAACTTTTGTGATATTTGAATCAGTGATTTGATACTTATCAAATCATTAGTTCAAAATATATAAAATAGATCGGATATCAATTAGATCTTCAAACAATTTACGTCTAGTCTTACAGAAATTCTTCTTTTGTAGAACTTACGCATGGGAATATATTGTGATTCATGTAAAGGCACCATTATAACACCAGCTCATGGTAAATGTCCTAAATGTCGTACAAGCTACAATGCATTGTTAATGAGATATAGAACAGAGACAAAAATAATGAGCGAAGAGATTCGTCAGCAGCTAAAATCAAAAGGTATGTATCTTAAACACTATCAAATAGTTTTATACAAAATAAAATGTATTATTCCAAAATCTTTCTTCGATCTTACGTACCTCGTACATCCGCAAGTCTTCAGCGGAGCTCAGACGCACAATACAGAGTTTTTCGAAGTAGGGGTTCGGGGGTTAAAACGGCAAATAGGTGAGGCACACTCTACAAAGAAAAAAAAAAATACATACTCAGATCGTTATACCGTGGCACCTATGACAACTTCAGTTTTGAAATTCGGTACTTTGATCCATACAGTAGCACATTGCGAAATTGAATAACGGGGCGCGGCACCTCATAAAAAAACTACTTAAAATCCTATAACACATAAAACGCTGTATCAGTTACAAGCTTGAAATTTGATATATGGATGTTCGAATATGGATATTATTCGTATTCAGTAAGTCTGAAAAAGTGGGCGTGATTTGACCAGAAAAACTAAAACGCTGTATCTTGGCACTTATGTTATGGCAGCTTCAGTTGAGGAATTTGACACATTGTTAAGTGCAAATTTTCTTTGGAAACCACATGTGTACATGGCTTATTAAGTCAGTTTTTATTTATTTATAAAAACCTTAGCTTAAGAGAACACTAAGACTTAATACGTCATGTATTAGAGTTTTATAGAAAATTTACTTTAACCAAAGATTATAAGTAATAGACAAGTATGAGATAAGAACGCATTTATATTTTCTGAAATTTCGACAAATTTATTTAAGAAGTGTTATTTTTTCAAAAATTGTGTTAATAACCTATAATTTTTTAGAATGTGATAGAAGCTTGATTCTCTTGCTTTAAAATGATGTACCATTTGCGTAGTTTTTTTATTTATTTTTTCCGCAAAAAGTAAAATCGCTTTGGTGAATTTTTGTATTAAAATATATGGTAATTATTTATTTTAACGGCCTCACTCCCGATTTTCTTGTTGTACAGTTCAGTATGCTAATCATATATTCATATATATTTGAGCCTTTATATATTTTTGAGCTTGAAAATCGCTTACTTCCTATAGTATATCCAACACCGGCTTCGCTAGCCACAGTAATTCCACATGACAGTAAGAGTAAATTGGCCGCCTTCAACCGCTGCTCAGAAATTTTTGTTGTACTATTTGTTGTTGTTTTTTATTGTTTTTGTCCATAAATACATACTTTTCATCAGAATACATTGAATAAATATTTTCGTTTCCCGGTAAAATAGGAAGTTGATATGAAAAATCCTAGAACAAGCAGTATACCATTTAAAAGGGAATAAATTAGGCTTTGCGTTATTAACGGTTTTTTTTTTAAATATCTGAAAAATCGTCATATCTACAGAATAAATTTCTAAGGTTTGCTGGCCATTATTGTAGGTCATTAAATTAATTTTCTTATGGCATCCATATTTTCGATATCCATTAAGTGATTCCCTTATAACTTACAACGATTTTTTCCGATGACTTTATACCCAGGTCCGAGTGACAGTCTTTGATTATTTATAGTTAGAATTAAAAACCAAATAAAAAAGTTTGATATAATAAAAGTTGACGAATGGGAGCTAAAGTAAACTTAAGTACATAATAGAAAAATGTTTTGTTTCTGTTGTATGTGCGTCACAAAAGGTAGAGCAAACCTAGCGTGCACTTAGTGTAAGTGTAGGGTGTACAGAAAATATCTATGTGTGAATAATGAAATGGAAAAGTACCAAGAAAAAAAACAAGACTGCATAGAAAAAATATGACAAATAAATTTTAAAAAGTCAGATTTAAAGCGGAAATTTCATCTGTGCATCTTATTATTGGCTCGGATACATTGTTATGGATTTTATCGTCTAAATAGTTTTCAATGTGACCTGTTCTGCTATTCATTTGCCTCGCTTCAAAGCAAAAGTTAAACGCATCTATTGATTCTGTTTTCAGTGTTGCCAGCTAGCTTTGTTCTCTAAAATTACGGAGACAAATTACTTACGCAAATAATTGCGACAGCAGTGCAGTTGTTCGCCGCATATAACAAAATGACTAGTGTTTAAAGTCAATCCCTTGCATAGGAACCGCCGCATGTAACAGCAAAAGATCTGAAATTCTATTAAATCGAGCGTAGATGTAACAAAATATGCGCGAGTAATACATTTTGCCGTCGCAATAAAATTAAATAGGTAAAACAGTAAGATCAAATTTCTTTAACGCTATTTCCAATGCCTCTTTGTGTAGGCAATTTCATAGAAGTTTGCTGTAGAATTTTTTACTTTCTATATTTACGATTTGTTCTTGCAAAAAAATACGACTAAACGGTGTTAAATTCACGACATTCTACGTAAGCAACTAGCGCAACCTATGCGAGATTGCGTGAAAATCTAAATCGTAATGAAATAGAAGTTTTTATTAAATGTTATTTCAAGCGATGAACTAATATAGAAAACCCATAAAACAAATTTTCTTCAAATTTTTCCGTATATTCGGCAACACTATGTTGTGAACTTCTGATGCTTTGTCTTGCTTTACTTTATTCCATCAACCCTGATGTTAGCAAGTAAGCTTGTGTTTGTGGGAGTGCTGCCAGACTAATGTCAAAATTAAAAAATCAATTATGTTTCACGAGATATCAAAATTTTATATCATCGTTTCAGTTAAAAATTAACATTCTTGAAATGAGAAGAACGGACAAAAATTTTTGTGTACGTGCGATTTTTGTTATTTTGCATTTACATTGTAGACACTGCTGATTATGTTGCTATCGCTTTTACACAAATCAGTCATGGAATTTAGAGTTTTGCTAAAGCGAGCGCTGTGGACAAATGTAAAATGTCAAAATATTTTTTGTACTCTGCTTTTTGTCGGTTCAGCTTGTACTTATTTTTACTCCAAAGTAGTTGACAATTTTGGCTTACAAACGTCATGAATTGAAGTAGAGAAACACCATGTATCACCTCTGCCCCACTAACAAATGTTATAAGTATCTCCATGTTTTTGAAATAAAACTACGGTGTATTTTCAAAACAGATTTTTCACCTTGTATTCACATACAAAAGAAAAAGATTGTCAAAAGTTAGAAGTTGAAAAAGATTGTCAAAAGTTGGAATTACAGTTGAATCAAATCAAAAAGATTTCATAGTTGTGTTAATATTCAAGTGTTTTTTGAGTAACATTTTTTTTGTAACTATGTTAAAAAAACGAAATTTTGTGTTTGGTTCAATATATAAATACCTACATAATGCAAATTTGGAAACATTATGTGAACTCTCCATGGTATGGAAAATGGATAAATTGCTTTAATATGGCAACAAAGTTATACAGCCCTGTTGTAAATTGACAGATGAAAAGAAAGAAGAAATTTCTGCTTAGTAAAAATTATCAAAAATTTCATAAAAAAACGCATTAAAAAACGGATAAAATATTTCGTGTAAGTGGAATTTATAAAAAATGCAAGGACAGCAGCAAAATATAAATCAAACACAGCAGTCCGCAAGTTTGCAGCAGCAACAGCAACAACAACAGCAGCAACAACAACAACAAAATCTTCACGTACAAAACGCCAATGGTGGCGGAGGAACATCTGCAATGGTGAAGGTCACGGACAACCAAGCAATTTCGTCCATGGGGTTACTTGAATTGGCACATCGGGAATATCAAGCTGTTGATTATGAAAATGCTGAAAAGCATTGCATGCAGCTGTGGCGACAAGACAGCACCAATACAGGAGTCCTACTGCTTTTGTCATCCATACACTTTCAGTGTCGACGTCTGGAAAAATCTGCACAATTCTCAACTATGGCCATTAAGCAGAATCCGCTATTAGCTGAGGCATATAGTAACTTAGGAAATGTATTCAAAGAACGTGGACAGTTACAGGAAGCCTTAGATAATTATCGCCGCGCCGTAAGATTGAAACCCGACTTCATTGATGGTTACATAAATTTAGCAGCTGCATTGGTAGCTGCGCGTGATATGGAATCTGCAGTTCAGGCTTATGTTACAGCACTGCAATATAATCCAGATCTTTACTGCGTAAGGAGTGATTTAGGAAATCTGCTGAAAGCGCTTGGAAGGTTGGAAGAAGCAAAGGCCTGCTATTTGAAAGCAATTGAAACATGTCCTGGATTTGCGGTAGCATGGAGTAATTTGGGATGCGTCTTCAATGCCCAAGGTGAAATATGGTTAGCTATACATCATTTCGAAAAAGCAGTTACACTGGATCCCAATTTTCTGGATGCTTACATAAATTTAGGTAATGTCCTGAAAGAAGCACGAATTTTTGATCGTGCTGTAGCTGCTTACCTTAGGGCCTTAAATTTATCGCCAAACAATGCTGTTGTACATGGTAATCTGGCATGTGTCTATTATGAACAAGGATTAATTGATTTGGCTATTGATACTTATCGACGTGCAATTGAGTTACAACCTAATTTCCCTGATGCATACTGTAATTTGGCGAATGCCCTAAAAGAAAAAGGCCAAGTAAAAGAAGCAGAAGATTGTTACAACACCGCTTTGCGTCTATGTCCGAGCCATGCTGACTCGTTAAACAATCTGGCTAATATTAAACGCGAACAGGGATACATTGAAGAAGCTACGCGGTTGTATTTGAAAGCGCTAGAAGTATTTCCAGAATTTGCAGCAGCCCATTCAAATTTAGCGTCAGTTTTGCAACAGCAGGGAAAACTTAATGAGGCCTTAATGCACTACAAAGAAGCAATACGAATTCAACCGACATTTGCTGATGCCTATTCCAATATGGGCAATACACTTAAAGAACTACAGGATATTAACGGTGCTTTACAATGCTATACACGAGCTATTCAAATAAATCCGGCCTTTGCCGATGCCCACAGTAATTTAGCTAGTATACATAAGGATTCTGGCAATATTCCGGATGCGATACAATCATATAGAACGGCCCTAAAATTGAAACCAGATTTTCCAGATGCATATTGTAACTTAGCACATTGTCTCCAGATAGTGTGCGATTGGACAGATTACGAAGCACGTATGAAAAAGCTTGTAAGCATTGTCGCCGAACAGTTGGAAAAGAATCGTCTACCCTCAGTGCATCCACATCACTCAATGCTCTATCCATTGTCGCATCAATTTCGTAAAGCGATCGCAACGAGACACGCCAATTTATGCCTTGAGAAGATACACGTTTTGCATAAACCTCCATATAAATTTTCCCGAGAAATTACACTTGGTAATCGTTTGCGGATAGGCTATGTAAGTTCAGACTTCGGTAATCATCCTACTTCACATTTGATGCAATCTATACCAGGTTTGCATGATCGTTCAAAAGTAGAAATCTTCTGCTACGCCCTTAGTGCCGATGATGGTACAACTTTTCGGTCTAAAATTAGTCGTGAATCAGAGCATTTCACCGACTTGTCACAAGTCTTGTGCAACGGAAAAGCAGCTGATCGCATTTATGCTGATGGCATTCACGTCTTGGTCAATATGAATGGTTATACAAAAGGTGCGCGTAATGAAATCTTTGCACTTCGTCCGGCACCAGTTCAAGTAATGTGGTTGGGATATCCTGGCACTAGTGGTGCAAGTTTTATGGACTATATTATTACAGACGCAATTACGAGCCCATTAGAATTGGCGCCACAGTATAGCGAAAAATTGGCCTATATGCCGAATACATATTTTATTGGAGATCATAAGCAAATGTTTCCACATCTTAAAGAACGTCTCATCATATGTGATAAACAAACATCTACAGCTGTTGCTGATAATATAGCAGTTATTAATGCTACTGATTTGTCACCTTTTGTTGAGAATACAGACGTAAAGGAAATACGCGAAGTTATTAACGCTCAGAAACCCCTAGAGATAACACACAAAATTGCTGAATTGCCAAATACAACGCAAATCGCAACAATGATTGCTTCTGGACAAATACACACATCCTTAAATGGTGTTGTTGTGCAAAATGGCTTGGCTACAAACCAAACAAATAACAAAGCCGCAACCGGTGAAGAAGTCCCACAAAATATTGTTATTACTACACGACGGCAATATTTTTTGCCAGACGATGCTATTGTCTATTGTAATTTTAATCAACTTTATAAAATTGATCCACTTACACTACAATCTTGGGTAGAAATATTAAAAAATGTTCCAAAATCTGTGCTGTGGCTGTTACGATTTCCTGCTGTTGGTGAACAAAATATTAAGAAAATTGTCGAGGAGTTGGGTGTATCGCAAGAACGTATAATTTTCTCAAATGTTGCAGCAAAGGAAGAGCATGTGCGTAGAGGTCAATTGTCAGATATTTGCTTAGATACTCCATTATGTAATGGTCACACTACTTCAATGGATGTGCTGTGGACTGGAACACCAGTCGTAACGCTACCTGGCGAAACATTGGCTTCTCGGGTTGCAGCTTCTCAATTGGCTACTTTGGGTTGTCCTGAATTAATTGCACGTACACGACAGGAGTATCAAGAAATTTCCATACGTTTGGGTACGGATCGTGAATATTTGAAAGCTGCACGTGCCAAAGTGTGGAAAGCACGTGTTGACAGCCCTCTTTTTGATTGCCTGAAGTATGCCAGCGGCCTGGAGTTACTATTTTTCCGTATGTGGGAAAAGTTTACATGCAACGAGCTACCGGATAATATATCAGCAACAAGCACTAACTAATTATTTATTTGATATTTTATAATTCTATTAGTATATTATTATAATTATTGAACGCTAAATTGTTATGTATATAGTAACGTAATGTAGGCAGTAATCTAAAGTGTAATGCATGAACGCCAATGTGTTTTCTCTGCAATGCATCTTTGTTTATTGGTATTGATGAGAGTAATGACCAGGGCGTATACAAAAGCATATTTGCATTTTGCATACTGTCGAGAATAAGCCAAAAGCGCAAAACTACATTTTATCAATTTTGAGCTAAATATTTAAAAGTGGGTAAGAGCTATTTGTGTAAATTGCTAGTATATTTTTGAAACGCATTTTTTTACGGAAATGTCAAATAATTTAAAAATTTACGGATGTTCAAATCATCTTATTTTAATCAGATATTTGTAGTTTGACGATTTTGGCATAAACCCGACTTAAACAATTTGACATATTTTGAGTGTCAAAGGCATCAACATAAAAATGTATTGAGTTGTGTAGTCTAAATTCTGTGAAACATATTTATGAAACTTAAATAATATTACTCATATGGTTAAACCTTTACATTTTATTTTGTCGATTCTGTAAAAAATGATGTCACTTTTATTTTAATCTCCTGAAATAGTGTAGGTAAGTAACAATACTAAAGCTTATTAACGCAAATAAAACAGTTAAGAAAAATAATATCTTTCATAAATTTGTATTTGAAGAAAAGAAGCACAAATTACACAATTTCATGAAGAACCCAGAAACTGAAGATTAATTAAAAAAGTTCAGAAAGACCCTTTTTAAACTGCAACCCACAATTTTGTTGGAAAGGTTGTGAAGACGAGCTGTGCAGAATGTAATTTTCCTTTTAACAAGAAAATATGTTTGCACAGCTAAACTAATGGACTGATTTTTATGAAATTTGATATGGAAGTAGATTGAACCCTAAGCATGGGATAGAGGTACATATGTGTAGGGATATGGCAACATGATGCCGTGTTTTTTATTTTATATTCATATGAATATATAATGGCTGAATTTCAACCAGTGGGCGAACTCTCGTAATTAGAAAAATATATATAATTTAAAAAACTCAATAATATATTGGTGACGCACCCATCCTTATGTAAGAATTATGATTTCTAATATTTCAAATGATTTTGCAGTAATTAGCACTACTGCTTATCTGCAAGTAATTGAATTGCAACGATTAAGGTTTTGAAAGGAAGACAGGCGGCAGTTTTTCTAAAAATTAATACTGATGTGTTTATCTCGATATATTAACTACAAGCTACAATGTTTTTCGTACAGCTATGAATGGTGCTGCAGGCTCATCGTTAGGAAATTTTTAATATCTTCATGCGAATATGTATGTGCCTCAGTCATAGCTCCGTTAAACGGATTAACGTTTTGAAGTCTTTAGCGTAAAAAGATATATTCAAAAATTGCATTCAGTTCATTTCGAACCGGAGTTAATAAGTTACTGAAGACTTATTCCTTTTTGGGCATCAAAGTTTTTTTTTTTCTGAAAAGACCCATTTGTGATTCAAAGTGATAGTCATTTACCATTCAACTAATCTTACCTCCACAATCTCAATCACAATGGATCAATCTGAAAAACAGTTTTGGGTACCTTGGAACTCGATCTTGTTCCACCACGGTAACTCTTTAGCTTATCCATTGTATGGCATTTAATTCTTGAACCAGCCAACGATTATTCAGTTACTAGTATTAGCCAAAAAAAATATTTTTGCCAAGAGTTTATTATTTCTATGTTTATTATAAAACAAATAGCAGTATGTTTCCGCCTTACTACGTATATTACCAACAGATCAAATTCAAATATCATGTGTAAAAAGGGGTAAGTATCTATGAATAAAGTCAATTTTTTGTAAGGGCAGGAGAGAACATGAAAAAAGTGCGTATTGCTCTTGAACTACCGGGCAGACTTGTATTTCGTCTAATGAAACTATGAAATGTAAATAGAAAATATTTCGTGGAAAAAAAATTACTTCAAATGTCTGGCGGCGAAAAGAGTAAAAGAGTAAAGGTTTCAACCCATAGAGTACGTCAAGTCCGTTGTGTCAAAGTATATATAGAAATTGTGCGGGAAAAACATTGTTTGTGGCACCATTCGATAAGGAAAATTTCAAAATAGATTTTGAGCATAGTTAAGGACAGCCCCGGAACCCAGGAAGTTATCGTTTTGAACCCATTTGCGAAATGTTTTTTCCAGCATTCGATGAGGTGTTAAACATTTTTATGGACAGACTATTTTGGACCTACCATTTCCGAAAAAAAATGTCTGCAATAATCGACATATTTCTCAAATATAATAAATATTTCTCGAACATTTTCATTTAAAATCACAATCTATAGAATAGAACTTTTCCCAACATAAATTGTATTCCAAGCAATAGGAACAAATACAGTTAGAAAAAATAATTGGCCTAAAACTATATATAAAATTAATTTCTGATATTTCTTTATTTTAGTGAACGATCGAGAAATGTTTATGTTGCATTTAATGTCTTATAGTCACGCCTGCCGAAGCTTTGTTCCCGATAATGAGTTTTGCATACGGCAAAAAATGGAGTACTCAAAATTTTTGGCACTTAAAAGTAAATTTTTAAATAGAAATAGTTTGGCCTTGAAATTATTAATTTTATTTAATTTTTATTTCCAGACTTTGCAAAGCAATCCTTTCATATAATTAAGGAGGTAAAGAACAATATTCATCGCAGTTATAAAGATAGCTTTATCTGGTTTACACTATATGCTGATATTCTGGACATAATTAAAATTATTTTATACTACAATGTAGATAGAACGTAAGTTGCTATTGGTTATCTATAAAATTATCAAATCACTTAAGTGCATTTTCTTATGTTCCAGTTTATATTCCCTACCCAACAGTAGCCTAGAAAGCTTATGCAATTTTGGACTGCATATAATAAATGGCCAACTGGATCATACGCAATTGTATGAAACTTTTGACTATGAATGCGTACCAATTTTGCAAGATTTGCAAATATTTTATAAATGGAAAGAGAGAATACCCTGCATAGATATGTTGCCATTAAGCGACGCCCTTGGAAATGCAAAGAAGAAAACCAACAACAACAGTGGTAAAAATAAGACAGAAATTGAAACAGTACCAACTCTATCGAAAGCAACCTATTAAATTTCTTGAAGTTTTAATAATTTAATTTCATACATTTTCACTTCCATTTGTTTTGTTTTATTTTTTTTTTATTTTTGTTGCTCAAAGATTTGTTGTTTTGTTTTCAACTACTTATGTTTCACCTGAGTCTGTTTGTGCGTCAGTTGATTTTAATGAAGTCTTGATTGTATTCTGTTCGTTTGTTTTTCTTTCCATAGTTTGAATAATTTTTTTGTCAAATATGCTTACTTTTAAATACGCTTGAGATTAATTAATTTCTTTATATAAATTTCACTTGAAGTGAAAACTACTTTTTACAAAATAACTTAGACAATCAGAAGTCGTAAATAAGTAGCTTATTAGTTATATTTTTTGTACAATTATTCGTGCGGAACTTGTTTCTCTCTAATCTGAACAAAACAAAGAAACGAACAAAATGAAGAAATAAATTGATAAATTCAAAACATGAAAGTGTCAAGTTATAGTTTAATTTACATACTTTCCTTTTGTTAAACATTCTCCAAATTTAAAATCCAGGCTGTACCACTTGAGCATATTGGAAAGCTCATATGCACAAACAAACAAGCACACATCGGCATTTTTGTGATTTTTTCAACTTAATTCTTCTGAAGTTAATAACAAATAAGTAAATATTGGCATAAGTTGTGACGGGATTGCATCAGTAGGTGTAACATTAATAAATTAATGTTAAAATTTTGTGTAGGTATGATGCTTACAAAAAGCTACTTCTGGATCGTAATTGCGCTGAATTGTACCAGTGGGTGTGGCACCGCACTAAACTTTAAAACTTATTACGATATATCTCGCAAGTTGCAAAAGATATTCTAATAAAATGTATACGAATTTCGTTTACGAATGTAATATATTGAACCAAAAATAAGCGAAATTGAAAAGTGAGTGCGCCACTTTTCGATTTTTCCAACATTTTTCAACTTGATTAAACTTTTTCCATGTATTTTGAATTTTTTCAACAATTCTCAACTCTTTTCGATTTTTTCAACCTCTTATCTTTTTTGCAACATTTTCTCAACTTTTTCGGCTTCTTCAACTTTATATTGTTACTTTTTGTAAATACATGAATAAAATGTGTTTTTACAGCTCCGTATGAAGATAGAACTAGGGGGACTATGGCCCTGGGTCCTATCATAACGGAAAATGACGTTTTTTTTTGACATCAGAAAAGCTTACTGGGTGGGGCCCCCTTTTCGAACGTAAGTGTATATAGGAAAAAATTAACTGGAATATGCGGTTCGCAATTCAGACATCGAATTCTTTAAAATATAAATTAGAAACTTAAATTCGTAACAAAATTAATAAAAGACAAATTTAAACGGTAAACGAATTATCTATATTTTAATTTTAAATCATGTTTAGTGTATTACTGTATTTACAAGTTAACTAATGAAATGCTTCTAATTGTTATAGGCAATGCTCGTTTTATATAAATTTGCTGTACCTAATAACATTTTATATATTTACGTACATATGCTATCAGTGTTCACTCTGCGACAATTAAAGCTTAAGTAAATTTTTGTGTTATTAATAAATTATAAATCGCTTGAATTGACTTTATTTTTTAAGCTGTTTATTATAAATAGAAATTCTAAGGAATTAATACCTGATGGAAAACGCCTGCACGTTGTCCAATTTAAACTTTTTTTTTACTCAAATTAATACTTTGTGAATCCATGAAAATTTACTTAAACATTTATCGAATTGTCACACAGTGATATTAGTGAAAACTTAAATAAGATGAATTCTGGCTATTATTTGACATAACGTAATGGAGCTGTTGCTACAAATGCTTTCTGATCGATCCACTTGGTCAAATCAACTTGAGGAATTTCGGAGCATGGCACAACAGGATTACTAAAATTATGAAAATTAAAATAGATGTCATAGTTTCGCTGAGGATTCAACTTACGAGTTAGAAATTGTAAGGAAGGCGAGTGGCTGCATTGATGCAATATTAATTCCATTGTCACACAATAATCTGGCCATGCTAGCTTTACGTACTTCAGCCAGTTGTTCTGTAATTGGATAACCATTTTCATAAGGTAAGTGCAGAAATAATTGTTTATAAAGATAATACCTGGTGTAAAACCAGTGAATTTATCGCCATTTTCATAGAAAAAGCGATCACCAACTCGTGTACGATAAAATTGTTCTGTGAGTATGCAAAGGAATGTAGGCCCTGCTAAAGCACCAGCTACATGTGATTCCAATGAACCACCAACGGTGAGATCAACATCATCATGAGTTGCATATAGCGTTTTCAATTTTTCTATAATCTTTGTATTGAAATTTTTTCGATTAATTGCCATACTTTTTCAATTTTGAATTTTCTTACCTGTGAATCTATTAAATCAGCATAACCTTCCCAGCTGTGTGCACGTCGTAAGCCACAAAACTCTCTCATATCATTGTAAGAAGCAAGTGAATGATCGCGATTACGTTGAATATCAATGGCGCGTAAATCACTGCCAAATGGCATATTGCGTCGGAAAAGGAAATGCTTGATCTTGAAAGGAAAAGCAAATATATTGAGAACTTGTAGCAATTTGAGATTTTTTCTTAAAAAATATGTAGATTTTGCCGTAGATAGCTCTCAGTATACACGAACAAAAAAAATGATTTTTTGTTTCGAAAAATAGAGCTAAATTTAATCCAAAACATTTCAGTACTACTGGAGATTTGTCTCTTTGTAGGCTTACTTATTTTTTAAAACGCTCATATCTAAGGCTTGAGAGACTTAGACATCGTTATTTCTAAAATAAGTTCTCAAGCACATGGGCTTGAGTTTGCTCTTTTTATAGTATACTGGAGCTTAATTTATTTTACACTTGGTTAGTAAAGGAGTCTGTAAGTACCTCTCGATCAAAGTTTATATCCGTCAGCTCTTCTGGTTGTGTAGAATGTCCTCGAGTAAGCGAATCAAAGTTATCGCCTGCTTCAATAATACCGGGACGATTAAACCAATCGCTTAAACGCAATGAACCCAGCACCGAACGTAATTCCGAGAGTAAGCTTTTGTGGAAGAAGAGAAAAATATTAATACAAAATATAGCTTCCCAAAAAAATCACCTTGCAACCGCTATTGATTAAGATTACTTACTCTAGCCTTCCTTCAATTTGCGAGTGGAAATATCTAAAAGCAGCCGTTGCATGTTCATTTAATACAGATGGATCAATATTTGGATCGAAATCATTAACAAAAGTGCCACCATGCGTCTTATAGATAAGACGATTCTTTAGCATATTTTCAGCACCGAGGAATATCGGTAGCCATTCGTAGTAGCTGATGTGTTCATATTGAGCGATATTAATTTTGCGTGCCTCCTGGAACAAAGTTCGATCATCAAATTGCGGATTTAGCTTTGCCAACTTATCTGCGATGCGATTATGTTCGCGTAGTAGTATCGTATGAAGTATAGTCAGACCAGGATTTTGATTAACGCGAATATCACCGGCCATATAACAAATTTCATCGGGTGCAGTGACATCACAATCAACGGTTACATTGCGTGACATAGGCAGCCATTCGCCGCCATTACGTGCTTCGACAATCATACGTCCGCCTTGGAAGGCGCGTATATCACTGTTCTGCTGTATGCTGTTGCCATAGACAAGTGATAGATCCATATAGGATGTGACAGCAGTTAACTGTTCGGCAGGTCCGTTGTCATAGAAGCATCTAGTATCGCGATCAGTAAGGGTACGTACAAAATTAAGACATTCAGTTCCAACTTGTGAATATGCGGGATCATGTTCCGGTACAATAATTGCAAAACATGTTTTGTGAGCTGTATCAATTCCAACTAAACGACCATCATCGGTGCAACAACGTGTTGGATGTTTTCCTAATGACAAACAAATTTTGAATTTGAATTTTTTTGCCTAAGATTTGAGAGAAAGTGGAACTTACTTGATTGTGTACCACCCGCTTGCATGCTCATGTCATGTGTTATAATTTGTCCCCATTGCATATTGATCAGTGTAAAATCTGGATCTGGCACATCAAGTTCACCAAATACTACAAGTGATACTAGTCGAGCATTTGGCAATTCACCGCCTGTTACCGAACTTGTTGGAGCTGAAACGCCATCTGCATATTTTGGCGAAAGTAGGCGTCCATATCTGCAATGGTTAATAAAATAAATAAGCTTTTTTTCAATAATAACACTCAAAATGGAGACGTAGTTTTAAGAGTAGATATTGAAATTGAAAATTCATTATACAAAATCTTACCTGGAATTAGCTACGCCCAATATTGGGTTTTCCAAATGATTGCAACTGCCGTCCATACTACGATACGGACTCTTTTGGCATGGTGGTGGTGGCATGGCACAGACGGCCATACCGGGCCTAGGGAAATGCGAACCATATGGACCTTGTAAAAAGGGATTACTGGGAGCCGGTGTAGAGTCAGGAACAGCATTACTAAGGAGATATAAGAAATTAAGTTGTCTTATTTGCAAAAAAAAAAAAAAATTAATAAATCAAAAAATTGTAACATACCCTTGGAACTCTTGAGTTAAAGGTAAACTATAGGGTGCTGGTGCGGATACAGGTACTGAACTGTGATAACGCGGTGCATTACCACTATGAAGAAATCGAAAGCTTCTGTGCAAGGCATCTCCTGTTGGATGCTCATTATGAACAATGTGATATCCGGTGCTAAAGGTTTTAACACTTTCTGTAAATTGTAATGTTGCTAACAGCAGAGTGATGGTAACGATTGATTTAATTATCATCTGTAAGTAAAAATAAAATGTTCCTTTAGTACTTTACTTCAGGGTCATTACCTAATCATTAGATTTGAGATCTACTGCTTTCATGCACGAGTAAATGGTTCCATTTGCTTGAGATCACTGAATCACTAAAATGGACAAAAGTACTTAATCATGATTCGAAATATCACCTATCGATCGGCACCGAAATAAATCGTGCCATGTTAAGCTACAAAATAAGATTCGAGGGAGCAGCGAAAAATGGTATTTTTTTCTACCAATGTTTTTGTAGTTGATGATAATTCAACCATTTTTGTCTTTGTTGGGTAATTAATTCAACATCATTGCTCCCTTTATGCTTTCGGAAAATGTTATTGTAATTTGCAAAGTCATTTATCTCATTGTTCAGCGTTATCTTGGTGTTTGTTGTTGGCATTTTTTGAGTCAACTTAAGCAATAAGTGCCGTTTGCATGCACTTTAAGCCAACGCTATTAATTTTAGCATGAATTTTTTCACATTTACCAATTGCAAATACACGCCGGTGAGATCGCAGATATTAAGATACAATAACTTTGATTGTTACGGAAGGTCACAGCGCATAATCACATCTGTTATTCATTGAATTTCCAATAATGTAGTGGATATTTTTGTAGTTTTTCCTAAGTCTTGCACCCGTGTGACTTTAAGGTTTAATTAACAGAATAATTAAAAACAAAAACCAGATTGCACGCTTTGCGTGATCTAAAAAAATGTGACTGACATCTCAATGGAATAATTAGATCCTTGTTTGAAGTGAAAGACTATAAACGTTGATGATTACTGCAAAAAAATAGCTCATTTTTATTTAAAGATGTTGTCCAGTCAAAACACTTTAACTTAGTAGAGCAAAACAAATAATTAGGCTAGTTGGCGGGGAGACTAGCAGAAGTTTTTTAGCCACAATTCTTGAAAGGTATATTGTTATGACACAAATTATGATTGTAAGTGCTTACTTGTTTAATGAGATTACTGTTCGCATTCTATTGTTTGACCATCTCATATAAGTCCAATTTATACATTTGTAATCAATTTTAAGCTTAATTAATAGTTAGGGAGGGGTTGTCTAAATTTCTATATGATTACTCGTATGGCAGAGTTTGAAAATCATGATGTTCTAACTACTATATGTAATACGAACAACATCGGCCTCATTGTCTGTGCGTTGTTAATTGAGACCCCATTGAAACTGTGAAAAAAGTACTATACACAATTTTATCACGTCTGCCTTTTATATTAAAAAATGTATACATACACAAAAACAGTTAAATGCAAGAGGCAGACGTTTTTGTTTCTGCGTTTAAGAGCAATTCAATCTGTTTTTTACAACATTTAATGATACATACAAACTTAAGTGAATTCATCGTCATGCAGATTGCGATTATAATAAAGATTATATCATAAGAAACAAGCTCTGTCACTTTGTTATTGTTGCATTTCAAAATTGAACTATTACAAACATTAAAAAATAAAATTGAATGCTAGATCATTTAATCGCGTCTGCCTATTGGCTGACTGCTTCCTTTACTTATAAAAAAAGAGAAGGCAGTCGATTCCAGCGCTGCTTTTTCGAAGGCAGACGTTTTTGAGCACTAAAGATGCATATTATTAAAAATATTCTTACATATTTATTTAAAACTAATGCCGTGCACATTTGGTTTTCCAAAATTTACAATTTTATTTTTTCGGTCATTTATATTAATTAGTTTTTTGTTTGTATTTTTCTGGCTGTGTATAAGAGGTCAAAATTGGGCACCATTTCGTTTCCGCATCTCTGGTATACCATAATATTCACCGACGCTCTAACTACAAGTCCAGAGGTTTGCATAACATAATGTCCAGAAACTTTGCTGACTTATGAGCATTTTCTTGCAAGTTGAGCTGCGTTTTCATTGTCAGGGATAACATTGTTGTCCTATCTTGCACAGTGATTTTCTCCAATCTAGGACAAAGCGAGACTAATAATAATATCTTGATTCAAGAAAATTAAGAATTGTGAATTCATTCATAAGTAAGCAAAACTAAGGTTAAGTTTGGTAATAAAATCCAAAAAAAAACTAGATTATTTTGAAATGATATGGTGAGAAACTCGGTTTTAGGTGATGAACAAAAGAATTCCTCAAATGCAAAAAAATATTAATAAAACCGTTTTGGTCGAACACTTCCAAAATGGTATGTAAGTTATTTTGTTACATAATAACCATTACTTTTGGTAACGTGTACAGCTTGTTACTTATTCTACGACTCATTGCAGGGTATTTAAAATGGAACGCAATCAAGATCACCTTAGACGCTGCACCACCACTGTGCTTTGTCCATGGACGCATACCGGCCAGTTTTTGTCAATTTTTATTTTTCGCAATTATATTGAATGAATAATCAGGTGCCCATGTTGATGTCTTCAAGTGGCACACACTGTGCCACATGCAGGTCCATTCAATTTGCTTTATAGTTTTTGCTGCTAGCGAATTCAGTTCATTGGGTTAACTGTTTTAGTTCGGACAAAGTTTGTTCGAATATTTACGTTGGTTGTCTAACAGACGGTTAGTTAGTAGGTTGCCGTTGTCATCATGTTGTTGTTACATTTTTCGGTGATATTTCATTTATTTTAAGTTGCGCTTTTTTTTTTGAACATTAGCGACATACAAACCACCAAAAAGTGTAGTAAATGCAGAAACCAGGTTAAAAGATACTTTCAGTGCAATTTATTTGAGTCGAAATTGAATTGCATGTGAATGTGTGTTTGCTTTATTTATGGGATTTTAATAAGCACACATGGGCTATAAACTAAAATTTATATATCTGTATCAAAAACGAATAATAATTAACAGAGAATTTTACCATGTAAATATTTAATTTTAAGTTGAACTCATAATGTGTGCTCATTTATGGGCAAGTTTTTCATCGTAGAGCATTCGCTCTTCAACCTAGCAGCATAGTATTTCTACTACAAACAAACTGCACATTTTTTCCTTAGTACAGGGTAAAAAAGTTTTGTTCCATCAGTACCTACTGGTTTACTTGACACGTACAACTAACGACCAAAATAATCAGGTTGAGCTAGGAATTTATACTTCTACTTCTTATTTTTTCTACAGACTGGACCTCAGCGACCATTTTGTTTTTCCAAACATGAAGAATTGGGTCAATAGAAAATCTTTTCTTCAGACTTACAACTAATTCCTATTTTGTAGCATTCGAGAATTTTTTTTTTTGGAAAGACGTAAAGAAGTGGGATATTATAAAAAAAAAATATAAAATTCTTTTCCTACAAAGGCACGGAAATATCAATCCACTATTGTATGTTACATATATTTGCGAGTCAAAAGTTTTGACTAAGCAACGAATTTCAGTGCAGCACGAATATAGATGGTCCCAGAAAATCCAAGAGACATATTTTCAGCAACAAGATAATTTAGAAAACAAAGTATTTATTATTATTCCAAAGAATCTAGTCATGACGAGTTCAAATATGTCCCTACAGACTCTCCTATCCAAGCAAGACATTGTATGCCAGCGTTTAATCTTAAACGATTTTTAGCAAACACTTTTAGCTTCTTCAAGCTGAATTCAAATGCTTCTTGCTTCTCAGTCACTGATCTACTCAAGACCTCACTGGGTCTAGTAGGACATCTGCCATTAATGTGTTCCACTGCATGGGATATTTTGCAAGAATGATATTTTTAAGTAAAGTGTGACCTAACTCCTATCACTTTTGTTTTCCGATGACAACCGATTAAGGTAGGTCCGTAACTGTCTTTCAAACGGTCATAAAGTTCTTCGTTTGGAATATCGAGCTTTTACTGTTATGTGGAGCTCTAATCAACTGCTTATTTTCAGATACGAATTGTAGGATCTTCAATCGGGAAAAACTAGCAGCAAATAACAGAAAGGGCTAAGTGCAAGATAGACCAGCTACAAGTCTCGACATGTCACGACAAGTCACGACAGATCTCGACTAGATGCAACAAACTGTGTCTCAGTCAGGTTCGTTGCCCGCTCTGCTCAGCCAGACCACACGGCAGAATGCAAGGGGTGCGGAAAGTACAGAATGGGCTGAGGGAGTGGGCTCTAGAGTTACTTGTTTTGGTGCTAGCAAGTGAGCAATGGGCTGCACAAACATGCTTTTTTTTGTCCAAAATTCTACAAAAATCCAGCTTTCAAAACAGTGATATCTTTATTGTCTTTGATGTCTTCTTTGAGATTGTAGCGAAATTTTGGTTTTATAACATCTTCCTAGAGCAAGATATAATATGAGTACCATAAAAAAGAGAGACGTAAAATGTCTATTAACATTTTTAGAGCTCACAATAGGCTGATTACAAAGACATTAGGTGGCTTGTCTCGTTTGTGTCTTTATACTGTACATTATAAACATATGAGCTGGCACATTTTTAAGTGAATTGTATGTCTGAAGCATAAAGATGATGACTTTTCACCGAGCGACCCTTAGAATGCATTAGTGTAACACAATCGAGTCTATTTAAAAAAAAGGCAAACTTAGTGTTTTTACACGAAATTTAAATAGTTGACAATCAAATATATAATTGCTGCATATCAAATAAAATTTGTTACATTCAAACAAATTATTTTCTCAGTGTATGAAAAACTATCAAACTGTTTAAAGTTTGTTT
This sequence comes from Meiosimyza decipiens, assembly GCA_963680825.1. Classification (NCBI taxonomy): domain Eukaryota; kingdom Metazoa; phylum Arthropoda; class Insecta; order Diptera; family Lauxaniidae; genus Meiosimyza; species Meiosimyza decipiens. The sequence goes on along the minus strand of OY804259.1, from coordinate 82,198,996 downwards.
ATTCCTGCGGGGCTATATTTTAACCAGCTCTTCCATAGGAAGTAAGGAAGAAAATGGTAATTTTGGGTAGAACGTAAGGAGTTGACATTTGCTATAGCGAAAATTACGGAAAATTCATCCTGCAAAAAGATAAAAACATAGATGCAAAAAGATAAAAACATAGATGCAAAAACATGATGATGATAAAAATAGAGAGTTAAAAAGTAGGGAAAATAGAAATTGAAAAAATAGAAAGAATAAGAAGGAATTGACGCATAGATGAAATATATTAATAAATGGAGACAGAGCATGATATAGAAGAACTTCTGTTATTTTTTTTTAAAAACTAATTAAATTAATTAAAAGTAGTGTTTTGATTAAAAACGATTTAAATTTATAACTACCGTTGCAAATACTGTGCTCAATATTTTTTTTTTCGTTAAATGAATTACTTAGCTGTGCAGAAATTTAATAATATAAACAACTGATTCCGACTTAAATGGCAATAATTTTGATATGTTAACAGCATTTTATTAATTTTTTCTTTTGCTTTTGTGACAAAAAATGTGGTGATTTAATAAAACAGCACGCATTTTTCATTCGTTTAAGCAGTTTTTACAGAATGGTCAATAATTAAACACTTTTCATGTAGAAATCATAAGCAATTAAAATGAAAAAAACCCAACTTAAACAAAATCATTTTATGTAATTTTGCAACATAATTAAGTTCAAATCAGTTAATTTTTATTTGTCTTTGAACAATAACCCAGATTTGATAGAAATTGCTTGGAGCCCATTAAATAGCATGGAAGCCCAATTAAGAGTTATGGATAAGTGAAAAAAAAATAATTGATTTGAAATTGCAACATACGAAACCTGAACAATTGCACCACAAACTAGTCCACATGGGAATTACGATGCCAGTGAATGATAATGGAGCAACGTTACTTTTAACACAGCGTTATAAGTAAAAAGGGTGACTTAAACAAAAGCTAATGGGTAATATTTTTAGAGTGATTGGACCATAAAAATAAATGCAATGCTTGAGCATTTTCATGAGAGCTTTTTCGGTGGTACACGATGTACTTTGGATGAACTTGGTTTCAGTTCCCGCTATAGAATTTCATCAGCGTCCTTACTTAATACAATAGAAGTTTCTATTTGCTCTTCTCTATCTTTTTGGTTCTTGTAACTTTTTGATTATTGCACTATTTTTGCGGGCGCTTCCTTAGAAACTTTTTGGCTACGATTTTTGAGATTCTCAAGATCACTGACCATTACAAGTTTTGTAATTAAAGTAATGATCTTTTCAATATGACCGCCTGAATTCGAACACAATCGTAACGTTTTCAGTAAAATTCACTTAAAACCACATCTTGAATAGAAAAATACATTATAATAAATATTGGAAAATGAAATTTACTTGAGTTAAGATGCTACGAAGTTGCCTTGTTTTGTATATTTTTTTTTCCTTAGATAAATTGAAAGTATTTTTGCTTGGATTTTTTGTAAATAATTTAAAATATTTTAGGATTTTTTGTAGCTATGCAGAATATTTACATTTAAATAGATTTTTGGATTATGGAAAAAATCCAATTCAGCTGTTTGTCGTTTGGTGGACTATTTAAAAACTCGAGACTGCAGATTTTTGGATGTTTGGCAACCCTTCCCAGAATATATATATATTACCAAACAAAAACATTTTTGCTGATCCCTGATATCTACACTAAAAAAATATTTGAACCAGTTTTATATAAATATCACCGAATACTTCACGCATTTGCCATTCATTGGGTGAATTGATGATACGATTAAAATTAAATTGTCGCCTGAATGCAATATTTTTGCGAATAGAGCAATTTTCATCCGTTTCTGGTGCGAATTTCCCAATTTGGTTCAATTTAAAATGCATCAAAAAATGATCACCACGAACCTGGTATTCACTTCATGCCATTTTAAACTTTTTCACGTTTTTAAGACGATCGCAGATAGTGATCATGTAGGATTTTGCAACATAATTGATCTAAAAGTGTGATTATGTTGTAAGCAATTATGTTTTGAAACTGACATGATTTTTCTCTTTTTTAAAATCTGACATCTGTGAAACCATAAAATTTACGAGTAGATATGCAATATGTAAATCAAAGTCTCATTATAGTATGTGGCAATATGAAAAAATAAACCAGTTTATCTAATCAAAATAAATTTTAATTTTTTATAAACTTTACATAAACAAAAAATTTAATCGAAACTTTATTTTTTCTTTAATGAGATTTCATAATTATCATGACATAATTGTAACACGCCACTATGTCACCGTGTGTACATACGTACGGAATACTTGGCGTGATTCGAATGTTTTGCAATTTGGTGCCCATACATAGTTGCATTAACATTACTTACTTTGTAAGACATGCTGTGTAGTGTTGACTTTTAAAATTTACCATACTAATTTGTATGCAAATAATTTTAAATCTGTGACAGTACCAACATGTTATCATGTATGTCATGCAGCAATCCAATTAATGACTTTAATGCAGTACCTCTGTAAATTGTATGTAATATATCTATCTGCTGAAACTTTTAAAGATTTGTGGACATCATGCTTGAAAGGAATTCACTCTAATAAACACTTAAATCAGATTTTATTTTCATTGTTAGTAAAAATTTTAACAGCTATTGCAGCATATCAATATCACACATGGGGCTAATGCATTAAATAATTAATCCATTTTATTTTCATTTCCATTAAATTTAGTTTAATGTTAATGGCAACTTTTCAATTAATTAAGCTTTAATGATAACTGAAAAATATCCATTACCATTAAAATCATTTTTTTAATTATCATTAAAGTTTATTGGGAAAGGAGTTTTTTCAATTACCATTAAATCCATATTACCTATATTATTATTTAGGTCATAGCCCAAAATCTACAAATCCATTAAAATCATTTAATGGTAATGGATATTTTTCAATGATAAATGATTTTAATGGCAATTTAAAATTTCAATTACAATTTCAATGATTCAATGGCAATGGAAACTTTTCAATTATCATTAAAGTTTAATAGAAAATTGAAAGTAATGCATTACCCCCATGTCTGATCAATATGCACTTGCAGCGAAAACTTCAAAAACTTGCCAAAATATGCACCCGACTTTCTGGTAATAATTGCACTCGTGTGAATGCAAATAGCAACTTTAAAAAGGAATCTCAAAGTTGCTAGCAAAAACGGTTTCATCTAAATTGGGACTGAATACGATCGACACAGTAGCGACCTCGTTGATTCGTTATACGTTACTTTTTCATGAGCTTTTTGTTTTTGTAAACAACATCGACATCGGACTAACGAGTAACAAAGTAACTAGGTGGCATGCCTCTTAGTTTTCTGTTGGTTGCCAAAAAAAAAATTGTGGATGCATAACAAATTAAAATCACAAAATCGGCTATTACTGAAAGGTTATCAAATTATAACAATCGGGTCTTCACAGTGAAAAGATTTACCAACTAACGAATTATCAAACTAACGATTTAACTATTGAAAAGTAATTGAGTTACTCAGGTACTGTTATATGAACGTATAATGTCCCTAAGCTTATTTGCAAAAACGTGGAAACAAGTCAGTTTGCGCAAGCTTTTTGATCATATTAAAAACCAGCCTAATATTTTAACTACAATGCCGGGAGACTTTGGAAAAAGCATCAACGGAGAAATACCCGTTTGTTTTGTGCTTACTTTTGTATTGTGTTTGCACTATGTACGTGCTTCTGACATGTCTGTTTTGCTTCTTAAGAACAGCTTATTTCGTCTACAATGCAGACAGAAATAGTCTAAGATATTTGCTTTTGAACATTTTAACACGCTTTCAATGAGCTTGGGTATGTGAAAAGCGATATTTATCTATGCAAAAAACATATCGTCTAATAACCACATGACTATTTCGATATCATCGATACCAGCTTAGCATCTCTAATGTGTAAGTGTCAAAAACAGCTGATGGTGTGTTAATAAATTTGTAATTCGGCCAGCCTGTTAGTTTTATTTTGCTGATAAAAGATTTAATTGCTGCCGTCATCTCAGGGAGTTTAGTTTAATCTCACAATATTGTTATTGAATTGAATCAGATTGAGTGCTTGCTTTATCACTTTGTTGTGGCTCATTGCATTTTAATCTAAAAACAAGTTCCAATGTAAGTTAGCAAATTTTGTTTTCAATTTTATCAATTTGATTAACTTTAAAATTTTAATTCGTTACTTGTTTGCAGTACTATCAACATGAGCACTAAAAACTATGAAGGATACACTTCGCCCTTGAGCACCCGTTATGCCAGCAAGGAGATGCAATTTTTGTTTAGTGACCAGCATAAGTTTTCAACCTGGAGACAATTGTGGATTTGGTTGGCTGAAGCTGAAAAGGTAAGGCAACTAAATGCTCTCGACATTCTGTTGGGAGATTTTTAAGCAATTTTTCGTGCATATGTCATGGATTACAATAAATTATTCAAAAACCTTACAATAGCATCAATTACGTAAGTTCTGGTCTGCCATACAAAATTCTGGATAAGTAATTAATGTCATTCTATATTTTTAAACACATTTTGGAGTGTGTAATCAGCTTGTCATGTGTAGTACATATAGTTATCGTGATTTTTGTTTGAAGTTCTACTCTTATTTTGTTTGGATAAGTGTAACGCTCAGTTGTTCCACATCCATTTTCATGCAAAATGCTTCACTTTTGCCAAATATTTGTTCCATATCCCATAAAAGCTTCCATCACCTTTGGGAGAAGAAACCTCTTGAACCTTTAAGCGCTTGTTAGATCGATGGAAGTATAGAGATATGCAAAAGCGTTAAAAATACCACAGTAAATGCTTTTCTGTAGCACTGGACGTTCCCATTCCAAGATTCATCGAATTCGTTTTAATAAGATCACTTTAAACGCTATTTCAAATTTTTCATTGCATAAAAAGTAATACATACGCCAATTACAGTCTAGTCCCTCCCACTACAGTTAAAAAAAATTCAAAATTGTAACATCAAGTAATAATAAAATAGGTCGAAATAATAATAACTCGTTTAATTTTAATTATTTTTTATTTATTAGTCACTGGGACTTGACATAACAGATATCCAAATTGCCGAAATGAAAGAGAACGTTAGTAAAATTGATTTTGATGCAGCTGCTGCTGAGGAGCGTCTTACACGACATGACGTTATGGCTCATGTTCATGTTTTCGCCAAGCAATGTCCTACAGCCGGCCCAATAATTCATTTGGGAGCAACTTCTTGTTATGTGGGTGACAACACCGACTTGCTAGTTTTGCGTGATGCATTGAATTTGCTGCTACCACGTTTGGCATCAGTCATTTACTGTTTGAAAAAATTTAGTGAAGCCTATAAATCGCAACCAACACTTGGATTTACGCATTTACAACCGGCACAATTGACAACTGTAGGCAAACGTGCTTGCCTTTGGATGCAAGATCTACTAATGGATGAGCGTGCATTGCGACGTTGTCGTGATGATTTACGTTGTCGGGGCGTTAAGGGTACAACCGGTACACAAGCGTCGTTCATGCAGCTTTTTGATGGAGATGGACAAAAAGTGAAACAGTTGGATCTCTTAGTCACTAAATATGCCGGATTTGCAAAGCCATATTCAATAACGGGTCAGACATATACACGAAAGGTAGACGTCGAAGTGATTGGCGCACTTTCCAGCCTAGGTACATCGATTCATAAAATGTGTTCTGATTTGCGCATATTAGCATCGCGAAAAGAACTGGAAGAACCATTTGAATCAACTCAAATTGGTTCGTCAGCAATGGCTTACAAACGTAATCCCATGCGTTCGGAACGTTGCTGTGCTCTCGCTCGTCATTTGATTACATTATTCTCAAATGCAGCCAATACACATGCCACTCAATGGCTTGAGCGTACATTAGATGATTCGGCTAATCGGCGTATTACACTTTCGGAAGCGTTTCTTTCAGCAGATGCAGCATTATTGACATTGCTAAATATTACACAAGGTCTCGTTGTCTATCCTAAGGTAATTGAACGTTCAATTAGTCAAGAGCTTCCGTTCATGTCTACCGAAAATATTATCATGGCCATGGTTAAGGCAGGCGGTGATCGGCAGGTTTGTCATGAGAAAATTCGTGTACTCTCACAGGAAGCCGGCGCACAAGTGAAACAACATGGCAAAGATAATGATTTGGTTGAACGCGTACGAAATGATGCCTACTTTGCGCCTATATTAGAGCATTTGGATGATATTCTTGATGCAAAGACATTTACTGGACGCGCTACTGACCAAGTCGATGAATTTATTGCTGAGGAAGTCGAACCGGTACTTGCTAATTATGAAGAAACTTTAAAAAACATTAAAATAGTGCAATTAGAAATTTAAGATATTGCAGAAATGCATTTTGCATTTAAGTTTGATAAAAAAATAAGGAGAATCGAGTACAATGTGGCCTTTGTATGGACAAAATTACTTACAATATAAAATTTAATGGCATTTGCAAATAAAGTTCAGTCGTTTTAAGAAAGAAAATAAAACATTCTGCTAAAACTTCGGCTCATCCTTTTAATTTTAAAATTATACATTTGATACGCATGCAAATGTTCTGTTAGCTGTTTGCTGGAAAATGTTTTCAAAAATGTATGTAATAAGCTTCAAGGTTCGGTAAGTCTATTTAGCATTTGGCAATTTATTCCTGACTGCTTTTAACATAAGTTAAATACTTATTTTTAGAAGTAGCATCAAAATGATTAATAAGTCAATAATCGAATAATTTTTTAGTTTTTAAAAAATATTTTTATTTTAGATTTCGTATGGATGTTTATATAAAGTCAGAGACAGAACAAGAAACGCATATTGTAAAATTTTACTATAAAACTGTTGCGACGTAGTCTGTTCATTGCCATAGTCTAACTGAACTAAATATGTTTTACTTATGAGGTTATCTCAAAACGGTTTTAAATAGCTAAAAATTGTAACTTGGCCATAATAAAAGCTATAGAAATAAAAACACTAGGAGTTGCAGTGAAAAATATATTACAGAGCAAAGGTTTGTGGGAGGCTATATATACTAATCAATTAGCACTTCATGTGAATATATATCAAGAGAAAAGGTATGAACCTGAAATGCCAAATATCTTAAAATTTTCTGCTAGCAAATCACTACGCACGACGTTGGATATGTGAAAAAAAAAAGAAAATATCCGCAAACTTGAAACACCAGTAAGATTGTAAGTAAATAAAAAAATTAAATAATATGTTGAATTTATTATACACATAAAATTTTTACTAAATCAATCTATAATTCTGTTGCAAAAAGCAATAAAAACTAAAGTCTAGTTAAGAGAAATGGAGTTAAGGTTAAGTTAAGGCCAATTTTCCACTATTCAACTTCATATTTTGGGTATTATTTAGTTCTAACTATTTAACCAAAAAAAATTTATAGAAAATTAATTTTCGTGTGTAAGTAACAGAAAAATGGCCTTAACTCAATCTTAACTCCATTTTTCTTAACTCGACTTTAGCTTTTATTGCTTTTTGCCACAGAAATTGTTATACGTTCCTTAAAAAATTATGGCGAATATTACCTTGTGACTCAGTTAGTTTTGAAGACAAATCCGACTCTGAACTCAGAATCGACCCATCACGTCAGGATTTTAAAATATTTCAGGTTAATTACTTAAAAATGATTTTTTTTCGTCTACATTCGAAGTGATTTAGGGGATTCAATAAAATTTTTTCAGCTTATTTCATATAAAAATATTATTTAGTACCATCCTATATCTTGAAAATGAGCTTTCAAATTGTCATCTGTGTCGTTTCCTCGCAAAGTTATAACCATTTTAAAGTAACATGAATTTGATCCCTTACGTCGCAACAATATGTTCTTAAAATGACTGTAACTTTGCGAGGAAGGATCATAGATAATCAATTGAAAGCTAATTTTAAAGAGTTAGAATGGTACTAAATGAAGTTTGTATTAGAAATAAGCTCAGCATTTTTGTTTGTATCTTATACATAACCTCGAAAGTAGACACAAAAAAACATTTTTTAATATATCTTTTAAAATATTTCCAACTCCTGACGTTATTGTTCTACTCTGAGGCCAGATTCGGACTTAGCGTAAGAAATTACTTTAAAAACAGTGGCGTCACTTCCTCAGAACCTTGGGGAGGGGGGGAGGGTAAATAAAAGTCCACCACTATCAGAGGGGTTTATTGAATTGATGAATTGAATAATAACTAGTATCAGATCCAGCCCTACTGAATTGACGCCACTGTTTGAAAAAACTAGTCTCAGAAACCCAACAACATTCATCACCTCTTCATTCACACATCTTTTTAATAAAATGTAGTTTTTTATACAGTTTACATGTAAAACTAAGAGGCTTTGGCGCAACCTTTTAAAATTTAGCTAAATATATAGCTTAATTTTTCCGCAACAGCCTCTTAACAAAACCAAACAAAAACACCCTAATGTACATATAAAAATGTGGATGGGCCAACTTGGTATGGAAGAAATTTCATAGATTTCGGCTACAAACTAAAACGAAACTTAATTTTAATTTTAAGGGATCAGCAAGGGACCAAAGTCGAAATTTAGTACAAAGCCTTAACGATTGTGAAAAATTGCAGGGAAGCAGATCTCAAATTCACTTATAACCATGCGTGTCGTGAATTTTATATATTTGCTCTTCAAACGCCTTTAGCGAGGAAAAAATTCCGTTGAAGTTTTTGTTTTGGTCATTGAGGTCCTTCGTTTCGTACTTTTTGCACTTTAGGAGTCGTTCTTGTATTATGTATTATTGAACTTTTTTTGACCACTTCCTCCATATCACAAAATGCCGACACCCCACTCCTAAGTAACGTAACACATTTTCACTTTTCACAATTGTCCACTTTACAGATTAAGTTAATCAAATAAATTTTGGATTTATTGCTAATTAAAATTAATCTGAAACAAAAACATAACATAAATTAAGATGAAATATACAAATTTTAATCAACTAATGAACTGAACTTCACCAAAATTGATTGTAAAAGATGGAAATGCAACATTGATTTTTACAAGCCAACGGATTTACTTGTTTCGATTATGTGCATATCACCTACCTAATGTTTTTGTTCATTATATTGCCTTGGGAAACTGTATTTATGTGATTATTTAAGTGCTTATATCACTTTGTTTCCTTGTGCCGTGTTTTAATTTTCATATAGTCAGCTTGGCCTGGACCACGAGTATTAATTCTATAATATGAAATTTTGCATTGATTCTTCATTAAATGTAGGATATATCTTGAAAGAATATAGTGGGAAATCCTCTTATTTTGGCGTTGGTTTCCATTCACTTTGCGCAAAAGGCTTTTAATGCAATGAGTTGCATATTTAAGATAAGGATATCTCAAACACCTGACGTGATGGAGCGATTCTAAGGTTAGAATCAGATTAAAAATAAAAAAAAAATTTGGAGTCTAGTCTCAGGGGGAGTTCAAGTATTACGTAACGCAATTTTTGATTATTTTTAAACCTCCTTCCTCCAATATAACGCACCGTAATGTTTTTATGTACCCCACTTCCCTTCCTTAAACGTTACGTAACACTCAAGCGACCATATTTACCTAAAAGTCACAATTATATTGCGCAAAGTACCGGAAAGTGTTATAGTCGCGTGTTCGGTAATCTATATATGTATATAAAGCTCAATATGGCATGTATGTATGCATGTATTTGGCACATACAAATGTTTCATATAGTCGATGCCACGCCCCCCATATAAAAGAAAAATAAAATTCATCATATCTTATCAACTATTTGATGTAGATAAATGAAACTTGGTACATATATAAAAATTAGAGACAGAGATAAGATTTAATGAAAAATAGGCGGTGCCACGCCTCCATATGGAAACAAATCATTTTTTTTACATTTCAGCAACTATTTGACGCCGATGAATAAGATTCGGTACATATGTTTATTATGGTTTGTAAAATGTTCTAAGCATAGTTTGTTTTGGGAAAAGTGGGCAATGGCACGCCCACCCATATAAGAGAAGAATTAAATTCATCATATCTCATAAACTATGTGACGCAGACAAATGAATCGGTGTGTATATATATAAAAGAGAGGCAAAAGTAAGATTAAATGAAAAAATTAGTCAAGCCACGCCTCCAAAATGAAAAAAGACTAACATTTTTTTTTACCATTGCAACTATTTGACGCAGATGAATGAGACTCGGTTCATATATAGAAGACAAGGACTATTTCCAAACTAAACTCATTCAAAGGTGCTGATTCCACGGATTCAAATGATTCCCACTAAATCAATTGTTCATTTATGCACCAAATCAATTGTTAATTTGTGTCCCCTCCTGTACCTGTAACGCATCGTAATTTTTTACAAGACGCCCCTCCCCCAAATTGCGTTACGTAATACTTGAACGCCCCCTAAACTATTACTAAAAGAAAAAAAAATTATGAAAAAACCAGAAATGCAAAAGCAAAATTGTGTCTGATTTAAAAAGGAATACCCATATACACAGCCAGAGAAATAAAATTAGTAATATAAATTAATTGTAAAAGTAGAATAGTAAAATTTTAATACCAAAACTTGTACGGTATTCGTTTTATATAGATATGTTTATCCTCAATAATATGCAACTTAAGGTCTCAAAAACGTCTGCTTTCGAAAATAAGCGCTGGAATCGTCTGCTTGCTCTATATTTATGTTTCTTATATGTAAGGGAACCAGTCAGCCAAGAGGCAGACGCGATGAAATGATTTAGAACTCACTTTTCTTACATGTTTGTAATATCGCAATTTTTAAATGCAGTAGAAACTAAGTGGCAGTTGTTGTTTTTCTTGTTTCTTATGACATATTATTTATAAAAATAACAATCTGCCTGACGATAAACTCACATAAGTTTGTATATTTCATAAGATTTTGAATAAAATTTAATTGCTCTTGAACGCAGCAACAAAAACGTCTGCTTCTTGCATTTATCTGTTTCTCTGGATAGACACATTTTTAAATATAAAAGGCAGACGCGATGAAACTGCTTATGGTACCTATTATTTTTTACAGTTTTGAAGGGAACTCAATGCAGATATTGTTTGCATTATTTATATTACTTAGAACTTTATGAATTCCAACCTTTCGCACACGATAAAATCATATAGAAATCTAGGCCACTGGCTCTCTAACTATTAGTATGATTTGATTCAGTTACAGTGGCGTCACTTCAGCAAATATTGTGGGGGGGGCGGGGGGGTGAAAGAATTATAGTTCCACCACTATTAGATGGGATTATTGAATTAATGTATTGAAAAATAACTAGTATCAGATCCTTGGGTGGGGAGGACCAATGCCCTCCTCAGCTCTACTGAATTGACGCCACTGTTCAGTTGTGATCTTTCTTATTTTGAATACTTAGCATTTTACATGTTTTCGATACTAAACAGTTAAGTGAATTCAATGAGGTATTTTGGCGTGATTGAATTTTTCGCAAGCAGATAGGCGTACAAACATACGGACACGATTGCATTGAATCCATCATTACTTAATTTATCTGTTATTTTGCAACTCATAAATATGCATTTTTTTTTTGTGTTACATAACATTTTTACGACCTACTTTAGCAAAGTGTTTTCTAATATAGTTTTAAAATTTAATTGACATAAATTTTTAATAAGCTGCTGCAGTGATGCCATAAAAAGAGCACTAAACTTGAGAATACAGATTTATTGCTTAACTCATAAACTGGTTCACTGCCATTGATTGCAGCTGGCATGAGTCTTTAGTCTTTAGTGCGTATTGTGGTCTTATATTGGGAGTGTTTTTGGTGTTGGATTTGATTTAGTTAACTCGAAAAAATAAATGAAATAAAACATTCAATCATTTTTGTCGATGTCGATGGCTTTGATGTTAAAACTTTTATTAATTAAGCTTATGTTCACACATTTTAAAGTCAATCAATCAGTTTGTTCTGCAATTTGATTTTAATCAGTTGCTTAAATTTACAGAGCCTCGCAATGATTAATTATGTATTTCGATTCGCATCGATAACTGATTCCAGATCATACCTTAAAAAATCATAACTTATAAAAAATTTAGCATTTAAAAAGTCAGTTCTTAACAGTGTTCTATTTCGGCACCCTGCAATAAAATCCTATCGGGTTGAAATATTAGGTGCGCAACTATGTTCTCGCTGTTTTTTCTTAGAAAATTAAACTTTATTGTCAAAAAATAGTTACAGATGAATCAATCAAAGTATTGCCCCTTGCTAGATACCACTTTTCCCCATCTTTCTGGTAGAACTCGAATGCCATCACGGTAGAAGTGTTCATCTCTTGAGGCTATCCACGAATCAAGTAATTTTTTGAGGTCTTCATAGGTGTTGAACTGCTGATCAGCCAGACCATGTGTCATTGAACGGAACAAGTAGTAGTCTGACGGGGCAATATTTGGGGAATACGGCGGTTGGGGTAGAACTTCCCATTTGAGAGTTTCCAAGTATGTTTTCACTGGTTTAGCAACGTGAGGCCTAGCGTTGTCATGCAATAGGATTACTTTATAGTGCCTCTGTTCGTATTGGGGCCGTTTTTCACGCATGCCAACGCTTGGAAATGGCTTGTCGGGTAACTCTCAATACTGAAGCAAGCTTTTCTTGCGTTTGGGCCGAATCCTCATAGAGCAATGTCTCCAATTCCGTATCATTGAAGGTTTTTGGCCTTCCTTCACGTGGTCGAATCATGGTCTTTAAAGCGACGAAACCAATCTCGGTGTGAACTTTTCGTAGCTCTCGATGCGCGTCAGCCGCCGTTTTCTTCGATTGAAAGAAGAAAATAAACACCTCCCGCAAATGACGATTATTTGGCACAAAATCAGTCATTTTCGAGCAACCACAAACAGACTATAAAAACACAAAATCTTAAAAGTGTCAAATCGGTTTGCTAGATTCATAACGTTTCGATATGAACCAAAACGCTAGCGCCATCTATTGACAAACAGCGAGAACTTGGTTGCGCATTTTTAAAAAATGTTATGAATATGCTTTACATTTAATATAAAAGTACTGGTGCGCACATTATGTATGGCGCACATTCTTTCTTTAAAAAAAAAAATTCCAAAATTTAATAATTTGGCAAAAATTAATCGCATATTTTAGAAAGCCGTGCAGTAGCACATAACAATAACCAGTAAAACTAAAATTAAAATTTAATAAGTAATAAAAATCAGTCAAGCGAATAATTGTGAAGCACGAAAAAAATGCAAACACACCGTAAACTGCAATTCACACATCAATCGGACCGCACAGCACCACTAACTCCGACCTTCTTCGCCTAAGAGCATGAAACAAACAAATAATAAAAGACAGCATAAAATTTTAATATTATTGGCACTTGAGAATGGAACCCAGATGCCTAATGGCAGCATACAGCCACGAAGAATCGACACAGAGCTTGAACTGTGAGAGCATAAAATGCATAAACGTTGACTTGTGCTGATGCTACTGTGCTTGTGCATGCGATTGCATGCAGTCTAGTGCTATTTAGCAAAGTATTGTTTTATTTTTTTGTAATTTATTGCTTAAAGTGAGCGACATAACCTTAACTGAAATTTAACAAAAAATTAACAACGCAGAACCATTTAAATTGCAATTTTTCATGGCTTGGATTTATATGAATGGCAACGAAAAAAAAGTCGTGATGTGTCAACAGCTCACATTCTGCGACCAACAAAAAGAAAAAAAATTAAATAGAATCGAAAATAAATGAAAATTCAGTATATAACAAATAAGCGGCTTTAACGACCTGTAGTTTGTCGGAACTGTAAAATAGTGACTTATTTTGTTAATGTGTCAGAGCAGTCCAGTAGTTAAGCCTAAACCAAAATAGACGTGACGAGACGCAACGAGTAAGTTCGAGTATATGTAAACCAATGTTAACAACCAAAATAAACAAACGTAATTGATCGAAAGTGAACGAAACATTTTGACGAGACGTGTTGTTCCGTAAGAACCGAACTTGAAACCGTCACTACTCGTCATAATAGCTGTTTCGATGCGTTGCCTAACGTAACATTTTGTGTTAAATGTCAAAACAGACTTAACGAGTGCAAACGTTCGTTTAGCTGCTATCGTCTCGTCACGTCTATTTTGGTTAAGTCTTTAAACTGATCAAAAATGAATTTCTTTGGCAATAACTGTCCTAATGTTTTCGAATTTGATCAAACTGTGCCATCAAACAATACCAATTCATCTAGAGCAGTGGTTCTTAACCTTTTCGGGATCACGGAGCACATTTAATTACATGAAACCTTCCCGGAGCATCAGACCAAATAACATTGATTCCAGTAATTTGGATTATATACGGAAATATATAAAATTTTTTTTATTTATTCAAGTCAAATAATAATTATAATATACATAATATAAAATAAAATCAACAAAACTAAACTGTTACAAATTCAAAATAACAACGATAAAATATAATAAAAAATTCAATGGGATATTTGAGCCTGACGAGTTTTACATATCTCGCCAATATTAGGTCTAATATAAGATATTGTTACCCTCATTTCCTCTTCTAGATCGGTAAGTCTTTCTTGTTTTTTAGTTTTAATAATGGTTAATGTTGAGAATCCTAATTCACAAAGATATGAGGTAGCAAATTGTAATAAAATCGTGATTGTCTTCTTAGATAGAGATGGGTATTCTTCTTGGACGAAAATCCTAAAATGTTCATTCGACATTTTTGTGAACTCCATTTTCAAAGAGTGATCTGTTGACAAGGAAATATTTTCTTCTTCTTCTTGTAAAGATAGTTCCGTATTTGAAAATTCAAATGTCGCAAATGGATTTCGTATCCAGTCATAGGATTCTAATTTAAGAGATGGAAAGTAACACACGATTTTTTCATCCAATATTGTTAGATGTTCTATTATGGCAGGAATTATATCTGCGCAATTTTTTGTTTGAACTGAAGGAAACGTATCAAGCGTATTGTTTTTTGTTATTCGATTTTTCCAATACAATATTTTTTTATTGAATGCCAGTATTTTATCCGTGGATGTTAAAATATTCTCATTTTTACCTTGAATACTTGTATTCACTGAATTTAAGTATTTAAAAATATCAGCTAAATATGCCAATTTAGCACACCAAATATCATTTTCAAAATTTTTAATAAATTTATCCATAGCTACATTTTGGAAATAACACAGCAGTTCATCTTTGAGCTCCAATAAACGGCATAGGACTTTACCGCGAGACAACCATCTTATTTCAGTGTGCAATAGCAAACTTTCATACTTAGCATCCATAGATATACAAAGTTGTTTAAAAATGCGTGCCTGCAAAGGTCTTGATTTGATATAATTTACTATTTGTACCACTTCATCCAATACAGATTTTAATGTGTTTGGCAATGTTTTTGAAACTAAAACTTCCCGATGTAAAAAACAGTGTGTAGGTATGATATTTGGATTCTTTTCCTTCACAAGTGTAACACATCCTTTAATAGATCCTGCCATTGATGGACATCCATCTGTACAAATTCCTACGCAGAAATCCCATGATATTTGGGATTTTTCTAAATATGTGGTAATACAATTAAAAATATCTTTGCCTGTTGTATGTTCCGTAAGCTCTCTGCAGCAAAGAAATTGGTTTACAATTTCATTTTCAGCAATGAACCGAACGAATGCAAGTAATTGAGCTTTGCTGCTAATATCAACAGATTCGTCAATTTTCAAAGCAAAATATTTCTTGGAAAGTTTATTATTAACCGTTTCCTCAATATCATGTGACATGTCTTTTATTATTTTTTTTTATTGTATCATTAGATAGGGGAATCTTCATAATCTCATTTTTTGCATCATCACCAAACATAATTTTAACTATTTCACAACATGACGGTAAAATAAGACTTTCTGCTATAGTATGTGGTTTTAATTTCAGTGCAATTAATTCGGCTACCTTGTATAAAGCAATTTGCGCCTTATCAGAAATTGTCATAGCACCTTTAAATTGTCTTGCTTGTTTAGCTTGCATGCCCAATAACCTTTTAAAATAATCCTTATTGTTTGAAACAAGATTAGCATGCGTATTAGTAAAGTGTCGGTTCAATTTAGCCGGAAACATAGCACTATTGGACAGCTCTACACCACATACAACACATTTAGGAATTGGACACTCCTTTTCACCGGTCCATGTAAACCCGAAACTGATATATTCGTCAGAATACTGCCTATTAGTCTTCCTTATTTTATTACATGTTGAAACATCTTCTGTATTGCCACTATTAATACTACTCCGACTTGTACTTGCTCCATCATTAATATTTTTCTCTGAATTACTTTTTCGTTTAAAGAATTTGTCCATGCATTACGAAGTAATTAGTTTATGTCACAAATGTTAATGTCTTAATTAATTATTTATTTTTTTTATATTATTTATTTTAAATTCATGTTAACTTAAAATTTATTACGTAAAATACTTACTCAACTAAATTTTTTCTCACTTTTATCACAATTTTTTGTCACAAATTTAATCAATTATTAATTAAAAGCACACTCACATTAGAGTCCGCGAAAATTTGTGTTTATCGACGTCCAACACGACAATAAAATATTTCAGCTTACTTGATTAGAGTTTTTTTGGGCAGCCTACTTGATTTAAATTTTAAACCATATAAACAAACCAAGTACATACCACATATATGTAGATTAAAAATTGAGTTATGTAATATACATATATATATATTATATATTATTTAGTATCACTTTTTTGTCCATATACAACTGAGACGACTAGTGTCTTATTATATGATGAAGACATAATTTTGAAAATTTGTTCTAATAAATTTTATATATTTTTTTTTATATCATATGTGTTTAGCTTTCGTTTCGCGGAGCACCTGGGACAATATTGCGGAGCACAGGTGCTCCGCGGAGCACCGGTTAAGAACCACTGATCTAGAGTCATAGCCTGAAATATCTCGTATGTGAATTGAAAATTTTCTTAGCTGCAGCGTTTTCTGCCATTCGCTCGATGTGTCCGAGTCAATTCAATTGTCGAATTTAAAGTTTCTTTCCTCGCATACAGTAAAAATGTCCTACCAGATAACCACAGCACCTGTTCCGCAATTTTAATTATTGCTCAATACTCGGCCCAAAGTTCGTTAGGTAAAAATTACATTGGTTTCTCAAAGCTACGCTCCATTCGTGTCTCCATTTTGATGGCGATTGTGGAATTATCGTTCATTCGAAAATGTGCAGATTTTGATTTGTTTCTAGACAAAATATGCACTGAAAAAGCAATTTGTTTAAATATAATAAATGCATATTTCATATATGTAGAACAGTCAAAGATTTATTTGAGTCAAACATATTGTATTTGAATCAAATAACAGTAATTGTTGGTTGAAGCATTTTATGTTTGACTCAATCAAATATTTATTTGCTCTATTTGAAACATAATTTATTATATTCAAACAAATCGTTTTTTCAGTGTATTTGGTGTTACCCTCATAAATTGCTGGTCACACTCGTATTGCCATATTTTTAATCCCAACAAAGATTTCGTTGTCAATCTGTTAAGGCGGAAGGCATATTGGTACGGTTCGATCAGTGTGGTACAAATGATTTTCAGACGTTACGCTACACTTAATAGGCATATAGCCCTGTTAGTTCTTGCAGGATATAGAACTGCTTTTTTGTAGAGGGGATAGATAGAGCTGAGACTCCAGTTGCATGTACTGGTGTACAAATATGAAACCGGTAATTTTTTATTCAAAAAAACACGTTCATTTTGCGAAAATAGTTCCAAATTTAATCTTCAAAGTAATTCCCCTCGCTAGCTACACATCTTTTCCATCTTTCCGGCAATTTATGGATTCCTCGCCAAAAAAATTCTTCGTTTTTTGAGGCTATCCATTCATCGAGCCATTTTTGCACTTCCTCGTAAGAATTGAAGTGCAAATCGTTGAGTGCGTGTCCCATCGATGAAAATAAATAGTAATCGGATGGCGCCAGGTCCGGTGAGTACGGCGGGTGGGGCAGGGGCTCCCAGTTGTACGATTCTACCAAGTTTTTATTGACCGTTGCTCGATGTGGCGATGCGTTGTCATCTTGGAATACAATTTTGTCATGGCGAAGTTGAAATTCGGGTCTCTTCTGACGTATAGCACGGTTCAAAGCGATCAATTGTTGATGGTAACGTGCACCTGTAACTGTTTCACCTGGTTTTAGTAGCTCATACCAAATAACACCACGCTGATCCCAGAAAATACACAGCATTGTCTTTCGGCCGAAGCGATTTGGTCTTGGCGTTGATTTGGGTCGTTGGCCGGGGCTCAAATATGATTTTTTTCATTTGAGATTGTTGAAATAAATCCACTTTTCATCGCCAGTGACGATTCGATATAGAAAACCTTTTCTATTTTGCCTGGCGAGCAGCAATTCACAAGGTTTTTCGGTTTTCTTGCTGCCTGTCGGTCAGTTCATGTGGCACCCATCTACCGACCTTTAAAATCTTTCCCATGGCCTTCAAACGCAAGGAAACGGTTTGTTGTGTCACATTAAATTGTTCAGCGAGCTGTTGTTGCGTTTGACCATCATCTTCGTCCAATAATGTTTGCAATTCGGTGTCTTCAAACTTTTTCGGTGGCCGGCCGCGCTCCTCATTTATCACATCAAAATCACCACTTTTAAATTTATTGAACCACTCATTGCACTGTGTACGACCAAGAGCATGCTCGCCGTAAGCTTCAACAAGCATTCGATGCGATTCAGAAGCGTTTTTCTTCAAATGGAAACAGAAAATCAATGCTTCCCGCAAATGAGAGTTTTCAGGCACAAAATTCGACATCTTTACGAGCGGAAAAAATGCGTTGTTGTATGAAACTTGACAAATTGTGAACTGAATATTGTTGACAGATGACAGAATGAACAATTATGACATTTGGTGCGGTTCGGAAGCTCATACATATACGGCTATTGACCGCTAGATGTCATTACCGGTTTCATATTTGTACACCTAAGATATCATCTGTTGTACTTAAAAAGTCACGATAACAATTGATCGCATTCGACAAGTAGTTTCTTTATCGCTAAACTTAGCTCTTATAAGCTAAGTTGATTAATTCGTTAACTGCTTGTACTTCTCTCAGTTTGTCGGTTTGTTGCAACTCCCTCTTCTTCTGTTCCGTGACCAAATTTTCTTGCCTCAAATATAAACGTAAACAATTTTTCGGATTTTCTTTAGAGTTAATTTAGTGCTCTTATAGAATTTTTCAAATTATGATCAACACCAGTTGGGTGTCCGCCACATAGAAGGAAATAACAAATAGCCACACCAAACCAATGACTCGATTTCACCTTATGAACTTCCTGCGTAGGGTGATTTTTAGACAGCCGAAGTTTCCAATTAAAATTTAACACAACAAATTTGTCATTTTTTTGACTCTCTGAGCTCGTTCATTTTATGGCATTTAGCTCTTAGACCTTTTTAGATTTAAAATTAGCCAAATACAGCGCAGACTGAAGTTCAAACTTTCGATAATATTTTCGACTTCGGCGGCCATTGAACGCCATAATTGCAAGAAAAAAATTCATGTGAATTTATATTGAATGAATTCAAAGTTGAAATTTTAGGATTTTCAACTTTCTCGTGAAAAAATTTTCTGCAAAAAGTCTTAACCCTTAAGTTGCATCGCTCCAAAAGTTCATGATGCTACGTATTCAAAAAAGTAATAGGTTAAGGCTTGAAAATGAAAAATATGCAATACATAGTACCTTGGACATTCGTATGTGGTTTTGGTGTGGGCACAAAGACAACACTCTGATGATTTAAAATTTACATTATTTTACAGCTCTGCCTATTAATATCGCGATAACAGAGCAGCGCCTTAATGACATGCAGCCATTTAAACAGAATATTGAAAATGTTGCCGTGTTTTCTTAATTTTTTTTTTTTTTGAATTGATTTTATTCGTTTTTGTTAAATGTTATCTAAATCATATTGTTGCAATATGCTTATATTCCCCTTATATGTGTGTGCATGTATGTATGTATATGGAACACTTAAATGACATCAACAACATTTGAGACTTGTTTAAATCAAGCTATTTACGTTACGTTACGGTCGTCAGTTCACTTTGGTTTTTGCAGACGAAAAACGACATCGTAAGAATGACCAAAAGAAGAATTTATTTATTTTTAATTGAGACTTGTTATAAATTTTTGACATATTTACAAGAAACTCACAGCCTTTTTTATTGGATTAAATTAGAAATGATTATAATAAAATCTATCAATTAAAATGCTTTAAAACGCACTAAAAACGCACATTTTTTGAACTTAAAATATTTTATAGTTTTTCACATTTAACATAAATTCAGACTTTAAATTTTGCGATCTCTTTTCAAGAGGACTTAGAACATTGTCTTCATTGTCTATAGAAAAAATATTGAGTCGGCAGCGTGTTAGCATGGTATTAGTTAATTTCCTCTTATGACGCTATCTATTGGCAACTTTTAAAACTATTTTCAACGAGCTCATATGACGGACGTGATGTTTCCGTGAGCCAATTTCGTCCATTTTCAATCTCAAGAGCTTTGTTTAAAGGTCTGTGTACCGAATTTCATTCAATTTTCTAGAATAGTTTCCCGTGTACTTAATTATATCACAATATTTTGAACGGTTAACGAGTTATTGCGTTATTAAAGTTAAATTTTTAGGGGATGTGCCACGCCCTTTTAAGAGCCTTTGCAAATTTGAAACCTAGCCCAATCTTAATTTTGTTCACATGTTCACCAAATCACCAAGTTTCATCAAAATGGCAGCAACTTTTTTCAAAATGTGGGTTGGGTATATTTACATAGAGTATGGGCGGTGGGCGTGGCCGTGAACCGATTTCACCCACTTTATCATGCTAGCGGCTTGTAAGAAGGTGTGACATATGTGCCAAATATCATTTAATTAGGTTGCTTAGTTTTCCCGTAAACGTGATTTCAACAGACAGACAGACAGAAAGACAGACAGAAAGACAGACAGACAGACACACACATCCACACACACTGACACACACACAGACAGACAGACGGACATAGCTATATCGACTCAGGTGGTGAAGCTGATCAAAAATGCGTTACAAACGGATTGACAAAATGAATATACCCTGAGTGTAGGGTATAGGTAAATATAATATTAGATGCATTCTTAACTTATGTCCGGTACAGCCGAATATTGATTTGTTTGGGATATAGTAGGTGAATCGATTTCTTTAATTCAGCTAAAATCAACTATTGCAGTTTAGAACGGTTTCGAAGAAATAGTGGATGCAAAATCGTATCTAAGGTTGTTTTATTTTGAGCTATGCCATTTATGTAAATGACATAGCTATAATAATATTGACGATAACCCTAGTTAAAATCAAGATAGTTAAATAAATACGACCACAAACTATATAGGATAAAATGCAAACAGTAATAAATTCATTACGAGCCGGAAAACAATAAAACTTTAATATGTGAAAGAAATATTTTCTAAAACAAACGCAAATTTAAAATGAAAGGAAAAATAAAAACTTAAGTCACAGACAGTTGGTAACGCGTTGTTAATTCACTTGGACAACATTTTCCCATCTCCTTTTACCACTACTTTGTGCGAGCATGATCACCTTGGTGTGATATTTAACTTCTTTGTTTTTATAATACGTTAATGAAGTTATGTTCCGTTTGCGTTACGTATAACGTTATTCAATTATGCCGACAACATAATTTTGGAAATTTAATTAACAATGAGTTATAGCGCCGATTCAACTTAAACCATACGTACGTGTGTGCCAATAAAAAAAAACATCTATATCGGCTATATCATTGCCATAAAAAAGAAGTGCACGCTTCAAATGAAATGTCAGCGTGACATGCGACAGTGACAAAAATATCAACAGGATTTTCATAATTATAG
This sequence comes from Meiosimyza decipiens, assembly GCA_963680825.1. Taxonomy (NCBI): domain Eukaryota; kingdom Metazoa; phylum Arthropoda; class Insecta; order Diptera; family Lauxaniidae; genus Meiosimyza; species Meiosimyza decipiens. Next base: position 82,177,023 of record OY804259.1, on the reverse strand, counting down.
CTAGAGACAACAATGAAAACTCGCAGTGCGGTTGCAGTGATCAAAATCTTTATATCACCAGAGATTCGGTGTTTTGATAGTTTTGTTTGAATTCGATGATAGCGTGTTGCAGCAATAAAACCAAAAAAAATCATCGCTATTGTCGTCTTGAATCAATTGCTGATTTTTGAAAGCTGTGGAAAAATGCAATGTAATTGTGATAAAATTACAATGCAATTATCACTGCTACATTATTGAATTGAAAAATTGTCTGTGACGCTTGTGCTATGAGCATCTGGAACTCAATTCACAACGGAATTAGTTTCCATGTACAATTTAGAGATGAAAATCAATTTATACACAGCTAATTATGAAATATCAGGAAGATGCTGACAATAAAACAAATCGTAAATAATAACTGCAATTACAGTATAAATGTCGATTTTAATATGAAACATGCTGAGTTCGATGATCTTAAAAGAAAATTATTATTTACTAACTATGTTACTCAGCTTATGTTTACTTTGTTTTATTGTAATGTAACATGAAATTATATTCGCAAGTACAAGTGCCACTACTGTTAGTAATACTGTTTAGTAAGTGCGTTGATAATGGAATTTGAATGTTTTAAGGAGCAGCATTTCACATATATCTTCTGTCAATAATAATACTTAAAACAGCAAAACTAAAAAGTCACATAAGCAAATAGCATGTGCGTTGCGTTGAAGACAAAAATTACACAAACAATAAGCTTGCAGCGATAGCAAACCGAAATTATTTCAGTTGAGTATCGAAAAGTGCTAAACGAGACGATGTGTTGAAGACAAAATTACACAAACAAATAGCACGCAGCGCGAACCGAAAGCTTTTGGCTTGAAGATAAAATTACACAAACGAAAAGCAAGCGGCGAATCAAAATGATTTAGCGCAAATAACGAAAGGAGCTCGAAATGAGCTGAGTATGTTTGGTTATTGTTGCAAGATATGGAGGAGCTAAACGAGCTATGCATCCTCGATTTAAAGAATGATCGACATGTGGTAAAAAAACCACATATTGCAAACGTATAAAAACATTTTTCAAGCCAACAAAATTCCTCATTGAATGAGACGGCATCTAATATTTACTGACGATACGGTTAAATTCAACGCCATTATTACTAAGCAGAACTTTTGCAGAAAAATCTTAAGTCAAATTTTTAGAAAATGTTTACTTTGAAATAGGAGTACTAGCATTTACAATTTTTGTGTCAGTTAGATATAGGAAGAATGAAAACCAATAGCGCTTCTTGAGTGTTGTAACCAGGGAATGTAGAAAAATCGCACCTTATCGTAATATTCAAATCGCACAACGCAAACTTTGCTTCGCACATTCTTCGTTTCGCTCTTTGATTCAAACACCAACCTGCACTCTAGCAAGCAGAAATAAAAGAAAGAAACAGAATAGTAAAGTTCTGCGCTAAGCATATAAAACTTTATTCACTTTGTTGTGGTTTTTGACTCACGATTGCCATCCGAACCCGTACGAAATATATTGATCGTTTTTGTCATTAGACCCATTTTCGGTTCAAAAACGCTTCTTTCCAGGGAGCCGATCCTCCCTTAGCGATGTCCAAAACTATTTATGAGCTATCTTAAGTTTAAAAAAAAAAAATATGTTCGCTCATACGAATCTGATGACAAAAACTATCACTACATTTGGTACGTGTTCGGATAGCAATCGCGAGTCAAAACCACAACAAAGCGATTAAAGTTTCTTGTACGTAGAGCAGAACGTCACCATTCTGTTGCGCTCTCTCTTTTGTCGCTTGCTATGGTTTGTGTTAGTGTTTCAATCAATGAGTGAGGGAAAAGTTAATGCTCATAGAACAGAATGAAATTGAACCATACAATAGAGTTTTTTTTTTATTCTCTGGTTGTAACTACTGCATATTTTCAGATCCGTCTGAATTTCTACATTAAAAATGCGTTTTCCGTGGTAAGTCCCAAATGACAAAGTTCATAAAATACCCAAAAAAAAAAAAAAATTTCGAGAGAATATCTGGTAGGAATATATTAGGAACTTTTAAAAATTGAATACAAAACTATAACTTTATGAGACAACAACAACAGTATTGAAATATGTAAAAAATTTTCATAAATAATGAAAATATATTTAAAATTAAAAATGTTTTCCTAAATAATGGCTCACAAAAAATTGTGAAACTGTGTTTGAAGAGGATTCAGGGTTGCCATGTGGCCGCTTTTGACACGGCCTGGCTGGTCATTGCATGCCAAAGTCGCAGGCCGCGTAGGAATTGAAAAATTTTGCAAAAATCTGTCAATTGGAGGTAACCTTATTTTGTACACAAACACAAAAATCAGCTTAACATTTTGTAAGAATCCTTCAGATATGCTTCAAAACAATATTTTTTGTAACTTGTAGCAATTCAGTTTTTTAACTATTTTTCCGAATTTAGTTCAACTAAATCATTAAGTTAAAACACTTTTCATTTGAATGTAACGCAAGATCTTTGGCAAGTGCTCATTAAAGCTAAGTAGGTGCTATGTAGTAGAGCGCAAAATATTATGTTATATGCTGAATGGAAGGTCTCTTTGACAATAAAATATGTTACAAATTTAAGTGCAAGTAATAAAATTTGATTGCCTCAAACATGCGTGTATTAGGCAATAACCACTAAGAGATGACATGGTAAAGCCCAACTTTAATAACTTTTGGCAAATAATAACCATTTTTTGTTTTTAATTAAGTCATTACCGTAACCTTGGTTACAACATAATAGATAATGGTTTTGGTTTTTGTTTTATGTCATTAAAAGTCGTAAATTTAATTTTATTGTTATTTTAAATTAAGTTTATAAAACCTTGTGTAGCATGTGCCAGCTGATTACAAGAGCGAAAATAAAGTGGGCCATAAAATCGTTTAAGCACTAAGAATCAGTGGCATCACCAGTTCTGCTGCAGACAGCCGTGTAGACAATAGCACCATAGCTAGAGTTGATCATTTAAGAATGTCTGCTCTACTGTCATATTCCAAACAAATTATTGGTGTATATGATTGTTTCTCTAAGGCAGAGAAGACTAGCCATGTAACCGAAGTTAGCATAGCATTGCTTCTTCTATAAACTCTAGAGAGGCTTGTTGACGAACATGTTGGAAGCAAACTTAATTTCGATAACTTAAACAATTCCAAGATGCCTAACGTAAAGGTAAATCTGTACACAGTGTTGCACTAGTTGGTTGCCACAATAGAGAAAAAAGCCATAAAAATGTTGTTTTAGTCGCATTTAAAGATATAGATAAAGCGTTTCACTATTAGAGGTCTGAACGAGTGAACTCGAAACGACCATCAAGCCATTCACCACGTTGCGATTCAGTCGAGTTTTTGTGCACAAAAAACACAAATCAAAGCAAATCGAAACTCGAAGTGGGAGAGATGATTGCTGCACTTGCAAATAAATCGTAATGAAAATGTTTTACAAGTTCAAGCACTCGAAGTTTATTGCATACTCATGCATACCTCTATTAAGTATGTGATCTGTAAGGGTAAGAAACCCGGTAGATGAATTAAATAAATAAATAAATAAATGATTGAGGCGATAATTGCAATGATGACCATTGGCTCCAACGATAGAATGACTAAATGTATTAAAAACATGTGGAACTGTAGTGTCATCAATGCGACAAAGTGGATTCATATTCCTCCTGGAAGCGGTCATAAATCATATCTCGACTTTGATTAGAGCAAAAGCTGTACAGACCGCAGTGAAAATGAACGATTTGGACTCTAACCCAAATAAAATAATGCTTGTACTGTTCATATGAAGATAGAAAATCCCCGGCTGTACCACTCATAACTTGAATGAAATGGCGCTCAGATTTTCAAATGAGACTGAGGTGTAATTCTGAACTTTAAACTATCTTAGAAGAGAAGTTCGGAAAAAAAGATACTCAGCTGATGAATGATGTATAAAGGGTGTGCCGAAATTTACGCAGAAATAAAGAGTTTTCACGCATTTCCTGGTCACATAATTTCCAGCTTAGGCTGCCCATAACATGCGATTTCATGCCGTTGGACTCTCTTCTTTGAGATTTTTGAAGCCTATGGCTTATGCCAACAAGCAGGAAATTTTGCGCTGTGTCATTTATATAAGCGGTGGGCCTGGCAGCGATAGATTAACGTGACACCAAGATTAACCAACTTTTGAAAATCTAAAATAAATATTTTTTTTCTTTAAATTTGTTAAAAAATAGATGCGCCCCGAATTTCGCTATATGATGTTTCTACTATTTTATATATAATTAGGCTTTCTAGTCTGTGGAGAAAAAAGAAGGTCGTGCTGTCATAATTTCAAAATATACTCATCAGCCAAATAAGAGGATCAACTACATACATCCAAATTACAACATAATTATTATTTGAAATAATTTACGGCCTCCTCTTCTTTATTTGTTTTAATTAAACGTCTACGGCAAGTTCAAGCCACTTAACGTTGTATCGCCTATCTATGAGTAAAACCAGCTTTGCCAGTAGCAATCGGAAACAAATTCGCACATGTTGATGGACCTTGACTTTGAAAAACTTGCATCATCATACTACCAGTTGGTTGCGCTGATTCAGCAAAATGTTTCAAATTGATGTTTATTGCTATGAATTTATTTTTTCTTCTATTTTTCCACTATTTCCAACTTGATTTATTCCATCTTCACAATGATATCTCGTAGGCTAACGAGTTTCGCGTGCGCATCTGGTTTCACTTTCTTTTTAGCTACAAGCGTTACTGGTTTAAGTTGTAAAAACTTGGCTTAAATTATTTATCATCTTAGGTAAACTGACGGCGTAGCGATTTATTTCCGTTTGCTGTGTTTACGCACAAACTGTTAACGATCGAATGTTTTTTTAAAATTGAAAGATTTTTATAATCCATCACCATTGTAATTTGTCAAAAACCATTGTAATTTTTAAGTTGTTCTATTTTTTTGGGCAGAAACTATTAAGTAATTATTTTTGTAGTGCTCCTTCACCATTTGTAGCAGGTGTCAACGAAAATAAGATATAAAAAATTATTGGCTATATCTCAATTGCGTACTAAGTTGTTACAAATATGTTGCTGGTTTGAACACAGACATACCAACCTAGCGCTGAGTTTAATAAAAACTTACATTGTGTATTCCAATTATTTTACAATCGATCGATCTCCTTAAATGGTAGCTAATCATAGGCCTTTTTTGTAAATCAAACAAAATGTCTGAATGTAGAGAAATTTATTTCTTCACTGTGATTTACAGCGACTTCATTAAGCAATTGAAATAATTGTTGCAGAATGGGCCTTATGATGAATTTCATATGAAATTGTATATGACACACATATCCGTGGTAGCAAAAAAAAAGGTTTTATAGCATCTTTAAAAGGCCTTTTAAAAACAAGTAGAAAGACAACATATTTTATTTATAAGTTCTTTATAGGGGCTTGTAAGAGCCATTTGGCGTATGAAGTATAAAGACATTTTCCCCTTTTTGTTATCTTTCAAGAGACTCTCGGGGTAAAGTATTTTTCTGAGTTGTTTATAAGAACCTTTGAAATCGCTTAGAGAGAGTTTTGTGTCTTGTAAAACTTTATTGTATTTAAATTTATTTTGTTATCAAATTATGTGATATGGAAATTGTTGAACTTTATTATATTGAATTTTATTTTATTATAATTTTTAACTACGATTTACAAATTTGCAAAGTCAGTCTCGACTCGCAACCATGTCCCAGTGATTCATAGTCCTGCGTGCTACCTACTAGGCTATCTGTCATATATTATATTATATGTCGAATTTGTTTTGGTAAACCGACAGAAATTGGACAATAATGTGCCCTAGCTCGTGTGTCTCTTGAAACATGAGACGTCATGTTTTTCAAGTGACTTGTATGGTTACAGTATTAAGACATAAGAGACATACGGTCTTTTTATTATGATTTTATATCTTGCTCTAGCAAGATATTATAAAACCTAATTTCGCTACAAAGTCAAAATATCTTATTAATTACGATACAAAGCTGTTACAAAGACATCACTGTTTTATAAGCTGGAATATTGTCTTCATAACTTCCACTGATGCTACTAGGGGTGTCACCACTTTAAAAAAACTGATACAAATAATTGTGCAAAATTAGTGGCATCGCTAGATTGGGTGTCACTCTGAGTTCTTATATGTAAAGACAGCTATGGGCATATAAATGGCACATTTTCTTATTTTTGCTTTGCAAATTTTATTAACAAACAACAAGTGCTTGGTTTTTTGCAAAGATATATCCTTCGTATCCAATAAAAATCCGAAATCCATTAACAGAAAATAAAAAAATCAAAATGTAATAAAACCGATAAAATGAGCTAGACACATAAATGGCACAATCTGTTAAAAAGAGAAAATATCGTGTTAAAATTGCATTTGTTGACTTTTTTGGTATGCACAAACATTTAAATCATTGATATGTTGTGCTGTAACCTCTGTTTTTAATGACAACTTCGCATGGCATACCAATCTTTGTGTGCGGCAGACCAAAGATCGTCCATATTTTAATAATTTTTCTACACGATTTCAACCTTGACTTCGTTCTACAGGTTCTTTATTAAATCAGTGCTCTGTGCTGGCCAATCCAAAACGTGCCATATATATGACTATGGCTTTAAGTGTTATCCCATACTCTTAAGTGATGTCAAAAAAACCATGTCATTTTGTCATCAATATATGGTTTATTATTAAATATTAAAAAAGGTGTTATCTTTGGCCACTTACATATCCTATACCGTAATTTAAAAAATTTCTTCTTGCCTTCTGAGTAAAAGATGCAGGTAACAACTAAGACCTGTTGAATAATATCATGGCCTTAAAAATACAAATTTCATTTGCTTATTTCCAAAGCTTAGCTGTGAAGTTTGAATTTTTTTTTTAATATATCCCCACCTCAACAGAACCGATTTACATTTAATTAGCCGCAACTACTGGGTTGAATATATTTTTGCGCTTTATTGTGTTTTTGCCGCTTAGTTACGTTTTTAATATTAATGTTTTTAAATACTCACAATTATTTGAAGTCAGCCTCTAGAGAAATTACAAATCACGCTACTTAAGTTATCTAATAAATAGCAACATAAGACGCCTAATTTTGTTACGGCATATTGGCATATGCAGACTTATTGGCAAACGAAAGTCATGAACTCCAAGTCTAATCGCAAAATTTAGGTCAAACTGCTAAAAGCAGTTTGATTTTTTATTTTTATTTTTGTTTTGAAAAGGAGAGTAAGCGAAGGTTCATGGTACTACAAACACCATAATAGGCACGCCTTTCGTTTTCAAAGGGTACAGCTAAGTACTTTGTGTTTTTATTTATTTCGGTTTTTTTTTTTTCGTTTAAGTCTTTATATGCCATAGTTTTTATTTGTGGACCAGAAATAAGAAAAAGTATTTGCATATATATTGTTGGTAGTAACAGAAAATCGTGCCGGCGCTGGAGATTGAATAAATAAGATATGTATTGCGTCAACGCTAAGTAACATTTTAAACGCCTACAAGCTATAAATTCAGACAAGTTCTTTTGTTTAAATAGCAAGAGTTAATTTTATCCCTATGCATAATCGTACGAAAACTTTTTGGCCTCATTGATTGATAACACTGTGTGCAAAAATTATACCTAGAGAAACATCGACTGATAACAACTTAGGGTAAAGTTGGAGTGGCTGAGCTCAAATCTGCCAGTCAAACTTTGTGAAAAAACCGTATGATAAAATTCTGTTGTTTTGAATCAAATGCTCTATAGGGGAATTAGGAAGTGGTGCTGGAAGAGTAGTATCAATGGAAACATTTTTTGTCTTTTTATGAGAAAAAGACAGATTCATGAATTTGAAATAAAAAATAACTTTAAAAAGTGTTTGTAAACGTCTCGAAACTGCCAAAAATCGAACTCTGCGACCCCAAATTACCACTGCATTGACAACAGTCAATGTTCTTCCAATTCCACTGCACACAGTGTTATCAATGATCAGACGAAATTGCTCTTCAAAGCAGCTTGAAGTTTGAATATAATCTGTTCTTACGGTGCTGGCATCCATTAAAGAATAATTTTTCGAAAAATCGATTGCTAAGGAGGCACGATGCCTCTCAAAAATACGTAAATTTCGAAATAGCAAAGTATTTTTACACTTGCGTATTGCAAAACCGTTCGTTTTCGACAAATGTATTATTTAGAAAAAAGTATTCGAACTATAAATCATATGGGCGTGATAAAATCAAATTTTTTTTTATACAAAAAAAAAACTTTTTTAGTAACGCCCAGGCTAAACTATGTTGCAGAATCATAAAATGTAATATAAAGTTATATAAATTTTAGAAATTCAAGTCCTAAGTGGATATGGCACCTCTAGTCCGGGAGGTAGCGTTTGATTTTTCGTAAGTCAGTTCCTCCTATTACTGATAATCGATATCAGTGTTAGTCACCAGAATCGTGGTGGGCCGTTAGAGCCCGACGGAAAAATTATCGTTCAACAACTTGAAATACTTTCCACAAGTAGAAAAATATATTTTGACCAATGTTGTAGAGAAGATAAAAGGACATCATCTTCTTGCCCGAAAAATTTACATACGACAAGATTTGAGCGTTTTAAAGTTTCCATTAAATACGGTTTTCAGTTTTGAACGTGTATTGTTAATTTAAAACTTTCAATAAAAATCATATTTTTTCGTAAATATATATGGTTATTAGTAATTTTAAGAATATGAAGAGTGGGTCAAATTTTTTCAAACGGATATTTTTTATGCATGATATCGTTGTGTTTTCATCTCCTCTACAATATTGGTTAAAACATATTTTTCTACTTATGCTTTGCCTTCCGAGTTATTGGAGGATATTTATTTTGTCGGCCTCTTACAACCAGGCCCACCAGACCTATGTATCAAACTTTTTTCAAATTTCTCATAGCTCTCTCGTACCCGTGATTTCCACAGGAAACCATACAAATGGACAACGCTAAATCGAAGCAGCGATCAAGGCTACATATACATTTCTTTTCCTGCCACGCCCCCCTATATGCGCTACAAACTTAATTACTAAATGAATATGCCTTAAGTGAAGGCTATAAAAAGATAAAGCATATAACCATATGTAAACTGTATTACCGTACTTTTAAGTAATGTTAAACGGTAGTAAAGATGAAAGAAACGCTAATTGCGGAACAAATGACGTAACGGTAAGAAACTTATAGTTTCTTTCTAGGCAAATATCTATACCTATATATAGAGCTGAATGTATGTGGCGGGGCGGGTGCTGTTGCTTGTGGACTCCTAAGCAGTAAAACTGATTGCCGAAAGATTTTTTACATGTTTCTGATGGTCTGAAGAAGGTTCGTAGCACAGTTTGTGATGCCACGCCCTCCATAAAAAAGAAAAAGAATATATCGATTATCGTTTTTCGCGATATTTTTTCGGTAGTTATCGGCGATGTGTTTTATTTTGATACATTATCTTGTTAAACTCAAATAAATGCAACCGTGAAAAGCTACACCATCTCTGTGGGCTCAATGAATCCAAGATAATACTACAAGAAGCAGTTGTGCTTCCCATAATTATGACAGATTTCTTCAAAGGCATACGCAGACCATGGCGTGGTGTACTTCTGGTTAGTCCTCTAGGAACCGGCAAGACAATAATGGCTAATCAATTGATGATGGCATGAAGTTGGAACTTACGATTATATTCTTAGATAATTTCTATGCTAAATGCGCGTTTTGGGACAGCATTTTCCGCATTTTAATTTTTTCAGCAAAAATATCAAATTTCGATTATCGATAAATCCGATATTTCTTTCTCGATATATTTCGATACGGTTTGGATTTATCGATATTTGGATATTTTTGTATTTTCTTATAACAAACCAGCTATCGGCAATGATGGCAATAAGTGTAATAATTAATTGGTTCAGCTGATAAGCCTACTTTGCATTATATTTCCATTCAAAGCAAAAACCAAAGTCTTTAACTACATCATCGCTCTTATAAAATGTAATCAAAAAAGCCTTTCTCGAGCCTAAAGTACATAAAATATACTACAAGCCAAAGTTTACTAAAACTTAAATTAAAACCTTAATCCCTTATCAATCAATAAAATTGATCTAATTTTTTCATTTGATTATGAAGAAAAACAAAAAAATAAATAAAATTAAGTTAACGAAACCTATCAATCACAAAATTTGCATTAATTCTTAAAAAATTTAATTAAATATTAAAATGGCCAAATTTCGAGCATAAAAATTATTCCGGAAGACTTTTGATTATTTAAAATTTAATGCAATGTACAATTTAAAATAAACGCGTACATGGTCGCAAATCACTCAAATTAACGCTGCGGGTTAAATCAGCGGTAAACAGTTTAATTATTTTGCGTTTCAATTTCCATGTGGTTAAGACTTTGCAGATTTGATTTTTAATTATTTCTGCTAAGGGAAATTATTGTTCAGTTGCTGCTGCTGCTTTGCTAACTTACGTAAACGATATATTTTGATTATAGATATAATTTGCTGGCCTCATGTGATTTTGAGTGTAGTAGTGTAAGAAAAGTCATATATCACGATTTCTTGATCCAACTTCAGTGTAAGTTTCCCTAAATATCGATATGAATTTGAAGTCATTCTAGGCATAACATTTTTCATTGCTCAGCATTGGGTTAAGATAATCACTGATAGCTTGCAGATATGTAATAAATACTGTTAGAGATTGTCGTCTACAAAGGTTAAATTTAGTTGATATCCATAGATGTCTCTAATTGAAGGCTGTACCAAAAGTGGAACATTGCTGTTGAAAACAGCATTTCTCGAGGCTTCAAATAGTTAAAGTTTAGTTAGCCAAAAATATAAAATGAATATATTTTCGTAAACCTTTACAATGAGAATATAATTTCATATAGAATCAATCAAATTCTTTTTCAACCGAGGGTAGAGGCTTTAGTAAACTGACGACAAAAACTTGGTTTCACAATTATTGGTTTATTTTAGGCGAATAATCAAGCTATCACAAAATTGAACCAGATGGATTTCTAGGGAAAGGAAAAAAATTGCCACTGTCAGGCATGGTTTTGAACATTTTTGGAAGCAAACTACGATTTTAGTACAAACAATCGTTGCGAGTATAATTTTTTAATTAATTATTAGAATTTCTCATCATGTCAGATCATGTAAATCAAAATACTGTGTCGTATATTTGGTTTGAAAGTTCTTTTTAAGAACTAAATCCTAATAAAAAATATCAGCGTCATAAATTTTGCACTTTCGGCCCATAGGTCAAAATATGTTCCCATGCCGTATTTTTATACCCTTCACAGAGAATACATTCACTTTGTCATTCCTTTTGTAACGCAAATAAGGGGGCGTTGTAGGTATAAATAAGTATGCATATACATGTGTATACTCTTGATAAGCATCACCACCATATTTGGCCATGGCAGTCCGTTTGTCTGTCTCTTTGTCTTTCTCTCTGTCTGTGGAAATCGTGAGCAAGCTAATTGAATGAAATATGGTACACAGGCAGTAGCGCACCTAAGGGGGGTGCGGTTGCCATAGGCGCAAGGCTTGGCGTCGGAAAACTGATCGTGAAATATATCTCATTTTGTAAGGGGCCTTTGAAACTCAAAAATTATATTTTTTTTTTTTGAGAATGAAAACAAATTGCAAAGTTAAAGTGAAATTTGGTTCCATTGTCATATCAAAAGTAAAGAGATTTTCATTTTTTTCGTGAAGTAAATGAATTTTTTGTGAAAAAACACGAAAAGTTGTTCTCCCCGTGCGCCCGATGTGCACAATATGCCTCGGTACAGAGGCCAACCTTTAAATAAGCTTCTTAGAATTGAAAAAGCGTGAGATCGGTCCAAGGACACGCCTACCGCCCATATAACTAAAACATTATATTGAGAGAGTTATTTGATGTAGTGTAACCAAATTTCTGAAAACTACTATGAAAATCTTAGATAAGATTAAGCTTAGTAGAAATTTTATTTAATTTGTGATCGGATATTGCTCAATCCATCATTTCGTTTAAGGAAATAGTGCAGTCCCGGTCACCGATCCGTACCATAGACGGTTGTGCCTCACACGTACAGTTTCGCATACTGAACGCAGAGAAGCCCGGGGTGTTCGTAGTCGGTCACCGATTCGTACGACAGACGGGTGCGCCTCTCGTGCGGTCAGGCGGATAAGTGGGACCACAGGGACCGATCGAAAAAAAAAAAATAAATAAAAAAAAAAAAGGTATGAAAAAAAGTTGACGAATTTCGACGAGTGCAGGTGCAAGCAAAAACTTCAAAATGCTATACTGGAGGAATTATTTGAGGTAATGAAACCAAATTTCATACAAATAGTAAAAATGACATGAAAAGATCTGGATATGAACTTGGCGAACTTGGTAGACGTGGCATCCTCCATAGAAACAAAAACTTTTAAGTGTTACACTGAGAGAATTATTTGAAGTAATGAAATAAAATTTGGCGAGCGTGGGCGTGGTACCACCCACACGTGCATAAGCTGCAAAACGCTTCAAAAAGAGCTCTTTAAGTAAATGTTGTCAAATTCAATCTGTTTACGTTTAGTCTTTTAAGTTACGTTATATCCTTTAATAAGAACTTCAGACTTTAACTGTTAACGCGGTGTGGCGCATTTAATTTTTTGGCAAGGCCGAAGATAACACCTTTACTTGTTTGATTCGGCAATGATGTTATAGTTAATAACTGAATAAAGTTAATGTCCTAATGTAAATAAATAATTATGGTATTTTCAAAATATCAAGGTTAGTTTGGTGCGGAGATGCTTTAAGTTCAAAAAAATCAAAATTTGAGTCTATAATTTTGGAAAATTCCGAGAGCTTTACAACGACTTATAGCCTGATGTACCTTTGGTTGAAGCATTTTTGAAGTATATTTTCTCGATTTCTTGCGACTTTCAAATAAACTGCATTTCTTGGTATATTTCAATTCGTAAATAAAGCATTTTTTTCGTTCTTTATATTAAAAACAGTCTCATAATGTCAAGTGATGCAAAAATTATACTTTTTGCCAACTTATATTCGAATTGTCATAACTTTTTAGTCTCAACAATATAATCTTATTTTTCAAATTTAAAATTTAGCTATTAAATTGTGCTAAAATAATAAATTTTCCAGTATTTTTACAGAATTTGTAGCAATGTAAAAATTACTTTCCATACATATTTTCATAAGAATATCAATGCAAATTTGAATGCGGTATACTTTTGCATCTTTCTATGACATAACCTTTATTGTATTGCAAAATTTTTTATTTCTTCTATTAAATTTTGTAACAATTTTTACATTAAATTATTAAATTTTGCAATGAGTAGAAAAAAGTCTTAAGATGTAACTTTGTATGAAAATAATAACTCCTTCATATTTTTCACATTGTGGAAACTTTTGCGCTAAAAACAATGATAAAACCAATTATTGCATTACAATACCTATAAGATTTTTATGAGAAAATTGTATTGTTTTTACAAAAATATTTTTGATTTGCACAGATTTTATTTTTCAATGGTTTTGTCATGCAAAATAATGCACATTTGATTACATATATCCACATTTATAGATAATAACTAAAAGCGCTAGAAAAAAACGCTGCAAAAAGGCGTTGAATTTATATATATATTGTTAGCGGAAACTCCTAACAATTTGTAAAAATATAATGAATTTATAATTTCAAATATTATTTTTATAAATTACGTAGAGGTTTTTAATAGTTCGTACATACTTATGTACATAACTATATTTTTATCAAAATGCTGTACAAAAAAAAAATTATGATATTGTAAAGGGTGTTTTTTTTAGAGGTTTGTTTTTCGAATAGAGATAAAACTGGCATTTTATGGTCAAATCGGGCAACTCTAATGTCATTTATGTTCAGTTTGGTTTGCCATTTCATCATGAACAGGTTGACAAAAGAACAACGCTTGCAAATCGTGCAAATTTATTTTGAAAATAATGGTTCAGTTCGCGAAGCATACCGCAAGCTCCGTCCATTTTATGGTCGACATAATCGTCCATCAGAGCAATTAATTCGGTTAACCATGGATCGTTTTCGCACTACGTTTACTCTATGTGATAATACGCATCCGCAGAGACGTCGAACAGAGCGCACCGAAGAAACAATTGCCACTGTAGAGCAAAATGTTGAAGAGGACCCGAATGAATTGATTCGCCACCGTGCACAGCAATTGGAGCTTTGTCCATCAACTTTATGGAAGATTTTGCGCAAATATCTTGGCTTGCGACCTTGCAAGATCCAGCTTGTGCAAGAATTAAAGCCGCGAGACCATGCAATGTGTCGTGATTTTGGTGTATGGGCCGAAAATGAGATTGATCTCGATGCTGATTTTCATCGCAAAATTTTGTTCAGTGATGAGGCTCATTTTTGGTTGAATGGCTACGTCAACAAGCAAAATTGCCGCATTTGGAGTGAAGAGAATCCACATGAGACCCTTGAGACGCCATTACATCCACAAAAACTGACTGTTTGGTGTGCTCTATGGGCTGGTGGAGTCATTGGGCCATACTTCTTCCGAAATAATGCTGGAGAGTCAGTTACCGTTAATGGAGACCGGTATAGAGCCATGATAACCGACTATTTTGTTCCCGAATTGGATGGCATGAATGTGGATGAGTTGTGGTTCCAACAAGACGGCGCTAAATGCCACACAGCGCACGTCACAATCGATTTATTGAAGGAAACATTCGATGAGCGCATAATTTCGCGGAATGGACCTGTCAATTGGCCACCAAGATCGTGTGATTTGACACCATTGGATTATTTTCTTTGGGGATATGTGAAGTCGCTCGTCTACGCCAACAAACCAGAAACGTTAGGGGACTTGGAAGCCAACATTCGTGGCGTTATTGCCGACATACGGCCCCATATGCTCGAAAAAGTGGTTCAAAATTGGACCTGTAGAATTGGCTTTATTCGAGCCAGCCGCGGCGGCCACATGCCCGAAATCATATTTAAACATTAATGGCATAAAATTATTCTTCCAATAAAGCCAAATTGATGGACATTAAAACGATTTTCTTGTGTTTTATTTCAATTCGAAGCTCTATACCTCTAAAAAAAACACCCTGTATAAGGCGTTATCCGTTGATTACTCCTATTTCATAAGGACATCAGGTACTCCGTTTTCGATTTGCAGCAAGTAGTTCAAAATTATTTTAGCTATTCTGCTGGAATTCGTATTTATTAAGGCTATGCAACGAGCCGAACTCGTTCGATCAAACTTGAAACTCACGAGCTTTTCATCAGCACCGCACCAAATTCGTTTAATTCGACTCAACGGTTCGGTTCGTTGTGTTCGCTCACTTCTCGTTATTTTGCTAATTTTTGTGCCTGCGTATAAGTCGTTCGTAGAAAATAAATGGAAATTGTAATGCGCCGTACTATGGGAAAAAAGTCAAAACTCGAACAAACGAGCAGCTCGATTTTCATGAGTTGCAATCCTTTGATACGGACAACGAACGAACTGTAGGTGAGCTGAGTCGAACGAATCGACTTTTGCGAGTTTGACTCATTGCGTGTGACAAAATTTCGAACATGTTCGAACAGTTCATTGCAAAGCCATACTATTTATCCATTTCTGAGCCGACGTAGAGTGCTCCTCTTCAAGAAGCCGTGCCATCTTTGCTTGTTCGTCGGCCAATTCAATGCTTTCGATGCCAAGGCGACCTAGGAACCAGAAAAGGCATTTTTCAATCCTTAGTGTTGTATCGATAAATGCAGTTCCGTGTTTTTCTTCATTCATTTTCAGCAAAATACCATACATTTTAATATGAAAATGCTTATCGAACTTGTACCTCAATGACAGAATAGCAAGCCAAGGATATTCTTTGACATTGAGATGAAATCTTTTAATCACTTGAGTTTTTAATAATTTTATTTTTTTTAAATAAGTTTTTGCTATAATTACCTGTAATAACTTTAATTGCTAATAATCCATATTAGAATTCGATTAGCTTCTTTAATTACTTTTATTTAATAACAAATTCTTAGTAGGTCTGAAGCGATTTAACTTTTTTTTTAATTGTACATATGCCCTTTATATATTCAGAGAAGAATACTCTGTATAGCCCATATAGCACAATCGTTAATTTGGCTTAATTAATAATAGCGTGTCTCTGTAACAACTAAATTATTGCAGTTGTTCATTAATATCGTTGTATAAATATATCATTAACACTTCATTAAGCACTGATAGAATCGGTAAATTCAGTTATTATATTTTGGCTTTAAACTATGTACTCTTACTGAAATCAGATACTTTAAGCCTTAGATAAATCGTGTAGCAGCTGTTATTACGTCGAATTGTATTATTGCAGCCTGCAAGGCGTAACTATTTTCACAAATAAGTTGGGGTTTTTTTTTTCAAAAATGTATATTGCATGCATTAGCCATAGCGCATTATGCTGCGCGTTGAAACGATCGATCTAATGATCGTTTGTTTGCCTGCCTGCATCATTTAGTGTTTATTTTTCAAACGATCTCTTGATCTCTATTGTCGTTTATAGATTTCTGTTTGAACAGTTTAAGTGAAAAAAAAATACATTCGCTTAGATTTAAGTGGCTTTGTTACCTCAACAAAATATCGATCGATCGTTTATAAATTGAATCATTTCAGTTTCAAGCTCCATGGTCATGATGCATAATATACCGTACGCTGTCAAATTACAGTCCAATTTGAATGCTATTTAACACTTACTACGTAGCAATCATTGAATTAAAACATTTTAATCAAAATATCTTAAATACCTAGCTGTATTTTTGACAGTGATCCATCAATGTTTTAATGTTACATAAATATATTTTCTTTCTCTAAACTTTGGTGTACCAACTGAAATTGTTTACAATGATAATTCAATATCGGAAGCGTTTTTAAAGGAGTGGGCATTGAAAACAAAGGAGCAGCGGCATACATAGCTTAGATAAATAAAGTTGTTCATATTTTTGGATATTGGTACAAGGTTAACATTTTATCAGTAACAAAAAAAATTTATTTAGAAATGTATTGATAAAATATTATTGTAGTGCATAAAAGAAAATGTACCAATCTGCTTCCGCCATTGTGAAATTAACGAATTAGCAACGCATCACAAAAGCATCATCAAAACTAGAGATGCGCAGTTTGCTTTTTTGATGGTTTTTTAAAATTGAAGGGCTTATTGTAAAAACGGGACGTCCATAAATTACGTGAGTCAAAATGGGAGGGGAGGGGGTGCAGCAAAATCTCAATGAAAATCTCATGTCAACTTCTTCTTTCTTTTCGTATTTCACTGTAAAAATTTAGTACCTACATACATATAAGACATCAGTGTTATAAGGTATCTAGTGGCATGAAGCAAAATACATGAACACAGTACGAGTACAGTAGACATCCAACATAACGTACTAATTAATGCACGGGTCAGTCGTAATATCGTAAAATTCGTTATATCGAAGAATTTTTTATTGAAGTAACTGGCTTTTATTTACTTATATACACACATACATATCTGGTCATAAAAGTTAAGCTAGATTTTGGAATGCTATATATACTTGCGATCAGCTTTACTGGTAAAAAGAAAGTTATTCCAGTTCAACAGTTATTGTTGAATTAAACGGCGTTCGTTATTTGGAATAGTGCACTTTTAGTGTTCGTAATTTAGATACATCAATAGAAAAATTCCAATTTGAAAAACTGTTCGTTAAAATGGAAATTCGCTATATCGTTATTATAAAGTAAATTTAATTATGTATTTAAAAGTAATAGAGAAATTTCACCAGAGGAGGAGAGGTGTCACGACAGATGTTACCAAATCTCACCAAAGGGAAAGTGGGGTTCCGAATTTTCAAAAAAAAAAAAACGCCTCAAGTAATTTATGGACGTCCCCAAACATAAGCCGCATTATTTCAAAAATGTATATTTTGCGTTGATTATGTTGCCTGATACCATAGCAACACCCACTGAATGGTTTGCAGTGAAACCGTTTTATCCTGTTAGTGACTTGACACCGCTCACTCAACACAAATATCTTTATTCTGAATTCAAACTATCTCCATTCCAAGTTTCATCAAAATTGGTGTAACGAATCAACCGTGTCACCGTTTTTTCCTTTAATACCCTTCTTTGGAGTTCAATCTATCTCTGTAGCTAACTCTATCAAAATCGGTCTATTCACTTAGCAGTGAAAATGCTTTTTCCTGTTAGAGTTGCCGTCTACTAAAAAAAATTTGAGTTTCTAGAAATATTTTTTCGGGTTCAATCTATATTCTAACCAACTTTGATCGAAATCGGTTCGTTAGCTTAGCATTAACGATGTATTTTCCTGTAAGAGGCTTTCGACCGTCTACTGAAAAATATTATTTTTACTTAAGAGTCAATCTATCTCCATACCAAATTTTATTAAAATCCATGAAGCAACTCAGCCAAGACAGCGTTTTTTCCGATTAAGGGTGGTGCCACGCCCCTTTTAAGAAATCAAAATTTTTAATAACCTTTCTTAGGGTTCAGTTTTTCTCCAAAATAAATTTTATTAAAATCGGTCTACTAGTTTAGCCGTGGAAAGGATGTTCTCGTTTGGGGGCTTGGCACCGCCGACTATAAAAAAAGTATACATGTACATCCCTCTCCTTACAGCCTTTCCAACAAAAAAAATTAAAGCGATTATGTTGTGTTATGGCTGTGAAAAAGCGTTGTAATCGTTTACCAACTGTGCCTTTATATATAGATTA
This sequence comes from Meiosimyza decipiens, assembly GCA_963680825.1. Lineage (NCBI taxonomy): Eukaryota > Metazoa > Arthropoda > Insecta > Diptera > Lauxaniidae > Meiosimyza > Meiosimyza decipiens. Next base: position 82,158,258 of record OY804259.1, on the reverse strand, counting down.
ATGACCTAGCTCTAAATATCAATATAAACAATTTGATTTTAATATGAAATTATTATATATTTAAGACTTTAAATTTTATTATTTACAATCTGAAGATAACTAAGTTTTCTATGATATCAACCTGGAGTTCAATAGATCATTTGGTCGCAATACAACCTTCTCGTTAAAATGATGATATCAACGATCAACGATTTATATATAGATTAATGACCTAGCTCTAAATATCAATATAAACAATTTGATTTTAATATGAAATTATTATATATTTAAGACTTTAAATTTTATTATTTACAATCTGAAGATAACTAAGTTTTCTATGATATCAACCTGGAGTTCAATAGATCATTTGGTCGCAATACAACCTTCTCGTTAAAATGATGATATCAACGAATGCAAAAAAAAATACATTACTTTGATAAAAATAAAACATATAATTTATTTACTCAGCTGGTAATTACCTCAAATTTTTAATCTTTTGATAAAAAAAAACAAACAAAATTATTAGTTATCAGTCGTTCATAAGGAATCGCATGATTGGTTGCTGGGTATCTATACCGAAACTTGTAAATTCTTTTAGAGAAGACCTTAGTTGTATTCTTTTTAATGAGTTTCCAATACAGTGGGCAGTTTAAAATGCTTCATTTAGGGTAATTTTCGAATTTTAATTGAATTTAAAAAAACATGAAAAACACATTTTTAATTATAAATAATAACTCACTTTGTTGTTGTTGTTGGTATTACTACTAGCACAGTTCAGCCGGTCATTGACAATTGCAACTTTTAATAAATGCAAAATGTTCGTTCGATGCACCGTACAGGAAAATGTTAAAATTTTTTATTTATTTTCCGATTGTTTTTTTATTTTTCAAAAAATTTTAATTTGTTGTTGGTAGTTTTAATTTCATAAATAAATATAAACAATTGTTTTTTTTTCTTTTTTTTTACTATCAATTAATTATTAAACACACTTTTTTTCTAGTCAATGTTTTTGAATGCTTCCTTACTTCCTTAAAATTTTCTTTTATAAAATCACACAGAGCAAAAGTGCAGAAAAACTTCAGCTCATTAATGATTCCACGTAAGCGCGTTATTGGTCAATACAGAAAAATGTTACAAATTTTATTTCGGTTTCTTTTCACTAGAAACGATAACCGTTAGAAATTCAAATTCAATTACGCACACACTCGCAAGCACTGTTACAAACGTACAGTGAACACTGGAAGCACCCTTGCTGCTGTTGTAGGCGGAAGAGGTGAGTTTTTGAAATTGGAAGTTGGCCAAGAAAGATGCAGCGACGTACTAACTCTTTTCGTTTGGAATCGTGGTTATTTATAAGAAAACGCGCGCACAAATGCTGGCGCGCATGCGCACAACTCTGTTCTCAACAGGCAATAAAGGAGAATGCCTTTTGTTTTAGCTCTATAGCTTTGCGCGCTGGCCAAATGCACTCGCACTGCTGGCTGTTTAATTGCCATCAACTAAACGAAAAACGAAAAAAAAACAGCTCCAAAAGTACTGTCTACAAATTGAAAAAAAAAATCCCAAAAAAGTTGAATGATACTCGCGAAAATAAAATAAAACCCCCATACAATGCGAGCACAAAATACTAGCAACAATAACAATTAACACAAAAACGAGCATTGATTTTGATCGGTAGCAATATTTTTGGCCACCACTGTTAAAGCTCTCATTCACTTTTTTATTATTTAATACAAACCGCAGCGCCGCGGAGTGATAGTGAAAAACACCGTAACGTTGAGAAAAAAACAAAAAAAAAAACAGTAACTTGCTGTAGCGCCAAGCGTCGTTTCATTCATTGATTTCCTACAATTTGGCCAGAAGCTTCGCTCTACTATCGTAGAGTTGCCATGCACACTGTGGGAAATTAAATCAGTTTTAGAGACCAAGCGACTTTAATTTTTTGCGTTATAGATTTTTGTGATTTTAAAAGACGAAATTGAAAAGTTCACTGTACCAAATGATTTGATATTACCAAATGCGGGTGCATTTATGAGTGCGAGCCCACTAGTTTTAGTTTAATTCCCAAACATGTAGGCCACAATAAAAATTAAAAATAATGAAAAAAAAAAAAAAAATCGGACAAAATTAAAGAATAAATGCTTTAAAAGTTGCAAAAAAAAATTTTTAAAAGAACATTATTTTCGTAGGACAAATCGTCTAAATTGATATATCCTTATCCAGAAGTTCACCATTTGGAGCTTTCACGCTTAGAATTCAATTTTGGAAAGTCTTACCAGAAAAGAAACATTCGTCCACGTTCCTCTTAATGAAGATTTTTTCTTTGATTTCTTATCCTAAAAGCTGAAACAATTTCTAAAAATTTAGTCATCTTTCGTTTAATATTTGGAATAAATTTTCGTAAAATATTTTTGGGAGATTTCACCTCCACGTTTTCTAGAGTTTTATCTTTCATGAGTTTGATACATTCTTTTTGAACTACGTCTGCTGTTAACTTTTTCCGACGAAAGATTTTTCTATTAAAAAACCACTGGCTTAACGTGAATATTTGCCACCCGGGACGAAGAATTAAAATGCTGCCCCTTTTCTTCAATGAAATAAAAATTGCTTCCACCAAAAAATTTATTTTCGAAACTAGGTTTTAATTGAAAATAAATTCTAATTCTCTTTTTTATCGACATAAGTTCCAATATCCTAACACAAAGGTTCAAGTTTTTTAATGAAAACTGCAAGTTATTGATCAAAATCAAATTTGAATTAAATAGTACGAGGACCGATTTGTCCTCTCTTGGCTAAGCTACTGTCAAAGACAGCTTTTTAATTTAAACTGCAAGTTATTGATCAAAATCAAATTTGAATTAAATAGAACGAGGATCGATTTGTCCCCTCTTGGCTAAGCTACTATCAAAGACGACACATTTTCATGTATGACGAGGGTCCGGAAGACCGTTGCAATAAGAAATTGTGTAATTGGAAACACCAAAAGTGAAATTTGATCATAAGCCAAAATTAATTGTATAAATCAAATCAAAACATGAATGGGACGATAACATTAAAAAATCCTTAAATAGTTTCCTAGACCTCCGAAGAAGTTGAAAAGTACCGAATGCATTGAAAAATACCGGAAAGTGTTGAATGGTATCGCAAGAGTTTGAAAAAGTTGATTTAAATAGAAAAGCATCGTATGTGCTCCGAAACATAAAAAACAGAAGTAGTCAGAAGTATCGGATAACGTAGAAAAAACACTGAAAATAATGACATAAGCCGTCAAGTATCGATTAGTATCGAAAAAGTCGCAAGTGTTCAAAAACATAAGAAAATTCGGATCGCATCGAAAAAGTTAAAATGTATCGAATAGCTATGTATCAAATCGAATGGGTTAAGAAGTTTTAAATAGTAACAAAAAACATAGAAAAAGCCAATTGAAGTCGACAAATATCAAATGGTGTCCGAAAAGTTGAAAAGAATCGAGTAGTATCAAAATATACATTGTATTAGACGTTTCAAGTCGATTGGTATCAAAATGTTTCAAATAGCATCGCATAGTATCAGCTGGCAACCCTGGAAAAAAAACTGCGCCTTTGACAACAATATCGGCAACACATGCAACACTTGTACTTGCTACTGCAACATTTTCCCATAGTTGGATGAATGAGTACACGCGTTGTTTGTTGCTGTTGTTGTTGGTGTTGCTGCTGTTGCCATTGTTGTAATGAAAAGTCGTTATAATTTTACCTCAGCTGGTGTTTTACTTACTCGCATTTCTTACTTCTTTCACGTCAAGAAATCGTTAGCATTTCTTGTTAATTCTTTTAAAAATCAAACTGCTTGAAGTTGACGTCGATCACATTGATGTGTCACACATATCGCGATTATATACGCAATGTTGCACTGCCGCTTTATGTCAGTGTGTCATTCGCAATTGACCTATAAGTAGCGAGCGTGTAATCAATACCATAACGATATTTCATTCAAAAAACGATGTTATAACATACGTAGGTTAACAACAGGTGACTTGATCTAATTATGTCTTGATATTTTGGCTAAGATTGTTATGAGAAGACGTTGAACATCAAAAATGACTTGCACTTTCAATATCTAGTGGACTTTTGCGCCTGGTTTGCATAGTCTTTCCATTAGAGAGCTGTGTAAGAAGGGCAAAAACAAAATTCTTCTTTAATGAAAACATCAGTCGCACCCATATGTGGTGTCATATGTAACATTATTTTTTGAAATATAATGATAACAATTGGCCTGCAAAATCGTGCGACTTGACACTTCAAGACTGCTTTCTTTAGGGATGCATCAGTTATGGTGTCAAAACGAAAATTCAGATCTATTTGTATTAATTTTTATTCCAAACTACGACTCTAAAAGACCACTGGTATATTTATCGTAAATATAATGAATTCTGAACTAGAGCATAGTGAGGTATTAGTAACATTAAGCCACGACTTTGGTGACAAAAAATCCTAGATCTGTGGCTGAGATGACTTATATATCATAACTGAGGCGATAATATTGACGACAATGTTGACAATGATGCAATGAAAACAGTGAAGACAATAACAAAATAGCGGCAAAAGAAAACGATAACAATACCACAAGGAATGATGACAATGATACATAACGACGACAGCGACGATGTCATCATGACGGCGGGTGATTTTTTAAACGTTTGGTTTTTGAAAATTGAAAAAAAAAACAGAAAATTTTGCAAAAGTGAGTGCAATATTTATTCAAATTCAATTCCATCCATATATTTTTCAAAGATTTTTTCATGTAAATGTTGCAAGCAGTGCATTTTTCAGGGTGCATTGGCACCTCTTAAGCTGCCTCTGGCTGCTCTTGAAACCAAATTCGGTAATTCTGCACGAATTTTGATGGAAAAATTCAATGATTTACAAGCGCTGTTCATTTGTACAAATCATGCCTGAGGTGTAAAAAAACTTACACTGAAAAAACAAATATGATGGAAATAAACGATAGCGACAATGTCACTACCAAATTTATTGAGTTGTAATGAAAAATTTTTTAAATTGCAAATATTTTCTCTGCCACAAAAAGAAATAAATTTTCTGTTAGTGAGAAAATGTATTGAAAAATTTTTCAGAAAACATTTAGACTTTATCTAATCTGTAAAAAACTTTCGTTAAAATTTTCCTACCCTATTGAAAAAAAAAATACAAAAATATTCAAAACTAGTATTTTTAATTTTTTATTAATAATGTAATACTTTTTGTTTTTAAATTATAAGTATATTGTAAAACATGTCTGTACATTTTTATTAAAACTTGAATACTTAGAAATATCATGTGATTTAAAATATTGTATTAAATTGGATTTGCCTTCTTTAAGGTGCACGCATTTGGTCAATTTATTTTTACTTTTGTTGGGTTGTTAAATACAGGTTATTTAATAAACATATCGTAATTTTTAGATTATTGCAAATATTACTTTAACGACAATAGCAAGATATTGCAGTTGCAAATTTGGGTTCAAATACTTCGTAGTTATTTTTAATTAACTTAATTTAGAATATCTCATCTTTTTTGACAGTGCGATCGTCAACCTTTTGTCTGGCCTTAGCTAATTTAGCCTTCAATTCCGATGAACGTATCGTCTTATACTGCAAATGAAAAATATAAAAATTTGTTAGTAAAAATGTTGTAATTATGTGACTGGATGAACACTGGAGAGATGAGGGAGGATTCGGAAAAATTTTATTGATTAATATGCAACAACATTCTGGAAGAACGCACATGCCCAGAAAGAAATCATCCTCCCCCTATACTACCCTAAGTCCGGCCCTGAATTCAGCTGGGGCTCATATGTACTTTCAAACGAATTTGATTTATCTAAGGCCCTAAAATGTCTGCAGTCGTCCTATAAAACTTTTGATTTTAATCTGCTAATGGAGCCACAATTCGATTAAATTTCGCATTCATATAGTAAAGTTGGAACAAGTTTAATCTTTGGTAGCACCACTCATATCTGGAGTAGCGTAAAGTTTAGTGCACTCTACAAATTGTGATGCATTCTACAAACTTTTTCAATAATAATGTAAATGGATCAGGTTAACGATTGATTAAAAAATAATGCTGTTTTCGGCATGTTGTGCCATTTCATTTTTGGAGCTATTGTCAGATAACACAATATTACTTGAGACGAAGTTTTCTCTTTTTGTTTTGTTTAAATTTACAAGTTAATATTTTATTGGCCTAATTTAAAAGGTCATTTTAGTACAGCAACTTTTGTTTAGATATGAGTCGACTAACTGCTACCTGCTATATATTGGACATTCTTTGTTATAACGAAACGAGTTATGTCTCGGACTTTGCTGCTTTTTTTTCTGTGTAGTATTTGACTAGTTAGTGACTTCCCATGAAACAAAAGTCGACTTAAGTTAAGCGGTTTTTCGCTACAACTTTAAGTAATATACATAAAGTATGGATTCAGCGATACAGGGAACGAAGATGAGCGCTACAGAATGGTGGTATACTCCGTTGGTATAATAAAAGAGTTTAGCTACTGCAGCTATTAGCTTTCTTAGCTATTTAGCTTAAAGCTTTGAATCAAGCCAAACTATGCAGCTTTGAGATACGCCATTTTTTAGGGTCGAAGCGGTGCTTAGATTCCTATTTATTCAGTTCAGAGTAAGCGTGTTCCTTAGAATGCAGTCTATTTTTTATTATATACACTGGACACTATTTACATTGCTTACCTCACAAATATTTTTTTGCAGAACAATTTGTGAAACTAAACGACGACTTTCCTTATGGCCAAAGTAACCTTCGAGTGCATGCGGTGAAAGTGCAAAGAGCTCTTCACCATTTAAACTGCGTAGCTTTCCGACAATATTCTCCGAGAATCCTTTGCCACGTAACCAATTTTCAACTTCCATTGGTTTTGAATCTTGACTTATGTAAATCTGAGGTGTTACCATAATTTCCAAATCACGGCGTCTCTCTCGCTGCATTAGAGCAAATTTCATTTCATCGTTGACTTCGCTTAGACGATTTACGGTTTCATCCGCCTCATCGGGATCGGTGCGTGCCCGCATAGCTATAAAAATGTTAAAGCAAAAGTCGGCATTATAAATTAAATGCTTGAAGTTTTTCACTTAAACTTACCAGCAGCCAAGGCACCAGCAGCGGCCATGTTACGCTTAAGTGTACCACTTGGTGTATTATGTTCACTTTCCGCTGGCGGTGGCATTGGTGGTGGTATAGGCACATTGGGCATACTAATCGAGCGCGGTATATTTTTTGGTAGTTGTGAATCACGTTCAGGCGCTGCCACAAATGTGCTCATTCGCTCATTTCGTAAAATTTTATTATTTTCTGCAATTTGACAATATAAAGAGACTTTAGGTATAATAATTTTAAAGTTTAAAAACACAAAATTCTACATCTGCACAACTAACCCAATTCCCATCTAGTGTTTGTCCTCTTTACCAGCGGTGGGCAAAATACGAAAAATGAGCCAATTGTGGCTCTTAAAAAAAAAATAAAATGTCAAACACAACCACTCTACCCTGCCATGCACATTTTTATTGCTGTTTTATATGCACTATTTTCACATGAAATTGTTGTTGCAATATTCAGAAAAAAAGAAGCGAGCGAACCAGCAACCAACAATGCGCACATTGAGAATATCTCTCTTTCTCTCTCGTTCTCTGTTGTTCTTGTTTGATTCTTGGCATTGGCTTTTGGTTTCTTTTTTTTTTGCTATTGAGATCGTATTTATGGTGGATTTTTCTTATGTTATTGTAATTATTGTTTTGTTGTAAGTGGCTCCTGCTTCGAAAATTTTGCCCATCTGTGCTCTATACATATCTCTATCTTCAAATTTATTTCAATTTTAATTCCCATCCGCTTTCACTTCCGAGTGACATTTCCTACACTTTCCGCTACCACCATTCGTTTCTGTTCATAAACTTCACTTTTTTGTATCAAAATTCAGTTCTGATTTCAAACTTTCTTGCATCATTGCCTGTCATTCTCAGTTGAGTAATAAAATCGTACCTACTCTTAAATATAAGGCCTTGAAAAATTTCCTTCCCTCTCAGTATAAAAAATAATCTTATCACACAAACCCTGTTCCAGTATTGAAGACGAAAGTGATTCTGTATCCCGGCTTGAGTAATTGCCATTTATTTCGAAATTATGTGGAATTAATATAGTGTTCGGTACATAACCGATGTTGCCAGCGGAGTTCCGCACTTTCCACCAGTTGCGTGTATCATCAATAACCTACGAAAATAATAAATATTTTTTTCAACTACTTTCTTAGTTTTTGTGTAGCATTTTCTTACCTCAATGTGTTCACCTTTAGTGACGTTCAATTCCCTATCATTGTTCGCCGCTTTCGAGTACTGAACCTGTGCAATTTTTACATTTCTGGACTCTAGTCGTGACAACCAAGTAGTGTTAACGGGTTCTGGAATGGATTTCTTCATAGCTGGCGGCAAATATGCTACCTCTTCGTCCACCACCCAATCTGGTGACCAATCATCATAGAATATCGGATGGAATGAACCTTTGTGATCTCTAAATTGATCTTTAGGTAAAGTCCAGTTTTGACCTAACGATTGCCAAAACTCAGTTTCCATTGGGTTAAGACATGAACTTAAGAATGTTACGGTCTCGCGTCTCAACAGAGGGTTAACAACATTTTCTGGTATATTGGCACCGATGTGTACATCGTTGCAAACGTTGACAATCGTTTGCAACGATATAAACATGTTGTGTATTGGATCGGTGGGATCTTGGAAATGATTCTGTGCTTTAACAATATAATTAAATGCCAGCTTTTGCTTAGCAAAAATATCGCTGAATTCACTTTCAATTGGTGGGCGTGAACGCAGAACTAAAAGTCCTTCGCCATGTGGATTGTGACTACCGTGTCGTGACTCCAATTCACGTAATGCCTCTGCGGCATATTGTAGACGTGCTATAAAGCGTTCGATATCCTCAAAGCAATGATTCAAAACTTGGACATCACGTTCAACTTGCTCACGATCGTGCGCATTTTTCTCAGCTGCTATACCGGCAGCTGCCACAGCCAGGCCATACTGATCCTGCAGCTGCTTCTCAGACTTTGGTAATGTTATTGGTGATTTATTACGATCGATGGTAACGATTTGACCGCTATTTAAAACTTTCAAGTCCTCTACGATATGTACTGCCGAGACGTCTGTGACCTAAATTGAAAAAGATTAGTTTAGTTCAGATTGCTCGTTTGTGGTAGCAGCTTGACTTACTTGAAAAATATGCATTTCTGTGGTACCCAACGATACTCCTGGTACGGTGAATATCAATATGTTATTGAATGCTTCAAGCGGATCTGTGCTAACAAATGCTGTTGGTTCCTTTATTAAGGACCCTGGAAAATTTTCAATTTCCTTCATTTCGTCATCGAGCATCAATAGCCACTGTCCACTGAAGCACATGAACATTTTTTGTGGCCAAATACCACCAGTTTTGTCCAATTCGATAAGAACTTTCATTTTGTCTTTGGAATTGCGAATTTCGGCTTCAGTTTTTACTTTAAATGTGGCCAAATGTTCCAGAGCATATGTAGGCTTGGGAGCTTCATTGCCATTTTGTTCATAAGGCGGCGTTGCAACACCATTTCCGTAGCCGTTTTGCAACATGTTGAGCTAACGATTCTATTAAAGTGAATATCAAAGTTATAGATGAAATTATATTAAAAATAAACAATTTTATAAATTTCATTAAACAATTTCCTACCCTGCATTTCATAAAAATAACAAAGCCATTTAAGCTCAGAGTGAGCTGGGATATAATTAATTTCGATAAAGTAACGAGAAACCTTGACCACGAACGAAAAATTTAATATCTCTATTGAGTGAGGTACTGCGTTCAATGACGCATATTAATAGTTGGATTCTACGTTGTTGCTAAAAATAGTGCACTTTCTTACAAACATTAACTATGTACTTGACTTTGCCAATTCCATCATCGTTTCGTCATTGCATTTTTAATAACTTTGTCAAAAGCAACAAATGAAATAATAAATTTACGCATAGTGAGAAAAAAAAGAAAGAAACTTAAGTGATTTTATTTAATCATAAAAGACAAATAAAAGTGAATAAAAGAGAGCGAAATTGCAAGAAAAACAAGTAAAACAAAAACCTTAAAATCACTGTATAAAGGAAATATAAATTCGCCGGCATTGTCCGTGAAAGTTTCTTAAGTTACAATTTCCTTACAGATATCATTAGTTTCTAATATAAGTACTATGTTCTCATATAATAAGGGAACACCCTTTGGCCTAGTCAAAAATGAAAAACGCTCCACTGCATTTATAATAGATTTTTTATTTGAAGGGTATTTTTCCCCGTTTATTTTCGATGGGTAGAGGTAACTTGCTGTGTGTCCACCCATTACTTGGTTCTAGTAGGGGAGAAGTGAGGGTTGTGGGCATAGTTTTGTTTTCAGCTTATAATTACCGACCTAGTGCATATTATTTGGACATATGGGTATCTGTGTAAAGCTAGAGACCTAAGCTAACTAATTATAAAGAAACATACCCGATTCCGTCATGCAAAAAAAATTTTATATAGACTTTCGTAAAATCGTAATTTTCAGCTAAAATTTTTTTTAGGGGGGTTGTGGGCACCCTTGGAAAAAATGCTACAAATGGAAAAATATGAAAAAAAAACACAACTAATATGACAGTTTATTAATCTCAAAGCCTGCATAGGCGTTATTCATCGTCGGAAACACAATTTTGACATGTATAATAACTTGCCCGCATGCCCGCACATTTCAAATGAAAAGCTCAATCGCAGATGTTACAATTGATGGAGTTGGCTGCGGTCAATTGGCGTGGTAAAAACTTCAAGCAGATGAGACAAAAGTCCACATCCTCGTCAGACGGCGTGACCTCCTTTGCCTTCTCATGCGTAGCGGAAGTTTGTATATAAAAAATTTGACTAAAAAAACGGGTGCCCACAACCCACCCAATTTTTGTGCCCACAACCAACTTTAGCAGACATTTTAAAAAGTAATGAAAAAATTTTTATGCATAAATTTTTTGGTTCAAATCGATATTGTTCCATTCAGCATAATACTTCGACTAAATAAAAATACATTACACTTACCTTTCCAATCGATCCACTTTGATTGATACACTATTGAAAATGTTTGAAAGAAGTTTCACCACCTTTTCCAAGCCCAAAAAAAACCAATTCGTTCATTTCCAAAAGCAAACGCGTCCGTTTACTTTGATATTTGGCATGAATCATACATAGGGTAATTGCTTGCGAATGACATTACCAACGAAACTCAATCTTCATTTTGTAAAAATATACGTAGGGGTGAACACAACCGACCCATGCCCACAAACCCCACTTCTCCCCTACATATAACTTTTTGCCTTTTAAGAGAACAATATATTGCTAATAAAATAGCGAAAAAGGGCGGAACTTATGTGACATAAATATGTTTGATATGTTATATATGTATGATATATATGTTTGATCAGTTAAGACGCTTTCGATACTCCAGTTCGAGCCTGGACGCAAGAAACTTTTTATTTAAAAAAAGTAGCATTTCCTTTTTTTATTGAATTGCATGGTATCATACGTTGTGTTCCACTTTTTCGCTTTGATGAAGACATTAAAAAAATCATGAATAAAACTTGAGATGAAATTTTGCATTAAAATTATGTATGCAGTTGAAATTGATTTTTTTGAGAAATACGCTTCGAAATAAAATTGCACTCGCTTACATATTGGTCGATTGGAACACACCAGTACACAAAGTTCCTACAAATCAATCAAAAGACATAACATGGGTCGAACATACCTATAGTCAAAGATATAATATCATTAATGTATCATAATTACAATTCAAGCAACAAAAATAGATGCCCAGAATCCAGAGCAAATTATGTAGAAAAAAAAAAATCAACAAAAGAGGTTATGGAGAGTTTTCAAGTAAAGCGATTGCGATCAGGGGCGCCGGAAGACCTGTTGCGTGTGTTTAGAACTCCCTATGTGGAATTCAAAACGGGAAACTTTGATTCAACACGGGAATTATTCGCGCATTTCTTCATTGTGCGCTCATCCGCGTCGATTCGGTTCCGAATTCGGGGTCACTATGCGGCACATTTTTTGTCATGTTGGCTGGCGCTGCCCTCATTGAATTCAACGTTTCGATTCGTTCTTGCAATCAAGGCTGCCACAACGGCAACCAATATGGACAAAAAAAATTTATCGAATGGGGACTCTAAATTCGGAACTGAATCGATACGGGTAAGTGTAAGATAAAGTCTTCGCGCGTTGATGTATGTAGGTATCAACCTATCGCCTCGCGAGCCGTGAATCAGATCGCGCGCTAATTGGTTGATACAGAACCGTAGCCGGGCGGTAACCAACTGTTCAAGTTAGTTATAAGAGCCTAAGTACAAATGTGTTTGCCTTAACAAAAGATGCACTTCTGATGAAATTAACGTTTTTTTATGTACAAAATAATCACTGAGAACTTTAATGTAGATATCCTACATTTCTTTTCATAATCATGATTCAGTAAGACTGTCAATCGTCAATTTAAAAAAATCATAATTTTCGAACGTCCCCCCCTGCGACTCAACAAATTCCTCACCCGCTTTTCTAATGGTAATTTCCCGGGATTAACGTCTGCCTCAAATAATTCAAACATTAGTGAACAACAAGTCATATAAGTGATAACTTAAAATATATCACTATTTTTCAGCCAACTCTTTGTTGTACAACGCACTTAAACCCAAATTCTCCCATCCGGAGACATTTTTGAAATGAAAAATATTTTTTTTTTTTGATTTACTTTGATATTGACTAACAAATAACTTCCATTGCAAATAACAATTTTGCAGCACAACTGCCAATCAATTGAAAAAAATGTACATTTTATCATAATTCCACAGTGAGGGGTATTCACATGACTGCAAAAAATTTTAAATTTTAACTAATACATTAAAAGATTGTCTGATATTAACGGTGGAGTAGCAATTGGTTGGTGTTGAAAAAATCACATATGGCATTTCCTACGACATTATCATCATTAAAAGATTTAATATGAAAATTAACTTAATACTTTTCTCTGTTTACTTAAGTTACTGCTTTTGTGACTGATTATTAATCGACTGATTTCCTTTCCTGATAATCAAAAGAATCTTTTTGGAGACTTCAATGCCAGAGAGTCTTTGTTTGGTGACAGTCCTGATATATCACGTAGAAAAAACTTAGTAAATATGATTAAATAATAACTTTGTTACTTTCAAAGCTCCAATCTTTAAGTGACTCCTAATGATTCCTACTTAGATTCCAATATAATAGATTCATGTAGAATTATTAAGATTGGACCGTTTGGTGAAACAAAGGAGAGAGGGAAAGCGCTATAACTCAACGTTGCCGAACGTTGTGCCTCAGACAACCCATGAAATAATAATCGTAGGTCGATTCGCTCAATGGAAGACTTCTATTAGCAGCCTATCGACTGATAGATTAGCAACACGCCCTTTTTCAAATGTCAATAACGCTTTGTTATTTCATTTGAAAGCACTGATGACGAATTAAGTAGAATCAAGTTAAAACATGAAGTATCAAGCCTTTAGTTGCTTTTCTATTTTGAAAAATCAGAAAATTCATAAAAATTTAGAAATCGTATTTTAAAACCCTCCTGAAGGGGCCCCTTCCATGCGCACGTGCCTCGGTGTGCATGACGGTCTACCACAAGAACGCTGTTTATCTTCATTACTTTTCAATTCGTATACCAAATATATTTTTTCTATAGAATATGAAAATACAAAGTTACACCAATTTGCTGACGAGTTGTTAAATGTCTCATATAATCAAGATATTGATATGGCTGTACATAACGTGAATGTTAAAAAACAACAATTTAATAATTGTGAGGTTTTATTGATAAAAGCTGTGTTATAAAATAGTTTGTACCATTAAATAACATTTGATTTTTTCAAAAACATTGTATGAAATAAAATCTAACATGGATAAACCAGAGCTACTAATGCGCTTATGTCAATAAAAAAGTTAATGATAAACTTTGAAGATGTTTTATCCGACTCCTGTAAGCTACTAGAAAGCATTGCTAGTGAAGACTGCTCTATTAGAAAAACTTACTGAAATTTTATTATTAAAAATTATTATGTCAATGAAATAGCTGATCAGATTGTCAGAGGTGCAGTTAACTAGGAACTCCTTTTCCTAGTGATGGCTTAAGTGATAATGTTGTAGCTGTTAGCAACAATTAAACCTCAAACCAACAACTTTACACATAGATCTTCATGTTAAGCCTTAAAAAATACTGTTAACACAAGATGTAAAGCCAACTGACTACGCATTATGTCGGCAATTCTTTAATTGAGCCATAGAAAAACAAGAAGAGGGAAATTTCAAGGAAATTATCTTCACCAATGAAGCTTATTTTGAAATTGGTGGCTATGTCAACCAACAAAACTGTCGCATTTGGGCTGAAGAAAATCCTTGAAAATTGTTTGAAAACCCCATGAAACCTTTATGGTATGGATTCGGTGTGGTGGCATAATTGGTCCATATTTTTTCGAAAATAAAAATGGCAATGAAGTTACTGTGAATATGGAGCTCAGTATCGAGAGATGATTAGAAACATTTTGTGGAGTCAATTGAAAGACATTGATATGCAGAATATGTGGTTTCAACAGGACGGTGCAACATGAAAGTGAAGTTTAATAATAGCAAAAATTTCTCGAAGATCAGATGTGAATCGGCCACCAAGATCATGCAACTTAACACAATTTGACTTTCTCAGATGGAGTTTCTTGAAGAATAAAGCTTATCCCGATAATCCTCCAGCTGTTCAACACCACAAAGACAAATTCATCGAGTAAAGTTCACAGACTGAAAATTTTGGTAAAAGATTGACAACCAGTCGAGCTAGCAGAGGATGTCACTTCTTTTTTATTATTAACCGGAACCAATGCACTTTTATTAGCTATAAAAATAAATAATGATTTCATATTATTTATGTCCTTTATTTAAAATTTAAAAAGATAGCTCACATTTGAACAGCCTTTACTAAAATATACCAGTTTTAATTTACTCTGCTGCTTACGTTCTTTAAAATTACTTGAAATGCACATACCGAATTGTACATTTAAGTATTTGCCTCAACTATAATCTTGGCATATTTACATAGATAGAGGAAGAAAGTCTTCTCTGAAATATTATACCGAAATTCGGAAATCAAAACTATTAAACTTCATTTATAAAACCTAAAAAAAATCTCGGAAACCTACATATGCGCTCTGCGACGGATATACTTCGAAATCGCGTATCATTTCTGACATTATCTCATTTCCAACTTATCTCATTTTTAACACTTGTGCCATATGGGCGCGGCTTCGCAGCTTAAATGACGTCATGATGTATAACCGCTTTTATAGTTTGTCTTATTTTTTGTTATGATAACCATCCAATAACGCATTGAACATTTGATTTATTATGATAAAACATTTACATCTGCACTTATATAGGGTCTGCCAATAAGAGTGCACTTTTTTATTTAAAAATAAAAACACGTATTTTTTGAGCGAGCTGTGATATTTTTATTGCATTGTAAAGTAGACATGTTCCGATTAAGTATGAAATAAAATATCCAGCAAATGGCTACCGCAGCTCTGATATCATGCCAAATGACAGTTGAAATTTGAAATTATTGAAAGCGATGCCGAATTGAGTATTTCGGGTTTTCGGCGACACTCTAGTTTACAGCAGCAATGTTTTCAAGAGACCGACCGGCAAATGAAACTTAATGTGCATAATCGACCAAGATTCTTCAAATTTTTTAACCACTCTTTTAATTGTTGAGACATTTGGTGCACTTTCCTCTGCGAATTTTAGGACCGGTCTCAGTGGTCTAACTTTCCTTGTAACGGGTTTTCACTATGATAACGCATTGTTTTTTTTTGTGTAGCGCCCCATTTTTAATAATCGGAACAATCATAGGTTACAGCTGTCAACAATTTCAGCGTTGCCACTTGCACAAAATCAAAATTATATAAAATTTAAAAAGTGCACTCTTATTGGAACACACCATACAATGATATAGCTTCCCTGCATAGACTTCTGGGGCGATTGTCTAGACCTTCATACATATAATTAGTTCAAGGAAAACTACTGAACTAACTTTTCTCCGGATATTTCTAATTAAATCAGTTGATACGAGTGCATGTGAATGAGAATGCGTTGTGCTTGTTACCTCTCTTTCTCTCTCTCTCTTACTGCGTACTTCATATTTTCTTTTGTTTAATTGATGTCGAAAATAATGTTGCCAAGAACAATGTGTATTTTCAAACCCCGTTTTTGATATTTTCCACTATTTTTCAAATATACAAAAATATTATTTAAATTTAGAGCTAATGACAAAACGAAAAATATATGATATGGTTTATCAAACATGCATACATACATACATATATTGTTCCACTACACGCACTAGGCCTTTGCACAAAACTAACCGCTGTTTTAAAAAATAATTAAAAACTGAAGAGTTTTATACACCAACGTCCAATTTTTTTTTAAGAAATTTCCTTCGAAAATTGATTAGAAAATTTAATGATATTTTTTTTTGTGCTCGATAATTTATAAATTTTTTTAAAATTTTTTATGACCGCTCATTATCTATTATACTAGAATTGTATAAATTTGTTTTTCTTGTGGCGTGAAGTAATCAATTCCTTAATAGTTAAGACCTTTTACTAACGACACTGATTAATGGTTTAAGCACCAAAAAATTAAAAAAATTTTTCTGTTACTATATCACTTAAGGAAAGCACACAGTTTTTTCTAAAAACTCTTAAGATCCATTACATATTGGCATTATCACGTCTTATTGTTTAACTTCATATTATGATTTTTTTTTTATAAACATTGACACTGACGATCCACGTAGATTTTTATATGTTTGCCTACTGTTCCTTGAAAATAATTCGTTACACTTGACGCCGCTTGTACAATTTCATATATCTTTTGACCACAAAGAATATTAGCTAAGTTTGATCTATGATCATAAGGCAAAGCCACATAAGTTCTGTGCGTAAGCATATAACCTATGCCTTTTTGTCTTGTCATCACATATCGACTTTAGCTATTATTGCACGTGTCCACCAGATATACTATATATACATTTATATGTAGGTATATATTTACCTTAATTACAACTTTATTGGCATAAACTTCGAATGTTCACCTCAAATTGTAACAATGTTTCACAAGTGATATATAAAACCGGCGCTGCGAATTCAAATTTTTATTCTTTAACGACCGTGAATGGAAATCAAACTGTTTGGTATGTCGGAATATCATTAATTCATTACTCGAAAATAGAAAAAACAGGTGAATAATTCTTATCACAATTCGCTAAAAAACAAAAAATTATTAACTATTATCGTATGTCGCTATTTATTAAAGTATGTAAAATATGATGATGTACATAGGAGTACACGGAAAAAAAGTTTTTGTTAAAAATAGCGTGTGATGTTCAAGAAAAGCAAATAATCATAAAAACTTGTTGCATAGCACTGTAATTTCTCATTTCAAGGGAAATTGATGGGTAAACTGTAAGCATTACAGCTCAAAACTTTATTTTTACGGTTTCAGAATGTAAAATATATCTAAACTATATATAAATAAATATATATAATATTGAAAATATCATATGATCGACAGATAAAAATTACAAGGCAAAATGTAAAATCTTTAATACTTTTATCACATAATAATTCATTTGTTTTATGATTCGATATAACTTTTTTGATATCAGCATTGTAGAAATAGGACATAAAGTGTAGATATAGATATGGTTAGAAGTAGAAAAATGTGCGAATGTTGCCAGACTGGCGCTCTGTCTCATGTTATATTAAGAAGTTTAAAACAAGTATGATTGTAAGAAAATATAGAATTTGTAGTTATAAAATATTTTTGGAGTAAATTTTACATTTTTCAGTGTGTATGTACACTGTAATACTTCATTGACACCCATCAATTATTACAGTTTATCGCTTACTATCCGCTTACAATACAGAGTAAAGCTGTAAATATTATCGGAATTTTTACAGCAGTTTTCTTTCAGTGTACGATTGCACGTTAAGTTTTCGCTATCAATACTATAGATATTAATATATCTTATCAATTGTGTTGTGTGTGTGTGTGTGTGTAAGTGTATGTATGAGTATGTGTAAAAAGTCGGCAAAAGCAAAACATTTGAAAACCACATCGAATATTTTCGAGTATTTGATAAGGATATGCCTAAAAGGCCAACTGGTATAATGTTGCGATATATTTACATATATGTATATTTACTTTAGGGTGTACTATATAGCATTCTTCTGATAGTACACACAATCAAACTGAATCAATTATGTTGTAATCATTTGCGCTGTAAATAAATATGATCACTATAGTTTTATAGCTGACTTAAGGAATTTTCGATAAAATGTGGCAAAGCTTCAATGATTTGTTTAGCTTTATGGCTACATGTTTTCTAAGCATTTAATATACTTAGCCTGTTAAATTGGGAATGCATATTTGGTAGACAGCGATTATATTTATAGGCTTTCATACACAACACACAGTCCTTATTCTGCCGTTTATAAAAAGTTGTGGCAGGTGGTACAAAAAAAGTATACAGTACTGAGTAGTGTCTGTCTGTTTATATGTCTGCGAAAATCACGATTACGAGCGGGGAATGAAAAAAAAATACCGCACTTTATCGTAACGTTCAAATCGCACAACGCAAACTTTAAATCTCACATTCTATGTTTCGCTTTTGGGTTCAAACACCAACCCGTACTATAGCAAACAGAAATAAAAGAGAGGAACAGAATGGTAACGTTCTGCCCTACGTATAAATATCTTTATTCGCTTTGTTGTGGTTTTAACTCGCGATTGCTACCCGAACCTATACCAAATGTAGTGATCGTTTTTGTCATTAAATTCGTATGAGCGAACACATTTTTTTTTTTCAAACGTAAAATAGCTCAAAAAACATTTTTGACAACACTAAGGAAAGCTCGGGACTCTGAAAAGAGTCCCGAGCCTTCCTTCCTACAAAAGTACCCGTTTTTGATCGATTTTTCGACTTAACCAACATTTTGGTATTTAATATTAAAAAAATGGATCCAAAAATAAAAATCATTTTGTCATGTTGCTCTACCCCTATATCTTCTTTAAAGTTCAATGAACATATCTCCATACCATATTTCTTCAAAATCAGTTGATTAGTTTAGCTAAGAAAACATGTTTTCCTGTTAAGGGCATGGCGCCACCCACTCAAAACTAAATACCTTTACAAAAGATTCACTCTATCTCCATACCAAATTTAATCAAAAGCGTTCCATTAGTTTAGCAGTGAAAACATATTTTTCTTTTGAGGGCGTGGCACCGTACACCAACCATTCCCATTCTAAGGTTCAATGAATTTCTGTACCTGGCACCGGCATTAAAAAAAGTTTATTTTTACTCAAGAATCAATCTGTCTCCATACCAAACTTCATCAAAATCGATGAAGTGGCTCAGCCGAAACAGCGTCTTTTCCCCTTATAGGCGGTGTCGCGCCAATTTAAAGAAATTAAAATTTCTAATAACCTTCTTAGGATTCAATCTATCTTCAACCCAAATTTTATTAAAATCGTTTCATTAGTTTAGCCTTGGAAACTTTTTTTTCTGTTAAGGCCATGGCACCGCCTACTATTGAAAAAAAAAAGTATACATGTCCAACCCTCTCTTCACAACCTTTCCAATAGAATCAAACGATTATGTTGTATTATGACTGTGAATAAGCGTTGTAACCGTTTACCAACAGCGTATTTATATATAGATGAGTAAAACAAATAAGCAAATTAAATACCAAATTTAAGACAGTAAAAAGTTGTGCATGTGGAAAAAATTGGCTGACGGACACGCCTACCTCCCATACAATGATATGATGTATTGAGGCTTTTTCTTCAAAAAAAAAAGTATTGATTAACATTAATTTGGCAATGCGGATTTCAGCCAAAAATTGTGTAATATCTGTTATAGTTTTAAAGTGATTAAAGAAAAACCGTTTCTGTTTTTGACAAGCATTTGATTTTATAGAAAAAAAAAATTGTGAAAAACTGCAGACTCCCACATAACGTATATATGTATAAAAAAATATCAAAATCCGGGCATAACTTTTATTTTTCTGTCAAAGTTGTCATTTGTATTATTAATTTTTAAAAAATCTGTAGAATTCATATAAAGGCGTTAGAAGAAAGATAAATTGGTTTTTTTTTTTTTAAGTGAAAACAATGTTCTTTCTGCCAATAAGCTACATTAGCGTATTTTATTTCAAATCAGTTAACTAGAGCGCTCTATCGGATAGAGTCTATCCAACAGTTGCTCATATAAAAAGTTTCATAGAACATTTTTAGTGTTCAAAGTTCAACTAAACCCAAAATATGGGACTTATTTAGTTTCCCCATGTATTATCTGACGATTTTTTTAAAAAAAAGTTTTAAATCACTAGCACGTGACGAATAACTTAAGATATCCACTGCTTAAATTATAAGAAAGAAAAACGTAAGGTGGACCATTTTAAGTATAATGAGTTAGGATAAGAGACGATAAGCAGACAAAAGATACCTCAAAATTAAAAATTGCGTATTTACATCTGACAAAAATTTTAATAAAATGGTCCTCTTTTAAGTTACATCATCTGTGATATTTAGCCATGGCATCTACATTGTAACGCTCGGAATTCTTATCATCTGTCTTCATATTGAATTATATTAATTTACCTACTCACGTTTCACAACTTTTTCCCTTATTTTGCATGTTTTGCAGTAATTTAGATGATTTTAATTTCATTGTCTGATAGTTGCGCGTTTTCATAGGCAAAGTAGGTGTTGTTGTTTTTTAGACTGTAATTTTATTTTTGATTTTTTTTTATGAATTACACCATTCTTCAATTTGAAACAAAAATGAAAATAAAAAGTAACCTACTTCCCTAATTTTTTCCAACATGCAAATTTTTGTGTATTTTAATTTTTACCTTGAGCTAACCACCAGAAATTGCAACGATTCATACAAAAATATTGGGTTTTGATGAAATGCTTTTGTATTGAATTTGGTGTGACATAATATTATTTAATTACTTTCTATATGACTTGCAGTTGGAGAAATTGGTGAAAAACTGCAAACGAGCTATTTTCCCTTGTTTCCACAGTTAGAACAGAGAGGCTGTTATTTTGTTGAAGACTTTTATTCGAATTTTTTTAATCAATAGATGGCAATGTCAAATTATGATGTTGGTAGTAAAAGGAATTTCATCCCGACCTAGACTTGTAATCTCCAAACTTTGTCGTTTCCAGACAATACGAACATGTTTGCGGTTTGCTGATGTAAAAAAACCATAAACTTTTTTTTGAAATACCTTGCATACCTTGCATTTTTGAGAAACTTGGTTAAACTACATCAAATAACTCTCTCAGCATAGCGTTCTAAATGTTGTAATTGCTTGGACGGTAGGCGTGTCCGTGAACTGATTTCGCCCATTTTCAATCCCAAGAAGCTTGCTTTAAGGTGTGGTCTAAGTATTCTACATATACTGTTCTGTTCAGCAGACTCTACTTATTTACACAGGCATCTTTTAACAATTAAGCTACTCTGTTAAATACATACTCATAGATGAGTTTCCGTGGTAAAAAGATCGACTTAAGACTCATAACTACTGACATTACAGTTGCCATGCAAGTAGCTTGACGTCATAATGACGTTGTTAGCCAATTTGTCACTCCATATCACTTTTTTTAAGAATTTTACAATCAAGATTTAATTTAGTATGGAATACGTCGCTCTGTTTTCCAAATTTGCCAATTTTTATTGTTTAACGCTTGACCGAACCATTTTTGTATATATGTGGAATTTAGTTAAATTACTTTAAATATTTCTCTCAGTGTTGCGTTTTAAAGTTTTTGCTTATATGGCGAGTGCCATGCTTAGCAAGTTCTTGTCCAGAGCTTTCACGAATTATTCTTACTATGTGTGGAACTGTGTTCCATTACCTTAAATCGTTCTCTCAGTATAGTATTTTTCGCTTGCATGGGTAGTGCCACGCCCTCTCGTCGAAATACGCGAAGGAACTTGGTTGCACTACATCAAATAACTCTCACAGTATAGCGTTTTAAATGTTGTACTTGTTTGGGCGGTAGGCGTGTCTGTGAACTGATTTCGCCCATTTTTAATCCCAAAAAGCTTGTTTTAAGTTGTGGTTTGTTCACCATAGTTTTCACGTAATCGTGATTTCCACAGACAGACAGACGGACATGGTTAAATTGACTCTGGTGGTGATGCAAATTAAGAATTTGTATATTTTGTATGCCCGTCACGCCCCTTTTTTGAATTACAAACGAATGTAGAAGCTGCTTTAGGTATAAAAATGAAAAAAACTGTATAACGCAACACTGTATAACTGAATTTTCGTCAGTAAATTGTCAAGACAATCCATGGTTTCAGCAGTGTCCACTACAGAACTTCAAGAGTTACCTTAACTTACCTTCTGCATGAACTTGTAAAGAACCATGAAAAAAATCAAAACACAGCACTTGTAAATTGCTCTCTGGTATATTATTTATGAATCATTTCCAATTAAATGATTTTCTCAATAAGCAAGACTGCTGAATATGGACTATGGTCAATACCAGAGCAGTTTATTAGCTACAACTACACCCACATAAGCATCATGCGATAAGATCATTGAGCTATATTTATCTGAAAATGAAGCTAGTGACGTAATATCAATGGTGCTCAAAATCGGACAAAGTTGAAAAGTTTTTTTGTGACCAACTGTTCAAAATCATCCACAACTGTGGTTCCATCAAGTTGGGCATACTGTAAGGGACTCAATGGCTCTGTTACAGAATATCTTCGACTAGCGCATATTTTCGTGCAGTAGCGACCTTAATTGGCCATTGCGTTTAATCACTCCAACATTTTTTTGTTTGGACCGATTTGAAAAAAGTAATGGGACTGCGGTCATTCTACAACTGAAAACCATGTTCAGCACTGCCAAAACACCTAAAATTTGTATATTGTTTTAAAAAAAAAAAAACTTTGAAATAAAAAAGTTATAACGGATTAAATCGTCACATATCCCGTATAAAATGGAATTTAAAGAAAAAAACCAAAATCTTACACAGTGGGCAAGTTTTCTTCATATTTGATAAAACATTATCTCTTAATGATAACATTAAATTTGAAAAATAATATAATTTTTAATTTTTATCTATTTAAGGTAAACTTTCCTGAATAATAAATAAACCTTATACGCACTACACACATGTATGCATACAAATAAACATTTGTACATATATGTATGTATGCCTATACCAGAGGTTTATTCAGAGCAATGTCTTGGCAGTTCAAATCTATTAAAATTATTTTGATCAATATTAAAGTTTAAATACTACTAGTAAAGGTGTTATCTTCGGCCAGGCCGAAGCTCACATACCCTACACTACATTAAAAGTACTTTTTAAATAAATGTTAAAAAAATGTTGAGGAGGTTGAATAAGTCGAAAATAATGTAAAAAGGTTCAAAAATGTTGGAAAGTGTTGGAAAAAACTGAAAATGTCAAAAGAATATGGAAAATGTTGAAAAAAATTGAATAGAAATGAAAAACATTAAATATGCCACGCCCACTCCTACAATTCCGCTCACTTTTGTTTCAATAAATGATATTCGTGACAGACCCACTGGTGCAATCCACTCCGATTTTGATCCAGAAATAGCTTTTTATAAAAAAACTTCTTACACCAAATTTCACTATGATTGCTCATATATTTCGATAGTTATGCCACTTAAAGTATTTTAATTGTATGGGAGGTGCCACGCCCACTGTTGCTATTTCGCCAGCTTTTGATTCATATATACATATTAAGCAGTAAACCACTTACATCAAATTCCAGATCGAATTCTCCAATAGTTCACTTAAAATAGCACTTACAACTTTATGTGAATGAGGGAGGTGCCACGCCCACTGATGCAATCTTGTCAAGTTTCATTTAATTCTGAAGCTTATAGTAACCGACACCTCTTCACAAAATCTTATGAAGATTACTCTCATAGCACACTATCTATAGCATTAAACGTATTTCGCTTATATGGGAGGTGCCACACCTACCGGCGCAATTGTGCCAAAATTTTGCAAGAAGACACCTTTTAGCAAGTGTATCCGCCATATTAAATTTCATAACGATTGCGTTGTTAGTTCTCTTTTTATAACGTTTATAAATATATGTAGGCTATGCCACGCCCTTAAAATAAGTTTTTCAGTATATTGACGTGGCTTGTATTGTTGACTACTTTCAGTGGTATCATCCCTAAAATTTTAATGAAAATCGTATGTGCCAATTTGGAGTTATACGAAATCCAATTTTTTAATTGTTAAGAAATGCCACGCCCACTTTTACAATTCCGCCCACTTTATGCGCAATTCAAGATCCATACGATCTGTATTCGAATACCAAATTTCATCACAATATCTTGCACAGTTTACGAACAATGGTGTCATAAAACTTAAAATCTAGGGCTGTGCCATGCCCTTTTTAAAGCCTTTGCAAACTTAAGACCTAGCCTAATCTTAATGTTGTTCTCATATTCACCAAATCACCAATTTTGATCAAAATCGCAGCAACTTTTTTTCAATATGGACTTGGGTATATTTACATACATAGAGTATGGGTGGCAGGCGTGCCTGTTAACCGATTTCGTCCATTTTTATATGCTAGCAGCTTGCAAGAAGATGTGAGCTGTGTGCTAAATATCATTGAATAAGCTTTCTTAGTTTTTACGTAAACCTGATTTCAACAGACAGACAGACAGACAGACAGACAGACGGACACAGCTATATCGACTCAGGTGGTGACGCTGATCAAGAATACATATACTTTTCCATACCTGCCACGCCCCCTTCTATGTGTTACAAACGGAATGACAAAGTGAATATACCCTCTGTGTAGGGTATTAAAAACTATTTTGCCAAACCCCCCGTTATTTTTTGCGAAAAAAAAAACGTTCCGTAAACCGTTCCGTTTCTGGACGGAATATTGAGGTCAATACAGCCGAAAATTTCGAAAAATTTCACGCTTTGGCATGAGATTATTGATGCCATAGGCATTTCATATGGCGCTGTGGTTCGAAACCACAGTTGGATTTTAGAAGCTATTCGCAATAAGGACAATAAGCTCAAACATGATACATACATATGTAGTCTCAATGCCAAAATTCCTTGAATTGGTACCTCACCCGTGATATTCTCCGAACTTAGCCCTAATTGACTATTTCCTATTTCCAAACCTGAACAAATGGCTCGCTGGAAAGAGATTTAGCTCCAACGTTGAAATTATTGTCATTATTATTACTGTCAGTACCTGTCGATGTTTCTGCGTAACGGAAATGGAAATGGTTTTACCCTGTATAAAAAAGGAAAATTTACTTAGACCTAAATAACGTCAAAAACTAATGACAAATTGAACTTTTGCAAATAAAGAGGAAAAAAAAAAAAAATTGAACTTAACTCGATATTTCTTGAGCCGACCTAAGCTGTTTTTAATCTTTGCCATTTTAATTCAACAACTTCATTCATATCATAAGTGAACTATTACCAAAATTAGTTAAACATAAATAGTTTTCTCTAAGCTGTTAGCATAATAAACAAAGTACTACGTATTTTCAAATGTAACAGAAATATTTAAATTTATTTTAAAAATATTTATTTCAAAATTAAATTTTCATAACACATAACTTCTGAAATATGTTGTGCTTTTTAGTTTTGTTTTAATTTTAACACGCGTTTCACAACCTTAGGACTTCAACAGTGCCGCACATGATAACAATGGATTCCTACAATGAAAAAGAAAAGTCAAATGGTTATTTTTTCTTATCAGTGTATTAAATACACACAATTACGTCAATGACTTTTGATTAATTGCATTAAAAAGTACAATAGCAACAAGTTATGAGTCATTAATGAATTTACTTCTATCATTGGTATTGTCTCCCTTGCAAAGTAGCAACATTTAAAAATTTCGCAGAAAATAGCCATTACATTCAATGTGATGCGATCTGCGTAATGGAACTTTAACTCACCAGAGGTTAAAATTGAGACTTAGAATAATTAACCAATTATTTATTTAACTTATTTAACTAAAACTTAAAAAGATTGGTTTACAAAAAAATAAACAGTTTTGAGTAAGTCGAGTTTAAAGTTTTTGAAACTTGATTTTCCTTGACGTTTCAAATTGACATTTTTTAACTAAAACCAAGTGGATACTTTGCGTTAGAATAACCTGTGTGAAGACTCAACATAATTTGAAAATTACAAAATTTGACACAGAAAGGCATTTTTCTCTCTGCTGAAAATTGTGCTCTCGTTAGATAAGGTTTCTTCACTCAGAACGCATCACAAGTAATAGTACTTTCCTTCGAAAATCCTTTTTGATGCAACAGCTTACCGTTTCCGTAGCAAGAAGGTGATTTAGGTAGACCTGGCTCACGACGAAATCCGTATACTCCCAGTGTACCTAATATTGGCCAACCTAACGTTTCAAATAAATTTTCTTAAGCAGGACTTGTAAGCGATAAATACGTTAGCAGCCTAAACAAAACTGAGCAAAACTCAACTGAGATACTTATATTGTGGAGAAATATGGTGAATCATGAATAAAGTGTCTTACCACTAAGAGAGCCCGATCACGTTTTTTACGTAGTGACTAATTCGCGCGTGAAAACTAATTTTTTTAACACATCCTGAAAGACCCTATCACCTCATATACTAAACTGAAGAAATCGACTTTTTTAGCCTCTTTCAACTTAATTGAATTTACCAAAACTTTTCAACTTCTTTGAAATTTTCAAGTGCTCTTTCAACTTCTTTCGAGTTTTTCAACCTCTTTCAACTTTTTTCAACATTCTTTATATTTGATCGATGTTATCAGCATTTTTCTACTGTTTCAACCTCTCTCAACTTCTTTCAACCACTTTCAATTTCATTTCGACATTTTTTACCGCATTCAATTTTTTTCGTTAATTTCAATATTTTATCGACTTTTTAGTCGTTTTCAACTGTTTCAACTTTTTTCAACTTTTTACATTTTTTTTTTGGCTTTTCAAAATGTTCCATCCATATTTTTTCGACTTTTTCAACCTCATTCAACTTTTTTCGAAATTTTCAACTTTTTTTGAGTTTTTCATCCTTTGTAAACCGTTTCAACATTTTTGAACTTTTTTAACATTTTCCATGTTTTTGGATTTTGACGTTTTCAGCCTCTTTCAATTTATTTCGACGTTCTCAATTATATTCAACTTTTTTTTTCGTTTTTCAACCTCTTTAAACCGTTTCAACATTTATGAACATTTTCCATCTTTTTTTGACTCTTCCAGCCTTTTTCGCCAGGTTCAAAATTTTTTCAACTTCTTTCAACTTTTTTCAATCAGTTCCATTTTTTCCGACTTTTCTAACATTTTCGGCTATATTAACGTTTTTCAACATTTTCCATGTTATCAACCTTTTACATTTTTCTTAATTTTTTTTTCGGCTTTTCAACCCTTTTCAAAACTTTTTTTTAAATATTTCAGCTTATTCAATGTTATTCAAATTTCTTCAAGAATCTTTTTTTCAAAATGTTCTATATTTTATCGATTTTTTCAACCACAAAACGAAAAACCGAACAATGGTCGGTCTCCTGGTACAAGTCCCGAAAAGAGCTTTTACGATTTTTAAGTTTTCTAGAGTTATTATATGATTTGGTAAGGTTATGTAAAAGTGCCAATAAGAAAAAATCAAGAATTTTGCAAAATATTGGGTCCAAGAATGCGATAAAAAAATTTCACAAAAAAAAAATTCGCGTATTGTGACTCTTATGGCGAAATTAATGGAAAATCTCATCGAAAAGCAAAACTGCTCGAGAAGGTCTTTTGATCGATATTATTTATACATATTTAATATCAATGTTTTAATACCATATCTTAATAAAAATATCGAGTTTGATTTCACATTTAAATCGTAACCTTATTTGGAATTTTTTAGCCTAACACGACATATGTATGCGACCGTACACCAAAGCGGAACTTAAGATTCATGGTACTAGAAGAAGAAGAACAGCCGTCTGATCTAATAGAATATGCTTTCAAATAATAATCCAAAAATAAATATATATTTTTTCTAAGTACACAACTTAAGTGAAAACTATCAATTTTTGAAAGGGTACAACTCATAAATATAAGAACCAACCAAGGTATATCAAAACAATTCAAAGAATGTTTTAATTGAGGATGACTAATTAGTTATTTTTGATTTATGTTAAGTTGGCATTATTAATAATCAATACCTTTTTGAGAATTCAACTCTACTTACTCTTTTGAGGTGATTTTAAAAATATTTTTGGGTACATTTTCGATCTGTGAGTTTGCACATAAAAATTTTGCTCCAGTCCAATTGTGATTTGTTATCATTTGTTCTTGTGGTCTCTGTAGCTCCAGCACTTGATGCCATTGATGTATCTTAGAAAATTGTTCCGCTAAAAGTAATAAAACGTTAGATTGAAATAACAGTTTTGATAAGGGCGCGTAACGATTATGATTCTTAGAATAAAAATCATAACAAAATAGTGTTTTTTTCGATCAAAAATAACAATTCTTTTGAATTTTTATTCTTATAGATCAAGAATAACCATAATTTTGGAATTACATTCTTTCGATCACCATCAACCATGCTTTTTCGAGTTTTTGAGACCTTTGACTTTATCGACTAATATAATGTTCCACCGATTTTTCGACTACTAGAGACTTTTCCGATACGTATCTAAATTTTTGGGTCGTCAGATCTCCTAGTACTGTATAAATTATAAAAGCAGCTTAGCCAAGCATTATAACTACTCATTTTGCAACCTCTTAAATGACAACATTCTTCATATATCTTCTTCATAAATATAACTTCTATTTTTCTGTTAAAGTTTTCATAGGGCACAACGAAACGGTTTTGGCCACTAATTTGGCTCACATTCCTAAAACCAAACATTAAAATCGTCAACTCAAAAATGCAAGTAAACAGAAAATACAAATTGTTTATATACAAAGTAAGTGACATTTATCAATTGCTTCAACAAATTAACGCTATCATTAAATCAAAACCATATTGCTCACTATAAACTATAAAAATATTTTTGCAATGCACTGATAAAACTGCTTTTGTAGGTCGATTACTCCATCCGGGGTACCTATTTCACATGTGACTAGACTTGGCAAAAAACAATGTCGCCAACATCGCTTGCTGTGTTCTGTCTTCAGTCGCTTTTTTCCATAGTCTATTTAACGTATTTTGACGCTTTCGTCATATCCACAAGTGGATTGCAACTATGTAGTAGCAGGTTTTTATTTTTCGGATCTTTTTTTCTCGCATAAATGCGCATTTAAGCCAAGTTTCAATCTGATGTTTTTTTATTTTTTTGTTGTTTGCAATTAAGTACGAATTTAATAATTGTTTGTCTACTATGCGTTCCACTTATTAAAAGTGTAGGCACACTAATTGATAAACGTGTGTGCACCTTATTAATATACACGAAACACAGACACACTCTCAGGCCAGCGACAACAGCGACACCTTTTTAAGTGACTTACCCAAAATACAAGTGAATGTGGGACCAACAATTGAACCATTTATAGGCTTCTCTGAAATTCCACCTATTATCAAGTCTACATCGTTCCAATTAGTATAGGCTGACTTCAATTTATTTAGGTCCTGAAAAGGAAAGAAAAATTAAATTTTTACCCAAGTTAATGCTTCTAGTGAAAAAATAGTAGTCTAAGTTTAGCATTACCAGTTCGTAGTGTATGGAATTCTTAACACTGAATAGTGTAAGATATTCTATGAACGTGCAATGTTTTCAACGACTTAAGATTTTAATATACAGCCATTGCTGTTGCATTATATAAGGAAGTTGATGCAAAAAATGCATATCAGATGACCACAATCGATAGCCATAATTTGAGTTACAAAAAAATATAAGATTCACTTTGATAATAGTTGATTGCACCGTAGAATAATTTTCAAAAAATTCTGAGATAAATTTCCCCAATAATTTTTATATTGACCACGTCAAATGATTTGACGAAGGGAAACGAGGAACGATTTTGCGATTACTTCGCTCGTCAAACTATATACTTTTTAGAAAACGAATGATTAAAATGCAAATTCTGAAATTATTGATAGTTTTTGGTGCTATCAATTCTTAAGAAAAAAAAACCGATTCGAGACAAATGCTCATGAATTGTTTACTTACGCTTAAATGTATGTAACGTTCCAAATCCGTCCAAGATTTTATTCGTAGTCCTTGACACTGTTCCAAGTATTTAACATAACCCTGAAGGCCATGGTCCCGACCACGTTGTATATCAAAAGCTAAAATGTCCAACCTTGTAGGATGTCTTGTGCCCATATAATTCTGTATAAACTATAAATATATAATAACATAATTAGAACTAAGTAAGTTGATTTACAAATTAAATTTCAGCAAAACTTACGCTTTCTGCATATGACGAATCCATTTTCATGGCATATTGATGCAGTATTGATTCCAATACTTTATTCAACTGCTGTGAATTTTTTACAATTTGTGATTTATAGACATGATCTTGAAGTGGGAAAATATTTGAAGTAGGTGATATGTTACTAAAATTAAATACAAATGTCAGCAGTTTCAATTAATTAATTTTAATTTTAATTAATAAAATATTACTTGTTGCTAATCGTATAATGCGTATATCCTTTACGTATATCATTGTCTAAAACTGTACCAGTAACAAAATCATGCAATGCATTTGGCATCATAGAGAAATAGAAACGTACAGCGGCAACAGCAAATTCATTTGAAATTTGTAACTCAGAGATTTTAAGATTTGATTTTTCTCGCTGTTGTATTGATTCGGCGTTTATTTGATTGGCCAACTGCTGACCCAAGATCGCTGGTAGCCATTCGTTGAACACAACATACCGATATATATTAATATTGATTACCTTAGCCGCATCGTACAAGCGATCATCATTCCATTCATTGTGCTGCTGATGTAAATTCTCTGCGATTTGATTGTGCGATCGCATAAAGATCGTGTATAGAACAATCGAAAATGGATTACTATTGACACGTGAATCTCCAGCCATGTAGCACGTTTCATTGCTGTCGAATTTAAGTGCACAGAATGTGTTACGTTCCGCAATTGCAAGTGGTAACATGTCAGCTAGTTTTTGAGAAAATTTTGTGGACTTTATTTGACCCAGATGATTAGTACGCATGCGCCGCTGTGCATCGCTTGTGTAGCCGTATAGTTGAGATAAATCAAGGTAACCCGTTGCTTCGTTTAACTTTTTGCATAAATTGAAGAAAAAAAGTAAAAGAATTTTATGTCGATTTTTATGGAAGTCACCGAAGTGTTGTATGTACAAGCGAACCTTATCCAATTTAGTGTTGGTACAAGATTAAGTTAAGTGTATGTGAGCTTATATG
Organism: Meiosimyza decipiens; assembly: GCA_963680825.1. NCBI lineage: Eukaryota > Metazoa > Arthropoda > Insecta > Diptera > Lauxaniidae > Meiosimyza > Meiosimyza decipiens. The sequence goes on along the minus strand of OY804259.1, from coordinate 82,126,688 downwards.
TCACATGAAGGGGTTATTTTAAAATCATGCTTAGCTGCAAAGTTGTCGTCATGGCCTTTAAATTTTTAAAAATATATATGAAATAATCAGCGCGGCTAACTTCGAACTTAGATAACTTTATAGAGTTGTTAGACACAGCTGCTGAGACTATAAGACAGCTTGTGCTAATAGTCTTGCACCAAAAACAGCTAAAGGGCTCATAACCACAAATCAAAACTCACCATCACTTCAATTCTTATCAAAATTAAGAACTGTACACTTGAGGTCTGCATCAATGCACTGGAAACGACCATGAAGCCACTTGGCACGTTGCGAGTCCATCGAGTCCTTGTGCACAAAAACCACAAATCAAATCAAAACAAGTTGAAACACCAAGCAGAAGAGGTGAGTGCTGCACTTGCTAATAAATCGCAAATAAAATGTTCTACAAGCACTCGAAATTTATTGCATTTGGAAGTTTATATGATGACCATTTCTAGTGCACTCATGCAGACCTCTACTGTACACCACTAGCATCTAAACCTACGCAGTCAGCTAGATGGACTAATCAATTTACCAGCTTGCTGAATCCCGGCGATAAAGAAAATAGAACTATAGAAAATACCGCCACACCACTAACGAACTCTTCCAGAAACGTATCGCTTATTTTTAGTCTGCCTCTTTTTCTTATACTGACCAGTTAAATATAACATGAGTCCAGGGTCACCAAGCGACCGGGGTTGAATGTGATGTCAAAGTTGAGGGCCTGGTAGGAATTCGAAAATATCTGAAATCGCTGGGACTTGAACGATTTTTGTGACATAAACATGAAATTTTTGTGCAATGCGCAAAGAAAAAAAAAAATCAGCAAATTTTTCGCAAAAAAAAATGTACCATTTCAGCGAAAAATTGTTTTTTTTTAAGAAGCCTGGGAATTGCTTCTATACGACTTTGTAACCCTGCATGGAGCCGAACAGTTAAAAATTAACCTTACGCCAATAGGGTAACAAGTTTATTTGTCTTTTCAAAACCATTTGGAAATAAAAGAAACTCCCTAATGAATGTCTTGTAGAATTATCTTTTAAAATTCCATCACCTTCGGTATGAATGGAAATTAGGCTGCAATATGCAAAAGTGTCTTATATATGTTGTGTTGGAGAGTTCAAGCTGTTGAGATCGAGTGGTTTCAAACCATATTCTATTAGTACCTTCTTCTAAATAATCCACACTTTATTTCTGAAAAATAGTTTACGTTTAGTTTTTTGCAGTTTCTGAAAATTTCAAAACTTTGAGTTGTGCCTCTTCGGTAGAATGTGTGCGAAATGTTAACTTCATTTCACAAAAATCGTGCAATTGCCGGCCAGGGCGAGTCAATCCCGGTCACTTGGCAGTCAGTTTAATAACTGGCACACTTAGAACAACTGACGATCTGGCAACCAACTTACAACTCTTAACTTCACTTCATAGGAGGAAATACTATAACCCACTTGAGTATTTTGCTTGGAGTCATCCATGTTGAAATTATGACTGCCCCTTTTCCCAGTGCATACTCTTTTCCAGTATTTTTTAGATGGAATGTAATCCCTGATGAATATGATTGCTGGGACAGTATAATCCAACTCGTGGTTTTTTATGACCCCCTATTGTTTCTAATTGTGCTGGATGATGAGTTAAACCGTATTCATACTGGGATTCAAGGGCTCGAATGGGACTTTTTAAGTCATTTGGAAAAACTGGCTTACAACGACGATATTGTTCAGTCGTCATTAAAACCGTCAGAAATTCAAACCAGCAGCCAAGGTAATGAAACATCAGTAAGGGCGGAAGTTATTTTGGCGGACGTAGTAGGAAGAATTAAGAAATGTCTTTGTTTAGCTCCATAAAATATGGAAATCAAAAAATATTGCCTGAAGGTCAAAATCTGATTCTACTTCTGGCCTGTTCTGATTGTAGTTATGCATCCAAAATTTTATTATTAACTATAAATATGTATGTAACTCAAATGTTATATGACCTTTAACCCTTACAGCTTTCAAATTTAATCCCTGTGTAAAGTTGAATCCCTTGAAAAATAGCTTCCAGAGAGATACATACTGCTTATCAAAGAATTTTACCTGTTGTGCTGCACCAAAATTACAGTTCGAACTCACAGCCAAAGCACTACGCACATAATTGAGACAAGTTTCTCTCCCATGCTCGTTTGAAGCATCCTTAGCTAAGAGTGGAGCGCAGGCAGGATGAAGATACCGCGGTTGTAATTTGTAGTTCTCACGATTACAGCAATCAATCGAATTACCATTATCTATGGTGAATGAATAATTACAAAAAACTAAATATCTAAATCAATAAAAACACTTAGCATACCCATGGAAGTAGCTACTGTTTTACTTAAATCATGCTCTATAAATTGTGTCCATTGCACCAAAGCTAAGTTTCGTTGTTCATCATCAAGTGCTTCATTACCACTCTGTACACTTGTGCTATGGCCATGTAGTGTACTGCTACTAACCAGTCGTGCAGGTGGGAGTTTGTTGTCGGAGTACATCTAAGAGAGAAAAATGATTAATACCCATTTGCCTACTCCGCTTAAAACTTGAAGAAAATATATATTGTTTAAGGCCAAGTGAATATCTCAACAAAAAGATGAGTACACTCTGTTTGAAACATGAAATATTTGAAGAGCTAAAATATGGGCAAGAAATCTACAAGACGAATGCATCGTAATATTCGGGTCGTAAAAATGTAGCTTCCGAACCAAACATTTTCCATAAGGCAATTAATGGAAAGAAATCAATGTGTTCCTAATAGACACCCATCATCTTTTATTCAATTTTAAAGCCGCATATGACAGCGTCAAACAACTGGACTTGCATAGGGTCATAATCGAGTTTTTGGCATCCAGTTAAGCAGTGTATCGCTTGAAAATTAGCAATATCAGCGACTTATCCAGAAGAACAAATTGGGGTGAGTTCAGACCTCTAATTTCCTTCAAAATCGTTTTATCTATTATAAGTCAAAATATATCGGGGTGGGTTTGCACGCCCTGCATTTGCGCGATGCACTATGTTGTATTGAAATACCATGTCTAAGCTCTTCCAAATCTGCGCAGGATTTTATAAAGCTAATGCAGTTTGATAATTTCTTTCACCACATGCTGGAGTAGGTACTGTTTAGAGCAAGAATAAACACAGAAATTAATCAATCTTTTGGGAATCTGTTCAGCTGCTGGTGATATTGACATCATCGTTGTCTCCCAGTGATGTCTTTGCGAGACCTATGACTATGTTGCAATTTAAGATATGGCGAAACGAGTAGGACTGACATTCAAGTAGATACTTGGTATTTAGTGACAAACCAACATCTGTCCATTGAGGTAGTTAACTTTTCAAACGTCATCCCAGTGGAGATTCGAAGTAAGGTAACTTTTGGAAATCTTAGTTTCGGGCTATAGAAACTTGTAGGTTCGAAATCTGTATCAGAAGTTAATTTTGCCCGTACTGTACAGAGAGCAGAGCATAGATACATATTCTAGAGTCTCTTGATAGGATGATGCAGAAAGAAAAATATTTTCAGCCGAGAAATCTATGAGCACTACAATTGATGTAGAAGTATTAACAAAGCAGCGACTGAATATAGTGAATGCTCCAGCTAAAGAAATCTTCATTTCATAGCTACCAGATTTCAGCATCAAATGCTGGCATTTCCTCGTAACCGAAGAAGATGTAAGTCTTTTTGGCATCAGGATATTACTCTGCATCTTTCATATTAAATAAAGTTTTGCCTCGTAACTTTTGTTATTACCAAAAATTTATTTGAGCTTTACGTACGAGCAATACCTAAGTTACTTAACTTTCTTAATATCATTTTGTTTTAAATATTGACTCTAGTTCGATAAACTCATTTAGTTATCTTACCGCATAAAATCCATCTTTATATTTACAAGGCAGTAAGCGACGCAAAGCATGATGTCCCTCTCTTGGTCCTTGAAGTATCTTTTTGCATGAGCGTCCTAAGTCCGTAACTTCTGGTATTGATTTTTTTTCACAGTATACACGACAGTTATCGCCACTTATACCATTTACGATACATTTCGAATTGTATATATAAAGACTAGATTTTAGTATTTTTGTTGCAATATCACTGTCTTCCAGAGCCTCAGAACTCGGCAAAGTTTCTAACAATTGGCTATGTGATAAGGTTCCATTATGTACAGTTATAGATGAAACTTGAAGGTTTGTCTCCAATCTAAAATATTTTAAGTGAGATTTTTTAATTTTAAATGGTATTTGGTTAACTTGCCTTGTCTCTCGTTCGTCTGATTCAGTTCCAAGCTCAACAATCTTTTTATAATCTTCTGTAGTGAATTTGTCTAAGAAATCTTGATCTTCTTTTGGAATGTTTATGGTAACTAAGAAGTGGGAATATTGTATGCATATAATTAATTCAAATATGAAATGGAATGCATATTTGATACATTACATTAAATTACTTGGATACATTTTGTATATCTATTTATGAAACTTAGTTCATAAGGACTTGAGATGTTTGATAAAAATTACCCTCTGGTACTCCCTTGGACCTAACATTTCCGTGGATGAAAATAATCATGACATCTGCCACTGTCCACAGATCATAAACGTTTGTTGGCCTGAAGCTATCGCAAAACATTTTGAAGTTGGTTCAAACACAAATTAATAATAAAGGAACAATTTAAAAGTTGCAATTCGCTTTACCAACCACAACAGAAATCTGCAGTATGCGTTCAACTAGTTTTCATTAATGAAAGCAAGGCTAACACTAACACGAAATATTAAAATAAAAATAAATGTTGCATAGACAAATGCTTTATTAATATTCGAAGTCGTGGCCAAATATACAATTAAAAAAAAAAACTTATTTACATACTAACAATATATGTATTTTTGTTAAATAAATAATTGATTTTTATATAATTTAAAGGCTAAGTTAAAATGTTATAAATATTAACAAATTTGTACAAATGAAAAAGAATAAACTACTACATTGTACATAATTTTAGTAAATAAGTGCATGTTATAATTAATAAAAATGCATTTTGTTCATAAGATCAGAAAGCGTTTACAACAAAATTATTAAATAAATGAAACACAAATAATTGCATACAGTTGGAGCAATCAAACGCTTAAACGAAAGGCTAATCTGGCACTATGCTATTAAATATATTGATATTTAATGCTTTTATATTGGAGACCTGTATTATTTCTGACAAAGCAAATGATTAAATACTTAGGGATTTTTTATTTTCTTTTTTTAAGAGCTTCAAAAACTAACGATATTTTAGAGTGCTGTGGATTGAAATTTTCGTACTTACTACACAAATTTTCATTGATTTCTGGAACCGTCTGGTAGGCTTTTCGTGAGCAAAAAATTTAAATCTTGAATCGAATATACTTAAAGGTTGTTGGATAAAATTAATGGTTCAGTTTGAAATTATGCTGCAGGCAAAGTCGTTAGAAAATTAACTGAAGAAGGGGTATTTAAAATCACTAAAGAATATCGTCATAAGAAATAAAAAATGAAAAAAAAAGAGTACTCATGTAGGACCAACGAAACTTTACTCGCCGCAATGACACGCAATGTTAGATAGAAGTACAAATGCAATGCAGCTCGAAGTAATACGGAATAATCCAATACCCTTTTTTGATTGCTTCATGATTACTCTAGGGATCATTATTTTTTTTATATTCCTGATATTAAGCTTAAGTTGAACATTTAAGCTTATTCACCTTTCAACAAAAATGGCAAATAAATGAATTTTATCATCCCCCAATAAAAATAATTCTATTAATATTAACTGATAACTATAAAATTCTCATCCTCATCTTGAAAGTCAACTATAATGTGTCCAATTGATATTGCAAACGAAAAGCCGCCAGGCTTTCCCCAATAGTAAGAATATGTGATAGATCACTTTACAGCTCTAATTTTCTCTTTCGCAGTGCGCGGTCAGAGATCCTTCAGCAGCGTACTTTTCGCGTTCTTTAATTTGTCCAAACGCTTTAGCAGGTGATTATTTGATGTCTCCAATTCTTCTAAATGTTCCATTGCCTCCCGATTTTCTCGTTGCAATTTTCTCCTTTCTATTTTTAATTCAGCCTCTGCTTTTTCAGCTGCCTCTGATGTACTTTTATAACGTATCACTTGCGTTTCCGATCTTGCTAAACTGGCCTGTAGACTAGCAACTTCTTGTTCTGCTTTTTGCAATTTGTATTTATAATCGGTTAATATTTTATTAGTTTCTCGATGTGCATCGTATTCATCATTTGAATCGGGACCATTCATAAAGCTACTACCATGTCGGCCTTTATTGCCTTGTTGTCTATAACTGTCCAACTGCTGCTGTAAATTTTGTACTTCAGCTACGAGCTGTTGTTTCTCCTCATTGAACTTTTTCAGTCGCATATCTAGAGAACCTTGCACAGAACCTAAGATTTGTGCATTATCTATAGTGACTAGAGCACGCTTTGCATCTGTGCCATCTTTATTTTCTACAGAGATGATGACTAAACCCTGTTCTGTGATGAGTGTATCACGTTCCTCCAATTGACCTTGCACCAACTTGAATTCCTCCCGTATTTTTTCCACATCTCGTTTTAGAGCATTGCAATCTCTAGTCTTCTCCTTAAATTCACGCTGTAGCAGCGCATATGACTCTACGACTTCTTCGAATTTATCTTTAATAAACTGTATCTGATACACTTGCGAAGCGCATTCATTATCTAGTTGTGCATTAGCAATAATAACTTTGCGGAAGCGCTCTTCTGCATCTCGTAATTCATGGCGCAAATCACGCAAGCTACGACCTGCCGCCGCTGCTTCTTCATCCTGCAAAGAATCTTCACTGCTGCGCCGGGAGGACATTGAGCTGGCACGTGTCACAGAAATACTGCTGCTACCACCGCCTCCAATACTATGGCCTGCCACAATACGTGAGCGGGCCAAAGATTCACTGCCAATATCAAAAACACGATCTGCATTTTGTTCTTGTTTCTTTTGCTGACGTTCTAATTCCCGCAAACGTGCTTCTCGTGCCTCAGCACGCGCCTGCCGACGTGCTGCCAGGCGAGCTTCGGCCTCTTTAGCGATTTGGTCAAGCGCTTGATCCTCAGCATTGACACGGGAAGAACTTGTACGTCGTCTACCTGCGATACTGGTACTATCCATTTTATTTAAAACGAAATGTTATGATTGCAAATTAAAAGCCAGGCACTACTTGTTCCAATTCCAAAATCAGAAATATATTTATTCATTTGTCAGCTGCCCTCCTGCCTTCAGTTCTCCTGGTCATCAATTGTCCACCATATGAAATTAGAGCGCCGCTATGGAACTCCTACTGCAACGATTTTTGCATTTCTTACTTAAGATTTATATTTTGAACATTAATATAACATTTAATTTACAATTAATAGTTGCAGTCACACAATTTCGCAAATTTTCCTAATAAAAATTGATTTTCTAGTTTATCTGCAGATTTTGCCGACTTCATTAGTGAAAGTGTAGAGTTTTTTGACACACATACAAGAGCTGTGGAGAATGGTGGAGAATAGAGCTGTATTGATTTTGTTGAACTTTTGTAAAAACCGATTACAGATATTAGATAATCGGCTATTGATTACAATGAAGTTATCTGATATCTGATTTTGATGCAAATGTAATCGACTATACTGCGTTATTCTGTGCGAATACGAATTAGTCGTATAACATAAGGTTGGTAAAATCAATTGAGATATACAAACATCGTGTTTCAATAAGAATTAAATTTCGTGTAATTTCATTTTTCAGAAGGCAAAACAAATTCTGATTGATGAATACTATAAGAAAAGAATCAAATGAAAGACTTTAAATGGGTTGGTTACACAAGTTTTATAGCCGTACACATGTTTGACTATAAGATTGTTATATTCGTTGTCGTAGACAGGAACTAAAATTGCCAGATATTTCAAAAATTGATATCGGAATTATTTGAGAACGGCACAGTATTTATGGGTCCGTTCATGGGACTTTGACAAGAAAAAAATGGGTCTTACGCAAATCGATGATCGAAATAAAGTTATTCAATTTGGACCTTACATTCAGAAACCACGCAAAACTTTGAACGTGTGATGGGCTGGATCGTGGGTGAAGCGACTTGCCTCAGGCTCCGTTCCTTTAAAAAAGATCCTCTCTATTGTTAAGTGAGGATATTTTCTTTTGTTGAATCTAAAAATTGTGGGACTGAAAAGAGGTTGTCACAAAAGCTCCTAACTTTCACGGTACGCCCGGGAGTGTTTCAATATCAACAATGCATGCTATTGTTCGAAGGCAGATAGTGCGGCCGTCTTCGATAAGGGCCGCTGCAGTGGTGCTAATACCAGTACATGAATGAAGATTAGGGTTCTTTGTAGGATAAAACACTCAAATATCCGAAGCAGATAGCAGAATTAAAGCTCTGGTTGTCTAATCCTTACGTATTTTCTAACAGATTTGGGAAGAACTCAAACAAATTACCTAGTACTCTACACACAAATAAATATCAAATAGGGCATTTTAAGTCAAAATGTCACATACATACATACATATGTAAATATAATGATCAATAATTTGAACACGTTCGTTGATAGTAGCACTAATAGTCCAGTGTCTGTAATGTTTACTCAAAAAAGTGAACATGAGGCATATACATGTGCTAGAGAAATTGATTTTGGAATCGACGCGAGATTTTGATGAAAATTGCGGAGGTTGTTTCTTTAAAAGAACGAATTAGATCATTAGAGTTTCAATGTTGCATAACATTTACTAGTTGTGCGGAACTGCCTAAGCCTTTTAATTTGTGTTTAGTATATCTCGAAAACTATAAGGTATTGTAATGAAATGGTGTGGAAAGAAAGTTTATATATGAAATGTAAAACTGTTCACTTATATGAGAGGGTCGCTTACTTTTCCAATCCCGCCCATTATCGGCTTACTAAAAGCTAACATATCTCTCCAATGTATGTATCTAAAATCTTAAGAATTGTCTCGGTAATTTCCGAATGATGCTCGAAACTTGTTAGAAAATGCTAAACCTACGCAGTCAATCTAGCGCATTGATAACATAACGAATAATAACTTAAGGGACCACATCAAAATTAGGTTAAATTGCTTTAAGATAACACATATTCTAAATTTTCTTGAAGTTTCCGTGTGTAATTTAAAAAATTTTAGATCTACATTGATCTTATGTTCGAAGGCGTGTTTCATAAAAGTTAAAAAAATCGTTTGAGAAAGGAAAAAAAAACAAAGCTGTGTAATTTAGCACAACGCCCACTTGCTACGCCTATCTATTCTCTAAAACTTAAATGGTTTTCGGAATAAATTAAATTTATGTTTAAGTATTTAGGTGTCACGCCCTTAGAAAAGTTTAAAAAGTTTAAACTGTTTCTGGCTTATTTTTTCTTGTTGATAAGTCACAAATTTCATTAGAAATGATTGATACAGATCTCACAAGAGCTTCAAAAAATTAGTCAAATAATTTTCCAGTTAAAGTGTGACCCTGTCTGAAGCAGGTTTTTTTAAGTCAAGCATTAATATCATTTTTGTAGGCACTGAACTATAATGCGTTCAACATGTAAACAATTTTGTTTGATTTATGCATTATATATACGCGTAATACTCGCATTTATTCACTGTTCGAGTACATCGATGACGGCAAGCCAACATGCTTTACATACTGAACTTTAACTGATTCTGTATTTGAAATATATTTTTATTGTATATTTTTATTCTCAAAATCAAACCCAACCTTGGAAAAATGTATTAGCGACAGCTTACCACCGCCTAGAAGAGTCTCTCACCAGTATTTATCAAATCATCCCAAACAAATGTATATACGTTAGGGTGATTTTGTTTTTTGTTTCAAACAGCTTTAATAGTTCCACGTACATCAAAGGAAAATTCTGGCAAAAGGATAGATCATAATATTAATATGTACTCGTTGGCTCAACGAGCTTTTTAGTTTACCATACGATTTATATGGGAAAGAATGCTTCATCAGACAGTTTCGTCTATATTTCGTGAAAGAAAATTCAAACGAAAAATTTTAATGATCTCAAAATATTAGGTACATACTCCCTTATCTTTAGTGTACTCTTAGTGCTGTTTTTACTTAACAAATAAATTGTCACTATAAAGTGATTAAAAAAATGTTTTCACATTCAATATACAATTTTCTACGTGCTTTGCTTGTTTTTTTCTAAATCAATACACTCACTCTGTGGAAAATCATATATTGCGTCCCCAAATTGTAAAGTAAAAAGTCCAAAAATTAATATGGCTGCTATTTTACTAGAAAAACACATTGTTCGTTCGTCTAGTCCAATGAATTCGAGAGAATTTCACATCAGCACCTTGTGTAAATACGAATACAATATGGTTTTCCTTATTAATTGATAAGGTCTTGTAATAAACTCAGTTCACAGCTTTAAAATCAATGATTATTGTGAGGAAGTCGCTTACACACTGATCAATGCATCCACACAGTGTTTTGCTCGTAGCCACTCCTCAAATTATCAATAAGCATTCAATTGATATTCTGCGATACTAACAGCAGATTGTAAGTATGAAAAACATTACACAGTATGTAACTTTTACATTTCATTAAATGCCCATTAGGAAATATCTACATTAGTGTATATTTGAATAGTTGATTATGTTATTTATAAAAAAACATGAATTTATTTTAAGTACTTTACACAATGTTTGAGTATATAAATATATGTATGCATTTATTTTTTTAGACTACTTTTTAGTTAAAAAAAAAAGATTAAACTGTACAAATAAATAAAAAATGTACTAACTATTTTAGTACACATCTTAGATTATGTGTTAAATAATATTTTAATACATCAGTTGGTCGTCCTTTAACATTTCAACCAAGTGCACACCAATTTTAAAATGGGGTATATTTTGATAAATACAATTTTTCTTAGCTAAATATAAAGTAATGATAAGAATGATTTTTGAATGAATTCATTTGATGATGGACAGGACTAACTTTCAATATGTTTACCGCTTATATAGATAATTACGTAAATGCTGTGAAAGTATGTCGGAATTGGCATAATTTATTCACTGACATGAAAACAAAAATAACGTGATTTCCGACATAATGGGGGCAGTTTAAATCTGTTTTTTGAATATAACATAACGTTTACCTTGAATTGAATTGAAGATGTAAATTGACCAAAAATGTAGTGGCATCGGAGAATTTGACCTACAATGATCGCTAACACATTGATAAAATGATAATGAATTTCAACACGGTCCGATTTAGCATTTTTCATGTTTCCACTGGCGCCAGCATTAGTATCGCTAGAGGTAAACACTTTCTTACTCAACTGATTCGTGGTTTACTCAGTGAAAACTCGTTCAATCATCTTATATAAGTTTTTTTGTTATAACTTTGTAAATTAAATTATAAATTTAAAACTTTAATATTTCCAATAATGCCCTCCATTTTGGAAGAAAAAAAAAACAACGTGACCTAAGTTAATATATACGAATATAATACCCATATGTATACATTAAACAAAATACATGTATTTAATTTAATATGGAAAACAGAATGTTTTGATTTCAATGTCTATTTTTTCAATGCATTATTCCTTATCATAAACACTTTTCTGACATCACTCTAAAAATTGATTTTTAATCTAATACATTAACACGAGATTAAGATTAAGAGTTTAGATAAATTTCGAGCCATAAAACCTACTTTTATTATAAAGGCGATCACAAAGGTTACAAAATAATGTTCTTATTACAATGAAATTTTTTAAGATATCATTGCATAAAACTGTGCACTTAATGAAAGAATGAACGATTTCACTAACCTGTATATATGTATATGAAATTCAATTTATCTTATCATTAGTAAGCATACACTTAAATTAAAAATTGTTAAATATAATAATTTAAGTGCTTCATTTGAATAAATAAAAAAAAAAATTGTTATAAACAAGGCTAAGCTGGCATTGATATTATAGTGTGTTAGAGACATTTTTTGTGTGGCTTATTACATTCGTCGACCATTCGCCAAATTATGAGATTTCCTACTGGGTGTACCATTTTCATGGTAGCTATTATTTTTACTTGCGCCTACTAGCAATGTGGAATTCCTCAAAAGTTCTCCATCAGTCATAGTGTTTGGTCAAAGATCTTTAAGTAATGCACTTTTCGCGTTCTTCAATTTGTCAAGACGTTTAAGCAGGTGATTATTTGATGTTTCCAATTCTTCTAAACGTTCCATAGTTTCACGATTTTCTCGCTGAAGTTTTCTTCGTTCAATTTTCAGTTCAGCTTCCGCTTTTTCTGCCGCCTCTGCTGTACTCTTGTAACGTATTACTTGCGTTTCCGACCTTGCTAAACTGGCCTGTAGGCTAGCGACTTCCTGTTCTGCCTTTTGCAATCTGTATTTGTAATCGGATAACATTTTATTGGCTTCCCGTTGAGCTTCATACTCATCGTCATCGTTCGATCCAGGACCATTTATTGAACTACTACCACCCCGACCTTTATAGCTGTCTAGCTGCTGTTGTAAATTTTGTACCTCTGCTAAGAGTTGTTGCTTTTCCTCATTGAACTTTTTCAGTCGCTTATCCAAGGAACCTTGCACAGAACCTAACAGTTGTGCATTATCTAGTGTGACTAGTGCACGCTTGGCATCAGTGCCATCTTCATTTTCTACGGAAACGATGACCAAACCCTGTTCGGTAATGAGAGTGTCACGTTCTTCCAGCTGACCCTGCACCAGCTTAAGTTCCTCCTGTAATTTATCCACACTTCGCTTAAGCGCATTACAATCTCGGGTCTTTTCTTTAAATTCGCGCTGCAACTGCGCATATGACTCTGCGACCTCCTCAAGTTTATCTTTTAACAACTGTATCTGATACACTTGCGAAGCACACTCATTATCTAGTTGAGCGTTTGCAATCATAACTTTACGGAAGCGCTCTTCAACATCACGCAGCTCATGGCGCAAATCACGCAAACTACGTCCAGTCGCAGCTGTTTCATCATCTTGAAGAGAATCTTCACTGCTTCGCCGGGATGACATTGAACTGGCACGTGTAACGGGTGAACTGCCGCCAACACTTATGCCAGTTACAAGACGGGTTCGTGGCAAGCAATCGATACTCATATCGAATACACGATCTGCATTTTGTTCTAGTTGCTTCTGCTGTCGCTCCAATTCGCGCATTCGAACCTCGCGAGCCTCAGCACGTGCCTGCCGACGCGCTGCTAAACGTGCCTCCGCCTCTTTGGCGATTTGATCAAGCGCTTGATCTTCAGCATTGACACGGGAGGTGGCACGTCGCCGACCAACGAACCCAGAATTATCCATTTTTTACAATAGTAACAATAAATGGAAAGAGAGCCTTTTGCAACTGATTCTGTCGATATCCTGTTCAGCACTTAAACTTGGAATCGTTTTAACGCGTCCACATGATCTCAGTACTATTATTAACTTAAGGTGTTTAGTCGACTGCAGCAATATGTATTGATCAATTTTAGATCATATTAATCTAATTTTGTAGCTGCTTTCACAAAATGTGAAAAACAAATAAGCGAAGGCGTCTACAACTGCCGTCACCTTGAGTTATTGCATTTACTTTTAAAATTTTACAGTTGCCATAGCATAAGCAGCAACGCACTCTTAACGTTTTTATTTGTTTACAAATAAATTCTTTCAAACACAATATTTTAATCGTAGAAATAAAAATTCTTTAATAAATTTTCCATTTACTGTGTCAATAGTGATGGGAACTATCGAATAAAATCTATCTAGTTATTCGATAGTCTATTTGTTTCCATTAATTCGATAGCTATTCACGATTCACTCACAGAAAAATTCAATAACAGCGCAACTATCGAATAAATAGTTCTTACCTATAAATGAATAATATTTGTATTAATTATTATATAATAATTATCGCAAAGATAATAGTTTTAGAAATCCGAAATTTCGATAGAAAAAAAGTAGTGTAGTGTGAAGTTTGAAAAAAGTTTCCAACTGGACTGAAAATTTTGCATCATTTTTTTGCAATTTTGTCCCAGCGTATAAAAAATAAAATTCTGATTAAAACTACGTAACGTAAATGAAAATCAACGGCATTTGTTCCAAAAAGTGGAAAATTTAATTTGTCCGTCCGAGTTTGTTCACATTTTTACATATTTTTATGTGTCACAACTGAAGAAAATGTTCAATATTCACTTTTAATGGAGACTTTTTGACAGGTTTCCACAAATTTTATCGATAGAGATATATATCGATATTTTCAACAGCATGCAACGGGGTAGAACTATAATGGCAATTTTTATTGTTGCAATATTCGTTTCGTTAGAGAACGAACGTAACAAATCGTTTACTCGCCACGTGAAAACTACAGTGGAAGAGCATTGCAGGCGATCAAACGCGGGCGCACGTTATTTGACAGTATCAGCTTTGAAGCGAAGTCCATTGACTTCCACCTCTTAACCAACAGTTTGATATAAAATAGTTTTATATGAGATAAAAAAAATTGTGTTTAATCTTGTTTCATAAGCAATTTGAACAAAAAATTGAACGTCGAATTTTCTAGTGGAAAAATTTTTTAATAAGGGAGTCGCGCTCAAAATAATTTTACTTAAAATTCAGTTGCTTTCAATGTTTGTATTTTGACTTTCGAAAAGAGGAGTGCCGCTGTTGACCATATAAGTGGATGTCAGTCAATATAAAAACAATTAAGCTATGACTATTTTGGTTAACGATGTCGACTAAGGCTAAGTTCACACGGGCGTTTTAGCATATCTCCAGCGTTGTTAAAACCAACGTGTTTGCTCCAACGCATATGCTATTGCATATAATCTTATGTTATGCTGAAACGCGCGTTGATTAACACGCTTTAAGAAAATTCTCGTGTGAACCGAGACTAACTTCAATGTGGACGGTTGAAAATTTTTTCTGCAATTGACGTTTCATGGCTTGCTGATCAGATGATCGCACTCATGTTATCAAGCCCTGCTGAACAACATGAGTGATCGTGTGAACTGTCCTTTTTTTAGTTTTCACGTGTTTGTGTTGCATAGTTAATTTTGTTCCTTTAGCTTTTATCATATTAAAATGGCATTAAAACGATTAAAAAGTAAATTTATTTAGTTTTTTTTTATAGAATAATCAGGTTAATAAATATTTATTTTTAAAGCAAAAACTTCCAAGCGTATGACAGGCAGACAGAAATACAAAATTGAAAGAAATGTACGTCAACACAATCGTAAGGTCCGCAAAGAAAGCAAAAAGAAACTAAAAGGACCCCAAAAGCAGAAGCTCATACAGATTCCGAATATTTGTCCATTTAAAGAGGAAATTCTTAAAGATGTTGCTGAGGCGAAAATACGCCAAGAGGAAGAGAAACAGCGACGTCGTGATGCCTATAAAATAGAACGTGACCAAAACAAATTCAAAACTCTGGCTTCTCTAGTCGATGATGCTGATACACGTGGAAACGTACATACTATTTTGCATGAAAATGATGTGGTTAATAATGGGGTAAGCAATATTAAAAATCTATCATTCTTCGATTAACTTTTTGATTAGCTTAGTACAGTGACAGAAGTCTCTAGAATGTATAATCTTGCAATCATTCGCTATTCTCATGAACCTTTCCATAAGGTTTTGTGCTTAAGTAGCTCGGTTTCATACTATTCTAAAGAGCATTTGTAAGTCTCGTTTGCATTGTGTTCATCCATCGTCATCTAATGGATATGAATATGGTCTATGGTCAATTGACGAGACTTTCGCTTGACCTTGAAACTAATCTTGGCTATTTTTTTATAATCAGTTATCAACTGAGACTCATTCAGTTCTGTATTACGTGGTTGTGTGCTTTGAACAGATAAGCCCGTGTTTCTTTGGGCAATAAACGCATATTGCACTCAAGGGAAAGTTAGTAATTTTTTTTTAAAAAATCGGCACCCGTGCAAAATTCACTTCGGATTTAACAACGGTGGTACCTGCTAAGCTGGTACTTTGAGTAACATTGTTTTAAAATTTAATGTTTTCTTCAAACGATGGGAAATGTACAATATTTAAGATGATCATGTAGAAACAAGTAAGTCATGGTAAAAAAATTCTGGTACAAGGAGAGCTTATAGTATTAATATTTACTGGTGGCTTATCGAGCTCTTTAGTTTCCATACGATTTATATAAGAAAGAATGCTTTGTAAAACAGTTTAGTCTATATCTCGTGAACGAAAATATTACACGATCGATCGGAAAGAGCATTAATTTTTTTACAAAAACAAAAAAGTATTTTTTTTTTCAATCTTCGAAATATTCCTAAATTCTGAAATCTAATAAACTGACGAAATATTTCCTTCATGATATCCTCTCTTTTTTGTGGAAAATTTTATTTCATTTCCAATGGGCTTGGTCCCTTTTGTGTAAGGCTTTCTTTGCATAAAATTTAGACGAAAATGTCTAATAAAGCATTCTTTTCCATATAAATCTTATGGAAAAATACAAAGCTCGATGAGCCACCAGTAAATACTAATATGAGCTCTCCTTCCACCAGAAGTTTTATTTTATCTACATTCAACTATTAAACCTGTTTGAAACAAAAAAGGTCAGAAGTTAAAGTGAGCCATTTCAGGATTTGACAAAAACGTTTTGTTTACTATACTTAATAATTGCTTGGCTCATAATGAAATGCCCATACAATATATACGTGTTCCTCAAGTGCATTTTAAATAGTACAAGTCTTTTTTTTTTGTTCAAAAATTTTGTAATTTTAAAATTTTACTTACGAGCATTTATTTTGAAATTTTATATCCTTCATTTTCCATAGATATTGTGAATATTTTGCTTCAAGATTCATATATCAAAATCCTAATATATGAGTAAACAAGTGAAATTTAAAAAAATGCATTTTCATAATTTAACTTACAAATCTTTTTCAACAGAAACAATATAAGAGTGCGACCACTAAAGAGCAGTCACTAAAGCAGTACTTTAAAGAATTCAAAAAGGTTCTTGAAAACGCTGACGTTGTTTTAGAAGTGGTCGATGCGCGTGATCCGCTGGGAACACGTTGTGTCGAAGTAGAGCGAGCTGTGCGTTCTGCATCGGGGAATAAACGTTTGGTACTGATTCTTAATAAAGCAGATTTGGTTCCAAAGGAGAATCTTAATAATTGGATTAAGTATTTCCGTCGTCATGGTCCTGTAACTGCCTTTAAAGCATCTACGCAAGATCAAGCAAATAGATTGGGTCGTCGTAAATTTCATAAGATGCATACGGAAAAAGCTCTACAGGGTTCTGTTTGCATTGGCGCAGAATTGCTTATGTCTATGTTAGCCAATTATTGTCGTAATAAAGGACTTAAAACATCTATACGTGTCGGAGTTGTTGGAATACCCAATGTAGGGAAGAGCTCCATTATAAATTCACTTACACGCGGTAAGACATGTTCAGTGGGCGGCACACCTGGCGTCACCAAGTATGTACTCATTTTATGTAAAATGTATTTTATTTACTTATAATTTTCAATTTCCATATAGAGCAATGCAAGAAGTTGAATTAGACTCCAAGATAAAACTAATTGATTGTCCTGGCATTGTATTTACAAATACAAGTAAAAGTGGCGATAACGTGTCAGCAGTTTTGAAAAATGCCCAACGTGTTGGTGATGTCAAGGATCCGTTTACAATAGCTGAAAGCGTGCTGAAACGTGCTAGCAAGGAATACTTTTGCAAATTATATGATTTGACAGACTACGAGACGTTTGAGGAATTTTTCGCTAAGAAAGCTGCGCGAATGGGTAACTAGAATCAGTTAATACTTTATATGTATATGCCCTTAATAAAAGTCTCCATCTAATGAACCATTTTCAATTAAGGTAAATTTTTAAAAAAAGGTGTTCCTGATGTTGTTGCCGCGGCTCGGAGTGTACTAAATGATTGGAATTCGGGGAAAATTAAATACTGTACCCAACCGCCTGAAGTAGCAGAGTCCCACACTGTACACATTAGCGCTGCTATTGTTCATGCAGATGCGCGCGAATTTGATGTTGATAATTTCGAAGCTATGGAAACAGAAATTTTAGATACGTGCAATGTAAAAAATGATGAAGTAATGGAAATAACGTCAACTGGCCCAGTTGAATACAAGGCACCAAATGATTCTGTTGATGAGGAGAATGTACAAAAAACTATCATCGATGAAATTGAGCCTTCAGTAAAAAGCAAGAAAAGAAAATTAGATTCCGAAGACAGAAAACCTAAAGGTGATCCCACAATGGAATTGGAAGGTATGTTAAAATATGTTGGTTAGTCTAAAAAGTAAATAATATTATTTAAAAACAAAAATTTGAATTAGCAAGCTTCTATTTTGTAGTAATAGTTATTAGGGTGAAATTTTTTTGTCTAAAAGATGATTTTTTTTTCCCCTTCGCTGAACACATCCGTTTATCGCTTCTGACCTGCTCTGAATACCCACGGACTTGCAAAGATCTATGAAAAAGCAGTACAAAATCATCCCTCTCAAAAAATTACCTTACGCTTGTTCTGTCGATGAAACCAACGTTCGCCATTGCAGTGTGTCTTGCTTCAATTTTCATATTATTAACCGCTTATTCATCACTATGGACCAAAGTGTCTATGTGGGGCTTCCAATCCCTAACCTAACCGGCTCTTCTGTATCTTGGTAACCGGATAGTGCAAAATCTTTATGGCTAAGAGATTTTTTTATTGTCCTTTCGGGCTGAACTTTCTACCCACTTTAAAAATCCAAACAAAAATCATAAAATTGCTCGCTTTCTCGTCGCTATCGAGCATATTTCTACAACTGAAGTAGAACACACCAAGAAAAGTGAATAAAAATTTGATAAGTTTGACTGGATGTAACTTAGGTTTTATTGCTATCGTATTTGTTGAGTGTTTCTTTTAAAAATTTTTTCTATTTTTACATATTCTTTCTTTTTAGGCAATCAAAAGCTGAACAAAAATTTGAAAGAACAACTGAAGAAAAAGAAAAAATCTAATGCACGCAACGAAAAAAAAGTGTCTAAAATCGCAGATGTACTCGATAGTTTCAGCCTTAGCTCATCTAATAAAGCCGATGAAAAATATAATTTTGATGAAGATTTTGTCATTGAATAATTTTCAGATTCGATTAGGACTTTAACAATAAGTTACACCAACATTTTAGACAATATGTATGTATATAGATTTTGTTGTTAATTATATATTCAACTAAATCGTGTAATTTGATAGTCCGGTAATCGGAGGTTCTAATATGTTTTTATTCACTTATTTTTATTAAAAAACATCCGACATCAGACGAATCAAAAAAAAAATGTAATTATTGGGCTATCTGATTATTAGACACTCCGTTAAAAGAAAAGTTGAATAAAATTTTCACTACGACTAAGTAACTGGTAGAAAAATATCAGTAAGTCAGAAATAAATATTTTGATAAAAGTATAAACAAACAAATGTTTTTATTTAGAATAAGAAATTTACAAATAGCTTTTGCTAAAAAATGTCGCCCTTTTTATTGCATATTGTTTGGACGACGAACGGATACTCATCGCTGTTTAAGATATTTTTGTCGATTTATTTGTGGCCTTCTTTTTGCATTATTATTTTGGGAATTAATCGTAATAACATTTTCTCTGTCATCAGATAATCAACTTTGGATTTTATATGCTTTAATTGGAATAGTGGGTAAATAGCATATATAAAGCATGTATACTGATAAAGGTTAAATTTTAGATACTTTAAGGATTTGGTTTTATCTTCTCAACACGCATACGATGCGTTACTTTGTTAATTTGTGTTGGCATGATTGGCAAGTCGGGACGCAGTTACTTAAGAGCGTTAAGTTTTGCATTTATTATTGGTGGTAACTTAAGAAAATTACTATTTTTATCTCTATGGGTTTTGTATATTCTCTTCTTTTTCTTATAAAGGACCCATCGTAAATCTGTCTGAAAACGGTGCCGAAATTGTACGTGTGTTTGCATGTTCGACTACTTTGACATATAATTTAACAAAAACACGTTTTGATTTAATCACAAAGCCGTTTCAAAATACATTAAAACACATGAAAGGTGATGTAAAGGATGTTGAGAACGCTTTTGCTGCTATCACAAATGTTTTGGAGCCCTTACGTAACGAAGTCGAAGGTGCAGAACTAGAATCTCAAATGGGATCAGATAACCATGATAAAAATTCAAAATTTATCGATAGCAAAAGCAAAACTTTTATCGATGAAAACAATTCTGCGGTACCCGATCATAACAATACTAAAATTATTGATTATAAGAGCTTAACATTTATGAATCGTCGAAATAAAACTTATATCAATCATAAAAGTAGGCCATTTGTCGGTGAACATACAAGATTTATATACTATAAAAATGTAAAAGCTTTCAATAATGAAAATTTAAACTTTATCAAAAGTAAACGTAACAAACGCCGTCATCATCGCCATCGGCATCGCCAAAGTTCTGACCAAAGAGCTGCAGAAGTACAGCAACAATACGCAAAAAAGTTTGAGAGGCGCTGTAAATTTCAGTTGGCTAAAGGGGAAGAACGTTGCAAGGCTGCATTCCGCAAGGCACACGATAGCTGTCAGGATCAATTTCCACTCATTATTAGGACTCTACTTTGTTGGCCATTCCGTGTGAATTTCATATGTAATTTCAAAATCCTAGGGGATCCTGATACTATTTGCGATCCAACAGCAGCGCTGCCAAATAGCTTTGGCGAATCTTATCAAGAGCTTGAGGAAGCCGAAGATCAATTGTACAATAAAAATCAAGAACTTGAAATTAACTATAAAATACAACATTTGGAGACTCCACCTGGCTTAAAGTAAGTTATATGTATTTAAAAAGAGTACAATTATTGGTAGTGAAGGAATAAGATTTTTTAGAAGCAGTTGGAAATTGCTAAAATTTAATTCTAAATAGTTTCATCGACTCAATTCGAATTTATTTTGAAACCACCTTAAATATATTTAACTAAAATATTTATGATTGATTTTTTGTTTAAGGACTACCAATGAAACTGCAGATTTAATAATGTCTGAGTTCAAAAAGAAGAAAACCATTTTTGATCACATTATGGTCATAATGCAAAAATGTTTGTCCTTTCTCTTTCTAAGGATTGTTTTTGGTAGGTTAATGTATCGTTAAATTTATAATTTTAAAGTTTTTATTTTCTTCAGCTTCAATGAGTTACAGAAAAAGCTACATGAAGGAAATTAGTTTTGACAATTTATATTTATCCGAATATTTTAAACATATTGATCAACGCAGACACTTAGAAGGAAAATCTGCTGTTTTACCATTAAGAAAGGTGTTTGATTTGCACATCTAAATTACTAATTGATAAGCTATTTCAATATTATTAATATTCGCAAAAATATATTATAGTACGAGAAAAAGAAATTAATCGATACGGCAGAGTCGTGTGTACATACAAAAGATGAATCCAAAGCCCTAATTTTTCACTTCTTCCAATTTTCATTGGAAATGATAACGGCGACGTTATTTTTAATGCTAGACCGCTTTGTTGTCATTTTATTGGAAATCGTTCGGGCACGTTCGGCTATATCTTATGTTCAAGAGGGTGAACATACCATCAAATTTCATGTGAGTATAATGTGAGCTATCTAATGAGAATTGTCATGTATATAAAATATCTGTAATGCTTAATGAATAACTGTTTTCTATGTATTTATTATTTATTTAAATAGATTACTGGTACGGGACTAATGGCTCGACTTATGCGAACCACTTTAAGGAATTTTAATATGCACGAAAAGGTTAACACCGTGCTGACCAATGAAGCATGTTTGCCTAAGCCAAGTATTTTACCTAACAGGTATTTGATTGAGTGAGGATTTTTAAAACGGTGTGCTAGAACTTTTAATCTTTCAGTTTTTATTTGAAACTTTTGGCGTTGTACCTTGCCATAATTGTTCTTATTTATAAGAGCTCAGTTTTTCTTCGTCTACGACGGCTTATTTGTGCATATTTTTATAGAAAACGTGAAAAACATCGAATTCTATATCTATTTAATAGTTTGCTTAGACAAAGGCGTTCTCTTTTCGAAACGATGCTAAAGAATGCAAAGGATAATGTTGCGAGGAGGCAGATTCGTAATGACATAAATTTAATATTGGTAAGCCACTTAATGATGATAATTTTTACCATTAAACTATTTCTTTTAAGGTAGAAATAGTCAAGTTGCACATTATGCGTGCGCATTAGTGCAACTTAAATAAGCAACTTAATTTAATATTGATGCCAGATTTTTATTGAGTAAATGAGATGTTATAAGTACATGGGTGGGACTACTGAAATTTTTTTTTTAAACTATGTGCTCCTTATGGTGTTTTAGTCGCTGCGAAACTGGAGCCTAATTTGTTACATCTCGTTAAGTTTTTATAAAATATTAGTGCCGAAATGAAAGGGGTTTGGTCCTAAAAGTCTCCGATTTATCAGTTTTTGGGAATAGAATTTGACTGATTGATGATGAATCATAAATCATTTTGGCATAAGTCGAACCAAATATAGCATATACAGCTAGCTCGACGTTTTATTTCTAAAAAGACGGGAGAAAATGGATTCCTTTTTTTGAAAGAGCACCTCAAACCTATCTTAAAATAATTCATAGAAACTTTTTTATTAAAACTTGAGTTTAAAAACTAATTTTCATTTAGATCATGGCTAGGATGAATATCTACATTAAAATAATAACTTATAATCACTTATCAAATTTTTGAGGCAACACGCTAAAACTCAATTGAAATTCCAATTCGGGACATCAAAACACATAGGAACGCATCTATTTCATATCAAAACGACTTGCTTTTTTGACTGCCTGTTTAATTTTTCTTTTTATATTTCAGAAGCTGCGTCTTCGTTGTCCCATGTGCTTTAACTGGCTTAAGTTTTTTAACGTTGCTCGACGTAAATGTCTCATTTGTGATGAATTAGAAGGTAATATTTTCTAAAAAATTGGGTAAAAAAACACTTTAATTTTTGTCATTTTTAGCTGACAATTTCGTAGAATGCAGCAATCCGCAGTGCATCTTTGTTTATTGTCTGGACTGCTGGCGCGAAATGGATAATTTCTGTCTTATCTGCAACTATCCAATCAAAAAAATTAATATACTCAATTATGATGAATTTTTCGAGGATTATTATGAAAAACAAGTTCATTTCGTCGACGAGATAGTAAATAATACAAAGTGAAAATTACGTTTGCGGAAAAATGAGACACAGTTTCTCCTCCATTAAAGTCAATTAATTTTTTTAAAGGCAAAAAAATTAGTGTATCAATCTTACTTCCTAATCTAATCTAATCTAATATTGCATGGTCCTATTACGTACTTACTATTTATGTCATTAACATGCACAGAAGTGTAGTTATTAACATTTTAACGATTAAACTGTTGCTATATAAGTCAATGCTCTATAGCTTCTCTCCTAAGCATCGGGAACAATTGCGAAAACATAATAGAAATCAGCACAGATGATTTTGCTAGCTTTTGTGATCAACATGGTTCAAGCATTGGATGGCACGCTTTTAAAGGCAGTTTAAGCTTTTGTTTTAGTTGCCAACTCGCTAGAGATGGTCGGTTGTTCTGTATGGATAGGAGTGTTGAACAATGAAGAGAGTTACGAACCATGTTCTAAAATCTTTCGATAGAAAATTCTTATGTTGATTATTTGGTCAACAAACGCTTCAATTCACAGCCACCATCCGTAAAATAAGCGGCATGTCAAATATTCGCTTTACTGACTTGGCAATCCTCAGACACCAGAGCTGTTGTTTCACAAAACTATAAAGAGTTCACCCGGGTTAAAGGAAATCCAATTTTAATTCAGGAAACTTCTATCAATGGTTGGTAATGATAACATTATTTTTAAAAATAAGAAAACTATATGTTATTTTTCATTTATATTGTAATCTTTTATTATCGTTGATTTTATTTTTCCAATTTCTAAATGTAATTAAAATTATACATATTAAATATACATCTTTAAACAGAATATAAACAGTTCGTTATTGTTTACATTACATAGGGTTATTTTTTATGGATTTTAATTAATGTTTTGATTTGTTTTAGTTTACGCGTAGGCAACGCAATAGGACATTAACACTTGACTGCTAAGCGGTACATAAGAGGCACATGCTATACGTGCCGCAAAAGTTAAATCAAAAGTGACAGTGTTACCGAGACAAACCAGCAATGCCAGTCGTTTTCTGTAAGAAATTAATTTTACTCTAGTAACTTTTCCATTTTGCGACTTTTACAATTTCTGTTTTGTTTTTTTGTATAAAAATTCTTTCTTACAATCAGTAAAAATTTATTAATAATTTTACATATGAAATTTCATTAATTTAAACTACATTTTATATAAACTAATGCGTAAAATATATGTATACTATTGTGTATTTACTTAAATTTTGGAATTAAGATTGTTTTACTTTTCACATTTGATTTTGATTTAAAACAGTGACGGCAACACGCTGCAGCTTGAGCTTCTAAACGAATGCTCATGTTTATATTTTGAAAGCTCTCAGCAGTTGTTGAGAATGTTCAAAAAAGTACAAAGTTTCCTGTGCCAAAAATTAAAAATGCCGATCAAACGAATTTTCTGATACGGCAGTTTCGAAAAACAAAAAAAGTTCTTCGCCGTAGGTTTTAATTTTTGGCACATGAAGCTTCACTGTCCATTACATTCCAACACTGAAGTATCGCTCTTGATTTCTTCTTCTTTGGTATGCTTAAAATGTTTATTCAATGGACTATAAGGCTGTGCAGAGTTAGAAGAGCTTGAAACTCTAACCAAAAAATTTTAATATTACGTATGGCCGACACTGATTTAGTACAAGTATGTAGTTTTTATTCTAGAGTGGCTTCATTGATGGTATCAGTTAAATAAACAATAATAATATCTGCTGCTGCTTAAAAATATTGTATTTACATATTGGCTCTACAATTTTTCTTTTAGATGACATTCTTATTCAGCTATTTACACAGCCGACCCAAAAATATGCTCAAATCGTCATCAAGTTTTTATGATCAAGCTTCAGTCAATTAATCCGTAGAAAACGAACCGACTTAGATGGTACTTTTTTCAAATATTAATATATTGTTTTCGAGCGTAAAATTTTTCATATATTTGCCTCTTAAATTCCACTAAAATGCTTAAAAATTATTTCGCTATTTTGCTCAATTTCTTCGATATGCTTTATAGAATTTTGCATACTAAAAAACATACAATAGGCAGAAATGTCTCTTTCTCGCTTGATTTTCGATATATTGAACTTTTGACGTTTTTTCTATAAATTCATTTTGATCAAAATAAAAGAAGCCTAAATAGGTATATCGTTTTAATCAAAACTTTCTATGCGCACAAGTTTGAGTTATGAACAGTTTTAAAGATAAGTCAACGTTTACACGAGAAAGCTCTTGAGAGAAAGTTTTCCTGTTTGTAAAATTCTTTTCGTTCTATTCGTTAGCTGATGTTATGCTTTGAATTTTCGTTTGTTGTGGCGGGTTGACGCAGTAATTGCTTTGAAATTTTCTTGCACAAAGAAATTCTAGTTTTCGTGTGTAAACGCAAAACAAATTCATAAAAGAGAATAGACAAGAATTTGTCTGACCGAATTTCCTTGTGTAAACGTTGACTAAGGAAGATGAAAAATTGAATACATAGCTAATTTATTTTTTTCTTTGGACTTTGACCCTATTAATCCAAAGCAAATCGAACTTTAGGCAACCTGACTAGAATTTTTGTCATGGAAAATGTGCGGGGTACTTTTTGGGTCTGAAAAAGTTTACCCTAACCGCAATTATTATTTATTTTTTAAAAAAGTTTGTTTAATGGCACTGCACTGCAAAAAGTTCTTTTAGTCCTTCTACACCGGTGGTGGGCAGCTCATACATCGCAACGGAGCTTTTTTAGACCTTTCAGGTACATAAAATGATTAGAGGTAGAACTAATGAAATAGAAAAAAAGAACGATGTCCCGAGCTTGCATCGTAAAGCTGCTTCTGACAAAAAACGAATCCTACGGCGTAGCAGTAGACAATTCCCAAAGGATACTTTTTTTGATTGCAGAAAGAAATTTTATTGATTAAATATTCCAAATGGTACAAAACCTACGGCATCAGAAAATAAACCCGATTCTACTCTTTCGTAGGCAGTAGGTTTTACAATTTTGGCACAGGAAGGTTTATGATACAATCTCACAATATCGTTTTGCTAGCACAATTTATGTAATTTGACACGTTAAAGTACATTGAAAGATAGAACCACAATCTAAATTTCAGCTCCTGTAATGGGCGGGCTCCTGAGTACTGTTAGGTCAAATCACGCAAAAAAGTCATTTCCCCAACTGGGGATTATTTTCCTTTTGATGTAAACCAACACTAAATTACATCCCAAAAAATTTCCCATTCAAGTTTTTTTTTTACTTTTCATTTAAACTTGGTTAAAGCCCACCGTGGGATATAATAAAGGCTAAAAAGCATGCAGGAAAATTTAATATTTTAAAGCTGATGAGAAGAAAATTTAAATGTGCTCCTGCTGTCAATTCGTTATAAATTAGGGTATCTCAAAAAGGTAAAAATAAATTCATTTTGTATACTTCAAAAATGCGGTTCATTTATTGTTGCACTGACTGCATTTAAATCCAAAAATGTTAGTGTTACGATTTTTTTTTTATATTCTTTTATCCCATTTTTTGTCGAAAAAAAAAGTTTTGTGTAAACGAAAAGATCTCAGTTTTGTATTTCTATATCGCAGAAATGCAAATGAGTTTTCATATGAAGACAATCAAGAAGAGGAGAGTTCATCGTGTCACATATCAATGATGTTGATGTTGTCTCGAACAACAAGGGTTATTGACTAGAAAATATTTTGATAATAAACAATAAATATATCAATTAAAAGTAAATAAACAAACAAAAAACACTACAGTGCAAACATTAAGTCATATAAGTATCTATAGATTAAATTAAAAAACAAACAAAAGCAATATTTAAAATAGTAATAAAAATAAATCAATATGTAAACAAATAAATCATATTAACATAAAATTGCAAAATGTTCGAATATGATCATTTGAAAAGATTTTTACACAAAATTTTTTGAATGGGAAAAAAATCATACACAATCGAAAATGGTTTGAACACTATGCAAATGAATGAAACATTAAAAAACGTATGAACACAACACAGTGCCGTGCCCCTATTTACCAATGATGATCTTCGGTAATATTGACACAATTCAAAATTAACGAAGTCAAGAATGTATAAAGCTTTTTAACGTATAAAACTTGATTTAAAACGATATACAGAGCTTGGAACGTATTGGATCGTGAATCTTCCTGGTAAAACTCCTGGTCAAACGAATGAGCAGAATCGGTTTTTGTGTTATACCCTTTACCTTATACCCTTTGGGATACTAATTAATAAAAATGCTTCTGCATTTTTTGCGCCATGCGCTTGACTTTTTGGCACAGGAAACTCTACGATCCAACACGTTGCAATTCCAGAATATCGTTCTTTACATCCAATCCTCTGCTAGCGTATCCTTGAGTGAGAGATTTGATTTAAAACCTAGTGGATGACAGCAGGATACCTAACATAATAGTCAATTTTGATCCTTAACAACGTTTTTCGCTATCCTGAAAATTTTGCTTTGGCTAGAAGAGGTCCCATTGTGCAGATCACATCAAATTTTTGTGTGCAACAACGGTATGTTGTTGTTAACCAATAATCCTGTAGGGTGCTCATTTGTATCGTTTGCCAGAAAATTAAAATTATTATCTACTGATTGGCTCTGATCTGAACGTATTCTATTGTGTTCTTTGGAAAAAGTTTTATATTTTCCTAATTTAAGGATCTTACAAAATATATTTTTAAATATCATTGGTATCAAGCGAATAATTTCATATATTGACGGTAGAGCAGCGCTGTGCAAAACGTTCATCATGAGCTGCCATCAATGAAGCTCAGCGATCGTAAGCGATGTTAAAATATATGTATACACATGAGATATGAAAGCAACAACATACTTCACGCATATTAACAAACTGCGAATGCACAGCAATTTTATGAAATTTAGCAGCACTGCAATTGAGTTATTATTTTTTGCCCATCGTGGAACAAATAATATACATAATAATAATATACACAGCTGCTCCGCAGAACAATAAACCAAACAATAAAGTTCAACTTAGGAAAAGTCAAATACACAAATTTTATGAAAGTACAAGACTGATGAAACAGAAAAAACAACAATACAAACATAAAATTTTACAATTTCAATGAACTTTACTCGGGATTTTATAACAGAAAAACGCACAAACATCAGTTTTTGTTTTCCTTTTTTTCTCAGCAACAATGAAAACTCATACTTATTCCTTTGAACTTAATATGACTCCGTTTGTTAAATATTGCCCACTGCTGCTTTGAAACATTTACTGACGTGTAGAAGGAATAACCCGTATCGTGACGCGTGTCATAGATATGGCAAGATCTTAAGTTATGTAAAGTGTTTGAGCTATATTATTGACAGATTGGGTGTCAAAGATAGCGTCCAAATTCTTCATCAGAGCACTATGGTTGCTATTAAAAATGATATTCGAAATAATTCATTCAGCAAAGAAGGGGGGGGAAATTAAAACCAGAATTGATTTAATTTTACCAAGTAGTTCGAAGAGAGAGCCAAAATACAATATATGTCGATTTTCGTAATGACAAAGTCTTTTTTTTTATAACAGAGGACTTGCTTTTCCAAGCAATATTTTCCCTAATATCGAAATTTTAAAATCGATGTCTACGACTTCGTTTATTTCAGAGGAATGAGATAAAGCAACCAAAATATCATCCTGTGCCAGCCCCTAACTTATTAAATTTTTCTCCTAGTCTCCAAAAACATGATTGAAAAATTAATTTTTGTAAAGTTTTAACCCGTTTTTTGTGATCTTCGTGTCTTTGCTTCGTCACATTTTAGATTTTTCAGCTTTATTATCTCATAACTAAGAGTTTCACATAGGTTGCAAAAATTTAACTTTAGTGATCTCAAGTGCCCGTGTTAAACGGATTAAAAAAATTTGCGAGAAAACTGGATTTGTTAGTAAATTTTACATTTCTCAATGTAAATATTAAAAGTTTTAAAAAACGCTTTGCAGCTATCAGTTCGCATGTTTTGAACCTTTTTTTGTTTTTTTTAAAAAAAAGTCTCATTCGTTTTTGGTTAAGAAACACAATTTTGAAATTGCTGTGATCATAAAGTAAACACTTGATTTCCTGGGACCGTACTACATTTGGGGTCGACCGAATTGCAACTGTTGCAAAATATAAGGAATAAATTAATTAAACTTATAAAAAAAAACAAAGTTATCTTTCAGATAGACTTTTGCATCAAATAATAAACTTTCTAAACTATTTTGAATCACAGGGTGACATCTTTACGCCCTCAGTCGATTGTTTTCTGATTTAAACTTCTTCGCTCTGCCATCGCGCTATGTTGCGCTCACTTTAGTTCAAATGTTGCTGTTACTGTTGCCGTTACTGCATCATGACTGCATGTTGACAATTTAGTTGATATCAACATGATTAAACGCAGTGCGATGTTGCTAAACTTTTTTTTGTTGCCAACACCATGTATTCAAATTTTTTGTTTTTGCTTCATATTCCAATTTCTGTTGCTTGACTTTTGGTTTGTATTTGTTGTTTCTATTGTTATTTTTGGTGTTGCTAACGCTGTTTTTTGCTCCCAATTAGAATTGCATGCATATTTGTTGCTATTGCTGTTATTATTTTTCATGTTAACGATATCTCCACTGCAGTTTGTTGAATATTGTTGACTCTACCATTGCCATTGCCATTGCTAATCTTGTAGATGTTGCACACAAGTAACAGCAACAACTTTTACAGCAGCAACCTTTTTTGTCATAAGCATACTTATTGTTGCTACTGCTAATGTTGTTTGTTGTCATCATGTTGGTATTATTGTTGGCAACAATTTTTGTTGCATCTATTGCTATTTGCCGGCTTATCAGTTCCACGCTGTGCTGTTGCTGCTGCTGCTGCTGCTGCTGTCGACCAATAATGATGGTATTAACATATTGTCACCGCCTAGTAAAAAGCACCTCTAACCAGCAAGGACAGGCGGTAATATCTTGACGGCGATATTTGGTGCCCCAACCTTTTGCAAAGCTGATACGCATGCTGAAACGATCGACGGGACCCACTTGTGGTCCACCGATTTGTTGTGTATACAGCATGGTTTGTTCGCGAGCCCTGTTGATTGAAAATAAAAAAACGAAATGGAACATTAGTTGGAGAATGGCATATAAATATAATGTTTTAGCAATAATATCAAAGGTGAAAAGAGCGATTTGAGAGCCCACTTAATAAGCTTTAATTTTTGTCAGCAAGAAAAATAAGCTTAATTTAATTTAACTCTGAACGTAGGACGTAAGAGCATACTGTAGCTTCACAAATAAGCGAGCTCTATATGAAAAAAAGTTACTGCCTACACTTAGATTCGAACTTGGTGCTAATTATTCAAATTCTAAAAATTTCTTAGTCAATCAGCCTACATAGCTTCTTGTTTTCATTACAAAAAATTTTTAATAATTTTTCTAGAAGCTATTTAAAAATTATTTTCCGTATGTATGATTTAGGTAACACTTGTCGTATACGTAACATTTATATTTATAAATTCAATGAATAACGTTTGGAATCTCTCATAACTGGTATTTTATAATTATAATTGTACATGCTGTTAATAAGTTATTTTCAAAATAAATAGCATTTTCCTTGAGTGTGTCCTCTTTGGGCCAGTCAGCGGTATTGGATTTTACAAAATCACTACATTCTATTTGACAGTACTAAGTATGTACTATTTAAAAATTATTTTCCGTATGTATGATTTAGGTAACACTTGTCGTATACGTAACATTTATATTTATAAATTCAATGAATAACGTTTGGAATCTCTCATAACTGGTATTTTATAATTATAATTGTACATGCTGTTAATAAGTTATTTTCAAAATAAATAGCATTTTCCTTGAGTGTGTCCTCTTTGGGCCAGTCAGCGGTATTGGATTTTACAAAATCACTACATTCTATTTGACAGTACTAAGTATGTACTATTAAAAATTAGTTTTAGCCCCTCTAATTTTTGTATGTTGCGTTAAATTTTGGACGAAATACTGATCCTCTTGACGTGTATCGTTCCACATTCACTTCACACTTCAAGGGCTACATCAATTTATTATGAAAATTTCCATATTCTTACACAGCTATCTTAAATCCGAGGCGATTAGAGAATCTTCAAATTCATTGCGCGGAACTATGAGACTCCGTACCCTTTCGTCGATACAATTTTTGAGTGAAATTGGGGTCTTACGTTTCCGTTGAAAGAAAGACTTTGAGATTTCAAACTCATCAAAATTGATCGTCTTTGCAAATAAATAATTACAAAAAAATCAAAGTCTGGTGGGCAAGTCACTTTGTGTTTCTAAGATGGAACGGAATATTGAGACTTTGATATCATAATTTATGTTCAACATTCGAAATATCTTTTTTAACCCTTCATTTTTTACCAATCACCACCATAAAGTTGAAATAAAAAACGTTAAATGCAAAGTTTATTACTTAGGTGCTTCTACAAAAGTTGAAGCACCAATAACGAACGATCTATCAAAAGAAGGTTTTACAATGGGTCTTTCCAAAGAAACACAAAATCATTTGCCAGCCATACTTTGAAAACAAAAAACCAACTAATTGGGCGACTTTTTATTTTTTTAATTTTAAAATTTCTACAAAATTCGCTGAAGGAGCAGAAGCTATGCTGGAAAACGTTATGAAAATTTGGTGAAAAATTCAATTGTTTAAAATAGCGCTCATTTTCAAGTGGTCAAAATAAATTTTGATGATTTATTGAATGTTTCATAAATTCATTGGTGATAATATCAAGGTTGCAATTCAATTTTCAGAGTTATATATTTAATATTTTTAGAAGTGTTTGAAAAATTAAGTTCTTTATTTCGTTAATAGCATACGAAAAGATAAATGAAAGCCGCCTTTTAATATTAATTTTTTTTTAAAGCTACATTGATCTTTTTTTAAAACAAATGACCTACCTATTTTTATCGAAGGCTTTCAAACAATAACCTGGCATCACTTTGCAAACATGGAAGCAGCACTCGTTAAGCGTTGGTGAATGTACAAATATGGGCGCTGCCGAACGATTGTATAACCAAACGCCGTCAGATTCCTGACTTAATGTAACGCCTAAAAATAATTTTTAAAAATAAATATAATGATTAAAAAATGTCAAATTTTTTTTAAGAGCGGAAGCAAATTTTAGAACGCACCTAAACCAATCTTTTGTCGGGTATTTTGCACTGACTCAGGTGATGGTGTTGATTTCTTATCGAATAAGTCTTTCAGGCACATTCCAGCGCTATTACTGCCAGTACGTGGACCATCCGAATAAATGTTGATTAGGGATTTTTCAGCTGCATATCGTTCGCCAACACGTTGTGCCAACTCCCAATAGGCTACTTGGCACCAGGCCAATGATCTGCAATCTGTAATTGAGCAGAAGAAAAAACAAAAATGTTAAATAACAAAAACGGAGCATTGTATGTGTGACCTACTGGACTACTTCAAATTTGAAATTTTCTATCATTTTATGTATAATAAATGTTACATTATTACTTGATTTTATTCCTTAAAATTCTATTTGCCAAGCCCTGACATGAAGTCATTCATTCACTATATCGTTGATTCATTCATCTTTTTTTTTTTATGTCTTTAAAAGGAAGGTCACCCAGAGCTACGGCGGCGTCAATCGGTCGCCTTTGCCTAGACGCGTTGCGGTAAATCGTTTATATTTCAAATTTTTGTTTGTTCTTCATATAAAAAGTATATTTGTTGCCTTTCTTACATACCGACATTGTATATATGTATATTAAGATATGAAATATATTGAGGCAAATCCATATGCAACTGACTTTTTTTCGACTTTTTCGATACTTTCGAATTTTAATGATTATTTTATCATTTTCTGATTATTTCGAATTTGTCAAGAACTCCAACATTTTTATTTGATTTATTCAATATTATTCGATTTTAAACATTTTTCAACTTAAATCATCTCTTTGAACGTTTCCAACGTTTTTTGGTTTTTTCAACACTTTTCGCCAATTTAAATCTTATTCCAACATCATCTGGTTTGGCTATACCCCTAGCACTGAATATTCAAAAAAGTTGAAAAATTTTATTGCCTACAGTTTGACGTGGAATCGTCCCCGCATGTACAACCGTCAATGCACGATACATACGAACGTACAAAGTACGACGCCTTGTTTATTTTCTAAAAAAAAAAATACAAATCATCATACATATACTCACTCATACATATATACATTGACACAGGCATTCATAAAAATGGTAATAATTTTGGCGCCACCGAGTTACGTAAATGCGGCTCTGCTTAACAAGTGCAAAGTTTTCTTTTTTTTTTTTTGTGTTTCTTGAAGCTCTTTTAATCGGTTTTATTTAGCGATTTGCTAAGCGTTTTTTTTTGCGTTTTCTTTATGGCTGTTTTTATGGTTGTTGCTTGAAGATTTTAAAATAATAACTTTTGCTTAATTAAAAATCATTGTGGTTGGGTGGCTGACGCCAAACTATTACCTTGTAAAATTCTATTCAATTGCTACAAAGTTGCACACATTGAATGCCTTTCTAAAGATTTATTAATGATGAGCCAAACTTTGTCCTCAGAATAATATATACGCTAAAAGTTTCAAAATATGCTCTTGCGATATATACATATTTGAGGACTTCTCGCTTATTTGCGAAACTTCGTAAGAAATTTTTTAAAAATGCAGCAAAGCAGTGTCTCTTGACGTACTAAAAAAAGGTAGGTTCAAAGACAAAAATCTGTAACTTACGAGCTAAAAATAATCGGCAAAGGCGAGTTGCTTTTTCTGTGTATGCAAAGCTATAGACAATAAGCCACTAGTCTTGGATGTACCACATGATGGCATGTTCAATCGACAGTCAAAAACAATGTCACTGAGTTGTATCGCGGGATGGCAATCGACTTGAGCCAATGTTAAATTTCCCAGTGTTGAACACATAAAAATACTAGGGAGTTACTGTGAACTTGGAACAAGTTATTACGCTCACTTAGGACTAGTAAAATCCCTTTCTTCAGGGATATTTTACATTATACTCTCATAAAAAAGACTACACAAACTTTATGACGCATTTGCATAATTTTATTTAGACTTTAATCTAAAGTTGGAAATAGCTGTCTGCTGTAATAAAGTCTGCAAAAATAACCCAATTTTGATAACTCAACTCGTGTTTTTATATTAATTCTAATCTTAAATAAAATTTTCAAAATAATCAAAAAGTTCACGAAACAAAAATTAATAAACTCAATACTTTTTTTTTAAATTCAACATAAAATAAAATTATCATATAAAGCGTTGTCGAAAAGGGAAGTTATTATAATAAAATAATTTTTCTGACACAAATGTTTCTGAAAACATTTCGTGCAAGTGAGATACTTTTTATTTGTATCGTTATATATTGAATCGAAGAATTTTCCACTTTATTGTTTTGAGCACTTGCTTATCGCAATTATGTACAAATGTCAATTATGAGAAAGCCCCCACGATTTCACCCAATTTACATCAATAAGAAAATAGTTATTATGATATTGCTCCAATGGGTTACTTTGTTTTTTTGAGCCTTTTTTGTGTATCCATCCATTTTTGTTCAAAAAACTTCACTTTATGGCTTGGACAAATATTCACACGGTCAGATGCCACTAAGTAACTTAGTGAAACTTTGAAATGAACCGGCGAATATATTTTTATGAAATCATTTAAAATTTTTCTCCTCCAGCTTTCCTAAAACTTGCAATGCCCAAGAATATAATTTCAAATTGCATTATTTGTACTTTGAGTGTACTGAGGCGGAGCTGTCAACTGGCGCCAGTTTATAATGCTGCACGTAACAACACTTTTAACAGCTGACACGTTCGCTTGTTTGCAAAGTTCTCACCCCCCTTTTTTTCTCTTTAATTTTTTCACACTCTCTTACGCTCTGTAGTTGTCCGTACAGTCGGTCAATTTGGCAATGACTTGGCGGCATCATTCCGATGGACGTCAGCAGTCGCCGATAATAACAACAACAAAGCACAAATAACACCTTCACGCCATTGCAAACTAAACTTACAATACGAAATATATAAAAAAGCTTCTTTGTTTTTTTTTTAAATAAACAAATAAATCGTGAGTTTTGCATTAAATTATTGCGGCAGCCGCCGCCGGGTGGCGCCTACTGTTGTTAGCTTAATTGGGTCGTGTTAACGTTAGAAGTTCATATTTCATTTGGTGCGGACAGGAAAATAAATAAAGACCCATTCGCGTAACCATTCGTGTTTACAATTTATTTTTGTTGTTTTTTTTTTTCATCTAAAATATATAATTTAAAATTTTAAAAAGTTTTGTTTTTGGCTTATTTGTTGCAATTTTGAAAACTGTTAATACGAAATATTCATTTAAATCAATCATGTATTAATATATGTATGTATGTGTGTACATATGTGTGTATGTATGTATGAAAGCAAAACTGTATAGTACGTGTGCTATAAAAATTGGGCCAGCTACGTTAAGATATTCGCAGAAATGTGATTCTACATCATCTTTAAATTTAGATACTTTTTTATCTATGCTACTCTCAGAAATCCCGCGTTCTCACTTGGCCGTATCCCTAGTCATTTGCTTGTATTTATAATTTACCCAACACTAACAGATTTATATACTTTTGTTGCCCCAACAGGAAAGCTATATTTTTTTAATGATTGTGAGAAATTTTTAAACTTTGTAGGCAACGAATATAATTTTTTTCACTTATAGGGCCGCGAAAGATAAGGACGACGTTGAGTTTTCTTTTGAGAGGTGCTCTTGAATATTTTTTTTTAGCTTAAGTTTACTTTGAGCGCAATTGTTTCTATAATTCATTACATTTCATTTATGTGTTTCCTATTT
The DNA here is from genome assembly GCA_963680825.1 of Meiosimyza decipiens. Classification (NCBI taxonomy): domain Eukaryota; kingdom Metazoa; phylum Arthropoda; class Insecta; order Diptera; family Lauxaniidae; genus Meiosimyza; species Meiosimyza decipiens. The sequence goes on along the minus strand of OY804259.1, from coordinate 82,090,553 downwards.
TAGCAACGAATAATATAGTCAAAAAGTTTCGATCGGTTCGGTAGCTATATGAAAAACCGCCGTAGCCTGTGTGAATTCTTATTTTTTTTATTGGAAGTTAAAGTACATTAGCTCCGACGGTTTTCCGTATGGCTACCCAACAGAAAATTTAATCGATCGAAACTTTTTGACTATATTATTCGTTCCTAAAATAGTAAAACACATGTCTTTTGCTTAAAACTAAAAAAGATATCTCAAATTTGAAACTATATATAGTACGTATATGCAGCACTGAATTAAGGTAGCACTATCCGAACTCAACAGGCTCTGGATTAAGATATTAAAGTAGAACTAGAGCCCCCAACATGACAAGATGTTTTTGTGGACTTATGCAGTTTTGTGAGGAACGAAGTGGAACAGGCGGATTTTTTTTTTAATGTCACATCCTCAATATGCATACATGAAAAAAGTCTACATACAAAAGGCTTCTTTAATACTGACATTTCAATGATTTTTGTGCATCAATATATTTGTAAGCATTTAAGAAAAGAATCCCTGGAAACAACTTTTCTTTTTTGATCATAAAATTTTGTATATTTTCATGGCTCCTTTTCAGTTTTTAGCACCAGACCAAAGCCTTAATCCGGTGTTGCGTTTATATATCTTGAAATGTTTCCTACTGATTTATTTGCTCATGATTTATTTTCCAAGTGGGTTAGCATTAGTTATAGCATTTTTGCGCGACCAGAGGAAGGCAAATTAAAAAAAAACATTTCATTATTCTTTTTTTTTGTTTCTATTCTTTGATCTTAATTTTACTTCATGTATAGCAAATCATTTAATATTTTGTATTTCAACTGTGGAAATTATAATAAAATTTAGTGCACAACTTCCATGTCTGAATAATCGAATCACTATCATGGCATATTTCAGATCCCTGCCAAAAATTGATGGTTCTTAACAAGATGAAAGTTAAAATATTCGCCTAAAATGCTGATAAATCAGCCACTATGGCCGTCAAGCGAAGAGCTCTTACTTTACGGCTGCCTCTCTCGCAAGTCACTGGTAATCTATTGGGAGTATAATTAACCATTTAAAGTTGAAAAAAAAAACCATTTAAAGGTTTCTAAGCCGTTTGGGCCCGACTTTAAATTTGAAATTGTAGGTAACCGCTGTTCTGTAAATGGATGGTGAAATTTTTTCTCAAATCCGTCTGATATTGCGTTTTAGAAAACTTATCAGATTACAACTCTATCAGAAAACCAAAAACAAGTTCACTCGATTTCATACTCACTTTCACATAAATTCTACACGGATTGTGGAATATGTCTGAATACCAAACCTTGTTTGGTTCGCAAAGAAATAAAAAGAATGAACGAAATATATGCAGTAAATGACATATTAATAAATTTGTTTTGCTTTGTTAACAGCTGTTTGGTGATGCATTTTTAACATAAGTGTTAACTATTGAGCAATCCTGACAATTCATTCACAAAAGTGCCGGCTTTTGTGCAAAAAATAATAATTGTATTCATCTAAACGCACAAAGCCCTCGCAACATATGCAAGCTGCGAACTTTTGAACCCTGTGCAAACGAACTGTCAAAAATTGTATGGAAAGTTGTTTGAACAAATAGCGCAAATCTGCGCCATCATTTTGTCGCGCAAACTTGCGGCACCTCTCTTTTCCCATACGATTCTCTCAGAAAAAATTTATTGTTTACAAATTTTGTATTTATCACTCACTCTCTTTTCACATACGATTCACTCACAAAAAATGTTACGCGCATCTCTCACAAAAAATGTCATGCTCATCAACTGTTGCAAATTGCACATAATATTTGGAAGAGCGTTTATGAAACACATCGCGCAAAGTTGCCTATTTGCACATTTGTGCAAGTCTGCGCGCTTAGATGAATACCATTAATGTATTTGTATGTGTCGAGTTCCAAGATGATTCTGTTTGGCATTTGACTTGTACCGGCGAAAAGCTATTTTTGACTTAAAATTGAGATAAATAGAAATAGAGCTGCTTTGAAAGGTCTTATGATTTGATAAGCCAAAACGTGCATCGCACTCTACTGGATTCATAATGTAATTAATAAAAAGCTCCGAGTAAAAAAAAGCTCAAGCTCACTTAGCGCTTTTGGCTCTTACAACAATAACAAAAAAATACCGAGCTCTTCACGAGCCTGTTCCGTTATTCAAGCTAAATCATTTTGGTTCGTATTGCCTCTTCAGCTTTTGTTTTTATACCCTACACAGAGGGTATATTCAATTTGTCATTCCGTTTGTAACGCATAGAAGGGGGCGTGGCAGATATGGAAAAGTATATATATTCTTGATCAGCGTCACCACCTGAGTCGATATAGCTGTGTCCGTCTGTCTGTCTGTTGAAATCAGGTTTACGAGAAAACTAAGCAAGCTAACTTAATGAAATTTGGCACACAGGTCAAACCTTCTTGCAAGCTGCTAGCATATAAAAATTGGCGAAATCGGTTAACGGCCACGCCTTCCGCCCATACTCTATGTAAATATACCCAAGTCCATTTTGAAAAAAGATGCTGCGATTTTGATGAAACTTGGTGATTTGTTGAAGATGAGAACAAAATTGAGATTAGGCTAGGTTGGAAGTTTGCAAAGACTCCTAAAGGGGCGTGGCACAGCCCTTAATTTTAACTTTTATAACGCCATAGCTTGCAAACCGTGCAAGATATTGTGATGAAATTTGGTACACGAATATCTTATAAATCTTGAATTGCGCATAAAGTGGGCGTAATTGTAAAAGTGGGCATGGCACTTTTTAGCAATTGAAAATTTGGATTTCGTATAACTCCAAATTGGCACATACGATTTTCATTAAAATTTTAGGGATGATACCACTGAAAGTAGTCATCAATACAAGTTTATTCAGTATTCTGGAAAATTTTGTTGAAGGGCGTGGCACAGCCTGCAACATTTATAAACGTTATAAAAAGAGAACTAACAAAGCAATCGCTATGAAATTTAAAATGGCAGATATACTCGCTAAAAGGTTTCTTCTTGCAAAATTTTGGTACAATGGTGCCGGTGGGTGTGGCACCTCCCATATAAGCAAAATACGTTTAATGATATAGATAGTGTGCTATGAGAGTAATCTTCATAAAATTTTGTGTAGAGGTGCCGGTTACTATACGCTTTTAAATTCAATGAATCTTGACAAGATTGCATTAGTGGGCGTGTCACCTCCCTCATTAGCATAAAGTTGTAAGTGCTATTTTAAGTGAACTATTGGTGCAATTGATCTGAAATTTGATGTAAGGGGTTTACTGGGTATTAGGTACATATGAATCAAAAGCTGGCGAAATAGCAACGGTGGGCGTGGCATCTCCCATACAATTAAAATACCTTAAGTGGCATAACTATCGAAATAAATGAGCAATCATACTGAAATTTGGTGTAAGAGGTTTGTTTTTGGAAGGCTATTTGTGGACCAAAATCTGAATCGATTGTACCAGTGGGTGTGTCACCGCCCTAAATTTTAAGAATAATTCGCAAACTATTCAAGCTATTGTGTTAAAATTTGGTTTGTGCATGTCAATCACGAATGTCATTTATTGAAACAAAAGTGGGCGGAATTGTAGGAGTGGGCGTGACATGTTTCGTGTTTTTCATTTTTATTCTATTTTTTTCAACATTTCCCATATTCTTTTGACATTTTCAGTTTTTTCCAACACTTTCCAACATTTTTGAACCTTTTTACATTATTTTCGACTTATTCAACCTCCTCATCATTTTTTTAACATTTATTTAAAAAGCACTTTTAATGTAGTGTAGCGTATGTGAGTTTCGGCCTGGCCGAAGATAACACCTTTACTAGTTCTTTTTTTGTTTGATGCAGCTAATTAAAAAATTTACGTTTTTGTGTGCATCTCTGATTTTTTAATTTTATTCAAACCATTTTTTTTTGTTTTTTGAGTTTTGGGTCAGTTTATCTGTTCGTTTCAGCTTTATCTCGAGCTACTTTTTTTTTAAAGAACATTTCTTTAAACACATTTTTAGGTACCGAAATTTGAGAAATTGTTCTTGAGCTAAAATGTCAAAATTAGCACTGTTTATTATTGAAAAATTTTATCGTTTTTGTATTAAGTAAAAGGGTCGAATACCTTCGAAATATCAATTTAGACTAACTCCAGCGAGTTTTTTGATGAAAGACGATAGAATACATAGAGTTTAATTTGTTGTTGTGTTTTACATTTAAAATTAAAATTTTTTTTTCTGTGATAAATTTGTTATCATTTATTTTTTTTTTTTTTTTATGATGTTATTTATTTGGTGACACTCATGCCAACGTCAACGCCAACTGTTGCCATGTCAAAAGTTGCGCTATGAGTAGTAAAAACTTAACTGGGTATCGATTAATGTTATAACACCGAAAAAATTCAAAATATACAAGAAGTTAAGCCCCTGGCGACTGATAATAATGGTGATAGTAATTTTGTTTCAAATATGTATACATAAACTCATTTGTTTTAAAACATTATTTCGAAATATTAATAAAATGTAATAAATTATTTGCATAGCAATAATGACCTACTCATTAGAAAAAAGAAATATTGTAGGCTGCAAAGATGACTTTTGAAGCATCCACGCTTTACTGATTACTGCCTACTAAAAATAGTGTGGCGCCAACTCTTAATTTGGATTGATTTTATGGCATGCTGTTGTAGAATTTTATTATCTTTTAATTAGTCAAATGTTAATTGGAAAAGTAAACACAAACGAGCATAAAGTTTTGGAAAAACATTTACATGCACAAGGAATACATAGGGATAAAGTTATATATAAGTCAATTAGAGTTCTTCAAAAAAAAAAAAAAGAAAAAAAACTTCATGTGCTGCTGCAATTTTCCGGAAACACTTAAAGTTAGAATAATTCGAAAATAAAACTTAGAAAAATGACCCTCTTTTTCTACAAGGCGCTTTAAAATTAAAATTTTTCGTAAGCATATTAAAAAAACTTCTTTTAAATTCGTTGCTATTTTTGTTTTTTATTAAAAATATTATTTTTTGGTACATTTTTTTTTATTTTATTTTTTTTTTTAATAAAAAAATTTAAAAAAAAATTATTTTTAAATACAGTACAAAAAATTCAAGTTTGAAACGCTCAACCCCAAAAGTTTTCTAAAATTTATTCTACTCAACTTGTAAGTTTTGGGATGCTAAGCGTTCACAGAGATTTCAAGAGCATGCGATTTTTTTAACACACTCTAATGTAAATGATTTCTCTCATAAGCTCATGTTTTGCAATTAAAACTCCCAAACAAATTCAATTTGAAGATTACAAGCAAAAAAAAGTCGACTTTTTAGCAGTGTCTAGCCCCAATTCGTGCTGATAATCACGTTCGCACTATCAGCCAGCTTATTTGAAATTTTATAAAACAAATACTCACTTTAATCAGTTTTGCTCTGGTAAAATTGTTTTGTTTTCTTTTTTTACTATACTAAATGAAAAGAAAAAAAAACCTAAACCTACCGACACGAAAAATTTTATATAACAAACAGTTTGCAATTTAAACGAAACTACGTTACGTCAGGTTTGAAAGGAAAGGTTATTCACACTATGGCAGTTTCATTTCCATAGTTTCGTTGAGCACTTAAATCGCATTTTTATACAAAAATAAGTCTTGTAACAATTTTACAGACCAAATAGCACCATTTTTAGATCAGACCCAAAAGATTCACTAACTGCTGGAATTTTGTGTTTTCAATATGAATCTTATTATTCTCAATTAAATGACATCCAATCCGTGACTTTAAGCTTTTTGTAACTTAAGCTTGTCAAATTTAAGGTGCTTTGTATCTCGTAGCTTAAGGATTCCTCAATGTACTCAAATAAATAAATAAAATCTTAATATTGTAAGTTTTTTCGCAATACATCATTAATCTGAATAGTAGATGATATGAAAATCTAGCATCACAAAAGCCAGCAAAATAAAAATACAGCGCGAATCAAAATCTGACGGTAGACACCTCGCTTAGTTACCCAAAAGTTTTATCTATAAAATTATGTTTTAAATAATATTTTTGCATTTTCTTTCAGAAGCTATAGCAACTAAAACATAACTTTCCAAGTAATTTATGGACAACAGATCATATGAGTGAGTAGTCACTAATGACACTGTATGCAGTGAAATTGGAGTAACATCGACTGATGTCAACTTGGGGTAATTCGGGGTCAAAGACCATATGAAAAACTGGTAAGTTTTTTGTTTCGTATGTAATAGAGACATTGTAAAAAGTTTACGTATTTTCAAATGGAACAACAAAAATAATGTTTTGTTGATATATATTTTGTATAATAAAGTAGGTTAGGCAGGGTTGCCAAGTGGCCGCTTTTGACGCGGCGTTAATTGCTTGTCAAAACCGTGGGCCTTATAGGAATTAAAAAACTCCGGGAAAAGCCATTAGTTAGAGAATTTTTGCTACATTATGTACATACTTTTAGATTTTTTTTATTTAACGAACAAAAAAAATAGTTAGCGATTTTTCTACACAATAAATGTGGGGACTTGATAAAAAGGTCATCAAGTTTTTTTGTTTAAGTAGCGAAATATTTTACTTTGGCATTGACGTTTATGAATTAAAAAAAAGGGTCAACTTTTTCCCAAAAAAAAAAAAGTTTAAGGAAAAACATTTTTTATATTAGAATTAAGTTGTCAAACATAAAAAAAAAAAAAAAAATTCTGAGAAGAGCTCAAAAGCAAAGAAAAGTGTGCGGAGGCAGATAATTGAAGAGAGAAGCGAGCAGGGCATGAAACCGCCTAGTTTAATAAATAAAAGTGCGTACTAACTAACTCAATGTTTATTGTAACATTTTGACTAAACTCAAAAGTGACAAAAGCTTATAAAAGAGCCTTAAAGTGGTTAATTTAAAAATTATGCTGTAGAACAGAGCAGCTGCAACTTTTCCTTATCTTATCGTTGTGCATTTCAATAATGATTTTTAAATAATGTTATAATAAATCTCTCGATCATACGTGAAACGCATTGGAATTCCAAGATTTTCTTATGAATTTGGTATGTTGATACCAACAGCCGACAGTCCAATTATTCAATTTACTTATGTGTATCTTAAAACATGAATCAACATAAGATAAAAGTTTTACACGAAATAGTAATAAGGAACTTTACCATTGGCTTTATCAATGCTGCCAGATGTCATAAGAAACCAAAATAAAAAGTTTTGAGTTTTGCTCAATCTTCGAAATATTCCCAAACTCTGAAAGCTAATAAACTGGCGAAATATTAACTTCACGAAAAAAACTATTGAATTTTATGCTCTTTTCATATTATTTTTGAAGTACTTCTTTTTGGCACTTTCACATGCGTACTTTGAAGCACAGCCAAATGTACTTCTTTGAGCTTCTTTGTACTTCGTAAAAAGTAGCCGTAGAAAAATAATTTTATTTTATATATCATACGAATGATCTTTAACGTTTTTAGGTCATCAATATTTTTTTCTTGTTAAAATATCAGACATTTTTTTGTACTTCTTTCATACTTCTTCTTAATTTGATTTGTATTTCATTTTGCTCCAAAATAGTTAATCACTTTAGAATACTCATCAATAGCTTTTACGAACCGTAGGGTATTGTGAAGAATCGGCGCAAAAACAAGAAAAATTAATTAATCTTAACATGAGCGCTATCAGGCGCCACAAAGTCGTCAGTTATAGGCACCACCTTAAAATATGCTCACACTCTCTTCGCTATTGTTGTCGTTTTGCTATAGATGTTGTGGAAGAGTTTTTTTTTGTTTTTGTTTTTGAATCCCAGCTGGAAATTTTTTGCTAAAGTGACCATTGTTTTAACATTTAATATAAATGAACACATAGAGTTTTTTATTAGGTATATGATTTATTTGAGTTTGGAATTATTCGTTCGATTTAATAATATTATTCAAATAATAGTTCGTTAAAATGTTTTATAAAATCTCTTGATCGTTTGCTTTTAAACGTCTGACATGGTATAGTAGAGCTCTAGACTAAAATTTATATGTTCAAGGATTTTTGGTAAAAGAGATACTGCTTTTCTAACTCTACAGAAAACAAATTTATTAAACTGAAAAATTATTTATTCTGAATTCAAAATTTTTGTCAAGCCTTATAAAGAGTCCTTTAAAGTTTTTAGCGCGCTATAAGCATTATAGGTAAATCTGGCCGCTAGACATAGCGTCGCGTCAGTTGTTGCAGTCATAACTGGTCACTGCCTCATCGGCATGCGGAGAGATTAGCTGTTAGGTCCTTTGACTTCTGTAGAAGTTGCGGAGATGTGAAGAAGAGGAAAATATTAAACATCTTCTCTGCTCCTGTCCCGCACTTGCTAGAAAACGCCATAAGGCACTTGGGTTCTTTTTTATTCGATGATCTGGATGACCTTAGACATGTTAGTATAGGTCAGCTATTTAGTTTCATTACGAAATCTGGTTGGTTCAACGAGAGGGTATAGTCATGGCATCACAATGGATCACATTTGGTCTAAGTGAGTCGGTTTTCGTAACTGACTGCCACTCCTACCTAACCTAAGCACCATGTTCCTCAACTGGCTGCTTTTGAGAGCAGTGGTCACTTTAGGAGCAATGGCATAGAATGAGTTCATCACCTACTCGGCACTTCAATAACGACAACTTTTGCAAGACGTTCGACAGATAAATCCAGAGAACAACAAAATTAATTTTCTGTTGAGTAGTAAAATTTGAGAAAGTCATATGGGGGAACCGGAAAAAAACACAAGAAATTCAAAGTTGCTCCTCCATTATATACAGCTACGGAGTGTATTATGGTAGGTTATATGAAAACAGAAAAAGTCTCAATATTTTTTTTCGCTTGCTGAGTGCTTACTTGTTCTTGTTTTTGTTGTATCGTAGCTTAAAACCAAAAAACAAACAACAACAACAACAGCAGCGAGAACAAGTATAAAAAAGCTAAAGAAGAAGAAGAAGAAGAAAATCGTTACTACAGCTATTACAGCATTTGCTATTTATAGAGAACAGTTGACGCAGACGCTGACGTTGACAACAGCAGCGGCATCAACATCATCGGCTAAATTGACGCAGCAGAGCGACGGACGCAATGAGCTCGTTGTCAGTTGGCGTGCAAATGTGCCGATAGTGAATCGTTCGCTGACTGAAATCTTGGTGACGGTGAAGGTGGCCGTGACGAGCGGTAGCGGTCAAAGTTTTGTTGGCGCTAACAGTAACAGCGCCACCAGTTCGTGCGCAAATGAGAAACACAAAAAAAATTGAAAATAAAAGAAATAATAAATTAATTTAAACAAATTTTAATTTTTAACGCATGGGGTTAAGTTGAATGATCTGACACCCTACATTTGAATGACGGAAAGTTTGCAAAGCTTTTTATTTTGGAGTTCAACTCATGCTGGAAGTAAGTTTGCCAATGAGGGAACATCCGTGCACGGGGAAAACCCGTGAGGTAAAGCATTTATTTTTGGGTGTGATTCTCTATTTTTTTTTAAAGTTTCGCAGTGAAAGTGTGTAGTATTTCTAGAGTGGAAGATTGCGCAGATTTAGTAAATGAAAGACGCCGAGAAGGATTAGTTTCAGGGATTTCTTTAATAAAATTATAAGTTAACGAGTAGTATAAACAATTTGAAAAAGATTTAGGAACTTAATAAACTTAATGGCGAAAAACTTTTTTAAAGTCCATGCAGTTTTTATTAAAAACTTTTCATTTATATGTTTTCATATGACCAAGTAATAGCACAGTAATTTAACTCGTGCTCAATTTCGGCATAGTGATCGTTTGTTCATGTGTAAATTCTGGTACTAGCGATGAAACCCTCAACAGAGTAATGACATGCTAAAACATGACTTTACTTGGCAACACTGCTTACAACTTACGCAAGTCCCATAAAAATCAAACTATTTGCATATTTTCATACGACTTGGTTGTATGACCGGTAGTATGAAAAGTCGTATCGTCTGTGGGTAATATAAGAATATTTCAAAATGTTTAAAATCGGCCACGTAGGTTTTAAGCCATCAGCAATTATTAAAAGTTAAAAATTTTTTTAAGCAAATCATTGTTATTTTATCAAATGTTTATCATTAACCTGCTTTGAAATGGCTTTGACATAGAATTCTAGCTTTAAACGGGTCAAAACAGAGCACTTGGTAGCCCTGGTCATAAGAAAAGTCGTTTAGGATTCAACGCCTGAAAGCGTCATCGGAATATACTCCTGTTGCGTATAACTCCATGTTAGGGTACTGAATAACACATCGATTAAAAAGTTACTAACAGGGTTGAGGGTTAATAATTCCCAGCCTTCTCACAATAATATAATTTTTTTTTTTTGATCAATAAATATTAAAAAATTAATTTATAGAATGGTAAAAACTTATATTTTGGTGTAGGCAAAAGTGATAACCTTTTTTTTTTTTTGTTGCTTATTCAACCAAAACTTTAAAGTCCATCTTACAAAATTTGTCCAAATTATATCATACCTGCAATGGGGGCATTCAGCATTGATATGGAATTCCGGTCTTGGCCAGGTCGATCTCGGTCAGCTCTGGCTTTAATCGAACTGTCAACGAATTTGAGCGTTTTACAGCTGTTTGACAGCTGCACCGTTCAAATGTGCTGCAAATAGGCTGTCGGTTGGATGTCGGCCTCTAACATACGAAAGTCAGAAAGAAACTTGGCAGTGACGGTTGTAGTGATAGAAAATTTCCGTTTGGAGGATGGTTTGTTGAAAAGTTTTTCATATGAAAATTTCAATATCGATTACAATAATGTTGGGAGAAGAGTTTTGAACTAAACAATCATCTTCTGTAGACGACTTGACAAAACATAAATTTGCGAAGTGCTATGAAGTTGCTTCAGATTACTACCAACAGCCAGAATAATAAAAATGACTTTCGCTAAAAAAAAAATTAAGTTACTCATACCTTATACCAACACGTTTGTCTCCCCTTTCAAAGCATACGCAACACGTGTCAAATGCTTGGGTTATTCTCAAAATAAAAACATTTTTAAATTGAAAATAAAAAAAAAAATATGTTATTAATTTTTTACGATGAAATTTTATAAACTCATTATGGAATGTTAAAGTAAAACGAGCTGAAGATTTTTTTTAAATTTTGTTTTTTTCATTGAAGCTTAATTTCTTCTTTTTTTCTTGCTTTGTTGATTTTTTTTATGAATTAACATTTAAAAAAGCATTTAAGCAACAACGAGTTTCGGCGGCAAAATAACGCTTTTGTTGTGATTTTTTTTTTTTTTTACTTTTTTGTGACTTAAGCAAGTTATGATTAACACTCGCTCGATCATTAATTTTCGCCAAATTAAGAAGCCAAAATAAAAAAAAATGCCAAAGTTTTGACAATAAAAATCAAAAACAAAACAAAACAAATGAATTAAAGTGTTTTTTTTTTTCTAATGAAGCGCACGTGCATGAATTTTATAAAATTGTTCTGATAATATAAAAATCTAAAAAATCTAAACTTTTCAGCGCTTATCTACTCCTTGAGATACATACCAGTTAATGGCAAAAAACCATTAAACTTTTTTTTGTATCTTTTTTTACGCACTTTGTGCTTTGCATTCAACTTTATTTCACTTCCCGCCATTTAATTCGACATTTTTCGTGTTTAATTACACACAATGGCAATCAGGTGGCGCCACTGGCACTTTGCGTTTAGCTGTCACACGTCGCACAGTGGGCTTAGGTGTTTTTTGTTATTACCAGCGTTAACATTTTTAACTTGAGTTTTTTTTTTGATTTTGATTTTGTTTCATTAAGTATACTACTTATTTCATTGTCCGTTGTGATGATTTGTTTAATGGCAACGTGTTGTTAATTTTGGTATTACAACTTTTTTTAATGTTTTTTTATTGTTTTTTACTGTCATAAATTCATTAAAGTGTTTTTTTTTTTTATGAATTTAAATAGATATTTCTTTTTTATAGTGTTGTTTTTTTTTGTAAAGCCATATTAGCAAGAAATTGATATAAATAAAGTTGCAATTCCAATAAGTGTCATCAATATAATTTGCTTATAAATATCGCTCATTTTATTAAAAAGCTACACAGCTTGAATGATTTTTTTTTTGACTTTGCGAGCATGAATTTACATTTAAAAGCATTATTAGAGTGTAATAAAAAGTTTGAATTTCGATAGCATGACGTATACTTAATATTTAATTAATATATTTGGTGCGCAACTAAGTTGTCAAAAATAGTTACAGATGAATCAATCAAATTATTGCCCATTGCTAGATACCACTTTTCCCCATCTTTCTGGTAGAGCTCGAATGCCACCACGGTAGAAGTGTTCGTCTCTTGAGGCTATCCACGTATCAAGCCATTTTTTGAGGTCTTCATAGGAGTTGAACTGCTGATCAGCCAGACCATGTTCCATTGAACGGAACAAGTAGTAGTCTGACGGGGTAATATCTGGGGAATACGGCGGGTGGGGTAGGACTTCCCATTTGAAAGTTTCCAAGTATGTTTTCACTGGTTTAGCAACGTGAGGCCTCTACGTCTCGTGGTTTCAAAGTATAAGGACTATTTTATTTCATAAATAAGACTTCAACGATTAAAAACAACCAATTTTTAAGTCGTCATCTCTGGGCTCTCACATTTATTCAAGTCAAAAGTTCGATTAGTGCTGCTTTACGGCCACTTTTCTTGGAATCAAGAATAACCCCATAAGACTTGAAGCAGTGAACGGTCTTGAGAGAAGAAAGCAACCTCATGCCTAATTAGTGCGAATCGAATTCGATACCAAAAATCATAAGCTGGCGTGATTGCTGTGCAATATCTCACTTAGAATTCAAAAAACTTGAAGAAGGATGAAAAGACAGCGAGTTGGAAAAAAAATTTAGTAAAATATTTCAAAAAAAAGACGGTTCATCTGGAAACAAGAAGAAAAGTTGAACCATTATCCAACCATTATACAACATGCTTCCATGCTTGCCATAGTTTACACCCTCAAGGTTACACGGAATCAAACAAATCAATACAAAAATTATAATTTGTTTTAAAATAGAATTATAATTAATTAAAAATAAAGGGAGGAAATTTATGCAGATTTAGTAGTTTTTCTTTATTTTCTTATTTTTTGTTTTTGCAATAAACGTCAACATTTATGATATCATTCATTTGCCTCGCGTATTCGAATTCCAAGTCGCATTTATGTATGTGATTTGAGTTGTTTTTGTTGTTGTTTTTTGCTTCTTTGCCTTCATATGATTTGTATTGCACGAGTACTCGTAGTATATGGTATACCCATATACCCGATCTAGAAAGTGACGACTTGTCGCGGCAAGCTGGCGCCTAAAAAAATAACATGACTACTTGTTGGCGCGTACTTTTGTACGAACATACAACAACAACAACAAAATAAAAGTATATATTCCAAAGATAAACTCAACTACCTGAACAAAATAAATAAATTGAAAGCAACAAAAGAAAACGGAGAAAAAAAATCACTTGATTATCACTTTTAGATAATGTTACTGCTAGTAACTGGTAACTGGTTCGAATAACGAGTGTTTGCATGACACAAAAAACAAAAATAAATTAAATTTTTTTCATTTTTAATGTTCCAAATGTGTGAAAATTAAAGTTGCGAAAAAATAGCCTTAAATTTATCGAGTACGAGTAATACACAGAAGAATTACGCTCGCGCATAGCGGAGGTGTTAGCATGGAATTCGAAAATAGCAAAGCGAATTATATGACGACGACTCACTCGACAACAACTTGACTGACTAGACTAGCAATAAACAGGAGCAACAAAACAACAAAAAATGTTACGCATACGTACTATGAAATTCCAATTAGGCAAACAAACAGCCTTCAATTTGATTTGATGATTAACTTATTGACTGACTAAACTGACAAAGTTAACAACAATACATAGCTAAATAGTGTGGCAAGGGGGGGCTTTGCGACAAAAAAAAAATTGTTTTTTAAGATCTATATTCCCAAAACTTTCTGAAATCAGTGTTGCCATTTTTAATATCCTACACAGAGGGTATATTCACTTTGTCATTCCGTTTGTAACGCATAGAAGGTGGCATGGCAGGCATGGAAAAGTGTATATATTATTGATCAGCGTCACCACCTCAGATGATATAGCTGTGTCCGTCTGTCTGTCTGTCAGTCTGTGTGTCTGTCTGCCTGTGTGTCTATCTGCCTGTGTGTCTTTCTGTCTGTGTAACTGTCTGCCTCTCTGTGTGTCTATCTGCCTATCTGTCTGGCTGTGTGTCTGTCTGCCTGTCTGTGTGTCTGTCTGTCTGTTTGAAAAAATACGCAAGCTAATTCAATGAAATTTGGCGCATAGCTCACACCTCCTTATAAGCTACTAGCATGTAAAAATGGGCACAGTCAGTTGACGGACACGCCCACCGCCCATACTCTGTGTAAAAATACCTCTGCACATTTTGCAAAAAAATTATGCGATTTTGATGAAATTTGGTGATTTGTTGAACATGTGATTGGCCTAGGTTTCAAAACAAGATATTGTGATGAAATTAAGTGCAAGGATACAGATCATAAATATCTGCAATTTTGCTTAAATTGGGCGGAATTGCAAAAGTGAGCGTGAATATTCGTATAACTCACAATTGGCACACACGATTTTCATGAAAAATTTAGGTAATTAATTTTCAATGTATTTTTAACATTTATTTAGAAAGAACTTTCATTGCAGTGTAGGGTATATGAGTTTCGGCTTGGCCGAATGCTAGTCAAACTTTCGAGAAATTACATATTGCAAAAACAAATAACAAACAAACAAAAACAATATAAGATATTTAAGAAACATAGATATATGAGTAGATATATATATATGTAAGTCTATTAAATATCAACATTTCCTGAATACGCCACAGAAGTGTTCAATCACTGCACTTTGACGTATTCAATTGATCATTTGACGCTTCTGTCAAGCCATAAATAAAAAGGATTTTTCAAAAAATCAACACTCATTGAAAAATAGACAAAATTAAGTTTTCAAGCTATGGACTTACCTTGGCCGTCAGTGGTAAACGATTCTGGAATTTGAACACGTAGATCTGATTTGAAATTGCTGCTGCTGGAACTGCTGCTGTGCATACTTGCGGTAGTTGAGTTTCCTCCGTTTTGTGAACTTTCTTCTATAAATAAAAAATAGAAAAGAAAAATAAGAAATGTATTTAAAATATACTGGAGAACATTTGATAGCAGCAATGAAACGCTAATAAATATATTGGGTGATCCAATAAGAGCATCCTACTTTTTTTTCTAAATAAAATACATAAAAATCAATGTATTGATGCAAATCTTTATTTGGATTGATAGTTTGGTTCCTACAACTGAATGCTTAAAAATTATTTCATTCAAATGTTGCCCACGACTAGTTCTTAAATGGTCCAATCTCTGCGTGCAATATTCAACAACTCAATCGAGCATACCGATCGGTATTCCGAGGTGTGTTGGTTTCCAAAACATCAATATTTTCGGGGTTTTCGACATAAGCAAGTGATTTAACATATCTCCAAAGAAAGTAATCCAATGGCGTCAAATCACATGATCTTGGTGGCCAATTAACAGGAACATTTCTTGAGATGATGTTTTCATCGAACGTTTCTCTCAATAAAGCGATTGTTTCTCCAGTTGTATGGCATGTGTCGTTATCCTGTTGAAACCAGAGGTCGCCTCTCATTGATCATTGCTCTGTAGCGAGCACCATTGACCGTAACACGAGCTCCACCTGCATTTTTGAAGAAATGCGGTCCGATGATGCCTCCTGCCCATAAACCTCAACAAACAGTACATTTATCGGGATACATTGGAAGCTGTTGGATTGCTTTTCGTTGTTCATCGGCCCAAATACGGTAATTTTGCTTGTTATCGTAGTCGTTCAACCAGAAAGGAGCTTCGTCACTAAACACAATTTTTCGATAAAATAATGGATCAATTTGAAGTTGTTGTAAGGTCCATAAACCGAAATTAAAACGTAAACCAATATCAGCTGGTTTCAATTTTTGAACGAGCTGTATTTTATAAGCTTCCAGACCAAGATCACGCTTTAAGATGACACAATGATCCATAAGAGATCATTGAAAACCGTGAACAAGGCCTGAGATCGACGACGAATCGATTGTTCACGGCTTTCACGAACACTCTCTGCTACTGCGGAAATATTCTAAAAGTTACGCGCTGTATGCACTCTGGTTGAATGATGAATGTCCAGTAGTGTAAAATTGGTTCGAAATTTGGTGATGGTGTTACGAACAGTGTGCTCATTTGGACGCTCATAACGACGCAAATGATGTTGAAGAACTCTATAACATTCTCTAACTGATGACTAATTTTGATTATTTCAGGAGCAAGTCTACTCATGACTGAGTCGTATTGAATACTGAATACAGACGTCTTATGAACAAGCCATTTGGATGATGAAGGGATGCGTGGCAACAGGAAATAGTTGTAGGCGTAACTTACAATTGGCGCACAATTATTTGATAAGCGTATCTCGAACAAGTGGCTGGCGCCAGCGCAAACACGAGATCGAATAGTTGGCAAACTGTTGAATGCCAATTAAACATTTAAGTTTGTGCAGTTATAGGAAAAAGGGTGAACAAGTTTAAAAAAAAAAATACTCGCATCCAGTAGCGTAGCAAGCCCTTAAGAGCTCAGGATAACAAAGCCTGTGTGGGCTGCATATGCTATACATACGAAGGTTTTTTTTGACCAAAAATCTTGCGCTTCTATTTCAGGCTTATTATTAATATTTTTTCATCATAACGTACTAAGTATATATACGTTATTATTTTAGAAATTTTTTCATTCTCTTATGTTTTCAATATTTTACTTCGACGATGGTGGTTCCAATGAATATTTACATTTTCTAAAATTTTCGTTTAATTTATTGGAATTTAAAGTGCAAAGTTAAGTAGCCAGATTGTAAATAAAAAATTTTAAGAATTAGGTCACATTTTTCGCACTTCTTCCCCAAAAAAAAAAAAAGTTAATTTATTTTATATGCAAAATTATTAACGAATTTTAGTTCTATTTTGTTTTGTGAATTTCCACACTTTTTTTCTGCAAATGTTTGGCATAACGATCTGCTGCCGTGCCGTGACTTGATTTCGAAAAAAAAACACAAAAAAAAGTTTAAAAATTAATATAAATACAACAACACCAATGGCAACAATAACAACGAACACATTATATTAAACAAACAAAATCATACAGAGAAACGGCAGACCGAGAAGCAACAGAGGCAGAAGAAGAAAAAACCTAACTGAGATCCATTTATTTAATTCGCCAAGAATTCTGGCGCCGACATTTAAGTAAAGCAAACAGCTGCCGACGAAGCTGACGTTGCCGCCACCGCCACCGCTGCCACGGTGATAATTTTTATTGATTTGTTGTTGTTGCGCCTTTTGCCGTATTTTACACCCCACACACCCAACACTGGAGAGTGCAGTGTGTGGAAGAACGAGGGGAGTGCGAAATCTTGAAGGTGTCTTCAGGTAGCTGCTTGGGTGCACCGCCCAGCAGGCGGCATGCGAGACAGTTTGATATACAAACTGACGGTCTGACGCACTTCTTAATGAGCGACCGGACAAACAAAGCAATCGGTTGTGCTTCTTCTTTTCCCAGGTGTTAATTTGATATTTTGATTCAACATTTTTCACACATAATTTGCGCAAATTTTCTGTATTTTTATTTCGTTTTTTGATTTACAGTACCACAATTTTGTTTAAATTAAATAAAGTTTTATTTATTTTGAGTATTTTACGCTTTAATTTTGCAAAACTTTAAAAGTTTCCTTACGATACCTGTCACGTGCGTAAATTTTGTGCCTGATGTATGAAAAATCATAGGACTCCAGTAAAATCTAGTGATTACAAGACATGTCAACGATCTGCTTCGAAAAGAAATAAACCTCTTTGCTGGTATCATTTCACGTTTCAGGAAAGGGCGACAAAATGTGTAGCTCCTTGCAATTTTGCTCGTCAATCTAACACATCGGAAAACTAGGTATAGCATCCATCCGTGGTGAAATGGACAGCTATATATATTTAGTTAACCTTCCAAAGATAGTTGAGCATCGGAGCCTATTTTAGTTTCGGCGAATTTGCTGAGGTCACTAAAGAAAGGTTTCCGAGACAACTAAGTCTGGCTCTGGCTAAGGTTGGACAGCTGCAAAAGAAAATGCTCGAGTTATTCACTCTCTTTTGCATTCAAACAGCTGCGGCATGAAGAATTGAATGGAATTCCTAATCTTTCAGCATGCTTGCAAATTGCTTACCATCTAGTAATGTCAAACTATCACCTGGTTAATAAGTAGTTTTCAATTTATTATAGCAAGGACATCAATTACTTTGGAGCATTTTTATCAATTATAAAAATTTCAAGTTTTAAGCAAATTAATTTTTCTATGAACAAAGTTAATTTTCTGGACTTTTCACATTTGCTGTTATTTTTGGACACCATTTGAAACACCGTGCTTACTGATGTATTCTTTGTAGGTAATCGAAGTCTTTTGCTTATCTCTGATTTTTAGTGGTATTTCAATAGAAGGCAAGATTTTTTTTACTCACAATTTCTGATTGTTGCTGTAGACCATAAATTTTAATAAAAAAAAAAACTCGAAATTTATAATTGTGAAACTTTCAAGAAGATTTTTTGTGTTAAAGGCTTAAGCAGAAGATTAGCAACTTACCTTCGTTTTTCAGTCTCTCCATTACTAAAGGCTTGTAAGGTGGTGGTGCAGTTTCTGAAATAAAAGAGAGAGAAAATAAATAACTTCTATATATTATATTCAAGAATTTAGAAACATAATGCATTTTGAAATGTAAACTCAACTTCAAAAGCGCATAATTAAAACTGAACTCTTTCACCTCGAAAAGACAAAATATATCAGACAGATTGACTTGCAGCTACAACTTTTCTAAAGTTCAAAAACTACTAAGCTGATCTCAGCAAAGTTCTATGCTTTGTTTCGATATTTCCAAAGGTATAACAAGTAGTGGCATAAAAATAATGGGTTTATTTTATAAATATCGGATGATTATCTTATTTCTATACCGATTACTAGACACTCCGAAACAAAACTCATCGTAACGTATTAATCGAATTTTCACAAACTTTCAATTCGGTTCAGTTTCAGCATATGAATAGAAATAGAACATCATTTGCCGCACTTTAACATCTGCCTTGTTTTTTTTTTTTTTGGGAATTGGTTTTTCGTTGACCAAAACTCTAGCACTCCATATAAGCTAAATAAGCAATAACAACACTACAAAATATAATACAATAAGTTTGTGCGCCTCTTTTAATCTTGGCCTAAAGCATTATTTGAAGATATCAAGATTTCATTCAGCTTCGTAGTTCATTCATAACCAGAGCGTTTAAGTTGGTAATAAAACTACGCGTGTTTCCGCACAGCTCGCATAAAATGATCACATAACGACGACGACTAGACTACAGCTGACAAGATGATGTTTGTTATGGCGGTTTTGCAATGAAAAAGGTGTATCTCATAAATACTCGCAAGCTCATAAATTTAAAAATGATCTTCAATCAGCCTTTCATCAGGAGCTGATGACAAAATTGTGAGTTGCAATCGTTAAAGAAGAGTGATCAAAAATAGAACACAATTAAGATCATTAGTATTTTTTTTTCTTCACCAAAGAGCAGAGGTTCAAAGAGCAAGGGAAAAAATACCAAATTAATGTTCGTATTTGGAACTTGTTGTATTTCATTTGTCTTTTTCATTCGATATCTTCGCATCTTAAATCGCGATCTTCACTAAAGACACACAGTACATAAAATTTAAATTAATGTTGACTTTTTTTTATGGGTTTTGCACGATAAAGGTGTGCCCGCATTTAAGCTTTTATGATTGCCATATTTTAATAAATCTAATGGATACCCGATTAATATGGCAAATTTTATTACCCAAATGGTACACATGATGATGATAATAACGATTGTGGAGATAATACGGCTCTCATGATGATGATAATGATGCTTAGTGTCAATGATGATGGCACTGATTGTGAGTGCCGTTGGGGAAATAATAATGAAATCAAATATGTTCAATAAAACGGAAATGAAAAGATTTTTTTTTTAATTCAATTTTATGGGAAAACTTGATACATATATGGATATACATAAAACATAATTACAGTCAACAACCTCAAATATACTCGTATGCGTATCTGGTTAATAAAAGTTACATATGGGTTTTCGAATTGAGGTCAAGTTAGTCTTCAAGTTACTTTCCATGTATCATCATCGTCTCGGAACACATGATACATCAGGATTCCGTTGAACATTTCAAAAGTAGAACTTTTGAGGGCAGAGTTTGCTACGAGTACCATCTGACGTCATAAATAGAAATCAGTTGAACAACTTTCTGTAATGTGAGATAACTTAAAATATAGCTCCGAAAAAAGATGAGACTATGTCATATGCACAGATATCATTGAGATCTACTTCTCGCTATTTTTGGATGTTATCAAAATTTTTTTTGTGTGACGCTGTGATTAGATTGAACTTGTTTTCAAATATCAAATCATAAGGTCAAAATCAACAGAGATATACTCGTCATTACATATGTAAATTATAATGCGAGGAATCAAAGAGCTGACCAATAAGTTTTCTAGCAACGAAATAAAACATGAATGAATGAACTTTAACGCCCTATTTAGAACTGCCTATGAATAATAAGAACATAATTGTAGACTAGAGCCATTTTTAAGCACGGGCCTATGGGCCAACATGGGAACAGAGGACCTTTTGTTTTTTACTCATCAATAAAATTTTTTTGGTCATAACATTTTTTTTAAGGGGTTCCATTCTTTTTTTTGTACCCAAGCCCCACAAAGTCCAAAGACGGCCGTATTCTGGACAATGGAGAATGTTATGTTGAGCCAGCTGATCAAAACATCTTTATTATTTGACGACCGTTTGAGTGTTAGGCAGCTTAAAGAATTGGCTTTGATAAATCAATCTATATATAAAGCTCATTGTTAGCATAGTCTGGTTTGTATAAAATGGGCGATGCCATGCCACCATGTACAAAAAAATAAAATTCTTCATATTTCATCAACAAATTGGCACAGATGAATGAGACTTGGTACATATGTATAATACATAAATAAAAGGTACGACCAATAGTAGGTTTAAATGAAAAAAAAAGGATGGTGCCACGCCTTTCTTGTGAAAAGATCATGATTTTTAATATCTCAACAACTAAGTATTTGACGCATATAAATGAGGAACATACATATGTATATAAGAGACAAAGACTATAACCGAATTAAACTATTCGCTCCACCTACCGGTGAGGGCAGAACAGCGTCTGCAAGGCCTGCTAGCATGAAACACAATAGACGTCCAATATAGCGTATAACGATATCACTAATTTTCATTTTAACGAACAGTTTTTCAAATTGGAATTTTTTCATTGATGTCTCTAAATTAGGAACACTAAAAGTGTTCATTATTCCAAATAACGAATGCTGTTTAATTCAACAGTAACTGTTGAACTGGAATAACTTTTAAAAAACTCTTCGATATGACGAATTTTGCGATATTACGACTGACATTAATTAGTACGTTATATTGGACGTCTACTGTAAAAGGCATTCAAATGTTTCATAAGCTCGAACTTATAAAATCTATGAAAATTAATTTCCAAGAAAAAAGTTCACAAAAAGAAAAATTGGGAAAAATGACAACAAATAAAGATCTTCAAAGAATATCGAACAAAAATATTTTTTATACCCTGGTCTTATGTGATTATGATATTCAGTTTTTCGAGATTTTTTTTAAAATTTGCTTGTGTTATAGTGTACAAGCCAACATCAAATCACAACTTAACGATAGCATTTTTCTGACCTCTTCAAACGCCAACACAGAAAACCTTCAGGCTACTGTCCATCTACGTATTCGTCTGTGTGAGACCTCTTACCTTAAAGTTGAAAGCGTCAAAAAACTTTTTTAAAAAAATAAATTCTTTAAAAAGTTTTTGGAAAATAAATTTCTATGTAAACTTTTAAAACTTCGATTTGACCAAAAATCACAGTTCTGCGCAGCAAAAGAGCGAAGCCCCTTGAAGGCCCATTGCATCATCCCTTCGATGTCAACATTTTAGGCGTTAGGTCTTTAGACTTCTGTAGAAATTGTGGAGATGTGGAAGAGGAAAAAAGCATTAAACATTTGCTCTGCTCCTGCCCCGCACTTGCTAGAGAACGCCACAAAACACTTGGTTCGGTTTTATTTGATTAATGGGATGCCCTTAGACAAGCTAATAAAGGTCAGCTATTTAGTTTTATTACGAAATCTGATTGGTTCAACGAGAGGGTATAGTCAGATACCCTGTGGTATTACAATGGATCACATTTTGTCCAAGTGAGTCGATCTCGTAACTGACTGCTACTCCTTCCTAACCTAACCTAACCTTCATGCACCTGAAACTACTTCCTAGCAATGAGTCAAATGTTTTCATCAAATTTCATCCCTGGACTAACTGCTCCAACTAAATACCTTTGATCAGAAACTAAGATCAAGCCAAGCTCCGCTATTCAAACAATCTTAGTTCAAGCTCAGAAGCGAAATTCCTTGTAAGTCTGGCGGATGGTCTTTCAAGAAAAATCTCTTTAAAATAAGCTTGAGGTTAAACACTTCGTTTAAGCTCGAACTGCTAACCCTCTAATAAAAAGATCAAGTATTTGAAAATCTGATAGTACATGATAACTGATAGCTGGCGCATGTAACTGCCGCCTTTATCAAAAAACGCCTGTAAAGGTTTCATAGGAAAGATCACAAGATTTTAATTTTCTTATTTTATTGCACAATATTTTATTCTTAACTCAAAATGAGTTAAATGTTCATAAATGTTTTTTACATTTAAGTCATGGAATCTTTAAAAAACTATCAGTACCTATAGCAAAACGGTAGTTATGTTTTATCAGCAATTAAATCTTTAACTCATTTTGAATTTGTTTCCGTAAGAAATTACTACATATTATATAATGATACAATTAGTAAGCTTTATTTCTATATATATATGTGGATATGTATGTAACATTTCTGTTACTATTTGTCTTCACCTCTTGAAAAATAGTAAGAAACAAAAAAACATATAGCCAGCAATACACAAGTGTTCAATTTCTAGTAACGCGGTGCCAGATTTAGATGAGATCATACTTCATCGAAACATTTCAGAGGCAGCTAACAACAAAGTATAAATAAATGCAAAAAAAAGCAGAAAAAAAATCGTATATATTACTCTACGACGCCACAATATCTTTGTGTATTTTGATATAGCGAATAGTGGACAGGTCGGAACATTTCAAGCAACATATCTTTTTAGATGTGATGTTTCGGCATGGTGACAGAGAACAAGTTAAACTTGATTTTATTTTTCGGTGGATTGTAGTTTTTAATTTTTTGTTCGTAATAAAAAAAAAAAATTAATTTTAAATGACAACGAGTTATGATTATATTTAATGCATGCAACTTTAGAAAACACTCAATTGAAAATTACACAATACAACAAAATATTACAGTTACAAGTTGTTTGTCAAAGCTGATCTTTAATAATGTATACTTCCGAGGGAGGGAAGTATACAGTGATTAAAGTTATACTTTTGTAATAACAAGGCCTTCTGTTATATGATTCTTTTTTTTCGGGCTAGAGCAAAGGAAGTAACAGTGCCTGCAAAGTTGTTTTACTGTCTTGAGTGTTTTATAAGTGCCATTGACATATTTGTAACGATTTCATACGGCAGTTTTATTTAAACATCCATATATAAATATAAGCTATTGGTCAGTCGAGTTTTTGTGCACAAAAGCAAAAAATCAAATCAAAACACCAAGCAGAAGAGGTGTAATAAAATGTTCTACAAGCACTCATAGCTTATTGCATTCGGAAGTTTATATGGTGATCGTTTCAAGCGCACTCATGCAGACCTCTAATATAAACGTTATATGCCAAAAGACAGCAGCTGAACTTCAAGTGTCGCTATTTGATAAATAAGAAAATAGCACCAATATTCAGACTTCACTCACCATTCATTACTATTTGTGCTTCATTTTGGCAATAATTAAACTGTGTGCAAAAATGAAACATAAATGCTGGAAAAACATTGACTGATTTCAACTCAGGGTCGAATCTGCCATAAGATTTTGTCGTACTCGAAATTTTCTAAATTGAATTTGTATGCCGAAATCAACGACTGTAAAGAGCTAAACTACACATATCATGGAAAATTTGCTAAAAGGACAATCCTTTGCAACAACAACTAGGGCGGTCATTTGCCAGATATCGTCTTCTAAGTATTATTAACCGCAGAGCATGTACTTAAGCTTAAATTAAAAAAAGCAATTCTTTTTCAGGAAAATATTAATTTTTTTATTAATTCAAAATGAAATCTCAAATTTGAACATCCTAAAATTATCTGAAGCTAAGGTGTGTGAACATTTTCGTTTAAAATTGTGAATAATCATAAGCAATAAATAAAGCAATTATTTTTAAATCATTAAAAAGTGTGTTTTTGGTTGCAATATAATCAGTACCATAGCAAAGTGGGGTAGGGTGGGGGTCGAAAAAATAGTCCTCGTTCTATTAAATTGAAATTCGCTTCTTTTAACTAAAAGAAATTTTTTGTTGGAAAGCATTTCGGCAGCGGGCGGCATATTAGTTCTTCTTTGGCGTCAAGCATATCTGAGAAAAAACGGCATTCCACACTCTTACACAAATTAATAATAGAGTTTAGCTACTACAGCTATCATACCTCTTAGCTATTTAGCTTAAAGCTTTAAATCAAATTAAAAGCTTATTAAATTTGGAATTCAGAAAATTGTGCTTAGAGCTTAGCCAAACATTTCGTACTAAATGTCTAATAAAGTAAGACTGTGCTCTCGGGAACATGCTTGGAAACCACTGTTCTCTCTGCCCACACAAAGGATTTGAAGAAATAATTAAAGTTTTTTTTGCTATAACTAACCCATAAAAATTATGTACATACTCAAATATTATAAACTAATAGCAAAAAAAAGTTTGGTATTTAAAAAAAAAAAACTTGACTTCTGTTTATTTTCCCTCAATCTCTAAATTGTAGGTATTTCTTTCTTTCTTCTTTCATTTTTTTAATACTTCACCTTTTTCGTAGAATTCATACGAAAAAATCTGTGTTGTATTTATTGTTGTTGTTATTGTTGTTGTTGTTGTTGTTGTTGTTGTTGTTGTTGTGTTGTGTTCTGTTGCTCATAAAACCGATGCTTAATTCAACCATTAAAGTCGATAATGTTCGGCATGTTCTTGACGACAAAGACTGGCGAAGACACAAGATCTGATTTTGAACGCGATCCCGTCAGTGTTCGTTCCATAGCATAGTGGGCTCTCGTTTAATGCAGGCTACGTTAAAAAGTTGTTCGAGCTGCTGTAGTTGTTGTTTTTTTGCTGTACCGATCGATGGTTTTGTTGTTGCCGTTGATATTCTTATTTTCTGTTGTTGTTGTTGTTGTTGTTGAATGGTGTATCTTAAAGTGAACTAATTCCAGGAACTGCAGCATGTGGTTGGAGCAAATATTATCGTTGCGGTTAAATGGGTTCGGCGCCATAGTAACAAACAAAAAGAAAAAAACACAAAACACAAAAGTTAACAACAACAACTGAAATTGTCTGCATTTTTGTGGGGCTACGTACTGTTGTTGTTGTTGTTGTTTCCCCTTCATTTGTTGTAAGTCAATTAATTCTTTGCAAGTCAGTTAACATTCGATAAAAAAACACATAGACATCTTAAGACAATACAACGTTGTAGGTCCTTTCTTCAAGAGCAAAAATCAAATAAAGCATTATTTCTTTGAAGATTGACCTTCGTACGGCATTAGTTCCTTCATCTGACTCAAAACTAAGTAGTGAAGGTCAAAATTAGTCTTGCATATTTTGAAAAATTAAGACACTGTTATGGTTGAAAGACGAATATCGTGAGGCCATGTTTGCTATTTGAAGTTCACTGTACTACCCCGGCACAGTCTTCAAACTATAAGTAGGTATAATGACATTATCTTTGGAGTAGTACAATGAGTTTTGCATAATAGCCCTTGCACCCCATGCAGGTTCATTAGGTGAACTTACGAGTGAGATATCTTAGTTTGCTAGACCCACATTGCCTGATATTACTGATATCTTGGCATATATTTTTTCTCACGAATTAGTTAGATTTCAATCATTTTCTTGACTCTCGTGGTTGAACTCAATATTTCCGTAATCGAATTTAGTGAAGTTAGCTCTTATCTTCCAAGGTAGGCAATGTAGGTATAGCCCCCGATAACAACGTCAAAGTATATTAGACGTTAGATATGTAAATGTTGGTCTGTTACAGAATTCATTACTAAATTATTTCAGGGAACACTATAATATTTCATGTAAATACTACCCAAGCGCTATCTACAAGAAGCTACAGTATATTGAATTTTCGAGCTAACTATGTTCAAGAACGCATTATTGATGTACAAATTTTCAATTGCAGATCGTGCTTCATATACTTTGATGCTGTGGTTTTGGAAAATTGTTGCAAGCCACTCAATTACATAATTGGAAGATGAAGCAATGGGAAACCATTAGTTAAATTCCAAAGACTCTTTTAATAAGGTGGTTATGATGCCATTAGCTACGCGAAGTAAGATAGTCGAGAGAAAACATCGAAGGTACGACTGGCTAAGTTTAAAAGAAGCAGTGATATGAAGGTAGTAACTATTAAGAGTTAGCAGCTCTACTATTTAAAAGCACTCTTTTGTTTATGAAACCAGACAATGATTTCCTATGTAAAGTGTTGTGCAAATCAATAGCAACAAAATCAAAGCCCTGCTAAAAAATTGTGTATTTCTTTGAATATTCAGGGCAATAATTACAATAATTGTACTTTTACCGATAATTTTTGCAACTTCTGTTCTATTTTTACATTTTCATGTTTTGTTGCTTTTGTTTTGCACACAGACAAATTGAATGTATTAATTAATGTTAAATTTTTTAAAATATAGGCAAAACCTAATTTGAGTATAATTTAATTTTTATATTATATGACTAATGAATATAGATTTTGATTCCTACAAAATTTTTTGTGTGCTTTTAATATTAAAAGAGAAACACGATTTTTTATCAGCGCAATGATTTTGTTGCTATTGTTTTGCACAGCACTGTATATATAGAATTACTTAATACTTTACGCTCTCAGAACTCATCAAACTCAAAAATTCAAACCACATACTCCGGCTGTTCCGAAAGAAATATGGATCAGCTAGAACGTCTATCACATAGATATATACATTATACTGTTTCTCATTTTAAAGAATATTTTTAGCTTTAAAAAATTATATTGATTTAGTTAATATACAAAATATACTCACACCTTATTTTGAACATTTGAAATTTCATTTTATTTTTTCTTTACAGACCCACACAAGACGAAATGTGACAAAATGTACTAACTACGGGTATATGCCTTCAACTGCAAAACGAATAACACGTTGCTCCTGTACCGTGTAATGAATACAAAAAGTTGCCAACTTTTTTCTTGACTTTTGCCTTAGGAAACATGTTAAAACAATCAAGTGCCCGTGGTGTTGTTGTTGAAAACGCACACTCCATATACATCGAAATACTATGGCTTTGCCATAATAACATTTTGTACTCTACACCATAGCACTGTGTATGATCAGTTTCTTGAATGTTGCCTCAAAAGTGAACAAAAAAATAAAGAAAAAACAGAACTTAATTGTTGAAGGATCCTTAAGCGCCGAAAGCATAGAAAGGGCGTCCACTAGCCGTCTGTAGCGCAGTAAGAAACCGCACAGCACTTATCGTGTATGCAGTTTTTTTTTAATTTTTCGAACAGGACATGATCATGCCCCAATGATCGTGCTCTTGTCTTGCCTTTAATTTAGTTTAGTGCAGGTTTAATGCCATCGCAAAGTATTTTATTTTTTTATGGTGTTAGAGAGGAACCTGCTCACCAAAAAAAAAAATCAACACTAAAAAAATCAGGCATATTAACTGCAACGATGCACCAATGATCCGTCATGTTAATACGGTAGAACGGTTGTATTGCTGATTCGTTGTTTGCTTTTGTTAATTAATTATTCTACGTATAATGCACAAGAAGATTGAAAAACAAAACAGAAAAAATGTAGTTTTTCATAGAAATTAAATTATTACTGGGCTAACATTTTAGCTGTACGATTGTTGAATTCATTTCTGTTTTTACACGGTATTATATGATATAGCAATAGGATAGTGCATTCACACAAGATTTCTATAGATAAGATACGTATACTTTCTCTCCTTTCGGCTTTTGATGCTCACCATACTGCTCGTACTAATGTATGTTCTTGTTTGTATTTGATGATACGCAAATCGTCTTCTACACATGCAAAGTACGAGTAAGTTTGAATATGAGTAATAAAAGTAGGGAGAGCAAATGAGTAGTACAGCAAATGAGTAGTACAGCAAATGAGTGCGACTAGTACTAGTAAAGAAATGAAATTAATCAATATAAGTAATAGTCGTTAAAAAGAAGACGGATATGAGCAATAAGTATAGTACCAAAGAGTCGCATCAATATAAGTATTACCAATTATGAGTAAAAAATTAATGAGTATAACTAGTTCTGATTGATTACACGAATACTTCATGCAGCACATGAGTTAAAACAAATGCAGCTGATAGGTTAGGTAGGAGTGGCAGTCAGCTACGAAGAACCGACTCACTTAGACAAAATGTGATCCATTGTGATATCACAGGGTGTCTGACTATATCCTATCGTTGAACCAACCAGATTTCGTAATGAAATTAAATAGCCGACCAATACTACCATGTCTAAGGTCATCCAGATCATCAAATAAAAACCGACCCAAGTGCTTTGTGGCGTTTTCTAGCAAGTGCGGGACAGGAGCAGAGAGTTTAATATTTTCCTCTTCCTCTACATCTCTACAGCTTCTATAGAAGTCAAAGGACCTTACACCTAATCTCTCCGCATATCTGCCGATGAGGCAGTGGTCAGTTATGACTGCAACAACTGACGAGACACTATGTCTATTGTGAGAAATTAGTTCTGACGAACGCTTAGCATCCCATTTCGCCCAGATATGCCTAGTTATATTACAAGTTGACCCTTGAGTCCATCTTTTGTTAGCAGTTTTTACTATTTCTTCATTAAGCAGTAACTTGCAGGTAGCATGTGCCATGTCAACACCTTGCTTGTCCTGAGGACTTTGTGCAGTAGTTCCCTGCCTAGCAAGTTCATCCCCTTTGCAATTGTCGTCAATGTTCCTATGCCCAGGCACCCAGTTGAGGTGAATATTAAAATGTTGAGCCATCTCCTTTGGAGACGAGCGAGCGAAAGGCAGCTCATGCTCTTTCAAGCTGTAGCAAAGCATATATCATGACGAGAACATTACAAAGCATTTTTTTGATTTTTTTGTACTACTTATTAATTTATTCTCCTTATTAGCACAACTCGTATTAATTTTTTTCCTTGTAAGTACTACTCATATTGATTTTCTTTTTTTACTAGTTAGTAACATTTAAAGTGAATCTAACTTGTAAAATTTCATATATATTTTCATGTATATAGCTTTCGTGTGTACAAAAGCATACCAGGTATTACTCAAGAGTAGTGATTGCTACAAAATACTGCTCGGAGTCCGGTACTGTAATAAAAGGTTTTTTGTTTCGCTTTCAACAATAATTACTTGAAACGCTTCCTTACTTTCACGTGGATCAAAATATGCGCTCGTGCATATTCGAAACCACATCTGGGCGATTGAAAATGTCTTACTTATGAAGGAGTAGTGATATAGTAAGCGTTTGACATTTAACGAGTATCTTGAATGTTGAAATGAATGTATGTGTTCGTGTATAGGTATATTCGCATAAAGTAAAAGCTAATGAGTGATTAGCGCCATCAGTCAACAACATTGTTTCATCATCTATTTAATCTACTGGTACCGGTACTACTCGTATCTAGTTAAACATGACGGTACCTTAATATCAATATGTTTTAATCTAAGACAATTTTCAATTGCACAAACATACACTGATACCGGCGAACAAACGTTCTTTGCTACGGTCGAGACGGTGTATGCACATTAGGGTGGTTCACAATACAAACGCAGCAGAAAATAAATTTTACGACACAAAAAATTAAAATAAATGTCTGTATTTAAGTAAATCGGTTTTACTTTCATTGCCTATAAATTATTAATATCCAAATAAATAAGAGATTTTTGTATAGGAAGTGATATCATTTGCCCTTGGTAGCAATTTGAAGAAGTCGAAAGATGGTTTCTAATAATAAACTCGAAAATTATGCCTACACCCTAATGTGCATTTGTATAAGCTACAAACGATAATGCGGCGGCAGCCGTTGAAATCAGAGTTTCAGCAATCACGAATTGGAAAACAACCATCATTAGGAACTGAAGTTAGCTTGAGGTAAAAAATTATTTTTTTTTTTCCTTGATAGCAATAACGTTGCCAAGTTTACTTTTAGATGCGTTTCTTTACAAGATACTGTACGGCTAAAAATATCTGTTGCCTTTTATAGAGTTGCCAAATAGTTGAATTGTGTTTGCACTTCGTCGTTTGTTACGTCACTTAATAACATATTATTCCAGAAGATAAATGAAAAAGTTTTTGAAAAAGGTTTCGCACTTCATTTCTCAGATACCTGGTCTTCGCGAAAACGAAAGTCTTTAAAGAAGTGATGTATCATGCGGGTTCGTTCCCACATTTAATCTATTTCCTCCTTCCCACACTTCCTTCCTATCCTACTCTATTTAAATATGTTTAGTCTTGAAATAATCTTTTTACTTTAAATTTCATCATGTGGTGTAGAAAGGTTCTGTTTGTGAAGGGTGTCTTTCTAGTGCCTACTAAGAAAATGTACCTAATTTGAAAGGTCTTCCTCAGAGCTTCAACTTTTGTCACAAATTGCAAATAAGATGACCACAGAGCAAAACATGATTTGTGTTTCTTATTAGAACTTTAGCTTACTAATGAAGAATATCTTTCGAATGAGGTATATATTGTTGATCGAAAAGTAAGGATGTTTCAAGAACTCCGAAATAGATCCTGGTCAAGAAACGTTATGTGACTTTCTTCTAAGACTTTGATATTTTTTACTATAAAAAGAATTAAAAAACCCAATCTTTTCGACCTTTACTTATCGATTGATGGATCTTGAAAATTTTGAGACTTCGCCTTATATACTATATATTTATTTCTATACATATTCCTAGAGAAATAATGCAATTCTTAATCAAGTTAATTAGTTGCGCATACTCATTTGCACAACTTTAAAGTCTGAATGACATGGCAACCCTAACTGCTGCCAATGTCACAGTCAGTGGCTGTTCTCAGTTGCGGACTCGAGGCCGCATTCCCTATGGATTTAACATGATGGTTAGGAGACTAGTATGGGGCTATGTCTTTTTATTTTTTGTTTTTTTTCATTCAACTTCATATTGCCATTAATTTTGTTGTTGTTGTTGTTCCTGTTTTTGTTATTATTAGTGCGAGTATGGTGTTCTTTTGCTGTGTTGAGAGTTCTGAGTTTTTATTTTTCTTCGATTTTTATGGCATCATCTTCGTGATGTCGTTATGTTTGCGCTTTAGGGTTGGAATGCGTTTATTTAACAAGCGCGGTATGCGCTGTAAGCGAAATATTTAAGACATTATTATAGATGATGGTTGGTTTCAGCGCCAAGTTCAGCTCCCAGAAGTAGAAGCAATAAGTATCTGACCAGAGTGACTACAAGCATAAGCATGCTCTCATTAAGCTCTGACAAAAGTTTTGCCTTACTGGTATCTCAATCTGGTTGTGCCCTAAAGATGACCACGTTAGGTTCCATTATTAAGAATGACTGTCTGGCGCTGGTCTGTTGCGAAAAGGCGTAATACATTTGAACAGATATTTGTTTTTGTTAATGGACCGTTCGTTGATTATTTTGATAATACATCTGAGAAAGCTTCATTCCGTCAGTAATTAGCGCATTATATAATACATATGCAGACACAATGATTCATAAGATTTGTGGAAATCATCGACTGAAGCTAAGGCATATGTAGCCATGTTCAACAAAGTTCAAAGGTTAGCAATAATACAAGCAGACCTAGAGATTGTTTTTCAGCTCACGCCATTGGAGCTGCATATCCATAGCATTACAGTAAAAGCGGCTGCGAGAAACCCAACTGTGGAAACTAGAGACTGTAGACTTTACAACATATTTCTATTTTAGCAGAATAAAGTATTGACTACTTCTGACTATATTACCACAACGCATGATTTTGGAAGCATTTCCATCACTTACATACCTGAAAGTATTCATTGGGTGGTGTTTGGTTTAGCTGTGGATGAAATGCCAATTTACACCGATGGGTGGAAAATGGAAGCTGAAACAGGGTATTTCCTTGGAAGCTCTAAGTATTTAAGAATCACATAGACTCTTGATCATTATAATGTTTTTCAAGTCGAAATCTTCATGTATCTTCCTCCAACAAGCTTAATTTCCCATATCGACATTTAAGTAGCGATCAAGCCCTGGGAATCTAAACTGGACAGTTCTCAGTGTGTTGCTGAGTTTAAGAAGTCATTGAATTTTATTCAACACCATTCCATTCGGCTATGTTTGGTTTCCGGACATCCAAACATCGAAGAGAATGAATGGCTGAGCAATGAACTCATAGCTCTCAAATTATTAACTAATTCCACTGAGAAAAAAAGCGGATTATAATTGGAATTGCATCACAAGCTGTGCTACATCTCGAACATTATGCTCTGTGCGTAACCCTAAAAGTCTTTTAAAACCAAGCTATCCATTTGTTAATGGGAATCCTAATGAGCCACATTATCATGGGCGTCATGGCGAAGATATTTCAGATTTCCCACAATGACTTCTCTATAGTTGAAGAAGAGACATAAGCAGTGAGGTATCCTTACAAGAATATGCACAGCTTCCAGAACGTCAACTCCGATGCTTTGGAGCATGGGTTTTTTAACAACCTGAAGGATATAGCAAATGCGGACCTCACTGTTATGTTATAGAAGTTATCCCACTCTTAGGTTCTTTCAGGTACTCAGCGTACTAAAAAAGGTATAACCATAGACCAATAACTTTTGAGTGTATTTAATGTTAACAGCAAGCACCCATATTAACTTAACCTAAAGAAATATTTCCACAGACGTAAATTGCACGAGAATGCAACAGGAAAACATAGCGAGTTCAGGATCAGCATAAGCAAAAGAATTTGGACGGATACTGAAAGCTTACTAGGAAATGAACTTTCTTTGCATGTGATGGGGGATTTCTATAGCTTGTGGGATTGTTCACATACATTTTTCTTGACGTGGGTGCCACAGGACTTAAGCAGATTTCCCTTTAAAACGTGAAGACTACAAAAACTGCTTGCATGGCAGATAGCTGTTATATAATATCGGGGCAGCTAACTTTTTGCGTAATAATCAATATGTTCAATTGTTAATATTCTC
This sequence comes from Meiosimyza decipiens, assembly GCA_963680825.1. Classification (NCBI taxonomy): domain Eukaryota; kingdom Metazoa; phylum Arthropoda; class Insecta; order Diptera; family Lauxaniidae; genus Meiosimyza; species Meiosimyza decipiens. The sequence goes on along the minus strand of OY804259.1, from coordinate 82,057,013 downwards.
GCGAAAATTGACCCAACTGGTTAAGAAATGTCACAATATTTACAAAACTGTTTTGGATTTTTAAAATCTGATCTGACACTCACGTGTCACGAACTTTCTGCTCATGAGTCTAAGTAAAGGGTCAGGCTTTGATCAGAGCCTCTAGTTAATTTCAAATTTTACAACATAATTTAAAATTGTTTACGTTCATCGCCATCATGCGTCATTGTAGATAAGCGCGCTTCTACACAAAGTACAAAGCGAAGGCTAAAAGGTACAAATTTCTGAGGCAGCAGTGATATATCAAATGCCGCCGAAATGATGAGTGCTCCTTTGATGTGTGCGCATATTTAACATATGCTGATTGTTGTATAAAGAAAACAACAAAATCAGCTAATTAAAATGTTTTTTTTTTCATTTTTTATTCAGAGAAAGCAATGATATCAAAAACCGCAAAAATAAATAACAGGAAATCGTAGCAGATTGGCCGAAAAATTCTACGCTGTTTTGCCCCAGTCAGTCAGAAAGAATGAGGTACGACTCACAGCATGGTAATTTAAGAACCTTGTGCTTGCGGCACAGGGGAAAAAAATAAACGAAACGAAACGAAATGTAACGACACAATACAAAATATCTGGCTAAAAGCAACGGACACACAAAAAAAAACTTCCAGTCAAGCAACTGACCAGATAAGGACAATTTGTCCACAAACTACAATGCATCAATCTATTCAAAATGAGCTACAGACAAACAGATGGATGGGCAGGCAAAAGAGCAAACGAATAAAAATATACGTCCGAACAGGAGCGACGAAGAGAGACAGAGCGATCATTTTATGACGCCACAACACGCAGCGTTCAGACAGACCCCTGCCGCAGAGCTGAAACTCTTGATTGCTGACCATTAAAAAAGATGGGCTTTGTTCTTGGTAGAGATCGATTAAGTTTCTTGTGAGCATAGTATTTTTGTTTGGTTATGCGTTTTTCAATACACCCTACATAATGCAAAATGAAATATTTTTATATGAATTAGAAAACATAAAGTTTTTGCGCAATAAAATTTATGAGTTTATACTAAAATGGAAATCCAAAAGGATTTACTATGACAACCAACTAACCAGATTGACCATAATTACCTTACTTAAATTACAACAACAAAAATGACTGTCATGCGAACACGATGGCGCACAAAAAATGATAAAAACAACAAAACATCCCAAGGAATCCAAACCAAAGCAAGGCATGGACAGAAAAGAATGCAGCACTACAGACAAAAAAAAAGAAGTAACAACAGCAACAAAAACAACAACACTAGCAACTACTGCTGGTGCCGAAGCAGCAGAGTCAACAATACAGCAGCAACTGAAACCAAACCTTTTGCCTGGCGCTGAAATTCTTGAAATAAAAAATAAAACAATGGAAATTAACAGTACGGGAGAAAAAAAGAATCGAGCCAGCAGAGTCATCCTCATCATCGTTATCTTTACCATTGATTTTTGCTATAGGCAGTTTACATATAGCTTTAGACTTTGTTAATGGAAATTTTGAATTATTTTCTTCCACCAGTTGTGTCTTTGCGAAAATTAACAGATTTTATTCTTTTTTATGGAATCATATCGAACAATATGAGAATCAAAGAAGATTCTGAATGCAATTACTCGTAGAGTGAATCCTTCTCGATTCAAAAATGAAGATAAAAGTGAAAAAAATACAGTTTGAAACTGGAAAAGTCGAAAAATATCGAAAATTTACATTGGATCGCATCAATTAGTTATACATAATCGAAAAGAATTGAGAAATTTGATTGGTATACGAGTGGAAGAAATCAATAAAAGCTTAAAAACATTAAATAATAGCTGCGTTTTAATTCCCATCCACTGTTAGCTATCTATCGCAAAGTTAACGACTAAAATTATAATTCCTATATATAGATAGCAAGTTGCTTAACTGTCTATTGTGCACTTTGAAATGAAAAGAGTAATCGTATAAACAGCGAGTAAGTAACTTGCAAGTGCACTTTGAAATGAAAAGAAGAAGAGTGATTTTGCGGAACAACAATTGTACGAGTATTCATATAAACAGCGAGTAAGAAACTTGCAAGTGCACTTTGAAATGAAAAGAAGAAGAGCATTTTGCGGAACAAAAATTGTACGAGTACTCGTATAAACAGCGAGTAAGAAACCAACAAGTGCACTTTGAAGTGAAAAGAGAAGAGCAATTTCGCAGAATAACAACTGTGCTAGTACTCGTTTAAACAACGAGTAAGTAACTTACACACTCTGAAATGAAAAGAAGAAGAGGAGCAATATCGCGGAACAACAATTGTGAGAGTGCTCGTATAAACAGCGAGTAAGTAACTTGCAAGTGCACTTTGAAATGAAAAGAAGAAGAGTGATTTTGCGGAACAGCAATTGTGCAAGTACTCGTATAAACAGCGAGTAAGAAATTACAAATTTGTCGTTTTATTCGCACATAAATATCAACTTGGCGTATAAAACACAGCTAGTATCTACAAGAATCGAATAAAATGAGTAATAGCGAAAGGCATCGAAAAAGTATCGAAGTATAGAAACTTCGATAAAATCTGGAAAGTGCTAAATACTATAAAATTAGTCGGACAGAATTGAAGAGTATTGAATTAGTCGAAAGCCCAACTTGAGTCGCAATTTGCAACATGTTTTTCTGAACTGGACAAAATGTAACCGATTATGTGGGAGTTAACTATTTATTGTGTGTCCTTTCAATTGCAGCAGTTTTCGGTTAAAAATAATTTTCCTAAGCTAATTAACAGCTACCCAACTTTCATCAATCTATCATCTTTGGAAAAAAAGTTCCCATCAAAAATCCGTATTTTTGTGCTTTCTGTGAAGTTACGTCTTTGCACTTAGCACGTTATACTATACGTTGAAACCATCGTAATATACCCGTACATATGTACTACACTTTAGCTCTCATTCCGTGTTTCAAAGTGTTCCATAGAGTGCGTCCGTCGTTCTTCTTCTTGTCAACATCAACAAACAGCGCTGATGGCGCGCGTATTTTGCTTCCTGGCGCCAATTGTTGAATTTACGCAAATAATTTGAAAAGTATTTCACCGACACAGCTAACAGCGCCAACCGAGCAATTCGTGCGGCACACTGCCAGTTTGGCGTTGTCGGTAATCAACAACAAACCAATAAAATCAAGAGGAGCACCACCACAACACCAGCAATTCTAATCATGTTGCGATACTTTGGCAAACAAATTGAAAAACTTAATCTTACGTCAGTGCAGCCAACGGATAAAAAGCGTATCTACGAGTACGTTCTCACAACGCATCTCGAATGCTAACGTCAAGGCGCAACATTTTGGCAGCTGCAAACATCAAACCATTGCGATGCTATGACTGCGAACGGACAGGGTACTTGCAAGTGCGGGCAGGTTCAAAATTGTTTCTTCTTCTGCACTCAGTGACAGATTTTTGGTCACATCCTAACGATGGTGACGATTGACCAATCGACCGACCGAAGGCTTACAAATTCGTTCAACTAAAGACTTTCATGTAAATGGCATTAATGTTTAAATAATTCAACTCAAGCACCCAATTGGAAATATTTCTATAATGTCATCAGTCATGTACATTTTCATAGGCTTACCAGACAAAGTTTTCTGTTTTAAAGTGAAGATCTTTATTTTCTCAATTTGAAAGCGTTAGGAAAAAAAACATGCTCTGGTGACTTCTTTTAGTCAATAAAGGTGAAAGTATAAAAATGTTTATTTGGTAACCATAAATAGTACGCATCTACTCTTCATACGATTTAGTATGTACTTGTAGCTTAGTTGTGTTGTTATAACAACATGGACACTTGAATAGCGCAAATTGCATACACAATTATGTACATGCAATCAACTATCATCAGACCTTAAATAAAAAATGTCTAATTGCACTATTTGATTTTGGTAAAATATTATCCCCATGAGACACAAAAATAGCACAAACTTAAAGTGACAAAGATTGATGAAAGTAACATAGTATTTGTGATAAGTAAGCAATATATATAGCAGTTGTATACATTTAATACCTTGCATTAATGCCCAACTTTGTTAACGGATAATGAATATGAATCACTAACGATAAGCCCAGTGGTTAGGACACACATGGTCCCCTAGTATCTATTATCGAATTATAGTTAAAGCTAAAATATCAATAAAACTCTAGTATCACCAGCAACATGTGCATTAACAAAGAAGAAACCGAAGAAGTAGGAGACTATAAACAAAAACACCTGGACCAAGAAGCTTTCAGACTTTTACGCGATATCTTAAAAAGAAGTCGTGTGATAGGTCTCAGGTAAAAATCATGTACATTTATTGTCCATTTCGTGCATATATATATTTTTTTTTTTTGAATTCGTAAGCCTGAGTAAATATTTTTGTGCAGAATCTCATTGAAACCACCCTCATAATTCGAAAATTTTTAAGGGATCTAATTAAGATCTCATAAATTCTAAAATTTGAGTTTCATTTTAAACTTAAAACGGCTTATGGCTGCTCCTTTCAGAGATTTCTGCAAGAGTTGGGAGGACGAAGAAGAGGATGAGACGTTTAAGTATCTACTCTGCGAAAGATCGGTGCTAATGCGAAAACAAACCAAATATTTTGCTTCTGCGTTCTCAGTTGGTCTTGAGTATCTAGCCGAATTGGAGCTCACCAGCGTCCTCAAATTCACCAAGGATTACATCAATATGTAGTCTTATTTATTAACAAACAAAATAGCAACAAAGAGTAGAAAAAAAAACAGGTCACCATGGTACATATTCCAACTGAGCAGTTCGTAGGTGTGTACAGAATGTTTAACCTGAATATAATAAAAAAATAACTTTGTAGCAAACAGATTTTTCGCTAAAGCTTTTTTTATGCCATGGCGCGTACTTTATGTCTTTTTTTGTTGTTGTTGTTGCTTTTTGCAATTTATTAAAATTTTTTATTTCATCGCTATTTATGAGGTTATCGACAAGTACTCAAAGTATCTCAGCATACACTCGCACAAACGCAGAAATTCTTTTTCGCCACTTGTACGCTTCAATTCATTAGAATTTTTGAATTTTAATGCAAATACGAGTGAATATTAATTTTGTACCTAATCATCGTCAGTTGCTCGTCGCTCGACGCCGCCGCCGCCGACGCCGACGCCATCACTTTGCAAGGCGGGCGGCCGCCGTCTGCTTTTGCTGTGTGTTTATACACGAGCTTAGTTAAGTAGCTCCAAATGCGCTATAAAAAACGATCCACTATAAAACTTAATAGCGCGCGGCGGCGGCAAAAAAAAAAAAAAAAACAGCGCGCGGACGGCGCCTCTTTGCTTGGCGCCACACATTATGACGATGACGAGAGTGTGACTACGCGGATAAACGCACAAATACACGCGCTCTGAGAAAAAAACGTAAATATTTTACACATACACTTACGTATGCATTTTAATACAGTAACACAGAATAGTTTTTGTGGTACCACTAGATGTCGCAGTATGCATATAGCAAATAATATTTAGGCCTATTAGTTATCTTTTACTAATACTAGTACTTGTTATTAGATTTTCTATCTCTCAGATTCTTATTTTTTTTTGTTTATCGTAAAATTTGGCTCAAAACTAAACGAACTCCTTTATAAATATTTTTAATGATTAAAATTAAAAATAATAATATTGATTTTGCAGCGTTTTAGGAAATCGTCTCATTCCTTTTTGTTTTTTGTTGATTTCCAAAGGAAAAAATAAATATTTGCTTTGCAAAAGAGTTCTTGGCCAAAAGTGGAGTACGCAAGTACGATAATCGAAGTTAGGTAGGTGCGCTTGAAATTTATAACACAAAATATTTAAGCATTGTCCTATAGGGTTTGTACAACTTTTCGAAAGGTTTTCAAATGATATATAAACGTGCACATAATTGCTCACGTTATTTTAACTTGTCAGCCTAAAAATACAATGGACCATTTCACTTTCCAAAAAAAAATACCATATGAGGACTTGCTCGACCTTAAAGTTAGAGGAAAAAGAGCAAAAATCTCAACGCACAGCACAATCACTCAACGAACAGAGCAGTAAAGAATAATTACGAGCACAAATATGGACTCAGCGAGCAATTTGAACTGACTACCCAATGTGCACAAAAATCCGTAACGGATCCGAAACGGAACTCATATACGGATCCGTTTCGGATTCTTTTTCGTATGAAATTCCGGTCAGAAAACCGGAATCCGCTTTGTCGGGGATACGGACGTCCGTTTCGAATCCATTACGGATCCGACAAAGCGGACGATCGTTCCGTTTTTACGAGAAGAATTTCATCTGATAACGGATCTGAATTGGATCCGAAACGGAATCCGTAACGGATACGTTTTATTTACGAAAAACGAATCCGAAACGGATCCGTATATGACATCCGTTTCGGATCCGACAAAGCGAACGATCCTTCCGTTTTTTCAAGAGGAATTTCATCTGACAACGGATCTGTTTTGCACATTGGGTAGTGGCATTTTCATCGTTAACGAAAAAGTTAAGGTGTGTGAGCAACTTCTTATGACTTGTGAATTCTTTTGAACTGTAAATATAGCGATTACTTTTTAACATTTAAATTATAGCATCATTCCGTGGATACAAACTTCTTTTGACTATAGTCACTGGACTAATACACATCAGATGGTCGTTGAAATACTTAAGAAAACAGAATTTATTAGATGCATTCATACATATTTATGTCTCATTCTTAAGATAAGCAGCAATTTATGTGTATGTATGTAATATGATTTCAACTAACAAAATATCAACAATAAATTTGATCTGAAATTTAAGAAAAATTAACTTTTACCAAATTCTTACATGTTTCAAAATGGATTTCAATTTCTATGTATTTACAAATAAGCAGATGGATGAACTGCAAAAAAATTCAGAAATTTCTTCTTTAGTAAATTTTCTTGCGTATGAAGCACTCAACTCCAAAATAAAAATCATAACAAAATACATGATACTCGCGCTTGTATCCAATAAGTCTTTAGAAACAATTCTAAGAAATTTCTTTATTTTTAAATGCGTTTTTATGAAATTTTCATTTCTTCACGATATATAGCACAATACACGCGCGTACTAGACATAAACAAAGTTCTGCTGTTGTTGTTGTTGTTTTCACTACGCATTTCTGTGGAATTTACAAATTTCTATAGTGCGCATACCCACTCATTTGTATTCAGATGTTGGATACGAAATCGTATACATTGGGATAAGAAATTAATTCTTTACTGAAACAGTCAATATACCTGCAATACACACATGGCCAAAATCAAATCTTTCCTATGCTTTGCATTAAAGAAAAGCATATTTTAAGTTTGTAGGTAAAGTTCTCAAGTACATAGCTTTTCCAGTAAGGTTGCATCTTATGGTACAACCCTTATTATGCATATTCTAAGTCATTTCCCACAGTTTACTCATTATAACTATTTGCTTACACTCACCTGGCACAAGTATGCGGCTCCAATGCAAGGGATTGCAACAATCGTAAACCGGATCGCGCCCGTTCGAGCAAATCGGCAAACGTTTCAATTCGAATGCACCCCGTAAGTCGTTCCAAAAGAACAGACGACACGCAATCACGTACGGTTCCTCGCCCATTATCAGACCGCGTTTCAAAAGAATACAGTTCGTTTTTTGGCCACCGTTCGAACTCGCTGCGTTTGTTGCTGCTGTTGTAGATGGCGTCGTTGCTGGTGATGGATCGCAAAAACTTTTCACAGCCAGTAATAGTGTTGTCACTTGGGGAGCTTTCATTTTTTTCATTAGAAATAAGAAGGATTGCTTTTTTGTAGCCAACGTCGCTGAATGTCCGGTGGTGCTGTGTGCATTGTAGCCCTCTGTAACCCACATTGTTGGGCGTTCTATCGTTTGTGCCATTTGCTGTTGTTGTGTTGTTGCCTCCATTTTCTGCGTCCCCTCGTAGCAATTGTTGTTGATCGTTGGCGTCGTCTTCATCGTCATGGTGCCGCTTGTGCTGGATTCGATGGACAAACAACCGGCGCCACAACAATTCCGAAAGACATTCGCTGCTGTCGTTGCAAAAGAGCTCAGCTGTGGAGATGTCATCATCATTGGAGAGGAGTTGCTGTTGGTTTTCTGGCTGACTTCTTGTGGTGATTGCAGTGCTGGTGGTGGTGATTGTTTTCGTTGCTGCTTCGGTGCCTTCGCTTGCTCGTAGTCGTCGACGACCATTGTGTCGCCATAGCTTCCGCAGTAGTAACCAGCACTTTTGTTGTAATCGCACTCTGTGTCCGCCAGTTCCGAATCGACGCCCGAAATTGTAGAGGTTTCCGTTTTCGTTTGCTGTTGCCGCTTTTGTTGTTGTTGCTGATGCGTCAGTTGCTGCTGCTGTTGTCGCCGATTCGTATAATCGTTGTCGTCGACGTGGCGACATGAGATGCCATAGGGCACGGACGAATACGGGTGCGTCAGCGGCGGCTGCTGCTGGGGAGGAGTATTTAGAGGTTGACTTTGTTGATTCATTATCGTGGACGAAAACGATGTTTGGCTGCTGTTGCTCACACTTCTGCAACAATCGAAGATAGAGCAGCTCATCGCTGAACTCATTCGTGCTGGATGATGAAGATGATGATGCGCAGGCGTGACATTCGATGATGTTGGCGGTAGGTTGTGGACATAACACTGCTGCTGGCACAGCTGAGGGCGGTGTTGAGGTTGATGGTGATGCGGCCGTTGTGGCTGATTGATCGTTGCACCGGAAACAGGTGGATTGTCGCTGGACGCATAACGCCATAGTTGTTTCTTCTCGCGTTGAAATAGCATGGAGAGACATTAAATGTATTGGTAACATCGATCTTATCGTATTTGCATTATTCGTGACAACAACTGATTTGGTGGCAATTTTCTCTTAACTGTTGACACTCGGAACGAAACCGATTTGAGCACAAAAATAAAAAACAAAAACAAACAGCAGAATGCGTTTCGCGAACGCACTTTAAGATTTCCGGCGGAGGCGTTTTAACGCCTCTTTTCAAATTGCGTTCACTACGAGTACAAACACTAGGTAAAGATGTGACTACTTAACGTTTCTACTTTAAGGCAACTTTATTTCATATATAAAACTTTTTACACACTACGCTAACATAAAGCACAAATTTTAGCTTTTTTCTACGATTTAAAAGTTTATTACACTTTTCTTACTACAATGCGCGAATTCGGTAATAATTAAATAAAACTTTATTTGGTGTAAATAAATAATCGTTGTATTGTTATAAACAATTTATCACGTAAAGACACGAATAGTAAAATAATTTTCCTGATATGTGTTACATTCGTTTATTAAATCCACGCTCCACGAGCTTATCTGAAAGAAAAATGAAAAAGAATTTCAAGTTAGAAAACCACATTTAACGTATATCTAAAGACTAATATTAAAAGAAATTATATAAAAAAACAAAGGAGAAACTAGTAGTAAGTACTAACCAGATTTCAAAAAAACATCCCCTGGGAGTAGCAACAATTTTGAATATCAACGTGACTTACCCGGATATTTAAATACCCAGATGTTACTTCACGCATATCATAAAAGTTTCTTTTCTGGACAAGCAAATTTGAGAATAGATTTGCTCCAAGTTTCACTAAATACCTTCACTTGGTATGTGAAAAGGTTTTAAGAATAATGGAGGAGCTAAAATAGAATTTTTCAGATATAAGTAACGATCTTATCCTGTTTCCGGATTAAAATTTTAATGTATCGCGGAATATTATTAGTAGAAAAATGAATAGAAACACCATAATTCTCCAGTTGACAAATATATCCTGGAATAGATCGACCTTTATTTGATGTCTTTTTGTGTTAGTTTTTGTTTAGAATAAATTTATCAGTTTGGGGTGCTCAGCACCATAAGTAAATTTCCGCAAGACTTTTGAGAAGAAGATTACATGTGCACAGAGGTTTCATACTTTCAAAGCATAGATTTCAATCACTAGAGTAATTCATTCTATTAAGGTGTTTAGCATACAGTAACAGCTTACTGTTCCTACTAAAAATATTTGGTTATTTCTGGTAAGGTTTATCAAGAAGTATGTTTCCTTAATTTATATTCAATGAACCGATAATAAGTGAATTCATTTGAAACACCAGGCAAGAGACTTAAGAATTTCATTCCTACAATTGCCTTTCTAAGCAGCGAATCAAAGAATTTTTATTAGATTTTCCTAAGCTGATTACGTGGGCGCAAGAGGGGTCTCCGATACCAATTTAGATTTTTTATACTCTGAAAACAAACTTTTAGCGCACTACTACTGTCGGGGAATTCGTGAACTATTCTGCCAGAAATGTTAAAATAAATCATGAGTAGCGGTGCCCACTACCACAAGCAATCGCGCTCTCACAATAAGCATGTACTGATGATTCTGTATACGTGTACGCCTTTTTACGCTCTGACTGCTCGCTCTAATTTTAACGCTCATTAAGCTCCTGTTCGTTCCCTGGGCACCACTGATCGTAAGCTGCATTCACATATGTATATTGCGTTTCCTTCATCATCATCCGTATCTTAGCACATATTTCATGACAATGTTTTACCACGCCTAGTTTTCTAGTTTTAAGAATTTTGTAGAACTAAAGACATATGTACGGCATATTACATTTCATTCTGAGAATTGTTTTCAATACTACGATTTGCAAATTTTTTTTTTATTACGCTAAAAACTACGGACTCGGGACACCTATGCTGCCCACAGACGGAGCAGGCACTCAAAGAGCATAAAAATCAGAACGAGAAGGCGCGAGAAAGAGCGTAACAAAGCGTGCACGTACACAGAATTATTGACAAATGCTTATCGTTGATTGTGGTAGTGGGCACTATTGCCTATGATGAATTCGTCCACTCACTGATTTTAAACTCTTATAACCATGGATGGGCACAAGTTCTTCTGCAAGTTCTAACGAGAGCGCAATTAAGAGTAACAAGAGAGCATTTGTGTATACGTACACAAATGTGAGCGCCAACGAGGATTCAGTTTTACTTCAGTAGAAATAGAACTCCATATACCCAGTAGGCAAGGGCAGGAGCTTCCAGGCCTTCTAGCAGGCCTTCCTTGGTAAGATTAAGACCTTGCCACCTCCTTTCAAACTTACTTTCTTTTTTATATGAAACGTTCCGATAAAACAGGCCTTCTTTAGCAGGCCTGATAGAAATACTCTTCAAGCAGGTCTTCCTACATCGCTTGCATCAAGAGCCCTTCTAAGAGCGCTTACCGTAGAAGGGGTCACAGAAGTACTTTGAAAAAATTAAATCTTAATACCTCAGTGGGGACTCTTAGTTAAATGTTTTTTTTTATCTGCGTCAACCTCCCTTGCGTTGATATTTTTTGTGACGTTTTCTTAATTTATAATTTCACATTGAATACACAACACTCTACCACTTTAACATAACATTAAACAGAAGACCAGCCTAGCAACATGCACACCGTTCCTTACTTCTAACCATTTATCTACTTTTGATGTCGTATAAGTACAATCCAATGACAAAAAAGTAATGTCGAATCATAAAACATTGCAATACATGAAATAAAAAAAATAGATGAAGTCCTTTTTTTTGCCTTCTATTATGAGGCCTTATAGCACTGCTGCTGTGGGAAGGCCTTATGAAGCAGCACTGCTGTGGGAAGGCATAACAGCACGCCTGCCGTGGTAAGGCATAATAGCATTTCATGAGTATACACTCAATGGAGTGTAACTATTCTGCTAATTAATTCACTATTTATAAAATTTACTTATTGTTAATATTGACAGATTGTGGAAAAAAAAATTTTTTTTTGGTATTTGCATGAAAATTTAGTTTTGAGAAGGCCTCTTACAATCGGAGGCCTTCTCCGGGGAAGGCCTGCTGGGTAGTTGTTGTACCCCTACATGGAAACGAAGTTTTGCGTGCATGTTAGTGACCATCATTGCTTATAACTCAACATAGGCTCTATGAAAAGTGGCACGATTCAGTGTAGGACCTATGATACTATAAAGTTTTTTAGGCTAAAGTACTAGGCCCATATCCCATTTCCAAGATTTAGAGATAGCCAAAAGCACGCATGGACGGATTCGAATTCGAATTCGTTTTTCTTAAAGGGCTATGACAACAATAGATCGAAGCTTATGGCTCTACAGTGAGCAAACTGTTGAAAAAGCTTGAACAGAGCAGTTTATTAACTGAGTTGAAGCGTTTCGTCGCATTTACCCATACACACGCGTATCTATGTAAAACTGTAAGCTTAAATTCTTGCTTAGTCTTTTGAGTAGAGTTAATAATCGTTAAGCTTTCGAAGTTATGCTAACGAATTTGCTGTAGTATCTTCCGATGTCTTAGCGCCCACGAAAATATTAAAGTTTTTCTGAACGTCCTCGATTTGTCTCGTGGCTGTCTGGTAGACATACCTTTGAAAAGATTGCAATGACATGATGATATCTTGAAAGTATTTCTCACGTTATTTTACTAATTAAATTAAATTTAATCGATTATTAAAAGAATTTGAGCTAACTAAACCGTATAAATTTTATGCAATCGAAAAATTCAAAACACAAAATTTATCGCAGTTATCCAACAGATATCATTTCAATTCTAACTTAAGCTATGCGCCTCACTTCATTACTAAACGAGATATAGCTACAAAGCAACAACAACAGCAACAAGAATAAAAGCAATTATAGCAACAACAAATTACACACAATACATTCGCTGCTTGTCGTCGATTTGAGTTGAGTTGAGTTGAGTCGCCTTCATCAAAAGCCGCCTCACCGCGAAGCGCCGCACCACCTCACCGCACCGCACCGCACGGCACCGCACAATGCTGTTATAGTCATCGTCGTCGCCAGCCAGCCAAAAGTCAAAGCAATTTCATTTATTTTATTTTTTTACTTTTCAATATTAAGTGCTGTTGTTGTTGTTGTTGCTGTTGAATATTTTTTCCCTTTTTTAATTCAACTTTTTTTTTTGAAAAAAAAAAATTTTTTTTTCTGTGGTTATGTTTTTTACTACTCACTCAACCATTGCAGACATTTCTCGCTTTCCTTATCGCACTCACACATATACAGCCACATTCGCATACTTTCAAATACAAGTTGGCTTTGCGTGCGGTTAGCAGTCAAAACGTCAAACCGTCAGTTGATCGAAATGCCGTGAGGCGGGGAGCACGGGCAGACAGCGCTTAACCATCCGGCGCCAGTGGGCGCCACTGACGTAATAAAAGAAATAAAATAGTAACGAAGTCGTCGACGGCGCGTCGTCACAATGGCGCCACCAATTCAGACGCAGACAGACAGACACAGAGACAAAAATACACACACACACATACTTACAATTCAGCTCGTATAACAAGCACAGAGTATCTGGTTCAGTCACTCACTCACAGATACTTGGGCTAAGTAATAATACAAAAACAACAGCAACAACAAACAACAAAAACATCTCACAACCTGCTTCAATTGCAAAGTCAAATCATTTTTTGGATACATTCTGTGTATCTTTTTGTGTGTATTTGATGCGCCAGTGCCTTTGCATTCAACGGATGCATTCGTGTAGTATTTGGTAAATCGCACTTGCGTTAAATGTTTGTCTTAAGTTTTTTGTGGAGCGATTCGCAGCGGTCCATCAAAAATTCGTTCTCAGAATTCGTACCGGATTTCTTCTCTGCTCTTGCTCCGCAGTCTATCTTTGCAACTAAGCGAGCGAATCGTTTCGGAATTATTTTTGGATTGCGTGATTCGGAAATATTTTCTCTTGTATCGGTTGGATACTCTGCGCTCTGTCGAGAAAAAAAGTGCTCAATGTGTGATTTTAAGTTCTATGACTCTCCCAATCTCTTTCGTTATCTCTCAATTTCATACATTGTTGCCATTTCGATTTTTCTTTAAATTTTTAAACATAGAGAAAATGAAGTATTTGAATCTACTATAATTTATTTGTTGTCGACAAATGACATATTCAGGCCTGTTCTGATTTTTTTTTGGATTTGCTACGGACACGGAATTGCAATTCGAAGTTTGTTTAAGTATCATACAAGAAATTCATCAAATTATCTGAACTTGAGGGTGTTCAAATTTGAGGTATTATTTTAAATTTATCGCCATTTATATCATAGCTACTATATTGCGTCGAGTTAAAATGGATCGTTAAACAGTTGAGTAACATGTTTGCATTATTAAAATTTATTTTATATATGGTAAAATTTATTTAGAAGTTGAAAGAAAATTTCGTGAAATATACGGTAGAAGGATATGTATCATTATCATTGATAAATTTGAAAAAACTTGTTCAGTTCAAGAACACAGAAGCAGAATTTATCTTCCTTCAAGTGAAAATATTGCAGCTGTTAGCACAAATACTACTAAATAGGCAAGGATATCAATTCCTCGTTGTTCACAGCAATTAAACTTCAAACCAACATTTTCTGTGGGGTCAATTGACAGATATTGATGTGCAGAGTGTGTGGTTTCAACAGGACGGTGCAACATGGCATACAGCAACGGAATCAATCGATCTTTTGATCAAAGAACAGGCGTGAATTAACCACCAAGATCATTGAATTTAATGCCATTGGATTTCTTCTCATGGGGTTTCTTGAGTAAAAGTAAACTTTATGGGCGTAGTACTCAAACTGTTCAATACATCAAAGCTAACAGACAACATTATCGAGCAAATATCACTAATTGAATCATCATTCAAAATGTTGGTAAAACATTGACAGCCTGCCGAGTTAGCAGGAAATAATGTGTTTTAATTTTCAATAAAACCAAATAAAGATTTCACACAATTTTTGTGCTTTATTTAAAATTTAAAAAGATACCTCAAATTTGAACACCCCTACTGTGCTAAGTTTTGCGTTTTGCCACACATCTCTTTAAATATAGCTAATATGCGAAATTGCACGTGAAAATTAACAAAGCTTAATCATTTATCTAATCGGATATGTCTCACCCATAGCGGATATAAGATTGTCACTCTGACTTCAAATATGAAGCAAAAAACACACAAAGAAGGTCCTTTTCACGTCCTGCCGAGATTAATATTCAGGGCGCTAACACCACTGCTTTCACTGAGAAAATTTTTGCTTCTGTGATATTTATTACCATAGCACTAATATGTGTGGAACCCTGAATTCCCCAATCCATCACTAGCGTCATTACTAGTTTTCTCTTAAGCGAGGATATATACTGATAACATTTTCTTTACATCATCCGTAGTTTTCGAGCTACAGAAGGATAGGGAATATATATTGATCTTATAGGCTCAAACAGTTTTTTTTATTGTTGGCAATACTATACATCGTATCATATTTTTTATTGAGAAAAAAAAACCATACCTTGTATTAGAAATTTTGGGCGGTCTCTCAATCTCACTCACATATTTTTCAACATTCGTATCTTTGTTACCGAAAAACCTCTCGCATGTTTCGGAGCAGTCTCCTGAGCATGTTTCTACTCTCGACACGCTCTATTATGGTCAATATTGTGGTTATATCTACACACGAGTTTTCATAATGTAGCACATGTAATTCGATTTTATGTTATGGTTTCTTTATTTTTAAACTCTTTTTTGCAACTCCCTTTCGTTGCACTTGACGCCCCATTAGATTAGTTTCGCTTCTGCTTCTGCTTCTTTAACTATGTATATAGATAGATATTTGTATCTTATGTTTTGCTTTTATTCTATCTTTGATTTGCCTTTTTGTTTAATCTTCACATTATTCTCTGTGTTTGCTTTAGCCCCTGTTATGGCATTCCAGTATTTTTCTTGTATTAGTTTACTTACCGTAAACTGCATTCACGACTTTGTTGTTTTTGTATTCGTATCATAAATTTCAGCACGTATCTTTTGCATGAATGAAGTTATGGTGCATGTGTTTATTTGATTTAATTTTCTTTTCTTTTTTTGGTATTTACATATAGGAGTATGACCATAAATATGGGTTTAACCCCGACATTAGTTTAACATGGCCCTATTCGTCTTTTACACTTCTGATTGTCCTTTTATTGTCGTCGTTTTGTATTTATTTGCTTTCCGGATTAAGTTGTATCGCAAAATGGCATTGGAAGTTGGACGAATTTCTTTGTTGACATTAACTTTTTACCTGTCATTCACTTCAATGCTGTAATTTTTGGTAAGGGGTTGAAGAAACTGAAAAACTGGTTAGTCTTATGACTGATTCAACGATATCTCCCTTGATCTTTTGAGCATAGATATTGCGATATTCCGAAACTCTATACGTTTTCAACTTACGAATTCGAATTCTATAGCTAAGCTTTTTGACTACCGTAATGTTACCGCTTTCAATATCAGCGTTTATCCTAAACTATGGGAAGTTTTTTAACAGGCATCATTGAATTGGATTTATACTCCTTGACTGCCAGCTCAAATAGCCTTACCTTTGACCTCTACATAAGCTTCCTAGACACATATGTATGTAGTATATTGTAGGGAGACAGTAATGAACATCGTTAAGTCTAGCAAAAGTTTCAAAGGGCTCGAAATGGGCAGACACACTGACAATTAACTATTTTAACTAGAGGATAGATAATTTTTTCATTAATTATTAAACTTTATGTGCCGATGATGTAAAGATAGTGGACATTTAATTAAGACGTGGCAATACACTCAATGGAAACTTTTGAATATTAAACTGTTTTTGAAGTGTTACCTTGTAGTAATTATGGCAAAAACTGAAGAAATTGCTGAACTGTAAAGATTTTACATAAAATTGATAGAGACACGAATTTTTTTAAAAAAGTGGTTCTTTCGACGTTGTTTGAATAAAAAATTTCGATTAATTACTGGCACTTGTTAACAATAATCTATCGAGCTCGTATTTTTCACATGCTTTTCGTTATTGAAGCCAAACTGGAGAGTGACAAACAAAATTTGAAAAAAAATTACCCATCAATCTTACGGACACCCTAGTGAACATCATGTCAAAAATGGATACGTAGCTGCTGAAATCTAAGAAATTATTAATAGTATTAGGAGTTGTTACTTCTGCTAGAACTTGCAGCAATAATAAAGACTAACTATACACTTTTTATAATAAATATTAGAGCCTGCTGACCTCACCTCCGTGTTGTGGGAATTTCGTATTTTTGATATATCTGCAAGCTAATGTGGTGGGTTATACCTCTTAGCCAGCATAGTCCATATGCTGCAGCGAAGAATATTTATCTTCTTACTAATTGTCGCTAAGAGAATGCAATACTCTAAACAAAACCGAGAGCTTTAAAAGGATCAGACAATTTCCCCGTGTTTTACACTACACTTGACAGTATTATTGCTGCAGTGATATTAAATGATATATCCTCTACGCCATAATGCGATCCAGGGACAATCTCTGTTTCAAGCGATACATTATTAATTTGAGTTTAATTTTTGCAGTTGTCAACCAGGTCACTTCTTTTCAGTATTTATATGGTATCAGCCGATCTATGATTGGCTACCATGAGATCAGACTGGGCGTGGCTGTGAGTGTCAGCAGAAATTATGTATCCACCTCGCAGATGTATCTGAGATATTTTCCAGAGAAAATGAAAACACTAGAATCTGTTAAGGAGTAGAAAGTTCAAGTACGGAGCCGCTACACCTCAGTATCTTCCAAGAAGTTAAGAAACTGCCTGTTTCTTAACGTAAATATTAATTTTCCAGCGATCGTCTTTATGTCTCATTAGCCAATCCTTTCTCAGCTGCAATAGCCAAAGGTCATCGAAGTGAGTTGGCTTTGATGTACCAAATGTTTATTGGCAAATCTAATTGACAGCAGCATTTTTATCTCAATAATTTTCACCCACTGTCATTGGTGTTGGATGTCGTCACACTGGCGCTGTGGCGGCGTTTAAAATACGAAAACAATTTTTATTTATAATGTTTGCAGCAACATCTAGCGAATATTCATCCGTACACCTAACTGACTGATGAATGGCTGCATGTATGTGTGTGTGATTGTGGATACTCGTTTTTATCTAGATACACCACACATGTATGTATGTGCGTTTGTATGTATAATGAATTATTCGATTAGATATGAAAGGCGAAAACAGCAATAGCAACAAAAACAACAACAGCAACAGCAACAGCAACAAAGAAAAGAACTGAAAGTAAAAAAAATACCAACACTGCCGGCCGGTTGCTTCGTTGGTTGGACGTTTGTGCGCACAGAGCCACTCGCCGTACGGTTGTTGTTTGTTTGTTTGTTTGCTTGCTTGGCGTTTCATATGGGGCGCAAGGCGCGTTCACATTGATGACAGTGTTGCCGTGCTATTGCTATAAACGTACATTCACACTGGTGTATTTTTTTGTGTATTTTTCTTTATTTTGCATAGAAACGTACCAATGGATACTGTCATGACACCCATAAAGTAAAATTTAGATTTTTGATTTGCTTTGCTGCTCATTTTTTTTATGTATTTTGAAATTAACAATTTCTGCAGAAATTAAATTAATCAGAAAATTATTTTGTTTCTATTTTTAATTTTGGTGATAACTAAAATTATGCGCTAACTAGCTGAGATCATTCCGTTAGAGAGATATTGTTCCGTCAATGTGCAATTTGTCCTGAAAAACGGAGGCAGAAGCGAGTAGAGCCAATTTTTCCAGGCACAGCACTTTCAGCGGGGCCCCAAGCTAGGGCTTGGTAGCACTGGACACACAAGAAGTTATTAAAAAGGAAGAATTGTTTTGCTCAATTTCATCATATTGGGAGCAAAAACAAGCATTCCATGAAAATAAAAATTCAAAAAAATGCTACAATCAATATTTATTTGTTGCTATGTGTAAGCCTTAACTAACTCATTAAATAAGCACACTTTCAGTACAGTGTTAACAACTCCCAACATTTTGAATACCATCGAAAAGTGGAGAGTTGTCAAAAACTTCGACACCATTTTGCACCTCTGACTTTTTTTGTGTTTTTTTTACCGTCTTAAAGTATTCTCCATACATTTATAAAAGTCTTTTTTGCCAAGCTATTTAAGAGACATAAGTTTTTGGAAACTTTTAGAAACTTAAATATCGCCTTTAAAAGCTGTTCGATATATTTTATGAAAATTACGCTTAAGCACGAAAATTTTAAAACAAAATGCATGAAAACTGTCTAAGAGCATTTAAAAAATAAATGTTACTTTCCAAAAAATTACATCTCTTGAATAGTTTGATAAAAAAAAAATAGAGAATGCATACCCACTGTTGTCTTTCTACTTGTCTTTAAAAGGCCTGTTAAAGAACCTATAAAACCTTCCTTTGCTACTAGGGCTATGAGCGTCAAAGAAGTTTAGTTTTCAAATAATAACATCTCTAAAGCATATTGATAAAAGAAAATATGTAAAAAATTATGGAGATAACTTTTAAATAGGTACTAAAAGAACAAATAATTTCAAGTCAAGTGCCCCATGTATTAAAATACGTTAGTCAAAATATAAAAACAGTTTGAAAAATTCGATTAATCATTTGTTAATTATTTGTAAAAATGCTGAAAGAGACAAAAAATGTAGGATAAATCAAAATACGAGTATGTTGAAAAGTTTTAAAATATTTTTAAGACTCGGAAAGTTGCAAAAGTGGAGAAATGTTAAAAAAATTGAAAACCCGTAGAAAATTAAACAGACGAAAATGTTTAAAGATTCAAAAAATGTTGAAATGTCAAAATGTGACAAAAAAAAAATTGAAAACTTCGTTAAATGTTTATTAATTGTAGAAAATTGAAAAAGTCTAAAGTTATTTTTCCACGAACCTGGAATAAAACATTGGTTCATTTCATGACTTTACGTATAGAAAAACATTGAAGATTCAGAATTTCGCTTTTGAATAACTAATAAAACTTAGGACTTGGATTAGGGAGTTGGAACTACTAATGCGATGATCTTAACGCGTTTGCCCTAGAAATGGTCTATCAGCATACAGGTTAATTTAACAAAGGTTTGGCAACTGATTCAGAGTGTCTAAAGTAACTAAGTACCTAAATCGGTCACTGTTGGCAAACCTAGTAAGAAAAATTTAATAAAAACTTTGCACTTACATTTTGCTAGTTTAGGAACCAATGCTCAAAGGTGTAAAATCCATAAAACTGCTGATTATGTTGGTGATATGTTTTGTTGTTGATGATGTCAAATTTTTTGCTACGCTTACAAAATTTTTTTTTTGTGTCAATTTACGTAAGTTTTTAAGCAAAGCACAGAATTTTTTTTTTTTCTTTTAAAAACACATCAATTTGTAATTAATTTTTTTTTAATACTTTAGCTACGCTAAGCAGAAAAATATATCTACTACTTTACTTTATTTCTGTTAAATTTTACGTTGTGTAGTGACAGCGAAAACGACAATGCTGCTGCTGCTGATGAAGACAGCAACGCAGCAGAAACGAAAAAACTTAAATCCACAGGAGTTTTAGATCCCTTTTTTTACTGTTGTTTTTTTAGTATGGCGTTCCAAAAGATATTAACATACTCGTGCTGTATACAAGCAAATTATAATAATTAGATGATGAACTTTAAGGGAGACGATTATTTTTGACTTCTAGATTTCTTTTTAAACTTTTCGTAATTGTTGTTAAGTTGATTTTTCAGCAATTTCGTAAAATTTTAGCAGCGATATGTGTGTGACACTTTGATATGAAACTGATCACGTTACGTTGAATTATTTTCTAACAAATTTTTATTTTTTTTTTTTTCCTTTCCAACACAATAATTACTTTATTCTATTTTGATTTCTTAAAAAAAAAATCTTTTTTTCTTTCTTTTCGTTAAACTTTTACAATGTACATAGTTATGTGCAGCAGCAAGAAATTAAAAATCGTTCGACCGAGTTTCTCGAGCGATCGCACCAGCGACAAGCGAAACGACACGGAACGAAAAATGCGATAAGAATAACAAAACGTCAAAACGATCGAGCTTCAGATTCAGCCATAAGCTCATAATTAATTAATTATTTTTTTAATTTTTTTTTGAAAATGTTGTGTATTCTTCTTTGATTTTATTATTCCGTTTATAGATAATCAATAAAACAACACTTGTATGCGCGACGTCAATTTTTCTGCACAAAAAATTCGAAGCGAAAATTTCAATTAAATCACTTTTTTCACGAAATTCTTTGAGAATTCGATGTTCTTTGTTTGATATGTAGTATGTTCGACTTCAGCACACATTGCATCTACGCGTACGTGTGAATTAATTTTAACATTACGTAGAGAAAATTTGTTACTAACTTTTTCTATAGAGCATACTTTAATTAAAATGAAAAAATAAAAATAAATCAATTCGTTTTCAAAGTGCGCTTCCCGAAAATGTGTTACACGGAATAGCTCTGAACACAAACTAAATCCAATGGCTGTATAAATATTTTTCACTGTCGTATGCCAAGTTATGAGTGGCGCTCCTTAGGTTTGCGCGCTCTTTCGGAGTAATTTGATTTGTGTTGTTATTTATTTTTATTTTTTGCTTGGTAACACTGTTACGCCTCTGAGAGTAGCTGGCACTAACACGTGCACAATTGAGTGCACTCTCTCGGCATTTAAAGTTGTGTTTGCAATCATTCGTAGCACAGCAACATTGTTTCTCTTTGAGCAACAAGTAAGCAATCAAAACCGGTAAGGGTGTTACCTGCGGTCAGGCGCAAAATCGAAATACCCTACATAGTGGCGCTGTGCCTACTAACTGCAGTACATATAGTTGGAGAGTCATTTGCAGGTGTATCCAGCCAGGAACTTTCATACCAGCTGCTAAATATTGAATATCTACGCTGGTAACCTTAAGCGGTCGGAATTTTTCCCAAATGGGTTGGTTTTTAACATTCTGTATTTTCTGCTTCCTATAATCCGAAGGCCACAGCGATATTAGATTTAACACGTCAATATAAGTTAAGTACCTGGGTGCATGCAGTCCGAGCACCCTACTTTTGGTTCAGCTTTCTCAGCTTAATTTAATCCATTCGTTTACATAAAGCTACTTCCGATTCGATAATTCAATTTCAATTTTGGTTGCTTGAATGAAATCGAAATGGAATTAATTACTTTTGTAATGGAATTGAAATTTTCAATTTCGAATTCTAATTTCTAGTTTTGTTGTATGATAGCTGCCACTCCCTGTTATTCAATACCGCCTACATTTAGCAATGTGCTTAGCACATACTGCATGTATTTAAGCATCCACTTTCAAAACTGTAGCCATCATAGGTGCTATGGTATAGCCTTTCAAGGGCTTTAGTTGCATGGAAGGGTCCACGTTGTCAAACCACGCTCACATTTTTTGAGTGGCTGAATGCGAATATTTTTCTTATCAAATTTCAAACTTGGTCATAGGTGCCAAGGTACAGCGTTTTGAGAGATTTTGTGTTCTTTTTTGTGTTGATCATGTGTTCTACTATTTTCTGATAGTACATTTAATTTCAAAACAGCCTTAAATCTTACCTGAGAAAGTTTGCTCTTGCGCATGAATGGTCACATATCTGGGCTTTCGATTTTACGAATCTCGCTTGCAAAGGTGACCAATTTCTACCAATGTGTTTCGAAATTAAACTTTCGCGAAAAATACAAAAATCACTGAGCTTCAAATTCATTTTATTAGCGAACGCACTTTATTCACCACTTCACGGTAACATCGTGATTAAATAACCCGCATAATCTAACTCGGTCACCTACCGTCTTCTGTGTTCAAAGTTTGTAGAAATATCCGACGTCGAACAGGCCTCTTATCAAGTGTACAATAATGTGGGCCAATGAAACTCTAAAAATGTAGCATTGGCTCGGACGCATCAAGTAAACATATGGTGACTATTACTTCAGTAGGACTCAATATAAAACAAGAAGAGACAAAATATAGCTTAATTCAAGAAACTGGCAAAAACTAACCCGGAATAGAAGCCAAATAGCCTCATTTTTTTAGAAAGTTTCACGACAAATGTCCTTGAAGACATGCAAATATACCACTCTGGGAAAAATTATATTAGAAATTTTGAAAACTTAATTTTTAATTTAAACCCGCATATTTTGAAGTTGAAAAAAGTAAAAATATAATTTTTACTCTTTATGTTTAACACAAACAACTTTTAAGTCATTTTGAGATTTGAAATAACATTTTTTAACTTTATTTCAATCGTAAAAAACTTTAAATTGGAATTATCGAAATGCTAAGTGTGGCTTAACTTAAATGCAAATGTAATAAGAGACTTAAAAGTATATAGAACTTTAATTAAGTAAGTCAAAATGTGATGTTAAGTATCAGGGCAGGAGCACTTTTTTAACAGCAATATCTTTTGAAATTGGTATTACTTTCTCATGTTATTTCTTCAATGAATGAAAGCTGTGAACGCCTTCAATGCAGTTCAGTTTCATTTTGACTGCGCGCGCTCTAAGGCCACGTGTGTTACAAGCAACAGACCAGAAGGGCGGTATTCGAAGTGCACAGTGTTAACGATACATTGCACAATGTAATTATGGCTCGAAAGACTTTGTAGTCTCGTTAACGTCATAACATTTTTAGCAATTAGTAGATCATGTCAAATTATGTCCAAGAATTGTTGTAATATTTTTTTCTTATTTTCTTGGCTTGTAAGGAGCAACAACATGTTGTAGGCTAACAAACATTAACTTTAACTACAACGACAACAGCAACAACAACAACAACAATGAAATGTATTTGCTTAGCAGCAACAAGATATTGAAAGGACGTAATGCTCAATTTTCGAACATAGGGTCATGCCAACATATTAAAATGTTGGAGCTGCTTGCAGCATAGCACAGAGGGAAATTATTGGCCAAGCATAAAATACGAATTAAAACCAAATATTTATTTCTATGGCGAGGCTTTTTAATGTTACTCAGTGATCCCATACCGAAATTCTCATATATTTATCAATTGATACCGACCTAATACTAGATCGAGTCTTTGTACCAAGTTTCTGTCTTTGGATGAATATTAGTAACCAAACATGAACTTTCACGAAATTTTGCTCACGTTTTGACGAGATCTCCTTGAGATCCTCAGCAGTTATGTAACAAAGTTAACTTTATGTCCGCGCAAGGCATTTTTATTATTGATTTAAAAACTTTTGCATTATACCACCCACCTTTACTCGTATTACCTAGAAGTCCCATTCAGATCATTTTCAATATGACATTTATGGGTTTTGATTCTACTTATCACAGGTGCTATGCACTGAAATTTATTTAGTTCTCATTTGTAGCATCACCGATGTAGGGCATATATCTTTATTTTTCAATGTTAAGCCCTATTATGGCATTATGCCAATCAGTCTTGGGGAAGAGCACCTCCATTTTATTTTAATTGTTGTATGGGAAAAGTTTATATTTATTAGGTTTCTATATAACGTTGAAGTACAAATTTATTGATTTGCAATGGATTCTTCGAATTTTCAGTATTCAAATTAAGGGAGCTAGGTGGTATTGAAGAATGGTTCATATACTACGCTACATTTGTATTTAAATTTTGTGATATAAAACCAAAACTCAATCTTAATACTATAGCTTCAAATGTCATAAATCCAATATGAGGAAAATAGCATATATATAGCATTTGCTCTACTGTACATAGGTACAAGAAGGCCGGCAGCTGCTGGACGCTTCAGCTTGTGAAGTTCCTTCTTCAAATCCAATTTAAATGAATAAACAACGAGCTACAAGCCGACTCATCGACCAAACCTTATAGCGAGTATAAAAGTAAATAGGTTGCCATTAAGTTAATAACAGGTCGGTCAACAGCATCGGTCAATAATGCTTGCTGCTGCGTTCCAGTGAGCAGTGGCCTGCCAGAAGATTTAACAAGAAAAGCGAAACTTAAAATAAATCAATTTTATGGATACTTTAGAAAAGTTCGCTGTAGCTACAGCGTAGCATCTGATCTGATAGTTGGAAAATTAGGCTCTAATTGAGGTGAACTGAAAATTGGCTGATGGGAGTTTGAATATGTCGTGTTTTCAACTATTATATGAAAATAAAGAGACTATAAAGAGGCTGATATTATTTAATAAAAAATTAAAACCTATATCTACCCATATGGGAAAACTTTATGTCATGGTATTCCGTCGAAAGTTTTGTAAACTTTTATACCCTACACAGCGGCTATATTCATATTGTCGTTCCGTTTGTAACGCATAGAAGAACGCGTTTTGTTTTTTTGCGAAAATTGTCTGAGACAAATAACTTTAATCCAACTCTAAGTCTTCCTACACATGAATTCCTAAGTTTATTTGAATGGGTTTGATTATAGCTATCTTTCTCGAGCACCGATATTTTGATGTTCGATGATAAATGATGAACTGTTCCGCAAGAAATTGTTGTCTGGCGGCGGACGTCTCCGAGTCAAAGTCTACAAAACTGGAGAAAGAACAGCATGAGTAGGTGCTAACATATTGTATAACGTCTAAGACGCTCAATATTATTTTAAAAATTGAAGGAATAAGCCAACGAAGATATAATGCTTCATAGGTGATGTATGAGAGATAACGATTTTAAAGCTTACTTTTGTAAGA
Source organism: Meiosimyza decipiens (assembly GCA_963680825.1). NCBI lineage: Eukaryota > Metazoa > Arthropoda > Insecta > Diptera > Lauxaniidae > Meiosimyza > Meiosimyza decipiens. Next base: position 82,031,517 of record OY804259.1, on the reverse strand, counting down.
TTTAAGTATTGGCATATCATATCACCTTCAGACACTTATGTTTTTAGTTAATAACGAGAAATATCGTTACAGATGCTGAAATAGGTTGTTGAAAATCTCACAGGGATAGTCAATGTTTCATCAATGGCTTGGACTTTGAAATAAATTAGAAAGTCAGCACTATGTCCAAATGTTTGGATCATTTGCAATTTAAGCAGAAAAAGTGACACAACATCTTGGGGCTAGTTTTTTCGGTCTTAAATTATCTTATTGCTTACCTGTGTCCACATATAACCATAAAGCTTAGCGCATAAGCGACAAATAAAAGATACTCTTTTGGGCTAAATACGAACAGAACTTGAAAGTTTGAATTAAATTTTATCTCACCTTTGTTGTGATGCGCCAAGTTTTTGCTTTTGGTTGATTTTCTGAAAATACTCCCTTGATAATCGTGCGGCATGTGATTAGTGTGCGCTCTGGAATTTCTTGAGTATCCCATTAAGGAATTTCGTGTTTGTTTTGTAGCTAATTTCCAAGAACTTAAAAGTGAAACAAGTTTATTAAAGACAAAATGAAAAAACAAAAGCTTTAAGAGAACGCGATCTCAAAGGATGATGATCATTAATCATGAATTGCTAGCATGTTCATAGAGTAGCTTCATGGTTAACGAAAAACTATAGATGGATATACGAGTGCTATGTATGTATGTATAGATGCAAGTACATGTACGTTTACCTATATCTCAATAACTGAAGAATACTCATAGATAGATAGAGATTTGCTAAGAAAAATTGAAAAAAATTGCCATCAAACCACTTCATAGTTCCTTCATTACAAACGAAATCAAAAAGTGACAAGTCAAAACTGATTTCGGATTTGGCGATCGAAAATTTATTAGAAGCAGAAGCATGCTCAGTTTTTGATCGACCTCGGCTAGCCCAAAAACAAACCTCATATAGTCCTAAGAAAATGTCACCAAGGAACGATAGATTTAGTTCGAATTTTGACCGCTCCAATTTCTTTTGAAAATTGACATTCGCAACTACGGTTTTTCGCCGACTTAAGGCTCAAAACTGTAATTAAAATTATAAAAGCTAAAAGTCAAGAAAGCGCCGATTTTGAATTTTGAATTTGAAAAAAAAGTCTACTATATTAAATAATTTTATCGCGTCTGCCACTGACATATTGTGCTAAGGGCATAGTACAGATAATGGAAATATAAAAGGCAGCCGTTCACACTGCCGTATTTTTAATAACATTTAAAATAATTTAAGCAATATTTAAAAAAAAAAACTTTATAATATAATTTTATGGTTTTCTTCCAAAATTGAAAAAACAAGTGGCAGACGTGTAGGACTGGATCAACATTAATGGGGTTGTATGCTTCAAAGTCGTCGATTTTGAAAATTCGTATAATAGTTTTAGGGATGCCAGACTTTGCCGAATACATTTAATTATTTAGTTGAAAAACTTAAACTTTTCCCTTTTAAAAACCACTTTAAGTTATAACGATATTTTTTTTCAAAAGAAACGTCTGCCTTCAAAAAAGCAGCGCTGGAATCGTCTGCTTTCTCTACATTCATGCTTTTTATAAGTAAAGAAACCAGTCAGTCAAGCGGTAGATGCGATAAGATGATTTATTACTAAATTTTTTTTAAATGATTTTAATATTACAATTTAAAATGTGGCCATAACTAAGTGGCAGACGTTGTTTCTGTCATTTCTTATGACATGTTCTATACAATAGTCGCAATCTGCCTGACGATAAAGTCAATTTAGCTTGTATATATCATAAAATTTTGAGAAATACTTAATTACTCTTGAAGGCAGCATTTAAAACGTCTGCTTCTTGCATTTATCTGTCCTTTGGTATAGACACATTGTTTAATATAAAAGGCAGATGCGATGAAATTGTTTATGGTACCTTTTATTTTTAACAGTTTTAAAGGACAGCCAATTAAAAACGCAGAGGCAACGTAATGGAAGAGATTGTTCGAATTCTTTATATAACTTAGAGCTTTATAATTTTCAACCTCTTCCGCAAAATAAAATCTTATAGAAATTTAGGCCAGCGGCTTGCTAACTATCGGCGACTTTATGTTAGAATTAAATGAATTTTGTTTTTAGGAGTAACATTGATTGTATAAATTTTGTTTCATACAGTTTGACCTTTATATATAGGTCATTCTCAAAGCTGTTGACTCTGCCTCGGCTAATGTGAACATTGCAATATGGCTAATTTTTGTTATATTATGACATAATTAAAAATCGAATGCATGTAATTTAGTACTACATGGCGTATGAGTAACATTTAATTATACACCACAGCTCACCGGAATTTCAGAATTTTAGAAAATAATTGTGCCGAAGTAGTACCTAGAGCTACAAATAAGAAATTGGGTTCAAGTTTTTCTGAGTGATTAACCTCATTTCCATCTGTCTGGTTACGTAAACAAATTCGCATCTGGGACTCCAAAGACCCAAGAGTAATTAATATTGAAACATCCAATGTGGATGACGTTTATTTTCAGCAAGAGGGCCACACAGTTGCTGATACAATGGCTCTATTGCTAAAATGACACCTCTTGTTAGATGACGCTACATCATGATGACCACTATTTATTATTTAACAAGAATTGTTTGAATATTTCCTCCAACCCATTATCCAAAGTAGAGACGATTGAGGCATTGAAGTCAGACATTCAATTAATTTCGCTACAATTAAGATCAGAGCACCTGAGACTACCCGCATATTAGTTTAAGGTTTAAGCCAACATGTTGTTGCTACCACAGCTAAAACATCATTACAAAATTTAATAAAAAGTAGATAAAGAGAGGTTGCAGTTGGAACCAAAAGATACCTCAGTTTAACCTGTCTATAGATTTGTTGTTACATTATACATATTTAGATATGAGGGAATGCGCTTGAAAATCAGACTTAGAATTTTTCCATTGTTTTTTTTTTTTGCTCACTGCGCTGTTGCTGTAACTATTTTTATTGTTGTTGTTGTACGCAGTCATGCATTTCAAGCGGCAATTGGTGGCGCCAACAAATTTACGAATACAATTGGGTAGGCTCCGTTGAAGCCACTTAACCTGCGCACCATGAGTAACACAAAAAAAACGATAAAAAGCACCAGTTTATATGCGAAATCAGTCAACCGAAGTGAGTCTGTCTTGTTGTCTGTCCATTGAAGTGAATGAAAATAAAACAACAACAAAAAAAAAAGAACTCTGTATGACATGTCTTCCCTCATGAGGAACAAATCGTAACTTCAAACGAAACGGTATCATGAATAATCGGCGCTCATTACAGCAAAGTTCGCTATTTTGTGAGTTGCCCCCTCGTGTTGTACAACAAAGTCTGCTTTATGCAGTTGGTGATGATTGTTGACTATTTGGTTGGTTGCAGATACAGGTAAAGTAACCGTAGAATTTGAACTGGAACTCATTGCAAGTTATCGAATTTCACTTGCTATACTGTATCGTTGTACATAAAGTGGGCTATGTTGTGCCACTAGGCGTGGCAACTTTAACGCAAGTAAAAATACTTTAAATGATTCATTCAGTAAATTACTATCATTTGTATTTTCAATTAATGTTCGAGTAATTTGTTTGATTTGAAATCCAAATTTCAATTGTACTGAAAATCTGGTGCACGAAGTATCCCCTAACAAAATACACCTCAATGACAATACTCTTAATGAAATAATGCCCAAAAAATATGGAATACGACTTAAGATGAAGCAATGAAATAGTCCCCAAGCAAATAAATAAAGTAATAAACAATTTTTGGGCCTTATTTCATTTTGAAATAACCTCCAACAATTATGAAAATAAATATGTTAAGCCCTGAGCTGTACCCTAACTTTTATGTAGAATTACTATGACTTGTGAAGCCAATGTTGAACTTACTACTAGCCAAGCAAAAGACGTTAATTGGAAGATTTTTGTTAATTATATTAATTTCAAAAAGAAATTTTTTTTTTTTAAACAAAAAATTTTATTTTTTACCATTTGAAGGTTATGTGATTATATTTTGGAGAGGCCTAATTTCAACTTGGCACTAGCCTAAATAGCCTCCGAAGGTTCCCACTTACTTTTACTTGCATACATATCTATATATACTATATATACATACTCTATATAGTTAAGTCACTTTTGATGCAAGCAACACAGACTTGGAAATTTGTCAAAAATTGCATTTAAAGTCAAATGAAATAATAGCCAAATAAAATGTAATTACGCCCAAAAAGGATTAAACGAAAGAAGCTCCAACTGAAATTTCATTGGGGCTTATTTCATTGAGAGTTATTTTATAACGAAATAGCACCCAAAGAGAACACATGAAAACTAAACTTCAATTGAAATGAAACAGTCCCCAAAGCTTGGTTGTTATGTTATTACGAAATAACTCCCAAACATGTTCGTATGGAAATTTTTGGGGGTTTTTTCATCAATTTTTTTTTGCTTATTTCATTGCGGACTGTTTCGTAAGGCTCTAAAATTATGTCCACTGTGCTTGCACACTTTTTAGAGTATGAACTTCAGAGCCAGACTTGAGCATTTATGAAATAAAGGCCCAAAAATATTTACAGCTCTATTGAGAAGAAATTCTGCATGCAAATAAATGCTAAACTTCATGAATATACAAAAAGTTACTCTAAGCCTGAAACATGATATTATTGATATTAGAATATTAGTGGGCTCAAACCTCAGTTTACCATCTTCTGAACTGGAAACTTAAGCTCTTCAGGAATTTAGTGTGATCAACCTTTTACATATATTCGACAATTTGGTTGACACACTTTAAGTTATATTTTTTTTTCTCCGAGATATCGTAAATTTAAGTCATGTACGGTAAGTTTTCCACGGTATTAGCTTTATATATGTATGTATCCTTCTATAAAATGTACCTTAAGCTCTCAAAAATGTCTGCCTTCGAAAAAACAGCGTCTGCTTTCCCTACATTCATGTTTTTTACAAATAAAGGACGCGATAAGATGATTTATTACTAAATTTTTTTTTAAATGATTGTAATATTACAATTTTAAATGCGGCAATAACTAAGTGACAGACATTGTTTCTGTCATATTGTATGACATAATCTTTATAATAATTGCAATCTTCCTGACGATAAAGTCAATTAAGTTTGTATGTATAACATCACGCATTTTATCTTAACTATATATTACTGACACATAGCGTTATTTAATACAAAATTCAACAGTTTTGTTAAGACAGAAAAGATAGTTCATCATCGTTATTAGAAATATAATATTCTCTGCTCTGAAAATCTGTTGCTGTAGGTATCTGCTTCTTGGGTTGTACTTGCGTACTTTTAAAAATGCGAATGTACTGAAAATAAATACAGTTGTACTTAAAAATGCCATCGATGTGCTATTACTTGTCCAAAATACTGCAAATGCATGTCCAATACTGTTGTGCTTATGTCCACAGAGTTTACTTATTTTACCACTTACCTATTTTGAAAGGAAACTACGCTTGGATGTACAATTTATCCTTTCCTTAATCGTGAAAATATTCTTAGTACGAATTTATGGTGGTCAATATTACAAAATCAAATTTTAAAGAAATTTATTTGACAAAAGTCTTGAGACGTGTTAATTTGCTTTACTTTTTTTTTTTTCATTTATTAATTATATCACAAAAAGTTAAAAATGCAGATAAAGCACTAATTTTTTTAAGCTACAGCTTTTTAAGAGCACTTAATATTTCATTTTGTTAAAATTTTGTTCTTTTTATCTAACGTTCATTATTTTATTAAAATTTTTGTATTGTACCATTGCAAGGTATAACGATTATTTTGTTAGTTAGTGTAAAAGTTAGTAAGCGGAAAATCACAATTTGTTTTTTATCTCTTTTTTAATGAAAATTCAACAACGTGTCCTTTTTTGTGGCACGTGTGATTATCGTTTTTGTTTTATTTGCGTAAGGAGCTAAATTTAAATCTTTGTATCATGTCCATGTCCGAGGACGAACTAAAACAGAATCCTTCGATTCAAACTGTTTATATACGAAAAACGCAGACGCATGTTTTTGTTGATGTTGATGCGCGGGAAAATCGTTGTTTCATTGCACACTCGCACACACAGACACTCTCGCACACAGGATACGTCTATGGAGAAATCTTAAAAGTTTGCACAGCAGCCAGAGTCCTTTTATTTTGAGTCATCGCCGCCGATTTTGCTATACGCGAGCCGGTCGCCATTCATCCTGACTCCTGTGTCTGAGTCTCTATGACTGACTTGATTTTGCCTCGCGCGCGCCAACGTATTTATTTATTTGTTGTTTTTGTTGTTCTTGCCACTGCTGATGGTAGACTGTCTTGGCGCGCTATTGGCGCTGTTTGTTTCTTCAATGTACTGATATTTACAGTTAAAATTATAGTTACAATTAGAGATGTTAGTTTTATTTTATCAACTACCCAATAACATTAATTTACAAATTTTGAAAAATTTATTTTTATGGCAGATTTATTTTGGCTGTTGACTAGTGTAATCATTTTTTATGTAGAATGGTGTGTTGTGATTCAGAAAAAGCGTAGAAGAACAATTTTTTTTCCGTTTCGTTTTCTAACGATATATACAGTGCCGTATCGTACACATTCGGTGCCCGGGACGAAAATGGAATTTGACCGCCCCGCGCTTCTTAAAAATTTATATTTACAAAAAAAACAAGGTCCACAAAATTAATTAAATACGCTACAAAACTACTATGTTGCCGCCCTGCGACTCGTTGCGCTTAAGGAAACCGCCCTCCCCTTGGTTAAACCACTGGATATATCATATATAATTGGTTAAATTGGCATCAAAAAATGATATCTCAAATGAAAGATAATCAAACTTGCAGTCATTTATGTGGATAGCTAGGTATATATTTATTAATAATATTCTATGAATAGAGGACATCCAATAAACATCCACGCATGCGCACATCAGCTCAAAATCAATTCAGCGTAAACGTGTGGGCTGATGAAATTGATGGCACGTTAATTGAACCTCTTGTATTTTCACCAAGAGTCAGAAGTAAATACCAGGACGTTTAAATGTTCCTCTTGCTTCTTGAATGGAATACTCCAAAATCGATGAATTAGAAGGAGTGGTCCAATACATTGACCTACAGTATATCCATTTTGTTTTGCAATTTAACCTTAATAGGATTGAGGATAGAAAATGCTCTTAAACTGATTGACAAATGGCAAACTCAGCATAGATATAGCTAAATCTGACATAATTTTGAATCTCAAGTTATTTTCCGCACCTTAGTTAGAATTTTAGTTAAATTGTCATATCTCGAAAACTATAGCACTGATTTCAAACTTTAATGCACAAATATTATAGTTTACCATATTACCATCATATATGTACGATTATATAATAATGTCGATTTCATTGAAAGCTCTATCCCCGACATCCGCTGTCTATATCTCTCAAATATTTTGCTATCAAAAGGACCGAGCGGGACAAGAGCGAAAAGAATGCTCTGTTGTTTTTTCTTCACCGGGCTCGTGACAGTTTCTGCACCAGTTGCTAGATACTAAGCCCATCCTAAAGGGATAATACTCGTAACCTATTAGACAATGCCCAGTGACAAAAAGATAATATTAAATATATTTGCAACATATTCAAGTCGATTGCATATGAAATTACCCCTAAAAGGAAATGTTCCCTGACACTGTGCTACACTCTCTTTAGCGTCAAAAATTTAAAATTCCTAATAAAACCAAACTCGGTTTTCCGGCATGGGACTCCATTTTACCATAACAATTGCAACTAATTGTGCATACCAAAGTTATTGATAACCAATAGTAGTTGGTTAAGTGCTCCACACCAACAAAATGTAAATATACCCTCCGCCACCCCCCCCCCCCCCATCGCTACCATCTTTTAGTTAAAACAGAAGGTAACCCTAAAATAAAATTCAATTCACAAACAAAAGAAAGTCGCCATTCGGCCTGTTTTTGCCACAAAGGATTTTTCTCTCTTATTGAAACAACACACAGTAATAATAATTTTGCAATAAAAACAACAAAAAAAAGTACACATCTATTTGTGTATGGCAGACTGTTAAAATAATTATGGCACTACTAGTGCCATCACCCAAGTAAAAAAAATAACAACAACAACAAACACAGCAACATCAAAGGGACAAAATCAACAACAACAAAAACTAACTCCTCTACTTCTGCTGGCGACATTTGTTGTCTAGTCCCCATGGTGTCGAAATGAAACAAAAACCTATCTATCTGTGGCGCAGTTTCAATGTTGGCTGCCTGGCTGTCTCTGTTCTAACGGTTTTCGCTTCAATTCAGAACATCATAACAAACCGAAGTGCGAGCATCGGCCGCAGAAGCTGTAGCCGTAGCCACATAGCCAGATAGTCAGAATTTCAGTCAAAGCCAAAGCCAAAACTAGCGCCATAATCAACGTTAGCGCCGGTGCCATTGTCGATGCCGGTACCAACCGTCCCACCCAAGTGGCAAAGCCAAACTAAACATCATCATTATCATCAACAGCAAGCACCAAATAATCACGTTATCAATGTGATGTCTTCATTTTTTCTCAATTTAAAACCGATAGAGCACATAAAACACTACCACACACGCTCCTCCCCCCCCCCCCTTCCCGTGGCTCATTGAGTTGGCTTCACTTTATAAGTAAAAACAACTTCAAAAAACAGCAGCAAATACATAAAAGGATTAAAGGATAAGAAAAAAGACAAAAAGGATGTTGTATCGCTTATTAAGAATGCTGCGAGTCATAATTTTACACTAGAAAAAAAAATGACGATGGATTCTTAATGCTAATAACGCTGAAGAGCTATAGCTTATGGGAACGATGTTGAACTTGTTGCTTGTGGCAAGTTTTCTTTCAGAATTTGGGAGACATTCTGCAAAAGGGCTCTGAGCAAGTTAACGATTGGGGCCAGAGATATGGCTTGGAGGTTAATGCTCTTGGGGGAACAGGTAAGCCGTATTATTCGCCTTTTTATCTCTCTTGGGATAAAAGTCGAATACTATGCAAAAATAGAAGGGATAAAAATGGATTCAAAATGGTTTTTCTCTAATAACTTGATAGCTATAAAAGATATTGCACAATTTTTAACATTTTTGAAATTAACACTACCAAATTAATGCAAATTAATACTCATTTTGAAGAAAATGCCTTAACCATATCCCACCTTTGTGCAGGAGATATGTGTGTCCGTGCGTCGATTTTTTCATATTCACATCTTTTTGTTGTTTTAACCTAAAAAACAACTGTACCGAATTTCAAAAGTCCATACAAACCCATCCACTGTGCACCGGTAGTAATTGGTCCTTTGGGAAAGTGCTAAATATTTGAGGATAGTCTTATATGAAAACTTGAGCTGCAAGCTGAATGTGTTAGAGCGTGCATTCGTGGCGCTTTACTTGCAATGGGGAATACTGTACATAGCAGTCGCGATTTTCAACTTTTTTTTTGTGCACTCTAAGCAACCAACACAAGTGGGAAATCAGCATCCCCTCTGTTTTAACTCTTAGACACCAACAAAGCTAAGCCCTCTCTTAGCCTGGGCATACATATTTAAGTACAAATATATTGAAATACAAAACAGCATATGTCCTATGATTGCGTATAACACATGTGCTATTTTGCCTATCTGATGCTTAAACAAATAGTTAATGCTGTGTTACCTTCTGATCACAACGAATTTCCTCAAATATTCAATACAATTTTCTCACAGTGTTGGATTCATAAACAAAACTAATTCTTATTGAATTGCTTAAACTGAATGGAGACTACTGAACAGGATGTCGCGCTGTTGTCAATGAGCGTCGTCGTGGCTCTCGTCAACAACTCCAGCATTTTATCATCTCTAATTGTAACTCGGTGACTACATTGTGTCGCGACTAACAATGGTAGCAATAACGGCGTCCAACTATCGTCGTCAGTCGGCGATTTTGCCATTTGGCGCATGGCGACTAAACGACTCATCATGCCAATGTTTAACCCATTGTAACTCCGTTACAATTAACGTTTTTGAACAAACAGTCTAAAATTACAATTTTTTTCACAAACCAATTAAATTCAATTTTATGCAATTAAAAGTTAAATCATAACGTCAAAAAAAACATTTGCTCTTAGCTTGGACAACGGACAGGGTTGCCATGATGAAAACAGGGAATTACCGCCTTCTCAAAATAAAATAATTTTTCCTTAAAAGTGGTGCAAAATTATTTTTATTTTTGGGAAATAAAGGGTGTTTTTTTTAGAGGTTTGATTTTTGAATAGAGATAAAACTGGCATTTTATGGTCAAATCTGGCAACTCTAATGTCATTTATGTTCAATTTGGTTTGCCATTTCATCATGAACAGGTTGACAAAAGAACAACGCTTGCAAATCGTGCAAATTTATTTCGAGAATAATGGTTCAGTTCGCGAAGTTTACCGCAAGCTCCGTCCATTTTATGGTCGACATAATCGTCCATCAGAGCAATTAATTCGGTTAACCATGGATCGTTTTCGCACTACGTTTACTCTATGTGATAATACGCATCCGCAGAGACGTCGAACAGTGCGCACCGAAGAAACAATTGCCGCTGTAGAGCAAAATGTTGAAGAGGACCCGAATGAATCGATTCGCCACCGTGCACAGCAATTGGAGCTTTGTCCATCAACTTTATGGAAGATTTTGCGCAAAGATCTTGGCTTGCGACCTTACAAGATCCAGCTTGTGCAAGAATTAAAGCCGCGAGACCATGCAATGCGTCGTGATTTTGGTGTATGGGCCGAAAATGAGATTGATCTCGATGCTGATTTTCATCGCAAAATTTTGTTCAGTGATGAGGCTCATTTTTGGTTGAATGGCTACGTCAACAAGCAAAATTGCCGCATTTGGAGTGAAGAGAATCCACATGAGACCCTTGAGACGCCATTACATCCACAAAAACTGACTGTTTGGTGTGCTCTATGGGCTGGTGGAGTCATTGGGTCATACTTCTTCCGAAATAATGCTGGAGAGTCAGTTACCGTTAATGGAGACCGGTATAGGGCCATGATAACCGACTATTTTGTTCCCGAATTGGATGGCATGAATGTGGATGAGTTGTGGTTCCAACAAGACGGCGCTACATGCCACACAGCGCACGTCACAATCGATTTATTGAAGGAAACATTCGATGAGCGCATAATTTCGCGGAATGGACCTGTCAATTGGCCACCAAGATCGAGTGATTTGACACCATTGGATTATTTTCTTTGGGGATATGTGAAGTCGCTCGTCTACGCCAACAAACCAGAAACGTTAGGGGACTTGGAAGCCAACATTCGTGGCGTTATTGCCGACATACGGCCCCATATGCTCGAAAAAGTGGTTCAAAATTGGACCTGTAGAATTGGCTTTATTCGAGCCAGCCGCGGCGGCCACATGCCCGAAATCATATTTAAACATTAATGGCATAAAATTATCCTTCCAATAAAGCCAAATTGACCTCTTTTTCTGTACAGACTTTGAGGAAAAATTAGCAATAAAATAAAAAAGCCAGTAGCTTAGTGAAAACGGGTTAAGGATAAGAACTTAAAGATTCACAGCTCGCCACCAGCCAACTATGCGTCGCCTCAAAGCAAAAGTCCTGCTGCACGATGATGTCCTGTGACTCCGTTTTGTTTGTGTAAGCATGTATGTTTGTCTCCAATTTTGTCGCCACAGAGCGTACGAGCTGTCGAGACGAACAATTTGCTGTCGCCTGATGCTGCTGCGACATAGTCATTCCACTGCGACAATAAGGCAGCCGCTGCTGAAATGAATCCAACGAATTCAGTAGTTACTTGACGATCGACCCCTGCGTGGTGCGTTTCATGTTTTTCATAGTTTTCGAGATCCATTCGTTGCCAACCAACTCACAACAAATTGCCGTGAATTCATTCGCAACAATTTTCCACCACAGTCGCTGCCGCCGTTGTCATCGTCATTGCCACTTGTTACGTTGTTGGTTGGCGCCTTTTTCTTTTGTTCTTCTTCTCCTTTTTTCAGCACAAATAAGCCGACCACAAAAAAAGCGCGCGATATGATTTGATGCCGCTTTGTTGAGCCGTAGTACAGTGGGGCGTATGAAACAAATTATTTAGAGAAAAATGTTACATGCTGCTATAAAAAATGGTTGTAGAATTAGAGACACTTTTATGTTTAAAGTTCGACCACTAAATTGTATTCAGTCAAATACACATTTTTTTGTGTTTAAAATGAATGCTTTATTTTTTGTTCAAAATTTCGTAATGTTTATTAAATTGATTAATATTGGGGTTATTGAGAGCTGGGAATCGTGACCGAAGTAAGACTTTTTTTAAAGAATAGCATCACATATGATCCAAGTAATTCATGGGATTATGATTATAACTTTGAAACTTATCAGGTGACACAAAAAATGTTTAAAAAGGTGGGTGGAAAAGAACATAAAGGGTAAAGGGTGTTTTTTTTAGAGGTATAGAGCTTCGAATTGAAATAAAACACAAGAAAATCGTTTTAATGTCCATCAATTTCACTTTATTGAAAGGATAATTTTATGCCATTAATGTTTAAATATGATTTCGGGCATGTGGCCGCCGCGGCTGGCTCGAATAAAGCCAATTCTACAGGTCCAATTTTGAACCACTTTTTCGAGCATATGGGGCCGTATGTCGGCAATAACGCCACGAATGTTGGCTTCCAAGTCCCCTAACGTTTCTGGTTTGTTGGCGTAGACGAGCGACTTCACATATCCCCAAAGAAAATAATCCAATGGTGTCAAATCACACGATCTTGGTGGCCAATTGACAGGTCCATGCGCTCATCGAATGTTTCCTTCAATAAATCGATTGTGACGTGCGCTGTGTGGCATGTAGCGCCGTCTTGTTGGAACCACAACTCATCCACATTCATGCCATCCAATTCGGGAACAAAATAGTCGGTTATCATGGCCCTATACCGGTCTCCATTAACGGTAACTGACTCTCCAGCATTATTTCGGAAGAAGTATGGCCCAATGACTCCACCAGCCCATAGAGCACACCAAACAGTCAGTTTTTGTGGATGTAATGGCGTCTCAAGGGTCTCATGTGGATTCTCTTCACTCCAAATGCGGCAATTTTGCTTGTTGACGTAGCGATTCAACCAAAAATGAGCCTCATCACTGAACAAAATTTTGCGATGAAAATCAGCATCGAGATCAATCTCATTTTCGGCCCATACACCAAAATCACGACGCATTGCATGGTCTCGCAGCTTTAATTCTTGCACAAGCTGGATCTTGTAAGGTCGCAAGCCAAGATCTTTGCGCAAAATCTTCCATAAAGTTGATGGACAAAGCTCCAATTGCTGTGCACGGTGGCGAATCGATTCATTCGGGTCCTCTTCAACATTTTGCTCTACAGCGGCAATTGTTTCTTCGGTGCGCACTGTTCGACGTCTCTTCGGATGCGTATTATCACATAGAGTAAACGTAGTGCGAAAACGATCCATGGTTAACCGAATTAATTGCTCTGATGGACGATTATGTCGACCATAAAATGGACGGAGCTTGCGGTAAACTTCGCGAACTGAACCATTATTTTCGAAATAAATTTACACGATTTGCAAGCGTTGTTCTTTTGTCAACCTGTTCATGATGAAATGGCAAACCAAACTGAACATAAATGACATTAGAGTTGCCAGATTTGATCATAAAATGCCAGTTTTATCTCTATTCAAAAAACAAACCTCTAAAAAAAACACCCTTTATGTATATCATTTCTATTTCCTTTGGAAATATTGCGATAATGTTAGCAACGCAACAAAATATTTTAGTAAAAGTGAGTGGGATTGCGCAAGTAGGCGTGGCACCACTCATACAAATGTTAGAATGCTATATCTCGAAAGTTTAAAATGGGACTGAAACTAAATTTGGTACAGAACCGCAAGACAACCCTATAAAACACCTTGAACATCCCTAAGCTTAGACTGCTTAAGCTTACCGACTAGATAACAGTTTTGATATTGACACCACACTCAACATCAACGGAAACCTTAAAGGAATCTTAGCCTTAGAAATTACATAGCTGAAGGCGTTTCAGATAAGTCTGCATCACCACAAGGCTGACAGTGACAATATGTTGCTCAATATGCTTGTTGCTTAATGCAAAGCTCATGGATCTGGCTTCGATACAAAAGCTTTCGCTTGTAAATGCAAGGTTTGTCGTGCCGGCGTTGGGGGTAGGCTAAGAATATACATACTTACTTGTAAATATTGTTCGAAATTTTGACAGTGTGAACGCGCATCGTTTTGATTGCAATCGCGTATCTGCAATACGATAACTGCCAAGTATATTCTGAGTGCTCCTTCTCGGATCACTATCGTAAGCTTTTTGATATCGATTTTATCGAATGAAGCCAATCTTTTGCTAAAACCTTAAGAAGCCACAGTGGTACAAGTTTGGACCGCTATTCTATAGATTGCAATGGAGAAAGTGACCAACATAACACATTTAGAAAAATGATTCTAGCAGATTTCAAGGAAACCCAGAGAGTCATATCCTTAATTTTTTCCTATCAACCGGCTGCAAAGAGCACGTGATCGACAAGGCTAAAGCAACTATAGATGAAAAAAAAGCTGCAATAAATTAACGAACGTTGAGATGGCGTAAGCCATGGGCTCAGCTTGAAGCTGTTTACAATACAGAAATAAGGGAAATCATTGGCTTAATGCTGTGGGAGCCTAGGCTTCCGCAGATTCTTTCAATCTCATTGTTCTAGGTAAATAATTTGAAGATTAAGGCAATACTTACTGCCACAGTGAAGATTGAGGTATATTGATTTCAATGATGGAATAACCCAATGAATTAAGAAGTTAGCTTAAGAGTTATTAATTCAACCCTCGAATCAAGAAGTCGTATCCCCTGCTATAAAAATTTAGTCATAAATCACATCTTGACTTTGATTAGAGCCAATGGCGGATCATAGGATATGCTGAGGACGTGGTGACATTCGGCACTATCTGACTCTTTTTCTTTGTTAAATATAATTCTGTATTGTTGGGATATAGCTGTGCCATGAGGTAAGGTAAAAGCAAAATTCCAATCAAGTGGATAACTTCTATTTTTTTGTCAGTTACTTTCAACAGCCTGTCCCACTGTGCAACGTAGTGAATCTTCATGATAACGGCGACAACGACGATGGATGTCGTCAACGTGGTCACCACTAATATCGCCTTGCTGTTGTTGTTGCATTTTGGCTCGCCAGCCGACGCGCTCGTAAAATGAAAACCGACCATCATATTGTTTTCCATACCAAACAATGAAACATACAGCCAGCCAGCCAGACAGCCAGACAGACAGACAAGCAATCATGCTAAAGAAACACTCTCATAATAACCAACTGTGGCAAATTCGTCGCACAAAGAATCTCTCGAAACGGGGGCAAATCGCAATTTCAATTTTTTTCTTCGCTAACTATACTCCATGCATTGTTTTTATTTTGTTACGAAAAGTAACTACCCTGCTGCACCCATCCATACACTACGCATGAACTAAAAGAGACACCAAGACGCAAAGACCAGCGAAAGCCGATGAAGGAAACGGGAAGCCAAACTGTGACCAACCGACCATATATCTAATACTTATCGTTATTGGTTTTTGAGTTGCCAATTTTTGTGATATTTGTGTTTTTATTCAGATTTTTGGCGCCTTTTAAACACATTTGGTTGCATAGTTTTTTGGGAGCGAGCATAGGATAATGTAGATTTAAATTAACATAACGAGAATCAAGTGACAGATCCATTTATGCATAATGTATTTAGCAATGGCGATAGTGAGTTCTATCATAATGAAAATTACTTTTTTTTAACACTTATGGATTAGCGTTCTGGTGCTGAAATTGGACTCAACATGCCTAAGACCATAAAGATAAAATGGGTTTGGCTGCGCACCAAATCTTTTTTTTTTTATTGGTAGGGCTGTGCACAACAACATTTTTTTACTATGGGAATATACCCAACACAACCAACATTTGGAAAAGTGTTGAGTCTTTTACCTTCCATTCGATAAATTTTCAACTCTTCTAAGAGAGTTAAATTGCACTCAAGGCATTTTTTTAAATTTCATACATTTGAATGCATTGTGATTCGATGTTACTTTTTTAATATTTGCATTACACATATGTATTGAATGTTGATATATATATGATTGTCATGCTGTTTTCATTTTATATTAAGTGCAGTTTTGTGTAATCATTTCCAGTCATGAAAAACAAACAACTTTAAAGTATCCGCGTAAGTTAAGTGAATTTAATTAAAAGAAAACAATTTCACTTTCAAAAACAATCTCTTGAAAATCGTTCTTATGAATCACAAGCGAGTCGCTTTGGCAGTTCAGTAGCCCCGGACAGTTTCTCCCGAACAAACCATCGTGATTAAATACGTTTGCTGGGCTGGGCGGGCTTCTAATACTACATTTTAATTCCGATCAAATGGTTTTTTATTTGTGTGTTCTTTGCTAGTGAGTATGAAATAAATTCTGTACTGGACTTAATTCGCGGAGAAGCAACGCTTACACTAGATAGTGTTACTTAATGACATTTTTCGACTTATTCAACATTGGTAATTTTTTCAAAATGTATATACATATTTTGAGCTCTAAAGAAATTTTTCGACAATTTAAACTTTTTCGACTACTTTAACAATTCCCAATTTTTTTTTAACATTTTTCGAGTTTTTCAACGTTTTCCAATATTTTCAACTTATTCAAGATATCTTAGCTTTTTCAACTGTTTCAATATTTCTCGACATTGTTACTTTTCAGCAGATTTCGGTTTTTCAAAGTTTTTCGGCTTCTTCAAATTTAACTTGAACTCATATCGAGAAGCCTAAGTCAAAGTTGGAAGCAAAGAGGGTAAATACTCAAATTTTTTTAGTCATAGCACACCCCAAAGTGAAGTGAAATCAAATTACAAATCATAACAAAAAAAAAATGAAGCTATAAGTTTGAAAGTTATTAAATAGAATTGAACACCATCCAAAAGTTAGAAAATAATATCAAACTGTATCGGAAAACATTGAAATAGTCGATAAAGTTAGAAAGTTTTGAATGGTATTGAACAGTATTGATAAAATTAGAGCAATTCAATATGAGGCGTAGCATTAAAAAACATAGAAAAAATCGATATTAGTTAGAGAGTATCGAATAGGACACGATAAAAGCTGGAAAGTAAGAGTATCAAGAAAAACAATGAGTAAATCGACGAAAATCGAACAGTAATGAAAACATTTAAAAAATTCCACAAAAGTATGAATAGACATATTTTAGAAAACCCCAAAAGCTGCTACTAACTTAAGATAAAGTTTTACTATAAATAAATCTAAAGCTAGTTTCAGCTCAACACTTCAGTTTGTATAGACTCGAGTCTAAAAACTGATAACAAATATGCACCATCATGTCCAGAAGTTCAATACGATAAGTTATCTTCAACATTACAAAAAAAAAAACAGTCCACCAGCGCAGAAGATTGTTAAATTATATTTGTGAATGTTATGGTGCCACCGATCCTGACGCCACGCGCATTCGAGTACAGCACGGCATGTGGCTATGGCTATAGCCACTCATATGAAGCTTTTGTAGTCATCGATGTCGCCGTCTTCGCCCTTTTCGTCTTAAATATCAAGAACGACAAATTTATCAAAGCGCTAAATTTGTTTTGATGATGCGATGAATTAAGTTCAGGAGTCGCCTTTACAATATTTTTACGCATCTGTAAGACGCCACTTATCTTTGGCGTTCGCCAGCACGGGCCATGATGTCGTCATTTTAGTCATTAAAACACAGCAATATTGAAGGGGATAAGATGTGCGCGCTTTTTTAATCCTTTAGAATTCTTTAGAAAGAGAAAACACAAATTATTCAGTTAATGTGCATCGATGAATTAAAGTTAGTAAATTGTCGAATTAACGTTGATATCTATAACCAGCAACTGAACAAAAGGTAAAGACTTGGAATAAAATATGAAACGTTACAATAAATGGGAGTGATTATGACTAAAAGTCATTTGAAACTTTATTAATCAATTTCAGCCCATATCTGGCTGTGTCCATAAATACCTAACGGAAGAAAAAGCATTTAACTTTTAAATAAAAAATTAATGGTCACCGGCTGTAGATACAATGGCTCCAACAAATGACGCACCAGTGTGCGTACCTTGCTGTGATGTATTAACCTTTGCCGAACTGGCTTATGCGTGACTAGACAACGAAAATTTCTTAGAGAATGCAGTAGATTAGAATTAGAGGCCAATATCAGCCTAGCTACATTCTTTTCCACCTGTCTTGCATAAGATTCGCACTCTGAAGTTTCGATGTGTGTAGACTTAATTGTGTTTATTTGAGTTCTACAACTATGGGACCCAAATGCCCAACGCAAAGCACCAGATGCTAGGGTATGGCTGAGCAATACCGGAGGTCACCAAGAATAGCGGACACATGCAACTGCAACAAGTCAGAGTAAGGGAAAGTCCCTCCGCACAGAGCCATACATACGTGAGTAAATTTAAAATAAAACATGAAATCGTTAGCTATCACAAGTGAGTAGATAACCCCCTGGTCGTTCATCTCTTGGCATATGCGGTTCCATCTGGTTTGAGAGAAACTACTGCCTGAAGTGAACGTACGTAGACTCCCACCAGTGTAATATACTTGTCATACAGAGTGAACGTGCCTCGGTGACAATACAGGCATTTTAAGAAGCCACCATCCCCTAACCCAACTAAGCTAGCCGTCCCCACAGTCGAGACTAAACTGTCTGGTTCAACTTGCTCGCTTTGATAAAGGCTACTTTTTATGTCGAATAAGATGATCACTTAAAACGCTCTGTCTTGACTTTTATGGCAGCTATAGTTGTTAAATTCGGTAAGTGATTATATAGGGTTTTCCAATAGGGTCAGCCATGTTGTTTTATCTGATGTCGAATTTATTTTTTTTGTTTTTCAGTAACTACAAACAAATCGCCATGGCAAGTTACAGCGTCGAGCACAGGTGCAAATGATAAAACTTTATTATGAAAATAGTTGTTCTCTTGTGGCAACGATGCGCTCGTTGTGTCCATTATCCGATTTGACCCCGTTAGATTTTTTTTATGGGGTTCCCATAAGTCTCAGGTCGATGCCAATAAAGTCAATATCCATGGCACTAAGGCATAACGAGCTAACTTAAATTTTAGTGATTTTGAGATATTGATGTGGAAAGTTTTATTAGCGCACACGTAATGGAGATAAATGTTAAGAAAATTCTGGAATTACTTTAATTCAAAATAAATCGAATGGCACCCTTATCTCAATTTTGCTCAGAAATGGAGTTAACTCGTTTTGCCTTAGTGACACAGGCATAGCCCGTGCCATCTATGTGCCAGTGTAATCGAAAGTTGTATGTTTCGAAAAAAGTTGAAAAGGGTTGAAAATAGTTGACAATGTCAAAAAAGTTGAAATGGATAGAAAAAAACAAAAAAAATTAAAAAAGTTTGACTACTTAACTTGAAAAAGGTCGAAAGAGATAAAATTTGGAAAAGCTTAAATATGTTGAATAAGTCAAAAAGTGTTACGCTAATGCACTACAGCGTTACATATCTGTCAATTCTCTTCACTATAGATTTCCTTTTATGCCTGCAAGTAAAGATGTTTATACATCAAAAATTTTCCTTTCCTTGGCGGTGACTAAAGGGTAGCCTTTTGTGGTGTCTATTGACTGAGTGCCCAAAAAAAATGTGGGCGCCCCCATGAGCTCGGCGCACGGAGCTGTAGAGCACATAGCGTTTTACCTTAATCCAGTGCTGACGATGGGCCCTGTTTTCAAGATCGTTGTTTCTAAATTAGAGATGTTCAGCGATATTATATTTTTTACTGAGCTTCCTGTTGTGTACTATAAGTGTAAACAAAAAACACAAAAAAAATACAAGCGCGAAATGCTTTACAAAAAATGTCCAACCAGTTGCTTCTACTAGTTTCAACCACTGCTACATGGTGCGAGTATCATCATTTAGCTTTTTTAGCCGACGTTTATGAATTTCCAAGCATGCTATATTTCACTTTTTGCGTTGACCAGTCAAGAATCATAGCTACATATAAGCGTGCATTTGGTCTTATTTTTAATTCCGCGAGGATTGCGTGCTGGAAAAAATATCTATTAAAAAAAATATTTATATCATTGAAAAATGCACTCTTCTATAACGAAAACCTAATACGAGTAAATAAAGCATTTTCCAATATAAAAAATTATGCAACAAATTTAATAAGATATTTAATAAGATATTAGCAACAATCTTTTCGAAAATTAGCTGCTTTATTTTAAAATATTCATGTTCCATACCCAGCATTTTCGAGAGCGCATAAATGCGATTAAAGAAATGTGTTTCGGCTGAAAAAATTGTCCGTTATGTTTTCGAAATTAGTTACGAGCTATCACAAGCAATTTGATGAATTCGTTTCCTTCTTCATTCCTGAGCGGTTTACCATTCATACTTTTAATTTTATTTCAATTTAACATTGTTTCATGCTTAATGAAAGACGCCCTATACGCTATTAATGGTGTTAATCTTTTATATACATACATACAATCCAATCTCGTTCATTTGTAAGTTTAAAAGCTTCCATTGGAAAGTTATAGACCGTCGTACATACTCTACCAGCAATTTCAAACACTTAAAACTCTTGAACACGACTTGAAGATTTGCTAAAAGATAACTGGTATCAATGCTTTATAAATCATCGAAATCATTACTTTTATTCTTTATATTTTAAGTAGCTTAATCATTATTAAGTAACAACTTGTCCAAAACCTAAAGCACTATTGTTTTTTAAAGAAAACAAAAACAGAATATTAGAGAAAATTATCAGATATTCAGATTAAAAAGTAATTCAACTTATTTAAATTGAATAACTGTTGCGAAAAATTCTACTAAATGAAACATTTTTCTGTCATACAGAAGTGAAACACACCCTTGACACTTATGTTTTTATGTGAATTGCATATAAGATTTATTTTTTTTTTTAATTGAAATCATTTAATATTTGTTTTTTGTATATATTTTATGCTAGATTATTATTAGTTTTCAATAAAAAAAAGAACATATTATTTATTGTGATGGGATTATTAAAACGTTTTCTTCTTTACTTGTATTTTATTTATTTATTTTTCATTATAATCATTATACCATTACTAAATATTGAAGCATATTACTGTTTAGCAATTAAATTTAAACTGAGTCTATGAACCACTATTAAAATTAAGACGCAAATAAACTGCATGATTTTAAAATATAATTTGTTTTTGTGATTGTGTCTTACACTTTATACTAATTAAATATGTAAGGTAATTCCTCTATTTTTACAGTAATATGTTTCTTTAAAATATTTATACGTTTAAAAAAAATGTTTGAATCTTAAATTTATATTTCAAACAAGGAACTCAAAATTCAATAAATATAAAAAAGTTAACAGAAAACACCTAATATCCAATAATATAAATATTAATAACATGTTTAATGAATTTTGTGACACAATACACGATTTTTAAAGGTTAGCATGTTTTTTTTTTTGTTTGCTTCCAACTTAATGTAGATGCTATTTTTTAATGTTTTTTTTTTTTTGAAATTGTCGCTTAAGATAGATTGAACAATTTAAATGTTATTGCAAAGTTTTATTGAATTTTATGAATATTATATAAAATGGTATAAGTGCGTTATGTCAACTAAAAACGCATACGATTTAAAAACAAAATACAGTACAGCAATGTATTTCTTAGAAAGAATACACTTATTTTTTAATAGTATGTATATTTGTGTTATGCAGGCATATATAAAGACATATTCAATTTAATATACCATAAGTCGTGCTTTTATAATGGTGTTTATTTTTTTATTTATTTAAAGTTTATCAAATGATGCTTGGATTTTTAAACATATATTCATCCATAATAGCATTGTTTTGTAAAAAAGTAAGCTATTGCTACTTTACAAATTCTTTTTCTACTATTGAGTTTATTAGCTTGAAAATAAAATTTTAAATTTCGCATTTTAAAGGTTACATTTACATTATTTTCAAACCTCAATAGAAATCAACACGTTTATCTTATCAAATATTTTTAAAAAATAGCAGCAATGCTTGCTATATATCATATAATAGACATTATTTTTTTATTTATTTATTTTTTTTTTTTAAATCCGACTTTCAAGTATTCAAAGTTGAAAATGTTTGTAATTTTTTTTATTCTAAACGAAAGTGTGCAGATATAATAAAATAAATCCATGTAAAATTAACTTTTTTGCAATGCTTTTTTTTATTTTTTTTTTTTTTTTGTTTGGAAGTTATATAATGACAGTAGAGCAAAAACAACTTAAAAAAGCAAATGGAAAAGTAAACTACGAAATGAAATGTTTTTTCTTGAAGTGGCTTTGTGTCAAAGAGAGATATTTTTGCAGGTAACCAAACACTCGATTTAGGCATTATGTATGAAAATTCCATACAACTGAAATATTGAGATATGAAAGAGCTAGACCCACCCTCCACGAAAAACATTATCCAAAATTCGAATGAGCAACATTTATTCATATGACATACAGTGTTCATAATTTAGTTTATAAAAATTAAAAATTTAAAATCCTTAGTTTAATGGAACTCACATACTTATACCATAGTCATTAAAGTTTATCTTTGGCCACTCTACATAGACATGGATTTCATAATTTTTCGTTTTAAGCGAACTCGTCAGCTTTTACACAAAATCCTGCATTGTAATTTTTAAGTATTAATAGGATTATTTGTTTCTTAAAAGAATTTTATAATTCATATTTGTAAAGTAACATCTTGCTGACTTGCAACCTCGTAATTCTAATCAATTTGTTTGAGAGACACAATTTACTACAACAAAAAATCCATATTTAATTTCAAACGTTTTCGAAAAAAATAATAATATGCTTTATTTTAGATCATTGTTAAATTTTCTTTATTTTTTTAACGCTATATTCAAATTATTTACGGTTTCATTTAAAATTAAAAAAATTCTTCCTATGTGCTAAGGTTTTGCTTTTACAAATATATATGTACAAAACAAAAATGTTTTAGAAATATGTATAAAAAATAATTTTAAGTTAAAACGAATATTTCCTTTAAAATAGCAAAAAAAAATTAGAGTAAAACGCTCATTAACGCAAATTAATTAATAAAAACTCATAAACATAGCTCTTAAAACAAGCATCAATAAATATTAGTTGCATTTTACTTCATATTTTCTTGAACTTGTTTCCACTTTTACTAAGCAATAAAAAAAACGTTTTTAAATATAGCTGTCATTTTGAAAAGGGCTCATCCACAAGTTTCTTGGCAGTTTTAGCCTCTCAAGGCAATGGATCAAACTTTATACGTTAAAACTGATTATTTTTCGTCGGATAACTTGGAGATGGGAGGTCTCCAAATATTTCGCAAAAAAACTTGACTGATAAAATAAATGAGTCGTCACCATTCCCCTGCAACGCACCGATGTTGTCATTAACATTATTATTCACTATAAGTTTTAATCATGATTAAAATATAAAGATTAAGCAATACCAACAATTGGCGTTGCCATTTACTTTTTTGACAGAACTTGAAAAAGAGATAATTTGCCATCATTGTTCCCATTAAAATAACTATCTATGCTAAAAACAGAGAACAAAACTGATTTTATCTTGAAAAGAGGTCGTTTCCCGAAAATTTTGAAATGACCTCTTTCCAAAATGACCGATTCAATTCGAGTTAATTAAATTAAAGAATTTCTCATAATATTACATATTATTTTTATGATTAATCTTTTGTTTATGTTTTTCATACTTGCCTTCTATCTTATTATTTTAATTATTTTTTTTTTCATTTGATTTTTATACTAAACCCAACAAATTGTTGTTCTAATTAATCTGTTGTTTCGCTTCGGTAATAAGCGCCAATAGTGAGTCTAATTTTAAATCTTTAAAACGTGTAAAATGATCCATCATTGGTTGTATGGAGTCAGACTCAATAGCTGCACAAATTGTATGATTTTGTATTATACGATTGAGTGATGTTGCTACTTGATCCAAAAACTGTCGCCAATTATTTTTGTGTTCATCATCAAGTGTTGAATCATTGTTTGCTACATAGATTTTTTCAGCTTGTATAATAAAGCATACCACTGCTGAAATACCGAACTAAAAAAAGCACCCTTGAATTTTAAATGTTTATAATCAAGCATTGTAATGTCCATACCTTGCTGCAAAATACTCCATTTGATCTCTTGTCATTAAATGGTATTGCAGTTGCAACTCTGACCATTGTCTCAAAATTTGCAGTTTGAATTTGATTTTTAAATTCCGGATATAAGGCATAAAGTACGCCGTCCACATCGTCGCGATCTTTTTTAAAAACATTTTGCAATGAAGCCAATACTCCACTCCAGACATTCCAACGAATTTCATAATTATGTATGTACGGCATAATACGACGAAGAAGTGCCTTAAATAATAAATGTTAACGCAACAATTTCGATTAATTTTAATGATTACAATTTTAACTATGCGTTGAATCAAGTAAGATGTTAACGAGTATTAACAATAACTTTAAAACAAATAAAAATTTGATCTGAAATACTTGCTTTCGCAGATTTAAATGAGTGTTCATAATACAAACGTAAATTTTTGAGGCACTTTTCAAACTATTTTTATTTTTAATGCAACTTGCAGGCTAAATATCTCAAACACAGTGACTTATATAGATTTGAGGATCTATATTATTTTAAATATGCTCATATTTCTTTGATTACATTCCTAATTTAATCTTTGATCCATAAAAAATCTCTAATGGCTGACGTACGAGAGCGAGAAAATAATAAAATTGTTAGATAAAAAAAAATCCTACATACTTTCGTACAATTGGAGTTGAACAAAGACTCGTTTAATTTGATTTATTGAGTTTAAGAGCTTTTCAGCTTGAAAAAATCGCTAATTTAAACTACAGCTATTAAACATCTTGGACGCAGTGCTAAATTCGGTAGAGATTTGAAATCTATAAAATTAACCCATGATTTTTCGCACAGTGTATGTAGTAGTAGCAGTCATTTACGAACCGACTCACTTAGATCATTGACCCATTGTGATTCGTACAGTGTAATTATTGCATGTGTTGAAAATCAGAAAGTTAATATGGCCGCTCTATCTAGTAAGAGGTTACTAAAAATTGATCTACCACACTGAAATAGACTGAGGCCGTAATGTTGATTTCGTAGTTCTTCCTTAAATCTTACTTGCATATAAAATCTTTCTACAAATCTAAAAAACGGCAAATTGGAGTTTCAAAACTTAAGTTTTCCCTCCTGTACAATTAAGTTTCTGGACAACTAAGGACTCACGTGCCAATTTCACAATATCTAGAAACGAAAGGTGAAATAACCAATTTTTTTTCAAATCATTTGAAACTACGTTTTCTCTTCAATTTATGAACTAATGTTATTTATGTTTTCTGGTCAAATCTTTTAAAATTTAGAAAAACCTACCTTTCCTTTGCGCACATTCATCATTGCAATGACTTTTTCATAATTTAGACCAGCTATGATTTTAGTGACAAGTGCTTCTTTTGTTTCAATTTCATAAGAGAAACGATTCTTTAATGCTGGATTTAAAGACTGTGCAGTGTTCGATTCGGCAGCCTTTTCTTCATTAGTTTTATTGGCATTTTCTAGAATCTCTAATGCTAAAATGCGTTCACTCTCCTTCTTTTTCTTCATAATTATTGTTGCAATTGCATTTGGATTATCCAAGTCTTCAAGTTTAAGAACAATTCGATAAAGGGTCTCAATATGCAATAGTATATGACGTGATTTACGTTGTGTCGTTGAAGACATGTCACCAATGACACCAATTGTTGTTATGGCATTCCCTGTCACAGTATTTTGTTTAGTAATGCTTGTTAATGACGAATTTGTTGTAGAAATTGTGGTATTGTTGCCATCTGCAGTTATTTCCCCAGTACCATCGCTGCCCATTATATCTGCATCAATTATCTTACGTGGTGCTGTTACACTACCGTACTGTAATTTTCCCAAAGAGTTTTCAAATTTCAATGGTGTAAACACATATGTCGATTTTTGATCTTGGTTACTGCCGCTTCCACCACCGACACTATCCGAATTACGACGTTCGCGATGCTGCCCATTGCGTGTTCCATTTTTATTACCCAACTGCACAAGTATCAGCTGTGCATGACCCTTAGGCTGTGTCAGCGGATGATTTAACTGATTGTCCGTATGCGCCTTGCTATGACGCGTGTCACCATTTAATTGGGCTTTTCGCTCTTTGTAAACAGTATAGTAGAAATCATCAATGTAAGGTGTATCCGTGTTAAGCAAAGACAATTGAATGCCAATAAGCCAATGTTTGTCACGTGTACTCATAAGGTTAGCATAGTCATCAAATTCTTCTGGCGGCAGATTTCCATTTGCACCTCCAATTGAACTACCACCATCTGACCGACGATGATGCTGATGGTTTAGTTTATTAAGACCTCGTTGTTGTTGTTGCTGTTGATAGTGTTGATGTTGCTGTGGCAAGTTAAATGCATTTGAAGTTGCAGCCAAAAGATTTTGCTGTTGCTGATGTAGCTGTTGCTGATGTCTTGCAACATTTTGTAGCAATGGATGATTTTGTTGAATCTCTTGCATTAGACGCATATTAAACATGTTATACATTGAACTTGATTGAGTTTGATTAAGAAGAGCAGCTGCATTTGGTGGATGTGGTGGCAAACGAGGTTGCTGTTGTGGCGATGTTACTAATGCAGCTGGATGAATGCCAGCTGCTGCCGCGGCAGCACGCATTGCATTAAAATTAGGATGCATGGCAAAATTATTGAGTGCTATTGGAAGGTGAGGATTCGGCAGTGGACGCTGATGTGGATGCGGATGTGGATGTGGAAAATTCGGTGGTAATGAATGATGTTGATTTAGCAACGGATGTGGTGGCAATTGGTTATGATTTTGCTGTTGTAAATGTGGGGCTAGTCCAGGTGCATACAGTGGCACTGCTGGAAACCCTGGAGGCAAACGACTCCCAGTAATATTTTTTTGTGGTTGTTGTGTCTGTTGCTGTTGTAATAAATTCCCAAATGGATGTTGTGCTAAGTTATTCGCAAAGTTGTTGGAAGGTCTAGATGGTGTATGAATTTGGCTGAAGCCCGGGGGACCTAAAAAATTATATATAGCAGTAAGAATTTGTTATGTTTATTACTTTATTTTTAAAGACTTAAAAACATAATAAATGCATACAAAAACGTGTACAATTTTCATACATTCTGCGTTTAGTGACCACAATTCTAAAATAATAGTAAAACCCTTTGTAGAGTTGCTAACAACACATCTGCATAATAAAATAGATGAATTATCTTACTCTCGCAAAATGTGTAACGTATCATTATTTCAAAATAAACCCTTCATATATTCCTCAAAGCAACAAGGAAATCGTTGCTTTAATTGCACTTTAAAATTTAACAAGTCAATTTAGTCCCGACGCAAAGTCAATATTGGGATGGGTCTGGTAGCAAATCTGATATATACATTCCATAGAAAAATGTTTCGAGCTAAGGACAGTTAAAGTTTTAACTTATTTATTTATTTATAGTTTGATTTGTAGAGCCAGTCAATGATGCGTGATTTTTGAAATTATAAGTTGAAGAGTTCGCTAAACGGTTACAGCAAAAGAGGTTTTTTCATAAAAAATTAATATAACTCATAATTAAAAAACAAAATGCTTAGGTATTTGAAAGTTAAAAATAACATTATATTTTAAATAATCCCTATAAAAAAGTTCGAAACTGTTGAAATTCTGACTTGATACCTTTATTTCCGCTTTTCTAAAAAAAAAATCAAATTTCGAATCTGATTTCATAATTGAGAAGAACAATAAATTTCCTATTAAAATCACTCTGTCCAATATTTTACTGTAAATTTGTTTAACCCGAAAAACTTCCGCATGTCCGCATTTACCGCAAGTCTTTAGAAGTTCATAATTTAACAACTATGACTCATACAAAATAAAAATAGGGAGTTTGAATTCACACCTTCTAGAAGTGCAACTTTCTTGTCCGCTTCATTTGAAATGGAAAGCACAACGCTTTTGATACAATTTGCGAACGGTACCAAATATAGAAAGTGTTTGTCCTCTTAACGCGAAGATACCTCGAAAACTGTGTAAGCGGACTTCTCTTCATTAACTGTGGCGCAAATAAATTGACACAACCTATTGGTGAACATATGTGGTCTCATTGCAAAAGCAGAGCTTAGAACGTATATATTATTTAGCTAAAGTCACTGGCAATACACTGGCATTTTATATTTAACCTTCAAGCAGTCGCGCAACGTCGATTCGACCGAATTCAATACACTGGGATTCTAATCCAAAGAGAAGTTAAGTTTTTTTTTTCATTTCATAACTTAGTTTTTACCTAAAGTTAAGTTTTTTTTTCGACAAATTAATGTCCTAGACAATCTGATCGTACATATCAAAACAGATTTTGGAAAGTCTTGTCCTTTTCATTTAGCGTGACACATGAAGTGTTATGTTGCATTAACGTTAATCAAATATGCATACTCCTTTTTAGTTTACTTTCTTTATGTATATACCTTAGACATAAGAGTGCCTAAAGTTCGAAAATTTATTCGAGTATATCCTCACTTAAAAACTATTAAGGTTGTTACCAGAGCTGGAAAGTTTTAATTTTCCGGAATTTTTTAATTTTTTTTTTTCTATTTTCCTGGTGTGCACATAAGTACCAAAAAAGTTTTACGGCTATTTTTTGAGCCTATATACGAGTATAGGCAGAAAATTCAAATCTTTTGTTGTTTTCACTACATTCACCTCAATACATTATAATTTGAAATTGTCAATGCCACTTCATGAATTTGCTTTAAAAAAATAAATGAGAATAAAAATAAAATTTAGTTTTTAGTCCAAAAAGTTTTAGTTTTAGTTTTTGTAGCATATGCGACTAAATGTGCCAAATGTTACCGGAAATATGAAGACTTTAGTTATAAAAGTGGACCTCTGTGCTTGCTTTTAAGGAAACTAAGCCCATGTTCTGCTGAATATTGTATCAGAAATATTGTATAAAAAATCAACGCTTTGGATACATCAATCCACATATGTATGTTTGCGTACCTTTAGTTTGGTAACACAAGGTGCCTGTTTCAATGTTCAAAAGTTTTTTATTTACCTTTTGGTGAAGTCTGCTGATTTGATTTATTTATTTGTAGCGGTTGATGATGTTGCTGGATTTGTTGTAAATTCAACTGTGAAGGTGTCGGTGATTTTGATGTTTGTTTTATGAGACTATCAACTATCATTTGCTGTTGTTGTTGTTGTTGCTGTTGTTGTTGTTGCTGTTGTTGTTGCTGCTGCTGTTGTTGCTGCTGCTGTTGTTGATGCTGTTGTTGCTGCTGTTGTTGTTGGTTATTCTGCTGATGCTGTTGTTGTTGCTGTTGCTGCTGATGCTGCTGTTGATGTTGCTGCTGTTGATGTTGCTGCTGGTGTTGCTGTTGGTGCTGCTGCTGAAGTAACTGCTGCTGTGGTTGTTGTTGTCTTTGTTGCTTTTGCATTGCTTGTTGATTCATGATGTTACGTTCAATATCTTCTAGAGTAGAAATTTTTGGCGCCTTTGGCGCTTGCTGTATATTAGTTAATCCCAAGAATGGCGGCATATCTTTTAAAAAATGCTGTTGTAGCTGTTGCTGCTGTTGAAGTGTTGTTGGAAAGTGCTCACGTAAAAAAGCTTCAGCGTTGAAATTAGAGTTCGCAGAATACATAGAACGTAACTTATCCTGATCTATTTTACTTGGTTTTGAGGTTGGTATTGAAGCCCAGACACTGGGATCTAAATTAATGCTACTGTTACCACCCATAATACAATCGCTATCATCAAATGTTATGTCCACATCGTCTAACTTCATACCAGATAAATTTATTTCCAAATCTGATTCAACTTCATGTTTTAACGGATATTGCCGATAAGAGCGCATGTGTGCCGGCGTTGTTACCCTGGATGATGATGTCGAAGAATGATGGTCGAAAAGACCCAATAAGCCTCCATCAACAGCACTTCCGTTTCCACTCGTCTTCCTAACAACCCCACCACCACCACCACCGCCACCACCACAGTCTGTAGAGTCACCATTATGGTTATCCGCACGCACTAAGTGCTCATGCACCTCTTCCCAATCGCCATTGATAGCGGAACCGAAAGTTTCATCATTTAATGCATCATATTCCTCTTCAGAGGGTTCCGCAATTTGTCCACCTCCGTCGTCGTCCAGCTAAAAGTAATAAACAAAACTGATTAATTGAAATCTGATCCAAGAAACCCTTTTCTCCACCATCAGAATATTATGCTGGGCTTAAAAAGGCAAAAAAGTGAAAACGTCGCAATTTGCTTTCATCGCCCAGCGACTTCGCAACAGCAGCCACAAACAACCGACCCACCACAGCGGGATCTATTTTTCGAGACTACTTTTTTAAAATAGCAACGCAATATTTATGCCTCCAAGTTTGCTTAACATATTTGCTTATAATTTAACTTACCGGTGCCGTTGCATCAAATCCAAAAAACGAGTCTTCCATCGAGATAATTTGTTTATTTCACATGAAAATGTCATGACTTGTCACACATTCACATATGTTGAAATCATGGCCGCCGCTAAAGACGATTCGCTGAATACGACGATGTCCACCGAACGAACAACGAACAGAAAAGTCAAAAGAATAATAGGAAATTTCACTAAACACATCTTCATAACAGCAATCGAGTGCTGTAAGCTACTTTGAATTTTTAATACATCTTTTTTCATGGAAAAAATAATGGTACAATCAAAAGTTGAGGGATAGGCTTAATTTCGGCGATATATCAGGCTAAGCCATTGGTAAGTCCTCATAAGTTGTGAACCCATGAATCGATATAAGATCCTAAATCACACTATCGATAGTTATTTATTTGAATTACAATATAGGCTAAGTTCACACGAGTGTATTTTCAAAGTGCTTTTAAGCACATATCCAGCGTTAATAAAACCTACAAGTGTTTCAACGCGCGTTAAAAAAACGCACGTTGATGGTGGATCGTCGTCTAAACTGCAGTGCTTCAACAAAATTCATTGTTGCTCAATATATATTTTATTCGCGATATTGCAGCATGCCTATGAATGTTTTAATCGTTTAAGCGGCGACATGCATAATACCTGCTGTAAAAAGTAGAATCGTTTTTGGGAAATCTAATTTTTGTGTGAAAAAATCTCGATGACCTTTTTTTGCTCATTGAAAAACCAAAATCATACAATTCACTCCTTATTCAGAAATTTTTGAAGTCCTACAGGGCCCCGACTCTGACTTGCAATTCAGGGTTTGGCAGGTTCAAATCCGGCCTTTAGGCAATTCGGCTGCAGATTTCCTGGGCTTAAGCTCTAATTTAATTTGCGCAAAGATTACTATTCACCTCTGTAATCTTCTCTTCTTAACTGACCATTTGTACTAATTTCGCACTTACAAACTAGCGCTTTTACTTTAAACTGTAACACTATTTAAACATCACACATGACTTATTTAGTGGGTGATAAATTTTTTTTCATGTAGTGGAGCTATTTCTGCTGAAGGTATGTAGTACATATATCAACAGCTCTCAGCATGAAGTACAATTATTCATGCCATATGCATGATGTCACAAAAGGGCTTGTTCGGAATGCTAAAGGTAAAAAAAATACAAGACTAATTTCGACAGCAGTTGATCATCAAAGTTTATTCTACAAAATTTGGCAACACAAATGACATCTAAAAGATTAATCAGAAAAAAAACATATCGCTACTTCGGCGTCTGCAAATAACATACATAAATATGTATATCACAAAATGATCATGTAAACAGCATTCTCTTGTGTCAAAAAATTGCCAGTATTTCTGCTTTTACTATATATTTTGTTGACGTTTATCAGTACGAGTTTTTGGCGTTTGAGGAAATTTAGTTTATTTTATTTGTTTAACTTTAGAAGTTTGGTAATGTGTTCATATACATTTATACGATTCATTTAAATTGTTACAATGAATCTAGATTTTCCGAAAATAAAATCATACCAATTGTAAAATTTACAAAAACCTAAGTAACCACAAATTGCAAGGTAATGAAAACAAAAAAAGAAATATGTTGCTGACAAAGTGCAGTTTCATGGAAAGGTGGTAGCCGAAGAGCACGCTCTAGAAAAGTGTAGTGTGTGAGCTATACGGGAAAGATAGTAATGCATTTCGGTGAAACTAACCAACGATGGTTACGTTGCCAAAGCCTGTCCCGATGCCCAAATTTGCCCAATTTAGTTGTTTTAATTAAAACTAATATCGCTCGAAATGTATGCCAAATGATAGAACTCGAAGAGATCTAAATATAATATACTGGGTTGCATTGTTGAAACATGTCCTGAAAATGGGCTGCCGCCGGTTTTTATATATATATTAATGCTTGAAATGTGTGTCAAATGATAGAAATAGAAGAGCCTTAAAACAATACATAGGGTCGAGTCCTGTGTAAAACATGGGTTGGCCATGTTTGTGACAAGATTCAACAATGCAACCTTATGTATTATGCTTATCCCTCATTAGTTCTATTATTTGGCATACATTTTGAGGCTTAATAATAAAGTTTTAATTAAAACAATAAAATTGCCAAAATTCGGGCATCGGGACAGGATTTGGCAAGGCCCTGTTTCGTTAATTTCCCGTATATCTTATCATGTAATCTTATATACATTAGGGTGGGTCAAATAAACCAAATGTTTTTTTTTTAATCTGACACATGGAAACTAGTTCCTAGGTACCTCTAGGAAGTACTTACCAAATCTGAGCTTTTAATATTAACGGGAAGATTATGCTCATCATAGTTTTCCATTTTTAATTTTGTCTCATATAAAAATGGTCATATCTTATCACCAATAGATTGTTAAACCAGTTGCATTGTCAATATTGTGTTGTACGCCGAGCCTGGTGTCATGCGGATCGTCTTTCTGAATCCTCTGAGTTCTGAAATTAAATTAGTTTTCGGGACGCGCCGCGGAGGTTGTGTTTAAGCCCACTCGGCTATGTTTTAGTAAGGCAGCTTAGTCGGCTGATGAGAATAACATAAAATGAAAAGACTTGTCGTCTCTTGTTGAGAGTGAAAAATTCTGATTTTTTCTTTTATTTATATCAATAAAACCGGTATTTTCCTTAACAGTATAAATGCCAGTATTTGTTACGCTCCTCCCAGAATTTTGCCGATCGCCAATCAATTTGTTGATCGATCCGTTGCTTTGGTTTTCATAGCTACAACTACAACATGTACATAACGATTGAATATGTGCTGGCCTTCAAATCAGTGTCATATGATCCTGCTCATATTCATATGCACTACATTGTGCATTTGGTTTGGCCTTCAAATTGAATGTCGTTGCCTTAGGCAATCCGATCTATCATTATGCAGTCGCTTATATGTTATGGCATTGTTGTTGTAGTAGCGTATGTCTTGTGCTGAGTTTAGGTATGCACATACTATGAAGGGAAAGGGGATGAAATGAATTTGTGTGAAGTGTAAATGACATTCGCTTATCTACAGAATTTTTGATTTCAAGTACCCGTCTTTGTTTGGGTTAGTTTTATGTTGCATCAAAAATTCTGTAGTTATGTAAAGTGCCGGGTTATTGTAATTAGCTTTAATTTATGATTTAGTAAGTAGGTGGTCTAAATGAAATTTATTGGGAAAGTATTGTGATGGTAATAGTGACTTTAGGAGTCCACTACACCCTCACCGTCAAGAGAAATTTTACTTCTCGAAGTTAAATTTATCAGAAAAAGAGAGTGAAAAAGGGGAAAATATGATTATGGGGAGTTCTGGCAAATACAATTTAAATTTAATAATATGTGTAGAAAATCATACATATTTTGTTTTGTATTCTAAATATGTTCTTTAAATAATTACATTAAAAATTTATTATTTATAAAAATAAAAAGTATTCGTAATATAAAGTATTGATATGATATTAATTATTCGTAAAATTTATAATCCTATATGTGTATATATAATATGCTATATTATCATGATAATAGTGAAAATTTATTTTATGGAGATAATTAATTGATATCTTTATTAGTAAAAAAAAATATTAATGAGATTAATAAAAGTTAAATTACTTACTATAATGTAATTTTTGGATACTGTCTAATTATTAAATTTTTTCAACATATTGTTGTGATACTTTTTTAGTTTGTTGTTTATTTCTATTATAGAATTTACTCCATTTATTTCTTTAATTACATATGGTCCCTTGTATGGACTTTGTGATTTTTTTCTTTGTTCTAGTTTTACAAAAACTTGATCTCCTACTTTAAAATTTGAAACGTTTACATTTTTGTCATACTGTGTTTTTCGTTTATTCTTCGCAATGTTTATCAATTCTCTTGCTTTGCTTAATGCAGTCTTTAGCTTTATTTTTAATTCGTTTGAGTAATCTTCTAAATTATACCGTGTTGTTGTTGTGTTTTTTTCAATCAAATCACTTGGTAGGGATGGCAGTTTTCCGAAAATCAACTCAAAAGGTGTATACTCTGTATCAACATGTGGACTTGAATTATATGCAAACGTATAGTATGGAATCCATTTATCCCATTCAAAATCGTCTGCAAATGATAATAAATATTCATTTAGTGTTCTATGATTTTTCTCTAATGAACCTAATGTCTCATGATGATAGGGGGTGGAAAAAATTTGTTCTACCTTCAGTAATTCACATATGTTTCTAAGAAGTTCATTTGTGAATTCTGTTCCGCGATCTGATTTTAGGTACTTAAATAAACCGAATTTAAGTATAAGTTGCTCTACCAAAGTTTGTGCAATTGTTTTTGCGTCCTTGGTTTCTATAGGATGAGCTATAACGAATTTTGTTAGTTGACATTGCATTGTTAGTATGTAGCGGTATCCGTTTGAAATCTTAAGTGGACCGACAGTGTCAATTTCCACTGTTTCGAAACTTGTGGTTGGAGTGTCCGTTATGTTCATATTTTCTTTCGTGTGCCGAATTTGTTTATTCCTTGCACATTTTTCGCATGTGTTTACATGTCGTTTTATCATTTGTCTCATGTTCTTCCATGAGTATCGTTGTTTTAACTTGAGCATTGTTTTCCTGATTCCTAAGTGTCCACCCTGGGGTGAATTGTGGAATTCTTTTATCAACTCTTTTTGCATTGTTTTATTTCTTATGTTTCGTGGGGTTTCGTATATTAGTATTTTAAGCGATTTTTCATACTTATTATTCCTTTTATGCTGCAGCTTATTAAATTTCTTCTTAAATGTTTGTTTATCAATTATTTCAAATATGGCATCTTTTGCCTCTAGCGCTAGTTCTTTTATATTTTCTTTATGCATCTTAGATGATAGTTTCTCCAATTTCGAATCTAGATTCGTTGGATTATCACCACATCGTACTAGTACGAAATCATCTGTATTGTCGACAATTATATTTTTCTTCAAATTATTCTTGCTTATATCAAATTTTACGCGTTTTACATTCTTGACGTCAGATATCGATGTGCAGTCCCATATGAAAAGTTGATCAGGCTCTTCTGAAGACATGCATTTCTCTTTTATAATTTTGTTCGCTTTATATTCACTATTTTGCTTAACTTCATTATCTTCTTTAATTTTCATACCCCTTGTTAAAATCAATGCTTTTTTAATTTTTTCATCCTCTTCTGAGGGAATCATTTTTATTAATTTTTCTGAATCTATTTCTATACGCGATAAGGCATCTGCGTTAGTGTTAATTTTTCCTTTTTTAAATATTATTTCGAAATCGTAGTCCGAAAGATCCAATCTTATCCTTGTCATTTTCGATGATGGGTTTTTGTGGCTGAATAGTGAAACTAATGGTCTGTGGTCTGTAACCACAATGAACTTTCTACCATATAAGTATGGCTTGAAGAAATTTATGCCCCAATGAATGGCTAATAATTCCTTTTCTATCACGGGTTTGTTTAAATCGTGCTTTTGAAGTGTTTTACTCGCAAATGAAATGGGAAGGTCGTTACCTATTTCTCCTTGTGATAAGACAGCTCCTAAAGCAAAGTTTGATGCGTCAGTTGTTACAATAAATGGTTTGGAAAAATCCGGATATTGTAATACTGGAGGTTCTATCAATTTTTGCTTTAGCGTGTCAAAAGCTTGTTGGCATTGTTCTGTCCATTTGAATGTTTGCGTTTTCTTCAATAGGTTATTTAGGCATTGCGCGATGTTAGCAAAATCTTTAATAAATCGTCTGTAATAATTGCAGAAGGCTACAAAACGTCGTACTTCGTCCGCATTTGTTGGTGTCGGATAGTTCTTTATTGTGTCATGTTTTGATGGGTCAGTTTTAATTCCATGTTGTGTAATTAAGTGTCCAAGATAAACTACTTCTGGTCTCAAAAATTTGCATTTTGCGGCATTTAATTTTAAATTGTATTTTGATAATCTTTCAAAAACTTTAACTAAATTGTTGTTGTGGTGCTGTAGACTGCAACCAAAAACTATTATGTCATCGACATAAAGAAATGCTTCTGAGCTTAGACCAGTTAGTGCAAGTGTGAGCATGCGTTGAAAGCTATTGGAGGATATTTTCAATCCGAAAGGTAATCGTTTAAATTGATAGTGTCCATCATTTGTGGAAAAAGCTGTAAGTGGTCTGGACTTTTTGTCTAAAGGAATTTGGTGGAAGCTACTTGTCATGTCGAGTGTGGAAAAATATTTTGCTCGACCAAGTTTGTCTAAAACGTCTTCTATCCTTGTCAGTGGGAATTTGTCATTAACTAGTTTGTTATTTAGCTTCCTAAAATCTACAACTAATCGCCATTTTTTAGTGTCATCTTCTGACTTTTTAGGTACTAGCAATAGCGGTGCATTGTATGGGCTTACTGATTGTTCAATGACGTCATCTTTTAATAAGTCTTGTACCTGTTTGTGAATTTCTTCATCATGGGCTTGCGGTAGTCTGTAGTTCTTTATGTATGTAGGAGTCGGGTCATTTGTAGTCAATGTCTGTGTATAGAAATTGTTCATTGTTAATTTTTCGTCTTTTAAATGGAAAATGTGTTGGAAATCCCTAAAAATTTCCGTTAAAGGGTGATTGTCATCTGTTTTTAGTTCTTGCATGAGTTTTTTGAAACGTGTATTGTTGTAAGTGTTATTTTGGTTTAGTTGAATATAGTTGGAAAGTGGCTCTGTTTTTGGTGTTAATTTTGTTAGTTTGACTTCGGTGTCTGTTGTGTTAAGAAGCTTTACGTGGCATTTACCAGTGGCTGGTATGATTGAATTTGCCAAAAATATTCCCGGTTGAATTTCTTCGTTCAGAATTACACTATCCTCGTTTAAATCTAAGAAAATAGGATGTATAATTTCTGTACGCGGTGGTATCCGTATTGTGTCATACGCGTGTTTGTTGAAGTGTAGTGGTGTCACGATGTCTATGTCATGTATTGTTATCGTCAATGTTTGTGTCTCGTAGTCAATTTTGCATGCGTGTTTCGATAAAAAATCTCTTCCTAATATTCCGTCGGTTTGAATCGGAAAATGTTCGTCAACTGCGTGGAAATTTTGAAAAAGTTTCGCATGTTGAAAATCTAATGTTAAAATTATTTTGCCTAATGTTGTTATTTGTTCATTGGTTATCCCCGTGAGTTTGCATCTAGTGTCCATCATCAAATCTGCTTCAATATTGTTAAATTTGCAGATAGATATGTCTGCTCCTGTGTCGATAAGAAAGGTAAGTGGTTTTTTGGAGTTGTAACATTTTACTGTGATATAATTTGTTTTGATATCCGATAGGTTATATATCTTTAATTTTGCTGTCCCGGATGATCTTCCTCGATATCCGAGCGTTCGTCGTTTCCCTGATTTTCAGTTCCAAAAGCGAACATTCTTCTGTTGTTACGCTGGTTCGTGTTGTTGTAATTCTGTCTCCTATTTGAATTACGGTGTGCATTCGAATTGTTATTATTTTGTGTATATCTATATGTATTATTATTATTTCGTGGATTTCTATATGAGTTATTATTATTTTGTGCATTTCTGTATGCATTATTGTTGCTTCCATTGTTGTTGTTGTTTGAAATTTGATTTCTATTAAAACTGTTGGTTCGTTGACCTTGGTTTCTTGAATTATTGTAGTTATTTGGATATCCGCGGTTGTTGTATCTTGTACTTGTGTTTTGCATGTTATTGCGATGACTGTTGTAGTTGTTGTTTCGGAAATACAACAATTGGTTGCTTGTTTTGTTATTATTTTCTAGCTCGAGTGCTAGGTTTGTTGCTTCTGTTAATGAATTTGGTTGAGAAGCAAATATTGTATTTTTGAGGTCATCGTTTAATCCGTTTTTGAAAATATTTAGTGCATAATTTTCGTTCATTTTTATGATTACATTTTGTTGTGCTATATCACCTGATAGCTCTGAAATTTGTAAACTATTTAGTTCTGATATCAAGGATACCAACTTATCCTTGTATTGTGTGACATTGTTGTTCCGTTGTGTTAAAGTTGACAGTTTTGTATGAATTTGAGATACTGTTAACGTTGATTTGTATGATGTTTTTAGACTAGTTTTTAATTGGTCTAATGTTGTTATATTATTAGCATTTGCTAATGTTGTGCGTACATTTGTACTTAATTTCACATTGATTACTAGGTCAATAAGTCGTAACTTGTCCGCGGTATCGTATGTTTCATACATGATTTGTATCACTTTTAAAAAACTATTTAATTCTTTGTGATTACCTGTAAAGGTAGGAACTATTTTTAGAATAGTTTCTAAATTAAAAGGCGTTGTAGTGGGAGTAGACATGGTTGGTTCTGGTGGCTGTGGCGGAGTATCTTCGTTACTAGACATTGAATTCAATAGAGAAATTGTTTCTTGATACAATTCGTAAAATTGTTCAATTAAACGTTCAGTTTCTATACTATGAGTTATTGCACTTGAATGTGCATTGAAAGTTTTTAAATAAGCTTTTATTTGTGATATTTTTTCTTGTATAGTTTGTGCCGTATAACCTCTGTTGATTGATTTTCGTAAATTTCTATTTATTGTGTTCAATTGGCTGAATACTTGAAGTAAAATTTTCATTTAGAAATACCAGTGATTTGACTGATTTAAATTGGATTTTGTACGCGGTTTACGTGTTTTAAAACGTACTTTTTATAATAGGCATTGAGCTTGTAAAAGATGTAGAAAAGAATTGCTATAATAATTATTGTTATTATTATAGTGGTTGTAACTGATTTTACATTGGTGGTAGTTATCGCGGATCCTAAATTATTTTGGATGTTTTCGTTTATTACGATTTCATCTTTGTTTTTATTGTCAAACATTGTGATATTTAGAATTGTTTGAGCAAAGTTCGGTATCATAAAAAAAAATGTAAAGTTCAAAAATGTAAAAGTTCTGTTTTAAATTTTTACATATTTATTTATACAAAAAAAAAAAAAAAAAAATTTTATTCCTTGATGACTGTCAAGGTGTTGTTCGATATTTCTAACTTGTTCTTCGCAGATAAAACAGCATGTAGTTTCATCCATTACTTCAGTTTGTGTTTGATTTTGTATTTCAGATCTTTGATCTGATTTGCAAGGCTTTGCTTGTATGCGCCTTTCGCGATGGCTATTAGCCGGTACAGCTCCTGCAGTTGGGCTTTCTGTCTGACGTGGCGCCCAGCCCTCGTGTGTTTCCGTCTTTGTACGGAGTTTTGTTTGGCTATCGATTCTTTTTTGTTTTCTTGTTGTTGAAAATATTCCTCTATTGTGAGGCGTTTTGGTCCCGGAATGGGTGTTGGTGTGTACGTCGCTTCGGTAGCAGTTGCTGCTGGCACGTATTCTTCAATTTCTTTTTGTAGCGATTGTATGCGTAGGACCAGTGCGTCGAAATTTGCTTCAAAATCTTCGTTCATAATTTCAGTGGTCAATCAGAGTGTTGAATAGAGTTGTTGTGCTAAATTTCTTCTATTTGCCAATTTGGCAGGATCGCCATGTGTTGTACGCCGAGCCTGGTGTCATGCGGATCGTCTTTCTGAATCCTCTGAGTTCTGAAATTAAATTAGTTTTCGGGACGCGCCGCGGAGGTTGTGTTTAAGCCCACTCGGCTATGTTTTAGTAAGGCAGCTTAGTCGGCTGATGAGAATAACATAAAATGAAAAGACTTGTCGTCTCTTGTTGAGAGTGAAAAATTCTGATTTTTTCTTTTATTTATATCAATAAAACCGGTATTTTCCTTAACAGTATAAATGCCAGTATTTGTTACGCTCCTCCCAGAATTTTGCCGATCGCCAATCAATTTGTTGATCGATCCGTTGCTTTGGTTTTCATAGCTACAACTACAACATGTACATAACGATTGAATATGTGCTGGCCTTCAAATCAGTGTCATATGATCCTGCTCATATTCATATGCACTACATTGTGCATTTGGTTTGGCCTTCAAATTGAATGTCGTTGCCTTAGGCAATCCGATCTATCATTATGCAGTCGCTTATATGTTATGGCATTGTTGTTGTAGTAGCGTATGTCTTGTGCTGAGTTTAGGTATGCACATACTATGAAGGGAAAGGGGATGAAATGAATTTGTGTGAAGTGTAAATGACATTCGCTTATCTACAGAATTTTTGATTTCAAGTACCCGTCTTTGTTTGGGTTAGTTTTATGTTGCATCAAAAATTCTGTAGTTATGTAAAGTGCCGGGTTATTGTAATTAGCTTTAATTTATGATTTAGTAAGTAGGTGGTCTAAATGAAATTTATTGGGAAAGTATTGTGATGGTAATAGTGACTTTAGGAGTCCACTACAATATATATAGGAAATTAAACGCTCTACAAAAATGATCTCAAACACTTTTTTCATAAATCTTACCATTTAAAAGATATTCAAGGTCAAAGATTCAAATATTTTAAGGAAAATTATTTTTTTGTTTTGAATTTTGTAACTTACTAAAAAATAAT
Organism: Meiosimyza decipiens; assembly: GCA_963680825.1. Classification (NCBI taxonomy): domain Eukaryota; kingdom Metazoa; phylum Arthropoda; class Insecta; order Diptera; family Lauxaniidae; genus Meiosimyza; species Meiosimyza decipiens. Next base: position 81,990,474 of record OY804259.1, on the reverse strand, counting down.
TATTGTAGTAGTTTCCGTGTGTCGGATTCAAAAAAAAAACATTTGAATTATTTGACCCACCCTAATATACATACTCGACTTTTCTTCAGCGGGCTCTCCGCCGATGCGTAAAACGAAAAGTTGCAGTTGTAATGTTTATAAGTGATAAAAAGAATGTTAAAAAAACTATGTTTACGACGACGTAAAATTAATCGATTACCGTACCGAATACTATGAAGGTAACTAAGGCCTCAACCCAAATCAATGAATACGTCAGCAACACAACTAATGACCTGGTTCAGATTAGCCTCATGACACCGATTTATTTTGTTATTATTATGCTCTACTAGGTTCATGCTTAAGTTTACTTAAGTACTTTTTTCCTGAAACAAACTTTTTCTTACTTACTAATTTTTTTAATTTCAAGAAAGAACATGTTATCATAAAGTGGCACTTGAATTTACTTTAGCAGATATAGCCATCGGAAGTTGTAGATATAGCTTTTATAAAAAATCAATATAAGTTGGAAGCCCCTAAATTGCTGTCAAAAATCATTTGGACCACCTTGCTACGTGCTGACTGCTTTGACTAAACGTGCGCATATTGAAATAGGGAATATTTGCTTAAATATCTCTCGGTGCAGCCTTTGTAAGCTTATGCTTGTATGAGAGATGCCATGCCGTCTTCGAAATTCTCCAACTTTTTGTTTGATGCCAAACCAAACCATATTTTGTGTGTGTAAGATATTTGGATTCATTACCCTAAATAACTCCCTCAATGTAGCGTTTAAAAGTTTTTGTTTCTATGGACGATGCCTCGCCTACTTGCACAAATTCGCCTAGTTCTTGTCGAGAGCTTTTTCAAATCGTTCCTACTGTTTGTGTATATAATTTGGTAGCATTACCCTAAATAATTCTCTCAGCATTGCACATGAAGCTTCAGCTTGTATGGGAGGTGCCATGCCCAAGTGTTGAAATTCGCGAAATTTTTGTCTCACACGAGAAAGAACCATTTCTAGTATTTGGCGAAATTTAGTTCCATTACCTTGAATATTTTTCTCAGCAAATCGTTTTGAAGTTTTCGCTTGCATTGGAAGCTTAACGCTGTCGTCGAAACTCACCAACTTTTTTTCAGACCTTGTCTGGATTTCCTAGTATATGTGAGAAATTTTGTTCAATACAACATATAAGTTTATATTGCGTTTTATAAGTTTTATTTGTATGTGCGGTAGGCGTGCCCTGAATCGATTTCGCCCATTCAATCCCAAGAAGCTTGTTTGAAGGTGTAGCCTGTAGGTTGTTTACTTTTCCCATAGTTATGATTTCCACTGATCAAGAATAATACACATAAACTTTTTTGTATCTGTTGCGTCCTTTTCTATGCGTTTCAAACGGAATAACAAAGTGAATATACCCTGAATGTAGGGTATAAAAATTATATTAATGTTGCTTAATGAGAAAAACATTCAAAAACACACACCCTTCATTTCTTTTCATTAGACACATTCACACGCTTTGTAAACATTTATCAGCAACATTTTTTCTTATCACTTAAAAACTGGTGAAACTCGTAACTTCACGTCAGTGCTACATTAAACTTTCTTGTAATCATTTAGACTATTCGCTCTGGCGTAATTAACGAGATGGCTTTAAAAACAGACTCGGACACATATTTGGGATTTGATCTGAGCACACAAAAAGTAAGTAAACTTAACAGATTTTTTTTTTGTTTCATTTGAAAATTACATTGTGGCCATATGAGTCATCATTATTTAAAGCTTATACAATACAGCACTTAAACCTACGTAGGTAGGACTTCTGATGTCATGAAAAGATGTATTTTTTATACTGATTCGAGAACGCTACAAAAAAGAATTTAGAAAAAAGTTGTAGCTAGTGGTTTTTGGTCTACCACGGCAGTATACCAAGTAGTATATAATTTGTAATAGTTTCAACTAAGTAACTTATTGTAGGTCTTTACAAATTTTAATAGATACTATAAATAAAAGAAAGTGGAGAAAACTTTGCAAATGACGACCGGCAGTAAAATGCATATAAAATGTAAACATGCATCATTATAACATACTAAAAATGCAGCACAATTACATAATGGTAATTATGTATATCCCAACTATTTTTCTGTTTCTTCAAAACCTGAGTAGGAAGGATGATAATTTGAGATTTTTAGTTGGCACCCTCTGTTACGTGTAGATAATTTGTTTCCTGAACTAACTATAAAAATTTAGTCCAGAACTTTCGATAGATTTTTTTTGTTTTCAAAAATTTTTAAATTTGAATTTTTTTTTTGAAAATGGATACTTTTGATTAGTTTGTTCTTTCTAGAAAGAATGCTAAGGGTTCTTCACTTTAAATACGTTAAATTTCCGAGAGCAATTTTTAGTTTTCGAGAAAAAACTCATTGATATTCATTTCACTTTTTTGATGGTGAACATTTTTTAGTCATGGCAAACATTTTTGAAAAGTTTTTTTACTATCACCTAATTTATTTAGTGTAGGTACAATAGATACAGAAATAAGCATAGGAATTCGTAAGCAAAAAGCTAGTGCTAAAGCTATCAAGGTTCATATTCACTCAAATTCATTCTCTGTGGGCGACTATAAACGACAATCAACAAATGTTAATAAAGTAAGAACACTCATAGTTGAATAATTATTACACACAAAATTATCACTATCAGTAAATTTTTGACCTTGACGCAATAAGTGTCACTAGTTTTTGCTGATTTAGTTAATCTTTATTCGCAAGGAATAGCATCTCATGTTGCGTTTGCATGGTTCTCAAGTTGAAAAGAAAGAATTTCTGGATTTCTCAAATAAAATAATTTTTCCCGAATTTTTTTGGGAAAAAATTGATGATCTTTTTTTTTGTTAGTCAGCAATATTAAAAAATTTTGATGTGCGAAAAACTTGATGACTTTTTTTTTACTCGGTCACGAAAATTGTCCAATTCCATTCCCGTCTGTTTCAGAAACTTTTAAATTCCTACCAGGCCCCCGGCTTTGACATAAAATAAAATTCCGGGCTTGGCCAAGTCCATCCCGGATACGTGGCAACCCTGTGCTTTTAAATAATCTTTATTTTGCTTTTACAATTTTATACACAGCTGTTTTATTTAAAAAAAACCTATCTCAGTTATAAAATGAAAGATGATAAAGTTTGTTCTATCCCGCTTGCAATGTATGTATGTAATTGAAATTCATCCTAGTCCTATATTAAGATATTCATTGAGGTAAAGCCTTATGAACTTAATTATTTAATAAATTTAATTCCCATTTTGGTATCTTCAATGAAATCGTGCCATCTGGCATGGAACTAAAAAATGTATGTATGTATGTAGTTTATTGAGTCTTTTTTTTAAACGTTAAAAGTTACATAATTGATATTATCACATTTGTAGGTTTAGCGGCTATAGATTGTATGGCCTGCTCTTAGTATAACAATATTTACAAGGAATAAATCTAATGCCACATGGCTTATATGCATTTCTTTTAATCAGAAAAAAATGATTATTCCTAATTTTGATTTCGACAAACAAACAAGAAATAACATCTCAATCCTTTTCGCCATGAAAATTAAAAAGTGAATTCCCAACTCCAATTCCCTGAAACGGAATTCAAAATTTTCAACCGCAATTTTCGATTCCTGAATTTATTCGATAGTAAATCAATTCCATTTTCCATGGAATTAAAAAATTAAATTCCAGTCCTTAGAACTAAATTCAAATTTTTCAGTTCCGCATTCATTGGAATTGGAATTTTTGAAGAATTTAATTTCCAAAAGAATAATTCCTACCCAGCTCTAGGCTTAGTTTTAAGCACCAACATAAAATGAATATGTAAACAGCCTTCCACTGTGTAAAAATAGACAAAATTATTTGTTTTTTTTCATTGAAACAGTTTTTGTTGACATTTTTCAGACATTTGAGAAAATGGTTTTATTGCTTTTTTTAAATTATAGAAACTTTTTTGTTTGTTAATGTAATTCCATAATTCCACTCTTCACTTAAATAAAATAAAACTTTTTACAAAATTCAAAAACTAACAACATGCTGCGGAAGATAGCGAAGTTTCATGGAAGAGTGCGTAACGAAAAAGAAACGTTGTAGTTGAAAAATGTTTACAAGTAAACAAATGAATAAAAATCAAACTTTTGCAAAAACTAGATATTTTATATTAAACTCAAAATAAAAAAAATGCTACAAGCATTTCATTTTGATTTATTTCACCCATTACATGACTTTGTTTCCGTTCGCTTGCTCTTGTAAACATTGGCAACATCACCTAAAAAGAATCTACAACTTCACGTCATTCTACATTAAACTTTCTTGCAATCATTCAGACTGTTCCCTCTGGCATAATTAGAATGATGGCTTCAAAAGCAGATACGGGCACATTTTTGGGATTTGATTTGGGCACACAAAAAGTAAGTAAAGTTTAGTTTTGGATTTTATATTCTTTTATATGGCGGTTAGAAAAACGTAAGGTACTTTCCCACACTAGTAGAACTCAAAACGTTTGTTTTTGTTCTAACATGGACTTGTCAGACGTCTTCGATTTTGATCATATTCTCTTGCGTCCTTAAAAATCTATAAACAAAACCATGTTACCTTAAAATGTCTGTAACTTTGCAAGGAAATGTCACAGATCACCATTTGAACGCTCATTTTAAAGGGCAAAGATGGTACTAAATAATGCTTTTGTTAAAAATATGCTGACCACTTTTTTTTGAATCCCATACATGGCCTTGAAACTAACAGGCTTCGACGCCACCTTAGAAAATTGAGGTACAGAGCTGAATTTTTTTTTTAAGCAACAGCACCTTAAGAAAAATAAAAAGAAAAAAATTTGAATCACCCTAATAGGGTCTCCACAAAACTCTTCCAACGTAAACGATCATTAGCGAGTACCTTCAATTCTCTACAACATTTCACCGATTCATGTATTTCCTGCGTTTCCACGATGATCTCGGACGCTCAATTTGTGATTTCCGCAACGTGTGCGCAATCCATTTTCACCTTCGTCGTTTGATTTGAATGGTAATTGGATATGGACGGCATCTGGTAAGCAGTTAGACATTGGAAATGATCCTACATAAGTCACAAATTTTTCAGAATTCGGCGTAGACAATTGTTGGTGAATACTTGTAAATTGTGTAGCAGGATGTTGGTGAGCTTTGTTTTCGTAGAAAAAAATCTTCCAGATACTCGCTGAAAGTCCATTGAATGCTGCGACTTTTAGAGTCTATGGCTCTGCTGAGGTCATCGTCAAGTACTATCAGAAACAATGTTGGTGACAGCAAACAACCTTGGCGTACATCTGAAACGGACTCAGAAGAGTCAGAAAGTTTCCGTAATACTCTACATTTGAAACCTTCATATTGAGCCTCGATGAGGGTGCCGCAGCTCGTCTATTCAATAGATTCCAGATGCAATTTTGGTCGATGCCATTAAACGCAGTACTGTAGTCGATGAAAGTTAGATGTAACGAAGCCTGATGCTCATCTATCTGCTCCACGATATTTCGATGCCTGTTGTTTTCGAATATGTAGTTCTATTTTTTCACTGATTCAAGACCTTTGTCGAAATTGATAGAATCATGATGCCTCTCTAGTCCTGTGATAGTGATAAATCCCCTTTTTTTTGGAATTTTATTAAAGTTCCTTTGAGCAAGTCTTCAAGTATTCGCTCTTCCCAAATTTGAGTAAGAACAGGGTACATAAGTACAGCGGTGAATTTCGGGAAAGCTTTCAGCATTTCGGCAACTATACAATCTACGCTTGATTTTAAGAGACTTTACGACCTTTGTTATGTTCGTTAGTGAAGACGAACACGATGCCAGTTGTTGTGGTCTTCCCTCAGAGTGAGGCGAATGGGGAGCGCTTAATGTTGGAGGTAGACGGTTGATGGTCTCCGAATGTCAGAGGCTATGGTGCCAGTTAAAATCACCTGCATACATGATGCGATATCCTTAGTGTGTGATTGTGTTTTGTGGATTGTAATAAGGCAGGTCAGATCTATAAGTATTAATAATGTTTATATCATTGTATTTGAGTGCAATAATGAAGAAATATTAGCATTTATGCATTCTATATCTCAAACGTCGTTTATATTATTTCTGACGTGGGTGACAACTCCGTACATAATGAAGATGTGTGTAGTGTTTGTTAGATCATTATTTTTGGGGTGTGCCGACCAACTTTTATTGCATTAAAATGTATGTAGCTTTGTTTTTTTAAAGGAATGAAAACATTATTTTATGAAACTTATAACGAATTTCGATTTATCTTTTCTTTCAAGCTGAAAGCTGTGCAATTGGGTCCATCACTAGAGATCCTTGCTTTAGCTGAAGTTAAATTTGATTCTGATTTACCAGAATATCGTTCCGTAGGTGGTGTAAATGCAGGCAAAGAAAAAAATGAGTTAGAAATAAAATTGTCTTATATTATTTACACGTATATGTTACATAACTTCTATTAACATTTACAGATTCTATGCACATCCTGTCATGTGGGTCAAAGCGATTGACATAGTCCTAGATCGTTTAGTCGTGCAAGGCGCTAACTTATGCACAATTGCTGCAATTAGTGCTTCTGGACAGGTAAGTCCATATAACCAATAAATATCAATACTTGAACGAGAAATTATCATATAACATACAAACTTCGATAGATCTCGTTAAGTGGAAATAGCAAATCTCGCTCATGCTTTCAAAAGCCGAGAGGAGCGAGGTCCGATCTTTCCACAGGGTTAATGGTTTTCGACTTATTAAGATTGCACTAGTAGTAGAGCACTTCTTGAGTTTACCATCTTGTAAAAAAAATTCTGCTTGATATTTTTACGGTAAAAAATTGTGAAAGTTGTTAAATACATGCCAATTTTAAAAAAATATCTATTAAAAATTATAGTATAGCAACGTCTAAACCTATAGCGTTTTGTAATGAGAACTTTAACTAATTTAATAAGTTTTGAAAAAGGAAAGATTTATCTAAAAATACATGATTGGAAAATAAAATTGAGTTTTGATTCTAAAACCTTCATATAAACAATTTTTTCTTATTTGCCCTGCCTTAAATTGTAGTTCTATTACCATAATGACGCAAATACATACATATTAGAAACATAATAAGCGTTTTTTCGTATTTTAGCAACATGGCTCAGTTTATTGGTCATGTCGTGGCATTGAAACATTGAAAAATCTTGATCCCGACAAGTTTTTGCATTTACAACTCGATGACTCAGCATTTACTATAACGCAATCGCCCATCTGGATGGATGGTTCTACAGAAAAACAATGTTTGGAAATGGAAACTGCAATCGGTGGACGCGGTAAAATGGTAGAATTAACAGGCTCCAAATGTTATCAACGTTTCACAGGTCCACAAATACGTAAAATATATCAAACGAAGGCACGGGCTTACGAAGAAACGCCACGAATTTCACTAGTGAGCAGCTTCGTAGCCTCAATATTTCTTGGTAAAGTGGCACCTATAGATTATGCTGATGGCTCTGGTATGAACTTGTTCGACATAAATAAAAAAGAATGGTCGGAAGTCTGTTTAAATGCTTGTGCACCAGACTTAGAACAACGTTTGTGTGAAGCACAGCCAACTTGTAGCATCGCTGGCAATGTAAATAATTTTTTTGTCCAACGATATGGATTTCCGGCCGACTGCAAAGTTGCATGCTGCACCGGTGATAATCCTTCAGCGCTTTCCGGCATGTTGTTAGAAAAAAATTGGCTCACTATTTCGTTAGGAACAAGTGACACAGTGTTGATGAATTTAGAAAAGCACCCGAAACTAGAAGAGGGACATGTAATGTGTCATCCTACTACAGTTGAACAATATATGGGTATGCTATGGTAAGTTGTTACCTCAATTAGTGTTTGTTTTTGTATTTTGTAAACTAAAAACTTTAGCTTCCGTAATGGCTCTTTTGTGCGCGATCATTTTAAAAAAGTGGAAGCCAACGATAACTGGGATAATTTTATTGAACTGCTAAACTCTACACCACGTGGCAACCACGGAAATATGGCGATACATTTTAATGAAAAAGAAATCATTCCAAATGCGAAAGGTACTTTACGTTGGAATAAAGACCACAAAACCGGTTCACCCGACGCGGAAAAGGGTGTAACAAAGTATGTCACTTAAACACAACAAATCAAATAAAACTCATTCAACAATTTTTTTTTTTTAGATTTTCTTCCCCACAAATAGAAATACGTGCACTTATAGAAGGGCAAATGTTGCATCATAAGGCTATTGCGTTGGACATGGGATTTAATTTTGGTAATACATGAGAAATTATTCATTATCTTAAGTTTATTTTTTAACTGAAAATATTTGAAGTTTTTTGATATCTTCTATTTTGCTTAAGAATTGTGCTCATGCCTTGTGCAAGCCACTGAGTCAAATTTTTAATAAATCTTTATTATTGGGGTTTATTTTAGATTGCTGGAAAAGTGCATCTATTTCACTGGTTTTTAAGAGTGCTTGAAGAGTTAGATACCTATAGAACTATATCCAAACTGTCAAATGTTTCAAAAATTTTTGAAAGTATAGTTAAAAATAAATTATTCTTTCTGGTAAAGCGTCACATTTGTTTTGAACACCATGGTTTTGTTACTGGTCGGTCAACGGTGACTAATTTGGCTCTTTTTTCAAAATATTGCGTTTCAATTTTTCAACAAGGCAATCAAGTTGATGATATATATGCCGATTTCACTAAGGCTTTTTATGTCCCTCACAGTGCTTTAATTGCAAAGCTAGTCAAAATGGCTTGCCATTCAACATTTTTAAGCTAGATACAATCATAAATGGTTTCTCGAGTGTGTTTTATTGAAATAAACAGAGTTAAATCATACGAATTTGAGGCAACTTCTGGTGTGCCTTATGGTAACATTTTAGGGCCCTTATTGTTTGTATTGTTTTTAAATGATATTGTCCACTGCTTTAATTTCTACTTTATGCAGATGACTTAAAGCTACTTTGTAAAGTATCTAGCATCAATGATTCTGTTTTATTGCAGAGTGACCTTAATGAGGTGCTAAATCGGAGCATGCAAAATGATGTTCCTTTAAATTTCAAAAATTGTTTTTCTCTTACCTTTGCAAAGTCTCGAGTAACTTTAGGTACATCATATTATCTTTCTGATACACCGATACAATCGGTTAGCTTCATTCGTGACTTTGGGGTAATTTTTGATTTAAAGTTCACTTTTACTGAACATATTAATTATATGGTTCCTAAAGCGTATTCATTACTCGCCTTTGTTTGTAGGAATAGTTCTGAGTTTACGGATCCTCATGCTCTATTGACTCTGTACAACTCCTTGGCGAATTCCAGATTAGAATGCGCGTCTATAATTTCGAGTCCTTTTCAGCATATTCGGTTGGGTTGAAATGATCCAAAAATCATTCACAAGGTTTTCATTAAATTTTAGTACACCCTTGCCTTTGTATAAAGTACGCTGTTTCTTGCTTGGCATAAAATCTCTTGAAACAAGACGTAAGATTCCTTCTCTTACCTTTCTCTATGACCTTATCTCTGGTTCAATTGACTGCGCCCCCTTATTGGAAATTATTGATTTCTTCAAGACCGTTGCGACGCGTTGATTTTTTTTCATATGGAACTTCATAGAAGTCACTACGCTCTGAATGAATCAATTACTAGGGCTTTATCTTTATTCAATAGCTTGATAACCAATTCTATTTTTGATTTCTCGTTGTCAAAAACTTGTGTTAAAATTTGCTACGTAATTTGTTTTAATTTTAATTAAATTCGTTTTATTTTTACTTAATTTAATTTTCATTTTGATTCAAACATAATTATTTATCTAGTCTGCAAGGAGTTGCTATCCAAAGACTCAATAAACAAATAAACAAACAAAAACAGCACATCCAAAGATTGCAAAACATGCAACTTTGTTACAATTCAATCAAATAAAACCAATATTTGTGCGCAATAGCATGCTTTTTATTAATGTTATGAACTAAGATCCTATTCAAAACCATCGACTTAAATAACAATTTTATTTACAGGAGAAAATACAAAAATTATTGCAACTGGCGGCGCCTCTGTTAACAAAGCGATTCTCCAAGTTATTTCTGATGTTTTTAATGCACCCGTTTATACACAGGTACACAACTATTATCTTCATTATTTAAACACTGAAAAGCGATGTTGAGCTAGTATTATTTCTGAACTCTGCTCGTATTTTAGTTGTTATGGGCTTAGAATGCCCGATATACTACGAAGGTGATTAAACATATTGGAAACAAAATATATTTTTTAACATGGCTTGGATATTTATATTTGCCAGTTTCTGTAATGCTCTGTAAAATTGACTTTTATAAAGTAGTTCATCAACACCTTCAGTGTTAGAAGTATAAAAAAAAATAATATGACGGGTCAATAAAACGATTTTTAGTAATCGCGAGCCGTATTTAAGGTGGGGAAAATTATAGGTGTAATCCCCATCGTGATCCAAAGAAGCAAAATTCCATATTCCCATATCCCACTCGATGGAGGTGTTGCCACAGCATTTCTAAAATGTAGTTCACTCTGAATATTTTAAGAAGGAAAAAGTGTTTTTTTGGATTAAAAGATAACCGAGATAATCCGCAAAAACAAATTACATTAGTAGAACGAAAAAAAAGTTCTAAAGTAGTTTAAAGAACAACTGCGGTGTTCATATCTGACTACTTAAATTTCCAAACTTTTCTCGGTTTTCTAAAAAAATTATCTCCCTGAGACACCAACTTTGTACCTCCATCTGCAGTTGTTAAATTTATCATATTGTATGTATGTACATATATCGATCAAATTGCAAACTTTAATACTGATATTTTATCAAATTTCAGAAAGAGGCTGAATCTGCGTTAATAGGAGCTGCATACCGTGCTAAGTATGCGCATTACTTGCACACGAATGGAGCAGACAATTTATTAAAACAAAAAGCAAAGAATCAAGTCAACGATGATTGCAAAGATGAAACTACTGCATCTAAATCAATTTTAAGTTATAGCGACTACATTATACAATTTATTCCGAATCATTTGCAGCGCGTTTGTGAGCCCAGTAAAGATAGTGAGGCAATATATAATCCTATGTTAAAGCGTTACAATGAAATGGCTAAAATTTTGGTTAGCCAATATAAGGATGGTGCATAATTAAGAGACCTCAACTAAAGGGAAATTTAAAACTGAACGTTACGACAGTCAATGTCTGATTATGTGCTTGTATCGTTTCGGATTGTGGCGTATCGTAACCAACTTCGTTGTAATTACTCTGCGTGTATCGTAGAGACCAATTTCCGAAAATCCGTATTTTCTATCATCTTTCTTTTTTTAATAGTATTTTTCGGTAGTAATAATTTTAAATTAATTTTTGATAAGTTTTTGTTCCATAATTATTTTCATTTTCTCTATTTTTCCCCTCTAAATATACTGAGATAATGAGAATAGTTTGACGCCACATATCCAGACACGGATCTAAAAATTGGCCGCTTTTTAAGGCCTTCAGATTTTGCCGCCCCTAAAATTTGCATGTCAAGCCAGCTGCCTATAAGTTAATCCGTCCCTGAACATATCACATATTTCTGCTTGACAGTTGGAAACATCACTACACGATAAGAGCGCATAATCAGATTTTACACTTAAATCGTTATAAATATTATAAATGTGCTCTTGTGAGACCATGGCGGTCGTAACATTGTTGAATTTTCCTAAGCAAACTACATTCCTCAAACACGAAATCTGTTTACACATTCAATTTTATTTTATACAAGAAAGTGTAAAAGACAATGAACTCACACATTTTTTGATATTTTTGATAACTAATGCATTTAAATTGATATTAAACATTTTTATATTAAAAACAAAGAAAACAAAATGTAAGTGCAATTTTTAAATTTTAACTGTGATTTATTAAAAATAAAAAATTAACTTTTTATAAGTGTATTTTATATAAATTTGTATAGAGAATAAGATACAAATGAAAATACTTTTTTCTTTTGTTTAAAATTTGCATCCTACTAAACCCTTTTTATACTTTTTCTTGGGCATTCCGATTGTAGTTTTAATTTTATAATGAGTTACCATGTCAATATATATTTTCTGTCCCAAATCATTTATCCTTAAAAATTATTAGGCAATGTACGTTTCGTCGGAAACGCTTTTAACCCAAAAGTGCTGAGACGTCTCAAAACTGTTTACCGATGAAAGCCAAAATTTGGGCCGTTTTTAATAAAAATCCGTTCTAAATTTCAAAAAATCCAAGTTTCAAGTTTTGATCTGAAAAAAAGTCAGGAGTCCAAAATTATTCCTTGAGAAAGTTTCTATAAAATGATTCACTTACTATTTTTCATTTCAATGTTTTTGTTGTTAAAAACTCATTTTATCATTTCATATTTTCATTCTGTTCATAATTCGTCAGTAAAATAGATAGCCGTGTAATTTTTACAATATATATTTGCAAATTCCACATTTATTACATTTTTCATGGTATGTATACGTGCGATTTTATTCGTAATTTGAACGCAATATTTTATAGTTAACACGAAATCACTTAAAACTAGTTTCTGCTCACTTGAAATTATAAAGGCTGAAATTTGAAATTTGCTTCAAAACTATACTGACAATGACAGCTTACTTGCAGTGTGCGAAAGAAATGTTTATAAAGTAAAAAGTTGGGTAAAATAGGATATAAAATTTCCTTATTTGTCGAGTTTTCAGCTGCAAATTAACGCTTGAAGATTAAAAAACTTGGAATGTTATTGTTAAGTTTGTTATGCTATCAGCCTCTTAAAAATAAATAAAAAGTACAACCTTCGAAGGCTTCGAAAAGCAGAAAAGTTATTGAACCTGATTTGGAGATGAAACTTGCAGCTGAAAGCCAATATATTGACGAAAACTTCCATTATATGGAGTTTGACTTCGTGCATGTTAATGCTGAAGAAGTGTCTAAAGCTACTGAAGGAGTAGTTTACTGTAGAGATCTGAGTGCTTTCATCCACTACATTAAAAAACAAGGACAAGTCTGTTTAAGAAAAAAACTTTTACGCGTAGCTTGTGAGTAAAAATGCCAGCGTGGGGTAGTGTGCATATTATTCAATATACTTTCTTTATTGTTATAATACAATAACATTTTCAAAATAAAAAAACTTCAGGAAAATCAAATCATAATATTTGTATTTCCACAATCTTTCACTCACAATATAACCATGAAAAAATAAACTTTTCCTCTACAAATTGATAAAATGACAAAAAGATTGAAATGAAAAATATTAAGTGAATCATTTTATTGCAACTATCTCGAAAAAGAAAAATTTTCAAACTTCGATTTTTTTAAATTTAAAGCAAATTTTTCCAAAAACGATCTGGCAAAGATTTAGGTTTTCATCGAAAAATAGTTGTGAGACATCTCAGATACAAAATCAAGAAAACGAACTTGCAGTGTTCGCTCTTTTGGGTTGAAAATATAGATGTGGTAAAACTTTCTAAGTATTTGCATTATTTATTACATGATTTGAATGTAGAACCGCCAAAACATTCGGGAGCTTTTATTTGTTCCGGCACCTTGAACTTCATTCAATTTAAAAAAATTGGATTTCCATTGGAAAGATTAGTGCTAACTGTTTGCGGACGTAGAATATATGTGCATACATTATTGTATCTCATATGATATATTTATTACTTTAGCATTTTTAAAAGTTTTTACTGAATGCTCGTTAAAAGAAAAATAACTAATGATGCTATTAATGCGGTTGATTTTCTACTTTTTGCGTCCACCACGTTCTTTAATCTGAAGATGCACTGTCGTCCCACTAAGTAAGTTATAAAATGCCATTGTATTGCTATCCTTGAAGAACATGCCCTAAAGTATAAGTAGAAATAATGCAGTTAAGCCAGGTATCGTATTTGCGTACTTATTGAAATTATATACCTCATAAGAAATCTTTTGTTTAGCCGGTGGCATGCCAGTGCCATCTTGGATTTTAGCTTTTAAGTTAGTAACTGTATCATTAAGCGACAAAGATACTGCAATAGTTTGCCCGTTAAGTTTCCATTCTGATTTGTCGTTCACGCTTGGAATTTGTACCTGAATTGTAATTGGACTCTGTGCACAAAGAAAAATTGAACTGTGATTGAAATTAAAGAAATAATTTACACACAAAGTACCTTATGCAATGCAATGAATTCATTTTCGGGAACTAAATTATCTTCCGAACGTAATTTCTTATTGGGTGGCTCGTCATCGTTTCCCGCGACTGAGTGAGGTGTTTGCATTAAGCCTTGATCAATAACTGTAGCTGGTGAAATTTGAGGTGGACCACCTGACTGCATTGGTGGCATATATCCCCCAACAGGGAATTGCGGAGCTTTTTTAAAAAGTAGAAGAAACATCACATCAATTTATCTTATTTTTTGACTTGAACTACTTACGCATCATGGGAGGTGGACGCATTTGCATCATCATCACTGGCGAATTTTGTTGCATATTGTGATGCTGTGGTGGTTGTTGTTGGTGATGATGATGTTGCTGCTGTTGATGGTGGGCTTGAGCGTGTGTCTTAGCTGCATTAGAAGGATGCCCTTGATGTGAATGAATTGGAGGCTGCGGTGGTGCAGTTAAAATAGATTTATTTCCTCCTGCAGGTTTTGGTCCAATTTTTTCCTTTTCTTCATCAGGTAGTAGTCCTTTTACCTATGTATATATAAATGCATATTTAGTGGGAGGGTGATGCATCATGTTTAGTAAACGGTGTGGAAACTTCATTTTAAAAATTTTGCACATTATTTATTTTTTTTTTGTATTTATGATAAAACTTGGGATTTACAACCACAATAGCAGAACGAGTCAATATTGTTTTTGAATTTATTTGAATATATATTAATAAAGAAAATTTTTCGAAAATCGTGTTACGTAATATATGGATATTCCATAAATTCATTTTGAACTTTATAAATTGAAAACAAAATAATATTAGTAGCACTTAGATAAATGTTGTACACTTAAATGCATACTACACTAGCCTCGATGCCAAGACTATAATTTAGTATTATTTCTTCTTATTTACTGATAACTCTAAGTCTAGAAAAGGCAACCATACTTGAGCTATCAGAATCGATTCGTCAGAATAAAGGAGTGTCGTTCGCTTTATTTACATGGGATTTCTTGCAAGTGCTTACTAGACAGTTCATATCCCGATGATAATTCTTGAAATTGTTGCGTTGCGGTTAACCTTCGACTTTTTACTTAGCTGAAGGCAGTCCATGGTAAAGAGGTTTTACCAAGCGTACATTCTATTCTTTCGTCAGTTTTCAATTACCTTGTGTATTTGATGAATTTGATCTTCCAAAGTTATATTAGCTCTTGCTGCCCTTGTTGCTGCTTCAACACTAGAGGTATGTCCATCCCAAGTTACACGGTCATCTTTTTTAGTTTCTTCTTCTCCCAATTTTTTACCAATTACAGTTTCTTCATCACCAACACCAAAAATATCAGTACGACGTTCTGCTAATTGTTTAAGACTTGCTTCGATGGCGGTGCCAGCTGCATAAACTGTATCTTGGTTAATTTTTTCAACAGTGTGCTTGTCGCGCTGTTCCACCCAACGTGGATCTAAAAGCCCAATACGCATATGTTCAGCAACCTTCGATGCTGGAATCTTCTCGCCAGTAATTGGGGAAATAAGGTATTCATCTCCAGTCATAGGTTTGGGAGGCTTCTGATGGGCAGCCTTTGGATCATATTTCTTTACAACGACCTTATCGTGAGTTGGTGGCATGAGTGGTGCCAGGGGTGGTTGCATTTTACCCGGTGCACCACCTGATTCCTCATCACTGGACGCTTCATCCATATCCTGCACCTGAATGTTATCTTTTTTAGCAGCTTGGGATTGTATATTGTATGATGGATTTTTAAGATGTATTCCAGTCCGATTTTCCATTTGTGAAAGTTTTACAACAGAGCTGCTTGGTGCATCCTGACTATCTTCATCATCAGATTCAATTTGCATTTCAATATCACCATCTTCCTCAAGCAAACGCTCTTCCATAAGAACACGTGCACCAACTTCCTCTGGTGTGGTTGGTGGTGGAAAGTTGCCAGATTCGAAGGGTTGATAATCTACTGTCTCCACAACAACAAAATCGTGCCAATCAATTTGAGCATAAGCAACTAAATTTGGACAAAAAATTAGTGAAAAAACATGTGATAAATTAATGAAGACGGTTATTTTTATAAAATTTTTATTTTCGTTTGTTTGATTATAAATGTTTGGTTAAGTGAAAGAGAATGGATCTAACCTTGATAAATGGTTTATTTAATGTTTGTAATTATGTATGGTATACAATATCAGGTAAATGCCCACCTCTGCTAGCCTCAAATGCGGGTTATTTTAAGCACTTTTTTCATTCTTTTGAGTACATTTTGACACATTTTACCTGGTGTTTCATTAAATTCAATCACCACGATTTAGTTTGAGTTGCTCAAGGGTTCCTGGATTGTTTGCATAATATATTTTCCACAAAAAAAAGTCCGGAGCAGTCAAATCCGGCGACCGTGGAGGACTATCACTACACAATTTTTTGAGAGAGCCGTTCTTTTTGTTTTACCTAAATTGGATGTATGGGTGAATATACGATATTTGATTCCTAAGTGCCATTTTTTAATGAATAAAATGTTTTCAAAACTCCATTACACATAATATGTAAGTAGCTTATCGCTTTGCGATGCTGCAATATAAGTGAGTCAGACCGTTTTTCTGGTATATACCAAGCCAGAGGTACAATGAATCTCAGTATGATATATTTAAATACATACATTATATAACTACACTTCATAGCAGTAGTAGCTTAAACAAGTTTTTTGATTCAAAATTTTCTAGAGAGCGTAAATCAAGTCTTATTTGAACATTTTTTCTTAAATTAAACCTAACCAAAATTTAAAAAAAAAAAATTTCATTTTCAGGGAGCGAAATTTTGTTTTACGCTTCATCAATATCTTACCTCTTTCCTTTTCGATTTTTTCTTCTTCACGTCGACGCTGTGCCTCCTGATGACGCTGCCAGTTCGCGCGATATTTTACTTGATCGAGTACCAAATTCATGCTTGCACGACCAGGTGCACTTTCGGCTCGCAACTTCCCCATTAAGTCTTTTGGGGGAATCAGAATTTTGGTATATTGTTCGAGTAATTTTGTGAAATATTGGAATAATGAATGTTGCGGACGCAAAAAATCAAACTGGAAATTACGTTGCTCTCGATTCATTAGATTTGTAAGAAATTGGCGACCGTTACGTGCTACAAATTGCGCTGTTAGTTTCACAATGTCGCTGTGTTTAAGAGAGAAACAATTTTAATTTTTATTTTAAGCTCTTCAACAAAGTGGATATTAATGGATAAACATTAAAATGACAGTGCAATGTTAATTGACATTTTAAGAGATTGTAAAGTTTTGATATTATTTGGATCTATGCATTTCGAAATCTGAATATTAATAAAATACATTTACATTTTTCGGCATATTTTTACTTTAGGATCCCCTCTCCTTTCTTTATTAAACCCTTATTTGCTTATAAGGCTACATATTCTTACAACGAATATAAAATCGAAAGTAGGGAGACGCACTTAGTTTCTAAGACCGAATGTAGCTATGTTTTAAGAAAACCAATATAAGTTGGAAATCTAGAAATCGATTTTCAAGACATGGATGAAAGGTGACTATAAGTTATGTTTGTTTATAAAAGCTTAAAATTTATCCCATATTTTTCGAGACATGACGATTTCCCTGAATTTCCGATTAGCTTTTTTTTAAAAATGGTGGTACAGGTGGTCCCCGACTTACGACCGAGATAGGTTCCTAGTCATCGGTCGTAAGTCGATTAAGTCGTAAGTCGAGTTTCATAAAAAATAACTAAAGAAAAATATTACATACATACTGTACTACTAGTTCCAGCCATTTTTGGTATGATATAAAATTATTCACTTAAACAAACGTATTATTTGTACTGAAATAAATCGAATCCTTGTACATACTACTGTTTTTTTTTTAATTTTTTCTCATATACATATTTTAGGGACTCCCCGAAACTATTTTAAGCATTTTCTATGAAAAAAATTGAAAAAAAAATTGGTCGTAAGTGCGAATAGTCGTAAATCGAACGGTCGTAAGTCGGGGACTACCTGTATAAGCATTCAAAAAATCAAATATCGAATTATGCCTGCTTACAAAAAATTGCGCTATTTCTGACTTAAATTTTAAATATAAGGCATGAAAGGCTTAAAATAGGTGAAAAATATAATGTTCTTGATAAAACGATATATTTATTCAAATATTTTAAGTTCAGTCTTTTAATACGTTGATAAATTATATGTTAAAACATATTTTGTGAAAAAAATAGTCAGAAATTTTAGAAAATCGACTTATATTAGAAACAGTATCACGTTTCTAAACTACCTTCCATATGACACCAATATTTTTGAAAGTTCATCTAGGGGTTTACAATTTATCAAGTTTTTAAAAGTTATATCCGCGACATCTTCGAAACTTTTCTATCCTCCAACTTTTGATTACATTTTCATTATTTTCTTCAGGAACCCCACATGCTGCACATGGCGCTCTTAAGGAAACCTGTTCCCTTCATCAACTTTCGAAGCATAATTTTTAAATGTATTATAAGCAAAACGGTATTTTGACCCATTTGACCCGTATATCTCAAAAACCAGAAGTAATAGAATTTAATTAATAACATATTCGACTTCAGTACATTATACAATTTTTTTTAAATGATTGACGATTAAAAACACACTTTTTTCTGCATATTTTTTTTTAGAAAACCATTAAGAAAAAAAGAAGCAGTTTCTCTCACTACTCCATAGTAATGTTCTTATTGACCATTGGGAAATCGAACATTAAAATGACTTACAGATCTAATGCAGATATCGAAGGTGGATCAGCGATGAATTCAAATTCTGACGGCGGCTCCTTTGGAATAAATTGCTGTTCTGCTACTTGTTTAAGTAGTTCTTGTTGTTTCTGCTGTGCCGCGCTTGTTACCGATAATTGCTTTATGCCAGCGACTACATTTGGTCCTGAATCTATTTTTTTTTTTTTTTTTAACATTAGCTATATACTTTTTTTAATTTTTACATGGCCTTACCTTTTCCCTCGCGAAATTCGTTTACTTTATGACGATAGTAGGCGTGGTAAGGATCACCACCACTGAGAAAATTAAACTTAGGATTTCCCAGTTCATTCTGACGAATACGAGCCTCAAATTCTGGTCCATTGCGTGCAACAAAACTTGCAGTTTTGTCAACAATATCTACATTTTAATATTAAATTGTGTAGAAAGGAAATAATGGCAAAACAAAAAACTTAAAATAAAATGTTTTTCTCTTATTTGGAAAAGGATACTCCTAACCTCCGGTGGTGGGTAGATTATACCAATAATTGGCCCAGACATAGGCTTGGATTGGTCATTGTTATTGTTCTGTGGATTTTCTAAATTTTCTGCTTCAATTGAAGGCATTTTAAATTGCCTTTTTATTTAATCACAAACTTAGTTTCTAAAAGTTTTCGTTTTACACACAATAAATGTAGCGAAAAATGCTTGCACGTCAAACATGACGTTTCGCCATTACTGAGATGCGTTTATTTTTATGGGTTAAAGTCGCTAAAGACTTTTGAACAAATATGGATCAACCAAAATGCATAATGCAAACTGAAAAGCGTATCCTGATCATCTGTTGGCATTTTCGGTACACTTGGAGTTTTTGTCAGTAAATTTTTGTCATAAAAATCGTCGCCTGTACGTCTGTATCAAGTATTTAGCACATTCGGTACACTTGGCGCATTTTCGGTACATCTTCATTACATAAGACTATTTTTAAAAGCTAACTGAAACATAAGTAAAAACCTGCAGTGAAATCTGCCGACTTTTTTTAGTAAAACGTTGAAATTTTGTATAAATTTTAGTAATTTTAAGCAAATTTTTGATGCTCATGATGAAAAAGTACATTTGAAATCCAAAGAGTACATGTCAAGTCTCGCCTAAATGCCATCACAATTTTTCAACAACATATATAAATTTGCAAGGCTACGATATTGCAAAAATGCTTCAGTAAAGCCCTATAGCATTTGACACTCAGTCAGGTAACATTTTTTTGGGAAAAATTAAAGTACTGTAAAATAATAAGGAAGCGATGAAAAAAGTAAAACGGGACTCCTCAGGCGGAGCTCAAAACACATCTACTAAGTAAAATCCGTCTAAAAAAAATTAAATTTGAAAACTCGGAATGCGTAATATTGTATTCTATCAATATTGGGGTAGAAGCGTATCATAAATATAAAACGTGTGTGACACTTACACTAACCCTATAATAATTGACATTTCCTTTGACAGCGCTTACACGAGCACATTCAGTCTGAGAAATTCTTGTCTATTCTCTTTTGTGAATTTCTTTTGCGCTTACACACGGAAACTAGAATTTGTTTGTGCAAGAAAATTTCAAAGCAATTACTGTACACCACCCTTTCCTTTTTTCCCTTCTTGCCTACAGACAAGGAAACTTTCTTTGAAGAGTTTCCTCGTGTAAATGCTGTCTTTATAACAATTTTAAATGGTATTAAAACTAAAGCGTACACTACATATGCATAAAAGTACCTTTTTGTTTAAAATTATCATATTCTGAAAATTGAAGTGAAAAATAAAACAAATAAAGCATTAATTTCGAATTTGTCCCATTAATTCACAACGTAAACTTAAAATATCTTATAAATGCGATTACAAATATGAAATTGCGTTCCTTTCAGGTTCTATGCGAAGTCTTTCATCTGAGATTAAGATCCTCACTTTCCATTTAAAAAACAGCAATACATAGTTGATTTTATCAGTTTCAATAAAGTTTAAATCGACTTGAAATAAATGTCAATTGCATTAGCGTAGAATCTGAATCTCTCAAAGAATCTAGGTTTGAAATGAACTGAAATGCACAATGATTGATTTATTTTACCCATGACTTAACTATATCAGGTTACTACAAAAAAAATGCTGCTTCTTCCAAAAGAAAGTGTAGTGTCAAATCGTATTAAATTTTTTTTTCGATTATTGCATTAGATATCAATTTTGACACTCCAGTCTTCCGACGTTCAACACCTTCAGATGTGAGTTTGACAGCTTGCAAGAACCTTAATAGTTAAACCATGATTTTACCCAATGAAATGCAAAAATGTAAAAGATTTTGAAAAAATGAAGAACAGCTTGATAATTGTTTGCTGAATACATTCGTTTCAAATGTCAAAGTCAGCTGTGTTGACGTAACTGCACATCTACTCCGTATTCTTTGACGTCTACTTACTACTTAAAATATAATTAAATTGTGGCTATGTTTAAAATGTCGCTTAAAACATTGTTAACAACATTTTTACAAAATTCCAAAATGTTAACTAAGCTGCAGACGCAACATTTGTGCAAATTGCACACGAGTACATATCTCCAGAAGGCTGAAGATCGCAAAGAAATGCTCGCTTCGCTTCCTGCTAAAGACGAGGGTACCGCTGGCGAAAAATCCGTCGACATTGATAATTTATTAAATAAGTAAGTTCAGCGAAAATGGGTGCAACTTAGCAAATTAAATTGCCTATTCTTATACAGGAAGGATAAATTCTTTCCTGATGCAAACTTGCCACAGCGTCTTTTCAACGGAATACCATTTGACGAGTTGCCCGTGTGTAATATTCGTGTATCACCAAATAACACTATTATTTCTGTAACTGACTATAAGGGTGAGTTGGTTGACTCATACAACTTATAATCAATGGTTTTAAAATGATTTTCTTGTCCTAAAAGGAGTTCCACGTCTAATCAGATCTTGCGGTATTGAAGGTTTCAAAAATACGCGAAAGGGGACAAATATAGCAGCTCAAGCCACTGCTATTAGCATAAGCACGGTAAGCGCCAACCAAATAATCTTACTATCTGTGTTTTGATTAATCAGTAGATTAAGTATAAGAACAAGTGCCAAAATCATACATTTATATTGTGGTTTTCATTACCAATTTTTTATATTAAAGTGCCAAAGGCTAAGTTATACAGACGCAATTCCAGACTATAAAAAAAACCCTAAAATACTAAAAAATTAATTCATAAAATAGTAAAAACTACAATTTTCATGTGGGAAAAACGACATTTTTTTTCCCCCGGTGAACAAAAATTTTAAGTTCATATCACAAAAATCGTCATCCCCAGCAATTTCACAAATTATTAAACTCCTACCAGGACCCCCGGCTTTGTCATGAAATTCCGGGTCAATCGCGATCACTTGGTAAGCTTGTAGCTACTTCCCTATATATAACTGCATTACGAGCATAGGGCCTAAACAAAATTTCCATAGATATTGGCTTGATTTTTGCTGTGCCAGTTCGTACCAATTTTTGACATTAACTTTCTATCATTCGACGATACGATTTGCAGGGTCTTCCTTTGCGTCTTTCCTGATACTGTTATCCATTTCAATCATTTCGAGATCGTGTGAAACCACTAAACCTCTAATATTCGTCTCACGTAGGAATTTACAGAGGATTTTATTCGTCGCGTCGCGTCAGTCAGCCCTGATTCTATTATTTGCAGCTTTGTGTGTGTTGAGATTATGCTGGATTCAACTAACCGCAATTGAGTGCGTGTTGTGCAAATAGTCAGTGCATATTTTTAGGCTTAGTTTAACACAGTATGGCACAATTTCATTTATTATGTTTGCTATATAAATATAAAAGCCTAAAGGTATGCCACAAAGTTTCTTATTATTATGTGCAAAAAACACGGAATTTTTTTACTCGTAAAACATTCATTGGATAAAATTCATATCCAATAATGACTTACTCGTATTTTATTATGAGTGCTAACCCGCCATTACCACAACACAGTTTTATTTTTTCTAAAAATTACATGGATGTTATTTTTGGCAAATGTCACAAAATTAGTTAATTAAATTAGGCTTTTGAAAATCAGAAATCCACTTCGCAATATGCAAATATTTTATATATTATCTAATACCTCGAATAACAAAAAAAAAAAAAATTAAACTGTAATATCTCTGTTGGTTGTCTTGTTAGTAGTTGTTATACGACTGTGTCTTTTAATTGCAAGTAATTCTTAGCATTCCAAAATTTATTGGCTTTAAAAAAAGGATTCTTCACAAAAATCTTTGGAAAATGTCATTATGAATTTTGGGATTTATTTCCACATGTGTGCGTGCCGTCCTAACTTGCATACAAAATTCCATAATCTAAAATATCTCAAAATTTTCTTATTTGTACGTATCTGACGAACTGATTTCTCTTCGTGCTCTACTGCACCAAGTCAAATGTGCTTCTTTGATCTTTACGACACGAAATCTCCAAAGAATTTTCTAATAAATTTAGTAATTTGGTTAAACTTCTCGGTGAACGTTACGCTTAATCTGTATTTAGTCTGCTAGCACAAGTATGAGGTTCATATATGTATATTTACTGTCAAAAATAATAATTTTACTTTTTATCTTTATTATTCGTAGCGAGCAATGGAATTAGGTTGGAAAACAATTCGTGTTAAAGTTCGCGGACTAGGGCCAGGAAGAATGGTATGTTTCTTATAAGTCTTTAAAATATATTTTGTATCAAAATTAATAAGCACAATTTCGATTTACTGAAGAAATTATTGTTAATAATAATATAAAGATACAACAGCCCATAGAAAGCTTCAGGGCATATATACTTTGTTCTATATGTAGGTGTATTGTTAACTGCCAAACTATTTCTTAGGAAAAAACAGTTTTCCTATGCCAAACCAGTTACCTTTAAGCCTAAAAATATGCAATGAAATCTTAATGCAAAAGCCGGTGAAGTAAGACAACGACATGTCAATTTCATAATATGCTTGGCAAGTGGGCGGTCTTCGGACAATATTTACATCCTTTTGTTTGCCCAACTTCGTATTCGATAGCCACAGTAATTCTATATTAAAGAAAGGATAGTCTTTCGACCGCAGCTCAACGTTTACATCCAGTAGTATGTCCAACACATTTCAAGATTTCATTGCATATTTTTGGCTTAAATGTGCTTTTTTTGCATTAAATATTCATTGCATGCCTTCAGGCTCATCTGTCACCTAGGAAAAGCATAGTTTGACCGGTAACACACATATTCTTAAATAGCGTCATTTCCTGTATGTCTATCCGAAATATCGCTCACAGAAAAACGAAGAATCATTCGCCTAAATTTGGTACGATTGTAACTTTATCACTTGTACCTTGCCGCGAAAGTTAAAAAATGGGCAAAATCGGTTCGCGAAGACGTCCTGTGATGCCAAAATTTGCAACTATGTTTTTCAATGAATTCAATCAACAAAAAGTTAGACGTTAATCAATATGGAATTATTATTTTTTTTTATTTCCAAACGTTTTTATGCGTAACTAATAATGTAGAATTTTTATAATTTTAGTCGGCAATTAAAGGATTACAAATGGGAGGTCTTAACATTGTTTCCATAACGGATAATACACCAGTGTCGTGGAATCCACCACGTGCGCGCAAGCAAAGGAGTTTGTAAATAATTATTTCTTTACTGTTTATAAAAATAATTGAACAAATAAAATATTCGATAAGAAAAGATATTATATGTAATTGAAAAGAAATTTTACTTCCAACTTAAAAGGTACATTATTTGACTACCATTATATACATCAGTTAAAATTAAAATGTGCAAACAAAACAATATGTGTACGAAATAAAAACTCAATTCATGATATTTAAAAAATAAGGAAACAATCATAATAGGTACAGATTTTAAATATAATTTAACAAACTACAAAATATTTTTACACATAAAAAATAAATAGAAAACAATACATGCTTATCTTTGCGGAATGATTAAGTTAACCTCAATGAAACGTTTATACAAAAATGGAAATGCTTGCAGCTATAAATTGATTACAATTATTTTGACCCGCAGTTAATTATTTTAGTAGAACAACAAAAATAGAAAAAAATTAAAGTAACCTATTTTATTATGGATCATTGTCGTTCAGAAAGCCAAAAGTTGTCAATTTTATGACCTTAAATGACTTGAACAGCATTGATTTGTACTAATACAATATTAAAATATGATAAACTCTAAGGTTGTAAAAATATCATAATGTTGTAGCATCAATTTTTTTACAATGTCTTTCAATGATGCAGTTTACAAAATGATGCATCATGGAACCAGCAGGAGAGTTTCTAAATATGTCTATTATGCATTTAGCTTTACTTTTTCGTTTACTTTTGCATTTTGATTTCTGAAAAAACTTTTCTTTAACTGCTGCAAAAGGACAAGCACTGGGAGTGGAACTTGCCTTAACAATCCCAGCTTGCCGTTCTATATTAGTATTATTTATTACGTCTAACTTAACTGCAGCATGTTCTTTAAAGCCGATTTCCAAACTTTTAGCTTGTGGTTTTTCACATAGCAATCGACTACGACGTTTTCTAGCTTGCCATACTTTATGTGCACAATTGATTGAATCTTTAATGCATTGTTTTTTTAAAATTTTTTCTGTTGCTGTAGTTGGTTTTAATTCTTCTTCACAATTACGACACGATCCACTGCCAAACGAAGTATGATATTGCACATAAGAATTCGGACAGAAGGATGACGGATCAGGTTTAATATTGCCAGTTCCACTTTTTTCTTTACTTTGGTCATCTGTCAGTGAATCACCGCCGCCGCTACCTCCTCCGCGTTTAGAGCTTTCGCTCTCAATACAATCCATAAAGTTTGCTGCACATGATGGTTGATAAATAACTGCTGATGCGTGACCTGAACGGCCTGAACTAAGTGGTGTGCCCTGTTCCCAGCGATTTGTTTTTGGATCGTAGACTTCGACAATTGAAAGAAAATTGCTGCCATCAAAGCCCCCAATGGCATAGAGTTTACTATCTAGCGATGTAAGCGATAAGGCACTGCGTGCGATTTTCACTGGTGCTACGTGTTCCCAGACTTGATTCTCGGTGTCAAAACGTTCGACGGAAGACAGTTGGCGTGTGCCATCAAAACCACCAACTACATATATGAATTGATTGATAGCAGCAACTCCTAAAAAAATGAATACAATTAATAGCCTGTTTTTTTCTTCCGTGGTCAAATAGTTTCAGTTAGTCTTGTCGAGAATTCTAGGACTGCATTGGTTTGTTATAATCCTTTAATTTTTATTTATTAAAGAGCTAAAATCGCAATTTTAAACAATAACACAACGAAGCAAAAGAATCAATAGAAATATAAGTCTCTTTCTAACACGATTTATCGAACAAATTTGCAAAATACAAAATTGTATACAGCTTTCCTAAGCGTATATTACCGCGGCACGAAGCTAGATAGATGTTCAAACTAAAACGCGAACTTGTTTTTTTTTGTTGTTCATTAGTTACCTGCGCCACTTCGACCACAATTCATAGACGGCACAAAATTCCATTCATTATTCTCTGGATGATAGCACTCTGCAGTAGCTAACCGATCTGTACCATTAAATCCACCAATAGCATAAAGTAATCGGTTTACTACAACAACTCCAACACCCAAACGCTTGGCATGCATAGGTTGTACTAGTGTCCAACGATCTTCGTCAGGATCATAACTATAAAGATTAAAATAAATATTTTTATATTCAGTTCTGCATAATATACATTAGTTAATTATTTAAATAAACTTACTATTCCACCGTACTATGATATTCTGAACCAGCTGATCCCCCTACCGCGTACATAAGTTCATCCATTACAGCAACACCGACGCGATGTCGCGGTGCAGACATGGGCGCACAAGGTCGCCACTGTTCAGTCACAGCATTATAACGATCAACCCAATCTGAATCATATGATGATCCAATGGAGTTATTTCTTCCACCGACAGCATAAAATGTACCCTTGAGGAAGGCAGCTCCCAGACCAGAACGTGGTATTCTTAAATTTGGCAGGGTAGTCCACGTTTTATCATCAACATTATAGGCTTCAAGTATATCCAAAGATTGTCGGAAAAATCCACCAGCAACAAAAATCATACGTGTGGTATTAGGTGTACGTTCTTTAACCACCGGACGTTTGTGCAGTGTCAGATCCTTGAAAATTTTAGCTAAATACTCGCGACATGCAGGCACTTTGCGCAATACGTCACAATTTTTCATTTGTTCTTTTAAAAAGTTAGGTGTTAAAAACTGGCAACGAACTGCACATAAAATGTGTTCCATTTTGGGATAACGATTTTCTTCATCGTATTTGACCCATTTTAACACGGCATCATACACTTCACGTTCTTCTTGAACGTTAAGTTCATCACGACGAATTAAAGCAATTAGCTGATATGCAGATAATTGTAGAAATTCTTCCTCTTGGCACACCTACAGAAAGTGTAGAGAAAAAAAAAAGATCAAAACTGTTAATCTTTGTATACGAATCGAAAATAAAACGTACATAAGTGCACATCGGCGACTCATTCCCAGTAATATGTTTATATATGATAGAATTAATGGTAATACATATGTATTAATTCTTCTGGGACTGATAATCTTTAATTTACCTTCTAGAACGTTATTTAAGTTTATCTAGGTTCCTTTTACTTTAAGTTAAATTGCTCTAGTCTATATTGTCTTTCCATAGACTCAATAAATACTAAGTACTAAACTGCACACATTTTCTGAAATATTAGGTTTGTTTTTATAGTTAGGCGAAATTGCAAAAGCTTATTTATTTAAACAAACGTTTGTTTCATTTAAACATTGTATGCCCTTGAACGTATGAGGTATATATATATATATATATATATTTACATTCTGGCAAAACAACTAAAATAAAAGGATGCAAGGACTCGCTGAGTGATATGTGAATTCAATAGTTCATTACGTTTGTACTCGTATGGAAAAGTATCACGGAAATTGATCTCAGCCGAAACATGATAAAAGATTTCATATATGTTGAAAAAGACAAAAGATGTCGAAAAAGCTCTTAGTTTAGCTTAACAACGATATATTGGCATTTAGGAATGAGTGCAGTGATTTAAAGTTCAACTAGACTTACCTGTGTAAAGTGTCGTTCAATGAAATGATTCGCTTTCTTTTGTAATTCTACACATCCATGCTGCTCTGCGAAATTCGCAATTCCAATTGCATTTGTTGGATCCAATTGGCGCTCTAAAAAGGCACAACAAGCATCAATTACGTTTGGCACTTGGAACATTGTGGCCGCTGGAAGTAGTTGACAAACAGTTACCTCTGTAACACGCACATGGCCCGTATACATAAAGTATATAATACGACCCATAGCTGTTGGGCAAACCTATAGAGTGAAGATAACTTTTTATCATTTTATAATTTGAATTAACTCCCCTCCCTCCTTCTTATACTTCCCACCCAATAGAAGATAATAAGATTTAAATACCTACACCTTGAAGCTGCACACGTGACATTTCCGCCTCCTTAAGTCCACCAGTAAACATAGCTTTAAAGTATGGGCTTGCAGCCGATAACACCACTTTGTGGGCGGGAAAAAGTTCCTGATTAACCTCAAGTACGACGTCTGTGAGCATATTATGAGAACGCATCATGAACATCATCTTAAGCACTTCTTTGCCATAGTTTGACATGCAAAACGTCATGTCATCATCTTTGGTAGACGAATCGTCATGTTTATCTAACGATAATGATGATGCGCCATATGAGCAGACGGCGCTACTTTGTGTTAAATTTGAGCTTTGGCAATTTGACGACGACGAAGAACACGACGCACCTTTAGATGAGATTTCCATTTCAGTATCTGAAAACAAAGCAATTATTCGAGTGAGATAAGCAATAAAAGCAAGAGCAAGCAACAAACTGGTAAATGCATTAATGACTTGCAACTTTGAGCTTATTAAAAAAAGATAATTAAATCAATATAAGATCATGTTTGAGTATTTACAAGTGAATACAAGTTAAGTTTATTTTTTTTTTTTTTTTTGCGACGAGTATATTGACACCCGCCAGCAATAAAATTGCACATTTTATTATTTATCACATACAAAATGTGGTAAAAAATTAAAACTGCCGGCAACAACACTTTGTCTGATTTTATACGTCGACATGATACAGTAAGAATGAACAGGTAGAATAAGCCCTTACAATTTAAAATAAGACTGTTTTCATTTGGTTTATTGTTTATGTACGATGGCATATCGCACAATTCTAGCTAATTTTGAAATAAAATGCAAGGAAATAAAATGCAATTTTTTTAGCACAACTAGCTAAAAATCTACTTCAAGTTTTATATTTTAACAAAAAATTCTTTGGCTTATTTATATGGCAACTAAATAATACAGATAAACCAAATATATAAAAGTGAGGTGATTTTTCCATTTAACCGGAAGTGAGATAAGAAGCTTAAGTACTCATATGAAGTATATGCACGAGTCAATCGTTTAATTTAAAATTTGTTTTATAATTTGCAATGAACTAAAACAATACATTTTCTTCGGATAAATTCTCTGAAAAAATTCGCTTAAGCCGTTTTTATATATGGATAAAAAACAGAATAAATTTTGCCATACTTAATATTTACAGCTTAATTACTGATCGAAGCATTGCATGATGCAGCGAATTTCGAATGGCCAACAATGACAATGATTAACAAAAACACTTTTATTAATCTATATTTGAATTTGGTATTAATATGAATTATTGATAATAATTGAACTTTATTTGATAAAGTAAAATGTATGTACTCCATATTGATAGAGTGTATATAAGGGTGGTCTGTAGTGCATTTTGTTGGCATGTCGGAGACCCGCTTATAAAAATCAATGAGAAAATGGACAAGCTTCAGTATTTGGACACAGTGAAAAGCCATATGGAGCCATATGCACTCCATTCCATGCCAATTAAGTGGACATTTTTGCAAGATAATGACACCAAACACTCCTCCTAAATAGAAAGAATTGGTTTTGTGCGGAAAGCATCGACGTTTTGGATTGGCCAGCCCAGAGCCCAGACTTTAATCCAATAGAGAACCTGTAGAGCTATGTCAAGCTTGAAATCGTTATGAAAAATTATACAAATTTGGTCTGCCATACAGAAATATTGATATGTCATATCCAAAACAAAATGCAAAATATCGTGGAGTATGGGTCGCACGTGTGAAGCTGTCATCAAAAACAGAGGTTACAGCATAAAATGTCAATGATTTGAATGTTTTGTGCATACAAAAAAGTCAACAAATGCGATTTTAACACGATATTTTCTCTTGTTTTGCAGATTGTGCCATTTATGTGTCTAGCTCATTTCATCGGTTTTTTAACATTTTTATATTTTTTTTGCTAATGCTGATATAATGCTGATAATATGAACAATATATCTTTGCAAAAAACCCAACACTTGTGTTCATTAATAATATTTACGATACTATACCATAAGAAGATAATAAAAAAAGGGTCATTTACATGTCCATGGCTGTATATCAAAGGAAAATACTTTTCCACATTACATTGTTTATATTCAACTGATTGATTCATTGCTTAAGCATCATCAATTCGCCATGGGCCACTTTCACGTCTTCCAAAGTATAAGTGTAACTGATTTTACCTAAGTCTCATAATTTATCAAACCATCTTAAGGTTGCAATCTATCATTATAAGTTTTCAGCTGCATTAAACTTTGACCATCAACCATCTGGTGATTGAATATGTATGAGAAGCCTTTATCACCTTTATAACAAGTAGATATTTAGGTGCATTGCAGCTGTTCTTCAAGTCAAATATTTTCCTCAAATAATGATCAATTTTTCTTTTGAGGAACATGAGGTTCCGAAAAAGTTCAAAAGAGGCCAGTGTAGTTTTAGTGTATTGTAATGTACTGGCACTAATGTAATGCATAAAACAGCAACTGATGAAAAAAACCTAGACACCATCAAATTTCGTATGCCCACTATAGAACTGGTGTAAAGATAATGATTCATACAGGGACATACTGGTGACTACATACGGGGACAATTGTCTCATCCTAGAACATAAGCATTGAAAAACCGTACTAGCTGTTTTTGGATCCAGTTCGGTAGTATTCTTGCACTGGCCCGATCAACTCCTTGGTTAGGCGAGAAAGAGGTGGACGACAATTTGATTTTACTCAATTGATTTCCTTATGGTATCCGCGGTATTTTCTGTTCACATAATATCATAGGTTTCTTTCATTCACTAGACAGAGATATAAGTTTCTCTCCAGGCTTTATTGAGAATAACTAGCAACAGATTTTTAAGCTCATCATACTTATCAATGTATATAATTAAGTGGCTTTCGTCGATTACTTAACGTTAAAAATGCACGTCAAATCTTTGTCTTATATTTAACGTAGTATGTTTTTCGCTGGGATGCACACTAAGATCAACAACACATTGATCTATCATAATCAGTCAAAACATAGGCTAAGGTTTAGCTTCATATTAACCTTTTAACACAAACTAAAAAATCGTGACATGTGAAGATTCGCCAGCACTTACACCACAAAATTATTAATTTATTGATGAAAAAGTTGTGTGAGTCACTTTAGAAGATTTTGAGAGAGCAATTATAAAATTGTTTTACACGCGAAATGGCACAACCTCGCTGGACTGCACCACAGTCTACACTCTGCTTCGTAACGACTCTGACTTGCCATGTCGGTACTAACTTATTGTTCCGGCATTCAATGAAGAATAGCTCAAATGTGATAAAAGCAAGACAATACTCGTAGACAATTAATTGAGCAGATATATACATAAGTCTAAAAGCGCTACTGTGAAGCAAATCGAAATGCGATTAGAGAACTTCTAGTACAATAATGTTATTGTTGCATTGTCTGTGGCATTTGGTGCAGTCTTGTTGGAACCACATATAGTCCAAGCCCATATTATCCAATTTGGGAAATAAAAAGTTAGTTATCATGATACGATGGCGTTCACCATTCACAGTAACAGCATTACCGGCACCGGTGTGTCTCTTAGCGATATGTAGAATGAAGTAAATATATCAGTTTTGACAAAAAGGATCAGGACAAATCAAATTTCATGTGGCAATCTTTTGCAGGACTTTTTGAAAGTTTGTTTTATTCAATCTCTGAAACCTTATATCAACTCGTGGAATCTTAATTTTGATCGCTATAGCTCTAAAAATTTGCAATATATATTATACTCGTATAACATATGTTTTAAGAATTGATTTAGATTAGTCAGAATAAGGTAAAACTGTGCTTCTTTTGCAAAATCAATGAAAGTGCTATTTTTTAGTATACAGCCAAGTTTGAGTTAAGTGAACATTATAAGCAAGGTTAGATTCGTGTGATAGTCAGGATAAACTGACTCATTTAGACCAAATTGTGGTTCATTCTTATACCACAGGGGACAGTGATTCAATCCCTTTAATATTATCCAAGTCGCTAAGGAAAAACAAAGCAAGAAAGCTAGAAAGTTCGGGCAAAGATGTTAATGATAACCTCATCCTCACAACTTATAGTCAGACGAGCTCTCCACACATGTCTACCGATCCGATAGTGGCCAACAGTTTTAATAATTTATGGGAATAAATTGCCAATCGGCTTTTAGAGCTCAACCAAAGTTGTACGTTTATAAACAAATTAATGAGCATTCCTCACTGTAAGATTTGCCAGTAAAACAACAACCAAAACTGGTGCAAAACAACAATTCATGTTATAATCGAAATGTAGTAATTTGCGTAGAGTTTTCATGGGGAAAACTATTGGCTGCGTAGAAAAATAAATTAAGATGTGACTTTACAATTATACAATATAAGAAGCAACAACAATGAATTGTATTTTATGCCGACTTTAGACAATGAAACACTGATATTTTAAGCGATTACTCGAGTATAAACCCAAAAATACTCAGTTATAAATATAATAAACGGAAGAGAGTCAATTTCTTAAATTCATAGAGGCTACATGTTGAAATCTTTTAAAAACTCATTGCACTTTTCCATAATCAATGGGCTCACAAGGATTTGCAAATTTGTTTTTATAAAATATGTCAGGCTAAAAAAATTCGGGTTTTCGGCAAATAAAAATTAAAAAAAAAGAAAAAGCTCGTCAAGAAATGTTTATTATCAAGAGAGTTGCAGGAGCAATTGCATGTAAAGGGAGAAAGAATGTTAGAGTCTTGTCGCACAGTGGTCAAAGCGAAGAAGTAAATAAAGTGTGTTTGCAGACTCTTTAACATCGGCTAACAAAGCTTACTGAAGATGTGACGTAGCGTCATTGAAACTAGTAAGTATAAGCAGCTGGTTGCCCATTTTTTGATCTTTTACGATTGTTAGAGTTATTCTCTAACAATTAATGCATTTTGCGCTTGTAATTTTTTTGTTGTTTTTTTGCACTAAACTGCTGAACATTAAGCTCTGCATAGTACATACTAAAAAAAGGAGTCTAAGTGTTTTTTCAATTGAACTCACATTAGCAAT
Organism: Meiosimyza decipiens; assembly: GCA_963680825.1. Lineage (NCBI taxonomy): Eukaryota > Metazoa > Arthropoda > Insecta > Diptera > Lauxaniidae > Meiosimyza > Meiosimyza decipiens. The sequence goes on along the minus strand of OY804259.1, from coordinate 81,956,990 downwards.
GGCCGATCTTTTGTAAATATTATAAATCGTACAATGCTTTCTTTTAACAAACATGACAAAACAAAAAAGTAACTATCCAGTTCTACAAAAGTCTAAAAAGCAACAGTGTTGATGAAAATTAAAAAAAATTATACATTGGACACATTATCACATTTTGCAAAGCTATCCTAGATCTGGCGTACAAGTAATGCATACGTGGCCAATTGTCTCTTAACAGGACATCATCATTGAAAAATTTGCAGGTTCACAACATGTAAAAATGATTTGAGTTGAAATTAGTACTATATATGTTTTAAACTATTATTGAGTGGTTTTAATTTTTATTGCAGCAGGAAACTCTAACGGTTTTCTTGAGTTTAGACTATGTTCCATCTTTTTAATAACATAATTTATAGTTTTTTTATACGTCATTATACAATTTTTCAAATGCCTATATTTTTTTAAAGTTTTTAAAATATTATTGTTTGAGTCTTAATAGGTTAAGAAAATTTAGGAATAAAGGTTAAGAAAAGCAAAATAAAGCATGTATAAATTGATATATATATATTTGCTTTAAGTCGATTTATTGGATCCGGAGAAACAAAAACAGTCCTTTAACATCCTTCTCTTTTATGAAAAACTTATTTTTTAGTCTGACAAACTTTAAAAAAAAAAAAATTTGCAAGCCCATGTCGTGAACCGATCGACTATGACAAAGAGGAATGGGTCTCAGCAAACATACAACAGATAAAAAACACACCTTCATTCTGATGTTCCATTGCCGCTACTGCGGCATCAAGACGCTGCTGTTGATTTTGAAGAGCGCGTTGTTGATACATTTGACCAGGAGCAATGAGATTACGCTTAATAATTTGACTGTCAATGCTTTGCGGCATTACAACTATGGATGTGAGTACTTGTTGCAACCGACGCTTCTTCTTCGTTCTAATTATTTAGTTGCTGACACAAAGCCCCAATTAAAGTGATGGGTAATATGAAAACTGATGATCAGTGATTATCAGCTGATAATGTTAAATTGTTGTGCGTAGAGCATTTTTACATTGAGAGAGAAGAGCCGGAGCAGAGAGCATTTTAAGCAACAACAAGAAACTTGACTTTAGGGTAAAAGTCCAGGAATGTTTTTTTATTACCTCTCTTATCTGATTTTTGCGTCTCATAAAAATTACAACTTTTATTTTGCTTTTCAAGTATGCGTTTAGTTCGGGTTTTTTTTTTTACTTTTAATCATCAATATTTATTTTATTTGCTTCGCGCTAGCGGCTTATCTATAAAATTATTTCGGTCACAATGACGCTACTAAATTTAGATTTTCTTCTAATTTATTTAACATGAACTAATTTGTATCAAGCACTTCACACTGTTGTTATCGTTAGTACAATGTTGATATTTGAAATTGATTAACGTCCGTTTAAAATATAAGTTTATTTGCAATTGTATTTTTCTTTAAAGCCCAACTATGTTGTTGGACGACGCGCTATGAAACATGCGCCACCGACGTACGAAGCCAACTAAAAGCCTTTTCTTAAAATTTACCTGCTACTAGCTACGTAGAATGAACCAAAAATTCATAAAAATCGAGCACGTGAAGCACAATAACGCATGTTTATGCAGAGTCATGCTGCTTAAACTCTCTGCTCACCAGTGATGAGGCAAAAATAAAATGCTAATCAACAAATACAGAGAAATTTATAGAAAAAAAAAACTTTTAGTGTTTAACTGATACGGCAATGACTACAATTTTTTCGGTTTTAGCTTAAAATTCTCGTTCCCATCAAAAATACAGTAATTAGATTAAAAAAGATTTGATAACGTGTTTTTTTTTATAAAAAAATACGTATATTAAATAAAATCAAGACTACGCATAGCTTAAAGTAAATGTAAGCGCCCTCAAAAAGATGGTCGTAAGTAAACCATAGCGTCGTTGCAAAATATTTCCCAGACAAAATGGAGACTTTTTTAACAATACAAAAAGCGTAAGAATACAGAAGATAAAACGATATACCTATTCGTCACTAGTTTCATTCAAGTTACCATTTATTTAAAGGTATCTGATGATTAAAGCATTCAAAAAAATCACGCATGCCTAGCACCCAATGTGGTTGAGAATAGAGTTCTCCCAGAATCAAACTTGTGTTTCTTAGCGAACAATTTAATGCTTCCAATGCTTATTCGTAATAAATATATGTGGGTATTATTTGTATTCTTCATCTCCTCATGGATCATCGCACACGATCATTAGCGCATTCTTGCAGTTCTCTGCAACGTTTCTACGACTCACGAACTTCTAGTTTTAGCTATACGATTTAGTCCTGCTACCCTGAGGGTTCTACTCCAATGCTTGTGAGTTGAATTTAGTTGGTGATTGCACAACGTGTTTCCAATCTATTGTATTTCCATTTTTGCCGCATGGCTTAGACAAAAACTGTTAAAAATTCTAGAACTTTTACTAGCATTTGAGGCCTTTAAGATTAAAGCAGTTTAATTGTATCATGTGTGGCGCACAACAGCACTGCCCAGTCTCTATTTGCCTCTTCTGTTTTGCCTATTATATAGCATTCGGATCACAAAAGATATGTCCGTAAATAAGTTTGATGGACACCCCCTCTAACCCAACTATATCTGAAACTCGTTGTGCTATGGATTTTACATTTGTTTCGCGCCAAATAGTAAAAAAAAAATTTTTTAAGGGAGGGCAATGCAAAAATAGATATTGATTTGCTGAACGAAGGGAACTTTACGTGATTTTCAACTACCAAATAACTTTCAATACGTTTATCTCAATGAGGTTTTATTTATTTCCCAAGTGTATCTTCAATTCTTTAGAACATTCCGCCGATTTACGTATTTCCTGCTATAGCAAACGTCTCCACTGCTTGCCGGCAGACTTCAGTTGGTGAGTTTCGAAACGTGTGCACAATGAATTTTGCAATTTCGGCGTTTGATTTGAATGAAAATCAAATCGTGGCAGCATTCGACATTGGAAATGGTTCGGGGCCAAAAAAGTTTCAGTACGAATCAATTGCTAGTGACCAATCGTAAATTGCATAGCAGATTGCTGTTGGTTAATCAGGTCTTACAGCCGCACAAAACAAATGTTTCACGTTTGACTCGAAGATTTTGAACATCATTGTCGTTGGCAAAAACAAAGAGTGCCAGACATAACGAAGCTGAATGGAGATACCTTTCACTTTGTTAGTTCTAGCACTTGGATTGTTTTATTGATACCGACATCAGGTGTTATTAAGCTACCAAAGTAACTAGTTATCCACATTTTCTATGAAATGCTTTTGCATTTAACAAACATTTTATATTTTCGTTATAGATTTTGAGTCATTGAGTTTGAATCTGATATTTGAACCGAGTAATTATTATGCAATTTTTTTTTCTTCAATCCAAATTAGTTCAAATCTGCAATCCGCTTTGTCAAATGTGGTTTAGGAATTTTGCTTTTTAATATACGTTTCTCTCTACCACGAAATTGTTAAAATGTACTACATAATATATAAATATGTTATATTAAAATCTTATTGAAGATGTTTTTTAACGAAATTCTTAGAGAAAATTTTTTTTAATTTTTTCCCCTTTGGACGGACAATGTACGAAGAAGTTTGACCAAAAATCAATGTAATTTTACTTCTCTAAAGAACTTTTTTTTCGTTCCTTGAAGTCCGTCGCTATCTGCCTAAGGGAGATTTCATTATAGTCGCCAAAAGTATGTTAAGTTAAAGTTAAACTTCTCTTAACTGTCGCCGTATCCAAATTAATGAGCATGAAAAGGTTCGTATGTCAGTTCTATCAAAAATTTTCTGCCCTTTAAAATCTGCCATTGTAATGTGCCTTTTTTTCCTAAATGAGACAATGAGGAATAATGATAATGATTTTAAAATGAAGAATATTTGTAAATAAACCCACTAAAATTTCAACTTTAATTCACTCAATATTCACATGGTTTTTGCAATTATGAAGTCAAGAATGCCACATAGATCGTATATCATACCTGGATTTTTTCTTTGAGGCTATGTGAAGTAAAAAGTCTTCGTCGAAAAAGCTACCATTCAACACTTGAAAGCTAACATTGCTTGCGTAATTCGCGATATACCTCAAAAATTGAACCTTCCGAATGGAACACCTACGGCGTAGTCGCAGCCAGCATTTGAATGCAATTATTTTTATAAAGTATATGTCAGAGATTGTTCGGGCTATAATAAAGATTCCGACATCCCATTCGATTTTAAGTGTTTTATTCAAAATTAAAAAAAAAAGTTCTAAATGAATCACTCTATATAAATAGTTCAGAAATTCCATTTACGATCAAAAATGCGTTGGTTACATCAGTCGTGAGAACAATCCGTTCTTATACTTTCAAAATTAATGACTGGCTTTCAAACGACAACCATCTTTAATGAACATTCCACTCTCTCTCCGCTTAATGGGTAAAAATGCAGTTTTATTCGCAACTCTAAAACAGAATAAGCTTAATCCAAAAATTTAATTTTTCGCCAAAATAAATATTTTTGATGACAAACTTTGGTTTTTATTGGAATTTGTAATTTTGTAATTTCTTATTTTTAAAATGACCCAATAAAATCCCCGTTTACATATATTCTTATTTATCAGTAATATCGTCGCCTGAATTCTCTTTTGCTCCATAGGCACGATAAAACGTATGCTATGGTATCAGGTAACAGAATGAACGCAAAATATTGATTTTTGAAATAATGTGGCATTCATATGTTAACAAATCAATTTTTATTTTTTGAACATTTTCATGTTCTTCTGGAATGAAAGTCTCCAAATAAACAAACCATTTCAAATATACATATGTATATACATATATGTATGCACACATTAACTGTTACTTTCTGCAAATCTTTTGATTAAACATCACTTGGCTATGTCATTAAATGAAAGAAAAGTTGACATTGCTGGAAATAGCAAGCTAAGTTATTCTATTATTTTTTCATTGTTTCTCCAACAACGACAAAACTTGCTTGACATCGATACAATCGTAAAAACGAAGCGGGGTACAAAAAGAGGCACACGATAAAAAATAAACAAACAACTTTTTTTTAAATTTGTCAAATCATCGTGATCAGCAACTACGATACTTGCAGCACACCGATATCATGCTAGTGATACCAATACCTAAGTTAAGTAATTTACTTTTTACGAAAAACAAAAACACCAATATCTACAAGAACGTTGGTATGAGTTTTTTATTCCAAAACATAAAAAGTATCATAAACAAATTTCCAAGTTCGACAGAGAGCTAAATCTTGAACTATCAAATACTACAGACCAGAGTGTTTAGAAATAATACAGTCAAATGTTTATATACAAGCGAATAAAGCGGCACACCACAACAGCCACCTGTAAATTTAAAAATTAAACACTACGCTAAAAATTAATGAAAGATTAAACTAGTAGGGGAGTTATCTTCGTCCGAACCAATATCATAAATAATATCATACACCGCATTAACAGTTTAAGTATATGAAAAAGTCTTAAAAAATAATGCAAACTTTTGGAAACTAATTTCTTGTAATATATAGTATTTATAATTAGTTTCATTCTCATCTCATTTCTTCGCTATGTTAAGCTCTATAGTAAAACGAGGATTGTCCTTTTTAATAAAAGCGTATTTTTTTCCGCAATGCCACGTGCTGGTTGGGTTCAAAAAACATTCCTGTATTAAATTTGAAAAAATAAAAATATATTACGGAAGCCAAACTCTAGGAGTGTTCATGAACCCATTTGCGCGCATAATTAAGCCATGAGCTATAATTAAAGATGCAAATTCTGTACAACATATCAAATTACCTCGCTCTATTTTCGCGTAATCGTGATTTCACAGACAAACCGACATTACTCTATTGATTTATATACATATATACTTTTCTATACCTACCACGCCCTCTTACATGTGTTACAAACGGAATGATAAAGTAAATACACCCTGTGTGTAGGGTATCAAAATCGGACGTTAATAAGTATCAGAAGCAATGTGAAAATATCTACAGTGCAATTTAATTTATATGACAGCTAGTGAATAAGCATATAAGTAACGTGGCTAACTATTGTGGAGCTAAAAGAAGTACAAACCGAACTGAAAAGAAATACAGAACATATATATATGATATTTTACAAAAATTGTTCATAACCAGAAAAAATCAGTCACTGGCGTAGAAAGTTTTCTCAATTCAGATGTTGCTTTCTAAAGGTACTAAAGGACAATTTTTACTATGTCGACATTTCAAATTCTTTGTATGTAATTAACTGGATTTCATTAAAATTTCTCTTAAGATTTTGCGATTTCTGTAAAATTTCACAAAATGGATAAATGTAGTACTTTTTGGTATTCAACCCTCATTCTGTGAAATACAAGTGGACATAACAGGCGGTGAGAAATACGTTAGGCTTAGGAACTTTATGGGTCTTGAGGCCTATTTAGGCACCGACATAAAAAGTTTCATTATAATATATACGTTTGAAATAATAAAATTGCCAAAACAGGTGCTAACCTGTACAAACTACGTAACATTAACACAAGAGTGCAAAAACTAAATCTTATCTCAAAATATTTCTGTGAATTAGAAAACAAAAATCGATATCTACGCGAATGTTCATACATCATTAAAAAGAGGTATTAAGTGCGACGCAGCTTAAAACGCATAAAATAAATATGAAAGTTATCAAATTAATAATTTAATCAGCTGCAACGAAAAATGAATTCGCTCGTATCAAGAACTGTAAATAAACAAACAGTGAAACATGTAGCAGAGAAACGAAAGATCGGAGTGACAAGCAGATTCCACATTTATCAGAACATTAGCAAATCGAGGGTGCAGCCGGAATCGAACTTTTAAGCTTGATTTCTAGATATGTTGGCCTTTCCAGAAATAAACTTTAACATTAAGATATATTGTACTCTATTTACATAGAATTCCAGCCACAAATCTTGATATAAATAGTTTGCTTGTCACTATTAATTTATTGATTGGTTAAACTTTTATGTGATTTTTCTTTTAAAATATTAATTAATATGTTTAGTAACAGGTACTTACAATTGAATTCTACTTAAAAGCTGCTTTAAAATTTAATAATTACTGTAATGATTTAAATAATACACAATTTTATACTTCAATAAATTCCAAATTAAGGAAGTTTTGCAATATTCACTTGACATTTCACTGTTGACTGCAACTATACGAAGTTAGCAACATTTGTTTTTGTGTTGTGATACTATTCACCATAGAAGAGCGTTGCCAGCAGTAATGTCCATTTTGTTATCATATCTACCTTTTTTGTCTCTCATTTAAATCACTATGACGGAAAAACTAAATCAACGTGTCTCCCAATTTTATATTTGGCAGTTTTTCAACCCCGTTGATGTTACAGACCTTTAATGAAGTCTGAATGTGGCATATTGTGAGAGATGTTAGAGTGCGACCATCCACTCAAAATAACATAAGTAATCGACTCTGCCGCCTCTTTCCTCTTCTATCAGAGCTTGTTGAGCTCAAAAACCGAATTAAATGGGTGCATTCTGCAGAGCCAACTTTTGAACAAAGAATATAATCTTCATAATTTTTGCTTTTGAGTATGAGAAGTTTTCAGCATGTTTAACTCACATGACATTGACCAAATTCAATACGTGCGCTCTGCAGAGCAAACTTTTGAGCAAAGAATATAATCTTCATAATCTTTGCTCTTGACTGAAATATGGTTGCGCAATCGGAGCTCAGTCAAGTATTCAACTTGGTCAAAGTGTATTTGGCAAACATGTCGACACCTTCTGTCGACACCTTCCTTCATTCGTTAGAACACAAAAAAATTAAAGGTTTTCCTTGGAAGCAACAACAAGTCATAATTCATAAAAATTCGCCATAGTTATTGAGCGAAATAATAATTTTTGAAAAAAAATCATACAATAATCTCTGCGAATCACAAAAGGTTTTTGTTTTCTCCTTAACTAAATTATCACGTTTTGTTATACTCTATTTTGACAATTCGAGAAGAATCAAATAATATATAGACACAATTTGGATTCGCTCCCCTATTTAATTAAACTAGGGTATGCACATGATATTTGATATGCACATTTATTTGATAGTGTGGATTATCGTATTTTATTAATAAAGCTCGAGAAAATAGGTATTCATTCACAGCTTTTGAAATGGATTGAATCGTAGTTATCGGGTAGATCCCTGATGGTCAAAATTGATGAGCATTTCTATAGACCAATGTTGGTTAAATCGGGTGTCCCTCAAGGTAACCACTTAGGTCCTTTACTTTTCAATCTCTTTATCAATGACATTCCTCTGATATTTCAATACTGCAGCTGTCTCCTATACGCGGATGACTTAAAAATTTTTTTTGTTGTAAAAAATCGTAACGACTGCACAAAACTTCAAGAAGATATTAATTCACTGGTGTAATAAGAACCAACTCTTTTTAAATTTTGATAAATGTAATATTTTCACGTTTTCCCGAAAATCAATACCAATCTCCTACGACTATAAATATAATGAGGATGACTGCTTCTCAAAAGTTACTCAGTTCAAAGACCTTGGTGTATTTTTTGATTCCAAGTTCTCATTTGATACTCATCTTGAATATCTAATTTCAAAAGCTAACAATTTGGCTTTCTGAAAAGAAATTCTAGGGAATTCTTGGATCCTTTCACATCTACAATTATTTTAAATAGTCTTGGTAGATCTCTTTTAGAATACGCTAGCGTGATATGGGTTCCCTATTACGACGTTTCTAGTAATCGTATTGAAAATATCCAGAAAGGTTTCTCTAGGTTCGCTTTGCGACGATTGTATTCATGGCAAGACATGCCCACTTATTGGGTGAGGTGCCGTTTACTGAATCTTAGTAGCTTGGCCGACAGACGATCGTTTAATAATATCATGTTTATCAAGTATATAATTGCAAGCCGTATAAATGCTCCGGATTTATTAGCACTAATTCCATTTAATATCTCAGTTCGTAATCTCAGAGAGTCCAATCTTTTCTACACTTCTTTTCATAGAACTAATTATGGTCTAAATGAGCCCATTTTTAGGTGCCTGTCAAATTGTGATACAATTGTTAACCAATTGGATTTTAGTATTAATAGAAATATTTTTAAAAAAGAACTTGCCGATATTATTAACTTTAAGATCACATGTACCTCTAGTGCTTAAGTACTTATGATTTGTAATCTGTGAGGGTTTTGACCCGGTAGATGGTAAATAAATAAATAAATGATATTGCCATTGTAGCCCTGGTTTAAATATCAAACAGCTGTTTTGCATTTTTCACGTTTATAATTGCTGATTTCAGCTCGTCAGTTCACTGAGGCTTTAAAGCTTATGCAAACAAATTTTGGGAAAGAAATGCAGTAAGTTTTGATTTTAAACATAAAATTAAATGAAAAAATACGTGTTGCCCCCAATTATAAAAGTAAGGAAAATTGTTGTCAAGTCAAATATACTAGCATCCACTTATATACTCAATAATTCTTTTAACAGGTGAGGCCAAAGCTCGCATCGGTCGATTTGGAATACAGTTTCTGTGCAAATTGATAATAAATTATAATACTAATAATACACGGAATATAAATTAGGGAGACAAACTTAAAACATTGAAAGCTGATGATGAAGCTCATTGTTAAAACAATAAACCCTACTGGGAAAATGCACAGTGCTACAGTCATATTCTTTCATGGCTCAGGTACATACATACATATATCCTATATCAACAACTTTGAAATTATGTTGATGAACTATATGATCCATTCCTCTTTTAAAGGAGACACTGGTACCAATCTGGTGGAATGGGTTCGCTTTCTGCTGGGAAGAGACATGCAGTTTCCTCATATTAAAATCATGTATCCCACTGCACCGATGCAGCCCTATACGCCACTGGGCGGCGAACCATCTAATGTTTGGTTTGATCGACGTTCAATATCAATTGATGCGCAAGAAAGTCGAAAAAGCATGGCTCAAATATACCAAACCGTACACGAACTAATTAATGAAGAAATGGCGCAGGGAATACCGCCTAGCCGTATTGTAGTTGGTGGCTTTTCAATGGGTGGAGCCTTAGCTATACATGCTGGTTATCATTTAAATACGGATTTGGCTGGTATTTTTGCATGTTCGTCTTTCCTTAACCGCGATTCCATCGTTTATGATTCATTGAAAAACCGTACAAAACCAGGCACTATTTTGCCTGAGCTTAAAATGTTTCATGGTGAAAGAGATACATTGGTACCCATGGAATGGGGCAAAGAAAGTTGTGATCAATTAGTTACATTGGGGGTTAAGGGAGATTTTACATGTTTAAATAACACATTACATGAGTTGAAAAAAAGAGAATTGCTTGATATACAAGAATGGATTCAATATAAACTTCCACCTATAAATGGAGATTTGCAAAATAAATTATGAAAAATAGCCACTGTAGGTACATATATCCTATTATCTAGGTTTAAGGTGATTTTATTTAGATTTGATCTACCAATGTTATATACTGCATTAAAATAAATGAAAATACATGTTAAAACATGTCTTTCGAGTTTAAGACAATCAATTACCAAATTCATTAAGTTTTAGATTAGCTGTTAGCAAGTGGAATCTTCCGCCTAAATTAGTGGATAAGGTTGTATACCTAGTCTTTTCTCATCCCTTATTCAAGGTTGCCGAGTGGCCGCTTTTGACGCGGTTAGCCGTTAATTGCATGCAAAAGCCGTAGGCCGCATAGGAATTGAAGAATGTCAGAAAAAACCGCTAATTGGAGGCAAAATCCTTTTATACAATCAAAAAAAAACATACATTTTGTCTCTGATTAACAAAAAAAAAGAATGGTACTACATTGTACAAATTATTTATTATGGCTGACCAAAAAAATGAAATTCTCATTTTTATTTTCCTAAAAAAATTTCGCATTTTCACAAATTTTTTGTTTTATTTTGGAAGGCCGTTAATTCCTCATTTTTCACTTCACAATCCTGCCCCCCTTATTATTAAACCTGTACATTTTCTCTGCAGTTTTTGGCACCTAATTTCCTTCTCTGTGAGATACCATTCTAGTTAAAATTTGACTACTTTTCCAATAAGTACCTACATATATAATTATTGATTACATTTCCTTTGAAAACTTTTGTAATATTTTTACGAGAGTCGTTAGCCCAACTTGTTTTATTGAATGGCGTAACATTATATTCAAATGATCTGAAAAAATTTATTGGTCTTTTTCACTTTTCAGTTTCACTTTTTTTTAAACCACTCTTTAAACCAACTTGTTTTTCAGCCAACGCGATTATAATTGTCGATGATTCACATTTCAAAGAAGAAGGCTTGCTTGTACATGCATGCATTTTTCAAAATGAATTATTGTAATAGTTATCAATGACTCCAAGTCGAAGGCCACATTTTTAAGAGCTTCGGAAACAAAAAAGTTTAAATGATTTGCGTAAACAATCATTGATTCTTGGTACTTTGAAAAGGTTAAGTATTACAAAACTTACTTTTTTGTCGTACGCCTTTTTTGCACTCAATGTTTCAGTTCAATCTTTTCTCAAGAAATCCAAATATTTAAGGAATAATTTCTGTCACGTGCCGCATTTTAGTTAGTTCATAATAATCTCTTTAGTTTTTTTGCAGGTTTGCAAGTCCTTGGCGTTATTATTACGTTCAGGGATCATTCAACTACATTTTGTGTGTAGTTGTTGTACCAATGAACATCAACGAATTTAATTCATCCGCCTGAATTTAAAGTTAATACATTTTTTCTACTGTTTCTAAGACTCATTGTAATAACATTTTCTATTTGACAGTAAGTTGGGTCAGAAAATGGTACTCATAATTTATCTTTAAAAAATTCTGTAGATGGCATAAATTTATTACAATTTTTTGAGCTGCACAAACAAGGTGTTGTAGCAAATGTAATGTTTTTGGTGACTTTGCTTTCTTCACCACCATAATGAAAACTAAGTTCTTCTCCGGCAACGATGTGTCGTTTAGCAAAAATAGCTGAAAACAAAAGTCTAATAAAAATAATGTTACTATTGAAAATCTACTCACCTATTTTAGGTATAGGACAATCTACCCGAACGCTGAAAATTTCACAATTTGGTTCGCAACTATGATTTAGATAACGTCCTACATTACCTTTACGACTTGGATCGACTACTGTTTTCAATATTTTGGTTCCGTCATTTGTGCCATCGCAATTATTATTTAACTCGTATAAACAGAGTATGTAGTTCATTTTAAAATTTTTTTCGTTTTCAGCACTACGGTTTTGTGCTTCCTGCATGGTCAGTAACTCTCCAGCATATTCACAAATAAATCCACCATGCGGAATATCTACAGTTGTTGTAACACCCTTAGAGTTGTATTGTAATGAATCGATTACCTGGAGATGCTTTCGTGGCCCAAATTGCACTAATCTGTTTCTACATTTTTGTACATCGCATTTACACAGAGTTGAGCACTCGTAAATAATGTCTCCACTATTTCTGTAATGAGTTCTTTTTTTCTTATCTATGACTAGCTCGTTGGAACTGTATGCATTTGTGTAGTTGCTGCCATGACAACATTTAGAATTGAAACTACAATTATCATCTCCAGAACAATTGCAGCTGTTAGTTAATATTGAATTATACCGGTCGCATAGATTTAGATACTCTTCATCGAGCTTATCGTCGTTAGACTTTTCCTGCAATATATTTTCCAAAACGTATTCTAAATCCTGCTCAGGATGCTCGTAGTCATCTGCTATATCTATAAAAGTTTGTTGGATTTCGAATGTTTTGGTTTGAAGCTCCATGACTGAAACCTAAGCAAAATCTAAGTTACTCAACTGGCGTCATAGATTAAATAGCGATAAGACAAGTTAAGTCAAATTTACTCAATTGGCGTCATAGCGATAAGACAAGTGTCAAATTATGAAAAAACTTCCAACTGGACTGAAAATTTTGGAGGATTTTTTTGCAATTTTGTCCCAGAAAATTCTAATTAAAACTACTAAATGAAAATTTTACTCAATTGGCGTAAACTTTGTTTTGTTAAATGAAATGTTAAACTCCTGCGGCAAGTGTGAAACAGCTGCTGCTTCTGACCTGAAGATTTTAATATTAGGTGCAGAAGGTACGAATTTATTTAGACAGCGTTTACTATACACGAGAAAACTCTTGAAAGAAAGCTTTTCTGTTTGTAGCCAAGAAGGGAAAAACGAAAGGGTGGTGTACAGAATTTGTCGTTCACGCGAAATCCCTTGCGTTCTATTCTTTAGCTGATGGTGATATTATTCTTTGAATTTACGTTTGTTATGGCGGGTTGACGCAGTAATTGCTTTGATATTTTCTTGCACAAACAAATTCTAGTTTCCGTGTGTAAACGCAAAAGAAATTCACAAAAGAGAATAGACAAGAATTTCTCAAACTGAATTTGCTCGTGTAAATGTTGACTTATTGTGTGAATGCGAATTAAAGCTAGTGCAATAAAAGCACGTTTGTTTTATTACTGCTGAAGCTATGCTAAAACGAGCATTGTGGACAGCGCGCGTTGAAAAACACCCGTGTTGCCTTAGCTTAAATTGATGTAGTAGTTCGGCTTTTTATGTCGGCGTAGTGAGTCGGTGACCATCCGCCCTTTATTTTAAAGGTCAGTAAATTTCTACGAATTCATGGTAGGGTTTTTTCTGAGGTTGTAATTTTTGTTTTCGTTGTAAGTGTAGCTCTTGTTTCCAAAATTTTCCCAATCTATTCTATGAAATTACGATAATTTGTCCTTTAAAACAACAAAAACTTGCACGCACAGGAATCTATCGCATATTACATTTTGGGAAAAAAATATATAAAATGAAACAAAAAAAAAACTAGCTGCTCTAGCCCAGTCTTAAAAAAAAAAAGTCGTCGTATTATCAAAAATCAATTCGTTTTGATGAAACAAAACGAACACAAGAAATCTTGCATCGGCATTTTTCACTCCGCGTGCACTATGAGCGTTCAAAGCTTGCCAAATTTAGATTTTTTTGAAAAATTCAACCCCTGACCCAAACGCCCCTGTATACCCAAAGCCTTACCAATACTTTCCAAGCTCGCGTAGGATTAACCGTTTTCGTCGTAGAAGCGTCGGGAAGCCATTGCAGCAATTTGGCATCCTGGCCTCTCGGTTGCAGCTCCGTGGACTACATGGTATATATGCATCTCCGGTACCACCACTTATTTAAAATATGACTCAACCAGTTCACAGGTTCAGAAGATGAACTGTTATACAAAGTTGCATTACACATTAAAAATATGTATTTCAGCAACTCATCTATTGGATGTACTTTCTGATCGCACAATTTCTCCTCTTACTGGCAGCTCTATGGTTGAGCAGAAACGTCATATTTTGACATATGCGGATTCTCAACCTTCTAATCTACATTGATTGCTGGAATTTGGACGAGTTAATTAATATTGTGTTGTGATTAGAAAAATTGTGGTAATTTATTAAAAATGTTTTTCATTTTGGAAAAAATATGTTGCTTTATTCAGTAATATAATGTGAAAAAATAAATGCTATGTGGAAAGTGTGAAATTGTTCAAAACCAAGTAAAAGTGAAATCGAAAAAGGCAATAATTAACAAGTCTATTTAAAATCAATTAAGTAAAATTAAGTAAAAAAAAAAAGGCACTTGCCAACCGCAATGTCGCCACCCAAAAGTTGTATGGTGTGCGGCGACAAGGCGCTAGGCTATAATTTTAGTGCAGTCACCTGCGAGAGTTGCAAGGCGTTCTTCCGTCGTAACGCACTGGCCAAAAAACAATTTACTTGTCCCTTTAATCAGAACTGTGAAATTACTGTGGTAACGCGACGTTTTTGTCAGAAATGTCGACTGAAAAAATGCTTGGACATTGGAATGAAGAGCGAAAACATCATGTCAGAGGAGGACAAATTAATTAAACGGCGCAAAATCGAAAACAATCGCGCCAAACGAAAAATCAATGAACATAAACCCAATAGCAATTCAAGTAAAATCAAAAACACTACTGATAAACAGGCAGCCGCAGATAGTAGTGGAATCACTGCAAACGATGCTTATGACTCACAAAGTTGTGGTTCTTTTGATAGCGCAAACGGGCCAGCCAGCAATGAAGGCTTTTCTGCGTCAACTTCAAGTTCGACTACTCCTGCATTGGCTGAGATTTCCAGTGAATCGATGACTGGTGCTGAAATTGTTGAGTTTATTGTTTGCGACCCGGATCGTGCAACGCAGGCTATAAACAAACTAATGCGAAATCCAGCAGAAGCAATGGTAACATTGGAAAAGATCATAAACTCACAGTCGGATGCATTACGTTTAATATCACATTTGATTGCGTATCCGGGTAAGTTTAGTTAAGACGAGCCTAAAAATATATATTTAAAAACTATGATGAAAAGATAGTTTTTTTTTTGTATTACCGAGACTTTATATTTAAAAGTGGGAACTGATCTTTTCGTCAATCCTTCAAATGCAAAGACTCTGAAATATAAAATCCCTGTTATTACTAATGCATATTTCCTTATTATGAGCTGTTTATTTGTGTAAATGCTTATTACCATTATTATCAAAATCGCTCCTCTGAAATTTAAAGTACCTGGTATTACATACACATTTTTCCTTATTATGGGCTGTTTATTTGTGTAAATGCTTATTACTATTGTTATCAAAATGGCTCCATCGATTTTCATGAAACTCGTAGGGATTGTGTATTAAAAGGTATGTAATAAAATAAGAAATAAAAAACCTTGTTTTAAAAACTTTTGCTTTTTGGATAGGTGAGGTACCACGCCCACTGATGCGATCACGTTAATGCTATGTACTGTGAGTTCTGAAAGTTATTAGATTTCTTATATCGAATTTCACCTCAAAATCTATAAAGTCATTTGGAAAATAAATGTATCAAGCGGGGTATAAGTGTTAGTTTTATTGCTGACTCGGGACTTTTTTCCTAAGAACTTAAACTGCGAAGAATAAGATTACATCTCCAAATTCTTTACCATTTTTGTCGCATATAAGCTTGCTTCCCACCCGCCGTGTCAAATGTTGCTAAATATAAAAAAAATGGATTGCAGAATAATCTTGAAAAATTATCTTTTGAGTCTTGATATATGAAATAGACACATACAATTGTTTTTAACATTTATGATATATATTTATTAGCCAAGTCGCTAACAATGTGCGGAAAAAGCGACCAAGTTGCTAAGTTTGTTGTTTTTTCTACCTTCTTTATTTCAAATTGCATCTTTATGCCGCCTAACATTTAACAAATTGTTTTTCTGCGAAATACATGTTTGCGATTTTGTTTTAGCTTTTCCTAACAATTCTAGTTGCTAGCTATAGATAACTAGCAGCGGACGGTTTTTGCTTTTCCTTGCAATTATAGTTGCTACCTATAGATAACTAGCATCGGATGGCGAAAAAAATGCAGTTATCATTTAGTAAAATCATCTACTGGAAATCGTATTAAGTATATTCATAATTTTAATTTTAGATTTATTTATCATTTGTGTTTTGCTTATTTTCCCATAACATCTAATTTGCAAAGTGAAAGCACAATTCTGTTGAGAATAGAATTTCATGGTACTTTATGATACGATTTGAATGCCGTATCACAGATTTCTACTTGGCTTTGTTTTACACAGAAGTCAAAGTAATAAGCATTGGCAGATTTGTTTGGGTGACAAGTCGACACCTGGGACCTCGTCCGACAAGTCTTTATTTCTTTTTACATCCAAATGGGAAAGTGTAACATCATGCAAGAAGTATTTAATTTTTAAAATGTTTAATTGAAAATACCAGAATTAAGTATTTATACAATCTAATTTGTTAGCTCTAAAATTAGTGCAGAAGGTTTAAGCTACTACATAACCGTTTTTTTTAACATTGGTCCAATTTTTTTTATTCAAAAAATTTGAATATTTCCTATATTTTATCAACAAATTGAGAAGCTTTTTTTTCTTCTCCAAAATGATGTAACAACTGATACGTTTGTTCTAAAGAAATGTCTTATAGTAATTTTACAGCATTATTTATCATTTCCATGTCAATCAAGTGCTGTCAAAGTTAAAACATTAAGCACATTTATAGCGAAATATTATTGGAAACAAAGGCTCCATAACTACTTATGTACATAACACATAAAGTTGCAATGGAGAAAAGCATCGGTTTCCTGTCCTTACTCCTTTGCTCGTGTTTAAAAATCATATAGTTATCATATAACTTTTGCTTAAAACATTTTATCTTACTTAGCTCTCGAGACATTGGTTTCGGAAAATTAAAATGGATCATGCCATAGGTATGCAAAGTAGGAAAACTGAGCAAATTTAAGCCCTTTACAACAAACAAGTCGTTTTTATTAAGAAAAATATCCAAAACACACAAGCACTCACCACTGCTACGCATATGCTATGCACGGGATTTTTATTATTGTTATTGTTACATTCTAAACTTCACTTAATCTGTATATTCAAATGACAGTTTAGTTGTAAAATTTTATTCCTTTAACTGTGGCATTCAACCGCAATTGACTGCAGTATTTTACCTTTTGGGTCAACAGCACAAGCTAAAACCATCTAATATTTCAACGGTTGATCGTATCGATTACACTTTTAATTGTTTCATTTTGTTTTGAAAAACTTTTTCTATTTATTTACTTTCAGCGATGACGAATTTCCTCGACATTGTGAAAAGAAATACTGCAGTTTATTCTGTCAAAGTTTCTCAAACGGATGGTTTAAGATTTTCAAAATTTTACTTCCATCGAAAAAGTATTTTTTGTCTCCGCATGTGATAAAAATTAGATTTTGGACGCTTTGATACAGGGTTAATTTGATGTTTTTGTAGCTATTTGGAACCAAACCTAGACTATTAGTGCACGATGATATTCAATTAATATAAGATAGGGAAAAATATTGAGAAAAGTTTCATTATACATCCAATAAGCTTAATTTTTTATTACTCATTTTAGGTGACGCCTTAAAAATCATCAGTAAAGTTATGAATTCTCCCTTAAACGCACTTACAGTATTTACGAAATTCATGAGCTCGCCTACAGACGCCTTGGAAATAATATCAAAAATCGTTAGCTCTCCACGGGATGTTCTACATTTCATAAAACAACTAATGGATGCACCAGAAGATGCATTAGACTTAATGAATAAATTTTTGAACACTCCTGCTGAAGCTTTACGAATCATAAATAAAATGGTTACTGGTTCCAATTCAATGCGTGATGAAGATATAAAAAACTTGGCACAACAACCCACATTAGAAGATTCTGGGTTTAGTACACCACCTCTGCTTTCGACCAACAATAGCAATGCATCACAACAATTGAATGGTGGTGACAACGAAAATGCGCTTATACACTCCATGCTTAATAGCAGTCCAGCATCTGCAAATGAATTTTTGATAGCTACTTCACCATCGTCACCATCGACAATACCAACTCTTTTACAAACACCTGTCGTGCCACTTGCAGTGTCACCTACTGATATGCAATATGACTCACCCGAAAGCATTTCTGATGAACTGCATAGCACATCTGCTAGCATGCGCCCTACAACACCACAACCAATTGATGTTGATGCTGATTTTTCCACGGAAAATTTTGATATAAAATCCTTTATTCAAACATCATTTCCAGATAATTTGTCATCATCAGTTCTTGATAGTATAAACTCTTTAGAGTCAGTGTTAACTGAGGTTATACGAATTGAATACGAAACTTTTAATGCGATGCCACAAGAGCCGCGTGTTAAGCAAGAACAGCACCACTGTCATAATATAGCACATCAACGATTTATGCATGCCGGGCAGCAGTTACAACATCCAGTGTGCTCGCCGTCGAGTGTATCAGGAGGCCGCGATTTAAATGAGGCGGAGCTAATGAAATTACGTGAATTAAAAATCGCCAGTGAAGCACTTTATTACCCAGTTGATGAAGATTTAAATGAGTTAGTTGTTGACGAAGTAAGAATCAAGGTAAATTTAAAATTTTTCCATTAATTTTACACATGGGTTTTCTTTATGCATAGTTTTTTAAGTAGTTTAAAAGTCAGGGCATATAGTAAGATTTATAGCTTCCGATATATTTGCGATTGCTAACTCTTCGGACTTTTCCTTAGCTCTTTATATAATCACAGTGAGCTCCAGAAACAAAGGTTATATTAAAATGTATTTCACCGATATGCTTAGGACAAAATTTAGAAAAGTATTCCAACTGTGTCCTAAATGTTCCATTAAGTTTTTAAAATATCGCAACACAAAAACTTTAATTGTCCATTTGTCAAATGAAGTGTTTGTGCTACGATATCCCCTTAGGACACAATATACTTAACTTGTTCTTACTCTCGTGCAGTTGCATAAGGCTTATTGTGTTTTGTCCAGCAGTCTTTCGAGAATTTTAAGAACAACCCATAAAATGTGATTTGAAAAAAATTGAGTCAATCAAAAAATTTTATTTAATTAAATAAATCATTTATACCGTAATTTTATACCATAATCATTATTACTTATCTTATCTGTGAAAACTGCCGTGTCTTGAACACCTGCATCTGTTGTCCGCAATCGTTACTGTATGAGTCAACATAGTTCCCTTCGAACTGCTTTATGGTAACTTTCATTGAAAAATTTGCAAAAATGTAAACAAAAGATTTTTCCTTCAATGTATTTCGCCAGCCCAACAATAAAAATCAAATGTGTATCCTATATTAATTTGCAGCTGCTTAAAAAAGCAAAAACGTAAATGTTGACTTCACGAAACTTTAGTAGACAAAAGGCAAAACACCTGTTAACAAAATGTTATCATATCAAATAATAGGCGCTCAGACATCATGAGAATAGTTATTCACTACATTACTTCATTTGTTCGTAGTTCAACAATCTTCTAATTGATAAGGTTAAATAAAGCGTGCAAAAGCGCTAACAGTTAGCAATCGTTGTGTATTTGTATTTTAGCTCCTTATCAATTGTTAATTTTTTAATCGTGTTTTATTTCAGCCCGAAGATACGCATCAAGATCCTAAACTTTTGCATGTAATCAATCTTACAGCGGTGGCTATTAAGCGTCTTATTAAAATGGCCAAAAAAATTACCGCCTTTAGAGATATGTGTCAGGAGGATCAAGTTGCATTACTTAAAGGTGGCTGCACTGAAATGATGATAATGCGGTCAGTTATGACATATGATGATAATCGAAACACATGGAAGGTAAGTAAATTATTAGATAGTTTAAACGTTAAATTGAAGTTTAACAACGTTAATAAAAATTGAAAATATTAGAGAAGTTTGAAAAGTATTACATATTAACGTTAGTGTTGCATTTTGATAATTCGCTCCTGAATAGATTTTCTTTCATACCCATCAACGAAGAAGTTTACACTTTAAAAAATACTCAAACGCTCAGTCTTAATAAAAATGTTCATTCCGCGAAAACATCACAAAAGATGTATGTGATTTGACTAAGTGGAATTGGCTCTGATGTTTTCGCGTAATGTATTTTTGGGACTTTAGTGTCTCGTAAATTTCTCGTTTCTGATATGCCAATATGTTCTCAATGCTATTTTGTGTTGCGTCATCATTTTGAAAGTTGAAAGAAATCATTTTCAGAAGAAACCCATTGCTTTATCGTGGCTTGAATATAATTTTGGGAGGCTTATCTTTAAAGAGAATGAATTTGTAGAAAAATATTCTGTTGTGCAATCGATACTACAGCTTACTTATGGTTAAAGTTAATTTCGCTTTGTTTTGGTAGCATCTTAGTTTATTCGATACAATAGAAATTGCAGTAGAAATTGAAAATGTGTCTTCTGAAACCATAAAATAATTTGACTTAACCGTTCTACATAATTTATATAAATATAGGCCAAAATTATGTCAAATCATTTTAGGTACAAGAGCCGCAGATAATTGCGATTGAAGTAATCACATTCACAGTTGAAGAATAAAAATAAATGCCTCCTATGTATCAACTCGAATATGTTGCGACTGAAATTGGAATCATATTTTAGTTTGAAACTGTCGTCTCATTTATATTGAAGGAGAAAAATTAACCGCATTAAGCTTAATCATCTTGTTAGGGAATTTTGAAATTCGCTATTTTATATTT
This sequence comes from Meiosimyza decipiens, assembly GCA_963680825.1. Lineage (NCBI taxonomy): Eukaryota > Metazoa > Arthropoda > Insecta > Diptera > Lauxaniidae > Meiosimyza > Meiosimyza decipiens. Next base: position 81,935,854 of record OY804259.1, on the reverse strand, counting down.
TTCTCTTTTCTCGCTATTTTCAAATAAGAATAACCCGAAAATGGACGCTGATCGTTTTTTTGTCTTAATTTTTATATAAACTATGGGCCTTCGCTCCTTCAACGTGTTCTTTTTGTATAAAAGACAAAAATAAAAATAAAGTAGATTTGGCTTTAGCTTGGAAGTTTTTATTGCAGTGCTTATTCAACCACTATAGATATCGTTTCTTCCAACTGATACTCGATTTTCATTCCTTTTCTGCATCTGCGTCGTGACAGAGCAACATATAATTCATTGTCTGTAAAAATTGTGTGTTAAAATAAATAAAAACGCTTTAAGAGTTTTTTTCTTCTTAAATTTGTTTTATATATTCTTGACTTGAACCACTTTCACGGTTGCATTTAATATGCCAAATAAACTCTGACCAGTAAAAGTATGCAATAGCATTTTTGTATTCTACTTAAATTATTTGTTTTGTTTTATTCTTTTATCTTTCTTTTTTAATTTTATATGCAAATTTTCTGGCACCGAAAACTAATTTATACAATAGAAAGATAGATCACATACATAGATTGATAAGAAAAAAAAGTTTTAGCAAATAAATTTTTCATAAATTCTTTAAAATTTTTATTTAAGATTCCACACACAAAAGAAGATATGTCCAACATACGAGCTGAGGTGCTAAAGTTAGCTAAAGGTAATGTTTATGAAGAACATTTAAGATTTATACGCACTTTTGATGAAAAATGGCGTATGGATGAAAATATAATATTGATAATGTGTGCCATCGTATTATTTACGCCGAGTCGATCGCGTATTATACATTCCGATGTGATCAAATTGGAACAAGTATGTTTGTCATTAAAGCTTTCGTTTTTTCAACTGACTTGATCTAAAAATTTTTTCGCATTACTATTTTGTTTTTAGAATTCCTACTATTATCTTTTGCGAAGGTATTTGGAAAGTGTATACCCGGGATGCGAGGCGAAATCAGCTTTTATTAAATTATTACAAAAAATTTCAGATGTTGAGCGTCTGAATCAATTTATTATCGGTGTCTATTTAAATGTAAATCCATCACAAGTTGAGCCTTTGTTAAGAGAAATTTTTGATTTAAAAAATCATTAAATTACTTACAATTAGTATATTACATATAATGTTTATATAATTAAAAGTTAGTGAATAATAGTGCATGTAAATATGTATGTTTAAAAATAATATACAATTAATTTTATTCAGTAAAATTTTAACTGTTTTTAGGTGCATAAATAACTACGTTTTCGTTTTTATTTTAGACTACGCTTTACATAAATTATTATAAATATGAAATTATTAATTGTTTTGTCTGTTTTAAATCCTAAAATAAAGAGTCTATTTTGTTGTAAAATTAAAACAAACCTATTTTACTGTTTATTGATGTTTTTAAATTGTATTCAAATTGTGTTTCACCGTTTTTAATATCTAATTATAAGAGTGTATTCACTGAGGACACTTTTGTTTCTCAGTCCGTAACTTGTATCAACAAGACAAGTCAAAACGAGCGCCGGTTTCAGAGTCAGCAACCTAATAACCATTAGAAAAACAAAATTCCTTGAACCAGACTTTATTTCTTGTATGAATTGTGATAGATAATGCTTAACCTGATTCTGTTTCATCCCATCACGTTAGGTTTTTTTTAAAAAAGTGACTGGCATAAACGAACAATTCAGCAGCCCTAAATCGAAAAGGCGCACAAGCAAAGTCTGGTCCAGGTTACTGAAAAATTGTGATCCCTGGGCTCCGCACTTTGGTTGTTGATGCAGATTGAATCATTTTTGATCTTTATACCGAGATCACCACTATCTGTAAATTCTTATGCCTATGTGGCTCTAGCTCCTGCACATTTTATCATTGGAATTTGAATAGCTTCCTGTTAATATCAGTAGCCTAGTCAAATAGACTCAGTTAAGAGTGCGGTTAAGCTCTCACGACTATGTTTATCACGAGTAAAGTGGAGAAGTCAACAAGCTAACGCACTAAGATGAAAGTAAATGAGAGCAATGCGTCACATCTACACTGGCAGTTGAGTAAAATCTGAAATCGCACACCAGGTGACAATTTAGTATCTTAAAATACAGAGCCAATACAAAGAAGCGGTTTGGATTTTCGGTCTCTAGCTCAGATCTCTAAATCCTCCAATTCAGTCACCACTTCTATTGTAACACAACATCACCTTTTTTTTCGAGCTGTGTAATCATGTTGGAGTTTTTGCATAAGAACAACTCAAAGAAATTAAATCTTTGTAAGAAAAAAGCAATATTCGTAATTATTTTAGTCAGAAATATTTCATCAAATTTACTATAGTTTCCCAGTCTTTCTCTTGTCTCCTTTATCTCCACACAGGGCATAGGGCCTCCACAAAACTCTTCCGGTGTGCACTAGCGATCGTTCGATGATTTAAGACGGTCGTGTTTTCTGACACCTTCAGGATTCCAGTCCAATACTTGTTGGTAGACTTCAGGTGATTTCCGCAGTTTTAAAGTAGGCAGAAAATCCATTCTGTTTCTATTCAGTCAATGAGCAAAAAGCTATCACTAATATTATTCATGTGAAAAATATCGAAACGTAATTGTGTATCGCTTGATGTTGAAAATAATTAAAAAAGACTTCAAACATTTCGGAGGCTAGGAGTAAGATTCCTGATAATGTTTGTGTGTATTAATGTGTTAAAACTTTTTGACACCTTCAATTATATAATACAGGGTTTATTAGCTTAAATGGTGAGTCGGCTTCAAAATGTTTCTCAAAAAGTGTGCTTGTTCCTGTAGCATTTGGAATGTGTGGCATATTACGAACTTCATTTATTTTCCTCATTTGTTTAGCAATTTCAATGGTGTTTGTTATCCCCCCACACAGAAATAAATTCGTTAGCGCCTGTTCGCGGTTACAAAAATCTGCTGCATACCTATTGACTTACGTTGATTTGACTTTATTTTTATAGCATCTGAGCATATTCGTCACAATATTTTATTTACATATTTTTAAATTGATTTTTGCTGACAAAAAAACATTTTTATGCCAATATTTTTAAACCCAACTTCGACCCACACTGCCAGAACGCCTTTTGCTTAACTTATCCGCTCCATCTCTACGTCCCATAATAGGACTATTGCCTGAACCAATGTTTCGTATTAGCAACTTTAGGCCACGTGCTTGTGCATCACTTGCCTGTGCTACATTATTCGTTTCCGATGCAATTATATAAAAATCGTCGACTATGTGCCCTGGTGGACTTATATCAAACGGTGTTATGTCGCTTAAATTCTGCTGTGCTCTGTAAGCTGAACGACGTCTGCTGTTCTGTGTGTCTCCACTTGTAGTATGTAGATTTTGTGAGCTTCCTGAAGTAGCCAATTGTTGTTGCTGCAATGCTTGAACTCGTGTCTTCAAATTGGCGTTCTCGTCTTGCAACCGACGAATTAGTGCAGCCTCGTGTTCTGCTCGTACGAATGTTGGTTGTGGAATGCATTGATAGACCGTGGTAAGAAAATTACGCAATGAAATTTGCAACGTATCCTGCCACTGTTTTGAAAAGTAATGCGAAAATGTTGGAGATTCTTCAGCATTTTTGCAAAATGGAAAATCTAAAAATCAGAGCAAAACATGAGCCAAATCAAAAGCATAAAAATTATGAATGAAATCTTACAAAACCAGTCTTTCCAGTCACTTTGCTGATGCAATTCAGGCGATAGCTTGGTGAAAAAATCGGAAATTTTGTCAGTTTTGTTGTTATTGTATGCAGTGATAAGGTAAAGTTTCAGCAAACTGTTTTCTAATTTTTTTACAGCTGAAAAATTAAAAAAATTACTATTGAATTTGACGATGCTAGCATAATTATTTGTTTGAGCTTGAAACACCTACAAACTGCATATGAGTGTTCTAATTTGCTAAATAAATTCATGTCCAAATGGTTCCAGAGAGATTTTAATGATTCCAGGTCATGGTTATTGATCGACTGGTTGAACTGATCCAGGATTTTTTCTGCACGGAAGCTTTGATCCTTTTCATTACGCTGTTCACTATCGAGAGTTCTAAGTGTATTAGAAAACCCTCGAAAAACAAGATATTCTTTCAATAAATTATCCAAATATGCTATTTGAGACATTTTTTTATAAAGTTCTTCGCAAAAAACAGTACAAAATTTTGATATTTTTATGGTATAAAGTGTGTAGAAAAGCGCAGCTGATTTTTCAGCGAGAAGCTGCAACAGTAACGAGTAGTAAAAATAACTATTTTTTGGTATAAGCTTCCAACTGGACTAAAATTTTGGAGGATTTTTTTGCAATTTAGTCCCAGAAAATTCTAATTAAAACTACGTAACGTAAATGGAAATCAATCACGGACGGCATTTGTTCCAAAATGTGGAATTCTGAATTTGTCCGTCCGAGTTTGTTTACATTTTTACACTTTTTAACATTTTCACTTATTTGCGATGGGTTTAAAACCAAAATTTTTCCACAATATTGATTAGAATGGCAACGCTGTTTATTCCCGCTGATTTTTTTTAATAATTTTCACTTTACTTCAAATAAATTGGAAAACAAAAAAAATGACTTCTGTGAATTGTCAAATTCAAACAAGATAAAAAAAACCAAAGATGAGTATTCTGCAAAAAAGAAAAAAGAAGATAATAGCGAATATAACGTCATTTCGCCCGTTCAGCCAACCTTATCTCAAATGATAATAAATTATCCAAATAAGCTATTTGAGACATTTTTTGTAAAGTTCTTTGCAAAACACAAAAACCAACAGTACAAAACAATGATATTTTTTCTATGATATTTTTTTGGTATAAAGTGTGCAGAAAAGCGCAGCTGATTTTTCAGCGAGAAGCTGCAATGGTAACGAGTAGTAAAATATAACTATTATCATTTTTGTTTACAGCTAAGGTTAAGGCTCAGATCATACAAACTTTTTTTCAACGCGAGTTGGAACGCGCGTTTTTTCAACGCGTCTTGCAAGGCACGTTGGTTTTGTTGACACTAAAGTTATGCTTGAACGCGTGTCGTAGAATAAGCTCGTTGAAAAAACGCTCGTGTAAACTGAGACTAAGACCACACAAGCATCATAGCATAACTCAATTATTGAAAAGACTAAAGACTTAACCAAAATAGACGTGACGAGACGATAGCGGCTGAACATTTAACCCAAAATGTAACGTTAGGCAACGAATCGAAACAGCTATTATGACGAGCAGTGACGATTACAAGTTCGGTTCTTAGTCAACGTTTACACGAGCAAATTCAGTCTGAGAAATTCTTTTCTATTCTCTTTTGTGAATTTCTTTTGCGTTTACACACGGAAACTAGAATTTGTTTGTGCAAGAAAATTTCAAAGCAATTACTGCGTCAACCCGCCACAACAAACGTAAATTCAAAGCATAATATCAGCTAAAGAATAGAACGAAAGGGATTTCGCGTGTACGACAAATTCTGTACACCACCCTTTCGTTTTTCCCTTCTTGCCAACAGACAGGGAAAGTTTCTTTGAAGAGTTTCCTCGTGTAAACGCTGTCTTACGGAACAACACGTCTCATCAAAATGTTTCGTTCACTTTCGATCAGTTACTTTGTTTATTTTGGTTATTAACATTGGCTTACATATACTCGAACTTACTCGTTGCGTCTCGTCACGTCTATTTTGGTTTAGGCATAACGCAAATTGAAACAACCCAGTAGGCAAGGGAAGGAGATTGCAGGCCTTCTAGCAGGTAAGATTAAGGCCTTGCCACCTCCTTTCAAACTTACTTTCTTTTTTATATGAGACGTCCCGATAAATCAGGCATTCCTTATCAGGCCTGATGGAAATACTCTTCAAGCAGGTCTTCCTACATCGCTTGCGTCAAGAGCCCTTCTAAGAGCACTTAGCGTACAAGGGGTCACAGATGTACTTTGAAAAAATTAAATCTTAATACGTCGTGAGACTCTTAGTTAAATGTTTTTTTTTTATCTGCGTCAACCTCCATTTTTAATGTTTATTTTTGGTGACCTTTTCTTAATTTATAATTTCACATTGAATACACAACACTCTACCACTTTAACATAACATGAAACAGAAGACCAGCCTAGCGTTCCTTACTTCTAACCATTTATCTATTTTTGATGTCGTATAAGTACAATGCAATGACAAAAAAGTAATGTCGAATCATAAAACATAGCAATGCATGAAATAAAAAAATACATGAAGTCCTTCTTCTTTGCCTTCTAATATAAGGCCTTATAGCACTGCTGCTGTGGGAAGGCCTTATAGCACTGCTGCTGTGGGAAGCCCTTATAGCACTGCTGCTGTGGGAAGGCCTTATAGCACTGCTGCTATGGGAAGGCCTTATGGCACTGCTGCTGTGGGAAGGCATAATATCACGCCTGCTGTAGTAAGGCATAGTAGCATTTCATGAGTATACACTCAATGCAGTGTAACTATTCTGCTACTTATAAAATTTACTTATTGTTAATATTGACAGATTGTAAATAAAAACAAAATTCATAATTAAAAAAAAAAAAAATTTTTTGGTTATTTGCATGAAAATTTAGTCTTGAGAAGGCCTCTTACAATCGGAGCAGTGCCAGCAGGCCTTCTCCGGGGAAGGCCTTGCTCAATTGCCTGCTGGGAACGTGCGTTGATCGTGTGGTCAATTGCATATGTTTATGTAGCATGATGAAACACGACTTGAAAAAACGCTCATGCGGCCATAGCCTATACATCCATAATATAAGAGATAAGTTCATTTAAATTTTTGTAATGATGTATTCGATACGAGCAAAAATTAAATTCTTATGAGCAAGTAGAATCACATAGTAGTTCAAGAAACGCTCAAGTTAGGTGTGAAATGATTGCACTAGGGTTGAGCTCAGACTGTTTTTACTGAAGTAATGAACAACCGTTGTAATATACCACACCCAGTGGGAATTTCAGTACTGAAGGAATGAAGTTTTCATTGTTGGTAGATTATACACACCCTATTAAAGTTATAATACTTTTACACCAACATGTACGCAAATTCGTGCCATAAATCCAGTCAATAGAGTGATTAGTACTAAATATTCATTTCATTGTAACCGAATTTTCGAGGAATAAAATCTAATATTACGTTACTTCAAAATAAAGCTGAAACTCCTTCTGGATTAAAATGATCACAATTTTATTTAACATCTTTAAGGTCCTTTACTGTTAACGAAAAAATCAGTACATATTAGAGTACTTACATCAGAGCCTTTTTCATAACTATACTCTTACAAAATATTGACATTCTATGAGCAGCATATATATACTATAATATATGGTATGAACTATTTTATTTTCCAATATAATAATTCTACAGTAGCATTTGATGGTACAAAGTTCATCTATAATCTTATTTGAGGGAAATTTTCGACTTCTAAAAACCATTTAAGTACAAAATAATTATATGACTTACGCTTCATCTGGTATGCTGTTGCGGGAAATCTTCACAAAATTCATTTTCATATAATATTTGATATATTCAATTGTGTTTTAAAAACCAGAAACCAAATTAAAAACAAAATTATCAGAATTTAGAAAAATATATATATGACAGGCCTGCATTACATCTGTCTTCCTAAAATTCATCCCCTACATTATTTCCCGTTGGGTATGTATTGATTTCGACAATTCGTTGGAATTTTTTGCGTATCGCTGGTGACAATTTTGTGAAAATTGTGAATTTTTTAATAGTTTGGCAAAGAAAACATATTCCGAAAATCCGGATAAATGCAGTTGCTGGTGAATTTTATAAAATATGAATCGAAAGCAAACACGAGATCAAAATGATATTTCGATAATAATCGGGAATTTGCCAAAACGACTGCAAAAGAAAATTGCTGATGAGACAGGAGCTCAAAGTTGCTGCTTTGCGGGAAAACAGGAAACAAGCAACAATGCGGTATCTGAATCGGTTCAAGTAAAGAAAAGATCACCAGAAAGTAAGATACGTAGCAAATCTTGTTTAGGTTCCAATGAGATTTTGCGCGAAATTGGGGTGTTAAAAGCGACATTCTAATCAAAAAATGCCTGGTTTTGGAGATATAGCCGACAAAGTTGCGGATATACGGACATATTTTTGGCAAATGTCTATTTAAGCGACAACTGCTAAATTTTTTTTTGAGAGGGTGCATCGTTTTAAAGATAAACATAAAAATGTAAAGTAACGCTCGGATCTAGCTTAGGAGACATTCGTAATGAGTTACGGATATAGTTTTTCTTAATATCAGTATAAGTTGGGAGTCCGTAGATCGATTTCCAAAATATGAGTCTCATATAAAAAGTAATATAATATACTTCGATCGCACGTACATCTGTTCTGATTAAAAAAAAGTCGATCAGCAGTTAACACATTTTTTAAAAAGTATAGGAATGCAAGTCTTAAAATTTCAGATGACGATATTAAATTATCTCTAAGTCACACCCAATTTCACCCAATCGGTGCCTTAGCGCCCAATTTATAGAAGTTTTTGGAATAGATATATCAGCTAGTTGCGATGGCTATATTTCTCCAGCAATTAAATATCTCTTAAATTTATTGGATACCTTCGAGTCTAAATCACATGAGTTAACTTGTCACTACGATTTGTTCGACTCTCGTATATTATATACATCTATGTATGGTTTTTACAAGTGATGCATTACCATTAACTGACGCCTAAGGAAGTGTAACAGTAAAAGTAATGGATATTTTTATTCTGATTAATCGCCAATTGGCTAATAACCCGAAATACTAGCAAGGACTTACAAAAATCAAAACAAACAATCTACACCTCAATATACCTCGCTCAAATATACTTGGTTTAACTTAAAAAATCACCCCTATTTTTCAAATTAAACAAATAATCTTACTGGTACCTAAACTAGGTTAATTAAATATCGCTGATTCCAGAAAACCAAGATGTTCCGCAAATAGACATGTTCTTGCGTATGGGCGCTACGTCCTCTACTTGTAATGACGTCGCTCAAGTTGTTGCTGGAACGCCAGCTACTTCGCGAGCAATCGGAATGAATGATGTTAATAAGGAGTTGAAAAATGATGATTTTCTTACAATTCCTGGGATTCTGCGTGTAAATACTGTCAGTACTGACATGCAGAAGGGCTGCTTCGGTAATAAACGTGGAACTGGCGAATGCAGTAAAAAACAACGTGGTTCACGTTCTGGTGTAGATCCGATGTATAATGTATGTGTACAACCAGTGAAACAAATGCATCCTCCATGGATAAACATGTTGCTTCAGAAGAATATAACATGCGCACAGTTGCTTCCACAGTTGCATGATAATCTGATCGATTTTATGCAACGCAAAGTAGTATTAGAGGTATGTATGTTGTAATCAAGTGTGTGTGCTTATGATCCTGATATGCTTTTATTATGGTTAGGTAAATTTAAAAATAGGTTGAAGACCCTTTTTTAAAATAATAAATTATCCTCTTATTTAAATTGTGCGTAATTTGTATTGTCACTTTGTGGAACAGCCTAATCGAAGTGATTATCCAACCATCATTAAAACTATCTATCGATAGCAATTTATTCAATAATATGCTCAACGGTTAGAGATTTCTTTTTTTTTTAAGTAAAAGAACATGTACCATCATATCAGATTTACTTAGGACAGCTCTTAATGTTAAATGGAGAGAATCAAAATCAATTACTGGATCCATGTGTTCCATATCTTTAGAATATTCCATGAAGCATTGAGTTTAAAATTTGATTAAAAGAATGAATTATTCGATGAAATACGTATGTATGTATGTATACCATTATCATTTGATAACATACTCGGAAAAATAGTAGATCATGTTGCCGTTGAGCTTATCTATACATATATAAAAATGCGAAGGCAAAAAGTTCCATCCCTGCCATATAATATCAAAAGCATAATGTATAAATCACAAAGTTTTTTACCTTTTAGTTACTTTTTACATCTTATACTTCTAAGAAAGTAATAATTGTGTGGTATTTTTTTCAAAAACGGCTTAACTATTTTTGCGATTTTGGGCGTTTTTTTCTAATCTTCGCAAACATTCGTTAAAAGGCGTGGGATCGATCGCCTACAATGTTTATATACGACATAATAAGAGAACTAAAAAAGTAATGTTATGGAATTTAATATAGCGGGCCTACATGATATGAGTTATCATCAAATCAAAAGTGAGTGAAATATTAACAGCGGGCGCGGCATCTTCCATAAAACTAAAAACCATAAAAGTTATATTTATTGTACCATGTTGGCTTTTAAAATAAAATTCGGTGGTAAGGCACCTCCCATACACATTAATGCTGGAAAACGTGATTTTAAGTTAATTATAACAGCTATCATTATGATATTTACTAAAAAGTTGAATGAATAGTGTGTTAGTGTATTTTAAGTGTATCTTAAATGTTACATACTAAATATCAAAGTTATTTGTATTGTATTTTCCTTAACATGTGATCTAAAAATTTACAAATTACAAAATATTTTCACCTGTCTCCGGTACTTGCGTTTGAAAATGATTTTAAAGAGTTTGTGTTAGTTGTCGATTTGAAAAATGTATAGCTTGAAAAAATTGCGTTTGCTCTTAGATTGCTACTGTTCCTTACATCAAAGGTACTCTTGTATACTGAAAAGATAGCTGCTCCTATATTTTCAGCTACTCTGAATCGATTAGAATAATGTTATTTCTTCTTATTATATCTGCCACTCATAATATGGTTTGATATTTTCAGAATTGGCAAAACTTTTGCGCTTGTCATACACAACTTCAACATATTTTTTCGCAATTACTGTTGACGCATTTAAAGTTTTGCTGTGAGCAAAAAGTGGAGACATACTTTTGGAAACTATTATTCTATAATGTTATTGAATATCTTAAAAGCAAAACATCTTCTGGCGTGGAAGCAACGGAAACAATTTTTATAATTAATAGAGGGCTCGAATTCTACGCTGACTTATTTTCACATCTTAATGAAAAATATAATTTGCCTAACAACAATGAAAACAGCGAAAACCAACATCAACATAGATTTGAATTTATTGCCAAAGTTTCTGCACAAAAGCTACTAATTTGCCTAGGCGATTTGAGTCGTTATAAATCAAAAATATTACATTCCAGCGATTTTTCTGATGCTTCCAATTTTTATCAACGTGCACAGAGGTTAATACCAACAAATGGTATTCCATACAATCAACTTGCTGTGTTAGCAATTTATAATGTACGTGTTATCTAATAAGATTTTGAAATCTTTTCTATTTGTTGATAATTTTTCTTATTTTTATTAAAGCGTAAAAAATTCGATGCAATATATTACCATATGCGTAGTTTAATGTCTTCTAATGCCATTTGCTCCGCAAGAGAAAGTCTGCAGGTGCTTTTCGATGAAATTCGTAAAAAGGTAAAAAAGGTTTTTTGTTTTGTTTTTGAATATTACTAAAATAATTTTATTTTTCTTACATTTTTACTTTGCGGTTTAGTTCGAAGAGACTGAAATGAAATCATCACCCGTACACATCAAAGTTAGTAATGCTGATAAAAAATCAAAGTCCTTACGCAAAGAAGTTTGGATACACCCAGATGGTGTAAGACGCCTGCACCGAACTGATATTAATAGTAATAAGTCAACACTAACAGAAGAATACCGTTTAAACGAACTATCAACTGATGAGGTATGAAAACTTCATAAATTTTAGAGTATGTACATTAAGGACATTTATGTTTGTATTTCAGTTGCTGAGACGCTTTACATCACTTTATTTATATGTTATCGGCAAACTTTTCACGGGCATTGGGTAAATTTAAATTGCGTTGACCTGATTTCTGATAAATTTACGATTCTTATTATTCTTTATTTAACTTTATATAACTTAAAACATTTTACGCAGCATGGAAACTATAGCAGGACAGCAAAGAAAGCTTCTTATTCAATTTAATGTTGTTTTAAAACGTAATCCTTTGATACTATCATCTCATCGTCTGCTGAAAATTGCAGCACTTAACATATTCATCATGGAGCATAATAAGCTAAAAGGTTTTTAAAATATCTATTTCAAAATGTTCAATAATTCTGTAATTAAAACTTTTTACAGATACACGTCGCGAAATTCGTTATTATGCCTACGTATTCTGTAATCAAATTTTTGGTTTGATATTGCGTAAGTGTAACGAATTGTTTATTGAAATAAAAGAGGATTTAAAACTGTTAAATAGTATCAGGTATTGAAATCACTTTGTATGGCTTATTTTTTTGTTTTTTGTTTTGTTACTCTAACCTTTGAATTTCAGCTTCCATGACTTAAATACCTTGACGCAATTTATTAAAATTTGGTGCGATTGGTTAACAGATAATGTACACGTTTGGGAACCTTTACGTTGTGAAGAGTATGGCTTCGTTATTTTAATTGTTGTATGCAATTTTAATAAAATTTTCTTTCAGACAAATTTTAGTTGATCCATGGACTGAATTGCGTTTGATCTTTAAACACATAAACTATTTTTTAAGTACCAAGTATGTTACTTCCAGTACAAATGATGATAGTGTTTTTGAAGAAGATATTTACCTTATGGGATTTACACCAATTTCCACGACGTTAAACACATCAGCATCAGAGTGCAAATTTTTGGACAAATCAGTGCAGTTTTGTGCCAGATTAAATAAAATTTCCGATTTTAACAAAATTTTTAGACAAAATCAAGATCGCATTAAAAATATAGAAGAATCAAGTTTTTGCTTAGAGCATTTAAATGCACAAATGATGACTGTTTTAGATTCAGTAACAACTGAAGATATTAATGATAATAGTGAAAATATTGTTGATAATGATATAAACAGCAAAGATGGCAGCGTAAAGGAACGTAGTTTTTTTAATACAGCACAGTCATTGGTTGTAGAAAACACACAGGTTTCACAATTAACAAAATTAAAAAGGGAACTGGAGGCAAAGTCTAACGTTAAAAAAATGTATACGGAAAAATTGGAGGTATGTTGTTTAATCTTCTTATATTTTGTTATTTAACTCAGAAAAATATCCAATTTTAGGAAATCTTAAAATTTGTTGATTCAAAGTTGTACATTGAAGTACGACCAAAATATTTGCTTCCTGATACAAATTGCTTTATAGACTGTTTGGAGGATTTTGAGAAACTTGTACGACAGCACACACGTTATATCTTAATTATACCATTAACAGGTGCTAAAAACTTTTTGTCTTTTTGTAGCATTAACTTAAGCAAACTTTATTTTATTTCCAGTTGTGAAAGAACTTGATGGTCTCGCTAAAGGTGTCAAAATTGAATCTTATGAAAAATCATCAAAAAATCGAATACATCATTTTGATGATGTTTCGACGCGTGCTAAAAAATCTTTGGAGTTTATAAAAACTACAAATAATAATGTGAAGTAAGTGATAAACGCATTAGCAGTACTTTGCTTGTCGGCTTGGATAGAATTTTCCTTGTTCATTTTATTTTGTTATATGTACATCGTAATTTGAAATAACAGTTTAAATTTTATTTTATACCAGCCTGTAAAGATGTTCACACATGAAAAACAACTATTTTGGCACATACATATGTGCATATGATATTATGATATGTCTTAAAAAACATTTTCTTCTTGCAGATATGCTACTACTAAGGGTTCAATAATCAATGCATCACTTTTCGGACTGGTCGAAGAAGAACATGTGTCCAATGATGATAAAATCTTGGCAACAGCTTTGGCTTTATCTAAGACAATGAGCACCGAAACTAGTAAAGGTAAGTACTGTGATTAACGTTCGTAAAATATGTGCTAAGAAGCCATTTTTTTAGATGGCAAATGCCTAATACAAACAGAACTTGTCCTGGTTACTACGGATCGCAACTTGCGTGTTAAAGCGCTCTCACGTAATTTGGCTGTTAGCGAACTAAGTGAATTTCAGCAATGGGCAAATGATTGTAAATCATAGCAAACTTGCTCTTCGCAAAAGTGAAAAGAACCCATCTACAATTCATTATATTACTAACACTATTAATGTAGTACTGTTATTTTTATACACATATATATTTCGTATATACATCTTTAAATTTTTTCATTAATATGACTACCTAAGTTTTTATGGGTGTACAACATATTAATTTTTATGCTTTTAAAATATTTGGTGGTAGTAATATTTTTAATATTTACATTTTAATAAAATTATAGTCGTCTGTGTGAGAGAGCACAGTTAATTCCGAAACTTAAAACTGTAGCTTGTTTTCTAAAAAAAAAAAAAATTGTTTCGATGTTAATATTTTAAGGACAACTTACACAAAATGTGCATAAAATTTTTAAAATAAAGTGATGCGTGGGATACGAGACAAAGAAATATTAAATCACATACAAACGTTTGTAAACTAAACATTACTCAGCAAGAAGGAAACTTGGCGAAAACAGTTAACTGGATGCTAGAAAGTAAATCTTTGAAGAATATACGTGTTAGCAGTTTTTTTCTGTCGCTGTCTAGAGAGCGAAAAACACTTTTTCACTCATCTGTAAATGGCTATCTCAAATCAAAGAAAGAACAATCCAAAATTAATATCTTGGACTACTTAAGTAAAAAATTCTAGAAGAATATTTTTGATTATAAGTTAACAACAATAAATTATGTAAGTACTTTGAATTTTGATATAAAAAAAAAATTTACTAAATTAATCGATGGTGAAAAGTCACAAATAGATTTGGGATATCACCTGGAGCGGCCCCGAACTTCGGTAGGTTCCATCTGGACCTTATTTTCGAAAAAGAAATTTTTTCACCAATCTATGGAGGTGTTTTGAAAATGTCCTACTGCTCCAATCAATAGGAATAGTTCGAAAATGGATTTTGGAATTCACTAAATGTCTTCCACCCATCAACGGAGGTATTTTGGACCAACTAAAAAAAAAATATATATAATAATATTGCATTAATTGAGTGATAGCTACTAAAAAAACTTTTTCATGGAATATATTTTATTTTTCTGCTAAATTGGATAAAGTATTTTTTCATTTGCATATTAAATCTTGCAGAATGAATTCCCATTAATATTTCAAGTTTTTCCAATTTTAGCTAATTGATTCATACTATTTTATATGATAGATACACTTCTGTCTGGTGTCACACTCGCTTAAGCCAATGGGGAAAAACCATCATGTCTAATTTTGAACTTTAATATGTTCGTGTACTAAATTTTATGGAAGCTAAGCTAAAACATATCGGCGTTCTTCGAATTGTTATATAAAATCTTCAAATTTCACTAAAACATCTTTAAAGGTAAATTTAGTTAAATGATTTTTGGTTGATAATACAAACATTCGATTTTTTGTCTTTTATCGCAAACATAATTACATTTTATTTTCAATTTGTAGGCATTTGTATAGTACATAACACATTTTTTTTAATTGGAATATTTTATTATTTAATAAGCTTTGCATAACGTTTAAGGTTAAATAGGAAAAGTTCAAAGTTTTAGCAAAATATATAATTTGTTCTCAAACCGAGCAAAATAATTCACTAAGTCCGAGACCTAAAGTTTAAATTTACTCTCCTATAAAGTTAGGGTTTTTACGTTTGGACAAAGAAGAACTCACGTGATGACATTAAATTTTTAACTAAGTCGGAAGGGGTCATTCATTCAAAAGGAAAATTTTGACTGAAATACCCTTAATGTAGTTACAAACAAGTTTCAAAACGGAACGTTTACAGGTGATTATTATTTGAGAACACTTTTTATTTCGAAACAAAATTCTGTCGGTGTCGCATGGTTGATATAAGGTCTGTATCATCCGAAAAAAATAGGTAAATATTTATAAAGTTTTACCACAAAAAGTGTATCATCCGGAAAAAAATGTGGTGGTTGAGAGAGAAAAAATGAGAGTAAAAAACAGCTGATCACTTCCCCTCCAAAAAAAAGTTTAATTTTTCAAATTTCTTGTGGCTAAAACTTGAAGACTGTCATAATCGTAGGCAACAAGACTAGAGACTCACTTTTGACAAGCATATCTCAATTATATTTGCCCAATACTTGCCTCATAAAATATTTTTCAGGACTTCATTATTTTTCACTTGTTGGAAGGTTGTGTTAAGAAGGAGCAAAATAAATTAAAGCTGGAAATCAAAACATTTTTTGGTAAATGCTCATTTATTCAATTCAATAGATAAGCGATTTTTGATTGAAAAGGAATCGTAGAAAGATAATTCTTTCTGAAATATTGATTTTCGATGCACACAGTTTTAAAATAAGAATTTTGAAATGTCGCTATATCAAAGTTACCTCATTTTTTAATATTTATGTACATTTCCATAAAAAAAAAAAGTTTGTTTGAAAAAAAAAATTTGGTGTACAATTTTTCTACACTAATAAGTTGTTAAAAATAACGTAAATTCCTTAAAATCCCATGCCTAATGTAAGTATTTTGCGGTGCTGAAGATTTCAAATGGTATCGAAAATATTTTATTTAGCTATTATTCAGTAGGTTAGGTTTAAGCAGATAAGCAACTGTCAGGCTATGTTCAATCTTCTGAGCCCCGCATTTGAAACGCACTCTACAACTGTGCTTGCATAGTTCAAGATATAGAAATCAGGTACAAATCTTTAAAGTCGGTCATGAGTTATATCCTATTTATCAATAATATTCTCAAAAAGGTTTCACTTAGCTTGCATTCAGTAAGTTTTTACCAAACAGTCATGCAACTACGACACAGGTTCTAACTCCTGAACCCTGCCATTGTTTGTTTACTAAAATACGCGCTGCTTTTTTGACAGTTTTAATTTTTTACCCATTTTTGTGTATCATCCGAAAATTGTGGTGATTCGACTAGTCAGAGAAATTTCAGATTTTACTCTCACGAAAATCGCAATTTGACACTTCATTTTTTACCACAAAATTCGGATTATACAGACCTATAGTATGGAGACAGAAAGATGAATGGTAATGAATTGATATAATCTTAATGAAGTCTTCGGATTTAATAGAACTTCCATACTATGTACATATTTACTTACCTTTGTGATTAAAAAAAAAAAAACATTTCTTAGGAATCAAAACTACTTGTTGATATATAAGCTTTATTAAATGTTTATTTGCTTATTTCGTTTCATAGAATATAAATTAAAATGTTAGAATAAAATAAAGTAAAAGTATAAATAAACTTAAGAAAGTACCTTTTTTTATTTTGTACAGGAAGCATTTACAAACTTTCAAAGAAAATTCAAATACGAGTACGTTCGAATTATGCGTATAAAAGACTTAAAATTGAATGCGAACTATGGATATCGAACGATAAGTTTGCAAGTGTAAAATTGATAAAATATTACTTAAAAAATTATATTGATTTTGACATTGAAGGGCGCACTATCATTTAATTTAGAATAGTGGTGAATAATAATTGGATATTCAAGTTCAAATTTTATACTTTAATATAGTTATGTATGTATGTATATATATATAAATGCGTTTCGCGTGAATTTGATTTCTTATTCGTTTCTTTCTTATAGTAGCAATTTAAGCGTCTTATTGAAATCAAGCAAAAGAAATTGATATATGCACTATGTATATATTTACTTAAGCTAACAGCTGATCTTTAGAGTGCGGTTTCTAAAGCTGGCATAGCGTGTGTTACATTTGTACTGACACCAACACCGGTGCCAGATACAACGTTTGAATTGCTTTTGTTTGACACAAATTGACCGGTAGCTACATAATTTGTTGTATCCGTTAATGGTGTCGATATTGCAGTGATTCGTCCCACAGGACCGGTAACATATTGATTACTAGCGCCACTACTGGTTGTTGTTGCTCCAAGTGAAGTTGTTTTGGCAAAAGGTTTCTTTAGTTCACCCTTCATAAAATTGTTCTCCTCGGTTTGCAAGAAAAAGTTTCGCTTTAAATTAAACTTCTCAGCGGCGGTTGTGGCCGATGCAGAGGTGTTAAGGCGCTCTTCTGCATCAGCTGCAGTCTCTGAACATGCGTTTGCGCTACCACTGCTAGAATTGGTGCTGGTTGATTGATCTTCTTCGCTGTTAGCCTCTGGAATGGTTGTCGACATTATATCAGTGCGATGTACAGCATTTTGCCCACGCCAACCAGCACCAGGTGATGTTTTATTTTTCGGTGCAAATGATTTTGAAGGTGAACCAAATTGACCTTGACGCAACATGCGTCGATTTGCAAAAGTTTTTGGAGAACCACTTAAATCTAAGAGTTTCATGCTTGAGTTGAGTGACGCGGACGATGTCGGAGTTGCCACTAACTTTCCACCAACAACGTTAGTTTGAGCGTTGGTAGTGCTGTCGTTTGAGCTTGCTTTTTTCAAGAGCTCAACAGCGGATACTTTCTTTTGCACTGGACTGTTCTTTACAGATTTTGCTAAAAGTAGCTTCTTGAAATCCAGCAATGATGTCTTACTTTGACCAATACGATCGGCGCAAGTGTTCAGACGTTCTGGAGAATTATCATCCCAATTGACATTACGTGCACTTGGCACCTTAGCCGGTATATTATCTGCTGGTAGTTGGGAATCCAAATGTGTAGGCGTGGATGTAAGAAATCCAACCGAACTACTGCGATTACGTGGTACAATTGGTGATATACTTGCCGCGCAGACGGTACTGGATTGTGCTGCTGCAGCTGCACGAGCTACACGCTCTGAACGACGTATGGGCGTGGCATACAAATCATCGCGACTTGTTGCACTATTGGCCACACTTCTATTGGGCTGCTTACGATTCTGCAGGGTCCAATAAATGGGCGCATTACGTTGAAATGGCGTGGTAGCTGATGATGAATCCATCTGATGCGATTGATATGGCAACACTGGTTGCGTACGCTGATGATCGCTAGCCTTATACAAATGTTGATAGTCTACGTACAAAAAAAAAAAAAAAAGAAAGATAAAAGTAAAGTAAGTACTAGGTGTTGAGTATAGAGATGGCATATTTAAATCCGGCTATTGAATTTGTACAAAAATTTGTTAATAAATTGTTAAGTACATTACGAAACATGTTTTTGTATAATAAATACAATAAGGCCGTACTTACCCTTCCAAAAGCATGAACAAAAAACCATTTTCCATAAATGAATCTGTAGGTAAGAGCATATGAGTTTATGTGCATATTTATAGGTATTTACATTTTGTGCAGATTGGTGCATAATGGGCGTGGCATGAAGTGTTGTTTAATCTGAAAGTGCTATATATACAAAAGCGATATGGGAACCTAGCTTTCAACGCATAACAATTAATTTGATGAGCAGACATAATTTTTTAACCTAATGAATGAAAATGATGCAAAGTGATCCAAAGCAATATCACCGTGAGCGACACTTTGTGAACAGTTTTTCTTGAACATTCTATTTATTTCTTTATTCTATTCTCCATAGTTCGTTCGTTTCCAAAATATGTTGAAAAAAGTCAAGTGCGCAGTTATTGAAAGAATGACTGATCTGTACCAGAAATCAAAAATTAACGTTTTATTCATTACATTAAAGTGATCATTATAGTGATCAGTGTACTATCGGTACATTTGTCGAGTTTTAAGCACATTTTTGCTACATTTGGACAATTTATAATAATGATCTTTTTTAAGTAAATGAAAAAATAAGTAGATTTTGTGAAATATATCTCATTTTGCTAGGGTTTTTGAGATGGAAAAAGTGAGGACCTTTTTTTATTTTTGTTACATTTTAATAAAATTTTGTGTTCAAGACAAAAAAAGTATATTCGGCCTCTAAAAAGTACATTTCAAATTCGATTCAATACATTTTTACAATGCCTAAATGTCGTCACTGATACCGATCACTACGTTTTGCTTTCAATTGCAAAGTTTATGACTTTTGCGACAATGAATACCAAACCTAAACCTAATTTATGGTTTCAGACGATTAAAAAAAAAAACTATTAACTTTGTTTGTAATAATGATGTGATGCGTTTTAAATATTTATTAGAGGAAAAAAACTTAAACAATCTTATAAACAAAATTTAAAATGATGTAAAAATACATACTTGGTTTTTGTTGACATGGAATGTGCGGCAATTTTTTTTTGTTTTTAATAAAACTTAAACACTAACTATAAAATAGATATAAATTAAAACAGTAATGAAACAAAAAAAAAACAGAAGAAAAAAAAACATGGATGAGCTAAATTTTTCAAACTACAAAAATTGCAAAATAATTAAATATTTTTGTATAGCAATAAATGATACAAAAGTTGCTCACGCTTCAATATGAAGCGTGAGTGACGCGAAATGTAATTTATTTTTCAATTGAATCAATTGCAAATTCGTTACGTAAATCACCAATGGTGTGGGGTATTTTTATTTCAAACCCAGCTCAAATGTCTTAAACAGTCGTTTAAAAGGTACAATTTCTTCTAAAATGCGACTTGAGCAGTGATTTATTTATTCCAAAATGACAAATTATCCTTAACGTTCAGGTGGGATTTTTGGAAGTGAACGACTCAATTGAAATATATGAATGACAAAGAATGTTTTTTTATATTAGGTGCGCAACTAAGTTCTCGCTGTTTTTTGTTAGAAATTGCAACTTTATTTTCAAAAAATAGTTACAGATGAATCAATCAAAGTATTGCCCATTGCTAGATACCACTTTTCCCCATCTTTCTGGTAGAGCTCGAATGCCATCACGGTAGAAGTGTTCGTCTCTTGAGGCTATCCACGAATCAAGCCATTTTTTGAGGTCTTCATAGGTGTTGAACTGCTGATCAGCCAGACCATGTGTCATTGAACGGAACAAGTAGTAGTCTGACAGGGCAATATTTGGGGAATACGGCGGGTGGGGTAGGACTTCCCATTTGAGAGTTTGCAAGTATGTTTTCACTGGTTTAGCAACGTGAGGCCTAGCGTTTTCATGCAATAGGATTACTTTATCGTGCCTCTGTTCGTATTGGGGCCGTCTTTCACGCATGCAAACGCTTGGAAATGGCTTGTCGGGTAACTCCCAAAACTGAAGCAAGATCTTCTTGTGTTTGGGCCCAATCCTCTTCGAGCAATGTCTCCACTTCCGTATCATTGAAGGTTTTTGAACTTCCTTCACGTGGTCGATGTTGAAATCATGGTCTTTAAAGCGACGAAACCAATCTCGGCACGTTGTTTCGCTCGGAACACCATATCCGTAAACTTTTTGGAACTTTCGGTGCGCGTCAGCCGCCGTTTTCTTCGATTGAAAGAAGAAAATCAACACCTCCCGCAAATGACGATTATTTGACACAAAATCAGTCATTTTCGAGCAACCACATACAGACTATGAAACGTTTCGTTATGAA
The DNA here is from genome assembly GCA_963680825.1 of Meiosimyza decipiens. NCBI lineage: Eukaryota > Metazoa > Arthropoda > Insecta > Diptera > Lauxaniidae > Meiosimyza > Meiosimyza decipiens. The sequence goes on along the minus strand of OY804259.1, from coordinate 81,914,574 downwards.
CCAAATCGACCAGCTCTTACCGCTAGCGCCATCTATTGACAAACAGCGAGAACTTAGTTGCGCACCAATAGTATTATAGAGGTGCATTCACTCACGTCTCTCTGTTATCATACCTTTTGTTGAATGCCAAAGGGCTTTACACAAAAATGTTTAAACTTTATTGCAAGTATTTTTCGACATTTTGGGTTGCTGCGCCATAGCTTTGAAGCAAAATACATTGCCAAAATTTTTTCATATTATGAAGGAAATTTGAAAAGAAAAATACACTCAATCAATAAGCAAAAAATCAACTACTACAACCACAAAGCTGTTGAGGTAATAGAAGTTTTTTGCACACTTTTTTGCAATGTAGAGAGAGATTTTTAAAGATCTTAATTTAAACTGGATTTATTATCTTTATTTTTTTAAATATGTTTTAATTTTTTTTTTAGTTAAAAATCTAAAAGGTTTGAATTTGAAAAATTTAACTCCGCGTTTTTTTTCGGTTTGTTTAAATTATACATATAAAAACATACATATGCATATGTATATGTGTGCGTTTTTAACAATTTGTTAACGTTTTTTAAATAAATCTAAGAGCATATTCTTGATGTATCAAATAAGAGTGCAAAAAACTTTACAGGATTTAGCTTTTATTTTTGTGTAAAATACATGATTAATTCTTTAAGAAAAAAATAAAAACTATACAAAATATTAATACTGTTTACTTACAAAAATAACACATAGCAACAAAACAATATGTTAGTGACGAACATAGAGAACATTAAATTTAATGTTAGATAAAAAAATCAGGTGCATTAAAATAACAAATTTAGCAAGCAGTTAAAGGTTTACATACGTTCAGCTGCCTGAAAAATTGATGGTTTAAGAAAAAATATTTAAGATGTTGGAAAAAAATTTAAACCATACGCATACTCTCAACTTATTTTAAAAATCAAGAAAATCGTAACGAATACTGAGTATACCATACATGGAGGTTTTTACTACTAAGTATTTGAAAACAAAGTTGAGTTAAACTTAAAATTTGGCGGGATCGGACCAGTAGGTATGGCACTATCGAACGTCATAAGAAAACTACTTTAGCTGTTATAATGAAATTTCACATATGATCTCTTTTTGTGATAGGGCTCCATAGTATGCATTTTCATTGCAATATCTTTATGGTTTCCGAGATAATGCTAAATGCATAATAATAGGTTTAGACACACCCTTATTGAAAGCTTGAGAAAACTACAAATTATATACCACCAGTAAACATTTCATTACTATACTTTACTCAGAAGTTTCAATCATAGATTTGTTTTAATTCATGGACGTCGAAGGAATTCCGAAGTAACTGGATTAATTTTCTTAGGAATTGGAATTTGGTTTTGAGTTTTCATATTTCATAGCAAAAGGAATGTCACTCTCAAGAAACCAATATTGGGAACAATAGTATACATTTTATGAAATCGGAAATATTTCTACAAAAAGGCTTTATATAGTTGTAACTTCGACACCATATAGAATGTTTGAATAATTTTTTTATTTTTCTGAAAGTTTAAAGAAATATAAGCATATCAAAGATTTTTTTAAGATTTTGAACGTATGTAACCTCTTAAATTTTTATAAAAAACAAATTGAAATAAAAATATTACTAAACAAATACATTTTTGTTATGTACAATCAAATTTTTTAAATATTTTCATTCGATGAATAAATAAAAACAATTACCAGAAAAAGTACATATTGCAATAATCAAAAGTTGGTTTAGAGCCTGGAGTACACGTGCAACTGAGTGCCACTGTGGCCTCTTGATAGAACGTGCAAAAATAGTTTTAATTAAAAGTTAACAGATTGCACTCATTCGCAGAACTATTAAGTCGCATTTATGCGCAGTCCTTTAAATTTGAGCTCGCTGGTTGTTTTGTGGTTAGAGTATTTGACATTATTCGAGTTGGATCTACGGCAGGTCTCTTAAGTTACTTACAATGTTTCGAAACTAAGTATTGTAACTTTTCAAACTGTCGTTTAGCTTCCCTAATTAAGCCCAAGCGTTGTAGGAGCGTGCGAGTTAGGCATTCGTCTTGAGTGACAAAGCAACTAGCGCTAGAGCTAAGACGCTATGCAGTTGGTGGTAAGTAAGGCAAATGTTCAAAACAGCAAAATACAATGGGAGACAAACCAATAGGAGTAGTTTTTAAAGCACTGAGTACAATTTTTATAGTCATTTTTACACAGCGATTGCAGGTCATAAACTGAAACTTTTTCAATTTCCATTGGTACGGGACGCCACACAGTGGATTATGCTCATATAAGCAGCGGAAAAAAAAAACAGTTTTTAAGCTCTCAATGATATGTGAGCATTTTTCATCGATACGAAAATTGGTATAGTCCGGAAGATAGCGACATAAAACAGCTACCATCTACACACTTTTTTAATATTCCTACTTTGTTCATGATAATCTGAACACAATCTCACCGGCCTGCCACTTGGTTGGTGGAAGGGACCCACAGTGGGAGCGAATTGAGTATCATTGGATAAATTGGATTTGCCAACTCAAAATATAATATATAACTAGCTCAATAAGTTGCCATTGCAAATTTTTTTAATTAAAATGACTCTCACAACTGAGTGAAAATGTTTGATTTAGTGTCAGGTAGTAAAATCTGTTGAGGTCACTTCTATGGCTGTTAAATAACGTCGCAAATTTTTGACAGAAATATTACATTTTTTAAATTTATTTTTGATGCACAGATTTCAAAATCGGCCAAGTTCATGAACTTTCTTTCAAAACCGGTCCAGTACATTGATATCAAAACCAGCTAAGTTCATGTTCAATGGATCATAAACCGTCAGGACCAAAATTGTTTTCTCCAAAACAATGGGCAGATTAAACTCGAAAAGTCTGATCTGACGTGTTTTGAGTAAGAAATTTTATAAGCTATTATTATGTGGGATATATGGTACGTTTGAATTTTTCGATGAACACAAAGGTTTTTCGTTGTTTTTCAAAAAGTATGAAAAAGGAACTTGGCCGGTTTTGCAACTTGACATCTTATAAATTCAATCGACTAATTGTGAATGCTGTACAAAAAATGTTTGACTTTGCTGAACTTAAAATAAATGGATTTTTCCCGTTTATAAGCCACAGTGCACTAGGATTGAGTATGGCGATATATTTTGATCTGAGAGAACCTCTCTCGTCTAGAATCCATAAGTTCAGTTGCTACGATATAAAAATTAAACAAACGAATAGGAGTAGTGTAACAAATAACACAATTTTGTAACTTAATGATATCTTTGCATATTAACATAAATCATCACCAGCCGATAGAAAAAGGGGTCGAGTTTGCCGCTTTTGTCACTCTTTCCATTGAGTATGGAACGAAGATAAGGAACGCAATATCGATTGGCTTTTAATTGAAATGTAATTTTTGCCAACCAAGCAAATTAATATTTACTTGTAGGATAGATATGGCTTATGTAGCTATAAAGAACCATGCTAGTAGCATTTGCAAGTCTGTAGGTATGCCAGAACAGAGCAGTTAAGCACGTTTGCAATTTATAAGTAGACGAGAAAACAGTTTGGAATTTGCTAGAACGCATTTAATGCTTCCAGTTAGCAGCAGTCAGCACTTGACATTTCACTACAGCAAAAGGCATCAGTTAACTGCTGTACGGAAGTTGGTATGGCAGGAAAAAAAAAATTGCTTGTAATGTCAAAAAGGTCAAGTTCCATGGATAAGCACGACATCATTAGGCGGATTAATGCTGCGCTATGAGAACTAAGTAAACAGTTGAAGGAATATGCCGAGTAAAGCAGCGTTAATAAACATTTTACTTGTTTTAAAGCTTTAAGCTAAATAGCTAAGAGGGCTAACAGCTGTAGTAGCTAAGTTTTATTATTTTTATTAAATTGATATGTTTTTCAATATTTTTAATTTAAAATTTTACAGCTTAACAAAAAAAGTTTAATTTTGAAAAATTTTAAATTGGTGGATGCTTAAAAATTGGACATGAAATGCAAAAATTTTTTGAAAACCTGGTAAATATTATCGGCCAAGTGCAGCGCTGCTGATTTTCGTCTCTTTTCTAAAATTTTTTTATTACTTTCCAGAATGAGTATTGGTGCTAAGTGGTGCTGCAGAAAAATTCAAAATGCTTGGAACGATATCGAATGGAGAACTTACAGGTCTTTGGACATTCAACACTAAGTCGGTTCCATTGATTTTTTTGAAAAATTGAATTACGACTTCAATATCGCAAAAACTACTAAAAACTTCACTCTGCGTCCTTAGCCTAGGGTCACATTAGAGGCGAACTTTTTCACGACAAATCCTAATGAGCGAATACCGCCACACAGCTTACTATAATTCTAATATATAAAAATGGGGGAAACTGTAGGACTACAATAAAATTAGATCGGTAACAATTTAATAGAATTATCATATAACCTAATCTTAATATGTATATATATCGTAATACTCGAATGCATTTTCACCAAATTTCGGTGACTTCAAACTTTTGCAAAATTCGTTGTCTTCGCGTACCAGTCTCATCACTGGGTAATATAATTTTAAAAGGTTTTAAGAGAACGCTTTCTAAAAAGGACTTTGGAAATTTCCCAGCGACAGAAGTAGCCGATGAAGGTGCACAGTTTAACTCTAAATCAGAATCAGAATCTGATTCAGCATCCGAAACGGACGCACTATCGGCAGTTAGAGCGACACTTGTTTCCACACTGGATTCGGTTATATTACTGACATCGGAATGTAACAACCCCGACGAATCATCAAAGTTCTCCAAAGATTTATTACGCAAATAAGAAGAATCCATGGACGTTATGTTTGTTGGTGTAGACAAAGAAAATTCATTGACTAAACGTTCAAATGATTTGGCAATCATACGCTGATTTGTAGTACGGGCTGTGGTAGAGACAACAGACGACGGAGTGGTCATAATTAAGCTTTCACCGTTGGTTAGATTGTTACAATTCAAATCATTTTTTACTTTCAATAGAGAGTGTGGTAGAGTTTGAGATAAAATATTGAAATTCGATTTCCTCGATGCAGGGTTTGTGTTGTGTCCATCATCGCTAAAAATGTGGATGTTTTCTTTATTTAACTCAAGTTTAACGTCATCATTTGCCAGTCTATAGCTATTATTACGTTTAAGTAATGGGCGTTTTAGGGGGGAAGCAACCTCCAACTCTACCAGGGCACCATCGTTTGCTGCAATAGTTGCATTAGTTGAAATGGAAATCTGTGCTGTAGTATTTGGGTCAACATTGCCAAAAATCGATATTTTGTCGTTACCACTATCCTGTCGACTTGATGAAATCGGTGGTGGCGTCGGCCGAGGTGAGAACGAATTTGCTGAAAATGCATTATGAGCAAAAGCACCAGCATCTGCTGACGCTACGCCATTACTTAATTTTTGTGATCTCGGTGGTAAGGGGGGAGGTGGGGTTTGTGAATCACTAACTGACATGGCATTGCCAAAACAATGAAACTGTTGGGGTTGTTGTTGTTGTTGTTGTTGTTGCTGTGGTAGGTGGTCGTTGGGCTGTTCAACCCCAGTGTATGTTGTAGCTTTTGATTTTGCAATATGTACATTGCTGGAAAAAGTTGGGGCAAGGGAAACATCGTTAGTTGTTGTTGTTGTTACATTACAATTTTCATTAGTTTCGAAATTGTTTTTGTTAGCTTTTGTTGTTTGAATTGTCGTTGTGTCTTTTTTGTTGTTGTTGTTGTTTGTAGTGTTATTTACATTAGCCACAAGTTCAAAATTAAAATTAACATTAGCACTAGAAAGATTTTCATTTGACGCTGTCTTACCTTCATCCTTGTGCTGCGACGATGTCATTGCTGTTGTCGCTGTTGCTGTCGCTGTTTTTGCTGATGACGAAGTTGATGCTGAAAAGGAAGAACTCTGGGTATTCGTTGAATTTGTCGATGAAATTGTTGAGCCAGTCGATGAAGTCGATTTTGACGATGGTGAAGGCAACATAGCAGTTCCGGTATTGAAAAATGGATTGGTGTGGTTGGCTAGAAGATTTTTGTTGTCGGTATAGTTGTAGTCTATCGCTGTGGTATGCGCTGCTTTATAGGGACCAGCAGCAGACATTGCATTCGTGTTGGTATTCGTCGCTCGTTGTAGAGGTTGTAACGGCGTAGTTGCGACAATCGGACGAACATTGGCAACTTTACGTGTTCCACTGCTATTAGCAGTTACTGCGCCATTAAGGAAAAGTAATTTCGCGTTGGCTGCGTTAGATTTGGCCAGATTTATTGCTTTCGCTGTGGCACTTTCACTACTACTGACTGTCGACGCTATCGAGGCAGTGATTTCGTGCGCCTTCGTACTTTCGGTTTCTTTCACATACGGTCCAGGTGCGAATGTTGTATGCGCACCCTTGCGTCGTTTCAGACTATCGGAATCGTATATTGGTTTTCCTTGTGCATTGAATTTAACGCGTGCACCCTTACTTTGTGCTGCTGGTGAAATGAGCTCTCGCTCTCGCGGTTGCTCTGTAATTTCCGCATACATGGGTACGACAACACCACTTTGGCGCTTTGCGGATTCTGCGCACTGATTGTACGTGGAGCTTTTTTGCTCAGCATCGTTCTGTATTGCAGAGGGTTGGGTAGCGTTGCGCGTAAAAGCTTCCTCAATTTTACGCAAATGGTACGGTAATTCATTGAGTGATATATATTCGGTTTCCAACTCAGTTTCTCTTGTCGTCTTGGCCAAGGGTTCGTTAGCCTGCTGTTGTTGTGTTGCATTAGAGGCGCGTCGACGAATTATGTCATTGGAATAGTAAATTCCAAGGCTAGAGCCCACAGCTTTTGGCTGTTGCAACTGACTACGTCGCCGATTGTTGTTGCTAATGTCAGCAATAGTGACGTATTCACCGGCCATGTCATACAACTCGTCATCGTCCACAACGGTGTTAGCAGATGATGGCGAGTTTTTGCTGGGGGATCGTTTAATATTTGGCAGGACAACACGTAGCTTGTCCAGCACATTGTTAAATCCATAGTTAGAGCTGCGTTTCGTTAGCACATTGAGGTTTTGATCTTTTCGGTCTTTCGCAACAGTTGAGTTTCTTGTTGGTGTGGGTGGTGCCTCTTCGATTTTTAATTCATCACTTGCTGTCACATCAATGGTACAATAACCAGTGACTTCATTTACTTTAAACTGCAGCGTTGTGGCAGAATCAGCAGCTTTTAGCAGAGAGCTTTTGGGTTTCACATGATTCTCATCATCGCTCGTACTGGGCGTTATGATACACATTGAAGGTATGCGCTTAGCGTTTAAGGCCGTCTTTTGTTTGATGCGCTCAATGCGTTCCACACCCTCTAAATCAGAGCTTTCTGAGTATTCAAGCTCTGCAACGATGTGAGGCAACGGCTGTGCCGTACGTTTCCGTATGCGATTCTCAAAATCAAATTCTTCTTCTTGTGAGTCAGGCGTCGTTTCTGTCACCACTGTTGACTGCGCATCGATATCATCCGTCTCTTTGGCAAGTAACTTTAGACTGGCATTAACGTTGCGCTTTATTGTGCCCGTGCGTTCGAGTGTGCTACCAATTGTACTGCTCGAGTAGCTGCGCTCCAAAGTGCTGGTGCTAGCGCTATTGCTGTGACTACAACGATTGAGCTTGCCCAGTGAACTAATGCGTTCCGGCACATCTGGCCCGAGCACAGAATTGCAGCTATTATGCTCATTTACCATAAGCGTGGTGCAAACCGTTCCTGCCGAACTAGTTGTAGTGGAGGTCGAACCTCTGCCATAAAGTTCATACTCATTCTCGGCATTTAGTACCGTTTGATTAGACTGAGACCCGAAAGAGTAGCTACTCGTATGCAAATTTTGTCCAATTTGAAGTGGTGTCGATGGAGGCTCTTCCTCTTTGAGTGTACGCAAGCCGCTGTCCATGTGAAACGAGGTATAATAACCCTCGGTATCACATGAATAAGCTGAACTGGTCTCGTCATCCAAGGGATTGTTATATGCCGTATCGACCATTTGCAGTTCTGGTGTTGCCGTTCCCTCACTTGTAACGCTACTGGAAGCTGAAGTATTAAGGAAACGACGTCGACTAAGCATTGACGAAGGAGGACCACTACTACCGGGATGGAAACTAGACACGTTGAGTGAAGTATTCGATGCACTAGACTTAGGTTGCATAGTTATTTCGCTGCCGATTGAGGCACGTCCAGATTCGGAGCTAGCACTCCAATTGCCACTTGACGAATGCGGTTGTTCATCTTTACAGCTGAGACCACCGTTAGTTGTGATACCATTGCGACGTTGACGATTCAACGATGATGTATCACGCAGCTTCACATTTCCGCTGCCACCACAACTGGCCAAATGCAATTTACCTTTTAAATGGCCACTGCTACTAACGCTTATGCTTTTCTCCGAGGAGGAATATGAAGGTTTTCGTTCGTGCGAAAACCGACTTTCACTCTTTTGGCCATGGATTAGATCGTGAACTACGCATGCATCATCAATATCAACTGAGCCCTGAGCACACTTTGCAATCAACATTTTGTTAGCTTTCGCTGTAGATTTGCTACCGTTAACATTTATTTCCGATTTGTCTGCCGATATAGCATTTTGGGCGTAACTACTACTACCAATGCCGCTCGTGTCATGACTTCCGCTATTCGTCATCATCAGCGCTGATGCTGCTGTCACTACAATTGGTGCTTCATTGCGCTGCATGAATTTGAAGCGATTACGGCCCCATTGCTTCAATGAGTTTAGTCGCGTCAAGGTGCTCTTGCCCTTATCATATGGCAAGGCAACATATTCTTTTTTTAATATATCGCTTGATTTACTGCGTCCAAATTTCTTTGATTTCTCTGTGCGCCTGCTAGTTGTTGCCGCCATCGACTCTTCTTCATCTACATCGACGTCTGCGGCAGCATCGACGTCTGCATTGGTGGCGACGGTCGCTAATGTGTTTTTAATCTCACTGCTCGTTGCAGTAGAATCGCTAAATTGAAAACGAATAATAATTTCGTGATGATGGGAGAAATAGAATGAGGAATAAAAAAAAATGTTTGTAGGTTTTTCGTTAGCTTTTTTAGGGTTGAAGATAGTGATGAAGATAGTGATGAAGAAGAAAGAGTAGTTATGGATAGCTATATGAAGTTTTGGGCAATAATATATTTTGAATTTCGTTACTCGAAAAAATAATAAAAAAATACTATTGCAACATCAAAAGGAAGATCAAATATTAGTGCATAAACGATTTTGAGGCAGAATTAAGTTTCAAGTAACATCTTATGTCCTGAGCAGTTTATAAAAAACTATGGAATGTGAGACACTCCAAATTGAACATTACATGGTGCTATATGAGGCATACTATTTCTTAGTAACAAGTTTTATTTATAAGAGATAATGATTTGCAAATGTAACTTTTTTCGGTTCGACCCCACAAATAGCTCCATTGCATGTTGTCAGCTCAGAAATTTTGAAAAATTGCTATATCTTGAAAAATATAGCACATATTTTAAAATTACCATTCATATGATATCCATATTTTGGAAATTGTTCCCAACCTACTTCAAGTAGGTATGACTGACATTTTCGGCAGCGTATGGGTTGTCATACCAGGTTTTGCTGAAAGAGCATGAAATTTCTTAAAAATGCTCTAATTGAAATCAATTTCCGCGATAACGGCGGAGCAAATTTTTTTAATGATAGTTCTTTTAATTAAAAATGCTTCCGGTTAGATAAACTTTATCATATCGGGCTCATTTTGCCCGTATGGTTTACTACAGATAATTTTCACAAGAAAATGACTTTTGATGTCACCGGCTCGCCACCTATCTAGTATATGTAGTTGCCCGCCCCGCCGCTGATATTCGCACACTAAAATTTGATAAAAGTTTCATTTGATCGAAACAGGAGGTGAAGCTGATCAAGAACCTACCATACGAATGGAAGAACAAGATGAATATGCTGTGTCACTAGCTGATTACTATGATCTCTATTGAAACAAAATCAAATAGAGTCAAATATTATATTATTATTTTATTACTATTTCTATCTATTAGAAACTTTTGTAGCAGGTAAATAACTTTTTTATTTGTGGCACACTAAAATTGTTCTCATTTCCAATGATCGAATCTTCCTCTTGCAGTTAAAATTATTTTTTTTTTTTTTTTTTATTTTTGAATAATAGATTGCCCAACACTTACCGATAGATAATGGATAATGGATAGTTGAAGCAATAAAATCAAAGATTTCAGTATTACATTTATTCAATAAAGATTTAATCCTTGATGTTTAAAGAAATTTTAAAAAATTTTTTTATTTTAGAATGGGTAAAATTATTGTGATTTAAATGTATCTTTATGTTAATATTTAAACATTTTCAAACGAGCACAAACATCTTTTGTTATATTAGACATTGAACATACAATATTATGCAAAGTTCCTATCGTTGTAAACGTGGCTAGAAAATGTTTTCAAAAGTTTTATTTATGTTTTTAGTTTTATGTACTTTTTAAAAAGGCTTTTCAAGAAATTGAGGTTATGTCAGAGTCAGTCGGACGTTGATTGTATCGCATTGTTTATTTATTCAAGCGATTAAAGAAAAGTTTGCATTTATTTGAACTTAAAGAATCATTGCACATAATATATGCAAAATTAAAAACTGAACTATCCTAGAGCATTCCATACAGAAATACTTTGTTAAATTTATGATTTTATGAAGGCCCAATAGTTTATGAAAAGTAGCCCCAATAGATCATGTTACTGTTGCTATATTTCGCCGCGTGAGCATTTATTTGGCACCAGCATCGGATCCAGGACGGGAAGAGGGAGTTCACACTGAAATGTGAACTATTTAGAGTACTGAACTTTGGAGATTTTGACTTCATTGGGCCATAATTGGGGAACCTGTTATATATAACTTTCAACTTGAAATAGTGTTAGAAAGTAAGAAAAGGAACTTCGGCTTTTGTAAAGAAACGAATGACGTTTATTGAATTTCTGTGACCTCACAGATTAAAATATTTTTCCATGTGCAAATAGAATGAAATCACTAAAAAGTTTTCTCTAAGAGCGCTCAAACATTTAAAAAATTTTTGTTTTTGGTTCAAACTTCTGAGACCAACATCAATATCTTTGCTGAGATTTCTGGAAACACTATCTCACGATTTATGTACACAAAAATTCAACATTATTCAATATACCGATTAACCAAAGCTAATTTCAGTCTGCACAAAAGTCATAGACATGAAACTTTTTTTATAAAAAGGTAAGTACATCAATCACATACATAAGTTCAACCGTTGTCATGATATCCAAGGTCAAAGGTTAAAAATTAATTAATTGTGAATTGTTCATATAGACATTTGAAGTTCATTGAGAATAGCACATTTGACAAATTTCAAAAATATTTCAGAACAGAGAGATGCAGACATGCAAGAAACACCACCAAAGTCCCCAGCGGCTTGCAAAATTCTTCCTATTTCATAAATTCGCGATGCCATAAGCAGCTTCTCCCGAAGTGATAAATCTGGGGCCCTAAAGTTTGCATGAAGGCTAATAAATGAAAGAAAATTAGCACTATTTACCTCCCCTCTGACTATGCGCCTTGATATGTGAAAGCTTTGGAAGAACTTTTTTCAGTTCATGTCGTTCAATTATTGGATCGCGAAAACTATTCATTTCGCTTCTTTTCGCGATTTTGTGTAATTTGGACTTCATAAAAGTGTCCACAAAGGTCTATTTAAAAGAAAATCTTTTTTTATTGTACTATTTCAATAAAACAAACGCCAAACGTAGTCGAGTTAACTTCGTTAATCGGAGAAATTTCTCATATTAAGACCAAATCGGGGGTTTAATCTATGATTTAATTGACATAAGTTAAAGGGCCTAAATGTTACTAAAGGAGTTCTAAAAATTAACAACTGCTATGACATTTTTTCGAGAAATGCTTGTTTTTATCATAGACAATTCGCTATTTAAATCCTCAGCTATACCTCCTACAATTCTTTTCTTGCGGCTCAAAGCCGACAATCTCCCAATGAGATTGCTTGTGAAATTAAATTAAATATTTGCTGGTTGCCATAGCACAGAGCTGATGAGGGAAGTGAGTTCGCTTTACATGGCGCATCACTACCTTTACTACCCGACCACTTATCACTGGCAAATTAATCATTGAAATCAAGAACTTGTAAAATCCAGTTGATTGAATAACGCGACATGTATCAAGTCTGGTCGACGCTGGATCATCAGCGATCAAAAAATCTCATAGCTGTAGACCGCAAATGAAATCGGTGGTTGGTATCTTCTTTATACTAGGCGTTTAGGTATTGTTGCGCTGTAACTGTTCTGCTCTTTGTAGAGTTTTTTCTTTGTAGAAGTGGTTTAGACTTTGTCAACACCAGGATATGTAAGCTGCTCCTTTTTTTTATTAAGGAATCGAAAAGAGCGTAGCACAGCTATCCGTTTCGTTTTGAGGCTGTCACAAAGAAACAACTCTGAGCTATGTTTGTTCGTAAATTAGTTTACTGGACAGCTCGTCTAACCTAACCTATATGGTGACTTTCATTGAAATTTCGAACAACATGACCCAAAGGATTTGAAGTTTTATTAAAGTGGGGCTATTTTCTTAACACAATAATTTATGACCATTTCTCACACTAAAATTTTGCTGTTGGCATTTGAAAAAATAAAAATATAAAACATTCATTAATTTGAATAGAATTTTTGCATAACAAAATGCACTTTCAAGTGAGGTGTAAGCCCTAGAGATAATTTTATTTTTTTTTTTTTGCTATGACTGTAATACTGAAATCTTGAAATGATTTATGAAGTTTTGGATGATTGAAAAAATATTGATGTTTGTTAAGCAATGAATATGATGCACGTGAATGTTGCTGCTGATTATGAAGAAAAATCATTATGAAAACATATATGTAGTAGGCATATGAAATATAGAAATATTTAAAATTTATAGTTTAATGTAAAGTCTGTACTGATGTTGTTTGTGTATTCATGTGAGTGCGTGTAGATTATGTAAAGTATAAAATTTATGTTGAGGTTCACGATTTTTTTTTTCTTCAAAATTTATTTACAAACACATTAATTTGTTAGGCTGTTATTTAAAATAAAAAAAAAAAATAAAAGAGGCGCATTTAGTTACGCTTAGTAAGCAACTTAAGTTGCTATTAAATTACAGAAAATTTGCATTTTAATTTTGGTTAATAAGAAAACGATAATAATTTTGTTTTTTTTTAAATTAAATTTTTACACGTAGAACTCATAGAGCAAACATATTTTACAAAAAAAACTAAAACAAATTATTCATGCTCCACTAAAGTGATTATTTTTTTTTGATTTTTTGTTCAAATAAAATATGGTCGCAAAAATTCAATTCATGTTTTTAATACAACATTTAACTAATTTTACGAAATTTAACAAAATACATCAATAAAAAGAAAAAAAAAACAGCATAACAAACCATTAAATCACAATAATTTCGTTTTTCTAATGTATGAAGTATATAATGTATATTTAATGCAATGTCAAGTAGCATATATATTATATTATTTGTAAATATACATGAGTGTATCTATATACTAGATTAGTATGTTCAAATTGCATATGTATAATATTCTTTGAAATATCTGTAAAACTATTCCTAAAATGTTAATAATCTCGAGTTATAGAAATACTTAAACTTAAGTCTTGTATGAACTCATGAAAACCATATACTTACCTATATATATATATATATATATATCGTTCGCTGATATATTGATAAGTATATGATTTTCACATATATATATGCACATGGCGATCAAATCCTGCCAAATTTTTTCCCATATATTTTTCCATGCTACATACTTGGAAAAAGGAGTCACATCTACTTTTTGATGAGTTTTAAAGAAAAAAGCCAATTTTGTATAACAGTATACTTAATGCTCGAAATGTCGTTTATCGTATATGTATACTATTACTGTGCAAAAATTATTCGAAACTGAGTATTCTTCGATTGGCACGGTATGATGCACACTGAATTCCTTACAGAAGGACAAACGGTGAATAAGGAATATTGTTTGAGCGTCATATGCCGCTTGCATAAAAATGTTCATTGAAAATGCCCAGATTTGTGAAGGGCTAACTCATGGATTTTACACCACTATAATGCACCATCGCAAAATAGTTCGGGAGGCAGCGTAGCATTTTTCAATGTCATTTCCATCCGCTTAATTTTTTTTGCAATTAACAGTTTAAGCAAGGTTGATAAAGGAAATAAGCGTCAATCGCCAGAGTCGTGGTGGGTCTGATTGTGAGAGGCCCACGACAAAAGTTTCGCTCAATAACTCGGAAAGTGAGCCACATTTATAAAAATACTAGAACTACCCTGTGCGCTTCGCTTCACCTTAAATTGAAAATTTCGTCCTAATTATTAAAGTGGTTTTTGTTAAAATGCTATTTTAAGAATATTTTTGTGTGAGGCCACCCTAAATAGAAGTTTTGTAGCCTAATCTGTGCCACATAATATAACAGCTACATGGTGTAGATTCGGTTTGAATCGGTTAGCCGTAATATTTTAAAAATACATATTTCTGAATGAGAGCCACTCTAAATATGTATCCTAAATAAAAGTTTTATAGCCTTAGCTATGCTATAATAATGTTAAAGACACATGGTGTAATTTCCAAATGAATCGAAGTGGTTTTTGTGAAAATTCTATTTTAAAAATATTTTGTATGAGGGCTACCCTAAACATAAATTTAGCCTAAGCAATGCCATTTAATATAAAAACTACGTGGTGTAGATTCGGTGTGAATCATGAAAATGTTATTTTACAAATAGTTTTGTATGAGTGCCACCCTAAATATTTACCCTGAGTAGAAGTTTAAGCTATGCCTCTGAATATAAAAGACACAATGTAAATTCCATGTGAATCGATTATCGATGCAACGCTACCGCCTGGACTATAAGGCCAAAAATGTACACCGACGCCAACAAAGCACCGTATTCAACTGTAATAGTCACGTCTGAGTTTTTCCTGTACCTAAAGCAAAAACCACCACTTCAACAAATGGTGCTTTGAGTCGGTTGAAGCCATAAAAGCTGAAAGAACTGAAGACCATTCCTTAATCAGCCTACAAAAAAATGTATGAAGGACTGGATTTGTATATTATTTGAAAAATACTTAAAATACCCTTAAGTGGACACCATACAGCTTATGTTGGATTAAGTCTTAAAACCATCTTTAATAATCCCAAAGATTCTACTTTTAATTTAAAATTCGGCAAAAAGTAGATGTGTCTCGATTTTGATTTTCCTCTTATGATGTCATATAAAGGCATATATATATTAGTGAACACCTTGGTATCGTTATAATAATGCAGTGCTTCACGACCGTATGCATTCATGAAAACATCATAAATATTTATACCATTTTAAAAATTTTTAAGCTTAAACTTCATTATTTAAAAGCCTTGTAAATTCGCACTATTTCGTAAAATTACAAAGCATGGTAATCTGGTATTTATTAAATAAAATGTACAAGACTTAAGCGTTTTCTACATTATCGTTGTAAGTAAAAATTTTGACTAATTCTTTTTTTCTAGTTAAATATACATTATTGACTTTTTTTTATTCATTTCCAGTCAAAAATTAGGTTGAGTAACACAAACAAATGCAACTGAGTAGTAAGTGTAAGAAAAAGAATTGAAATTTTCTTCATAGGAGTACACATATAGGTGAACATACCCATTAGCAGCATCTTGTATTTCCTTTTGATCGATGCCAGCGATCGTATTTCGTCTTTTACCGCGCACTTTACGCGATCGTGAACGCCGACTTACTGTTTGTACATCATCATTTAAATTATTCGATTCCGCGATGCTTACAACGCAAACGGTCGTTGATTTTCTGGCCAAGCACATGCGTTCGAAACGTTTGCCAGACGTATCGACAGAAATAAGTTCGGCAGGATATCTACATAAATAGTAACAAAATTAAAATACATTCAAGTTATGTAAAATACTGTAGTCGTTATTAATTTCAATTGATTTTTTTAGATTTATAGAGGAAAGTCGACTTAATCGTACTTTGTATATAAATAAATATAAATAGCTTCAGAAAAATCTTTGCAATCCTGTAATGTGAAGTGGTTTGAGAACTAATATCTTTCGCTATAATAAGTAATTTCTGCTTTCTGCATTTATTTCCGATGTTTAGCCGATAAATTTCGGAACCCCTACATGTAAGATACTAATTCGCACAACACCTTTGTTTAGCCAAAGTTATGAAAATGTCAGTTGACGATTTTTTTCCCAAATATCATCAGTATGTCATAATATCAATAAGTTTTCTAAAATATGCACCATAGGAATATATTTTATGTTTATTGCAACTGCAGAAATTAACAAATGCACAATTAAATATTTTTTTTAAAAAAGGTAGCAGACCATTTAACAAAATTAACAATAAAAAAGCTACCTACCGCCAGTGACGTATCCAGGATTTTATTTTGGGGGGGGGGGGGGGGTTTTGGATATGAGATTTTTTCTACATAGTGTCCGTCAAAATATTTTGATGGAGGGGGTTTTATCCCCTAGCATCTCCCCCTAGATACAGCCCTGCCTACCGCTATGTAAATAATTCCAATAATTTGTTCAAATTTCACTTTATGCTGAATTACAATGCTTTCCAGCCTGATGTCACTAAATAAATTCACTTTAACTTTACCATGAACAGCATACTCCATATGTTATATTTTTTGAAAATACCAAACATTTGAGAGCGCACACCCCACCCCACCGTACAAATACGACCGCTGTGCATGCAAATGAGAGTGCATGTTTTCTATACGCGTAAGCTGCCAAAAAACAGGCTTAGTATTAAAATTGCTGTCACGAAGTGCTGAGCTTAAACTTAAGGTAGGGTAATATGCCATTGATAGAATTGTCCATGTAATGTATAATATTTCTACGGAATACTTTCAACGTGCATGATAGCCCAAGAGCCCGTTGTAGAAAAGTCGAGGTTATAAGATTACAGGATAAGAAATACGAGAAAGATATTAACGCAATTTAAGTGAAATTAACCAAACAGGGTTGCCTTGCCAAAGCCTGTCCCGATGCCTCAAAATGACCGAATTTTACCCAATTTTGTTGTTTTAATTAAAACTGTATAATATTACAGCTCAAAATGTATGCCAAATGATAGAATTCAAAGAGGCCTAAATATAATATATGGGGTTGGATTGTCGAAACCTGTGATAAACATCGGTTGTCACCGGTTTTTTGGGTAATTTTTTATTAATATATATTAATGTTTGAAATGTGTGTCAAACGATAGAGCTCGAAGAGCCTGAAAAGAATATATAGGGTTGCCTTGTCGAGTCTTGTCTTAAACATCGGTTGCCACCCGTTTTGAGGGCTAATTTTTCTTATATGAGTGGCAGCCATGTTTGGGACAGGATTCGGCAAAGGAACCCTGTATACTCTATTTAGGCTCTTCGAGCTCTATTATTTGACACAAATTTCAAGCTGTTATCTTCATTAATGAAAATTGACCCAAAAGACAGCTGGAAACCCATGTTTCGGTAAAATTCGGGCATTTTCGAGCATCGGGACGGGTTTTGGCAAGACAACCCTGATTAATTTCACCTAAATTAATTATGTACTATCTTTCCCGTAGTTCTTATACTGTAATCTTATACACTCGACTTTTCTATAGCGGGCTCTCCACCTATGATTTAAGAAAATAAGAGGCTAATATATTTCAGGGCAAATACTGAAGGAAGCGAGTACTGAATACCGAGTTGGTCTGCCAGTTTTAGTTTTCCTATTTATTTTCCTCAAATTATGTTTATGTGATTATGAGACCTATGTACATATATGTCGAAGAAAATTACTTATTTTTAAGTTGGCTTGACTTGATTTTTAAAAATTTAGGGCGGTTGTATATCTATTAGAAACAAAACTCAACTTTCAAAAAGCTTTTACTATGTCGAGGCATAGCACTGCTCAAATCCTTAAATTCGTAAATAGCACATCTCGAGAACCATCAAAGATATTGCTGATATTTAGATTCGGACAGTTACTACTCGTGGTTTATTTAGGAGAAATTATGGCCATGATAAGTAAACATAGCACTATATATCCCGAAAAGAAGTCTAAAAATTTTTGTAACATTTCTTACTAGCTGTTACCACTGAACTATATATTTTATATATAAAAAATGTTTTCACTCACCTTAAAGCTATAATTTTACATTGTTCTTCTGGTGAAGGCAGTCGATGATTTAAAGGCACATCTTTGTTTATATCATTAGGAAGATGGGTGTTGTCTGCATTACTGGCGGCATTACTAACATTAATGGAATTGAGGGCATCAACAGCATCGGCTGAGAGGACGGACGGAGATAACGCTGGCGTAAGGATGCCATTATCACCAATCACCATTGAGGTGCTTATCGACATGTCCACATGGTGCATACAATCTGGTGTTACTGTTACATCACCAAGCGCTTCGCTTGAAGTCCATTTGCGTAGATCTTCAATGCCGGCGGGCTAAAATTAAATTAAACACAATATAATCAATGAAAATAAAAGGAGTTATCATCTAAAAAATACATTGCCTTGAATGACAATGTCGACCTTATGCGTCCTAGAAGTGTAGGATTCTTACACGCAGGCACATTCAACCAACTTGGTTTTGAGCCGGAAAAATATGGTGCAAATGAGGTGCGAAAACGGTATATTATACCCACAATACTAAATTGCTATGATCAGACTCCGAACCTTTCGAAGGTCGATTTTACTTCATTAGCTTTAAATTAAAAATTACGGTCCTGGGATAAATTCCGCTTCTCCACTAAGATAAGGTATATATTATGAAAGTTAACGATATCAACTAATTCAATCAACTTTTCGATCCTTCAAAACAAATGTTTTTAAAATTCCTTATATATTTTAATTACCAATGTTCCCACTCTATATATATATTCTTTTAATAATGAAATATAAACATTTGAAAAAGAAGGTAATCACTTGAATGTTATCAAAAAATAATTTATCATAGACATTTTCACGCATTTTATTTGCATTCATATCTCATTAATTATAACATGCACAAACATGAAAACGCACTCCCACACCACCTACGCGAGCTATAAATAAACCAGCGGCTCACATGGTCCTATTCCAAAATCAACTTTGTAGAAAGAAAGAAAACTAACCCCACCAAACAAAAAACAAATTAATCATCATAAGAGCGCAAATGCCCGGGAAAGGTCAGTCCTTACAAACCAACACTACAACAATGTTTAACAAATAAAACATTCACCAAAATATCACTGAAACAAAACAAAATAAAGCGCACAAAAAACAAATTTAAGGGCTTATCGGCTAAAAATCAAAATGAGGCGGCGATGTGGTGAGAAATGCTTTTGAAAAACATTTCAAAAATGTGAAATAGTCACGCAATCGTGTGCATTATTTCATGTGTAATTAAATGACAGGGAGCAGTAGGGATTTAAAATCAACGACAACGACACTATGGCCAACTTCATGTCTCATCGTTAGCGTATTTGGAGGCATTCGTCACCATTGAGGAAATGCGATCACGAATCGCGAAAAAATGACATTGTCAAAGGAATGAGCCAATCAACAAATGGAAAATAATGAAACATAAAAGAACTAACCAATTCCCTAGAGTGTACTAAAGAGATTTGCAAACGATGACAAGTAAACAGCTAAAGTAATTTGGGAGTACTTGCATGTTATGAGCATTTTGGACACATTGCTTGAAAGACTGGAAAATATGCCCAACAAAATACAATCTATAAATTGAACGAAAAGAATGTTTATGTATCGGAAAAATCCAAGTGCCAGAAATTATATAGCGCAAAAATTGTAATCCAATTGCAGGGAATATTTCATAATATTTTCTATAAGCTGTGCGCGGTAAAGTTAATCAAGGCCGACTTGAAAAAATCAGCGAAACATTAAAAATTTTCTTTTATGCTCAGTGTAATAAAAATATTCAAATTTTTTCTAATTATTTTCAAAATAAATATGCCAATGTACACAAGAATGGATGCGTATCCGCTTCGAACCCGTTACGAGTCCGTCAAAACAATTCACAGAACTTTAAAATAAAAGGCAGTTTTCAAGTTGTCATCAAATCTTTTATATTGTTTTCGAATTCGAGTCCGTCACGTTGTCGTATTATTTAAAAACAAGAGTCCGTCTCGAATCTGTATTATTTGAAAAAAAAAAAAACTTGTTCGAAACGAATTCGTATATGGAGTCCGTTCCGAGTTCGAAAAGAATCGGAAAGTAGAAAAATTGATTCGGGTTTTTGAGACGAATTTCATAGGAAAACAGATCAGTTTCGGATCCGGACGAAAAAACGAGTACACCCTGAATTCGAAATAGATCCATAAGGCACACTGGTATGATACGAAAATAATTTATCGCAAGTATGTTTTTAAGATTATATAGGATGCGTCTTATGCTCCAGGTCAATGTTTTGTCTTAAATATGAAATACAATTTTATAACCTTATTTATTGAATATATGATCTTTAATATAGAATATGAGGTCGGTCAAACTGTAGGCGTGACGCAAAAGTGAGCTCTTTTAGGAACATTTTTCATAACAATTTCGAAGACTTTTGGTGTTATTTTACAAATTTCGTTTCGAATGTTGTCCTCAAGCACTGAGGTTGCAGTTGCTTTCTTGGTGTATATCTATTCCTTTAAGTACCCTGATAGGAAGAAATTGGGAAGGTTCACATAAAGCTATCATGGGAGCCAGTCGATATCACTACGTTTTGACACTATTCGCCAGGGAAAAGTTTCTCGCAAAAGTTGCATCGTAGCACGATCTGTGTGTAATATGGCTTCGTGTTGTTGAAACCACTAGTTCTGTAGGCCTAATTGATCTGATTCGGACACAATAAAGTTTTCTAGTATGTTCCATACCAGATACCATCATCAACGAATTATGGCCCAATGATGCTGCCGGTCTAAATGGCGCATCATACAGTTACTTTATGATGGTGTGCAGTAATCTTTGATGTATCAACTGAGGATTTTCACTGTGGCTTATCTGCTTATTAACAAAGTCAGTATAGAAATGTGATTCGTCGCTCATAATGATATTTGCTAAAAATGGTGGTCGTATATACCGAGCTGTAAAACTCGCACCAAAATAGAACACAATAGCCACGAGAGTCTAGTAGCATTGGATTCTTTTTACGTAACTGTCTCGGCCATAGCTTTACAAATCTTGACTGTAAAGTGATGTAGTGTTTAATGTTTAGTCTATTAAAGCCAGTTCCATTAGATTACACCAAAAGTGCCATTAGAATTGAAGCCCATGATTCTTAGTAAGAATGTGGGGTAATGTGCATATCGTCCATACACATTTACTCTAGGATAATACGTAGTGTGGACTATATGATCCGTACATGATCGATTTGTATGGAGTTTGGCTTAATCTCATCGCAATGATATTTCGAGTTTGCTTTGAATATGGTCAATGATAGCTTTAGTCCGTAGCTTAGACGATGAGCCCAGGATTTGGAATTTTCTGTAATTTTTCCAGGGAGTTTCTATTATTTTCAAATAGTTTCGAAAATAGCAAGAAGTATTAACGCTTAATCAGCTGGGATAGTCTCGTTTATTAAGCTTAATTTGTTGTATGGCCCATCTTATCTCTTCAAGAAAAACGGCTGGACTGGAAACAGGCTGCATGTAAGCATTAGTCAGTGGTGTGATGGCATTTTCAATTGTAGCATTTTATGTTCTATTTTGATTGTTATTAGGATTCAGAATGTTGGTAGTGTGACTCTCTTACTTTTTATTGGACGTGAAGTACCATCAAGTTTTTTTCAAAACTTTTTCCCAATGCTGTAGAGCTTCTGCCCCAATACTAATTGCTCAAACATTTTTGTCGTCTCTATGGAGTTCTCGATAGAGCTGTTTTGGGGTGGCTTGATTTTGACGGTTTTGGTCGTTGTCGTGCTGGGTTTTAACTTTGCGTCTTTCTAATATTCGATTCAGGATGTTACTCGTATTGCGAACACGATCAGATTTTATTTTGCGTTGGAATCTGACAGCAGTTTCTCAGATGTGCCCACTTATGGTTGATGTTATCCGCATGTCTGAGATTGTATTATTGTTAATAAATATTTCGTTTGGTCTATAAATCGGATTTTTTCTTATAACTAAATTTTTTTGAAAATATTTCTAGTGGTTTGGATTTTAAACCGCTCCACTGCAAAATGTTTATTAAGGTCACAAATGATTGCGTACTGCCATCACTCGTGGTCACGCCCGAATCACTAAGGGCACGAGTAGGTGGTGGAAGCTTTTCAAATCATAGCTAAGTGCTAATTTTTTTTCGCTACTTTTTAGTCTTACTGTCCAATACTGCAGATAAAATTGAGCTTAGAAAACTAAAATAAAAAAATTGATCCTAACTTAAACAAATCCTCTAATTGCGATATATACTATGCATTTTTGTTTCTTGAGATTGCTTTTTTAGTTTTTCCAGTTGTCTTTACCATGGCTGTAACTCTTGCTACTCTACTCAACCGTTTTGTCGTCTCTAATCTATGGTCATAAATAATGCGCTTAGTATCTCGACAACGTTTGTAGAAGCAATGTGTGGTCCAGCAGCAACTGTCGTTGCCCACAATGACAACAACAGCAACAATGACAGGCGACAAAGACATACTCGCACTTAAATTGTTGACGCTGCTGTTGACTCTGGTTATAGGCCGAGAGGCGGCTGTAGAAAGATGGCGTGAACAAGATTCATGGATGAATTTTTCAGGAGAGATATGTCTTATTGGGATTATCTTAAACCGATCTGCCTCTTTCCGAGATATTCAAGGTCTCAAAGAAACAATTTTTCGTATATGGTAGGAAAAATAATGAAATATAAAACGAAATCTCAAGTCTAAAATGTGCTCAATTCACAAATTATTTTGACGGCGCTAATGTCTAACAAAATGGGAACAACTAATGGCAAACGTAAAGGGGTCAGCTAATGTCTGTGAAATCACGATAATGCCAGTATGAAAATGTTTACTTTTTGTATCTTGGCTTTAACAGCTGTTCAATGATGATTTTTTCACATAAGCACTAAAAATTGAACATCTCTGACAACTCATTCAGAACAATGGTTTTTGAGGATAAAAGTTTGTTTTGGTAGAAAACGAGATATGATATATTTTTGTTTAACGTTTGATTTGCTTGCTGTTTTTAGCTCATAAGCGAGATTAATGAAAAACGGGTAGTTTTTAATGTCAGTGTGAAAGCCTTATATAGTAAGCAAAAATGCCATTTTTTAAATTGAATATTACAAACACGTGAAACCTCCCTCTTTAATAAATTACCTAATCTACTATTTTTGTTCAGTTTGAATTTCTTACCGATCACTTAAGGTAATATCGAAAAACTTTTTTTTGGGACTTATGACCCTGTGTACTATCTTCACCAATTTTCTACAGTCGCCACTCGGTCAATTGCTTGTACAAATCAACCATCTACCAAACAAGTATTGTGACAACTTTGCGGCCAAGTGAGACCATTTAATTGTGGATTTTGTTTTACTTCCCCAATATGCGATTACGGCTGCTAAACATCTTTGCGCCCAAATATGGTGACCCAGCAAGGGGAGGGAAAACAAAAATGAACTGTTATTTGTATACGCTACAGCTTTTCAGCTTAAAGTAAATTGTTTGAGGCTCAACATATAGAGTTATACTGATTTGGCAATTTTACTTGACTGACGGACAGAGTATAGTAGCATGAATAAAATAAAGTTTTGCAATTGACTTATGGATTTATGCAGTACAGTAGCGAGCAAAAATTGGTTAGATATTGAGGCTATTCACAAATTAGGCAAATATCACGACAATTTTTTATTTACTTAAAACATGTTGCTAATTTCATAACTAACTAAAAATATGGTTTTGAACTTAAGCGCATGATATTAAGCTATTTTATCTTAGTTTCTTATCTCCGAGAATATTCTTTTGTTAACTAAGTAGTACAGTATCTGTAGTAAAAAAAAACTTCTTTCTATGGAATTTTTTCGGTGTGCATTCATTTTGTATTATGGAGGTACCATGTCCGTTTGTCTGTCTGTCCTTGGAAATCTTCTGGAAAATCTTCCATTATATGTAGTTTGTAGGATTGAAAACGGGGCGAATTGGATTTATTTAAGGTTATAATTATATTCAAATACAAGAAATGATTCGAACAAGCTCTGTACAATAATGGGGCATATTTCGACAAGAGACTAAGCAAAAAAACTGACAAATGCTATACTGGGAAACAGGTATTCAATTTTCATGCAAATACTGGGAAAGTTCCAGACAAGGAATAGACAAAAAAGTAGGCAGATCTACATATACTCGCACAAGCTAAGAGGGGCAACAGCCTATGACTTAGCGCCAAAGCCGAAGAAAGTGTTTGAATTGAAGAGAAATATTTTTGATTCCATTTATTATTCAAAGTGACAAAGTGCCCAATATAAAATAAGAAAGTGCAATTTCAAATAATTTGCAGGTTCAAAATTAACTTTGAAATTTTTTACGAATGATTATAAATCGGCGCCGGTTCAACTCCGGCTTGGGGTCGATGTGTACCCCAGGATCATGCTGGCAGGCATCTTCCCGAGTTGATCAGCCGCTAGCGCAAAACACCATTTTTGGATGGGTTCTGCCAGGATTTTGTTCCTGGTGATCGCCATTATATATGTAAGTAATGCTGCCGGTAGGCGTCTACCCGACCGAAAGGGGTCTGCCACTGGCGGATACTGCTGTGGGGCTACCATTATTGAATTTTTATGTAGATAAACTGTATTCCTGCATGTTTACGCCAATAATGAACACCCTATGCCAGCCATCGGCATTCTGCTACTCATGAGTAGCAGAGCTACACGTATACAACAAAAGAGAATAATAAATATCAGATCAGTTTGTATGCAACTGTTGAACAAGCAAGACCACGTTTCTTTGTGCTGTATTTTCTTGTCACATGCGTACACTGTATGAATATTGTATTCTGTTAGCTTATAAACTTTGATCTATTTTTTCTTTACTTTGCAAAATAAACTTATTACTTTTACTTTAATTAATTTTTTGTTAGACAATAAGTAATTTTAAGATAGTACATAAGACTTTTTTCAGTAAATAAATATTTTTAAAATAGTATTACGGAGTTTTGATTACACTTTTTTAGACATTAAGTTAAATATATTTCACTTTACTTTTTGGTTCCACATATTGGTGTGAATCGTCTTTTTCTACACTAAAAAACTTATTACCAAAGCAAAGGAACCGCTTAGTCGAAAACCTAATTCGAATAAAATGTTGCAGTTTAGATATTGATATTGAAGATGTTTTGGACAAAACATAAAAATTTGCAACATTTCAAATTATTTTAACCACCAAAGTCAGAAAATCTTTTAATAATCAAAAATATTGATCATACAAAAGTGTCTAATAATTTCAAAAAGTGTATAAGCTTTTCAAAATCTAAAATCTACTAAATAAAATTCTTCAGTGTAAACTCACTCATGCTCACTAATACTCACACATTTCTGCTAGTATTGCTTTGCCGACCCCCGCCCTATGCCATAGTGCCGGCATAGTAGTGTTCGTTAAGTTTTTTCGCTCTTTGGGCAGCGCATCACGCTCCCTCTCTTTATTTTATTACAAATGTAATATCACTTCACTTCCGCATTGTCTATTAAGCCATAAAGTTGTATATCAAAGTTGAACCGGCGTGTTTTTATTTTCCGCAGTATTTCACAATAAATTAAAATCTTAGTTTAATTTGAAATCAAAGTGATTTTCCCCCTTTAAACTTTTCAAATTCAAAATGATTTTAAAGTTGTTTGTGTTAAAAATAAGCAGAAAAAAGGTATTTTCACTATTTTAAGCTTCAAAAATTGCGGCTTTAAATCGAAAATAAAATTTTCAATGACACTTTTGCTCACGACTGTATGTTGTTTGTTTACTGTTATTGTCATTGGTATGCAATTTTTACGCAAGCATCTAATCAACAAAAAACAATTTATTATTTGCGTTTGCTTGTTTGCGTTACTTTCCAGGAACTTCTTTTGTTTTATTTCTGTTTAGCAATAACAACAACAACAACAAACATAAAACAAAAAACGCCGCATTGTCATTTAACAAATTAAAATTCTGCCTTTCAAATTGTGCAATGTCGCTGTATATCGCGTAGTTTTTGTGTCCAACTCTGAATGTCTTCCTTGAACTGCTATTTCTTTTTTTTTCGTGCTTTTTCTTTTTAAAAGTATTGGCTGTTTGTTTTTTGTCGACCCGTCTCTAATAAAGTGGCTTTTAATCTACGGCTCTAATGTGGCCCGTTCACTGACTCATTTAATGGCCAAGTTATCATCATCAGCGTCATCAATGTCTTGTGCCACGGAAAGACACCAAAGCGATGTTTGCTGACTTGTTTAGTAGACAAAGATAGCAAATAAAAGAGCCACTTAAATTGTATTAATATAAATTAGAGACGCTCGCTCAGTCAGCTCCTCATGTGGAAAGGTTTCATCATCAGTAATGTTTGCAGAAATAGACAAACAAGTTGATTCAATATGAGCTGAAGATGCGCACAGTATCTTAGTGTGTTTGCAGAAGAAGCAAAAACTGGCTTATTAAGTGAACTTCAGATAAAGTTAATTTGCAAATTTCATTAGCAGATAGGTAGTTCTCGTAACTAAGTTCGTTTAAGACAAGCCATCAAGCCGCAGGTAGCATAAATAAATTTACATTTTCTAACATCAAATAATGCGCAATCATATAAAATCATTGGTGGTATTCATCTAAACGCGTAAGTTTGCACAAATATGCAAATAGGCAGTTTTTTGCAATGTGTTTCCAGAACGACGCTTCGACTATTTTTTGAAATTTGTGGCAGTTGTCATTTTTTGAGAGAGAATCGTATGGCAAAAGAGAGTGACAATACAAAATTTGTAAGTAATAAATTTTTGCTGAGAGTATCGTATGGGAAAAGAGAACGACTATTGCACAATTAGTAGTTCAAAAAACTTTCCATACGATTTGTGACAGTTCGTTTGCACAGGGCTCAAAAGTGCACAGCTTGCACATTTTGCGAGTGTTTTGCGCGTTTAGGTGAATACCATTAATAATATTATCTTTTTGAGTTGTTTTATAATATATATTCTCCTTAAGTCATCAAAATAAGTAGATTATTCTACAGAGAAATCTCTTTGAATTCATAGTAAAAATCAAAAAAAGAATTCATCACAGATTTTACGTGAATTGTATTACATACTCAAAAAAGACGTAAGAGCTAAAAATATTATTTTGCGCCATTTGATCAAAAAAAGAATTTTTACACCAGCGTTTCTGTTTTAATTAACAGGGTAGTGAATAAGTTTCGGTTTGACCCATATGTAGATAAGGACTGTCACAGGAAAAACTTACACTTTTCTTTTTTAAGATTATACTCTACCTAATAATCTTATAGGCGTAAAAATACAGAATATTTGTTCTATATAAAGTGTCGTTTGATCTGATGTGTAATGCTTGAAGATAGCACTTATATCTACTATAGCAAGCAAGAAAAAGTCTGCAAACTGATTTTGACCACATATCTGCAAAATCCAGAGTTAAAATATTCAGCTATTGCAAAAAATAATTGGTGCATCAGATAGAACTGTTTTTACGGTTATTTCTAAATATAAGAAGGCTCCACCTGTTTTCCGAAAAAAAACGATTTAGTCAGAAAACCTGAATATTCTAACCCAAAGGTAGTGGCGAAGGTGAAGCGTCTTTTTAGGCAAAAGCCCAAGACCTCAGTGCGAAATATTGCGACTAGAGCAGATACATCAAAATCTATAAAGCAGAAATCTAAGCTGAAGACCTATAAAGTTCAAAAAGTATCAGACCGTTCTGATGAAAGCAGTTGCTGCGCCCGAAAATTGTATGAAAAGTACCTGACTAAATTTGTTTACTGCGTTATGGACGACGAAACTTACGTTAAAGCAGACTTTAAGCAGCTTCCTGGTCACAAATATTATACATATATAATGGGCAAGTGCTTAGTAGATTCAAGGAGAAAAAAATTTGAAAATTTTCGAAGCAATATATGGTTTGGCAGGCCGTATGCACCAGTGGCTTCAGCAGCTTCTTTTCAGTTACGCAAGGCACAATCAATTCCAAAATTTATACAGACGAAGGCCTCAAAAAACCTGTTCTACTATTTATTCGTGCACAGGAGTGTACAGTGATGCCTTGGCCTGATTTAGCAACCTCTCATTACTTTAAAGCTATGATGGCACGGTATCAGGTTAAAGAGAACAATTATTGTCAATCGACAACCTCCAAATTGATGGCACAATAAAGGAGAATATTATTGCAACTTTTAAAATCAGCTGATTGTAAAATTGATGAGGAAAAACCTGCTTTAGCTAAGAAAAAAATGATCCATCATCATGATAGTGCAACTACTTATAAATGGCTCTAAGCTGACCGAACATCTAACTTATTCCCCAAGTATGCCTAACCCATATTTCAGCTTGGGAAGCATTTTTCATCGAATGAAGATGCAATTGCAGCAGTAGAACGATATTTTGAAGACCTTCCAGAAAACCACTTCAGCGGTAATTCTATTGAAGTTAAGAGAGATGATAATGAAGAATAAAATATGTTACAAAACCAAGGTCACCTAACCTAACCTAAGATCATAGTCATTCATTTGTAAGTTCGAAACTTATTGACTCAGCAAATCAAATTTTATATGCTTGTTACGACATTTCAATATACCAATGTAAGAATTGAGTATCTTAAGGGATTTCGACGCATACTGCCATCATACTAACGATTCTCTAACAACTGGGAAAAATATGACTTCTTTGTTTCACCAAAATCAAATATAAAAGCGTTTCAGATTTAACGTCACAACACGAATTCCCTATTATAGATATATGTCCTATTAAATAAATTGTAAATTAGACACGATTTAGAGTATCAAATCAAAGCATCATGAACTAAAAGACCACGAACTTGACCACTTTGCTACAGTACTTGCTGGAAAATGAAGGTTTATTTGATGCTGACTGTATTTCGGAGTAAATCACTTTTCATTTTAACACAACCATATCTGAAAGAAAGCGCTTCGTAAGCTTATAAACCTTTTCAAAACAGCAACAAAACGTTTCAAATAGCACCATTGTCATGTCATTGCAATCAAGCGATTTGCACTCACTGCAACTGAAGCACTTTAAAAGCACTTTTTTGCTCTGAACAAAAACAACAATCCTACAGTTTTTTGATAATTTTGCGTTACGTTTTTGATTTCAATTTCGGTCGAAAGGTTTCAGAAATTGCTATTTCAATTAACTACGTTGCCACGGAGCCAGAATCATAAATCATTCTTAACTCATGCCAGTGATGTTCCAATGTGGTATGTTTGCCCAACATGGATTGTTGCGTGTCTTCTACATATGCAGATACGTATGGAGCTATAAGTTAGTGCATTTATAGACCGGTATATTAAAGAATAAGTTATAAAATTCAAAGCCCTGAGTCAAATTAAAATAAATCATTCTGAATCTTCTAAAGAAGTGGAAATATCAAAAGGATGCTCGCTTGCCAATAGTGATCGGTATATTGGCATGAGATGTATTACTTAGCTATGGCATTTCGTAAGTAGATTCAAAAGAATTAATTTTGGATTTAAAATTTCATAATTTTTTAATTTGTTCCACTTTAATTTAGCGGACTACCAACTTCGATGCATTCTACCAATGCACCGTTGCACTGTCTGGCATGTAAACAATTTTCAACATACCACTCAACTAAGTACGTATACACTCCAAGTACATGCTGCTAACAGCTTACTAACTTACCAATCTTATTTCAATTTCAGCATCAATTCGTGTTCTCATCTTACGGTTGGCCTTTCCAAATACGGGCGTACAAACCAGTTCATTGCTGCCAGCAGCTTGTGAAGCACCTGTACCTGAATTATCCACAAAACCATCGACACCATTCAATGTGTCTCCCGATGCAAATGAGGTTGAACGTGGCGATGTGGCGCTGTTTCGCGGCGGTGCTGCCTTGCCCGCATCTTCATACAGCACTTTGACACTACACGGACGGGTTTCGACGGTAAAGAGCTCCTTGCGAACTAACTTGTCGCTATCGTAATGAGTTTTACGTTGTGCGAATGTTAAAAGGTCGCTTTCAGCTGTAATTAGAACAGAAGATGATGACAAAAATTAAAGGATTATTGTGGAATAATAAATTTCGAAGATAACTTTAAGTTTAAGCAAAGTGCCAGTAATTCTTTATTTTAAATGCTATATGTCAATTAATTGTTATCACTTTACTTTTGCGTTTGCAGATTTCTGTTGAGTAACTTATTCGAGGGTGACTGAAAATTTAAAACAAAAGCTAAGATATGTTTAATGCTCTTGGTTTGGAGATAAAACATGTCGTATGAGTAACATATGAGGAGTGAGATTGAAAAAGTCTTAACACACGTTTTATCTAATAATTTTTTTTGGGCGTAAAATTTAAAAATTTCTTTGATCTATTATAGTTATCCTTGAAAAACATGTCAGTCATTATTTTTAATGACAAACATGTTAATTTATTGTGAGTTTGATCAGAATGAGTGAAGAAAAAGTGGTACGTCTTAAAATTATTAAATATTTTCAAAAAAATCCAAACTGTTCCTACAAAAAATTGGACAAAGAATTGAAGCTCTGCCGTAAAACTGTTTCCGATCTTATTAAACAGTTTCAGGGGAGTTTGAACCGGGTTCAGGAAGAAAACAAGGACCACATGATATTGGGAAAGCCAATAAAATTGAAAGCATATTGAAAAGATCTACAAACACATCTGTTAGAAAAGCTGCCCGGTTAGCCCAGTGCTCTGAATATTTGGACAACGAAGCGTATGTACTGGCAGATTTTACGCAGCATCCGGGTCAAAGTTTTTATGTTGCTGATGCTCGAGAAAAAGTCGAAGAACAATTTAGAATCCAAAAGCAGACAAAATTTTCTAAAAAATTCCTGGTATGGCAAGCTATATGCAGTTGCGGCAAAAGAAGCAAGTCATTTGTTACAGTGGGCTCTATAAATACCGAAATATACATCAAAGAATGTTTGAAAAAAAAAAGACTTCTTCCTTTCGTAAGAGAGCACAATGTGTCCACATATTTTTGGCCTAATTTGGCATCATGTCACTACGGTAGGATAGCTCTGGAGTGGTACCAAAGTAATAAAATAGTTTTTGTACCAAGAGAGGCCAATTCTCCAAATTGCTCGGAGCTAAGACCAGTGGAGAGATATTGGGCTCTTGTGAAAATTATCTTAAAGAGCACAAAAAAGGTGTCCCAAAACATCGAAGATTTTAAAAGGAGATGGACAAACTGTTCCAAAAAGGTGTCTGAAACAACTATCAAATCTCTAATGGAAAGCTTACCAAAAAAGGTCCACGAGTTCATAAATAGTATTTCGAACTATAAAAAGTATACTTTTCTGTAATTTCTAAAATAATATCAATTAAATAAAAAAAAAGCCAAAACTTTAAGATCAACCGTTTAAAAAAAATTTAATTTTATATATATTAAGATTTTTTCGATCTCACTCCTTATGTATATTTATTTGAGTACAGGTTCTATAGCTAACTCAAAATTCGGAAAATGCGTTCAAAAAATTCTAATTATTGAGAGTCTATATAGCTGATTTTTATTATATTGGATGTATCTCTTATAATATCTCGAAAATCACTTTCCAATAGAAAAGACTTTCGTAACGCTAATTAGAGTAGAGCCCCAGTTATGTATCAGTACTATAGAGCCACACCCATCACAATATCCACAGGCCAATATGCCTTAAATAATAAGAAAAAAACAGTTTTATGAATATATAGTTATATATAGTATTACAGTTAATTATTTCACATTTCCAAAATTCTCAGAAATCAAAAGAAAAGTTCAAAAGCGAATTATTCAAAACTTTTATACCATACGTTCTTGTGTATAAACAATACCATATATGAAAACTTTTTTTTATTGTAAACTTATCCATTAATATCGATGATGAACGAATAATCCACATGTGCGATGTATCAAGTGTTTGACTGAATATCTAAAAATAAAAGTGAATTGTTTGTTTTTGTGTGTGGATTCAGTTGAAAGAATTTGCAATACTTTCAATACGAAGAAAGCAAATTATAAAAGCTAGAAAACTGCAAACTTCTTGACTACTCTCATCGAGCAATTAAATTACGCTTATCAGCAAAATAATTCCACATAATGCATTTGAAATTGCATTAATTGAGTAAACGATGACACTCGCTAAAACAGCAGGATAAATCCCTGAATAGTAAATGCAGCACTCCACCCGCAGACGCCACAGCATGTGCCATAGACAATTTGGCTGCAATCCAATCAAAAGTACATGCATACAGCGACCGGCAGTTAGGAAGACAGATGAAATCATTCCATTCAATTATGCTCATAATTAAGTGAAACTTCATTTTTGTTGGGACAACGTTACATTCAATTGCGCCGCCTGCTGACATCAGTAGAGGAGTCATCATCATCATCATCATGAACATTTACATCTTCAAGTTCAACTTCATCTTCATATCAACATAAGTTTTAGCGACAACATCGAGACTTAACTTGATAAGCATCCGTCCATCCATCCAATTACATTCGAATGAGAGACACAAGTAGGTGCTTGATGTATGCGACGAAGGGAATATCATCTTTATCATCATCATCATCATCTTCATATCATATTCTAACACAGTTACCAACTTACGAGCACGAAAGGGTCGTCAACTCTTGCGTCAAATTAAATGCAAGTACCACCTTTCTTTAACGGTTGACTTCCGTTTTTCATTTTGTATGGTCCTTGTGCTTTCTTGCTTAAATCATAAGCATTTTATGTTTAAGTTAAGCGATTTCAAGTTGAGTCAGAGTCAGCAAAAGTAACTCTAGTTATGTAGCTTTTGCTTTTGCATAAAGTTGATGATGAGATGACATTGTGTTTCTTTTGTCGGTTTTATTTCATTCCTCGACAAGCTCGAGAAAAACTTGGAAGACTTTTAGTTAAACATAAAGTTTTTGTAACTGTGGTAACGTAGATGAAATGATGTCAATAATAGTAGTTTTTCTTCGTGCTTCTTTGTAAATCCTTCAGTCCGACAGAAAAATCGGCCATCCTAAATCATCTCAGAAGCAATCCCTGCTATACGAACTGCATGAATCGGGAGACTATTAGGGAAAACTCTCTCTGTAATAATTTTGCATGATAGAAGAGCTTAGTGTTTTTCATCTGCTACATATATCAAATAACCGAACACCTAATCTCCCGCATGTCTGTCGTTGAGGCAGTGGTCAGTTATGACTGCAAGAACTGACGAGACACTATTTCTAGTGCAGAATATCAGTTCTAGAGAGCGCTTAGCATGCCATTTTGGTCAAATTTACCTTGTTATGCGGCAAATTGACAATTGGAACCATCTTATTTTAGCCATTTCATAACATAATTTCTTTCAACAGCAGCTTCCATGTAGCAAGAAGTATGCTAACACCTTCCCTGACCTCAGGAATTGGTGTAGCATTCCCCTGCCTAGCAGATTCATGAGCTTTGCAATTACCGTCAATGTTCCTATGCACAGGCAACCAGTTAAGGTAAATCTTAAACTGATAAGCAATATCTTTAAGAGACGAGCGGCATTTCTGAGCCACTTTTGATTTAATCAGTACAGATTCTAAAGATTTAAAAACAACCTGACTATCTGAGTAAAAGTTAATATCTCTTTTAAATAAAACATTTGTTCAAAGTCAGCACGCTACCTCTTCTAAAGCTATAGTCTCTGCCTAAAAAAAAAAGCTACAATAGTCTGGTAACTTCTCAGCAATCCTAAAATTCAGTTCAGTTCCATAACTTACTTGGATATTTAGCTTGAAAACATCCGTGTAAAGATTAATATGGCCCCTTTCCCCCCGGGAGGCTTCCCTTCCAGTCATTTCTAGATGGAATGTGAGTTATCTTGTCCCTCGTGAATGTGATTACTGATCTATTCCCGGCAATACTTTAAAACGCTGAGTGCAAAAAAGCTCCACTTTTTAAAATTTCTAGCTAAAATACGCCCATACGATGATACTTGCTACATAAGATTCCTTGAACTAAGTGTTTCTACATTATGTATGAAAAGTTCCCTTTAATGTCCATAATGCAGTCCATTCTTTGCCCAGATGGTGACTTAGTTGATAAAATATAATATGAGAGATTTTGATTTCTTTTATGAAAGGTACAACAGCCACTTGTGCCCATTTTTAGCTCTTACTTTGATTAAACTCTTTTGGAAAACCTCCTTGATATTACCAGTTGTGTTTTTCAAGCTACATCACATAATTGAAAAACTTAATTGCTGTGATAAATTTAAGGTTTGATTTTTATGGGTGTAACATGCGCTCTCGTCCAAACGCGCTCATTTTTTCTACAGCGGATGCGCATTCCGAGATCATATACCAAGTTTTACTGCAGTTCGCTACATATATATATCTACATATATAGCCTAACTTCTACGTTTAAGTATGCTGGACTGGGCGTTTTTTCTGGTTCAGTCGGGATAAAGAGTCTTATAGGAAACTGACTTAGAATACTTTCTCTCAAAACATAGGACAGAGAATTCACTTAGAATACTTTGATACTTTCTCTCTAAACATATGCTCAGAGATTTTCATTTAATACATTAGAAATGTTGAATGGTTTCATTGGAAGGTGGATATTTAATCAAAATATTGCTCAAATGAATCGATAAGAGTTAGACGTTGTGAATAGTGACTTATCTCAATGTCAATGTCCATTTTGAAGAAATACTCAAAAGTCAAAGTTCTATATCATCGAAAATTTCGATTCGAAATACTTTCTCTAAGGTGTCAATGGAGTAAAAGTGACTTTTTGGATCAAAACGAGTTAATTACATAAATGAGAGAATGAATATGCCAAATTGTTGTAGTAAAAGAGATACAAAAATATGACTGGCAGGTGCTGCGTTTTGCTGAGTGCAAATCATTTCATTTTCAGAGTACATTGGGAATTTACTATATAGAACTTAAACTTTAAATTCATTTTTTTTTCTTCCAAAAACTCTTGTGTCCATGCATTTTTCATGTATCTACATGTAAATTGGTTTTATTTTTTTAACAAAATAATTTTTAATATTAAAGACAACCAAAAGACATTTTATTTAATGCAGCTACAATTGTGCAACTGCAACATGTAACCACTGCAACCACCAACAAATGCAGCAACATCATCAGCAAAGACAAAAAGTTGACTTGTCTATATTTGGTTCATGCAAGTGAGCATGAATGTATCGAAGTATCACATGCATACATATGTACATACATATAAACATACATATATACATACATACATATATGTATGTACTCTGCTATACCCAATATGTCACTCGTTTTGCTATGAAACCAACGTCAGCTATGGCATAGACCACAAACTAAATGGCAAAGAATATCAAGTCAAGCGTGATCTATGAAATTGGCAAAAATATGCTGCAAAAAAACCAGTTGCTGTTGTTGTACTATATAGTTGAATAAATCTGCTAAAACACACATACACGCAGGAAAATTTAAGCCAAAAAATATTAACACAATGTTTGCTAAAATTGCTTGAAATAAATTTGTCTGAGAATAAGAAATAATCTCAAAAAAATAATAAAAAAGTTTAGCTACAGCAACTATTAGCCTCCTTAGCTATTTATTTCGAAGCTTAAAATCAAGTAAAAAACCTTGTTATGTTCGTAAATTTTGAAAATTTCAAACGGACTTTTCGTTTCATCTGAAAAAAATCGAAAATGGCTCATAGGAAACACTAAATAATTACCGATTTCAATGTTCTCAGTGTTAAAATTATTGTTTCATATTGTATAGTGAATTTTTTGGCAGACACTCAGAGATATCCAGAAAGCGTATTTTTGATTCACCCTAACATGCTTTGTCTATGTTCGATGTGACATAAATGTACTCGTACGTAAGTTACATATAAACGCAACTGCTCGTATGTCGAAAAAATGCAGACCATCCGAGTACTTACGCGTTTGTTTCAGTTTAAAACCATCCATTACGTCCACAGCATTATTGCATTTTATTTTCTCTTTTTTATTTGTGGTGTTACTTTTTGCTTCCATTTCTGATCTGCGAATTTTGTGTTACAACAATTTTTAGTAAATTCTAAGCCAATACTTCCTGACTTTAATTTTAGTTGTTTTACTTTGCTGTACATTTGAGATTGTCATCATCGAGCAAAGATATCTTATGGTATTGTGGTAGATTGCCTGCCATATTTGGATTGATGTGATTTTATGCGATTTATCTGTGTGCAATTTACTTGATTTCAATTGAGGAATAAACCAAATAAAGACATAACTGTAATGCTATCAGCAGATTTTCATGCAGAGCTATTGGTTTCTCAAATCAAATCTAAAATTGTAGTGGCACTGAAATAACATCAATGATTTGTGACCGGGTTTTTTTCTTTTGTCTACGAAGTAAAACGTCAACGTTGCTAAAATTTGTACCAATTACGTGAGTTGCAAATTTTTGAATTGAAATCGTTTCACGGACATGCCTACCGCACATATCATATGTTGAGAGAGATTTCTGATGTAGTGTAACCAAATTTCTTACAAATACCAAGAATATCTTGGACAAGCTTTTGAAAAATGGGAGCGAATTTAGATAAGAAGGCGTGGCACCTCCCATACAATTAAAAACTTCAAAGCGCTATACTGAGAAAGTTATGTAAGGTAAGGGAACTACATTTCACACAAACTGTAGAAATGATTCGGAAAAGCTTTAGACAAGAACAAGGCGTGGCATCCTCCTTAGAAATAAAAACTTTAAAACACTTTAGTGAGAGAATTATTTAAAGTACCCTAGTAACAAAAAGTTGCTTTATAGCTGCTTTTACAGGCCTTTTGAAGGCAAGTAGAACGACAACAAATGGTATTTATAAGTTCTTTATAGGGGCTTATAAGAGCCATTTGGCTTATGAAGTACAAAAACATTTTCCTCTCGTTGTTATCTTTCAAGAGACTCGGTAAAGTATCTTTCTGAGCTGTTTAAAAGACACCTTGAAAACACCTAAAAAAGATTTCCGGACTTCCGGTTTTTGAGATTTTGTTTACTATGTATGTTATTTATAATGAAAATTGTGGAGAACTTCACTATATTTAATTTTATTTTAATTTTTACTTACTTAACAAATTTACAAAGTCGGTCTCGAACCCATGTCCCAGCGATTCATAGTTCTACGCGCTAGCTAATAGGTTACTGTCATATATTATGTATTATGTCAGCCTCACATTTGTATTGGTAGCAACAAAAAATTGACAATAATGTGCCCTATCTCGTGTGTCTCTGAAAACATGAGACGTCATGTTTTTCAGCTGACTTATGTGGCTACTTAAAAGATATGATATCTATATCATGATTTTATAGCTTGTTCTAGCAAGATTTTATAAAACCAAATTTCGCTACAAAGCCGAAGTATCGTATTAATTTTGATACAAAGTTTTTTTAAAAACATCACTGTCTTGTAAGCTGGATTTTTGTCTTCAGAACTTCTCCTGATGCTACTAGGGCAATGAAACCTAATTTCAAACATATATAAGGTTCAGTTTAGCATCAGTAAAAAAATTGGCGAATGATTAGAGAAAGAGGGTGGTACCTCCCATGCAAGCGTAAGCTTCAAAACGGTGCCTATACAGCTATTTGAGTAAATGTTGCCAAATTCGGTGTGGGGTATCACATTTTTAGCGAGAACAGAGAGAACATTCTTACAAGTTTTATTTTTGGTCCGCACCAGAATGAAGAGTAAGAATTTAGTTTTGTTGTACAGTGTTATGCTTGAAAGTTTTCTTTAGACCAAAACTATGTAGAATATATTAAAAAATCAAAAAATGCAATCAGAATGTGCAGTCTTTAGTTTACATTTCTAGCACAACATAAACTTTCTATTTTAATAAAACGCTTGCAGTAGCAGATTACGAGCAATTTACATAAACTTTCAAATTATGCTTAAATTTTGAGCTAATCGAATTTCCGGCAATTTCGATTTTTTTTTTTTTTTTTCGAAAATAGAGCATTACAAATAGGCAGGAAGTCACGTTTTGCTTATTAATTGAAAATATTAATTTTTAACGATGTTGCTGCCAATTTGGCAAAAGTTTTCGCTTCAAAAATACCATAGGTACGAATACGTAAAAACAACAACAAACTTGCACATAGTGGAGCCGAGCGCGTATTTAGTTAATTTTATGTTAATTGCTATGAAGAGAGAAAATTTAATTTTCCCTTTGTTTTTCAAATGAAATTTTTTTTTTTTTTGATATGATATTGCAAAATTGAGTCATGCTACGGCGCATGCGCAACGGAGCAGCGTTTGTGCAACATAATAAAAAGAACGGAATAAACAGAAATGAACATTAAAATGAATGAAATGATCGCTAAAAAGACGACAGCATTGAATTTTTTGTTGCCAGAACTGATACTGTTGTCGTTGTTGTTGCTGCTGTTGACAATGAAATTTAAATTCAAATTGCGCATATTTTCCTTTGGTTAAGTTATCAACAATAAAGAATGATGGGCAGTGTGCGCAGGGGCGGGAAAACATTCAACACCAGCCAGACGTGACGGCGCTAAATGAAATCAAAGTCCACAGTAACACAAATCAGGAACTTGAAATTTAATTGAACCAGCACTTTTTTAATGGATTATTTTATTGAAAATATTTGACCAAGAGCAGCAGAAATGGAATATCTGATTACGGAACTTTTGACTGAAATCGTTTGCAGCTATGGCAACAAATCTATGCTGGAGTGAGTTCAATTTTTCATTCTAACAGAAAAAGCAGCACAAGAAATACTTTTAGTCATACGGATGATAGTAACTCAGCTGGTTAAGTTGCGAGTCCCAGCACACAGGCAGAACACCCAGAATAGCCAGTTTCAAATCCGATCTGTGACACATCATAACAATAGTAAGTTATTTGGAAGTGAAAATATAGGGTGATTTTTAAAAAAGCTTTGTATAAAAATTAATAAGATACTTTGGCTTTGTAGCGAAATTTAGTGTTATAAAATCTTGCTAGAACAAGCTATAAAATCATGATATAGAGACCGCATGTCTCTTTTGTCTTAATACTGTAGCCATACAAGTCACTTGAAAAACATGACGTCTCATGTTTTCAGAGACACACGAGATAGGGCACATTATTGTCCATTTTTGTCCAATACCAAAACAAATGTGAGACAGATATATACATAATACATAATGCATGACAGGTAGCCTAGTAAGTAGCACGGAGGACAATGGATCGCTGGGACATGGGTACTATACCGACTTTGCAAAATTGTTAAGTAAAAATTAAAATAAAATTAAATATAATAAAGTTGCGGTCCGGAAATCTTTTTTAGGTGTTTTCAAGGTGTCTTTTAAACAGCTCAGAAAGATACTTTACCGAGTCTCTTGAAAGATAACAAAGAGAGGAAAATGTTTTTGTACTTCATACGCACAATGACTCTTATAAGCCTCTATAAAGAGTTTATAAATATAATATGTTGTATAAAGATACTCTTCCTTAAAAAACCTGTTAAGAAAACTATAAAACCTAGGGATGTCTACATTCATAATTTTTGAACAGAAATACTTTGAATTAATCTTAATAGCTACATTAGCTGTCGAATGATACCAAATTCGTGCTATTCAGAGACAAAAACATTACTGACTTGTAAAATAAAAATAGGAACGGCTTTTTTGGTATATATTTTAATTTAATGTAAATAAAACAAATACATTAATTTACCCGAGCTTTCGTTGGTTATTTTCCTGACTTGTTTCGACACACTCTGGCGTCAAATTTCTCTAAGCGCTTTAGCATCGAAATGCAATACTATCTATAACACACACGCTGACATTATGTTAACTTACAAATTTCAAGCGCCTGATACATCAATAATATTAACAAAATGGACTATGTCTTCAGTTTTTCGCTTATCAAAAATAATTTACAATTTAGGTACTAAAATTAAAAAAGAAGTACACAGAATATAATATGGAAATTAGTGAAAGAGAGAGTTCCAAAATTTATTTTAAAACTTATGACCCTACGAATAAGTAAAAATTTCAAGTAAACGAATTGGAAAGTTTCCAAAAATAAATCATCAAGACAACACAAAAGCGGCGGCAGATAATTTTTCGAAATGAACGTCCACACATTTTTGCGTCATCGTAAATTTGCCAATGCTACTGCTGCACTTCCTTGAACTTTCATTTGTATATTCTGCAAAATTTACTGCAAATAAAAAAAGTGATCATGATACAGAAAGAAACTCATCAAAATTGTAGATCGTCTTCGTTCAGAAGTGGAACCAAATCATTGCACACGACATCCATCACATTTTTCCCCATTTTTTTTTTTGCATACGACAAAGACAGAGTGCATTGGTCAAAATTATTTATATATTTGGCGTGCTGTTTAAAAAGCTATGGATGGAAATACTCGTAGTATTAAGTAAAAAAAGTATCAACTAAATGGTATCGAATGTGAAGTAAAACCTACGAGTTATCTTAGTGAGAAAATCCCAGAAGAGACAGGACCGAAGTACAGATTAAACATATTTTTTAAAATTTATTTGATACAAAATTATACAAACATTTTTCTTCGATATCTGGTATTTCAATGATATCGATACCAAAAAAAAATTGGTAT
The DNA here is from genome assembly GCA_963680825.1 of Meiosimyza decipiens. Taxonomy (NCBI): domain Eukaryota; kingdom Metazoa; phylum Arthropoda; class Insecta; order Diptera; family Lauxaniidae; genus Meiosimyza; species Meiosimyza decipiens. The sequence continues at coordinate 81,873,748 of OY804259.1, read as the reverse complement.
AAAACAACAAACGATACATTGTGATCAGAATTGTGTGCAACACTCAATGGAGGAGTTGCATTGCTGTCGTCTGTCCCATGAATCTGACCGTTTGTTTGTCTGTCTCTTTGTCTGTCATAACGAACTTGAAATTGAAAATTGAAGTCGTTTTGAGTATGCACTTGGTTATGGTTCTGGTTCTGATTCTGCTTGTGGTGCTAGCTGATGTTGGCACCATTCGTAATGACTCCATACAATATCTCATTGCAATAGAAGACACAGAGTTAGTTCGCTTTTATGACGGAAACATTGGTCAGTAAGCCAAGCCAAACAGCCAGAAGGTTGTGCACGATACACGACGTGGACTACAATGACAGCGACTGACTACTACGACACGCTGGCATGACAGCCAAATGGGCTTCTGTTTTATGTTTCCTTCGGTGTTTCTGGAACTTTTCACATCAAGGTTCATTTCATCGTTATGATTTCTCAAAGATTTTTAATTTCAATTAGTGGCACCGATATTTAATGGCGGAGCAGACAGACGACAACAGAAGTCAAGTGAATTTAAATTTTATGATAATTTTTTTTTATTATGAATATAAACTGCTATGACCGACCAGAGATCAATGCGATTTATAAGAAAGCCATATTCAATTAGCCATGAACTCAAATGGTTTAAAGAAGTTAAATGAGTAACGGGGAAAATGGGGTTGAGAGACAACTACTTTTGAGTAGATAATAATTTGGATTGGCAAGTTCTCAACTAGACTTAATTTAAATTTAATATTGGGAAAAAATTTCGTGTCACTTTGTCTAAGTATAAACAAAATTTTGTGAAAAACCCAATGAAGAATAATGCTATTTAAGTTTTTATCTATGCCAGCGCACGGCAAGTAGACGTAGATACGAGGAGTCATAGGAAAATCCCTAGATTGGGCACCATAAAAACCATAGATGACACGACAAAACCAAAAATCATACGCACAGACACAACCCAACTACTAAAAATAGAAAAATCGCAATTTTATTTGCAAAATTGAAATTGAATCAAAATAAGAAAACAAAAAAAAAAAAAAAAAAAAAAGGACAAAAATTACTAAATACAATAAAATTAGGGTGCAGCCAACAATACAAAACAAAAAAACAACAATAACAAAAGATATTTTTTGCAATAATGTAGAGCATGTGGCGCCATCTGTTGTATGCATCGTACATTAACCGCATTGTTAGGGCATCCGCATGACGCAAATGCTGTAAGAGATGCTGTGATGACCACAAACAAATGCAGCCGACCGCTCCAAAAAGTGATAAAGGAATCAGCAGCATCGTCCAGTCTGTATAGGGAACAAGCAAACAAACATTTCACACAGGAACTGAATTGAATTTTTAAACCAAGCGTTTTTTTTTTGGATTTTAATATTTTATTTTTATTATAATCTCATAAGTTTTTTTTTGTATGTTTCAGTATTTTACGATGTTATCTGTATGGAAAATCATTTCAATATTTTTTTTTTTTTTGATCTGATTACGTATTGCGATAAATTAAAATCATCACGTGCTTTATAGAAATGTAGCTACACTGTGAAAAATGCAGAGTTTTTAGATTTTATAATAATTTATATTTTAGTCAATAAAAACATAATTTAGTGGAACAACGATGTTTTCTAAAGAGTGATATAAAAAGGACGGTACTGAGTTATTTTGGCTCACGTTCACACACCTCAAAAGAAACTGTGTTTGTAAAAAAAAGAGACATACTATTTATCAATATATAAATAGTATGTTGCAAATGATTCATATTACATTGCTTGGCCTGCTCTTCATCTGCAGTACACTAACCACTTTAGTGTTCTTATCTTCTCTGCTCCTGCCCCGCACTTGCTAGAAAACGCCACAAAGCATTTGGGTCGTTTTTATTTGATGAACTGGATGACCTTAGACATGTTAGTATGGTTTCATTACGGAATCTGATTGGTTCATCGATAGGGTATAGTCAGACACCCTGTGGTATCACAATGGATCACATTTGGTCTAAGTGAGTCGGTTTTCGTAACTGACTGCCACTCCTACTTAACCAAACCTAGTCACTTTTGTCTCATTTATGCTCGGAATATGAGCTGTCTCACCAGCGCTATTGACTCGAATTTATTAATGTTATTCATTTCAAACAGGGTCGTGCGCAGGATTTACTCGTAGAAGCCGGAAGCTATACAGAGAAAACTATCAACAAATAGATGCACATAAGGTATGATATGTTTCATAATTATGAGATTATTTATGAGGGCCTCAGAAGCCAAGGGGCATAAGTGCAAAAAAGCTATTTTCGAGATATTTAAGTTTAAAGTTAACACGCTACATCAACATTGTATGTAAATAAATTTTTTTTTTCACACCTATTTTGTTCATTAGACTATAAAAAAGTAATCCTTAAGTGGAAAAACCTTTACAATATGTCATATCGAAGTACCAGCATGCGGTAGGAAGGTATTTTTCACTTATGCCTCTTGGCTTCCAAACACTTTTGCACTTATGCCACAATTTTAGATCACTTATGCCCCTTGGCTTCAAAATTTTTTTTTTGTAAAAAAATGTAATTTAAATACTATAATTTAATTAATAACTCATAATAAACATAATTTCTTATATATTAATTTTTTATTAATAAAATAAGAAAATATACACAAATTTATTGATTAACCGTAATTTTTATTACGGAGTAGTAGATTATTTGTAAACTACAACGCGGTAATCAGTGCGTTTCATGGAAAATTGATATTTGTGCAAATTGATTTATTTGAGCCTTGAATACTGCAGCGACATCATACATACAAATAAAGGGACAAAATTATTGAAGAGGTTTGTAATTATTAATACAAAAATTAAATTTTCTATGAAATAAATTTTTATTTATTATTTCTAGATATTAAAATGTGATGAATTAAATATGTTTATGCTTTGATATGCTCAACTTATTAAAGCCTTTATTAAAAAAAATAAATCATAAGAAAAAAAACTTAGTGCTTACACTAAGTTCAAAAAAATATATTGCACAAATATCAATTTTACTGAGGTACATATATCAAATAATTAAAGCAAATTAATTTTTTTTTATTTATGTTATTTACTTTAATAATTATTTAAATATATACAATTTACAATTATTGAAATAATGTGAAGCGTCTTTAGAACTTTGTTTGGAAGCCAAGGGGCATAAGTGTCACTTATACTCCTTGGCTTCCAACGTAACCGCAACTTACATTTTTTAACGTAATTTGAAAGCACGAGATGGCGCGGGGAGAGCTTAAAAGTTAATTTTCAGTAAATATACATGTTTTCTACGGTTTTATGAGTACTTTGCACGGGCCAGCTCAAAATTTTCAAAATGTGCCCTTATGCCCCTTGGCTTCTGAGGCCCTCAATTCAGCTCTACTTCAGCAGTCATCAAAGAGTTTCTTTGGCAGTCATTGAAGAACATATGGTTGCCCACTACATGGAAACGAAATTTTGCGTCCATTTTGGTGCCCACCACCGCTAGGGAACAAAAGCATTCAATAGGCACTCCTTTACACTCTTCCTCATGCTTTACGTCTGAACTTGAATTCTACATCGAACTTTCAGTACTCAGAAATATTCTTAATATTACTATATGTATAGAGTACTTCAATGGATCTGTTACAACTTCAAAACGTTGTAAAGAATTTGTTTTTCAATAATTTCCTTCAAATTTAAGCGGGAAAGTTTTTTTGTAATACATCAAGTCCCTGTAATTACTATTCGATATATCCGCCATTTACTTGATAATTTCTTAGAGACAAAAAAATAAATTATCTCCCACTGCTCCTGATCGGTGCCGCCTATAGAGAACGAGCAGGTCCTCAAAGAGCGTAAAAATGAGAACGAGATGGCGCTTAAAGAGGCTAAGAAAACGTTCACATATAGATACAGAATTGATAAACAAATCATCAACTCACATGCTTATCGTGAGCGCGTTTGCTTGTGGTAGGTCGCACCGCTGATCGTGATCAGTCTGAAAAAAATGTTTCAGTTGTAACTTGCTTGTTCCAAACTGTCCCGGACATAGTTAAGGGTATGTGCGCTTTTTTGTGATTTATTTAACCTAATGCTGGAGCAGTTGCTGCATAGAGCAAGGAAGCACTTTCACTTACAAACCCAAAAATCAGAACCACAGAATGGCACATGAACTGTCAGTTTTTACAAAAGTTTTTGTTTAAGACTTAAAAACAAAATAAACTTGTTTTGGGCAGGAATCATTTATGCAATATCAAACGATCTGAAAAGCGCTTCACTATTATTGCTAAAAAGCAGCATGAATCAGCATCTCATATAGCAAAGCGCTTTGAGCAGATCATAATACAGCAGCACAGGCCACAGATGGACGCATACATAGTGCCAAAAATGAGGCATCACAAATTCTTTGAAGCGATCTGAAACTTGATCTGACGGATTTCGTTCAGAGTTACAAGTGCACATGTTCTTAAGGACACGTTTTTTTTTTCAAAGGACTTAATTTTTCCATTATATTTTTGAAATCTTAAATTTCAATCTGTTTATCACTATCCACTTTTTGACTGTTGGTCTTTTTTTTCAAGTGTAGGTAAAGTACAGTTGTTGTTATTGTTACTATTGCAACTACTGATTGATATTGTTAACATAGTTTTTGTTATTGTAGTTGTTGCTGCTGTTTGAAACGACATTCGCCAGTCGATTAAATCTGATTTATGTCACATGTTGAAATATACGAGTCGTTAATATCATTTCAACATCCTTAGCATAAGTAACGCCCTGAATTTGTATGCCATAGTCTATGGTTCGATTCACCCTTCCGAAACGCACCCACCCTGCGTTATGCTGCGCTGATGAAAAAAAAAAATAGTGAAACGCAAAGAAAATTATATTGTCGGTCGTAATTGCTTTAGCCATAAAAGGTCATTTTAATACCATTAGACGTTTATTGCAATGCGTACGAATTACACATACGAATAGCTAGCTGGCTACTAAATTTTAGTTCGCATAGCATCGGATATACGCAAAAATTTATATTAAATTAAGTGAATTAATCTTGTTAGTTCTGGTTAGTAAGAACTATTTTTATTTTCGACGTTCGTTTAATTCGAACGCATAACTTACGGTGTTGATTTTCGTCTTAATTTAATAAATACGCACAGTATATTCAAATTAATTGACCTTTATTATGTGACTCTGTAATTAGCAAGTGACTAATTGAATATGCGCTGTGTAAGTTTCAATTAAACATCCGCTGCTTAAGTTTTAATTGGAATACTTATGCTTGAAGATGGTACATTTGCACATATTACAATTATGTTAAAATATGTGGCAATTTGTGGCAAAGTTCATGAAAAGTTACCGCATGTTATTAGCTCATAGTTTCGGAGGCACGAGTATTTGAGTTTTATTATAAATTATGGTTCAAAAAATTTGATTTACATAAGAGGCTTTCTGATGACATTCTTAAAAAAAAAATGACTAAGTATATTAGTGTCTATGTAAATTTTGACTGCTAGGGACCAATAGTATTCAATAGGCACAACTTTGCACTTTTCCTCATGCTTTACGTCTGACCTTGACTTCTACGTCAAAGTTTCAGTACTCAGAAATATTCTTAAGATTATGTACAAAGTACTTCAATGGATCTGTTACAACTTCAAAACGTTGTAAGGAATTTGCTGGTCAATCACTTCCTTCAAATTTAAGCGGGAAAGATTTTTTGTAATACATCAAGTCCCTAAAATTACTTAGCCATTTACCTTAATAATTTCTTAGTGACAGAAAAAAAAAAAAAATTTCTCCCGCTGCTCGAACGTGACCCTAAGGAACATTGTCTTATTCCTGGACAGAAACCAACTTGAAATTGTCCAATCTATCTCATTTGGAGAAGTCCATCGGATTCGTAACAAAAGTGAGGAATGTAGTTAAAGAGCAATTATTGATTCAGCTTTGAGCTTTGTCCAAAGCCATTTTGCGGCACTTGGTGGCACTCACATTAACGTCTAAATTGAGAAAAATAAGAAGTAATGGGCTCTCAAAAGAGTACTGTCTTCTCAAAAGAAACACTGTACTCCCAAGAGAAGTACTGTACTCCCAAAATATTTGCTGTACTCCAAAAAAAAATTTTTACACTCCCAAAAGAAGAAATGTACTCCAAATTGAAGTACGGTACTCCCAAAAGAATTACTGTACTCTTAAAAGGATTCCTGTACTCCCAAAATAATAAGTGTACTCCAAAAAAGTTATTACACTCCTAAAACAAGTACTGTACTCCCAAAAGAAGCACTGTACTCCCAAAAGAAGCACTGTACTCCCAAAAGAAGTACTGCTCTCCCAAAAGAAGAGCTGTACTTTCAATAGAAGTAATGCACTCTCAAAAAAAAAGTACTATACTCCCAAAAGAAGCGATTCACTCCCGAAAGACATATTGTACTCCCAAATAAAAAGTACGGTTCTCCCAAAAAAAAGTACTGTTCTCCCAAAAGGAGAGCCGTACTTTCAAAAAAAAGTACTATACTCCCAAAGGAATTACGAAAGGTCACGTTAGGGATATGAATATCGATTTAATTTAAAATAATTTTCAACCGCCGTGATTGTACTTCGTTGTTGTTATTAATATTAATTTTCAATATGCATAAGCGAGCACTTCTATCCATACCAATCTAAAATAAAACCACAAGTAGAACAAATGATAATCAAGCACCGGAAACAGAATCTTTTTAAAAAAAAAAAAAAAATACATTCGATGGTCAAATATTCAAACGTAGCTCTTGAACTTTATGAAAATAAAAAAGTAATATGTGGCAGAGCTCCCACATAGAAAGGTGTGCGCTTGCTAACATTCATTTTTTTATTTTATTTACAAAATCTTTATTTATAATCCCCAAACTGCTGGCATCTGTACGAGTACGTATCTGTCAATGAAAGCCATTGAGTTTGTCATTTTGTCTTTCCTTTGTACGGAAATCTCGAAAACAAATATTTAAATTATAACTGAAATATGTTAAACATCAAGAGCGCAACCAAGGTGAAAATGGATCAATGGAGTCACCGGGAAGAATATTTACACAAAAGTCATAAGAAGCGCTGGGATTGCTTTGAGATTGAGAAACTGCATTGGATAGGAAAAAAAAACAAAACACAGGCAAATGGATGTGACAACAAAATAAAAAATAAAAAAAATTACAAAGGAAGTTCATGTAGTAAAACAAAAAGGGAAGGGAAGCGTAAAAAAAACACAAACTGTCACAGAATTGTTTTTAGCTAAGGGTAAAAATAAAAGAGAGAGATGCTGAAAACTGAAAACGGAAAACAAAAGACGTACCCTCAAATTAAAGCAATAGCCATTTAATGGCTTTATTCACATTCCAGCACCATAATTTTTGTTTGGTGACATAGAGGCTGCTGCATGGGAATGCATACACAGAGATTTTTATCTAATGTTTGAGAAGATATTTGACAAAATTGGTTTTTTGACCCCACAATATTTGAGCATCAAGGAAATTTTATTGTGAAATCTTTGCAAGTCTTCGCATGCCAATACTGTAGTAGACTGTCTCTCATTTCATTTATTTTTTACTCGAAAACTGGTAGTCTTTGGTTAGGATAGCACGGGAGATGACAATTGACAATCATAACTTAGACCGCAGTTCGTTTTCAATCTATGCAAACCATTTCGAAATTTTCATAAACTTAAAAATGGATTTTGGAATCCTTTATAATGCCGATTTGTCAGCGCTGGGCATTCACAAAGATAATGAACAACAGACTCTTCGACGTCATTGTGTTTACAGCTTCAACATACAAAGATACCCTACGTCAGAAAGCCCCAGTCTTGAGGCATGATTGCCTATAAAACAGTGTCCTGTAAAAAACACCGACTAAGATTCTCAGTTGTCTAATAAGATCACTTTTCGCGTTCTATTAGCATCATAATAAGGCCAGATTGTCCTCGACGTACAACATGTTTTCATGTTTGACCATCTCATAATAGCCCAAATTGAATCAATTTTGTCCCTAATAAGGGCTAGTGGTTTCATAATATAAGGTTCAGAAACTATGTTAATTTTAGAGCCTTTCATAAGCAAGTTCATCTGCAGTTTCGTTACCAATGAAGTCGCTATATCCAGGAATCCAACACACGTTTAAGGCCCTAATGGCTGCTTGTATATAACAAAACTGTCACTAAGTTCAAAAAATTTAAGATTTAATCAGTGGCGGAGGACATTGGCCCCCCAAGGATCTAATACTAGTAGTAGTATTATTCAATACATTTATTCAATAAACCCATCTTATAGTGGTGGAATTATAATTCTCGCCCCCTCTCCCTTCCCCCAAAATTTGGTGAAGCTACGCCACTGGATTTAATAATTTGGCATGCCTTCCAGACAGCTAAAATTTCCTCTTGAAATACACTATAGTAAGAGGTATGAAGCAAAAAATTCACTGATGCTTAAGCCACAGGAAAAAATTCCAGCCCCGTACCAGAATCCATTTTCGAACCGTTAGCGTATATTTCTTTGGAATTCGAAATAGGAGTCCAACCCTTTCTTTCAGGTATTTACACATGAAAGTTGATTGAGAACGTAAGAGTGGGTGGAAGTGATATAATCAGTCCCACTTTGAATCTCGCAGCCAGAAAATTTAGCGATAATACTACCATTTCGATTTCCAAAAACCAGATACCCTCAGTCTAATACCACTTTTTGCTGCAGTTCCTTAACTGAAAATGTCAAGAGTCTCTAAACGGAGTAAACTGTGGAGAGCAGCAGACGGAGTGGTATTCACTCTGGTCTTATTCGCTATTTTTGTGGTTTTGAGCACTGAAAAAACTCGCTGAGAAAAAATCGTGGAATAAATTTTTATCAGTGTATGTTTTAAGTTTTTCTTTCAAGTTCATCAATAAATAAACATAAAGCTAATAACATATTTTTAATGAAAAATATTATTTTAATTTTTAACAAAAACATTGGTATACTAAACTCTTCTTTTAAAGAAAGTTGGGAACAAAAGTTCAGGACATATGCGGGTACATCCGACATTACTGGATATTAATGCAATAATTTGCGCTTATTTGCAACTTTAAAGGAAAAAAAAAATTAATAAATTTACTAAAAAAAATCTTTCATTCCGTCAGATATATACTCAGTTAAAAATCGTTATTAAAACTTAGGAAAGATAGTTCAGGAAAATCTCAAATTTTTTAAAACCAATAACACCAATTTACTTAATTGATGTTTTGAAAAATTGGGGAAAAATTATATAAATTATGTTTATTCAGCTTTCATTCAAAAATCAAAGTTTCGAGTCATCTACAAGAGCATTCGTTTGTTCATCCATTTTTTTGTTTGATTACCACGTGAACTTGGTCCAAAAAGTTGGGAAAACGTGAAAATTGTTCTGCATTCGTTCCCGTTGAAATGCGTTATCGCATAGTAGATTTGTTTTTCACTCCAATCCACACTTGCAAGTCCGTAATCTATGGGTTATTTCCCCCGAAAAGTGAGCGATGAACTTAATAAGAATGTTAGTACGATAGAGCATATAGTCGTGCACTGATGTGAAATGATGAACTTGAATGCTGAGTCGTTCTTCTTCACGTGAAATCAGAAAAACAGAGAGAGTATTCCTGAAAACGCGAAAAAGCCACGAAAACTGAAAACTGAGCACATTTTTGAAAACTCTCGTAGAAAACTTCTTGATCAAACCTTAAAATTGCCATTGCTCAAGTCGTTACGCGTTTGAACTGCATTAAGACCTGCGATCTGCATCTTCCAGTTTTTAATTTATTTTAAACATAAAAACGATCCTGCTGAAATATTGAAAATTTTCGACACATATACCTACATATACACGACCACCATGGATATGTATGTAATTGAGTAAAAATCTGTTTTTAAGTAGATTCTACTCCATGTAGTAAGCAAGTGAAATCTGTTTCCCCCCCCTAAAAGACCTTGAGTTTGAATTGTCGTCAATTCTCGAAGAACATTTTTGGAAATTTTTAATTTTATAAATTGTTAAAATCGATTTTTCCATCATGTTAGTTTTGTTTTGCTTCGCAAATGTGGAATTTATTGGTAGACAATGAGGGAGGATGTTATTGTTAGACGCTGTCTGCATTTAACGCTACCAATTCCAATGCCTATAAAAATTTATTTCAATTGCAAACGCAGACACGATGACTTCTATAAATTTTCAATACGACAGGCAGGGAAGAAAAGCAAAATGTCATTGTTTTTCGGCACTAAAAATTTTTACTTAAATTGCGGCGGAGAAAAAAAGCAACAAAAAATAAATGGAAAAAATAAAAGCATTTGCAGTACGTTGCTGGTGTTGCACCGACAATGATGAGTTACCCATAAGTACGTGGTACATGTTGTATGGTACCAGTATTATGGAACGACAAATGCACGTACATGCGCACGATCACTATCTGATCCGATGAGAGAAAGTTGAAAAAAATGTTTTCCATTATAGCGGTTCTACTAAAACTCATAAAATTTTAAAATTCTCGAGTAATTTTAAGCGCACTTTATGAATACAGAAGGTACAGGAATCTGTCGTCGTGTATAGTGAAAAATTGCATGTCATCTCATTGGAAGAATTCATTATTTTTGTGGTTTTTCGTTAAAGATACAAAATGCAGCATATGCATTTTAGACGATCGTTGACTGCTGCATGTCGATCGAATGCGATCAAGGCTATATACATATATATGATCAATATCAGCATTGAAAGCAAATATTAAGTGTTGAACGTGGAACGCTGATGATGATGATGACGATGTTGGTATTAAACCGAACAGTTGTGAAGTCGATTGATGAATGTGTTGCTTGATTTAAAATGATTTTCCCTAGGGACCGACCGCAGTAGTGCAACGCAAAAGCGATAAAAACCAATGACAAAGAGACAGACAGCAAATGATTTTATGTACTTTTTTCGTTCAGCTTTTAATTAGTACAAAAACAAAGCAAAATTTCCCATTAAATTTCCCAAATGGCACAACAGTTACAGACCTTAGGGTGCTATGGCATGAATTCTTGTTTATATGCATAATGTCAATGACTGATCCAACATAAATATTTAGCTTAAGTGGCACGCGTTCGCATCTCGGGGAATTGAAGGCTGACAAAGTGTACATAGTGTTAGGGTGGGTACATGCTGCAATTAATAAATAAAGTCATTAATTGAGATTAACAAAGATAAACACTTGATTTTAAAATCTTGTCTGTGTATGCCACATGGCAATAAAAAATCAAAATACTACAGTGTTTACTTTTATTGTCTCCAAAATGTTTTCCCAGCGCTTATTTAAGGTTTTCTCAAAATCAAATTATTCGTGGAAAACAACAACAACATGCACAGTCAAAACTCGTTGGCAATATTTTAGGCCTAAAAAAATCAGCTTTTTATGCTGAAGTAACAAATTCTGCTATCAATTATTGTTAGGAATGTATTAAAATTGCAATGGTATCTCTTAATTTTGTTTGTGAATTATCAAAAATAGCATTCATTAGTTATAACTTTCTTAAAAAAATATGCAGAAAAATTTTAATGAATTGACAAACGATATTTTGTTTTTTGAAAAGCCTTTTTTGAGTTAAAAAGTTTAAATTTTTCTGTTGATATACAGTGCGGCAAGTATATATAAAAGACATAAAATTTTTATTCAGGGTACATATTTAGGGTGGCCCTCATTCAAAAATATTTTTCATATATCATTTCTATGGCTAATCGATTCACACCGAATCTGCACAACATAGCTGTTATATTATGAGGTAGACCTTGGGACAAATCTTCTATTTAGGGTGGCCTCACACAAAAATATTTTTAAAATAGCATTTTCACAGAAACCACTTTAAAAATTAGGATGAAATTTTCAATTTAAGGGGGAGCGAAGCGCACAGGGTAATTCTAGTAAGCAATATAATATATAAATAAGTAGAACATTTATCTAGAGCTACATGAGTGGTCAAAACCTTTAGATAAAATGATTAAATTTTAGTACAACAGTTACTAACCAAAATCCTTAAGATTTGAATGCTATCCTAGTTAATCCGTACAAATACAATGCTAATGTAATGCTTAATTCCAATTTATCTATATATTCAATTTCACATTTACTACGGTCATTTTTTTGCTCTCATTTACCATAATTTATGAAATGAACGTGACAAAAATATGTTAATTTATTTGCATGCAAACAACCCACCCGACAATTCTGAGAAGTAGTTGAGGGTCATTGTTTTCTATCTTTATTTTTTCTTTTATTTATTTTTTTTGTATTACAATTCTATGGATTTATTCAGTATTTCATTATTAACCACTTTAGTAACATGCGGAGGCGCTATTTCGTGCAGCAAAGGCAAACTGTCCACCACTTGAAATGGTCAAGTTTTATTCAATATTTGGATGTTTTTTTTTGTTTCTATATTTTTTGTTTTTTTAACAGACCCTTGAAGCACAAAAAGTGGTTAAGTGTTTTAGCATAGGAAAAAATTAAAACCGTACAACATACAATATTAAATAGGAGTGAGGCCTGAATATCGCAATATTACTTGAGAACCCATTATAATGAGTCAATATTAAATAAAAAACAAAAACAAAAAATCGGCTTCAAAACCATATTGAAGCTGTGCCAACAAAAAACAAAAATAAAAGACAAAAAAATTAAAGAAAAACAGTAACTTGCCAGGCAGTTATTATGGCCTGGTGTATATGGTACGAACGAGTTGCTGTTTTGTTTCTTCAAACCCTGAGCTGTGTGAGAGAATTCGTAATAAGATTTTGTAATAAGATAGCGCCAAGAAATTGCGTGTGTGACTTGAGGCTATAAAAATTCTAAGTACAAAACGAAGTGAAAAAAAAGAGTAACAATGAAAAAAGTTAATTTGTTACTTAAGATTTAAGATTGTGAAGCATGGCAAAGCAGCTTTTGTTACATCTACCCAACTTCGTTTTTCGATCAACATAGAAAAATAATAAATTTTGTATTTGAGAATTATTAAAAGTTTTGCTATTTGTCTGGGATTGAAATTGAAAACAAGGAGACTTCGTTGTTTTAAAGTAAATATTTCAAAATAAAGCGAAGGTTTATGTTTTATGCGAAGGTGTTATGCCCAGAGATCGTAAATAATTGTTATTTTCAATTATTGAGGTCAAAAAAATTATAATGAATTCAAAAACGATATCTGAGTTTGAGCATACAAGATGTAAAAATATCCTTAAGTTTGAATTTCTATTCGATCAAAACTAATTTTTATTTTAAATTTATTTTTTTAGATCCATAATAATCGTTATTATGATTTTTTATATTTTTAGATCAAATATAGCCGTCATTTAGATTTTTATCAGCGGTGGGCGTTTGGGGCTATAATGATATATGAAACGCTGTTCTCCGATTTATACGTAGTCTTAAGACACTGCGGAAAAAGATTATAAAAAGTTGAAACTTATCGAAAAATTTCGAAGCAATTCCTTCGTTCGAAAACTATCGCAAATTATCGAAAAAATCAAAGATCGTAGATCGATAAAAGTCTAAAGTTATCAAAATAACCGTCGCAAAAGTATGGCTGCTGATAGAAAAAAACTGAATCCAAAATGTCGTTTATTTTGGAACTAAAACAGTATCAGGCATTTTGCCGCACAGAAACCAGGAGCGAAAAGTAGTTTTTAAACCATTCTTGACTCAACCGAACTTTGTGTGACGTTCCTGAGTTTGTTACGAACGTCAGCGCCTGCGACTTTTACAACCAATTTTCGGTGGCATTCACCTTGGTGTCAGGATTGAAAAACACGAATAACATCGCTCAAAAACAGCCATGAAATCAAACGATTCTTACTCAGCTTAAAAGGTTTCACAACATTCGGCGAAAAACAAAGTTAAATGATAAGACCCTTTACAATAAATTGGTTTAGAGTCGACGTGATGTATCAAAATTTTCAAAATTTTATCAACTCCATGGCAAAAAGAATTGATTCCTTTGTCAATTTCTTATCCGACATTTACATTTTGAAAAGAAAAACTTTTATTAAATAATTTCTAAAAGGCTGGTAACCTATTTAGAAATAATTTAATATTCAGTCGTGCTCCCATTTTCGGAAACGCAAAATGTTTCCGGTTTCAAATCGGAAGCTGTTGGGCCGGTGAAATGAAAAGTAAATTGCCGTTTTCGTATAAATAAACAAAAGACTAAAATCAAAATTTTTTTTTTTTGTTCTGTAATGTTTTAAAATAATTTAGGCGTACTCAAAATCAAAATTCTGGCCACACCTCAATTTTTAATGTTAAAAAATTTGTCAAAATAACAATAAGTTGCGATTTGCTTTTGAGCGATATGAGAAATAATAAATACAATTATCGATATGTCTGACAGAGACAACTAGATAACTAAAATTAACGAATTCCGGAGCACCTAAAAATGAAATCGTACGATTTGTACTAAAACGCAAATCGCAAAACTAAGTGCAAATGGGAGCAAGGCTGATTATATTAAAAAGTGACCTTTATACAAGAAAAATTTTAATTCCGAAACGATTTTTTGAACTACATAGCAAAAAAAAAAAATGAATTTCTTTGCCGACACGATTTCACGCTTCAAAATTTTGAAAATAAAAACTTTAATTTTATTCAAAAGAATTGTAAAAAGAAATTTGATTTTTTAAGGAATCCAAAAATTCCACTCATGTGCCAGATTTTCTAAAACTAATGTTTGCACCAACCCATGCGGAAATAAGATAATGAATTTCAAACATCAAATGAGATCATCAACTGATGGTCTATCAACGCCATCTATCAGTAGATCATCAACAGGCAGTTCTCTGAAACAGTCATTGAGGGTCCATACACATCATTAACTGATGGTCCATCAGAAGGAGGAGTTCTTCTATAACGTCACTTTGGATTCATACACACCTCAGTCAAACGACGCTAGGACTGCAAGCACTACTCATAGCATCAACATCGTCCAAAACAAAATCAACCACAGGACCTTGTTTCAAATTTTGTCCGAAGGCCGACCAAATACCATATACATAACCATACTCGTATACTTGAATTGAAAATTCAATTTCGAATTTAAATTCTGTGCTGCAGTTGAATCGGCACAAATAATTGCAATTTTTTGCCAAAAGGATTGAAAAAGTAAATTCCTAATTCTGATCCTTGAAATGGAAATACAAATTTACAATGAACCCAAATTCCAATTCGCCAGAATTAGGTTCGAAAAGTTTTCATTCCCATACAGTTCCGCTATGAGAGCCTTGTGAAGTACGCGCATCGTATTACTTTCTTTATTTAAATAAGCGCATCAAAGGATTTGTCCAGTTTAAGTGTTAAATTGCATTAATTATGCAGCATTATTTCAATTCTGTGTAAGAAAGCGACTAAGAAATTGCAAAGTAAATTAAAAAAAAATAAAAAACTTCACATCAAATGACCTGGGTATCAGGTAAACGTACACTCTTGCAGAGACGAAAAATTACTTACGTTGACCAGTTTAATGTTGGTAATACATTTTACTTTCGCACCTGCAACACAAATTCAATATCAAATGAGCACAGGACAAAGAACGTCACTTTGTTTCTTGCGTCTGTCAGAATAACAAATTGTGTCTAATGTATTTTTTGTTGTTGCTTTTTTTTCTTTTCTTCATAATATTTTTTTGTATTTCGTTATATATTTTGGCTTAAGGCACCAAGAGCTGAAGAGTCCTGGGAACCCCCTTACCTTAAGTAAAGAGAAAACAAAAAAACAAAAACAAAAACAAAATAACCAATGGCAACACCGTCTAGCAAAGTATGTGAATTATGCTGATGGTATTTTTAACACAATGTTGCCTAAGCACGAGAAACAACAACAAAACAACCAAAACACATTACATGTGAAACATGGGAAATACCCTTGGTACACGCACACACACGCACACAGATACACACAGCCATAGAAACACCTCAATTTATGCTTATCCTGTCGTTTACTGCTGCAGGCTGCGCTCGTTGTGCATTTTGCAGTTTTCTTCTTTACTTAGCGCACTCGCTCATGTTGTCGCATCGACTGCGAGGACAAATGTTTGGAAATGATTGAAACAAAAAAAAAAAACAACAACAGTGTCAGAGAAACCGACGAATTACGTTCCCAGTGTTATTCCAGGTTCTTTATACCGCAAACCCAGTGAGAAATGATGACAAAATTTGGAAATAAAACTTTGACACGGCGGATTTTTTTTTATTTTGTAAAAGTTTTCTGGAGCATATGATAAAACTATCGTTGTAAGCCTTTATTGGCAGTCTCGACTGGGATATCATAGATTCTCAGGTATGTCTCCAAAAATTCTAGTGCGTAACTTAACTTTCTCCTAGAAACTTCTTTCTTCCTCTGCACTTTCAAATCTTTTCTTACTGGGGCATTATGCTTGTTTGGATTTCTTTTGTCAAAGTTCACAGCAGCAGCCGCAGCAGGTACAACAGCAACATATACACACATGCACACAAAGGAAGAAAGTGCTGTGCGGAACAAGAAAATTTAATTTAATACATTAAGGGTATAAATCCTGTAAGGAACTGCATAAATATCCTTACACTGCTGCACTCTTGTAATTCTCACAATTTTCTGAATTCCCCTGAATGAAATCTAAGGAATTATAATTTAGTTACACACCGATTTTTATGGTTTCCTGTCGCAGGTCCTGTCGTGTTTACACCAAGAACATCTTTCATTCAACGCAGACAGCAAACGCTACAGAAAATTGACAAAGAAGAAGAATTAGAAGAAGCCCTACTACAAAGGATCAGCAAACGTCTTGAGCTGTTTCTTGAAGGGGTTTTCAATGTCTACCTACAACTTAGCGAGCTCATCCTTGTGCAAATTAAAATTTTCTTTGTTTTTGCCAAGGTATGGTCGATGTAAAACGAGCCGACTTTAAAAGCAGAATGTGAGTGCAAAACAAGAGACTGAATGATTGAATGAGAATAGAAGAAGCTCAATATAAATTGATTGCTTATTTGTTTGTTGAATAAATTCTTTGTAAGAAATTTGAATAAATTGTAATGAAGTCGTAAAGAAAAGCTTAAATTACTCCGCAAGCGAAACTATGCGTTTGCCGAGAGGTACTATGTTTGACAATGCTCCGAATAGGCAACAGTTTTCGAGAAATTGTTTCGAGAAGAATATCATTATTTTTCAAAGTTTAGAAAAAAAAACATTTTAGCACCGATCTAAGTTATTTGCTTAAAAAGTTCAATATACTTTTCCAAAGCGACTCGACTCGAAATCAATGAAAATGCATTTTTATTTTGACTAAACGTGCCATTTTCTTCCATTTCTTTTGCTTCGCTAGTAATACATAGATTTCAGCATATGGTAGCCACACAAAAAATAGCTAGTTTCTTCGTCAATCCGACCGCAAAATGTTCAGCGTTGCATTAAAGTGCGGTTTGGGCATTGTATTTCATCAGCATAGTTCACTTACGTAGTAGCTCCTTCGTGCGCTCTTCCAAGTCTGTTATAATTAACATTAGAAATGGTTTATTAATGCAGCAGCTGCTGCGTTTTATGGCTCATTTTCTTATATGCCGTTTGCCATTCATTGGTTTTTTAGCTTTTTTTTTTATTTCTTAAGTAATTTAAGACTTTGCGTTTAAAAAATGGTAAATAATATGAAGTTTTTTACTTTGCTTTGGCTTAAGGCCACATTAAACCGTCAGCCAAATGGTAAGAAAAATGTTCATTAGTTTTGTGTTGGCGAAAGATATCAGCTTACAAACAACTTAAATTGGTTTTACTCCTCAGAATAAAATATAAATAAAAATTGCCTTTTAAGAGCCGAAACTTTTAAGTCCGGGAACATCTTATAGCTTCTCGTTATCGTACGATAAACATGTGGAATGTTGAACGCGCATATTTATACTATATATTTCACAAACTCATTATATACCTATATGTACATGAAAGCGGTTCAAAAAAAAACTTTTTGTTTTTTCACGATGTGTCAGCGGTTTACAAAAGCTTTGTATATCCAGGCAAACCCCCTGAAAAGTATTTCCATTAACATTGAGAACTGGATTAGCTACCCCTGTTTTAAGTTTTAAAAAATATTGATTTTAAAAAAGGTGCAAGCTTAAGAGGTTTTTAAATTACCCAACAAAGTGGGGTTGGTTTCCGTACTATAATCGATCAAGAAGTTTAAATCCGTGATTAGTTTCTCTGCTTCTTCTTTTTTCTTATAAAAAAAATTGAAAAATGACCGGAAAAACATGAAAAATTCCGATGTTCTACTTTAAAGTTGCAAATAGGTTCGGGCAAAAAACAATACTATCGCAATATCGATAATCTATATTAACAAACCGTATCAAAATATATCGAGAAAGAAATGTCGAATATATCGACAATCGAAATTCGATATTTTTGTTGAAAAAATTAAAAAGCAAAAAAAATGGCGTCCCAACCGCTACTATGCGTAAGTTTCAACTTGATGCCATCATCAATTGATAAGCCATCATTGTCTTGCCGGTACCTGGAGTTCCAACCAGATGTACACCACGCCATGGTCTACGTACATATGTCTTTGAAGAAATCTGTCATAATTACGGGAAGCACAACTGCTGCTTGCAGTATGGGTCTTGGTTTCATTGAGCACAGTAACATTAATCCATTTAACTCCCGGATGCCGTTGCAGTATATCCTTCTCTAGTGTAGCTAACAAATGTGGTTTATAGCCAATGCAACAGAAGCCATTTCCTCTTGCTTTAGTTTTAGGCGAACTTTTGGGAGTACAAAGCGGGGGATGCCGTCTCAAAACATTCTGGTATATACGTGAATGCCAGCAAAAAATTAGCCTTTTAGGAAACTTGTAAAAAAGAATCATATTTCAGAGTCTTTTCTGATTATGTCTAACTTAGGAATGCTTATATACCCAAGCGCACTTGAGATCCTGATTAGGTTAGGATGCATGCTGCTGAAGAGCAAATTACCCAGAGCCATTGGAATATGTTTTTTGGGGGGAGGCACTTTAATCTAGACCTTTGTTTGGTCAATTTCGACGACATTTCTTTGGATTCCAAATGAAGGAGCTATCAAACTCAGAATTTGTTGAAAGTTCCTGAATGGAACTCTACGTAAACTTCCATTTGCTATTAATAAAGCATCTTATCAACTTTAATTTGTCGTGTAAGTGTAAAAATACTGACGCTTGTGCCAAAGTGGCGTCCTGTAAAATCGCGCATCTCAGCATTTTTGCCATCACAGAGATGGTGTAGCTTTTCACAGTTGCATTTATTTGAGTTTAACAAGATAATTGCCTTCTTAGGCTAGGACCACACGGCTGATATTACAATTGGATACAGAGCACTCTTTAAACAAAAATATCGAAATTCGATAGTCGAAAAATAAAATCGAACTACGATATATCAAAATAAAACATATCGCCGATAACTATCGGAAAAAATATCGCGAAAAACGATAATCGACATATTTTGCACAAGCCTAGTTGCAAAATCGCCCCATATTACTTAACCGCCGATCCCGTGGTACGTCGTCTTTAATGTATTTTTATATATGCTTAAAGGAATTGCTATTCTTAATACTTAAACCAATTTGTGAAATTCGGTACATGGACCAAATTGTGTGCAGTAATAACTGCGAAACATGTCAGTGGAGTGGAACAATGGGCAGTGCGTGGGTAGAGCCACAAGTATTAAATATATAAATGTAAGCGAGAATGACCGAGAAATATCGGCGATAAAAACACGAGAACGATAGGATAACGATACAGATGAAAAAAGTTTCGCACGAGAACGAGTACAAGACGTTAAGTTTGGCGCCACGAGTACGATGCGATAATTTTTTAATTACCATATCGTTCTTGTATTGGTGAAGCACTCTAACAACAATACTTCGTATAGCGGTCTCAGATGGTCGATTATGTCAGATCAAACGTGGTGCAAGTTCTCTAGAAGCTTCGCGCACCAAATTCTAAAATTTAGTAACGTTTATGTTTGTCATCATGATAAATTGCAAAGGCCACTGAATAAAAATTGCACAATTGCAAACTGTCGTACAAATCTATATAATCCGAAAAAGTCGAATAATTTTCAAAAAGTTTTAGTGTCAAATAATGTTAGTTAATATGAAAAATGTTCATAAAAACGAAAAATGCTTGATAAAAGTCTAAAATGTAACAAAAGCGTGAGCGCTGCGTTACATTTCTGCCAATTCAATCTCGTAAAGATTTTCTCACATACCCGGCGATAGTGAAGATGTTCACACATCATAAAATTAGGTTTTGCTGTTAGCAACCACTAAATAGTTTATTATAAACAATTTTTTCAAAGAAATTTTTAAATATTCTACCATAGATGTGAGTTTTCGAATTTAAGGTGTGCCCAAAGAATTCCAGAGCTTAAGGCCTTTTGACGAACTCCAATGTACAGACATAGGAAGCTTAAACGTTATCGTTTTTCAAAAAGTAACATTTACGTGTTACATTCATATGCTCAAAGCAATGTACCCTTTAACGATGGATGAATACAGTGACGTTATTTCCACAAATCTTGGGGGGAGGGGACGAGAATTGAAATTCTACCACTATTAGATGGGTTTATTGAATTAATGTATTGTAAAATAACTAGTATCAGATCCTTGGGAGGAGGGGGGGCGGTGGGTTCAATGCCCTCCGCAGCACTACTGAATTGACGCCACTGGATCAATGTAACGCAGTAACGTACCTATTGGTGGCAGGTCGCCCCGAACGCTTAAGGGGCGGCATAATGGCCGTGAAATTTATCTCCCATTTTGTTAGGGTTTTTGAAAGTCAAACGACTTTTTTTTGGCAAGGTAAATAAATGTCCAAATTTTCTTTTGGCTAAAGGCGGCAAATAACTTCGTTGCACCGGGTGCAAAATATGCACGGTACGCCTCTGACATAACGTATACGAAGATGCAAATCTTGAATGTTTAATCTAAGCATTATCTTTTTTTTAATTAAACATGCCGCAGATAGATTTTGCCGGCTAATGCACTTGGTAACTAGACTTAGGCAGTAGATTAGCTAACAATTCCAGAGCTGATGAGAAAGTGTTTTAAATGCACACAAATTACTGCACTAAAGTGTGTATTTTTGAACATTATTTTAATGTTTTCTTTTTTTTTGTTCATTGTTATCTCCGTTACCGGATTGTTTTGTTTTTCTTTTTCTTTTCCAGCAAACCTGTGTCTCTTATTTACATTTCTAAAACTGATAACTCTGTTTGGAAATTTCAAATGTGTTAATGTTACATACAAACAGATGGAAAAATAAAAAGAAACATTTTCGTGTTGTATGTATTTACGTTAAGTATTTTGAAAAAAATATTCATATCTGTCAACGCCTTTATAGATTTTTGTTTATTCTGCTTTGGTAGGATGGTGTCACAAATGTGAGATAATGAAATTGTGTGCATGGCGAGCTATGGAGTTCGCCGCATAATGCAATGTGTAATGAACTCATTATGACAGTCATGACAATAATTATGTCAGTTGAATGTCAATAGTTTACAATAAATTATAACAACAACAACTACAAAGAATATTGTATATAATAGAAAATCTTTTAATTGATGATTGTGCATGAAGTTATTCAGTCAATATTAAATTCTTATCGTACATACATAGAAGTGTACATCGCTTTAAACCAGCGATGGGCGTAGAGGCACTTTTCGCCCTCATGGCCCGAACCATTATTCGACGCATAAGCAAGCAAAAAACAATTCGAAGAACTTCAACGCTATCGACGATCAGCGTTGACTTGAGTTCCAATGAAAACAAAAACAACACACAAAGGTACTAGCGACGGCGTCATGTAGCAATTGTTTTTGTTTGTAGTGCAATTTGGTTTTTTTTGTGCTGTTGCCAAATTTGGTAATGAAAGCAAACAAACATTTTTTAATTTATTTTTTATTGCTTTTTTTTTGTTGTTGCGCCCCTTATTAGATTTCCATACCCACCGCTGCTTTAAACCTTCTAACTTTTATATGTATGTATCCAAAAATTTGTTTCAAATAAATTTTAATTTAAGAAATTATGTGATTTCTCCAGAGTTTGAACCAAATTTTGGTTTCAATTTTTTTTAATTGCCTTCTTGCACATCATAAACAATCGATTGATTTTTTCCCTGAGTGTAGCTAACATAGGTCATCGTCTTAACTATTTTTGTAATGTGCAACGTGATGTACTTGGTACACTAAATTAAGAAATTTCATAAGGTACCAAGATATACATATAGCACAAAGCCTATCCATTCAGAACTCCAACAATAAAATCCAATGACTTATCTGAAAGTAACTTTGTTACAGTGCAGTGTCATTTAAGTAGCTGATTTACAAACAACCAGTAGCAGCAACCCAAAACTAAAGCCACCATAACTTTGTTGTTATTGCCTGTTTTTCACCAACTTATCCATCATAAAAGTTTTGATTGATATGCGCGCTTTCAAATGCTTTCAACCGGCAGTAAGCGGGTAGCAACCAACACCTGCAGAAAAGCACTTCCGCATTCTAAGTGCCGGCAACATGCAACACTGCAAAGAGTTGCTGGTTTTTGCTGCTGATGTTGGTTTTTTATTTTGCATTGCAACAAAGTAGAATGCCGTATGCCATAGGGCTGGCTACCTAAATGACCCAATGTTGAATGTTGTGGCATTTGTCAGATGTTGCAATGCAGTTTGACGTTTCTTTTTTTTTTTTTTTTAGCATGCAACCACTGACTAGCAACGGTTGAAAAGTTTTTGCTTAAATTCACATTTTTTATTTATTTATTGTTGGTACAACCAAACCGACCATGCAGCATATGGCAAAATGTGCATTTTTGCGCTTACAACATAATTTGCAGTTGTGCGAGACCATGTGATTTTCATGAAAGGCGTAACGCCGCGGTAGTGCTAAGTTATGAGAAGGCACTTTCGAGAAGTGTTATAGCTAAAAGCTTTAAGTGAGTCAAGTTTTAAACAACGATGCAATAAAGTTAACACTTGAGTGTTGTTCAACAAGATGAAAACACTATTTGAAAACACTTTAAGTGCCAAACATTGTGTTGAATACATTGTTGCCAATATGCATATGTGCTAAGTTGCAAGTATTAGTAACTAATCTTAGCCCAATTCTAATAAGAACGCGTGTGATTCGAGTAAAATAGGGCAGCACATTTAAATGTGTTAGAAGTTAAGCTTGTGATTAAGCCACGGATTTTTTTTTCTGGAGAATAGACATTTCTTTCAGTGTTTGGACACAAAATTTATAACTATTTTATATGATACACAACAATTAAAAAGAAATATAACGACCTTTTCAAAATGTGAAATCTTGATAGAATCCATGTATCGAGCCTCTAGATTATTACAGCAATACACTGTAATTGCATTACAAGGCCGGTGAACGATGTTCAAATCACGAAACGGGTTCAAGGGGCTTAATAGTACTAATTGTTATTGCTGTATGCTAAGACATATAGAGAGTATGCAACCAAACAAAAAATCGACATATATAAGAAAAGATCGTCGACTACCTTGGCTTGGGTATATTAAGTGAGTACATAAAAGACGACTCACAGTCCGCAGGCTTAAGAAAATGAAGACCGATCGACTCGGACTACACTGACGAGATGAATAAGACCCGAGTAGCATAAATAGAAAATATCGAGATAAAAATACAGCTCGCAAAGCACTGATGTTTTTAAAATAGCTTGGTATCATAATTTAAGAGTTACTCTGGTTCATGATATCTTGCTAGAGCAGTATATAAAGCCATAGTAAAGAGATGTAAAAATATTTTTAAAATGCATTTTTACAGCTCATAATAAACTGATTATAAAGACATTAGGTGGCATGTCTCGTATGTGTTAATATTCTGTACAGTATAAAGACACACATGAGACATGCTACCTAATATCTCTATAAACACTTTCTCACGCACAGTATAAAGACACAAATGAATACGTATGTATCTTATAATAAAATGCTTATGAAGACTTGAGACTGCATGTCTTGCGTGTGCGGTCTCATGTTTTAACATGCATTTTATTATGTAAAGTAAAACGACACACGAGACATGTCACCTTTTGTCGCGTATGTGTCCTTATTTGAGGGCAAGAGCACACATAATTGTTCATTTTTTCAAGACAAATGTAAGAAAGATTCGCCTTTAGCGTATAATATAAAATGCATATTCTAGATAGCACAGTTGGTAGCGTGCAGGACTATGTATGTTGGGACATGGGTTCGAGACAAGCGTACAAATCATAAGTAAATAATAAATTTGATAATAAGATAAAATCAAATATAATAAACGTTTATAATTTCCATGTAAAATCTCTAAGTAAGACACTTATTTACGCAAGTTTTTTTTAAGGCTTTGCAAGGTGCCTTTTAAATAGCTCAAAAATATACTTTACCGAGTCTCTTCAAAGCTCACAAAGAATTGAACATGACTTTATACTTCATACGCCAAATGGCTTTTATAAGCTCTTATAAAAAATTTATAAAGATGTTATCTTCGTCCAGGCCGAAACTCACATACCCTACACTGCATTGAAAGTACTTTTTAAATAAATTTGAAAAAATTTTAAGGAGGTTGAATAAGTCGAAAATAGTGTACAAAGGTTCAAAAATAATGAAAAGTGTTGGAAAAAACTGAAAATGTTGAAAAAATATGAAAACCATTGAAGAAAGTTGAAAGAAATTGAAAAAGTCGAAAAATATGAAAAATGCTTGAAATTGATGAAAAAGTCGAAAGAATAAAGAAAATGTGGAATAAAATTGGTGAAAACCACGAAATATGCCACGTCCACTTCTTCAATACCGCCTACTTTTGGAATAAAAATAATATTCGTAATTAACATACATACGCATACAAATTTTAGCACAATAGCTTGTATAGTTTGCGCTATATGACGTAATTAGTCTTAAAATATAGGGCATAGGGTGACACACCCAAAGGTACAACCGAGTCTGACTTTTATCCAGAAATAGTTTTATATAAACAAACCTATTACACCAAATTTCAGTATGATTGGTCATATATTTCGATATTTATGCTACTTAAGGTATTTTAATTGTATAGGAGGTGCCACACCCACTGATTCAATTTTGTCAAGCTTTATTTAATTTCAAAGCTTATAGTAAACGACACCTCTTCACAAAATTTTATGAAGATTACTCTCATAGCACACTATCTATAGCATTAAACGTATTTCGCTTATATGGGAGGTGCCACACCCACCGGCGTAGTTGTTTCAAAATTTTGCAAGAAGACACCTTTTAGCAAGTGTATCCGCCACATTAAATTTCATAACGATTGTGTTGTTAGTTCTCTTTTTATAACGTTTATAAATATTGTAGGCTGTGCCACGCCCTTAAAATAAAATTTTCAGTACATTGATGTGGCTTGTATTGTTGACTACTTTCAGTGGTATCATCCCTAAAATTTTAATGAAAATCGTATGTGCCGATTTGGAGTCATACGAAATCCAAATTTTTAATTGTTAAGAAATGCCACACCCACTTTTACAATTCCGCCCACTTTATGCGCAATTAAAGATTCACAAGATCTGTATCCGTGTACCAATATCTTCACAGTTTACGAGCAATGGCACCATAAAAGTTAAAATTTAGGGCTGTGCCACGCCCTTTTAAGAGCCTTCGCAAACTTAAAACCTAGCCTAATCTTAATGTTGTTTTCATATTCACCAAATCACCAATTTTCATCAAAATCGCAGGAACTTTTTTTCAAAATGGACTTGAGTATATTTACATAGAGTATGGGCGGAAGGCGTGACTGTGCACATTGAATTAGCTTGCTTAGTTTTCCCGTAAACTTGATTTCAACAGACAGACACACAGACAGATAGACAGACAGACGGACACAGCTATATGGACTCAGGTGGTGACGCTGATCAAGAATATATATAGTTTTCCATACCTGCCACGCCCCCTTCTATGCGTTACAAATGGAATGACAAAGTGAATATACCCTCTGTGTAGGGTATAAAAATGTTGTCTTTCTACTTGTCTTTAAATATCATTTAAAAGAAGCTATAAAACCTATTTTTGTTACTGGGAAAGTCTTTGTTTATTTAAAATCAAAAATCAAAGTGATATAACACATAAGATAATGAGCCAAGGAAACGAAATAGCTATAGCAATGGAGTTAAATGATAACAGTAGTGATATTACATGGCATCGCCTCCTTGATGAGAATGCAGTGCAATATCCTTGCAAAACTATCCAACTTCAGATCTATTTCGAAATAGCTACATGGGTCTGAAAGTCAACCAGAAGTATAATGACGATGAATGCAGCATGGAATATGTGAATGATTTCAATTATTTGGACAACTTGAACACATCAGATGGCAGTACCTATAAAGAGGTCCATGTTAGAATTAGCATATTGAAAATTAGTTTTGCTCAGCTGCGTAATTTCTGTCTATTTTCGTTAGTATCAAAATCAACGAAGCTCAAAACTATTAGCCCAATGAAAATTCTTCTGTGCGGCTGCGTAGCGTGGTTGAGCAACAGATTATCTTTGTTATCATGGGACCATAAACAATGTCGTTTCGCTCATCAGATGCTGATAAGATTCGATTTCTGTCTAAACAAATGTCAAATATTCAGCGGATTGAACAGCACTGGCCATTCTTAATCATTTTTGATACGAACGCTTGGGTACATTTTGGAAAGAGCTGAAGTCACTCGCTAAAGACCGTGGAAGGTACGCACAAGGGCAGATGGCATATAAAGCCAGTAAAAACTCATAGCTCCTAAGCTATTGAATCGATTTCATTATGAAATGTCATTCCGTTGCGTTTTCTTTTTGCAGCAGTCTAGCAAACGTGCGTATATTAAAACAAAATGTTAAAAATTAAAAATACATCGATGATCATATGAAATTTTTTTAAAAGTCTATTGGGAAGAAAGCTAAACATTTCACTATGCATTTAAAGTAAAGTTTTTATTGAGTATTTTAAAATGCAGCGGCAACAAAGTTGCAGACATACTCATACCTACCAGATACTAAAAATGATGTCCACAATATTTTATGTGAGGATTTAATAACAGAGCTGTGACAACAGCACACTGAACCGTTATCTGCTGTCATTTTCACATTATTTATTAGCATTTGCTGTTGCATTTTATAGCATCTACGAGCAGAATTTCCAACTTGAAAAACAACAGCAACACAGCAGCAGCAAATTAAAGCCAAAACCATGCGGCGGACACATAACGACGTGATAAAATATGAACATTCATAATTCTGATGAATATGTAACCGAATTCAATTAATCATGACAAAATAAAACAAAAACTATATGTTTTTTTAATTAAATAAAATAGAAAAAAAATACTTAACAGCATGCGCTTTTATTTATAAAATAAATTAATGGTTCACTTGCTGCAACTGCAACTGCGCTTTTCAATGTTGTGCAACACTGTAGGCGAAAGAGGGTTGCCAACCGTGCACAATTGTAACAACTTGTCACATCATTGACTCTGAATTCATCAATTAAGCGTAATGCGAGAAAATGATATAACGATATCATAAAAAAAAATGCTGGTGCTGCTCAGGATATGAGTTAGAGAAATATTTGTGCAGCTACAAAAAGCATGACATGTGGAAAAGAAAACTGTTAGATACTTCTTATAATTTTCACTTCAAACATTTTTTTATCTTTTTTTTCTCATTTTCTACATATAAATTTGCTCTTTCACAGCAAAACATAAATCAAAACTTAGATTTGTTTTCCATGGGAACTGATTGAAATTTATTGTAACTAAAAAAGTTAAAAATCTCACAAGTAACGCGGGAACTTCATGATGTTGTAAAATGACTTTGATATCGTAAATGAAGAGCCGAAAAAGAATACGGAAATTAAAAGAGTCGAATTTCAATTAAAATTTTTTTTGTTTTTTTTTTTTCTAAAAAATCTATAAAAATAATTGTTTGAAATCTGTTGAGAAGGGAGCATGTTGGAACATTACTTGCTGCAATCTTCACATACTCGCAGCCATATGAAAACAATTCAATCAGTTAGTGTCTGTTTGTTACTTTTACCATTCACACACAGATACTTGTTTGCACTGAAATTCTTTTTTATCTTTCCCCGCAAAGTTCTCAAGTAAAATTCAGAGTGTAGAGTATGCAGCCACTGTTGGGTGCTGCTCGTAATTAAAAAATTAGTTTTGTCCAAGGCAGTCACTTTATTTTGTTTTTGTTTTTTTTTGGGCTAAGCAAACAACAACAACAAAGCTGTAAAGCTGTAAAAAATGCTGGTCAATAAAAATTAAAATCAAACACTTTATTTAGGTACGGTGGTCGTAAGACAAAAGCGGTCATTTTTAATGCTATTAAATGAAAAGCTATAAATTGGAAAATATTTTCTGCGGTGCAGCTCAGTTATTGAAAATCTAATCGTGTGTGGGTCGCATTAAATGCGGGTATTGTCAAGTTTATATTGCATGTCATGTGAAGTCCGCAAACTATAAAACTGACTTTTGAAAGTGTGAAAAAAAAGTAATAAAATGTTGAGTGCGAAAATTACACTTTGAATTAGAAAATATGCTATGAGAAGGTATTAAGTTTTTCAATTTCAAGTAGATATGTAAAACATTTTCAAAAAAGGTAAATAATTTCACTCCTTTGTAGCGGGTGTGCCATCTTAATCTGTTCGATGCAGGCCCGTACCCACCATATGGGCAAGAGGGGCTTTACCCCCTCCCCCACGCGTCTCCTTTGGTTATATATTTTAGAGAGAAAAATAAAAATTTGCACCCCACGCAAAGACGGGTTGGTACGGTACTGGTTCTATGGAAGTATGAAATAACTTTTATAATTCTCAAAAGTTGTGGTTTTTATCAAGCTTATCTCAAACTTGTTTTGGAAAACAATATCGTCAAAATGAGACAAAAGAGAGCTCCATTTCTGTCATTTTCCATTACGTTGGACAGCGTCTTGAGCGACATCGCTGCCATTTCAGCTGGAATGTGGTCTTTGAGCTCTTCTATGGTCTGTGGCTTATTGGCGTAAATTAAACTTTTCTAAAATCTCCACAAAAAGAAATCCGGCGGAGTTAAGTCCGGAAATTTTGGTGGCTTGTTAATATCGCTTCGACACTACATGTCCCGGGATGTTTCGACTGCACCAAAGGCATCCGTATCATTAGTAAGGGGATAATACCACTAATTTCTACAATGGATTCGTAGAGATATCGCTGCGAGCCAGCGATACATTAATGCTCTAGCAGATGAACAAATATTTAAAAGGATAAAAGGCACACATCAAAAGCCATGTTATTACAATGTGGGTTTTGTGCAAAAACTGCATTAAGTTCTTTAAAAACTCCATCTATTCAATATATAATCCCGGCGTAACCGCAGAAATTCTGTTGGAAGCTATGCATTGTTAGGTGAAAAATATTTAGCTTGGATATCTCATATCACTATCTCGAAACCCTGCTTAAAAAATACTTAAATTTGAATAACTCTTACAGTACTTACGCTTTCTGCTTTATTTCAAAAATTTTAAGATAACACTTACCTGTAAAGAAAAGAGAAAGAATATTAATTAATCATAGTTTCAATAATTATGTACTTTCTAAAAATATTTTAACATTTTTTTATATTTTTCATATGTTAAATAAATCATAGTTAGAGTCATACAAATACATTCAAAATATTCCAATATTTTCCCAGATCCACTTATCTGTGGTATAAACTATAGGGTGATCCAATACGAATACCCTTTTCCAACAAGGTTGTTTTGACAGCTGTCATTTGACAAATGGCTTGTCCATACGACGTTTGTTTTCAGTATTCAATACGACTCAATCATGAATAGACTTACTCCTGAACAACGTTTATTAAGTGTAGAAACTAACTACCAACATCATTCATCAGTTCTTCAACATCATTTTGGTCGTTATGAGCGTCCAACTGAGCGCACCAAATTTCGAACCAATTTCACACCATTCGACATTCAACAAGAGTGCGTACAGCCTGTAATTTTGAGAATATTTCTGCAGTAGCAGAATGAGTGTTCGTGAAAACCGTAAACAATCGATTCGTCGCCGATCTCAGGCTTTGGGCATCTCTTATGGATCATTGTGGCGTTTCTTGAAGCCTGATCTTGGTCTGAAGGCCCATAGAATACAGCTCGTATAAGAATTGAAGCCCACTGACAATGACTTACGTTTAAAATTCGGTTTATGGGCCTTACAACAACTTCAATTTGATCGCAAAATTGTGTTTAGCGAAGAAGGTTAAACGGCTACGTTAACAAGCAAAATTGCCGTATTTGGACCGATGAACAACCAGAAACAATCCAAAAGCTTCCAATGCATCCCGATAAATGTACTGTTTGGTGTGGTTTATGGGCAGGAGGCATCATCAGATTGTATTTCTTTAAAAATGCGGATGGAGCCCGTGAAGGTCAATGGAGCTCGCTACAGAGCAATGATCAATGAATTTTTGTTGCCAAAAATTCAGGATATTTGTGTAGCCGACCTCTGGTTGGTGACACATGCCATACAGCTGGAAAAACAATCACTTAATTGAGGGAAACGTTCGACAAAAACATCATCTCAAGAAATGGCCCTGTTAATTGGCCACCAAGATCATGTGATTTGACGCCTTTCTTTGGGGATATGTTAAATCACTTGTTTATGTCGAAAAACCCGAAACTATTGACGCTTTGGAAACCAACTTAACTCGTGATATTTAAGTAATTCCGGTCGATATGCTCGAAAGAGTTGTTGAGTATTGGACCCATTTGATCGAAATTATTTTTAAACATTGAGTTGTAGAAACCGAACTATCATTCCAAATAAAGATTTGCATCAATACATTTATTTTTATGTTTTTTATTTAGAAAACAAAGTAAAAAGCTCATATTGGGTCACCCTATATTACTCAGCAAACAAAAGCACTTCTCTGTAATTAAATATGGGGCCTTATATAGCTTATTTTGTGAAAGTTTAGTATTTCAGCATTCATTTTCTTAAAGATAAATCTTAAAAATATAGATAAATTGTATATCTACACACATTAATTTACTGGATATACTTTCCATTCCAGAGTTCTTCCTATGAAGTCACTAACGTGTTAATATTTTCCTTCAGCGAAACATGTCCACTTCAAGTTTTATTCATTAAAAAAAAAAAAATATTTATGTTGTAAAATTTATCAAAATTTAAGCATCAAAATCTTAAAGTTTTATAGTTTATTTCAAGATTTTATTTTAAAACTTGTGGAACACTAAAATCAACAACATGTTGCCAACATCACATCGTCATAATAATTAATAACAAATTCATTAACACTTTGGGGGATTCACCCTTTTGACATATTAACGAAAACCGTGCAAGACTACAACCCACGATCTTGTCTCCTTACGATGCAGCTATTGGAATGTTGTTGTACATAACTCCATAAGATAATTTGAAACAAAAAGAAACAAAAAGAAAAAAAAAAGAAAAAATTTGTGCACAGCTGTTTCAAGTTTTTTCGTATTTTTTTTTATTGTTTTGATACTTTTGCTTAGCTGTATTTGAAACATTTGGTTTAAAGAAAAACGAAACAATCTAAAGGCTCCCCAAATGTTTTCGCGTTGCTGTTTGATATTAATGTTCTCGAAAGAAAAGAATTCAGCTAAAACTTTGAACAGCATAATGTGGCAAATTATGTTGAGCGTCAACATTTTGTGGGCGTTTTTATATTATATTTTTACTATAAATAATGATATATAGTGCTATTTAACTCTCAAAATTCATCATGCTATTGATCTAAGTTGCAGCATATTGGCACTGCCTACAAAGTTTAATACCCTCGGACTAATCAACGTTGCACGTAGTAGGAATGCCAACCGACTTTGCCTGTCAGCTCTTATGAATATGTTAATTATTTAACAATCGGTTCACAAAAGGTCTCATCAACCATCTATCTGACTGACTAAATTAAATATAGTCATTTGTACTGCAGACGAGTACATTCAATTAGTAGCTACTCTCGGGCATGCAGTTCGAATTTGAGGCGTAAGTGTGTCACCGATTTGTTTTGCTTCTCCAACTTACTCTGTTAATTCATATGGGAATTCTAATTACATACTCATCGTTTTTAGTTATATAACTTCATTCATTCATTCATTCATTCATACGTCAGTATTTAGCATTTCACTATTTTTTTTTCACAGTCATAAAATACAAAATTTGAACCTAATGAACTCTCGTTTTATTGCCAGCGACAGTTTTCGTGAGTGCACTTAAAACGGCAACACTGTATTTTATAGTGTGACATTTGCCTCAAGTTTAAGTTGTACAGGGTGTTTTTTTTAGAGGTTTGTTTTTCGAATAGAGATAAAACTAGCACTTTATGGTCAAATCTGGCAACTCTAATGTCATTTATGTTCAATTTGGTTTGCCATTTCATCATGAACAGGTTGACAAAAGAACAACGCTTGCAAATCGTGCAAAATTTATTTCGAAAATAATGGTTCAGTTCGCGAAGTTTACCGCAAGCTCCGTCCATTTTATGGTCGACATAATCGTCCATCAGAGCAATTAATTCGGTTAACCATGGATCGTTTTCGGACTACGTTTACTCTATGTGATAATACGCATCCGCAGAGACGTCGAACAGTGCGCACCGAAGAAACAATTGCCGCTGTAGAGCAAAATGTTGAAGAGGACCCGAATGAATCGATTCGCCACCGTGCACAGCAATTGGAGCTTTGTCCATCAACTTTATGGAAGATTTTGCGCAAAGATCTTGGCTTGCGACCTTACAAGATCCAGCTTGTGCAAGAATTAAAGCCGCGAGACCATGCAATGCGTCGTGATTTTGGTGTATGGGCCGAAAATGAGATTGATCTCGATGCTGATTTTCATCGCAAAATTTTGTTCAGTGATGAGGCTCATTTTTGGTTGAATGGCTACGTCAACAAGCAAAATTGCCGCATTTGAAGTGAAGAGAATCCACATGAGACCCTTGAGACGCCATTACATCCACAAAAACTGACTGTTTGGTGTGCTCTATGGGCTGGTGGAGTCATTGGGCCATACTTCTTCCGAAATAATGCTGGAGAGTCAGTTACCGTTAATGGAGACCGGTATAGAGCCATGATAACCGACTATTTTGTTCCCGAATTGGATGGCATGAATGTGGATGAGTTGTGGTTCCAACAAGACGGCGCTACATGCCACACAGCGCACGTCACAATCGATTTATTGAAGGAAACATTCGATGAGCGCATAATTTCGCGGAATGGACCTGTCAATTGGCCACCAAGATCGTGTGATTTGACACCATTGGATTATTTTCTTTGGGGATATGTGAAGTCGCTCGTCTACGCCAACAAACCAGAAACGTTAGGGGACTTGGAAGCCAACATTCGTGGCGTTATTGCCGACATACGGCCCCATATGCTCGAAAAAGTGGTTCAAAATTGGACCTGTAGAATTGGCTTTATTCGAGCCAGCCGCGGCGGCCACATTCCCGAAATCATATTTAAACATTAATGGCATAAAATTATCCTTCCAATAAAGCCAAATTGATGGACATTAAAACGATTTTCTTGTGTTTTATTTCAATTCGAAGCTCTATACCTCTAAAACAAACAGTTTTTAGTTCTAACATAAGCAAATCATGATAAAGATTTAATTTTAAAACACTTATTGCATTTATTTTTTCTAATTTCAACGTTATTATAAAGGGTGATACCAATACCTACCTACTTTGTTTTCTAAATAAAATACATCAATATGTTAATGCAAATATTTATTTGGAATGATAGTTCGGTTCCTACAACTCAATGTTTAAAAATTATTTTGTTCAAATGTTGCCCACGACTAAGTTCTTAAATGATCCATTGTGTGGGTCCAATATTCGATAACTCTTTCAAGCACCGACCGACCGGTATTCCTTGAATATCACGAGTTATGTTGGTTTCCAAAGCGTCAATAGTTTCGGGTTTGTCGACATAAGCAAGTGATTTAACATATTCCCAAAGAAAGTAATCCAATGGCGTCAAATCACATGATCTTGGTGGCCAATTAACAGTACTATTTCTTGAGATGATGTTTTCATCGAACGTTTCCCTCAATAAAGCGATTGTTTCACCAGCTGTATGGCTTGTTGCGCCATCCTGTTGAAACCAGAGGTCGGCTACACAAATATCCTGAATTTTTGACAACAAAAATTCATTGCTCTGTAGCGAGCACTATTGACCGTAACACGGGCTCCATCCGCATTTTTGAAGAATTATGGTCCGATGATGGCTCCTACCCATAAACCACACCAAGCAGCACATTTTTGGGGATACATTGTAAGCTCTTGGATTGATATGGTTCTTAGTCGGCCCAACTACGGCAATTTTGCTTTTAGCTTCGTCGCTAAACACAATTTTTCGATAAAATAATGGATCAATTTTAAGTTGTTGTAGGGTCCATAAACCGAAATTTAAACGTAAACCTAGATCATCTGGCTTCAATTCTTGAACGAGCTGTATTTTATAGGCTTTCAGACCAAGATCACATCTCAAGATACGCCACAATGATCCATAAGAGATGCCCAAAGCCTGAGATCGGCGACGAATCGATTGTTCACGAACACTCTCTGCTACTGCAGAAATATTCTCAAAGTTACGGGCTGTATGCACTCTGGTTGAATGATGAATGTCCAATAGTGTAAAATTGGTTCGAAATTTGGTGATGGTGTTACGAATAGTGCGCTCAGTTGGACGCTCATAACGACCAAAATGATGTTGAAGAACTGATGACTGATTTTGGTAGTTAGTTTCCACATTTAATAAACGTTGTTCAGGAGTAAGTCTATTCATGTTTGAGTCGTATTGAATACTGAACACAAACGTCATATGGACAAGCCATTTGACACATGACAGCTGTCAAAACAACCCAGTCGGAAAAGGGACCTCGTATTGTATCACTCATTATATGGGAGAAGACGCGTGAATTGGATCACTTACATCTCTCTGTCCGAAAATTGATGCAACGTCAAAAATGGGAGTATACTCAACTTGTTCGTTGATGACAGTAGTAGCTACTTTCAAGTTTTGATTTTAGCATAAACTGTATGTAAATTTTGGCAACTTTTTTGATTTCAAATTTTTTTATTATATCATTATCTCTTAAAAATGCTGTTTAAATAATTATAGTTTCATATAAAGTTAAAATGTTATTTACAAAATAAAAATTGGTTTCTTGAGAAAGGAGGAAGCCATGTTGTTCTTTTGAAAACAAAATAAAAACACATTGTAATCGAAGGTAATATTTTTTGTCATGTAGCAATAACCTAAGTCCCTTGTAATTTTTTACGATGCGTTATATTTTGAACAGAGAGGTGGTCCGGTTGATGTGAGTCGTCCCATATACACATATGTATATCTACATATTTACACATACTTTTAAGTCGGACAAAGTCTTGATAGTTTCTATGCAATTAACTTTATGATGTTAACACAAAGTTCACTTTAAGCATCGCTTTATGATTTTGCTGGAAACTGTGCATTACATTGATGCTTGAATTATTTTTGAAGTTAAATTTCATGAACCCAATTTATGTGCGCATAGATAATTGCTTTAAACAAATAAAAATAGATTATGAATTCTAAAAAGTTTTTTGTTATTTAATCAAATCTGAGTTATTGTCAGTTTAAGCGATATGGAATCTCAAAAATTAAATGCATTACATTTATGGATTTCATTAGCTTTGTTGCTCTAAAATATATATTCAATAAAAGTGCATCGATTTGTAAGCGTTTGATTAGGTGATGCTATGTGTTACTAAAAAATAGTTAGTCGTCATTTAGGACTCATCAAATCATATGCATTCAGCTGTGGTCTCGGAATGATCATTTTGAATGAGATTGCAAATTTTTCTTAGTTTATAGTCTCCCCCGAGATTAATCTCAATCATCTCTTAATGATTTTTTTAACCAATCGCTGATATATCTTTCAAAAATGTAGTTTGGCCTATGAGACCCAAATGTCTGTTCGTATTTTTGTTGACTTAAAAACGCATTGATTAATTTGTAAATTTCCTAGAATATCAATATTAACTAACTAATGACTGATGCTCTGAGCCAACAAACCTGTTGCAAATACGCTTTGTTATTGAACACAATAGCGCCATCTGCTTGTCAATATTTTCTTTGTTATCATAGCTGTCACACTGTCTGTTTGGAAACAAGCTGTGATTTTTACAAATTGTAACATATAGTTTTTAGGCGAGTACACCCGATTTTTAGAGATTTTAGTTTGTATTGTTCGCTATTTATGTGTTTGTCAACTGAATACATTGATCTGACAGAAGTATGCGTTGACTGGTATAGTTGTTCAGAAGATATAACTTTTCTGAAAATATATACTTTTTCAATAATTGATTTCTCATTATCTTAAGGGGCTATACCAGTGTAACCCATGAATAATTAGGCGATTTTCGGGAATTTTTTCAAAAGAAAGTACTCTATAGAATGTTTTGAAGTTTGTGGGACATAATAAAGTATATTTTAAGATTTTTTTTTACAAAAATATTGAAAAATAACGGAGTTATGTGCTGCTTTGGAGGTGCCAAAAAAAAAATTCCCCAACTGCTGACATGATTCCGGCCGAATGAGTAGCTGAAACAAAAAAGTTATTAAAGTTGAAGGTATTTTGAAAAATATCAAAAATTAACAAAATGGCGTAGTTCTGAAAAAAGAGTCGTTTTTTGGGGGTAAAAAAATTGTCGCCTTTTTAATGCCAAATTGACGATTATCAACCAAACAAAAAGATTAATTGTATAGTAAATATATTCAAGAATACTCAGTTTCAAAGTCGATCAGTCAATTTCTCTATAAGTTATGATGTTATCAATTTTGAAAAATGTTGTTTCGAGAAAAACACGTCTAAAGTTTCAACTATTGGTTAATAGCTGCGAGTGGTCGCTCATTAGAACGCTGTCATTCAAAAACTATTCAAGATACGAATTTGCCGCTTTCACAGCATATTTTTGAAAGTATAAATTATCGAATAAGCCAAAAAAAAAATCGATTTTTTGAAAGCGTAAAACTGGTAAAGCCCCTTAAACCAATCATTCTTGGATAGCTCGCAAGTTTGATCTAGTTAGTTTTCAGATTGATTAAGAGTTTATTTGGTTTTTCTAACCCAGCTCGAGAAACAAGCCACCACCTACTTTGGACGCTTTGGATGTTCTTTTTCATCTCGTTCCCCTTCACTTTTTAGATAAGCAAATGGTGGCTTCCTCCGCCATTAGATTTGGACAAACGTTTCTCTGCTTTAAGAGATGAACAACACACTTAACGATCTTTTAAAGTTTGAGATTTGTTCCCTATAATTTAGACAAAACTGTTGCAGTAATCAGTTGCACGGAGGATGGCAAGATTTGAATTTTCAGACATTTTCATAGAAGAGTTAGCAGCCTTGTTATGGCAAGACATCGTATGTCATTTTCAAAAAGCACATTAACATACATACATATATATACTCAAATAATCGATCTTTTTTTACAATCTCTAAGATCACTCTCCCTGAGCTCACTAGTGGCTTCGAAATGGAACTTGTCTCTTAATGAGTTAATTCAGCAATTTAACAATCACCGCATCAGGGTGCCTGATGCTGCTAAATTTGATAAGCAGAGAACTGCTTCACAAATTTCTCAGAATAAGAAAGGTGTTAGCATGCCTTACAATAAGTTAAGCCTGGTCAAAATAGGATGGACTCTAGCACTGATATCTCACATTGAACAGTGAGTGTCTCGTCAGCTATTGCTGCTATTAATGGCCACTGTCACATAGTCTTTTGACTTCTGTAGAAAAACGTTGTTGAGGATGTTGAGCAGGAAGAAGACATTAAAAATTTTATTTAGAGTTCTGCCTCGCACTCTTTTGAAGACGACGCAAAACACTTGATTCGTTTTTATTTGATTAACTAGCTTACCTTCAACTCATATGATATTATAATTAAATATATAAATATTATCTTGATAATGTCTCTTTCAATAAAAGCTACAAGCTATTATGATTAAATTTTTAGAAAAGAAAAGTAACTATTGAATAACCTAATTTTAATAATAAAGTAATTTGATCCATAAGAAATTTTCAAAGGAAGTTCACGTATGTCATAAAGATTCGCACCTGAATTTGTGTTTTTTTTTTTCAGTTATAAAGAAAACTTTAATGAATATTCTTTATATATATGGCATGTAGGTAAAACATTTTCCTAAATAAATTTAATACTCACAAAGTCATTGACCCCCTTTTTCTGAATTATTTAGAAATCGATTCTAAAGTCATTAAAATAAATCTATTTTATCAACCAAAATGATTTACAGCGCACATATCATAAATGGAAAAACGTGTGACCACATTATGACGTGATAGACACGAATGAATGAGTAATCGGAGCGTTTAATGCTTTGGTAAGCAATTACAGAAGTATTGCATACGACAGTGTTGAAGTCATGTTAACAGCTCTTGATTGGCTTGCACGGTTCATTTAAAAATTAAGTTACTTTTTATGAAATGATTAATATTAAAAATATTTTAAAGCGGGAGTTTGCGCTATTTACGAGTGGTTTCAAAAAATATGATATTGCTCGAAAAATTGGAACAAATGTTTTGTAGGGCTGATGGAAACGCTACAGAAAAAGTTATAGCTAGGGAGCCGGTGGCCTAAATTTCTAAATGAATTATCGTGCGGCAGAGGTTGAAAATCATGATGTTCTAAGTAATATAAGTAATGGGAAAAAACTCTGCCATAGCGTTGTCTCTGCGTTATTAGCTGAGAGCTTTTTGAAACTGTAAAAAAAGATACCATAAACAAATTTATCGAGTCTGCCTTTTATATTAAAAAATGTTTCCACACACAAAAACAGACAAATGCAAGAGGCAGACGTTTTTGTTGCTGCGTTTTAGAGAAATGAATTTTTTTTTCCAAAAGTGTATGATATAGCATATAAGTGATTAAGTGATTGACAGGCAGATTGCGATTATTATAAAAATTGTGTTATAAGAACGGGAACAACCTCTGAAACTTAGTTACTGCCGCATTTAAAAATTGCAATATTACACATATGAAAAAACAAAATTGAGCGTCTGCCTCTTGGCTGCCTGGTTTCTTTACTTATAAAAAAACAAAAATATAGAGAAGGCAGATGATTCTAGCAAGAAAAAAGAAGATATCGATAGCGAAATCAAAGTCGGTTTTGAATAAAAAAAAAAAAGGTTAAGCTTTTCAACTATATAATTAAATATATACGGAAAAATGTGGTGTGCCAAAAACTAATATATGAATTTGACCAAAATCGACGATTTTGACTTATGCAAAACTATAGTTTTTGAAATAGCGGAGACCTTCACGTCTGCCGCTTGTATTTTCAGCTTCTAGCGGTATTACTGAAGACAACGAAATTCTGGAAAAAAATTATGAAATTTGATAGTTTGTCTTAACATATTAATAATTGCTGTATGGACGTCTGCCTTCCATATTTTCGATATCTTTAATTTGCCCTTAGCACTATATAACAGAGGCAGACGCGAAAAAATAATTTGGTATGGATTTTTTTTTGCAACTTCAAAAACACTTTACTTAACACTTTGTTTTACTAATTTGCATAGATGTGAATTACATATCAATATCAACGATGATTAAACAATATGCCTAAATTGTCTGTCGTGAAGCAATTTCTATCTTTTAATCATTAATGACTTATAATTAAAACATTTGAAAAAAAAAGATATAAATATTTTCCCATATATCATTAACTCTGTTTGTTTACAAAGTCTAAACGGAGAACCACAATATAAAGCTACAAAGCTGCAGAAACCTGCCGCGAATGAGTGCACGAAGATTGTCCATCCATCCCACTTCAAATGGGCCACAATGCAAACAATCCAACACAACAAGTAACTAAATATCAACAAGAAGAAGAAACATTTTTAGAACAAATCCAAAAAAAAAAAACTTCAACTAAAAGAACTCACGATTCATTTAAAGTGCTGATGAGAATTTGATTTTATTTTTGTTTTTTACTAACAATGTTAAAGTTAACAGTTGTTTATTTTTCGAATATTTTTGTTTTCTTCATTTTAAAGAGGCTACAACAAAGTCATAGATACAAAAAAAACATATTGTACATAGCCACAAGTATCTATGCACGTTAAGATACGAAATAATGCAACACATTGAATACCTTCGTGGCATGAAAAAAAGCAGAAAAAAGTACGCGTCTAAGCGTAAGGTGCATTTGCGCGCGTTATAGAATTCAAGTCTACATGATGGAAAGGATGGAAAGGAGAAGAGCGAAAACATGGAATCAAAATGCTAACTTTTTGATAAAAAAAAAAATAAAGAAAAGAAACGTAGGTAAACAAAAATTAAAGTGTAAAAAATTAAATAAAAAAAAGCGAACAGAAATCCAATTCATATGCGGCCACAAAGCTTGGCGTGGAAAAATGCGTTATAGCGTTGCATGAACTTGTGTGCTTAATGTGCTTGTATTTGTGTATCTATGTATGTGCAGGTATGCGTGTTTAGGTGTGTGTGTTTTCGTAGCTTTGTATGCTTAGCGCTTGAATTGCTTGCACTTGAAGATTTGTTGTTTTTAATTTGTTTG
Source organism: Meiosimyza decipiens (assembly GCA_963680825.1). Classification (NCBI taxonomy): domain Eukaryota; kingdom Metazoa; phylum Arthropoda; class Insecta; order Diptera; family Lauxaniidae; genus Meiosimyza; species Meiosimyza decipiens. The sequence goes on along the minus strand of OY804259.1, from coordinate 81,833,091 downwards.
TTTATTTCATTGCGACTTCTGCTGCTGAAATGGTTTGTTTTAAAAGCTGCATGCAGCACAAACACTTAGTTGCGGAGATGGAGGCAAAGAGCATCCTTTTTTCAGCATAATTGCACTGCAGTAACATGACAAGTACTTTCCCAGTGAAAATATACAAAAACAAAAAAAAAGTTTAACTTCTTAGAAGAGCATTAGTTTCACTTTAATTTTTGACATGAGGGCTTAATTAAAGTTTTCCAGGTGGAATGTAATTTTTGATCGATTTCGAGCTGCAGGGATTGTTCCGCAATGTCAGTGTTTGTAATCGATCTCAACAATTTATAGCTCATTGGGAACATAATTGAATAGACGGTCTTTCGTTTTGTCCGCTAACGAGTACAGACGCGTTTTCGTGTGTTTTCGTTCGCGCGGGTCTTAGCGTCTGAACCGTTCCACATGCATTTTTCAAAGCGGTGAAACGTATAGGTTAAGTACGATTTCAATCTCAGTGGGATATCATTTTTAGCCTTTTAAAAGGCGATCATGTAATTTAGTGATTCACAACCACAACGATAGTAAGGACTCAATTAAAACCTCGTGTTTCGAAGTCCTTTATTTAGGTTAATTTTATATGCCTTTCGGAAATGACTGGCATATTGTAAGAGAGAGAGAGAGAGATGATTGAATAGACAATTGAAAGCAAAGCATAAATCCAATTTTTAGTTTAAAAGAGCTTCCAACATCGATATAGCAGATATATGTACAGAAGATCAATAAAAAAAATAGCAGATCAACTGTGGTTAGGTTTTCTTTATGATTTCAGAATTAAGATTTAAAGTTAAATCTATAACAAAAAAATATATAACTTGTATGGGAAGTGTCACGCCTACTTATTTTTCATACAATCAATTATCATTACAATATTGGTATGAAATTTCAACGCTTATTTGGTATGAAATATACCGTTTGAGCGGTAATCGCCACGAAATAGATTTCCAACTTTGTCTCATCGTTTTCGAGAATAACAAAGAAGATGGCAATTTTCGAAATTCATTATTGACTTGGAAAGCCATCCTCTCCCTCCGGAAAGTACTTTCATTGAATAATAAGTGTTAAATAAAACTGTGAACTATTTTTTGGATGGTGGGGTTAGTTTTCGATCTCTTGAAGGCTAATTCATACTTCGCTATCTTTCTTAGCTTAACTTTTTTTGGCTGAATAGGGTAGTTGTTTCTGAGCAGCCAAGCTTTTTGGGTTTCAGTAATTCTGATCTTTTACACCTACATTGACAAAAATTCCAGCTGTGAACGTTCAGCTACAGTTTTTCCAAATCCCACAAAAAAACATTAATTTGTATACATTTTTTGGTCTGATTCGCTCTGACCATTTTTCGGAAACGAGTTACGCTTGAGATGCGCCATTTTCCTAGAACTATTTCATAGATACGTAAATTCACATCATATTCTAACCTCAAAAGTTTCTTGATCTGGACGGTCATAAATTAATATGCTAAGAACAAAATCATAAGAAAATTTTTGATTTTTATGTATCAAGTGAAAATGCGGTTTTACTGATAAATAGTCCCTTACTTCGCATTTAAAGACTGGCACACAGCATATTTTTTGATCCTCCTGAACCTATGCATATATAACCCTCTGATAACCTCAAGCTGTTCGTTAGCTTGCTCAAAACGTGCTGATTTAATGAAGATGATATATTATGCGCCTTTTACTAAATATTTCCCCATTTCTCTTACAGTAAGCAGTTTAAATTTTTAGTTTTTCGTATACAGTATATTCATTTTATAAATCTTTAAAAAATTGTGATTTTTCACTTCAAATATATGCCTTAACTTTGTTAGTCTAGAAAATACTGGTATACATTATCGATCTTCAGCTAAAATTTTTTTCCTACCAAGCAGTAATTTGTATCAAGTTTTATAATGTTTGCTTTCATACTGCACCTGTTTTTGACATAAAAATGGTTTGACTCAAAGTATTCAACGTATTTTTTTTTTTCTAAACTGAACTTTAAAGGCAGAACATCAACGGCACAAATCTTTAATACATAATTTCTTACAAGCTTTGCTTTGTACTTCAATTGTTAGTGAATATTTTTCAAGAATTTTAGTTATTTCAGCCAACTTCATCTTATTGTCGATCTTCTCAACTGCTTCGCTAGTGTGTGTACGAGTAAACAGCACCATAATACGATAGCTTTGCTCCACTTCACTTGAGTTTGTTATGATGTCTTTCGCGTTGTTTGTGAGTCTTTTAACGCTTCATCACAGAAAGATGTACTCCAACCAACTAGGCACAAACTTTTGATTTTCTGCCCTATCGATCTGAGACTCTTCTGACCGCAAGCAAGCAAAGTTAGCGGCATCGGCGATCACCGACGATCAATGGCCTATGATGCCAGATATATTTCAAAGCAACAACAACAACAACAACAAAAATTGTTAACAGAGCCGCTGCTTTGGTTGGAATTTCAGTTTATTTTAACGCTGCATTGCGTCGTCGTGGCAGCACTATATGGATGAAAATGCTGGCGCTGACTTTGGCTAGCAAGCTGTCTAACTCGATGGGTTTTATGCTGTGAACCAAACGAAAAAAATTACACAGAGTTGGAACAAAGTCAATAACTTTTAAGAGTTTTTTTCATGTAGAAAATAAGAAAAACATAATTTTTTTTATAAATTATTTAATTTATAACGAAATTTAGTGAAGAAATGTTGCTCTGTAATTAATAAAAATTGATTTTGTTAAGCTTTGCGCCAAAATGTAGATTTTTTACATTTTCTACATTGAATTTTTTACCATAAGAACTTATGTTTAACACAACGCTGATTCTCTGCTTCATATCGAAAAATACTGAACATACAAATATTTTCTATACAACAACAACAACATTAAGTGAAGAATGAAAAAAAAAAGCCTTGGACGCAATCGCATCGTCCAGAATCACGGGAGTCATTGAACTGCCAGCTATTTGGCTTGGCTGGCTTTTGACTTGAAAACTTTGCTCGATCGCTAATATGGGTTTAGCAGACAGACGCAGCACGTTTTGATGCGTTATTGACGCATAGTTTTTTTTAACATAGATGTAGTTTCTTGCACTGTATTTGATATTTCCAAAAGCGAAAAAAATTCTTTCAATATTAAAAAAAAAAAAAAGTTCTGTTTATTCTTTTAACCGAAAGATACAAATCAAATGCAACATCTGCCAGTTATAAATCATCATAGTTTTAATGCGCTTATGATAAATTTGCATTTTGCATGAAAGGAGTAGATTCTTGTTAAAATCCTTCCAATAATACACCGCCCAGCGTTTGTTTGTCTGTTCACAAACGTGTTTTTATTTCATTATTGCATTGCAAGAGCAATAACAACAACAACAACAACTACATGTAACACAAGCTAGTACTTAGATTTCAGCTGTTGTTCTCAGAGTATGCATGATCCTGCAAAGGGTTGAAGCCACAAAGGATTCCCTATGCTCCGAGGCCTGAATGTTTGCATTTTTTTGTATTTTTTTTTTACCTTTGAACACCTTTTGGTACTCGTAGTTATTTTTATACCCAATATGCAATTCGCTTGTAGACAGTGTTGCCATGCTGACATTAGTTTTGCTTCAGCAGATACATAAATTACTAGAAAATTAAAGAGGCTAATCACTTTTTGAAATGATTAATGATGAAACTGCAAAAAAGAGGTTAGACGCGTTCTGTCCAATGCTTACACTTAAGAATTTTTTTAATATTTTGGCTTTCAACATTTGAATTCAAGCGAGCAAATAATTTCGCTCCATATGGAAGTAAACATTTACGAAGTTTTAAATGGTTCCCATAGGTTCCACTCAAGTCTAATATCTAAGCTATACAACAATTTACACGAAAATTTCGAGCTAATTTCGAGCTGCTCTAAAAAATTTCCATTTTCCGAAATATGGCTAAAGTATTTTGTACTGCTTGGGGAATTTTATCTGAACAAGAAGCAACAAAAACCAAGATCTCAATAACAATTCATGCTAAGCGACAGTTTTTCAGAAAACCTTAGATTTTTCTTTTCAAGCTGAGATCATTTTCTTGCTGGAAAAATTTTTAGGTAAGCCATAATGTTTTGGAAAAATATGAATTTACGGCTGAAGGAAATTTCATTAGCCTCAGTAACGAACTGTTTTCTGAAGAGCTAAAGGACACTGTGGTTCAGAGATGCACACAAAACTTTGCTGCAGGAGTTAGTTACAATAACATCAGAGTTTGCGTAAAAAACTCAAAAATATTTTGCGAAAAAAATACAAAATTTTTTAGTTAAATGCTGCAAGCAAATTGCATGCAAACAAATCAAGAACAAAAAACGAAAATCACACAAACAAAAAGCATGAAACGAATGCGAACCGAATGTATTTACCTTGCGTAATGGAAAAAGTTGAACGCGACGGCGAGCCTTGAAAATTAAATTTACACAAACAAAAAGCATGCGGCGGCAACAGCGAGCCCAAATTGTTTAACTTCAGTAAGCGTGTTGATAGATTGAAATTACACAAACAAAAAGTAGTTGTTGAAGACAAAATTACACAAACATAAAGCAGAAAGCGTAAAGAGGTCGATATTTTGTGTTATGGTTGTAAGAGCTGGAAGAACTACGCGAGCTTCGTGCTGTGCATCTTTGCTGTAGATGGTGACTTATTTGATGAAGAGCTGGCGAAAGTTTATTCTACTTATTCATTTTCTTAACAGGTAATGAGTTTTTGTGAATATCAAAATGAAGAATTTCTGTTTTGTATCACTCAATATACTCATCACTTTTAAATTCCAAAACAGCTATGCTGAGTTTTTATAATATCACAGTTCATCCTAGTGCCTAGGAGTCTTTATGTCTGTCATTCAATATGCCAACAAAATTTTTTACCCAAAAATCAAATTAGGTAGTTTCGAGAGATTTTTGGGTGGCAAACAAAACCTCATTTCCTGGTTAAATTTGTTTAATTCATTTCTGGTGCAATAGGTTATACCAGAACAATTAAAAATGGCTTAAAAAAATCGAGCGGCTTACATATCGGTGGTCAAAAATATTTGAAAGAACTTGGGGTCCTTAAAATAATTTCGTGAAGTTGGCCAAAAATTTATTTTTCACATTTTTAACCTCATGCGATATGAAATATCTCAAAAACAACATTGGATTAAGTAAAGTTGAGGTTATTTTCATATTTAGTGGGAACTCTTTAAATAGATGCTTAGCATGCCATAGTCTAAAAAGATTATTAAAACATTTTTTAAGTTTTTGAAAAAAAAAAATATTAAACAGCATGTCTGAGGATAAAAAGAAAATTCTGTGCTGATGGCAACGCTATCACTGCGCATACTCGAACGAGTGATGTATGTTATGTGTTGGCTTTTTTTCTTGTAGTTTTTGTTGCAGCAAAATTATGTTGCGCATGCAATCATTCATTTGGAAATAAACAACAGGAGACGAAAACCATGTCGATGACGCGACCGACGACAGCGAAGACGTCAACCAACCACAAACAACAGCGGACGTGGACAACACGGCGTCCACGCATGACAGGCTGAGACAAAATGTTTCCTTTTTTGCTGCCGGCAACTTTGATGGCATTGTAGGTTTCATGTAACGTATTTTCAAGATTTAAAACTCAAATTTGCAATTTTCATTAACATCGATGTTTAAGATCGCCATATATTTCAATATTGCAACATAAATGAAGTTTATGTCCTAAAGTTAAAGGAAAGCCAATCCTTTTTATTTATCAACCCTTTTTTTAATAAATGACGGCGTTAAGCTGTTTGATTTTTGAATGTTTACACATTTTTGAAAGCAAAAAAATTAAGATTACACACTTTAAGACATAAGTTAACAACTGAACCCTTAAGCATACACCTTAAACATTTCAGATAAAAAGAAGTCATTTGTTATACCACAGTACAAACTTTTTAACCATATAGCTTCGGTTATTTTTAAAACACATTTACTCAAAAATTAATGCACAACATTAACTTTCTAATCGGAAATTTAAATGAAAAACCGTTTAAATGCATACGGTGAAGCATTAAAGTGCTGTGCTCACCTTGAGGCAAAGGAATTCAAAATCGAATTTAAGACATGGCTCGTCCGTCCGTCCGTCCGTCGTAACGCATTCGTTCATATCAAATTTAATGGAATTTAAATTAAATTTTACACTGAGGTAGACATAAAACTAAAAAATATGAGCAAAGTAAAGCGACAAGAAGAAGATAAGCCACAGACGAACACCGTGTGGACCATGCAACCATTTCTGTTTGTCTGTCCAATTTAGATGAGGTACGCAATACATAGGTACAGCGGCAGCATCACAAGATGGAAATTCTGGTACTACATACTTAGTTATTAACTTGAAGTTTGATATTCTTTTTAGACTGTGCCCAGCAAACATTTTGAATCGCTAAAGAGTCATATTTCAATTACGGTAGCGCGAGCTCATATTCTGTTGCGAAGCGATAATTTGTTCGGTAGATACTATTGTCTGTGAACTTGCGCAACATCGATTCGCGTATAAATCATATGTCAGAGTTATTACTTAAATTTTCATGCATGTGACTACATGCACGTATAACATATTGTAGAATTGTTAGTTTTTGTGACGCTACATAATTAAAAATGAAAACAGGAAAAGATCAGCCTGGCGACTTTGACACCGTTGTTTGCTTCTAACTATATATTATTATTTGATTTCGTATATATACAAAGTAAATATAAAAAAAATAATAGTAAACTATAATGTAGCACTTGAAAAATATAGGTTTAAGAAGATTAAACAAAGACTTGAATTGCCAATTCATTTCTAGAAGAGTTATAGACTTATCGCCTGAAGGATAAAATCATATAATCTTATAAAAGAGTCGCTAAGTTATCGCAGGTTTAATTCAAAATCGCTTTAGTTTTATACTTGCTGCTGTTTATCTACCTGAAGAGATTTATGAGTTTCATTAATTAATCTTGCTAAAGTTCGATCGTGGTATATGCTATCCACAAAGAGGGGGATTGATGTACAACTATGCTGCGGACAACTAAACTTTCAAAGTTTTCAAAAAAAATCCCCTAACTTGCCACTACCTTTAACACTTAAAATGACGTCAACCTGGATAAAAAACGAAGACTCACTCCTTCTAATAGCTGTAACTATAGTCTCAGTAAGCAACTATGCAGTAGATACCACTTTTGACCGATAAAACTGTCATTCTACAAGACGCTCATTTCACACGTGCTACTCTTTAGCACTCTATCATGATTTGTGTCGCAGACGGCCGCAGCCGTGCTTGGGGTGGTTGAGAGAAAAATTCTTTACAAAATTTTCGGTCCTGTTTGCGTCGGCGATGGCTATTGTATCCGAATGAGGCAACGTATTCGAATGAGCCATCGTATTCGCTGAACGTCTTCGCTGGCTGGGTCATATTGTGCGCATGGAAGAAGAAGCTCCGGCGAAGCAAACGTTTGAAGCGGAAGCCGCTGGGCGACTACGAAGAGGAAGACCATGCCTTCGGTGGAGCGACCAGACTGAGGAATATCTATTTGAGTTTGCTGTGACTGATTGCAGAGGACGCGCGTGAAGTAGAGGTACCAGCTGTCAAGGTCGCTCGTAACCTAGTAACGAGCTATTATGGACACCCATGTATGTACTATGCATGTATATAAGCTTAATCGCGTAAGACTCTTCTAGAAGAGTTATATCGCTATTGAATTAGAAGATTGAAAAATTCTCAAATGTTTGCTGAGTGTAACGTTACTGTCAGTGTGATTTTTTATTTTTGTGCGTGTTCCCATGTGTTAATGTCTGCGTGCCGTTTATCCTTACAGGATATTGTAGGCAATGGTAGAAAACACGTAGATATTTCTTTAGAAAATAAGACAAGCTACAGGACAGACGGATTTACTAAATTAATGACAACATCGAAAACGTTCGTTAAGAAAGAGCAGTGAAGAAGTAAACCATGGCCAAACAAGAAACAATGGAGTAAAATCTGTGAAATCGATAGTTACGTGAATTATTACGTAGTAGAACCTGAAATACATACGGTGAGTACTCTTACAGGTGAGTGTCTTAGCTTGGAGCATACCTATCGTCATCATTGCTTCTTTTGTCCCAAAGCAAGACGAATGAAACGACATAAAGAAAAATAAACAAAGACGACGAAAATTTAGCATAAAGAGCAAAAAGGAAGTTGATGCTAGAGATGATTTTATGTATCGTTTAGTTGGTACATCGATAGTGATTTTATGATATGAAGGTTTTTTGAACGGAGCTTTAAAAAAAATTTTCCGACGGATACTTTTTCATACCATGGTGGGAAACAAGAAGAAATCGATAAGAATTTTCAATATTTAATTCAATTTAAAAACAATTTTTGGAAGAACTTCATGACCCGAATTTAAAAAAAAAAAACAAAAATATATTTTTTACGCCATCCAAATGATTCTTTATGGGCAATTTGCCTCATCAGGTTAAGTCTTCTTTTGTGAGAACTTTTTTTTTAATTTACCAAAACTGAAAAAATCGCTCTTGAGCTATCTCACTAACTTCAATTTCATTGTAGTTATACTGAATTTATTTCAAAATCTGAAACCCTCAATTCTTATGACATCTCTAATCGAAGACACCTGAGACGATCAAAGCTATAAGACCAAAAACCTTCAATGAAAAAAAAAATATCCCAAAATCGCCAAACTGGTCCAAAAGTACTCGCCAGTGTTTGATCTTCTTTTTTTGGTTATTCTCACATACTTAGTTGAAGCCGTCTAGCCGCGCACCATACTTCTTGGAATTTCCTTGCCTGACAGAATTTAGTGTTTGTTGTTGTTGTTTTTTTCAGGTTATTCTTTGATTTCAGATTCACTTTAACCTTTCGTCATCTACACTGCTGTGTGGCCTACTCTCAGCGGTAGAAGTCTGAGTTTGTTTCTGAGTTATTCATATAGGAATTCATACGAGCATCTCGTATCTGTGTAACTAATGGATATTTTATCTGCTTGGTTTTTTAAACACAGTTTTTTTAGTTGCCCTTGACGGTTGCATTTTTCTTGTGGCCTTTAGATATTCGACGTTAAAGATTTAGTAAGTTTATGTATATCTCGAAAAGGGCATTAAGTACCACAAGTTAATGTAAAATTAAGAAGCATTTAATATCGTTGCTGTTATTCATTAATTACAAACATTTTAATTGTTAGCTCTTGGCTATTAACGCCTGTAAATAATTTAATATTTGCTGAAGTTTGTAATAATTTCCAACATTTGCTTGATGTTATTTTAATGATAAACTCATAATATTTTTCATATTGCAATAAGTTTTTAAGAACTACAGGTGAAAGGCCTGACCGAATACCCATGTGGAAAAATGTTGTTCATCATATTTAGAAAACTAATGGATGAGTTTATGTTTAACTCCTTAGACAAAAAAGACCAATAAACTGATCCACATATCTTTGATATCGGAAGCAATTTTTGCTTTATAGAATGAAATATTTTTGAGCTTACGAACTTTTTCGATTAAAAGAAAAAATGCATAATTTAAAAAAATGTTGCTTATCCTGATAAGAACTTACAAACTTACAAAAGAGACTCCAAGCAAAATCCTTTAAGCAATTATCACGAGCATAGTAACATTACTAAATTTGGTCATATCAAATTTATAGCGATAGGCCCACTAAGCACAATTAACTCTGTACAGTCTCAGTTGCCGTAAAAGTTTTATTTTTAAAAATTACAAAATAAATTTTTTGATTAGATAAAAAAATTCAACCTTAATTTGCCATCATTAAAATTTTTAACGTTTGCGACACGTCTGCTGCCGATAGGTATGTTGCAAAGTAGAGATAGCGCTAATATTAATCAAAGTTATAGTACTCAAGTGGCATTGGTTATATTTAAAGCAGTAGTTAATTACTAATACTTGATTTAATTATTTAACTTAATATAAATAGTAGGATTACTATAGTAGCTAATTATCAATCCAAGCTGGATTAAGACAGCAATTATTTTGAATTGGAAGCTGAGATCCATCTTTTGGTAGTCAATTTAAGCTCGCCTACAATACAACGAGGTCTTTCAGTATAAATTGTTTTTCTTTGCTTTGACTAGAAATTATAACTAGATTTTTTTGAAAAAACAAAATATCAACTCTATGGGTAGTATGGGTGTAATAAATATCTTACACTGTGATCTATTGGTTGTAACCTTTTGCTATTTTTAAAAAATTTTAAAAATAGATTTTTTTGTTTTCAATTCATGAAGTAACTGAAATCTAAAATGATTTATGGCTTATTACCGCTAAAACTCAAGCCTAAGTGTTTATATTTCTATGCTTCAGCAGTTAAAAGACTTGAAATAAAACACTTGAACACAAGTAGTTTCTTTTGACTCATATACAGATTAAGTCCACTACTATGCGGGGCGTTACAACTTGCCTATGTTTTCTATTTTCATCATATTTTCTATATAAATAAAATGATTGATCTTTTTGATGTACGCGCATCACGCAAAAGCTACTGGATCAGTTTTGATCAAATTTATTTAGTTTTATCCCTTAGAGGCTTGGTTTCAATATCCATTGAAAATAATCACGATATATCTATTAAATATCAAGTTATTAAAGTTTCAAAATTGCTTCAATTGCACAAATAGAAACAAGCATGCAAGCATAACAAATCGTTTAATGGCAAGTTAATGTGTTTTGTGTGTGTGTGTGTGTGCGTTTTGTTTTTATTTTTTCATGGCAATGCAAGGAATATTTATGGTAGAGAAACAACAGAATATTCAAATTTTACTCTCTCGCTCTCATTCTCAATTTACATTACAAACAACAACAACTGGGGATTTGTGAAGAATAATCAAAATGAGAGTAGGTCTACTAAAAAAGTTAAATTTTTACGCTTTGCAGAGAAAATTAAAAACCAGGCTACGTGTTCAAAGTCACGAGCATTGGCTAGCTAAGGAATATTTTAAGAACCTGGCAAGTTTTTATTTATGTATTAATAATACTTTGAATAAATCTACAAAGTTTTTGATAATGGGCGTGGCATAATTTATCAATAATTCGAACATATTATTAACTTCTTAGTGAAAACTTATTCTAAATCGGCTAAGCGCTTAAAGTAACATTACCATATGATCCGCGCTTATTGTTTTCTGCCCCGCATGGTCCGCGTTTTAATTTTTTGTTTTGTTTTTTTTTTAGTACATAAAAACAAACGAATCTTCAAAAAAGCTTCATCTACTTTTTCCTGCTCCGCGTTTTGGTGAAAAATATCTGATCGCGTTAGTTTAAAGGTTACTACAAAACATACTGAACAATAGTTATGGTGAAACATCTTGAAGTAGCCTTAGATTTTTATGCGTAGTGGTCATGTCCGTCAACTGATTCCGTTCATTTTCGCGGACAACGCTTCTTATGATATACATCTGAAGGTAACTCCATTGAATTTTATTCATTCTAACATTAGTGTGAATTAATCCGAAGTTTTAGCACTCTCCAATACACTGTGTGGCGGCAACAAAAACAGATTTTGAGAAAATAGTTTTGGAAAAGATCACTCAAATCGTTAGTTCCACTGTTCCTTAAGCCGGTGCACAAAAACATTTGAAGTAGAAATAAAACACAATGTAAGAGTAGTTTTTGATTCGGGCTTTTTTAACAAAAACTCATTTATTTCAAAGAGACAGTAGGAGTTGTACTTGAAAAAAAAATTTCGTTATACCACGTAGTCGCTTCTATCGCATCACGGCCAAACAGAATCAACACGAAAGATATAACAACGAGATTTTTCCAATGTTCTCGCCATGGAATAAACCAAGAATTCACAATTAATCGATTGCACGCGAATATCAATGATGCTGCCGTGACGATGTTGGTGCCAAAATTCGCCTGCAGAATTTGTTGAGAGGAAAAAATAAGTGAAATTTTGTTGCCCGAATCGAAGCTTCTGAAAAAAATGTTTTCGCACCAATTGACAGTCATGTTGCTTGTTAATGTTCAAAAATGATTTAACACAGCGTGCTAAAATTACAATGCTCACGTTTTCTGTACCACGGAAACAGCGTTAAGAAGAAGAAGAGAAGTAAGCAATTTTCATGTAAACAAAAACAAAAATAATTAATAAATTTTTTGCCCATCATTTTTGGGGTCATTTAAATAAAATGCTATTAAATGATTTAGTTATGTTGCAGACGCCAAAGAGTCTCTGACTGCTGCTTTAGAGTCTTGACTTTCAACTTTTTTATGGTTGACACACATTTTTTTTTTTTGCTTTTTTCAAGCTGATTGTGAGTGACTTTTGCTTTAAAGAGTTCAGTAACTCTGTGCACTTTTGGAATTTTCAATGCTTCATCTTATGATCGGACATTATAACAGAAAACTAGTTGCTTGAATATATCAATATATTGTTTTTTTAAAAGTTATGTGTATCTTGAAAGCCACCGGGGTAGTCCCTGATGCCTTTGCGGCGGTGTTTTGGGTTCATGTATGGAAAATTGTACAAATCGATAGGGAAAGGTTCCAAGCCTCCAAGAAACGTATGTTTCGACTCAATACATGGGAAAACAAATATTTTACCAATATATATATCCACACCGGCAGTGTTGCCAAGTTAAAAAGCAGCAATTCCTGCCCTTCTCAAAATAAATAGTTTTTCCTTAGTATGGGATGATCTTTTTTTTTGTTTGCTCGTTCAAACAAAAGTTCAAAGTTCACTTCACACTTAATTGTCCGATTCCCGACTATTTTAGAAGTTTTTGAATTCCTACCTTGACTGGGTCCATTCCAGTCATCAAAGAGTTATTTCTGTAAAAATTTTCTTCGTCAATTGAAAGAAAAGCCAAAAATTATATTGAAAGTCTCTGACTCCCCAGAAAAATCTCTTGGCTCCATTTTTGAAAAAGATTTATTCCATCGATTAATGGGAAAAAGTCAAAAAATTATTTTCGAAAAAGAGGACCCTCAAGGGACTGTTTTGGCGGCATTTATGAAAACAAGTTTTAGTACACCCATCAATGGGAAAAGGTCAAAAATGGTACAATTATATTTTTATTTCATAAGTTGAGCAAAAGCAGTCCCTCACATCTTCCACAATCCATAATTATCACAACATCGATTGCTCGTATAATTTTATTTTCTTTGAGACCCGCGTATGTTGAAAACTAAATTTTCAAAAACTTTGATTTCCATATTATTTGAAAATTCAGAGTTTGGAATTCTAACAGTCATTAAATTGTTTTAGCTTAATAAACATATTATTTACATATTTTAAATAGTTTTCATTACATTTTTTAGTGTAACTAATTAAGGAAAATGCAAACACAACTCTATTAGATGGTATAGAAGCCTAATGTTAGAAAAAATTTAAGTTCAAATTCAAATCAAAGAGTCAGCTGTGCAATAATTGAACCCTTCATTATAAATGGTACAAAAAGGTTTGGAATGGTACAAGTTCGGCTTTCTCTTCATTTGCATAAACATAAAATGTGGCTAAATAAAGCTTACGATAAACAATAGAAATCGAAATAAAAATAACATTAAAAATTAAGGTAACACCATGGCAAAGCAAAGAAGAACTTCATTAACTGCAGTATATTTAGGAAAAACAAAACCAAGGTAAAAGCCTCTCTTAATGTCATTGAGGAAAAACAAAAATGCAAAACCCAATTTACCAAAAGTCATGCCCTGCCGTTCAACATCAGACACAAAAACCATTTGAGCAACCTAAAGATACAGGCGAATGCTTCATCGATCTTGTGTGTGTGTGTGTGTGTGTGTGTGTGTGCATGCCAGCCAGGCTTAGTATGTAGTTAGCAGCAAAATCAGGCTGAGCGGGGAAACCTGGCAAACCTGTATGCTGTTAGATTACGACTACGGATGAGTTTTTGTTTGCTGATCGATGCAAGTGCGTGGGACCAACTCGTTTCTTGAGTTCAGTCATTTGGTGGGTCGTTAAAAATGGCTGCTCCATAGCATAGATAAAAATTCAAGCGTATTTTTTAGTGTTAAGGAAAAGTGCTGTTAGTCAATTCTAACATTAAACACTTAAAAACACTTGGGCAGACTTACTTAAAATAATAAAATGATAAATGATAAAATGTTCCAAAGAGTTATGTACATACTTAAGTATGTGGGATGCTAGGGATCGTTTAGGGAAACATAACTTCAAAAAATATACATGAAAAGGGTAGCAATAAAAGTTGATTGGTTTTTTTTTTTTTTTGAAATGGAGAGGTTGTTAATTGTCAATTCATGTACAGGAATTGAATGGTGACTAGAAGAATCAAAAGATCGCATCCATTACATTAAAAAATTAACTATGAAATATAGTTTAAAAAACCGAAAATTTTTACTGTAATGGAGTCTAATCGATTTTGAGCTGCTAAAGCCTAAAGTAAGAAATTTTTCATCTTATATCTACAAAATATGATATGTTAGTAATAAGTTAAAAAATCAATGCTAACATTATGTTTTTTTAAAAACAACAGCTGTTATCGAAAAATCCTAGTTATATAGAGTGAGTTTCAGTGAAATGTTTTGCCACACTAGAAAATCGCCTTCTACTCAAAACGGAAGTGCGTGCGGCCATCTGCCTTTGTTAATATACAGCAGGCAATTGAGCAAGGCATCTGCAAAGTAAGGCCAGCCAACACTGCTGCTAACAGCATCAATACACATGACAATATTGCTGCATGCGTAAGTTTTATCAAGATCAGATTATTATTCAGAAATGCCTTTCAATAGCAGTACCTTCCAATAGACGGTCGGCTAGAATCCACATAATCTGCTCTCAATTTTTGTTTTCATGTCTTATTTGATCTTACAGTTCCCAATTAGTTCAAGGAATTTTTGTGGCAAATAAAACTTTCTTGGCATGAAAAAGCTAGTTACTCTTTCATCCAACATAGAGTATAAGTGATATTGGAAAACATCAGCGTTCAAATGTGTCGATATTTTTAAAAATCATTATTGAAGTTGTCGATATATTCACATATAGATTTTACATAAACATTTTTTAAAATATCATTTTTGTACTTGTAAGGAAAGCCTTCTTTACTGGCCTTCACAAAATGGCCTTCCACAAAAAGCCTCTTCAACGAAAAGCCTAATTTTCGACCAATAATTAATAAGTTTAACTATTTCCTAAGGCCAACTACGTACACACCGGCAAGGTGACATTTGTGTCTCAGTTTTTTAAAGCCACCACCCATAAATAACACCCCCCAAAACCTGAACGGGAAGTGACAACTAAGCATTGGATAGTACGAATTAGAGGTCTGCGCAAAACAACTTGCTGTGACGTCAGACTATTGGAGTTACTGTCAAGTATAGCTCCAGCGTTTAATTATGCAACTCATCAGTACCAGTAGCATAAAAGAGAACGGTTCAAAGAAAATGACTTAGCTAGGTTTGCTTGTCCGTTGTACTCTAGAGGTCTGATAAGCTTTTGTGTACGCAAATCAGAAATAAAATCAAAACAAAACAAAATGTTCTACAAGCTCAAGTTGAAAGTTGCGGATATATCGTTTGTAAAAAGTATTATAATTTGAAAACCCCTAGATTCATATCCAAATTATGGGTGTCATACAAAGAACTGCAGTGAGCCAAAGAGCATTTTTGCCATATAGAGTGGCTCCGTATCTTGAAAAGGTTCGTTTTCGATTCATTTTTTTTTTCTCCAATCGATAGGGAAAGGTCGAAAAAGGTCACTTAGGTTGGCTCCGGACTTTGGAAAGGACCGTTTTCGACCCATTTTCGCAAAATTTTTGTTTTGCTCCAATCGATAGGGAATGGTCGAAAATGACTTTTGGACATCACTTAGGGTGGATTCGGACCTTGAAAAGGACCAAAAGGATCGAAAACGATACTTTCCAGGGTTCAAAGCCACCCTAAGTGAAGTCTAACTGGAAGATTGAATTGATGGAAAGAAAAATTTTCATAATAATCGTGATTTAATATAACTAACCTTAATATTTATTGGCACCAACATCTAGTCTAATGCGAGAAGCTCAATGGATGCCTAAGATCATACGAGCATACACTTAATTTGTGGATGTTTCGATCTCATTTTCGTTTAACAGCACGTTTAGAAACTGGTCTTCGTAATACTTGCATATTTTTACTCGTCAAAGTGAATCACATCTCAAAAATAGACTAAGGTATTGAACGCTTATCTGAAGAATCGGTGAAATTTGCACTTTTCGTTAATTATGTATATCAGTTACGAAATAAATAGGGCATGTGAAGCTACATTTAATTTTGCAGAAATCGACGAAATCTCAAAGCGCTCAATTACGGAATCATTATAATCAGTCACTCGTAGGCATCACCAACCAGAAGACCAGATTACTTTTCAACAAACTCGACCCTCCTCAAGGTTTTCTGTCGATAAATTCATCACAACGGCAGGAACATGCTGATTATGAAGCAGCTGAAGAAAATTGAAAGCCTTGAGAGTTATAAATGACCACGCTGAATGTGGTATGGCGTAGTCACAGGAATTCACATGTCACTACAAATGACGAAGATCAACTTCAAGTCGCTGCTAGTCCCCGTAACTAATATCCCCGGAGTACTCAAGAAGACATTAACCTCTGTTAATGCAGAGTATTGGATAGCGAATAAAATAAGCTACACTTAGAATTTTCAATAAATGTTTGGTCTCTACGAAAGTTTGATTCCAGTTCAACGACCTCTATATGTAAAAATATTTTAACAAAATTCGAAATGAAATAGTTTTGAAGCAGCGTCAGGCGTACAATAAATCAACTTTTATTTTTCATACAATAAGGAACACTCTAATACAGCTAGCTCTTAGTATATAAACAGAAAATATGTAATTAAAATAAAACAGTTCTTGTAACTCATTTACATAAAGCACGGCAGATATACAATTTTGTATAATGTATCTCGCAGATACAGTTACAGGTGTATCTGTTAGCTCAAAAAACCAAACATGTTGACCAAACTTTTTCCGGTTTTAAACAACAACACACAAGCAAGTGTGTGTATGTCCGAGAAAAACTGCATCGATTATGAGAAGATAATACAAAAAAAAAAAAGAAACAAACAAACAAAATGGGTGCGCCCAATTCTCATGTAACTGTTAAAAACAACAAATTTTTGTCACTCATGCATGCATGTCACACATGTGTACTAGAGTGTGGCTTAAGAATTATGTTAGAACAGCAAATTCACCAAATATATCTTTTGTATCAAATTTAGGCATGGTGGGAGCTTTACACAAAATCAGCTGTAAAAAATCACTTCAAGAAAAGAAATTGCTTTTGTGTTTTCGTAACATTTGATAAAAATTTAATATTTCAAGGGCAATAATATATTTTAAAATCTAATTTGCTCACAATAAAATTTCTTGAGCTAAAAATTTAGTAAAATAACGAACACCCTAACACTGCGCATTTAGCATAAAACTAAGTATCGCTTCAACTTAAACGTTGCGCCATTTTCGAATCAACATATGCCACATATCCTGCATAATGAAATTTTAACGCACACGTTTTTGTTGTTCGAGCTGGTACTTAAAATTTTATAATTAACGTAATTGAGTTTGTTACGCCTGGCAACTCTGTCATTTACAATGTGCTCTAAATCTGTCGAGTGTGGCGGCACTCGACAATCTGGTTGATACTTATGATTATATTAGGTACATATGATATATAGTTTTGATCAACCGTAGTCAGCTGCTCTCTTTCTCCTTAATTAAGGGGATGATTTTTCTGTATTTTAATAGTTTAATATTATGTTGGGAAACTCTTTTTAACCCTAGAATACTAACCGTATTTTACAATGCGCTGAGTAAAATATACTCACCCAGCCAGTAAATCGGATGGTTGTGTGAACGGGAATAAATACATATCCTAAGGTGACACAATGGACCGCTTTTCGTCAAGGTGAGTTAGTTCTAAAAGGCTGTCACTAAAATATATCTAACATTACCTCACTAGCTATTGCCTATCAAAAAACAATGGTGCAATTATAGAAAAAGAACATTCGTAAATACAAAACCAAGGACACATTGCACTGAATACTTCGCTTCTTTACGTTGAGTGAGTAAATTTTAGATACGTTAGTACATTAGGGTTAAAGTAGTGATAAATCCGCACAAGCCATAAAGCGTTGATTATCATTATTACCATCGGTGTGCAATGAGGTCTTTTTGAACACATGTACATTAATGAGCATTTGATAATAGCATTGTTATACCCTTTTAATCACTTTATGATACACCTTTACCTTATAGAAATGGTATGGATGACCAGAGTCTAAATTTTTCTTTGTTCGATTTATATAATTTAAAATTTTATTGCATGTACAATGCGTGAATACATTAAGCATTCAGAGCATTGTCTGTCATTAGAGCTTCGAAACTTTTTGTTAATTAATACTCGTATCTTTCAGACCAAAATTTTTTTTTTTAAACAACTAAAAAAACTAATTCTAAGTCAAAATTTTAAAAAACAAACGAAAAAGAGACTTATAATTTAATTTAGTTACACGAATTGCAGAATAAACATATGTATTTATGTCCCAGAATATCTTGATTTCGCGATACCTTATAGTTGCAATAAAGATCTTGACGTTTTTCATTAATTTTCCATTGATAAAATAAAAAAACTAAAAGTTTTTAAAATACTATATCATATATTAGAGACCCTGGAAGACGACATCGGCTCTGAACACTAACTTCTTCTGACTTCTATACGGCACAAGAAAATTGACATACGACAGACAAGGTTGCAACACACACTTCCAAAGCTCCATCGAATCTTAATGAAAATATTGAATATTTAGCAACATTTTAGGTTATACAAAGTTTTAAGGCACAGCATAAAAACTCCTAGCTGAGTGATCTAACATTGAGGAACTTAGAGAAAAGGAGAGCTCTAAATTAAGCAAGAGAGGAAACGTGATCAAGCCTCCAAAACCAAACTATATGAGCGACAGACAACGAGTTCAACGTAAGTTGCACATCCAGAAAATTGTAGTTTAAAACTTTACCGGGAGGTTTAAATCTCCGTGTCTACGGGCCTGTTGCATACTAGAGTTCGTCCATTGATTGAAATTCAACCATTATAATGACAATAAAAAACATTTCAGTATTAATTTACCTGATTAAATTTCATTGCTCCAACAAATAGAAATCATATTTATCCCTAACTCTATCTATATCCCTTCCTAGGGTTCAATCTATCTTCAAACCAAATTTCATCAAAATCGGTTCATTATTTAAGCTGTGAAAACATAGTTTCCTTAAAAACATATACTTTTCCTCAGCGTTCAATCTATCTCTGCGCCAAATTTCATTAAAATCGGATCATTAGTTTACTTAGCACTGAAAATAAATTTTCCTGTTAGGGTCGTGGCTTCGGGCACGAAAAAACAATTCTATACTCAGAAGCTAATATATATCTGCATACCAGATTTTATCAAAATCGGTGTGGAGGCTAAGCCGATTTTCCCATTTGGGAGGCAGTGTCACACCCAATAAAATATTAGTTATAGAGTTTTCAATACCATTCCTTAGGGTTCAATTTAAAATCAAACCAAATTTCATCAAAATCGGTTTATTAGCTTAGCCGCGAAAACGCATTTTCCTGTTAGAGGCGTGGTACTGCCTTCTAACGTAAAATTTCTGTAACTATAAATTTCAGCTGTTATCTTTTTTGAATTTATTTTAAATTTCTAGTTTTGTAAGTAATTGCAAAAAAAGTATTGTTGAACCCACTTCGACGCTGCGCGCTCCCCTGAAATCTAAACTATTTTCCTCTAGAAAAGATGGTTTAGTAAAGCTTCGGCAATTCGTGACTTTTTTAATGTTTGTTTTCACTTTGAAAAAAATCGATTTTTTGTAAAATTTATTCATAAACATGCATTCCATTCTGATAGTTTTATTTTTATGGCAAAGGTGGTTATTTCCTCATGTTGTATATCAGAAGAGCGCCCTTCAACTCAGACAATTGTTTTCTAATCAGTTTACTATATGCAACATAGATTTTGGCATAGAATATTTCGCCTATATTTTTTTTATTCCTTTCAACAATACCTACGATATTGCTATTGTTGAGGAGAAAGAGTCTTAGCCAGCAACCCTACTTATTTATTATATTTAACATTTTATACATATGTACGGCTTGGGTACCTAGCTCTCGAACATGCCCTCGTAACACATATTGCATCATAATTGAGTAACAATTCGTTTTACGTTGTGGTCCCTTTAGGTAGAAATGAAAATGAAAAAGTGCAGGAAACTCAATTGGGAAGGGCGGCTATAAAAACGGCATTGTATGCACTTAAATGCTCGTTTAAAAACGTAACATCTATCCATCCGGTTCTACGTAGATGTGTACATACATGTACATATATACGTATACACGAGTGTTAGGTATGTTGTTCCGGTTTGTTTGTTGCATTCAAGTGATGCCTCAGCTTGCTGACAGGCGGTATGTCAAACAATAGTGGTGCAATTGACAAAGTTTGGGTAATTATTTTGTCTTTTTTTTTCAAAGTTGTTTGCCCGTGTACTTAAATGTTTTGGAAAATGATTTTTAGAGCTTATACGGATATATGTCAATAATGGTTTTAGTTAGCAATGAAAGCGCGTTTGTGTCTTTATCTCGAACAATTTATTTTTGGACTTTTGCTATATATGTTTGCACACATATCTCAACCCTTTGGTCAGGTAACAACTTTCACTTTGACTAAGTTTCATAAGCATTTGACTGGATATAATAACTTAGTAACTTGAAACTCGCTTTGTATTAATTTAATATTTTGAATTAAGGATTCCAATAAGAATACACTTTTTGCAAATAAAACATTTGTTCCCACATAAATAAATTTTCTGACTTTAAGCAGTCGTTAATGAGACTTTCAAAAAGGAATGTCCTTTGTTATTATATAGGACTTATACTCCCGGTAAAATTTAGAGCAGCCATGAGTAAGTACAGGCACTTTCCGCCCTCATGGCCCCAACTGTTATACGACGCACAAGCAACCAAAAAACAATACGCGGAATTTCAACGCTATCGACGCACAGCGTTGACTTGAGTTTAAGCGAAAACAAGAACAACACACACAGGCATTAGCGACAGCACCGCATTGTGTCTCGACGAATGTGGCAATTGTTTTTGTTTGGAGTGCAATTTGGTTTTTTTCATGCTGTTGCGAATTTTTAAATGAAAGCAAATGCATAAATTTTAAAATTTAGTTTGTTGTTGCGCCCTTTTGCTAGATTTCCATGCCCACCACTGGTTTAGAGCAGAGGCCATGCCCATCACTGTTTTTTTCGAAAGCTGGTTACAACAACAACAATTCTGGTAAAAAAAATTTAAAAATATTTTGCGAAAAAATTCATAGTTTTGATGTCGATATTATTGAAAAATTCGAATAATCTCCCAAAGTTCGACAACATTTGATAAAGTCGAGAAAAAAAAGTTGAAAGTGTTGTAAAGGAAATTTGAAAATGTTGAATAAGTCAGAAAAAATGGCATTAAAATCGACGAAAAATGTTAAAAATCCAAAAATATTGAAAAATCCAAAAATATTGAAAAGTTCAAAAATAATAGTCAAATTAGAATTATGTCAAAAAAAAATCTATAAAAGTCTGAAGTGTACCTCTAGCGTTAGCTTGAGTCGTTAGGTTTTCTGTCAACTTACTCCAGTATAAATTTTCTTTCAAACTTCCCAATAAAGACGTTCGCACAACAAAAATTTATAAAATTTATCAAATTTAACAGGACATTAAAAAATATATTGTAAAAATGGAAAATAAATTCTTTCTAATAGGGTTAAAGCCTTAAGTGGGTTTCTACTCGTAAAGAACTAAAGCACAATAACTAAACCAATAATTAAATTCCTACGTAAATACCAAAAACCATACCAAATCAGATTTTTCAAATTGATTCACATGATATTTGATTAATTTTACTTAAATACCTACGGAAATGCAGCGCAGCGTACAAGTACAAAAAGGGTTTTCGAATAAGAGAGCGTTGAATTTGAATTTCGCGCCATTTTTAATGACATCTGTCAAAAATCTTACTCAATAAAAAGAAATTTTTCTTGCAGTATAGTATATTGCATTACTTAGTTTGACATGATCATTTTTGACCAGCATTTATTGACCACATTTGGTACAAAAGATTTCTGAGAAAAGTGAGCCACAAAAAAGAGCATAAATGAGAAAAAATATAAACCAACTTGCGCTTTGAATTGATCATCGAATGAGCATAAATTACTGCTCTTGACTTACTCTCCCTTTAAAGTTCCGTTGAACCATGGTGCAATAACCAAGGTGTAGTAATTAGGGAGAGCCAATGCGTACTGAAGTGGAAGCCATTTGAGAGCGTGAGAGTATATCGCCTATTTGCTTCAACGTTGACATTCTTGACATATCTATTGCCCGTTCAGCAAAGTTAAGCGCTTTGATGAATTGCTGCACTTAAGCATAATGGTTTTGAAAACTCTCTGAACGATATGCTGCAAGTATTGAGCAAACAGCTTTAATTCAGATAAATTTAGTCGCTGTTCTTGTTTTTCAATAACAAAAAAGACTTATCGCTGTCAGATTGTAACCCGCTGCACTAATTAGCGTAATTTTTTGTTCGCATCGGAGCTTTGAAAAACTTAATACAAAAACCTCTCAGTAAAAAGTTGTTTAAAGCGATTCAAAAATGTTGAAGTTGCTGAACGGGCCCAACAATCAAAAAACGATAAGTCAAAAAGAAAACGAAACACAATAAAATCGAATCTATGATAAATGACAATGTGAATCTATTAATGGCCGATACCCAGAAAATTATGAGAGAAGTGTCATAATTACTACACCTTGGTTATTGCACCATGCGTTGAACCAACTTTGATTTAAGAGGACATCAAAGAAGCAAAAAGTTTTAAATAAAAAAGTATTTGAATATAAACCATTTTTGTAGAAAGCGAAAGTTTCTTGAAATTTGAAAAATTTTTCGGAATTAAACATTTTTGATTTTCTTAATATTTTTAAGTTAGTATAACGAAAATAAAAGGTGGTAAGCCACGTCGTACGATAGTTTTTTTTGTTTTTTTTTTTAAATATTCTAAGCAATTTGTCTTTGAATATCTCTTTGAAAGAGACACCCGGAAATTCTGCTAAAATTTCTTATTTGTACAGTGAGTTTCAACAACTATAACGACCTGCGTCGAGTTGGCTCCAAAAGTGGAGAAAATTATTATCGCAAAGTACTGACCATCATGATGGGTCGATACAGTTTTCGAGAAAAAATTTGGCAGCAGAGCAGTTAGGCGCATTAGTACTTAATCTCAACTTCTGACTTTTCAACAAAACGTAATATGTACAATATAAAAACTAAAACTGTCAGCCTTATTGTGACACCCTTTATAAACAAATCGAATTGGAACGCAGAAAGCGAAACTCACATCGATGCAATGCAAACAAAAATATCAACCAACTTAAATGGTAAATAATCAGCACAGGCAACTAAATCTCTAAAAGCAGCAAAAAGCACGATTTGCACTCGCTCTTGCTTTTGTATCTGATTGTGATGATTCTGAAATTTGTTGTTTTGCCAGAGATGCCGCAGTACAGATACGAGTAGTCTTGAATTGAACCCGTGCAGCCAGGTTATGCCAAATAGACTTGGCTTAGTGCAGTTCAAATGCAGTTGATTTGCTTTGCTTTACTTTGGCAACAACAATACTGCGTGGTATCCGTGGTATGCTGCTTTATGCTACGTACAGTAAGTGTAGCTTACTATTAAGACTTGGAGTTTAGGATTTGCAAGAGATCAGCACGAAATGCAATTATTGTGCTGATATTACTTTTTGGGTGGGATTTTTTACTTTTTTTTTTATTGTTGTTGTTCAGATTTTTGTTTCAGTATTTGTTAAAAGGAAGTAAAAATTCTTTAACCTTTAGAAGACCCGGGGGTTTTATTTTAAATTAGCAATTGTACAAGACTATTTAATGGAAATTGATGATAATTAGTCAATAATGCAGGTAGGATTCGCCCGAAGGCATTTTCGGACTCTTTTTTGTCCAGAGAAAATGTGGGAAAAGGTCAAAATAAATTTTGAACATCATCAAGGTTGGGTTTTGTTGGACCCGTCTTGTATAAATTTTTCAGAAGATGTTCTTGCCATTCAAACCAATGGGAAGGTCAACACACGATACATATTGAATATCAGTTCCGTCGGTCTAGGACTCCAAAAGGTTTAGTTCTCATTTTCCGAAAGAAAAAAAAAATCTTTGTCATAACATAGGAAAAACTCGAAAATAGATTTTGGACAACACTAGGAGCAGCCTCGAACTTTGGAAGAGCCTATTTTGATATCGGATTCTTGAAACAAAATGCCACAAATCCAATTCGTCAATTTAGTTATAACACCAACATGGAAGGCTGACCACTTTGGTTCCATTTTTTGGTTTATTCTTTCATCGAAGGTATAATGTCGAAAATGAGTTTAAGAAATCCCTGCACCTCTGAAGGCGCTGTTTTTTCTCCAAAATGTTTATTCACCATTCTATGGAGAAAGGTTGAAAATAGCATTAGCACCTCACTAAGGTTAGTGTAGTTAATATTTTTTTTTCGAAAATGAGTCAGAGAAAGTTTAAGTTTTATTTCGAAAAATTTCAACAAAAACAATAGGGATTTCCCTGATATCTTTTAAAATCCATTTGAAACCTTTATCCTAGCAAATGGTGCTTTAAATTTATTTTGTCAAAAAAAGAGCCAAAGCAGCCCCACTTTAGGTTCAGGAGCTTTCGTGATGATTTTCATTTATTTTCAAAAATTGGGCCAAAACACCACCTTAAGGGGTTCGGCACACCTCTTGAAACTATGAAAATTCCTTCTAGATCTTTTAAGCTTAGGTTTTCTTTTTTGCAATATTATAATATATGTATGTACATTTATGTTAGAAACAGGGTTGCCAAGTTGAAAAGAAGCACTTCTTGGCCTTCTCAAAAAAAAACTATTTATTCCTGAAGTAGTAAAATGTAAAACCAATTTTTTTCTTTTTTGGGAAACAGCTGATAACTTTGTTTTTTTATTTGCTCATGAAACAAAACTTTGAAGCCTATGTAAGCTAGTTATTTCAGAAATTTTTAAATTCCTACCAGGCCTCCGGGTTTGACATGAAATTCCGGGATTGGCTGGGTCAAACTCGGTCGCTTGGCAACCCTGGTGAGAAAAATTTCATCTAGATATCACTGAAGAGATTTTATTAATTACATAAGAAGAATAGTTGTGTTCTATTTGTGTTTCCTGAAGGCAATAAATATTCGTAATTGATACGGCATCAAACGCTCCGATAAAATTTGGTACGAAAAGCACAATGCTCATTTTTGTCACTGATTAAAATTAATTTAAGATTACTTCTTTAGCAATAGATGGCGTGTATTTACCTTGAGTTTCACTCAATAAGAATCCAAAAATATGCTTTTCCAGCGACTTAAAGGTTAAACAAATGAAGACAACATTCTAGCCAAATACAAGATGCAAACGTAAATTATTTCGTGGAAGTTAGGAAAATAACAAACCAAAACAAAAGGAGCTACAACAACAAAATTAAGAATTTATAACACTAAGGGCACGAGACTTGCACTCAAGGAAAAAGGAACAGACGTGACGGCAAAAGACAAATGAAAAAACTATAAGATACAGATGCAATACTAGCCCCAGTCAACAATTGGAAGATTGTTGAATCTGCCAGGCGATGAATTTATAACATTTCTGAAGTTAAATTGACATTGAAGGCAATTACTTTTTTTGTTATTTGCATTGTACAAAAAGTAAAGAATGATTTCAACGTTGTAATCAGCTCTTTTTTTATGAATTATTTGGCGAGTCCGCTATAGCTGTACCATTGCTTTCGATCAGCCTATAAACTCCTCAAACGCTTTCGAGTTTATCGTCATGTCAATTTAAAGCAGATAACTTCTATCCACAATTTAAAAATGTTTGCTGGGTTGGGTCTTAAGTAATTGCAGATGACTTTCTTGCTCAGCTGTTGTATGCAAGATACAAAAAAAAAAAAAAAATACACGAAAAACAGAGGGAAAATTAATACATACGAGTAAGTATCAATGGGGAGGGAGTGTTGCACTTAGGAATGTTTTCAAGTTTTAATGCCGTTTTTTTTTTCTGTTTCTTTGGCATTTTTAGATTCAAAGTATTTTTTGTTGTTGTTGTTTTATTCAAGTAAATTTAGATGCCAGCGTAGATATGTGACTGTTACCCAATGATGATAACAAATCTATCAGTTGTATCTTATTCCAACTTTCATATTATTAGGTCATGTACAATGTATTTTCAATGTATTGTAGTCATATGGTAAAGAGAGATTCTGTCTGTCTGTCTGTCTGTATGCTTGTGTAACTTCTTGGCTGGCACAACTGTCGTCAGACATGGTTAAAGTTTTGAATTTTTGTTGCATATTAATGAGGCATGCAACCGCATTTATTAAACGCATGAACTGCTATTGCCTGCTTGCCTTATGTCATAAAGTGTGGCAACAACGTACTTTATTTGATTTTCCAAATATGTAAGAAAATTAAAACTTAATAGCAATCAAAGAACAAATTCGAACCCAATTAAATTTTAAATCGTTTCAACGTGGATATTTTGCATATAGAGTTGAGCTATGATACATTTAAAAGACTTTCCAAACTGGGGTAACTAAACATTATTGTAATTTTTTCACATTCAAACATATGTATGTACATGTTAGTCGAGCCTGAAATATATAGTGACATATGTACATAAAAAATAAAAGTTTTCTAGCGATAAAAATATATCAAATCAACATAGAAACGGACGAATTCCGACTTTACTTGCTCTGAATTTAACAAAAGTTTGTGGATGCATTTTTTATTTATGACTAAGTTTCAGTCAAACTTTTATACCCTTAACCAACGTGATTAAGGTATCGAAAAATTACTGAGTTGATTACCTTCAGTTAGCTGTAACTTTTTCAAATACATATATTAAAAAAGTAAATCATTTTCACTTAAAAGGCTTAAAGGTCACTGATGAGTCCGCTTAGCAACGGACGTTATTAGTACGACTAGCTTAAGCCTATTTCTCATTCTTTAGTGATTGACACACACAGTATTGAACAGTAAGCTCAATAAAATATCAAATGTGTACCATTTTCATGTTACGGGCATGTGCATTAAGTCCACCATTGATTGTAACTGCATCACTACAAAGTTAAACAGTAGTTACATTTTAGAAAATTATAATTTTAAAATTCTGAAAGACTAAAAGGTTAAAGTCGAACTAAGGACTGTTGCGGAAAAAACTTGCGTTCTGTTTTTTAGTTATAAAAAAATACACAGTATTTTTTTGGTCTTTTTTCCTTTTTATTAATAATGGCTAGTGTTCAGAATATAAATAACTAAAACCTAAATAGCAATTTTTTGTTTTCTATAAAAATTTCTTACATTTTTCTTAAGGTCCCTCATTAAATATTGCACAGTTGTTTCATCGACAGTACGGTACGATCTTTTCCACTTATGTCTGAAGTCTTGCAATTTTTTGCAGTCTTACCACTCTTTCGAAGATCTCTTTTCATAGGAGCCCAATATGTTTCAATTTGGCGAAGCTCTGAGCAGTTGGGCAGATTTGCTATTTTTGCTACAAAGTTGATCTTTTTATTTTGATGACATTCCTTAGTAGCTTTAGAGTAATAAGAGGTTGCTAAATTAGGCCAGAGCATTACTGTACCCCCATGTGCACGAATAAATAGTAACTAGAACAGGTTTTTTTAAGGACTTCGTCTATATAAACTTTGGAAATGATTGTGCCTTGCGTAACAAAGAAGCTGCTTCTGAGACTACAGGTCCATATGGCCTGCCAAACCATATATTGCTTCGGAAATTTCGAATTTTTTTTTTCTTTGAATTCACTAGACACATGCCCATTTTTCGGTGATGTATAATATTCGTGCCCAGGTAGCTGCTTAAAATTTGCTTTGACGTAAGTTTCGTCGTCCATAACACAGCAATCAAATTTAGTCAGGTAGCTTTCATACAATTTTCGGGCTCGCATCTGAGCCATCAACTGCTTTTCATCAGAATGGTCTGGTACTTTTTGAGGTCCCCTTTACCCTTTGTGCAGTAGATTTGGATGTACCGGCTCTAGCCGGCATATTTCGCACTGAGGTGTTGTGATTCTGCTTTAAAAGGCGTTCAACCTTCGTCGTTGCCTTTGGGTTAGAAAACTCTGGTTTTCTGCCTGAACCCTTTTTTCGTGAAATACCCGTAAAGACAGTTTTTTCTGATGCACCAACTATTTTTGCTATAGCTGAATATTTTAATTCTGGATTTTGTAGGTATGTGGACAAAATGATTTCGCGGACGTTTTGTTGCTTGCTAGATATCTTTGTTGTTAGAAGTGCTATCTTCAAGCGTTGTATATCATATTTAACCTCACTTTATATGGAACAAATATTGTGTCTTTTTAGACTCATAAGATTATCAGGCAGAGCATAATGCAAAAAATAAAAAAACGCAAGTTTTTTCTGGGACAGTCCTTACACCTCTGTAAATTTACTAAGTGAACACTTAAAAAGTTCGGAAGTTATAATTAATAAAATTCGTTCCCAAGAATTAAATTTTCCTTTTTGACTTTTGACTGGTTTTTTACTCTTTGGAACCATTGTGCGATGTTAAGAATTTAAATTAATCAAAACAATTTTTCTAATTAATATTGGGAATTGCTTGGATTTTTTTTTCTGAATTCTAACAGATCGTAGAAAATGAGTTTCAGATGAAAAAATTTAAATTTGAATTTAATTTTTGTATTTTTTTTTTATTTTTAAATGTACAATTTTTCATCACATTAATTATCTGAATTTTAAAACATTTGAATTTCGAATAATCTGAATAACTTAACTGAATTGAAAAAAAAAATTATTTCGAGTTGTCTGAATTCTGAATCTTCTGACATTTTTTCATTAGTTACCTGAATTTGAGCCACAAAGTCTCAATTCTGCCTTCTGGCAAGGTAAAGTTCCTTTACGCAGATCGCATTCACATATTAAACTACATATGTACATATGTATGTGTGTATGTATGTATGAAAGAAAAACACTTTTGCACTTATTAAATAAAATTAAATTGATGATAATTTTTATCATGATAATTCGACCGTTGGATAAGTCAATACCCTGACTGAAATGCTTACATGAGCATTTGACTTTTTGTTTGCCAATTTTTCTCCGAAATTGTTTGCATTGCATTTTATTTTTTTTTTTTCATTTGGAATGAAATTCGATGTCTTTTGATATGTTGCTGATTTGCAGCATTCTGTGAAAATTTAATTTTTTTATTTATCAATACAGCGTCAGCTGATTTTGTTGCACTGGAAACGAAAAAAAAAGCATACTCAACAGATAAATATTTTTATATACACACACACATACGTATGCAGACCGAGCAGAAAAATTAAACAGAAAGTTGAATGAAGTGAAATCTAGAACATGTTGCATATTTCAAGATAAAGTGAGCTTCTGAACCAAAAATTAAACATAAGACTTGAAGGAGGAAAAATGTATTATATCAATAAATTGACTGACAAGCGTTGAGAGATCATTTCCAAGGAAGGAGGAAGAATGTAAGTGAGTTCGAAACAAAAATACCACTATCATCAATTACAATAATGAGTTCAACAAGAGATATTTTCATGATTCAGTTAAATTGCGTAGAATTTTTTTATGCGAAATTTTTTACCTAAAATTATTAGTTTCATAAGTTTATGCGCCTAAAAGTTGCCTTTATTTGTTCTGTTTAGTTCAAAACGTAGTTAAACAACTGATTATTCGCGCTTTGGTCTCATTTTTTTTTGCGTTAAAGGAAATAAAATATGTGTGTCGAAAATTTGTTATGTTCGTATTTCGAGAAAAAGCCATTTTCAAACCTCTGCTAAAATGAAAAATTTTTCATAAAAAAAAATGTTAATAGAGCAAAGTATGGTTGTAAAATATTAATTTTTACGTCTTTTTTTGAAGCGCACCAAATTTTGGAACGATCGGACTTACTAAGGGTGCTTACTATGGAATCGAAAAAAAAGGTCAAACTGATAAAAATTGACCAACTTTCCAAACACTCTGCGAGTATGTCAAACAATGCTCAGTTTTGCTATTGACAATGATACCGCATTGGCACATTAATGCAGGCATGGTAAAGAAGCTGGAAAACAATTGATTTGCAAGAATTGAAAAAAATCCAATAAAATCCAATTGGTGCAAAAGAAAATATCAGTGCTTTAAGTCAGAGATGCGCACAAAATATTTTTCGAGAGCTGGTTACAACAACATCAATTCTGGTAAAAAAAATTCAAAAATATTTTGCGAAAAAATTCCTAGTATTGATGAAAATTTTTAAATAGCTGCAGCAAACTAATAGCATGGAAACAAAGGAAAATAAAAACAAAAATCTCAAGCTCAAGGAGCAAATGAATTGAAAACAAAGTCACATAAATAACAAAATACGTTGGAGACAAAACTACAATAACAAAAACCATGTAAGAATAGCGAACCGAAATTATTTAACTTGAGTAACGGCAAGAGCTCAACGAGTCGATGCGTTCAAGAAAAAATTACAGGACCCAAAATGGTTTAGCTCGAATAACGGAAAGAGCTCGAGGTGAGTTCAATATTTGTTGTTATTGTTGAAAGAGCAGGAAGAGCCAAATGAGCAATAGGCTGCGCATCCTTGCTTTAAGCAACAATGTTTATCAACTACAGGATCATTTTCTATAGGTATACTATGTGAAGTCACCGGGAACAATTTACGCTTTGTAAATCAACATGACGCGTGTTATTTCGAATAGAAGACATTAACTGGCGCAAAATTGAACAAATCGAATGCGATTTATTACAGCTAGTCGTGGTGAACATATGCCGGAAATTATTTTAAAATATTAATTGCAGTATTTTATTCGCCAAGTTGCTAGCTATGTACGAAAAAACGCTAAGTTTCCTACTCGTTGTTATATGAATACTAGCTTGTTGTTTGTTCATTTCAAATTGTTTATTTTCGCCGCCTGAAGTTTTAAGGAACTTGCTATGTATGCATAGCAACCATAATTTTACTCGTGAAGTTTTCGATTTTGTTTTAACTTTCCCAGACAATTATCGTAGATAGCTAAAGATAACTAGCAGTGGATGGCGAAGAAAATACAGCTCTAATCAAAATTATTAAAAAAAGTTTGGAACAAACTTAATTTATATATTTTTTATTTTAATGTTCTGTCACTCTAATAAAAAGTCAACGTTTACATATTTTAGTTTGTTCTTCTTCTGCACTTTATCTCCTCACGGAGCTTGAGGCCTACACATAACTCTTCCAGCGTGCAAAATCAGTAGTGAAGAGCAGCGAGTTTTTTACAGCCACTAAAATTGAAAGAGATAAGCTCAAGCAAGAAGCAAATAGTTTAAGCCAGCGTGCAATGGAAGTATCATTTAAAAAGTCAGTTTTACAAGTTACTTTTTGTACGATATTTAAGGATCTTTTGTACAAATTTATGAACCAAATCATATTTTCTTAAGAGTTTATCTTATCTGCCTTAACTTTAAGTGGTTATAGTCGCCAGCAGATTTAATGGATTTTTTATTATTATTATATTAATGTGCTTATTACTTTTTAGTGCACTACAGTGATCGCAAAAACTACATAATCACCTTTTTATAACT
Organism: Meiosimyza decipiens; assembly: GCA_963680825.1. NCBI lineage: Eukaryota > Metazoa > Arthropoda > Insecta > Diptera > Lauxaniidae > Meiosimyza > Meiosimyza decipiens. The sequence goes on along the minus strand of OY804259.1, from coordinate 81,801,374 downwards.
TAAAACTTAAACGGAAAAGATCAATAAAACAATGCAAAATTAGCAAAGGAATAAAGCAATACAGAATTTTGTTATGTACAAACAAATAATAAAAATTAAAGAACATCCGCGGCTTAATAAATTTAAAAACAAAAAAGAAAAAATGCAGGTACCACAGAGTTGAGGTATTCACAAGTTGCTAAGCAATATACCGAAACTGTTAGTACGTCCATGTGGTAGAAATTCTTGTTGAGCCACCATGATAATTATTTTTATTGTTACCGCGCTGCCGTTATTGCTGCTGCTGCTGTTGTTGTTGCTGCCAAGTTCTATAATGTGCGGTGCGATAATGTGCAACCGTGTGTGACATTAACCTAACGAATTAAAAAAAAAACAAACAAAAAGCGCCTGCTTATGTAACAACGACCAGGCTAACGGCCTTTTGGTTTTTTATTTTTACCCTCAGGTGTAAATTTTAAACTTAAAAGTTAACAACTCTGGCAGTGAAGTCGGCTGTTTACCAAATGATTAGAGTTTATAAGTCACATTTTTGGCATATGAGAACAAAAAAATTGTTACATTAAAAAAAAACAATATTTTTCTGAATATTTTGACCAATTCTGAATCTATTTACTCCGTGCGATTTTTCCGGAAAATGAATAGTTTAGAAGAAAAAGGTGACATTTGAATCATTTGGTTGCTCCTCCGTCCAATGTTCTAATAAATTTCTCATTCTAAAAATTGGTAATCTTATTGAAGAAATATTAATTTTGTTTTGAAATTTCGAAAAATTTTTCTATAAAAAAAAAAAAATTTGAATTCCAAAATTGAACTCAATTTTTTTTTTTAATAACTCACTGAAACGTAGTACTTAGTCAACTTTATTGAAAACTTCTGAGGTCCAAATTTTTTTTCAAGCATCCGGAAAAAAGTTACAAGCGTTTGAAAATAAGGCTTTGCAAGGAAAGTTTAAGAGTTTTATTCCCTCTACCTCATATCCAAATAAATATATTTTCGCATAAGAAGCACCATCCAATGGAACAACAATTAGCTCGTTTTCAGTACACATATTTACTTTATTTTCTATGGAAAGGTGCGGTTCTATTTAATTAAATTTTCAGCTTAAAACTTAAACTAAGAAATTATTTTTTAATCACAGTTTTATTAAATAAATTAAATGGTAATTTTTGTGCTTTCACACAGGTATTGCTGCTTTAACACAGGTATTATTGATAAACGTTTCGTAGAGTCTCTCCATAAACAGCCATAGGGTAATTTATTACGAACAAATAGTTAATTGCGGAATATAACAAATAAAAACCGATTAAGACCGATTAAGAAGTTAAAAAAATAAATCTATTTAAATACACAACAAGCCGTTGTCGACAACCCCACAAGGTTATTACGTACATTACCTACATACAAACGAGCGTACTCCAATTTACCTCTATTATCTAACTATGTATGCAGCATAAGTAAATACAAGAAACCGTCGTAGTAGTAGACGTCCATAACTACACACTCAAATAGGTACATGTTTATTGTTAATGTCTACACCCAAGGAAAAAATTAAGAAATTAATTTTCATTTTACTGAAAGCTATGGGAAATTGTTTATTTAGCTATCGAAAAGCAAAACAAGATATTTGTTTGAATCGTACTAGAAGATGCTGACTTTATTCAGTATGCATCGCTCAATTCGAGTTCGGATGTGCTCCATTTTGTTCGAAGATTTTATTGCACTGATTTTTTATAAAGCTTTGTTTGGGCAATAATATATGTGGAATGGATTTTTCAAAAGAGCTTATTTCTACTTATGACCTTAAACAAACCTAAGAATGATATCGTCGTTATCATGCTAAAGTATATCCACTTGTAGAAAATGAATTACAAAGTAAATATATTTCCAAGGCAAACTCGTAATTCGCACTTTCATACAAAACGACACATTTCCATTTAATTTTTGTCTGCACAAAAAGACGTATTTCCTTAGTCGCTGAAGAAAACTTTATTATTGTTTATACATATGTCCCAGGCCAGTTTTCACTGACTATTAACAAAAAGAAAGATGTAGAAATCTTATTAAAAAACAGTACTATATCCCTACAGATATAAAAAAAAAATTACTTTAACAGCTCTTAAAGGTTTTTTCTCATTACTAAAATTTTTTTTAGCATGGAAATAGGCCCCTTTGAAAATCACTCCCCATAAGAGTGATAGCCTTTCGGTTTTTAGAAAAAGTATTTTTAGTACTTTTTAGAGAGGCCAAATGTACTTTTTAGAACCCGTATGTACTTTTCAGAGGCCGAATGTACTTTTTTTTGTCTTGAACATCCTTTTACTAAAATGTTCGAAATTTTTCAAAATAAATTAGTAACTAACAAAACAAAAAAAAGATCCTCACTTTTCTCATCACAAAAACCCTAGCAAAATAAGATATATTTAATATTAAATTTATTAAATTCATAATCAACGCATTGCGATTATTTAAGTTTTTCCATTTACTTAAAAAAAAAATTTTTCTTATAAATCTGCACAATGCGATTATTTTCATTTATTTATAAAAAAAAGGTAATTATTATAAATTGTCCAAATGTACCGAAAATGTGTTTGAAATTCACCAAATGTACTAAAAAGGCGGCAAATGTACCGAATGTAGTAAAAACTTCTTGAATGTACTGAAGACGATATTTCAGGATGCAAATGTACCGGAAAAAGTACAAGTGTATCGGAAAAAGTACAAATGTACCGAAAAAAGTACAAATGTATCGATACTACCGATTTATTTTTTTTTAAATTTTTATCTAGGCACTTAACTGAATTCGAACCCAGTTCCCTTTTTGACCTATCACGTCTGGTTTTCTTTTCAAACTAAAAATTCATTAGAAGATTTATACGCGAACCAACTACCCGTCACATTAATTGTCAACGAAAACATAAATAAATTTACTAACAAAATTTTCTGTGTGTAACATATGGCGTCGTACTGTTCGTAAAGGTGATAGTTAATTTGTAATTTGCGCCATTTTTTCATTTTTAAAATAATTAAATCACAAACTTCAGAGGAGTTTAAGGAGTGAGGTAAATCAACACGGCAATATTTTAGTGTTTCCATTGTCTGCAGCAAAAAAGTACAAAGGAAAAACATTCAAATGAAACATTTGTTTGCACGCTACAAATAAAAACGATAACGTTTTCTTATTTTTCTCTTAATTTTCACCTTCATTAAAAGGCGAACATTAGGTGCGTTACGTAGCTCAGCACAGCGTTGTACTTTTTTTCGTTATGTGTGAAGATATTAATGGCAATTTTTTTCTTTTTTCCTACTCATTTTAAATTTGAAATACACAAAACAAGTGTCAAGATAAGAAATTACTGTCTACAAAGAGAATTGAGTGTAAGGAAGCGAGGGGGGGGGTCCTTTTGTAAACTAATAAAATTTTATGTTTTTTTGTAAAATCAAACCTTGTAGGAAAGATATATGGTTATGGCAGGGTGAGAAATTCGAGTATCTTCACAAAACTGCTTATGTTCCCGTCGCGTTCAGTTTGATAAGCAGAACGATAACTAACTTTCAAATGATGTATCAACACTTATAATCAAGTTATAACTTTGACCATAATCCTAAAAGATTCATAGAAGACGGAAATATGTAGAATAAATAAAACAATTTCGTTTGTGCCAATTTTGAGTTATACGAAATCAAAATTTTCTATTGTTAAAAAGTGTCACGCCCTCTTTAGCAATTCCGCCCACTTTGAGCACAATTCAAGATATTTATGATCTGTATCCGTTTACTTAATTTCATCATAATATCTTGCACGGTTAACAAGTTATGGCGATATTAAAGTTAAGTTTAGGGCTGTGCCACGCCTTTTTAAGAGCATTTGCAAATTTGAAACCTAGGCTAGCCCAATCTTAATTTTGTTCACATGTTCATCAAATCATCAAGTTTCATCAAAGTCGCAGCAACTTTTTTTAAAATGTGCATGAATATATTTACATAGAGTATGGGCGGTGGGCGTGGCCATGAACCGATTTTGCCGAGTTTTACATGCTAGCAGTTTGGAAGAAGGTGTGACCTATGTACCAAATTTTATTGAATTAACTTGCTTAGTTTTCTCGTAAACGTGATTTCAACAGACAGACAGACCCACAGACAGACAGACACACAGACAGAAGGACACAGCTATATTGACTCAGGTGGTGACGCTGATCAGTAATATACGTACTTTTCTATGCCTGCCACGCCCCCTTCTATGCGTTACAAACGAAATGACAGAGTGAATATAAAGTCTCTGTGTAATGCCTGACTGTCAAATTATATGAAATTTGCATATTGCATACGCCTTAAATAAAAAATAATTTAAAAATATTGACACTTACGAACTGTGACCAACTTTGGGTCGTAGGCACAAACTTTCTGCTCAACTACGGCAATTTTACGCTGTACTGCACGCGAACGTTCACCGATATTTTGTAGCTCCTGCTGTAGATCATCAAAGATGTCACTGGCAATAAGAACCAATGAGGCCAATTGACGCAAAGCATTGCTAAGCGTTATATTGCTAATGGAATCAAATTCATAGCCGGTAACAATTTTCGTTGCCGTAGGCGATGCTGTCTGCTGTCGTGACGTTGATGCTAATGCCGATGCCGATGCCGATGAGGATGAAGGCGGCGGCTGTGAGGATGCATAATTTGCATCGGGACCAATACCAAAACCGGTTCTATTGGGTGATGTTGGCGAAGTGGATAGGAATTCAACATGTTGCTTTAGTTTTTTCATTGGCAACAACGGAGCGGTGGATGCTGCTGCATCATTGCCGCCGCCCACAACAGACAATTTTCCATGTAGCTGAGGCTGTGACAATTGTTGTAACGACAGTGGAAGGGAAGCGGATGAAGAGAGGTGTTCTTCCTCGTTGTCTGTTCCATAGCTGAAACTGGAGGCAAAACCATTTGTGTGGCTGTGTTCATTATGGTGATGTGAATGCGCAGAGGCAGAAGAAACAACAAAATCTGTCGCATCCTGCGCTGTTTCACAAAATTCATTATTTCCAAAGTCAGCAGAGGGCGCTTCTGCAGCAAGTTGATGCACGATAGCTGTTGTTGTTGTAGTTTGCTGTTCTTGCTGTTGTTGTTGATGCGAAATCCTTGTAACGCCACTGAAATCCAATTTTATTTTATCCTCTTCAGCGTCGTCGATTCGTGCAGCTGCAGTAAATTTTTGATGTTGTTGCTGACTAATGCAGTTATTATTTTTACATTTGCCGGGTATGCATTGGAATTTTGTGACGCCGGAACCGGATGCGGCGCCATGCGTCGGTTGCGTTGGTTGCAGGCGCGAAAGGTAGGTGGGCTGCACAACGCGCTGTATAAAGGGCATTTTTTCAAAAGAGCAGGATAATATTTTATTTAGTATTTTCGTTGCTGTTTTCCACTACACAAATTTTTCTTACAACATTTTTTAGGTTATATCTACTACTATTTTGCGTAACATATCTTTTTTTTATAATTAGGGTTTTGGCAGTAGTTTGAGGAAGTTTGAATTTAAATATTTGGCAACGTCATGAATTCAGATTTTTAACTATGTATTTCTTATGTAGGCACTAAATTTCTTTATCACTTGGCTTGGTATCTTAATAATGCAATTAATGATTTTTTTTGATTTTTATTATTATTTTTTTCATCAAATAAGAAACCGAATTATTTTCGATTCTATAATCGAGTAATTACCTTTTTTTTCGTATGTGAAAAATAGAACCGAAATAAAAACAAACTGGAAAAACAACTTTAAATAACAAAATCTTCATAATCTTCAACTTCCACGCAGCATGAATTTTTCAATACTTCCTTTGCTTTGGTGACTGCTGCGTCTCTTGGCTTCGGCTTCCACTTCATTGGGTTTTATTCAATTTCTTATTTTAACGTTTATTTATTTCTACCCAACTTGTTTTTTTCTTTCTTCTCAGTAATCTCTTTGCTTTTTTACTCCGCATTCGCACGAATCCACATCACCTTTTGCTTTTTGGACTTTTGCCTTTAGGGGCTACCGGTGGCACCAATGAGGACCGACGCTGCGTTTTGTCGGCATCTGTCTCACCGTAGTCGCACGTTCGTTCGTTTAGTTTTATTAAATTTCTTTACATGAAAATTCAAACACAAAAATATTTATTAAAAACAAAAATATTTTTTAAATTGAATTTTCCCCCGCACTTGAAAATTAAATTTTTTTTAGCTGTATACACTTTTGTTTACTTCAATTGCTCACTGCATTTAATTTAACAATTTTTATTATTTATTTGTTTGTATTATTGCGTTCTTTTATATTCAAAAAAATGTTCATTTGCACTCGGACCGTACTTTATTTTCTCACTGTTAACAACTTCTTTAACGCACACCGGTCAACAATCAACTGACTACAAATTTCATCAATGAACATTATCAAGAGCCCTGTGCTTCTCAGCAATAACGCATATTCAGCTGAATGCAGCGAGAGAGTATGAGAGCAACGTTGATTTTAGTGTTACCGAGCATACTTTTTAAGTTTCATTTTAGCCTCAAGTATAATATGATATAGTATGGTATATGTATAAAATAAGAATTATTGGCTGGAATATTTTAACAATAAACGCTTTATGAACTTTTTATATATTAATAATTGTGCTACAAATGACTTCTACGAGTTACAACAGTTCCAAATATTCTAACCACTAGAATATTTTTCTCCTCGTTGGAAGGCAGTTTTGATATTTCTTTGACAGTGTTACTGTTGGAGAGAGGATAGTTTGATTAATTAAAAAAAAAAACAAGAGTAATAATACTCAAAATATATACAGTATAACCTCGCTCAACGCAACCCTCGATGAACGCAACTCCTTGATTATTGCAACACCTCAATTGTTTACATTGTAGACTCTGTTAACGCAACTTTAAAAAAAAGCAGTACAGGTAGTCCCCGACTTACGATCGTTCGACTTACGACTATTCGCACTTACGACCAATTTTTTTTCAATTTTTTTCATAGAAAATGCTTAAAATAGTTTCGGGGAGTCCCTAAAATATGTATATGAGAAAAAATTTAAAAAAAAAACAGTAGTATGTACAAGGACTCGATTTATTTCAGTACAAATAATACGTTTGTTTAAGTGAATAATTTTATATCATCCCAAAAATGGCTGGAACTAGTAGTTAATATTTTTCTTTAGTTATTTTTTATGAAACTCGACTTACGACTTAATCGACTTACGACCGATGACTAGGAACCTATCTCAGTCGTAAGTCGGGGACTACCTGTACTCAATTAACGCAACTTGTATTTTTTAACTTTTGGTCTAGTTTACTTCGACTTCTTTTATGATTTTGAAATGCTTCTTTAAATGTTACTGCTATTTCTCAGAACAAATATATGTATGTAAGTACAATATTTAAAAACTACGTGTACATTTATTTCGTGCTTATTCAGTTTAATTAAATTTATTTTACGACCGGTTCCTTTCTGTGTGCTGCAAAATGCCAGTTGTCAAAAAACGAAGATCAGGTGGAAGAAATTGAAAGCGCACACGAAGCCAATGTTTCACTCCACCTATATGGAAGATTAAGGCTAGCACTGCTTTTAGTTCATTCAGCACTTGTATTCAATGGGCTGGAATTCGAATATTTTGATTCTTCAAGATCTTGGCGAAAATGCAGTTTAGCATATACCTACTGGCATATAATAAAATGGTGTCAAAAATTTCATATTTTTTTGAATAATAATTTTACCAAAATTATATTCTACATATGTATATACATACGTACATTACTACGTCAGAAATATTTATTTTAGACTTTTTTGGTTTTAAGTAAAGAATGCAGTATTTTCAATAAAATACTTTTACTCTCATTCCAATTGCGAGTTTATTTTAATGAATAATATGGATTATTATTCAAAATTAGCACCTTTGGGCGAAAACATTTCTTGACTCGGTTAATGCAACAACCTCAGTCATCGCAACTGCCCGAATTTCTATTAGTTGCGTTGAGCAAGGTTGTACTGTATATGTATGTTACATAAAATGTTTTTTATGTGCGAGCATCTTTGCTGGCGGGTATGAAAGATAATCTATACTTGAGTCCATTAGCGAAAATGTAATGATTTTTAGACTTTTCAACATTTTTCTTTTTTATAACCTTTGTCATCTTATTGTGTCATTTATGATCTATTTCGGTTTCTTCACTTTATTCAACTTTTAAGACATTTTTAAGTTTTTTCAACACATCAAACCCCATTCAACGGTTTTAGCCTTGTTCAACTATCTAAGTCTTTCTCAAATTTTTCAACATTTTTAACTTTTCATCTAATTTCTTTTACTTCTTCAACTTATAGAGCGTCACCACCTGAGTCGATATAGCTAAGTCTGTCTGTCTCTCTTAGGGAAAACTAAGCAAGATTATAGAATGAAAGTTAGTGCATAGGGTACAACTACAAACAAATTTCTTGGGATGGAAAATGGACAAAATCGGTTCACGAAGCGAAAAAAAACTCTATGTTGAGACTTATTTGATACAGCCTAGAGGTCTGGATGAGTGGACTCGAAACGATCATCATAATAACTTCAAAATGCAATAAACTTCGAGTGCTTGAACTTGTAGAACATTTTATTTGCGATTTATTCGCACGTGTAGCACTCACCTCTCATGCTTGGTTTATTGATTTGTTTTGATTTGGTTTGTGGCTTTTATGCGCAAAAACTCGACTGGCTCGCAACATGGCGAGTGGCTTGATCGTCGTTTCGTTTTTACAGACCAACCAAATTCTCACATATGTTCAAAATAGCTTAGACAAGCACTAAAGAAAAGTTAGCTAATTTTAACAAGAGGGCAAGGCATCTCCTATACATGCAAAAACTTGATAACGCTATACTGAAAGAAGTATTTAAGCTAATGGAACAAAATCTCACACAAATAATAGGAATAATTCGAAAAGGCTTTGGACAAGAACCCGACTAATTTCTAAAAAGGACGCAACAACAAAATCAAGCAACAAAAAAACGAAATTTTAAGTATTTTGTGCTTTGCACTACAAAGAAAAACAATTACTACATTCGTCGAGACGTTGTTGTGTTGGAAAGTAGTCCTGAACTTTAATTTTATCTTATTGCCGCGAGTGCCATTTCTGACATATTGAAATTTTACACATTGCCGCACGCCACCGTGTTCATTTTTGCCTTCGATAATGGCTAACGTAATTTTTATTCTGGCTATTTCTTTGACAAATTAGACACACAAAAGGATGTGAAATATTACGTAGAATTCACTGACTTCTGCGTCATAAGAATTCTAATTTGAAGAAGTAGGAGTTGTCGCCGCGTTCATTATCCACTATTCTGAATGTATGTATATGTATAGAATGAACTCGCACACACAATTGATTGCAAGTTGTACAGCTCTGATCACCAATTGAGTTTCTTTATTTTACGAACCAAGCATTTCCGCTGAATGCCACTAAAGTGCTGAATATAGGAATTGTGACATTTGTTCTGGACGACGCATCTGATGGAAAAAGTTTTTATTTCCAAAAAGTGTTAATTAAAACAATGCCAAAATATTATTGCGATTACTGTGACACATATCTTACGCATGATTCGCCATCGGTGCGTAAAACGCACTGCACCGGACGTAAGCACCGCGATAATGTAAAATTCTACTACCAGAAGTGGATGGAAGAACAGGCACAGCACTTAATTGATGCCACTACAGCTGCTTTCAAAGCAGGAAAGATAACACAAAATCCATTTGCAGCAGGACCTCCTAAACCAGGAAGCATTAATATACCACCGCCGACGGTTATGGGTCCTCCGCCTAGAGCGGGCATGATGCCACCTGGTATGCCGCCGGGAGGACCTGGTATGCCACCAATGATGATGGGACCGCATGGTGGATTACCACCACCTATGATGGGTATGCGCCCACCGCCGATGATGGGTCCCATGGGCATGATGGGACCACCTCCACCTATGGGTTCGCTTGGTGGAGTAAGACCGCCAATGATGAATGGGCCACCGCCGAAATAGCAAAAGTAATGCTATGTAAGTGTTTAAATCGGAACTAGAATTTTGTAAATCGATTGCTTTTAAAAATACATTATAAAACTTAAAATAAATTATAATTAAGAGATAAATGCTTTGTTTTTGATAATAAAAAAATGAATTGTTTTGGGAGTTCTGAACTTTTCCAAGAGTTATGGCTCTTAAAATTATCCAAGAAGTATGACTGAATTATTCGGACACAAAGGCATAACATCCAAACGTTGTCCTATGTGATTTTCTCAGATTTCTTTTTTCAGTTGCGCGGCAAACTCGAAAAAAAATTATTTTGTACCTGTCAGACACGTACGAAACCGCTGAATAGGCAATATGATTCAGTGTTGAAGCGGAGTCACATTAGGATGAAGTTTACATTAAATGGAATGGATATTGCTCCATATATCTGATACCATCTGTGCAAGCAAAAAGTTTTTCTGATATGTCTACTCTTCATACTTTTAAAATTCTATAATTTGACTATCTCATTTTGATATCAAGGATCTCAGAAATTGGGGACAGGTAAATCATACTTCATGTGGTGCAGCGCATTCGACGAACAGAATTGGTATATTACTTTTACTTATACTTTTCAATTCAAATTTCAAGATAAACATGGAGTCGATTTTTACAATTTCATGTTAAAGGAATGGGTAAAGTAATTATTCCATGTTAAAGCAACGGGTTAAGAATTTATTCGTAGGAAACTCCATTGACATTTTTCATCTTTTTGTGTTGGAAAACTGAATTCAATGTTGTTTTTCTAAAACGTTTTATCTGCTTTTCAAAACTATTTGGAGAAATATTTTAAAAAGTAGTTAAAACAATTTGAAAAAATATGTCATTTAATTCTCTTTCCCAATTCCCTGAACGATCAAGAACTTACAATGAATTGAAATAGATTTAAGATTAATTCAATTTCAACTTTAATCTCGTTTATCACCAATCAAATAATAATCCTCTTTTTTACAACATGATTGATACGATTTTCTAAAGGAAGGTCAAAACTTTCACATTTTAGTTTTCTTCCCTTTTAAACTACATCTCTGCGGTAATCATAATCATCTGTTGTCTTCTAATGCTGAAATTTTACGTATGTACATTAAATCAAATATGCGGGCGTAAAGTAAACAAGTTATTTTAAAAGTACATATTTATTTATTAAAAGTTAAAAAAATAAATTTTGATTATAATTTTTTTAAATTAACATATATGGGATCCCTTTTCATTATTTTGGTTTCAGCTGCTTTAAAAACTAAATGCAGTTTAAATTTGTTATCAAAATATTAGGTAGCTACTATGTAGTTAGTGAAGGAAAGACTACACGAGAAATCATTTAAATTAATTGCAAGCCCAACTAAAAAAATAAACCACATACTTGAATGATTATAAGGATCAATTAGACAATTTTAGTAATGTAGAACAGACAATTAATAAAAAAATATAGATACATATTAAAACTAATATTCGTCTAGGATTTAAATTAAGAAAAATTAGTTATTGTTTAATGTAAGACAAGTGATGTTAGGTTTGAGTTATATAACAAACAGTAAAAGCTTACACAAAAAATATTTTGATAAGTCTCATAAAAATGAGCAATCAATTCATATTAGGACCTTTAAATTAAACGTAATAGTGTTATCTTATAATACGTGCGGATAATATTTTATTACTCTTAGTTTACCTTCTTACAATTAACATTTAAAAAACTTAATTGTTAATTAGATAAAAATTTTCTTTTGCTTGGTGAAACAGTAATTGCAAATGGTTGCTGTTGTTTTAAAATTGGAGTAATAATACTTTCTTCGGAACGTTTGTACTCAGTAAGAATATTGTCCAAATCTTTATCTGCGTCCAAAGTGAGCACCTTTAAATAATAATAAATGGTATTTTACAGCTTAAATAATGCATAAATCATTGATTAATGATCTGTTACCTGTACATCGCTGGCAGAACGATTGTGCATAAGCCATTTTTCATGAAGATCATGTAATTCTTTTAAATATTCAAGTGAGACACAGCTTTCTTCAGAACGTGCCCGTTTACGCATACGGTCATATACTACTTCTGGCGTTGTCCTTAGGTATACTTAAGAAAAATTTTGAAATCAAATATCACATCAGAAAATAAACTATGTTAACTTACCAATTAAATCTACTTGTATGTGTAATGTTTTCTCATGAAAATCGTACCAATCTTGCAATATGCGATACATGACCTCATCCATTTTATTATTTTTAAACATGACTTCAACGAAACAGTTTCTGTTAAAAATATAACAAAATTTGTTTCATTACGCAAAATATTAATGTTAGTGTCTCAAGTTAAATTCTCCATTCAACAGTTCCTAAAGATAATGAATATCGGAATTAATAATTGGTACTGTGGTCAACAGGATTACTAATTGAAAGCTTTTCTCAACTGAATTGAAAAAAGCTACATGATCAAAACCACAATTTGATACTATCTCATGCACAGTTTATTTAATTTCTAAGTTATTGGTTAATTAACATCGGCATCTAGAGTTTCCAATTTTGCGAAAAAGAAAACAACATTATGTACGTACCTTGCACTAAAGTAGGAACGTTCCATTAGTTTTATCCGTTTATCTGTTTGCAGTAAATGACTCTGCAACATTGTCAGCGTAACATAAGATTGGAATGGCATAGCCCATCGTTCGGGTGACTTGTACATGAGTTCCTAAATTAGATGAGTAATTAAAATAAGCAAATAAAATATATGTATATAGCACCAGCGCCAATGTTATTAGTTTCCTTAACTTACTAGCAGATTTTTTCCTTCCACATTTCTCCATGCCTGCACGGGTTCAGCAAGAAGGCAAACGTCTGGAAATTTTCCAAAATAATTAAGAAACGTGGTCTTCCCACTTCCAATGTTGCCTTCAACGAGTACAGTAAAAGGCTGAGTTCCAACTGCATACTTTGGTAAAGCTGGTCTGGAAATACTAGCCATACTTCGTCCTGAAAAATGTTAAGAATCGATAACATTAACACTTTTTTATAACTATTGAGCATAAGAATGTCTTACGTATTGTTTTCCACGCACTAACTTATGTAAAAGGTGTCAATTTAAAATTAATTTAGTTAAAATATGTAAACAGTTACTTTTCTTTTTGAATTTACCAATACGATTTAGTATTTTTTTTTTCTATTTAATTTGTAATGGAAGTACAGATATATAAAAATAGTTTTCACAAAAAATTTCAACCAACTTGTACGAGTATGTCTCATTGAATGAATTTTTTAATATATTGGCGCAAAATCACCAAATTTAATAAAATAGAAAATAATCGCGCGGGAAGACAAACGTCATCTAAAAAAATCAATTGTTTATGTAAAATTTGTTGTTGTTTTCAGTCAGCTGCATCAGTGTTGTTTATTTTGAAAAAGTGATGCTTTCTTGATTTAGCATTTTTTTTAGTACTTCTTCTTTTGAAATTCGCCGCACCAAAAATTGTTATAAACACACCAAACATATAAAAATTAAAATTTTTTTGTTACTTTTATCTAATAATATTAATAATCCATCATATATATTTTATTTTATGTGTACATATATTAACAACGAAAAATTTTGTAGGAATCTTTGTCTTAGTTTGGCTGAGTATAGGGAGCATTCACAACTTACTTTACGTTCATAGTGAAGAGGCGGGGCGGCGCTACAATACGACAGAAGCATCGAGGTCCCCAATGACGTGGGGTCTTGGCGCCATATTACGTAACGCGATATGAATTTGAAGAGAATGTAATAGTTGTTTCATCAACAGTACAATTAATGTGCATATGATTTTGAATGCTCGATTGATTTTGCTGAATTTTTTGAAACTTGAAAGAAAATAAAATTCTTGAATTATCTGATTTGCTGTTACCGAAAATGTTTGAATTCACTACCCCTTCTCGCATAGATATAATCTTTGAAAAAATTAAATTTGCGATGAATTTTCTAATTGCTGTGACGTTTGGTAAAATTATAAAATTTCTACAATAATTTCAATATTATTACTGCTATGCATATTATTTTGGCCGTGCCAAAAGTAATGCAGAAATGTTCAGAGTTTTTTTTCTCGAAAAGTAAAAATAAATTTTAGTGAAAAAACCTCAGCTTTCTTTAAAGAATATAAAAAAAAAAAATCAAAAGTATCGATCTTAAAAATAAATTAATTTTTGATTTTAAAAATTCAAGGGGAAACTTTAACATTTACAAAAAATAATTGAAATTCGACAGGCCATAAAAAAGCTGTTGAAAATTGAGCAAAAAATTTTTACAATTAGTTAGGAAACAAATTATCCACACGAAACAGAAGGTGTCGACAAAAATTCTTAAGAAACAGAAAAATTATTTAGCATATATTAAACAATGTTTCATTGAAGTATTTTAGTCAGTTAGCAAAGGTAATTAATGCTGTAAGTTTTTACAAGTTCATCAATGCCTTTTAACAACAAACATGACAACGATATCAAGTGAATCAATTTAACCTGGTAATTGGTGACATATGTTTCGGCTGTAACCACATATATACATATTCATATACATATGTAGTGTCAGGCAATTACACTCCTACATTTACACTTCTACGTTTACACTTTTACAAGTACACCGCATAGCAAAACGATATTTTAAAAATTTGAATATTCCTAGTTTTAAAAAATGTTTTTCAAACTTTGAATTTTAGAATTTTGTCAAAAGTTTTCATTATAATTTAAATCATCGAAAATATAACATTGTCAAAAAATATCATAAAAACGTTATATCTAGTACTATACATATGTAAATAGCCTCATCAGAGCAGATTTTGGTTAATGTTGTACCTGAACTTGACATGAAATTCGTCATTAGTAGAATAATTAATTTGAAGATGAATGCGCGATGTTCTTCTTACGATATAGGGTCAATTTATTAATAGTTCAACATCATCATAAACATATCAACCTTTTATCAACTTAATAATTTATCCGATATCCCTTCGATGTTCAAAACAGAACTAAACTTTGACGAAAAATTTGATGATGTGAGCACTTGAGCTGTCAAACTGTTTGACCATCAGTTTGATTTAAAATTTGATCGTCTATCTCCCTTAAATATTTTGAATCAAGCATGACATTACGGCGATTTTGTTCTGTATTTTTTGACATTATCTTTTAAATTTTCCGTCAGTAATTTTTTTTTCGACATTTTAAATTTGTTTTTTGGGACAAATTTTGTTTTCTTTATTGATTTTCAACACACAAATTTTAATTTAAAAAGGTCAGATTAGTTTCATGAATTCAAACATTTAATTAAAATGCTAAGATGTGCAAAGTGAGAAAATTATGAAGAGAAATGCTGACAACACAAGCGAAATGTGAAAAATCGTCGGATCGATGTCTGTATCTTTTCCTACCATTACCGTCGCAAGAAATATCAAGCAATTTGTACTACCTTGCAAATTAGGACAGTTCTGGATATTTATTTTGTAATATCCTGGAAAATCCAATCTGTTGAGAACGCATGAATGATGAGCACGGGAACATGCAATCTAGACATTGAATTGGATCTGATACTAATTATATTTTTTACACATTTTAACTATGTCTTTGTCTCTTAACTTGGACATTAACACATTAAATACATATTGCTAATGCAGAACAAACTTACGAAAAATATTTGCAAGCATTCTTTTAACCGGCAAATTGCTGCTAACTATAAATTTTTTACTACATTTAAATAAATCACTTCCGTATTGTTAAGCAAAATAAAAGTAAAACTGCGAACAGCTGTAGTGAATTTCACAACCATAAAAGAACTGCCATTTCTCAATGTTGCCTGCTTCTTATTTTGTAATTTAAGTTCTTGGGTTATTTACATATGCATATAAGACATTGACATGGCTGCCAGATTGAGATGAGTGAATCCGAAAAGAATCCTTTAAACACCAACTCACGACGAATTTCAAATTAAGCTAAAGTCACTCTTAAGGCTATTTTAGAAGGAACTTATGAGCATTCCAACCAAAACTAACGGCGTTCTCACAATAAGCCGATGTACCCATTCAAAAAACCAGTTCACACATACATTTGATTATATGCGAAACCAAGATATTACATGTCATACTTAAATCTTTGCCTTCGAAGTGTCAATTGCCATGAAACTCCCCTGGAAATCAAGTATCTGACTTTTTCGAAACTTCAACTCAGGCTTATATGCAATGAGTCAACATGATGGTGTGTCTAATTGCATATAACTTTGTGTTATGCTGAAACGCGCGTTGAAAAAACGCTCGTCTAAGCCAAGCCTCCGAAGCTGAATACAACAGGGATGTGTGATATACTACAAAAAACAATGCGAGACAACGTGTTTTTTTTATACTTTAATAATCATAAGATCGCAGAGCGAGCAAATTCTATTTTTTGTTGCGATATGACAAATAAGCTAAATCACACGTCCCAGCAGTGTTAAGCTTCTGAGTTGGAATGAAGCCTAAGCCATTACGAGTTCGTATCAATTTGTCATTATTATTTATAAGTGTTTTTTACTTATAAATAATAATAACATAACTGTCCCGAATTTCGAAATACTTTGATATAATAAGATTTGGCTGAGATATGCTCAAAATGTTCATGATCACACACTCGAAACACATTTTTTCGCCGGTATGATATATTTTATGTGTTGGTCGCATCAGCCTGCATTTTGGACAAAGAATGCCGCATTAAAAATCACAGAATGAGCGCATAAGTTATATGATATAACTTATATAGAACTTTACAAGCGCTTGCGTCACGATTTATTGCAAAGCGACATTAAGAAAGCGATTAAAATATTGAAATAAATTTTTCTGCAGTAAAAATTCAATGCTGCAAAGTTGACATAAGTAGCGCGGACAAGCAAGAATGTGGCAAAGCATGTGCAACTTTTTTCACAGAACACAATGCTTTGAATACTGCAGCAGTAATTGTGCGTTATTGAAATACTGAATAGACCCTTCATTTATATAATTTGAAAGAGCATGGTAATTACGTGAAACGTGCATATGAATATTTTTTAAAGCTTTATTTCAACAAATTAAATGACGAAAAGAATAAAATTCTAAAATGTAAACAAAAATATGACTTATAAAACAAATTTTTCACAGCGAAATCAACAGGCTCTGTATCCTGATGTACTAGAAGCTTTGTAAACTGTGAGCATTGTGCATTGGGCTCGAGGCAGATGTATATTTCCCAAAGAAAATGCTTATTAGCGATTTATTCTAAGTGTAGCAGTAGTAAGCGCTCACTGTGCATATTTGTAAGCCTATAGTAAGCGGTTCTTGGTGAAAAATATGTAGTTGCTAAAACCTTTTAAAGCGCTCTTTTCCGCTTGGGGCGCTGCATAAAGAAAAACTTAAAAAGCAAAACGAAAATAAATTTTCTGCCTGCCAGGAAAGGCCGATTATATGTGTTTTTTCTCATTTTCATTTTAAAGTTGAATGCAGTGCAGAACAACAAAGCAAATAGTGAAATAAAGAACCAAAACGAAATTTTTTGTGTCGCTCGCGGTTAAGATTTTCGCATTTTCCCTTGCGCATTTGATTTCAATTTATTTTTACGTTTTTGCAATAATTAATTTCTGCGACGGTATAGTGAAAAATCCAAATTGAATTGAAGAAGGATAAATTGATTAAAGGAAATAGGTAAGCGGGCGAGAAGAATTATCCTTTCTATATCCTCTTTGCAAGAAAATTCTTTTTTTCTTGTTATACACAGAAAAAGTAAGCCGCCGCAGGAAACTGGGCGATTTTTCAGACTAAAGAAAAACTGAATTGCATTTCATTGATTTTTTTCTTAAAACAGATTTTTTTGGAAACCTTCAACGTTATAAACAACAAACAATATGACCAACTTGGAAAAGCAGCATGAAGTGGTTAAGCGTAGTCTGGTGCAATTTGTCAGTGCTCATATTCCCGGTGCTGATTTTAGTGTTGTCGATGATATTGTTCTTTCCTATATAATTTCAATTTTGGAGGAAGCTTCTCAGGATCCATGCTTTGATGTTGAAGGCTTTGTCGAAATGATGAGTGCCTATTTTACAGAATTCTCCTCCATTGACCAAGGCATAATTTGTAGTTGGATTTTCAAATTGGAGAGCGAACTGTCAGAAATGGACAAAAATCAGGATAATCAGTTGACTTCAAATTTATCATTAAAGTTGGTTTTTCGTTTGAGGTTCTCGTGTTATCGCTCTAATTTTGTTGTTTTCTTCCTAGTTCATTAAGTTTGTCTGATATTATTCCGGAATCGAAATTACGTGCGCGTCCTCCATCCATTTCGGAGAAAGATGAATTTACATTGCTGTCAAATGGTGGTGGTGGTGGTGGTGGTGGTGGGAATGGAAGCCAGAAACGTTCTCAACATTTGTCTGAAACAAGTGATTGCGGTTCTACCGATAGCTCTAGTTGCGATTATTTTTTGGATGAAGCTGAAGTCTTGCAGGAAATGTTTCCGGACACAGCTTACGTTGAGGTAAGTAACGTTTATTCTCTCGAACTTGTGGGCACTTAGGCTAAACAAGTTGAAATAAATTACTTCATTTACCAATAATTTTTTTTTGCTTAAAAACTTTTACAATAATTAAATAGTCACAAGACAAAATGTTGTGAAAATCATACCCAACTTCCATAAATAGGAAGTAAAAAACAAAATAGTGAAAAAATAAAGGTCTTTTAAAATATGGGACCGTAGTATTATACGAAACAACAGTTAAAGTTTGTTAGTTTACTATTTTGGTAGCTATTCAAATGCATTAATTGCTCCGAAAATAAAAAAAAGTTATAAGTGTTTTATCCTTGGCCTGGCCATTAACTAAAACCCTATTAAAACTTTAATTTTAAGTGTATTTTTCAGGTTATGGCGAAGGGGCCTGCTGGATATACCATTGTGTTAAAAGTTTGTATAAAAAGTGACACGCCCTTAAGTTGTGTCACCAATGTTGCATCTCATGTTAGTTTCTTTTTTTGAATCAGAGTTAGCACGCCTATCCTTTAAATTAGTCCAATCTTTGTCTAGTGCTTGCTAGGTTTACTAAACATTCTCATGTTAAATTTGATAACATTTGCCTAAATAGCATTTCAGTTTAGCGTGTTGAAGTTTTTAATTGCGTGTGAGTTGCCCTGCCTTTTTGTTAAAATCATGAAAATTTTTACCCTTTAAGCCATTTGAAAAGAAGATATCGATTATACAGTTGTGTACAAATAAGTTGTAAGCGCTTAGATGTCTTTTGTAGTAAAATGTATTGGAATTAAGATTCGTAGTTGGCAATACTTTATGTATGTTGAACACTCGCCTCTCTTGCTTGGTGTTTCAATTTGTTTTGATTTGTGGCTCGATGAACTCGCAATCGTGGCAAGTGGCTTGGTGGTCGTTTCAAGTGCACTCGTGCAGACCTTTAGTACGTATGTTCATATTACCTAAATCTGTCAGGGTGTTTCCGAAGTTGTTTATTCAAATGACGAAATTCACCATACCTTGATATTTTAAGACTGATTAAATACACAACAAATCTTTTTCTTAAAAATAAAACAAATTTTCAAATGTAAGCTCAACTTGTCCTATCTGCCAAAATTCTCTCATTTATTTTTATATGAAGCTTTAGGGCAATGTTTTGAGTCTGAACTATTGAAGAATAGATTGTGCGGAGATGACTCTCCAGATGAATTTACTCTCTCAATCTATGATATTGTTATGGTCAATGTTAATGTAATTATTATTTAAAGTTTTTTTTTGACTTTGTATGGTTTCCAATAGCAACAATGGTTCTCATTCATAAACAATTCTTGGGAAGTGCTTCCAGTTAAAATGTATTAAATATTGTCAGTCTTTGGTTGGAAGCTCGATGACATAATTGAAATATGTGTCATTTTGAAAATTCTGGAGTGGACGGGAAGATAAAACATAAATAAATAAATCTGAAAACATCAGAGACAACTATTTATGGTCGGAGTGTGCGCTCGTATCGTGTGCTGACGTACTGTATCAAATAGTGGAGTATCGGAGTAAATTTATCAGTTTTGTTTAAACTTCATATTCATAATTTAATTCGTTCCGAAGATATTCTCGTTTTGTTTATTTATTTCATCATCTGAATTCGAAAGATAAAAATGATATGCGACATAAAATTCTTTTGAAAATATCTCGAGTAATATAGATGATAAATTAACGAAACCTTGCAGTCTCAAAAATTCATTACGTGGAAACTATTTCATTACTTGAATAATTATATTTAATTAATGTAAAAACTCAGTGAAATTAATACTTGACTCATTTATTTTGTTTGTAATATTTATATCTATCTAATATATAAAATTCTCGTGTCACGGTGTGCCTCATTGAACTCCTCCGAAACGTCTTGACCGATTTTCGTGAAGCGTGCATATCCGAAATAGTGAGATAGGTTAGTTTTACCCTTTTAATGACTAACAGGATAGGGATAGGGATACTGATAGGGATAGGGATAAGGATAAGGATAAGGATAAGGATAAGGATAAGGTTAAGGATAAGGATAAGGATAAGGATAAGGATAAGGATAAGGATAAGGATAAGGATAAGGATAAGGATAAGGATAAGGATAAGGATAAGGATAAGGATAAGGATAAGGATAAGGATAAGGATAAGGATAAGGATAAGGATAAGGATAAGGATAAGGATAAGGATAAGGATAAGGATAAGGATAAGGATAAGGATAAGGATAAGGATAAGGATAAGGATAAGGATAAGGATAAGGATAAGGATAAGGATAAGGATAAGGATAAGGATAAGAATAAGGATAAGGATAGGGATATTGATAGGGATAGCGATAGGGATAGGGATAGGGATAGGGATAGGGATAGGGATAGGGATAGGGATAGGGATAGGGATAGGGATAGGGATAGGGATAGGGATAGGGATAGGGATAGGGATAGGGATAGGGATAGGGATAGGGATAGGGATAGGGATAGGGATAGGGATAGGGATAGGGATAGGGATAGAGAAGCTAGTGACATGAACAGGGAGGGCAGAACAACGTTTGCCGGGTCAGTTAGTTTTGGTATATGTACTTTGTATGAAATATTTAAGTGTTGTACAAAATGTTTTTATGCGTTTGCAAGAATGGCGACATTAAAAACTATTAATTTGAAAGTCCCTTTTTTAGTCATATGAAATTCGCGTAGTATATTTTTTGAAAAAGGCCTCAAAAAGATTATTGGCCATAAAAATAATATATGCTACACCATGTGATTTTCCATCACATTTTTTCAATTATACATATTATTAATTTGTTTTTAAACTGTACTAATTGCAAATTTCTTATTTTAGGTAAAACATTGCATTGCAATTGCCAAAGGTGACATAGACAGTGCAACCCAGATTTTATTGCATCGTCAGGAAACTGGACAATGTCTTACTGATAAAACGAATTGCTTAGGAAATCGCAAAAACGTCGTAGTCGACGATGCTGAGCTCAAAAATCGTATTATTGCTAGGTATTGGGAATATAAAGAACAAAATAAGATATTTTTAACCAAACATTATTTAAAATTTTTTAAGATATTCCTACGTGGATAAAAACGCTCAGCAACGGGAATACAAGCCAGTTGTACCAAAAGTTGAGCCCAAAAAACTTGTTCGCTATCGTGACAATAAAATTGTTTCACTTAAAGGAGAACGTTACACCGAAATTAAGCGCGACGAAGAAGCTGAGTTGAAAAAACCCAAAAAGCAGATTCAACCGTAACTAAAGATAATGAAAGTTCTCTATAAGTATTTCATAAAAAAGTTGCAAAAATTTAAAAGAATATCACTGAGTGACGTTGACAGCAACGTATTGACGAACAATTTACTACTCGTATTATATGAAAACATTTTTAATCTCAATGTATCTAAATTAGACTTTTACTTACATAACATCAACATATATAATCACAATCGCAAAATTACTAAGCAACACTCACATACTACTAATATTATAACTAACTTATTCATCGTTTTAAAGCTGTGCAAATCTAAGCAGCAATATAAAATATTCAATGATTACTTAATATTAAGACCAAATGCACTTGTAGCCGCAGCAACAAAAATCACAGCTTCATTATTCTTCTGCTTCGATGCCGCTTTTATGGCGTGCACAAAAGCACAACAAATAAATGCAGCAGGAACTGCTGCTGAGTTCAATACGTTTTCATCATCAACATCAGCAATATTGAGCCAAATGAGTCTTGAATCAATTGTGATTGCTAGGATAATTGAGTGTTTGTTAAAATATTATTTATTTATTATGTTAAAGACTTTAGCTTATCGAATTTTAAAGTTTAGTTTTTTTCAATATGAAAAAGTTGCAGGAACAGGAGTAGCTAAGTTAATATTTAACTTTTCATGAGTTAAATTTTATTTAACAATTAGTTGATTTTACAACTATCGATATTTAATATTTGTTAAGAAATTATGACAGTCACGTGTTTATGTTTGGGTGTAATTTTTATAAATTTGTTTGTAAATTTTTGAATTGAATTGTATCCATATTTTAAGAACTTTTAAATATTCTAATACCCAAATAGGACACTAAAGTAAAAAGAGCTCAAATAGACTTAAAAAAATGCGATATATAACATTTCATTTGTTTTCGATCAATTTGTAACATTCATATTATTCAAAGTAGGCAGAGTTCAGTACTAAAACCTTTATTTAATTTTTGTTTCTTAAATAAAATATTTCCGTTAAAGTAGGTACACTTACTTTGTCACAAGTTACTAAAAAATCTTCTACAGTACTATAATTTTAAGAGCCTCGTCAATTATATCAAAAGTATAAATGGTCACTACCACATGATAATTAGAAAAGTAAAACCTTGAACATACCTACATGGGTTGTCGAAACAAAAATAGTAAATTTGTAAAGATTATTTTGAATTCTATATAGTACATGTACTATGTACATATTCATAAACATACGTATGTTTATATAGCTATTATATAAATTAAATATCTTTCACAGCATCAGCAACTGTACATTCCTTTTAAGAGTGTTTCCGAAAGGTGCAAATATTTACTAGGCTAAATTCGTAAATAGTTTTAATTTGAACTCAAGTTCACGTAAGAACAATACTTTAACTTCTAATGTAAAAGGCCTGCATTTAGTTTTCGATTTGTTTTTGTAGTGTCCTCAGACCTTTTTTATGTATTTTTACCAAAACTGAAGAAATTTATTTTCAACATTATACCAACTATATAAAGATTAATTCAGTTTGCCCTCGTAATTTTGATAATTATTTATATGTAAGGCTAGCGTGGCGCAGTTGAGAGGTCAAGACAATCTTTTTAAATTGGAATAATGCGTCTAAATTGGAATAAACTTTCATGGTTCAAAAAGGTGAAAATCGTTAAGTAGACTCAAATTTGTTTAGGCTTTAAGCATGTTAGTGAACTGATGTTTTTTATTTTACTTACTTCAAACTTCAGACAGACGGACATGACTTGATCGATTGATCGACCTAGAAGTTGCCACTAATTTAGAATATTTATACCTTTTTTATACATGCCTTCCCTATTTCTGTTAATTTTTGTGAAACAGCTATTTTAACACGCTGGCAATTAAGAAAGGTGAGGTGCTAAACCCTAACTATTACAACATTTGCTAGATCAAGATATCTGTTGTGGGCGGCTATTGAACGCAACTGTCCGTATTTTCACAAGTACGTTATTCCGAATTTTCACATAAATTGCATGTTAATCTGAAAAAACTTACTACTACGGAAATACAGATAACAACTTTAGGGGAACGATTTTGTTCAAAAACAAAATATCGCTATAAATTGCGTTACAAGCCAATTTAGCCAGTGTTGAATGCGTAGTTTGTACAGGCCAACAATTTTAATTTGGGCTTAGATATTTTTAAAAGTTAATTTTAACTTTTTATTTTCAATTTATGTATTGTGTTGTCCAAACTTTTGGCTCTTACCTAACTTCTAATTAAACTACTATCAATCTCAGAAGAAAAACTTGCGAAAAGAAAAACTAAAAGGTGATCCTTTTCTTTTCGCTTTTAGCTATTGACCAATGAAACAAAACAATTTTACGCATTTATTAGATTTTTATTTTCCTTTTTTGAAAATTTTTTTTTTGAAAGGGAAGAGTATTTTTAAAGAATCAAAATATGTATTGTTAAAACTTAATTATTTCATTTAATATTTTTTGGGATGTGTTATAAACTTTATCGAAAGCATCTGAAATGTTCCATAAACGAGAGCGGGCTGAAAAGAAATCAGTCTAAGCAAGAACACACAAATTTTTTCCCCGAAATTCATTTCACAACATTGTCTTCGTTTAGCTCAATACACTTCGTGCAACGAATCTCCAATTTGCATACTTTTTGCATGGAACGATTTGTTGAGGTCCTCAAATTAAGATTCTGTTTCAGCGATGACTTATTTATTTGACCAAAATTTCTTTCCACCGAACGATTTGCTTAATTTTGTATAAAAGTAATAGTCAGTCAGTCAGGCAGTCACATCTGGAGAATATGGTGGATGAGGAAACCAATTCGTAGCACAATTGATATAATTTTGCCATAACAACTGTGCACTTGTGCGCCGATGCGTTTCTCTGATGGAGATGTAATTTATTATTTCAAATTAGCATCGAATAGTATAACAACTCTGAATATTATTTGCCGGTGATAACTCTGCCCTTTTCAAGAAAATCGATGTTAATGATTACATAAAAAAAAAAATTTGCAGAACAACTTTGATGGTGGTGGTGCCATACCTTTGCTATGCCGATTATTTTTCAGCCCGACATCGTAACACTAAATATTTTATAAATGGTATCTTATTTAACTTTAAAGTTAATGCTAATGATGATATTTTTATAATGACTTAGTCATTTTTAATGACATATTGAATTAAAATTAATTGTTTTATTATTTATTTTTAGTAAAGTACCTGTCATTTTTAAATAAGTTTGTATTCATTGCCAAAAAGGATATTTTAGTGGCTTATTGACATTTTAAAAGTGAGGGAAATATTAACTTTAAGTTGCGCTGTCTGTTAAAAAAATATCTAGTTTTAATTTAACTTAAGTAATTATTTTAATTAATCTATGTCTTTTCTTTTTTCATTTCGTATTTGTAGTGCAGCCAATAGATAGGTTTAACTTTGCACAAGGTAGCGAAATAATTATTTTTTTTATTAATTTGTTAAGAAATATGGCATATTTATTAATATTCTGAGTTTTCGAGCTTGGGTCGTTGATGCTCACGACGTCATGTTGGGAAAGTGGCGGCATTATTCACCTTCCGGTGTGAAAAACGAAAAATTGATTGAAGTGACTGATATTTCACGCTTAAAACATATTTTCACAGGTAAATAGCTTATGAGCTATGAATTTTTAACTGTTTAATTTATTTAATAAATTTGCAAACATTGCAATCCCCACGGGCTTGCGACTCTCTCCCGCGCTCGGTAAGTTGCTGGAAATGCTTCAAGCATATAATTTGCCATGAAGAATTTTCTCAATTATCACCGTTCGGTTTCGGCAATTAACTGTTGGCCCCACTATAGTGTAAAAATTTAAACGGATGCAAAAGAATGGGCGTGAGAAAAGCAGGTTGAAGCCTCTTTTAGGCAATTGCGCCTAAATATTGTTATCAAGATTTTGAAGCAAAATAAATTTTATTTTTTTACATTATACAAATCAGCGAAAGTGATATTTAGGTAGTTTTTCAATTTTGTTTTATTAAAAACTCTAATAATTTATCCCCCACTGAATTGAACTGTAATAAAATTACATAATATGAATAAAGTTTGTTTAACTCAAAAACCCGTAGAAGTAAATTGTCATAGAACATAAATCCGCTTAGGTTTTTAAAGTTATTGTGATTAAGTTTCATGTTTAATACAATCAAGATTACTGTAATTTCTCATTTAACACTTAAATATTCAAACTTTGAAACAAAGCAACTAGACTTCACCGTTTAAAATCAAGTATTTACTTATTAAAAAATGACAGATATTAAAAAAAGCCACAATCCTGAATTGTAACCAAACCAAAAACTCAATTATCAAAGTAAATCAATGCAGTTCTTGTCTCGCTCATTAAATGTTGATATGAATGCTAAGAATAATATTAAACAAATAACACAAATATTAAGAAAACAAAGGAAATATCAAAGTTAAACAAACAAAAATTTCACTATAATATACCTATATACAAACAAACAAACATACATACATACATAAATTAATGTTGTAACTTAGTGTGCTTCAATGTAATTCCTAGATCAAAATCTCCTTTACAATTGAACTTTTAAATGGTATTCTAAAATGTTCACTACAGATTAAAGCAAAAGTGGAATTTAAGTTTAAAATTTCCTTAAAAATTTAACTTTAACTTTAGTACGTATTGCTATTAATTTTTGAAAAATTATGTATAACTTCTTATTGCTACGCACTTTGTTAATTATACGAAATGTAGTTTGTTAAGGATTTTAAATACTTACGCACGGCTGTTAAATGGAGGATTTAAATGAAAATAATAGAAACTTTTTTGTTTTGTAAACTGTTCGGAATGATTTCCAGAAAAAATTTGAAGCTCTTTCATTGGCGGAAGTTTAACGCAAAAATATGAATTTGCTTGAAATGCGATTTTTTAAAATTCATATCTATCGTTTCCTATGCAATTTTCGATGCTGAAATCGACTCTTTTTTTCCCCTTTCACCTTTGGTTTTTGGGATATTTTATCAATAACACCGGCTGTGACGATTTTCATGCACTTGTACAAAATGACAACAATTCTTTTGGAGTATTTCTGAGTAAAAAAATTAACTAGTTTTAAGTGATGCCGACTAAACGTGTAGCCATAATTCTAAGAACCACAAAATCAGCAACGAAAAAATTTAATTTTAAAGAGAAATTCCGTTTCTTGGTTATTACTCAAAGATGCTCCGAAAGAATTGATGTCTTTAATATAACAAGGCACGAAAATAATCGAAATCTCTGTTTTTCACACATAAGATATCATGAATAAGATGATAAATAAACATCAGATTCGGATTCAGCGTCAAGAATTACATAGATAATGATAAAACTAAATTTTAAAAATGCCTCCCTCAAGCAAATTCGTATTTTTACGAAAAAAATTTCCAATTCTAAATTATTGTGATCCTCGATGTGGACATTATTCCTAACATTTTCAAAACCTAAAAAAACATTTGTTTCTGTTTTCTCACTTTAAACCTCTAATTTGACCGCCGTTAAAGTGAACTCGAATTAAATGCTTAGGCTAAGGGTTTTATATTTGTTTTTTCTTTTTTTTAGTTTAAGTTTTCTTTTTTTTTAGTTAAGTAGTAAGTTAAATATAATTAATTTGTAGATTTTTAATTGAAGAAAAATATAATAACATATTATTTATTTGCTTAAGCAGTTATGTAAAGTTGACATTTGTTAATTGAAGAATATTTCAATTGTAAATGAAAACAAAAGCAAACAAATGCGAAATAATGCATTGTTCTAGATTACATCCATCGAAGTTTACTAAATTGAATTTAGTTGTTCTAAACTCAGATTTACAAAAATAACCTACACGATGTTAGACCTAAGCGAAAAAAATACGAATAACATCCAATATGAAAATCATTTGCACATTTTAAAATCATTTGCACTTTCTAAAATCATTTTTTTATTAAAAAATACGAATTCGAGTTAACAAGAATAAGTAGTGAACACTTTCTGTCGTCAAATCCATGTAAAAACACGCAAGTTGAGTAGATATAGATATTAATTAACATAATTTAACGACTGTGTACAGCCAAATACATCAAAAACAGTGCTGCTACAGTACCAAATAAATACAAAAACATCACTGTTTTTGACTATAATTCTGTTTACACAGGTATGCTTCTAAGGAACTGCCGTTATTGTTACAACTGGACGAAAATGGTCAAAATCAGTTAATACATTTCAAAAATGAATATCAGTTTCAGATTAAAACATCTAAAAATATTATAGAAAATCATTAATCAATAAATACCAGATTACGCCATGCGCATACATACGACATTTTTTAGGTGATGTAGTTCGAGAGCAACGTTAGAAACGTAGTCCCTATTGGCTTAATAAGACTAAATTTGAAATTTATTTTACTGAATGATATAAAATTGTTTTCCAAACAACTTTTGACCATAGTCAATTTAAATTGAATAAATTCCAAATCAGGCAAAGAATGACTTGGGGTAACATTAGATAATGAACAACAAAAATTCGTGAAAGTCCTTAAACTATAAGCTGTATTCAACATTTAAGGCTAATAAAAAAAGCTTTTGCTCATTTTCCAATAAGCCCAGAGGCGAATGCATATGTTTTAATCAACATCGGTGAACAGTAATAGGTTTCGGTTCATCTAGTATCTTAAAACCAGATATTAGCTCCATAGAAACTAAAAGTTATCTGGTTTAATGGTACAGTCTATCATTTTTTATAAATCTATCTCAAGGGAAATTTTTTAGAGTAATAGATCTGTAAATTGAAATGAAATACATATAAATAAGGTTTGTTTATTTAAAAGAGTTTCTAAGACATATTGTAAAATTCATTAAAATTTAATATGTCGCCTTTAAAGTAAGCACACCGCTTACTACGCCGGCGCTTGATTGGGTCCTCCATACAATTTTCGTAGGCTGATTGAAGAATAGCCTTTAGCTCCTTTATCGAATTTACTTTTATGGCTTCAACCGACGCAAATCGTCTTTCTCGAAGAGTTGTCTTTCCACAAATCTGCCTTTTTTCGCCTAAGTAACATTTCGTTTTTCCTTCTGGAAGGAATTCAAAGTGCACCACACCACGCTGATTGAGGAAAATTTAATTCAGGATAGATATTAATCAGCAGATTAGTTGAATTTTGAACCACTTTAAGCCCCATTTTCCGAACAACAGGAGTCGTTACATTGATTCCCAAAGCATAGACCAATAACTTCACACATCAACCTAAATGGAAATAATCCAATAGTCAACACTTTCGACTAAAGCACTTTTTCGTTTGTTCGTGTTAATAATTTATTCATAAATTATTGCGAACATATGCCTCAAATTATTTCCAAACAAATTTTATAAAATAAAAATTGGGATTCAAACTTAATTTATGTGTTTTATTGCAATTTGAACTTCTATCACCCTTTATTAGTCTAAGAGGTAGTAACGTCAAATCTGTCTACGTAACTTTTTCAGTTCGTTTACGTTGCGTTTTGTGATGGGACTTGTTTTCGAGGCCTTAACATATTTTTTCTGCCACTATGTCAATCCTTATTGCGCTTCAACTTTTACCAAGAGATTATCATAAAAATTTGAAAAATAAAAAACGTTTAGTCTCGTCATACTTCTTGTCCTCTAGCCAGATTTAATTTTTGACTTTGACAAAAGTCGCAGCATTAAAAAAGACCTTTCAAATGAGATACGTATCGTTGGTATAAAAAAAATGTTTTTAAGCTCACAAAAATGGTTCTTACCAAGAAAACGCTATGTCACTTTGAACTATTCCTTATTTCAAAAAAATCATCACATTTCATTTACGTAAACTTTAGTATTTTTAAAAAATGTCAACTGTTAAGCAAATAAATGCATTTGTCACACATTAAAAAAACAATGATATTATATATAGTAAGTTTATTTACATGCAATTTTTATGGTGGTGAATATTTAAATTACTGTAAAGTTTAATTTGTTTTATTTATTATTTTAAATTTAATTGCAATTTCAATGAATGATATTATTTTAGCAGTTATATAGCTTAAACATATTTTTAGTTTAATATTTATTTTGTGATACTAGAGAGTAAATTCTTTGAAATTAAATTTTAATAAAAATATAATATATGCATAAAAGCTAAATATACATAATTATTAGAAAGACATAAAACTTTATTTGGGATCACTGGAATATTTCAATGAATTGTTCAAATATAAATTTAGAACCTGCTTTAATTTATGTTTCTTTTTACTCGTAATAAACCGTTCAATGTCATTACGCACTTGTCCAGTTTCTGAACCTAAAACTTATTTTAAGTTGCATTTATTAAATAAACATCTATTAAATAAAAAATATAAACTTAAGCGAATATGCAATTTCACATTAAAAGTGAAAGAATTTAAATATGCAGTGGTCTACGTGAGAGAATGAGCTTTAGTCAATTGACGACCAATTTAGAATTCAGAACTGTTGGTTGTTCTTAACAGATTAAGAACCACGCAATTGTAAAATCGTAAAAGTTTTCGAAGAGGTACAGATAAGGTCTTCCAAATGCTCGCTTCAGGTCCATTGAATGCCACGATAAGTAAAGTCTAGAGATGCGCAAAAGGAAGTGACCAGTAATATCAAAAACAAGCTTGTGACATGGACCTAAAAGAAACAGAGTTTCCTCTTATGAAATGCTCTACGTTTGAACCCATTATATATATGCCTTTGCAATGTACCCTAGATGCAATTACGATCGATGCGGTCATAAGCGATACTGTAGTCGATGTAGGTTAAATCTATCATGTTCTGCCACTCATTTATTTATAAAATTTTAGTCTTAGAACACAGAATTCATTCAGTGGGTACCTGAACATTGCGAAATTATAGGAAATGTCTTCTACCTCATAACCACTCCAATATTATTATCTATTAATAGTGATCTCGCAATTACGAAAAAGAGGTGTAGAGGCAGTATTACAAAACATTTTTGGCCCCGTTTCCACAAAATGTATTCAAAAAAATTTATTGTGCTTAAATGCCTTATTGGGCATCATGCTTTTAGGTTGGGTATATGTTAGTAACCTGCGACTAGTGTAGAAATTGTAATGAAACCGACGAAGAGGAAACCGTGGAACCACTTCTTGGCAAGATATAGATTAAAATACTGCGGGCAGCCGTTTATCTTATCCTTAAAGGAAATATCAAAAATCCACCAAAGCGAAACAGCCACCTTCATATTGGATAAGTACCACAATGAAAGGATCAGTATTTAATAATTAGACTGAAGCCCCGATAAGAAGGGCAGGCAGTATTGCTGCTATGTATAGCGGAGCCTGAGTTTATTTGGGAATAAGTGGTAGTTTAACAATAACTTCATAGTTTTCAACAAATACAATGCTTTTGGCTAAGTCTAAAAATTGGGGAGATGAGCCCCATGAATTTGAGTTACTGAGCGACTCTTCTTCAGGATATGCCCCGAAATCGAATTTCCCTATATATACCTCCCTACTTCAATTATCATAGCAAACCATAAATCATAAAATGATGATATGGGCCCTACAACATCTTTATTATAATGCTGTTGATCTTGACCACCGTGAAAAATCATGTACATAGTTTACATTTACAAATTTTATGTAAATTAATTGATCTATATTTTGTGAGATTTTGAAACACACTTCGTTTTTATCATGTTCATTTTTAAGATAACGTCACCTTCAGCATTGAATTGACTTGATTGGTTCTGGTGTGATAACATTTTAGCTGCCAATATCTCACTTTTTACAAACAATGCCTTCCGGAAATGTTCTCCATAGTATTGAACAATTTATGGCAGTTTTTTTTTGCTTGAACAGTGGACTCTCCGTACACTCTTTTTTACATTTATGTACATACATATATGAAATAAGCTTTAAGATCTCTACTGGTGCAACTTCAAGAATTGTTCTTATTGATTTTAACAAATTATTTTTATCTCACTTCCAAGTCCAAGAATCTGGACAACAATTTTATCATACAAAATTCTAGTAAAGCTCTCTTCGAAGAGAGTGAAATTTATCAGCACTTAGCACTTCCGGCAACAAGGAAGGTTTGATGTTTACATCTTTACGAGTATTAAGTTTTGAGATGCTCACTACTTTGCCAGGAGAATCTTCAGAAAATACAGCAAATGCTGTATAATTCTGCAGTAGTAAATATGTACCACTAGATATCATAATATTGCACTTATTGATTGTCTTTTTGTTTTATGCCTGACAGAAAAATTACCACAAAATTTTATCATAGTCGTCCAGAAGGTGCGTCTCAAAAAATTTACATATAGGCGCACATTTCTAATATGCCAGATTAGTTTGTTCATGACCGTCTAATCGCAACAGATGAACAGAGGCACTCGATAGACTCCCAGCTCAAAACCAAAAATACATATTGAAACTTTTCACTCTATAGTAAGGTGTTTTTTGACTAAGAGAATTCTCGATTCAATATGGCCGCTTGAAGTCGAACACAATCGGGACTTGTTCAGTTTTAGTCAGTTTACTTAACTTCAAAAATTCATTAAAAGACCGAATAATTTTTCCTTATAGATTTGGAGTCGCTGAATGGGGACAGTTTTTTTTTTTTCGTCAATACTGTTTTTATAAATTTATGTTTTCTTAAACTAACACTGAAATAGTTAAGATAGTCGTATGTATACCAAATGTATAGCATCATAATTCAATCAAATTTTATTATATAAGAAGTTTTTTAAGCAAAAAAAGTACAATGTGATAAAAATGTATTTTATATCCTACACTCAGAGCATATAGAATTTGTCATACCGTTTTAAGCGTGCGTCATTGTCTGAGGTATATTAAGCCATGTCGGCCTGTTTATGGAAATGTTTTATAGTTACGGCAAAACGATGCGAGATAATTGAATGAAATTTGGTACACTGGCTACATCTTAAAACACGCCTACCACCCGTACAAAGAAAATATTTAAAACGCAGTATTGAGAGAGTTATTTGATTAGTATCTAAGTCTCTCAAAAATACTAGAACTAACTTGGGCAAGCTTTCGAGAAAAAGTTGACGAATTTCGACAAGACGGCATGTCATCTCCCATACAAGCAAAAATTTCAAAACGCTGAACTGAGTGATGTTTTCATAGCAATGAAACCAAATTTCACATAAAAAGTAGGAATAATTCGGGAAAATTCTGGGCAAAAGCTAGACGAATTTGAATTTCTATAAGTGGTCATGGCAGTGTAGGATAAGAGAGTTTCAGCCTGTCCGAAGAGAATACCTTTAATAGTTCTATTTAAGATATACTTTTCGAATAAATTGACAAAATCAGATATAATGCCGACTGTGTTCGAATTCAAGTGGCTTTTAATACCTTTTGAGTGAAATGTGATGTAATATGCACACCTGTTCAAATTCGTCTAGTTTTTGGTCAGAGCTTCTCGAAATCATTCCTTGTGTTCATGTGAAATTTGACTACATTACCTCAAATACATAGCTATCCTACTATACCACTTTGAGGTTTTTGCTTGTATGGGGGGTGCCACGGCTTCTTGTTAAAAATCGCAATTTTATTGTTAAGTGCTAGCCTGAACCATTGCTAGTATTCGTTGTAAATTAAGTTGCACTGCTTTAAATAACTCACTCTATATACTGAGACAATCATGAGAAAGGCTAGGAGCTATATGGGCGCTAGGCGCCCGATTTTAACTAATGGATGAACTAAATTTTGTTAAACTGTCTCTCCCTGTTTTCTCATTAATTATAGCGATATACACAGACACACATACGTATATGGTCAGATTGATTCGGGAAGTGTCGTTGATTAAGAATATATGTATACACTTTCCTGTGGCTGCTACACGCCCTTCTATGCGTTACAAACGAAAGTGCAAAGTGAATATACCCTGTGTAATATTAAAATATACATACCACTAGTTACTTTATTTTTACTGGCAAAAATATATACATATATTGAAAATTATTCCAAAACAAATTAGCATGACTGTGAATCTAATTAAAAAAAATACATATATATATTTTGATCAACGCCGTTTTTCCTACTGGGTCATTGGGTGAGATAAGAAATATCCAACCAACTCACGACGTACACACACAAACTAATGGAATGCGACACATCTACTCTATTCGACAGTGCCGATGAGTTTAAGAGCGGACTACTAGCACTGCCAGACGTTTTCTTTCTTTCGACGAAGCAGGTTCTAAATAAATTTACGGCGGACCTTGGATTTTAATAATAATATTTAGTGTGAACGGTAAGCAAACTTGTTAGACTACCTGTTTTGGTAAAATAAACAAGTCAAGGAAAGCGAATACGTTCTTTGAAATAAGAAATATGAAATAAAAAAACGAGCGATGTGAACTAAAAAATTTATTTAAAGTGAAATTGCTATAAGGCTATGAAGCCTCGATTATTTGGTGAATTTAAAAATTTAAATTTCAAGCATTGTTGAATAAAGTGTCATCAATCAAATTATTGCATAAAAATACAAAGCAATTTGTTCAATTCAGTTCAGTTTTGACAAATATTGATAACAAATCAAAACAGTTCTGGACGTTAATAATGGAAAAACATAATATTTTCTATTGAATTGTACAGCACGTGATCTCTCTGAAAAGATACTGCCTGCAATACGAGTTAATCAAACAGTCATGTCATAATAACGAAGTATTTAAAGTTGTTCTACACCAAAACTTAGTTACATACAGACGTACAGTTTGCTTGAGTATACATTCGTATTGGAGATAGTCACAGATCACGCACACACAAATACAACAACATACTCTATTTTATTTTTTTATGGTGACAATGGAGTATCAGTGATTAAGAGCAGTGGTGGTTTTCTCTGTTTTCAGCAGATGCGTATGCGTGTAGTAGTAAAAAGGCATGTGACTCCTGAAAATTTTATGATAATGGGATATAGTTCTCTGTTCTTCAAAAGTATTATGTATATTTGTTCGTTTTTAACTAGTCCTCTGAATTTTTGAAATCCTTTGGGAGGGGGATAGGACCTTAACCACACAAGTGAGATATATATAATAAGCGATTTTTGATAACCAACCACCTTTAAATTATTTTAGCATGACCCCGACGTTTCTTTGCACATCGACCAAAACTATTGAAGTCTCAAATGTGGATGCTTCGAATCGCAGTGCTGCAACTTTATGCAAAATGTACACTATCCACTTTTAGTTGCCTTCTGGTGTATATCTATGCTTAGAAATTATTTTGATGAAAATTAAACCTCTTCCTTCTAAAGGATACACAGTCCAACGAACCAAATCATCTCTGTAAAAATCTATCTTCAAAAGGTGTTTTTTTTATTTTTCTTTAAAAAAATGTTTTTTTTAAGAGGTCGTTCACATACATACAACACGACAAGGGGAAGGGAGTCCGAAAATTTGTGACAAACTGCAACATAGCAGTGGGAAGGAGTCAACATTGATTGTTACGTCATACTGCAGTCATTGAAATTTTTTCTTGTGCTGAAAGCTATTGCACAATCATTCCAATTTTTTTGCTCCGAGATGAAACTTTCACTGCGGAGATTTTGCTTTTTAGTTTTAACGAGATTAAGAAATTTATTAATGATTTAGAAATTTACAAAGCTCTGTATTTACTCTCCACGAGAAAGTTCTTTTATTAAAAAAAAACCTTCTGCGCTGACTTAATCGAAATCAACGCCAAGGCTTAGTCTTAAATAAATATTTTTTAAACGGAATTAGTCTGCCAAAATCAAATTGACCGTAAGATGGATGCTTATCTTTCTGTTTATATTGCCACCCAGCACAACTAAAAGAGTATTAAAATCAGAGAAAAAGATGACAATGATAACAATAACCAATAAATCAAAAAAATAAAATCAATACGCTCAGATTCCTGCCTTAATAGGGAAAAAGATCTGGCTAAAGTATGCATATAAGTTCTGATCTCTAGTTCTAACCTAAATTTATTTGTTGTGTGAACTTCTTATCATATTTCATTTTTGTATTTTGGTAATTTAATTAAATGTGAAAAGAAAGCATTTCTGATGTTTGAAATCATTTTGGTTTATCAGTTAAGTTATGGCGAAACGCCGATGTGACTCTTAAAGAGAAATAGGAACAAACGGCCGGCTTTTATAGTTATTTAAGTATTTGTGTACATTGGATGTCGCATATCGTATGTTACCAATCATTTCTTTTTGTCAAGCAATCAGTATTTTTTACAGAACTCAGAAGATCAGCTTTTATCGATTATTCTTTTGGTAGATAGTTACAACATAATCGTAGCTATTTTTAAAGATAATAAGTTCTACTAACATTTGATAAGTTACTGAAATTTACGGCATCAATATAACACTCATATGTGAAAGATTAATATGACTTTAATTCATTGAAAAACTGCGACCATTAAAAAAGATTTGTGATTGATTAGAAACATTAAATATAAAACCATTGCGAAAAATATAAATTAATAGAGTTAATCAATCAAAAGGAACTTTAAACCTAGCATTTCAATATATTTGGGAAATTCTAAAACTGATATGAAACAAAATTTATGTGGTCAATATTCAAGTACATATATTAATTGGATGTATGACTACCTAAATAAGTGAAAATAGAACGAAATTGCTCAAAATTTAGTTTGAAACATCTGAACATTTTAAAATTAAGAATTTTTAAATATTACACTGACAATTTTGAATACGGTAATACAGTGGTGGGTGCCTGAGCATAAAGGTGGTAAGGAGAACGAGATTGCGGGCGAGCTTGCACAATTCTTATAGAACCAGAACAATATTGTGGTACAAACTCTTCGATTTATGTGATATTTTTTGAATCAATTTTCCTGGCAAGAAACAAAAAACAATGTGGGTTAATTTTTTGTGTCGCAACGAGGGGGCAAGTAGTGCTAGACTTTCGTATCTTCGAAAACTCACATCATCGTCAATTTATCCGATTGAGAAGTATAGAGGCTTGTTAAATATTTTTTTTTATGTTATATATGCTCATTTTAATACCTTTCTAACGATATATAATAATGTACCTCTACCTCAGTATACATAAATTGAGACCGTGCGAAAATGCGATTGATAAAGTTGCACGTTAGAGACAGCTTTAAATATAATGTGAACAACACAACTAACGATAACGCATCGCATAGTATTTTTCTAGTTTTCAAGCACTGCTTGGCTAATTTATTGTTTTCACAATTGCAATTAGTATTAAACTTAGTTTTTTTTTGCCTTTAACTTAATTTCTTCTGTAAAATAATATTTTATACAGAACATTTAGTCATAAAATTCGCGCTATATGCCATATGTAATCTATAACAATTTATATTATTGTTAATAAAAGTTGAAATTACAATGACTAAGCGTATTGAATGAACACGCTCAATTAAACAGTGCAGTTTGCTTAATGCAGTTAAATCGATACGATATATCAAGACAGTAGCTGACTTTCTGATTGGAGGTTCAATGCTACTACAGCATACAGAAATAACACACCACTGATAAAACGAGAGAAAGAGAAAAATCCAACTGACCAAAATTGGTTGTGACACAACAAACCAGCTGTTCTCAATTTGGAGTTAGCTTACTAGTTTTGAGAGTTATTCGTATATGTACATCCTAACTTGTATTATAAATGCGAAACTGTTTTTTTTTTTGTATGTCTGTTTGTTAACTCCATTCAGCTTATCCACTGAATCGCTTTTGATGATAATTGACTAAGAGGTTCCTTGAAGCACGACATTATGCATAATCTACTTTTAATTCTGAAATAAAAATACAGGGGTGTGGCATCTCGCATACAACAAAAATACTGAACCTTGATATGGCACCATAAGGAGTTATATTTTTTACATATATTCACATTTACTGTTTGGAATAATCATTTTGCAAAATTTGAGCGGGATTTAACAATAGGACGTGGTATCCCCCATATAACAAAAACACATCAAATGGCATATCTAGGCAATAATGTCAGCTGAAGTTGTGAAATGGATATGTGAATGCTCGAATTGTCTATGTCAAGGGTTTGGTTTGTGGCTCCTTCAGTTTTATTAAACATTAAAACGGTATATCTTGACACCTCTGGTACCTACAGTCATAATGAATTTGATATATGGATATATATTGTTTGTCCCAAGCACTTTAAAAAGGTAGATAGGATTGAATGATATTTATTTTATAGTATATTGTCTGGACTAAGCACAGCACACGCGGGAGAGTATCAACAATGTATATAATTGAAAGTCTAATAAAATATGACTATATGAATATGGCAATGAATAAGCCAACAATTCTTCTTTAGCCAACCCTGTGAAGCAATCCAACACTTAAAACCAACTTATTCAGAGTCCCCTTAAAAAAGTACAACAAAATATCTGGTGTGTGCAAGTGAGCAACATGCTGAGAGCAAAAAAATTAAGGACATTCCTGAAGAACACGAGAATAAATAAAAGTTGTGCGTGTCATAAAACAGCCATTACAACATTAAAAACAAAAAACAGGAATAAAGAAACAAGTACACAACATTAAGAAATCATACGTATCGAAGACAGACATTACTAAAATTGAGCGCTCCCATGTTGACTTTAATTTATTTTTGGTCATTTTTTCTTTGCGCATAATGTTTATATGTGTACGTGCGTATACAAATATGTGGATACATAAGCATACCAACTCTTCGCCGGTCGAAATCTTAAAAGCTACATAGAGCACTGTTATTGGAACACCCTTTCTTTAGTCAAAAAAACTCAATTATTATAAAGTACACTTTGCTAATATTAACGATACGTTTATAAAGATAATGTCAATTTAAATGAATGTTTGAATATATCAATTATATTGACATTTTTATTCGAATTCAATGCCACTACGAGTAGCTGGGGCTATTAATTAAATTTTTTCAGTAGATCAAATTGCAAGTGCCTGATATATGCCAATTGATAAGATTAAAATATTTAGTAGGTACTCATTTGTAAAAATAGTAACACTTTAATTTATATTGAGGCGGAAGCAAAAAGCCACAAGCCACAACTAAAGGTTGAATTCAAAATGGCGCAAATCATTGTTATATACAGGGTTGCTAAGTTGATTAGAAGGAATTCCCGGCCATTTCAAAAACAAAAAAAAAACAAAGCAAATATAAATTTATTTTGGTCTCAAATGGTAAAAAGTGAAATTTTTTTTGAGAAAAAGTTGAAAAATTTTTTTTGCCTTTGTCAGCAATATTAAAAAATGGTGTGGAAAAAACTTGATTGTTGGGTATTTTAGAAATTTTTGAATTCCCCGACTCTGACAAGAAATTGCCGGCTTGTCCGAGCCAACCCCGGTCACTGGCAGCCCTGGTTATATACGTCTTCTAACGTTAGAAACTAAAATAAATCATAAAATTACTACTCTGTTAAAGATTGAATATATTTTAGAACAGATAATTTTTGTATTTATTTTCATTAATAAGTTGCAATCGAAAAGTTTTAATTTTACAATTCGAATCATTCACAGATTGCATACCAGATAAATACAAATAACAGTAAAATTACAATGTGGGTCCATTGGAATTGGAATATAGAAGTTTTTCTTTGCTTTGTCTCACTTTTTGCTTGGGTTCTCAACAGATCAACGCAAAAAAGGAAACCTATTAGACTTACAAACTTTTACTAAACGGCTTAGAAGCCATTTTTCTGTTTAATTTGTCTCTCTCAAGTGTAATTTTTTTAGTGTTGGGACATATTATATTGAAAAGTACATTCAATTATAAGAAAATATTACTAGTTTAGTTTATAATTTTATTAACTGTTTATTGTTACTATCATGTCATATATATGTATGTGAGATAAAAAACTTCAATACAAATTATTAATTTTATTTCGTGCTATCATTTTGGCAAAACTGTCAATTACTTTGTCATAGTCCAAATTTCGGACGATGGAATGAATATTCGATAGACAGTATTGCTAAATTACTTTAATATGTCTTTATTAATTTTAATTTTGAGAACGATCGTTCGGCACTGGAAGTAGTGACGTGAATTGTTAAAAATTCCTTAAAGCAGTACATACTAAATATAATTGAGTACAATAAACATAGCACATTGAAAAAATACTTTGCAATACTACAACTGTAGCTAAAACTGATGTTGTTTTTCATAGTCTTCTTTGTTTCTTTGTCGTTTTATATAGTTTTCTGATTCTTAAAGCCCTCTTATATGAAGCGAACTTTTTATTTTCTTTCTCTGTCTAATATTGCGATACTGTCAAAGGCAGCTGAGAGAGGCACAATAGGTCAATATATAAAAATATAGCACATTTTTATGGCTATTTTCAGAGAATGGCACAACGTTTGGCTATGTATGTTATTTTAAAGGTTAAGTAGTAAATATTTTAAATGCGGGATATATTTTTCAGTTGTGTAGAAAAAAAGCAGAGCCGATCCACATAATAAATTTCTGAATACAAGGCCATTCAGAAAATTTGTACTGAAGCTTGATCTGCTATATATTTTTTTGATTACATATAAATTAAACGAAATATTTCCATTAAAAAATAACAAAGTTCAGTGCACGTCGAAATCATTTTTGTTATGACGAAAAATTAATTTTGGCGGTTTTTAAGGATTGCCTAGACAGAAATATATGGCGCTCAAAACACTCTCGAGGTGAGTTCGACGTTCAACACATACACATTTTGCCGTATATGGGCATACACAAGAGAATTGTCAAAAACTTTTATGCAGAAAGACACAATCTGCCAGTGTAGCTCTTATTTCATAAGATTCTTGGTCTAGTTCTGCAGCAAAATATCAATTTAATCTAACTTTTTTGCAATAGATAAGAGCAACGTATGAGGAATATTCTTTTTGAAAGCTATAAGCAGGCAACTGAGTACCGAGTTAGCTTAGGAGTAATAGTACTGTAATGTACCCAACGTATGGATATGTAAATTTTGGCAATAAATTGGAGTCAGGAAGCTTCAGAGCCAGGGTAGGCAGTGATTTTATGCAGAAGCGGCTACTGAGGGAGGAAAATATTTCCTCCCAAATATTTGTAAGGGCATTACGCCCCAATATATTAGCGAGCCCAGATCCATATTTGAAAACCCAGTTTGTACAAATCATTTGCACGGGGAGAAAAGGTAACTTGAGTCAACCTGAAATCAAGCTCTGTTCAGCCTGACAGAATAATGCTGCGTTTTCGACGTTGGGTTAGCCTGTCTGTCACGCTCGATCAGCCTGGCGTTACAAGGCAGACAACTTTACTGCGAACCAGCCTGGAAGTCAAGGTAGACACTGAAACTATCTTATGGTACTTTATAGGCTGGCACGCCAACCCACGTGCATATTCGAGCGCATGTACTCGTGGCTCGCCAGCCTGCCATACCAAGATAGTTTCTACATTGAGTCCCAGGCTGATTCAAATTGAAGTTGTCAGACCTGTAACGTCAGGCTGGATTTAGTTAGTTTTTCTTCCTGTGGACCCCGTGTGAGTAATAGATCGGTGCGTAATTTGACGTAAAACATTTGCATTGTCATAACCAACACTTTGTAATGCTTTGAACAATAAATTATGATTACAATTGTGAACTGTTTATATGTTTTCATCATAACTTTTATATTTTCATACTTTTTGATAATTATGACTCTACACCCTCCCCCCATGGAATTTCACTTGAAAAACTTTCGAAAGTGGGAGCACCAATTTTTAGAAGTCTCCGCCTCTGTTTTTGTGCCTATGTGGACTTAAATCAGTCGTTTGATTCTTTTAATATTCAAATTTTTTATGCCTGGAATGAAAACGGGGTAGCAATCAATTCATTTTGTCACACTGAGAAAACGATTTGTTTGACTATAACAAATGTATATTCGATATAAAGTAATTCATTTCAGTCAAAGATATCGTATTTGTATCAAATGATGGTAAATGTTGGTTCAATCAAATATTTAATTGCTCGTTTTTTAAGTGCATAGCAAAATAGTTCATCCGAAGCGTGTTAGGACGAACCACCTTAGCCTAGGATGAACTAGGGTTATTATTTACTTTGAGGACTCGCGATTTTCTTGAAATTTAACTATGTAAGGGTATGTTAGGGCGGCCTTCGTGATATTA
The DNA here is from genome assembly GCA_963680825.1 of Meiosimyza decipiens. NCBI lineage: Eukaryota > Metazoa > Arthropoda > Insecta > Diptera > Lauxaniidae > Meiosimyza > Meiosimyza decipiens. The sequence goes on along the minus strand of OY804259.1, from coordinate 81,759,479 downwards.
ACGTCAAATCAGGTATATGCAAAATCCATTCAAATAAGCCTAATCAATTACCGAACATGCAAAGTAGGGAAACAAGCATTTGTATTCGGTCTATTTTTTCACAGTGAATGTTAAGTAAAGCTCCCACAATAATAGCTTTAACTTCACAGTTTATTGCAAAATGGCTAAATGGCTAAAACAAAGTGGTTAAGATAATTTCACATGCTCATCACATGGTAAGCCCTTAGTAAAGTAAATGATGACATCAGCTTGGAATTATATAACACATAGAATCTTGACGATTGCCTACAAATTAGCTAAAGATACGCAACCGACGAAATGTTTATTAGAAATTCAATAAATAAAAAAAAAGCTGTTGCCAATCAGCACTTGAACTTAAATTTATGCATAAACATTGAAGAGAAAAGGAAATACAAAAAAAAAAACAGCGGCTACACTAATGAAATTCAATTGATTTTCACTCCGATTTCAACACACAATTTCAGACCTCAAATAGAAATAGTTCTAGGTTCTTAGTACTGGGAGTTATGTGAGCTTAATATTTATTTTTTCAGTGCACAATTTATGTAAATAGATACTTTACATTCGCTTCATGCATTACCTTACAATTTGTGGAAATTATGACTTGAGTTTATTTTTTATATAGGTTTTCAATTGAACAAAAGTATATATTTGTCCGAAGTACGACGTGTACCTAAGTACAATAGTTGTATTGATAAGATATCAAGCTTAAGGAAATTATTAGGAAGAAAAATGTTATAACAAAATTAATACTAAAAAAGGTGACGTCATCTATATGTTGTAGAGCTGTTAAATGCTTGCGTTAGGCTTTAATTAAATCACACGCTGCTCATTAAGGTCAACATTCGCCTGTTTTTGTTTGTGTTTTACTCTCCTTTTTTTGTTGTCAATAAAATTTGTTGTTTTTTTTTTTGTTTTTTTTTTGATAAAAATAAATAGATATTCTGTGCACATAGCGTTGGCAACAATAAGCATGGGATTATTTGTGAATTATAAAACAATAAGATAAGTTAAGTAAAGGCTTTTAGCTGCCAACCAGCTGATTTTTTAGAAAATACTAATATGTATGTTATATAACATTAAGCAATGGTTCGTTCGTTAAGGCTTATGGATGTCTGCTGACTTTAGAAAATTTATTGAATTACATTTAGCAATGATAATGATAATGTTGATGTGCATGTGACATTTTTAAAAACGCAAAATGTGGTAAGGTAATCATGTGGCTTGTACTCACTCTAAGATATTAAGTTATTCGCATAGGCTTGGATAGGAGTGCCAGTCAATTACGAACTGAATCACTTAGACCAATTATCCATTGTGATAATACATGATGTCTGACTATACCCTCTCATTGAATCAACCATCGTGATAAAACTATATACATAGCTGACCTATGTATATTAGCATGTCTAAGGCCATCCAGGTCATCAAATAAAAACGAACGAATTGTTTTGTGCCGTCTTCCAGCAAGTGCGGGGCAGGAGCAGAGAAAATGTTTAATGCTTTTTTCCTCCTCCACATCTGCAAAACTTCTACAGAAATCAGTAGACCTAACACCTAAACTCTTCGCATGTCTGCCGATGAGGCAGTGGTCGGTTATGACTGCCACAACTGAGGAGACACCATGTCTAGTGCGGAATATCACTTCAGAAGAACGCTTAGCATTCCATTTCGGCCAGATTTGCCTAGTAATATTGCAAGTTGACCCTTAAGTCCATCTTTTGTTAGCATTTTTTACCATTTTTTCTTTCAGCAGTAACTTGCAGGTAGCACGTGGCATGCCAACATCTTCCATGTTATAAGGAATTTGTGCAGTAGTCTCCTACCTAGCAACTTCATCAGCCTTGCAATTGCCATCAATGTTCCTATGCCCAGACACCCAGATGAGGTGAATGTTAAAATGTTAAGCCATCTCGTTTAGAGACGAGCAACATTGTTGGGCCGCTAGTGAGTTTAGGTAGACTGATTCTAGAGATTTGGTAGCAGCCTGACTATCCAAATAAATGTTCTTTTTGGATACGACATTCATCCTCAGCTAGGATGCTACCTCTTCGCTATCGCTATAGCCTCTACCTGAAAAACACTGCAATAGTCTGGTAACCTCGCAGCAATTGTTATCTTGAGTTCCTTAGAGCAAATAACATAACCCACCTGGCAATTTAGTTTTGAGGTATCCGTGTTGAAATTAATTTGGACGCTTCTCCACGGGAGTCCGCCCTTGTTGTTCGCATAACTCCATTGAAATTTGTACACAAAATATTTAATTTATTGATAAAAAAATAAAACCGTATAATAAGGCCCGTTCTAGCTTTTCCACATTTCATTCCATCCTTAGCCAGATTTTTATATCTTTACAGCACCATTAGTCAAATTCTATCGTTTTGGATATTCATTTCCTATTTGGTATTTTTTGTCCAACTTTTTTCTACTGAATACTAAGAATTTATATATTTATATTATATTTACATTATTTATATTTTGGAATTTAATCCTAATCTACTTTTTCTTTCCTTTGCTTTAATTTTGTAATGTAATTGAAACTGATTCTGAAATTTTGTTGTTGTTTAGTTTTATTAAAAATCTACTTATATTTCTTTTAATTTGAATTTTTTTCAAACCCTACACTCATGGTAGGTATATTCACTTTTTCATTCCATTTGAAACACATAGAAAGAGGTGTGGCAGTTATAGAAAAGTATATATATTCCAGATCGAAGTGATCGATTTAGTGCATCTGTCTGTCTGTGTCATGATAATTAAATGAAATTCGTTACTCAGGCTACACCTTCAAACAAGGTTTTTGAGACTTAACACGCCTACTGTCTATACAAATAAAACATTTGAGCGAGTTGCTTGATGTGGTGTATTCAAGTTGCTTACAAATTCTAGTAATACTCATACCTTGGACAAGCTCTGGACAAAAAGTTGATGAATTTCGACAAGCAATCACTATAATAAAAGAATTATTTAAGTTAATGAAACTAAATTTCAGATAAAAAGTAGGAATGATCCGGAAAAGCTCTGAAAAATACCAAAACCGAATGTAGGCGTGGCACCATCCAAAGACACAAAAACTTTAAACGCTGCTTAAGGTAATACCTTAATGAGTAAACAATTTATAAATACTAGAAATGCTTCGTTATAGCATTAGCAAAAGGTGGACACAGTTTGAATAGAGGGCATAGCGTAGCACCTAAGATATGAGTAAAGAACTTTAACAATATTATACTGAAGAAGTTGTTTAAGTTAATCTTGCCACATTTAGGTTTATGCACACTGTTACTGTTAATGCGATGTAGGGTATACAGTTTTTGGCAAGGACAAAGATAACATAACATTTGTAATTTTTCAAAGTTCACAAAGACTTAGTTATTTCATTCCATAAAAAATGTTAAGTTTTTTTAATGGAGGTGTATTTATATTATGAAATATCTAGGTTTTATTTTCATAAAGTATATATTTTTTTTTGTTTCGCAAATTTGATATTTTCTTATTGGCATAGTAAAAAAAACCCCAAACAATCAAACAAATAAACCAAAATTTATTTTAAATTATTCATTTAAAAAAAGTTTTATCTTTTTTATTGTTGCATACGACAAGCATTGTCATTAGGTTAATTTAATTTTGTTTCCTTTTTCAATTTAAAACATTTGTCAATTCAATTTCTTCAAGATGATCTAAAAAAGAAATTTGTTGCTAAACATTTGCAGAGGCAGGAGGCGGGCAGGCAGTCAGTCGCTTAGTTATGACGAAAAATATCTTGACGATCGTCTGGCTGCCAACAAAGTCAGTGTCTGTCGTCTAACACAATTTGTTGTGTCTATTTTAAGTGTTGAATACACCTATGATGGTGAGGGCATACACAAATTCGAATATAAATATATTGTACTACACATGTTTGCTCGTACGAAAATAATTCATAACAAATGTGCTGAATTCACCTTTGAAGCGATGAGAGTCCGACGAGATTTCTATGTGTACATATAGTATGTATGTATGTGAATGACACAGGACAACAAAATTTGAATTTTTAAATATCTTAATATTTTTTTTTATAAAATTTCTTTAATTTATTGATTTTCAGGGATAACAAAAGATCTTCAACATGGGGGACATGTTCCGTAGTGAGGAAATGGCTTTGTGCCAAATGTTTATACAACCTGAAGCGGCCTATACATCGGTGTCTGAACTAGGCGAAACTGGCTGTGTACAGTTCCGTGATGTAAGTAAAATATTTTTTTTTTTAGTATAAAATGTGAAATTTAAAAATAAAAATTTATTAATTTCAGTTAAATAGCGGTGTCAATTCATTTCAACGTAAATTCGTTACTGAAGTGCGTCGTTGCGATGAACTCGAACGTAAAATACGTTACATTGAGGCTGAGATCAAGAAAGACGGTATTACACTGGTCGAAATCTATGATGACATCCCACGCGCTCCAAATCCCAGAGAGATAATCGATTTGGAAGCTCATCTCGAAAAGACCGATAATGAAATTCTTGAGTTATCTCAGAACGAAGTCAACCTTAGGTCAAATTATTTGGAATTGACCGAATTACGTAAGGTACTTGAGAACACTCAAGGTTTTTTCTCTGATCAAGAGGTACTCAACTTGGATTCCAATAATCGTTCCGGTCAAGATGAAAATGCACAAAATCGCGGACGTTTGGGTTTTGTTGCCGGTGTAATCAATCGTGAACGTGTTTTTGCTTTCGAACGCATGTTGTGGCGTATCTCACGTGGTAATGTCTTCCTGAAGCGTTCCGATTTAGATGAACCACTCAACGATCCAGCTACTGGCCATCCCATCTACAAGACCGTTTTTGTAGCTTTCTTCCAGGGTGAACAACTAAAGAACCGCATTAAGAAAGTGTGCACTGGTTTTCATGCTTCTATGTACCCATGTCCAAGCTCTCACACCGAACGTGAAGAAATGGTTAAGGGTGTGCGTACCCGTCTAGAAGATTTGAAAATGGTTCTTAGCCAAACTGAAGATCATCGCAGCCGTGTTTTAGCTACGGTTTCAAAGAACTTACCATCTTGGTCTATTATGGTTAAGAAAATGAAAGCCATTTATCATACGCTGAATTTGTTCAACATGGATGTCACCAAGAAATGCTTGATCGGCGAGTGCTGGGTACCAACCAGAGATCTGCCCGTAGTACAGAAGGCTCTTTCGGATGGTTCAGCTGCTGTGGGCAGCACCATACCATCATTCTTGAATGTTATCGATACTAACGAGCAGCCACCTACATATAATCGCACTAACAAGTTCACACGTGGTTTCCAAAACTTGATTGATGCCTATGGTATTGCCTCGTATCGTGAGGCCAATCCAGCCTTGTACACTTGCATTACTTTTCCGTTTTTGTTCGCTGTGATGTTCGGCGATTTGGGACATGGTTTCATTTTGTTGCTCTTTGGCGCCTGGATGGTTATCTGTGAGAAAAAGTTGGGCCGTACCAAGGGTGGTGAAATTTGGAATATTTTCTTCGGTGGTCGCTACATTATCTTATTGATGGGCATGTTCTCCTGTTACACCGGTTTCATCTACAATGACCTTTTCTCAAAGTCGTTCAATCTTTTCGGCTCAACTTGGCGCATACGTTACAACACAAGTACCGTACTCGAAAATCCAACGTTGCAATTAAATCCGCAATACCATGTTAGTGGGGTCTACCCAATAGGTATGGATCCCATCTGGGCCTTGGCTGAAAACAAGATCATCTTCTTAAACACATACAAGATGAAGCTATCTATAATCACCGGTGTGTTGCATATGATATTCGGTGTATGTATGTCAGTGGTGAATTATGTACACTTTAGACGTGCGTCCAGCATTTTCTTGGAGTTCTTGCCACAAATACTTTTCCTGATATTGCTCTTCGGTTACATGGTCTTCATGATGTTCTTTAAGTGGGTTAAATACTCTGCAACGACAACAATTCAAACAGATTCACCCGGATGTGCACCATCTGTGCTGATTATGTTCATAAACATGGTGCTGTTCAAGGGCACAACACCTCCACTGGGTTGTAATGAGTACATGTTTGAAGATCAGCACAAAATTCAAATGATATTTGTATTGGTTGGATTGTGTTGCATTCCATGGATGTTGTTGGGCAAGCCTATACATATTAAGATTACTCGCGGCAGACAACAAAAACATGTGAGTACTCTTAGTAGTTTTTTGAAGAACGATGTACTTATTAAATTTTCCATTTTGTAATTGTAAGTCAAAGCAGAATGGTGAGCTTACTAGCGCTATGGAAGTTGCTGACAATGAAACGGCTATTCCAACAGCCTCCGGCGGTCAAGAGGCAGGTGCTCATGGACACGATGATGAACCAATGAGTGAAATCTATATCCATCAAGCTATTCACACCATTGAATATGTGCTCAGTACTATTTCTCATACAGCTTCGTATCTGCGTTTATGGGCTCTGTCATTGGCTCACGCACGTAAGTACCTAAATTGAAGCGTGGATATTGCTCAGACAAAACTAGTTTTGGATGATCTGTTAGTGTACAAAAAAATGCCAGCAATATTGTAAATATTATTTTGAGAAAAAAACAGATTTTTTTTAATTATGTGAGGAATCATGTGTTGATTATATGAACTCTTCAGAGTTTGCAGTAAATCAAAAATTTTTCCCAGTTTAATTTTGAAATGGAATATGTAATTTTATTGCGTACCTGAAAATGTTCCAGAAATTTAGACACAGATCGTTTTTTTAAGAAGGTCAAAGGCTCCCAAAACAATTTTTTGGCGTTATTTCCTTATGAAAATACGATTTTCTATGAAAATTAGGTTTCAGTAAATTTTGATTAAATTTTGCCCAATGGCGATTTCTGATGTTATACTATTTGACTGTTTTCGAAAAAAATGAGTTAATTCATAACCGGATACAACACAAAAAATAGTTTGCGTCATTTGGACATTCCAACATTTTTTATTTTGAAGATAGGCCCTTGGAATTTAATCCTGATATATTTTTCTTTAATTTTGTAATGCAATGAAAACTGACTCTGAATATTGGTTTTTCAAAATTAAGGTTTATGAAGACTTATTTATTTTATCCCATTAAAAATGTTAAGCTCTTTAGATCTTTCAATGAACTTAATCCCGGCCGTTTAAAGCATTCCAATGCATTTCCTATGGAAAACTAAAAAGTTTAATGAGACATCATATTATGAGCTCTAATTTCATTGCTTAATATTTCGAAACTCGAAAGGGATGTTCTTTAGTGTATGTGGTCATCAGTGAGAAAAGAGACCTAACCGACCATTTTTTCGAAAAGGAGCGCGTCTTCTTATGATCCTGGATCTTTAATTTCAAAACTACATCAAACATAAATATGACCGATGTATACTAATAAATAGTTACTCGAAAATGTAATTTTTCTTGATTTTTAGATCTTTTGAAAAAGTTGTTAGGCCCCAATTCACATGGACATCACATGAAATTCTCTAAATTTCTATAGTCGAAATATGCCCACTTCCATATGTCTGGTTTTTTATCGTGTTAAAATTCTGGGGTCCTAAAGTCATTAATGTAGTCTAACTATCGACTATTCTTATACTCATACCCTTAAAAAAATCAGCACAAAAATAAGGAAGTACTTTAAATTTCTAAGGCACCATAAATTTCAATGAACAAACCCATAAAAATTACACTGAAACTAAGCAATGTTTTTTTCTTATAGAGCTTTCTGAAGTCTTGTGGACAATGGTTTTGTCGTTGGCTCTGCAAATGAAAGGTTACACTGCCTCCATTGCTGTTTTCATTATATTTGCTGTGTGGGTCTTCTTTACTCTTGCAATTTTGGTCATGATGGAAGGTCTTTCTGCTTTCTTACATACTTTACGTCTGCATTGGTAAGTCGATATATGATTTATTTTTTGTATATTATCTCACAACTTTCTCTTTATTTATTCTTTTTTTAGGGTCGAATTCATGAGCAAATTCTATGAAGGTCTGGGTTACGCTTTCCAACCCTTTAGTTTCAAGATTATACTCGAAGGTGAAGATGAAGAACAATGAGTACGACGAGTATATTCATCTAGAAAGCAGTTCTGCTCATATATTATTATGTTAAAAATTATTCAGTATTGTGGTTCTCTTCCCACATGTCATTCATATGTATTGTTTTATTTTGTTTCTTAAAAAGAATATTCGTCCAGTTAAAAAGTATTTGATTTCCAATATATGTACTATTATGTCAATTATGTATTGTATAATGTTTATTTAATTTTTGTGGTTTATACCTTACGCATGTCAAAATTGTTTCGATATTAAATAAATAAGTTTAAGAAGAGAGCAGCAAAAATGTGTGCTTGTAGTCTGATGTGAACAAAAATTTTCACCGATTTTCGATCTACTCAGTTGAAGTTTTCCAGCAGATAAAAAAGTTCCTCAAATGATAAAACGTAAAATATTTTCTTTTGGGAAAAAGTTCATGACCTTTTTTTTTGGTCAGCAATATTAAAAAATTACTTTATAAAATGATTTAACTTTCTATTTTGGTGTGGGAAATACTTGATGATCTCTTTTTTTCAGAAATTTTTGAATTCCTATCAGGCGCCCAGACTTGACATTAAAATCTGGGCTTGATCGCTTGGCACCCTGTTCGTTGTATTTGTTCTATTCCTACATAGGATGCATTTTACTCTCGCTAAAAATGTTGAGACAGAAGTATCATCCTACTCCAACTTACAATGTTTCTAAATAGGATGCATTTTATTCGCATCAATATAGGATGAACTCTCATTCCATTCACAATAGTTCTGCATTGGAAGCATATTACTCCCACAAACATAGGACGCATCGGAATGCTAATCACAATGTTTCTATATCGAATATATAAAACTTACGCTTACCATGAAATGCAGCTGATGTGTCAATGCAATTGTGAGTGAATTCGGTGGCAGCTGTTACCATGTTGCGTACTTCTGTGAAGCTGATTAATCGAAAGCCGTTGTCTGATGGGTCGCAGATGCTGCGTCTTTTTGCTAACTCGTTGCAGGTATTTTCCTACACGATTTGTGCCTTGAAGTCTACGTGCACAATTCAGTGTCATATTTTGGACACAAAACAGGTCCTTGGTGAGGTCTTCTTTGCTTTTAGTAGACGTCTAGGCATGTATTACGCTGCTGTTGTATAGTTTAGCTTTGATGTGGATTACAGCAAGGTTATTACTTATCTATCGGCTTAAAATCAATTATTTTGAATCGCCAGCTATGGCGTTTTTTGATTCAACTTTACATTTTGGATAGTTATGAGATCTACATTATATATTTTTCCGAATTTTTCAAGTTGGCATTTTTCTTCATCGTGATCTTTGGTATGCGGTCTGAGGCTCCAGATAGTTTGCTTATAAATTTGTTGGCATTAACAATCTGGTTTTGTAAAAATCCAGGGATACAAGTCCGAACCAGTCGGTGTTTATTCTAGCGCCATTACTTCACTTATTGATTTATAAGCTATCGACGATTGACAGAGACCAAACTCCTTCCATAGATCATAGTAATTTTACTTAATGTTTTGGTTTTCCACAAAAGTTCGAGTAAAGAACAAATTTAATTATACGCTTTCAGAAGTATCTATCAAAATTCTCGAAATTTTCAGACCAAAGGATGGTCTCTCCATATTGACTTAAAATTTCCATTTTGAAAAAATGTTTGTATGAAATTGCCAGTTAAGATTTAACGGAACATCGTAAAACCAACCCTAAAAGTATGTCATGCAAAATATATATTTTAATACGATGCTGCATACTAAATAATCTTTGGAATTCCATATTTATAGGCCCAAGTAACTATTAACAGAAGCATTCATGAAGTTTTAACATTAACAGCTTCACGCATTATGCGAAAATAAAATAAATTTCACAAATATTTTTAGACAATATGAGGCCTAAGAGTTCGGCAATAAAAAATATGTTTCAACAGTTCATATAATATTTGCAGTATAAAGAAAATTAAATTTTATTTTTATTTTGCATTTCTTAAAGTCAGCAAAATTTTAAGCTGCACGCAGCAAATTTTTTTAGCATCAAGAACAAACGCCAACAGTTTCCGCATTAAGTTAATGTTTAACATTTTTCTCATTAACATAAGCGTTTTCAAGATTATTTAGCTGTTGAGCATAAGTTACTTAATTGCAGTTACGAAACTTTACTGGACTGGTTTGGACAAAAGTGTGTTGGTCAAAAAAAGAAAAAGTGTTGTGAATTAAAGTGTTAAGCATTTCAAAGATGTCCTCATCGGAGAGAATTGCAGCCCTTATTGGATTATTTGTCACATCCATTATTTGTGCATTGGTGGATGCTGGCGATGTTATGGTGCAATTGCATGTAAATCGTCCCTTCAATGATGTTAACGAAAAGTTTGTTAGTTTTAGCATAAGACCTGAAGACTTATACAAAGCTCTGGATGGACCAAATAGGTCTGTGTGATGACAGAAAAAAAAAAAAAATAAAGTGACATGAATTTTTTATTTATAGAAAATCCATGACACGCATGGCTGCAATGCTTGGTGATTCTTATGTTAAATTTGTGGGTGAATACTATTTTGCAGCAAGTTCCGAAACCACATTGAGGAATCCAACAAAAGTTATTTGGAGGGGTTTCAATCGTTGGTCGCGGTATGTTTCTATTTCGATATTTTCCATGTGAGAGTGACGCAAATGAATTAAGTTTTTATTTTCTTATGAAAAATAAAATAAATTTAATTTTTCTATGCACTACTCACGTAACATTGCAATATTTGGAGAATATTTTTATTAGAAAAGTTCGTTTACTGTGATTTCAGTGCAGTCAACTGGACCATGATCATACCAGTGCCATACACGCCAAGCTCATGGGATCCCATGCTAGCGCTTAAGATTCTTAATACTTCACATACAATTGGCATAACAGATTGTATTTGGCAGTTGGGAACAGGTGAGTTAAAAACTACATTTAATGTTTGCTTAAAGTTTTGGTGATGTTATAGGTTTTAATTGGGAATTGGTCCAATGCCAATATCAAAAGAAAATATCGCCCTCTAAAATAGTTTTAGATTATTATTATTTAATTCATTGGAGTAGGGGCCGATGTATGAGATTTTTTTTTTATTAAGTTGTTCTTTTTAAAAAACCTTGAAGAAAAATTTTTTAAAAAGCTGAGTTGTTATAGCTATGTCCGTCTGTCTGTCTGTTGAGATCACGTTTACGGGCAAACTAAGCAAGCTAATTCATTGAAATTTTGCACATAGGTCACACCTTCCTACAACTGCTAACATGTAAAATCAGTTGACGGTCACGCCCACCGCCCATACTCTATGTAAATATACCACTGCACATTTTGAAAAAGTTGCTGCAATTTTGATGAAACTTGATGATTTGGTGAACATGTGAACAAAATTGCGCTAGGTTTCATATTTGCAAAGGCTTTAAAAGGGCGTGGCATAGCCCTGAATTTGAGCTTTAATAACGCCATAAATCGTTAACCGCGCAAGATGTTGTGATGAAATTAAGTACACGAATACAGATCATAAATATCTTGAATTGTGCTTAATGTGGGCGGAATTGGAAAAGTGGGCGTGACACTTTTTGAAAATTTTGAATTCGTATAACTCACAATTGGGACATACGATTTTCATGAAAATTTTAGGTAATTAATTTTCAATGTGATTTTAACATTTATTTAGAAAGTGCTTTCAATGCAGTGGAGGGTCTGTGAGTTTCGGCCTGGCCGAAGATAACACCTTTGCTAATTTTTTTTTGTTTTGTGTAACTTATTGGTGTTATCACTCATTATACTGAACATTACGCTCAGTAAAATAATGGAAATCTATAATATTTCTAAAATAATACTGTTTTTGTATATATACTATTTATCGTGTAATTTTTTAAATTCTAAGAACTTGAAAGCATTTTGAAAACTTAGCAAGATATCAACATTTTCGTAAAAGTTTTCTTGTTCAGTATATAAGAGGCTAAAAGATCTAATTTGAAATATTGGTCTTTGACTTCATTTCGAACTACAAAATAAACATAAAATCAACAAATAACTATGGTAATTTTTAATTCTAAGTTGATTGATATTAACACAATTTAAATACTATCCCAAAGACTACAGCTCATCAAAAGCTCAGGAGTACGTTGCTGAATTGAATACACTAAGTCTTATGGTGGACTCCTTCAAACCCTATGTTGAAAGTTGGAAAGTTATGGGAGCTGACATTTCATCAGGTAGCAGTGCAGAAGAGACCAGACGCTATGTCGAAATGTCTAAGGATATAAATGAAGCCTTTGGCTGGACTCAGTAAATATTTATTTTAAATATTTAAAAATTAAGCTGAATATATTCTTTCCATTTTTACATTTGTAGACCTGCAGAGTTTACACCATCAAACCGCATCAGTAGCTACATTTATGACAGAGATCCAGCACTTCGTATGATGCTTAACAAGAAAGTTCCAGTATGGTTAAGTCTTCCACAAAGAAATACAAGGCCTAAACAAAACAGCAATCGTAATACGGGTGAAGATATCAGTAACGCATTCCGATGGGCACAAACGTTGGGTGAAGCTGCCAGCTCTGGTTTTGATGCGGTCTTTAAGAAAATCAGTATCACCGAATTGGAACGTCCCAGCTATAGCTTTTATGTGACAGCGCTCTATAAGAAAGTAATGGGTTCACGTGTATTCCCCGCCCGTCCATTAAATGTTTTTTCCAAGACCAACAAGCTGTACACACATTGTGCCAACGATGTCTCAGGTGGTATTGCATTCATGGTAGTCAACAACGATGAAAGATCCATGCAAATTACCGTACGTTCTATGACTAAATTCGCGGGTACCGAACTCTGGCAGTACTCATTGACTCAGAAAAAAAATATCGTGCTACTAAATAATGAGCGTTTAACTTTAAATTCCACGCTATCGCCGCAAGTCAAGATTACAAGTCCGGATCAGTCAGTGCAGCTAACAACACCGGGTATGTCAGTTAGCTTCTGGGTATTACCTAATGTCAATTTGGAACACTGTCAATATACTGAAGTCGAGGCCGAGGAGGCAGGCATAGAGTCTTCCGAAAAGTCGCCAGAGAAACGATATACCTCAACGGATCGACTTTTGAAGAAGCTTATACAGGAAACTTCCCTTACAAACAGCGTATTTTCACGCGCTATTAATCGAAGACGTCGTTATGCGACATTTGCTGACCGACCAAAGCGCGTAATAGTGAACGAAAGTGAGAAAGCCAATGATTTTAATGTTGGTCTTAAAAAGTTTTTTGAAGCACCAGCCGCTCCAACTGCTGTAGAAAAAGCTGTCAAAAAACGCGATGAGGAGACACCACAAAGTGCACGCGATACACCACAAAGTATGCGCGAAGCTGCTCTGTCTTGGCTAAAACAGTTTGTACCAAGTGCCGTGCACGCGGACCTACCACTGCTAAAACGTGAAGCGCGCAGTATAGATGACGACTTTTTTGGACCATTCTTCGCTACAAGGGATGGACGTAAAACAGCCTTTACAAAAAAAATAACAGAAATCAAGAAACCCGAAAAGAAAGTAAAACCTATTTTCGATCAAGAAGAATTCGATGAGGAAGAATTCTTTAAGAATATCGGCGAGCAGCAAGAGCCAGAATACAGCCGGCTACCTGAAGGTGATGTACATCTGAAGCACATCGCAAATACCGAAGGCGATGATGTTGAAGACTTTCAAATAGAGAAACGTAAGCATTCGAAAATAGAATCCAATACACCCAAGCCTGTTGAGTCGAAAGAACCAAAAAGTGAAATGAAACCCTTTCGATTTCTACCAACGGTATTCTACGAAGCACAACCGCAAACAAATAGCTTTAAGACAGGAGCAGAAAGGTTTGGCATAGGCAACGCATTAAATTCACTACTCTTTCCAGAACCATTTTCAAAGCAATCGACAAAGGATAAAAAGATCGCCGCCAAACAAAAGGAAGAGAAACAACACTCTGACTCAACTTCAGGTGTTGAAGATCCTGGTACAGAGAAACTTCATCAAGGCACACAATTAGCAAAAGATTTCCTAAGAGCGCAAAAAGAGTTAAGTCGCGCATTTTTAGATGGTAATTTGGATGATGATGATGAAAAGAAGAATGTAGATGAACTACTCGACGATGTAAGCGGTGAAAATTCGCAAAAACAAGTAAGGACCGATGAGCAGACCAAGCGGTATAGCGATTACTTTGTGGACAATATTGACAATAACTTTGGTGACAAAGATGAGTTTGATGAAGATAGGGATTTAAAACCTACAGAGCCAATAAAAGAACAATATAAGGAGATTCCTTGGTGGGACTTGGGTTTATTTGGCAGAAAGCGTTTACCACGAGCGCTTAGAATAAACACGCCCGATGAAGCGTGGCAAAACAATTTGATTGATAAAGATGATGTTAGTTGGAACAGCGTGCCATTTGCAGAAAATGATAATGATATTTTGATGAGAGAAAATAGCATGACAGATTTTACAACAAAACAGAGTGACATTCAGGTAGTAACGACAACAGAAAACAACTTTCCAGACAAATTGGTGGCCAAAGTTAAGCAAAAGGTATCCACTTTCATGGATATAATGTCAAAGCATATTAACGACTGGTATAACACGCTTACAAAGCATATTGAAGTTGATTCAGAAAAAAAGTAAGGAAATGTAAAATGTCTACCTATTGCTTGAACTGAGAATATTAGCCAACGTTTATATTTTAATTAGGATCTGTATGAAAAAATTATGTTACTTAAAAAGTTAATATGTACTATATGTTTGCATGCGCCGATTAATGGAACAAAATGTTTTTATAAATTGGTGCAATTTAGTTATAAGCTTAGTTCTTAATATATTCAAAAGTATAAAGTATATATATTATATGTATATACAAGTTGAAATAAATAGTATGCGATAAATTAATTCAAATATTTAAAGACATTTAAGTGAAGAATTAATAGTTCCTTAAGGTAAAAATGGTATTATTATTCAGCCGAACGTTTTTCAGCACGAAAACTTTGTAGATTATAGGTTCTCTACTTTTTTCGTTAAGGTCTTTTCAAAATATCTCGCAAATGGTTGATTTTATAATAAAAAGTTGAAATCGCATTACATAAAGTAAAATCTTTCATACATTTTGCTGAAAACTACTTTTTTTGATATGAATAGTTTCCGACAAAGTTCACGAAAACGTTGAATTACCAAAGACATTACTGGCCATTACATTACCATTGTAATTCAATGAATATATTTACTTAAGGCGCAACTGAACACTTAAGTGAATCAAGCGTGATTGTTAAGCTACAAGAAGTTTTACAGGACCTTAAGATCTCGTGTTTTAGCGAATGGTTGAGAAAATAATGCAGATTCTATCATAAGCGTGTGGTTGTGAGTGTGGCAACGAAAACGACCTTAATATGCTGCTGAAAGACAAGATGTCACGTAGATCCAAAACTTAAACAAAATATAAATAGTTTAAAGCATTTTGTTTTGCTAGTCTACAAAGTTCATAGTAAAAAGAAATTAAATAGAGTGCTCGGTGGTAAGCTACACTGGGTCAGCTATGATGGAAACGTGCTCGGATTTTTTTCCTTCTTGGGAGTAGCCAAACGTTCTAAATGTGTGTAAATTGTTACTTACAGGTTTTTTTTCAATGTTTCAGTAATTATAAAAAAAAAATAAATTTAGCAATGGACCGGTCAAAAATACAAGTGTCCATTTATTTTTGTTATCTATGAATATTGTGTAAAAATGTACAGTTAATAAAAACCAAAAGTACGCATGGACATGTCATAGGTGCCCCGGGGAGGTTTGATTAATAATATTGCATGTCAATAAGCTTTGACAGCAAACCACTAAAGTCAACATAGAACCTCCATTCACCACCTACTTAATTTCAACCGCTTTGAAGATATTCAAGGTCAAAGGTAAAAAATTCAGATTTTTCCTTATTGGTTTTATTTTTTTTTTAATTAATATCAGAAAAATGTTATAGATTATGTGAGCCTCTGTTAACCCTTAGCGACACCACTTCAATTTTATTACAGTCTGGCACATTGGGGGCTTTCACGACCACACGTTAAAAAAGTTATAAAAAAGCGAACTTTCAATTTTAAATTTCATAACTAAGAACGATTGTTAAGATAACTCTGTTTGATCAAATGTAATGATTATTGATTTTTAGAAAAATATTCAATATTTGCCCAAAAATAGAGTTAAGATTACGCTCACCATATTGAAGAGATAAAAATTAAAAAGAGAAACATTGTTTTACTACTAAATCATATGATGTGTGTTAATTACCTAATGGAAACTGAGACGAAGTTTGTTGGGGAGTCTCAAGCCAAAACACTATCTTAAGCACATGACGTACATGACTACGAAAATAATGACTGATATTAAAATTTATATTTAATGCTACTTAGTCTATCTGAGCAAAGTTCACTTATGTACATATATTATTACATTATCTTAAATCAGCTATTTGAGGAAAACTTCGGAAGGAACCAGCTACTAGATGGTTTGATTGGTCTTACGCCCCTATACTCAATTCAGGGTTTCCCCTGACTTCAACCTTATCAAGTATAGTTCACTATCCTTCGGGTCACAGCATATTTGCTCATGATACGCTCTAGTTAGAGGTATAAATAATATAAATATTACTATACATAACTTTATAGAACGCTCCGGGATTGAATTAATAGACATATAGACTAAAAACTAATCCCATTTAAACATTTAAGTTAATTACACCTTTGGGTTTATATAAATAATCACAATGACTTGCACATGCTATATGTTAGACTCCTTGGTCCAGTGGATATTTAATCAAAATGATCAAACTCATATCGATATTAAAGTATTTGAGAATTGTGAGTGTTAAATATGCATCCGTTCGGGAACTCACTGAAGTCGCCCGCAATCGTATATGTCCTGGCTTGAAAATTTCTACAACAATTCTGGTAAAGTTTTCAAGAAATCAAAGGACGCGTTGTAGTACAGTAGAGTAGGGACTTAAAGCATAGACTCAGTGGCGTCAATTCAGTAGGGCTGAGTAGGGCATTGCCCCCCCCCAAGGATCTGATACAAGTTATTATTTAATACTTACATCAATTAAATTGAATCATCGAAAAGTGGTGGAATTATAATTCGCGCACCCCCAAGATTTTGGTGAAGTGACACCACTGCATAGACTGCTCCTGTTTCTAGATTTCATTTGTTTTTGCAAACACGCGCTCGACCGAAGAAGATAATCGAGGTATACAGAGCAAGAATGAGAATCGTTTAAAAAGGATTGAAACAAAGCGTTGCTGCGTGTGAGCGAGTGCGTTGAATGACTATATTCGAACTAAATCACTTACATGGTGCTGAATGAGGAGTACGTTCAACCTTTGAGCTATTCCATACACGTGTTGCGTACAAGAATTTGAGAATATTTTTAATGTCTTAAGTCATATAACTTTCAACATAAGTAGTATAATTCACTATATAATTTCAAACATTATATTCACCTCAAGTTTAGTATATTGCTTGATTATTACGTTTAGTTGGAAGCATTCTTTACAAATGTATCAGTGTTATTACTAAATATCCATTTGATTATGCCAAGCGTTAAAAATTATCTCTTATTTTCTTTATGCATCAAACGAGCAAATAAAAAAGTGATGTTATTGGAAATAATAAGTAGTACGAGCAAAACGTATTGTTATTTAATTTAATACAAAATCTAGAAATATTTAAAAGTTTGCCTGAAGTTGAGTCTAATTGTTGAAAAATCAAAACTATAAAATATTTCCTTCAAGATAAATGGATGATTTCGTGTACCACACATTTAACAAATACAAAAGACTTAGACAACAAACTCAAACATTAGTGTTTCATGCTGATGAAATTTCAACTAATAAAGTTGAGTTACTCAGCAACAATGTTCTTCTGATTGTTCCTTTACAACTTTCTACAACGAATCAAATCACAAGACAAAACAAAAAAAAAACTATAATGTAGTTAAATAGAGAAAATGCGAGACAAAATGAAATTGAGAACCAAGAAACTAAGCAATGCGGCAACTTATTTAAGTCATGGCAAGTTATTTCTGGGCGAAGATAAGGCTAAAAGTCCAACATACTATGTATTCAACAACAGCAACATCAAAAACAACAACATCGGCAGAAATAGTACAAAAAAAGTTAACAACCTGTTGGACACAACAGCAGCCTCTTGACAACGCTGTAAAATCAGTCTCTATTGTAACGTTCAAGGCGAAGGTTGAAATTCGTAAAGTATAAAAATTTTACTGCCTCAGCTTAACTAAGAAAATAAAGTGAAATTTTACACTTAAGCGACACACTACTGAAGGTAAGAAATTATTTAAAGAAAAACAATTCAGTTTTTTTGTTTAACAATTTGGAAATGCAGCATTTGCATAAATTAAACCTTTAGGTGTAGAGTTTTAAGCTGCAAATTAAAAATTTAAGTTAAAAAACAAAAACTGATGCAGTAACAACAATAATGCAAACGGGGTCAATAATTTTTGTAGTCTTCATTGTATTTCAGTTGGTATCTCACAAAAGTGTGAGAGAGCAGTAAATTCTGAAGTAATTTATTGAAACAAAAACCATGGAAAATCAGAGAAAAATTGAGGAAGTGCACAGAGAAATTCTTTAGTATTCTGTTTTTTATTTCAGTGACGTGGAGTTTTAATAGAAATAATATTTTGGGTTGCTTTTAGCAAATTCATTGTAAAATCGTATTGGCATTTACACAGTGAAAAAGAAAGTGAAAGTATTAACAAATTTTAATATTTTTTTGTGTTAGATGATGTTTGTTTTTTAGTAGTCATTACATAATTTATAGTTATTTAATATTCATTCATTAATAAGACAGAGAAAACAGTGCAACGATGAGCTTTTAAACTTGTTGTGCAATATCAGTTAATCACAACTCTTAGGTGGAAAGTTTTTGTCCTAATGTTTTTTCTTATTTTTATAACAATAATGCATACACTGAGAAACTATATGTTGGCATGTAATAAATGCATACTTCGTATAGCGCTATCAAATATTTATTTGAGTCAGACATATTGTATTTGGATCAAGTATATGTTGGTTGAAGCATTTTATGCTTGGCTCAATTAAATATTTTATTGCTCTATATGAAATATAATTTGATATATTCAAACAAACCGTTTTATCAGTGTAACTGCATGAAAATACTTTGAATCCTAAAAAAAAGGCGGTTCATTTGCTTAGGACAAATAGAGAAGAAAGCCTTCTTTTTAAATTTATATATATTTGGCTACATCAACCCTCGGTGCTTAGATTTGAACTCAACCTTAGTTTGCTTGGACTTCGTTCAAATTCAAACTTAATTTAACTTTAAAAATAGCTTTATTTATTCCATAAAGCAGTTGTCAGCAATATTTGGCAGACTTTAGAACTGACATTTAAACTAAAATTAAAATTCTTGGGAAAGTTTAAAACTGAGTTTATATTGACAGCAAATTTGGCCCTTAGTCTGCTGCAAAATCTTCACATAGATATTAAGTTTTGTTGCTTGCGCGAAACCTAGTTGTCGGGTTCATGAACTCTCGGTAAACATATTTACTTGTGGTTTTGAACAGAATATTTAGTGCTCATACTCGCCGTGTATTCCGTTGGGACCATAAAGAGTTGCAATTTATATATTTTTTGCAAAATTAAATATGTAGCCGTTAAACGCTTATTATCTCCTAGTTGAATATAAAATTGCATATAAAAACTTAGCTATTATTGAATTCTGGGAACTACAGAAATATAATGCAACCCCTTTTAATTATTAATTCAATAATTAAACGTTTTTCTCTTCATTTCATTGAAAATGAATTGACACTCTCTTGCAATCTTTATATCTATACGTCGGAAAACAAGAGCTGAACAATCTAAAGGGTGTTAAAATTTGAGTTACTTTTTAAATTTTATTTAAAAGACATAAATTATGCAAAGTCTTTATTTATTTTTACTGAAAAATAAAGCATATTGGTTTCGGTAATTAACGAAATAGAATATCGTTCAAATGACTTTCTCTGCAAGCTCGGCAGGATGTCAATCTTTTATCAAAATTTTGATTAACTTTTTTGCATAATGATAGCTAAATTAGTGGTATTTATTTGCTCAATAATCTTGTCTTTGAGGTATTGGAGATTGTGTGAGGATTAACCGCATAAGCTTTACTCTTCAAGAAACCCCATAAGAAGAAATCCAATAGCGTTAAGTCGCATGATCTTGGAGGCCAATACACAGCTGTTCTTCGAGAAACTATTCGATTATTAAACTTCTCTTTCAAAAGATCAATTGGTTATGTTGCTGTCCTGTTGAAGTCACATATTCATCACATTAATATCTTCTAATTGACTCCACAAAAAGTTTTTAATCATGCCTCCATTCACAGTAATTTCGATTTACGAAAATATATGGACCAATTACGGCACCACACCTAAATTCACAATACATTTACTTTTTTTGGTTCCATTATCTTTTCAAATTTCTCTAGGAAATTCTCATTTGGGCAAAAGAAATTCCGCTGAAAACTGAATTGGGGGCCATTTTTTATATTAAGTAAGGCAATTTTTTTAATCAATATTTTATTCTGAGAAATAATATCAGAGTGAGTAAAATTCTGCCTTTTCCGTGGAGAAGTTAGGCTCCGCTTTAAGTTTTTTTAAAAAAATAATAATTCGACGGAAATTAAATGGTCTGTGGATCAACTCTGTATGCAATTCCTAAAGCAATGGTATATCATTTGAATAAAATATGCTCTAAAATGATTGGAGTCGAATTGGCTTTCGAATCGCATTACAAATTAGGGCCCTTAATCTTGCCGCCAAATCAATTGTCCAACCAATTGAGAAGGCAAAATCTTTAATTATTCAGAGATAGTACATAAAAATAACTCGGTGATTTAACTTGCACTTATCTTAATCGAGTGTAAGTAAAATTACCCAAAATATTATGAACCAAAAAAAAAGTAAAGAATCGCCCGAAAAAATATTGGGCTTTATTTCATCACAAAAAATATTGAAAATGCTGCTCGTTTATGCATGAGCACTTTCGAGTATATTTCCTTTTAACTTTTAGGCTATTTTGGTCACACCTATTTAGTAACTTTTAAAAAAATAATAATTACTATTATTTCGTTTTGTTGAATATTGATAATAATTTTCGTCATTATAACAAAAGTTTCTTATTGTAGATGGGTTTTTTGGGACTGTTGCCAAGCGAAAACTATCTTCGAGATTGCATCATCTTAGCATTTTTTTCGGCGATTGTTGCCACATTATTTAGCATACGATTTTATTTGCGCATTACAGCGGGAAGATGTTTTACTGAGGTAATTAGCAAATATCCCCGATCCTGCGTTATTAACTATCATGTCAATATAAACAAATCTTACGCTTTACAAAAACAATAATTTTAATTTTTCTTTATGTTTTAATTTTTATTGTGTGGTTCTTTAATTATCCCTTGAATTGGAATACCCACTAACTGCTACTTAGCTTGTCAAACAAGTTGCACACGTGATTTACTAGATCTATGTAAGTAGGTACTTAGAGTTTACAAGTTGACTGTGCTATTGTTACGTTAATGTAACTAAAATTACAGGTGACAATTGTTTTTAAGTGGTACGTAATTAGGTCGGGCTCATGTAAGTACATACATATGTACTCGTATCTATGTACGAGTCGAGTAGTTTAGAGCAAAGCGACGTTTTCATTGTCAATAACTGCTACTTAAAGTTGAGTCATTTTGATTATGAAAGTTATATTCGTGATACCTCTATCAATACGAGTTGTATATATATGCTTATATATATATTTTCTATATAATTTTTCTATATAAATTTTTATTCATTATATATGTAAATTTATAGTTTATTTTTAAAAATTTCAGTAAAATATTAATATATGCAAATACAATAAATTATTTTATTAAGAGTAGCTTTAAATGTGTGCCCTTAGTTTCTGCTCAGATTTAATATTTGATAGTTTTGCTTTTAATACATAAACTCATTGTGAGCGGCATAAAACATGGTCAAAAACCGGTAAAACGTTATATAACACCATAAATAAAATGTTAATGCTTTTTTTAGTATTATGTATTTTTGCACCCTACATGCTGCATTGTGTGATTACAATAAATATTAGTAATGATATAATTGTATTAAATTACTTTAAGAATGGATTGAAACTGAAATGATAAAAAATTCTAATTGGAAGTTCACAGGCACTTACAGGGTGCTCTTCGCAATAAATGGTCTTGGCCTACTGACAAATTATCACCGCTTAGACCAACACAGAAGCATGAAATTCGGAATGTAGATTATTCATATGAAGCTTATAATAAAGTAATTTATTAAAACTTGAAGTGATACAGGGGCGTGGCACCGCTCAAACAAGAAAATTTAGTAAATTTTATATGAGATGATTTTGATGAACTTGATATAAAGGCATCAAACGATTGGAAAATATTTTGTTTCAAATAAGGTGGGCGTGATTATGAGAGTGCGCGTATTAAACAAAAACTGCTCAAGAGATCGCAACGAAACTCGAGATAAAAGCTCAGACTATAACATTAAAGCTTTTCAAACTAAAAGTGAATAGTTTTGTACAAATAGCACCTCTGGTCGAAGGCAAGTCTTACAACGAAACTCGAGAAGAGCATTTCTTTTTGACTCAAAATGTGTAGGTTTAGGCAAGAGGGCGTGTTGCCTCACACGAAAACAGAGCAAAAACAAAAATATTAAGTCAAGTGCAACATATGACAGATTCAATGCAATGAAACTCGAGAGAAGAGACATGTCACCGTGGTCCATTGAAGTAAATAACTCAATAAGCTCAGTATAAAGCTACTTTATGACACAAATACCGACAACATAAAACTGTAGACTCTAAAAAAGATTGAAATAGAGATATGATTGGAAATATGCAAATTTAGGTGCAGGTAAATGTAGAGATAGATAAAAAATCATGGGAAAGAATCAATAAAGAAATTAATATGGATAGCAATTTGCCCATAAGTTAAGAAACATGCTGTACATGCGAAGTCACGGGCCATTTGTAAAAATCTCAGTGGTATTCGCATATGCTCTGTATAAAAATATTTAAAAAAAGTTCAAATATAAGATCTGAGTTACGTTTAAATCCTTTGTACATGTAGATTTAGAGAAAATTACGAAGCACTTTCCAAAAAATCCTGTTTTAATGATTCGATTTTTTATCTTTTAGTGATAACCTTCTTTTAACTAAGTATACCCCGCAGTCCCACTACTATTTATAAAAATAAGATACTGACATTCCATATCATTCAATAGAAATTTAATAACACCGTAGGCAAGAATTCGATGTCACTTTCTATCTAGAGCTACGAGATTCGTATTTTCGGCCACCAGTGGAGACTACATTCAGATAGAGTGGGTGCCTCATCGGACTTGAGATCTTGCACTAAATGTTTAGTCCAGCACGGGACAGTTCTAAGGATTTTAACAATCAGCTTGACGCAAGAGTACAGACAAACGCTAAATACTGGAATACACGTTCTTATTGAAATTTTTTATCAAAGAAAAAACTTACAATTTTGCTAAACGTTACCCAATTACTCCTACTCTTAGGCTTCACTCAAATCAAAAATTGTTCCTTTTTCCACATACCAAATGTTACCCATGACTTTATATGATATCAAAAAGCTAAAAACAATAACCTTTCTATTATACATTTACAGACCATAATGGAAGGCAAAACCGTAATAATCACTGGTGCCAATGGTGGCATTGGAAAGGAAACCGTAAGAGATTTGGCCAAGCGTGGTGCACGCATCATCATGGCATGTCGTAATTTGGAAACAGCAAATGCTGCCAGAGGTAAAAAGAAACTTTATATTAAAAAATATTGCTAAAAATGTGTGTTCTTCATTGCAGATGAAATTGTCAAAGAGTCTGGCAACCAGAATTTAATTGTGAAGAAACTCGATTTGGGTTCACAGAAATCGGTGCGCGAATTTGCCGCTGACATTGTAAAAAATGAGAAGAAAATCGATGTTTTGATTCATAATGCCGGTATGGCACTTGCATTCCGTGGCCAAACCAGTGAAGATAATATTGAACTGACCATGGCTACCAATCACTATGGTCCATTCTTGTTAACACATTTACTCATTGATCTTCTCAAGAAAAGTGCACCATCACGCATTGTCATTGTTGCATCAGAGCTTTATCGGTTTGCTTCGGTTAATGTTGAAAAGTTAAATCCAATTGGCAGCTTCCCCGCAGCCTATTTGTATTATGTTTCGAAATTTGCCAACATTTATTTTGCTCGTGAGTTGGCCAAACGTATGGAGGGCAGTGGTGTCACTGTCAACTTTTTGCATCCCGGTATGATTGATTCGGGCATATGGCGAAATATACCATTCCCATTGAATTTGCCAATGATGGCCATTACCAAAGGCTTCTTTAAAACCACAAAAGCGGGCGCTCAGACCACAATTTATTTAGCCACCTCCGATGAAGTTGCAAATGTGTCGGGCAAATATTTCATGGACTGCAAGGAGACCACTTTGAACGCTGCTGCTATGGATGAGGAAAAAGGCCGCAAAGTGTGGGAGGAGGCAGTGAAATTGGTCAAACTAACAGCTCAGGATCCAAAGATCTAAAGGCATGAACAAAACAAACGCATTTAATTTGACTGATTTTCAAAAATTTTGTGTGTGGTTTCTATTTACTTACGATTAATTTAGTGGAAAGTTCTATTTTTTATAATTCTAGATTTTAAAAATGTGTACGGATGCAATATACCTATATTTGAAATATGCTTAAAAAAGAAGCTATTTAATTATTTCCTCTTTTATTATAAGTCACTTGCTCGCTTAGCTTAATTTTTCTTAAATCGAGTCGGTTACCACCCGTTTTCAGGGCCAATTTTTCTTATATGAGTGGCAACCCATGCTAGGGACAGGATTCGACAAGACAACCCTATATATTCTATTTAAACTCTTCGAGCTCTATCGTTTGGCATACATTTTGAGGTGTAATATTATACAGTGTTAATTAACACATCTAAATTGGCTAAGATTCGAGCATTTTTGGGCATCGGGACGGGCTTTGGCAAGGCAACCCTGGTTCGTTAATTTCACCAAAATGCATTACTATCCCTCCCGTTTATCTTATCCTGTAATTTTATACACTTGAGTTTTCAACAGCGGGCTCTCCGCCTATTACTTCTGAAGTTAAGGTCACATTTGCATTAAAGCCTTGACCTCGTTACTTAACCTTAAAAACCGCATAGTTTCATAACATAAGTTTTCAAACAGAAAAGTCGATTGACTTGAGCTTATCAATTTCATTACCCATCAAAAGACCACACTAATTTAAGCCCAAAACGAATTTTTTACTTTGCATTGAATTTCGGACAGAAGTGGTGTCCAGTTGACGTGGAAAGTCCCAAATTGTTTACAAAGAAGTGAAAAATGGAATTGATAATAAAGGTTTCAGTTATGCGCAAAGACATAAAAAATAAATGAATTTGTACGCAACAAGATAGCGCAATAACAATAAACTTTTTGTTTTCATGTTTTCACAGCTGTTTGGTGATTAATTTTTTGACATAAGTGGGAAACTTGAACATCCCTGACAATTTATTCACAATAGTACACGTATTGTGTAAAAAAGAATGGCTTTTGTAGAGAACTATTTCCAATATAATTTAGATTTTTGTTTGATTTGTACAGGAAAAGATCGAAATAAATGAAGCATTAGCCATAATTTTTATTTTTAAAAAGATATTTATTAATCTACTGATTCCTCTTTTGTTATTTTCAATCAGATGCTGAATTAAAATAACAAAAACGGTATTCATAAGCTAAGGCAAGTACTAAGATAGCAATGAACTTGCTGAGCATCCTTTTTAAGGTGTGGCAACATTGCTTAAGTTGCAAATTAATGTGCTAAACATAATACGGACGGGTGCCGGGAAATCATCAACAAATATCCGCTCTCATCCGTTGGAAAATCGTAAGTGTTACCACAGTTGCGTCGGACGACAAAAAATTAAGCTGCTATATTATTTTCAATGCCATTTCAAACGAAAATAAAGAAATTGGCACATTCTGATTCGACATTCAACGCAGACCGTCGCCCGCCGGCAATAAAATTGGAACTAAGTCTTAATCAACAGGTACCCGCCGGCCGGTTTCCAGTCGTCCACCGAATTTCTGTTCCATTTTATTCGATTATGAGTGGCATTATATTCACGGCGGATAATTGTTGACGATTTCCCATCACCCGTCCGTATTCTGTTCAACGCATTAATTTGCTACCTAAGCAATGTTGCCATACCTTAAAAAAGATGCTCAGCAAGTTCATTGATATCTTCCCAAAGTGCCACTAGCTCGATTGGAATAGATTGTGGATATCGCTTCTCTTATTTTAACCCAGCTTCTGATTGAAATCAACAAGAGGGGAGTCAGTAGATTAAGAAATATCCTTTTAACCCACCTTCGATCAGATGGTTCTGTTCAGACCTTTTTTGATTTCAATTGTATTTTAAATATATAGATATTTCCAATTGAGCTAGTGACTTCAGATTCCTTGACTTTGTTATTGGCTATCTACCAATGAAAAAATCAGGACAAAAAACTATATACACGGATAATTAAAAGGATATACATATATTTTTACTACCTCGAACGGTCGGATATGGTTTAGCTGGAGCCCTATACATTTACGGGTATTTGTTTGGGAAAATGGCAAAATGGCGTCATATTCAAACGGAATTATAACTAAAGTCTGATTATAATTTCGGTTTTTTCTGTTTTCTCTTACTGTTACATGTATTCAGCTACCTACTTATAAGAAAATATTGAAAAAAAAGAAACATCTTTCTTAGTGAGTGTATTCATTGTATATGAAACTTATAGCTCAAGAGCCCGCTGTAAAGAAGTCGAGTGTATAAGATTACAGGATAAGATATACGGGAAATATATTAATGCATTTTGGTGAAGTTAACCAGGGTTGCCTTGCCAAAGCCTGTCCCGAATTTTATTGTTTTAATTAAAACTGTATAATATTACAGCTCGAAATGTATGCCAAATGATAGAACTCGAAGAGGTCTAAATAAAATAGACAAAACCTGTTACAAAAATGAGTTTTTTGGAGCCTTTTTTATTAATATGTATTAATGCTTGAAATGTGTGCCAAACGACAGGTCTCGAAGAGTCTAAAAAGAGGATTGCTTTATCGAATCCTGTCCCAAACAAGCGTGGCTACCCGTTTTTAAGGCTAATTCTTCTTATATGAGTGGCAACCCATGTTAGGGACAAAATTTGACAAGGCCGTATGCTGTTTAGGCTCTTCAAGCTCTATCATTTGGCATACATTTTGAGGTGAAATATTATGCAGTTTTAATTTGAATAACAAAATTGGCTAAAATTCGGGCATTTTCGGGCATCGGGACGGGCCTTGGGTTCGTTAATTTGATCAAAATGCATAACTATCTTTCCCGTATTCCTTATCTTGTAATCTTATGCACTCGACTTTTCTACTGCAAGCTCTCCACCTATTATGTTCCTTTCATGTTTCACTTTGGAAAAATAAATTTTGTCATACAACATTTTTCATACGTCTTGTATTTTCATAATAATGCGCTTTCATCAGAAAAGCTCATGCAGAGCTTTTAAATTTTGTTTTCTTATAACGTTTTCAAAGAATTTTCAAAGGTTTCAAAAATCGATAGAATGTTTTTCTGGCAACATTCTTGTGGCTTCCTCTGTTATTGTTTGGTATTCTGTTTTTTCTTACATGTACCTACTTGTGTGTTTAAAATAACGAAAATGTTTTTAGACTTTTAAAGGGTGTTTTTTTTAGAGGTATAGAGCTTCGAATTGAAATAAACCACAAGCAAATCGTTTTAATGTCCATCATTTGGCTTTATTGGAAGGATAATTTTATGCCATTAATGTTTAAATATGATTTCGGGCATGTGGCCGCCGCGGCTGGCTCGAATAAAGCCAATTCTACAGGTCCAATTTTGAACCACTTTTTCGAGCATATGGGGCCGTATGTCGGCAATAACGCCTCGAATGTTGGCTTCCAAGTCCCCTAACGTTTCTGGTTTGTGGGCGTAGACGAGCGACTTCACATATCCCCAAAGAAAATAATCCAATGGTGTCAAATCACACGATCTTGGTGGCCAATTGACAGGTCCATTCCGCGAAATTATGCGCTCATCGAATGTTTCCTTCAATAAATCGATTGTGACGTGCGCTCTGTGGCATGTAGCGCCGTCTTGTTAGAACCACAACTCATCCACTTTCATGCCATCCAATTCGGGAACAAAATAGTCGGTTATCATGGCTCTATACCGGTCTCCATTAACGGTAACTGACTCTCCAGCATTATTTCGGAAGAAGTATGGCCCAATAACTCCACCAGCCCATAGAGCACACCAAACAGTCAGTTTTTGTGGATGTAATGGCGTCTCAAGGGTCTCATGTGGATTCTCTTCACTCCAAATGCGGCAATTTTGCTTGCTGACGTAGCCATTCAACCAAAAACGAGCCTCATCACTGATCAAAATTTTGCGATGAAAATCAGCATCGAGATCAATCTCATTTTCAGCCCATACACCAAAATCACGACGCATTGCATGGTCTCGCGGCTTTAATTCTTGCACAAGCTGGATCTTGTAAGGTCGCAAGCCAAGATCTTTGCGCAAAATCTTCCATAAAGTTGATGGACAAAGCTCCAATTGCTGTGCACGGTGGCGAATCGATTCGTTCGGGTCCTCTTCAACATTTTGCTCTACAGCGGCAATTGTTTCTTCGGTGCGCACTGTTCGACGTCTCTGCGGATGCGTATAGAGTAAACGTAGTGCGAAAACGATCCATGGTTAACCGAATTAATTGCTCTGATGGACGATTATGTCGACCATAAAATGGACGGAGCTTGCGGTAAACTTCGCGAACTGAACCATTATTTTCGAAATAAATTTGCACGATTTGCAAGCGTTGTTCTTTTGTCAACCTGTTCATGATGAAATGCCAAACCAAACTGAACATAAATGACATTAGAGTTGCCAGATTTGACCATAAAATGCCAGTTTTATCTCTATTCGAAAAACAAACCTCTAAAAAAAACACCCTTTATTTTATCTACAAATACAAAAGTTTTTTGGTTTATTATCTATTAAACAATGTCCATCGAGTTCAAATCTATTGAACTCTCTTCTATTAATATCGAAATATAAGTAGTATATACATATGTACACTAAATTTTGTAGATGTATTTTATTTATTTTATTTGCCTATGTTTTAGCATGGGGCTTAAAAATAATAGTCACAAGATTTTAGCTTCCTAGCTAAAACCTGTAAGCGACGTGGACAGAGTTTCTGTCCAATTTTGTTTAAGTTTTACGAGAAAACCGGTGTAATAAAACCTTAAAAAGATCTTCCTTAGGTGCCATGATATAGCGTTTTAGGTATTTTAGTCTTATGAGAGATGCCACCCACGGTTGTCAAACTACCTCCACATTCGTCATGAGGCTGAAAATGCGGACAAGATATACCCGAAAGGGTTTTTGTTTTCTAAATTTGCGGTCCTATATTATAGAATTGGGTTTTGAGAAAATTCTCTGTCTCTCAAAATAATTTAAGAACTTTTGAAACCATTTTTTAAAATATTTTCCTTGCACAAAAAGTATCCGAACCATTTTTTATAATGGAAATATTATTGTTTATTACCCAAAATATGTCCTTTGTATAAAATGGTTTTGAAAACATTTTGTGTAAGGAAAACAATTTGAAAAGTGAAGAATGAGCAAATTACATTCGGCCATTTTTTCCAAGGGAAATATTTTGAAAATCGGACATATAACTAATAAAACTTTTAAGACCACAAACCTATAGTCAAATAAAATAGACCCTAATAAATTGAGATAATGCCCAATTAAACTGCAATAACCATCAACAAGGATAGAATTCAGTAAGTTTCAAACGAAATTATGTTGGGGCTTATTTCACTCTCTTTTTGAAGATATTTCATAATGACTTTATAACCACTGAGAGTAAATGAAATAAACACCAATTAGGATGCAAGAAATAGCACACAAAAAATCATTAAAATTTGTAGGGTTTTATGCTAGTTCTTGCTTCAGATATCCCAAGACTGATTTTTGAAAAAAAAAAAATATTCCATGATTCCACCAGTCCAAAACTTATACCAATACCTTTTTGTGGATTCATCGACTCCTTTGATAATATATCTTTAGCGAAACCACTAAGGTGAAAATGAGCAACGTCACTGAAAATGATTTTTTTTTTGAACGCCGATTTTCATAGTAGACTGTATTAATTCTATACACTGTTGCCAAAGGCTCCAATGGAAGCGTATGCCAAAATTTGTTTCATTCCCAATGAACACCCTTGCTGAAACACCCTTTACATACATTAATATATATTTATTTTGGTCAAATTAATCCTGTCCCTTATCAAAATTAAATGCGCATACAACAGCTTAGTAAGCATTCATAGCATTTGAAAATAACAGATGTCCTGCAACGTCTGTTTAATTTGTAGTTAAAGTCGCACTTACGAGTAGTGAGTTTTTAACTTATAAGGAGGAATTTAAAACAATATAATCCATTCTTAAGAAATTTTCAAAAAACTCTATTTTTTTCACTTGCTATTGTACATAAGTTGTTCACCATTCAAGCTGTCACATTGACAGTCAAATACTTGATATTTTTAATAAAAAGAAAAACTGATACTTCTTATGTTACATTTCAGCCTCATCAATATGTCGAAGTTACTATTTTTTCGCTTTAGTTTTGGCTACATTGGAATTTTCAAGTACACTCGAATGGAGCGCGCGTAAATTAATTGAAATGCGATACTTTGTCATAGTTGAGGCTATAAAAACAATTTGAGGGTTGTTAATGAAAGGGTTTTTGTACGCTGCTGCAAAGTAAAATTCGTTATGTTATTGAACTATTAAGATATTGTTTGATATTATGCATTACGAATCCTATAAATGAATACATGCAAATGGTTAACTTAACAGATTGGCATATTTTTTCACTCTTTACGCTAGTATCCAGATCTTGGTAAGAAGATTATGTTTTTTGCTTCAGCTCTTCACTCAGCTCTATAGTTCAAAAGTTATTTGAGGCTTAATGTACTTTATTGGCGAGCACGAGACAAAGTCTACATTGGAGTCAATTGATAGATTCTGTGAAGCATCACTATCACGGCCTTCTTGATTGGTAAAACCGTGGCAAGGATGTCTGGACAATCGCCTAAAATATGAATACATAATATCTCAAGACTTACAACAAATATATAGATAGCACCATTGAAACAAATTGGATAAAAAATAGGCTGGATCTTAAAAGTTCCCGTGTCATCGGGTTAGTGAAAATATCACGTCCATTGATAGGATTATGTGATGCTTTTTATCCAGTGAACTATATTCTTAATGTCGAATTTCTCCTTCAATAGTCTTCTAGTTATATGGATAAACAATTTATGAATTTTTTGGGAGATTCCACGCCCATGAGATCAGTCTTGTTTAGTTTTAGTATAACGAGCGGCAATAGTAACCGAAAACTCTGCACCGAATTTTAACATAGTAGGTTAGGTTAGGATAGGTAGGAGTGGCAGTCAGTTACGAGACCGACTCACCCAAAACAAATGTGATCCATTATAATACCACAGGGTGTCTGACTATACCCTCTCGTTGAACCAACCAGATTTCGTAATAAAACTAAATAGCTGACCTATATTAGCATGTCTAAGGACATCCAGGTCATCAAATAAAATCGATCGATGGCGATTTAAAGCAAGTATTTTCTTCCTCTTCCACATCTCCACAACTTCTACAGAAGTCAAAAGATCTAACACCTAATCTCTTCGCATGTCTGCTGATGAGGCAGTGGCCAGTTATGACTGCTACAACTGACGAGACACTAAACCTAGTGCGGAAAATCAGTTCTGACGAATGCTTAGCATCCCATTTCGGCCAGATTCGCCTAGTTATATTGCAAGTAGACCCTTGAGTCCATCTTTTGTTAGCATTTTATAACATGTCTGCTTTAAGCAGTAACTTGCAGATAGCAAATGGCATGCCAACATCTTGCTTGTCCTGAGGAATTTGTGCAGTAGTCCTCTGCCTAGCAAGTTCATCAGCTTTGCAATTGGCATCAATGTTCCTATGCACTGGCACTCAAATGAGGTGAGTTAATATATAGGTTCAAGCAGGTTCTTGATATGATGAACAATAATTTTAGTGTACAGATAAATGTCAGTTTTTTAAGATCTTTTAATAAAAGAACCCATTTCGACACTGTCAGTGCTCTATAGCTCTTTGCTTCAGACAACAAATATCTGACACTTAAAATCATAAAAGTCGAATAGAGCGCTTGCAGCCTTGTCAATTACCGGTTAATTAACCGATATCTCGAAACACTGATGTGAAGGCCAGACTCGAGCTCAGTTTTAAGCCTCCAAAAGCCGTTAATTGTAGGTAATGGCCGTTCATTTGAGGTACATGCATAAGCGAAAAACAAAAAAGAAGGTCATACATTTTCTCCTCAAAAATAAAGCACTATATTGTACAAATTATTAAAAAAAAGGTCAACTATTTTTGCATTTTAATAAATGTTTTGTCGTTTTGGAAGGTTGTTAATTACTTGTTATCAACTTGGCAACCCTGCCTACACATGTAGATAATTTGTTGTTGTCAAGAGCAAATCTGCTACGCTGGCCATCTGCTTTTGGCACCAAGGTACACCGTTTGTGAGTCGTAAATAAAAAAAGCCGGAAAAGCTAATCACTTGTCTACTGAAGCTCCCCAATCAAAATAAACTATATCAGCCAAAATGATTGGACTAACTATAAATTTTATTAATCTTTTTTTTATTGAGAAAGCATTTAAAAATAGCGAATGATCGTAATCAGGTCTTATGTATTACAAAGTAGAAATTCAATACTCAATTACGCCAAGTTAGTTGAACTCCATGAGAAAAAATGTAAAATTCACAGACTAAATAACTGATAAATCACCAACAAAATTGAAAACTGATATTTTTCACTTTATCGTCGTCGGCGGTCAGTATCAGGCTTTCTTAAACAGGTTCGCATTAATGACAATTATCCAGGAACTACTAAGAACGCATCAATGTTCCCACACTATAGCACTTACCTGTTGCATGTGTGCGTATTGCAAGTATTATAGTAGCAATTTCCCAAAGGACCTTCAAAAAATCAACCAGAAATAATCACATAGAATCATCTTTGCGCTGATAAAACGCCCCTTTTCAACACTCACTTATTACAAAGGACTTGCGGCCGGAAGATGATAAGGTGCTGATAATTTTTACCACAGCACGGCGCGAGTGCATACAGGACACGTGACTTTATCTCTTATGCCTGGTGATTATCAGTCGGTACTTTGCAAATTATTGCACAAAAATTGCAGTTATTAGCGTTTCATTTTGGTTAATAATGAATTTAATGAAATCTAATTGAAATTCAATATGTTTTTAAAGGATAAACCACATTAAGGACGGTATCCTTGTAAAGATAACAGTCTGCAGACGGCAACACAGTGACAGGAAACGTATGTGCGTACTTGGATATTGGTGGTGAGTAAGAGGGGCTTAATTGTTACTTGTGGTTAAGACATTGCAGTTGCAACCCTTACTTTCGATGAATGATTTTTAAGCGGTTTCACAACGGTTTCAATGTTTACGGATGCGCTTTTACGATTGGCCGCGTTGATTATAGTCGATTTTTTTTTAAATTCTGGTATCAAAGTCTTTGAGCAATCGTAAATTGAATTCTAGCGTTGGTTGAAAGATATGGAACTACATTGACATACAACAAGGTCGGAGGACACGTTAATTATCATTTACTTAGGTTAGGTTTAGAAGAGTGCTATATTACTTACATTATTTTCGTTCAGAAAATACTGACGTTCATTGTTGTATTCGTTTTGCTTCCAATTCCCTTTATGTCCACCCACACGGCGTGTAACGTTTCCGAAAATTACAGAAACAGTACGTAACGTATCAGAAATGTTTTATTTGAAATATTGCAAACGGAACGTTACTGAAATCTTTCATATACATATTATTCAAATGTAATATTTTACACACAATCATTCTGAAGTGTTTCTGAAAGGTTTCAGATTTTATCTTTACTGAATTTTTTTAATGAACTCTAAATAATTTTTTATAATTCTCTGTTTGATGCTATGTTAAGTATAGTTTTAGTTTTAGTCAATTATAAATTAAGAAACGTCACAAAAAATAGCTGCATATTAAGTATCAACGCAATTGATAATGCGGGTAAAATGAAACAATAATTCAGAGTCCCGATAACGCAATAAAATAACAGCGCAAACGCCGCATAGTAAAAAAAACCGATGTATTATAATAAAAAATATTTGTTTTTTTCCCTTAGTCTTCCATGATTTCTGTAACTTTCAGGGTTGCCAAGTGATCGGTATTGACCCAATCAAGCTCAGAATTTCATGTCAAAGCCGGAGGTTTGGAAATTTTGCAAATAGCCGGTATAATATTTGAAACATGGACATTATAATATATTGTTATCAGCCAAAAACGAAGGTCAACTTTTTCTCAGAAAAAAAATTGACTTTTTACCATTTGAAGGAACAAATGCCGGGAATCGTTTGTCATCAACTTGGCAAACCTGGTAACGTTTCTAATGAAGTTAAAACGTGCATATTATATATATAAGCTTTTTAACTTTTTACGATCTTATGTGAAAGACTTCTGAAAGGTTTATGAAACGTAACATACCGAGTAGGTAGCTAAAGTGAGAAAAAACTACAAGCTCACAAATTTTACAAGTAAAGCAGCTTCACGTAGGATGTATTTATCAGGCTATCAATGAACATTGTTTCCATTGCGCATAGTCATCGTTTTGTAATGCCTTACCTCTACGTGGTTGGTGATAACCTAACTTGTCTTTAAGCTCATTGCTACAGTTTCTACAGAGCTTTTTGAATTCATTATTATTATCACATGATTAGCTCCGCGAAAAGAAGGTGGGTCTTCAAAAGGTTATGAATCCAGCTGAGTTATAGACGTACTGTACAGATTTTTTTCAACCAAAAAAATGTCCTCATTACCTTATTTCGAAAGCCAAACTCAAGTCCTACGTAGTGAGATGTCTTCTTTAAACCAAATTCCAAATCGCCTCATATTTTCATATACAATGCTTTAATTAAATCGGCATGTCTTTTATAAAAAAAATCTTAAGTAAGCAAATGGAAATTGGTTTTGAAAAGGATGATGATGATGATAGGCGAATTGACATCGATTCTGTAATACGAATAAATTTATACCAACTTTTTGTCTATAGCTTACAGATATAATAAGCAAAGATTTCAATTCCGAGGCTAATGAGGTATTCCAAGCAAAGAAAGCAAGCTCTTAGCAAACGCTTGATATCTTCCTCTTATCATAAGCAAAACCTAAATAATCGCATAATATATCTGTCATATATTGTTTCTTAATAATAGGTAACACTCTACAAGCCTAAAAATGCTATTTATTTCTTTTAAATTTGCCAACAGACTTGACTCTAAAGATGTTCAATAATATTGTGACAGCGTATATTGCCATCAAAGAGTTCTCGTAAAATCAAAGAAAAGTTTAATCTCTTGTACATTTTGACTGTGTTCTCACATTCTGATCACTTTTTTTCTTTAACCTTAACTTCACTAAATCAGTTAAGTGTAAAGCGATGATCGAAAAGGATATCGAATTACTTTGTGGGAAAAAATTCCTTTCTCAATGGACTTTTCTTTGAACAACCTGTTTTCATCGAACAGTTGCGACAAAATCAAAGCTGAGTTATTTTTCTTTTTTTTTTTGGTTGTAACGCAAGTGTATATTTCATGAGTATGAGTAAATCTGATGAAAACGTCAGTGTTTGCTCCTGACTGTCAGTTCTAATTAGCTCTGTATGGTGAAAACAAACACTGAGTGGATCGCACATGCGTACGTACACTCTTTTGTAGTTTTTGCATAATGTCCGTCACCTGATATTATTCCCAGGAGTTAAAATTGATAAATCATAAGATAATTTGTTGAAATATGTCAACGAACGTAAAAGCAACGATTGAAATTTACAGTCGAAATAATAAAAAAAAAATAATTATTTTGTTTATTTTATGATCCATAAAAAGTTGACTCTTACCAAAAAGTAAAACAAATTTGCTTATCTGGTTTTATTAACGCTGGAAATTAATTTTCGACTTTTGAAATCACATCTTGGATTTATTTAAATTTTGATTTTATGTGTGAAGAAACCTTTGCCTGAAACATTTTTTTCCGATTTTCCGCTATACATGGGACATTAATTATCAAAATAAAATGAGCTGAAAATTGAGTTCTCCGATTTAGCTGACTTATTTTTTCTTATGTAGTAAATATAAAGCTAATTAATAGTTTTCAAAAAAATATTTCGGCATAAGTCGAACATTTTCTCGATATAATGGTACAATTTGTTTGTACTCTCAGCTTAAAAACAATGATATTGTGTTTATTTTTTGGCGAATTTATTGCTTTTTCACATCACCTGTAAAACATTTTGTTGATAAACACTATTCAGGTGCAAGCAAACACCTGAATCAATATGGGCTATAGAAAAAATGTAACAATTGGTCAAAGTTTCTATTTGATTATTGTTACAATAAAATGCTGCCACCCCGTGGATTGGTTGCTTCCTTGTCTTCCCTAACAATTGTTAGTATGGATGCTGAATAAGAAATTGTGCAAACAGCGGTCGCGTAAGCCACTGTTTTGTTGGTTTTGCATGTTACACATTGATACAATTTGGCAATTAATCCATAGCAACATGCTGCCGGATGCTTCAATGTTGATTATTCATGATAAGATACCTGTTATCGCACTTGGTTTTAAAATTGAAATGTAAATAAAAACACGCGCTCATGTTTACTTAATATCTTTGGAATCAATTCAACAAGACAATACCATCCGTACTATGGCTTTGATGTTTTCTCTCAATATGATGGTGTTCGTTAGTATATCTGTGGCAACAGGGAATAACAACTTAAAATGGCTTGAGACAAATGGAGTAGAGGCCTTACTTTCTACTAATTCTTGGTGAATGCGTTTCATTTTTGGGCTTTGTTCAGTATTAAATTAGTATTATAATAAATTAGTATCCAAAACTAATCGAAAATTTGCTTTAACTTTATTCGTTAAATGGCGAGTTAAGCTGTTTTTGTTTTTTGCAACAGATACTTGTGTATTAGCTCAATAAAATGTTACAAAATTTTGGCTGAACCATGCATTTTGGGTAGGACAAGATCTATTTTATTTTTGTTACCTAGGGGAGGGGTGGTCAGCGTGAATATAAAACTCAGTTTTCGGGGTTGAAAGCCTCCCCTATTTGATCGCTAACTTAAAGTTCGATGTAAATCGTTTTTCCTCACAAAAAAAAAAAAACTTTTACTGTAGAAAATTGAATCCTCCGATATCTTGATTGAAACATTTTCTACCGTAAAATTGGAAATGAAGAAGTTATATCAAAAATTAGTTACAGAAACTAAAAATATTTGCGAGAAGTTTTCAGTAGGAAATGTGTATGGAGGCGAAAAATATTTGAAAGAAACAAAGCATCATGTTAGCTGTTATTTGTGCTAAACGCCAAAATCTTATACTGCAAGAGATCAAATCTAAAGCCTAAACCAAAATAGACGTGACGAGACGTATCGAATAAATTCGAGTATATAGAAACCAATGTTCATAACTGAAGTGAACGTACTTAACTGATCGAAAGTGAACGAAACATTTTGACGAAACGTGTTGTTCCGTAAAGCCTTAACCAAAATTGACGTAACGAGACGATAGCATCTAAACGAACGTTTGCACTCGTTACGTCTGTTTTGACACTTAACCCGAAATGCAACGAATCGATGTAGCTGATATGACGAGTTGTGACGGTTTGAAGTTCGGTTCCTACGGAACAACACGTCTCGCCAAAATGTTTCGATCACTTTCGATCAGTTACGTACGTTCATTTTGGTTATCAACATTGATTCACATAAAATCGAATTTACTCCTTACGTTTCGTCCCGCCTATTTTGGCTTTGGCTATAGACGTAACGAGACGATGGTAACTAAAAGAACGTTTGCACTCGTTACGTCTACTTTGACACGTCTATTTTGGTCAAAGCTTTAAGTTTGTTTTTTGAATTTTTGTTGTAAAAAAGGAGAACATCAAACCAAAATATTTGAGAAATAATATTACAGAAAACTGAAATTTCTCTAAGCTAGTTGGATCACCGCAAGAATTTAACGAACGCATAAATGGGGAAAAATATCAAAAGAAGTTTAGAAACAGTGTGCAATGCGGGGTTCAGTAGATAAAATGTAGCGTGAGAATTACAGATATGTTTGGTTCATAACTGCTGAATCCAAGTTAAGTAAAACACTTTCAAGATTTTTTATTTAACAGCTGATTAGATTTAAAAAAAGATCGCTGATATGCTTAAGCAGATTTTTTCCTTCAATTTCTTACAGCATTAATTGCAGCGAACTTACCTGATAACGTGGTACTTGGAGTACCGAATAGGAATTGTTTTCAAAGCTATCATACTTAGCTTAAAATTGAAAATCTTGAATCAACCTTTTGAAGAAACAAAATGGTGGACCGCATCTAACCATCTACGTCACTCTCATACAAAAGTTTTTGATATAAGTCAAAAAAAATGTCTTATTTGGTAGTGACAGCGTGAAACAATAGATATTTTAAATAAAAAGATTAAATTTTCGAGTGAAAATACACTTTAATGTCAAATATTATTATTTTTTAAAAATATATATTGATACAATTGTTTCGATGCAATAGCATCATCATCAGTCAATCGCTTAATTTCAACTCAAAAAAAAAAACAAAAAAAAAAAATTTTTATTTTTTGTCAATAGATATTTTACTTCTCGAAAGTGGAATATCTCCAAGCACGAGATTCTGTGCACCGCTCAATCGATTAAAAAAGTTAGTTTGGTCTGTTGTCGGTTGAATAGCACGAAGGCTGTAAACCGACAAAGTATTTACTTTATATCAACCCGTCTGACTTTTTCGGTTCCCAAAACTAAAGACCCTCACAAGCACTCCGCATTGAGCTGAAAGATCTAACCCCTTCTTGCCAAAATTGAGTGTTGATAAATGAAGTTTTCGACAGCAATATTTCGTGTCGGAAATATTATGCAATAAATATGTTAACAGTAGGCAAAATAATCTTGAACCGCTAT
Source organism: Meiosimyza decipiens (assembly GCA_963680825.1). Lineage (NCBI taxonomy): Eukaryota > Metazoa > Arthropoda > Insecta > Diptera > Lauxaniidae > Meiosimyza > Meiosimyza decipiens. Next base: position 81,720,119 of record OY804259.1, on the reverse strand, counting down.
AGGCGTACAAATGTAACTACAAATTTAGAGCTTTTCATTAGTCAAAGGTTGACTTTTAAATAACAATAACAAAAATGCACACAGCTCTATTGTCTAACCACAGACAAATGCAACCAGCGATAGTATCGAATGTCACAACTAGAAAGCTGCATTTTTGCTACAATTCAATGACTGTTGTGTTGATGCCATCATCGATCGATGGGATTCAACATAAAAGCAACTCATTCATTGGTTGCGGCCAGCAAGCGGCGTGTTAGAGGGATAAATTCCGAATGCCTCAAAGCGACAACCTACAACGCCAATCGACAATAAAAATTGGTTAAAATACCAAACCCAGTTCAGTTTAGTTCAAATGCATTCATAAGATACCCAACTCACACTTACAGATAGATAGCCGTGCAACTACAACAATTGGTGTGAACAACAAAGACGACAAATCAAACTTAAGGATAAATACACCCGTGTTTGTGTGAGTGTGTTGCGGTCGAAATTGATGGGGATGTTTAGATATGTGATGGGCATACAAAACCAAATGCCAAAGTGTCAGACGAATGAACAACAGCCAGACAGACAGACAGACAGACAGACAGACAGACATACGAACTTAACCACCAAATAAAAAATGAATGAAAAAAAGAGAGACCGAGAAGAAGACAAAGCAGCAAGCAGCACAAAGTAGAGACAGCTAGCGATCAGCAGCGGCTAATTTGCTCATCGAGGAGTCAAAGTATCTGGTGTCTTGTGTGTAATGCGATGGTTGATATTAAGTGACAACAAGACAACTACCGTAACGCAACAACACAGGGCAACACTTTGTAGACCGGGGGTAGTCGCTAGAGTCGTTGGCCGTTGGTTGTTGTGGTGGTGATGGCGGTGGTGGTACGGTGTCAAGACTGTTCGATGTCTGATCGGGTAGGGGAGGACTTTTCAGCAGAGACATACGCTTTTTTTCTAAATGATTTTGTACTTATTTGTAGTTCACTTTATTGTCTTTTTGTTTTATGATTCTGTTTTTTGTGGTTGTAGTTGGTAGCTGGCCAAAGTTGGGCTATGTTTTGTGCCAACTTGAGCTGAAATTAGTCGCCGTCATCAGCTCGTCGCCACAAGTCGTTCAAAAAAAACTTAAGGGTGCCGCGAACGGCTGCATATAAAAAAAATTTTAACAATATTTATAAAAATGTGGAAAATTTAAAAGAAAATGTGCTTCAGAAAAAAACGAAATATACATAAAAGTGCTAAGAAAATTTAAAAAAAATCATTAATATATTTGGATACATATGCATTGGATAAAAATCAACTCAAGGATACGTAACAAAAATTGCAATGCAAGCTGCTAATTTGTTTAAAAGAAGGTGTGCCAATCTATTACGAAATCAAAAAAATTTAAAGAGTCCTTTGAAAAGTTAAGTTATTTGAGGATCAGCATCACCTTGAATGACTTATTAATAAGATGCACATTTAGATCGATACGATATTCTGGCTATCTACGTCGAACAAAACCGATATATGAAAGTTGCAGAACAAAAGTATTTCTTTGGAAATGCTTCATTAGTACATCACTTATAACCCCTTATGTATTTTAAGCGAGTGACTTAAGCGTTATATCCAAGAGATTGAAAAGTTTCACACAAGCCAGTCGTTGCATTTTTTTTTTTTTTGGTGGAGTAACTATATCCCCGCAAAATATGTTCCAGGCTCTTTCAACTTTTATGAATTTGCCAAAAAACTGTTTTTAGTAAAAAACTGCCACAATCAACGAATTTGATGACCATGAAATATGTTGTGGAGGAGTTGATTTTCTATACTGGCTGTTTGCAAAATATAATCACCTCAACAGTTAGAGGATTTTTCGAAATGCTATTCGACGTCTGCAATTCTTGAGCATATTTAACTTCCGAACTTTTCACGTAATAAATCGATTATGGCTGTGGGCTGGTGACACGCACCGTCCGTCTTGTTGAAGCCACCGTAAATCAATATATTCCAATTCAAACCATAAAAAAATCCAATATCATCACTCACCATCAACAGAAATGGCCAATTCTAAGGGATTTTCGAAAAAATAAGGACCAAAGATGCCACCGCGCCATAAACCTCACTGAACGGTTATTTTTACGGAATGTAAAGGTTCCTCGAGAATAATTTATAAAAAGGCTTGAGATCAATAATGGCAATTTTGCTGATTTGCCGATCTAGAGAGATGAAAATGCTCATCAGAAGAGAAGTTTTTTTTATGGCAGAAAGTGGGAATTCAGTGCTTTTTCCGTGCTTCAATTCTTGCGTAGTAATAATTTTTGTAGGGATGCAAGTCCAAGTTATTCCGTAAAATACGCAATGTTGTTGTGGTAGATATTCCTTGCAGTTAAGAATGCCTTGGAATCGTTAAAGTTGTGTCTCCATTAACACTTGTCTGAAGGGCAGCAATATTTTAGTCACTTGGACTAGATCTTTATCTTATCGGCAGGCGAACAAAAGATTACGTTCAAAAATATTCACAGTTCGACGAATAGTGGGCACACCAGGCCGATAAATACGACCAGAATTTGTAAGAAGTGCACATTTAAGTTGTAATAAAAGAACGATAGTTTTGATAAAAAAAATTTAATAGTTTGCAAGCGTTGTTGAGACGTCTATATTTTCTATGGTCAAATTTCAAATCGTCCTGAGCACAATCGACAGCGACACAAGATTTTGGTAGCACAGTCGATTTGTAAACATATCATATCTATTGGAAAACCTTTAAAATATCGATAAACTTGAGGAATTACTCCATTTGATAATAAGAATTTAAGTTCTTCCTTTTTTACTTCTGATGTCGGAATTCTTTTGAAATTTGTAATACGCACAATCGATGAATTCAGTTGAAGAACCGTGTCCACTCAACTCCTTCGTTTTGTTTTGAGGAATGTTTATTTGCATGAAGTCGTCCTTTGCTAAATCAAATCTAAATTGAACGGCAAACGGCTCTGATATCTAAAATCTCAATCATATTACGGTCATATTCTGTATGCTACTCGTAATATAGCTATAGTTGCGGTTTCAAACATTTTCTGTTGGAGTGTTTTAAAATCACAAAAGCCATCAAAATATATTGTTGTCACATTTTGGGGTTATCTTTGAAGGGCAAGCCCATGTGCCCATTCAAGCGTTGTAAATAATAATCAATAAATTTTCAGATTAGCAAGAAAATCGCCAGTCTGGCTTGGATATAATTTCACAAATGTTGAAAGTGTTCAGTTAAATCATTGTGTACGATCACAATATATTTTTGAGCGGTTAAAATGCCTGTAAGTGTACTTGCACAGTACTACACCCAGGGAAAAGTTGTAAATTTGAAAATTATATTTTTGATTAAAAGTTGCAAATTTTGAAGTTGAAAATAGTAAAGATAATCTTTTTTAGATTATTTTTAACACAAATTAACATTCATTTTGAATTTGAAAAGTATTGAAAAATAAAAGTTTTATCTATCTAACTAAAGTTGCAAAGTAATTGAATGTATTTCTTTTTTTCATTAAATATTTTCCCACATTGAATCATATATGATTTTCAATCAATGTGGATACTTTTTGAATCCAAATCCAAAATTTTTTTCTCCATTTTAAACATTTTCGGATTTGGCGCTTGGCGTTTATGGTTGAATTAAACACAAAATTATTAATTTTTCCCCTGAGCGTAAACACTAATTTAAGCTGAGCTTTGAGTCACTGATATTGATCAGACAATTTCATGCAAATCAGGTAGCTAAGCAACTGACTGAAGGATTCAAAAGCCGTAAGAAACACAATTAAGTTAGACAGCAAGGGTCACACTCAGCTCAAAGTATCTCCACACAAATGTGTGAATAAATCTGATAAGCTTTCAAGAAGTTACTGTACAGAGTTTTTTCGCATATCCTTCTTATTATTATAGTCTCATTTGAAAGAACAGCTTAACTCCCCTTACGATTTTATCTATTTAATAGATAAAATCGTAAGAGTAAAAGCTTTTAGGAGCATTGTTAGGCAAATTAAATTGCTGTTGATTTATTTTATTTAATCTCACTGTAACATGCGGCTTGAAACAGAACTAGTTCTGGAGATTTATCCCGACTTTCATCAGGTATATACAGTAGCGTACCTAGGGGGGGGGGGGAGGGGATTGAAGGGGTGTCAAAATGGTCGTGAAGTACATCTAATTTTGCTAGTTTAGTAAATGAAAATAGTTAGATATAGTAAGCTGCAATGTGTTGGTGGAGATTTTCGAATGTTATATGAAATATCTATCTACTTAACTAATGAAATATAAATGTAACTAACTATATCTATAACTTTTTTTGGCAAGGTCAATAAGTTTTTTTTCAAGAAACACAAAATTTCCTTTCGGTAGGAGACGGCAAATAACTTCTTTGCGCCGAGCGTTCAATGTGCCGGTACGTATGTATGTATATCGCTTTTAAATGGTCGGACAATACTTTCAATACGGACAGTAAATTGTGTTCAATAAATGTTGTAGGTCATGTAATTTTTTATAAAAAAAAAAAATTTAATTTTTACATACCTACGCCAGTCAGTTTTTATTATAGAACGCCGATAACGGCTAAACACATAACCAGCAGCGTTGAAATTGTTTAATATATAAAAAGCATTTTATAATTATATTTTTCGATTTAAATATATCAAATAATCGAATCACCCACGTCTGCCAAGTGAAAAATGATTTTTTTTAAAGTTCGCCCTTTCGCAAATCTCATAGCGTACCAACACATGCTTTGGCCGATCAACATTTTGATATAACTTCCAACCGGTCCTTACTCAAAAACTATAAGACTTGATAATGTCACTAAAAACTAGCACTTGATGATTTTTTATATAAAACTCCGGTTTTTCATTACCCTAACTTACTAGTGACCCTTAATTGGTCTTGCCTCGTAACAAGTTGATTCAATACATACCTCATCTGTATGTCTGGGCAAAGCGGCATTGATGATTGCAAAGCTGATCAACTTTCACGGCAGTGGACTACTTCAGAAATTCCTCAGAGTAAGAAAGGTTTTTGCATGCCACTTGCCATACTCTAGGACCACGATATTATTCAGTGAAGGAACAAATATTTTTAAAAAAACATATATGAAACTTTTGTTTTGTGTTTGTTTTTAATAAACTATGTAAATTAATATTTGCTTCTTATGGATGTTTACTTGATTGTGGCACTCGTCTTGCTTTATTATACTTATGTAATGCTAATTATAAAGGGATCTTAGCATACCAGAATAAAATTTTCGAGAGAGCGAAAAATATTGTCCATTGTCAAAATTGGTAATATTGAAATTTTACTGATTTATGTTATAGGTAATATTAGCACACAGTATTTACTTGGCTTTAGCTTAAAACTTCTATTGAAAGTTGTGCTAGGCATCGATTTGAAACGATAATGTAAAATTCGTATTTCGTTTTTCTCAAAAATTATTTATTTGAACTCCCATCTTTAAAAGATCATAGATTTTAAAGATTTGGCCTCTTTTGGCTAAATAATGTCTTGTTTAATTGCTTATGTATACTGACTTCAATACGAGTTTGGTAAAAAAATTAATAATCAGCTCTAACAAAGTAAAGTCATATAACGATATATTATTATTGGTAGCCAGTTACTTATTTTTAAAGAAAAATAACTCAGATCGAAAAAAGTTGTACGCCTTCTTCCAACGCTTAAAGTTGAATATTTCCATAAAATTCAATAATGGATAGTTGCAGGGGCGCCGGAAACGTGTTGCGTGTGTTTAGAACTCCACACGCTGAATTCAACGCGGGAAACTTTGATTGAACTCAGGAATTTTGCGCGCATTTTTTCATTGTACACTCACCCGCGTCGATTCTGTTCCGAATTTGGGGTTCCTATTCGGTTCAGTTTTTATGAAGTTGGCGCGGCAGTTATCGTCGTGGCTGCCATGATTGAATTTTACGTTTTGATTCAAATGAGGACCCTAAATTCGGCACAGAGTCGATGCGGGTGAGTGTAAGTTAAAGGCTTTATGCGTTGATTTAGGTATCAATTATCGGCTCGCAAGCCGTCATTGAGATCTCTTGCTAATTGGTTAATACGGAACCGTAGCCGGACGGTAACTAACTGTTCAAGTTAGTTATAAGGCCCTAAGGACAAATCAAAGATGCTATTCAGACGAAATAAACGTAATTTCATGCACACAATTATCACTGAGAACTTTATTGTAGATATTCTACAATATTTTTTCATTCTTTAAGTTGTCAATCGAGAATTTAAAAATATTATAATTTTCGAACCTCCCCCCGACTCAACGAATTCCACCACTATTAGATGGGTTTATTGAATTAATGTACTGAATAATAACTAGTATCAGATCCTTGGGGGGAGGGGGCAATGCCCTGTCCAGCCCTACTGAATTGACACCACTGTTTGAAGAGTTGGTTTAGTAACGTTGTTCAGATCATTGACACCTAAAATATTTAACCATGGGCCGTAACATCATGAATTTGAAGCTATCTATGGAAAACTATAGGGAGCAATGCTAAGGAAACAGTTTTGAAACGTCCAATAGAAACACTGTGGAAGTAATGCAAACGAAAGTTTTGTAACTTTAAGAGAACTGATCTAATTAAAGGCTACATTACAACTTCCAAATTGATCCATAAGAGAAGTATCTACATACTGTTAATTTGAAAGTATTTCGAATTTGCCTTGAGAGACATATAAAAATCTTTTAAGCGCTTGCTTTGGTATTCGTTTTGTCCGGAAAAGAGAGTCAATACATCCATAAAGTTTGAAGCTTCCAAAGCCAAAAATAACACAAGAAAACGTATGAATATATTTACATATCCTTTAATATTGTTTATAAGTAACTGCTGTTTTAAATTTAATATGATTTACTTGAAAAATTTTCTTTTTCAGGTGCTACAGATACCCTAAAAATGAAACGTAGAAAAGTCAGAAAAATTAAAATTAGAGAATCAGGACTTAAATCGGGAGTCATGTCATGGGATTTCTATATAAAAATTCCAAACTCTTGAGAACAATTCTGGGTAAGTTGAATCATTATTTAAGTGTAGAAAACTTTATAATCAGCACAATTGTGAAGAATTATTTTAAAATACTTTTTTTTATTTTATAATTTTGAAAGTGAAATAACTCCATTAATAGTCGATAGAAGAAGCATTTTATAATGAAATAAAAAAAAAAATTGAGTGTATGAAGACACCAAAAGGGATAAGGACTAATGCGATTTTTTTTTCAAATTTCAAAATATCTATCAATACAATTCCTATTTAGACACTTAGAGAAGGAGGTTAGGCAAAACAAAATAAATGCAAATTAAAAAATAAACCTTTTTTTTTAACTCCAGATACCAAAATTTGTTTATTTTTCAAGAGTAGAATATGTAAATTTTATAACTTTCGATCCGGTAGGTGATTGATGTAATAAATTTTTTCTCTAAATACAAATAGAGTATCCATTATGGACTCCATTGCTAAATGGAAGCTACCGCTGACAGCATTTTCCAATAGAGCTGTACTACCACCACATTTGCGCATATGTACATTTGAGTGCGAATGTATGTATGTATATGTATGTGTGTTGTAGTATACAGAATCTTTTGCAGTAGGCAACAGTACAAAAACAACAACAACAACAGCAGCAATGAATGTGAAAGAAAACTACCACAACCAAATGAAGGTGTGGTTTATGGATGAAGGCTTGTGTTACAGTCTACGAAATTCGTATATGTTCGATATTTAATTTAATTCAATATATCGCATTAGCGAGTTTAGCAAAAAGAAAAATCGAATATATGTATATGTATATTAAAAAAATGAGATAGTCAGAGTTATAAATTAACTGAATTAAGCACAATCTATAAATGAAAACTAAAATTTTTTTCCAATTGGAAACGAGTTTCCGCCAACTCCTACTAAGCCATTAGCCTTACAGAAAAATGTTCCCGGTAGCAAAAATATAATTTTTTATTATATGAATAAATGACAGTTTTTGGTCATCAATATGTAGTTTTATATTTTTATTGCATTTGTAAAAATAAAGAATTTTTTTTTTATTTTGAAAATCGAATTGTTTTATGCTTAGAGCCCCGTAAAGTATTTGGTCCGGCGCTGATAGTAAGGGTTTTTTAATACAGATTAACAAAATAGACGTAAAGTTTTGTGAAACTTTATCACTTTGATTGACATTTGAATGTTCCTTTTAAAGACATATTAAGTAGAAGCTTAACCAACTATAATCATCTATGTAAAATTACATGCTAACAAAAGATGGACTCAAGGGTCAACTAGGCAAATCTGGCTGAAATGGGTTGCTACTCGTAAGCGTTCATCAAAACTAGAGATTGTGGAGATGTGGAGGAAGAGCAAAATATTAAACATATTCTCTGCTCCTGTCCCGCACTTGCTAGAAACCACCACAAAGCACTTGGGTCCTTTTTATTTGGACCTGGATGACCTTAGACCTGTTCATATGGGTCAGCTATTTAGTTTCAGACACCCTGTAGTATCAAAATGGATCACATTTGGTTTAAGTGAGTCGGTTTTCGTAACTGACTGCCACTCCTACCTAACCTTACCTTTGTAAAATTGCAAATTGCCCTTCCATCTCAAAATTTTTTAAGTCCATAGTGCAAAGCTTTGAAAGGTTTTTGATACATTAGGTTAGAGCTTTAATGTCATTATTTCTATTATATTTTTGGCTTAAAATAACCTTCTAAACAATATATTGTACAATTCAGTTTTCGTAAGTCAATTTCAAAGTTTCGATATATCTTCCGATGTTGCTACATGTGTTCAAAGGTCCACAAGTAAGGTCTTGTTAAGGAACAAAATATGCGCTTAGAGTGCCATTTATTTAATAAAATCTTAACATATATGCAATTGCTGTTATACTCGTCAAACGACAAGGTTTTCAATAAAAAAAAGTAAAATGTCACGTACAGTGTAGTTTCATTGCGACAAATATCAAAAAAAAAAATCAAACTCAGATAATGTGATGATAACAAGTTAATTATACAGCGTGTTCTATTTTAGCTTCACCAGGCCAAAATTTCAAGTACTAAGTAAGAAAGCGATAAATATTAAGGCAAAGCTATAACGTTTCTGGGGTGTCCTTGCCAACCAATTGTCAAGGTCAATTCCAAAATAAACTGTGATTTTTTATACACAAACCTACAATTTTTTTAAATTTCTACTCTTTGAAGAAAATAGGTATGTTATTTCTGTTTATCATTTTTTCACCTAACTTATTAATTATCCGGAAGAATGACACTGAGTAAAAAGTAATTTAAATTGGTCAAAATATTAATATTTTATTGCAACATTATTTTTTCTTAAAAAAGACTTGTCAGTTAAAAAATTGTTGCAATAAAAATTTTTTTTTTTTATGATAATTATGTTTTTATCTAAAATAAGTAAATTTTATAAGTAGAATATTTTAACCATTTTGAAGATGTGAATATTCACATGGAAGTTTCTAAATGATATTGTGGAACCCTGTGTTTTATTTTTGCTTGTTCATCTGCAATAATTTGGTACAGGTGGATGAGAATGATTTGGTGGATGCTGCTTATGTATTTTTCTTATGTACTTTTCACATACATACATATTATGTAATGCATTGCATTTCTTTTCTGCACAGATTCACTGGAAGATCAAGAGGGTGGAGCTATGTACATATCGTGCGATGTCTCAAACGGAGGTCCTGTGGAACCAGAAACAGGATACGTTCCTAATAATCCATTATTCGGTCTGGCCTTGGACAGTCCACAGGTATTTTTAACGGTATTCGCGAAAAATAAAGTGCAAAAAATAATAATAAAATTAAAAATAGAATTGAAAATAATCGATTCCTGTTGCAAAACCTTTCGAAAAGAGTTTAATATGCCGTAATTCGGTGTGACAGATACATTTTTAAAACGATTTAACATTTGAAATGATTAAAAAGTGCGTATCGATATAAAATCATCAAAATATTAAAAAAATTAAAAAAATAGTGAATAGTTGACTAAAATTTGGAAAAAAAAATTATTTTGTGTCACAACAGTTCGAATTTATGACTCAAGCGGAAATACTCTACAAAATTCAACAATAAACAAAGAGTATGCTGAAGTATTTGACCATTTCATAAATTAAAAAATGTATTTAGAACTGAAAATTGTCTTCTGTAGTTCATAGAAACTTCAGATTGTATTTCTAATTGCAGATTAAAACGTGTTAGAACTTGTTTAGAAGTGCTTTTTTTCCATATTTATATTTCACGCCTATTTAACGTCAAAGGAGAATTCAGACCGAAGAACTCGATTTCGACGATATTTTGGAACTTTGTTACCCTACCGAGTTTACTAACCGTTAACGAACTTTTTTGTACCTATTGAAACAAAAGATGGTGAAAAAGTGTTGTCGGTGACTAGTGCACAATGTTATTTAGATTTTTTTTTCACTAAAATTTTCTACTTAAAAAGCCCATTTAAATATTTTTCCAACGATTTATATTACTTCTAGCACACGCAAACCATGTCCGAGACATGGCGCTCAACGTACACGCACTTTTTGATTTGTAGTACAAAATTGTACTGCGACCTGCGGCGCTTTCTACGCTTGATTTGCACGATTTTCGACAAATCTTTTGAACATTAATTTACTCAGAGATTAATGCTATAGATCAAGTATGGGAGGCGCGACAAGTTCAAATGTCCCGGTACTAATACAATGGTATATGTTTAGAATTAGTCATCAGGTTATAATTTAATGAAAACTTTTTGTTGATTTGCCGTATGGGCGCATAAAATGAGCACCTATTTTGAAGTATTTCGACTTGTAGGGCCTTATGACTTATGGTATAAGTCTTAGTACTAAAAACATCCTAAGAATTGAGTTAAATATTATTGGTGTTCAAAAGAATTTATAGTTTTGCTCATTTTCAAGAATTTAATGCCCTCCATTTATTGGCTTTTTGACCTCTGTCTAAAAGTACGTCCTATTAAAAAATCTATATTTTTTTTGCCCTAAACTATTGCTTGTATAGCACGTAGTAACTAAAATTTAAAAAAAAATTTGATGGGTTTTTCATATCTACTATTCTACACTGCAGCAATTAAAAATGGTAAAAAAAACACTAAACCACAAATGATTTCTCTTGACTCATTTGGTATATAGAATAAACTCGTTATAATGTGAATACTTTTAAAACCTGTCCAATAAAGACTCATAATCCTAGCTGATTTTGAAAAATTTGTTTTTTTCGGGACTTAACGCAATTAAGGATAAAATTTGCCAAGCCAATAACAATTTCGTGTGGTTACAGTGCTAGGTTAGGTAAGTTTAAGAGGTCTAGACCAAGACCATCACATATATAGATTGACTAAATAGGTCCTAAGTGCCAAGTATTACAAACCCCCTATTGTTGGGAGGGATACTGATCTGGCTTCGTGATTTTCATTCATCACAAAACTTCTAGAGTGAAAGTTTTTAAATCGGACAATACTGTTTGCAATAACTTATTTATAGGTTTAACCTTTGTGTGTTCAAAGACAGTCAATCTGTGTCTGGCTAGCGCTGGAAAGTGTCCAAGCATTTATTCCATTTATTCTTAATGTCTAATAAATAAATGGCTCAAGAAGTAAAATTTTGTGAAAGTGTTGAAATCAAACTGTCGAAAAGTTTGCTTTGAGATCACCAGATTCGATTGACAAAATTTAAAACAAATTAAAACTAAAAAACTATGTTAGTAAAAACTCTGTCGTATTTTTCCTAAAAAGACGGAATAACCTATTAAAATATATTAAAAACGACTTAATTCGATCAAATTTTATTGTACCCAGATCCGTTTTGGTAGGAAATCGACTTTTTTTCTCTTGAAATCTTTGGAATTTTCGTGGAAATTATCATAGACCATCTACCACAAATGGAAGCTGCCAACAGATATACCAAGGCCTTCCGGTGGCCACTTTCGATGCGGTCAGGCCCTTAATTGCATACCAAAGCCGTAGGCTGTGTAGCCGTTAAGCCGGTAATTGGAAGAACATTTATTTTTTATAGATTAAAAAAAACCGGTCTCACATTTGTCCACAAAAAAGAAGTACTACGTTGTAGAAATTATTTAATGTTGTTGACAAAAAAAACAAAACAGGTCATCAATTTTTTTTCAACAAGATTTTTGAGCTTTAATTTTTTTTTATTTTTGTTTAAAGCTATTAATTCACCATTTTTAATTTGGCAGCCCTGGATATAAGTAGATGCAGTCTCGCGGGCTTACTTCCCGACACCAATATAAACATTTTTTTACACAAATATTGTGTTAAAAACAGAAAATTTTACTTTAGATTTGTATATAGAAATTAAAAAAGTCTTAAAAACAAAAAAGGAGACACTTACCGATTGGGATCTTAAATTTTCTCATGCGATTGAGGAAGCACCGTACAAAATTCCGAAGTAAAACATTTTGAAAGCACCATAGCGGATGCATTGCACTTATATTCTTCATCGAAGTAATTTGAATAATTAAAACAAATATTTGTTAAATTGTGAAAAATTAATGTATTGTTGCTTTTTACTATGTAGATCAAATCACATTTAAATTTACAATTGAAAACACTGCAATTGCACTTGCGGCTCTGTCGACAGCGCCGCTTCAAATATTTTGCATTTTCATGGAATTTTATTCAAACTTTTATTGAAAATATCACACACCAAAAACGGCTGAAATCAATATTGAAATCACAATTTTATAAACTCTTTTATTAATAGCTATATTTTCAAAATATTAAAAATTTATTACGAAAAATTAACGCGCACTGACTTTGCAAAAGGAATTAAATCTAACGGTGGGTGACAGTTAATTGGCGTTGCCACATGTAGCCACAGCTTCGGTATTAAGCCCTATGCAGACTTATCAACTTGTGCGACCTGTGTATTTGACATCAAGCTGCAGCGTCCATAAGTTGGTAGGCTTACAAACTATTAAACCGATTCCAAGAAATGATGTGATATTATATATTTCTATGTGTATTATTATTCTCTGGAGTTAGTTATTCGATTTTGATGAAATTTTATGTGAAGCTATATTTTATTTACTACGTAAGCACTGCATTTAAAATATTTTCCATGTAGGTACAAAGCACTACACTAAATATAAATTGTGTGGTTTATTTCGATAATGGAAACTCCGATTCGCAAATTCAATTTTATGTTGAGAAGACTTGATGGAGTCAAATAGACAAAAGCTGCAGTTGAAATATAGAAAAAATACCAGTATGTGCACACGTTGGTGAACTATAAATTTCATAACGCAACCAACCCAGAGATGACACTATTTGGAGCTAACCGTATAGGCTTGACACTGAAGTTGTAACAAAGGTTTGAGAGCAGTTAAACGCACTGGCAGTACGGAAATACAAAGTTTATTCTTATCAAAATTTGATTTGATTTTTTCTGAAGACAAAAAAAAAGCCCAGAAACTCTTTGTCAATGCGGGCGAAAATTTTTTTTCTTTTACCCTCTTACCCGTCTGCTTCAGCATATGTAAGTTTTGGCTAAATGTTTACGGCCTGCGCTTACATACAACTGAATAGTTGGGAGTATAGATACTTACACTCAAATAGCTAACTGATTTTTAGTTTTAAATAATAATGCGACATTCAAGCAACTATTAAATTTGAAAATAATTTATTATTATGCATCCAATAAATACAATTTTTCCTTTTTATTTTCCTTATGCTCCTTATATTAGTAATTGCACAAATTACACTGGCCTGTAAATTTTATCTTACGATTTGGTAATGAGAAGGGACTAGATGTTTGCAATATATTTTTCATTTTCAAAATAAACCCCTTATCTAAATATATGATCCAAAGATTAAACATTGTTATTTCTCTCGAAATTCTTTGAAAAGTGAACATGACAATTTATAGAAATTCCATACTCTGAATATCGTATTTTAAAAAAATATTTCAATATTATTTGATTTTATGAAAACTGAGCCTTGTGGTGTTTCCAAACGTGAATATATAAATTACGGTTTAATGTCAAAATCGAACCTTTGAATCTTAAATATTTTGATACGCCGAATAAAAAATTATATATTATGTAAATACAAGACTTGCATGACCATCTTCTTTCATTCTTTCTTTCCTTCTTAATTTAGCAAGAGTGTGCAGCATCATCTTGCATTGGTTGTTTATCCTGTCAGGGCAACAATACCTCTCTTCCAATATCCTCATTAACTTCCAACGATTTCGATTGCGGTTCTTGTTTCGATACCACAGGCAGCGGTGTGCTTGGTTCCGCACAAACTAACTCACAAAGTAACCTCATAAACAGCAGCAGCTACTGGAGCACCGATGAAATGTCCTCCACCTTCCCGGGACTACCACCTTTAGATATCGATCCACTACCAAGTTTGTTTCCCTTCTCACCGTGTGGTGCATCATACAATTTTGCAACGAATCCCCATCAAGCTTCACTCTCATACACCGTACATCCGCATCAGATGTTGGTCTCGCCAAACAATCACAACCAAACACAGGGGGCACAACAAGCATCTTTAACACATGGCAGCTCAATTGGTTCTGCAGGACAGACGACGTGTTATTATGATCCGACATCAGGTGGAGCGGTGGGAGTGTCAGGTCCTGGTGGATGCAGTCAACACATGGGCACAACAGCTTCAGCACCACCCCCACCACCCATATATCCCAGTATGAGCGTTAATGTTAGCATGAATATGACAATGCACGGCTATGGAGCTGATGCAGCAGTACCAATGCAGTGTTCACAGGTAATTGATACAACTGAAGATATGAGTGAATGAAGGTATTATGGTATATCGCGCTCAATCTGCGTTTTATGTCACGAATGTAGATGTAATGTCCATGATCACCTCAGAACATATCTAAACTAATAGTAAATGTATGAAACATTAAATCGTATCACCTTCATTCTTCATTGAGGAGTATTTTCGGATCTACTGAGATCCAACAAACCAGAAAAAAAAACATTTTTGTTTCAATCTAGTAAATAGTTCACTAGATTTTCTTATCGAATAGTTCCTGTCTTGAAAGCTTTAACTTAAGTAACTTGACTCTGCTCAACTTAATCATTTAACTAATTAATTAACAGCAGCTTAAATGCAGAGTCTGATGATCTGACTTATTTGTAATAACACTTTTGCTTTTTATCTACAGATGCAATGGACTCCCCCCAGTTCATCGTCATCCGTTAATATGCTTTACCCGCCTCTACTTAGTCCTTCCCATTATCCTGCTGCTGCTACGTACTCCTTTACCGCTGATTTCCGCACACCAACACTGCAAAATAATCAAACGTCCAACACAATTTCTACGATGCCAGATCCTGTTGAAAAGGAATCACCTTCACCAACTAATAGAAATTTTTATGCCACCTCGCAACTTGGACAAAGTTACTCGCCGCCAGCAAAGAGCCCGATATACTCACAAGTAGGTACCATTGAAATTACATGCTTTGCAGTCGCGAACAGATATTTTGCTTTCTACCATTAGACACGTGACACAAGATCATTTGGCAGCGGTGGAGGATTTGATGATGACGACAGCAATGATGAGGGTTCTGATTCTAAGCCAAATCTTTGTAGACTTTGTGGCAAAACATACGCACGGCCAAGCACACTGAAGACACATTTACGTACGCACTCTGGTGAGCGACCATACAGGTAAGTTAGAAGATGCATTGGGTATTTGATAATTCAAAGTTAAATTTCATTGTTTATTCATAGATGTCCCGATTGCAATAAAAGTTTCTCACAGGCCGCCAATCTTACAGCTCATGTACGCACACATACCGGACAAAAACCGTTCCGTTGTCCTATTTGTGATAGACGTTTTTCACAAAGTTCCAGCGTCACAACGCACATGAGAACACATTCGGGAGAGCGTCCATATCGTTGTTCATCGTGTAAGAAATCCTTTTCAGACAGCTCAACACTGACAAAGCACCTACGCATACATAGTGGAGAGAAACCGTACCAGTGCAAGCTATGTTTGCTCAGGTAAATAGCGACATAAATCTTTAAAAAATGCTCAATTTTCTGTGTATGAAAACATACCAAGCAGACAAAAGCTTTGTAGAAACGCTATTATAAGGCTTTCCTTAAGAAGGAGCAGAACTTTTCAAGTCCCTTCAAAATCAGTATATTTTTCATATGTAATCACTTGGTTGAATAATGTTGGACTTCTATACTCCCTTTTAAGAGGAAGGAAGAAAAGTAGGCCTTCCGTAGAAGGGATAGAAGCAGTCCTTTCATTGAGGAGATTATCGAAGTATATTATGAAAGAGGTGAAAGCAGGCCGTCTTTGTTTACTTCTAAATAGATAAAATAAGGGCTGTTATGAATGTTCTTCGAAGGAAATTAGAATATTTGCCACCCGTAGTCCGTAGTCCCCAATATAGATAGATAATTCATCTCTTTTGCAGGTTTTCACAGTCTGGCAATCTGAATCGTCATATGCGAGTTCATGGCACCAACAACAACGGCAGTAGCAATAATTTGATTACATGACAAAAACCACGGACTGGAGGAGGTTTTCAACATTATCATCCACATCCTCATCCACTTGCACATCACACCCATTCACATCCACATCCACACTTGACCGCCAATTACGATTATAGCAACTATGGCATCAGCGACTACTCTTCACCCGGATCACAAAACTATTCAGGGTATTATTTTTGTGCACTCAACAAACCCAAATTGGAGAGATTTTATTAAAAAACGATAACTGAAAATTCAACGACGAAATAAATTAAGAAAAGTAAAACTTTAGCTAATAGATAATTATTTTAAATGTGCTAAATAGTTTTTGTGAATAAAAGAAAATAATTAGGTTGCAGTAAGCAACAAAATGTAAAATAAATAAGATACAGTAAAATATTTACATACATAGATTTAATGCTCAAATAAGTTTAAACACTATTATATAACCATAGTAATAAAATTAGACGCTACTAAAAATGTAAATAGAAAATTTAAATTATAACATTATAAATTTAGATGTAATAAATATTTTGAAAGAAATACATTTATACTAATATGTTAAAACAAAACAAGCAACAAAAAAAAGCATGAAAAAAATTAATGTTTAAAAAACAAATCAAAATTATTAAAAGCATTTAAAATGGTTCGAAAAAACTAAGAAATTTAAGAAGCTCATTTTTATAGCAAAAAAATATGGTGCTTTACTAAATGATCTATTCAATTTTAAATCCTTTTTATAAGTTTTGCTCACTTTGTTCATAACAAAAAAATTTTTTTTCTTTTAAATTGTATACTTTTTGAATCTCTAGACACAGTTTATTTCAGTTTCACCCAATCACATTGATGACGAGACGATCAAGTCCGTAGTGTAAAGTTCTAAACACAATTAGAACAAGATGCGAGTCCGAGAAAAAAACTTTTCCATATGTTAGGGGAAGAAGCGAAATGGAAGATCAAAGAAGCTCTATTGCGTATCTGACTCTAACGTATAGGAAAAAAACAAATTTCTTTTTAGGGTAGTTACGGTGTCTTTCAAATTTTTTTGGCATTCTTCTCGTCATCAAAAACGTGTTTGGGGCTTAATTCTTTTAAAGAATTTATTTTAAAATAAATTATCTTAAAAAAAAACAATTTAAGAGATTATGCTTAGTCATTAAGTCTGTGAATGAAGAAGTGATGAATGTTGTAGGGCGGCTGAGCGTCGTTTTTCGAAGTATTTTTTTTTTCTGCTGAATCCGAATCTGTTGAATCAGAATCAGGATTTTGAAATATTTCATGTTGAGTACTTAAAAATGGTTTTTCGTTTATTTTTGAGGTTAGGTATAGGATTCAAGATATGTTGCTTAGGTTACTATAAATAAAACCATCATTTAGTACCATCCTTCCTCTTTAAAATGAGCTTTCAAATGGTCTTCTGTGACATTATAGTCATTTTAAATTGGATCATCATCTTTGGTTGCTTATCCTGCCAGGTTTGGATTAATCTCGTTCATTCATTAAATTTTTTAATGCTTACATTTATTTTATCTGCTTCATAACGAGTCTCTGTCTAAACAATTTTTTTTATCAAAATTAGCTATTGCCTTCTAAAAGAGTAATAAGGAGCACTTTTATTGGACCAAAAAAAAAAAAGATTACGTCACCACAAGGGCTCGAAATATTAAAAATCAGTACAAAAATCTTTTATCTGGGAATAATCCATTAACCCTTGGACTACTTCAAGGTTAGATACTCGGACTTCATTCCAGTCTAAGCTGAGCAGTATGAAAAATTGAAATTTTGAATTTTGAACACAGTTTGAATTCGTCCGCGGTCATTTTTTTTAAGGAAAAATTAATGTTAAATTGACATAAGTTGAAAAATAATATGAAAAAAATTCTTTGTGTTTGTGACTGGAAGTTAATTTGGTTATTTTTTCTTATGCACTATGACAGCAATAGCCTGCCTCTGCAAATTACATTACTTATGTAGCAACATCACCACTTGGTAGGACTTTTCTCCAAATATTTCTTAATTTTACATTCCTATTCGACCAATTTTTTTGTTGATGTTAGAGAATCTTTACTTGCGGGTATGAAAGAAGATCTGAAGTGAATTGGGGAAAAAATTACGCTAACGCTCAGAAACGCTAGTGTTATATTTCAGACTTTTATCGACTTTTTATCGACTTTTGCAATATTTTTTAACTTGTAGAAAATTGAAAAATTTAAAAGAAAATAACTCTCATAAGTAGATTTATCTAAAATCAAAAATAGTTTCAGCAAAAATAAAAACAAATACCTTCTTAAAGTTTCAATCATCTTATATTATGTTATCTATAAAGTAAACTGCTTCACTGTCACTGCCACAAATAATTGTGGAACCATGTGAATCAAAAGTATTTATAGATTTTCTTAAGTCGGCAATTAAAGAAGTAACGTTGATGCGTGATTTTGCACGTTCACCATTAAGCCATGGATTTATATTATCCACTTCATTGGCGTTGCCACGCGCCATTTTCGGTTCGATATTATTTGGCATATTAATGACATTCTGTGTCCATTGCCACAATTCACCACATTCGGCTGCGGTAAAAAGTTTTGTAGGTTCTGAACGATGGAAACCAATTTCAGTTATGGCACTATTGTGAGCGCTGAGGTACGATGCTGGATAGCCTGGCTGACGTAAATCCCACACTGTAATAGAACCCTCCTCTGAACCAGCCAGTACGATATGTTTTTGTGTCGGGTGAAAAGTGAGACAAGAGACAAAATTCGATTTCTTATCATCTTCGCAGGAAATCATAAAGGAATTCTTAGATTCAGAGTCACTGCGTATATCGAATATTTTGATGACGCCCATACGATTGGCAGTAAGTATCTAAAAAAAAATAAAATATTTATTTAGCTTTGGAAAAAAACTTGAAAGACTGGTTCATCCGAACACGCTTCCGATGAACTAGTTTGGCAAAGGAAAAACTAGTGTGGCCGGTATCATATATTGAAGTGATGAAAAAGTATTGATTCTTTTGAAGCAGTGCTCAAATTTACCTAAATACTTTAGCGAATCTGTCCAATATTTGCAAAATATGTACGTGTTCCTTCTTACCTCTTTTGGATTCACATACACAACAGAAGTTAGAGCACAGCTATCTGCTTGAATTGACTTGACTACATTTAAAGATCCAGCTTCAATTATATTGAGACGACCATCTTCGCCTACACAAGCGATATCTTTGCCAAAAATCGAGATGGCAGTACAGGGTGCCGCTTTGCCAGAGTTGAATTTGTGCAACAGCTCGGTCCGTCCTTTTTGATGTAGTGTATCTTCTTCCACAGCGCGTTTAATTTGCATAATACTTATATGACCTGCAAAATAATACATAAATATGTTTTTGGATTTAGTTTCATCTTATGTACTTACCGTCTGTTGTGCTGACGGCTACAGTGTCTTCGTTTAGAAATTCCAACCCACTGATGTCTCCTTGGAATGCTACTTTATCGCAGCACTTAGGAACATACTCATTATAATCATCAGCAAAACGATTTCGCATCAACCGCCAAATTTTAAGAAAATTTGTTGAAGAGTCCCAGCTGCCGGTGAGGAAGCGGTCACTTTCTTTTAACTGTTCCGGTATCCAACGGATTTTCGATATTTTTTCTGAGACAAAGAATGTGTTTACCTTTGGTTCACCCATTTCAACTAATTAATTATATATTTTTCAATCCTTTAATGCACAAACAAACAAAAAACAAAACAAATTCTCACAAATTCTTCTTTTTGTTTACTGAGGTTTGGTTGAAATTGACTTAACTGCAGCTGATTGCGTTGCCAACTAAACTCACCATCGACAACCGTGTTTGTTCTCGTTAATATTTCTCGTTACTCGTTGCTTGTAATCGAATCATGGCCAGGGTGTTCAGAAGTGCTTATCATACTACATACCAATTTCACTCCATTGATACGAATTGTATATATATATATAATATCCTCACACAATTGATAGCGTTTTGCTCTGGTTGTTTAAAAGCACAAAATGTATTTAATTTTGACAAATATTTTCTAAAATTTTTGTACATGCTGTCAATACAGGAAAAAAAAAATTGAATTTTGGGCTTACCATTAGGCTAACGATTTCCGTGACACTACAATCTGACAATTTTCCAATAGAACACGTCAAAATAAACGGTGTAAGGGTGCAGCTAAAGACTTATATCCTTAGTATATCCAGCACCGGCTTCGCTAGCCACTGTACTTTTGCAATTAAATTATATTTTTAATTGCGTACATTGAATTTTTGACATAAGTGGAAAAGTTCAACTGGTCTAAGCTTTCGTTGACAATAGTATGTGATTTCAAACAGATTCGAGTAGATTTATATGAAAGCGGCATTCAATAATATGGTTAAACGTTAAATATGTGTGGAGAAAGATATGGTCTCTTATCGATATTAGCTATGTATGGAGATAAATGAAAATCGTGCTGCCTTCATTGCTATTGTGAATTATAATGATACATAAAGAACGCATTATTGTAAGGGCACATGCGTTATACATCATAAATTTTAAACTTTCGGTGGTAGAATTTCAAATTTTCGGTAAAATGTGGTAGATCTACCACAATTTTAGAATGTAACTCTTTTCTTGAATTGCAACCGAGAACAATTGTTGAACCAATTGGCGGCAAATTCTTTATTGATATCAAATGATCTTTTCTTGAACAAGGCTTAAAAAAATGGTAAGCAAACTATGAAATTTTTAAACAGTGAATAATTATCGTTACCTCCAAATATAAATATCAAGTCAGAAAATTCTTTGGGACTAGAAAATGAAAATCAGGATGAAAATCCACCTAAACGACGAAGTTCACGTACAACACGAAGTTCACGTTGCATGGCAGAAGATGAGCTGGTACTACCAGAAAAACCAGTGAAGAAACTACTTTACATAAAATATAAGGGCGCTATTAAATATTACACTGACGGTAATGAAATTGCAGAGGCTTCTGATTTGGTCATGTAAATTAACTTTCAATATATCCAATGCTATAAAGTAGTATATCGAATCTTCCTTAGGCAATGGGTTGACAAGCAAACTCATTTGGATGTGGTACCAATGGCCTTTGACATGGAATGGCCATTTTCATTTCAAACAGGTCCAGGTAAATCAGCCGTAATTCAAATCTGTGTGGACGAAGAATGTTGCTATGTTTTCCAACTGACGAATCTCAAGAAGCTGCCGGCAGCTTTAATGGCGTTGTTAAAACACCCTAAAGTGCGTCTACATGGAGTGAACATTAAGAAGTGGGTATGGTGGTGTGGTAAATTAAAATTTAACTCAATATTAAAAATTTCAGCGACTTCCGTAAGTTGGCAAGAGATTTTCCCGAAGTCAATGCAGACATTTTAATTGAAAAATGTGTCGATCTCGGTGTTTGGTGTAATCAAGTTTGTGAAACAGGTGGTCGTTGGAGTCTGGAACGGTTAACAAATTATATGGTGAGTTCAATTTGTTTTATTACTGGGAAAAACGTGTGCACATAAGAAACATGATGCATGCATGAAATAAACAGCGCTCTATAAAAAAGGCCCCAAGACTCATTAATCCTTAAAAAATGGGCACTATCCGCTGAGGTATGACATATTTAACCTGACAAATAAACACGTCTTGACAAAGTTCAGTGGCGTCACTTCACCAAAACCTTGTGCGGGGAGGAGGAGCGAGAATTATAATTCCACCACTATTAGATGGTTTTATTCAATTGATGTATTGAATAATAACTTGTATTGGATCCTTGGAGGGTCAATGCCCTATCCAGCTCTACCCAATTGACGCCACTGACAAAGCTCCTCAAAAGATTTTCAGTTTTATATTTTTTACCTTTTGCAGTGCGAATTAGCCTTAGACAAAAATAAAAAAGTGCGCATGAGTAAATGGCATGTAGTTCCATTGGACGAAAATCAACTATTGTATGCAGCGATAGACGTTTATGTAAGCCATAGTCTTATAAAAATAATAACAAAGTCATTAATTTGAATTCAATTTTCTTTTTTAGATTGGACAATTAATTTATCGTGAAATCGAGAAACGTGAAAAAAATAAACAAAAGAACGAGGCGGAATTTTTAGAAAAACATGGCAAAGAAGCATTTAAAACTATTAAAGCATTAGGTGAAACATTCCAGTAATATGACTGATGTGCGTTCTCACATATTTGTTACAATTTAGAAAAATTTTAATCAATAACCTTAATTGACGAACTAAAATGCATTCTATTTTTATTAAAATAACCATAAGTTAATTCATAGTATTTTAATTTTCAGTTCAGTCTATTATTTTATGTACAGTTTATAAAATGTGCCAACATATGTCGTAGTTTAAAACCCTTTAATTTTTAAATTAATACTCAGGTAATTTCGTTTGTAGTTTACAAGACCGGTCTTCTTAAAGATATAGCTTCGATTTTTCGTTTAAGTATTTGGTTATCTAAATCAATTTGTCGTTGTTGTTTCTTGCGATTAATAGCTGCACTAGAAAGTCTTGTGTAGGATGATGGAGCAGAAATCTGAAAATGGTTATGTATAGTTAGAAAAATAAAACAAAATAGATATATTTTAATTTTGATCACTCACATTGCAATTTTGTATACTTGATTTAGACGTTTGCGGATTTAAAGTATATGTCGGTTTTTGCGTTAGAATCTTTTTCAGTAGAATTTGATTTTCACGCTCTATTTCACGCATGCGATCATTAGTGAAGCTCCAGCTTTTCCGCTGTACAGGTTTCATTCTATAAAAAAGGAAAACATCCATTTAATTTTAAAGTTTTATGTTTCCTTATAAGTTGAATTCTGTCTTAAGTCAGAATACTTCCTAACAGTATCATTATTTAGGACTTAATCGTCCGGTTTAAAAATGTCGACTAGTGGGCGATATTTCTGTAAAATGTCCTAGGCCAAAAAATGCGGTGTTATGACTCAACGAGTCATCAGCCTCTATTTCTTTGAAAATGAGTAAGGTCAGCAAAAAAAAAATCAACGTCCTGCATAGGACAATTCTTGAAAATTGCTTACAGAAGGTATACTGTTTTCTATATAATTTAGTCTCAGTCCCCACCTTTGTAAGATTGGTCAAGTGATTAGAAACGTTTTTTAAAAAATTAAAAAGAACAAAAAAATCTGAAACATGGTATATGGTATTTTAAAAATTTTTTCAAATCAAAATACTTCCGTTGAATAAGCCCTAAAGGCACTAAATTATATGTTTTCTAGATATCTATTGTAATTGTTAAAATGTTAATAATTTTAAGTGTTAATAAGGTGTTTACCTTATTTTATCAGTAGAATGTGATTTATGCATAAAATTCATATGAAACGCATAATCATTTGTATTAAAGCTCGTTGGTGTTTGACTAGAGATGCGGAAATCAATTTGTGGATCATTGGTATCCCCTTCAGCCTCAGTTTCTAGCTCTGCGTTGCTATATACTTCTTCAGCATTCGCGTAACGATAATTTACAAATTCACTATCGACTGACGGACTTTCATGCACAACGTAATTATCATCATTTGTGGAAACATAACGATATCGTATAATTCTTGGTTGTTGAACTTCATCCTTAGGGTCACCTAATGTAAGTTCATCAATTGGCTCTTCTTTTTCGTCTTTTTTCTCTTCTTGAATGGATTCTAACTGCTGCTGCTCCAGTTTGTTATCATATTCGAAATTGTTAATAGAATCTGGAATTTGCTCATATTCATTCTCTGTTTCACTTTCATATGGTTGTCGAACATTAGTATATTCATAGTTTTGTTGAGGACTTGCTTTAGTTTCCGCTTCCGATGCCTCTTCTTCGCCCTCTTCATCTGTAACCACTACTTCTTCCTCATCTATATCGTCATCTTCGTCGCCTTCTTCTTCTCCTTCTTCTGCGTCTTGTTCTGCTACGTCTTCTCTAGTCTGCACACTAAGTCGGCTCACACTATTAACGTAAGGTCTTGTGGTAAAGGATCTTGCTGTGCATACGTCATCCATTACCATGGGTTCTGTATTTATCTCTGCAATTGTTTCAGAAATGACCACATCATCATCATCATCGTCATCGGTAGAGCTTGCATGTTTCGTGTAATGCTTACTAAAGGAGTTGCGATTTGTAAAACGTGTGTACGAAGCGTACATCTGCAAAATGATCGAACCTTCACTTCAAAATTATAATCAATTTAATGTATAGTACCTCTTGTTTTCTTTTGTAGTCCCTATCTAAGTCATCGCTATCATTTTCAGACGTTGTAATTTCTGGAATTTCATTATCACTTTCATTTTCAAAGGATTCGTTGGCATATTTGTCCTCATCTGAAGTAAAATCATCTGCCATTTTCTTTTAAATGTTTAATAAACGAAAAAAAAATATATATACTTTTGTGAATGAAAATGGTTTATTTATGCCGAAAAGTTTGACGGAAATTTCAGTGCTACCTCAGTATTTATTGGCCTAGTTATGTGATGAAAATTTTACTTTTTTATTATTTCGGTGTTATGCGCTATGGCGACGAGTTTGTCCCAGGTCACATAGTAAATATTATTTATATTGTGATGGTAGCTTCATCAACAAATAAATAAGTGGTGACTTCAATCAGATGGTATTAAACAGTTTATATTTTATTTTATTTTATTGTTTCTTAATATTTATTTATATATTCAGTTTCTTTTCTTTAAAGTTATTGTTATGAAATTATTCAATCCATTCAATATTTAGAATTAGTATTTAAATGTTTCTTCCCATTTAATTACTTAGGTATATTTTACTTTATTTACAAAAAAACTAGTGCTCTGACACCGTTAGTACTGACAACAGACAGTAACCAATGGCAACTAGAATTACATGCAACGCTGTGTCTAAGAGGGAGTAATTTCGTTTCACAAACCCTCCAAAAGTTTCGGATGTTCTGGACTTGCTGAAACCTGATCCGACAGTCGTTGTTCTGTCAATGGAAGAATTTGATATAGATATGATAGATAGAATATTCTTTGGAACCCTCGATAGCTCAGTGGAAATAAATATACTTATTTAGTTGTATGCGATACAAATATAAATATATATATAAAGGTGGGAGTGGCATAGCTTAAAACTATTTGAAATTTCCCATTAGACCGCAAATTACTTGTATGATTTTTGACGTGCTGAAACTGAATTCGAGGTCAAAAATTGATTAGATCAGAAATGTAATAATTTTTTCCGTGAAGATAATATATCATCACTTTATTAGCTTTCATAGTCTAGGAATATTTTGAAGATCGAGAAATCAATCACTTTTTTTATAAATTCATATTATTTTTATACCCTTCACGGAGGGTATATTCACTTTGTCATTTCGTTTGTAACGCATAGAAGGGGGCGTGGCAGGTATTGAAAAGTATATATACTCTTGATCAGCGTCACCACCTGAGTCGATATAGCTATGTCCGTCTGTCTGTCTGTCTGTCCGTCTGTCTGTCTGTCTGTCTGTCTGTCTGTCTGTCTGTCTGTCTGTCTGTCTGTCTGTCTGTCTGTCTGTCTGTCTGTCTGTCTGTCTGTCTGTCTGTCTGTTGAAATCAGGTTTACGCAAAAACTAAGCAAGCTAATTGAATGAAATTTGGCACACAGGTCAAACCTTCTTGCAAGCTGCTAGCATATAAAAATTGGCGAAATGGGTTAACGGCCACGCTTTCCGCCCATACTCTTTGTAAATATACCCAAGTCCATTTTGAAAAAAGTTTCTGCGATTTTGATGAAACTTGCTGATTTAGTGAAGATAAGAACAAAATTAGGATCAGGCTAGGTTTTAAGTTTGCAAGGGCTCTTAGAGAGGCGTGGCACAGCCCTAAATTTTATCTTTCATAGCGCCATAGCTCGTAAACCGTGCAAGATATTGTGATGAAATTTGGTACACGAATGCAGATCTTATAAATCTTGAATTGCGCATAAAATGGGCAGAATTGTAAAAGTGGGCGTGGCATTTTTTAGCAATTGAAAATTTGGATTTCGTATATCTCCAAATTACCACATAAGATTTTCATAAAAATTTTAGGGATGATACCACTAAAAGTAGTCATCAATACATGTTTATTCAATATTCTGGAAAATTTTGTTGAAGGGCGTGGCACAGCCTACAATATTTATAAACGTTATAAAAAAAGAACTATCAACGCAATCGCTATGAAATTTAATAAGGCAGATATACTCGCAAAAAGGTGTCTTCTTGCTAAATTTTGGTACAATAGTGCCGGTAGGAGTGGCACCTCCCATATAAGCAAAATGCGTTTAATGCTATAGATAGTGTGCTATGAGAGTAATCTTCATAAAATTTTGAGCGGAGGTGTCGGTTACTATAAGCTTTGAAATCAAATGAAACATGACAAGATTGCATCAGTGGGCGTGGCACCTCCTTCATTAACACAAAGTTAAAATTGTTATTTTAAGTGAACTATTGGAGCAATTGATCTGAAATTTGATGTAAGTGGTTTACTGGGTATTAGGTACATATGAATCAAAAGCTGGCGAAATAGCACCAGTGGGCGTGGCACCTCTCATACAATTAAAGTGCCTTAAGTGGCATAACTATCGAAATATATGAGCAATCATATTGAACTTTGGTGTAAGAGGTTTGTGTATGGAAGGCTATTTTTGGATCAAAATCGGACTGGATTGTACCAGTGGGTATGTCACCGCCCTAAATTTTAAGAATAATTACGGCACATATCGCAAACTATACAAGCTATTGTGCTAAAATTTGGTTTGTGCATGTCAATCACGAATATCATTTATTGAAGCAAAAGTGGGCGGAATTGGTGAAGTGGGCATGACATATTTCGTGTTTTACATTTCTATTCTATTTTTTTCAACATTTCCTTTATTTTTTCGACATTTTCAACCTTTTGCCTGTTTCCATTCAATTTCATTCGACATTTTCTTCGATTTTTTTATTAATTTTTCATATTTTTCGACTTATTCAATTTCTTTCAACTTTTTTCAATGGTTTTTATATATTTTCAGCATTTTCAGTTTTTTCTAACACTTTTCAACATTTTTGAACCTTTTTACATTATTTTCGACTTATTCAACTTCTTCAATATTTTTTTAACATCTATTTAAAAAGCACTTTCAATGCAGTGTTGGGTATGTGACTTTCGGCCTGGCCGAAGGTAACTCCTTTACTAGTTATTTATTATATTTACTTTTTTTTCACTAGATAGACGAAACTGTCTAATAAAGCATTCTTTTTCAAATAAATCGTATGGAAAACTAAAAACCTCGATGGGCCGCCAGTAAATATTACTATTATGAGCTCTGCTCGCACTAGCATTTTTCTTTGATGTGAAAAAAATTGTTCGATTCCCGGTTATTTCAAAATTTTTTGAATTCCTACTAGGCTCTCGGCTTTGACATGAAATTCCGGGTTGTGCTGGGTTAATCCCAGTGACTTGGCAACACTGACACTCCCTTGTTTTCCAAATTTTTTTGTAGCTTCTCGCGGTTTTTTAATGTTTTTGTTTAGAAAAACATAATGAGCGTGATAGAAAAAACCGTATTCGGATTTAGCGTCGAATTTTATTTATAAAATAGAATTTTAAAAAATCGTATTTTAAGCAAACTTGTTTGTATCGTCACTCTCGGGTAGAAAGGCCTTAACTCTTCTTCTTCTCGAAATTGACTACTGTGTCGATAAATCAATAACCCCTCGCTATATTTTATCGATATTGATATCGTTAGTTAGCTAAAGGTCTAAGCTAAAAAACGCATGCGAAATCTCGTCACTAATCCTCCGGTAGACGAGCATATAAGAAAAAGAATGTAAGAGGCAAATCCATGTTTACATTTATGTCTAGAATTCTATAACGGCTGTATCGATTACGAAAATGATGACGTCATGTTATAGATAACCACAGGTGATATAATTATGGTATTCCAAAACTTGAAGTAAATGCTGCCGTTCTTAATTTATGTCGAATATGGCAATTTTTGGTGCAAATGTTTAAGTGTCAAAAAATCATTGATGGAAATGACATTTAGGGAATTTCTCACAATTAACGTTTACGTCATAAATCGTCCTAACTGACCCACTAAAAATTTGGGGAATCGCATTTATAAACTTCTTTATTTGAGGTTTTAAAGTATTTTCTCTTCTTGTGAAACTTCAAAAATATGAGAGGGCCTTTCTACCCGAGAGCGAAGATATGTAAGTTTCATTTTAAATTTTCTGGCTCCGAAACAAATGAAGATTCTACTATGAGACTTGGCAAGCACTTTCTATACATTTTTAGAAAAGAGAAGAGTTTTACTTATTTTTGAATAATAATAATAACGGCTTTCGAAATTGTCCATACCGAACTCTTAGCCAAATTTTCAGAAGTCCGTGAGTCGGTAACTAGGTTCCGCACAGTATAAAAGTTTCTTATGCTGGCGTAGGTCGTGCTGAGGTGTAACTTTCCCAAACAAAAACGAATTGAAACTCAAAATTTTTTACGTTGTCCGCTTCACGAGAAATAGCCGACAGATACGCTTAGAATTGCTTTTAAAAGCCAGCAAACTTTTTACTACAAAAAGCTTTTGCATTTTAGCAAAGTCAGCCAACTTCGCTGTGATTTTTACGATAACAAACAATTGATAATAAGAAAACTATGTGAGAGCGAGCGAGCCAATGCAATGAAAGAGCACGATTTTGCGCGCTAAGCCAAAAGTTTGCTCCAGTTTGTTTGGGAAAAGCAACAATGTCTGTAAAAAATGCCTTATTTCAAACTTCGAGAAGAGAACGCATTGAGTTAGAGCAGCTAATGAATAAAATTTCACTCGGCCAAAAGACTTTGTAACGTGCGGGTGTTAAACGATGGTTTACGCGCGTATTTGACTGGGTTAAACAAAAAAAGATTGAAAACAAGAAAGATAATTTAACAAGGAAATAGTAGCAAAATTGTAAGGAAAGTGAAAAACTAGTTCTGGAAAAGAAATAAAATAATTTGAAGAAATACAAAAATGTTGTTAAATGTGAAGTGCAAAAGATTAACGTGAAGGCAACAAAGGAAAACGCGTAAATGTTAAATCAATAGTGCGTGTGTTGTAAATTTTGTAGGTCGCTAGGATAAAAGTGTGAAACCACAAATGAAAAAAAAAATAATTACCACAGAAAAAAGAATCATTAATAAAGTAAATAAAAAAAAATTCACACGAAAAAAATAACAACGAAACTTGGCGTAAAGGAATGTGTAGAAGAAACACGAAAAAAAAATTATAAAAGCTGCCAAAAAATTATTGCTCGAGTAATTTGGCTAAAAGCGCAACGTTAAAAAAAAACTAATAAAACACAAGAGTACTCTAGCACTGACACACAAGCAAACACACCCCACTCCGGCACAGAACGGCGTTAAAAAACGAAATAATTTGCCACCCCAAAAAAAGGAACTCAAATTACTGAAAAATATAAAATAAAAATGGAAAAGGATTATAGTCATAACCAGCAGGATCTTATTATACGACCACAAAATTAGTAATTCACCAATCGACGGACCAACCGACATGCCAATGTGGAGTATATCGATTTTCGTTGTGCACAAACGCGACGCTTAGTTAGTGACTCTAAGAACGAACGGTGGGAGGCAGTCACACGACAATCGAAAACAGGAAACACAGCCTTGCCTAGAATTAGAGGAAGAATAAAGGAAAAAGTAACGAAGCAAAATACATATCCTTGTGTGCAAAAAAAAAAAAAAACTCTCCGCAACACAGACGGGAAGTCAGGAAGAGAAACAAAACAAACTTGCACTCCATTCAAGCTTAATAAATGCGGCATGTAATTACCTCACGTTCTAAATTGGGATGAAAAAAAGCTAAGCCACAATGTGTGACATATCTAAGCAAAATTGAAAGCCAAACAATAATTGTACACAAAAACGCCCTTCAAACTCAGAAAATCCTACAGTTTATTTTCTGTTTACTAAAATTCCCTTAAATTTAACTTATCAAATCTTAAATACAAATCCCTCACTTTCCTCCATAATCTTCGTTCATTTCTATCATAATCATTGCAATCGCTACGTTAAAACTATCCATAAACTGAAAAATTTGGTTCGAAATTGATTTCATTCCATAAGGCCATTAATCGAAAACACCCTATATCAATTTACTCTGAAACGACACTAAGTAATCTTGCTTCAATTGATAAGTAAAGTCATATAACAAACAAAGTTATCAACCGACCCGCGAACTTTTTAGACCAAAAACAAAAAACCATCGTTTCTTTTAGCCGCCCCAAAACGCTCGCTGTGTTGCAGGGTGCCATCGTTTGCACCTCAAACGACAATTCAATTATTATGTTGGTTGAATATGTTAACGCTGATGTATGCAAAACACTGAAAGAGCTAAGCGCTAGTCACACCAAACTTCAATTCTCAACATTAAGTGGTGAAGTGAAAGAGCGAAACATTGCCCGTATTTGACGCCAACACTCAGACGTAAGCAGCCGCACTAACCAGCATTTGTCAACTACACGTGTTGCATCGAATGTTGCTACGTTGAGGTCGAAATCGTCGTCCTCGTTGTCATTGCTATTGTCGTCACCGTCGAAATCGCGTTCGAAACTCCATTCACCTTTACTTTCTTCAAGCGCATTTTTACCGTCTACGCCGTCTGTTGCACCGTATGTCTTGTCCTCTCCAAAGTTGCCGCCATCGCGTCATGCCAGCTACTTACTACATCATCATCACCATTATCAGCACCATCATTGCCAGCAATATCATCAATGTCGCCCATCATCATTATCATCATCAACGTGTCTTGGCTGCCGCCCCGTCAAGAGTAAATGCGCCATGGTTCTAAGTACTGAATGGTCTCAGGTAGAGGTTATCGATTTGGTTAATGATGGTAATGGTCTTGGATTTATATTGGTTGGTGGTCGCAGTACTGGCGTTGTGATTAAAGCCTTGAACCCAGGTGGTGTTGCTGAACGTGACGCACGCTTGCAATGTGGCGACCATCTTTTGCAAATTGGCGAAGTGAATTTGCGCGGCTTCAGTTCCGAACAAGTAGCAACGGTTCTTCGTCAGACTGGAGCTCAGGTTCGACTGATTGTAGCAAGGCCGGTTGAGCCTACGGCCACCGATTTTCAAACGTTAGCAAGTCATGCACCAATTATTCCAACTAAGCTCCTTTCCGACCCGGAAGAACTGTCACGGCATCTGTATCACAATCCGACATTTGCTACTGGTACTAGCGTTGGCGGTTGTTTTACGTCAACACCAGATACTGAACTGGCTGATTTGCCACTGCCACCAATACCATCGGAATTGGCGCCATCCGCAGCACGTATGTGTCCTAAGCACTTGGATATTGTGCCATTTTCAATTGTGTCGCCACCGCCATCGCTGCCACATGCCGCTGGCACTCTGATTCCCGGTATGGGACTGAACCGCAATATGGACCATATTGAGACTGTGATAGCTGGTTTTGCAGAAGGAGGTAGAAGAGACCATGCAAAAAGAGAAGCCGCATGCACGACACCAACAAATAATGATCAGGCCGATAGCTGTTCGAATAACTCTTCCAACTACATTGACTCACCCGAGACAGAGTTATACGAGGTGGAACTGCGTAAGAATGTTTATGGTCTGGGTATAACAGTGGCCGGCTATGTCTGTGAAGAGGAAGATCTCTCCGGCATTTTTGTTAAAAGCATCATAGAAGGCAGCGCAGCCGAAACGAGTTGTCAGATACAGATAAACGATCGAATTGTCGCTGTCGATGGCAAGACACTCGCTGGAGTAACCAATCACCAAGCTGTAGAGCTGCTACGAAACACAGATATTGAAGTTCATTTAACCTTGGAGAGATTTTTGCGCGGCAGGAAATACGAGCACTTGCAAGTTGCATTGACAGAGCTGAAAGGAGATACCCAATCACAGATTTCACTGCCTGGCTCACCATCTATAGCTACACTTTCGTGGTTGCCGCCCAAATCCGATGCCGATTCAATTATTACTGATGGAGGCGGTGGTGTAATGCCAACGGATTTGGGTGATTTTCCATCGCGTGGAACAGTAGATTCCAATATGTCACATATGCTCGATCGTAGCGATCATAGTGGCCGTAGTGTTAGTGCTGGTAGTGCAGCAAAGCGACAAACAACACCAACTACACCCGATGCAAAGTGGTATGCCAATGGCAATGCACAGCACGTCAATGGCAACGGCATCATCAGCGGTAATGAAACCGATGACAGCATAAACGACCAACAACCGCACGGAATACCTGAAAATCGAAAATTTGACACAATGAGGCCCACTTGTGAAAAAGCGACCGCGTTAGCGCCAGCGGCAGATGTGGCAGCGATGACGATATGCAAAACTCCAACAGCAACTCCAAGTCTGGAATCGCTTAAAGTATCATGGAAAAGTGAGTTTCCCGAAAGTGAAATTATTGTAGCCGAAATAAATAAACTTTCAGGTCTAGGAATCAGCCTTGAGGGCACCGTGGATGTAGAGTGTGGCATTGAAAAGCGACCTCATCATTATATACGTTCCATTCTCGAAGATGGACTTGTAGGGCGGCAAGGAATTCTCAAGCCAGGTGATGAGCTGCTGCAAGTAAACGAGTTTAAGCTGCAGGGTCTGAAGCACATTGAAGTCGTTAAAATTCTAAAAGAGTTGCCAGCACAAGTAAAAATTGTATGCGCACGTGGCCCGACAGCACCTTCTATCATCAACACTTCTCAGAATGCGGAAGCATTTGAGACTCGCAGTTTGCTACCCGGTGGACACCAGAGCTTGCAAAATTTACTAAGCAAGGCACAATCGGAAAGTTCGTTGTACACTTCAAGTACGGCGACTTTGACCGATCAACAGCGTTCAAAGTCAGTGGAGAATGTTTCGGGCTTAGCGTTGTGGAGTACAGATGTAACTACAATTGAAATTGAAAAAACTGAACAGGGATTTGGTTTCTCTATACTTGACTACCAAGATCCATTGGATCCGGAAGGTAGCGTTATTGTGATACGTGGCCTCATACGCGGCGGTTCTGCTGAGGCGACCAACGAAATATTTCCTGGTGATCGTTTGACCAGCGTGGGCGAACGTAATCTTCAAGGATTGGAGCTAGACGAAGCTGTAGCCATACTTAAAGGGATGCCACTGGGACTGACGAAATTAGGAATATGTCGTCCGTTGTCGACATCAGATAGTAATATTGCTTCTCCGATAGAGGATGTGGATGGAGATTCACCAAGCACATAGTTTTTAATGGATTATTTCTGTAAGTAAAATTCACTTTGATTAAATTTAATCAAATCCAATATCATTTCTGCGAAAATTAAGCGACGCCTAAATATTTCGTGCTGTAAATTATTTTTATCTAGAGAGAGAAAGGTATAAAAATAAAATTGAAATTTGCGTCACTAGCGTTTCATTTACTTAATATGCCTAGCAGCTTTTATTATGTTTACACAATAGATAAGATGTAGTTTGTTTGAGAAGATTATTGAGGTGAATGTGTGGTATACAATAAAGTTTCCTTTTTTCTTCCATACCTGCGTGTACGTCGTATTCATTTAGGAGTTCTTTGTTTGCCACACTCAATTACTTTTTGTGACTTAATACCCCTTCAAATTTCCTTTGATAATAGAGACCGACGTTTCACTAACAAATGTTTCAAATCAATATGGTTTTTATATCCTTTTCATCTCTCAATGTACAAGGATATTCGTACCAGTGTATATATATGTCCATTTTTACACATATTCTGTACATATGTAAGTAAATGTGGAATATATCTTTGCATATATGGGCACATTTGCGGTAAGGCCTTTGTCTGTGATTGTATTTTTTCTATTTATGTTTCGCATTTTTCATTTCAATTGATGAATCACTGCTTTACACTTACAAACACAAATCATAAACAAATGTATGTACATCCCAGCAAACAATATTATTAGACATATCAGCCCAAGGAATAAAATTAACAATAAACTAGTAAAGGTGTTATCTTCGGCCAGGCCGAAACTCACATACCCTACACTACACTAAAATACTTTTTAAATAAATGTTAAAAAAATGTTGAGGTTGAATAAGTCGAAAGCAATGTAAAAAGGTTAAAAAATGTTGGAAAGTGTTGGAAAAAACTGAAAATGTCAAAAGAATATGGAAAATGTTGAAAAAATAGAATAGAAATGAAAAACACGAAATATGTCAGGCCCACTCCTACAATTCCGCGCACTTTTGTTTCAATAAATGATATTCGTGATTAACATGGTCAAACCAAATTTTAGCACAATAGCTTGTATAGTTTGCGATATGTGCGGTAATTATTCCTAAAATTTTGGGCGGTGACAGACCCACTGTTGCAATCCACTCCGATTTTGATAAAGAAATAGCTTTTTATAAAAAAACTTCTTACACCAAATTTAAGTATGATTGCTCATATATTTCGATAGTTATGCCACTTAAGGTATTTTAATTCTATGGGAGGTGCCACGCCCACTGTTGCTATTTCGCCAGCTTTTGATTCATATATACCTATTACCCAGTAAACCACTTACATCAAATTCCAGATCGATTGCTCCAATAGTTCACTTAAAATAGCACTTACAACTTTATGTGAATGAGAGAGGTGCCACGCCCACTGTTGCAATCTTGTCAAGTTTCATTTAATTCTGAAGCTTATAGTAACCGACACCTCTACACAAAATTTTATGAAGATTACTCTTATAGCACACCATCTATAGCATTAAACGTATTTCGCTTATATGGGAGGTGCCACACCCACCGGCGCAACTGTGCAAAAATTTTGCAAGAAGACATCTTTTAGCAAGTGTATCCGCCATATTAAATTTCATAACGATTGCGTTGTTAATTCTCTTTTTATAACGTTTAAATAAATATTGTAGGCTATGCCACGCCCTTAAAATAATTTTTTCAGTATATTGACGTGGCTTGTATTGTTGACTACTTTTAGTGTTATCATCCCTAAAATTTTAATGAAAATCGTATGTGCCAATTTGGAGTTATACGAAATCCAATTTTTTAATTGTTAAGAAATGCCACGCCCACTTTTACAATACCGCCCACTTTATGCGCAATTCAAAGTTCACAAGATCTGTATCAGTGTACCAAATTTCATCACAATATCTTGCACAGTTTACGAGCAATGGCGTCATAAAGCTTAAAATTTAGGGCTGTGCCACGCCTCTTTAAGAGCCTTTGCAAAGTTAAGACTTAGCCTAATCTTATTGTTCTCATATTCACCACCAATTTTGATCAAAATCGCAGCAACTATTTTTCAAAATGGACTTGGGTATACATAGAGTATGGGCGGAAGGCGTGGCTATGAACCGATTTCGCCCATTTTTATATGCTAGCAGCTTGCAAGAAGATGTGAGCTGTGTGCCAAATTTCATTGAATTAGCTTGCTTAATTTTTGCGTAAACCTGATTTCAACAGACAGACACACAGACAGACAGACAGACAGACAGACAGACAGACAGACAGACGGACAGACAGACGGACACAGCTATATCGACTCAAGTGGTGACGCTGATCAAGAATATATATACTTTTCCATACCTGCCACGCCCCCTTCTATGCGTTACAAACGGAATGACAAAGTGAATATACCCTCTGTGTAGGGTATAAAAATGTCAAAACATCATGGCAAGGATATTGATAAAAGTAGCTTTGGTGATCCAAAACGTAATTTATATGTAAGGCAACCAAAATTTCTAATTCTTATTCTATAGTATAACTTAACATGAAATCTAGAAGCAACTTCCAAGGGCAGCACGTCAGATGTGCTGCTTCGGAAGCATTTGATGGGAATTTCGGAATGCACTGGGTTTGCACCTTGTTACATGTGCGGTTCAACGACATCAGTCAATTGTTGTTTTTTGGCTGGCTAAAAGTATATTATATAAATTATTAAGTGACAACTGTAAAAATTCAAAGTTCAACTTTTCATTTCATCATGACATAAATCTAATGTAGTCTTAGTCTCAGCAAAATTATTACTCGTATTAAGAGCAGCTCAGTTGTTTAATAAGCGCGCATTTCAGAACACTTTCATAATAAACAAGCCCTAGGTTCAAATCTGATCGTGGACAGATAAAAAAGTTATTTAAGTTTCTTTGATGTTGTGAAAAACGCAAGGCAATTAAATTCAGTAATAAAATTTCCTTAAAATATATCTAGCACATTTTTTACATGCTTCCAAAAATGTGCTTCTACTCAACATCCAAGGAAGCACATGCGCCCAAAGATGTGCTTCTATTTAGCATTCAAGGAAGCACACTTCATATGCTGCTAAAGATGTACATCCCCGCAATGATATCCTATGTCAAAAAGGATAAGCAGTGAGAAGTGCATTGGAAGCAGCTTCTCG
The DNA here is from genome assembly GCA_963680825.1 of Meiosimyza decipiens. NCBI lineage: Eukaryota > Metazoa > Arthropoda > Insecta > Diptera > Lauxaniidae > Meiosimyza > Meiosimyza decipiens. The sequence continues at coordinate 81,683,229 of OY804259.1, read as the reverse complement.
CTTCCTTGAAGCACTTCCGAAGCGCTTTGTATGCGCTTCCTTTACCCGTTGTGAATTTTATAAACATTTATATGAGAGGAAAGGCTTACATAAAGAAAATGATCCTAATTTTAAGGTTTGTGATAAGGCTTACTTGAAACTTATTTTCAGTTGTACATATATGAGAATGGGAATAATAAATTAAGGAATGTAAAGCATAAATTTCTCATGAACTATCCTTAGTACCAAGGAATAAATTACACTGCTTAAAATCTTATATAATGCTTATATTTTTTTGCTGGGATGTGTACACCTGCATAAGGATACACCTAAATATTTATTGAGTTCCATGTTCTTCATATGTACATAAGTATGTATGCATGTGTGTGTATGGTAATAAGTTCTACTCGTAAGTTTTGCTTTGCTTACTTAAGTTTAGGCCATAAACCACAAATAGGCACGAGTCAAGTGGGTAAGGGTTGTGTCTGCATACATTAGGTTGCTCATTTCGAGTTTGATTTGAATTTTGTTCATATTATTACATTAAAGTCCTAAAAAGGTAGAAAGTTTTTTGGTGATTTAGAAACAAATATATATTGAAGGTGAAAACTCTTACAGAATTAAATTAATAATGGAAAAACATAAATTGAAAGGATTTTAAACTGAAAATTAAAGTTTCGTTGGTAGATTGAAAACAACATTGAATATTGAACTTTAAATGTGAAACATAAAGTCCTACTGGATTATTTCGAGGATACTTTTTTGAACAAGAAATTTCAATTTTGCTGTATTATGTTATAAAAAACCGTTAAAATTTTTTCATAAAACTTATTTTTTACAATATATCAACTTTGTCGTTGTCCCTTACCTTCAATTTGAGCGCCTTCCACTAAATCCAAATCGTTTCCAAATTTATATACTGTGTGGAGGCGTTCAATTGAAAGTAAATAAAATTGTTTATAACACACTAGTGGCTCAGCCCTTAGCTATACTTAGTGCTGCTTCATTCAAATGTAAATCTCATTGCATATCTTTCACATAGACATTGCGTTGTTTTTCTCCCATAAATATTCTTCTGTTTTTCATTGTTTTGATTTATTCAAAACAAACCCGAAATCTTAAAAAAAACAAACATTTTTAACTTGCCATGAACTTGTGTTTGCATGCGATTGTCTTATTATGCCTTTGACTGATGAAAACAGCGACAATACTGATTCACTGGGTTTCTATTTGCGCAAGTGATTTGAAGCAATTTGGACAAAAAGTAGATAAAAAGTAGCCTATGTGCTAATCTAGCATATATACTAACTATCTACCAAATTTCATTTCAATTCGTCCTATTACTCCTTGTTTTACAAAAGCTTTTCCTATCAGTACCTTTTTTTTCCTGCGATTCATATTCAATAAGTTAGCAAGAAATAAAAAAGATTCAAAGCAAATGCGACAAAATTAGGAAATGCAGACACACTACACTGCTCTCAGAAGCGGAAAAGGTGTGTCTCAAAATAAATTTATATTCGCGATTTTCGCTTCTGACGGCAGTACAGTACATTTATTTTTTTTCCCATAAATATACTGAAATATTTTTGACATCATCTCCATATGACGAAATCTCTTTTTGAAAACATTCAGTTTTATTTGTCAAAGATGACCGCAATATCGAAATTTTTCATTAAACAAAAAGCAAAAATCGCTAAATTAAATACATTTTCATTTGTTTAGAATTTTAATGTTTTGTTTTGTCTAAAAACAAATTTTCGACATTTAATTACCCATTAAGGCCAATCACAACAACGCAATTTTATTTCGATGCAATAAAAGTTAATTTTAAAAACAAATGGCTCAAGAACAAACTAGTGATTTTGTGTAAATAGTTAACATCATCATAAAGTATTTATTTGCGTTCATCAGCACTGGCGCCTGTCAGATTTTGTTCTAATTATAGTAACCAAAGTGTATATGGGTTTGTTTGGTTAGGTTTTAGAATAATTTTGCGTTTCTAACATTTTTCTTTTTACTTTTGAAAAGCAGGCGTTGTTGCTTTTCATACATATAACTTTTTTATGTTATTGGCAGTGGCGTCTATCCGGTAGGGCTGGGGAGGGTATTGCGCCCCCCCCCCCTGGATCTGATACTACTTAGTTAGTATTCAATACATCAATTCAATAAAACCATCTAACAGTGGTAAAATTATAATTCTCGCCCTCGCTAAAAATATTGAAAAGCAGAAAAGTGTTAAAGAGTACAAAATCTCTGTGATCGGAAAGAATATTTTCTGATTATTAAACAGTCTGTTGCTGGCGGCACTAATTGTACTTCTCTACGACATGAGTTCTTTTAAAAATGTGATATTCTGTATTGCAGCTTTTGAACAATTTTTAGCCTTATCGATTGCTTTTGAGATTACTTATATAATAATATCAACTTACATTAGAAGGAATTTCAAATACAAGCCACTTGCTATAAAACGACATGTACAAAGCAATTGTAATTAAAAATGTCTGCCTTCAAATAAGTTTTTATAAGTAAAGGAACCAAACAGCCAAGAAGCAGACGCAATTTTTTAATTCGCAATTTTTGTTCTTGCGTGTTTGTAATATAGCAATATTTAATGGCAGAGGTTGTTTCTCTAGTTTCTTATGAGATAATCTTTACAATAATCTCAATCTGCCAGACAATAAAATCACTGAAGTTTGTATACATGAAAACATTTTGAAAAAATGGAAACAACTTTTAAGAGCAGCAACAAAATCGTCTGCCTTTTGCATTTATCTGCTTTTGTGTATTGACACATTATTTTATATAAAAGGCAGACGCGATAAAATTGCTTATGGTAACTTTTTTTTAAGTTTCAAGGATTTTAAGGATATTATTTTCAAACTCTGCCGCATGATAAAATCATTTAGATATTTAGGCCAACGGCTCCATAGATATAAAACAAAATAGGTTCTTACACAGAAGGTTTTACACTCTTTAAAGGTATAGAAATAGTGCTTTGTGCTTTTTGACGTAATAGAGCTAAAAGCTCTGTGAAGTACTAGAGCTGGGAGCTCTATAAAGTAAGAGACCTTGAAGCTCTGTAAAGTAATAGCGCTTAATTTGTTCAAAACTCATTTTTTAAACAGTTTTATTTGCTATTGAAGCAGCATATAGTAAAACTAATCGAAATAAAGCTATGAGTGCATATAAAACTACTATAGAGCTATTATGGAGCTAATTTTGAAGCAAAAGCTTTAACGATGTTAATAGAGTTCTGTAAAGATTCTCTTTCATAACCGTCCAGTAATGATTTTTACCTCGTAATCAAATGCAATTCAAAAAGATATGGGCCTTTTTAATTTGCAAAAACGCTACGAGTACTGGGTAGATTTTAGTCAATATCTCTGTGCGACACGTGTATGATTTGCGTTTTCTTGCCGTTCGTATGCACACGCACGTTTCACACACCCGCTCGCGGTGGCCCTGAATACACCATTTATATTTCTTCAATAATTTTTATTTCGAAATTTTGAAACAACCATCAAAGCTCTTGCTCGCCAAAATGAACATTTTATGAACATAAAGAGCTTAATCGGCATCCACGTCAATGTTCAAAAAAGTGTTAGCACATTTTACTACAAAGAACTTTCATCAGTATTGAATGCAATTCACCTTTTTTTGCGTTTCATTCCCTCATATGCTCGTATGGCTCTGCTGCTGTTATGTGCAATTACTGCAATAACTGACAATTAGAATTTGTGCATCTACACAAATGCAGCTTACATTTATCATCATCAAATTGTCTAATGAAGATATCAGCAGATTAATAAAAACGACAGCCTTTGTAAACAAATCTCAATTGATGCTCATAGATGTGTAAACAGAAGAATTGACTTAAGTTAAAGGCTTGACAGAAGATATTTATCTATTTTCTTGTTTTGTAGTAGAGCGCTTATTGAAGTGGTTGAGTGTTCAACTATCGAGAATCGTTAGCAGGTTTTCAATATACCAGTAAGCTGTAGAAGACCTTCAGTGTTATTGATGTTAGCAGAAAATGTTCATAGGTCACAATCATATTTTAAATATTTAGATGTAAGAAATAAACAAAAATTTTAAGGTAACTATTTAAATCAGTGCTAAAAATATAGATTAAGCGGTAAAAAATTTCCCGAATAGAAAAAAAAATCGGAAAGTTTTGTCCATAAACTTAACTTGGAGACAAATAATAAATTTTTTTGAGAAAAATTAAATTAAAAGTACAGTTTGCCCACTGGTCATAAAATTCGACAAATTACATTTGGACTGACATAAAAAAGAGATATTTTTGTAGTCACTTCCAAAAATAAAAATCATGGTATCACGTTACTCTATCCCTTCATTAGGGCTCTATCTATCTTCATACCAAAATTCATCAAAATCAGTGTAGAAGCTCAACCGTAAAAGGTTGCCGAGCTTTTAGAGCTCATTCTATCTCCATACCAAATTTCATCGAAATTGGTTCACTAGTTTATTTGTGGAAACGTATTTTCCTGTTAGGGGCGTACCATCCATCACCCACTAATGCACTGCCCCTCTTTACAACCTTTCCAACTAAAAAAAAAAACGATTATGTTGTGTTATGCCAGTTAAAATGGGATGGATCCGTTTTACTACTGCCTATTTAAGTATATGTGCCCTGATCTATGAAAAATGGCTTACGTGTCAAAAAATTATTTGCCGCTTCGGATAGACGAAACGAGTTATTTACATTTAACAGCTGGTTTCTCGAAAACTGGTCGTTGCACGTAAGCGCTCTTTTGGTACACCATATATATGCATAGATAATAAGTTCTTGTACTTGGCAATCGGCTTAAAAGTAATAAAGATATGTAATTTTTATATTACTAAAGTCTGGGCCTACAATGGACCTAAAATTGCCCAATGTGTTGGTTTTTCATCCAGGGAGCCAATAAACAAAACATCGTAGAAGTCAAACACATCGTGCATTGCCTATTTTCCTTTTGACGTGTGAAATGGGCGATATATATATTTTATTAAAAAATTCAATCCCTGTGAAACTTCAAATTTTGGTACAGTTATCCTTTTGTTTTTTTTTTGGCCAAAAGAAGATAGAAGAAGCGCTACTTTTACTACATCATAAACTAATTTTCAATCTGCTATATAAGGCTTTCACACTGGCATTTAAAATTACCCGTTTTCCATTTGAGCCAATAAACAACAAAAAGTGACGAGCTATTTTTATATTGCCAATGTCAAGCAAAAACATCTCGGACCTCGTTTTCTACCAATTGAAAGTATTTTTTCCACAAATGTTGGTGCTAAAGTGAATGCTTTGTTAGGGTTGTTCAATTTATCGTACTTACATATGTAACAAAAATACCCTCAAACAGCTGTTAAAACAACTTTCTTACAAAACAGCTGCCGCTGCAGGAGTCAACAAAAACACAATATTGCCAGTGTGAAAGCTATTTTGAAGAACGCGATAGAAAAACAAGATAAATGGAAAACGGACTATTTTTGATGCATATGTAAAAGACTTATTAAAGAGTGCAATGGTAGATGTTGTCTCTTTCCTATTTAAAAACAAAATAGGCAGCTTTTCTAACATTGAAATTTAATCTCTTGGTGCGATTAGATGGTATTTTGGCCTAAGGAACAGATCATCCGACTTTGAACATTTTTCTTGGTAATGCTAAGTTCCAATTTCCTGACTATTTTTTATCCACTAGGTTTCGTCAAGAGATCCAGAATGTCAGTTTAAAAAAGTTAAGGATTTTCAAAAAAATATACGTTGAAACGTTATTCTGGTCATTATGGCATTATATTGCAAGTAAAGTATATATTTATTTATGTAAAGCGGAGTCACTGCAGTAAAACAGCATACTTTACTTGATTTTTGTCCATAAATGTTATTGTTACTTTTTGGTTAGTACCTGATGAAATATTTACAGTATGCATGTACATATGTTTATTGAAAAAAGGTCGCTAATTGAGTTCCTCAATGCAACTATGTATACAAGTTGTTTGTCCTTTAGCTCCATGAATATTAACAATTTAAATATCGTAAAGGTATGAATGTTTACATTAACCTTTTTATCTCTACTCAACGTAACGTCAAGTAAAATTTATAATTGAAGTACACAGCATTCATTTGGTAATTGTACAAAGTAAATAGTTGCATTAGTTTTGATTGCTCTTCTATAATATAATTTGCATATTTTCAAATGTAATTACAAACAAATATTGCACACATAATTTGAAAAATAGAAATTCCATTTTAAATAACGCAAACTTTTATTTCTGCAGTTCACATTTGATGTTGCTCGCCGAAATTTCTCTCAGTGCGAGGAGGCAAGTAAACGATAAAATATTAAATGATATTCGTTATGCTGGCTTTTTGGTGTTGATTTTGAAATAATGCGAACAGCAAAGTGAAACATTAAATTGTCAATTATTCATAATAATTTGTTATGCAGCAAATGTTTCACAGTATCCACCCGCAACGGAAGTTGTAAATGCTACAGTAGCGCCGCAGCAGCTGGGATGGTTGGTTTTGCTGAAGATGACTTACAAATAATTTGATGTAATTTTTCCTTGTGGGAGCCATTTAACGATTATATGGCTTAAATGAGATTTGGGTCAGTGCATTGTAGTCAATGGAATGAAGAAGTGTATTCGATCAAAAACAATTTCTGTATTCCCGGCTCGGATGTTCACATTTTATTTGAGTTTTGGTTGATATTGGTAGCCTGAATTGGTGGTCGTCGACAGAGTGTCATCGATAAAAACAAAGTTCTTGCAATTCTTCAGCATTGTTGAAGTGCTCTGTTGATGAAAAACCGTCTACCACAATACAAATAGAGCAGACAATGCAGAAGCTCTTTGTCGAAAGTTATCAAACGCTCTGCTGAAGTTTGATTTAATTAAAAGTTACTCATACGTCATGGTTAATGCACTCATGATGATGCATTTTTCAATAGTTATTGCATGAATTTATGATCATTTCAATTCGTACCTTTATTTTATGTTTTTCTTGTATTTTTATTAAATTTGTTTCAAAATTTTTGATCCGTCTAAATGCAAATGCAATCAAATTATGTTGACTTGTTAAATACCCCATTAATGAAAAATCAGTTACAATTTTTACTTACCATCATCTTATCTCAGAACTTTTCACATTTTCTTTATCTCACTTCCTCTTCTGTGCTAATTATTCTCTCTTACTTCCTCTTCGTTGTTTCTTTCTCTTTCTTTTTTTTATCTTAATTGTTTATTGTTTATTAAGTGCTGACTTTGCACTTTCATTCTTAACGCGCGCGTTCTTTATAAAAGTGAATACGGGTGTTTATGATTCAAGTTAACGTTGCCAAAGCTGATTGCTGCTGATTTTGCTTATCTAATCCAACATTAGTTTCGAGTATAATGCGAGTACATTGAATTTTGCCATTAAGGCATTGGGTGTCATCACTGTTGATGCGCAGTGCAATTTAGTTGGCAAATATTTTGTTTTGCTCTGCCCCTTCTTCGGAATGTTACAAGAGTGAAAAATCATGTTTGAGTCTCACTTAAGGATGCATTAAGTGTATTACGGAAGGATAACGTCATACATGACGTAAACTTGGGTACTTGTCGCTACCTACACTCACTGGTAGCTTCGATAAGAAAACGTACTTAAGTACGTTATTGCATTGGTGCACTTTAAGTAAAAACATTTACATACGAAAAAAATTAAAAATGCATGTTCGCGAATAGTGGCGTTATTGTTACTAGTGGGATACTTAAATTTATAAATCTCTTTAGGGGGGGCTATACCATTTTATGTCATTTTAGTTCGTAATTATATTACAAGGAATTAACTTAATTCAAAGAAGTGACTTTCTTTGCTTTAATACAAAAATTGTTCACGATGTTAGTCATTTTTCCATAAATCAAAGAAAATTTAAAATTAGCTTATCTACCATTAAAACAAGTTCTAGCGCAACTTAATTAAGTCTTACATAGTCGATGAAATAAAAAAAAATTTTTTGTGAGAAATAATAACAGTATTCACGATCTGTAGTATTCTTAGTATTTCTTGTGAATGTTTACAATTTTTACTACAGCTTGTGTGTTTGTTTTTTTAATTCATTTAACATATGTTGATTTTAACATGATTCAACATTTAAATATTCTTGCAAGCTGCCAAGCTCATTCCAGAAGTAAAAATAAAAAAAGGTTTTGTTTTCTGAAAATACTATACAAAAACTACAATAGGGTTCTGTCATCATATATATGACTTAGAGTATTTGTAAAAAGCAAGTGTTTTGTCTTCGCTACGATTTCAAATTTACTACAAATATCAAATCTATCAAAACTAAACAATTCAAGACCAAAGGCTACAGATCGTGAATACCGCTAATATTTCATTGAACCTTGACCTATGGGATGGTATTTAAAAAATGTTTTTGCCAAAATGCTCCCAAGAAACATTGCAAAAAAATCAAAAAAACTTCATCTATTCTTTAGCATGTGCTCCAGTTTAAACGCATATGAAACAGTTCATAGAGTCCATACTTTTGGGCTTAAAAAACAGTGTGAAATATTACACATATACATTCGAAATTTTTCTTTCGATAGTTGAGATGATTTACAAGACAAGGGCATAAAATTGAAATTTTGAAATTAAAAATAACGTGTCGTATGAGTAATGTCCACTATTTAATCAGAAAAGGCACTGTTTTTCAAATAGCTAATATGAGTTTTGCATTTAATACAGTACTCCCTTTGATTAAGTTTCTCAACACCAAACTAAATTTAAAAACTATCATATATTTATTACAATTAAAAACTAGGAACGTCTAAAAAAACACCCTACATTTTAGTACATTAAATTCATTTCAATAAATTGAACATCTACCATTCTTTATTTGAGGGAATCTGATTTCTGCAGCTTAGTACATTTGACCTGAAGCAAAATAAATTTATCTTTTCAGTTATTGTATCTTGCCATCAAATTGAAGAAACTGCTCCTTATTTCAAAGAAGCAACATTTACTTATGCTATGGTAGCAAACTGAACTTATTCTAAGGAACGCTTTGGTTGATGTATAAGAACTTTTTGCATGACAATATGAATTCATCCTTAAATGGAGTTAATAATTTTCATTGTAAGCAAATAAGTAGATATTATAAACATTTGAAAAAAATTCAAAAAACGTTTAGTTCTTTGGGAAAATTTCAATGCCAAGTTAAAATTTAACTGGTGTTTCAACTAATTGTTTCACACGAATCTTCAAACAAATTTGTCAATATATAGAAGATTCTCTTTAAATTCACTCAGAGTAAAATAATTCTATCAAATGAATTAAAAGACATTTTGCTGTAAATAAAGCTACACAGAAAAAAATTTAATCACGAAGCTAAAATCGAAATTCTCTACTAACAAGTTCGTTCTTTGTTTGTCACCAGCAAACCATAAACGTACGTGTTGCTTTTGAAAACATTTCGACCTCGTTTCTTTTCTTTTTTTCAATACGCACTCGATACTCCACTCAATTCTTATCATTCTTCTTGCGCTCAAACGACATTATTCATATAGAAAACTAAAATTTGTAAAACATTTTAGCATATGTTTGCAAATGAATACATATAATACACGTAACACACGTAAAAGTTTTCAATTCAATACCAGATATGAATTTTATCACTGAGAATGCGTGCAACAATAAAAATAAAAAAAAAATGGAAAAAAGGAAAACTCTTTTGTGCCTGCCACCTACAATATTATTCAGCCGTGCAGTTTTGCCACAATACTCAGTTTACAGATATGAAAAGTACAGATATTATAATATAGGGTGGATCTCTTTGTTGAAAACTTACAGGTGCAAGGTAAACAAGTTTATTTTGATTCATTATAACTAGCATCGAAGCCAGCATTAAAATGATTCTGTAGTAAAAATTACTGAGAAGAAAAAGATTATATTGCATATTATTTTCATATACTTCTGTTTTTCTATATAGGATAAAAGGAATTGATTTAATCTAATGTTAGAAAATTAAAATCGGTGACATGTAACCAAAGGCCATAAAGTTGCAATTTACGGCTCGCTAACATGCTCAGCAAACATTTTTAATCACGAAAGAGCTATATGTCAATCGCCAACAAGCTGATCGTATGCATGACGAATATTTTTAGGCCTAAATTGTTCTTGAACTATTGGCAAAATGAGGCTTAAAACCCCTCGAAAGACAAAATTTATTATTTTGGATGAAACATTGATTTTACATTGAAAGGAAAATATATTACTCCGAATATAGGCATATGCATGTAATATATCTTACTGGTTCTCACAGTGTTAAAGTGGGTCGACTACTTTTGCTCTAAGAAACTGAGCCATATTTAATTCACAGCTCTGAGGTTCAAATTAAAAAGGAGAGCAAGATTATAGTGTCCGATGTAGCAGATTTTGTTCTAGCAAACTGAAAATGTCTTACTACAATATAGGGATTTTCAAATAATTAAGTTAATGTTTTTTAACTTTTTTTAAATAAAACAAAAGAGAACAATCGCTGGATCGTTTTAAAGTCAAGGAAAATGGGACGCAATAAAACACAGTGCGGCAATTTACCACCAAAACTTTCCTTATAGAATCCAAGCCATTGAATATTTTTCTAAACTATAAATTGATTATTCCAAGTACTCCCCTTTCGCATATACAGACTGTAAGAGACATAAAAGTTATTCAAACCTTTGAGCACCAACTCCAGAAAGTAGTTACTCCAGCTCCAGCTTTCCGGATCTTTGTATTCTGGTCGCATACGTCAAATTCTTGCAACCAAACTCCGTAGAACTTTGAAGCACCGCCGTTACTGTTTGGCAACTTTGAAGAAACTCGTGAAAACCCTTGCTATCGTAGAAGGCGATCAGATTTGCTCTGCTTCTAATGGCATTTGACTTTTTTTTTTGGATTTTCGGTTAAGGACTTCCACTGACTGACGACCTTTGCGAAAATGCTTATGCCATTCGACAACTTTTGCCCGAATTAAGCAGTCATTGCCATAAACTTTTTGTAACGTTTCTTACATTTTTGTGATATTTAGGCGTGACTTAACTCTATTTTCATTTGCCGACTCAATTTCTTTTGGGCTGTCACGCGCAATGTGATAACTTTATAATTTGACAAGCTAGCGCTTTATAGATAGAATTAACAGCTTTTCAATGAAATATAATATCAACAGATAACGCTACGCATTCAGGCGGGATATATAAAGTCTGGATAGAAAATTGTCGCACTGTGTATTTTAGTAACTTACCGTTAAACGATTTTGTGCAACATAAATACATTAATTATTTTAACTATAAAAATTCGAAATGAAAAGGTCCACCCTATTGTGTTGCATATCTTATACAGCATACATTTATCAGTGTATGTATGTATTGTATTGTAGTTTTAAGTATTGCATGTGCACAGCGTACAAGAGCCTGTGTTTTTATATCCGTTTGTGTTTCGTACTGTTCAGTTCCACACTTGAATTTAAAGCATAAAAATTATTTTAAAGATCCTTTTTAACAAGTACAAGTTATCCGCCATTAAGGTACCTACATACACAGGCTGTCGCTGAGTTGCCATGTAAGATGATGAACGGCATAGGGCAGGATATGGTAGTGTAAATATTTATAAAAAATATCACTTGATTGATGACATCCGTTCTTTGTTGTTTATTTGTTTATTTTGTGTATATATATGTAGGTGTGTGTGTATGTACTGAATGTTGGTGGGTTGATTGGTTAGTTGAATGGTGGTTTGTTTGTCATCTGCAAACCATTAAGATTACATTGTTAGGTGAGAGCTTTACATGACACTACACGTATGAATAAAATATGGTAATAGTAGAGAAGTGTCATACAATAAAATACAAAAGGATTCTAAAGTGGTGCTAAATAGGATATGAGAGAATGTGTAAAAGTCAATGCCATGGTAATACGTGCGTTTTTTTTCATAGCCAAGTTTTGATTTCTTGTTCGGATTATTTATTATTTTTTTTCCAAACAACCTTGGCATTAATTTGCTTTATGTTTCAGAAAAAAACGTAAGCAAACAAATTTCTACATCCGCTTGTAACGTTTATCTCCTACATATAAACGTACTATACATACATACATGTCTATTAGACTGTCCGTTATCTCGCAAGTTTTATGAAATGAGTTAAATAAGCTTCATAAATTTATTTCTATAAATATTTTTTTTGTATAATATATTTTTTTATTTAAAAATTAGTGAACTTATGAGAAAATGGTTTCAAAATAATAAACGGAAATGCTTTAAGCCAGCGGAGCCCAAAAGTTCCTTATGGCAGTGCAAACACCAATACATATAAACTATATTAAAAAAAACAAAACACAGTTCAATATGTACACAGAAAAAAAAACGAGCTACATTCTCTGCAAAATTCGTCTGTAATGAAAAAACAAACCTGTTAAACTTAATTTCCCTTCATACTTCCATGGTCATTCCAATGAAATATCAGCCTTAAAATAATGAGTGAAAAAAATCAGTTCCCACTTCTCTTCCAAAGATCTGTAATTCATTTTGTGAAGTTAGAATAATTTAAATTTGAAACTTAAATCAAACATAAATTTTTCCAAGTGCTCTCAATCCAGAGCTGGAAACTTTTTTCAAACGAAATCAATCGTTAGACAACAACAAAATCAACGTTGAAGATCACTGTCACCAATGTGTACCAACAAAGCATCCGAAAGTGTTGTTGCTGTGCAGGCAAAGAAGACACATAAGAATCGAAAATGACAAAATTTTTTGTGTATTTCGTATTGCTGTGTGCGAAGTGCTGTGTTTATGTATTAGTATGCACAGCCTATGCCTTAGGGCTTTTACAATTTTGCGTTGAGTGCATAGGGCTTGGGCACCCTGCTGTAAACCATATTTTCTGTAAACTTACAGCTTTCGAGTAAAAATAAAATTTGAAGTTCAAAAACTTCGATCAAAGAAACTTGAGGAATAACGGACAGTCTAACGTTTGTATTTAGTTCTAACATACGCATGCCTGTGTCAATTCTCTTTGTCTAAAGATTACGTCAAAAAACACCTGTTGGAAGGTATTTAAAAATGAATTATATTTACACATGCATACATATATACAAACATATATACTCGCATGGGTGCGAGGGTAATTGTAACTAGTTGTTATAGTCTAATAATACTATTTTACAACGTTTTCCTCCTTTAAATAAAGCAGACTTTACTTAACTAATTAGAAGTCGCTGGTCACGAATATGTAAACCAAATTTTTACAGTAGCCCAACTATATGTATGGGGTTGTATACATATGTCAAAAACGTCGATTTTGGTTAACTTCGTTTATTTTTTTTAGAGACACCAAATGTTTGCCCAATATACATATTTCAGTATAAAGTTCAAAACAAATTTTGAATTATGTAACGTGGTTCGCTCGTATCACGATCCATTTTAACTAACTGGAATGAATTTGCTTCATACCTGAGAAAACATCGATGTTATCTAGTAGCTGTAAAAGAAAAAGCGGCAAATTTTAAAAAGATACCTCAACGTAGAGCACCCTTTATATAAGGCACAATATGTGTGCTGCTTATGGACTCCTAAGGCAATCACCAAAAGATTTTAGATTCTTCTGGTTTGCGGAAGGTGCCTGGCATAGTTTGGTTTGAAAAATGGGCGATGCTGCGCCCATTATAAGAAAAAATTAAATTTATGATTTCTTATCAACTATTTAACGCAGATAAATGAAACATGGTACATATATAAAAGACAAGGACTGTAGCTAAAGGGTAAGTCTACCAATTACTACGTAGGACAAGTACATACTTTAATATGAAATCGAATGTATCTATGAGGAATTTGACTAATTGTCCTTCTGTGCTCTACCAACTCCCTAACTTGATTATATTCCGATGTAGCAGAGCTCACAGTTGACAGTAGTTGTTTGTGCGTTAATAGGTAGGCTGAATAACTCCACCAAGCGTAACATACCACTAATAATAAAAAAATTTTAGCTCAACTGCACTCAGAACCGTCGCATTGAAATTTATTATATCTCGATCTATTTCCATTTACTATAAAAAAGGTCCTCACTTTTGAATTTAGAGATCCCTAGCAAAATGACGCATATTTCACGATCATTTTGCGGTCCCTTCGGCCATCCCCCCCTAGGTACGTTACTGACTGCACATAAAAGCACACGGCCTAATTATTTATGTCTTTCAGCGCATTCTTAACGTTTTTCCTTATTGGTCGATTAAGGCAGATCAGAAGAAAAATTTAATATATGGTTAATTTATATGAGTTTCATTGATTTTGACGCCCAACAACTATTAAACCAGCTAAAGGATGCATCAGGATGCCATACTTTAGTATGATATAACTATACTAAAGCTTCAGAAAATTTGACTGAATGCCGTTTCTTACACGAAACCTGTGCCTTAATTTCTTAAGTTTCTGGCAAACTGTGGAATATATTCAGACGATTTTCGGACACGAAACATTTTCGAAGAAAAACCCATAGTTTCAATAAAAATGCAACAGACTGATTTTTGTGATTGGGAGGCATGATACTGGTGTAGGCTTTTCTGGTATTATTTCATACATAAAGATAAAGCTCAATTAAAAAATATCTAGCTTTTGTCTAGATTCGCGACTTGTACGAGTATTATCAAAACTATACAGATACTGAAGCTACTTCGCAGGTTAAGTCTAAAAAGATAAAACTTTAATTAAATCTTAATTTTGTCTTTAGAAGCTCTTAAACTTATAAGTCTTTTTCATTGTCAGGACGAAAATAAATGCTTACCGACATATTATATTGATTTTCACGCAATACAAATTTATTAGATTTTTCTTTTGAACTTGTGTAATCGATAAAGTATTCAGAAAGGTTGCTCAAATTAAGCTTTTGTAGAAAAAAAAAAGCAGAAGAAATTATATATTGTAAGAGTTTAATGTCGTGTACACATTCACTTGACATGCGAGTTGATTAATATAAGGATTGCGTTTCCTTTTTTTATTATTATTACGATTTTTTTGTTTAAAAATATCTTACGCATCTAACGTATTTTTAATGGCACACTCATGCGGCATATGTAGCATGCGTCATGGGTAAGAATAAATTTTATGATTTGTGCTAAGCTTAAGTACCTGCAACAAGGTTTTTTTTATCTCTTTTTACTGCATATATTTTGTTCGAAAAACAAATATATATTGTGTAAAATTTTTGAATTTAGCTGATTTTTAAGACTTCTTTTATGTTTTTCCAATCAGAACAAATGTGGCATAGTTGAAAAGTTAATGGCATTTTAATAAATACCCTTTATGTACTTACGATTTAATGTTTTGAATAATCATAAAATTTTCCCACACTTTGACATTGCGTGTTGCTCCATTAATTGGTTTTAATTTCATGATTTTCTTTTTTAATTGGTCATTAATTTTTAATTAGGTCATTATGAGCAAATGAGTTCTGAAGTTTTATACATGACCGCCGATGAGTTTAATTTCTAATTTTGTGGTTGCTCTATGTCTGTATGTATAGTAGTATTTTTTTTAATAAAAAAAAAAATATTTATTTCTTTTAAATATTTACAAGATAAGGTGTCAAAGTTGCTTCACTGAAATAATATCTGAATTGACAATTTGGGAGTGTCCCCGTTCGATGTATTTTGGATTTATAATTTACTAACTGCTCGTCGTGCTTCTCATGTGTGGTTATAGTTAAGTGAAAATTTGATTTGTATGGTTTTCTGAGACTTACTTTGAGTGTGAGGTGTCACCAGCGCTGAATTAAGGTAGGGCTACACCCCCGTGCTCAAAGGGGCCACAAATCAGCGCTGCATTAAGAGTATGTGTAGGGCTAAGTTTCGCATTCCAATATTGCTAAAGGCTTTGTGGATTTGAGGAAGCTCTGTGGTAAACAAAATAGGAGAACTTTTTTTAATTTTTAACCCATTCCATATGCCAATCGGTTTTAAGCTCATATCACCTTAAATTGACTATAACTTTGCAAGACAACATTATAGATTACATATGATTATGAGAGCTCTCTTTAAAGGGGAATGACGTCTCAAAAGTAGACAAAAACATCATGGTTCAGGTACTTAACCTCAAATATTTCAGAACTCTGACGTGATGGGTTAATAGCAGCCCAACGACATTCATCACCTATTCATTCATATACTTTTTTAATAAAATATAGTTTTTCCATACAATTTACATGTAAAACTAACAGGCTTCGGCGCCACCTTATAAAATTGAGGTATAGAGCTGAATTTTAATGGGGTTTCGCTTCATATCTCAAACTTACTATTTAAGCAACAGCACCTTAAAAAAACAGAAATATTTGAATCACCCTAATGTACATACAAAAACATTAGCCCCGCAAAGTTTTTATCTGGCGCTGGGTGTTGCGCCAAATTTTTGTCACCAAAATTTTTACACAACAAGTTTGATAGGATTTCAAAGCTTTTGCTTGTATTGAAGGCGTCACGCCCACTTTTTGTACGCCCTTTCATTATGTTGTAACTGTTATTTTAGATTATAAACTTTTCCAAATGGTTTTACATAACAGCTCAAAATGAATACCCTTAAAGCAGAGTAAAGAGATCACAAGAAGGCTATAAGGAATAAAACCTACAGAGAAATTTCTTCCTCTTTATTTTTTTTTTGGAAACTGTAGCTAAATTACAAAATTACAATTCTCACATCATCACCGATTTGTCAAAGAAACAGCAACTGGATTTAGAACTCGAATGGGAGCACGAAAATTATCATCTTTTAGTCAACATTGTCAAAAAGTATTATCGTTAGCTGCAAATGTAATTAATATCCTCAATTTAACAAATAATAGCAAAGCATTAAGTGTCCTTTTGATGTCGTCCTTGTGCTCATTATTAATTACATTTTTTGCAGCAACTAAATCTGGTGCAAAGGACTTTACTCCTGTTTCCCTTTTGTGTACTAACATTCGTATTTATCTTGTGACTCGCAGTTTGTGAAAGTTCCAATGCAGACTACAGCGTCTTCTACTTCCTGTTTCCTGTCAAATTGGTTTGGCAGCTGCTTTTCTCTCTTGTGGGACGCGTTGATGCAATCAAAACTTTTTACCCACTAACCAGTGGCAGCGATTCGATCGCAGCTATTAAATTGTGCTCTACAGATTTGCACAGTGCGCTGAATACGTGGCATTTCATTGTTATTGTTGGAAAAGGCAGTAGGCGCGTTTAAAGTGTGTAAACTGTGATGACCTTAAATTCAAAACCTGATTTTAGTTTTAAATTTTGTATAATTTTATAATCAAAAAAATGTTCAGTGAAACACAAAGGTTAAGTACAGCGTGGTGCAAATTTACTTTTTCGGATTAAATTCGTTTAAGAAACGGAACAACGAACGAATTGCCACCCATAAATCTGTAACGTCTCCCTAGTACCGGAATACCACGTACGGTGCACAAGGATGAAAACATTCAAAATGTGCTGGAGAGTATGCTAGATAACACAGCAACAGGGACAAGGAGACGTTCGGCTCAACTCGTAGAGGTGCGTTCAGAGGGTTTTTTTTTCCATCTTAATATGTTAAAATTTTGTGTCACGGTTTTTGTCCGGGATAAACTCTGGAACAATTCAACCAATTTTTATGTAATTTTTCTTATGTCTGTAATTTAATCTAACTTAAAATAGTTTTAATTTCGATTGAGTGCATATTTAGGGTGGCCCTCATACGAAAATATTTTATAAATAGCATTTTCACAAAGATCAGTTAATCGATTCACATAGTAGTTACACCATGTGTCTTTTATATTAAGAGGCACAGCTTCGACTATAAAAAATAAAAATTTAAGGTGCATATTTAGGGTGGTCCTCATACAAACATATTTCTAAAATAGAATTATCACAAACATTTGGAATTTACACCGCGTGTCTTTTATATTGAGAATCATAGCTACGGCTACAAAACTTTTGCTTAGAAATCATATTTAGGGTGGTCCTCACACAAAAATTTTTTTAAAACAGCAAATTCACAAAGACCACTTACTCGATTCACATGGAATTTACACCACCTGAAATTTATATTAAGATAACTTTTATTTAGGGTGGCCCTCATACAAACACACATTTAATATAGTATTTTCAAGAAAACCGGTCAATCGATTTACTTGGAACTCACACCATGTGTCTTTTATATCAAGAGGCATAGCTTCGGCTATAAAAGTTTTATTTAAGGTGCATAATTAGGTTGGCTCTCATACAAACATATTTTTAGAATATCATTTTCACGAACACCGCTCAATCGATTCACATGGAATCTACACCACGTGTCTTCTATGCTAAGAGGCATAGCTGAGATTATAAAACTATCATTGAGGTTGCATATTTAGGGTGGTATTTTGAGAAAAGCATTTTCACAAAGACCACATACTCGATTCTCATGAAATTTACACCAAATGCCTTTTATTATAAGAGGAATAGCTTAGGCTATATAAATTTTATTTAGGGTGCATATCTAGGGTAGCTCTGATGCAAACAAATTTTTCAAATAACATTTTCTCAAAGACCGCTTAATCGATTCTCACGGAGCCTACACCACATAGCTTTATGTTAAGAGACACAGCTTAGGTTATAAAAAATTTATTTTAGCTGCATACTTCAGGTGGCCTTCATACAAAAGCATTTTTGAAATAGAATTTTTAACGAAGATTTCATTATTGTTCTCTTAATACTTCTTATGGTCTATGGAGGGTTTTTGCTAAGTTTGGTTTAGAAAAATGGACGATGACACGCCATCCAAAATCAAATTCATCATATCTCATCAACTACTGGACGCAGATGAATGGGACTTGATATAAAAGGTACGGGCAAAAGATATTTACATTCAATCGCATGAGTTCGCGCCAGACAGACTAACATCAACGGATTCAATATGTCGTTTCGTTACAGTAAAGCGAAATCGCAGATTGATCAACAAATTTTTTATATATAGCAATGAAATCTTTTACATTTCATTAAAAGGTTTCATTAACAAGTAAAACTGGATATGAGATACAGAGAATCCAAGAATCTAGATTTTCATGGAGGGGCCACATAGTTGGCTAATTATTAATCGCATGTATATGAAGCTTTGACTATCATGTTGACTCTTCACTAACTAAACTTTTAACATCACAAGAAATAAAATCCCCCACTTGGCACTGCAACTTGTACAATTTTAATTTAAAAAAATCATACTAAATGACTCATGAATATAAAATTAAGCAAGTACATTTTTCACACTTTGTCCTGGTTTGAATTTTCAATTTTTATAAATGATTTAAGTTTTCAAGCATTCAAAATGTTTGCCCTCAGTGTGCTCTTGTTAAAAAGTTGCTATTTACAGCACACTTTCCCTGTTGAAGGTTAACAAGGCGAAAAGGAAACTTCACATACACGATATAAAAACGATGCTTTGGAATAGTGTGAAAAATTCAAAGAAAATAACATTCAATGCAATGGTAATAAAAAAATATACATACGATATGTTGAAACTTCCGTTGATGTCAGCATGAAGGCCATGTGGGATACCGATGGGGTATGATAAGGTAGAGACCAAAAATAAAAAAGATAGCTTTATCATTGCATTGCTTGATGATAAATAATGAATTTGAATCCGGAAACGGAAATTCCCTATTGCACCGTAAAATACTGGGGCATAAATATTTACATATCACACATGCATAAGGATACACCGGCCATATTCATACAGCGGACCGGAAAGACGAAAAGAACGCAATGCTCGGTTGTTTATTCATTGTCGTTGTCGTCCTTCTTTGGCATAGTCTGTCTGTCTGTCACGATGTTTTGCAATTTAAGTTGAACATTAAGCAATAAAGTATGCCTTTTTTTTCTTTTCTGTCGTTTTATTCTTGCATACTTTAAGGCTCAGCACGTTTGCTTAGCGGCTCAGTAGCAACTTAAGAACTACATAAAGTGTAAATTTATGAGGCAAAACCTGTCATGTCCGGAAATAAATGTTTTATAAGCTCTCTCTATCTCTGCTTGATTTCATATTCTCTGTAAGATTTTTTTAAGTGTAAGTGTTGCTGATTATTGAGAGCCCCCGCCTCGCAGCAAAGGAAATTTATGTTGCACACCCAAAAACTGTGAACTAGCCAGCGGCACGCGAACAATAAAACATTTTTTATGGTCAGTTTTAGTGTGGTTGCCATTTGTGATTTTAATAAATTTTTTAAGTTTGAAAAGTTTGTGATCATTCAAAAATTTTGTACTAAGCTTAAAAAAATCCTAGAATTGCTTGCCTTAGTTCTGTAGAAACTGCACAGTTGAAAAACATCGAAAATTAGACAAACGTCGTTATCGAAGTATTGAAAACTGTAGTTGAAAAGTATCGAACAATATCGTAAAATTCTATGGAAGTCTGAAGGTATCGAAAAACTTAGAAAAATTTAGAAGTATCGAGAGTTACGCTGAAAGCCGAAAAGATCGATATCAGCTGTCAACATCGAAGAATGTCAAAAAAAACGAAGAGATAAAATCGAAAAGTATCAAGAAAATTATCAAAAACTCGGTAAAAGAATTCGAAAATATTAAATAAGCTTAATAGAATCGAAAAAATCGATAAAGGTATTGAAATACATCGACAAAGTCGCAGTGTCGAACTACGTCGAAAATCTATCGAAAAACGTCGAAAAACTACGTCGGAAATCTATCGGCAAAAGCTGAATAGTATCGAAATGCATCGAAAAATTTGTGAAGTTGGATACTATAGAAAAATATCTGTAAAGTCGAAAAAATAAAAATACATTGAATAAATCGGTTAATGTCGAAAATCATTGATTTATACGGACATAATCTTTATAAGCCGAAATACATAGAAATTCATCGCAAAAATCAATAAAAACAAAAAAGTATTAAAAAATATCGATAAACATCGTAAAAGTCGGTAGCAATCGCAAAGTATCGAAAAACATCGAAATGTTGAGGAGTATCAGGAAACGTTGAATTGCGATAGAGTAAGTAGAGAAAGTAATTGAAAGGTCACTTTTTAATTTGTACCATGGCTTTATTGAACTTTGACTAGTGATTGTCATAAACTAAGTCATCAAATGCTTATCAAGAATTTCTATAGATTCGTCTTTGGTGGAATTTAGATAATCATTGCGCTGAATGATAGAAAGTGATATCTTAAATTACGGAGCGAATCGGCGCAGCATAAAAGAACGAGCCTGGGATCGAAACATTAAAGAACTTTTTAAAATTTTCATCCCTAAACGCATCCCATTTTTTCTATGTTTTTATTTCATATTTATATGGCAACCCTAGTTATTGTTTATGGTAGGAAAAACTTTGGAATAAAATATTTCGTGCAGATTCAACATAAAAATAATCAATGCTCATCCGTCGATACGTTGACTGCTATGAGAGCCATAAAAATTCGTTTGTTGTCATTGTGAATGTCCATCGACAAAAGCGGACACAAAAGCGATGTCCATTACATGGTGTGCAACAGATTTTCAGGTTGACTAAATTCGTTAGATGAATCAACAAAAACGGATGCTACTACTTTTTGCGCTGGCCATCAGACTATCGATTATGACCATCTTCTTTTGCTTGAACCGTATCGGCACATTAAATCTTTCATTGGCCATCAGCCACAACTTTATTGCAAACAGTAGCCCACTCCTTTGTTCGGATAGGGCCATGAACTGAACACACACAGATGTTAACGATTATTTTGCTTGCAATAATGACAGCTGTATGATTAATGTCCCTTTGTTGTTGTGTTCGTGTGTGTGTGTGTATGTATACATATGTCTTATATTAAAACTGTCAACTTCCGGTTTTAACGGAAGTAGCAATGACTGTGCAATATTATTCAAAATAATTGGTATATTTGACAGGTATATTACATTTTCTAGAGCTGTAATGGTTGAAAAAATAAATCTTCGGCAGATGTGGTCGCACTTGTTCTTTATTATGCCTTAAGTTTTTCATACAAAACCATAGAGTAGGGAAATTTCAAAGTAGAAAATATGTTTAGCCAATAGGTAATCCAATTGTTGACTATAAAACATTTCTATGATATCATCCCGTAACTGTTTTAAATAAAATTAAACATTTCTCAAAGTTGTCCATTTTTTTTGGCCACCACTGTTCGTAGGCACTTAAGCCCATTAAAAAGTCTTTTATAGAAAAAGTCGTTATTCAGCTTAATTAGGTTCACCCAGTTGCTGCGGCTGCTGTTGACTTGTCCTAAAGTTTCTATTTGCTTACCCTTTTTTAAAATGAAACATGAGATTTTGATCCTTTTTTTGTACAATGTCACACAAAAACCAAAGAAAACAAACAAAAAAAATTAATCTAAAATTTTTTGTCTTTTTTTTTTTGTTGTCGTTGGCGTCTTCTATTTCTATGTATGGGACGCGAATTTTATCCGTGTTTGACTTTAGGACTCCGCTGAGGGAAGAAATCACACCTCATTTAAGTTTGTGTTTTGCATTTCGTGTCGCCTTTATTTGCATAACAAAGTGCTGTATCTGTGTGTGTGTGTGCTTCACCATTTCTATCTCTATGCCGCTATTGTTTTAGTTGAAGCTTCGCGTGTATGCGAAATGCAAAGCATCTGTTTGCATTTTTGGCCGGATTTTTTTGGTATTTTTAATTTGACTCTTAACATGTGAACAAAATGAGTGTGGAAACGTGCTACGGAAGTCAAATAAATAGGAAAAATAAAAAAAATGTTGCATTGAAAATTTAACAAAAAGGCTAAAGTCGTCACATAGGTACAAACACACATAAAAGGTGTTTTTTATTTTTTTCGAAATTAAAACTTCAAACTGAAACAAAAAACTTGATAAATATTATAAAAATCTATTAAAAATTGTGTGTGTTAGTTACAACACTTAGAGCTTGGAAAAGCATGAAATTTTGACTAAAAAATCTAATTTTCATTGGGTACAGTTTGTACAGGTTTTTCGCCTACTTTTTGTTTGATGATAGACTTGAATTTGTGTGAAATTTGGTTTCATTATTTGAAAAAGTTCTCTCAGTAAAGCGTTTTAAAAATTTTGTATCTACAGAGCGTGTTACGCCCACTTGTAGAAATTTGCAAAGTTGTTGCCCAAACCTTTTCCGAATCATTTCTACTATTTGTGGATTTGTGGACAAATTTGGTTCGCTTACCTTAAATAATATTGACAGAATTGCTATTGTTATTATCGTTTTGAAGTTTTTGTTGTATGGTGAGTACCACATCCTCTTGTCGAAAGTTGTTAAGTTCTTGTCGCAAGATTGCCCAAGTTATTTTTAGTATTGGTGAGAACTATATACACTATATCCTATAATTCCCTCAATATTGGTATTCAAAATACTTTATTTGCTTGGGCGGTACGGGTGTCCGTGAACCGATTTCGTCTATTTATAATTTCAAGAACCTTATTTAAAGGTGTATCAGGCTGAATTATATTCAATTTTCTCGCGTATTATTTCCGTAATCGTGATTTCCAGCTTCAGACAGACGGGCATAGCTAAATCGACTGAGGTGATGACGCTGATTAAAAATATAGATTCTTTACTTACCACGCTCATGAGTTGCAAACGGGATGTAAAGTGATTATACCCGGAGTGTAGGGTATGAAAATGATTAAAAAGATCAAATATTTAATCAACGCTGAAAATTTTTGGGAAAGTTACAGAATGTTGAGAAAGTTAAAAAACTTTATATGAATAATTGGCAAAATGTTATCAAGTCAAAAATATATCGTAAAATGTTGAAAAAGTCGAAAAATATTGGAAAATTAAAAAAATGTTGATAAGTTCCAAAAATGTTGAAAAGTTCAAAAAAGTTGATAAGCATAATCGAAAGATGTTAAGAAAGTAAAAAATTCAGATAAATGTTGTAAAAGTTGGAAAGATCTGATTAATGATGAGAAATTCAAACTTGATGACCAACTCGGAAAATGTTCACAAATACAATTTATGTACTTATATTAAAAAAGTCAAAAAGTGCTTCAAAGGTCGAAAAAAGTTGAAAAGGTTAAAATATTTTGAAAAAGTCGCAAAACGTTGAAGAAGTCGATGCAATTTTTAAAGTAAAACCGTCGCGTGAACGCTACTTTTCTGCAAATTCACTCCAGTAAAAGGTTTCTTTCAGATCTGTGAGTAAAGATGTTCACAAATCGCCTATCTCTGACTTAACTACTAGTCTGAGTAACTTAAATTGAATTGTAAATTTAGCATTGTTCTTTATTAAATATTTATGGTCAGCGCTAGCAAAAAATGATAATTTTTAAACTACCCAGAAAAACATGTAAGAAACATGAAAATGAAGTGTCACAAAATGAATATGGAAAATGGAAAAAAGTAATTTTACCAGGCATAGTACAATGGCCGATAACTGTAGCGGAAGGATGAAACAATAATACGTTAATGAAGGCCAAGACATTACAAACAGAAAAAGCAGATACAAATACAATGGCAGATGTAACCACAACAAAAGCAATGACAGCAGTACGTGCAAGAAATTACATTTAACATAATACCACCCATACATGTGCATATTCAAAGTTTAGTCCTGCTGCAATAATCTGTCTTATCCTTGAAGATTTCTATTTTGCTGCTTCTAATTTATATGTAATAACAATCTTCAGCAACTTGCAAACTTATGATGTTAATAATGCACATGTATCCAAATGTAAAGAAGTAAAAAGTTTAAGTACATGAGCTTCTTTTTCATACAAATGCCCAAACGTTCTACCCGTATCCTTAAAAATAACATGAAACGCAATATCATGCCATTATACGGAAGATAGCATGTGAGTAGGGCATACGTGTTGATTTAAAAGGATTTTAGGAATGCTTGAATATATTAACTGTTAAAAAAAGGATATGTATTTTAAAATATGCAATTTAAAAAGATATATAGATAATATATCTAAAAAGTTATTCCTGTTTGAGCGCCGATTGATTTGGGCTCATCTCTATCGCATATTTCATGGCAGTTCTCAGTGTCCCTTGCGTTATGATAGCAATTCCAGTTCGAGAGTTTTATATCAAAATCTTAAACTCAAGCATCATGTGCTGCATGGTTTGTGTGAGCATATCCACATTGAATTGGACAGATTTACTTAAATAGCACTCTGTATAGCTTTTTGAATTTTATGCGCATATGCGAGGTACCACGACCTCTCGTTAGTATGTGGTTCCTAGGCCGAAGTAATTCTTACATATGCTGGCAATTTGGTTTGATAACGTCTTAGCATATTATTTCGATATTTTTGTTTGCAGGGAGGTGCCACACCCTCTTGTCGAAATGTATCTGGTTTTAGTCTGCAGCTTATCCGAACTATTCCTAGTTTTTACATAGAACTTGTTTCCACTTCCCTAAATAACTCCTTTGGTATAACGTTTTAAAATTTTATCCATATGATAGATGCCACGCCCACCATTAAAATGTGTCCACTTATTTTCTGGTGCTAGGCCAAAGCATTTCTATTTAGTATTTGTATGAAATATAGCTGTACTATCCTTAATAGTCTCTCATCACAACGTTTTAAAATATTTGTTTCTTTGAGAATGCCACGCCCACACACAAAAATTCGTCTGGTTCTCGTCCAGAGCTTTTCCGAAGTATTCCTACTTTTTGTGTGAAATTTGGTTTGATTACCTAAAATAATTCTTTCAGTATGGCATTTTGAAAGTTTTGCTTGCCACGCCTTCTTATTTTTATTCATCATCTTATTATACAGAGCTTGTTAGCAAGTTATGTAATCCTAATATTTTTGAAGAAATTTGGTTACATTGCATCAAATTAAACTCTCCATGTAGCGTTATAAATATTTTACAAGTGTGGGCGGTAGGCGTGTTCGTGAACCGATTTTGCTTATTTTTAATAGCTGCTTTGAAGGTGTAGCCTATGTACTTAATTTCATTCACTTAATTTGCCTGGTATTCCCGTAATCGTGATATTTTCACTGACACACAGACAGAAATGAATGAATCGAATCAGATGGTTACACAGATCAAGAATATATACACTTTTCTATACCTACCATGTCACCTTCTATGCGTTATAAATGGAGTGACAAAGTGAACTATCGCTAACTTTCCTGTACTAACTGGCATTTTCTTTCGTATATATCTTTTTTTTAGTGTAATAGTGCAGGATATAATTTCTGACCACTACAGGATATATCAACTTTTATTAGAAACATGAAAAACGTTTTGAATACTATGATTTTCGATTTTTGTCTCACATATTTGTTGTAAGAAAGAATTTTTTGGAAAAAATGCCCAACACTTTTTTATTGTACCAAGAAAAAAATGTCGACTTTGTCTGTCCATCGCAATATCTTTAATCTTTTAAAAAACATCTGCTTCAATATGCCCTCAAGTCGTTGCAAAATAATATTAAAAAATTTAGGGAATCTGAAAATCCAATAGGTCTCATTTTCATTGTGTTATACGTTTGTATGAATGTGGTTCCCAATAGTATCAAAAATCTATATGAAAAGTCTTAGCAAAAAAAAAAAAAAAGCAATATGCTAACATTATATTTTCCCAAATATTATCGTTGACTTAAAAATTAATATATATCTCCGTTTGTTTTTCAGATTTCATCGAAATTTTTCGCAAATTGGATCGCTTCAGTATTGAAATTCGTCAAAGTCGTAACAATTTTCAAACAAAAAGAATTCGCCAATCAACTCACCTAGTCCGTAACACACCCACTTACACACAGATATGTTCTAATGCCATATTAATTGTAAATATAAATATTCATATTATATATAAAACTATATATATAAAAACACTAAACAGCTTAAAAATACAAAAACTGCTGAAGTTTTAGATGAAATTTTTAAACGATTCTCTAAGAAAAATTACCTACCTACCTAGTTGTAAAAACACAACTAAATAAAAGCACATTTTTTAAAATCATTAAACTTAAACTACATGAAATAGAATATCTAAGTATACTCAAATTCAAAGCAATTAAAGGTTGCTATTGCGGTGGTCGATTTCCGATTTAGTACCATAAGCATTTGTTGTTGAGCAACTGGGGATGTTTCCGGAATTGTTTCTTGCACAAAGCTTAAATGTTGCCTCAGAATTTGTCCAACATGCCAGGACTCTGAAATATTTGAGGTTAAATAACCCAAAAATTGCCTGAAGAAAATTGGCATTGAGAAATCACAGAACTCATTTTCAAGAGAAAAGATAATGTAAAAGGATAGAGCTTGTAAAAAGAGTTGAAAAACTTTTTCAAGCTCTCTACATAACCTGAAGCACAATCGAAAAAATCTAATGTAATGGACCAAGCCTGAGGCCAGACTCGAATTCTGCGTAAAAAATTGCTGCGAAAATGACACTACAACATTTACGACCTTAGCAACCTGTATTGTCCGCCGTTGTCTTTAATATTGCGAACAGCGTTTTCACTCAGTCGAGAGAAACTTTATTTTTTGTGTCACGTGCCATTTAATTATTAAAAAAATGTATGCGTTTTTAATAAAAATCTTATTTGTTAAAATAACTATAGCATAGTACACTTTAACTTTTTAATTCAAAGCAAAAGTTGTTAGTAACAAAATGCAACCATTCAAGGACAGTGCAGTTGATATTGGAAAATATTAGCATAGCAAAGGGAATTTGTGTTAAGTCGCAGTCTAAGTCGTGAAGGAAAGCCATTGCTGTGAAACTTTATTAAGTGGAAAGTAAATAACAGCAGAGAATTTTGTTCACAATATTTTGAACTAAAAAAAAATCGCTGTGGCCTTTGCGAGTTTTAAGTGAGTTAATGGAGTTAATAGATGGAATAGGCGGCATTTTAATAAAACAAGTCACTCCTCTTATTTACATAAATACGTCATCGTCAACCTCTATTCGATAAAGAGTTTATTAATTTACATCAAAACAAAGCTCTTTTCTTAGCTTGTGCCAACTGCCCCCATCACACTACTGTGAGCATTTAGTATTTTTGTTGACTAAGTTTTGTAATACCAAAATAAAGTTTTATTGACCCAATCAACCGATTGTTAATCGAAAATCGCAATAGTGACCAAAACTCTTCGTTTATAAATTTAAGTAGAGTTTATTGTTTAGGTCAAATAATCGTTTATTTGTTTCAAGTCCTCTTTAAAGCTATGGAATATGAGTTTGGGGTGGTTTGCAAATTTCATTTTTCAACTAAAAGAATACTAAGAAGTAGGTTTTTCTAAGATATAATGTAACCTTAAGCTCTAGAAAATGCGTTGAACTCCTTTTTGTCTAAATACGTTGCTATTCGAAGCTCCTTCGGTTAGTCTGAGGAAATAATAAATCAATTGATATTGATTGTCATATATCGAAAATACATCACGGCCATACACACATATCCTTAAACTATTTTCAAGCGTAAGTAGGATGCTAAAGGCGTTCTAGGACTTTCCGTTCGACGATATTTGATAGTTTCGTAAATATGATCACATTTTTCTTATTTTTTTCCTGTTGCCAATGTGTTCCTCATATAAATGTCACCCCTAGTTGCACAATGACTTCTCAAGAATTTAGATTCCTATCATTGGTCTTGTACATTGAAAGTATTTAAATGTTAAAAAATATCTTTCAAATAATAACATCGCTATATTTGCTCGAATTGCAACTACGTTTCAAGCTTAATAGTGGAAATCACTCATACGACCTGTTGTGCACACAGGCTTGCGCATAAATGAAATAGATATGCGATGCGCAATAGAAAAAACAGCACTTTCTGATGATTTTGCATGAGCTGAATCTAAATCCAGAAGCAAAATCATTCTATCACTTCAGAATTTTGAGATACTTAGCCCACGTATGCTGTTTTAAAATTATTATTTTTCTTTTTTTTTCAAAAGTTTCAAGGGCCTTTAAATTAAAAAAAAAGAGCTACTACATGCATATGTACATATATTGTCTCCTGACTTCCATACGAGAGACAGCAATTTTAAACTTTGATATCCCGACTTGCTGGCACTTTTTTAGCGTGGTGGAGATATTAGACAGTTTTGTTGAGCTTAGAGTTTTTCCAATTGATGCACCTCGAAATCTTTATTAACAAAGTTTTAAATAAAAACTCATAGTAATACAAAACCGATGGAGTAAAAAGTAAATTTTGTATGGGCTATAGGGTAAAAATGACGAAAATTACCAACTTAACCTTTGGTTATTTGAAACTAATGACGATGGAGCGAAATCCAAATGGAAAATGCTTCCTATAGGTAGTGAGATATATATTACGCAAACTTTCAAAAACAAAAAATTTCGAGAGCTATATAAATTATACAAGATACGACAATTTTAGCTATACAACAGCACAAAAGAGGCTGTTTGAAAATAAAGTGTCTAATTTTTGACTAAAATGGTCTGTATAACAAACTAAAACTCACGTGACGGCATGATGTGTTCAGGAAAAATCTTTCGATAAGTGTTTCATATGAGCGCATACTCTTTAAAAAAGCACAGCGCTGGCATCGACATGAATATGTACTCCAGAGAGCTGAATTTCATAATGTATACAAAATTTCCATCCGCCACATGCCAGTAGTCAAGTTCAAAGCTCACTAATATCAGCTTTTCGCATTATCTCGCTTTCTAAAAATTAGACAGAATTTCAGCCTGAACAGAAGTTAAAGAAAACATAATTTTCCATAAGAAACGCTTTGCTGAAACCTTAGTTCGTTCTATCGTTTTCATGGAACTCAAGGTTGGCGAAGGACCAACCACCAATTTAAGTCACATGTTGTCGTCAAAACCTTTTTTTATAAAAATTTCTTAATCGAAAACTTGAATTTAACAAAAGTTGGGAAGCAAATTGAAACAAAAAAAAAGTATTGTTAACCTTTGACCTTGACCTTGGATATCATGAAAGCGGTTGAACTTAACCTTTTTCATGGAAAGTTGTCGTAGTTCAAGATTTTTGTACAAGAATTGGGATAATGGCGAGAGAAAAACTTTTTTGTGTTTTGCGACATTACGAGATTTTGTTTCTATCTCTTGTTTCCTTTACTTCTCAAAGAGCAAAAGCTATCCAAAAAATATTGTAACGTTCACGATCAGTAGCGATCGTCTTCAATTCTCTCCACCATTTCCCCAATGCGATCATGTATTTGCTGTTCTATTTCGTTTTATTTCAAAACTTAGAAAACGATTAACTTGACCATAAGAAGTATATATTTGACATGGAGCAAACAAATATTTATTTGAGCCAAACATAGTTTATTTGAAACAAATCGTGCTGAATCTTGGTTGAAACATTATTTGTATGGGTCAAATAAATTATTAAATTAGTCTGCATCAATTATGACTTGATATATTCAAGCAAATCGTTTTCTATACATAAAACCCTCAGATATCATATTGACATTAAACCCAGAGTTATAAGTGTAGTTGTCTTAGCAGAATTAGCTAGTCGAACTACTCTCATTTGCACTAATTTTAATTAGGATAATAATTCTTGTGCAGCCACCCTACTCATGTTTAGAAGGTCCCCGGAAACATTTTTAAGACCATTTTTTACAGACTTAGAATGTATGCTTTTCAATCCAAGAGCTCATATTTCCACTACAATAGTTTTAACACGACAGATATTCTAAAATGAAATTCAGAATATCAAACAATATAACACATCAAATATATCTATAACAATCTCCATATATAGGTCCAAGTTACAATATAATATATAACAAAAAGCTTAAAATAAATTTTTTAAAAATTTAAACTCACACAGACACACTCATATTCGTATATACTAAATCATAAGTAGCAACAACATCAAATATATATATCAAAAGAGACATATGTATTTATATTTTAATTTGTTACTAGTACTTTGCGTTGTTTCAGAAATACATATGGTACATACATATGTAGATGTACGTAAACGCTACTCATTAAAATCGTTACAAATCGTTCGCTGAATTTTAAAAAAGTCAGTTAGAAATCTTTTATATATATACATAAGACATACATACATACATGCATATATGAGAAAATAAATATCTATATATATATATATAGTATATATAAATAAATATATGAATTGCCTTGTTAATTATATTCATTCAAAACTATATATTAAGTTAGTTAAAGTATTTGTAGACTCTCAAAATGTTAGCATTGAATTAATGAACTTTTAATTTTATTAGCATTAATTACTTTTAGCACTTACCATAAATATGAAATAATTGTAAACTTGCGAAATAATGAAAAATATTACAGTGAAAAACAAAAAAATCTTAACGACTCGACCAAATTGCAAAAAATACTAAAACTAAAAAAGAGGGGCAGAATCATCTAAACACAAAAGTGAAAAGAAAAAAAACTTAAAGTAATCGTTTCTATTTGTAAGTTAGGACAAAATAAAGCTTGTTAGTGATATTAATTTCTAAAATTGTTTCTTAATTGAATATACATACATACATAGATTGCAAAATACATTAAAATTAGTTATTACTGTAAAAATTTTAGCTTTAGACCAAAAGAAAAAAAGGTACATAAATAGATCACATTTGAATACGGTGCGTTTCACGTTTAAAATTAAATTGTTATTATTTCAAAATTCTGTTAGGTCATCTTAAGTACATTACTAAAAATTGCAAGAAATATTCAATAAAAATAATAAAAAAAAATTAATTATTTAAAAGTCGTTTTCTTTTGACATCATAAGTAGTATAGTATGAGTTTTGAAACAGAACTTATAATCAACTAAATTTTGCAGTGGCAGCACTTTAAGGATAATGGTTCCAATTTAACACCCCGAAAAGTACTATATTGAAAGAAAATTGTTTAATCTCCATGAACTTAGAGACTTTCCGTACGGCAAGAACAAATTCAGACACCTGCGACGAATCCAAATAGGGAAAAAGTTCAAAAATTCAATTTAAACTAAAACGTAGAGTAACCACTAACCAGTCAGTGTACTTCAAGCTTTAAATTAATTTTTTTTCAAATTTTACTTTTATTTGGTAGTGCTATGTGATTTATTTCAGCACAGCAGTGTACCTATAACGTCAATTATGTTGCATGCTCTAATTTTTGTGTTCTGGGACTCCTAGTTCTAGTTGTTGTTGAAGAACCTTATTTCTAATAATAGCAAGTGCGGGATAGGACCAGAGAAGATGTTTAATATTTTCCTCTTCCTCCACATCTTCACAACTTCTACAGAAGTCAAAGGACTTAACATCTAATCTCTCCGCATGTCTGCCGATGAGGCAGTGGCCAGTTATAACTGCAACAACTGACGAGACACTATGCCTAGTGCGAGAAATTAGCATTCCATTGCGGCCAGATTTTCCTAGTTATATTGCAATTTGACCCTTGAGTCCATCTTTTGTTAGCATTTTTTAACATGTCTCCTTTAAGCAGTAACTTGCAGGTAGTAAGTGGCATGCCAACAGCTTCCTTGTCCTGAGGAATTTGTGCGGTGCACCCGTTACAAACTGCGGAAAATACTCATGAGTTACTAATGTTTGTAGTTTATCTTAATGTCAGCTTCGTTTTAGTATAAGTCATTATACTTAATTGAAGATTACAATCCCTTTGCCAGGCCCCCTGTATTAAGCTAAGCGATTGGTTTTCATAAATTTAATAAAAATTTAAAATGTACCCCATCATGGATTTATTTTTATTTTGTATTAAAAAAAAGAACACAAAATACGACAGTTATGTTGGTCATTATTTCCGTAACAAAGTAGAGCCCCCATATTAATGTATGATTTTAATTTACAACATTGCACGGATCCCATTCAATTTCAATTGTCATCGTTTCATCCCTAGCTGCTCTGGAGACTTCATGCCACCATAACACAGTCTTACAAAGATAAATTATTTAAAAAAAAAAAAAAATTTCGTTTATTAAAAATTTAATTGGGCTAAATTTCTTTTAAGATCGATGTGGACAATTTTGCTCTCAGGCAAAATTCTACGCAGATTAGTCCAACCGAATTGTGCGAAAAGGCTTAAAAAACGCGGTGGTATTGCGAAAACATTGTCTGACATTGCTCCCGCCGCGCCCCATTTTCGGGGCGGTGAACACAACTAACATCCTCGAACGACATCTTAATGCAAAAGCCACAACTTTTTTGTAGTTTTTCTGCTGCGGTTACGGAGGCAAGTTTTTCAGAATGACTAAACTTTAATCCCCGAGTTTTTGTTTTTGTTTTAATTAAAATTAATAATAATTTACTTAATGACTTTGCACACTCGACACCGAAATTTTCTGAGTCAGAGAAGTTGAAAAATTTTTTTCAGGCCAAGGAAAGGCAATTTGTTCGGTACATTAATGATGTGGTTGTTACAACTGCAAGAAAAGTGCAGTCTGATATGCTGCGAACATTTTTCGGTGCTACGAAAAAGCACTCAACGAATTAAGCACCAAAATTAATTGATGAAAAAACAGGAAGGACCAGGAACAAGTGAAGACGAAGGTGCCGCATATAGTCACGTAGAAATTAAACTTGAGTTCTACTCTTTTGCGAGTACGCGTGTGACTTACACGGCATATTGAAATGCTTCCGCAAATCGCCGCGATCGCAAACGTAAGCCCACCACTATTAATTTTACTACACTTTGTTCTTGAAACTTTGATGTACTGTGTAATTGAAGAGCAAAAAATTATAACATACAGAAAAAATGCACGAAAAATAAAAATGTTAAGTGGTAAATTAAGCAGTGAAAAAAAAAAAAAGAAAATGTCATGCCGCAGAGTTGCGGTCACTGATTTCATTGTAGTTTCAGTGCCTGTCCGGGTTTGCTGCGCGTAACCGGTGTGAGCCCACAAATGTCCAGTTGTTGGAGAAATTGCCGTTCATCATCTCATATTTACATGACGTACGCGTAATAAAAAACATAAGTGCGTGTAATATTTCGATTTCCTGTCTCCGCGTCTTTTTTTTTTTAATTAAAAACCACAATTAAGTTGAAATTTTAATCGTTGCACAGCATTGCGATGGAAAGCATTTTGTCATTATTTGAAAATGCTGATCCCTTTAAGACCTGGTGGCCAACAATTGCAGCCGTTGCCGTTGGGATTATTATAACCATACGGTAAGGATATTTGCGTAGCACACGTGCAAGGGTGCATATTAATGTTTAATGCAACAGTCCGGAAAGTGTGCTGAATATAAAAGACGATAACTTTAAGCAGGGCTGCACTTAAGTTGGTGGAGGTCTTGGGCCGATCATTGGTGGCGGTTAAAGAGAGACTAAATTGTTTTTATAATTCATTTGAATCGGTAAAAATAGTTCATTTCATTGTTCAGTGGTCAACTTTCACACGAAATTCAAAAATTTGAGTCCCGCAAGTGAAAAATTGTATGGAATTTAATAATGATAATGCATATCATAAACTAGTTGTTTTTAATGAAAGTTTTTGAATTGAAGCTTTTAGTTGTACAGCTCCCCAAATGGTGTAGGTCCTGGGGCCTTAATACGGCTCTGCTAAGAAGTATTCTTATTCATCTCATACTTGCAACTGCAACATGCTACTAAAATGCAGTATAATTTCTAAGTAAAACAATATTTGTTAAAGAACGTCCCCAAAATTAATAAACTTTTGATAAATAGTTTGCTTTAATCCAGTAATTTTGAAAGTACACACATGTGTACATAAGTGTATGGAGTACTTTAGACGAAATTCTTATTCTCTCTGATTTTTTTTGAAAAATGTTATTTTCTACACAAAAAAAAAAAATTCCACCAAATAAAATTCTTTTAAGTATACTATGAAAAGTATTCCAATTATGCAAGTTATAACAAATAAAAGTAATTTTTATAATTTTCCTTTTTTTGGAATGTCCAGAACTGAATTGAATTATTTTAATTTTTTTTTTTAATGCAAAAATTCCACTGACAAAATGCACGATTTCATGTATTCTCACACGAATAGGGCAGATGTGGACAGTGTTTTTGCATTGGTCGACCTCGCGTGTTATTATACTATTTCTCTGTTGTTGTTTACTTTTTGACGACAATGACAAATATTAGGGTGCAAAATTGTATTTGTTTTTTATTTTTTTTTATTCAAGATTATGAAGCGTTTTAAGAAGCTCCCCTCTCCTCGAAATCTGACAAAACCATGCTAATTTAAATAGAAATTTCCATACAGTACCAGAAATTTTTAGGCCAACCTTCAATATACAAAATTTCAATAGAATCTCAACTTAACTGCATTGAACGTGATTTCGCAACTTCACAACTCCTAAGCGACGCGCGTCCATGTCCATATTTTTGTAATAACTCCAAAAACATAGTAAAAAATTGTGTAACCATAAATCTTTGAGGGTTTTTTATATTTTTCACTGGCACAAAAAAAAATTTAGCATCGCTGGATAAGCTTTGGGTGATGTTAGGAGTGCTATGGTAATATACAACAACGCTGTATGTAGAACGTGCTGCAAGTGGTGAAAGTTTCGTTCTTGATAAACCATCTAGTAATTGGAATAGTTTGCACGTACGTGATAGCCAGTGCCTGGTTTAATTTGTAAAATGCAGTGACACAGACTGCTGTGGAAAAATACGAATTCAATTTAGTCGGTTTCATATTCAACCATTTAAAATCTCAGTAACTCAAATATTTCAAATCCTCTGGGACACATTAAAAGATATATGCTACACTTTTGCTTAGGCTATCATTATTAAGCGCTCCTGTACAAAGATATAGTCAATTGCCTTTGGATCTCTTATGCTTTATTTTTAAGAAAAGAAACTATTAATCTACATCGGATTCCTCTACATAGTAAGGTACATTAGTACCGAGAAAGAAGGTATAGACGCAGCAGAATGTTATGGTATGATGAATAACAATAAAAAGGTGAAAGGTATTCTAAACAGCGATACGTGGTTAGTTGATGTTCCATAAGGCTTTAATACCAAATATTTATGTCTAAAAAAAAAAAATTAGAAAATAAACAACTAAAAGAAGATAGGAGGGTAAAAATCCAAAATGCTTAAGACTGCTTTGAAAGGTTCTAAGTGTTAGAAATATCCCTAAAATTTATGTGTATGTACTCAAAACGGATAATTTTTTGTATATATTCATTATAAAATATTCTGCTTAGTGACTTCTCAATTGAAAAAGTATCTCAGATAGAAAATATCCCGCTTTAAATTCAGACAAAACAATTTGCATTTTTTTGATAATTTCAATTTGATCATTTTCTACAAATAGTCAAATATATGCAAAACTGTTCCGGAAATACAAAACGAATGACCTTCACCTTATTTGCATCATAAGATGATAAGATTTAAAACTAACAGCTATATGACGGCTTCACAAATGACCCTTTTCCTAAGCAACTTTTGCGCAATGGCCAGCATCTTGGCATTCATTTTAATTAACTAACACAGTCTCCAATGATTGGCAATGAAATTGTTTGCCTTTGGAACATCTGTGTCCAATCTTGAGTAATTTACAAAATCAAGTTACACGCCCAAAATCATTATAATTGAAACAATTTAGTCTGCTGGAAGAGTTTGGACATGCTTTTGTGTTGTGATCTGGAGCTTTGCAATTAAAGCATTCGAGATTTTCATTTGAAGAGAAAATTTTGATCATACGTTACCCCATATGAAAGAGCCTACGTCAATGATTGATCTATATTGAAATCCGCTATATATGCTATAGTTTGAATGTCTTCTGCAGAAACAGGTAAATTTAATTCCTCAACAGTAGTGAAGTCTACTGCAACTTCTTCGTCTTTAAACTCGAAGTCTTAAACAGCAATTTGAGAAATATCTGCAGCTGGTATTGGTTCTCTAATAGAAGTTGTACATACTACATTCGCTACAACCATTTCTTTAGCTGCTCCAGAGATTTCAATAAGCCTATTTTGAACGTAATTTGAGGATAGCTTTATAACCTGCGATTTAAGTTTTCCCAGTTTAGTTCGTAGTTGCACAATAAGCTTTATTTATTATCTACATGGAATAGAAATGTTTTTAAGTTGAGCTCCCGAACATGTGGTGTTAATTTCAATTTTTAATATTTTACATACATATGAACATATGAGCATTTCAAACTAAAAGTTTCCTTTTCAAAAAATATTTACTTATAAAATTCGAATTGAAAAAACCATCTAGTTTACGTATGAATTGAGTAGATAGATGCTCAGATGCTATAAAATTAGAACGTTACATCACCACATGCATAATGTCAATGTGTGTTATTTAGCTACCTATTTCAGTTCACTAAATGTAATTATAAAGTTAAGAGCACGATTTTAATTAAAAACGAATATTGTGTTAATTAATAGACAGGTGTAAATTTGCTCAAATCAATTATTATACAGGAGTACATGAAAAAAACGTCCAACGACATCAAGTAGTCGCTAATGACCTAACCATAAAAAAACACATTACATTCGAATCAGTTACAAAAACAAATTTTTCCCACGACTTATTGTATGTATGTGCATAAAAACGTGTAGCCATCTGCAGATAATTACCTATTTTACCTAATATGATATCTTGCTAAATCAAAACGATTGGGTGAATCTCAATTTCTATAATGTCGAGTTTAAGGCTTTAAGGAAAAAGTTTCAAGCGGAGAAATGTTGTTGAAAGCCTAGGCTAATTCTTGACAATATTGTCATCATTTGATTTGAATTTTCTTCCCACGAGCCACGTTATCATGTTAGGAAACAGCAAGAAGTTACAGGAAGATGCAGCAGCACTTTGTAGCACCGTTCATGTAACTTGGCCACTACAATTTCGGATGAGTAAGCTGATGCAATTTTTTCTTTGTGTCTTTCAATTTTTCATCAAATCAGTCCAATATATAATTGTGGTAACGCGTACTTTTTTCAAAAGATCCTTGGAAACGACACCATTCGAATCTTAAAAATTCTTAGCCATTATCTATCTGGCCAATGAGACCGTTTTTGCCCTCTTCGGAGCAGATTCTCCTGGAAAAATTTATTGTTTTTATGGCTGCTTGGTTTTTGGCGTATAGTGAGGGATATAAATTTGATCAACGGTGATGACTTGACGAAAAAACTTTCGCTTTGATAGAGAGTACTCCAAAATTGTTTCGAAGCTTACTGCCCTATCCGTTTGCTGTTCGACATGAGCTATCGCGGCACCCATCGTGTCGATGGCTTCTCATTTCTAACTTATGATGTAAAATTTTGACTGTCATCAGGGGCGGATTTACCTAATAGGCAACATAGGCAGCTGCCTAAGGCGGCAAAATTTTTAGGGGCGGCAAATTCCGACCGTTTACACTAGACAAAATGCTACTTTTAAGTGCGAAACTACTATACTTTTTACCCAAAAGTGTTCAAGTCTAACATATTGTTGAATATTCTTTTTTTTCTTTCCGTATGATGAAATATAGCATATTTACAAGTACTTTTAAGAAAATGAATACTGTGAAGTTTCATTTACCGGAACCTCGCGGTTTTGCAAAAAAAACCCAAAAAAGTCATACAGGGTGTTTTTTTTAAAGGTTTGTTTTTCGAATAGAGATAAAACTGGCATTTTATGGTCAATTCTGGCAACTCTGATGTCATTTATGTTCAGTTTGGTTTGCCATTTTATCATGAACAGCTTGACAAAAGAACAACGCTTGCAAATCGTGCAAATTTATTTCGAAAATAATGGTTCAGTTCGCGAAGTTTACCGCAAGCTCCGTCCATTTTATGGTCGACATAATCGTCCATCAGAGCAATTAATTCGGCTAACCATGGATCGTTTTTGCACTACGTTTACTTGAGACGCCATTACATCCACAAAAACTGACTGTTTGGTGTGCTCTATGGGCTGGTGGAGTCATTGGGCCATACTTCTTCCGAAATAATGCTGGAGAGTCAGTTACCGTTAATGGAGACCGGTATAGAGCCATGATAACCGACTATTTTGTTCCCGAATTGGATGGCATGAATGTGGATGAGTTGTGGTTCCAACAAGACGGCACTACATGCCACACAGCGCACGTCACAATCGATTTATTGAAGGAAACATTCGATGAGCGCATAATTTCGCGGAATGGACCTGTCAATTGGCCACCAAGATCGTGTGATTTGACACCATTGGATTATTTTCTTTGGGGATATGCCAACAAACCAGAAACGTTAGGGGACTTGGAAGCCAACATTCGTGGCGTTATTGCCGACATACGGCCCCATATGCTCGAAAAAGTGGTTCAAAATTGGACCTGTAGAATTGGCTTTATTCGAGCCAGCCGCGGCGGCCACATGCCCGAAATCATATTTAAACATTAATGGCATAAAATCATCCTTCCAATAAAGCCAAATTGATGGACATTTAAACGATTTTCTTGTGTTTTATTTCAATTCGAAGCTCTATACCTCTAAAAAAAACACCCTTTATAAGTACACGTAGAGAAAAATGAAGCTCAAGTAGCATGAAAGTTCCCACTTAGCGAGCATGGCGGAAACTGACGCTTCACTGTCGTAAATTTCATGCGTAAGTTCCCCCAATTCCTGCTTTTAAAGCGTAACCGTCTCCCCATGATTTTTCCGAACAAAGTGTCTATTAATACACAGCGTAAACGCGTGTCCTAATTTCGTTGTATTCGTCACAGACGGAATGTAAGCAGTGTAAGGAGTTCACCAAATTTTTCCATTTAGTGTAGAGTCGCGCTCAGACATGATCACACGCATTTTTCGTCTTAATTATTATACAGCATTTCCCGAATTTTATAAAATGTTTTTGTGAATTTCGTTCGTGTGATTGAGCCGAAAACATACTTGGATCGGAGGACAAGATAATTCAAGTAAATATTTCAGTAAGTAATATTTTTTTGTACATAAAAATACTTGTTGATCGAGGTTTATCTAACGCGATATTGTAAAATTTTTCTCACTCTCACCTTTTTGAATTGTACACATTTTCCAAATGTACAAGTTCATGCATTTTCAAGGTCAATTCATTAATCAATAACAGAAATTAGGCTGCTGTCTGAGGCGGCAAAATCGCAACTGCCTAGGGCGGCAGATGACCTTAATCCGCCCCTGACTGTCATTCCATACGACAAGCTCTGACGCTTCGCGAGTTTTCATTTGTCGATTACCACAGAATTCACGTCCACCACGTTTACTAAAAAATATCACTGAAAATTTAGCGCTCGATTATGATCCACCCTGAAGTATTATATACATTTAATCATTTTGTTTTAATTTAATTGTTCTACCCTTTCTTCCCACCCACAGTACATTGATGAGCGGCCAGCGCTGTCCAAATGACAATCAAATCAAAGACCAAATCGTCATTGTGACAGGTGGCAACAGTGGCATCGGCTTTCAAATTGCTAAAGCATTGGCGGCACGAGGTGGTCGCATCATAATCGCTTGCAAGGACGCGACAGCTGGCGAAAACGCTGCCAACATCATAAAGAGGGAGTTAGGCTGTCGAATTGATACAAAAAAAGTCGGCGAAGATAATGCTGGCAGCGCATTTTTTGTAGAGGCCCGCTACCTCGACCTGCGCTCGTTTGATAGCGTCAAACGTTTTGCGCGCAACATCATGGCCGAATTCGAGCGCATCGATGTTTTAGTGAATAATGCGGGCATCATTTTTCAGCCCGCGTATGCAACAACTGTCGATGGCTTTGAAATTCATTTTCAGGTGAATTATTTAGCACATTTTTTGCTGACACAACAGCTGCTGCCACATTTACAGAAATCGGTGCAGGGGCGTATAATTAATGTTTCGGCCCATGCACATGCTGCTGCTAAAATCGATTTCGATGATCCGCTCAATGTGGGCACCTGGGCGGTGAAATTTCATGCACGCGATGCCTTTGCTCACTCCAAATTGGCTGTTATTTTGGCAACCAGATGGCTGGCCAAAGAATTGAGAGGTGAGTAAAAGGGAATGTGGGCTTACAGCGAAGTGAAGCTGAAATTGTAAAATGCCCAATTTGGAAGGGTGG
Organism: Meiosimyza decipiens; assembly: GCA_963680825.1. Taxonomy (NCBI): domain Eukaryota; kingdom Metazoa; phylum Arthropoda; class Insecta; order Diptera; family Lauxaniidae; genus Meiosimyza; species Meiosimyza decipiens. The sequence continues at coordinate 81,642,353 of OY804259.1, read as the reverse complement.
CAGTGAAGTCAAAGGGTAGGCACATTGTTGTATGTAACAATGAACATCGAAATGCTGTGTTTTTGTTAACAATTTGGTGCCTGTGATGGGCCTGCTTCGAAGGTTGTGGTGGTTGTGTTGTTGCTTCGCTTAATTTTTTGTTTGTTTTACAAATTAAATTTTGTCAAAATGTTTTCTCTATTTTATGTTTTGCAGGTACAACGGTTACGGTCAATTGCTGCACACCGGGCTTAGTTCGAGGGACTGCGCATTTGAGAAAGTAAGTGTTATATAAACTGGGGAGAATTAACTGGGAGAATTTTTTCCTAAACTTCTTAAGTAAATTATGGTGTTTGCGTAGAGATTCTTTATGCTCGAGGGAACGTCACAAAAACAGCCCAAAAATTAAGAGCTCAAGTACCAATGCGTAAAGTCCACATTTTAGGTAGTGCTTATCATAAATGTGATTTTTTCCTGATATCTTTTGTCTGAAACAAAATCAATATTTTGATTTTCAATTTGTGAATTACATATTAACATGGGAAAATTGTATAATTCATAAAAGTTATTTTCACATATATTTTTGTTTGCTAAGCAATGTCTGCAGCCTTAACTGTTTGCTCAACAAAGTAGCTTAGTATATACAGCGTAACGCATCAACTTGATTGTGCACACGCTCGAAAACCATAATACCACCTACTTACAGCACAAGATCAAGTAGCCGCAGCATCAAACTTTCAAACACCGCCAAATATTACACGTCATATTGCAACTACAGCTCCAACAACTCGAGAGTTGGGCAACTTGTCTATGTGTATCACTCAAGTGTCATTATAAGAAACAAGATACTCGTGAGGGAGAGGAAGGCGACGTTGAAAAATAAATTTAATCGTAGCATTAACAGCGGAAGCTTTTGGACATAACTTTAATGGCGAAGTCTGATGAGTCAACAAAGCATAATTTCCTCTAAATATTTGTAGTCCTGAATCAAAGAAACTAAATTTCGAAGTCCACTGATAACAAAGTGGTTAACAATTCTTTATTTTGAAGAAGGCTTTCCGAAAATGGAAAGCCCAAGACCCTCAAGAGATATTCATAATGCTGTAGACGACCTTACAACAAAGCTTTGTTCAGTTTCTGAAATGTCTTGTTCACTGAGTAGAAATTCGAAAATGATGTTCTACTGTGGTGGATGAAGTATAACTAGTAAAGGTGATAGGCCGCAACTCGCATACCTTACACTGTATTGAAGTACTTTCTAAATAAATGTTAAAAATACATTGAAATTTAATTGATTAAAACTTTCATGAAAATCGTATAATTTTCAATTGTTGTAAAGTGACACTCCCACTTTCCCAAATCCACCCACTTTAACCACAATTCAAAATATTTATGATTTGTATCCATGTACCTAATTTTATCACAATATCTTGCACGGCTAACGAGTTATGGCGTTCTTAAAGTTTAAAAATTTGAAACCAAGCCCAATCTTAATTTGGTTCACATATTCACCAAATCACCACGCTTCATCAAAATCGCAGCAACTTTTTTCAAAATGTGCAGGGGTATATTAACATAGCTAACATAGATTATGCGCTGTAGGCGTGGCCGTAAATCGATTTTGCATATTTTAACATGCTGGTAGCTTGTAAGAAAGTGTGATCTATGTGCCAAATTTCATTGATTTCATAGTTTTCCCGTAAACGTGATTTCAACAGACAGGCAGACAGACAGACAGACAGACACATAGACACACAGAGAGACACACTGACAGACACACAGACAGACACACAGCCAGACACTTAGGCAGACAGACAGACAGAAGGACACAGCTATATCGAATCAGGTGGTGACGCTGATCTATAATATATATCCTTTTCTATACCTGCCACGCCCCCTACTTTCGAGCTGTTCAACATTTTTCGAGTTTTTCAAATTTTTTTTGCCATAATCGACCTTTTTGGCTTACATAGACTTTTAATTTTTAAACTTTTTCGGTAGTTCTTGACATTTCGAAAGTGTACGACGTTTTGAAACTGTCTTATAGTTTTCCACGTACTTAAATTTTCGTTGGCTTTCAAAATATTTTTATTTTGTTTGGTCATACTTTCGAGCAAACGTTTGAGCATATTTTTTGTTTGCTTTTAAAACACCCTCTGTCAATAGGGATAAAAAAACGCGCACAGCATATTCGGTTGCAACACTGCCGTTTCGTTGAAAATGTTAGCGATGATGTTGGCAACAATGTAAACTTTAAGGAGCTCTTGACTGCTATAATTATAAAAATTTTCTTTTGTACGAAGAGTGCAATTTTCGACTTGTACATGCGTTACATAAAACAAGATACAGATACAGCGCTGCGGCTGAAGACTTGCAGCAAAACCATGTTACTGCATTTAACTGTGATGTATTTTCTAGTAGTGCACCATGGTAACATTTTTCTATTTAAAAAAAAAATTGCACATTTTTCTTTATACTACAGGTTTTTTGTTATAGACTTCAAATGAAATTATTTTTGTAAGTACGATGATGGTACTTATGCCAGTGAGGACACTTTTTGTTGCTCAGTGAATTTAGATCGAAAATTGGTCTACTAAATATAAATTACGGAAATAAAATAATAATAAGATAAATAAATAAATAGGTTCCCTTAAATTATATTGAAGTACGGGTATAGGGTCATGACTCATGACTAAGCATACCGCCCACATTGATTTTATCTGCAGAGTACGAGCCTCTAGCTCAGCGTACAGAAAAAGACTGGGTACTTAATGTACTTTCGTGTACTTTATTATAATTTTATCATAACTCACAAGTGATTGTTACTTAAATTTAACAATTTCACTTAAGTAAATTATTGGAAATAGAAATTCAACCTCTTAATTGAGAGACTTTACTCCCACTGTGCCAAAGCGTTCAATTGCAGTCTCTGGAAATGCTGTTGCTTTCATATACGTGCTGAATTTCTATCTTTGCGTGTGTGTGTTAAATTAACAACAGGATGTTCGTCCTTTTCGCTGTTTGCTTTCTGCACATTTTCAATTTCTTCATCATTTACTTGAAGTTGGTTTTGATAGATTGACCCATTTATGCTTTTGAAGTTTCTCTATTTAACTTGAAGCATTTGTTTAAAGTACCACGCACTGAATGAAGTTCATGAAAAAGTTTTTTTAAATTAATTTCAAGCCACAGTTTTCTCTATATTAAAAGTCATTGTCTTAATAAACACAACTTAACTAAATAAATCGCTTATAGCCAGTAAGTAGTCAATATCATTTGTCCAATATCAGATTGTGCTATAGAGAGAGTTTAGAGCTTCTTTTTTTTCCATCATTTTAATATTTATTATTATCAGTTCTTTGCGTTATTATAGCATCGGAAGCGACAATGCAGAAAACCACCTATATAATGGGTGTATATATTGTGTAGAAAACCGATTTTGCCTACCATAATATTTTTGCAATAAATTTCGAATAAGTGGAGGGACTTCCGACGGTATGTCTGTATTAGAAACTTAAAAATCTTAAAGCATACTTTCAGGCTAAAAATATGTTCGTTCGATTTCATTTAGTTTAGGAGCCGGAGCTATAAAAGTTCAGTTACCGCTGATTGGAAAACTTCTAGTGAAAATTGACTGTACAAAAAAATAATATCAAAATGGGAACTGTATGTCAAGGTTTTTTTTGCCGATTTTTTCAATTGTTAGTAAAAAAAATATGTTTTAATGTTGTCGTGGAAGTTGATACCAATTAGAGCAACAGTCTTAAGAAATTTCATGCTCTTTCAGAAGAATGTGACCATCTCTCCTTTTTTACTAAACAAGAATTTTGAACGATGCTTTTAATACTGACAATGAATATGGAATCAAAAGTTGGAGGAGGCATATAGTTTCGTAGATATATATATAGAAACCGGAACGCCTGTATCGATTTTCAGAATATGGATGTCATATAAAAGATAATTTAATAAACTATGATACTAGTTCTTAAAAATTTGCAATCTGCTATATTTCTTACGAGATATGACCAATATTTTTTAAGAAACATTTCGGTTTGGAAAAAGATTTACATTGTTAACATCAATTTTTTACGGACTATTGTGTTCAAATATAATTAGCTATTTTTATTCTTACTACTTCATAGAGATGAAATACTTAATCTTTGAAAGTACAATTACAAGCAGATGTATTTCTAAGTAGCTGCTCCCACGGCTTTGCTCGCTCCCTCGCTGTTGTACAACCTCGCTTAAACTTTACGCAGTCCTGACTGCAGAGTATTGGGTTCACGCACCAAATTTCACAATTTGTTATAAGTATCAATGATAAAAATTGAAGTGATTTTGTTGTATGGATGGTATACCACTCCCCAATGTTCATTCCTACAAACAATGTAGATCCATTTATCAAGTTTCACAACTGTAGCCATCATAGATGTCAATATATAGCGTTTAAAATGTTTCTTTTTTTGTTTAGAAGGTTTCACGCCCCGTTATCGAATCGCGTCCACATTTCATAAGGTTTGCAGAATATGCAATATACACCCTATTACCAAATTTTACGATTCTTGCTATCATAAGTTAATACAAATAGAGTCTTAATTGTTTTTGTTGAATGAAAGTTGCCAAATCCCGTTCAAATTTCGTGAGGTGCCAAGTATAGACAATATATTTCTAAGTATCAAATTTCAAAACTACTGTTATAGAAGGCGTCCTGATATAGCACTTTAAGAGTTTTTGTTGCATAGAAGATGCCATGCCCCGTTGTCCAATGCCGTCCATATTTTGTGAGGTGTTTAGTCTAAATCATATGCATTCTTAAATCAAATTTTAAGAGCTTTGCCAGCATAGGAGCCAAGATAAGGCGTTTTAAGGGTTTTTATTGTATGAAAAGTGCCACGCCTCTTGCTGTTATCAAAGTTAAATGTAGCCCATGTTACTGAGATATAGTGCAGATTTCTATTTGCAGCAGAATTTTTAGAATCGGTGTAGTAGTTCCAGTGATTACCCTCAACATACACACAAACAAACTTTACCCCTTTACTTAATAGTATAGATGTCACTACATCGATCTGTAAGCTTCATTCCGAAAAGCTTACGTGTTAACAGAACTTCAGAGCAGCCAAAAAATCCCACACAGTATTTACTGGATACAATAAAAAAATCAAATTTGTAATTTCAACACAAGCGTGCACCGCCCCTTCGCGTCATCAGCTTATCTCCATCATAGCTTTTGGCGATAACGATATAAAAAGAGTCCAATCCTCAACTGTGCACACACTACAGAGTGGAATGATGTGTCATTTTCGTATGTAAAAATTCAGAGGTGCTGACATACGTACGTCAAGTATGTGCCAGCAAGTGTCTTTCCTTCACCTTAGCATATGCTATTCCTCACTAACATTCACGTGCAGCACGTAACCGGAGGAGTGACTACAAGACCACAAAAAAAAAAAAAAATTGGAAATAAAACGCTTCTTTCAGATTTACCAACATTTTATGTGTTTATAAATAGCCCTAGGCTTTAATTTTACCGCGCTACTGGCATTTTTTTGATTGTCGCTATATTTACACTGAAAGAATAAAAATTTGAAAATTAATATTTGAGTATATTTGAAATTTATGTGTGACAAAATTGTAACTTATAAGATATTTCTTTCCATATGACACTAATTTTGTTCAAAGTGGAAGTTTCACTCTTTGAAATGATGGGCTTATTGCAATTAGGAAAATTTAAGTCGGAAGTTGGGTGTTTCCTCCTGATGCACCTAGATATCAAATGTTTTTTTGGATGAAGTCCACTCTACATGTTGATAATAGTCTCACTGTTTCAAATTTTTTAAAAACATATAATTTTTAAAAATATCATGAAATGTTTTTTTTCAGTGTATTTGCTGATGTTGTCATTGCTGAAGATTCTGCTTTTATGGTTGGATTGATAATGCAAACATTTCATAGGCATTTCGAAATTTGTCCTCACTGTCTTAACCTTAAAGTGCTGCCTTTGCATGCCATACATTTATTATTCCTTCCTCATCTATTCATTATCCTGTTTTGTTGTTGCATGTGTAAACAAAAGGAAAAAAGAAAGTAAAATAAAAAAGTCCAACGAAAAAAGGTACGTGAACTTTAACTGCGACACATACGCAGCGACAAACATACACACCTGCACCTCAGTATGTACTATGGCAATGCGGCCACACCCACTGCCACTCCCATCTGCAATCTTTGTGTGTAATTAAGGGGCAAAACAGCGTCCTTCATGAATGCTAAATCAACTGAGAGTCACAAAGTCATGGCACAATGGCGCGCGTAGGTTGGTGGAGAAGAAAGGGAAGGCGTGGGTGTTACGGTGAATGCGGCAGATACAAATACGGATAAGCGCATTAATTATTTATTGCAATACTTAGGCGGTGAGATGTCGACGAACTTTTGGCTTTTACCTTTAAGCCATTTAGAAAGCATTTGGATTACCCCTGTAACTGGCAAAGCCGCTAACGCACAGTGTGTCCAAAAGTTAAAAAATGTTGTGTTTATTTTTTTAAGCGAAGGAGGTGGGTTAAAGCTCAGTTATATAAATATGCTACCTGTTTTGTTAATTTTGTGATAATACATAACAATTCCAGGAATATATTAACTTGCACATTGTTTGGCAGAGGAAGCAAACGTTCTGAAGGGCCAAACAATTTTTTGTGGTAACTTTTATAAAAATACCACCAGTGCTAATCCCGACGTGTTTTTTTATAAACCTCTGCATAAATTGCACTGAAATAATATGTTATCGTACAAATAAGGAAGTCTCAATCAATGTATTTAATTCTTGTTTAATCGTGGTTTACCTCACAGTAAATTATGTGACCCATCAGTGTAGTGGGTCGATCAAGTTAATCCGTGCTTGTTGATAACATAGCAAATTTAGTGTAAATACTCGTAAGTATCAGGAACCCATTTGCTGTAGATTGAAAGCAAAACTTTGGATAATTTTAATTAAACTTCCTTTGTAATCTTAACTCTTTCGCCATTCGTTTATTGGCACATAATCGAGCACAAATTTAACTCAGATTTTAACTTTTTGCTTTTGTCTTAATTTCAGTTCACCTTTGATGTCGGCACTTTGTGTTAAAATGATGACGTATCCTTGGATGTGGCTGTGTATGAAGAATCCTTGTGATGGCGCACAATGCGCCATCCGATTGGCCACAGATCCACAATTAAAAGCTGTAACTGGCGAGTATTTCAAGTAGGTTATGTGTGGAGATTGAAGTATTTAAATTAATGCTGCTTTATTTTAGTGATTGTGAAATTGCACAGACAACAGAAATTGCAAAGGATATGCAATTGGCCAAAACATTGTATAAGGAATCAATACGTTTGTTGGAAAAGCTCAATGGCGCAAACGAGGAAAAACAAATAACATAAGAACTATCTGTCATCAGTGAATGCATCCAGATTTATTTACGATATATTAATTCATTTAAATATAATTTAAAGACTTTTGGAGAAAATAAATTAATGCACCTTTATAATGGATGATTTTTTCCCTATTTGTTTTTTTAGTGTAAATTTTTTGACACTTTAAGCGTGAGTCGTAACATATGTGACCACCAAAAATGCTCTGTAAGGTTTGCCATTTTGCTATAAGTAGACTAACAAAGCAACCGCGCTTGAAAATTATTGAATTTTACTATCAAAATTCGTGCTCTGTGAGAAATGTGAAGTTCCAATTTTTTATTGAAAATTTTTCTTCAGCAACGAACTTCATTTTTGGCTCATTGGGTACGTGAATAAACAGAATTGCAGAATTTTGTCTGAAGAGCAACCAGAAACAGGGTGTATTGTTATACACCCTGCAAAATACACTGTTTGGTGCGGTTTGTGTATTGACGGCATCATTGGACCGTACTTATTCAAAAATAATGGAAATCGCAACGTAAAAGTCAATGGAGCAAGCTACCGTACGATGATTAACAACTTTTTCCAAAATGGAAGAATTGGACTTGATTGACATGTGGTTTCAACAAGACGGTGCCACATGCCACACGGCACGTGATACTATGGACCTATTGAGCGGCGAGTTTGATGAACTATTAATCTCACGTTTTGCAGCAGTCAATTGGCCGCCAAGAACATGCGATTTGATTCCACTAGACTATTTTTTGTGGGGCAACGTGAAGTCTTTTGTATACAGGAGCCAGCCAGCCACAATTGCAGCGTAGAAAGACAACGTTACAGCTGCCATTGGTGAAATACCGACCGAAATGCTGAAAAAAGTATGCCAAAATTGAATCTTACTGATGAACCACCTCAGGTGTAGCCGCGGGCAACATTTATATAAGATAATCTTTAAAAAGTAAATGAAAGGAATTGATGTATTGTTTTAAATAAATTTTTAACTCACTTTTGCAAATTTTCTATTCAATAAAAAAAAAGCTGACGATTATTAATTCACCCCATTTCTTATTTGGCCCAACAGATGGTGCTGTTTTAATTTAAATAACTCTATTAGTACAACGATTCAAATGCTTATCTTGAAGAGGTAGTGCCTGTGTCGAACCCATAATTTTTTTATCTGACGTTAATTTGTATCAGCAGAAAGAAGTGACACAACGTATTTGGTAACATTTACTCAAATGACTCCTTCAAAATTGAGTTTTCAAATTTATTTCTAATAATGGTGGCACCACGTCCTCTTGCCTAAACACGCAAACTTATTGCCAAGTGTTTGCCATCCCCACTCGTGCCATTCATATCTTGTTTAGTTGCATTTACTTAAGTAGCAGTAGCTTTTACAGCATGGCCTTATTAAGTGTTTTGTTGATACGGCTGCTTTTTGATATTTCATTTTCCAACGATAATATATATTTTCGGCAAGAAATAACTAAAACGCCATCTGTTGACTTATTGCATAATTAAGGAACTATCTAATCAATAAAGCATTAATCAAAATAAGTTCAATTAAAATTGATGAGGGAACAAGCAAATGAACAACAACATTAGTGCCTTTATGGTAATTAACTTGACTATTGAACCATTTTTGACTTGAACACAAAGTGAAATGTCGTAGAAACCTTTGAAAGTCCTTCTTTCCAAAAAACTATACTATTTAGTACGGGCGTTTTGTACTGTGATTATAGATTAATGATAAGTACATACATAGGAAAGGGACAATTCGCATTTTTCATTTATTTCAGATATATGTATTGTATGTGAAAAAAAATTGTATTGTAACCAATGTGCTGAGAAGAGACACATCCACATTAAGTTATTTCAAAAATGAACAAATATTTGTAGTGACCTACCAAATAGGAAATCTGGAAGCAGCTTCCAAGGAGAGCACGTCAGATGTGCTACTTCGAAATAGTTCTTTACTTAAAAAAAAAAATCGTTTACTCCGCATTCACTGGGGCTAGAACCTGAACATGCCGTGGTGTTACATGCACAGATCAACGACATCAGTTAAGCTTATTGAGGTATATTGGCTGGCTTAATGTATAATATATGAATTAACAACTTTATTTATTATTACTATTAATTACTTCTTTATTTCATACAAATAAATACCTACTGTAGAAATCACGAACTCAATTTTTCATTTTGCCAGATAGCTAATGTAGTTTTAGTCTCACAGAAGTTAAAAGCAAGAGAAGCTCATTTGGTTAAGATGCTCAGATCTCAGAACACTAGCATAACGCAGGAAGCCTGGGTTGAAATCTGGTCGGTGACAAATAAGAAAATTAAAAAATTTTTATTACAGTCTTAAGCTTCCTTAAATATTTCTAGCGCTTTTTTTATATGTTTCCAAAAATGTGTTCTACTCAACATCCAAGGAAGCTTATCTAATATGCTTCTACTTAGCATTCAAGCAAGCGCATTTCATATGCTTCCAAAGAAGTTCATTCACGCACTGAAATTCTATGTTAAAAAAAATAAGGCTGCTTTCCTTGAGTTACATCCGTAGCGTGTTCCGTTTCCTATTCGGTACATACATAATAAATACATCACCAATAAAATAAGTTAAAATAAATCTGATGAGAAAAAAAGCGTTTCCCATGAAATGGGCAGATTTTAAGCAAAACAAAAGTTACTATTAGTTTCTCAAGTTTCGTTTTTGAGATATTGTAATGTAACGGTATATTTTCTTACACCCGTTAGAGAACCTAGCCACTTGCCACTTTCTTCTAAACATGAAGTTTGTTAGATCGAATAGAGTCGACATGCCCAGAATGTTAAGTGATGCTGTTTCCGCAGTTATGGGAGAGTACAGTACATTTATTTGTGAGAGCACAGATAGTATTGGGTTTCACTCACATTAAAATCAACTTTATTAAGACGAAACCTGTGGGATATTTTTTTGAGGTCACGCGTAATCGTGTAAACCAAATTTGCTGCCAATCGGTTGATTATTAAACAATACGTCCATGATATTGGATCCGTCGTCTAGGATTTTAAAATTTTTAAAATATAACCTTAGTAATCCGCAATATCAAATTTGATACAAAACGGTTGATTTTTACAAAACACGTCTGCCATTTTGGGTGCGCCATATTTCTCCGGCTTCCATATTGAAATTCGAAAACACCCGTTCTCATATGAAAGCTTAAAACGTTTTCCACAGCGCTTATTTTTGGGCAGACCTCTGTCTCGGTTGACCTGGAATGTCCCATATATATATATATATATATATTGGTCTAGATTGCCATTTTATATTTAATGTTTCTAATTTAAGCTTAAGAGCTCTTCTAAGCAACAAAATAGATATATTAGTATTTAGCAAAAACTTACTTTTTAGAGGAAGAGGTGGTTAAGCTCATAAGAAAAAATTTAATTTTTGAGCCTCCTGTATTGCCATCTAATACGTTGACAATCTGTTGAATGTTTGCTTTTTTTACGATTTTTTTTTGCACAGCTCATGGTAGCAGATACGAACCTGTCACCATTAATTTGGCCTCCAACTGCTTTTTTGAGTTAAAGAAATGCGCTTTGATTTCGCTTTCTGCCTGCCGAACAAAATGCTTCTTTGTACTTATGAAGTGCTTTCTATTCGATGGGGAATATACAAATATAATACTTTCAAACAATATAATACTTTCAAACAATATAAGCTGAAGATTCAATTTATTTAATTGTACAAAAAATCTACTAAATATGCAAAATGTATTTCGATTTCGAAAAAACATATGCTTCAAGTGGTTCTTTTTTTTCCTTATTAGATAAGACCAATACTACTACCTCTTTTAATTCTTACAGCCTTGGCAACCAGGTTTCTTTCAAAAACCAATGGGCTACAATTTGAAAAAGCAGAGTTTCGTGTTCGGAGTTCTTATCGAAGCATAATTTTTAAAAAAGAATTAAAACTTTAAAAGTCTTACAGTCATCTAATTATCACATATTCTTAATTATTTGTTATAGGAAGTTATAGGATATTCTATCGCGTAGCGTCTTCACTGTGTCTCTTGATAGGTGAATTACCCGAATCTTAATTTAAACATTCAGCCCTTAAATTTCTTGGGCAGCTTTAAGCATACAAGGCTTTTGTAGGCGATGTGCATATCGTGTGTGACGTTTCTGATTTCCAACGATACTGTCAATGGTTTTTCCGAGATTTACTTTTTTTTCAACTTAGTGCACACACCACCAGTTCAGACCCACTGGTCAACGCTAAGATTTTGGAACGTAAGCTTATTTTGGTACTAATTTCACCGCAAAAGTTTACATTCACAACTTTGACTTTATAAACTTTTCTTATTGAAAGTTGTGCTTACAGGTTGCTTTGAAAGCTTTTATGCTTTAATTTATTCCTTTATTTGTTTGTTTTTATTTTCGTTGCTAATTTTGTAAACAAAACAAACTGTTTGCATACAAAGTAGTTTGAGTGTTTCATTTATTGAATGTGGGTGCTTTATTGCTGTCGGTTGGTATTCGCTGATTGTTAATGGTCCTCCACCCGTTGATACTCTCCCAGCGCTTGTCTGGCTACATTGTTTATGCTCCATTTACCTATTGGGAAGTGTGTTAGTTGAAGTTTCTCTCTATTTTTAAGAGAGTACGCTAAGAGCGCCATTGATGATATGTAGAAGTGATACTGGACGATAAGAAACTAAGCCAAGAATATATGCTTTTTTATACTTCTATTACATAGTATACATTAGGGTGATTATTTTGAAAAGTTTTTAGATGTTTTCTATTTTTTTGTCTATGTTTTAGCATGCGGCTTAAAAGTAATTGTCAGAAAATTTGAGCTCCTTAGCTCAAATCTGTACAAGTCGCGGACACAGTTTGTGTCCGATTTCGTAGAAATTTCACGGAAAAACCCAAAATACAAAGTCGTACGATAATCTGCCTGAGGTGCCAAGTGGTAGCGTTTTAGCCATTTTAATTATACGGTAGGTATTATTCACTGTTGTCAAATAACCCTCACATTTTTCGAATGGCTGAAAATGTGGCCAAAAACATCCCTAAGGGTGGTTTTTTTATTGTCCCATAGGCCTACACTATTGAATCAAGTTTGAAGAAAATTCTTTCCAAATTTCAGCTTCCTGGATCAAACCTGCAAACGGCGCAAATAGTTTGTTCCCTATTACAAATCATATGGAAAATACAAAAAAGCAGAAAAAAAAATGGCAGATTTTCTCCACGTTTTAATAAAAACGTCGTTTCATTGTGAAATAATAGGTAATTTTAGTCGAGGAACGCGTTTTTTATTTATATTTTCTGCATGAATGTTAGGTTAAGTAAGGATAAACTCAGTTCGGCAACGGCTGAAGGCTTACTCGTATATCCTGTAGTATATCCAACATTAGCGTTTTTTGGATTGTCGCTTTTGAAAACGACACCTAAATAGCTATCACATTAAAGCAAGTGATAAACAAGTTGATAATCACCTTACAGAGAGCAAAAGTGTAAAAGTTGATAATCAACTATCAACAATCACCTTAGCGGATACCACTCCTGTCATCAAATTATACACATGTATATGGTGGGTGGAAAATTATGAAACTAAAGATTTTAGACAACCTCTTATTTTTAGCACTTTATGTTTGCATAAATTAAAATAAAATAAAATTTAAATTTAAGTGATATCTAAAATGCTGTTGACTTTAAAAAGCTGATTTTATTTGGCATTATTTTGAGTGAAGTTTTAGCTATTTAAAAATTATTTCTTATACATTTTGGGTAGCTACTGTCGTTTACGTAACTTTCGCGGTCATAGCTGTTTGGGAAAAAGTTTTCCTCAATGTTAAGCTGTTAAATCCATAACGATTTTTGAAGGAACGTCTGAATTAAGATAACACTTTCTACTTGACACGTCCTCAAAGTGAACTTGTAACAAAAACAGAAAAAAAAGAATACAACCCAACGTAGGGTGCAAGTAAAGAGAGAAAAAACATAAGAGTGAGCAAGAGAGTTTCAAACAATTTGTTGACCTAAGAGTTGTTGGCACTTTAAGCGTAACCATTAGCATAACTAGAAAATTGCCAAAATATTAAAAACAAACCGCGGACCACAAGTGGAAAATTCAATGAAAAATTGAACAACAACACAATACAAAAAGGAGAGAGACAAAAAATCGGGAAAATCAACTGCTGTTGTCAATGGTACGGGTATGTGTGGCGGCATAAAGCTCGAGACTAAAGAAAAAACTGGACAAACTGCTTGAAATCCGACTGAGACGAATTGAGAGTAACAACGCAACAGAGCCAAAGTCAGAGTCAAAAAGCATAAGAAAAACAGGGAATTTGTAGGAATTCAAAGAACTAACGATAGAAGAGCGGATTTAGTGCTGTCGTGGACGGACAGACGTACAGACGTACAGACGTACGAATCGCAATTTACGGACGATGTGTTTGAAAACCGATAGAAAGTTTTGTGTAAAAAAAAAGTGAAATAAACAAATAATTCCAATTTATAATTTACAACGAAAAATTCACTTAAATATTGATACCAAAAATATATCCATCAACAAATTGAATTTCACACGTGAAGTAGAAATATTGCAGCATCACACAGGTATTTTGCGTCTACTTGCATATACTATATATGTATCTTATGGATTTCATGGAAAAAAAGTATCTACAAGGTTGAAAATTAAAATAATGTAAGATCAAGTGGCAAGACTTCAAAGACAAAAATTGTAATAGAAAAATGTGTACGGAAATTCATAAGTAAACAAATATTAAATTTAATGTTCGTTTATGTATTAGACAACAAATTAACTGGAAAATGCAGCAGCCCATTAGAGGAAAAACAACAAACATTTCCACAAATTGCAAAAGTTTAACAAAAAGAAATCTCAATTTAATTTCACATAAAAATTAAATTTTGCTTACAATCTATTAGAACAAGTATCTGTGCGAGTACCGAGCACAGATAGTGCTATACTTTCTGATTAGTATCTCTGCTAAGCTTTTGCTTTGCCAATATTTGTGCGATTTCAATTTCTGTCAGTTTTTGTTTTTTTTTTCGTTTTATTTCAATATTTGTCGCTATGTTGTCGTCACATTATGTTAAAAACGCGTTACGTAGTTGCGTTATATATTTGCGGTATATTTTGACATTAAGATATTTGCTGCTGCTGCTGCTGTCGCTGCTGCTATTGCTGAGCTCATGCTGCGTAACTCAATCTTCTTAATCTTCAAGAAGATTGAGCCACACACAGATACGAACATATAGAAATAGACACACACAAGCACACACATGTACCTGCATTGAAGTGAGCAAATAACGATGGCAACGGCGAGGGCAACACCATCATCGGGTGTAAAGCTGAGAAACTAAATCTCAACTTAAGTTGAATTGATGAATTTGAATAAGCGCAAAAAGTAGCACTGTGTGAAGCAAAAAAACAATTCCAAGTAGTACCAGTTTAAAAGTTTTAATTAAACTTTAAGTGTTTCGATTCTGCAGAATGTTCTTTGAAAGTTTTCCACTTTTCATTTGTGAGACATTGTCGCATACCAATTTACTTAGGATTTTAAAAAAAAAATAGTTTCACTTTGGGGTCGTCCATAAAAGACGTCCGCTGCAGTGGCGATGGTCGTAAGACGGGTAAAAGATGATAAGCTGGGGAAGGCATCGAGGGCTTGATGTCCATTATTTTAAAATTTACTCTTGAATTTTCGTTTTTTTGCTCATAAGAAACCAAAAAAATCAAGACGTCCTTTACGGAGAGGGGGTAAGTGAAATCGGAAAATCAGAGGGAAGGGAATTAAAATTCCAAAATTTTTCCGGATATCTTTTATGGATGACCCCTCACATTATTCAAGATAAATGGAGTATCAACCAATTCATTTTGATAAGTTACACAACGTAGTCCGGTTTGGCCGTCCGTACAACCCAGTACGTTGTGAGTGAAAATTCTAGGAGAGGAGGGTCTATCTTGAACACCTTTCAAGGTACAGGGTATTTGACAACGTTCCCTTAGAGTAGTACTTTCAATCAAAGATTATTTTATAGCTTTCTAAGTAATAAAGCTATAGCTCAGATTTTTTTCAGCGTACTAGCCGTATTTTAAGTTCAGAATTATCACTAGTTCAAGTCAAAAATTAAAAATGAAATACCGTTGTAAGACGTAAGCTCCTTGTACATATTTTAGTGCATCATAATACTACATAAAAAATCACCATACAAAGTTTTGACCTGGGTCGTTTATTTTTCCAGACATAAATTTGTCTCTAAGTGATTTTTTAGCTACCTTATCCACATAATCAATTTTTTTTGTATGTGTACAGTGAACTTGTAAGCGGTTGATATAAATTACATTGGTTCAAATATAGATATGAATTGGTTCAACTTTACAATGTTATTTGTTATAGTAGCAATCGATGGGAGGAAGTTGATAATAGATTACAAGTTTCCCCATAGCAGATATCGACCTCCTAAGAGAGATTATACGGACATTATTATTATTGGATATCAAGATGGCCATAATATACCTCCCAATGTGAAGTTTTAAACCGTTTCAATGAATGGTTTTTTTTTCTCAAGAATATGCAAATCAACTGCGTGCAGCGAAAAGACGTATCTGACAAATAATAAATTTATTAGAAACGAAATAGAACTACTGGAAATACGTATGAAGGGGACAAATATGTTTATTGTAAAAAGTGAAATATTTTAAGCTGTTTGCGTACAAAACTAATGTGATGTCTACAGATCTCAAAGCTTAACTCAATTACAGCAAGCGCTTCGTAGAGAATGGAACCAATTTTGCTTTAAAATTCATCACGAATAACGAAACACATATCCATCTTTCCATTGACATCAAAAAGCACAACTCGTATAATCAAAACATTCGTACTATTCACAAATTCGTTTGACTTCCAATAAAATTTAAAAAATTTTTCAATCGGCTAAAATTCCTTCCTCTTCTTCATCAGAACGGATATCGTTTAAGGCGTTGGTTTTGATCAAATTGGTTGCATTGACAATTTGGTACAAAAAGAAATTAAATCTCAGACCTCCGCTCCAAGTGCAGCGCTGGATGAAATTTCATCGATTTTCGTCCAGTAGCTTAGGCTCAGGTCTTAATGGGTTAAGTAAAATAACTTACAAAGTAAGATCTAAATAATTGCGATAATACTGTGAAAAACTGTGGGTGCGTTAATTTTTAAATGATCTCAGAAGTTTATTCGGCTGGTTTCACAGACGTTCTCAACAGACATCTACAAAATTGTCGTTGAATTGTGACCTTCAGTGAACCCAGTAGGCAAGGGCAGGAGCTTGCAGGCCTTCTAGCAGGCCTTACCTGGTAAGATTAAGGCCTTACCACCTCCTTTCAAACTTACTTTCTTTTTAATATGAAACGTCCCGATAAGTAAGGCCTCATTTAGCAGGCCTGATAGAAGTACTCTTCGAGCAGGTCTTCTTACATCGCTTGCGTCAAGAGCCCTTCTAAGAGCGCTTACCGTAGAAGGAGTCATAGAAGTACTTTGAAAAAATTAAATCTTAATACGTCGTGAGACTCTTAGTTAAATGTTTTTTTTATCTGCGTCAACCTCCCTTACGTTCATATTTTTAATGTTTATTTTTTGTGACGTTTTCTTAATTTATAATTTTACATTGAATACACAACACTCTACCACTTTAACATAACATGAAACAGAAGGCCTAGCAACATTCCTTACTTCTAACCATGTATCAACTTTTGATGTCGTATAAGTACAATGCAATGACAAAAAAGTAATGTCGAATCATAAAACATTGCAATACATGAAATAAAAAAATACATGAAGTCCTTCTTTTTTGCCTTCTATTATGAGGCCTTATAGCACTGCTGCTGTAGGAAGGCCTTATAGCACTGCTGCTATGGGAAGGCCTTATAGCAGCACATAATAGCACTTCATGAGTATACACTCAATGGAGTGTAACTATTCTGCTAATTAAAAATTCACTACTTATAAAATTTACTTATTGTTAATATTGACAGATTGTAAATAAAAACAAAAATCATAGTAAAAAAAAAAATTTTTTTTTGTTATTTACATGAAAATTTAGTTTTGAGAAGGCCTCTTACAATCGGAGCAGTGCTAGCAGGCCTTCTCTGGGGAAGGCCTTGCTCAATTGCCTGCTGGGAATATTTTGTCCAACACTGTACGCTCACAAACACAAACCACAAAAGTCGAAGAGCACAGTGGAATGCAAAAAAGAGTGAGCAAGTGAGAGCGCGAGTAAAAAAGTTTAAGCTTAAGCGAATATGCTGCTGTTGCTCTGGAGGATATGATTTTCTTCTCAATATTTTCGTGTGGTATGGTGGTAAAACGGGTTTTCATGTTTTTTTTTATTAAATTTATTTTTTTTTCGTTACTGACTTTGTATTCTTTTGTTACCAATAGACGGAAGGTGAGCAGCAGGCAGCCCCGTTCGCGCTTGCAGGCCGTTAAGCAGTTAGTCACTTTAGACGGTTTCATACAAACTGTTGCTACTTTTGCTATCGCTGTTGTCGTCGTCGTTGGTTGTTTCTGCTTTAGTTTTGTGTCTTTTTTAAATGTTTTTTGCATTAAAATTTTTTTGTTTAATAAAGTGAAAAAGTATCTGTCACTTTGTTGATATAGCATCTGATGGATAGTTGAACTAATGGAAGAAAAAGTGGCATAACCCACCCACATTTGTCCACGTAAAAGTAAAAAATGTGCAAATAAATATTTACAAGGGAATAACGAAAATGTCTATTGAAATTTGTTTGCGCGAAGGTACGTAACTTAAAACCGCGTCAAATAAATCGCTGAAAAAGTATCTCATAAATAGCTGTGTTAAAATGACAACAACAACAACAACAAAAAAAGTGGTAAGTGGCAAAGGAAATTGCGCTTGCTCTTTTTTTTTTCGTACTAAAAGAAATTCTTGCATATTTTAATGTATTAACTATACTTAGATATGCGTTCATTTTTCCATTGAAATGTATCTGAAGATACATATACTTTTTGTTTTTTGAAATTTATATTCAACACCTTAGTTCACTTTAGATACTTTCTTTATATTCTGCTTTTCCTTTAAGAACATCACCGCAAATTTGTGGCATGCGGAATTGAAATTTAATGCCTGTTCTGCTCTTTCATGTGAAAAAATGTGCCGCATTTTGTTTTTCGTGAAAAAAATAAAAATGTCATATTATGTTTCGAATCGGTCTAAGAGATCATATCTCAAAATAAAAGTTAAAGTTTATTAAATAAAGAGAATATTGCTTTGTCTTAGTCTAATAGAACATCATCACGGATATGATTTGCTTAACCTTAGTTTTTCATGAATGAATCACAGCTTCTTCAGCAAAAAGTGCATGTGACTTAACATTTGTATATCCGTAAGTTTAGTTTTGCAATTTACAAAATGCCGCACAATGAAGTTATGAAGCCTTTTATGTTTATTAAGTTAATTTTTTATTACAGTTAATCATCAAAATAATAATATCATTACGAATGGTTTGCCTAATATTTTTGCCATTTTAGTAAGTAACAACGAAACTATTTGGACTAATAATATTTCCCTATATAGCGGGAAAAGTTTTGCCTCAGGAGGCATATTTTTTTGATGGCTTAAGAAGCATTCTTCAACTTTTCTTAGAAGAGTGGAGTTCGAAAAACTACGATAAAATTTTTTAGTTTTCATTTTTTCACATACATTCAAACTAACAAACCTAAGCTTCTTATGGCACAAAAACGTTGACAAATTATTTAATTTTGGTATCAGTTCACTGAATTTGTTAACAAGATATAAATTAAACCACAATTTGGCGATTCACAATGGGCTAGGACTGATAATCTATAAAATATCGATAGATTGAGTTATATATATAGCATGTTTCTTTTGAAATGCTACATGAGTTAAATAGCTCTTTATATTTTATCTCAATATAAAAAAGAAACAAAGTGTTTTTGTTTTTACTTTAGTAAATGCAATTGAACTTGACAATGTTAAGAGGAATGACTCAGTCAAAACCTGTACACAAAAAGGCACTTTTGGACAACCAATCGTGGCAGTTCCAGTGCCAGTTCGATGATAATTGACAAACTATTCATAAATTTTCTATTTTCCCTATTTCTGTACCTACCAATTCAAAACCTATAATATGCATCAATTATATAGCGAAGAGTAAATCTTAAATCAAAATCAATCTTTCCTCTCCTTTTTTTGTTCGCTTTAAGGCAAGTGAGATATCCTTTGACTTCAGAAAATTGTTTTATTTTGAGACAATTCAATCTCGATTAATAGAATCGCTAGGGAATTTAGCTGTTCTCGCTATAAACGTTTGTATTAATTTCAGCTTGGAAAAGCTTCTTTGCCTGCTTGCCTGGAGTCGTTAGTAAATTCCTTAGAGAAACCGAAACGTTAGTGCAAAGATGTTCTTGTTTTATTCTCATGAAGTTGAAAGTACCTAATGGCGACGATTCGCTAGTTGTTACATACTTCGCTATGTTAGTTAACTTCAAATATAAACTGATTCCATCAATATCAGAAACAGAGTTTTTTGAAGTTCAAAGCAGCAAGTTTTCAGAACTTTATCGCGAGTTAGATTTTTTATTTTGTAAAGAAATCCCTCTGTAGTAGCGTGTTGATTGAGTTGAGTAAGTCGCTCACGAATTGCTGTTGTACGGATAATAAGCAGGGAATTGAAGAACTCTGTTTTAAACTGTTTTTCCAGTCCTTTTCTGCAATTGCTTTGTCACGATTTTCACATTTAAATTTTCGTTTAATACATCTTATCTACTTAGTTTATTGATATTGTGGTTTCTACAACTTTTGTCAGATCTGGATTTCACTTTGGCACCGGAAACGGATAAAAAGAACAGGTGACTCAGTGTACAGAAAACCTTGAAGCGCTCAAACATCAAAGTAGAGAAACAACATCTGGTTACCAATGTCGAAAAAACTCTCAGGGCGCCCTGTTCGTTTGAACTGTTCGAATATCCCTCAAGCCGTCACTGCATATTTATAACAAGTAAAAGTCTGAAAAATATAACAGAAATTAAGAAGTCAACTAAAATTTTTAGGCTTTCCCTTTTTAGTTCAGCCTGTATTTAAGTCTTGGCGCTAAGTTTTTAACCATGTCGTACTCTTTCTCAATAATCATCATATTATAATAAAAAAGTTTTGAAAAATATTTCCAAAAAAAAATCTTTTTTGTTGAGGTGAGCAGCCTTGGTCCGCAATATTAAGTTCTCTATGTTGGAATTTAAAAAAAACACCACACAACATCTGAAGCCAATAGTCCGGGAGGCAGCGTTGCAGATGACATAATAATTTGCCCCACAGGCTCTTAAAAATAATCCCACAACGAATCTGGCAACTGAAGCTTGTTTTGATTACACAGGCACATAAAAAAAAAGTTGTAACCCAGAGGGTAGACCCCACTATTCCTACATTTGCGAGGTCGCTGCAACCGAATGTGACAATAAAAAATGATTTCACGTGCATTCCTACGTTTTTTGGCATGCTAAAGCCGAAAATGATAATAAAAAATAAGTTCGACCCTTCCATCACCCCCTAACGACCCTTTACTACCCCTAGAAAGGGGTTAAATTTTATGACAATTTGAATTTTGACCTCCACGAAGGGGGTAAGGGGGTGGTAGCGGCGAAAACTGGCAATTGAACTAATTTTTTATGATTACATTCGGTTTCAGCGACCTCGCAAATATAGGTCACGACTTTCTTGTGTGCCTGTATTATTAGCCATATTTAAATTATCAATTACAAAAAAAAATTATAATAAGTGGGATGACATGACCATGAAAAATGCAACGCTACCTCCCTAATGTACTATTTCTACTTCTTCTAATACTCCATTAAGTTCAAAGCCTAAGCAACTCTGTTGGAATATAAATTTTCTATAAAATATCTTAAAATAATCTTAATCTTTCTTTTCATATATTTTGAAAATTCTAGGAAAAATATGATTATCATGACGAATTTTTCAGCTTCTGTTAAAAGAAAAATGTTGAATTTTTTTATTGTTGTAAATACGTATCTTAAAGATAATTCTTTACCACGGAGTACGCGTATTTATGAGTATTTCTCGTCCTTAGCGATTCAACTCGCAATTCTGTTATGGTATTTGCGCTCAACTTGCTACTTTGTGCGTTTTCGTTATTTTTTTCTTATCTATGGAAGAATTATTATGGATGGAAAAATTGAATTATGTAGGCAAAATATTTCCCCCCCATTGAGCATCAGATTTCAATAAACGTTCTGGCTTATTGTCTTCCTTTCCTTTCGAGCCATCATCATCATCGATACACCTATTTAAAAATTTAGAAAGTTGTTTTGTCTCTCTTTTTCCTACTCTTTTTAATTGCTTTGCTTTTCTTTTGAGTTCTGTCGTGAGCTTTTTTTTTTTGTTCTTCGCAAGGTAGTGCCGGGATTTTCAACTTCTGTGGAATGTCTGTGGTCACCTTATTTGGATCAGTTGTAGTTGTTTTCAGTTGTTACTTCAATTTTTTCATTTATTTTATTCGTTAAATTGTTGTTTAATAATTTTAAGCCGCATTGTTAAATTCCGCATTTCTTGTATTCTTATAAATTATGTTTTCTTGTGACTAATCGACTGTATATATATAGATATTGTTTTTGCTTTGTTTTCTAGTTGACCGGTTGTTGTTGTTGCATTTGCCGGTTTTAATTTAATAAATTAATTCTTTGTTATTGTCTACTTAAAATAATTTGTATGCTTGGTATTTAAATGACCGCAATTACGTCGATTTTTACGTTTTTTCAATTTATAACCGTAATTCGAACGTGTTTAAAAAGTAATTAAAGTTATTATATTAAATCATCGAATGCTTTGGGGCTACGGTTACCATATGATCTAACAAATTCTGTTTTGCTGTTTCAACCGGACTTCATTAGATACCGTACTTTGGCCGGATTTTCGATCCATCTTAGTTTTTATACCCTACACAGAGGGTATGTTCACTTTGTCATTCCGTTTTTAACGCATAGAAGGGGGCATGGCAGGCATAGAAGAGTATATATATTATTAATCAGCGTCACCACCTGAGTCGATATAGCTATGTCTGTCTGTCTGTCTGTGAGTCTGTCTGTGAGTCTGTCTGTGAGTCTGTCTTTTTGTGCGTCCGTCTGTTGAAATCACGTTTACGGGAAAACTAAGCAAGCTAATTAAAAAAAAAAGCTTGGCACATAGGTCACACCTTCTTACAAGCTACTAGCATGTAAAAATGGGCAAAATCAGTTCACGGTCACGCCCACCGCCCATATTCTATGTAAATATATCTCTGCACATTTTGAAAAAAGTTACTGCGATTTTGATGAAACTTGATGATTTGGTAAACATGTGAATGAAATTAAGATTGGGCTGGGTTTCAAATTCGCAAAAGCTGTTAAAAGGGCGTGGCGCAGCCCTTAATTTTAACTTTAATAACGCCATAACTCGTTAGCTGTGCAAGATATTGTTATGAAACTTTTCAACAATTGAAAATACGATTTTCATGAACATTTTAGGTAATTGGATTTCAATGTAATTTAACATTTATTTAGAAAAAACTTTCAATTCAGTGTAGGGTATGTGAGTTTCGGCCTGACCGAAAATAACACCTTTACTTTTAAGTTTTTCTTGCAATTTCCTGATCTTTCTGTAAATTTTCCTCTTATTTTACTTTAACATGCATTTTAGTACAAATAAATAACAGCGGTAGATTATTGGACAACTTATTCGCCTAACATTTGCGCTTAGACTTCTAGCTCTTTCTGTATATCTTTTTTATTTCCAACTTGTTTTTCCAAGCGAAATCATTGTTCTTCCCTTCATTTCAAAGTTCACTATAGGCAAAATAAAAATCTGTTAGGTAACATCGGCACTTAAGCAGCATGCTATGTATGCATACTCTTAGCAGCTATATAATGATTATCGCTGTTAGCCATAGATAGCTAGCAACAAATAAAACGTAGCTTATAATACAGTCACAATTATTCTATTAAAAGTATGGAAACACATACAATTCGAGAAGCCTATATTAGGTTTATTATTTTATTTTTTTATTATGTCTATAGATTTTCAATTCTTTAAAGACCAGCCAGAATATTCAAACGTAGACTTATTTAAAATGAAATGTAAACTTAAAGTGGATATTAATTATTTAACAATTTATTAGTTGATAGATCCGATAATGATAAATCTGAACTATTTACAGCAGATTGTTCATTATACAAATAAGGTATGAGTTATAGATTAGTTAGGTGCATACTGAGTTATATGGAGTTGAATGTGAAATAAAGCCAAATGTCGTAACTTCCTGAAAGAATTTTAAGTTCAACATATTGCAATGCTCGTAACTTAACACTTAAAATGATGGTTTGAATCTTTATTTACTTTTTAAGAGATTTTCAGCCCAGTAGCTTGTGTCTTACATTATGGGAAGGTGAAGCTGTAGGTATGACGTAAAGTATTTCCAAACTAAAGGATTAAGGTTAACATAACCTACCAATTTTGTCTGAGCAAATACTTGTATATACCAGTGCTTCCGAAACTGGCATTTTGCTGCCAAATCGGCACTTATAGAATTTGTTGGTACTTCGACACTTAAAAAGCCGTCATCACCCTTTTTCAGCCAGATTTTGAAGAAACAGGAAAATATTAAGGACCACATTATAGGACAACGACCACAAAAAATTTGACAAGTGGGCGTGGAACCCTTGCTATAAGAAAAAATATCTAGATAGCTGTCTAACGGAATGTAACAAAACTTTGCACACGGGTGCAAAATGGCAAAACCACCAGTCAGACAAAAAATTATCAAAGTTGGATGCATCAACTTACTTTAAAAAAAAAAATTTAAATTCAAAGATTTGATCGATGGTGGCGCTGTAAGCCAAAATAAATGCTCTGAACTAAATTTTGGATTTCCAATAATAATATTTTTTAATGTTTGATTATTATCGACGAATTCAACACTCTCAATCTAATTTTTTGTGTGTATAATATGAGTTATTTAATGAAAATATAAAAAATCCAATGATTATGAAAATTTGTATTTAATTAAATAACTCGAAGGACAAAGTTAACAATAAACAGAATTATGTTTCATGAATTTAGCTGCTCAATGTCCACAATACAAATGCTCACTAAGTAAATAAATTACTTAGCCTGTGGGAGGGAATATTATCCAAACCCTCCATTTAATTTCCAATGCTATGTATGTACATATGGAATGTTTTCATATTTCATCAAACTAAACTCAACACAAAAACTTTCCATTTCACACTTGTTACTACATTCGTTTTGTTTTTGTTTTTCTTGTGACGATTTTTCCTTTTTTTTCCTTTACTTTCAGCAAAATCCATAAATTCCAATTGCTACTAAGCAGAAAGTGATGGAACAACGAAACGGAAGGGAAGAGGGAAAAACATTTAGCAACTATTGCGGTTAAAAACAACAAAAGGAAAAGTTGAGGTAAAAATTAAACCGCAAAAACCACAACCTACTTCGGAATAACTCCTCGGCAATAATTGAAGAGGTCCTGCGTTTTGCGTCAATTTAACGCAAACTCGTTCGTTATTTTCCGTTTCCGCTCGAGTTTCTGACATTTGAACGCTGACAAGTCGCTGCACTGGCGGCGAATCGACACAGCGCTGTGCCCGTCATCATGGAGGGACCAGAGGTGACATTTCTCTTTCAATTTGGTAGCATACGCGATGCAGTCTCGGTGCCTGCCAGCACTTTAACGTTAAAATCACTTAAGGATATGGCTTGTGAGTTTATCAACACTAAGGTGAGTGAGTGACTGAGTGTAAGCATATGGTATGAGGTAGTGGTCGTACCATTGTTGTGTGTGTAACATTAGATATGGGCATGAAAACTATCGATAGTTGTCAAAAAAATATGTTTAGGTTCAAACAAACAAAAGGGGTCTATTTATGATAGCTAGTGTACTCTAGTGCAGTCGTCACCGAGCAGACCAGTTGTTTTAATCCTATTTAACCTAACCCCTAAATTGTGGCATACTCTACTTTTTTACATTTTTGATAATATATTTTGCATTTTCTTTGAGTTCAAATTAGAAAATCGGAATATATTTTGGTCAGTGACGTCATATATAAGTGTATATTCTACGCACGTCAATCGTCTCTTTACAAAAGTTTAGATTGCTCAATATTTCAATTGATGTGCATACATTATGGCCAGCAAAAAACGTTATTTATATATGGCAAATAAGTACGGTTAAAAGCAGAAAAAGTAAAAATCAATTCGTCCATATCATAACAAAGGTATTCATCACCATGTGTTATTTTCATTGAATTTTATCCACTAGACTTTAACCAGCCATATGAACTTATTCTAAAGTTAATTTCATATGCCATTCAGAAAACGAGACATCCTTTGTGACTATTGAACAAAAATTTAGTCAAAATAGTTAGTTTTCGGCGTCTTGTGGTAAAGTGTTAGTTACCATTCTTTCATATTTTAAACTTATTCTTAAATAGCACATTTCAATATTTCTTCAATGATATATAATACAAATTCCACACGCCAGCCATGTTCGAGCCTTGGTGACTAACGTAGGGGTACCTTTTAATTTCTATTATTAAATTGGACCAATCGACCTAAAATTGCTCACAATTTCAATACGGCACATCGCCTACAGTTTTCAGCAATGTAGTTGGTCTTTACAAGGTCAATGATCAGCATATAAAAGTTAAGGATCTTCGAAGTGGCGTTTAATCTCTAGTGCCTTTTTTCAATTGAGAGATCACTTTAAATACTCTTCGATCATAGCATGTGCTAAGATCATTATATGTCATCGAAAAGCTATTTATATAGACACTTCAACTAAAAATTATAGTAAACCATAAGCAAAGAAAAACTATAGTTCACATTTTGAACGACTTTTTTTTCAATGGACAAAAACGATACCAATACACAAAATATCAAAGACATCGTCCCAGGCCGACTTTCTCTTTGACGTGAATTGAGCCAATGAGCTTAACTTTCTTAAAAAGTAAGAATCTTAAGTCTGGCCTCATAAGCATGAGAGCTCAATCGTAACGCAGAGTTTTTCGATTTTTCTATAAATTTTCGCATAGTTGATCGAAAAGTGGGGATTTCGTGAACTCAAGGCATAATGACATACTTAAGTGAAAAAAACTCTGCAAATATTTAAAAAAAAAGTCGCGTTAGCATTAGCACTTGATATTCTGTAGAATACTAACTAGTAAAGGTGTTATTTTCAGCCAGGCCGAAACTCACATACCCTACACAGCATTGAAAGTACTTTTTAAATACATGTTGAAGAGGTTGAATAAGTCGAAAATAATGTAAAAAGGTTCAAAAATGTTGAAAAGTGTTGGAAAAAACTGAAAATGTCAAAAGAATATGGGAAATGTTGAAAAAAATAGAATAGACATGAAAAACACGAAATATGTCACGTCCACTTCTTCAATTCCGCCCACTTTTGTTTCAATAAATTACATTCGTGATTGACATGCACAAACCAAATTTTAGCACAATAGCTTGTATAGATTGCGATATGTGCCGTAATTATTCTTAAAATTTAGGGCTGTGACACACCTACTGGTACAATCCAGTCAGATTTTGATCCAAAAATAGCCTTCCATAAACAAACCTCTTACACCAAATTTCAGTATGATTGCTCATTTATTTCGATAGTTATGCCACTTTAAGTATTTTAATTGTATGGGAGGTGCCACACCCACTATTGCTATTGCAAAAGCGTTTGACTCATATGTACCTAATACCCAGTAAACCACTTACATCAAATTTCAGATCAATTGCACCAATAGTTCACTTAAAATAGCACTTAAAACTTTATGTTAATGGGGGAGGTGCCACGCCCACTGATGCAATCTTGTCAAGTTTCATTGAAATTCAAAGCTTATAGTAACCGGCACCTCTACACAAAATTTTATGAAGTTAACTCTCATAGCACACTATCTATAGCATTAAACGCATTTTGCTTATATGGGAGGTGCCACACCTACCGGCACCATTGTACCAAAATTTTGCAAGAAGACACCTTTTTGCGAGTATATCTGCCTTATTAAATTTCATAGCGATTGCCTTGATAGTTCTTTTTTTATAACGTTTATAAATATTGTAGGCTGTGACACGCCCTTCAACAAAATTTTCCAGAATATTGAATAAACATGTATTGATGACTACTTTCAGTGGTATCATCCGTAAAATTTTTATGAAAATCGTATGTGCCAATTTGGAGTTATACGAAATCCAAATTTTCAACTGCTAAAAAGTGCCACGCCCACTTTTACACTTCAGCCCACTTTATGCGCAATTCAAGATTTATAAGATCTGTATTCGTGTACCAAATTTCATTACAATATCTTGTACGGTTTACGAGCTATGGCGTTATAAAAGTTAAAATTTAGGGCTTTGCCACGCCTTTTTAAGAGCCTTTGAAAACTTCAAACCTAGCCTAATCTTAATTTTGTTCTAATCTTCAACAAATCACCAAATTTCATCAAAATCACAGCATCTTTTTTTCAAAATGGACTTGGGTATATTTACATAGAGTATGGGCGAAAGGCGTGGCCGTTAACCGATTTCGCCAATTTTTATATGCTATCAGCTTGCGAGAAGGTTTGATATGTGTGCCAAATTTCATTGAGTTAGCTTGCTTAGTTTTCTCGTAAACCTGATTTCAACAGACAGACAGACAGACAGACAGACAGACAGACAGACAGACAGACAGACAGACAGACGGACAGACAGACAGACGGACAGACAGACAGACAGACAGACGGTCATAGCTATATCGACTCAGGTGGTGAAGCTGATCAAGAATATATATACTTTTTCATACCTGCCACGCCCCCTTCTATGCGTTACAAACGGAATGACCAAGTGAATATACCCTCTGTGAAGGGTACAACAAGTAAAAATTGTGCTTGTCAGTGCTAAAGGGGAGCTCTATCGACGAACTTTGTAAAAGTGATGATTATTTTGCGATAGAAATTTATAAAGAAAACCTTACAAATTGTGATTCGCTTATAATTTTTAAATTTACAAAGATTTGACATATTACTTTATATATCGAACATTTAACAAGAAGCTATCGTGCACATCCCTATGACCCACTATTACAATTACTAAGTATTTGCTACTATGTTTCAAAAACTGTAGTAGAGTTTCATGTTTATGATTAATATTGTCACGGGATTAATTATTTATTAGCCGAGTCGGGTTTATTAAAGCCTTTACTTCCCAGTTGGGTTAGGTCAACCAAATACTCGTAAATGCATAAAATTAGAGCAAACACGATAAATACATAGATATAAAAACAGAACATCCTAAAAGGAATTAATTATGAGATGATACAACTTAGGCGGTTCAAGTTTTGTTGTTGTTTATGTGTAGTACTTTGTGAGTCAATTTGTGTTTGTTAATTATCTGCAGTAGTTTTTTGTTTGTTTTTCTTTTGAATAGATAAATAGTAAAATTTTATTTGATGAGATAACTAATATTAATTGTTCTAACAAGTACATAAGCAGCACTCGTATAAGGCCTTCCCAACTTCTTTTAAAGATAATGGTGGGTGGAAAAAGTAGGCCGCTCGTGGCAGTAAGAAAATAAAGACTTCTGCGTATGGGATAAAAGTAGGTTTTTTTATGGAAAAGAAAAGCATAGATTTGCCGGACAAAATATTACAAGCGCTCTGATTGCATGTAGCAATGCCTACATGTAGATTGTTGCTGCTGACAAAGAAGAGTCATTGCTTAATTTCCTACTGGGAACTTAATGTTTATGCAAATAATAGCAAACCACCTACAATATACTGCTATTTAACCTTTATTTATCTTCAAGCGAACAATAAAAAAAGAGCTTCAAATTGTGGTTATTGATATTTTTATTGATAAAAAATAATTGCGACATATGCACAAAATATCAGAGGATAGCCCAGGTTCTGATAACGTTCTATTTATACTTTTTTGGCAAAGCACGCTATACCATATTTAATTTTCATTTACAATACTGATACTGTCATAGGGAGGACCTCTTTGTGTACTGAAAAATAAAATCCACACAATTTTTATACCCTACACAGAGGGTATATTCACTTTGTCATTCCGTTTGTAACGCATAGAAGGGGGCGTGGCAGGTATGGAAAAGTATATATATTCTTGATCAGCGTCACCACCTGAGTCGATATAGCTGTGTCCGTCTGTCTGTCCGTCTGTCTGTCTGTCTGTCTGTCTGTCTGTCTGTTGAAATCAGGTTTACGAGAAAACTAAGCAAGCTAACTTAATGAAATTTGGCACACAGATCAAACCTTCTCGCAAGCTGCTAGCATATAAAAATTGGCGAAATCGGTTAACGGCCACGCCTTCCGCCCATACTCTATGTAAATATACCCAAGTCCATTTTGAAAAAAGTTGCTGCGATTTTGATGAAACTTGGTGATTTGTTGAAGATGAGAACAAAATTAAGATTAGGCTAGGTTTGAAGTTTGCAAAGACCCTTAAAGGGGCGTGGCACAGCCTTTAATTTTAACTTTAATAACGCCATAGCTCGTAAACCGTGCAAGATATTGTGATGAAATTCGGTACACGAATACAGATGTTATAAATCTTGAATTGCGCATAAAGTGGGCGTAATTGTAAAAGTGGGCGTGGATTTTTTAGCAATTGAAAATTTGGATTTCGTATAACTCCAAATTGGCACATACGATTTTCATTAAAATTTTAGGGATGATACCACTGAAAGTAGTCATCAATACAAGTTTATTCAATATTCTGGAAAATTTTGTTGAAGGGCGTGGCACAGCCTACAATATTAATAAACGTTATAAAAAGAGAACTAACAAAGCAATCGCTATGAAATTTAAAATGGCAGATATAATCGCTAAAAGGTTTCTTCTTGTAAAATTTTGGTGCAATGGTGCCGGTGGGTGTGGCACCTCCCATATATGCAAAATACGTTTAATGATATAGATAGTGTGCTATGAGAGTAATCTTCATAAAATTTTGTGTAGAGGTGCCGGTTACTGTACGCTTTTAAATTCAATGAATCTTGACAAGATTGCATCAGTGGGTGTGTCACCTCCCTCATTAGCATAAAGTTGTAGGTGCTATTTTAAGTGAACTATTGGTGCAATTGATCTGAAATTTGATGTAAGTGGTTTACTGGGTATTAGGTACATATGAGTCAAACGCTTTTGCAATAGCAATAGTGGGTGTGGCACCTCCCATACAATTAAAATACTTAAAGTGGCATAACTATCGAAATAAATGAGCAATCATACTGAAATTTGGTGTAAGAGGTTTGTTTTTGGAAGGCTATTTGTGGACCAAAATCTGAATCGATTGTACCAGTGGGTGTGTCACCGCCCTAAATTTTAAGAATAATTACGGCACATATCGCAATCTATACAAGCTATTGTGCTAAAATTTGGTTTGTGCATGTCAATCACGAATGTCATTTATTGAAACAAAAGTGGGCGGAATTGGAGAAGTGGGCGTGACATATTTCGTGTTTTTCATGTCTATTCTATTTTTTTCAACATGTCCCATACTGTTTTGACATTTTCAGTTTTTTCCAACACTTTCCAACATTTTTGAACCTTTTTACATTATTTTCGACTTATTCAACCTCTTCAACATTTTTTAAACATTTATTTAAAAAGTACTTTCAATGCAGTGTAGGGTATGTGATTAAGTTTCCTATCAGACCTTTTGCCGTCTGCGTGTTCTTTATGCTCTAGAACCCAATGAAGAACTTGAATGATAAATATATTCCTAGGTGGTAGATAGTCGTTGGCTTGTTCGGAAACAATTGTGCTTCATATCAAAATTTTAAATGCTTCTTGGCTGTTCAAAAGAATATTAATCTTATAAGCCCTTCTCTGGCTCTTACCACAACGGAATAGATTTCTGCATAGAAGAAATTCATGAACCTACCCATGGAAAGCGCTTTTTTGGTATCAAGACTTCTTAACTATATCCCCTATATTGTGATCTTCTAGTAAAGCAGTAAAAGTTTCTGTCATGAATGATGATCAAAACTTTCTGTAGAACATTTCTACACCAAAGACTTTAAGTATAGGGCTATTTAGAAAATGTAAATCCAAGGCATGCTCTCTTTTCTGTTAGAATTTATATAAAGAAGAAACCTGTTAGTTCGCCAAGTTTATTAATTGGTCCAAATTTCTACGATGCCTCTTCATACAAAGCGATACAGTTTACTAAAAAAGTGCGCTGCGGTTCATTGTCTCACTTTGAGCTGACGTACTACGTGATTAAAACTTTAATTTTAACCTGACTTTATTTATTTTTTATATTTCACAGATTCCTGATAGCGGACTGACATATCTTTCAGAGCGCATATTACTATTTCGCCATGACTACAACAGTCCCAATATTTTGCACATCATTAACTCAGCATGTGAAGTTGTCGACGAGACACTGGTGGAAATTGTGCTCACAGCAAGTCGTAAGTGATTTCGAAAACATAAAAAAAAACTATTTTTTTTATCTTATGTTCCCAGTATACCTTCCCAAAAGTAGAAATTACTACTGCAGTGAACAGCTTCTGCAGGTGCTGCTGTCGTTTATTAGAATCAATTTCGTTCAACTTAACTTAGCTCGCCATAAACTACATAAAAGTTTAATTGAAATTCCTTTTATTTTACTTCCTCAGCAATACTCTATCCGACATCAGAGATGCCAACCCTAAAACCACACTCTCTTAATGTGCATTCCTACAAGGCGCCGACATTCTGTGATTTTTGTGGTGAAATGCTTTTTGGTTTAGTGCGCCAAGGACTCAAATGTGATGGTATGATTGCTTGTACCATAAATAATTTTACGAGTGCCATATATTTAATTTATGCTTTGTTTTCTTCTGCTTCTTCTCTTGCCACAGGTTGTAGCCAAAATTATCACAAACGCTGTGTGGTGAAGATACCAAATAATTGTAGTCGGCCAAATGATTTTACGTCAAGACGCTCATCAACATTGCAACCGCCACGTAGCCCATCCGGTGGCTCAACAAATTCATTAATTTCCACAGATGAACAGCAGCAGGGACGCAACGACTCAGGAACATCACTGGTAAAGAGGATGTCTGATCTGATGAACGATATGATAAAAAATTAATTATGTTGACGAGAACGTTACGATAACGATGACAACGACAATGACACAAACTGGGGCATTAAAAATGACAAAGGACAGTCCGAGTACATTAAAGTAGATATACGATATGCTGAATATTTTACAACAACTGCACTAATAATCATAAGGTGGTGTTGGGGGTAACGTACTTAGATTAATCAAGAGCTTTTTTTTTCTTTTTGCTATGAAAATGATACTCTTAATAGCTCAAATATCCTAGCGATAAGATCTGGTTTAGGTAAGATTAAGTAAATTTCGATATTTAGAGAAATTCAAAGTTAATAAAATATATATATGCATACATATATATGTATTTGTTTAAAAGTTGTATTAATTTTTAATTTTCTATTTCATGTACTTAATGCTATTTTTAAAAAATTAAATTTTAATAAAATCTTATTTGATGCCTTAAATTTTGTTGGTTTTATTTGATTTCCTTTACATTTTTAAATAATTTTTACTTTTCTAAACCAGATCCTCTATTTACGTATACCAAAAAAGAAGCTCAAATGTAACTTTACAAAGTTTTAAAAAATGGTTTTGTAACTTTCTTAACTTAGGGCGATGGGAACGTTTTTGCCGATTCTTCACTATAGGCAAAACTTTTGTTGCCAGATTTTTTGATATATTTTAGTTTTTACCTATTTTAAACGCTATACATTACCGATTTTTCGAAAGTTAATTTTTTTTACTTTAAAAAATTTTGGGGGGGCAGGCCATTGGTATGAGTCCAAAACATACAGAACATATGGACACCGTAAATATAGCCCAGTCGACAAGTTGTAAAAAAATTATTGAAATAGAGAATAAGGTTCTCTTCCGAGATATTTATCTGAACAACAAATAGTTAAAGAAATGTCGGCTAAAAACCGCTTTTAACCAATATCTTCTATCTTTTGGTGGTAACGCCGACCTTACTCCATGGGGATAATTTAGCATTTAAATGTTTTGTTTTAAAAAGTTACTTGTCGCCTGGTTTAATATGAATATTTTCTATTTTTTTTTTTATCGTACATTATCAAAAGAATTACCAATTTGATTTGATTTACTATTCTGCGCAAATCTCTTTCAATTCCAGAATGTGCCAAGCTATCGCAGCCATCAGCGCACATCATCTGCTGGTAATCGTAGCGGTACCGGAGTATCTAGTAGTAGCTGTTCTCATATTGTTTCAGCTGCTGTTTCGGGAGCAACACTTGCTGCTGTAGTTGGACATCATTTGGCTTATCATGAGAAAATACGAATACCGCACACATTTATGATCCACACCTATGGTATACCAACGGTATGTCAATATTGCAAAAAGCTACTACGTGGACTCTTCAAGCAAGGACTACAATGCCGTGATTGCCAATATAATGCGCACAAAAAGTGCATGGATAAAGTGCCGCATGATTGTACTGGTGAAAAACAGCAACAATATCCGGTTGACTATGCCGAGAGCACGCCTACACATTGTACGAATAAGGATCGTGATAATTTCTTCCGTGAGGAATTTGATGACAGCGATTGCGAAGACAATCTTACAACAGATTTTACAACAGGACGAGGTGGGGGATATCGCCATAATAATACGACAACAACGACTGGTACTACAATGGGAACAAGTGCAACGTCCACAAGTCGACAAGCAACACAAAAGACTATAACTAATGCACACAATTTACCGCCGGAGCTTATGAATGGACTGATGAGTGATAATGAGCGTGCAGCATCATATGGTGACGTGCGTTCCTCTGGTGAGGGCCAATCTTTAGATTGTAAATCGGAACAATCAAGTTCTTCATCTTCACCCAGCACTAATATACCGCTAATGCGTATCGTACAATCGGTTAAACACACCAAAAAACGTGGCGGCCAAGCAATCAAAGAGGGTTGGCTGGTGCATTACACCAGCTTAGATAGGGCGGTGAAACGTTACTTTTGGCGTTTGGACTCCAAGACCATCACACTCTTCATATCGGAGCAGGGTACAAAATACCATAAAGAAATTCCACTCGGTGAAATTCAAGCGATTGAATCGAATCGTGACTTGAAGAGGGATTTAAATTTTTGCTTTGAAATACGTACTCCGAGTGTAAATTACTATGTGGGGCAGGATCCTTGTCTGTTGGGTAGCCAACGTGAGGAGCAGCTTGTACGCTTGCCACCACCAGATAGTGGCATCGGCACAGATATTGCCAAGAGCTGGGAAACTACAATCAAGCAGGCCTACATTCATGTGACAAATACGCGTAGGTTTCAAATTATTTCAAAAGAGATAGATATTGTGCTAATGTTGCTTTTTGAAAATAATTTCAGAATGTTGTGAGTCCGAAGAGAATGTAAAAGATATGGGACAGCTTTATCAAATTTATCCTGATGAAGTATTGGGCTCAGGACAATTTGGTGTTGTCTACGGTGGCTTGCATAAGAAAACTAAACGTGATGTTGCCATTAAAGTTATTGATAAGCTGCGTTTTCCCACTAAGCAAGAAGCACAGCTTAAAAATGAAGTCGCCATATTACAGGTTTGTAGAGAAGTGCCATAGTATCTTGGGGCAGAACGGTTACCGAAGCATTTTTTAAAAAATTAAGCAAAGATTCCGTTTTACTAATCTTAGCTTTGTAAGACAAGCGATCTATTTATCCCAATCAACATATAGTTTTCATATTTATAAAGTTCACCTTTTATTCCACAGAACATTTCACACTGTGGTGTTGTAAATCTAGAACGTATGTTTGAAACACCGGAACGCATCTTTGTGGTAATGGAAAAACTTAAGGGCGACATGTTGGAAATGATACTCTCGCATGAACGTGGTCGTCTAAGTGAGCGTGTAACCAAATTCTTAATTACTCAAATACTCATAGCGTTAAAGCATCTACACAGTCAAAATGTTGTGCACTGCGATCTTAAGCCCGAGAATGTGCTGCTCTCTTCTGATGATGAGTTTCCGCAGGTTAAATTGTGTGATTTTGGCTATGCACGCATCATTGGAGAGAAGTCATTCCGGCGATCAGTAGTGGGAACGCCAGCATATTTGGGTTAGTACTTTATATGGATTTGCCATTCAAACTCGAACTAATCATTCATATTTTCTAGCTCCTGAGGTATTACGTAATAAGGGATACAATCGTTCCCTCGATATGTGGAGTGTGGGTGTGATTATTTACGTTAGCTTGAGCGGTACTTTTCCATTTAACGAAGAGGAGGACATTAATGATCAAATTCAAAATGCTGCATTTATGTATCCACCAAATCCTTGGAAAGAAATATCATCAAATGGTAATTGAAACTTTAATTTTATTAACTTAAATTATTTTTTTTTCAAATTCTTTTTGGGTTAATATTGATAAAAAAAAGAGTACCGCGTGCGGAGTTCTTCGATAAATAAAAAAAATGTTCGTGTGCTATGGGGGAATATATCGATTTTGAGGTGGCACTCTGAAACCCTCTAAGATTGTGTAATTTAACGCCTCTGAGTTATTTTCTTTGAGAACATCTGTTCTTAGCTTATGCGGATAGGCAAAACTAGACAACTTGAAAGCCATCGTTTGGCGTGCTATTGCCAAAATACGGCCCTGTTACTCGGAACAGTAGTCAAAAAATTGAACCTCCAGACTACACTATAGCCGACCAAGTCGCGATGCTCTTCTTTTAATTTTCACTTTCATTATACGCAAATTTTCTAATACCGAAAGCTATTTTATATGATAGAAAGATATATCTTTATTTATTTTTTTTTGCCAGCTATCGATCTTATAAACAATCTGCTGCAAGTCAAACAACGAAAGCGTTTTACCGTCGACAAAAGTCTGCTGCACTATTGGCTACAGGATAAGCAAACTTATAAGGATCTAAGGATTTTAGAAGCCGAGGTAGGAACACGTTACTTAACGCATGAAACAGATGATCTTCGATGGGCTGGTAGTGATGACATGTGACCTGAAACAAATCAGCAAAAACAAGAACTTCAGCAAGGTGGAAAAACATTCTTAGAAGAAGATGAACAACAACAACAACAACTGAATGAATTGGTAGAAAAATCTCAAGAAAAATTGAGAGTGCAGCAGAACAATCATAAAATACAAGACGACCATAAGCGAAATTATCAAAAATCTCATCAGAATAGTAATAGTAAAACTGAGACATGTGGTTGCAGTAGCCTACCAGGTGGCCAAAAATATGAGGCCATCGGTGATAAAGCACTCAAATGGGTTCGTGGTCACTTGTGTCGTCATGTTAAGTGAGCTTTATGAAAAAATTAAATAAAGTAATTGATTTACATACATTAGAACCCACTTAAATTGCTATAGTTTGATAAAAAAAATTTATTGACAGAGATATTAATGTATGTTTTCCATAAGGTTATTTTATGCTGATCTACTTTCCCACACAATGTGTATCTCAATTACGGATATTTTTCTTTTAATGTACTAAAAGTTTCGGCTGCAGAGAAAATAATCGCAGGAAATCTGTGTTTTTTATTTCAACAAATTATCACATGAAGACAAGAATAATTTAAAGATAACATGTCATTTTTCATGGAGGATGATAGAAAGTTCGGAAAACTGTCGATACCAAAGCCTTTTTTGTCGAATCACAC
This sequence comes from Meiosimyza decipiens, assembly GCA_963680825.1. Lineage (NCBI taxonomy): Eukaryota > Metazoa > Arthropoda > Insecta > Diptera > Lauxaniidae > Meiosimyza > Meiosimyza decipiens. The sequence continues at coordinate 81,605,200 of OY804259.1, read as the reverse complement.
TCTTTGATGAATTGATATTTTATTTTAAGATATTTCTCCACTATGTAGTTTCTCGAAATTAAAATACCCAAGTGCAACTTTTTCTTCGGCTATTTGCTGTCCAGCCGAATCGTGCTGGTTTGATTCGGGACTCATTCTTAAAATATGAATTTAAATTTACTAATATCTCATAAACTAGGGCTTTTCAATAAATATTTTTCTATGCTGTATCTACAAATAATAAGAAAATATTTACCTTTGCATTGTTAACTTTTAAATTTATATAGATGTATGTACAATTTACAATTACAAATTTTATTGCAAATACTATTTTCTTGCTAGCATTACGTAACGAATTAATTTAGCATATAATGTATACTAATGGATACTACTTACTTTAAAATGTAATACAATATATAAAAAAATGTAATCAAAAATTATAATTCATTTGCTGATGCTCATTTCTTTTGGGGCGACTTTTGAATGGTAAGGTACATTTTCTGGAGACTTCAGTCGACAGTCAACACATAAAAAGATTTGACTCTGAAGTACTTAATGGAATTTTTAAAAGTTTGCCCTATAGTATATAATTTTAAATAAACTAAAACTATGTATATTTAACATTGTGTTTGTTTGGGATCTTGATATTTTGCATACTACACAGATCTGAGCAATTGCCAGCTTTTAATCTATGCAAAGTTTATTTTATGATATGCGGGCTATATCGAAGGCCGCCCAATTACCATAGCATACTAAAATTTTCCTAGGCTTTTTTCCTAACACGCTTCAGATTAACTACTTTTACCTAAGAAAAACTAGTTTATCCTAAAAACTAGTTTATCCTAAAAACTAGTTTAGCCGGTAGCATATATATTGCTAATGGCAAAGGAAAATAAAATGAGTTAGTTTCAATTTTGAAACAATTATCTAACATGAATCAAATATCCGCACTATAGTACACAATATCATACTGTAACTAAGGCCATTGTCGAAGTGCTCTTTTTTTCCTTCAGAAATCGCCATGTTTTGGTAAACGTTTTTTCCATAAATAAACCAGAATTCACAGCATGCATTCCTGCAGAAGCACAGATGTACATATATAAATTATTGAAAATGTAAAATAGAGCATTTCGTCGCTCTCGGATAGAAAGGCCCTAACTCATTTTTTTTCTCGAAGTTGACTTTTTCGTGGATAAATCAATAAGCTTCTGTTATATTTTATCGATATTGGAGTAGTTAGTTAGGAAATAGTCTAAGCTAAAAAAACACATGCTACAACTCCTCCCTTGCTCCCCTGGAAGATGAGTATATATGGAAAAGAATGGAAGTTAACATTTATGTCCCTAATTCTGTAACGGCTGTATCGATTTCGGGAGCGCTGACATCATAATCACATGGGGCATAATTATGGTATTCAAAACTTGATGTCACTGCTACCGTTTTTACTATATGTCGAATATACGAAATTTTGGTGCAAATGTTCAAGAGTCAAAAAATCATTGATAGAAATGACATTTGGAGAATTTCTCGCCAACGACGCTTAAGTAATAACCTCTCATAACCGACCCACTACAATTTCGGGAGCCGCATTTAAAAAACTTCTTCATTTGAGGTTTTAAAGTTTTTTTATCCTCTTGTGCAATTTCAAAAATATGACTTAGGGCCATTCTACGCGAGAGCGACGATTTGTAGAACACTTCCAACAACAACAAGCACAAAAACTAAATATATTGTACATGTGTGCGTATTAATTATTCTCCTCCACCTGTGATGGATTTGTTTTGTTGCATTTCACAGCTATGCAATTCCAAATTAACTAACTTTTTAAAAATTTAGATCTCACCTCAACTAAAAATTCTACAGCAAATGCAACCAAATGCATCCAATGACACAATTTTATCATATGAAAATCACAAGACCATAAAATCTGTACGCAGGCGCATTATTTTCATACTGTCGCCATAACTTCGAGATTAAAACGCTTTATCTGCTTTTCATTGTGACAATTAAGTTCAGTTAAAGAACTCAAGTGAAGAAGTGATGTGGCGTTTACTTTTGATTATTTTGGCGGTTTCTGCACAGTTGGCTTTAATTTTAAGCGAATGGGTTGAAATAACAAAGCAAAAACCAACTTTATTACCACCCAGCCGTACAAAGTCGAACATACGTATTCTAAGAAAGTCAGATTTACTCAGCCTATATGAAGCGGCTGAAACGACATCGACTACACCCAGTCCACAATGGATTGAATATCAACGTGAACGGTTTAATACACCAAATTTGCAAAGCTCTCACCGGCTTTTTGTAAGCACGGAAAATCATTTAAAACATAGCGCACATATAGTAGTCCCGGCAAATAAACCTCAAACGAATGCGGAGGGTGTTGCTGGTCTTAAAAGAAATCAAATGGTTCAGACGAAAACCAAAATTGAAGTTAAAAACTATCAACCGGAAGTAGACGTTGAAATCGCAGGGCAAGAGTTAACAATTTTACACCGGCCACAAGTAGAAACTACTTCTCGAAGAGATATGGATCATACTTATGTAGAAAATGTGGAAAACTTAGGGACAGAAGATATCGAGGAAGAAAGTTCTGGTGAAATTGATGAGCTGCAAGAGAATGGTGAACAACAAACCATTGACGATGAAAATTACAATCAAAATCACCCACTAAAGTATCCAACGGTGCAAGGATTTTTTAAATTTCTCAAATCAATACAAAAGAGTTTATTTAAAAAGTCAGGCTTTAGTATTGAGAATAAGATCAAAGCGCTTAAGAATTTGAGGGACAATTTAATGAGAACCATTGGTAAATAAGAAAATTATTTGCACCGCTATTGGCATCACTGCTGGCAAGGCTTATAGAAATGGTAACGGTATTGGTAATGGTAACAGTAATGGGATTTATGATGGTAACGATACTATTAATGGTTATGGTAATGGTAATATCATATATAATATAGTAAATATAACACTAGAACTGGTATTGATATTCAACTTTTTTGTATTACAATCAGTGAATAGATTTACTCTTTTGCAATTGGCAAGCAGTTTTTCGTAAGAAACAGGCGTAAAACTATTTAAGTGACAACATTTTCAAAATGGTAAATGTTCTACTGAAAACAATATCATCGATAGAAGAACATGGTGTAGAAAATGGGATATTTGCCTCTTTTTGGGGCCTTGTAATATTTTAGATGTTAATTTAAAAAGTTTTTGTTTTGTAAGGCGCTTCATGTAAGAAGAAGGCCTCAGTTCTCCACATTGATGAGTGACAATAAAAGTCATCAGTGTTGATGCTACTTATAATGTCTTATATAATTGGTGATACGTTATTCTGTTGTTAAAAGTTATACAACAATTTTTTTTTATATTAAAATTTAGAAGAGCAGTTTACAACGCTATGGCAGCCGAAGCTCCGCAGGAGAACTAAGCGTGGCATTCTTGACGAATCCAGTTTAAATTTCCCACCTGAAGCTGCATTAATGAGCATTAATTTTCTTACATTTGCAGTTTTTCTTATAAAACTGGTACTGGTAAGTGGGTGGGTTATGCGAGGCCATATATCTTAGGAAGTATATAATTTACCGGCCAAAATCATTTTATTAGGATAAACTAGCTAATCCGAAGTGTCTAGCCTAGGAAAATTTGAAAATGTCAGGTTAAAAGGGTGGCCTTCGGGCGTTAAGGCAAATAATTACCCTAGCCTATCCTAGGCTAAACTGGTTCATCCTAACACGCTGAAAATTAGTTTCGCTTGTAGCATATACACCTTTTTCTATTTATTTTTAAACGTTTGTTTCTGTTTCAGCAAGTGGTGCACATCGTAAAGAGCAAGCATTATACTCTGACCGGTCTTAATATGAATAATGAAGTTGTTGCAAAGACGTCTATGCGAATCTAAATATATCTTATTGGGACTGGCAAAAGTTCTTCGATATAAGGAAAAGTTGTTTGATATAAAGATTGAAATGTAAGCAATACACGAAAATTTCGAAATATAGATTTGTTTTAATAAGTTTTCGGAAAAGAAACATTTTTGGAATGGGGATTTATACTCAAAGTTATATGCGATAGGACACACCATCATGTCTGGCTCATTGTATATAGTCTTGTGTTAAAAAGACGCTCGTGTGAACAGAGCCTAACGAAAATATATTTTTTTTTTAAATTTCCACTTGTTGAAATTTTTTTTAAGATTTGGCCATATGTATATATATCAAATGGGTTGGCAACCACGAACGACCATTAAACGCCGATAAACAACTATTGAGTCGGCGTGATAAGTGAATGAGTGTAAGCGAGATGACTAGTAATATGGCTCATCAGCAACATTTTGACAGTTAATAACTCTGTCAACAAGAATTTCACGTGTTTTCTTAATTGCTGAATTCCAATTACTTATAAAAAATTTAATTTTTTAATTAAAACTTATTACCAAAGAGGATCCTCTTTGCTTATTACCACAGACTAATCAGTCCCTGCTTATTACAATATGACAAAACGAAAGGTTTACATTGATAAAGTATTTAAAAATCCGAAAGTAGCAACAAAACCGACGCTATGTAAGTGAAGATTACATTTTTACACGATAATTGCCACCAACACCAAATTAGTAAAATTTCAGAATGGTTCCCTTGCTGCTGTTAATGAGGAAGCTATACAATTTTGCAAGATTGAGCAGAATAGAAGCAAAGGTGCTCTGGTATTTGCAAGTAGCAACGTCTATCACGGTCTATTCAATGAGGAATTAACGGATTCTTATATTTGCATTAGGAGTCGCAGCACTGACAAGGTACGTATGTAGATAAATGCATATGTTACTGGCCAAACTAGTTACCGATAAACCAAATACATGCAATGAAATCTTAATGTAAAAGCACTGACTAGAGAAGACTAAAACTGTTGCAACGTGAGAGAATAAGTCATCAATTTCATTGTGTGTTTGGCAAAAGGTAAGCTAATGTAATTGGGCGGCCTTCGACCACTGCTCAGGACTATCAACCTCCAATATGTCCAAAATTGGCTTTGCGCCAGATTCCGGGTGCGGCTACGTCTGTAGCATGTCCATCACCTGCTCCACAGTGCTTTAGCATTATAAATAAATTGCATACTTTCAGGCACACAAGTCAACTAGTTTGGGCAAGGAAAAACTAGCTTATACTAGTAGTTTGGCCGGTAACATATACATACATACATGGGTACAACTTTTGCACATTAAGTATAAGTTTGAAGTACAGTAAGTTTTTAGAGTAAAAAACATGGATGGCACAGTTTTTTTAAAGATGACACTTAAATTTTTTTTTCAGGGGTAATAGGTGGCTTAAAGCAATAAATAAAATAAAAATGGTTGGATCTAGTTTGTGAGATATAGCATTTAAAAGTAGCGTTTATAGTTTTTATAAAAATCAATGTGAGTTGGGATTGTTATACGAAGTATGGGTGTTAAATTAGAGATAGCTTAATAAGCTATAATATTGGTTAATAGATCTTTCGTAAGAACAATAAAGTCATGTTCTATCGAAAACCATCGTCAGAGTGCGGCGCAATGGAAAATCGCCATCCTGATTGTACAATCAAAACTCTAATTTTTAAGTATCGATATCTCGAATAGCTAGCGAGCCTTTTTTTTAAGTCTGTTATTTTTCCAATAAATGTATTAATTTCCCATAACTTACTCAACATGCCAAGAAAGCTTAAGGTGTTAGGCCACAGTAGCGGCGTAAAAATACGGAAACTTTGAGAATTTTAATTTTATTTCGATGGGCAATAAAATTAATCGATATTCTGGAAAACCACTTTATTGAAATTTTCCCAAGCAGTAGTGAACTAAAAGGTTTTCTTTTCGTGTGGCCGTATTCCTAGCTAGTAACTGCAATTTCGAAGTATGAATAAGAAAAAAATTTCACTGCATTGTATATGTATATGAATACCTCAATAGTACGTAGGACTATTTCAATATCTCAGATCAGAAAAAAAATTTAAGTTTCTAAAAATAAAAAAAAAATTGCCAGAAAATTGTTTATAAAAATACTATGCAATATTGTAATAGATGTATAAATTTAATATCAAAGTACATATTTTAAATAATTGCTAAAAATCATAGCCTAACAAAGTCTCATACTCAGAAAGTATACGAATACTTTACCTTAGATATCTCTTTTATTATATTTCTGAGTTGTTGATTTTTTATTGTAACTTTCATGTTTAAACCTACCCTGCGGCGAAAGCTTTACTTAGAAATATGTTAAAAACTTGTAATATTTATCCTTACAATTTCCATTTACTAACGTAGGTACGTATTATCCCCATTGAACAAGTTAGTCTGAAAAATCACATATACAGTGTATTGGACAAAACGCGTATATTGCCGCAATCCAATGAAACCAGTCAGACTACGTTATTAAAACAGTTCGGTGGGCGTAAGGCATTACGCTTTCTATCTAACAAAGAAAAAATGGAAGTCAACATCGACATGTTACGAACTGAATTAGACGCCACAGTAAATGATGCCACTCTCCTCGATGAGCCCGTCGTAACCAGTGAAAAACAATACAATCTTTTACGGCCAAAATATAACGCAAAAGCAATGGCAGTAAATGAAATCTACAGTATAGCTGATGTAGTGCCACAATCTCTGTTGGATCGCCTTGAAGAGGAAGCCAGAGTTGTGTTTTCAACACAAATTAATGACCTACCGTAAGCATTGTTGATTGTTTTGATTTCATTATTTCACTTATTCATTTAGCAAAGACCAATATTCATGTAAAATCTTTACAAATTGATCAATGCTTGTTTTTTGTTAAACAAGCTATAGCCGAAACATATGTCACCAATTACCAAATTAAATTGATCCATTCGATGTCTTTGTCATGCTTAATAAATTGAATTGTGAATGTAAACTCTGCCGACAGAGTACAATTCAAACTTTCCTAATAAGCGGAGAGCCCGCTGTAGAAGAGTCGAGTGTATATGATTACAGGATAAGATATACGCATTTTAACGGAATCAACGAAACCGGATTGCCTTGCCATAGCCTGTCCCGATGCCCGAAACTTAACGGATTTTGTTGTTTCAATTAAAATAGAACTAAAATAGGCTTGTATTGCTGAATCCTGTCCCAAACATAGATTTCCACAGGTTTTTGGGGTCAATTTTCATCAATGAAGATAACAGCTTGAAATGTTTACACAAATTGCGCAAATTTCGAACGTTTTTGGGCATCGGGACAGACTTTGGCAACGCAACTCTAGTTGCTTAGTTTTACCAAAATGCATTACTGTTTTTCCCGTATATCTTGTGGTGTAATCTTATACACCTGACTTTTCTACAGCGGGCTCTCGGGCTAAAATACTCTTCGTTCTAGCAATTCAAATAATATGAGTAATAAACAAGTACAAGTAGGTATGTTTTAATCGAAACTTAGTAAATGCTCCTTGCAATACGGCTGTTAAAAATTCTGTTTTGTTCTAAATTAGAGAAAAAAATGATTTTCCTATTGAAGAGCAACATGTTAAAAATAATATTGTACTTTCTGACTTTGCCAAAAACTGAACGATGACAGTGCAAAATTACTTCGTCCTTAATTTTATTAGCTTTGAAATCAGTTTTTGCAATTATTTTTCGACGTTTTTTAGATGAAATATGGCTATTTTAGTAAAATAGCACACTTTTTATATAAACGCAGTATTATGTATAAATTTATTTTTCGAGCCATGCATAAAAATTCTTTTTTTACTTAGCAAATCAATCAACAAAATACTTTTCATACGTATTTTTACAGCATAACCTCGGAATACCTTAAGGAGCAAATAGTACAAATTCAAAAAGCTACTCCATCTGTTGAAGGAACTCTGCGTATAAAACTTTTCATTTACATGGATGCATTGGCAAATTTCTTAAGATCACGTGCACGCAATATGAACAAGGTCTTACTATCAAATATAACAGAAAAGGTTGAGACTGATATACGTAGCCGTTTTTGTGATCCGAAATGTAAACCGGGGTAAGACTTTACAAAGCTTTTTTCGTAATCGACTGCTTATCGCGAAGAAGATATACATATATGATTGAGTTAATCACGAATAATCGATCGAAATAAATCAATTTCGTTTCTTTATCGATATTGGATAACTGATATTCCTGGTTAATCGAATTACGGATCAAAGTTTGACTGTACTAAATTTCTTTGTAATAACTTAAATTGTTTTCGAGATACAATGAATTCAAATTCCTTGTTTCCTCAAAAACTAAGTTTTTGTCAAATATCTATCTTGCGTTAAGCAGTCAATATGTGTACACATAAAACTTACATGTTTCTTTTCTTTATTTTGAAAGGGTACGCAGCAAACTGTCCACTGAAAAAGCCCTGTGTTATTACATAGTCTTAGCTCTTCTAGCAAGCGATAAATATTCAATAAACATCAATATTTTGATGGAAGAGATTGGCATGGCAAAGGCTAGAATATCAAAATTTGCACATGTTGCATTTGCAAAGAAAAAAATTGGATCCGATATATTATCCTTGACCTTGCCGAGTAATGTTGCAAATTTGGCTTCCAGAAAGCAAAGACCGAAAAAATAATTTAGAATCTTAAACTATTTGATACTAAAATTGAAAATAAGCATCAACTATTCTTGTTAAGGATTTTATCAAAACAGAACGAAAAAATATAACGCATTTATGTTTTATGATTACTTTTTTTTTAACTAGATACATCAAACAAAAAGACATAAACCAAATATTGGATTGTATTTTTTGACAGAAAATTGTCAAAAAATTAGCAACGGAAATGTAGTGAAAAAACAATAACTGAAATGAACTATGCTGTCAAAGCTGTAAACTTTTAATAAAAGCTCGTGCCCTTAACGGTTAATTCTTAAATCTCTGTATTGGCCCAAGAGCTCGCTGTAGAAAAGTCCAGTGTACTAGATTAAAGAATGGGAAAGATAGAGAAGCAATTTGGTGAAACTAATCAACCAAGTTTTTAGAATGAATCGGAAATCGATATACAGTAGATGCAGAATATAACGTACATTGATATATCAAATTTCCATTTTTACGAACAGTTTTTCAAATTAGAATTTTACCAATGATGTCTCTAAATTACGAACGCTAAAAATGTTCACTATTCCAAATAGCGAACGCTGTTTAATTCAGCAATAGCTGTTAGAACTGGAAAAACTTTTTACAAGAAAAAGTGATCGCAAGGAAATATAGCTTTCCAAAATCTAATTTAACTTTTATATTAGTAGATAGATATATTGCGTAAATAAAAGCCAGATTCTTTAATAAAAATCACTTCGATATATCATATCAAATCTTACGATATTATGAATGACCCGTGCATTAACTAGTTGGTTATATTGGACGTCTACGAGTAAAGTCGGGGCCAATATCTATATTAACAATAAATTGAAGCTATTTTTAAACTATTCTAGTCACTACACATATCAATAATTTCCAAACAATGTGTAATATTTGGTTATAACAATTCATATGTGTATGCATGTAAGAAAAGCAGTACAGGTAGTCCCCGACTTACGACCGTTCGACTTACGACTATTCGCACTTACGACCAATTTTTTTTTCAATTTTTTTCATAGAAAATGCTTAAAAGAGTTTCGGGGAGTCCCTAAAATATGTATATGAGAAAAAATTTAAAAAAAAAACAGTAGTATGTACAAGGATTCGATTTATTTCAGTACAAATAATACGTTTGTTTAAGTGAATAGTTTTATATCATCCCAAAAATGGCTGGAACTAGTAGTACAGTATGTATGTAATATTTTTCTTTAGTTATTTTTTATGAAACTCGACTTACGACTTAATCGACTTACGACCGATGACTAGAAACCTATCTCGGTCGTAAGTCGGGGACTACCTGTACGCACCATCTGTACTTCAAGGTCATCACGTCATAATATAAACAAATCACAAACTTAGCACGCGAACATGAATCACACAGAAAGCTTTTAAGCCGTACGTAAAAAGGTGAAGAAAAAACCTGCTATTGCGTCTAAACTAATTTTTATTTAATGCATATTTTATAATATGTAATTTATGTACGTGCCGTTTTACAATTAAGAGCCTACTCGACGTTTCTATGACATATCTTTGTTTTCTTTGATATACCTATAATAAAGAAAACCTTATTATCAATTAAAAATATTTTTCTTTAAAAAAAATCGATTATTTAATTTATTTATAATTGGAAACAACTGATTTTGTTAAGGCATTAATTTTGTTAATTGAAATAAGGAAACAATGTAATAGGCATTCAATTTACATTACAAAAATGAAAAATATTGGTTAATATTTAAATACATATAAAAAGAAATAATTTAAAGGCGAAATTTGTTAAACAAAAATTTCTTAACTACGCGTGTAAAATAATGCGGAATATGGAAGATAATTCCAGAGCTTGTTCCTTCTAATCCACCCGCGAGCCACTTCATTATTTGGGCGTTTTTGCATTCAGACGGCCAAACCAAAGACCGAAACAATGCAATACATAGTTTTATTTTCCCAGCGCACAGTGCAGCTGCCGTCAGTGTCATTGTTCCAATAGCAAGAGCTGGCCGTATGAAGTCCGGCACCATTTTTCTGCATTATCATTGATGTAACGATATATTTGTAGGGCTTCTGCTCCTTCGTTAGCACACTAAGACAATTCTCCACCACTTGGCCTGTCCAATTGTTTACCTTATCATGCTGGTAGGCGTTTCCACCGATTGTGTTCTCAATGGCTTCCTTGATGATTTTGCTTACATCATCTACAATAAATTGGCTTTCTTCACGTGCGTCCTCCATTTAGATCACAAGTAACGAAAAAAAATTCAAATGAAATTCTTGAGTTCAAGATTATACTTTAATTTTAACGATTAATCTAGCGAAAAGTTTACTTGTAAAATCGAATTCTTTGGTGAAATTTATTTACTTTTCTTATTCCTGATGTTTCTTCTTTTCGGAATAATTTGCTTTGTTTTTTGACGTTTGTTGTCAAAGTAACGTTTTCGCTGTGTTTCTTGTCATTTGTGACCAGCAACAAAGATAGCTTTGCATACATATGATTTCTTTTGATTCAAACGAAGTCATGATTCAATTGTTTTTTTATGCACAGCAAATGTCAAAATTCGTTCGTTTCAATCATGGTTTAATTATATGGATCCCTTAAATTCTGAAACGTCAACTCAATCGCGTGCAAGAATTAATAATCAAGGAAAATCAGCGAAATAAACTAAGAGATTTTCATAATAGAAATTAAGAAGTGTTAATTTCTTGATGTATGGACCCCGTGGTACGCCTATATAAATTTTAACACATTGGGTGCGCATCAGCTTAACCCAATATTTCTAAAGCAATCCCACACCCACGACTTTTGATGTCTATATCTTTCAAACTCGATGTGTCCTTCAACTTTTATTTCAATACTCACTGTTTAAAAAAATAAGTTTTAAAAAATCTTTTCAGTACGATTTCCTTACTGCAGAGAGCTCGAAAAATTTTCATGATTTGAACGATGCAAAGTTTTCGGCAAATGAATTTGAACAAAATTGATTCAGAAAAAAGTTTCTCTCAGGAAAAGCAGCCAACTTCACTTTGTAAAGTTCTGTCAAAAGTGAAAATTGAGTTTTTTTGGCGCTAACGCAGGCGATATTTATAAAGGTATCTTAAAAAAAAGTTGACATCAAGGCTCTTGTTGATGAGTTGCACAAATTTTGAGCAACAGTTGTTCGCTATGCCACCAAATATCTATTTTGAAAAACCTAATGAAAAAAGAAGCCTATTAAATCAATACGAAAGCAACGGTCACCACGCAACCGTCTCATGTTGTGCTGACATGCAAACCACAGGAAATCTTCCAGATATAAATTGAGTAAACGAGAGCTTCCAGCAGTGCCACTCAAAAAGACCAACCCTTTGATAAATTATCGAGGAGAAAACAGAAAAGTTATGACAAACTTTTTGGATGACCTACCGCAAAACGTTAAAGCGTGGGCGGAAAAAAGTAAATACAATAAATTTGGAAAGCTATATTTCCATAGTAGTAAAATTTGTTTTCTTGTTTTTCATAGAAAATCTAACAAATCCGCGTATTGTTGTTGCCACCCCCATTGAGGAATTGCTTGAGGGTAATTGTACGGAGAATGATGTACGATTGCTGAAGGCAGCAGCAGCAAAGATAGTGTCACGACGAATGTTATCAGGTTAGTTTTATTTTTGTTTTATTACAGTGGAACAAATAGAAAAATTGATATATTATTTTGTTCTTTTCATATAGCAAGTGAACTGTTGACATCTTCCCACTTGCTGAAATGGTCCCGTATCACTTTTGGGTGCGTGGCGTTAGACCGCAGTATGCGCGGTGGTCTAGTGACACGCGGCATTACAGAAATTTGTGGTGAATCTGGTGTAGGAAAAACACAGCTATTGCTTCAGCTCTCACTAACGGTTCAGCTTCCCGTTGAGTTAGGAGGCCTTGGAAGATCGACAGCTTTTATTTGCACCGAAGATGTTTTCCCCTCTAAGCGCTTGTATCAGATGGCTGAAAGTTTTGGGATACGTTATCCACAGCACGATATAAACTATTTGGGAAACATTTATATTGAGCACGTGTTAGAAGGTGTAAGTCTATTGATAGTTATTAGTGGTATAATGATGCTTAAACAGCTTGCAAAGTTATTTCAAAAATTTAAATCCTTTCGCAACAACCAATTAAACCTTTGAGAAATGTTCCCATTGCATCCATTTAAAACTGTCCAAAGTGTTAGTTATGATAGGCTCTTCAATGCCTTGGATACACATTGTGTAAGACCATAACTACGATTGGAACTGAATTAGTAAAAATTCGAAATGTATCTGCAGTACAGTGTTTACTTATTAAGATTTGCCCGAATTCCATACAAATACAAAATATAGCCGAAATCATAGCTGACTATTTAAATATTTCTAAATCTTGCGAGGAATAACTTCTCTTCCGGAACAACTTTTTACTTCCTTCACTTCCTTTGCAATAAATCAAAGTCAAAAATTTGTAACCAAATGTTTGAAAACAGTCTAAACCATAACTATTTATATTTTCAGGTTGATTTATTAAAATGTGTTTCTCAACGTTTGTCTAAATTAATGGAGAACGTCAATATTGGACTTATTGTAATCGATTCAGTAGCTGCTGTCTTTCGCGTCTATTCGAATTATATAGAGCGTGCGCGCGAGATGCGACGTTTGGCAAATAATTTATTGCACTATGCTGATAAATACAATTGTGCTGTAGTTTGCGTGAATCAGGTATTTAAATTCAGATTTTAAATAAAATCATCTACATAATTCCACATGTTCATATTTGCCAATTACCACTCATTACCACTTTTGCGCCAAATATGTTTCCAATTTGTAAGCTTACGGAAATAAAATTTTCCAGAAGTTTTAATGCTCGTAATAGAAACGGGATTGCAATCAGATGTTGAACTCACCAAAACTAACTTGAAATCAAGAACTCCAATTCTTAAATCGCAATATTTTTTTTGTAACAAAGTTGATTCTAACGTGTAAATAGAAGCAAAAACCCACGTAGATCTAATTTCTCTAATATGATATGAACAAATATTAGGCTTAAACAGAAGGTGCCACGCCTACAAAAAAAAACTTTTATTTTTGCTGTTGACACAAACAGTACTGAACAGGAAGCACAGTAAAATAATTATAAAGTATCATCTGTTCCGGTACACCACAAACTAATTTTTAATTGTAAGAATACCTTCGACATAATATATTTTTTTTTGTTTTTTTTTTTTATTATTCAATCAATCCTAAGAACGTATCTGCTTTCAAGCCGAAATATCCCACTTAACTTTGGAAAATATCAAGCAATTCATACAATTAGACTGACTAACATTGTGATACAAAATCGAGATAAATGAAAGTCGGGCTGATTTGGTTGCCAGTGTCTTATATTACTCGAACATCAGTTGATTGCTGATTTTTGAGACAGTGAAATAAAAAGTAAACGATTTTCAATTCAAGTTATAAACAAATTTCTCTGTTAAACTTCTTGCCAATTCGAATGTGTTATTACAAGAGAGCAAAAATTATTTTAAGTAGAAAACACAACGGGAAAAAAACGGTTTTTATTTTAACGAATTGTTTTAAAATATCCGATTAATAAATCATACCGAGACAGAGAAAATTTGTGTTACTCATTATAAATTAGTGAAAAAAGAATTATGGTGCCAGTGTAAATTAACTTATAACAGCAAGATTTAATAGTAGATGCATCTTCAAATTCATAAACATTTGTATCATGTTGTCTTTCACGCGCTTGCATTTAACTATTATTAATTTATGTTCACTTAAATTTTTGAAAATACTCATATCATAGGTGACTACAGTAAGTGATGCTAAACCAACTGTACCCTGTCTTGGACTAGCTTGGGCACACCTTGGACGCACGCGTATTAAGCTATCTAAAATACCTAAAGAATTCAAAGTCAACGAAAAATTGTTAACTGCACGTAAATTTGAAATTTTATATTCACCAGAGTCACCGAACGACACGGCAGAGTTTCTTATAACTGAACGTGGTGTAGTTGATGTAACAGGTGCCACTTGAAACAGCATGGTAAATACATGTAAACCATTGAGGTTGAATAGCTGCTTCCAATAATTTTTGTTAGTTAATATTAAGATTGTTATATCTATAAAGCTGTTGCTTAATTAATAAGAGAAACGTTGTTTTGATTAATATTCGAGAAACATATGTAGTTTATTATTTATTTCTTTTGTTCATTCATTTAATTGTTGTTGTTTATCTTTGTACATTTAATAAATAATTGGTATTTGCTTAAAGCTATGAATTTAAAACTAAGCTTACATCTAAAAAAAAACTGATTAAAGTTTGACTAATTGAATTGAGCTCATTTTATATATAATCATAGATACTTCTGTTTAAAACTGTGTTTTTTACATATAATTCTGTGCGCTTATAAATGAACAAAAAAAAAAAAAAATTTATATATAGTGCAATTTATATTTTTATCACAAATACAATTAACTGGGTTCGTAAATTTTAGGTTTTTTTTTTTTTAAATACTTTTACTTTTTATATTTTAGGTTTTATTTTACGTAAGTATTAAAGCAAAGAATTTTAAAAGTTAATATGACAAACTTGATTTTTGTTAATTTAAAAGTAATTATATTGATTATATGTATGACAATTAGTTCTGCAAACAACGCTTGCGGTAGTAAAATGTCAACAAATTGCAATCAAGATTTGCGTATTTTTCTGTGCTAAAAAGCGTATGGAATATAATTTTACTGCCAAGCAGTTAAATTTTTAGAATAAGTTGTGTTTCGTGTTTTTACTCGTATGGTAAACTGTAACAAAACAACGCACAAGATGGCAATTTATTGCAAAATTACTATATTGTAAAAACTACATTAAAAAATTACAAATAAAACCCAGTCCTGTAATCTATGTAATAGAATTCAGTGTATTGAGATGAAGAGGGATATAAAAAAATTGTAATTTGTCAAGTATAGATAGTAGTACTCTGAATAAACTTAGTTACTAACTAAATTCTATTTTTTTTTTATCAAAAAAGTTTAACAATTTGGTTTATCACTATTACATTTAGTAAATAAGAAGCATAATTCTCTGAAATTGCTTACATAAGTTTGTCATTTCAAAGTTTTGCCAGAATTAAGGCCTAGCCTGAAATATAGTGCTTAAATTTATTATTTTTGTATACTATATGTACAGATATAACTAAATAAATGTTAGCTTTAATTTAATAAAAAAATGTTAGTATGGCACCAATGCCTAGAGGCTAAAAGTATTTGAATATTTATTTATGCTATTATGTTAAGCGCTTAAGCTAAAATTAAGCTTAGATTCCTAAAAAGTATCATTACAAATTTTTACATGGATGTTGTTATTTTAAATAAATCAAAAGAATTAAGTGAACATACATTGCCTCTTATGACTAAAATGTTGTTTTATAATTATGAAATATTAATAAACCAAGTTTGCTTTTCAGTTGCATTTGCATGAATTTATCTTATTTATTAAATTAAAAACATTGATTAGCGCATAATCATAGATGTTTGTTAAGTTCCTGCTAAGCTGAATCTTAAACATTCGAGTATTGCAAATTAGCAACTTACCAAACGTCTATAAAACTGCACTATGATTTGCCACTTTTAACTTTTTGTTTCATATTTGGCACACTAAATCCTCTTTGTATGAAAGATCTTTATTCAAAAAAAAAAAAATTTAGTTCAGCTGCATGTGTCTGAATATCTGTAACCTCGTGAATATATAGCTCTAAAAAGTTGACATAATTATTTTTTTAAACCAACGAGTATCATTATGTTGGTATTTAAAACTAGAAACTTGTAGGCTCAGTCCTTGTTACGTTTTGGTGAAGCTGAAATCGTACCTACTATTAAAAATAAATCTCATACATTTTTGTTGTACATATAAACTTTTTGATTTATTTATTGTATTATGTAAATTGAAAATTGCATCATATTTTCCAAAGTTTTGTTTTTGTTTTTTGGAGGTTAGGAATAGTTTCTTTCAACTATTTTCCTTAGGTATACCCACGCAGGATAGGGTCCCTTACGGTTTTGTTATTATACATTTTTGTTTGGAATGTCCCATGTACACATTATTTCATGCTCTCGCGTAACGTGATTTAATTTTCAACGTATACAGTTCTTTTCGAGATCCTTCGCTAAAGAAGTCGAAAATTCCCTATTTCCGAAATGAAATAGCAAAATAATGCTCCTTGTTGTGCTAACGAAAAATGTGAGAAATGTATGTTTAAACAATATCCTATCCTCAAAGCCAAATTCTAATATATAAGTAAACTATTAAATTAAAAAAACTACCCACAACATATGTTTAATAAAATGTGTATTATCTCTATAAAACTATGCAAAGTCCACTGGAATCGGTTAAAGTGTTGTAAAATTATAGCGCTAAAAGTGACTATACCTTTGAGCGCAATAACTTATATCGTCCTTGAACGATTCCAAGGTCAAGGAATTACTTTTTGTAGGGGTAATACATGCCTGAGCTTTTTAATTTAAGGAACATGCTCATTCATTTGTTCATTGCATTCCAAGGAATTGGAATTTAGAATTAGGTTTTCCAATTTCCATTCCATTCAAGAGATCAAAATGGAAGTTTAACTATTTTTTCTTTTTGTCCAAAGAATTGTGATACACAATGTGATTTTGTAAGGCATTGGAAAATCGTATTCAATTGGCCTAGTTCTCTAAAACAAATATTTGTATTATTCGATTGGGATGGTCTTCTATGAAAACTGTATATCGCCGGAGTTGGTTCTACTCGTATGCAGATATGATGTATGATGTTTTTAACATCAGAGGCTGCCCGGATACAAGTAGGGCCTATATAGGTCACATTTTTGGAAAATTATCTTTACATTACGGATATGAAAACACCGTAAACAAGCCAAAACCGGACTTTCTGGAGTACTAGAGCCGTGTCCGAATTTCAATTTTAACCATACCCTACACAGAGGGTATATTCACTTTGTCATACCGTTTGTAATGCATAGAAGGGGACGTGGCAGGTATAGAAAAGCATATATATTATTGATCATCGTCACCACCTGAGTCGATTTAGCTGTGTCCGTCTGTCTGTCCGTGTGTCTGTCTGTTTACGGGAAAACTAAGCAAGCTAATTCATTGAAATTTAGGAAATAGGTCACACCTTCTTACAAGCTGCTAGCATATAGAAATGGGCAAAATTGGTTACGGCCACGCCCACCGTCCATACTCTATGTAAATAGAAAAAAGTTGCTGCGATTTTGTTGAAAATTGGTGATTTGGTGAACATGTGAACAAAATTAAGATTGGGCTGGGTTTTAAATTTGCAAAGGCTTTTAAAAGGGCGTGGCTCAGCCCTAAATTTTAACTTTAATAACGCCATAACTCGTAAGCCGTGCAAGATATTGTGATGAAATTAAGTACACGGATACAGATCATAAATATCTTGAATTGTGCTTAAAGTGGGCGGAATTAGAAATATGAGCAACAAATGAAAATTTTGATTTCGTATAACTCACAATTGGCACATACGATTTTCATGAAAATTTTAGGTAATTAATTTTCAATGTATTTTTAACATTTATTTAGAAAGTACTTTCAATGCAGTGTAGGGTATGTGAGTTTCGGCCTGGCCGAAGAGAACACCTTTACTAGTCTTTCCTTAATTTCATTAAAAAAAAGTGCTCGATAGCATTTGCAAAACACCGTTTCGACCAAAAAGTGTAACTCTTTTGAAAGGTCAATCTATGAAAATGTATTTTTTTTGTAGTATTTTTGTGGCTTCGTTAATTCGTTACTTTTTTATGTGGATTTTTTTTTTTGTAAGATGATCAAACTACCGGAGTAACGAGTAACTAGATGGCATGCCTGATAGTTCATAGCGATAAATTCGATGTACTTTTCAGATTAAAAACACAAAACCAGCTGTTGCTGCCAGATTAAGAAAATTAAATCAGAATTGGGTTTTCACAATTAAAAGCTTTACCGAATAACGAACTGACGAGTTGTCAAACTAACAAGGTCGGTGTGAATACCACTAATGTACTTCTTATGTTTTCTTTTGTAAAAGTACAATTTTACCTAACAACCCTAACTAAACGATTTCTCAGTGTCCTTATAAAATTTTACAAGAACGATTTCAGTACCATCTAATTAGAATTCGATATTCAAAACAAGTTGGTAGATCGAATTGGTTCATTCGGAGCACTTAACTTAACGTACGTTACAACCGAACTAACATTTGTTACATTGCAGCAAAATAATTTATTTTTAAATTTCCCTCATAATTTCATCGTTGTCATAGCTTTCATTACTTTTGACGCTAATGTCCTCTTCATCATCGACATCTTGTGTTGGCTTAGGGTCATGTTGTTCCTGTTTTTCTATAAAATGTTGATGTTTTTGTGCTTTACGTTCCTTAAGCTCCTCCAGCTGTTCATGTTGCTGCCTAACCTGCTTATCTGAGTTGAATCCCTCGAACTCAGTTTCTTTTGTGCCCAACTTAGGCATTGCCAGTGCATTTGATATTTTCGATGCTGCCAATTTACTTTCAAAATCCATTTCAGTAAAAATATTTGCACCGTCAGCCATGTTATTGACACGCAACAATTTCAGCTGCAACTCACGATGCTGTGGACTCTCTTCCAATTTAATTTCTAATTTTTCAGTCTGTTCAAGCGGTGCGGCTGGTTCGACAGTCAAAGGAATTGCGTGCGCATGCGCATGTTGATGCGCACGTTGTTCACTGTTTATAGCACCTTCTCCGCCACCTCCGCTACCAGCTGATGTTGTTTTGCTGTTGACATTTTTTACGCTCTTTTCTAGCAGCGCATTTAGCTGCTTTTTAATTTTTGTTGTCTGCTTAGCGGTAAGTTTCGCTGTTAGTTCAGCAGGAATGCTGCGACTCTTTTCAGAGTGACTGTTGTTGTTGTTGCTATTTGCACTATTGTTGTTTTGTATTGTTTTCTTTGTTGTTGTTTTTGTTACATTTTGTTGTTCTGTTGTTGCTGGTGTTGCAATTGCTGCATTTTGTGGAGTTTTTCCGCTTGCGCTATTGCTGCTGCCTTCAGTGGATTTTGTATTATTTGTGACTGTTTTCTGCTCTGTGACCTCTGTATTGGTGACATTGTCCTGTTTTTTCCATTTGGTGCGTCGATTTTGAAACCAGATTTTGACCTGCAAGTAAAAAATAAAGAAAAACAATTTAGTGTCTAAAGTTTTGACTGTAGATTCTCTGAAATAATAAATATACACAGTGCGACAATTTTCCATCCAGACTTTTCTCACAAGACCGAAACAATTTAAGATTTTCCAAAAATTTTCATACGATATTATAGCACTATGCCATTTTGATACCCCAATTTATAGCGCAAAAATCATATCTGCCTGATCCGCCTGACTTAGCAGCATATGGCTGAAACTGAAATTGGTGCTTTTTTCGAAGACGTAGTACATAGTTACCATCAAAGCAACTTTTAAGTCGCTGTCAACGGTGCAGAAAGGGAGCAGAAGAGGAGTATTTTGAATATCTAATGAAGAGTTTTGAAAAATATTGAATTATTTCGATTTTATGAAGAAACTCTGTCTGAAAAATTGTCGCACTGTGTACATAGGGGAGGTACCACGCCCATTAAAGCATTCTCACTCATTTTCGATCTAGTTAAAGCTAACGATAATTTAAAAATTTTGCATTGATTTTAACATAATACCTCGTGTAGTTTTATTTTTATGATACTTATAATTTTTTAGGGGCGGAAATTCGCCATTTTATAATATTATATTTTAAATATATTTTTTTATTAATTTCAAATCAATTTTTACCAATTACCAGCCAGGTGTTTTCTACCTACCCAATAGATTTCGCAAAAATATCTCTAATAGCGCTCGAGATATTACGGAATATAGGGCACTTAAAGCTGAAGATTCTCATCGCTCCCCTAAACAGGTCTTATAATAATATTTTTCATTTCATTTTGTTACTTATATTTACGGAACAATTAACTTTTCCATTGAGTATTCCAACTTTTCTAAGCCTTTAAACTACTAGATACAGTTTGACGTACGTTGTTTTCTTTGACATTTCTATTGCATTTAAACTTTCAGCCCACCGTGGTTAATCATCAATTTAACTCTTAAAAGAGGAAAATACCAACACTCAGTTCCCAATAAAATTTATGTGGAATTTTCAAATTCTCTATTTAAAATGTTAAACAAAATATTAACCCGATAATCACATAAATTTTATTAAAATTTTGAATAAATTAAAAGAAAAACGCAACCAACAACAGTGACAACATTTTCATCATTAAGCTGAACAGAAACATCATTTTAAAAGAACGACATTAAATAGCCATATCTCACATGGAGGACATGCCGTTGAAAACAACAAAAGCAGCAGAAGCAGAAATGACGACGCCAATGTAAATTTGAAAACTTTTCGCGGAGCGCAAGACGAAGGAGCAGGAGAAGAAAATGTCACCACTCATTAATAGCAGCATTTTTATTTTACGAGTACATTTTCGGCCTTGTTGTTTGACTGCAAACCGCTAATGCCGCGCGTACTCATCTCCCTACGCTAAGGTGCCGCCGCATCCATTAGGTGCATTTCATAGCCACAAAATGCAAGGCAATTAAAATGCACGGTAGCATGAAGGAACCTCAACAATTTAGCAATAAACAACGAGAAGCAGCCCGAAGCTGAAGCTCAAGTAGCAGAAAATTTAAATGGAAGGGCAAAATATACAACTGAAATAAATAGAACAGAAGAAGAAGAAAACTAAAAATCTTAGACGAAAAGCACAAAAAAAAAAATAAAAAAAATGAGAAGAGCCGACCAACGCATTTTGCTCCAATGCGGCTGGCGGCAAGAATGGGCCACTTTATAGCTACGCGTATACTCTGCTTCGACCACAACGCATTAAACTACAAAATTAATTTCTTATATCTTTAAGGATTTAGGTTATTGCGACACTCGATGCGGATTTTTTTTTCTTCTAATTATGCTTTACATATATCTTTTATGATCTCTTTTCTTTCGTTGCTGTATGTATCTTGCTGGGCGTTTATCTCATTTAATGCTCAAGTGACGAAATTTCGCAGTCGTGGCATCTTGTAAAATGTTTGATCTGCACTTTGAAAATCTGATTTTTTTCTGTGTTTTTGTAAGTACATTTTTGTGTCTTGTGCTTAATTTAATAGTTGACTACATAAATTTAATTGGAAATCTTAGATCACTTAAATTTAAGATAATATTAATGTTTTCCTATTTGAAATGTTGAAGATATTCCGAGGGTATCGGTACTTTTGGTACCAGCCCTTAATTCTGATCATTCTTTGAGATATTTGATATTTTTAATATTTTTGTATAGCACCATCATCAAATTTGCTTAGAATGAGGAAAGCAGAGTGGAATTTTCAGGCTATTGTAAGAGTCATTGCTCAGATAATGCATTGTTTTTTAAAAGCTTCATTTCACAAATTGATCTAACTGAAATAACGGGTGTATCAACCAAAGGTATACGATTGAAAATCCTATTATTTGACAGCTGGTCGCTTGACAGTTGTGAAATGTTGACACTTGTCATCTATAAACGTGGAAAATTTACCATGGAATGCTACGCAGCAAAAGAAAAATATTGAAATCGTTGAATTTTTTAACGGAAATTTGCGTCCAATCGCTGCAACGATTCGCGAAATTCGATGCCTCAAAAACGAAAATTTTGTTTGCTGACCTCGTCAAAGAGTATAAAATGAGCCTCATCAAAATTTGCTGCTCAAGTTACGGCTCAGCTTCGATCATTCGAGCGATGATATTTGCGTAAGTCAATCGACGCTTTGTATGCGTACATGTGAAGATCTTGCTTTAGAATGTCAAATTTATTCAATATTTCAATTGGTCAGATTGACATGGCGCACCCTTTATAAATATATATGTTTACTTATAATTGAATTCTGTATGTTATCTGAAAATCCTGTGGATCTAATAACAAATTGCTTTGTAAAGCATCCAATTAAAAATTATGCAGCAGAAATTCTGCCAGATTTAATTATTGTGTTATGAGCTTCAGTTCAATGCACTTTCTAAGGCTCAATTGGGCTTCATTAAATGCCGCAGTAACGGCAGTGGCAAAATAGCACGGTTGCAGCAACAATAAATACAATAACAACAACATAATTTTATGCTAGATAACATTATGAAAATTTAGAATAGCGGCAACCAATATGAAGCATAAGTTTGTATGTACCATGCCTATGATCGTAGGTGCTTTTGAATAGTGGTGATAACGGGGGTAATCTGGATAAATTTTTGATGCAAATTTTTGGTAGCGGATTCAATTGGAAAATGCTTGCGTACTTTTTGATTGTATCAATTCAACGGCGTGGAATTTTTACTTAGCACGTGGCCTCCTCAACGAGCAAAGCTTATTTTATTTGACAGCAAAATTTCAGTATGCAGTATTGCAATCGAGTTTCTGGAACTATTCTCCTTGAAATCTTACCGATAGTTTTGTTTTTTTTTTTTAAAGAGGTGGTCGTATATCATATGGACGCTAGTTCTAAATAATTTTTCTTGATTTATTTTATGAAGTGCAACCGAATTTCTCATAATACTAGAAATAACTCGGATGGGACATGCTCTTGGAAAAAATCGGTAAACTTTGACAAAAAGGCGCGGCAACTCCCATTGAAAAAAAAAAAAAAAATTTCACAATGCTGTACTGGAACATTTCTAACTGGCATCTAATTGATTACGTTTTTTGACACCAAAACTGTATTTAACTACAGGAATTCTTTAGGCAACTTTTGTTAACTTATTTCAGAGATTGATCAGTTGTGTGTTCCTCATATTGCTGCGCTCTGATTGAACTACATTTCGGGGTAAACAGAATAGACTTAGGCAACCAGAGACGTCTGTAGTTTACTTTAGCATAAAGTAAGCTTCCCAGCAACATCCAAGGCTGTGTCCGAAAATGTGATTCTCTCCAATAAGGAGTGAGATCGAAAAAATCTTAACATATGTAAAATTCAATAATTTTTAAACGGCTGATCTTAGAGTTTTGATTTTTGTTTTATATAATTGATAATCTTTTACAAATTACAGAAAAATATAATTTTTATAGTTCTAACCACTATTTATGAACTCGTGGACCTTTTTTGGTAAGCCTTCCATTAGAGATTTGATTGTTGTTTCAGACACCTTTTTGGAACAGTTTGCCCATCTCCTTTTAAAATCTTCGATATTTTGGGACACCTTTTT
Organism: Meiosimyza decipiens; assembly: GCA_963680825.1. Lineage (NCBI taxonomy): Eukaryota > Metazoa > Arthropoda > Insecta > Diptera > Lauxaniidae > Meiosimyza > Meiosimyza decipiens. The sequence goes on along the minus strand of OY804259.1, from coordinate 81,581,384 downwards.
TGTGCTCTTTAAGTTTTTTTTTACAAGAGCCCAATGTCTCTCCATTGGTCTAAGCTCCGAGCAATTTGGAGAATTGGCCTCTCTTGGTACAAAAACTATTTTATTACTTTGGTACCACTCCAGAGCTATCCTACCGTAGTGACATGATGCCAAATTAGGCCAAAAATATGTGGACACATTGTGCTCTCTTACAAAAGCAAGAAGTTTTTTTTCAAACATTCTTTGATGTATATTTCGGTATTTATAGAGCCCACTGTAACAAATGACTTGCTTCTTTTGCCTCAACTGCATATAGCTTGCCATACCAGGAATTTTTTAGGAAATTTTGTCTGCTTTTGGATTCTAAATTGTTCTTCGACATTTCCTCGAGCATCAGCAACATAAAAATTTTGACCAGGAAGCTGCGTAAAATCTGCCAGTACATACATACGTTTCGTCGTCCATTATACAACATGAATATTTTTGTATGAAATTCGATTTTAATTTCCGAGCCCTACTTTTGGCATCTAAATTTTTTGCAGCATTCCCGTCTGGAGCTTTTTGGACTTTGTATGTTTTCAAACCTGCATTGGATTTAACTTTTCGCACCAAATAGTCAGAGCACTGGGCTAACTGGGCAGCTTTTCTTGCAGATGTGGTTGGAGATCTTTTGAACATGAATATCATGTGGTCCTTGTTTTCTTCCCGAAGTAGGTTTCCTATCGATGGTCAAATTCTCCTGAAACTGTTTAATTACATTGGAAACAGTTTGACGGCAGACCTTCAATTCTTTGGCCAATTTTTTGTAGGACCAATTTGGATTTTTTTGAAAATTTCTTATAATTTTAAGACGTACTTCTTTTTCTTCACTCATTTCGATCAAACTTACAACAAATAATCATGTTTCTCATTAAAAATAATAACTGACATATTTTTCAAAGATAACTAGATCAAAAAAATTGTTAAATTAAATACCCAAAAAAAATTATTAGGTAAAACGTGTGTTAAGATTTTTTCGATCTCACTCCTTAATAGGCTCACTCCTTTGTTTTCAATGGCATTGAAAACAAATTTCAGCTTCAATGGAAACGTATCAGTAGGACTTTTGAAGTGCTCTTACGAGTGTTTTTTTAACTGCTAGAAATTCTAATAGAGTTAGCTGCTACGTGACATGTTTTGACATTTGTTCTTAGTAAGACTTTACTTTTAATTTATATGAAAACACCTTCTCCCCAATAAAGCATTGAAGAAGTGAAAATTTACTTCTCTAATAAAAGTCTTAGTTATAAATATTCTTGAAATAGCGATATCAATTGACCTTCAAGATCATGTAATATGGGGTGTCCCAAAACTCACGCAATATATGAACTTTGCGGAACTTGTGCGATAAAGTGTTGTTGACAAAAAAAAAAGAAGAAAATGGTGTGACATCTGACTGTCAAGGTCATTCAAAATAAAGCGCTATACGAAAGAACAACCTCAGCTGTCACCCTTTACAATACCATTGGATTACTTTCTATGAGGATATGAGAAGTCTTTCTTTTATGAAAGGTATCATATGCTGGAAAAAGTGGTTCAAAATTATAAGAACTGAATGTGATTATTACGGTTGATCGAGGTGGACAAATGATGGAAATTATTTTTAATCATTACATTAAATTAATTTATGACGTGGCAATATATTGTAAGAGGAAGTAACAACATAAATGCCATGTTTTGAAGATAATTCACTTATTAGTATGAAAAGACTTTTGAATTTCTATCAGTTTAAACAAATCACCCTTTATTTCCTGTTGGATAATAGCAACACTGAACTATAAATGTATGCGTATATCAGATTACAGCATCATTACATGTAAAATAAAGCCACGCCATATTCACACAGTATGTAAAATCAGGATATGTTGCTCCTTTGTTGTGATAGCAGCGTGCTGTAGTTGCAATTGCTACTGTTGTAATTCGTATTAAATTAATGAGCACATAAACCTAATAAATTTGCATGCGTGTGTGTATGTGCTTTGGTTCATATGTGTATGTTAATTCATTGACCGAGATATGCAGACAACTGTATCAATGTATGTCCAGTAGCATTGAGATAACATTTTCATAAAATAACAAGTGACAAGCTGTCATTGTTAAACTTGACAACCCCACACAATAGAGTTCTATTGTCCTAGTTAGTTAAACGATTATTTAAGGATATTGCTGGTAATAAAACACTTTTAGTTTGTCATTTCACGATGACGAATATCGGCTGTTCAACAAAAATACCTTTCAAACGATATATGTTTATATTCAATAAATGCGCCCAAATAAGCACGTAACGAATCAAAGCAATCAGTCCTTATTTTGTTCAGCAACCACGCTTAACCGAGTTTCAATTTCATCCATACACACCCTTGAAGAATTGTAAGCCTTAATAATTTTAAAAATAAAGTTTTATTTTAAGTTTAACAAAATTAAAATAAATACTCTTAAACTACTTTCCAACGTTGTTGTACAACTCAAAATTTGAACCACAACCACGCGCATCCTCAAGAATTCAATCAAAGTTTCTCATAATTTTTCATATAACAAGCGATTTGGTATTACGAAAATTCTTTCTGTAGCTGATGAAGACGAGCCAGAAAAATAAAACTGTTCCATACTTTAATGCAACACAACATTCTTTACTGTGCTATAATTAAAACTACAACATAATTTAAAAAAAAAAAACAGAAAAAAAATTAAATACCCCACCCTACAATGCATCGCTTTGCGCTATGGGAGCGTAAACGGGGTGCAGACCATCACCATTCTTGATGTTGTATTTCAATCAACGCTCATATTTTTTCTTAAAAAAACATTTGTGCTCATCCTTAAATTGCCTCCATATGTGTTTGTTTATGTGTTTGTGTGCATAAGGGTGTATTGAATTTTTTGTTTTATATAAACTAAAATGGTAAAACTTCATGAAAAGGCTTACAATTTGGTTGTTATCCTATGCCTGACCTTTTCGAAATTTTTATAAACTTCAAATGAACTTTGGACACTTTTCAGCGATGTCTTCAAGAGAGTCGAAGAAGCATTCAAATACCTTGAAACCCCGATGTGTCAGCGCTGGGCATTTGCAAAGCTAATGAAAGACAGATAATTCGACGTTAGGATCTTAAAAGCTTCTACATAAAAGAAAGTCCTAATCTTGAGGCATGCTTGCCTATGAAAAGGTATTATGTAATAACACCAACAAAGATTCTCAGGGTTTGCTTGTCTAATGAGATTATTTTTCGACGTACTAGATGATATCATCTTTGACCGTCTCATATTAGCCCAATTTATACATTTTGAACCAAATTAAGACTATTAGTTTCATAATGCGTGGCTCATAAGTTATGCCACATTTAGAGTCTTCTCTGGCCAGCTTATTAGCAGCTTTATTGCCAATGCAGTCGCTATGTTCAGAAAACCAACATACAATAAGATTATATAGTTCGGATGTCCCTCCAATTTCGCATAGTGATTTCCTGGAATTTATGACCTAGCGTGATTTGATAATATTGAAGTCAAGGACCTTAATGGCTATTTGACTATGGACGTAAATACTTACGAACCCATGAGTGTATATTTCCTTGGAATTCGAAATGGAAGCACAACGCTTTGTTTCAGGTATTTTTATTTGAAAGTTGTTTGAGAAAACATGAGTGAGGGTGATATAATGAAATAATAAAGGCCCAAATTTGTATGAAATCGCTTTTGGACGACTTAAAGGGGGTAAGCAAAATCATCTTCTTCAATCATGTCATACATTTTACTGCTCCAATTCAATACTTGCGATTGAAGAAGCTTAACTTCACTCACTAAATTCACCTTAAAAGCTGCTCATTGTTGCCTTCCATGCCCAAAGTCTTGAAAAATGCAAGCGGATCTTTATTTCATTAATTTCCTAAGCGCACTTTTGTAGCCAAAAGAATTTTTCCAACTTGAGGCACTCTGTATTTTTTTAAGTGATTTTTTTTTTAAACGCTCGCTCATCATAAAACTCTAATGGCATTTTGTACAATTGCTTTTTTGCACCACCCCACGTTTCATATCTCTCATGTCTACTTAAGCGAATAACAAAATTGTTCTTGTTTTTTCGCTGGCACAATAATTGTGCACTCAATTAATGAAGTAAAAAATTGAATTTTTCATAAACAGTTCATTTCGTTACGTTTCGAAATTTCAGAAATTGTTTTGGCGCGCATTATTCATGCTGCGTTTAATGTGCGTCCAAGTACGTGTACGTCGAAGTTACGCTATGTGTGTGCATGTATGCTGTGTTATAATTAATTTAATTTCATATCAATTTTAAAAAGAAAAACACAATTATGAACTCGTAATGTGAAGACTTCACAGTTTTGAATGCTATGGCGTGCCAAGGCAACTTAAATAGCTGCAGAAAGAACAAATTTTAATTTCATTTTATTTGAGAAGATGTGATGTTGATGTAGTTGTTGGATAGCAAACATACAAAAAAAAAAAAAAAAAAAAACAGCAAAAGATCAGGAAGTAGATTAACTGATTACGAACGCGAGCAATATGTATTTACATATGTTCATTGATCTATTTAAGAGGAGGAAATTAGCCAAATGCCAATGTAGCAAAGTAATCGGTTTGAAAACTTTGTTGTTTTCTCAGTCTTTGATTGCAAAATTAGCGTTCCAATCCATCGTTTTTCTTTAAATTCAATGAGATTTGCCTACCTTGATGAAAGCTTTCACATGGATGAAAAATCATAGCGTACAGAACGATACCGCGCAGTAATTTATCTAATTATAATCAAGTGGAGTTCTAACCGAAAATATACTATACTAGAATATATTAGAGCAAATCAGTCACATTAAAAACTGCCATTTTTAATCGAGTGTTTATGTTAAATTGACCTTGAGGACATTTGGAAGTTTTGGTTAAAGTGCGGCTGATGTGACATTAAGTTCTCGTTGAAGAACCAGTTCCGCTAAACCAGCAAACTAAAATTATATGTATAATTAAGCAAGCGGAGAGCTATTGTGGCTAAATGGAAATCCGCACCAGAAGTGTAACGTGGAATGTGCACCCGCTGCATTCTAAAAGGGGAAAAGAGCTCTCAACATTTTGTAAGAAGATGTTGCAGATGCAGATATTTCGAAAAACAAAAATCTTTTTTGATTCACCGGAAATATTTGCATATTTTCAGTTAAAAATTTTTCAGTTTCTACTACACTATCCATGCACAATACCTTCTAAGGGCAGAAAATCGTTATTTAATATATGACGGTTGCAAAACCGGCCAAGTCCAAAAAAAAAATCAAATTTTGAGATATTCGCATATCTCAAAATCAAAAGACCATGCTTTTTCTTTCTAATATGTTCTTAGATTGAAAAAAGAAATTTTGACAGAACTTTTACATTTTTAAAATTTTTTTCTTATGTATAGATTTCAAAACCGGGCAAGTCCATGAACTAGCTTTCAAAGCGACCACTACATTGACATCAAAACCTGTAAAGTACACCTTTTTACAAATTAAATTTGTTGATTTCTATGGAAAAAACAGCCAAGTCCATGTTCAATGGATGAGAATCCGCCAAGTACAAAATTGTTTTCTCAAAATGGCTCCCAAAAACATAGGCAGAATAAACTCGAAAAGTCTGACCTGACGTGTTTTGTGTATGCAATTTTTTTAATTGTTATTTGCTTAAACATTTTAATTTTTCAATGAACATAGATGAAAGATAAACGTTTTTCTTTGTTTTTCCAAAAGTATAAAAAAGGGACTTGGCCTGTTTTGCAACTCGACGTTTGATGTATTCCTTTGCTAGTAGTTACTAACTTTATTTGGAATAACTTGACGACTATTCTTGAGCTATTCCGCATGGAAGCCTTTTTTCTTAATCGCCATTATGGAAAATTAAAAACTTTATTAGCTATCTATCAATGCATTCAAGTAATAATCGGTAACCGGTTCAACTCAACTCAAATTCAATGAACACAAAAGAAAAGAAAAAAAAAACGGCCTTATAAACAAAGTACTAAAATTTTTTTTATTGATTTGTTTAAAATTATGATAAACTGATTGAAATCTCATTTTGAATGGGCGCTTTTTTTTTATGACCCATACAAGCGCCCACGAAGACGTGGGCTTCCCGCATTTTTTCGTTTTGTTTTTTGCCGCACTACAAAGTTGTTTACATTCAATTAGCCAGTATTAAAGATGAAGCTATTCCTCGACTTTCAGATGCCACATGCTATTAACTGAATTACCCAATAAATTTATTGTGTGCTGTTGTTATTGGGGCGGCTATTGTTATAACAATTTACGCTTTCGCTGCTGCTGCTGTTGTTGTTGTTGCTGTTGTTGTTGCAATTGCTTTTATGAGCCATTCAAACAATTTAACTTTTATTTAATAATGTAAACAATTACGTTTTTAATGTTTATTATGTGAGCGAGCGAGCATAACATGGCAGCAGTAGCAAAGTGCGTCCGAATTGGTTAATTTTTTTAACAGTTGGCGGACTTTTTGTCTGGGTAATTGATAATTAAAATTATACTTTTAACATAATTATTAATATCGAATTTGTTAAAATTTTAAAAGACCATTGAAACCTGCTAAAACTATTCGTTCCTCAAAATATATCAATTTTATAATTAAAATTTAATTTGGAAAAAATCATGTCTACTTAATGCTCTTACATTGTAATTACAACATCAAATGATCATTTACACCTAAAGTTATCATTCGTCTAACTGCGATTTATCACAAATCCAACATCAATCGATCGTTTGGCATTTGGTAGCACTCAATTTAAAAGAACATTTCTCCGTTCATTCCCACAGCATGTAATTAAGTTTTAAACTTCCGCCACTTAGATACTCACATACCTACTCATATGGCCGACAACAACAGCAAGAGCAACAACAACAACAACACATCATATCTTGACGCCTAACAAACCACGAAATTTTTCAAAAACTAATTAATGTTGATCGCTGTGATATTTTTCAAAGTAAGCATGGCGAAATCGCTAAATAATTGTGAAGAGCAAAACTTTTCCAAAGTGTGATGTTACCGTGCTTTTGAAACGAAACGCAATGAAATGAAAACATTTTTTATTAATAAACACGTTGGCGCGCAAATATAAAACGCATCATTTACACAAAATTTATTTTGTAAATATCACTGAAAATGAAGTAAAATATCATAAGTTGATGGACGAGGGTCGCGACAACTTGTCGAAAAAATACTAATTATATGTTGGGTTGGTGGTGGGATGTGTTCTTCGTTCCTTCGATATGATTTTTAGTTTTATTTTTTGTTCACTCCTTCAATGTTTAAAAATAAAAAAATTTACCGAGTATCAGCAACAGTATGGTATGTGTTTTTCCTTTGCTTATGACAGCCATTCATCATAATTTTTTTTTAAATTTGCATTTTCTTCGTTAGGTGTATGGTTTATATTTTCCCGTTTTTCTATTTTTAATTTAAAGCGTTTTCTTTCTGCTCGACAGGAAGTATTTTTCGTGCTCTTTTTTTTTTGAGTCGATTTCATTCAAGTGTTTTTCTAGCGTTATTGTTAATTTTTGAATTTTGTTTTTTTTTTTCATCATAATTTTTAAAAAACATTTTATTTTTGAAAATATGAAATGTTGTTTTTCTGTCATTACTAATTAATATGAATATTGTACTATACGCACATTACCCAATATTAAGCGCTGAAAATACTTTGAAGCAATTAATGAGCTTGTTTTGCTCGTGTTGTTGTTTTTGTAGATTTTTTTGCCGGTGGCGACAACCGCTTAATATTTCCAAATTTAAGTTTTCTGTTAAACTGAAAATATTTTTGAAAGAAATATGCTCTTTAAGAAAACGTACAGCCAATGAAAATGCAGTTAAACTGGGAATGCGGAAAGATTTGACCAGAAATGAAATGAAAGCAGAAATATTGCGAAACCGAAACTTTGTTTCTTTGGTTATCTCATAATATCTCGCTAACTGCTATGTCAATCAAAATGAGTTCCAAGAATAACTTAAACCATTTGAAATTTTAAGTTGAAAAACTTTAAAAAAATTTCGCGCTCATATGAAACCAAAATACTCCAGCTTGTGTTAAAAGTGTAGGAGATTGAAATCTCTGATGCGACATGCGCAATTGAACTTGAGCTTTCCAGAGCAAACTTTTTTGCAGGGAGCGAAAAATGTCGTCAATATTGCCATTTTGAGATTTGTTGAATTGCGACACTAAGTAACCCAACACACAGTATATTTTTAGTTCAAAACTAACACTCAAGGGTATGCTAATATTGAATTGAAATGTCAAAGTAAATCAATTCTTATTATATACGAGTAAGTTTTTGGAAACTTTAAGCACTCTTTTCTCAAAAACGATTTTTTAACTTCGATATTTTGGCTAAATAGTAGCTTGTTTCTATCTCTTATACTGTCTTCGTTCAGAATATAGCTAAATCTCAATTTTCACTTCTAGCAAGATAAGATCCTTTAGAAAGATTACAATATAAAATGTAAAAATTTCAAATCAATCATGCGCAATATTTTTCCATTCAACTTTATAAAACTTACATAATGTGAAACATATTGATATTTTTCTCATGATTTTGAGATTTTTAGTAAAAGTTGTACTAAAATTGTTCTTCTCGATAAGGATTTGAGAATGGATAATATGCATGGGAGACAAGGCATCTGCGAGCTTTTGAAGACTGCTTCTACAGTAATTCGACCACAACCTGCACAGTTTTTCAAAGTTTCTTTCAGTAATTCTTAGAGAGTCCAATAGAAACCATCTCTTGATTTTTATCTTGAGGCTTAAGCTGTCTAAATTAAAGTTTTCCATCAGTTTTTCCGGCTTTCATCTGAATGAATTTCGTTATAAACTCTATAGCATGAGATGTAATTCTTGACATCATTTCTTTAGAAGTTATTAAGTCCACAAAGCGTTTATAGTTAAGACGATGTCACCTTATAGTTCGCCAAAAGATACCATAACTGAGAAAGAAATTTTTTTTTCAGCAAAATATTTCTCATTTACGGAATATTGGCAAGATTAACTGAAATTTTTATTGAAAGTTTGGGGATCTTGGACAAAAGAACTTTGAAAATTATTTTTTTTTTATTTGTTTTCAAGTGCTGTCAAATAGGTGGTGATTAAAAAAAAAATTATCACTTTCTAAACTCTAGTTGTTAGACTAGCAAAATTTTTTATCATGAGACGTATCGTCTCTCCAACGCATACTGGTCTCAAATCGAGTTTTTCGAAAATGAATTTTTTCTTTTTTTGTAAATTAAAGCAATCTTCGAGGATTTGTTGGCATTACGGTTGGCTTTAATCTAAAAATATTGTTGAATTTTTGCGCTATCTAACTATTTTTTAACCAAAGAAAAATTGATTTGAGACCAGTGTGCGACAGAACGGTCATAAGTCATAAGATGAAATTGGTACATAAAGATTGATTGGTGACGAAGAAAACTTTGCAGAAAAATTCACAGATGGCAGCTTACATTAGAAAAGACTGCATGTTTTACCTCCTAAAGCAATTTCAACAACAATCGGTAAAAGTGTTCTTGGATGAAAAGGTTGAAATCCTATTTCTCTATGTCAATTGTGTTTCAATGCTAGAGTACACTTAGTTTTCAATGATTCTTCTTCTTGTGTCCTGCGAATCTTAGGGGTAGCATAGGGCCAAAATTAACTCTCCAACGACTGCGGTCTTTATCGATGAGCTTTATCTGCTTCCACGAATCTTTCGTATCTCGAATTTCCTTTTCCAACGATCTCTTCCACGTTGCTTTTGGCCTGCCACGTGCTCTGCTACCTTGTGGATTCCACTCAAGGGCTTTGCTACTGATTTTGTCGAATATGATTCGAAGAGTGCGTCCAGTCCAGCTCCATTTGCGTAGCTTAATCTCATTTGTTACAGGTAGCATTTTTATAGAAATCAGCGTTAGAGATGGTATTAGGTCACCAGATTTTTAGGATGTTTTGCAAGCCTTTGTTGACAAATACTTGAACTTTTTTCGGCAGCTATTCGGTGACAACTCATGTCTCACATCCACATAACAAACCTGATTTCACATTGGACTCAAAAAATTTCTATAAAAAGAAATTCATAATTTTTATTAATGCAAAGCTCGTAACATAAGGTAGCGTGTAAGTCAATAACTGAGCCCAAAATTAACGAAAAAATTGTTATACAGCTCAGCGCTTGTTTGGAGCGTGCCGTCCACATGTGCAAATTGCTGTGGATCAACTCAACCGCGGTGAAGTTCTAAAAGTGGTGACCTTTTTCTATTTTGCTCTTTGGCATAACAATGGCAAAACATGAGGACACATATCACTTTGCACCGCGGCGCTAGTTGACGTTGAGAAGTCCCTGATTTCGTTTACTCTTGAACGCTTGAAGCCTCACGTGACGCCGATGACAACGAAAAATCTGAATTTTAAAAACTCCGGCTTGGACATTTTTTCACTTCAATAAGAGCAACATACATAAAGTGCATTAGAGGTGTTGTGATGATTTCAGTTCAATAAAATTGGAGCTTACACTATTCCACAGCTAAAGAAAGTAACATAAAGGCTGTAGAATCTTTTGGACTCTTTACATCGCAATCTAGGTAACATGGACTGATGTCAAACTTATGTCTTCTCAATATAAGCGTCATATAGCACGATGGATACCAATAAAACTTTGCATTGAATTGAATTTCTAGAACTGCAACGATGGTCAATGAAGCATCTAAGTAGCTCTAGAAAAAATGCTTCTATTGTAAGTTGTTAATCAAAATCTTTAGTTTTTCAAAAGTCCTTCGTTTTCGAAAACATGCGCAATCGAATATGTTAAAATTTACTGATTTATGTAAAAATTTCAACTTTATTGTTTTGTGTGAACATTTTATCACATGATCAACGTAATAATATTCTCAGTATAATTAAATCAAATAGCAATATTTAAATTTTTTAATATATGTAAAGGCTAGGATCGATCTTTTCGGATTTTTTTAGAATCGAGTTAAAACACAAGAAATTTTTTGAAAAATTATCCCTTGCAGCGCTGCAAGGGATAATTTAGTTTTAACTCGATTCTAAAAAAATCCGAAAAGATCGATCCTAGCCTTTACATATATTAAAAAATTAAATTTCTAAAATTAACGCGATCTAAACTAAAATAAAAAAGCAATATTTAAATTTTTCAAAAATTTCCATCTGTTCAATTGTGCAAGCTAAAAATATCATTTAGTTCCACACTTTACTGTCATTAGAAAAAACAAAATTAAATTGAAATTTTAAATTGGTCAACACAGCAATTCACACGCCCATCATGACGTCGCGGCGACGTCTACTCGTACATTTTTATGTTCAGCTATAGAAGCAAGCGAATTTTTACTACGGCTACTGGCAGACCGTGCCAAAAATAAAAACTCAGCATTTGTGTTGCTCCGCCTACTTTGTTCAAATTGTTTTTATTTGAATAAATTAAAAATTAAGTATCACACACACATCAATACTTATGTGCAACTAAAACTCGCAGCGTATGTGTGCTTGTGTCAATGTATGTGTTAAATATGGCCAATAACAAACGTTTCAGGCATTTAAATGCCATAACATGCAAATTGATTTATAAATAATTTTAGCTAACAAAAATTGAGCAAAATGATAATTAATTCAATAAAATTCGCTCCTAAATGAATTTGAATGCAATAAAGATAGTCCACATACATAGCTGCTTAATGGCACATCGCTTGTGTATTTGTATACATGATATATGTATGTATGTGTAGGTGTCTATAATGAGTTGTTCATTTTTTTTCTTTTGGTTTTAATTACATTATTGCTTTTCAATGTTGTGCTGCTATTTTCTTGATTTTATTAATTTTTCATTTTAAGAGCAATTAATGGCGCTAAAATTATTTTTCGTCCAACATTGAATTATTACGTGTGGTTTTTATTGCTGTAAATATTTTTTTTTATGCACTGAAAACATTTAATTTCAGCAAAAAATAAAAGGTTTGTGTTCCAGACATTTTCTAGCTTAGGGACACCCCATATCTGCCGAAATTTGTGATAGTGAAGTTTTTTTTTTGGAATGGTAAAATGTGTACATTTTTTAAATTTGTTTCAAAGTTTTATAATTTCAAGATTTTTTTCGCTTAAATTATGCTGAAATTATAAATGTATCAGACGGCTTTAGAGATTAAACCTTATAAATTTAGAGTATTATAACGAATTTATAAATTCAGCGTGCTGACAATGAAATTACACATACGAATTCTATTAAAACTTTTATATTTTCGATTAATGTTTCACCCTGTATATCCATATATCTTGGCACGGTCTTATGTCCATCTCTAATGAATTTTAAATTCTAACGATATCTGCTGAAGAAAATATTGTTTTTAAGATGATCTTGATTCGGCCGACACATTGAAGTCGCCACCTTGATCTTGTAAAAATGCAACACAAATCCTTCAAATTCTTCATCAAACCTTGTCATTCAAATAACTTTTATTAAGTCCGAATAAGTTTTAGGTGGCTTAACGTTTCAGCTTGGTTTCGACGATCAATCCTATTCAGTCACTAAGGGAATGCTTTTCTGAGGCTTGAATTTCTTATAAACAAGGAATTATTCAATGTTTCAAGCTTGAACACAATGAAAATTTGAAATTGAAATAATTAACTCAATGCCAGAAAGTAAATTTCGAAGACGTTAACTCTGTATTCGATGAGAGTTGCTGTAGTGGCCGTTTAAGGGCCAAATAATGATTTTTGTCTATTTAATATAAAAACATTCTTCATCACATGAAAATTAATATAATCGAATTTATGACCAAAAGTCTTGCCTCCGAGAACGCTTGCGTAAGCTAGTCGGTTTCAAAAACATTAAAAAACATTAAACAAGAAAAGACACAGAACACTAAAAATTATAGTCTCAAAATTATATTGTAAGTGCTCTGAATAAAATAAAAATTAGCGTATTGTGGCTAAATAAGTGTTATTGGTATTATCTTTTTGAAGGATATAAGAGCAGCGTTCACATTTTTGGGTTCTTCTCAGTGCAGAACAAATAAAACTAATTAGGGACTAAGTTCAGTCAAAAACTGCATTTTCTTTTCTTATTTTTTCAACCAATGTAATTTAAACAGTGAATTATTTTTACTGTGTACAACTTACAAGTTGAGCATAAAAGCAGGCTGTCACAATTCCACATCCAACACACCCTACTTCACTCTTGATGATTTCATAACAAGTTCCAATTTAATTAAGTTGCGGTTGTGTGAATGTATTTATTGATTAAATAATTCATAAATTTCATTGGAATTAAAATGGTAATACTACTGCCATTTGCTGTGTTATTAATGATTTTGCTGTTGTTGTTGTTATAAGTGCTGCTGCTGTTGCTGTGGCTCACTTCATTTCACTTCACTTCAATTTAATTCAATTTAATTTTATTTATTTGTAGCAGTTTTAAGGCCAAAAGTATTAAAATTTCTTCCCTTAATGACTTTTCATAGTATAACGAAGCTAAGTGTAAGTTAAAATGGAATACTGAATATTGATTTTTGTAGAAATATAACTGTAATTATGCTCTCGGAAGGAGTATGTGTTTTGATTAAAATAAGGGTGGATTTTTAACATTAGAATTTTGATTTTCACAATTTAAAGCGTTATTTTTGCGAACAGTATTTTCTTTAATATTTCACAGTTATTAAAAAAAAAAAATTCTTCGCTCATTTTATTTTATCAATTGAAAATTAATTTTATTTTTTTTTCTAATAAGAACCACCCTATTTAATATTCGTTTATTTTCCTTTTATATGATTTACTTAATGGCTTTCGATGTTTGGCTGTGTGTGTGTTCGTGCGTTTGCGTATCTGTCCGTGTGTGTGTTGCAAAGCAATTAATTGTTTTAGCATTTTAATTCTCCAACTGCACAACAGGACGTATGAGCAACTTTTAATTAAATGCAATATCATACAATATTTTTGGCCAATTAATTTGAGTTTTAATTGGACTGTGAAGGCTGTTGTAAGTGTATTTAATGCCAATTAGTTTGAAAACGTAATTAAATTAACTTTTCTAGGGCCATCACTGCGTAATAATGAGTTATTTATGTCCTATGAGCTTTATGGTTTGACGTTTTTGCTATTTTCTGCATAATTGAGTTCAGATATGCGAGTGTAAAGTAGGAAAGAGTTAAGGAAAAATAATTATATTATAATTATAGCATTTGATTATAAATATTTCAAATTAAGTTAAAATTTTTATTTTTTTTTCAGTTTTATTTGTTTTCGAGGCCAATGCAAGTTTCAACACTGACGCAGATAAGTTGACGACTAACTTAAGTTTGGTGAGTTTCTTTTAATGCCCTTAGCCTAAATATTCCGAAACTTAATAAGATTAATTTTTTATTCGAAAAAACAAAATATTGATTTTGTATATGCTGCGGAAAACGGGCTGAAGAGGAATGTCAATTTTGGGTGCTATTCCCTCTGTGATAACCAAACAATCAAGAAAAATAAAACCCTTAGTTTGTTAACTTCACATTCCGTAGCACAAATTGAATAAAGCAGTATACTACGTCAACGTCTCAATGACTTTGAAAAGCTCTTGTCATTTTCAGCAGAAATAAAGTTGCATATTTTTAATCCATAGATTCTTAAGTGGCGTAAAAAAAAAATAATTTTATTTAAAATTAGAAAACAAATACTTTGAATTACTTTGCCCTCGTTAAAATGTTGTAAAACAATTGACCTTACTTGGTCGAAACTCTTCAAACATACAATAATTAACAAATTGCTAATGTCAGGTTATAAAGTAGAACTTCAAACAGAAATTCGAAGAGGTGGAATTAAATATGCATACGAAATTTATAAATTTACCTCTTTTAACTGTCACTGCCACTGTCACGCCCATTTAACTATCTCTGTCATGTGCTCAAGCCGACATACACCTACTTTTAATGAAATTTTCACAATTAATTTGCATTTAAGACCGACCGACCATAACAAGTGAGCTGTTGGAAACACTTTGTATGCAACGTGTGCGACAACATTGTTAGCGAGCGACATCAATAACAACAACAACAACATAATAAAAAGCAAATCAACCAACAGTGACAGACTGTCAGTTCAAATGACCAAATGAAGATGCTTTGCATAGCGTTGCAAAATAGAGCTATGCAGCCAACATTAAATACACTTACGTTAGGTTGACTACGTACAAACACTTTGACCTCAAGTTATAGACACAGATGCCAAAATCGAAATAGACAGACTGTAATTGAACTATGCGTAGGCACACCCAAAAAAAAGTAGAAAAAGAAATATTGAAAAGGTCAATGAAAACACCAAATGTATCGATTGTTATCGAAAGAGTCATAATGTATCAAATAAAATATAAAACTATCGAATATTCGCTACAAGTATCGAAAAAGTCGTTAAAAGTCTGGAGTAACTATTAGTATCGAAAAGTTTATATAATTGGGATGGTATCAAAAAGCATCGAAATAGTGGACAAAATTTGGACGTTGTTGAGTAAACATCGGAAATCGTTGAGAAACGTTGAGTTGAGAGGTTTCGAAAACATCGATAAAATCTGTTTAAGTTGTACTGCATCGCAGAGCATCGAAAATTATAAAAAATTTTATAAAGGTCAAATAGTGTTCGCAAGCATCAATAAAGATAAAAAGCGGAAAATATCGTTTAATATCGAAAAAAATTAAAGGAGTCGATAAGCAGTTTCGAATGATATCGAAAAACATCGAAGAATAATACGGCTAAAGCGACAAAGTATCGAATAGTATAATGGTATAAAATCAATAAGAGCACTCCCGTGCAAAATTTCGTTAATATCCAATTGCTAATTCCTTAAATATTGACATTTTTTTGCCTATATCGCTGTGGAAATTTCTAAGTCGCTATCTTAATTTTTTTAGTAATAAAAAGAATGAAACTTCCATTAACTTCAATAGGCTCAGTAGTTTTAGAGCTATGTCCTTGTTCAAATCACCCAACAACAGCATTGCATGATGTATCGTGTCGTGGTACATCATCAACCAATTCATTTCGAACCGGTACTAAAGATATTCGCAAATCAAATGCTCCATAGTTATAAATCTAAAGCATTTTCCACGCTAAAACCCAAATTATTTTTCTCAGTGCATTGCCATTATATTAGTGATGAAAACAATTTGAATTAGCAGTAGAACACTTAAGCAAAATGAAACAAACCAACAACCAATCAACTGAAAGCCAAAGCAGCATTGGCTGGTCTTGGCATATGCACTGTTGTTGTTTTTCACATTGTTGTTGCTGCCGCCACACTTTACACTCCTCCTCCACTCAATTTAATGTCTGTTGCTATTTAAGCCATTTTGGCACTAAGCCAAATAACAAATAATTAAATTAAACTGCTGCCACAAGCAGTCGAACGACAATAAAACAACATTTCATCTTTCGTTCACAGATGCGTTTGACGCTTGGACTAGAAAATCATTAACAGCAATAAGCAGCAGTAGCATTTAGAGCAACAAATAAACTCAAAGTTATTTGGTCATTATTTGCTAGGCAAAATATGGTCGATAGCGCATCAATTGGGTGTATGGTATAACATGAATTGAATTGAAATAAGACTTTAATCTTAATTTCTTGTCATTAACGAAGTAAAACCGTTTAGATATACCGACATTCATAATCATTTCAAAAACGTTCTCGGGAAAATATTCATAAAACTTAAATCATCATTAAGCTTTTTGCCTTCAGAAGATATCCTTAAGGTTATGAATACTCAATGACGCACATAAAATATAAGCACATTCTTGCGAGAAATTTGTAGATGCTTCTAAATAATGCATATGGGTGTATTTTGCCTGTCCACTAGGCTGGCCACGAGCTCTACTTAGATATCTTATATAATAATAATGAAAATATTTTGACGCAGTAGCCCATTAAAAACCTTAGCCTCACTGTCATTCTGTGTAACCAACAGAATACAGAATTTACGGAGAACTACAGTCTAGTGCTACAAGAATATTCGCTCGATAAATTCCACGTCTTGAAAGTTTGTCAAGCTCATGATTTTCTTGATCAGTATTTTCTTTCAAAATTTGAAAGCGAGGATTTTTTAATTTCAATAAAATCGTAACAGTTGTTGAAGTTCATAGTATGAAGCCCAAAAGATGCAAATCAAAATAACAAAAGTTAGCAAGTGATGATGCCGATATACTTCACCATAGCATATGTAGATGATATTTTTCTGGAAACTGATCAGATAGTTACTGATATATAGGAAATTGCTTAGCACAAGTTTCAAAAAAGTTTCTGAAAACTATAAGGAAAGGAAACTGCGTCACTATTTTTCTACACCAAGCTAATGCTCTTCCACACACCGGTAAAGAAGTAAACAAACTTATTGTGTTTTTATACGTTAAAGAAATTCGCACATCATCATATTCTCCAGATTAGGTGATATATAAAGCCAGAACTTCAATTTAACACAGAAATTAATCTGATTGTTCATAAATCAAAAGGTATACTTGGTTTTATTGAACGTTGGGCGAAAAAATTTATCGATCCCTATACGACCAAGCTTCTTTATAAGAGACTAGTTAGACTTAAATATGTTAAAAAGTCAATATAAGGTATGTATATAGCGACCAACTTGAGTCGGTCTGAATTGTTTGAAGTCGGTCATCGATTTGTACGTCAAAAAGATGCGTCTCTCGTTTATAAGTGGGATCGCAGGAATCGTTCCCATGAACCACCCATCAAAAATCTTATAGCGAATGCAAAATCTCTATCTTTGAAAAATGTAAACTTTTTCAAAAGTCAATAACTAAAACATGTTTAATTAACCAAAGTATTAAATATCAATCTAACGTAGTTTTTCGCATTAAACTCCAATACATCTGTAATTGCGCCTAAAAGCATACTAAATAAATTAATAGTAAGCAATTGAAACAATATACAAACACACATAATATCCGCTTGCGTAACTGTTCATTATACGTAAAAAAGTAACCACCAAGTAAACATTTTTATATACAGAAGTTTCAAATTTCAATCATCAAGACGGTGATTTCGATCGCGAGTGATTTCTAATACCAAATGAAAATTTATTTTGGTAGAAATTTCCCGGGAGTAGCGACTTGTCAAACCGAATTGCATATGAATCATAAGATAAAATTTTAGGCGGGTGTTATGGAAGGGATTATTGATTAATTTTAGCCACGTTAAGTTGCGCTGATAATATATCAAGTTTGTTTTTTTGTAGTTTTTTATAATTTTCAATTGAATTGATACACAAAATAAAACTTAACGCAACATAAAACGGAGGACCAGCCTAACAAAGTTGTTACTATTATTTGCCTCTAGCTAAACGTGACCGCGTTTTTTGTTTTCTGCTCCGCGTGGTCCGCGTTTTCATTGAAAATAATCTTTGCTAGGGCTTTCGGTTCGGTTTTTAGTAAATATAAACAATTGGTAAATATCTAATTTTTCTTAAAAATATTTCGAAATATCTGAATTGCTACGGTTTCCGGGATGTGAAAATGATGAAAAATATGTGGTCACGTTATTCTAGCCATACTATATATTAACATTTGATGTCGTACATGTACAATTTTATTAAGAAAAAAGTAACATCGAATCATAATGTATCAAAGTAATTCCTCAAATACCAATTTAACTCTTCAAGAAGAGTTATTAATTCGTCGTCTAGAAGATTCAACACTCTTCTTAATGTTGACTGCATAAATGCATATACATTGTTTCAATGTGTTTGTATTTGTGCCTGCCAACATGTATGCGTGTGTACATGCAGTAAGTACATTTCGCAACAGATGCAAATCCTTGTTGCTTTCTAACAATGCCAAAGGGAACTAGGTGAGATTTTACTCTAAGCTGTGCTTTTGTAATTGTAGGCTTCTGTATAAGTATATGCGTTAGCGTTTTGTATTTGCATGTATATCAACAAAATCAGCAGCAGCAACAATAATAATGAGTGCACACATGCTATTAATTGAGATTTATTGACTAATTAGAATAAATTAACAATGCAACAGCCAAAAATGTGCTACACTTACGTATATATGGTTTTGTGTATGTGTGCAGATAGTGTATGTGTGTAAATGTGCAGATGCGCTGCATTACGTTTTGTATGTGTGCATTGTGTAATAAATATTATTATAGCGACATCCTGCATATAAATTTAAAGGATTTGAGCATTTAATAATGCATTTTAATGATTTAAATTGCTGTACACATTCTATTAAGCTAAACAGCATTCAGTTCACTGGACAGAAAGGACTTTATTAGGCATTGTTGAGCATTATTTATTTATTTTGTAGAATCATTCTTTGAGTTATTGTATCATTGTGACTTAAAATTTAAGCCACTGGGAAAACTAAAGTAAGCCTTATATTGAAGCTCGTACGAATTTTTTTCTCAACTCACATAAATCAAAATATTTTTTTTTGAGAGCAAATGCGCTTATAAATACCCTCCACTTAAAGAAAATTTAAAAAATTCTTTCTATATAATTTCTAATTTCTATGTAGAAGTTGAAAACCCAAAAACTTTACTCGAATTTTTATTTGTAGTTCTACTGATCCAGCACAGTGTATTTTTTTCAACGCTGCATTGTTTTCTTATATTTTTAAGTTTCATCTTTAAAACGATGTCCGAAAAAAATTATTAGTTTTCAACTAATAAACATAATTTAAAACGATGTTTAAGTTATTAATTTGTCATAGTTTTAGAAAAAGTTATAGCAATTTTAATATTACTATCAATTTTTCGCACAACATGACGTATGAGTGCCATTTAATTGGATGCCATACAAAATACAAAATTTATTATTCATTCAGTCAACAGATTACATTGGAAGTACAGTAGACGCCAAATATAACGTACTAATTAATCCACGGGTCCGCCGCAATATCGTAAAATTCGTTACATCGAAGAGTTTTTTAATTTAAGAAACTGGCTTTTATTTACTCTTATGCACACATACGAGTACATACCTAGTCATAAAAGTTCAGTTAGATTTTGGATTGCTGTATTTACTTGCGATGAAGTTTACTGTTAAGAAAAAGTTATTCCAGTTCAATAGTTATTGTTGAATTAAACAGCGTTCGCTATTTGGGACAATGAACACTTTTAGTACACGTAATTTAGAGACATCATTGAGAAAACTCCAATTTGAAATACTGTTCAATAAAATGGAAACTCGTTTTATCGTTGTGCGCTATTTTGGCCGTCTACTGTAGTTTTTGAACAGTTGTTTTTTTTTTTTTTTGCAGAAAACGAAAAATTTTAAGATTCTTCATTCTTATTAAGAAAAAATGCTTAGGTATAAAGTTTCAATTTTAAAACAAGCCTTACTACAAAATTCTCATAGACTTTAATTTTCGGACAGAAGATGAAAAAGAGAGAGCTGAGGGGGGGTTATGGGTCATTAAATTGAAGCATGTCCCATGCAAAAGTATGTAAATATGTTAAAAAGAATCACCATAACACTTTTTTGCAGGTTTTTTCCAAGAAATTTTTTTATATTTGATAGAACTCTTCTACATTCCAGACAACTCCATAAACTAAATTAACTTAAAAAATTATATAACATAAAATTTTGTTTTCTGATACGATTTTAGTGGGTGAAAACCCATAATGTTGGTATCCCAACATTATGGTTTTAATTTGGTTTTCATTGACAACTTTCGGTTAGAATACCTCGAAATCCTGATGTGATGGGATAATTTTATTGTCAGATTTTAATTCGGTATTTATAAGAAATGAATAGCTTCATTTCGACGTTGACAAAATCCTTTTTACGACATTTAAATGTTACTAAGAATCCTCACAAAAATCCTGTTCAAAAATATTTTGTTATTCGATGATGTGGTTTTTTGCCACTGTTGTTGTGTTTACTAGTTTGTTGTTGTAGTAGCAGCAATTAACGCTATTAATTTTATAATGATTGCCTTTAGTAACAAGTGCTTTAGCATTACATAAAATTTGCATAATATCTATACTTTCGATACACAAATACACTTAATCACACAACCACCCACCTATGCACACATATTTCCAACTTGTTCAGTCAGCTTGCCTAGTAGCGATATAATTTACATATACATATAAACATTATGTGTTAAATAACATTAACGTAGACATCAATTCCATGTGCGCTGCGCCAGGACATAAACTAATGATTATGACTTTCAAATGAATAAGTTTTAAAATGGTTTGAGATGGCATTTAATCCTTTAAAGATAAATTTTATAATGAAGATTTCTTTAAGCCTACACCAAGGAAAATGTAAATGGTCTTATGGGGAAAAATTCTTTTTTACGAAATCATTTAAGAAATGTAAATTTTTAATAATTTATTAAAACCGTAATTAAATCAAAGGCAAGATAACTCGGCTAAAATGAGTAATAATAAAAATTCTTCTAGAATGAAAAATCTTTAAATAAAAAATACCCTATATAATAAAAATAATTAAATTTTCAATAACTTTTTTTGTAGGAATATCATATTTTGAACTTTATTTTCTGAGAAGGAAAAAATCATGCAAAAAAGTATGCAAACGGAATTCAAAGGGTATACAAACTTTGATCCTAGTAAGGATGCTTATTTATACCTTTGGATATATATCGCCTTAGAGTAAAAGCAAAAAATTTGTCAAAACTTCAATAATCGCCAAATAGAATGGATTAACATATACCCTACATAAACAATATTTTAATAAAATTTCAATAAAAGAAAAAACTTCTTGTTAAAGTGAAACATTGAATTATAATTTATTTTTAAAACTCTCGACTGAAATTAAAATTTTGAGTACAAATCTAGTAAAATTTACCTCAAAAGTACTTAATCGACCTTTAAAAAATTTTCAGAAAATTTGGAGAAAAATTTTGTGTAATTTTATAAACATAATTTCATTATTTTGATTATACACGGCGTTCAAGAAAGGTAGTTGAAGTAATTGAAACAATTTTACTGCTAGTACTATAAAAAGTCTCATCAAAGATTTGTCAAAGTCTCTTCTTTTTTGATTGAAATCCTTACTGCAGTTGCCGTCACTAATGTTAAAAATAATTAGAAACATTAAAGTCGTCCTACATCTCTTCACTGAAAATCAGCAGGCAACAGTTTTCCGCTTTCTTGCGGTGACAGTCTCAGATGTTTTTTATGCTTCGAGCGGTTTCTTTTTATGGTAAACTGTTTTACGTAACTTTAAAGTATCATGTTAGAACTTCTCTCATGAGACTTCTTATAAAATCTTTTTTTCATGGAATTTCTCATATGATTTCTTACAAAATCTCAATTTTACGAAATAATTTATTTTGATACACTACAGTTTTGCAAGAGCATAATATAAAAATAGCTTTATAAAATCATAAACTTATAATTTTTATCAATTAACACGTACTCCCGAATATTGTTTCTTTCCTTCTCATTCGTTAAATACCAAATAATTTTTAAGTCATAAGTATTACAATTGATTTAAAATGAATACTTTTTCATTAAAATAAAACTGAAAGATTAAGTAATACTTATGATAAAAATACAAGTAAATTCAATTTATTTTCATCCCAATTTCAACATAATTAATCCAGTTAATTAGAGTTTATGGTCAATCTTCATAACGGAAATTAAATGCAATCGGTATTGAGTTTTGCGGCTGCAAACATACGAGTACAAGGAAATAATTTCTCAAGTAATTATATTAAATATCTAAGCGTTTGCCTTGGTGTGCATTTGTGTAGGTATATGGATGTATAAGTAAATGTGGAAGCCAACATGCCCAGCGAGCATGTGGAAGATCTCAAATTCATGACGAAAGTATAACCGTTCTGGAAGATCATAACTCTTCCAGAAGATAAACAACAAATTCCAAACATAGAAATTATTGATTTTAAACATCCATCTACCAGGCGGTAAATTTATAACTCTTTTAAATGAGCTGAATTGAAATTTTTTGATTTTCAAATATTATAATGTATTATGATTCGATATTACTTATTTGTTATTTTCATTGTACATGTACCCTATCATGTGTGATATATTGTTGGAACAAAATACTACTAAGCTGTTGCTCATATTATGTAAAGTACAATCATTTTAAATTTTCGTTACCTCCGAGCAAACTGTCGCTTAGCATGAAAATTTGAGAATATAAACATCGCACGTGATCGCAGTCATCGCCTTGATGATTGAAATATTATGACCTTTTCGTGATTAAAAATATTTTTGCTGGGTGTGGTTTCTATTACATTTGTAATGGTGTGAATTTCGATTTGGTTTACAGATTAATGTGCATTTGTAATTGAAAATTTTGGCCTTTCGGCTGAAATATATAATCAAGTTAATTACGACTTTTAACTGAATAATTTAAGCAATTATTGTGTAGCATATTATTTATAAATTACGCTATATGTGACGTAATGCGTACATTTGAATTCATTTCAATTGGGATTACAGCCTAAAATAAAAGGTCAAGCTAAAATTTTCAGGCGAATTTGGATAAACCTAAATGAGACAACAGGGAGTTACCTTTAATGTTACTTCTGCTTATAATATGACTAAATATTTGCTCTATTATGTATTGAATTAAGAATTTTGTTGGAATATATCAGTTAAATAAAGCGCTTATTGGTCTTAGCCAATATTTTTGCTTGAAATTGTTACTATAGCCAGAGGTTGTTGATCAAAATTAAGATCATTTTCGGATGCAGCACACGAAAAGTACACAAAGAACTTAAACCAAAAATGTTTCTCTTGTTTGTTACTTTGTACTGTTGACATTGTTTATTAAGTGTTCGTATAATTTTTACACAGAAGTTCTCATGAGAGCTTCATAGCATCTCACAGGCGAAAATATTTTCCACCACCACTAAAACTCAGTGGAAACAAAATTTAAGAAAACTTTTTTAAAATCAAACACTTAATTTATTGTTTTGTGACTAGCTCCATGAAATACTTTATGAAAATCTCTCATGGAATGTTTTATAAAAGAATTTGACATTTCATGACTCGTCACAAATTTATTCACTAAAAATTGTTTTGAAACAAAATATCATGAGAGTACTTTGAAAAAAGAAAAACATCTCATTTATATCTTAAGCTCACCTGCGTTTCGGTGACATTTAAAAGTTTTGCCATATCCGTGCGTTCACTTGAGCTGAGGTATTTCTTAATTTCGAATTGTTTTTCCAACTCGAAAATTTGACGTCCAGTGAATGTGGTTCGTGCTTTCTTTTTGCGTCTCGCATCTGATGAACCCGAATCGGAGTCATCCTCCGTTGTCTCCACTGTAGTGGCCAAAGACGTTGGAGGCGTAGCCATTGCTGATTTTTCACGCAACAAAGAATCACAATCGTGTGGACTGTCGGCGCTCGGAAGAACGACAGCTGTAGTGTTGGCAGCGCCAGCGGTGGTGTTGGCTGCAGTGTTAAGTTTTTTCTTTTTTATAGAGGACTTGGCACCACCAGTTAGTGTAGCATCTGAAAATAAATTAAAAATTTTTTTTATTTTCTTACGCATTGAGTTGTTTTGGTCATAAGTTTAAACTCAACCTAAAAGTATGCAAATACATTTTTTTTATCACCTACTTCAAACTGCCCTACTTAACCTTCAGTCGTTATTTTTTATTAATTGCCGCATAGTTTGTGCTTAAAAAAACAACAAGCAAATTGTCGTTGTTTTTGTTATTCATAACATGAAGCTCTTTGCATTATCAATTAAAAACAAAAGTTGCATTTGGTTAACATTTGATTGGCAGCATTGCTAAAGGTTTCGCATTTAAATTGATATTTTTTGTTTGCATTACTATAAACTAATATTGTTGTTGTTGTAACTACACTTGTTTTATTATTGTAATTGTTTGTAATTTTTATTGCAGCAATATTGTCGTCGTTGTTGTTGTTGTTGTTGTTGTTGCTACTTGTTTTGCTATTTATGGTTTTGCATGCATTTTCCAGTCGTGATTTTTAATTTAAAGTGTTAGCGCATTGAATTAAATCTAAGAAAACACAGCAATAACAAAAAAAAAAAAAAAAACATTTACAGCTTTAAAACTTGCGCTAGCGTCGCTGCAAGCGTAACAACAGCTGTTGGCAGCACTAACTTTATTGCAAATTGGAAATGTTAAACAGCAAACGTTTGGCTTTTGAGTTCTGCCATAATTACTTGATACTTTAAGCCTGGTTTAGTAAACAACAGCAACAACAAGAACAACAGCCAGTTTGTTAATTACTCTATGACTGATTCTGTTCGTTCGCGACGAATGTGTTTTTAATGACAGACTATGGCAACGCAGACGGCTTAACTTGGTGAATTAGAAAATGTGTGGCAGTGTCAATTGATTTGAGTCTAATGAGCATTGCAAAAAGATTCGGATTCCTTTCGAAAAGAAATTGTTCATAATTTTTTTCCAATCAACAGATGATAAAAGGTCAAAGAAAATCGATTTTAAACAACGCTGATGGTATCAATAGAAGATATTCAGTATCGATACGGGCTCTTTTTTCGAAAGAGAAGGCTAGATGTGATTTTTAGAAAGTTCTAGACAAGGTATAAGCTTGTTTTTCGATTTGAAAGCAAATAGCGCCAAGGGACGCCAAAATTAACATTCGCCCCTTTCTTCATCGATAGGTGCAAAAACTTGATTTTACAAAATCGGCTCAATATCAGACCAGTGTGATACCCGGGAAGATCTTTCGCCAATGCTCCTGATGAAGACTAAAATCTATTTGATAATCTTCCGATCGAATGTTTCATATTTTTTTTTAAGCACAGCTCAAAATCGACACCAAAGGGTGTCTGGGGATCCCTCTAATGATATCCGAAAATCAAATTCAACTTTTCTGATCAAAAATCTTTTGGAGAAGATCAACGTTGGAAATAAGTGGACAGCTGCAACTGGCATACTAAATAGAAGTATATGAAAAATTGATCGGAGAAGCATTGTTTCAATTCAAACTTAAAAATAAATCAACAAGGGCTTCATATGACCACCCCTTAAAAATATAGCCTTCTCGATGTAAGACTCAAAACTTCCCTATATAAACTCAATGATGCGTCTTTGCGAAAACTGCATCGACGAAGTAAAGAAGCTCAACGACACTAACCACTTGGATTCAATCGTAAATAAATGGCAAAACATCAAGTTGTCATTTATAACAGCTAGTAAGGTCATACTTGGCTTTACCTCACGGTACAAAAATAAAGGGTGAGTGACGTTATTTGGAATACATTCGAAAAAAGAAGATACATAACGCGTAAGAGATGAAGGTATAAACGAGATATATAAAGGGTGTTTTTTTTAGAAGTTTGTTTTTCGAATAGAGATAAAACTGGCATTTTATGGTCAAATCTGGCAACTCTAATGTCATTTATGTTCAGTTTGGTTTGCCATTTCATCATGAACAGGTTGACAAAAGAACAATGCTTGCAAATCGTGCAAATTTATTTCGAAAATAATGGTTCAGTTCGCGAAGTTTACCGCAAGCTCCGTCCATTTTATGGTCGACATAATCGTCCATCAGAGCAATTAATTCGGCTAACCATGGATCGTTTTCGCACTACGTTTACGCAGAGACGTCGAACAGTGCGCACCGAAGAAACAATTGCCGCTGTAGAGCAAAATGTTGAAGAGGACCCGAATGAATCGATTCGCAATTGGAGCTTTGTCCATCAACTTTATGGAAGATTTTGCGCAAAGATCTTGGCTTGCGACCTTACAAGATCCAGCTTGTGCAAGAATTAAAGCCGCGAGACCATGCAATGCGTCGTGATTTTGGTGTATGGGCCGAAAATGAGATTGATCTCGATGCTGATTTTCATCGCAAAATTTTGTTCAGTGATGAGGCTCATTTTTGGTTGAATGGCTACGTCAACAAGCAAAATTGCCGCATTTGGAGTGAAGAGAATCCACATGAGACCCTTGAGACGCCATTACATCCACAAAAACTGACTGTTTGGTGTGCTCTATGGGCTGGTGGAGTCATTGGGCCATACTTCTTCCGAAATAATGCTGGAGAGTCAGTTACCGTTAATGGAGACCGGTATAGAGCCATGATAACCGACTATTTTGTTCCCGAATTGGATGGCATGAATGTGGATGAGTTGTGGTTCCAACAAGACGGCGCTACATGCCACACAGCGCACGTCACAATCGATTTATTGAAGGAAACATTCGATGAGCGCATAATTTCGCGGAATGGACCTGTCAATTGGCCACCAAGATCGTGTGATTTGACACCATTGGATTATTTTCTTTGGGGATATGTGAAGTCGCTCGTCTACGCCAACAAACCAGAAACGTTAGGGGACTTGGAAGCCAACATTCGTAGCGTTATTGCCGACATACGGCCCCATATGCTCGAAAAAGTGGTTCAAAATTGGACCTGTAGAATTGGCTTTATTCGAGCCAGCCGCGGCGGCCACATGCCCGAAATCATATTTAAACATTAATGGCATAAAATTATCCTTCCAATAAAGCCAAATTGATGGACATTAAAACGATTTTCTTGTGTTTTATTTCAATTCGAAGCTCTATACCTCTAAAAAAAACACCCTTTACAACCACTTCGCAGTTAAAGTTCATCAAACGGCAGGAATCACAGACCTTTCCAAAGTTTACGAAATATCAATCAAATTGACCATGCAGACAATTAAGACAAAGTCAGCAAATCAAAAGCAAAACCACTAAGCAACTGAATTGCTGTACCCTGTGATTATCCAAATTTAAGAAGAAGAATGCGGCCTCGAAACTGGCTCATAAGGACCTAGGTCCTCAAAAAGGAGACTTACCGGTACGCTATATCTAACAAGGTACTGTCATGATACTGTCAATACACATCCATGGTCTCTACAAAAATCCAACCCACCACTACCAGCAAGAAACCAAAACTTGTCCGAAAACAGCAGAGTGTTTTTCGGCCGAAAAAATCGTGTCCTAATCGATGCACTTAACTTTCATCAACTACAGTACCGCACAGATTTTGATAGCATGTAGACGATGATATGTAGACGAGGTGCAGCACCAAACATCATTAACATCATCGAGGCAATGTAGAGTATTTCGCAATGGAAAACTTTCTCATCTTTGTGGGTCAGTTTCGGATTTTTTCCAAGGTTATGTGCGGTCACCTATCTTGTTTCTGATTGTATTACACAATGCTCTCAGCAGAGTTCTAAACTCTATAAATCGTGACATTCAATTGGATTTCAGTGAGCATTTAGAATACCAAGATAAAGCCGATGATATATCTCCTTGCCATCTAGCAGCTCGTCATGTAAGCAAACCTTACTGCTGATCTTCTTCGGAAGGAGTAGTTCGTAATATCAACATTGATAAAACAACTTCTCATGTTTGGACAGCTTCATATCACCTGATGTCGGCATCAATAAAGACATCCTTATTCCAATCAATAAATCGAAAGGTAAGCGTAATGTCTGGAACTCTTTGTATCTGGCAACGAAAACGAAGCTCATCCTTAATTATCATGGAAACGATCGCTGGAATAAAAAATACGTATGGTGGAGATATGTTGGAAGGAATTGATGCATTGGAATTTGGATTCATTGCCTATATTTCCAAAATCATATCCGAGCCACCTTTTTTGATAAAATATTCGCTCTTAGAGCAAACAACGCAAGCAAAATCTTAATAAAAAAATAAACACAACGTTACGGGTCCCAAGTAAAGTACGTACCCAGGAAAAAACACTCCCATTTATCAATTTCTCCCCTCCCAATCATCTTGACGCCCCTGTAAATATATACATTTTACAGTCTGTTTGAAACAAATTAAAATTATTTGCATTTTTATTAAATAAATACAATAAAGTTTTTTTTTTTTTTGCATCTATTTTTTTTCATTTTCATTTGTGTAATTTGCCTGAAGTTTGCATTGCCAACAGACCAGACCGCATTTGACTCATATTAATAATTAAATACAAAAACAATTGCATCAACTATTGCAACAACAACAACAACAACTGCATCAGCAGCGATAACACTTGCCATAACAAAATCAGAATGTGAAAGCAATTAGTTAAATATTTCCATTTAAATTTGTTTACAACAAAACAACAACAGAACAATACCAACAACAACAATAGCAGCGCAACCAAATACAAATAAATCAACATTCTACGAGTGTAAAAGTTGCATGCTCATAATACGAATGAGAATAGTCCGTCCGTCCGTCCGTCCGTCCGTCAGTCAATTTAAATCTGAATACCCGAACCGCCATTCTAAAAATATCGGAAATAATAAATTTTTTTGTTTACTGCTCTCGCTGTTGTTGTTGTTGTTGTTGTTGTTGCAATTGTAAATTAAACCCATTTAAAGCAGGAAAATTACCCTTTGAACACGTTCGTTACTTTGTTTTTGCTTGATTTTATTGATTGCTTTCTTTAAATAATTGATTCATAGACTTAAACAGCATTTACTGCGCTCAGTTAAAGAGCAGCTGCGATAAGCTAAAAACAATAAACTTTTTAAGTTTTCTAATCATTTCAGATTTTCTTAAAATATTTATGAAATTAATTTTGAAAATTTAGTTGGTAAATTAATAATGTTTCGTTGCTTTGTAATTAAAGTTAGGAATAACAGTCCATCTTAGCGTGGGTCTTTATTTTTGGTGAAAATCAAAACTGATTTTCTCAGAGAATATGAATACATATTTTATTGAATTATATATATGCTCCATATTGGTCCAATAGCTGTTGCCATCTTTCTGTTAGTGGCGTGATTACACGCTCATGAAACTTCTGATCTTTGTTGACTGATCCAAGTCATATTTGACGTCTTCATTTGAATTAAGGACTCTGCCGTCTGAAAAGTTTTCTAGAGAGCGGCAGTATTCTATCTTAAAGTTTTACGGAGTTTAATTGGAAGAATTTGACACACCTGCTGTTGGCGAATTCGAAGCACCTGCAATAATGATCATGGCTGCGTGCCTTACCACTCGCCGTATTCATTTGATTAAGCATGGTGTGACTAATTTCTGCTCCTGGAACTGAAATTTGTGCTCATGTGAACTCAGTTTAATGAACAGCGCGTAAATTTATATTGGACTTTCATTATAAAAATTAAATAACTTTACTTTAGGTGAAGAAAACATATTCACTATAAATTTTTAAGCTTTGGCTTAAAGTTAACAACAGCTTTTGAAAATTTGCAAGACACATCCAGTCGCTGTCATCAACTATAAACTTGAGTTCAATAATAACTATAAATATGCGCAAAGTATTTTTCATTGAAATTTTATAGAGAAGCTTTTAAAATCTTAATCGATTATTAAAAAATATATAATAATTCGTTGAAACAAATATGCAAACTAATAATTTCCATACCACTTGGGTAACGCCAAAGTGAGTTTTACAGAATTAATTGTTTTTTTTTGAATCACAATTATGACACATAAAACTAATTACCAGCATTAGCGCTACAAAAGCAGATGCAGACCGAATAAACATTACAAAAGAGACGTTATATTCCACTTTCATTTTGTACTGTGTAAATTACACCCACAATTGCCTCTTGTTTTCCGAAGCAGACTACGACTATTACCAAGTACCATGTAGCAAATTGTGTTATGAAAATGCAAAAATGTAATAAATTGAGCTGTCAGCAGCAACAGCAGCAACAAATGCCATATTTACAAATTATTCAGCAATAATAATAAAATACTTAACAAGAAATATAGACAAATTATAAAAATAAAATCATATAATTGTCATAATATCACATGATAGATAAAAAACGAGAATTATGACCTATTTGTATGTACAGTACTCGCATTAGTAGAAAAAGATGGTACTTTAAGCGATTACGTACTCGTGCGAACATTATATGCTCAAGTTTTTCAGATCTTGGAAATGTGTGCGGTCAAAACTAAAGTTAAATGCTGAAATGTTAGGCCATCTTTTAATCTCTCAGATTGATTGAATTTGAAAAGTTCATACTGTAAAAAAATGACTTATGGGAAGCTACGGAGGTTCAAAATTCCCAGTGGGTAAAATCTTAAAATCCTGGTGGTTCATTTTTAAGGTTAGAATCGTGGCTTAGCTCAGCTGGCTTGTAGTCATAAGTATAACTAAAAGTGCTATTTAAATACCACATTATCTGACCCGGCAAAATGGTGGGTTTTGAGATAGCTATATCCATTTAGCTTTATTTAGATAGTGGAGTAAAGATCAGATTTCAACTTCGGCAAATTCGCTGAGGTTATTCAAGGAGGGTTTTCCAAGGCATCTAAGCCTGGTTCTGGCTAGAGCTAAAAAGCTGCAAAGGAAGTGCTCGCGTGATTCAATATCGCATGAATCGCAGCAGCGGAAAGAAGAATTGAATGGGATATCTAACCGTTCAGCATTCTTGCCGATTGCCCAGTGTTCAGTGTAGGTTGCGGTGATTCTTGTGATGTCAAACCGGCTCCTAGACAGTAAGTAGGTGGTTCTCAGGTTATTATAAGAGAACCAGATTGAACTGGCTATTTTGCAGGATTTTAAAGACTCAAAAAAAAAGACGAAAAAATTCTCTTAACTAAGCCGATGGGAGTGTAACTTCATTCTGGAGCGGTGTAATTAAGAGAGGAAACACGCCTTGTAAGTTCATAAGGTTTTACACTTTTCTCAATGTTCCTGTGTCCTGGAACCCGTATGAGAGTAATGTCAAATTGGCGTCCTAGCCTCACAAGTTCTTTCGTGCATAGTTCTACTAGCTTTGATTTTATTGGCTATCGAAGAGAATCGCTATATTTTTCTCTGAATTAATACTGCCCACTAATTTGCAGGCTTTAGGGGTGGTAAAGACTACAGTCTGGAAATGCTAGCTGAATCAGGTATATTGAAAGGTTTCTGGGTCTTTTCAGTAGATTCTTGCGCCTGCTCTAGAATCCATCTTAGACCCCTTCGGTAAATATGGTAATATCAAAATTTAAGTGCCCTCTTCCCACTGAACTCACTTCGGAAAATTCTCTTAAATATTTTTCTCAAAGTTGAGCTTAGGAAAGATGTAGTCCGTTGGGGAATTTAAGAGACCGATTGGCATGTTGTCGAGTATAGAGCAATGTCAATGTTGCTTCGAAAACCAATTTCCAGCTTCCCTGAGCCTTATCGCACTGTACGAAGCAGCTGCTTTGATAAAAGAATAGGGAGGTAGCAGGTGTAGAAGCACATTTAAGGCTGCCGTAAGACATGATCTCATAGACCCCGTCACACCAATAAGAGCCGTACTTTGCACTCTTTCTAGCTTTGACTAGAAACTCAGTTGTTATCATACTTTTGGCATCTACTGTATGTACTACATTTGCATGTGCAGAAACTACGAAACTAATGGACTTTTCGATCGATCGACCACTGAGCGCTAAGCGATGCTTCATTGATGCTTTTAATTTACGCGCATAATTTTAAACTTTCGCAGCACGCAAATGATCGTCAGCATTTGCAGTTGCATTGAATTTAAAAATTTAGAAAAAATTTTTTCATAATTTTCATATAAACAGAATCAAAAGAAAGACAGACAAATAGACAGACAGACAGACAGACAAAGCGACATGTGGACAGAAAGACAGACGTTTTTCGCAATATTAATTGGACATTTAATGACTTGCGGCATTTGCTGTACAGCGTTCTGTGCGATGTATTGTAGTTGGCTAGTGGTGGCAGCGGCACACATTGGGCATGATGCAGTGAAGTGCGGTCAACGGGTTCAACAGGGTTGAGTTTTCATATGTTTGCATTACTCACAATCTGCAATGCTGTCATACATCGTTATTGGCGCTTTTTAAATGTTTTCTATTTCGGTTCGACGCAATGAAACAAAGTGAAGCCTTTAATTTGCTGCTGCTGTTGTTGTTAATTTATATTGCTATTAATTTAGTAATATGTAGTTGTTATTGTTATTGTTGTGTGAGTCACTTTATCAGCATATTGATATTTATGTGTATCTATGTTAATACACACGGAATGTGTTTGTTTGTTCGTTTGTTTGTTTGCATTAATGGATGTGTGCACAATTGTGCGCATTTTTGGAATTACGCTCAATTGCAATTTCTGTATTGAATTCATGTTCAATCGATTTTTTATATTTAATAGTTTTTGTTGTTGCAATTGTGTTCATTTCTAGTTGTTGCATATTTTTTACTTTTTGCAATTTTGTACATTTTGATATGATGACCTATTTTTGAATGATTGGCTTTTATTCGTTCAAATCAAATTGTTGCTGAACTCTTTACACGCTACACACAGAAAATATTCATAGTTC
This sequence comes from Meiosimyza decipiens, assembly GCA_963680825.1. Classification (NCBI taxonomy): domain Eukaryota; kingdom Metazoa; phylum Arthropoda; class Insecta; order Diptera; family Lauxaniidae; genus Meiosimyza; species Meiosimyza decipiens. The sequence continues at coordinate 81,548,119 of OY804259.1, read as the reverse complement.
TTAGAAAATTATTCATGAATGCTTAGTTAAGGCGTGGCAGATATTGAAAATTATTTACATTTCTGATAAGCGTAATTTACTGATTCAACACTAGAAGGTCATGATTATGAGCAAACAAAGTAAACAAGTTACTTATCGAATTGTATCCCGCGTGATTGTGAAGTGGACTCGATTGAAGAGTACGCCTACAATATACAGCCCACATAAATCTAAATTTATCTTGAAACTTTCACCACATATAAAACTACTGTAAAAAGAGTTTAAGGATTTTATACCATTGGACATCACATATAGTTTGTAGCGAGGTTCGGAAAACTTTTATTTGGAAAGGGCCCGACAGAACGTATTTCATTATACTGGAGTTTGTAGTACTTACTTCATATACTTCTTCGAAAAGAAATCTTGGTCCACGGGAAACCATGTTGTATGAGGTACTTCCGACGGTACCGGTTAACGAATTTATATATATTTAAAATCCGTTTCCGTTTCCAAAAAAAAGAAAAATAACGGGAAGCTATATGTAAACTGCTTTCAAGTTATGGAAACAGTCTAACATAACTCAAAAATTTGGAAATAAATTATATATTACGAAATACAGGAGATACCTCAGCTTAGTGGAACTTAAACCATTCGCGATTTTACTTCAACGACCGTAAACTTTTAAAGATTTATATTGACAATCTTCTTGATGCGCAGATAAATTTGGAATCCCAAAAAATATTAAAATGTTTGATTAATAGCGCAAATAAAAATGTTTTTCCCTTCTAACACAATCTGACTTTTTATTGACTCACCTTTTTTGCTGCTCACTTTTCCAGCAGCAACCACCTTAATGCAATCTGCGGTGGCTGAAGTGATTTGCGACTGCTTTGGGACATGAGCTGTTGGTGGTGGCGGTGGTGTTAATGCAGCCACAATTTTGGCCTTCTTGGCGACACATAAATTCAGCGGTTGATCAAAACTAACGCCACTCGCAGCGTCGTCCTCGCTTGTCTCACTCATTGAAGCGCTGCGAGCCGACATTTCGGCGGCATCAAAGCGCTTACTGCTTAGCGCTTGCTGCGCCTGATACTGTTGCTGGAAAGTGCGTAAAATGCTTTTGGGTGACTTTGGGACAACTGGTGGCGCAACAGCGGACACCAACGATGAGTTTGACGATTCATCGATCGAGGGCAGGTGTGTGAGATCTGCGACAGTTGGTGTGTTTCTCTTTATGGCCACCTCTGCCGTCATGCCTGGGGATGTCATGGTTGGTGAAAATTTTGTAGATTGAACACGCCAACCTAAAATATCGGCAATAGCATGTGGTGTTGGACGATTGGGTCGTCGCCCATAAACGTGCGGATGCCATGTTGCGGGTGTTGGACTGAGCAGCGTTTGCAGCTCGCTGCAAATGAGCTGCGAGTGTGGTGACGGTGATGGTGGTGGTGGCGGCGTTTCTATATTCTGCGACAAGTGTGGATGCGGTGTTTTTGTACGCGGAGCTGGTGGTGGCGATAGTGTAAGATGTGGCGCTGGTGGCGCCGACATTCGTGCTGCAATGGAGCTAGAATTGATTAATTCGCCTATCGCCATTTTGCCATTCGTCACGTGTTGCTGCGTCGTTGAGTAGGCGTGCTGCAGTCGCGGTGGCATTTCGAGAGTACGTTGCAAATGAGAGGATGGCGAAGCAGACGGTGCAGATAGCGGACGTGGTTCTGTCATTTGTTGAGAGTCACGTATTTTTAGCAGCGTAGCAAGTTTCTCTTTGCTGGAGGGGCTTATGCAGGGCGTACCGCCAGTGGTACCATTCTGATGACTCGTTGTGCTGCTGTGTTGATTCACAGCGATGCTGCTGGCGCTGGTGTTGTTTTGGTGATGGTAGTACATGTTGTTGTGTTGTGCGTACACATTCGCTTCGTACTTGTGTCCCGTTGGTGGTATAGTAAGCGGACTACAGTAGACATAGGCGTTGGTAGACATATTCATATCGCTCTCAGCAACGGCAGCTTGTAGTTTGTTGCTTAGCCGTGGTTGGTTGTTGTTCAGTAGTGATTCGGTATCAAAGCGGGGCGCATGTGCGCCGCTGATCATATCTGACAGCGTGTCACGATCGATTTCGGGCATCATTTATGCTTAGGGGGAGATTTCAATGATTTGCACAGATCTGGAAGAAAAGAGGGAAAGAAAACGTTAATCGTATTAGTCAATTAAAAAAAACACCAAAATAGTTGTCCAATAATTGTTCAAAGCACATACCACAATCACCCTGTAAATTTAATTTACTCAAAATACTGAAAGTTTCCGTTGCTTCTCTATTTTTAAAAAGTTATTTCACTTAATTAAAACAATTAATTAACAAAAAACGAGAAACCAAACACATACATTCGAGTGCAGATTAAGTGTGTGTGGGTTGATTTTATTTTTGCATAAACGTAACAGCACGTACAGGGCAAAAACTTTTACTCAGGTGCTTGCAGCAGCAGCGTTCTTTTACCTCACCTTTAGTGCCACTGTATAGCTTTCCTTGGAACAAAAACAACACCCGTTTATATTTACTAACCTTCAATTATAATTGAAAAAACATACAAAGCCATTCACATGTACATACACATAAACGTCAACTCACACATTTATGCGCACATTTGTTCGAATGCAACTAAACATAATTGCAATTTTATGAGCATTATTACTTCTGCATGCTTTCAACAGTGGTGAACGTATCCTGTTAAATACAGAAATACTTGCAACTTTATATGGTGCGCTTATGTAGCCACACACAAAAAAGATAGTACATTGTTACAAGATTAAAAATCGTCAGAAATGGAGGACTAACAAAGTCATGGATAAAGATATTATCATCTTCAGTGATGGCTTGAAAAACGGGAGTCTCAGCAATTGTGATGTATTTCAGACAAAAGATCCTAATGCTTCCAAATTAGCATTACTTCCTTTAAGATAAAAATCTTTGTAGACGTGTAATTAGGATAACTTCAAAACCACAGGCTCAAACCATGCTCCGTTCTTGGACAAGAATCAGATAAGAACCCAAGCGGAACTCGATGAATGTCTTCTCACATCAAACTCTGCCTTTATACTACGTTTATGGAATACATACTCGTACACTCAGAAAACCATATACTAGAATATATCAATATTTTATTTAGAGCAATCAAATATTTATTTGAGTCAAACAAATTGCATTGACACTAAATAGTATTGATTGAACCATTTTATGTTTGACTCAATCAAATATCTAATAGCTTTTTATCAAATGCATTTCGTTGTGTTTGAACAAATTATTTTCTCAGTGTACCAATGAAGAATGCATAAAAAAACAAAGCCTTAAAAGCTGATGAAATGATTTTTCAAAAATTTCAACGTATTTCGACGAGAGCTCCATCTAGTTTCTGGGAGCTGTTTCAATGTTGGCAGATTACACGCGGGGAAAAAAATTACCATATGATGCCCAGTGTTGCCATCTGCTGAAAACCGCATCATTATCAATACGCCCTCGTACATCAGTGCCGCCTTTAGACAAAAGCCTACGGGACTCTGTCTGACATTCCAAACTGCGAAGGGGGCCGCAAACATCTTTAATTTAATGTTTTACTGAACTCACTGTGACTCAAAATGGGAACAGGACTATATAATGTTCTTCAATTGTATGGTATGTGTCGCGCCCAATGTTACTAGTTCGCCCACGTAGATTTGCTATATTTAATTTTATGACTATATTTTTTTTAGTTCTCTTATCATAACTTCACAATGAGTTTTGCCAGGGTAGAGACTTAGCTTATATTTTTGTGGCCAAAGTATTCAAAAACCGACTTCATGATGTCCAAATTTATTTTCGATATTTATCTTTAGATTATTCCAAGTCATTATTTTATACTTTGTTGTTTTAATGTCACAATAAAAAATAAGTGTTATCCTTATTAATAAAATTTTTTTGAGTATATTCAGCAACATTTGTTGCAATTTAAAAGGTCGTTTCGCTCATAATGCAGTGTATCGCTTTTAATTTTCATTTCGTACTATAAAATAACATTTGCTGCTGTATATCGTGCGAGTGTATGTGTGAAAATAATGTGTTGGTGTTCATTCAACTACAATTAGAGTGAATACATTGAAATGCCAACTTCAGTATGCAGCAACCTAACAGTGGAAAACAATTTAATTTAATTTTCATGACTCAAGTTTCCACTTTATTTTAATGCTGCATCTAACTACCATCTCTTTCTATTTTATTTTCTTCATCTACCTCTTTCGCATGGACTGAAAGACAATGTTGTTCACTCCTTAACGCGCCCTGCTTTAAAAATTCCACTTGAACTGCCTTAATAATAACTAGTAATGATGTTATCTTCGACCTTGGCAAAAATTATACACCCTGTATTAATAATTAATAGTAGAAGTGGATTTTATAGTTTTAAGCTTTTACGCAAAGGATATTTTGCCCGGTTTGAAGGGAGGGTGTAATAGAGGTTCTTTAAAAAGCATCCAATACTTGCTTGTTTCATCAAATGCTTTATTTTATATAATTACCCTTAGAACTCTGTTCGTGTATAAATTGACTCGCCCATAAGTGAAAACCCACCGACTTTTTTTTAATGCTATCTTGTGCCACTAGATATTATTTGGACCATTTTTTGTCTAGTAGTCCGAACTCTTTCTAGTACTTGCTTAGTGAAACATTTTCAATATTACATTTGTACGGACGGTAAGCGTGTCCGTTAACCGATTTCAACCATTTCCAATACCATGAGCCTTAATTGAAGATATAGCCAGCGTACCGAATCAAATTATTATCAGTTTCATAGTCAGACGGATATAGCTAGGTCGACTAGGAAGTAGCGCCGGTCTAAATATACTTTTTCTATAAATATCACACCCTCTTCTATGCATTATAAACGGAATGATAATATGTGCAAGGTATAAAAACGATGACATTTCGTATACCTCAATTTACTTTACGTTCTTGAAAACTTGAGGCTTCAATATAATTTTTATAACGTTCTCGAATTTAAAAATAATAATAGATAAAAATGTAATTTTACTGCCGTTGATTAAGTCTGGCAACCCCTCTAAATTTTTTTTATGCTGAAAACTAAAATCAAAAGTGATGAAATAAAAAAGAAATTTCACTCGTCATGTCATTTAACCCTAATAAAAATTCACAGTAGTAAAAAATTTGTTCGCGTTTAAGTAGATGTTGGCATTGCCAATAAAGTACACACACACATAACACAACAGCAATTCACACACAAACACACACACATTCCGATATCATGCACACACATTAAGGATACTTAGATTTATTGCGCTTAACTTGGCTTTCTGTTTAAATTTAGTTCAATTTGGCTCAATTTAGCATAGTCCACCTCTTTCTAATTCGTTGCAAAGATAATTTTTTTTTGTCATTTAACAAACGAACACCCAAAGCTCTCAATTTTTCTAACTCTCTTTTGCAGTGTCCAATTTATGCATTCTCTCTTCTTGCAGAAATGTTGCGCAACATGTTGCTATTCGAAGTTATTTCATTTCGTTACTCTGATTTTGACTTTTGTAATCTTCTGTAATGCGTTTTATTTTCTTTCTCTCACTTTCTCTTTGGCTTTAGCGCAGTTACATTTAAAGCAACAATTTGCACTTCATTTCACACTCACAATCTGCAGTGAAGAAGCAGCATCATTGGCCTTACTTGCATTAAGAACACAACCCAGTTGTATCCGCAAGCATGCTAGAATTTAATGATAGAATGGTTGACTGGGCAATCAGGGATCGTTGCTTTTTTCCATTGCTATCATAACTTATTTTACTGGAAATAATGCTCTGTCTTACACGGTAAACTACAGAAGTAATGGGGTAGAATTTCCTGAATGTTAAATAAAATGTGAAAATTAAATAGCCCACTCACTTCATTTCTAAAATACGTGGAAAAGCATAAAAATGATAGGGTTAAAAATAAAAGCGCTATTATATAGAAAACTAAATAAAGCTTCTGCGCTTCTTTCTGTCTTACCCGGTAAAGCACAAAAGCAATTAAACTATAAAAAAATATTTAGTTTTATTTATTGAACAGAAAAAAAGCAACATATACAGGGTGTTTTTTTTTAGAGGTTTGTTTTTCGAATAGAGATAGAACTGGCATTTTATGGTCAAATCTGGCAATTCTAATGTCATTTATGTTCAGTTTGGTTTGCCATTTCATCATGAACAGGTTGACAAAAGAACAACGATTGCAAATCGTGAAAATTTATTTCGAAAATAATGGTTCAGTTCGCGAAGTTTACCGCAAGCTCCGTCCATTTTATGGTCGACATAATCGTCCATCAGAGCAATTAATTCGGTTAACCATGGATCGTTTTCGCACTACGTTTACTCTATGTGATAATACGCATCCGCAGAGACGTCGAACAGTGCTCACCGAAGAAACAATTGCCGCTGTAGAGCAAAATGTTGAAGAGGACCCGAATGAATCGATTCGCCACCGTGCACAGCAATTGGAGCTTTGTCCATCAACTTTATGGAAGATTTTGCGCAAAGATCTTGGCTTGCGACCTTACAAGATCCAGCTTGTGCAAGAATTAAAGCCGCGAGACCATGCAATGCGTCGTGATTTTGGTGTATGGCCCGAAAATGAGATTGATCTCGATGCTGATTTTCATCGCAAAATTTTGTTCAGTGATGAGGCTCATTTTTGGTTGAATGGCTACGTCAACAAGCAAAATTGCCGCATTTGGAGTGAAGAGAATCCACATGAGACCCTTGAGACGCCATTACATCCACAAAAACTGACTGTTTGGTGTGCTCTATGGGCTGGTGGAGTCATTGGGCCATACTTCTTCCGAAATAATGCTGGAGAGTCAGTTACCGTTAATGGAGACCGGTATAGAGCCATGATAACCGACTATTTTGTTCCCGAATTGGATGGCATGAATGTGGATGAGTTGTGGTTCCAACAAGACGGCGCTACATGCCACACAGCGCACGTCACAATCGATTTATTGAAGGAAACATTCGATGAGCGCATAATTTCGCGGAATGGACCTGTCAATTGGCCACCAAAATCGTGTGATTTGACACCATTGGATTATTTGCTTTGGGGATATGTGAAGTCGCTCGTCTACGCCAACAAACCAGAAACGTTAGGGGACTTGGAAGCCAACATTCGTGGCGTTATTGCCGACATACGGCCCCATATGCTCGAAAAAGTGGTTCAAAATTGGACCTGTAGAATTGGCTTTATTCGAGCCAGCCGCGGCGGCCACATGCCCGAAATCATATTTAAACATTAATGGCATAAAATTATCCTTCCAACAAAGCCAAATTGATGGACATTAAAACGATTTTCTTGTGTTTTATTTCAATTCGAAGCTCTATACCTCTAAAAAAAACACCCTTTACATAATGTATAATTTAATATTTTTATTGGTTCTTTTTCATACTTTTGATTTTTTTTTTTTGAAACGCTGCTTCTATAAAAGAATTGCGAGCATTTTATAAAATATATTACTAAACAAAAAAAAGCCGCAACAATGAATTGAAATCAATTGTTGATGGCGAACATGCTTACCAGCTGTTTTACCTGGTAAGCTAAGTGGTAAGCATGCTGCTCTATATTACAACTTAATTTCGGTATGCTTATCAGTTTACTTCCATGGCACTTTACAAAATCACTACGTACTTTCGCTACAAAAAGTAAACATTCCTGGGTAGTAAATACACACATTTACTTCACTTTGATAAAGTGTAGAATTAGCACATCTGGTTGGGATTTTAATAAACATTTTGAAGCGAAAATGTAACTCAGTGAATTTTATTTCAATATATTTAGCACTTGGCTAACTCAATAAGAGAGCTTGTAAGCAAGTTGCTTATGGGTGAAGCTTAACGCCTTTTTTTAGTTTTTTGGATTTTAAAATTAGTCCGTCTGATTAGTTCGAAAGACAGAAAAGGTTGGTGTTGTTAAATATTATAATTTAGACGTAATTCCATCCCATTGATTTTATACCTAAGTGCATAAAGTAGAGTACTAAGCATGTCTTTTATGTACCTTGGAAAAGTAAGGTACGATAGCAATGGAAAAAGTAAGCATTCATGCTTCCCCAAGCAACTGTGTTCTTACACTTATTAAAAAAAGTAATTGTATATAAAGTGCTAATTTTCTTCACGTTTTTTTTTTAAATCAACTGAAGTATAAAACTAAATAGCTACAACTTAGGGTTGCCATAGCTCGAAGTCTTACGTACACATAAAGCATTTCCAAGAAAAGAACAAAGTGAACTAATTGAGGACGTTTGTATAACTTTTTCAGCTCTGGTACCATACGACTTTGCTTATGTACCAAAAGCTATAAGATTATTTAGCTAATTCCAAATATAAAGCCATCAACTGGTAACCCTAGTGTTGCTGACGAACAGCGGAAACATAAAATTATAGTATTATGTAAAATGCGTGTTTCAATTGATGTCCTACTTTGAATGGGCAGAAAGAGAGAGAGAGGGAGCGAGCGAGAAGTAAAGAATTTGCAAAGGATTTATATAATAGCTGTAATTTCATCAAGGATAAAACAGTCGCACATTTTACTCCATAATTTTTTCGCAGTATCCATCCATCTTTGACAGCAGGGTGGTTGCTGTCGTCATACATTAAAATTCATGCAGAATTCAACCTTTCTATTTATTATGCTTTCCTTTATTTTCTTTATTGTTGTTTTTAGATGTTTAATTTTTCTCTGGGTTCTTTCATGTATCTATTTCGGTTCTATCTTTTTTGCTCTACTTGCTTCGCTTAGCTCTACTTGTGCTGACTTAATGTTGTTCGGACTTGATTCCTTCATTCCATTGCTATGACAACAATTCTTCATTGAGTTCATGTATGTTAGTGTTTTCTGTTTGTATGTGTGTATCTGCTCAAGTGTGCTTTGCTTTTTTGTTGCCTGCTTTCTGGCGCAACAGCCAGCACGTTTTATTTATTTTTGCCATGGCAATTTGAGAATGAAGTGGAATGAAATAATTTTGCAACATCAGTTGAGGCGCACATTAAGTGATGGGTCACGAGTTGTGCTGTCAATTTTATTGGGGATTTGAAATGGCATTGCAGCGCAGCGATGTTGTGTCGAAGGCTAAGTGATGCGGTGCTATGAATGGATTTTTTTAGTTTTTTAACTCTTCTATGAAAATTCTTAAAAAATACTGCATTCTGTAAATCAGAGGCTTAGTTGTCAAAGTTAAACCGATCTCTTACTTCAATTACGTGAAAGACAGAATGAGCTATTCATTCCATAACTCACGATTTAAAGCTTGTTATCTTAAAGAAAAATCTAAATTGTTTTGCTGACCAAAGACTTTTTTGCTGCTAATTTACCTTTTTCGTTATCCATAATCTAAGCGAATACCGCTTATAACAAGTCCTTAAATTACATTAACTCTTTAAGAACTACAACTCGTATAACACAAACATTGCTCCTTTGATTAACTGCCGTTTTTCACATTGACACATTAATTTGACTTTACGAAGCACACACTAAACACAAAAATCCTTTCATGGCACATTATTAAGTTATTTTGTCATTGTCCTTATCGCACATCGTTTGAGCTTCGTTTTATGCTCGCTAAAATAACAAAACCAACAGAGTAGCACGTAACACCATTGACGACGATGTCGTCCCAGCAACCAGAGACTATAAGGCACGCGACAGCAGTGTAGTCACAAGGGAAAAGTGGCTGGTTAGAGATGCCTACGCTGGAATGTCACAGTTCGTTTTAAAGGGGGGAAATTCGAAAGCAATGCGACAGACAACACAAATAAAAACAACAATTTGAATAAAGGATATCGTTTAACGTGAACTACGATAGAAACAAGGATAACATTGCGTAAAGAAAATTTTAAAGGACATAGCGAAAAAAAAGGATAATGATGTAAGAAAGAGTTAATTTGCAAATGTGACAGCAATACAACAAAATGTTTGCGTAGTATGAATGGGCAAATTGAATTGGTGAGTGTCCTTATTATGCTTATGCTCTTTGTTTCTTTAAATTTGCTCGTGTTTAAGTATGTGTGTGTGCGCGCCTTCAGGCAGAGTTTAACGATTGCCAGCAGATGAGCAAATTAAAATAAAAAAGTCATTTTATTTCCGGTAAAATTGCCGGAGTTGCTGTAGTTGTCGTCGTTGCTTTTGCTTCCTTACTGCTGCTTTATGTTCACTTTTTGCTTTGACTTTGTTTCTCTATGCTTTTTTTGTTTGTTTTTTGCTTGGTGCTGTTTTTTTTTCAAGTTTCTTTTTAGCTGGAAATTCTTTAACCTCTTTTGATTCCAGTGTGTTTTTCGATCTCATTTCATTTGGTTTTGGTATCTTCTTTATTCGACAAACAATTTCGTAAGAATTGTATTTAAATGAATTAGTTGGATATATAAAAGATTTTGGGCTTTACTCTTAAGCTTCATTTAAAGCATCGTTATATTTTAGGGTGCTTCAATTGGAGGTTGCAATTAAATTAAGAAATATATCACGTTGGTATGTGGTAATGTTCTCTGCTCTTTCAAAGTCGTATGGATTATTCCTCTCCACTCTTTATGTAGATAATTTTAGATCAACAACTCTCGACGTTCTGAGCATATTGGTTCGGCCATAACTGTTATGGACAGATTGTGTGTTCGGTGTTTCGAAAGGAGCGGCCATGTTCCGACGGGAAGGTTCATCCAATAAAACTCAATTCAACAGTGGATTTTGATATTTTACTGGCAACAACAGAGAAAGGCTGTCGGTGTTAATAACAACATCAAAAAAAGAACTCAAAAGATACACGAGCTTGTTCGCAGATATTACAACCACTCTTTAATAAAAGTGCCGGGAGACCGAATATGCTTCGGCTTTTCGTTTTAATCCTATGATTAAGAAAAAGCTGAAAATAAGTTGCAAAGTTTAGAAAAGCAGAAATATAAAGAAGTTCGAAAAGTTCAAGAAGTATGGAAAATGTTGAAAAAAGTTCAAAGAGGTTGAACAACTCGGAAATATTGAAACAGTTGATAAGGGAGAAAAAGTCAGAAAAATATGGCAAATGTTATTAGAAATTGAAAGAGGTTGAAACAGTTGAAAAGGTTAAAAGTGTCGAAAAAAGTATTAAAGGTATTATGCTTCAATAAACTATATCCGCGATCGGCATTAGCATACCAAATTTTATCGCAAAGCTCGTATAATTTGCAAGAAATGCTATAGTAAAACTTAAATTGTAGGGCAGTGACACACCCACTAGTGCAAATCAGTCTAATTTTCATCCTGAAATCGGTATTATCAACAATATCTATATAGTAGACAAAATTTTTATTAGTTTGCTCACATATGCAGTTCATTGATTAATCACTTAAGGTACATTTCTTGTGTAGGAGGTGCCACGCCCACTGGTGTTATTTCTTATACTTTTGATTTAGATGTAAATCACCTACAATATATTTCATACCAATGGCTGCACAAGTTCACTTAAAATATTGCTTACAAGTTTTTGATTACGTGAGAATTGCTACGCCCACAAATGAAATCGCGTCGAATTCCATGTAATTTCAAAGTTTATGGTAACCGGCAACTCTACACCAAGTTTTATTAAGATTACGCGCATAGTACACTAAATATAACATTAAACGTTTTTTGCTTGTACTGAAGGTGCCACGCCCACAGGAGCAGTTGCGCCCACTTGTGCTTATGTGATACTTTACAGCAATCAAAGCTACCACATTAAATTTCATAGCATCAACGTTTTGGATGGTTGAAAAGTGTCCCGTCGGCTTTGCCAATTCTATCGTCGCAATATCTTACATGGGTTATGACGCTCAAATAATTTAAGCTCAGGTTTAGTTTTTAAAACTTATAAGATTTCGCGACTGGAACAAGCTTGCGTTGATCAAAATAACTCCTTTTGAGATTAAAGTTGATCAAGTGGGCAAAGTCTTAACTTTGCTGTATATGATGCGAACTGAGCTACGAACAGGCTTTAATTCTTATTGTACTCAATAGGAACTAAAAAATAATGTCGCTTGGAAAGCTTTTGCTACGCTTCAAAAGTTTTTAACCTCTAGGTTCCATAGTTTGCACAAAGTTGAGATAAATTTATTTTTCATTGATGAAAACCCTATTCGCATGAGTAACAATTCTGTATTCAGATACTGAAGAGGTTAAAACGATTTACTGCTGACTACGTCATTTAAAGCACACTGACTGACGGTGAAGTTGGTGCTCAACTTCATGCTGCATTTAGTGGGTGTTGGCCTTTTCTGAAGCTAACGCTCACACAGGTGCTGGAGCTGGTGCTGGTGCTGGCGTTAGCATCATCATTCGCGTCAGCTTCATTGTTGTTGTATTCGCCTTCAGGGTGTTAATTGATTTCTATGAAGCGTTAATTACTTTCTGCAAAAAAGTTGAACAGAATTTTGCTACAGTAACCAATGTCGTTGGAATTTTCAAGCGAATGTACTTACCCTATCTGTAAGCGAGTAACATGCTCTATATGTATTGTATATGTTAATGTAAATGTGTGTCGTGTGTGCTTTTGCAGTTTGGTGGTGGCCCTATCTTCTCATGATATTCCTGCGAGAATTCGTGCACAAGCGGTTAAATATTTTATAAAGTTATGCTAATTAAATTGATGCGATGCATCCATTCACCGTCTTCTTTGGGTTGATAATTTGGATTTTGTTAAATTTTGTGGTTGATGAATTTATTTTTGGCGTTATTGAGGAAAGAACATTTGAAAAAGGGTCGTAAGGACTTTAATTAAATCGTGTTGGAAGCTTTGATATTTTTCAGTATGAAAATTTTTGTTTAATTAAGAATGTGCATTTTTATGGCGTGAAGTGGTGTTAAATTTATTCATAATGACAAAAAATAAATCTATGAAATTGATTTTAGATTTTGGACACAATCTTGAATTCTGAACTAAATTTGGATACAAACAATACTCTGGCAATAAGTTGGCCAAATGATGAGTTAATATGCTTGAGAAACGTCGAAATACTTCTTAAACTTTTTTCAAGCTCTACGTTTCTAATGGAAATATAAGTAGCAGCAGTAGTACACTTCGGGAAAAATAACATTGCAAAATTTGAAAATTTTATTTTGGAAAACCGAAAACTTTTTAACAAACGCTCGTTCTTCTACAACTTTTTTTATTTTAAATCTAAGAGGTTTTATATTACCCCTTCAGCACCATTGCTTTACCCCCCTTTGGAGATTTTAGGTCAACTTTTCTATAAAGAGTTATAATACACAGAAAAACTAAAACCTGACTGCTTATGTATCCTGCTTGTAACATTGCTTAAACCCCGCCAAAATATAAAATAAAACTAGACTTCTTACTCAATTTAATGAAGCTCAGTAGTATAGTCTAAGCGCTCAGTGGTATTGAAATTTATTTTTTTTTGTTTGAGAAACCCCCCGTTCTTAGTCGTAGAATCGCCACTGAATACGCTAAGTATATAAAATTACCGAAAAATATTCATTGCTTTTTATAACCGAATGTTTTTTAAAACAAGCGCCTACGCCAAGACCAGTTATTTAGATTTCTTTTTGTTTCATTCAACAAAAAGCTATGAATTTAATATTTTCTGCTTTAAGTGACTTTAAATCATAAAATCGGAAGCTTTGAGCTATTTTTTTCTTCAAAAATGTTTTACGATGCTCTTGCATGAGTTATTAGTGGACTTTTATTATAAAAATGATTTGAATTTAAAATTTTCGGTGGCCTTGAACAACTTTAAATGTTTCATATAAGTACTAATTAAAATGCTAATTTTGTGTAAAATTGGTTTTATTTGCAGCATAACGACAACGATAGAGATAAGCGAATATCATACCACAACAGGTAAGTTATAAAAATTTAAATATTTTTATTTTAAGAAATAAAAATAAGAAAAGAGTTGACGCATTCATTTTGCTTGGCATCTTAAAGTGAATCAAAAAAAAAAAATAAATGAATTCGGTCGAACTTCAAAATGTTCCATATATTCGCTAACTGGGAATTAATTTCGTAAGCCTAAGTCCCCGGCTATTTTTTGATCCTGAAAATGTATAGATTAAGGGCAAAAAAAATCATAAGATTGAAACAGAAGTATAAATTACATAGTCTCTTTTTCAGCTTAAGCCCACGTAGTGCAAGAAGACGAGAAGAAGGAAATCAAAGAGGTCGTCCACAAGAGATATGCACAAAAATTGTGGAATTTTAACCACCTCTCCCCTGGCTGTCCACCTTTGTTCGATTTTGCCACCTTCCACTCCCCCCTCTCCCTCCCCCGTACAAGAAGTCCACAAAGGATTATGCTACCGTACTCCTATTCCTTTTTTATTCAGTTATTATTCGATACTTATAACCAAAAAAAAAAAACACAGAAAATCGACGTTCGAAGAGGCCTCTACCACTTCCCTTGCTTGTGAGCTTTCTTCGTTTTTAAGACACCATTGCTGTGGATGACCACCAATAGAATTTTTGTTTAATTTTTTTTCCCATTTTTTTTTTTACATTTGTTTTTCATATTCAGTATATTCTTACAAAACCCAGATGGCATCATGAAATGAAATCCCTTATAATGAAAGATTTGGCACACCCTAAATACTTGTATATTAACGTATAAAATTTATGTATAAGTGTGTGTGTGTATGCATACACACATGAAAAGCTTGAAGAAAACCGAAAATGGAGTGACAAATCTACCTGCGTCAAAGTTATTTATAAAAAGAACGAAAGAATGTAACTCAATTATACGTAGCTTTTTATTTGCACCCTTGCTAGAAGGATACAATGTTGCGAAACCTGCACATATTGATAGATTCTTACATTCCTTCAAATGTCTCAACCCAGCTAACATTAGTAATATCGTTGATTCTTCAATCTTACAAGATAACTCTGCTAGAAGAGTGTAATCGAAAGTAATCATTTGATTGCACATTTTTAGGCATTCGATATTACTTTTTTGTCAGCTACATTATATAAATCGATATCAAATATTCTGTTAGGAGAAAATATCACGATGTTTATGTGCCGAGCTGGCCAGTTCTCTTATATTAACACAATGTGATTTATATAATATCAATTATAATTAAAAGGCCTTCAAAAATATTTGTATGAAACTCTTCCTTATGGTTAATTCGCGAGTCGCTACAAGCTCGAGTAGTTTCTCCGAAACAAACTGTACCACTTGATATCAGAATATGATCTTCCGCGCGATTGAAATAAAAACCATCGTTTTGACGCTTTAACTAAGACATTTTCGCTTTTAAAAAATGTTTGCTGGGAAGCAATTGGCAGTGAATTTTTATGTATTTAACCCAAACATAACTCATATTCTATACTTCTATAAGATATTTTTACTGTTTTCTTTTTTCTTTGCTGGAAAAATTCTTATTTTTATATCATTTCTTCTTTTTCCTATTACACGTAGACCTAACTGCTTGAATTTTAATTTTATTTTCTGAATTCCTGTCGTTATTCAATAAGTTAGCATTCAAATACATCGTTTGCCTCTGTAGGAAAAAGAGGACTTTTTCAATCCCTAAAATATTTTTAATATCTTTAAATTCATATATCAACATTAGCTTTTCCTGCTGCAAACCAAGCAGGATTACTGAGCTGTTGAAAAGTAAAAACAAAAGTTCCGTCCGCTACTTGAACCGCATGGCAATGATGTGTGAATATTAATAAATAGCAAACTACTAAACTTTTTATGAAATATCTGCAATATCTGCATTAAGAATATATTTCGGGTTCATCAATGATCCTGCTTCAATTTGAAAAAATAGTACGCATTGAAAATTTTCCTTAATCGAAGAATTCTAATATGATTGCACTATTTAATCGCTCTTGCAATATCTTCACTTCATAAAAAGTTGACAGATGCATTAGCCGATCAGTCCTCAATTTGGATAAAGCCCAAATCGTTGAAGAAGTTGTTTTTTTTTGTAAGTCTTAACTTTCACCTCTTCTGTGGAAACTATAAATTAATGTTAAAGTCCAATTTCATAAAGTTGGTTCTATTTAATAGGAAATATGATCTTTCTTACCGAGTTTACTAAGATCTTCTCTGACTTTTTTTTACATAGTGCTAAGAGCCCTCACTGACCGATCAAGTCAGCCAGTTGTAATGTCGGAATAAATCGACTTTATCGAAGTAAAGACGAGATAAAGATCAAGCTGTACGTTAGGGAAATGTACAGTGGCTTACTATTTTCCACGGGGGGAGATTGAAGCCCCGGACACATACGCATGGGACTTTTGAAAATAATATTAAATATTTGTACTGATCAGAACTTCTTCAATTATAACCAGATGATGAACGAACTTTCAGTACATTTCTCAAATTTTGAATATATTGCAATAGAAATTTGTTAACGTTTTTTATATTTTTTGTTTTTCGAAGTCCACAAATACATCATTCATCAAATACATTCCTAAAATACCCTAATGCCACTGTTCTGCACTGACATCATATCAAAGAATACCGCCATGCCAGGTGTAAAGGCTTAGGGGCGACAAAACGGTCCTCGTCAGGGTTGCTAAGTGACCAGAATTTCATGTCAATGTTAAGTAACTAAAGAAAAGATCATCAAACATTTTCTCAAAAAAAAAAATTTTTACTTTTTACCATTTCAAAGAAACATTCGTTCATTTTGGGAAGGCTGGGAGTTGCTTCTTTTCAACTTGGCAACTCTGGCCCTCAATATTCATTGAGATTTCCAAACAATATTAAAATGAAAATATCTATTGATTAAAACTTGAAAATTTTTATTGTTCTTATTATTTTAATGTGATGATACAGTTGAATATTTGATGAAACATGCGTAAAGAATGTTTGAACGACCTGTTTTGTTTTTTTGTTTTTATTGAAATATTAAATTTCCAGGTAATAAAGCGGCAATTGTTCTTCGCCCTGGGCGGAAATTGTTCAAGGTCTTGGGTAGGGTAGAACTTAGCAACTGCAGACATTGCTATAATGCGTATAATCTCAGTCCCTTCCACCTTCATTTCTGTATAAAAAGTGCCTTATAGAATCTTGGGGTAAAAATTTTGACAAAATTGAAAGTGAACGAGAGACATTTTATTGCGCTAGCGGAAGTACAGCCCGGAGGCAGTTAGTGTTCTTGAAGATTTTTATATTGAAAACCAAATAAAAAAGTCACCCGAAAATAAAAAGTCAAGAAAGAGAAAATTGAAATTTCCTTCAGTTGATATTTTTCTTCTTCTTCTTTCTCAATTTCAGCAAAAGTGTCTGCTAATGTTGTTGCTGTTGTTGTTACTGTTGTTGTTGCTGTTGTTGTTGTTGCTGTTTTGCGCTATTTATTTTCTACCCCCAGCATATTAAAAGCGGATTTTCTTCGTTTTTTGCGTCTCTATTTTATTTTTGGCTGCCCTCAGTTTTCTTGTCCTCTTTGGTTTTTTTTATTTATTTTATTGTTGGTATTGTTTTTGTTGTTGCTGTTGTTGTTGTATCCGTTAGTATTTGGCTTTTGGCTCAAAGACTTTTATGAGTCTTTAATTTGTTTTTGCGCTTTATTGTCGTCGTCATCGTTGTTGTTGCTGACTTTTTGCTTTCTTTGCAATTTTATTTTTGTATTTTATGCTTATTCTTCTGGGATTAAGCGATTTTTTTTATAGACTTTCTTAATTCCCTGAAACCCACACTAAAATATTTTTTGCTTCATTTTAAATTGTGGCCATTAGCTTTATTTTAACGTTAAATTGCCCTAAAGTATGCAATAATTTTGTGCTTTTACTTTTTTTTGACTTTGTTTTATATCTTCAGATTGACGTACTCAATTTTAAGAGCTATTAACAAACAAATGCTTCGATGATTGATGATTTTTTAAAAGCGCTTACCAAACGCTTGCACAAACATAATTTGCACTGATTTATTTTGTTTTGTTTTGTTTTTGCTTAAAATTTTTAGGGTGAACTTAAGTTTTTGGCGTTTGTCTTAAATTTCGGTCGTTTGTTTTGAATGAAAAACTTCTTATTTATTATTCAGTTTTTAATTTGTACTTTAAACTTTAATGTTTGAATATATCAGAAAACTTAGCGACAAAAAATTGCAAAGGCCCCATATCGAAAATATCCATTGTGTTCGTTAGCGTTTTGCTTCTAAGACCCAAAATTCTTTAGTTTTTATAATTTTTGAAAAATGGTTTATGGTAAATCACCCACTAATCAAATATTATACAACTCCTGTCGTTTTGGCAAAAAAATATTCGTATAAATGTTATTTTAAACATTTTCCATTCTCAAATGTTAGAGGTTCTCATTCTAACTCCTTTAAGCAAACATAACCCATATAACAAAGGTTGAAGGGCATCTTTTGAATAAAGCAAAAAAGACGATGTGCTATTGCGTGTGTTACAATAATCACTTTGACCTTTTCGCTTCAAAAGCTGCAAGTTAAATTGTGCTCACACAAAACATGGCACTCGTTTGTGAGCGTGTGTCTGTGAAAATTCGAAAATTGCAATTAAATGTTGCAAAAGTTGCCCATCACTCGTATTTCGAATACACATTAAAATTGCAAACATTTTTATTTGCACTTAATTGCTTAGTACAGCACTTTGTGCTAGAGAGTGGAACTTATTTGAAAAACATTATCATTTGGAACAATTTTTCAATTTTAATATCTTTTTGTATATTGTGAAGTTTTCAGGCGCAAAAAAAAAAGCACAAATATGTGGAAGGTTTCACGTTAACTTGATCACTAGCTAAACCAATCGAAGGTTCGTAAGTTTGAAAACGAGCCAATTTTTTGAAAAATTCAGAATGGTATAGCTACTATGGCATTCGGAAAACGTTGCTAAGTATTTAATTATAAGTATGCACATTCCCTCCATCGTTTCGTTGGGCGATTCGTTTTGATTACTTTTCAATTAAATATTGGCCAACTATTGAGTTGTAAGTAGGGGCACTCTTATAAGACTTAATGCTTTTATGAAAATCGTTCAATTATTTAGTCTCATACGTGCGCATGCTTTAACAATTGTTCGACAGTGGGGTATGTGATAGAAAAATCAATTTATTTTTTGCAAAAAGGTCTACTCTAATACACGCTTATGCACTTCCCAACGGGTATAAAGGTTTGCGAGTGTATGCACGCAAATAAAATGGAAGCGTAAAACTTTTGACTAACTTTTGCCATATTAAAACTAAATGAATGCCAGTAGTGTGCAAATTATGGCATGAATATCTATTTGTTTGTGTATATATATATATATAAAGGGTGTTTTTTTTAGAGGTATAGAGCTTCGAATTGAAATAAAATACAAGAAAATCGTTTTAATGTCCATCAATTTGACTTTATTGGAAGGATAATTTTATGCCATTAATGTTTAAATATGATTTCGGGCATGTGGCCGCCGCGGCTGGCTCGAATAAAGCCAATTCTACAGGTCCAATTTTGAACCACTTTTTCGAGCATATGGGGCCGTATGTCGGCAATAACGCCACGAATGTTGGCTTCCAAGTCCCCTAACGTTTCTGGTTTGTTGGCGTAGACGAGCGACTTCACATATCCCCAAAGAAAATAATCCAATGGTGTCAAATCACACGATCTTGGTGGCCAATTGACAGGTCCATTCCGCGAAATTATGCGCTCATCGAATGTTTCCTTCAATAAATCGATTGTGACGTGCGCTGTGTGGCATGTAGCACCGTCTTGTTGGAACCACAACTCATCCACATTCATGCCATCCAATTCGGGAACAAAATAGTCGGTTATCATGGCTCTATACCGGTCTCAATTAACGGTAACTGACTCTCCAGCATTATTTCGGTAGAAGTATGGCCCAATGACTCCACCAGCCCATAGAGCACACCAAACAGTCAGTTTTTGTGGATGTAATGGCGTCTCAAGGGTCTCATGTGGATTCTCTTCACTCCAAATGCGGCAATTTTGCTTTCTGACGTAGCCATTCAACCAAAAATGAGCCTCATCACTGAACAAAATTTTGCGATGAAAATCAGCATCGAGATCAATCTCATTTTCGGCCCATACACCAAAATCACGACGCATTGCATGGTCTCGCGGCTTTAATTCTTGCACAAGCTGGATCTTGTAAGGTCGCAAGCCAAGATCTTTGCGCAAAATCTTCCATAAAGTTGATGGACAAAGCTCCAATTGCTGTGCACGGTGGCGAATCGATTCATTCGGGTCCTCTTCAACATTTTGCTCTACAGCGGCAATTGCTTCTTCGGTGCGCACTGTTCGACGTCTCTGCGGATGCGTATTATCACATAGAGTAAACGTAGTGCGAAAACGATCCATGGTTAACCGAATTAATTGCTCTGATGGACGATTATGTCGACCATAAAATGGACGGAGCTTGCGGTAAACTTCGCGAACTGAACCATTATTTTCGAAATAAATTTGCACGATTTGCAAGCGTTGTTCTTTTGTCAACCTGTTCATGATAAAATGGCAAACCAAACTGAACATAAATGACATTAGAGTTGCCAGATTTGACCATAAAATGCCAGTTTTATCTCTATTCGAAAAACAAACCTTTAAAAAAAACACCCTTTATTTTTATATGAAGATGTACTTACTTTCCCAGCAAACATTTTTAAACGCGGATGGCTCATATTCCATTGATCTTCGATTACGCGTGAACTCACATTCTAATGCAACTCATCATAGTGATGAGTGATTGTTGTTGTTTCATTTTCATTTGATTAAAACAACATTTATGATAAAATAACATCAAATCAGCAGTTACCAGCCTAACAACATTTAAATCGTTTTTTGCTTCCAACAGTACTCGTAATTTACATTTGAGAATGTGCAATACAAATAGCAAAAAAGTAATATCAAATCATAATAAAATTGAAATCTTTGAATGTCAATACAAGCAGCGTTAAATATATATCGTCAAGAAAGTGTAATATTTCACAATGGTCCAACTATTAACTGGGTTTTGATTTTGTTTGTATATACGACTATATACGAGTATGTGTTATGTAATAAATGGTGTGAATATAAATTAAATGCTGCATGTAATTGGTAAAAAAAATTTTGACTTAGTTTTCAAGCAAAACTTTATGGCAAATGACAAGTTTTAAAACATTATACAACCAGATATTCTTTTCAGTTATTTACTTTTGAAACTTTCAGCTTTTTGAGCTACAAAGGAATCTTCATTTTATAAAAAAATATAAACTTTTGACGCTTTTCAAATCAGTGTATCTTTGGTGAGGAAGAAAAAGTTTATGTTTAATTCATTTCAATAGTATGTTAAACTGTTCTTGCTTCTGAGCTTAATTATGTGTCTATCGGAAAAAAACTTTTTTCACTTGTTACATAGACATTGTGCTTTCTAGCAAGTTTTCTTAAAAATACATTTATTTTCACTCGAAAGTTTCTTTAAGTAAATTTCATCTCATTAAACTAATTATTCGGAGGTTAGCAAAAACTGTTTATTTATATCCGAAATTGTTCTATTGCCGCTTTAATTAATCCTTTTGTGTATAGCGCTCAGCACAAGGAGTATTCATGTGAATGGCACACAATTGCAGCGAACAACTCATAGAACAAAAAAACGACCGTAAAATGCTACACTTGAAAAAAATAAACAATTTTCCACTTTGTACACAATGATAATAACATTAATCTACAGTTTGGATTTACATCTTTCGAACGATGTACTTTTTTTACAGCGTTTCACTACAGATATGTACCAGTTGTTTTTGGTTTTTTTATTGTTGTTGCCACTAACATCACGGTTATTTTATCCAGCCTTTCTTTGCTAGGGTGAACCTAATACCATGTGTGGGACTAAAACAACATATATATTGTATGGGACGAAAATTTTAATCCATTGAGATTTAGAATGTTCCTTGAACCAAAAATTTGCAGAGTATCCTTTTGAAAAAAACTTTATCTAAAAAAAACCAAGTGGCCAAGTAGTAAATTGAACTAAAAATTAGAAGTCGGTCGTCCAATATGTAAGGGTGCTTCTACGAAAATTCGTTAACTTAAATCCGTTGGTTATATTGCTTATGTTCTTAGAGAAATCTATGTTTTTACAGAACTATGTTCCAAGGTGGGCTAACCAAGAGCCTACAATTCCGCGAGGCTCTAGTTGGTAATCAAAGTTTTTTTTCTGTTTTCACACAAAGTTTCGTTGGCTCATGATGAATTTCAAAGGCTTCTATGTGTTGTTGCTCCCGACACACTACAGCATACGTACAAGGCCATCACGAAAAACTGTAAATCTTTCATTGTATTCGGAGTTGGAGATACCAATTATATTAAAATTTCGGCGAAATTTCGTAGTAACGATGGAACTAAGAATGCACATTGGTTTTTCGTTATTACGACGAGAGCTCCATCGATATTAGGAATGAGATGGATTGCTATGAACATAGTACGATATTCCAGAATGCACTATAACACATTAAAGTCACGTACTTAAAACAAAGTAATTGTGCCACAACTACGCTGCTGGTTATGAGTTAAAAGAGACAACTCTAACATATACACCCGCTTTCAGAATACCAATAGCAGATTTATATCCATGTGCGAGCAAGCGATGTATAGCGAAAACTTTTGTAAGATATTCGACTAGAACAGTAAGGGAAAATTAAAAAAATCGGTAAATGTCAAGATTGCAGGAGAGTGTTCTAAGGATTTATGTATATGCGATACTAATAGAAGTTTTGATCTGTGTTAATCAACGACGTGTTTACATTGCATAAAGTATAAAGTGCTTTACATACATAGTTAAAAATTCCTACTATTTAGTTTCTTTAAGTTGTTCCTGTTAAAACTTTTATTAACTTTGTATATCTCATGTTATTGGGACAATAAAGTACTGGCCATAACTTTTACTCATACACTGATAAAACGATTTTACCCAATAAACGTATATTTTATGCGTATATAGAGCAATCAAATAGTTATTTGAGTAAAAAGTGTTTTATTTAAAACGAATATCGGCAAATATTGCTTGAAATCCTATATTTTTTGACTCAAATAAATAATTAGTTAAATCAAATATCCATTTACTCTATTCAATCAAATCATCTGCTCACTGTAGTTAATTAATGTAAATTTAAGTAGGTGTGTATTTCAATGATATAGAGCTAACTAGTTTTTGTAGAAGTACCCAAATTGCGGATTTTTTTTTTCTCAAATTCCAAATATTTAATTAAATAATTTTCCAATTGTGGGCCACTCTATTGTGAAAGCACATTTATTTCATTTTATTTTTATTATGTTTAAAAAGTCATTAAAAATTTACATCAACAACTTTATTCCTTCACATTTAATTTCGCGGTTCTTGTTTTTCTCTTCCTCCTCTCTTCCATCCCCCTTGTGGATATTTATAAATATGCTGTTCTGTTCTGTTTCTTCGGTGCCATACTATACATTTTCCATTAAGTATATCTAGGTTCTTTTTCGATTTTTTCTTTTAGACAGTTACAAGTTAACGTTGATCATCGTGCTCTCTGCTGCTCTGTTGCCGTGCCGTCGTCATCGTTGCCGACATCATTAATTGACTCACTTTTATAATGATGAATGACAAAGTGACTGAATGCTGGAAGAAACCAACAAGAAGACTAGAGGAATGGGCGGATAAGAAGTCGACACAACAGCGGTGGAGAAAAATGTTATAGAATTTTGCTATATACGCGCGTGACTTACGAAGTTCAGTTGGTAGTTGTTGTTTTATTTGTTGTTGCAACTGTAATTTCGTAATTAATGAGAGGTCATCGTCGCTCCAGTGGCTCTTAATATGGGCGTGTAACTGGTAGAGTTAATTCAAAATTAAGTTTCTGTTTGGAAGCACTGTGTTTTTTGGGAATTTCTGATTAATTGACTTAGTATTCGAAAAGTCCGTGGCGAGGATGTACTACATAAATAAAAACTTTGAAACATTATGCTGAAAAGGATATTTTGGATAGTACAACAAAATTATACCAAGAATTGTTCGGAAAAACTCAAAACTAAAAATTGGATAAGAGGGTGTGGCACCGCCCATACAAGTAAACAATTCAAATCGTTATAGTAAGATATCATGAAACGAAATTGCACACAAATATAAAAAATAGTTTGGTCTGGCATGAGCTAAAAAGTGAGCGTGGCAACTCCCATACAAGAATAAGCTTCACAACGCTTGAAAGCTCTTAATTTCAACTACACCACGGAAATCGCTGGAAAAACTCAAATTCTTTATTATTCTTTTGAGCAGGAAACTGTTTAAAATAATGTTAAGAGTTTTTCATTGCTGTTGTTTATTTTTGTTTTAATCCATTCTAATTGTTGTTATTTTATTTTCCGCTTATTTTATTTTTCTTAAACTTTCACCCGCTGTTGTACTTTTATGACTTTCCATCTCGTTACAATTAACTGCTATCTCACTCCAATTATCTCATTAGAGCAGTAAAAAGAAATTTTAATTAAGGATTAATTCTTTAACTTTGTTGAGTTTACAAATGAGTCTTCATTGTCCTAAGGGTTGCTTGAGCTGAAGTAGGAAGATGATCTGCAGTAGTGGGACTGATATTGAGTTCACTACAGCAATTGAGTGTTAATTGCTTTACTTTTCTTGCCAGAGCTGAGAGTATCATAGACTTTGGAATTGTTTACATATTCGATGTAGAAAATGTAAAAAATTATATTGAATGGTGCTTATAAATTATGATGTGATTATTTTTGCAGAAGCTATATCTGTTATCTTGCTATCTTGGAAAATTATTCAATTAAGTATTTCCTTAAGAATATCTACGAAGGCAATTTGATAATTCCGTGAAAAATCAAACAAGGAATGACTTTTACGGCAAAAATCGTTTTATTTTTCAATATAGTCTTATTTTAGCTCGATACGCTTCGTCTAACGATCCTCCAATTTTTTGATCCCATCCGAAAAATACGTTTTCGGAAGGTCCTCAAAATAGGCCTCTGTTTCGGTGTTGAGCTCCTCTCTGGTGGTGAATCTCTTTCTGCTGAGCCATTTTTTTCAGGTTTGGAAACAGAAAGTAGTCGCTGAGAGCCAAATCTGGAGAATAAGCTGAATGAGGAAGCAAATCGTACTTCAACTCAGCAATTTTGCCATGGGAGCTGGGTATGTGTAAACGCGCGCATTGTCTTGATCGGAGAGCACATTTTCCTCGCCAAATGGGGACGTTGCTCAGCATCGTTGAAACGGTGCAATTCCAAAATGTTCCACACCCGTTCGTCTGAGATACCTACGGTCTCAACAATCTCGCGCACTTTAACTCTGCGGTTGGTCAACACGATATCGTGAATTTTGGTAACCATTTCTGGTGTGGTGACCTCATTTGATCGTCTAGAACGTTCGGCTTGTATCGATGGTCCAGAGTCCCCATAGTATTTGTCAAACCTTTTCTTTGTTTGGCTGATGGTTTTTTTTTGCGCAAAAAAATAATGCTTGATGAGCACACGAAATTCAGTTTTTTTCATTTTCGCAAAAATTGACAAAATCGTCTTCTGGCAATGGCTGCCAAACACAAACCAAGAGTCGCAGCGAGCTGAAATTTTGACAGTAGTCTATTAACAGACGGTAGTTGACAGGATCAGTGTTGCATCTAAAGATACTACGCGGAAAATTAAATAATTCGCTAACTTCTCAAATGGCCCTCGTAATAAAAATGCCCTTGCTATGTTTATCGATGAATGTTTCAATTCGGCACAACGCTGTTTCTCAGCATTTTAGATTGAAGGCACTACTCGTAGCAATAGAGATAAAATAATTCATTCACTAATTGTAACTTTTTTGTTTCACCCACAACTTTATTGATTTTAAAAAGTTTTTCTCTTTATGCTTCACATCCTGCCAATAACTTCAGTAAATGAATTTCTCTTAATTGGTTTTTTTAATGTTTGTATGTTTGTTATTTAATAATAATAACTAGAGTACGCCCACTGATTGAAATTTAATCGCTATAGAGAATACAAAACAGTTTAGTACCAAATTACCTGTTTTCATGTCATCGCTCCCAAAAAAGCTATCATGTTGCCCTATCCCTATTCCTATCTTTATTCCTGCCTTAGCGTTAAATTTCATTAAAATTGGTCCATTAGCTTAGCTGTAAAAATATTTTTTTCTGTTAGGGCCGTGGTACCGTCTACTAAAAAATAAATGCTTTTCCTCAGGTTCCATCTATCTTTGTACCAAACTTCATCAAAATCGGTGTGACAGCTCAGCTCTGGCAGCGTTTTCCCATTGAGGGCGGTGTCCGGCAACTAAAAGATTACTGTGTCTTTGGTACCCTTCCTTTGAGCTTAATCTGTCTCCATACCATATTTCATCAAAATCGGTCCGTTATTATAGATGCGGAAACATATATTTTTTTTTCTCCACTGCCCAACTTTACAGCCTCTCCAACAAAAAATATTAAGAGTTTATGTTGTGTTATGACAGTTAAAAAGAGAAGGAACCGTTTTGCCACTGCCTATTAATATATGTACACACATACATGGCTTAAAAACTACCCAACATAATGCGGTTTGAGTTTTCGAAAAAAATTTGCACTTTTAATTTCACGCCAATGACTCAATAAAATCTATTTGGATAAAACCTAAATTTTAAAAGAGCACTAAAACGTTATTGTACCTCATGCAGTCATGAACGCGATCAAAATGCGTTGGTTAAAGCGTTTTGTATGGGAAAATCATGTGCCTGCCTTAACGGCACATATTACTTACATTACTTTTTTTTTGTGCAAATCTCTGAAACAGTACCTTTCCAATGATATAAGTTTTTTATACTAAAAATGTGTGCGATAATTTCCGATGTTCACGTATTATTATATAGATTTTTAAAAACTAAAATCTTAAAATGTTTACATTTTGAATTAAATTTTGAATTATTTAAAATCAACTTTTGATAATAAAAATAATAAATAAAATAATATAAAATTTTCGCGGACAATACCGCATAATCAACTTTCGCCTTGCATAAAAATATCAAATTGACAATTTTCTATTAAAAAATCTTGCAAGGGAATGAAAGCACGAAAGGCAAAGTTATTAAGACTTGCGGAAAATGCAGCATATGAGGGTGGCAGCTGGCTGACATATACATACAGACATACATGCATACGTACATACACACAAAGACAAAATCATAGTGACTTAAAATATTTGGTTAAGTATTTAGTTGTGATGGTAGCAGCAATGGTGAAGTGGATTCTGTTTCTGTTGATTTTGTTGCTGATGCTTGATGATGATAAATGTTTCATTGAGATTATCTACTGCCACTGCCACTGCTGCTGCTGGTGACTGTCTGTATCATTGGCATTAAAGTGGCGACAGTGAACTCAATTTTCTTAGATAATTAAGTGTGTAATTAATGGAAGCAAGCTTTTACTATGCAGAATGTTTCTGATAGATTAAAACCCTGTGCATCTTCAGTTAAGCGTATGTTTCTTTGGCAAAATTATTGAGTTTTGAAATTACTTAATTCGTAAAAATACAAAAAAATAATAAATCAATATTTAGAGTATTTTCTTAAAATTGTTTTGTCTTGAAAAGTATTCAGAATAAGCTTTTAAATGATGTGTTTGGATTATTAGTGGTTTTGAAATTGAGAATGAAGAAAAATTTTTTCTGTTGTCTCACAAGGAAATATACTGTTTTCTCTCATCTCCAATTACGAATACAGTGCACTTTGCAGAATCATCATTTCTTGACATTCTGGCCATATTGATAAAATTCGATCCAAGATAGACTGATTATGATTTAATGTGTTGAAAACAGCGCTCAAGTGCTTGGCTTTTCTCAAACGCTTCACATTAACTGATTTCCGCTCTATCTATTCCACTTACATTCATCTTAACAAAGTACGGTAGAACTTATTGGAAACTTTCCAAATTGATCGACATTATCACACTTTCGCAACTGTTTCAATACCTTTGAACTGTTTTCAACATTTGTCATATTTTTTCAACTTTTTGAATCTCATTCAACTTTTTTCGAAATTTTCAACTTTTTCCAAGTTTTTTTTAAACTTTTTTCAATACTTTATCAACCTTTTCCAACTGTTTTAACATTTTTCAACCTTTTTCAACTTTGTTCAACATTTTCTATGTTTTTCCGACTCGTTCAGTATCCAGCAGCTTGCAACATTTTTTGATTTTTTTGAGCCTCTTTATTTTTATGAAGTATTTTCAATATTTTTTTAAACATAAAATTTTATGATTTGAAGCTTTTTTTTGTATTATTTTAACATCTATTTTCAAATTATATGTAGCTTATCAATATCCTGTAGTTTGTAGCTTATTCCTGATTCAAATTTGTGTACGATTTTCAAAACATAAATATGTACATTTGTAAGCAAATTTCGTCAAATAATCTGAGAGGTATTTTGTTTAGGGCTCTGTTAGAATAATGAAAGTATCTTTAAACGAAATTGCTATTATTATGCGAAACATAAATTAAAATATTTATTATATCTGAAACAGTCTTATCACTTATAGGTAATAAAATATCTCAAAAACTCAAATGACGAATAGCTTCAAGTGATTTATAAAATGTTGCCTTCATTCAAAGAATAACAAAACAATAAAACAAAATCAAAATTGAAATTAAAACATTTGGTGGCTTTCAATAAATGTCACTTTGAATTAAAGCCACTTTCGAACACTTAACACTCACACAAAATACAAATATTTTCCATTGAATTGCCCCTGCCCTCTCTCTACTTGTGAAACTTTTAACAGCAGGCTATGATATATAAAATTAATGAAATAACAAAAAAATTATTGGTTTTGATGGATTGAGTGTCATTTAAAAAATAATTCAAATGAATTGGTTCGTTCCGACAAACGCATAAATAAAACCATCAGATCAACTGTCAGTGTTGCTTATTAAACAGCGTTGCCAGATAATTCGTGAGTGGGAGCCTTGATAATTTCGTGTGGCAAATCAGCTTTTGTTTACTTAAAACGGAACTGAAAGAAAAATGCAGGACATTCTTACGTTCTGTACTTAAAAAAGATGTTTCGAGAAATGGCAGTTAAAGTGCAAAGTTGTACCCAGAAACACTGAACAGATGCTTGTTATATTAGCAGTATTAGTTCTTTTGTGGAAGTTGGAGTGAAATAGGATATACATATATCTCTTTAGCAGTAAAACATAGACGTCCTAACTGGCATGAAATTTTATCTTTTCATCCCTAAGAGACAACCGACGATATTTCCCATAATATCATCTGGCAACATTGTTTTTGGTATCTGCAACAATTTTATTCAGGCGAATAAAATGACGCCGACAAAACTTTTGAGCACAGCCCACGGTGTCACAAAAAGTAGACAGACAGACAGATAGACACAAGGCAAACAGTCAACAATCGATAAAATCGGGTATTCCGCTCTGCAGGAATACAAAACCCCTCGTCTTTACCGTTCAACCAACAGCACCAGAGTGTTTGTTGTTTGTTTCCCACTTTTTTTTTTTTTTTGTAGTTTTTTGTTTTTTTGATTTGTCGATTTTATTATTACGAGTATTTTTTCGCCCATTTATCGTTTGGCGGCAACTTTTGTCAATGATACAGTTTCGCCATTTATGTTGCCGGTATTTGTTGTTTTGGCCATTTATTGTTTTTTTTTTTTTCATATTTTTCACGTTGGTTTTTTGACAGTTCTGTCATTTTCATTGCATTTTGAATATTTTTTTTATTTAAAATTTTTCATTTTTTCTTAACATGACAGCTATAAATCCACTTTATTTCGGTCTTACTGTTGTTGTTGGCGTTGACGCTGGTGCGCACGCTCCAAAGCAATTGAATGCGTCAAGCAGGTTTCTTGTTGTTGCTGCTGCTACTTTTGTTGTTATTTGTTATTGATGTTGTTGGATTCCATAGCGTTTTTGCAGTGAAAAATCCATTAAATAAAAACAAGCTTAATTGATATTGAATGAAGTCGCTTGACAAATCGTTTCAGACAGCAATTTGAAGGGTAGGGAGGTGGTTTCTTTTTTTTGATTAAGTTGTACAGTGGTGTTGTGACCAATAAGGTGATTCAAATTGAAGCTCTTTTTATTTTTAATTAAATAAAAATAAGTTTTTTTTTGCAATCTTTTAAGTGTTAAATGCCCATTAATAGAGAGAAAATTTGTAACTGGAGATCATAACTAGTCATAATCATCAAATCTGTGGATTAAATCCAAAAGTGACATACATATATACATACATACATACATACATACATATACAGGGTGTTTTTTTTAGAGGTTTGTTTTTCGAATAGAGATAAAACTGGCATTTTATGGTCAAATCTGGCAACTCTAATGTCATTTATGTTCAGTTTGGTTTGCCATTTCATCATGAACAGGTTGACAAAAGAACAACGCATGCAAATCGTGCAAATTTATTTCGAAAATAATGGTTCAGTTCGCGAAGTTTACCGCAAGCTCCGTCCATTTTATGGTCGACATAATCGTCCATCAGAGCAATTAATTCGGTTAACCATGGATCGTTTTCGCACTACGTTTACTCTATGTGATAATACGCATCCGCAGAGACGTCGAACAGTGCGCACCGAAGAAACAATTGCCGCTGTAGAGCAAAATGTTGAAGAGGACCCGAATGAATCGATTCGCCACCGTGCACAGCAATTGGAGCTTTGTCCATCAACTTTATGGAAGATTTTGCGCAAAGATCTTGGCTTGCGACCTTACAAGATCCAGCTTGTGCAAGAATTAAAGCCGCGAGACCATGCAATGCGTCGTGATTTCGGTGTATGGGCCGAAAATGAGATTGATCTCGATGCTGATTTTCATCGCAAAATTTTGTTCAGTGATGAGGCTCATTTTTGGTTGAATGGCTACGTCAACAAGCAAAATTGCCGCATTTGGAGTGAAGAGAATCCACATGAGACCCTTGAGACGCCATTACATCCACAAAAACTGACTGTTTGGTGTGCTCTATGGGCTGGTGGAGTCATTGGCCCATACTTCTTCCGAAATAATGCTTGAGAGTCAGTTACCGTTAATGGAGACCGGTATAGAGCCATGATAACCGACTATTTTGTTCCCGAATTGGATGGCATGAATGTGGATGAGTTGTGGTTCCAACAAGACGGCGCTACATGCCACACAGCGCACGTCACAATCGATTTATTGAAGGAAACATTCGATGAGCGCATAATTTCGCGGAATGGACCTGTCAATTGGCCACCAAGATCGTGTGATTTGACACCATTGGATTATTTTCTTTGGGGATATGTGAAGTCGCTCGTCTACGCCAACAAACGAGAAACGTTAGGGGACTTGGAAGCCAACATTCGTGGCGTTATTGCCGACATACGGCCCCATATGCTCGAAAAAGTGGTTCAAAATTGGACCTGTGGAATTGGCTTTATTCGAGCCAGCCGCGGCGGCCACATGCCCGAAATCATATTTGAACATTAATGGCATAAAATTATCTTTCCAATAAAGCCAAATTGATGGACATTAAAACGATTTTCTTGTGTTTTATTTCAATTCGAAGCTCTATACCTCTAAAAAAAACACCCTTTATATATATCACATATACTACTACTATCACAAATGTAGTTCTGGAATGCTAACGCCTAATATCACGTAGCCTTGAGCTTCTTGAGCAAAGCTAGGGAATGATAAGTTTGCAAGATGGAATTCAAATTTTGGCCAAAAAAATTATAGAAAAGTAAAGTAATGTACTGGCGTCTTGTGATGTAAAAAGTTTGACTTTTTTTAAGAAATAAAAGAAGCAAACTTATTGGTTAGAGCCGTTTACTACTCACGGTACCCCACTGGCTTAATGTTCGTAATAATTATGGGTACCAGTTCGTACGAATAATATATACGGTTTAATCAGATAATGCACTTTTACAAACAGCTGTAAGTAAAATGCTATTTTTAAAGCTAAAATTATTGTCTCTATGACCTTTTGATTCAAAAAATTTAATCTTTCTTCGGGTACATCTTATTGAAATACCCAGCGCAAACTTTGTAGGCAAATTTTTGGAATTTGTTCTTATGTTTTTAAGGGGCGTTTGCCTTAAAACTAAAAAAATGTTTATTCAGTAAAAATGTTATGAAGAGGGCTTAAGAGGGCTTTGCAAATGATTTCTAAATTTATACATATTACAATTACTTTAATCTTGTTTAACTTCCAAACAACTCCCTGATTAATGATAAAAAAAACAACTACAAATGATTGTACCTTCTAATATTTTCTATCGTCGCAAAAATTAAACAAATACCAATACATTCTACACGTTAGTACCTTTCACCGTCGAAAAAAAGTAAACAACAATTAGCCAATTGTGTTTTTCGCAATTTTCATATTACAGGCCAAATCAACCCATGAATACATAAAATTTTGTATGCGCGACCGGTAAATCTGAAAGGCAAGCAAAGCCTGCATCACTAAGGTTTCTGCCGCAGTGTTGCGAAACAAAACTGCACAATAACTGGTTACTTAACTGAACACTGTTATCAAAACATTGGCCAACCTGACGAGGATGTCAGCTGATTTTGCAGCATTTCAGGAAAAACATCTTAGCGAGTGATTTGTGTGCGCCTCACTAAAATAAAATACTTAAGTTCATTTTTGGACTACAATGGGTTAAATGAAATATATAGTCATAGTGCATGCCGTAAAAAGACCCAATTAAAAGACTTTCTTCGTTTTATTATAAAAGATTTTTGCCTTACACTAAGTTAATTAGTCCTTTGATTTGAGTGCATGTTTCACTAAACTCTTTCTTACACATAACTAAGCATTCACAGTAAAAATTTGATCCAATAAATTTGACGTTAAAAGTAGAATAAAAATTATTTTAAGGAGCAACCTTCTTTAACCAACCACTGTTGGTTGATATGTTTTTCTTCGCTTTTTTTTGGAGTTCTCAAGTTTAAGCAACTAAGCTGACCCAGGACCCTTCATGGGATGTTGTACTTAGAAATAATAGTTATTATTCAATAAACTAAAACATGTTGGTGAAAAAACAAAACAAATCTATAAATAATGAGAAAGAAGAGAATTTTTTTAGGCTTTAGTAAATTGTTGCTTAAAACAACGAACATTTCTAAATATTAAACATCCCACTTCTTTTATTTGAGCAAATTTGCTTCATTTTCTCAAATTGTCATATTTATTTCAAAAAAGTAACCAAATAAGTAAACTAAGTAATTAACTTAATCAGTTATTTTTAGGATCTTAGTGGCACACATAATTTCCAAAACTTTTCTTAAACCTTTGTTGCAGGACTTGGCTTAAGGACATTTGGTGTGCAAAAGAAATAGCTTCCGTTAGCCAAAATTTAGGAGCCTTAAAAGAAATTCAATAGATTTTCAAATTTTTTTTATCTTAGTAGCTTTTCTAAGCGAAAAATCTTGTTGAACAATTCTCGCCCAACTGTATGGGTTTTTGTTTTGGCGAGTGCTCCCTTAAAAAGGTTTCTAATCTGGGCTAACTTTCACTGCCTTGAAGAAATAGTCAAGTGATTATTTGATGAGTCAATTAATTTAATAGATCGGGTCTTAAAATTTTTTTACATTTGTGATGCAATCTGGAAAAAATTACCTTATTTTGGAAGAGTGAAAATTGCAGTAGAGTGAAAAGTTCATACATTGTCGAAATTGGTGAGTTTGAGATATTGTTTGATTATCGACTCAGTTAAAGTTTAAAACTTGCTCACAAGGTTGCATAAGCGTTGATTTGAAACGACTATGCAAATGAAGTTTCAAATGTTTGAAAACTTCAAACTGGAGCTTTTTAGGCAACAATTTTCAAGGACACATCTTGCTTTATTGCTTGTACTTTTTCCATAAGAAACCTTTTTTCAGGTCGCATTTTTTTATTATTTTTTTACCTTCTATTCTCCAACGTGCACACCACGCAATTACCTACAACAAAGGTTGAAACATTTAATTCCAAGCAACATTTTAAATTGGTGCCACTGTCGCTTAAAAGCTAACTAATTACTTCATAAGCTTTATAATGCACGGAAGTTGTGCTTTTTTTTCTTCTTGGCTTGCTCCACAGCTGCAAATATCATTTATACCGCTAATTGTCAGCAAGGAGCGGTGGCTATGGGCAGGTGCGAGAGGAGGGCGTCAACGCAAACCATTTAAAGCGACATAACTGAGGAACAAGCGACAATCAAGTCGAGTATTTCATACAGGCAAATAATAAATTTTGCACTTAAGTCGCTTAGTAAATATAGCAACAACAAAGCATAAAGAAAGCACCAAAGACGGTGTGATACAGAGCACTGCGGAGAGAGGGAGGGTAAGAGCATGAAGCAGATAAAACGCCAAGTTACGGTAGCAATAATGATAATTATTAATTATACGCATTGCTAAACAGACGTGTGCAGACGTGTTCGGACCAAAGACCGAAAGACCATTGTATCATACTCATGGTATGAGCCGCCAAGTGTTATGGATGAGGTAAATAAATGAACGGAAAGACAGAGATAGCAGACAGACAAACAGTTACACTGTAATGGACATCATCTCAATTACGTTGCACGAGTACATACCCAAAAACATACGGTGAATTCTGAATTTAAATTGCAAACGCGGATTTGGTGGATTAATTTAAATCATGCGTGCGTCTGGCGGATGGCGTATGACAGACGACCGTCGCCTTTTTAGCATACAGTGGGACAGTGCGAGGGGACAGCTGAACGAGTGAGTGCATTAAATAAAGTGCTACTTGTTTCTGCTCTAATTTGTATGCCACAAGCACTCAGTGTATACCACCATTATGAGGTGGCAGAAATTGTAGCGGGGATTATGTTGTTTGAAAGGGGGGTTGTGGAAGGATGTTTACATATTTGCCAACAACAAACATTAGAGTGTAGGGTGAGTGCTGTAAAGAGTTTGTATTATTCGGTGCACCAATATAAATTTGTGACCGAGTACTTTACAGATGCAGGCTTTTCAATCAACCCGGTGTAAATTCAATTTAGCCAACTTGTTTTATCGCTTGGTCGCCCATACTCCTATTGACCTTTCCTTTAAGCTCAAAGATCGAAGTTAGATATTGTTTCAACATAATGTGGCTGTGCGGTACCGCCTAGAGTGACTATGCATTTTATTTTTATAAATATCCGGATTTGTAGGCGAAATTAATATACATAAACATTATATGAATTCCACTGAATCGAACGATATTATTGAATTAATCATATATTTATTAAGAATAAGTTAATAATATATAAAATCTTAACCTAAGTGAATGATATATTTGTTAATAATCACCAAATCATGTATTTGACGGAAGAAATATTGCTTTCTCGCTGTCGTATTCATTATTTAATGATGAGCACAAAGTCAATATTTTCAAATATCGACTTACAAATAATTGATATATCCTTATATTAGATACCGTTGATATATACACGATCATAAATACTTAAATTGTATATCAAATAAAAGTTAATTGAGTACATAAACTATAGTTCGCCCACTGGTTGAAATTAAATCATTATGGTGAAATAAAAGAAAATGTCAAAAAACACTTTTTGGTATTAAAAAACTGGCTCAGGATTCAATTTATTTCCATACAAAATTTCAACAAAATCGGGGTAGCTGCTCAGCCGTGACAGCATGTTTCCTACAAACGACCGTGCCACGTCCACTAAAAGAACACTGCGTTCTTAGTATCATTTCTAAGGCTTCAATCTAAATCCAAACCAAATTCCATCGAAATTGGTCCATTAGCTTAGCCGTGGAAATGTATTTTCCACTTGGAGGCGTGGCACTGCCAGCTATTGCAAAAAAATACATTCGGCACTCCCTTTTTTCACAATTTTTCAAAAAAAAAATATAAAAAGAATCAAAGGTTATGTTGTGTTATGGCAGTGAAAACGGAATGAAGTTTAAGGTATGGACGTTTTGCCACTGTCTATCAGTGTAACATAAAGATGTTGAGAATTGTAAAGTACTCGTATTCATATTGATGTGAAGTAAAATCAAATGAATATAGAAATAACAAATATATGTATATACGCTCTAATCGACGCAAATAGTTATGTATTTCGCCCAATAAACAACACTTTTCAAACTTCCAATCTAGAGCATAGTAATATTTACCAAATTTTGTTGATAGTTAATAAGCATTTTAAGAATCTATCAAGCAAATACAATTATTTGAAGTACTTAAACATTCTCACTGTTGCAATAGAAATTAATTAATAAGGTTGAAAAAAATTAAACCCCTAATCAAACTTATTTAGGTCAACAGAAAGCAGTTCACAATACCCATAATATAGGTTGCAACTTTTCCGACGTTCCCCTAAAAAAAATGCGCAATTAATTTTAATTCAAATAACCCGTCATACTGGCTTCTCAACAGCTACCAAAAAGATTTGCTTGTACTATAATTTGAAGAAACGCTTAAAAATTTCAAGGTGTAAGGCTTAAAGTCAAAAGTGTGACCGCATTGCTTGCCTTACCCTATACACCTATGCTACTGTGCATATATGGTATTTATGCTAAGCGGCTAATAGACTTGTTCTGCTCGTTGTTGTAATTGCATTTGTCGTTTTAGTTGCACGTGTGGTTGTTGCTGTTGCTGTTGCTGTTGTTGCGTGCTAATGCAAATTGATTAAATGCAACTTTTGCATTTTTGATCTGCTTAATGGAGTTGGATTTTGTTTTACAATTTGCATGCTGTAACTCGTTTTGATTTCCTAACTAATTAGTTTAGCAAAATATAAAAAAAAAAAAATTGCATTTAAAAAAAATAATTAAACCGAGATGAAAGAGTGGATGGGAGGGGGGGGGGGGGGGCTAAGACTTGGCTTAAGTGTCTGAGAATTTACTTTGGTCTTATTGCGTCAAGGTAATTAATTTTAATGCATGATATGTTAACAAACTTGTAGACATGTAAGCAGCATATTCCATAATAACTTTTATTTGCTTTGCGATGATATCGAGCTATGATGACAAAACTGTTTTTTTTTAAGTTTTATTTTTGTTTCAAATAAACTGCAATTGGTTTGTTTTAATTTTTACTTCGAATGCTAATTTGATCACGTCCATTTAATTTTATCGATTTCATTTCAATTTTATCACAGCTGATTTTCATTTCCGTTTCAATTTTAGAATATTTTTAGAATAATTGAAATATAAAACGTCATTCTCTTATTAACAATTTCATCATCTTGCATGACTCACAATCAAAATCGTAGAAATTGTTTTATTTTGAACTTTATTATCGTCCGTCACACGTGTTATTTTGCAGTTTTTTTGTGTTTTTGTCTCGTTTTTTTTAACTTTTAATGACTTCATTTTTTCATAACACTTCTTTTCTGTTCTGATTCCACGCTCAATTGATTTCACACGTAATTTGAACCCGTTTCAATTTCTGCGTAGTACCAGTTATTAATTTATTTTCTATTAATGCAACAAACTCTACACTGCGGCGATTTTTTTTCTGCTAAAATTCTTTAAATTTTTCCACCCCAAGTTAATTATGAATGGTCAGAGTCTGGGACAAAAAATCATCGTGTAAAATTTCACTTTGCTGAAATTGAATTGTCACAATTTGTTTTACATTTCATCATGGATAGTTTTAAACCGAAACATCGTTTGAAAATTGTAGAAATTTACTAAAATCATAGAAACTTCATCGTTAAAATCATTTAAAATTCACATGATTTCTTGAAAAAATGAATATGATGATATCACACCTCTAGACTTTTTTCTTTGTGGCTACGTAAAGTCCATGAATGCACCAGCTACGATTGAGGTATTGAAAGTCAACATTACTCGCGTCATTCGCACTCGAAAAGCTCGAACGCGTCATCAAAAATAGTAGCTTTAGAATGAACCATGTTAGCCGCAATTACCTCCAAAAAAATAAATGTAAAAAATGGTTCTTACTCGTATATACACTGAAAGAAAAGAGCGTGTTTTTTTTTTTTAAAAAAGACGTCTTGTGAATTTGCTTGTAGTTGACTTTTTTGTGTTTCGATATTTTTAACAAGGAAATTTATAATTATAACAGGAAATAACTAAAACGCTGGTTAACATTGATTTTTTTTTATAGAAATATATCTTAATTTGATGTTTTATATACAATTCTGAAAGCAAAAAAGTGATAACGAATTATCAACATTCATTACAATGAAATCTAAATAATGTTTTATGATTCGTTAATACTTTTTTGTTTTCAGAATTGTAATATACGACATCATGTAGCTATATAGTAAGGATCTGTAAATGTAGCCAGGATGGTTCTCTTTCGCCTTTGTGTGGCACATAGGCTGTTGATCAGTGAATTTTGAGCCAAATATATACATGGAAAATTACAGTTGGTGCAAAGTCGTGTCAAATCGAATGTATCATAGGGAATGTACAGCAAAAGTGAATATGCCATATTAAAAAAGCGCTTAATATCGGTGGAAACTAAAGTTGTTCCGATCTGCACAAGAGAGGGAGGTGTCAATCAATCGATGGGTCCTCGAAACAGGCAAATAAAATGATTTTTTGAAATTAACGCAATTTCCTAGTCAATTTAAATAGATTCCTAGTCAATATTATTAACATACCTCAATTAAGTTTAACCATGTATAGCTTTGAATTAACTAAATTCATTTTCTGGTTGAGTCAACTAGATTTTTACCTTGGCACCAAAACATAACGTCTCCTAGTTGAATTAACCAGACCCTAGTTGTTTTTTTCTCAGTATATGATATTAAAAATTACCTGATAAATCATAATGAATCACCCTTTACGTAATGTAGAAAAAAGCAAACAAACAACGTGTCGATAGTAAAATAACATTTTCTCTTCTTGAAATAATTCGATATGAAAACTTTTACTTTTTTAAAAAAATATCTGCTTGAAGCGGCCCACAATCTGCATTTATTGATTTAAAGGGTGATTTTTTTGAAATGTTTGAACTTTAAATTCAAATAACACAACAGCTAATTGAGGCCGAGGTGCCTATTTCATTCATATATACTTTCATTCATTCATGTATACTATTTCATTCATATGCAAGGAAAATCAATGTTGTTAATGAATGAAAAAAATTTCGGATACATGTTCACCGCGACCACTTCGACCACTTTTAAAAGTTAAATTCTTTTTCCATGTTTTTTTTTATATTCCTTAGCGAAGACCCTACATAATTTGCGCAGAAAATTTAATTACGTTAATCTTCATATAATGCGGATATTTTTAAATGTTTCTCTAATTTCTCTTTCTGTTATATTATTAACTTTTTTACGATATCATGCTGATTATCTTAAAAAATAATGTGATGATTTTATAAAAAAAAAATCTATTAATAAAATTAACATTTATCTCAATTTTGTTTTTTTTTTAACCTAATGAGCTGTCGCTGGCGTCAGTTGCTCTTGTTGTTTTTAGCATTTTATAGCAAAATAATGAATTATTAGAAATTGATATCATCATTAAATGGAAATCCCCGATTCTCTTTGAATTAAGAGTATTAATAAAGTATTTTATTGGTATTTACTATTTTCAATGACGAAAGCAAAAAAATCTAAATTTAATTGAGAGACTTTATTACATACAAATTGTTGAATATATTTAGATTACGTGGTACTGTCGTATGTAAGTACTTAATAATACTCAATATAAACGATTTTATTTATAAGTAATTTGAGTCGTTCATTTCAGAAACGAAATTAGCCATAGAAATAAAATTATATAGATCATTCATCGGATTTTTTGTTGCAGTTTGTACAGTTCATTATTGGCTCAGTGTGTGAACTATTTTTTTTTATCATTATTTAACATGAAAACAATGTGATTTCATTAGAGTAATAATGTTTCTGCAGTAATCTAAATCATGTCACAGAATTTCGTTATCACTTCAGCGTTTTGAGAAATTCAATCAATATCCACTAAAAGCTGCTATAAGATCAGTTCTCTCAAACCTTACTAGTGTGCCAGAAATGTCGAGCGTCTTTTGATGAGATGGCTCATAGTGCTAATAGTGATACCAAAGCTGATGAACGTGCCAGGCAAGGCACTACTTGAGTATTTTCTTGTTATATCACATGCAAGATGCTGTTCAAAGAGATACATCAAAGGTTTGACATGCAGCATAACAAGGAAAAATGGGATGCCAGGGGATCTTTAGCACTGTTATCTCTCGCCAGACAAAATGTCTTTAAAATTGTCTCGTCGATAGAAGTACGGAAAGATTTAGTGTTCGGTTTTTTAACTTCTGCAGAAGCTGTAACGATTTGGAGGAGGAGGTGGAAAATATTAAACACTTTCTTTACTCCTGCCACGCACACATAAAAAACCATTTTTTTGTTCCGTTTTGATGACCTGAGTGACCCTACTCATCTTAATATTGGTCATTTACTCAGTTTTCATTTAAAAATCTGGTTCGTCTTACGAAAGGGTTTGATAAAATACAAGTGATTTCAAATTTGGTCTAAATGAGTTGATTAATAAACCGACTGCCACGCTCACCCAAACTTATCTAATTTTAGCATGGAATATTTCAAAAGAGAATTTGTGTGTTAAAATTTAAATAAAAAATTTAAAAATCTATAAAAAATGAAAAAAAATTTAATTTTCTGCTATTCAGGATAACAAAAACTAAGACATATCGAATTCCAAAAAAAGTTCAGCCTCAGCAGCAAACATAACTTTTAGCCTATTCTTCCGACGGTACTGGTTGACAAACAACAAAAACATTTAGTTGAAATGTGCTTTTGATAAGGTGCTCTGTTGTCTCCGCTGCAAAAGTTACTAAAAACTGTTTTTCATATGAGTTGCATATAAACGGAACAAAGCACAGTGGTCCTAAATAGAATTTTTTGGCTCTTAAATTGCTTGAGAACGCGATCTGGTCGGAAATGAATACTTTTTTTAAATGAAAGCATACCAAAACTACAACAAATACACGTATACCTTAAAAAGGATTTTTTTTTTCTAAATTCGGGCTCCGACATATCGGTTAGCTTACATAATACCTAACAACCTTTTTTTTGGGTGATATAAAAAAAGGTATTTAAAATAAAAATATTTTTATATATAAAAAAACTTACCTTGATATAAAAACAAAAACAACTGAGTTAATTGGCTCTTCTGCTTTTTGTGCCCAGCGGATATCCAATAAATTTCACTTAAATATGTGAATTCTGCAAAAAGGTCACGTGACGCAACATAATGATTATGTAACACATAGCATACAAAAACAATAAAAAAGCAAAAATGAAATTTAATTCAATGCGCTGTTGATTATCCTTTACAAAAACAACAACAACAGCATAAAAGAAAAACACTTGACACTATTTTTGGTATGCGTCGCGTCGCGTCGGCTCGGTGTTGCAGATACAAAAAATTGCGTGAGCGAATTGTACGATATGGTGGCTGGTTGACTCTGCTCGTTTCGCCTCGCTGCTGCTGGTGCTGCGAGTCCTTAAATGTGTGTAGAGTCGTTAATCAGGATAATGGCTTATAATGAAGCACAAAAAATACTTCACAGTTGTAAAGGTTAATAAATTACAACAAATGTGAAAAGTTAAACTTTTGATATTTTTGGCTTTTGGGAATCTTTTCCTTTAAACTTTTGAAATTTTTTTTGTAATTATTTTATTTTTATTTAAAATTAATTTTTTCTTCAATCTTCACTTTACAGAATAAATTTTAATTTTGAATTGTGGTTTTTTGGAATTTTTTCTTTAAGATTTTATCTTTAAAATTCTTATGCTGTTTTCACCATAACATTACGTTTTTTTTTTATGTTTCACTTTTATTATTTTGTGCATTTAATCAATTTCACTTGTTCACAATTAATTAATTTTTATGTGCGGCAAGCAAGCACTCGTAACGCCAGCAATGGCATTAATTCAAGTATCGTTTTTAAGTATCTCATATCTTGTATCGTGCGCGCAACACAAATAAACTGCTGCAATTAATAACAATTTAATTTTCATAAAAAAGAAAACGATAAAATTTCAACATTAAAATAATAAAAAAAAAACTCAAGTGCGAAATTGACAAACGTTCGCAAACAAACGAAATAGCGCGACGGTATCGTATCTGCGTATCTATGTTGCTGTGTGAAATCCGTTTAAACAACAGCCGCGTGAAGCAAAAAAATATCGTAGGTACAATTCGAACAGAACACTGAAGCGTTGTTGTTTGTTGTATGAGCGCTGCAGTTATAAAATGTTTATTAAATTAAGTAGCGCGCCACCGTTCATCATCATCATCAACGGCAACAACATCAATGTGCCAGCAAACGTTTGAGATACGACAAGTGAATATGACGAGATACTTTTTTTTCCCTACTTAACACACTTACAAATAGTTGACTACGAATGTTGAAAAGAAAAACTTATTTTTTTTTTAATTCGAAAAATTCGAGAATCTCTCACATGCAATTAGCACGCTGAACTAAAAACTGCTCGTCGGCATCGTCGTTGTCTAACTGGCGTTTGACACCGAGGGCGCTTTGACAAAGCAGCAGGAACTCGCAGAGGTTTTTTGTTTTTTTGTTTTACGATTGTACTATAGTATCTTAGAGTACGCAAATTGTATCTCAAATGTAAAAACATGAAGCAAAACAAAATTAAAATAAAAAATATGAAGAGTGACAAAATATACAATGGTCAACAAATTTCTTGAATGTTAAAAAATGTTAAGTTACAATGCGGGCATTTAATACCCCAATGAACACATAGTTTTGGATGTAGATAAGTTTCTTCTTCTCTCAAACTTCCAAGCTCTTTGTGAGAAATTATCTATGGATTCTATAACTTTTTGTGAGCTAAATTATTGTCTAATCAAACTAAAAGCCACCTAAAAATAAATTGATTGATATGATGGATTGGCCTTGAATATCTTTAAATTCCGGTAATTAATAATTGCCAGAATGAGCATGTTTTATTCATCAGATATAAAAGATATTATCTACCGATTTTCGTGTATCAACATAGAGCTACATACATAAGCTTACCACCTAAAGTTTAATAATTCTGACAATGAAATGATCGTTTCACTCAA
Source organism: Meiosimyza decipiens (assembly GCA_963680825.1). Taxonomy (NCBI): domain Eukaryota; kingdom Metazoa; phylum Arthropoda; class Insecta; order Diptera; family Lauxaniidae; genus Meiosimyza; species Meiosimyza decipiens. The sequence continues at coordinate 81,505,174 of OY804259.1, read as the reverse complement.
TGAATGAAGTGTTACACATACCATAAAACAGTTTTTCGAGAATAAAATGGTATATATTCGAATAGATAATTTTGTGCTGGTTATCTTTCCCAAAGTGTGTCTATGACCTTCGCTGATAAAACGGAACTACCAATCTATCCCACGTTAATTAATTCTTGATCAGCTCTTAAAGTTTTTTTTTTTAATTTTTTACCAATTCAAAAGCGCAAATCTGAATACCTAGCAAATTTAGTAGTGACCTTTTGTAGAATGTAATGTTACGCCAATAAAGGATTGTAGATGTCTAAGGCACAAATTCGCATCAAATGTGGCGGTATAATATTTTGGTTTGCAAACAAAAGTTAGTGATATATGTGAATTTGTTATCTTTGTCTCATGCGCGGGTCATTCCCTTAACTTAGTATTCTGTCACGCCGCTGGTTATGCAAACGAGGTAACATATTTTTTGTATGGTTCAGCTACTGCCATTTCAAATTCTACCCCATGTATTTCCATGTAAATTGTACATAAAAAGAACAAACTGTTTACGCCGTTCACAGATTGGATCTAGGAAGCTGAAATTTTTGAAGAACTTTCGTCAAAGCCGATTCTATAATATGGGCATATAGGACGGCAGTATAATTTGTACGCATTTTCAGCTACTCAAAAAATAAAGGCTTGGATTGATACGTCTACGTTTTAGTTAATTGGTTCTTTCGTAAAATTTCAACGAAATCGGACACAAACTTTATCCGCGCCGCTTAAAAGTTTGAGCTGGGGAGCTCAAATTTAGTTACAATTTCGTTTTAAACCCCATGCTAAAACAAGCAAATAAAGAAGCTAAAAAATATCAACAATACTTTCAAAATAAACACCATAATATGTAACCATTTATTAACAATTACTTACTTGAATGTAACATTTATAATCGGAGTCTTTTTTAAGTTTTTAAGAATTTTTTCCAAAGGAACAATTTCAAGTTGGCTATTTTCAGAAATTTTGAATAAAAATTAAAATAAAATTAAATATTTAATTTGAGTATCACCCTAAACATGCATATTTATTAATGATATTTGACGCAAAATCTCATATTGATAGAATTTTAACCTTACCATGGTATCATACCATGCGCAAAAAAATATAAAGTTGAATCCCGCAGATGCATATCATACAAAGTTTCTTTAAAATGGTTAGCACAATGTTGAGCTACTACAACTATTAATCTTCTTAGCTATTAAGCTTTAAATCAAGTAAAAAGCGATCAGATCAAAAGTATCACCACCAGCTAATGCTGATTTGTGACCAAATTTTAATTTCAAATGTTCCTAACTTGGACAATATTGAGTTGAAGTAATTTGTTTGCTACGAAAGTTTGCTCTTATTGTCTCATTTTAAGCAAAAATGATAATGCTTTCATACATTTTCATATGAAAAAAACTTCATGGGCCTGTCGTAGTCTGAGTGCTCTAATTTGGAAATTTTTGCTAAGGGTTAATAAATCTTTTTTTATATACATATTTACATATATTAAAAAGAGATCATATCGATTAAAAACAACCTTAGCTTAAGAATTTTGGTAAGTGGAGCATTACTTTGCATCCATTTTGGAAGAACAATTCTACTGTGTTATCTACAAATGGGTATTAACAAGAAAATATATTTTTGAATCATACTTATCTAACAAGTCTACTTTATATTGGGGATTGTTCAGTAGAAATAACATAGATTTAGCTCTTCAAAAATTCAGTAGTCGATACTTAAGTTTTAGCACTTTTCTGGTTGGCCTTAATACCCTACAAGAAATTTTATTTTAAAGCTTCAATCAAATCATAACATCTTCAGCCAAGTCAAAACTTGATCCTTAAAAAAAGCATGAGCCTAACAAAAATTCCATTTGAATTATGAAATTTATTGAGAAAGTTCACCATCTTCGGAACAAGAAACTTTATCCAAAATTTTAATAAATATTAAAGACTCATGCGTATTCATGTAACGAATTAATATTTTTTATCTCAATTTATGTTTCCGACGCAAATCACATCTAGGTATCATAAGTCTGTTATAAATCGTACGCTTCAATCGTACAATTCGAAGATCATTTCCAACGACAGACAAATTTAAACCTTAAAAAACTCACATTTTGACACAAATTTTGTTGCCCTGTGTTAACAGTGAAAGAATAGAAATGTTCAGATAAATTGTGAATTTGTTAAAAGAATTAAGAATGGCAACGACAACAGAATGAAACAACAACAAAAAACATTAGCAATAACAACATGCTAATGAGAAGCGTTGCCGTTGCTGCTGCTGCTGCTGCCATCGCTATTAAATGCTGCTGGTGACTAACATCAGAAGCAGCTCCAGTAGTTCACTTCAAAAGTATCCCAAAGATATGCCGACAGCGCGCGAATACAAACGCTTAATTAAAAGTTGCGCTGGGCAACATAGGCTACAACAACAACAACAACAACAACAACAAACACAGCAAAAAAGTTGAAACAACAACAATGCGCAAAAGCAAAACAAACTGTGAAATCCGAGTGTAATTGTTTTCACGCTGTGAGATAGAACAACAAAAACAACTGCAACAACAAGCGAAACCAATGGCGACGACGACGACGACGACGACAACTACGCGAACGTGTATCTGAATTTTGTATCTGAAATTGTTAACGCAAACACGAATATAAATCCGAATAAACGGAGCGAACTGCGTCGTGCAACTATTTAACGACGACTGATTGTGGCAATTATGTATCTAGATACATTTTGCCCCAACTGGCATCGTCGCCGCCGCCGCCGTCGTCATCAGCAAAGTTGGCGTCGTCTAATACGCTGCTGCTTCTGCTGGCTGCCTCCCCATTAAAATTATATTCCAATTGTAATTATGAGATACAATTATGTTATTGTTGTAGTTGTTGTTGTTGTTGTTGTTGTTGTTGTTGTTGTTGTTGTTCTCATTGCTTGCAGCTCATTCATCCCCTATTACGGCATTGGCAACATTTAATCTAATAGATACTCAATCTAATGGATTTAATGATGAGCGCGCCAAGTAGTCAGCACGCAATCTACCATACACCAAAAAAGAAAATGCTGAAAAAGATAAAAAAAAAAATCATTCATTCACCCGAGAGATAAACAAACTGACGGATCGTTTGTCGATTAAATTCAAATTTGAATTCAAATGTGACTTAATTGTATCTGTGCATCTATAAATGTGTGTAGCACTGCAATCGAAACTGTTTTCCTGTTGAACTACGACGGGTTGAACTTCTGCTGCCAAGTGGTGTGGCTGTGATGATGAACAACATAAATGATACATTTAATTGCGTTAGCAACATGTATCCAAGAGCACATGCCATATGCATTGTATCTTATATAAAATGTTAAACTTTTAAAATGATGTGAAATTATAAATTAATCACGACCGTTTTTATTAAAAAAGCTTTTCAATTTGTCGAATGTTTTAAATTGAATTTGCATTCAGCTTCAATTTAATTTTTAATCAATTTATTTTCAATTTTTATTCAAGTCAAGTCCAAGAGTCAGGAGTTAAGAGCCAAGAATCAACAATCAAGAGTCGATAGTTGAGAATCAAGAGTCAGACTCAAGTCGATTCTTTTCAATTTCCATTTTATGAGGATATTATAGTGGCATCAAAAATGGTTTTATATCGAGTGTTCTAAGAAAAATCTTCACATTGACATTTTCGTGTTTGGTTCTCTTGCTGTTGATCCTCTACAAAGAGCTCTTTCATTATATCTCTCTTTTTATAATTTCTTTCAAATTTAACACCCATAGTCGCTTAGAATACCACCATTTTAATTAAGGATAATAGACTGGCTTTTGCAGAAAATTCGGTTCGAATTGTGTGTGTCTTACTTTCGATTTGTGCAAAGAAAACGTCCATAATTGAGATAAACAAAAGAACGAGCCGTTTTTGATTTCAATGTAAATAAATTCCATATCAATTTCAAGCACACATCTTTCATTCGGATATGTATATTCAAATTGATTTCGCTTTGTTGGCAACATGTATCCACGCCGCTGGCAATATTGTGTCTAAACGCATACATTGCTCCACTGATTCATTGCTTTTATCGTCTTAATTTTATTTTTATACTGACATTGCATAAATTTTGTATGTTTGTGTGTTTACTTATGAATTATGAGCACCACTTAACCGAGGAAACGAGAAAGAGAGCACACGTGAGAGTGCAAGAGGGATAGGTTTGCGCAATAGTAAAAGTATGAGCGAAATCGCAACATTTGTTCGTCTCTACGACGGTCGGTTCGGTTGTCGTTCCTTCGTCGCTTTTGAACGTGAGTTTATTATGACTGGATTAAACTTAATGAGGTTCCCCTGCCTGCAACAAATTGTTTGTGCTGCTGCTCTTGTTGTTGTTGCTGCTCATGTTGTTGTTGTTGCTGCTGATGTTGTTGTTGCTGTTATTATTAAGTTGAATGAAAATGAATTTGTAAATTGTATCTGCTGTTTGGAATTCTTCATAATTGCGTTTGTTTTTAATTTTTGTTGTTGTTGTTTTTGGTATTTTTTCGTGCTCTTTGGGATTTGGTAGCGCAGCATGCGGATGGCGTTTTGTGCGTTGTGCGGGTGGTGTTGGATGTTTTAAAAGTTGGATTATCTCTACTAATTGATGAGTGTCGATGTGTTGAGTTGAAATGTGATTTTTTATATAAAGGCTGATTTTTTTTTTTAATTTGTAAGAAATTACAACTTATTTGTAGTAATTACACGCCTCTTAATTTTGAATTAATTAATAAAGATTTTGTTGATTGAAATGATAAAGTTAACTTTTGATATCATTTGCTGAAAATTAATAACTTTACTCAAAGCACATATTATGATTGAAAAATGTTGCTTGTATGTTTCTACGATATTTAAGTCAAGGAAAACATTTTTTGAATTTATCACCAATGTCATATACAAGTTTGGTTCCGGACTTCCGCATTTGGAAGGGATTACCAACAAAATCTTTTGAAAAATTTGCAGAACTCAGTTTTGCAAAATTAAACTCTGCAGATCCTAGTTAGCCCAGAAAGCGTATAGACCAACAGTGGGAAAAACACGAGTGTGCCACAAGTGGCACATATTTCTTCGACAGAAGAAAAGCTTAGACAAAGCCCACCAACTAGGAACAAAGAAGAAAACTCATAAACTACAACATTTGAAAAACGAATCCATTAAAAATTTTGAAGCCCATCAACCACTCGCCTCACGCCCCATATTTGCCATACCTTGTTCCCTCGTAATGACTGGCCTCGTGGCTATCATCATTGGAGGAAAAAAAGTTTAATATAATATTCCTTCAAAGTAACAAAGAAACGAATGATGATCGCATTATCTTATGCCATAACTACAGTGGCATCAATATATTGTCAATCCTATTCTAGTCATGACGTAAATCTTCTAAACCAGATTATACGTGATACTAGAGCCGATTAGATCATGTATTGATAAAATTAATACTATTTGTCCTATCGTGGAGCATAAAAAGTAGTAGGTCTCATTTCATTTAACCTTCATCGGCTTCTCTACCGATTTTGATAGCATCGTAATCAATTGCATCTTTGCTCCATCTCTGCAGGCGAACTGGTTAATCTTCCAACTGATTATATCTGCCCCCACACTCAACTTTGAGATAAACTTTCAGGTGGAATTTCCGGAAAGCATTCACTGGGAGGAGAGCACTAAATATCAATCTTAATTTTGAAACCATCAAATACACTCATGAATCAAAAATGCACTGCGGTGTAGGTGCGGTGGTCTGTTTAGAAGACAGAGCAATTTTTCAATATTTTCGCTAACGCTAGCGTTTTCCAAGCAGAAGTCTTTGCTTTTCTAGAAGCCATCTATCTTATCTAAATTAGTTGACCAATGTAGGAGGGAACTTGCTAGTCTTTAGTGTCAGATCGATCAACATAACTCTTATATGATTTGCACGCCATCGGCATATTGAGGGTAATGAAAGGGCTGATGAATTAGAAAAGGTCTTCCAGCCTTTATTTCCTAGCCAACAATGAGCTGGAGGACTCTAAATACCTGTTAAACAACCAGAGTAACATCGTCATCCTATAACAATTCAAATACCGCTGATCTATTGTTCAAGGGCCGCAGTAACATCACGGCTTGCACTGGACTATCGGCAAGCACGCTGAAACATTAGGTATTCCATTCAACCCTTTTTGATGTAGTTGTCTGAATGTAAACAAGAAATAATTTCTTGAAAATTTCTTCCTTAACTGTAACTGATTTCTGGGACTGAAAATACAATCAAATCACTGGTTAACTGCCTCAACAGAACTAACTGGATAGCTGTTATTGCTATAAAGGCTTCATAGACTCTTTTGACAAATCTCTTTACCAGTTTTGTGGGTCACGCATGTGGTTTTAAAGCGGCACAGTTAGTGCAACTTAAGGTTTCTAGCATGATTGCTAGCATAACCACAACTCTTAGCTAACATTGCCACATATGAGTTCATCAAATATAGAGTCTTGCATAGCAGGAACTTTTCGGACCGTTTTGAGTCCAACGGATCTTACTAAAGGTAATACTAGACGATATTCTTAGCATAGCCCTAGACTCTTTTAATCCTCGCATTCAATGGACATTTAGCGAGCATCTTGATCCATTAAGAGGGGTGATATTTGCTTCTTGGTCACTAAGCAATCGCCCACAGATCTATTTTGAAGAGTAACTCTAAAGGCATCATTCGTCCAAACAGTGTCAGCAGTAGTTTCAGGATAAGCGAAACTAGGATATATGGGGATCTTTATTTATTTGGGCAGCGAGATAACATCTGATAGCAGTACCAATAAAGATAACCGTGCTAGAAAAAACAAAGCTTCGTAACGTCTGGCACGGCTTGTTCCGGTCAGTGAAAAAGAAGCTTTAAATTTCCGAGTCGGATCGGATATGCCCTTGCAGAGCTCTAAGGAACTTTCTTGACAAAAACATTCGTTTCAATTCAATTTAAAATTCTAACAATTAAATATTTCTTGATTACCAATTTAGCGAAAATTGCTATAATTTCGAAATGATGCAATTTAATGTATACATGGAAGCAGCAACATGAATATCAGCAACGTCATAGTCGATAAAAGAAACACTTGAAAACGAGCAGCAACAACGGAATTACAAATGCAGCAATTGATCATTTAAACGATGAAGATGATGATGATAAACGACCATAATAAACAGATGGAGTGAATTGAAAACGATTGCAACGCCAGCATTTTGCTACAAACGAAACGAAAATTTTTGCAGTCGTAATGAATAAAATACACAGCATGATATTGAAAAATCAACAACCTAATGAAAATGAAAGCAACCCACAAAATCATAAGTGATGCAGTTAAAAATTCTCACTTTTATGTCGTTTTTGTTATTTTAAGTATCATGCCAAGAAGTACAATTTATACACTTTATAAATAACTAGTACTTGTATCTGCGTGATACATCAACACACACACGTACTCTTCACAAAGAGATCGACTTTAAGTCAACGATGATAATTGAAGATAATCACCAACGCCGACATCGACACCGACACCGACAACTACATTAAATCACAAAACCGAATGAACGTAATAACAACAAGGCAAAATATGAACTGCAATAAATGCGAGCGCTTAAATGTTGTATCTTAAAGTACGCGCACTATAGCGATACACGACGTTAACTCAAACGACAATTTACAACTGTGAATTACGAGCACAACACGAACTTACGAGGCAATTTCTTCATATTGCTGCCGCTGCCGCTGCTGCTGCTGCTCCTCCTCATGTTGCTCGCTGGCTTCCTGCGCAACATTACACGGAAAGCAACAAACAAATAAAATGAATTAAATTGAATTGAATTGAATAGAATTGAAATATCAACGTCTTATTCGCAATCGCTTTCATCTTCATTCCATGCCAAACAGCCAGTCAGTCAGTCAGCCAGCCAATTGATTCAAATGCAACTCAGTTTCATTGTGTTCAATTTGGTTAAGTTTGATTTTGTTTGTTGCCTTGTTACTTAAGAGTTTTCCATTCGTCCTTTGGTATTTTCCCTTATTCGCTGTCTTCTTCATCTTCTTATTTCCAGTCCTCGAACCAGCCAAGGCAAATAAATACATTTTTAATAGTTTTGACAGAGTTGCCATCATTTGACTTTTGGAAATAAACTACCTTAGGCTGAATCAATTTTTATGTTTTTATAAGTAAAGCAGCCAGTCAGCGTAGAGGCAGACGCGATAAAATACTCAATTTTTTATTTACATATATGTAATATTTCAATAGCTTAGTAGCAGAGGTTGTTGCTCTCGGTTCTTTTGACACAATCTTTATAAATATCGTGGTGGGTCTGGCGATAAAAATTTAATTACCCTTAAACGCAGCAACAAAAATGTCTACCACTTGCATATATCTGTTTTTTTAAAATCAAAGGCAGATTCGATGAAATTTCTTCATTTTGTTCAGCCGATCATAAGCTTGAGTAATTTTTTTATAACACTTTCTTCAGGATTTTAATATAATTTTTGTCAACTCCATCGACATTGCTTCAAAAACTATTTAACACTAGGTCTACCGAGCGGTCAAAATGACCGCTTCCTTGAATTCATCACAAAATTTTTTAAATAAAAAAAATGTTTTTTTTTTGTAAATGTATTATGTATTTTACTAAATTTATGTAATCTTGTTATATTAAAGATCTTGTTATATTAAAGATTACATAAATTTAGTAAAATACATAATACATTTACAAAAAAAAAAACAATTTTTTTATTTAAAAAATTTTGTAATGAATTCATGCTCGGTAGACCTAGTGTTAAGTCCGGCTTTATGCTTAGTACTGCGCAAACATAGTTATCGCCGGTACGGAAATTTGGCTTAAAAAGCCAAACAGAATCGCATTACACTGAGAAAACCATTTGTTTGAATATGGCAAACGTATGTTTCATATAGGGCAATTAAATTTTTATTTGAGTCAAATATACTACATTTAGATCAAATAATGCTAAATATTTTTTAAAGCATTTTATGTTTGACTCAATCAAATGTTTAATTGCTTTAAATGAATTATACATATATGCATATATTATATATACGACATACAAATAAAAGTGGCACAAATTACGCAAAGTCAAATCCTAAATTTTGATAAAAAAGCCAAGTCAATGTTATTGAAGGTGACCATTCTGGCTATATCTATTAATTTCAAGTTACAGATGAACTGTGTAATATGCTTGCATCTTTTAGGCTCGCCTAAAATCATATTGAAATCAGCTCTTGCCAAAAATCAAAAAATATTTACCCTAGAGAAAAAGAGCCCTACGGTATAATCAAGCGTAACTTTGTTTCAGTATACATATTTTTATTTGTTTAAGGATGAAGATTCTTTATATTGAATTGGCAACACTGATTTGTTGCTACCATTTTATTCGTTTTCGAGTTGCGTTCATGCCGCTCATTCTTCTTCTTCAAGTCACTTAAGACGCTGTGGGGGCCTTTCTAACGACCTCACTCATCATCATCATCAACGTCATATTTGTCGTGTCTGCTAAAGGAACAACAATAATAACAAAAGCAACAACAACAACAACATGTGATGATATTAGCAACATGCGCTTAATGGAATTAAGTTAAAGTGCAGCACACAAACATCACATAAACACAGTCGCTCTCACATTAAAAAAACAAAACACATACATTGACTTAAACAAACACACCCACGCGCTCACGTACATTCATATTTACAAATGTGGTAGTATACAAATTATAATGGCAATCATTTTATTTTATTAGTTCATAAACATGTTGCACGGCATTTAGGTAGAGACAAGTGCTTTTGCAACATGTTTAGTGTTGTATTGTTGCTTAGCAACATGTTGCTTTTGCTATAAATTTTAAAATTATTTTCAATTACAGCAAGATTTCTGACTTCAATCATGCATTCGTGTGTGAATGTCGGTTAGAATAAAGTGAAATTGTAGCAAAGCGCTTATTTATTGTACAGGGTGTTAAGCAAACTGGTTGACATAAAAAATAAAATTTTAAAACTGTTAAAAAGTGATTTTAGGCTTTAGTTATTGCTTCGTTCGTTGGATAACCAGGTTCTACAATATCAACTCTATCACATCAAATGCACACTGAAGAGGGCGTGGCAAGTAAGGCCAATTCAATGTATTCATGATCAGCGTCATGTGATTTGTTTTTCTGTCTGTTTGTCTGCCTACTTGCTTGTCTGCTGGTCAGCTTTTATAACAAATCTTTCCAGCTGCAAGGATACGCAGAGTATATTGACATCATCTGCCACCAACATCAGATCTAACAACAAAATTGTAATTGAAGGCATGTGCATATGAGTGGGTCTGATGATCAATGAAGACAAACCCAAGTGTATGGTGCCCAGTAACAATCCAAGAACTGTCCAACGTTTGTGATAAACTCCCGAAACTATTGGCTTCAGAGCTTATGGTCTCTGTAAGTTCCAAAATAAGACTTTGTATAACACATTAATTCAGCTTGTTGTTCTGAATAGAGCAGAATGCAATGATTAGAGTTGTGGACTAGGTCTTAGGGTATTTTGAGAGCAAAATAATATTTAACCGATAAATCTATAAACCGTACAATGCTGTGCGTGTAGTTCAGGAGTTCAAAATCCATCGCCTGTTTTGGTTCGGCCACATTAAACGAATGGAACAGAACGATCCAGTTAAGAGAATCTTGCGTTCGAAAATAAAATTCGAACTGAACTTTCTCGTCAGAAAGAAATGAACAACTTCCTCAGTCCAGTCTATAACCCCGCACGAATTGGTGGCCGTATTAATTAAAGTTAAGTTGTTTCTTCTCTTCTGTACCCTCAGGCGATACTACTTTTCATACGACCGGCCGTTCGACCTGGTCATATGAAAATATCAAAGTATGTAGTTTGATTTTTTCTTACGACTTGCCCTCAGACTTTTCGACTTAGCTAAGTCGAAGCGTCTGATGATTTTGTAACACATTTATTTTGCAACACCCTGTATATATTAGCATTGTGATAACGTAACGAACAATTATGAAGCAATTTAGAGAATTGCGAATTGAATTTTTATGATGTGTTTGCAGAATGGATTCATTAGGGTGTCCGTGGGAAAAATTTTTTTCGATTTGCGTAAACCAACACCGCCGTCTTATTATATAAAAAAATTGGCAGATAATCCCAGTCCTCTTGGTTAATATAAACACGCGACTTAAAATAATCGAAAAATTCTCATATGTCATAAGTTAGCTCTACAACCCCGGATCCAATATGCCAGAATCAAAATCTTTCATTATACACATAGAGGCAACGTTGCAAAGTGCTCCATTTTTTGAGCAGCCGGCAATATAATATTGTTTTTAAAACTAAAAAACTTTATAAAAATTCAATTACTTGCACGTGTTAATAACAATCAACCAGTATGGGATTTTGGAAATTTTCTTTTATGTTGTCACCAAACCTATGGGTGCAAAAAAATGTTATGGACACCCTAGGGTTCCACTTTATGAGTTTTGTAGATGAAATGAGAGTTTGACTGAATAAGTGAGCGGTCGTTTGTGTGTGTGTGTTTTATGCTCTATTTTAAAGTTGTTTGTCAAAGTTGATAGAGCAAACGAAGCAAACTTGAAATCTGGGTACATAATGGCGAGGGTATCCCAACTCAATTCGAGAACGTAACTCAGATACGTTGCAATAAAATGTTGCAAAGAGAATTGTGAACGACAAATAACGCAAAGCACTACGTGATGTTACACTCCTTCTAAGGGTTGTTGACGTGCGCTGGAATGCGATTTTAATATGGGATGGGATGGTTGCTTGTGGGGGGCAGCATAAAATTGAATGAATGGAACTTGTTGTCTTCGTCAATTCCATAGAAGTAGAATTAAATGTAATCAAATAAAACATAACGATGTTGAATAAAAAAAAAAAAAATACGATAAATATTTCTATATATTAAATGAAAAACGATTTTTGAATGAGTAGAGGGAAGGTGATTGCAGTAGCAAGGGAATCACATGATTGTAGTTATGGAAAATTTATTTATTTGAATTGTGCTGCTATATACATGGTTGCCGCATAGAAATTTTAATTTATTTTAGTTAATTCAGTCGCAATTTTTATCATTAGTGTATTTACATCATGAATCAGTAGGAGGGTTGGAATGGGTTATTACACTAAGTGATGGCAAAATTAATTTTGAATATCACTAGATCATTACCACTTAGCCATCACTGTTTATGCCTCATGGTGTTATCACATATTAACTTAGGAAGTTTTCCCATTTTAGTTGGAGCTGACACATTTTATTAATGAAATGCGGCTCACAGACTTTCTCCCGGGTATTCGAGGATGTCGCTGTTTATTGATGAAGTTTGTTTTCGACTTTTTTATGTCCAATGTTGTCTCATAGATTTTTTTCCCAATATCCGAGGATGCCGCAGTTTATTTATGAAGTTCGTTTTCGACTCTTATGTTAGAACACCTCCGATGTTGTCTACAATCAATTTCGATACATTTTGGATCATTCTCTGTCTCTTCTGGGATTTCATGGCAACTCTGGTGATATTCCAAGTTGCCAAAATCTCGGTAAGTCTCTGCACCAATTCTTGTGTTTTGTTATAGGTGATACAAGTATATGTGATACAAGAAAGCCAAAAAATGTCTTCTTTATCTTTAACGCTTTCACTATAAGCACTGTCTTCGTTTATTGGCATTGTTTCCTCTAATGCTCTTGTGCTTACTTTCTTTTTTGTATATATTACCCATTTGTTGTTATTGTCTTTGTTATCGTTGCTGCGTTGCATGTCTTTTTTGTCTACTGTATTTTATGGCACTATTTAGTTTTTATTCTTTTTATTGTAATTTTTTGGAAACTGTAGTGTTTTCTTATGGTCTCCATTATCTTTACTGTTTTGATTGTCTCTAAAATCTTTATTGTCTGAACTGTCATATGTAATTTTTATTGTTTTGCTACTGATTTTACTACCTTTATCATGTTTATTATATTTAATGTCCCTAATGTTGTTATTTATTATTTATATTCTCTATTGAATAATTGTCTTAAATTATATTACTTTAATTTTTATCAAAAATGTCTTTGTTTTACTGGTATCTGTTATTTAGAAAAGATATCAACTCCAAGTTTTTCATAAAATAAGTTTCGAGCGGTTTCAGTGTCTCAAGACCTCGAACATTTTACGTGAAAATAGGCTCTTATTTGTTGGCATAAATCAGTTTCATCTATAAAGAAGTAAAACTCTGCTTGATTAAACCAATATCCTAAGCAGTGTCTCAATTCCCGCAATAAATTCTGCAATGCCAAATCAACGGACCTTCTTGATTCTTACTGTATTAGAACATAACATTTTTAGAAATTGGGTCCTGCTGGGCTAAAGATGCTTAGGACCCAAATTATTATGTAGTACTAACTATGTTGTAGTCATACTAACGCCCAATGGTGTACATATTTTCCTTAGAAAGGTTATATGAAGAACTATTGCAGTTTCATATAAACTTTGGTTTTATGTTTTATAACGACTACATTGTAGGTATTTCTTTCGCAAAACTGATCCATGGCTCTTGCAAGATATTGCAAATTTTTGAGTTGACTTTAATAAGCCTTAATCATCACTTTATTTCGATTTAAATTTCCAAAAATGACAATGTAATCGCACTATTTACATTATAAATGGATTTCGATCCCCCATTTTTTTGGAGGGAGCTAGGTTTTTTTTTCGCACTGAACAAAAGTGTCAGTGGAAACAACAAAATCGTACAGCAGAAGTTTGAGTTATTGGTTCACATAGATCTCTTTTTACATACACTGGCATAATAGTTTGTAATTTTTAAATATCGATAACTCGAAAACCAAGCGAGATATCCATTATTTTTTTAATATTTTCGATATACTTTGACGTGTTCTATCAATTGATGGTGGTTTTCAATGGCATTTGATTAAAATCCATTTTTCATACAAATAGCAGGGTCCTTTAGAGAACCATTCAAAAAATAACCCAATGGCAACTCTAGAAATGAGAAATCAATTTAAAAATATATGATGCTTGCAACTGCAACCTACAGTTATGCTTAATATTGTTGAATTTCTAAGTTAAAATTTGTTCAAAAGCTTTATCACATAGTAAATTCATGCATACAAATTCCATCCACCCTGTATTTTATGATGTTACTTTTAAATGCTACCAATTACTGCGCATGGAAAATGCATACCAAGTGAATAAAGTTAAGTGAAAACTTAGTATCTGCCCCATCATAGCAGCGCAACGGAAATGTAGAACAATTGAAAGATTGAAGTCGCAACAGGAGCGGCAGGACATGCGGTTGCATTAATTGAATGTGGCATCAATTCATTGCATGGATAACGTACAATTGTTGTTATTGCTGCTGCTACTGCTGCTTCTGCTAGTGATGATGTTATTATTGTTCTTGTTGCTATCTCTGATGTTGATGATAATAATGAAAATGTTGATGGGTGACGGGCACGCATACTGTTGTACAAATAAACGTATACACTTATACATCAACACACATATACATACATGCATACAGCCACAATTAAAGTGCTGCACATTTAAATTGCCAGCAATGATTCTTGTTGTTGCTGTTGTTGCGAGTATTTAAATGCAACTTCATCAGTTATTTACGAGTTAAAATGACAGCGCAGTGAAGTGTGCAACGGCTGCTGCTGCCATGGCTACATCATTGTTGGAATTGTTGTTGCAGCTATTTAACAGATAGGACAAAACAGGGCTGGTATAATAAACTCAAAGGGTACAACAATTTATGTATGGCCCAAAGTTACATGAAATATTTTATTGCATGTACATAAGAAAATCGATGGACAAACTTTTAGCCTCAAATCACAAAACGAACTGGGGTGTTCTCAACCCCATTATGAGAATTAATGTAAAAATTGCGAAAAGTTCAAAATGAATTTCCAACATCAACTTCGATGAATTGGAAAAATGAAAAAACTAAATTCTACAGAATACCGGAGACGCGCTGTATCCCATTTAAATGAATTATTACAGTCACACTATCACCACTTTTTACGGCCAATAATACCCGCACTGCGCTCCTGTACTCGGACCACACACACAACATATGCCAGCATTGGCAACAGTTGCTGTCGCTTTTATTGCTGTTAATGTTGTTGTTTTTGTTGTTGTTGCCCTTATTGTTATTGTTGCCATTAAATATGGTTGAACAGATTAAAATGTGTTAATGCGCAGCATCCGATTTCTCTTACAGAGCAACAATTTATGCTGCTCAAAATGTTTAAAGAGGAGTAAGTAGCATAGGGAGAACAACAAAATTACAGCAATAATAATGACGATATGTACATATAGCAACAACAACAAAAATTGCAATTGGTAAGCAACAGTAATGACAATAACAAGGGCTTCAGCAATAAAAGCAGCCAGCAGTGTATCAGATTTGTCAGACCAACAATGAAGAGTTAATTTGCATCACCATTATTGCCAGATTATTAAGCTCTCAGTAATTGCAAACTAAAAAATATCGTCGACTACAAAATCAAAATCAATTAAAGACGAATTGAAATAACTTAAAGCCTTAAAAAAAATCTGTTATCCTCTTACAGAATTAGGCCTTCTCGATAGTTTTGTTGTCTTCCACTTTTAATTTGTTCCAGAGTATTTCTTTGAGTGGTATGGTTGAGAAAGCAACATTTTATGCAAAAAATTTGGAAATTTTATTTGCAAGGCACTCTGCGTTAAATGTTACTTGAAGCGGCTTAGTGGAAAGTCCACTTTTAATATATATATACGTATGTCATTTCAGTTGAAATATGACGATGTTCTATGAAAACGTAATTAATAGCATTGAGAACTTTGACAAACACCACTGCGGTCAAGAAAAAAAAAAAAACGGTGAATGTAAGCACTCAATAATGCTTCGGCCTTTAGTTAAGAAAATGTTAAAAAGTTGGGAAACGTTAAAATATTTGAAAAACATTAAAAAATCAAAAACTTTTAAGAAAGTCAAATACATTTTGCTATTCCCAAGCCAATATCTCGAGAACTAAGTAAGATATTGATAAATCTTTTAGGCAAATGCTATAAGGTTCCTAGGCAGTTAAACAACTGTTATTCTGCATTTTACCTTGAAAAAGATTTTTGAAGTCGATTTGAGGTCGAGGCGATTTTTCACATACTTAGTCAATGTAAGTGTTAGAGAAAAATTTTTCATAGAAAACATATCTATTTTATTTCATAGACTACAAATCTGCAATAAAAAATATACTGTCGATTTAAAAAATAACGATTGACTTCGAATGAACCTTAAAAATTGCTTTCAAGTTCAAAGACAAGATAACTGTTATGTTTTGCCTAGAACATTTATCATTATCTTACTTAGCTCTTGAGATATTGGCCTGGGAAACTAAAAACGGATCATCCAGTATTTGATTTTATCAATATATTTGGACTTTTCTTGATTGAAAACGTCGTAGAAAAAGCTCCAAAAATATTGTAAAAGTGGCCAAATGTTAATGTTTCGAAAAAAGTTAAAATTTTTGAGAAAACTTAATAAAATCTCATAAAGCCGAAAAATTAAAGAAAAAATCATGTTTCGGGTGCAAACATACATATTCACTTAGATAAGATGATATGACAATATATGCCCATATAAAAAAAGGAATTATTTGAAGTTGGTCCTTTAGTTTTTACATAACACCTTGCACTCTTACTCGCTTTTGAAATAGACTTAAGAATGTTCACATAGAAGCGTAACACCTTGTCTGCGTAAAAAAGTGACACACTTACTGGATGTTGTCCACGCTCGAAAGTCGGGTAATTTATACAAAGCTGTGCAGTTGTCATGTAGTAAAAATCTTAAACAGGCAATGTGATGTAATCGCGATGACATTAGATCCACGTTTGGACTTACTATGCTATGTTATGAAAGTAGATCTGGGTACTCCAGTACAACGCAGAAAAATCGGTGATGTTTTTCACTCAAGACCACAAAATAACTTAATTCGACCTCTCTCAGGATAATGCATAAAAGCTCTTTAACTCTCTTAAAAGTCTTAACACCAAGAAGTTACAAATCTCTTTGTCTATGAAAAAAAAACCCCATATTTTATAAAAAGTTCCGAAGAAAGCAAAGTATTTTAAAATCCATACATCAATGAGACATTTTGTATTATTTGCTTTTATAATGTTTAAATGCTCATGGAAAATGTGCTATCATAGCAATTGTTATAGCGTACAATGAATTCGCATGTATACTTTGAGTTTCTTAAATACTTCTTGATGCTCTCAATAGCAAGTTCTCGTTATACGTAGGTGTTTCTCAAACTTTTTTGCAACTAGTACTTCAAAAACTCTTTATATTTGTAGTAAAAACTAATAACGTTCTTCAAATGTTATGTTTCGTCTATAACTTGACAATAAACTCATCTACTAGAAATTGGAAAAATTGTTTGTGAAACAATATATCATACATCAACATTTAATATGAAATTTTCCAATCAAACTTCAATTTTTGTTATGCAACTAATGCGAATTCCATAGAATTACAACAAAAACACCAAATCCTAGAAGAAAAAGTAAGGATATGAAGAAACGACTCGAAAAATAGACAGTAGTAGGATGTTGCAATACGAAGAAACGTTAAGGCAAAGTCACATTCATATGTCATAATACGAGTACGATAAATACGTTAAATAAACAAAAATGTTTTCGGGCTTATTTTCCAAGACAGCAGCAGCATCAACAACAAAACAGACGACAAAAATATAACAGCAACAGGAATTCAAAACATGAGTTAAGTGGAAACTTTAAATAAAATACAGAATGACTGTCAAAGCTTGAAGAGACAAAGATGAACAAAATGAGTGGAAAGAGATGCACTAAGCTATACGAGTATTGTATACGTAATGTAGTGAGAATCCAAGTGGAAATTTGCAAACTGATGGTGTATGATACCATATTGATGCTAAGAAATTTATCATTCAATCAATGAATGATATATGTATATATTCGAAAATGTCAAAAATTATGAAATATTTACCTATACATAAAATAAAATTGTAAAGGGTGTTTTTTTTAGAGGTTTGTTTTTCGAATAGAGATAAAACTGGCATTTTATGGTCAAATCTGGCAACTCTAATGTCATTTATGTTCAGTTTGGTTTGCCATTTCATCATGAACAGGTTGACAAAAGAACAACGCTTGCAAATCGTGCAAATTTATTTCGAAAATAATGGTTCAGTTCGCGAAGTTTACCGCAAGCTCCGTCCATTTTATGGTCGACATAATCGTCCATCAGAGCAATTAATTCGGTTAACCATGGATCGTTTTCGCACTACGTTTACTCTATGTGATAATACGCATCCGCAGAGACGTCGAACAGTGCGCACCGAAGAAACAATTGCCGCTGTAGAGCAAAATGTTGAAGAGGACCCGAATGAATCGATTCGCCACCGTGCACAGCAATTGGAGCTTTGTCCATCAACTTTATGGAAGATTTTGCGCAAAGATCTTGGCTTGCGATCTTACAAGATCCAGCTTGTGCAAGAATTAAAGCCGCGAGACCATGCAATGCGTCGTGATTTTGGTGTATGGGCCGAAAATGAGATTGATCTCGATGCTGATTTTCATCGCAAAATTTTGTTCAGTGATGAGGCTCATTTTTGGTTGAATGGCTACGTCAACAAGCAAAATTGCCGCATTTGGAGTGAAGAGAATCCACATGAGACCCTTGAGACGCCATTACATCCACAAAAACTGACTGTTTTGTGTGCTCTATGGGCTGGTGGAGTCATTGGGCCATACTTCTTCCGAAATAATGCTGGAGAGTCAGTTACCGTTAATGGAGACCGGTATAGAGCCATGATAACCGACTATTTTGTTCCCGAATTGGATGGCATGAATGTGGATGAGTTGTGGTTCCAACAAGACGGCGCTACATGCCACACAGCGCACGTCACAATCGATTTATTGAAGGAAACATTCGATGAGCGCATAATTTCGCGGAATGGACCTGTCAATTGGCCACCAAGATCGTGTGATTTGACACCATTGGATTATTTTCTTTGGGGATATGTGAAGTCGCTCGTCTACGCCAACAAACCAGAAACGTTAGAGGACTTGGAAGCCAACATTCGTGGCGTTATTGCCGACATACGGCCCCATATGCTCGAAAAAGTGGTTCGAAATTGGACCTGTAGAATTGGCTTTATTCGAGCCAGCCGCGGCGGCCACATGCCCGAAATCATATTTAAACATTAATGGCATAAAATTATACTTCCAATAAAGCCAAATTGATGGACATTAAAACGATTTTCTTGTGTTTTATTTCAATTCGAAGCTCTATACCTCTAAAAAAAAACACCCTTTATATAGAAGTTGATAATAGAACTCATCATTGACAATTGTGATCTAATCTTGTCAAATGTTTGCAACTTTGATCGTAAATTGTATGTACATGTCAAAATATCAAAAAATATTTTATTCAGAGTTTCAAGAAAAATAAATTTCGTGATATATATCATTCAAGCTATTTGTCGAAAATTTAATAAACCTGATATATAATTGGATTTTGGGAAAATTAATTCCGATTTTAGGAATATTTTCCACATTTCTGAGTTGTTAATTTTCAATTTTCTCTACACCTCTGCTAGGTGACTACACTTGCCGTCGAGAAAGTTGTTTTAGCAATATAAAGCATCAGCTCAGTAATGATTTGCTTTGGGGTGTTTTTAGTTGAGTGCGATTTTATAAAAGCTATATCCAGTATTCAGAGGGCTTAGTATTTAAAATATGCGACAATCTTTGAAAAATATGGTGTTGATAGGCCTTGAGTATTTTTTGCCTGCTTTCTATCGCCGAAACTCTTTTGGGACACCTAGCATAATTATATCCTCTTGACAAATTTTTGTTATTGCAAAGCCAAGTGTTCAAGGAAATGCAAACAGTTTGACATTAGTTTTTTACTTTGTAATCAATTCTCTACAGGGCCTGTAGATGTATTTGTACATATAACTTAAAACGCACACCCATGACATGTAATTTTATTTATTGTGTGTAACTGACTATCTAACTAATTGACTGTCTTACAGTCTGAATGCCTGGCTGTCTGCTTACATGCCAGCTACTTGATAGAAAGGTAGATGAGAAGAAAAGAAAAAAAAAAAGATTCTTCGAATTGCTATGGTATGAACGACCTCCCACGCTTACAGGAAAACAATCTCAAAAGCTTGCACAATGTTGTAAATTGCTATTAATGTAGCCATTGTTGTTGTTGCTATTATTTCGCCCTGTACTGAATCAGCTGAAGATACACCTTTTTTTCTGCAAAAAAGATAAGTTGATACTTGTTAAGTTGTTGATGTAGATAGTGGCAACGGCAGCAAAAATTTGAAGTCAAGAATTTCCAAGAATATTGGTATGCAATTTAAATTGCTTTGACTTAAGTAAGATTTTATTCTATATGATATTGGGTAATTATCTTCATTGTATCGAAAATAAACTTTTATCTATGTGTTAGTTTTTTGCTTGCACTTTTTATTTTGTACTATCAATATTTCGTAAAGAAAAAAAAGATACTTGAGCAAAATCAACGGAATTTAAAAGGACAAGTCTTGTACTTTAAGATGAAATTTCTAGTTATTTGAAATAAATAAATTCCATAACCTGAATCATAAGCCAAAAACGAGTTTTTTCCACTTTTAGGTTAGGATATCTCAAATATCTGACGTGGTAAAGCAATTCTGAGGCCAGATTTGGATTCAGAACACCAAAATTCTTCCCACTATAACGCACTCGTGATATAAAATCTTAAAACCTGTGTTATTTATTAAAAACATTGACAAAATTACTCCGCGTTCTTCAAAAATATAGCGATCCAAGTGTATGGCAAAGTCGTGAAAATGAGTCGCGATAAGGTGATGAATTTTGTGCTATTTCGTATGAAAAATAGATTAAAAGGCTTCATTTGGTCTAATGTTCGGATATTTTTGTGGTGAAAACCACAGGATTGGATATAAAACCAATCGTATCAGATGGATATGAAATCATTTTGCCACAAAATGATAAACGATGATATTGCCATTCTTTATATTGTTCTTTAAGCCAACAACTAATTTTCCGAACATTCTGCTTCAATCTCCATTTTAATTGAACTTAACCCTTGCGCCCCATGCTTTGAACTTATCTAATTTACAAAACATAAGCTGCAAATGACAATTAATAAAGCGAATTTGAAACGAATGAACGTAATGGAATGAAATTGCGAAAATGTGGCAACATGTTGTTCACCGTTGCAACCGTAACTAACGGCAGCAAAAGCAACAACGACAACAACAACAGCAACAACTGTTACATCAATGGCAACAGTAACGCATTGCAAGAGATAATTGCTTCTTGTGCCGAAACGTGTGTTGCGTTGTGTCATTGACAAGGTGAGGTGAGTTGAACTGGGGCTGGACGATTCGCTTGCTAAAGGGTGTTTTTTTTTAGAGGTTTGTTTTTCGAATAGAGATAAAACTGGCATTTTATGGTCAAATCTGGCAACTCTAATGTCATTTATGTTCAGTTTGGTTTGCCATTTCATCATGAACAGGTTGACAAAAGAACAACGCTTGCAAATCGTGCAAATTTATTTCGAAAATAATGGTTCAGTTCGCGAAGTTTACCGCAAGCTCCGTCCATTTTATGGTCGACATAATCGTCCATCAGAGCAATTAATTCGGTTAACCATGGATCGTTTTCGCACTACGTTTACTCTATGTGATAATACGCATCCGCAGAGACGTCGAACAGTGCGCACCGAAGAAACAATTGCCGCTGTAGAGCAAAATGTTGAAGAGGACCCGAATGAATCGATTCGCCACCGTGCACAGCAATTGGAGCTTTGTCCATCAACTTTATGGAAGATTTTGCGCAAAGATCTTGGCTTGCGACCTTACAAGATCCAGCTTGTGCAAGAATTAAAGCCGCGAGACCATGCAATGCGTCGTGATTTTGGTGTATGGGCCGAAAATGAGATTGATCTCGATGCTGATTTTCATCGCAAAATTTTGTTCAGTGATGAGGCTCATTTTTGGTTGATTGGCTACGTCAACAAGCAAAATTGCCGCATTTGGAGTGAAGAGAATCCACATGAGACCCTTGAGACGCCATTACATCCACATAAACTGACTGTTTGGTGTGCTCTATGGGCTGATGGAGTCATTGGGCCATACTTCTACCGAAATAATGATGGAGAGTCAGTTACCGTTAATGGAGACCGGTATAGAGCCATGATAACAGACTATTTTGTTCCCGAATTGGATGGCATGAATGTGGATGAGTTGTGGTTCCAACAAGACGGCGTTACATGCCACACATCGCACGTCACAATCGATTTATTGAAGGAAACATTCGATGAGCGCATAATTTCGCGGAAAGGACCTGTCAATTGGCCACCAAGATCGTGTGATTTGACACCATTGGATTATTTTCTTTGGGGATATGTGAAGTCGCTCGTCTACGCCAACAAACCAGAAACGTTAGGGGACTTGGAAGCCAACATTCGTGGCGTTATTGCCGACATACGGCCCCATATGCTCGAAAAAGTGGTTCAAAATTGGACCTGTGTGCTTTATTCGAGCCAGCCGCGGCGGCCACATGCCCGAAATCATATTTAAACATTAATGGCATAAAATTATCCTTCCAATAAAGCCAAATTGATGGACATTAAAACGATTTTCTTGTGTTTTATTTCAATTCGAAGCTCTATACCTCTAAAAAAAACACCCTTTACTACTCGCAAGCATTTGCCTCATGTATCGCATTTAATTTTGTAAATGAAACACAGATGAAAACGACAGCATGCTATGCTATTTGGCATGAACACATTAAATTTTAAGGGTGATTTGAAAACTGATTTTATTTACTTGTTGCTAGAAAGAAATTAATTTCGCTTGCAACTGTTTGCCACAAGCATATTTGATATTCTTACCACCTTAATGTATTTCCCCATAGTCAAAACCCTTTTACCTTCGAAACTCACTTTGTACCACGTGACCTCAACCCCATTCTCATTCATCGCTGCCAACATTGAGTTCGTTTTACCTTGAGGCGTTTACTGTGCTACTGCTGTTGCTGTCTAGTTGCTTCACAACCAGTATAATCTGAAAGTCTGGTAGTTGGCTACACTCATCCCTTTCCCATTTTCCTTTCAACATTCTTATGCCTCGCATCATCATCTGCTGCATGTTACATTTTCACATTCTGAAACTTTATGAACTCGTTGATTGCGATTACGAGAAATCTCACAAATGTTGCAACAACAGCAAAAATTCATGCTGAAAATGCGATCTACAGCAGAAGCAACAATAAAAAAAAACAAGTTAAAGTGCTTGCAGCAAACTTTGTGCTTAGCAAGTGATGCGCCAATTGCAACTGCAGCGGTATGATGCTACGACATACAAAATGTTACACCCGCCGCAGGTTGCCAATGTGAGAGCAGCCTGGGATGGGTGCGTTTTGGTAGATGCAACAACTCTGTTCAATTTACATTCAAAAGAGTAATAAACTTTTGTTAAATTTTATTACTGTTGTCTCTAACTAAACCAATTCTGGCTTAAAACCAAATTAAAACTCTTTTGTTCAGTGTATTATTTCTTAAATAAGAAGTCTTTACTCCAACAAGAATCTAAATAGAAACAGGGTCTCAAATTTGACAAAAGGTTTTATTTTACTATGATTTTAGTAGTAAATTTGGTTTCTTCAGTTCCGACGTGTAAGTTTGAACTATGAACTTTATAATTCCGCTGGCTAACAATTTTAAACAGAAAATTCTTACAGTGCAGCTGTCTGTTGAGTAGCAATTGCTGGATATTGCATGAAAACGTAAAAATGCATTTCATGCTGCTACTAATGGATGCGACTTGTTTGACGATGACTGTGGCTCCATTTGTGTACTCGTGGCAAATGCGAGTAGAATCTGCCTCATAGTATGGTTGAGAACTTATTTGATCATTTCTTCTGTTGTCTTATGTAAACGCAATTTTTATTTTTAATAAATCGATTATACTACACTGGTTGACAATGACACAGTGGGCCTACACCCTCAAATATTTATTCAAAAAAGAATTTGGATTTATTTCTAAGTTTAAAATGTACCTTCAAATTTTAATTCTTTGCGGACTTCGGCTTCATAATATTTCTGGCTCCTTTGGCAGCTCATTTGATTTCGTATATATCTACAATTGCAAAATAGTATTAATATGAAATATAGTACAAAGATTAAGTGGTTTACTTTTAATAAAAACATCAGATTGTGTAGATGGAACACACGTGCATTCTTTCAGGATCATGTTGTAAAATTAAAACAAACAGTTTTTGGAATGACAGCACCTTCGGTTTGACCAACAGTGATATTTCACAAATTGTAATTGTAAATTTGCAAGAAATAAAAATATTTGTAAAATATTCTCTCATAGCTGTGATATTCAAGTAGTCTTCCCATGAATTTTCGTAATGTGTGATATTTTAAGTTGAAGTCTATTTTTGATTTTGTTCTACTGTTGCCTGCATTAATATCCCACAATCATTAATTGAGTTACTCAATTATTGAAGAATCAAATTAATCATTTTAAAAACAAGTAAAGCAAATAACATCAGCACACCACCGATATGGATATCTATAAATATTTTACCATGCTTTAGACATTCTAAATAATATAACACGTACGCATGTAACTTACTTTTCGCGTAGCTTGTGTGCAAGTCTTGCCACCTTTTACGTCCCAGCAGGCAATTGAGCAAGGCCTTCCCCAGAGAAGGCCTGCTAGCACTGCTCCGATTGTAAGCGGCCTTCTCAAAACTAAATTTTCATGTAAATAACAAAAAAATTTGTTTTTTTTTTGTACTATGATTTTTGTTTTTATTTACACTCTGTCAATATTAACAATAAGTAAATTTTATAAGTAGTGAATTTTTAATTAGCAGAATTGTTACACTCCATTGAGTGTATACTTATGAAGTGCTATTATGTGCTGCTATAAGGCCTTCCCATAGCAGCAGTGCTATAAGGCCTTCCTACAGCAGCAGTGCTATAAGGCCTCATAATAGAAGGCAAAAAAGAAGGACTTCATGTATTTTTTTATTTCATGTATTGCAATGTTTTATGATTCGACATTACTTTTTTGTCATTGCATTGTACTTATACGACATCAAAAGTTGATACATGGTTAGAAGTAAGGAATGTTGCTAGGCCTTCTGTTTCATGTTATGTTAAAGTGGTAGAGTGTTGTGTATTCAATGTAAAATTATAAATTAAGAAAACGTCACAAAAAATAAACATTAAAAATATGAACGTATTTGAGGTTGACGCAGATAAAAAAAACATTTAACTAAGAGTCTCACGACGTATTAAGATTTAATTTTTTCAAAGTACTTCTATGACTCCTTCTACGGTAAGCGCTCTTAGAAGGGCTCTTGACGCAAGCGATGTAAGAAGACCTGCTCGAAGAGTACTTCTATCAGGCCTGCTAAATGAGGCCTTACTTATCGGGACGTTTCATATTAAAAAGAAAGTAAGTTTGAAAGGAGGTGGTAAGGCCTTAATCTTACCAGGTAAGGCCTGCTAGAAGGCCTGCAAGCTCCTGCCCTTGCCTACTGGGGTAGTAAACTCCACAATGTGGTTGAACTTTTGTGCTATCAGTTCATAAAACGCTTGCAGTTGCCATTAAATTGAACTGAATGAAACTGCTATTACTCGAGGGTGGTAAAATCCCAACTGGAAATAGCGCACCACAAACGTACAGATCAATACACTAAGAAAAATCAAACTAAAATGATCTATTTTCATATAACAACAAAAAAAAAATTATTAAGAATTTGCTCCACTGTACCAAAATGAGTTATGTCGTGTTTTGTTGATATTTCCACACAAAATTTTTTTTTGTTTTTCACGTTTTGTTTGATTTGTGTTTTATTGAGTAATTTTCGTTGTTGCTGCTGCTTGCAACTGTTAGATGTTGACATTGATGTTGGCGATGATGATGATGATGATGATGTTGATGTTGAGCATGAGGATGAGAATAAATCTAAATTAAATTTTCTTATATTTGTGGGTGATGTCGTTGCTCATTAATTCGGTTTGTTTATTTTCAGACGCATCGTCACAGCGATGAAATTCGATCTGGCAGCACTGTGTAGACTTCTGCCTGCCTTTCGATTTGTCGACTCGTCTGGTAGTGGCTTATAATTAATCCGTTGCCATTTCTGGCCTACAGCGTGTTTCAATGTAATTTTTGTGGCATCAATTAAGTTTGGTGCGCCTTTCTGTTTCGGAATATCCTCCCTATGTCTATTGCTTCAGTGCTGCCTTTGAGGGTGACTAATGTTACACGTGAATATGGTAAGTCATACTTATATGCATTGTAAGTATTTTGTGTTGTACTTACTTGAAATTATTCCTGAAATCATATGAAATGATTTTCAATTTGGATACTTTGCGTTTTTGTGGGAGCATAGCAGCTCAACTCCTATCGCATTCGTCAGTGTCATCGACAGGACATTTCGCATAATCATTTGTGATTTTCTGTGAATTAATGAGTAGAAAATTAACTGCATTACATCATAAGTGATGAGGAAGTCATCAAGTGTACAACAATTTTGTTTAATGAGCATTTGCACTGCCATGGTAACATAGCAATCAGTAAGCGGTTGTGATATGTTATATAATAAGAGTGATAAGTAGAAATGATGAAGTCCAAATGTAAACAGATTAAACAACAAATTTTGTACGAACCGAGTTTATTCAAAGAAGAAATCACGTGCCACTTTGTGAACTGATTTCGATGATGGCCAACTTTCAATGTCAGACATCTGTTACATGGGTAGAACTGCTGAATTAATTGTATTTTAAAATATAAAAAATGATTGTTAGGGTAAGCAGCACACACGATTTGTTTTAATTGGAAAAAGTTGCTGAAAGGAAGTTTCGATTTTTTACCTTAGCTGGAAATCCATTATTCAAAGGATGCAATATTGAAACTTATTTTCAAGTTAGTTTTAAGTATTTTTTCTCGAAACTTAAGCATCTTATTCAAGATGCTTTATAAGTCGAATTGTGTCGAATTCATCATTACTCAGTCCTCCAGAGCAGTTCCCGGTCTTCTAAAAAAACTTATCTACAGTACACTCTCGATTATATTTGCACTTGGCTATATAGACTCTTTATTACAAGCATATCTTGGAAGCTTGCATAAACCCTCGATTATTGTTTTCTTTTCAACAAAAAAAAAAATCAAAGGGTCTTATTTGACCTTTAACTTAAGCTAAGCTGAACGTAAAGAAGCCCTTGGTTCTATATAATCCTCGGGCTTATGAACAAGCTTAACATTAATCAGGTTATGTAGTCGAGAGTGTACTGTACCTTAATTTTTTTCTTTTTGGTCAGATTTTATATAATATATAAAAAATTAATTTACAAAATGGTAAAAAATAAAAATTGATAAACTCATTTCACACATTTTGAATTCCTACCAGGTCATCCGCTTTGACATGAAATGCCCGAGCACGACGAATCAATCCCAGTCAGTTGGTAACCCTGGTCGAATTTTATTTTTAATTTAATGCGTTTCTTGTGCTCAAGTGAAAAATTTAAAAAAAATTTGAGACTTATGTATGTATATGTATATCCTGTTTGAAAAGTGTTTTGTAGTGTCTTTAACCTTTACAGGCTTTAGTTTTCAAGTAAAATTAATAAATAAAGGGTGTTTTTTTTAGAGGTTTGTTTTTCGAATAGAGATAAAACTGGCATTTTATGGTCAAATCTGGCAACTCTAATGTCATTTATGTTCAGTTTGGCTTACCATTTCATCATGAACAGGTTGACAAAAGAACAACGCTTGCAAATCGTGCAAATTTATTTCAAAAATAATGGTTCAGTTCGCGAAGTTTACCGCAAGCTCCGTCCATTTTATGGTCGACATAATCGTCCATCAGAGCAATTAATTCGGTTAACCATGGATCGTTTTCGCACTACGTTTACTCTATGTGATAATACGCATCCGCAGAGACGTCGAACAGTGCGCACCGAAGAAACAATTGCCGCTGTAGAGCAAAATGTTGAAGAGGACCCGAATGAATCGATTCGCCACCGTGCACAGCAATTGGAGCTTTGTCCATCAACTTTATGGAAGGTTTTGCGCAAAGATCTTGGCTTGCGACCTTACAAGATCCAGCTTGTGCAAGAATTAAAGCCGCGAGACCATGCAATGCGTCGTGATTTTGGTGTATGGGCCGAAAATGAGATTGATCTCGATGCTGATTTTCATCGCAAAATTTTGTTCAGTGATGAGGCTCATTTTTGGTTGAATGGCTACGTCAACTAGCAAAATTGCCGCATTTGGAGTGAAGAGAATCCACATGAGACCCTTGAGACGCCATTACATCCACAAAAACTGACTGTTTGGTGTGCTCTATGGGCTGGTGGAGTCATTGGGCCATACTTCTTCCGAAATAATGCTGGAGAGTCAGTTACCGTTAATGGAGACCGGTATAGAGCCATGATAACCGACTATTTTGTTTCCGAATTGGATGGCATGAATGTGGATGAGTTGTGGTTCCAACAAGACGGCGCTACATGCCACACAGCGCACGTCACAATCGATTTATTGAAGGAAACATTCGATGAGCGCATAATTTCGCGGAATGGACCTGTCAATTGGCCACCAAGATCGTGTGATTTGACACCATTGGATTATTTTCTTTGGGGATATGTGAAGTCGCTCGTCTACGCCAACAAACCAGAAACGTTAGGGGACTTGGAAGCCAACATTCGTGGCGTTATTGCCGACATACGGCCCCATATGCTCGAAAAAGTGGTTCAAAATTGGACCTGTAGAATTGGCTTTATTCGAGCCAGCCGCGGCGGCCACATGCCCGAAATCATATTTAAACATTAATGGCATAAAATTATCCTTCCAATAAAGCCAAATTGATGGACATTAAAACGATTTTCTTGTGTTTTATTTCAATTCAAAGCTCTATACCTCTAACAAAAACACCCTTTAGCAAAAACTTCGGATACGATATGTATAGGAGGGTCGAAGTAAATCCTCCTTTGCTACTTCAAAAAGATTATACTGTCAGGCATATTCACTTACTTTAGTAAGTCAGCATCGAGGATTTGGTACCTTTTTTCGTTGAAATCTCTCTGTAATTTTCTCCTGATCGAATATATTTGTGTGCGATTATGAAGCATAATGCATTGAAATACGATTTACAAAAAAGTTTAAATTTGATTTTGTCATTTCCTTCGCAAAAAAACACTAAAAACAATATTTTTGTTTGTAAAAAAGATTCCATGATATTTGAAATCGCAAAACTGTGGGCGAAAATAGTTTGCGAAATGGTCACCTTACCGACAAATTGATATTGAAAAAATCAGAAGCGTTTCTCTTCTTTTCTGTTTCCATATTTTTTTTATTCTCCATCAGTTCAGGGTACAGTTGACCGATTGCCTAGAGCAGCGATGGGCATGGAAATCTAAAAAGGGCGCAACAACCAAATCCAACAGCAACAAACGAAATTTTAAAGTCTTTTTGCTTTCATTTCCAAATTTGCCAACAGCACAAAAAAAAAAACCAAATTCCACAACAAACAAAAACAATGGTAAGTTCGTCGAGACACAATGCGGCTCCGTCGCTAATGCCTTTGTGTCTTGTTTTTGTTTTCATTTGAACTCAAGTTAATGCTTTGCTTCGATAGAGTTGAAGTTCTGAGAAATGGTTTGTTTTTTTTTGTTTTTTGTGTGTCGAATATCAGATCGCGCCATGAGGGCGGAAATGGCCACTACGTGCCCATCGCTAGTCTAGAGAGTTTCCTTTTTAATTCATCCACGAAATCAAATTCTAACGCATATAATTCCAATGAAGCTGATATAGATTTCAGAAAAAAAGCTCAAACAAATTCTGGTTCTTGGTTTCTGATGATGATTCAAACTGATAGGTTGGCTTATGGAAGAAATGTTCTTAAATGTTGTTTTGTTTCACGATAATTAATATTCCCTCTTCAGCGCTGGGTCACCAAAATAAAAATTGATAAGAAGACTTCCAATACAAACTCAATTAGGTGCTTTCTTTCTGTTGTTGCGCTAAAAGGGATGTGTAAAAAGTACCTATTCTCGTAGCGACATTTCTTCTAAGGTTTTTACTATACATAATAAATTTTATTCCCACATTCCCAAAAAATGTCAGAATTGTCTTTGAGGGTTTTTAATAGAAATATTAAACAAACTGACACACAAACTGACTCACAAAATTAATTCAATTGTTGCCCGAAATCACACATATGACAACCAGAAGCACGATAGAAATAAAAATAATCGATAAATTGCCCCATTTAATCCACTAAAAATAAACCCTAACAACTCGATGAACAGCATACAAAGGGGGAAGATAACAAATAAATAAAAAATAAAAAATCGACAGAAAATCAACCCACCAATACATTGATATATTGCGACTCCATAACTCCAATAAATGACTAGTAAATAAAAATGAGACGCAAAAAAAAGAAAGAAATGAAATCGAAAAAAGTTCGCCGTGCTAAAATCAATTGATTCATTCAATAGGAGCAGGCGGCATTAACAACAACAAAAACAACAACAACAACAACAACAACAACAACAACAACAACAACAACAACAACAACAACAACAACAACAACAACAGAAATAGCAACAGCAATTGTAGCAAAATGCCAAATCAATCGAAATGTTATCTTGTAATGCCATAAGATGTTGTGGGATGGGTAGGTGGCAGCGTACAGAAGTAGGTACGTACATATGTTTGGGGCATTACAAGTCAAAATGAAAGGAGATTATCCTTGCCCCATTTGGTAGGTGGCACGATTCGTTTGGTTGGTTAAAGTCACTGTATAAGAAAGTTTGGATAGAAGACGTCGCTGACGAGACTGGAGAATAGGCAAGAAGACCGAAAATTGGCTGGGACACTAATCAAGCGTCGAAAATTGCAGATTTGAATGTTAAAACATTAAGTTATTGTAGTCTTAAATTAAAAATTGGTAATGTCAATTCAAACTGACATTGAATTTTGAAAATAAAATCCTAGAGTTTAGAAAAAACTTGGACATCAAAATTGACACATATAAGTAACTTCAAAATCTGTGTAAGATTGAAAACAGAGAACCATTATAAATGAAAATCTTAAGCTATGTTAAGTAGTTCGCGTAATAGATAAACGAGTAACGCTTATTTGATATGATAGGCGTGGTACCACTCACTTTTTCATTGAAACTTTATTTTGCACGTACCTTTTATACATTTGTATGTACCAAGCCTCTTTTTTATCTACATCCAACAATTGCTGAGATATGATGAATTTGATTTTGGAGGGCGTGTCATTGCCCATTTTTCTAAAACTTGCTATGAACTTTCCTTGGACCACACGAAGAATTCAAATATATGAAAATCAGTTTAGTAGTTCTCGAGATTATATGCGACAGACAAACGGATTTCTAATTTTTTCATGTGGGAGGTATGGCACAGCCCATTTTTTTATTTTTTGCCTAATTTTGCTCTTATCTTTTAAAGTTATATGCACCAATTGCATTGGATAGTTGAGCAGATATGAGGAATTTAATTTTTTCTTATATGAGGGGCTTGTCATGCTCATGAATTGATTTATAGTGCAATTTTTAAAAACATACAACATTCAGCAGAAACAGCAAATTCAAAATTTACAAATTCCAGCTCCTTTCGTTTTGACATGTAATGCCTCATTGGTATGTGTTATGGAAGCGACGCAGTCTGTACACAAAAGCACGCACACCCGACATTGCAAGACTACTCCATTACAAGCAATTGAACTTTGCCGTTCGGTTTGCTCTGCAGGCAAAAAACCTGTGTGTTCTTGCAGTGGCGTTGATTTGGGGATGACACTGTGCGTCTGTGTGTTCAGGGTGGCTTGTTGTTGTAAATGGATATTATGAACTGTTAATGAGTCCATTATGTCTCCATTATGGCAGATGTGTATTTGCTCAGTGCTGGGCATTGGATTGCACGGTAGGTTAAGATTTTAAAATTATTTTTAAATTGATTAAAAAGGTAATGATACGAGTACCATTTAAAACAGTTAATATATTAAAAAGCCATTAATTTTATCCACAACAAAACAAAGCTTCTGTCACTCAGAATTTCATAAGAAATTAGACTTTGTTTTTTAAGTTAAATGTCAAACGCTTGACGCCGCACAATTAGAAATTCGATGACAAAGGAGATGGATGTCAAAAAGTTTGATGAGAAAAGAGTTAGACTAACTATATAAAAAATGTTTAGTATCACACGCTTTTGTACCACTGTACAATGTGATGCGTTCGTTGGCTTGGCTATTGTACAGCCAAACCATTCGAATAATGGCTGGGCGAGACGCATGCCGATTGTAGCCAATAAGCGATTATAATTAATAATAGCGGCTGTTAACTGTGGCTGTTGTTATTTAATGTTGTTGTAGCGCCCAATTGCAATATTTGTGAGAGAAGTATAGGGGAAAAAAATGTATTTATGACATGATTAATCATCTGTATGAAAGAAATATTTAATGGGCTTTAAAATACTTTCTAACATAATAAAATATATTTTATTTCTATCTCAAATCAATACCTTTAATTTATTGAAATATTGGGAAGTTACTTGGATTTATCAAACAAAGAAATTAACAAATCAAATCTTCTGAGTTAGCTTCAATTTTCGGGCATTGGTCAAAATATTTTTGAGCAATAATAGAGTTACTCGAAAAAGACTTTGTGTGTATAATAGTGAGGATCGTTTTTACACTCATTGCTTGGGTTGAATTTTAACACACTCGTGAAAAATATGTTTTGGATCGAACTATATAATCTTTCTCGATTTGTGTAACATAGCAAAAGTTAATATTATTTATATGCATACACATGTACATAACTTTAGTAAGTGCATGATTAACTGTGATCATGCGAACGAAATGGTGGCGGATGATCGCCCCAATAGCATCTGTTACTTCAGCATATTTTTGAATGCGGATTTGTAGTAGTGCTTCGGCTACAATCCAAAATAATGATTAAAATTCAATCGCCTGGCTGTACTTCGCCATAAATCTAAATATTTTCACATCAACGGAATATATGCCCACGTCGCTACCGAAGATAAAGAGCACTAGTTGGGAGCAATTTTATGATCTCCTGGAAAACCCCTACAGAGCCTGTCTGCACGAGTATGACGTAAAAACATAAACTATGCCCTTTTCAAAAAATTAAAAATGACGTTAGAAAGTGGAGTATACCGGAGGTAACTAAAGGTTACCAAGAGCGCCTGGTTGAACGACTTACAAACATCCCCGCATGTTGAGCTATGAACCACTTAAATAGAAAAACCAGTAGTATGAAGAATGCGCACAGCTTCGGGCACTAACTCGATTTGACAAAATAGATAATTATTGAGAAAATTAAAAAGAGTTGAAAAAAAGCTCGATAAAAATTGAAAAACTGAAAAGATTTAAAAAATTGCCGAAAAATTGTATATAAAATGTAGCACTGTATTATAACCGTAGGCACGAGCATCGTAAAAGTTTCTGCAAATTCACTCAAGTATAGATAGCAATTTTTGTACTATTGTAGATAAAGTCGCACAATACTTTGCAGAAAAACATCGAGAGAAACAACACTGAAAACAGCCAATTCCATTAAACAAAAACAGTAACAAGTAGCATCACCCAACGACTACAAAAACAACGAACAGTAGCAACAGCAATAACTCTTCCAATTGCCACTTGAATCAATTTCAGATTATGTCGTTATCGCTTCACATTGCAACGCATCGGTTGGAAACTCTACGCGTTTTTTCTTTCTTTCTCCATTCATTTTATGTGCGCACATAAAATTGAAACATTTTCCACCAAATAAACGAAATCGATTTAATGGCAAGCAGCGTGCTGCAAGCGTTTGTATGTCAGTGCCACCATCATTGCCAACCCCATATCCACACGCGCATCATTCAACCTTTTACCCACTCTTGTCCGTGCCCCAATACTCTATTTTCATCAGGGGTGCCGGACGAATTGTTGTGTGTGTTTAGAACTCCACACGCATGAGACTTCCCCATGTAGAATTCAACACGAGAAATTTTAATTCAACATGAGAATTTCCGGCGCATTTTTTTCATCACCTGCGTCGATTATGTTCGGAGTTTGGGGTCCCTGTTCGATACATTTTTTTGTCAAGTTAATTTTTTATAGAAACATCTATGGTATAAGGACGTCATTCAAGAATTCGTTGCACTAATGATAGGAGTTTTTCGACTCTTAAGCGGCTGAAATCGTATGTGTGTTCAACTGTGGGTCAAAAACATTCAAATCATGTTGCAATTTGACATATACACCACGAATTGGCTTGTGGAATAGACATTGAAAAAATGTTTGATGAATTCATAGTTAAAAGTTCAAAAAGGACAAATGTATTTGCTCCATCAAAAGAAACGATATAAACGTTTTTTTTTGTGTACACAATAATCACTGAGAACTTTATTGTAGACATCCCACATTACTATTTCATAATCATGATTCTGTAAGATTATCAATTTTAAAATTTCAACGAATTCCACACCCGCTCGTAGGACGTTATGTCGCCCCTGTTTTTAATTGCAATTCTTTATGATTTATTCCGGAACATCGTACCACCCAACAAGTATTTCTGCAGCATGTTGTGAAACATTTGCTGTGCAACATGTGTATTTGCAGAGAGAAAACCTGCGCACTTTTTCTTTTATTTCTCTTGCTCAATAAACACCCACTCACAGCTGCATGCGCCTGCTTGAGTTCGTACCTATTTAGCTTCACAGCAACCTTCCTTATTATACTCAAGTCATCCTCCCCTTTTCTGCACCACCTACCTATATTTACACTTTAATTACATTTACATTGTTTCAATTTTCGCATTTTCTTTGTTTCCTTTTAACACGCCGCAAAAGTTTGTACCATTCCATAATCTCTTTTCCATATTTTCTCGATGCTTCTCTCACTCTGTTTCTCTCTCTATCTCCATCTTTCGATTTAATTGTCCTTCGTTGGTCATTCGTCGCGCTTCGTTTAACAATGAGGCCAGCACTTTCAACAGCGTCCATCGTGTTAAATGTTTTTAGCATTCATTGGCGCGTGCGGCAGGATATACTTTTGTCTGTGTGCGTGATTGTGTTCATATGTGCATATATGCATACCCAGTAGGAATTTGAGCAAGGCTTGCTAGCACTGCTGCGATTGCATGAGGCCTTCTCAAAATTTGAAATTCATGCAAATAAAAATATGTGTACTCATGAAATGCTATTATGTATTCCCACAGCAGACGTGCTATCAGGCCTGATATGTTTTATGATTCGACATTACTTTTTTGTTATCTGTATTGCACATATACGACATCAAAAGTAGTACCTGGTTAAAAGTAAAGAACGGCACGCATATTCCTAGGCTGGCCTTCTGTGCCATGTAATGTGAAGGTGGTAGTGTTATCTATTAAATGTCAAATTATAAATAAGGAAAACGTCACAAAAAATAAACATTATTAACACAATATCAACAGCAAGTGAGGTGACGGGGATAAAAAAAAAAACAACAATTAACTACATGACATTAGCTGCTACGGCAAGCGGTCTTAGCAGGCCTGCTTAGGAAGGCCTGTTTTATCGGGACATTTCATACAAAAAGAAACTAAGTTTGAAAGGAGGAAGGAACAAGGAAGGCCTTCTAGAAGCACTGGTAGCTGTTGCCCTTGCCTACTGGGTATGCATGAATGTATGCGTGTGAGTGTTGCTGAAGTTTTACAGTTGTAGACAGTAATTTTTGCCTGATGTCAGTGATAATTGATTCAATAAAATTTATGTGCAGCACAGACAAAATGTAGCAGTAGCTATAAAGTTGTTGTTCGCATATGGGTTGCCATATGAACAGGATTTGTTTGAAAAATGATACATTATTTTTAGAAATATCTTGGCACTCGATAGCTTTGTGCATAACAAGTCGTATGAGTGACATTAGTGTAAGTAAACGTTACTGATTACTGATTTTTAAGGCAACCGAAAACTTAAGGAAAAATGTTTTTAATTTTTTTTTTAAGGTGAATACCTTTTTCTTTTTTCTTATATTCTAGAAAAAAACTGAGTTTTTGTTCACTTTGCATATGTTAAATTACCGAAGCGTTTCTCTTACTTTTCGAGAAAAAACTCACTGAAGATT
Organism: Meiosimyza decipiens; assembly: GCA_963680825.1. Lineage (NCBI taxonomy): Eukaryota > Metazoa > Arthropoda > Insecta > Diptera > Lauxaniidae > Meiosimyza > Meiosimyza decipiens. Next base: position 81,468,898 of record OY804259.1, on the reverse strand, counting down.
TCGGCATTATTATTTGCACCGCAAAAGAAATGCCGAGACATTCAATGTGTATCTTCCTGAAAAGTAAAAAAAACGTAATTTATTATTGCAACATATTTGTTTTTCTATGACGTCATGAAATGTTTTCTTAGTAAAAATGTCAAAAAAAAAAAAAAAAAATTTCTTGTATTTTTTGATCAATCTTAACAACTTTTTGCTTAGTGCAGTTTTTTTAATAAAAATTTATAGTTAAGGAGAAAAATGTGATGGAAGGTGATATTTGGCGCATTTGGTTAATCATCGGTCAATTATTTAAATTTTATGGAACTTGCCACTCTGAAAATCGGTGATCTCACCTTTCTCTTGAAATTATTAAAAAAAACGTAACCAACTTTTAAAAAAAAGTGCTCGTTGCATCAAATCTTTTGGTTTCAATAACTCCAGTAAAAAATAATATCAATTCTTTCTTCTATTCGTTCTAATATGATAAAATGTTTGAAAAGTAATTACTTTTTGCTCAGTGTGCTCTTTATACGCAGTCCATTTATGTGATAAATACATAAGTACATAATAAAAGATAATACTTACATACATGTAAAAATATTATTAAATGAAAATGTCGTTCATTTAATTACAAATGACATTTGTTTGTTGTTATTGTTTGTAGTTATGAATGTATTCAATACTTTGCCATCATCATCTTCATCTTCATCATCATTATTGTTATTGTAATTGGTATCTTTTGTGACAATGTCGCCAAAGCAGCGTCCATCGACAGCGTATGTGCACCGACACCAAATATTAAAAGTTGTATTGTTTATTGGAGCTGTCGTTGACATTTATGCCACCGCTCCTCCCTTTGGTAGTCTCTAATTTTCTACTTTGAATTCTTTGATCTTTGCTAGAAAATTTTTAAATTTAGTTTTACTATGAATTCATTTTCTTGAATTTTACTGCAACAACCCGTCGTCTATGCGAAGACTCTTCTATCCAGTAAATGTTGCTTATGAGTAAATCCACATGCGTCTGTTTGTCTCCATAAGTCTGTCTGTCCGCCTGTCTATTGCTGTGCATCGTTTCGTTGCATTTATTTTACAATGTGTTAATTTATTTTTAATTTTTATTATTTATCGCAATGATATGCGTTGCTTTTCATCATCATCGTTGCAGCCAACGATGGTGCGCCATCAAAGTCAGAGTAGGGGTGACAAAAAAGTATCGATTTAAGAATCTTAAAACAATTAATGGAAGTGTTAAAAGCATCAAAAATATTTTAAATTGTTCGAGAAGATTTTAAATTGGGGCTTAAGCATATTCGATAACATTCAGGGCTAGTAAGAAAGCTATCAAAAATTGATCGAAATTGAAGTCCAAGTACTTTATTTTTTGAGCTCAGAAATGCTTCAAAAGATATGATCAAAACTTTATATCTTGATTTAGAAAAAAATTTTTGTTTTTTAATTCACTTACCACAAAAGACCAAGAAAGCTCAAGGAATAATTTTTCCACAAAATTTTATATATCTTTAAAACCTATAAGATAAATAAGAATCGATAAAGGATTCGGACTCAACGAAAAAAATTAGAAAATGTTTTTTTTTTTTTTTAGGTTAGGTTACTACATACTACTTCAGTTTTATAAGTAAATTCTGGCCATTTAATTGTGTAATTCGGCCATTGCAAAGGTGGATGTTGTTACAGCGAATCCTTCAATGTCATTCTAGTGGATTTTTGAAAAATGAGTAAAAGACATTGTTGCTTATATCAATATATGGTAATAGTTAACAAATGAAATATTTGATATAGATAAAATAAATGTTTAGTATTAGTAAGAACACATTCCATTGATTTGAACAATGCTATGGGATTAATAATATGTTTGACAAAAATATCTCTTTGAAAAATTTCACTATCAATCATATATTTGTTAATGATATCCATATAATTATTTGGTTGCAACAAGTATTGTTTTCGCGCACATTCTCTTAAAAATAATTAATTGTTAAGAAATATTCCTTTGGAAATATAAATATAAAATGTAACATTAATTTATTTGATAAGAAATTATACAAAAAATTAATATTTGAGAATATCTATACATAAATAAATCGATGTTTTTCAATATCGTCAAGCTGTTGGTATCAACACTATCACAATTTTGATAGACTTGCAAGTGTGTTTTATGTAGATCTTCGCATAAAAGGAAGTTTTCAGATCATTTTGTGTCCTTCTTTAGACTTTTCTATTCCTGGCGAGACCAATAATGACAAACGTGCTAAAAAAAAGTTAAAACTCACGATACGATCACTGGAATAAGATTTCGGGAAAAATGCTGGGAGATTTTGTTGAGGCCTATGAAGAAGTACATTTAAAAACTAATTTTGGAACACTTTCAAATGAAGCAAGCCATAAATATGAGATTTTAATTTTATTCCTATGACAGGAAAGAGGAGCTCAGTAGTTCAGCAGTAAGCTTATTATGCTAGTGTTTGAGTCTCACAAATGTAAATTTTCCTTCCTTCGTCTTCCTAAGAATGTTCGAATGCGTAATCAACCAATATGTTGATCCTTTTTCGTACCTTCGAAATAAGGCACAAACTTGTGGTAAATTTCTTACAGTACAGTATCAAATAGGCTATCGATATATTACCGTGACATCTCCCACTGGCTACCTCTGCAACTTGGGACCTCTGTGACTCTCTCTATTGCAAGAAGTTTTTTTGTTGTTGTTGTAGTTTTCCTGTTGTTGTCACAACTGATCTATTATTGCTGCCAAATGCTGCCTTCTGACATTTTCATCGACAGTTTCAAAGCTGACAGACATCTCGCACCGAACTGGTGCTCCCTCGCTGGTGCTGCTGCTGTTGCTGCTGTTAGCCTCTTCGAAGTTGTCATTCACTTGGCTGCAATTAATATCATTTTAATGTTCCAATGACATTCGCCTCGCCTCTTGTCGCTTTTAGTTGACTGAATTTAGCATTTGGCAGCAAAATTTTCAAATGGAAATGAAAATGAAAATAATAAAAAAAAACAAAATTTTAATGAAGAATGTAAAAATGTAAAATGCGCTTATGAAATGAAGAAAAACGCGTTTACAGCACGAATCATTCAAGTTGTAAAAAGGCAATTAAATTTACTTTATTTCAGTGCGCCATTGCTTCTGCATTTCCTATCAGAATTGTTGCTGGTTGTCAGTCAAAGTTGCTGCTGCCGCTACCTCTTAATTTTATGTTTTTTTTCTGTTCATTTATCATTTTTTATTTATTTTAATTTTATGACGGATCTGTTCTTGTAATTAAATGATCAAATTTCTATTGAAATTAAGTGGATAATAAATTATTTTTGGAGAAATTCCATTTCACTGAATGAGGAAGTGACGAATTAATTTGTTCATTATTAAAATTTTGGTTCTGTTTTTATTTCTTTGGCTTTTATTTCCTTTGAATATACATTTCCTTTGATGAAGCACACCTTCCAATGGTAAGATATCATTGGATGAAGATGTAGTAGTCACTCTGTGGAAGTACTAAACTTGCAAATCAAAGTTGTTGTTGCATCACAGGATCTGTACTTTCTTGAATTAATTCAGTTCATGTGACAAATATAAAAGATTGCATTTTTGTACTGGTGATTTTTCAAGCGTTTGTTTTTTGAAAATTGAAAAAAGAACAGAAAATTTGATATATTGAATAAATGGCCTTAGCGGACAATATACTGCTGCAAAACGTAAGATTCATTGCTTACCAAACTCGTCTCTCAATAGGTCCATGTTACCGCGTGCCATGTGCCATGTGGCATCATATTGTTGAAACCACTTGTCAACCAAGTAGAATTCTTCCATTTTGGGCAAAAAAAAGTTGGTAATCATCTCAAGGTACCTTGCTCCATTGGCTGAAACGTTACGATTTTCATTATTTTTGAAAAAGTACGGTCCATTGATGCCGCCGGCCTGCAAAATGCTCCAAAAAGTAAATTTTTCTCTTAAACTCCCTCTGGCTCTCTTTCACTTAGGAGCTTGTAGAAGGTCCAACGCCGTCCGGAATTTATCAGCATGGTTCCACTATATCACCATTCTGCCCACACTTGCAAAAAATACATCTTTTTGGCATGAGATAAATTTTCAAATCAAAGTTTCTGTATTCAGCTGGTAACAAAGGTAACTAATTTAAAGATTATTTTTTTATTTTTCCCAAAAAATAATGTTCTGCGAATTCACTATTAGGAGCAATTTAAATTTTTATGGACCCAACCAACCAAGTAGCAACAATTGGATCATTTACTGCAATGAGCCTGACAAAAGCAAACAAATTAAAATGCATCTACGAGTCATTTAAGTGATCATAAAAATAACATTAACACACTTTTAAGTATTCGTCATAAGGGGGCAGGGAACGCAAAAGTTTCGCCTTGCGAACTTAAGTTGCAATTGTTGTATTTTTTTGGCTAGGCGAAAAATTTGTGACACCACGTGAGTTGTCGTATTCTAATTGCCAACATTGTTGTCAGCTGCGTGCATGAGAAGTCTGGGCCTAACAATCTGATTATTTGCATTTGTTGCACTATTTGCATGTGAGTTTATTGTTGCAGCTACTGCTGTTTGTAAGCAGAGCAGGATTTAACTAAACTAGGCAATTGGCCGCTTGTTCTCTATGGGCCCCAGGGCAAAAAAAAAAAAAAAGTACAAAATCCACACTCTTGAGCTGTGTACTAAAATATTGGCGCCAAGTGGCCTCCACATGACTTAATGCGGCCATGCTTGGAAGGGGTCCTTAACGCAATGTGACTTTTGTCTACTTTGCTGCTGTCTTTCTATTTGTCTTTGTTTTTTTTAATGTCTTCACGCTGATTGTCTGTCTTTGTATGTCTGACACAACAAATCGTTTACATTCTTTAAATGGTTTTGGTTAATGCTCTGTACTGGGCGTTAAAATTCTGATTTAATTTTTTCCTTCTTGCGAGTAGCTATGATTTTTTAGGTAGGGCGTGCACTTCAGCACAAATGTAGTCTGTGACAATTGTTATATTTTATCTTTTTTGGTGTGCTGTTATTTGAAAGCATTATTGCTTAGTTCTTGTTAAGAGCTTACTTACGCTGATGATGGTGCAAAAATTTAGTGATGCCGGATCCAACTCTCCAAAACATCGAGTTTACGATAAAATGGAGAACTGTACTATCACTTTTTTCGAGTTCAATTAATATTGGGTGGCTACTGAAAAACTGAACGATATAAATTACGGTTACCATATGTCCACGATTTCAGGAATACGTTCGTAAATTTGCTCAATTCACTTTCCCGAAAATCTGTGTCCTCAATTTGCAGTACACATGTACTCGAACTAGATATTGCAATATGAGGACCTCTGTAAACTTTTGGTCATTAAATTTGAAAAAGTTGATCAAGGAAAAATCAAACAGGTTGAAGGTTTGAAAAGTTCGTAGGCTTTCAGTCGATTGTTGTTAAAATTGTATTTATTCTGAATGTCCCCGATTTGTCGCTTGTTCATCTGTTAACGCTGTACAAATGAATGGCGTACAACAGACGCTGCTGGGTTAATAAAGCTTGGACCACTTGAATCTTGTACGAAAACGTTTATAAGTCCAGAGTCTTCTGAAGCGATACTCTGTCGGTACCTAGTAGATCAGAGCAAAATCAAAAATAGGCATATGGATCCTCATAAAAACTATGCCGTACAACTTCCACTGTTGCGTAGATACCCCCAGGATATATTTCCGGAAGATCGCGACTGATCCACTCCTGTGAATTCAGACATCCAATTTTTCGGTATTTTCCTTGAGCTTGAATAATCATCCTTTCACTTGAACAAAAAAAATTCATTGAGTTTACTCGTTGCTGCACGTTATCTGTAGCCCAAAAATCAATAATGTAAGAATGTAAAAAGATTGATAACGAAGATGTTTTTTTATAGCCCTTTAGTTTTTCAGTGTCTATCTTGTACAAAATAGAAAACATTACTTTTGCATACGTCTTTTCAGTTTCAAAGGCACTGCTTAGCCCAGTGCTTCAAAACTGGGGTTCGAACTCGAACTTCGATCCTCTAACTCTCAATAAGATATTGCTTAAAAGAGTCTAATACTCTGCTGGAAGTATATTATGAAGTTTTAAGCCGTGTATAAAATGGGGCCAAGCGCGGTCTAAGTTATGATGGCAAATGTCACCTCCTGCAGTTACCTAACCTCGCCTAGAAAAAATATGATTCATTGTGCTACTTTGGGATTCATAACTAAGCCCTTTCGTGGACCCAATTAGATTTTGTCTAAGGTCCTGTATCTACGTAGTTGACCGATACTAACGTTCCGACTTAAATCTAAGTCCACATCAAAACATTTAACGGGATTGGTAGTGACCATCATTCGATGCTGATTGCAATACCCCCCTTTGAGTAGTGCTGTGATAATACTGAACACTGAAATAAGATGCATATTTTAGCCAAAACGTCAGCCCTTTTTTTTCTAAATACATAAATTGTATATATTGAAATCGTTGATTGATATGATATGCTTTCAGGTTGTTTTACGAAAAATGTCCTAAAGCAGCACCATTATAAAAAAAAATTAAAAAAAGCGTAAAACAAACAGCAATGCCTGGATACTGCTCTTAAAAAATTCATTACGTTTTTCTTCTCTTCGCTGCTTAGTTCTTCTTCGAGAGTGCGTTTATTATTTTCAAGCATTGATGCTGTCTGTTTTATGCCTCCCGCCGGAGAAGGTGTTTTTCATTAATAAAGAGTTAAACTGCTTGTCAAAAAATATTCCCCTTGCTTTTTTAGCTTTACTTCATGCAATATGGTACACTTTGGGAAACTTTGACATTTTATAATATCCAAAGGATATCTTATTTAAATCTTATTTTTTATAACAAAGCCCGACCGACGAAAATCTTCTTCACCTGCGTTGTTCATAAATAATTATGGAAAAATTTCTGAATGTCTATCTTAATTGTCAAATGAAATGCCAGAGCTTATTAAAATTTAAGTTTTTCCGTTTCTTCAAGGCAATGCCATAATCCAGGGAAACAATTAAAATTAGTTTTATGATCCATTTATGAAATGCCATCGACACAACTAATGAAAGCAATAACAACGGCGGCAGCAACAACAACTATTAATTGCTTTGTTTTGTTAATAAACAAACTGATTTGTCACAGCACTCATATTTACGGTATAAAGTAATAAAAATTAATAAATTTCGTTTTCACATTTAATAGAATTTCTTGCTATCACCATCATAACTTCGTCGTTTTCGTAGCTGTGAAATTTTATGAGTTCATTTTATCGCATTTGCTGGATCTTCTGGGCTGACTGCTCTGACTGAGTTCCTTGGTGTTTGTTGCTGTTTTTATTGCTTTGAAGGCTCTCTTCGGAACAATTAGTTAGTAATTTTAAGTATTCACTTTGAAGTCAATTTAGGAACACACAAAATCGTACATTTGGGCAAAGTGTTTATTGACAAAAATAATATTTTTTATTAGTTCATTAGTTTCCATTCAAATGGGTTAGAGTAAATTTTTGTTTCAATGATTTTAATGCCTTATTGTTTATGGAACTTGGTGAACTTTAATGGCGAGTGCATACATAACAAACATATAGATGGATGTTCCCAATATTAGAAAACTTTCGTAAGCGTACACAGATGATGAGATAACAAGAATATCAAGTACCTATGTGAAATAAATTTAGTATGTCAACAAATGCCGAAGGATATGTTCTTCAGTCTAATAAGGCTGCGTTGACATTAACATGCATGGTCTATCATAATTGATCTGATGAAATATTTTGTTTTTTACATTAATATTCATATACAAATCATTTCCCGGATTCCCGCAAAATAGGATTGTATTTCCGGTGTTGAATTCCTTAGTTTTCCTGTCTTGATATGTAAGTAAGTATATGAAGATCCTTTGATTCCACACAATTTACCTAATATTTTTTAGCTTCATTAAAAATCTCTTGACACTCAAAAATCATCTAGAAGTTAAGTTGCCTTTATTAACATTGTTGTTGCTGTTGCATTTGTAGACCCTTTTTGCCTTTGTCGCATAAATCGAACTCTGGCAGCAACTCAACGCTTGACATTCTTCTTTATGCTTGGCATTTTGGCGCTTTGACAAATTGCTTTTCTGCCTTTATTTTTTTTTTTTTTGCTCAAGAATTTTTATCTTCTTATAAAACACATTTTCTAAATCTCATTTAATTAATGTGAATCAATGAAATTTAGTGGCCAACATCTATGTTAATTTGTGTATACAATCAACACCCAGCCAACATTCGAAAGAATCATTTCGTGTGAAAGTGTGTACATCAGTTTCAAGATGCATTCCAATGCAATTGAAAAATTCAGGAAGTCCTTTTTGGATTTTTTTTGTGTATTGACTTCATTTCTATCACACACACACACTTAAAAGTTTTGAAAACTGTTGATCTGATTGTTTAATTGTACGTACTTAGTTCAGATGATCGATCCAAACTCCATTTACTGCATAATTATTTTGAAATGTTAAATATTGTTCCTTTGATAGCCTCAAATCCGTGTCTTCAGTAGTATACTCGATGGGATCCATAGTCAATAGATTATGGATGTTGTATTTTATCATTATTGATCGGTATGACTTGCATGTTCTCTTATATAAACTGCTTTGTTTATATCGGTAATTGTTTCTGTGGTTAAAAGGAACAACTCTTAAGTTGACTTAAGCAAGAAGGAACTTAAGTCCAATTTTAGATTAGTTTTGTATGCAATCGCTCTTTGTTTTTAACGCCATATTTGTTAAGGTCTTGATATTGCCAAAAAATGAAAAGCGTGTTTCAACAAAATCTAATGGAAAATTAGCCTCAACTCCCTTCGTGCTTAAGTCGACTTAAGCAGTCAGCCCAGTAGGGTTTGTTTGTGCTATCGAATACAAACATAAGCAAATCAGATTTGATAAAGTATTCCTTTCCAAAATTGATTTTTGCGACCAGTTGCGTCGATTTATACATATATGACTCTTCCGTGATTAAAAATGTTTGCTTGGCATATACATTACACTTATATGTAGTTTTGTTTGTGTGTGTAGCTGCGTTGAAAACATTTTAAATTGATTCATTTCATTAGCCCCATAAATTATTGAGGATTGTAAAGTGAATTGTGAAAATTTCAAGACAATTTCTTGTATTGTAGTTTGATAACTTTTCAATTTCTACTGTCTTAACCCTTTGCACTCGAACGATTTTTTAGTAAGGGTAATCAGCTACTCGAAGGTAAATTTTAATAAAAATTGTAAAAAATAAAAGATAAGAATTTTAAATAAAATGAATTTTATTTCGATATTTTTTTTATATTTACATACTAAAAACATTATATTTGAATATTATTCTTTAAAATTTTCCATAGTGTGATATTTTAGGAAGCACTCTCCAAGGTCTAACCTAGGTTTATCAGGACATGTATTACAAAAATATACAGTTTCGTGCCTTCCACCTTTCTTTTTTCGATCAGAGCACACTCGACAATCTTTTTTTGTTCCTTTTAGAATAATATGCAGCTTACCGTTTAATCGGACAGAGTCATCGGTAGCTACAGAAGTAGAACTGCGGCCAGGTCCACGGTCTTGTCTATAATCTCCTCTTAGCTGTTTGACTAATAACTTCAAATATTTTAAATGGCTCATTGGAATCTCATTTCTCTGCCTTTTCACAACTTTATATAAAATATATGAATTGATGACGCATATTTCCAATCCCCAGAAAAATAGCTTGCGCCACCACTTCAACGATTTTCGCAAAAAACAGTACGTAGATGTATATTGATCGGCACGATCAACGCCTCCCATGAATTTGATATATTTTAGAACAACGTTCGGTTTGTTAACTGCAATTTCAACACCACCTCTTTGAAATCTTTTTACAATAGTCCCGCCAGCGTCGCACCAATTCGTCAACATGGTCACAACCCGCTTATCCTTCCAAGCCAAAATAATATTGTTATTTTTTCGATATGCTAGAGTTTTTTTGTTTCCAAATTTTGGTGTCTTGAAAGTAATTGGCACTCCTTTTCGGTTTGTTTTTATTGTGCCGGTCAAGTGACACTTCATTTTAGCTAATTCTTCGGCTAGCACAAGACTCGTATAATATCTATCTGTGAACATATGGTAGCCTTGTGCGCCGGGAACAGAATTTAATAGCATTTGATACAAGTGCAATGGAATTCTACTAGTCACCGGGAGGTCGGGTCTATTCAACTGATCAGTTGTTATGCTTCCATAATAGGGAAGAATTCCACAAATATATCCTGTTTCTGAATCGCAAAGAACAATTTACTTACAATCACTACAAAAGTGTTAGGTATAGTCCACAAAAAAATTAATGTTGTTTTATCTCATTGTAAATTAGCTAGTTTTTAGGATGAGGTAGTTTTTCCTAGACCAAACTAGTCCATCCGAAGCGTGTTAGGATGAACCAGTTTAGCCAATGAAAACTTTAGTCTTTTATCATAAGTGGGCGCCCGCGACTCAAGGCTTACATTCTCCAATATGTCCAGCATCGGCTTCGCGGCGGACTTCAGTCTCAGTTCACTGAAGTATACCCAACGCTGGTGTGTTAGCGAAGCCCATGTTGAACATAGTATAGTGAATCCGCCACCGCGAAGCCGTCATTGCACATATTTAGGATGTTAACCTTGAGCCGCGGCCGAAAGCCGCCCACTTATCCTAACATACGAAAATTTCAAGAAAATTAGGAGTGAGGCTGTAAAGTAAATGATAACCCTAGTTTATCCTAAGCTAAACTGGTTTATCCTAACACGCTTCGGATAAACTGGTTTCGCCTAAGCTTATCCTAAAAACTAGTTTGGCAGGTAACATATATATATTGCACATAATTCTACGATTTTTAAATAAAAAAAAAACATCTTTTTCGGTGCATGTACTATATACGAAATTAATATCCAATAAAATTTATACACTGAAAGTGAGCCTAACAAAAAATGTTTATATAATACAATAGCAAAAATACAATATGAATTTTAAATGCAAACTAGGTGAATTTGAACAATATTTTCTGATTTGTAAAACAAAGATATTTTCTCTGTGAATAGGAAATCTTTGAGTTCTTCGTACTTTTCCCAAGAAAAATATTTATATCACTGTCCAATTGGAGAACATTTGTAATAGCCTACTTAACTAATTCATCTTATTTTGCTACTCTCACTCGAATTAAATGCTTATCCCACCCATCTTCTAAAAAACAACTGCTACAAAAAAAAATCTACTGAATTTTTCAAAAAAATATATATTATTAAGAGTATAAAGAATAATAGGTCTTAGTTTTAATGTTAAATTAGTGTGCCTCAAGTAGCCTTAAACTTCATGTTCCATTAAACTTATGAAAAAATCATTTAACTTTTTTATGAATAATTTTTGGAATCGTTAAGCCAACACAACTCTTATTAACGCCATACGAACAAGTGGAAATATTGTCCGACAATGAATTTAAATATCGCGCATGTCGTAAAAAAATCACTTCTATAGCATTAAACAATCACTTAAAAAAATATATCGTTCACAAGAATATCATAAATGATGTTTTCTAAAATTATGTTTTAATTTTAGTTATAAACAAAATTGACGAAAATATACATGAAAACATGCGTACATACCTAACATATTTAAACATATGCCACATGCTTTGAAGTTTGATTTTGGCTGCTGATAATATTTTAAGTGAACTTAATTCCAATTTAATACCACGCGAACATTTAGTTGATATTTATGATAGGCGCGACTAATTTAAAAATGTTGTTTACGCATCGAATTGAAACAGATACAAGAAAATAAAAATTATGTTTTTTTCTTTTAATAAATGACAAACAAAAAAACACTAAATATTTCATCAAATTAATTGCGATAAAAATAAAATTCATAGCACTGTAGTATACGGGAGACTCGTCCTAAAATGAGGTCAATTATATGCATAAAATAATGCCACTACTTAGTGTATGTTTCATTTGCGCATAATTATGTAGAACATATTTAAGCATTTGGTAATAGACCCAGTAGGAAACTGCGCAAGTAGTCTACTAAAGAAAGCATACTAGCAAAGCTGCAAGAAGTGGCAATACTGCAGCGTAAGCGCTGCTCAAAATCAGCTTTGATATCATTTGCACTGCTACTGTACCTTCTAATAGAAGGCCTGCTCGCTGGGCCTAAACTAAGGACCACAAGATTTGCTCTGAGTTTTTGTTTTCAAGTTTGTTTATTTTTATAGCTCTCAATTAATTTATTGAAGTTTCGTGATAATTAAAGATTGTTTGTTGCTCAAAGACTACTGGGTATTTATTAATCCGATATTTATTTTAAAAGTGTCGATTTATGCATAAATCGATTTTCTCATTTCCTTGAAAATTATCATAACACCCTTAATTTTCTCTGTTCTATGTATTAAGAAGTGAACTTAGAATGGATTTAAGAAGTCTACTTTAGAAGGCCTATATAAAAGCAAGTTTCGGACGCCAGCTTCTTCCCACGCAATGCCTTTGAAGCTCTTCTTACTACTGTTTTTACCTGTTGGGTATGAACACACGTTTAAACATAAATACTTTTACATACCGCATGTGTGTATGTAAATTGTGCACATTTGATTAATTAATAAACTCAGCAATGGCTGTTTCACTTTGCGGTGTATTTTTTTCTATTTTAATGACCAAACTACTAATTAATTTGACTTAAATGCGAGTAGGTGGCGATGAAGGATGAGCGTACAAAGCAAATGTTTTGGGTTATGGCACAAACTTCATGGGCAGGCAAACCAATTAAAAGTAACGCCGACGCCGAAATGTGTGAACATCTGTACTGACAGCTATGCAATATAGGAAAAATCACTTAATTTCCTGAACCAGACTCAAATTCTGCAGTTTTTTTTTTTTATTAATTACATATAGTGTGTGAAATTTTAGTAAAATTACTTAAGAAAAATTTATATATTAAAAAAATTAAAAATATGCAAGATGAAATAAATTTCAGGTTCCTTGCTTCGATTTTAATCGATTCTTAAGTTGCAACTGATTTTAAAGTACGAGATAAGCGCTTCAAGTGCTGGACAAAAATAATGCTGAAAATTATTTATAAATCGAATCTTTCAGGTGCTTCTGGTTGTAAGCAAAACTTGACGGTCACAAAAATTTTTTTATTTTAAAATGTTTTAATGGATTTCGCTTAAATATAGTACACACATACATACTCGTATAACACATATAAATTCGTAGTATTAAACTTAATTCAATGAGAAATCATGCTTGGCGGGCTCCTTTCCATCTTAGTCGCTGGTTAGCTTGCCTCTCCTCCACCACCTCTCCTTGGTGGCACCACAATCTCTTCCTAAGAAAAAGCTAAAAAAATCTGGAAAGCAGCCAAAAACTGAAGACTTCCTTAAAAAATATAGTTCAAAACCTTAATATCCATATAGCTACTTCAGATGTTTTTTATATATTCAGTGGCAACATGTTCTTCAAATTGCTCCAAATTGAATAAGTGATATAAAATGCAATACGAACCAAACCCCACTACCTATGCAAATTATCGAAATATGGCACCACTAGTTCTGTCAAATTTTTGGAATTTGATTTAAATTAAAATCTTTGGTAATACTTACCTTAGCAAGTTCTTAATCGTTTAAGAAATGTTGGAAAATTATTTCACTCTAGTTCACTCTATGCAAGAATTTTGTCGAAGGACACTCTATTCGGTCCCACTGTGTAATATACTGTTAAATCCACTATGCGGCATACCGATGGCATTGTGTTCAGATAAATATTAACTAAATAGTTAAATAAAAACAATGCGCAGATGAATCAATTTTGTTTCACGCTACCTCCCACGCTATTACTTTGCGAAGCAGGAATTATTTTTAAATTTTTCTGTACATTATCAAGTTTATAGTGTTATCTAGCGGTGGGCATAGAAATCTAGCAAAAGGGCGCAACAACCAAATCAAACAGCAACAAACGAACTTTTAAATTTTTTTTTGCTTTCATTTCCGAATTCGTCAACAGCACAAAAAAAACAAATTGCACCACAAACAAAAACAACTGCTACATTCGTCGAGAGACAATGCGGCTCCGTCGCTAACTCCTTGGTATGTTGTTTTTGTTTTCATTTGAACTCAAGTCAACGCCGTGCGTCGATAGCATTGAAATTCTGCGAAATGTTTTTTGATTGCTTGTGCGTCAAATAACGGTTTGGGCCATGAGGGCAGAAAAAGCCACTACGTGCCCATCGCTGGTGTTATCCTTTATTTATTTGTAGTATAAGTTTTAACTAGGATGGTTCAAATGAGACATTAAAACAAAAATGCATAAATGGTAAATGTTTTGTGACGCTATTTCCCATGCCATAACTATTTATTAATTATTTTTATAAAATAAAACATAAAAATGTTTTTCATGTTCAATGTTCTTTTAATTTTTTTTCATATATTTTAATTGATCATAATTAATTATTTAGGCAAATTGAGAAGTGCAATTAATGAAATATGAAAATATCCACGACATGCAATTAATCGAATGCATTTTTGTTAATTACTTATTTAAAAAAATATTGCTGTTTTTGCATTTTAATGTGGAATTTTTTATTTTGTTTGTTTGTTGTGTCATTTTTCTCTGGCATATTTTAAAGAAGCAATTAAATAAAATTTTCATAAGCGCTAATTGAAATTTAATCGCGGCTAATGAAATAAAAAATAAAAAAAAGTTTCCAACTTTTTATTGTTTTCAATTACATTAAAGTCGAAAGCAAAAACAAACATGAAAAATGATATGTAAGTAAATACTGTTGTTTTGCATTTGCTTTCGCACTAATTACGTTCCTATAATTTACAATAAATTTAATGCATTTTAGAATTGCCCAATAATGGATTCCGCTTTAAGTGTGCACAAATGCATGAAACCCTATAGTGTTATCCTTTAGTGTTTCATTTCTACTGTCACCAGATACAGATGGCATCTCGACGGTTACCACTGAGTCAACCACGTAATTTCCATAAAGTTTAATTTTTGTAAAAATTTTGCCGACCAAAACATTTTATTCATTGGAAAATTGGATCAATTCCCATTTATTATAAAATTGTGCCAAATTTGTCGAAGTAGGGTACTTTGAATTTTAAACGTTTCCGAACACTTAAAAGTACGGCGGAAATTGTTCCCACTGAATTAGGTTCATTAGTTTGCTGTGCTAATGCCAAATTTATTTTTTCATATGATCAGATTCTTTTTATTTCCAAAATACCACGTATTCAATTGCACTGTGTGATTTTATTATTTTGACATGTTAAGAAGTTGTTATGTTGGGACCGAATAAAATAAAGCTGAGTGTAATTTAATAATTTTTTCATTTATTAAGAAAATTTGTGTTCAGCATGTTTTGGGCTACACGCAAAGTTAGTGAAAACTTCGTCTGATTAATGAGTGATATCTATAACTATTTACGTCATAATCTCTGATTGATATCTATAGTCTAAAAACTTTTTAGCTGAAATGATAAGGTACAGTTTGGATGAAATTTGGAGAGTTGGCGAAGATGAAAGTAAAGCTGAGTCTCAAGTTGATTAAAAATATTGGATGAACTTGGACCTGCCTAAATATTAAGCTTTGTTACATCTAACCTCGCAAGTCAAACAGGACATTGTGTTGAAATTTGGCAGGCAAACATAGATGAAAAATATCATTCGCTAAATCAAAAGGGTGTGGAATTGGAAAAGTAGGCGTAAAGAAAATAACTTCGTTGCATACTACTTGAAAGCGGCGCCAACTATTTTAATAATACATTAGACGTCCAATATAACGTACTAATTAATGCACGGGTCAGTAGTAATATCGTAAAAATCGTTATATCAAATAGATTTTTATTGAAGAAACTGGTTTTTATTTACTCATATACACACATACACATCTAGTCATAAAAGTAAACTTAGATTTGGGGATGCTATATTTACTTGCGATCAGCTTTACTAGTAAAAAAAAGTTATTTCAGTTCAAGAATTATTGTTGAATTAAACAGCATTCGTTATTTCGAATAGTGAACACTTTTAGTGTTCGTAATTTAGAGACATCAATGGAAAAATTCCAATTTGAAAAACTGTTTGTTAAAATGGAAATTCGTTATATCGTTATACGCTACATTGGACTTCTACTGTACCTACCTACTTACATATACAATGTATCTTAATGCATTTAAGTCCCACAATATCGCATCATAGAAAAAAATTAGTAATGTACCACATGCAGAATAGTGTACTGCATTCTAAAGAATGCTGCATTTAAAATTTTACAATTGACCATCAACATTTTGCCACTAAACGATGCCTTTTGTGGTCTGCTATTCAAATCAGTGCCAAAAGGTTACCTTTAATATTCTTTGTATACTAAACGCTAAACACTTAAGCAACTGGCGATTCCCTGATTCTTCCGTTCCTTGTGTAGTGCAAAGGAGCACATTTCTTATGACATACTTGGCGCGTTGGTCAAATGATTTCTTGCAATAAAACATGAGAGCCCAACAGCGTTTTAATGGACTTTCAATGTTTTTGCCAGGTTCGTTTTGCTTTGTATGCGACATTTTTGTTGTTATTGTTGCTATTATCGGTATAAAGTATAATTGGTAATGTTGTACCTGACAATACATGCAAGTTAGTTATAAATGTTCTCTATTGTTAAAGTAATTAATAATCTGTGTTGAGAAATTAGTCCAGTGCTGGAATATTACTCGTACTTTCGCAAATACAAATTAAAGTTGAGCAAATATTTTAATATTAAAATAACTCTTAGATACTCTTACCAACTGGTATGTCATGTTGAGCAAGAGCCTAACCATGGAACGTGTTCTGTCTTATGTTTTACTCCAACGGTATCCAGTCTTAATTACTCACGCTTCTGCGACTGTAGGGAATGAAAGTATTAACGTAGAGAACATCTATTGACAAATCAAAAGTTATTGGTGCTTGAAGCTTAAAAATTTGCGATTTTTTTCTTTGTGGGTAGTATTTGAGTACACTGAGAAATAGATTTGTTTGAACATAACAAGTGTATATTTCATAAAGAACAATCAAATATTTATTTGAGTCAAACACATTGAATTTGTATCAAATACAGTAGACGTCCAATGTAACGTACTAATTAATGCACGGGTCAGTCGTATTATCGTAAAATTCGTTATATCAAATAGTTTTTTATTGAAGAACTGGCTTTTATTTACTCATATACACACATACATGTCTAGTCATATACGTTAAGTTAGATTTTGGATTGCTATATCTACTTGCGATCAGGTTTACTGGTAAAAAAAAAGTTATTCCAGTTCAACAGTTATTGTTGATAGTGATAGTTTTCGTTATTTGGGATAGTGAAAACTTTTAGTATTCGTAATTTAGAGACATCATTGGGAAAACTTCAATCTGAAAAACTGTTCGTTAAAATGGAAATTCGTTATATCGTTACACGTTATATTGGACGTCTACTGTATCGGTATATGTTGGTTGGTATTTTATGTTTGCCTCAATCAAATATTCATTTTCTCTATATGTTATATTCAAACAAATCGTTTACTCACTGTTGTTAATGATTTACCATAGATCATAAAGATAAAAAATAAATGAATTATTTACAAAAGCGTTGAAGCGGCTCACAAACGTTGTTTTTAGTTAAATTTTTCGCAAGGCAAATAATTTAAGAGAAATAGGTGAAAAACTGATCTGAACCATTTTCTTTAACCATTTTTGTAGTGTCGTACTTCTCTCACTTAAAATCAGATTTTAATCTCATTGTGATTGGTATCTAAGGAACATAATGCAAAAGGGATTTCAGAAATAAGTTTTCAGAATTTCCAAAACATTTATTGTTGATGTAAATGTAACGTTTTGATGTGGACTTGAATAAATAAGGATAACAAATTTTATTTCGATACAGTAGAATTTTAAATATTGTTTATGCCATTCACTTGGACAAAGTAAATATATTTTTTCTCAGTATTATTGACTTTGTATGGCACAATTTATTTTAATTTTAAATTTACATTTAAACAAACTTAGTAACGATGTTTTCACAATTGATTTCAGAAGATAAAAGATTTACTGCAACTTAGAACGAATTTTGATCGAAACTCCCTGAAGCCTTCTATATTCAATTACGATCCAATATTGCTGCAACTGGAAAATTCTTTCTCGTTGTAATTATCTGCTCGTACCGATTGTTGGAAATGAAAGATTTTGGAAAAAGCAGTTCATTGGAGCTTAATTTTTTTTAAAATTGGGCTTCTAAAAAAAGTGTAATGCAGTAGTTTATATGAATTACTCAAAAAAATAATTTTTTTTCAAAAAAAAAGAAATCGGTACTTTTGTTAGGAAAATCTAGACTGTTCCTAGACTTCCTTGCTTTCACCTTGGTAAGCCTTTCGTAGTTTTCTTTGCATTTGCTTGTCTAACATTTGTTGAGCATTAATTGCAATATGATGCCGAAGCTTAAATTTTAATGCGGAGCAACCAAACGGAAGCATCAATAGGCTAATCAATATGACATTCCTGCGTGGCAAGTTTAGTACGTTCTTTCGGTAGTTTCATCTCATTTCCGTGTCACATGCAGCGGCGATTGCAGAGCTGTAGCTGGTACTTGAAAGCGAAGTTGCTCATGAAAATTTTCGCAAATAGCGCACGAACATGATTTGTATTCAATTTACAATTTAAATGCCAAACAATATATTCAATATGCAATCGAAGATGAACGCCAAGTATTTCGCGTTGAAAGTGATTGCTGAGACAAACAAAACAAGAAATGTCAAAATCAGCTGTTAGAAGATTTATTTGCACTACACGTCGCTTGAGGGCGCTTAACTACAAAATTTTAAGAAATGTGACTTGTGGATATGCAATGCGTATCGTTGCACTAGAAGTGACAGCTGTGGTTGCAGGTAATGTTCGGATTTTATTTCTAGAAACCCTATACATATGCTACACTTTTATTGGAAAGCGAGTGCAGCCGAATAAATTGTCAGCTGCACAGTGGACTGGATCACATGGAAACAAAATAAACAAGCTCGTACTCCAAAATTGTAATGCGATTCTCAAATTTTTAAGTTATGAACAATAATTTTGAAGTAACCCTTTTTCTTACAAGTTTCGGTGTGTTAGTATAGGTTTGTTTTTCGATTACACTTACTAATTTTGAAAAAAGTTAAATGGTGATATGAAAGTTCTTTTCTACACTGCTGTTTTTCTATACGATATAAATAGTTTTAACGCCTTAAAGTTGTTCATCTAAAATTTTGCATGGGGATTTTGGTTACTATAAATATTCGACAGGAAGAGAGTATACATTTTCACTATTCATCTGAGTTCTTCACAAAAATTGCATTATTAGCTTATGAGGTTTATGCTTCACCATAAAAATGAAAGCTGCAAAACAATTCAACACAACTAAAGTTTTCCATTTTCATATATAGATTTTGTTTTTATTGCATTGTATATTGCAGTTACAATAATAAAACATTGCATTCAATATAGCAGAATTATTTTCATAATACAATAGTGTTACATAATAATTAACCATCACTGCCGTTTGTTTTTGTATCATTACAAGTAAATACATACATATAATTATAATAATAATTTTAAATATTTAGTTATTAGTTTAAGTAAAATATACAACATCTTTTCACTTTGTTAGTATCATTTATACCCTTATTGTTTTATTTGTTGGTTATTTTTCTTTTTTTTTTTAATTTTATGCACTGCAGAAACCAATAAGTTACATATTTATTTAGATGAATTTATTTTCTTCTTAAGTCAGCAATTTCTTTATACAATAAATTGTTAATTTAACTTATAAATAAACAAAATTTGACTAGGTTTTATTTTCCTTCTTTTTGATGTTTTCAATTTTATATTTATAGGTAAACGTACTTTATTTAACATTTTAAATTTTTGCTATCCTTTTGTTTCAATTTTGCAGTTCAAAAAATTTTCTTGTTATACAATATTTTATAAAATTTATATAGCATTACAATTAAGTTTAGTTAGTAACAAAGCAATAGAAAATATAATTAATTTCTTAATAAAAACTAAACCTATCATAGGTAAAAAGTTTGTGATATTTTAATTTTGAGTATTTTGATGTTTTACTTAGACATTTTTTCTGGTTAGTTGCAGTAAAAAATTATATCAAAAAATTTAATAGTAGAAAATAATATAATACAGTGGTATAAAAAAAATTAATGTTATATACATAACTATTTACAAGTTATTTAAAAATAATAAGAAACTTAATTTTAATTCATTTTAAATTGTAGTTTAAGGTTTTTTTGTTTGCTAAGATTTTGGAATATAGTATTAGCTCAATTTTGAAATATTTATTTTACAAAAATAATTTAAGTTTTTCTTTCATTTTCTAAACAATATTTTGGTCCAATTTGTTGCTAACAATTCACATTTTTTTTTCTGTTAAATAAATGCACAAAATTTCGCGACACTATATGGTTGTTTCTAACACAAAATCAGTACGGTTTCGAAAAAAAACTTATGTTATTTTATTTATTACAATATATACTAAAAATATTTTGTGATGTTTTAGCTACTTCTATGTATTTCACTTTTGCTTGTGTTGTAAACATGTTCTCACGTTGAATTACATCACATTCCCTATAAGCACCCGTTCTAAACTTTGCTCTCTGGTCCGTCAGCTACATTCTTAAAAGCATTACGTATTTTTGATAAATAATGCGAACAAATGTGCCCATAACTTTTATTGTACCACTCTGGTGTTTTTCCTCTGAAAAAAAGGGTAAAAATATATTATTTTATGTTAATGTACTAACATTTTGTTTCACGATTTTTATCAGCAATATGTGCCACGTAAATTATATTCCTAAAAAATTATCAACAACATGAAAAAGTTAGAAAATTTTCAATTTCTTTTGATTTCAATAAATAAATGTTCTGAAGTCTTTTGTTTTTCCATATAAATTTAAGCCCTACTCAAAAAGATGAAAAGTCGTGAAGGATAATTTTTTTAATTTGAATGTATTTTGCAAATGATCCAAAACGCAATTTAACATTGACCAGAAGCTGTTTGCAATCATGTTCGTAAAGTTAGATCCAAAGAAGAAAAAAAAAATCTGGACATATTCTAGTCATCTTCTCCCTTACATGAATTTTTCCAAGCGATCACTTGATTTCCAATACTCACTTGATATCCACTCTTGACAAATGCATCACACGTGAACGGCCACTGCCACAGGGTTCTATCAAATAACGGGAGGCCAAGACTACGCCACGTACACTGCCACAAATCGGCTTTGCTTTACCATGCTCAATGGAAGTTTCGACAATAACGCAAGCGCCGCGTGGTAAATCAGTCTGCCAAGATCTATAAATTGAAAAACGTTATATATACAAAAATGAAATGAAACAATCGATTCACACGCTAAACCTACCTAAGCACACAAAAATCAGTTGTCATCTGGCCATCGACGGCATATTGAAATATTTCAGTGCGTTCATCCAGTTTTTTTACAGTCTGACTCTGTAGCAAGTTAATGTCCCAAGTAGCGCGCTGTCTTATAATATATTCCAGCACATCTTTTGGCGGACCCTCCATCTCGGTAATACAACGCCACAAGCGTAGAGGATGGCCATCGCCTACTTTCTTGTATGCGATGTCAACACTGGGATCGGACATTGAGGTTATAGTGAACCAACCACGAGTTCTGAACAAGAAAACGTAATAGAAATTCAATTATCTTGTCAAAATTCCAGTTTAAAATGTACTCACTTTTCTCTGCCCTCTTTAATGGTGGCGCTCGTACACTCATAAAGATAGCCACGCCAATTGTGGAATTGCATACCCTCACCGAGCGCTTCCAAAGGCACTGGTTTGGATTCTTCCATGTAACCAAAGTTACATCTGTTGATCTTTTCCTTAGTTGCAGTGAAGATCTTACGATAGTTTTCTATCATGAAAGCAAGACACTCATGTGAGGCCTTTGCCTCAGAAAGCTCTTTGACATCAGGCACACCGGCACCCTTGCGACGTCTTGGAGAGGCCGACACCGATGCAGCTCCAGTGGAAATGCTGTTGTGAAAGAGAGATGGCGCTAAGCAAACGGCCAAGTTGTTTGCGGTCATTTGATTAAATTGCGAATTATCTGCGACAAGCGTCAGGAATTCCAAGAGAGCATAGAGTATTTCACGATTCTCATCGGGTAGCAGTAGAACAGCGCATTGAACGGCATCAAGACGCACATCAGGTGGTAGATCTATGCATAAGAAAAAAAACATTTCAAAGTTCAATACACGAAATTTCAACTGGAAAGTTTTTAACTTACGCTGGAAAATTGCAGCAAATGTCTCTGACATCTTTGTAGTCAGCAAGGTTTCGGGCAAATCACGGAAATACTGCTTCAGCATATCAGCAACATCGTAGGCCTGTTGCGCATCGAAAACGTCCATGCATTCCGCTGAACTCTCCGAGTATTCAATCAATTCTTTCAATTTAATAATACGCGATTTAACACCACTTTTACGGAAGAGGCCAATCTGATCTAGCGCATTCAGCTGCAGCCAACGGAATGCTGAACGCACAGCAATGGGTAATGTTTGACCGGTACGTTGAAGTATCAAAAGCAACGGCACACCGAAAACCTTCTTGTCTTTGTAATCGGGCATTTTAATTTTCTTTATGAATTTTGGCAATTCCCAATTCCAACCAGAACGATGTGTCGGACAATAGTGTTCCATATGGCCAGTGAGAACAACCAGTGCCAGCTTACGTATGATCTGTAGTTGACCCGCTGACATGGCGGCGAAGGGAATGCCTTTATCACCAGCGTTTGGATCGATTTTCTGTGAAAAACACTTACGGAATATCATATGAGGACGTTCATCCATTTGGAAACTGTGCCAACGCACGACGGGAGTTCTGAAAAGAACAATATTTTTTTTTTCGGGGAGCATTAAAATTCTGTTAAACACGCGGAGTTTTCGCAAAATTTCGTCACCAAATCGGTCAAAATCCAAAATGAGATGTAAATAATTTGAATTTGATTTGGATTTTGATATAAATGAGGTCAACGAAAGAGAGCACACACAAATGATTCACTTACCTTTTTATATTATCAGCATCATCTGTGGTTTTGATATCCTTACGTGTTGTGGAACGTGAACGAAAACTAGACGAACGACTACCTTCCCGTTTTTTGGGGTCTTTTCCCAGATTAAGTGAGCCGCCACGTGTCAATTTTTTAACTTTAACCTATTGAGGAAAAGCAAAGTGTGGTTAGTATCGGCTACCTAGAAAACATGGAGTGCCCTCTGCACACACTCACCTCTGTTGTATTTGAATTGGCATCCTTGATCAACAGCTTCCGACCCTGATGACACTCTGAATCTGAATGTGCACCAATATCATCAACTTTGCCTGTCCGCTGGAGGAACCGTCTCGTCTTTGATGGCGTCTTGCGCAATGATGTTGTCAACTTTCCACCCGTCGATGATTCTTGACTATCACTGAAATATGATGAGGAGTCGTCTGATTTGCCTTCACGCAAATGTGGCATTGGACTTGAAAAGAAGTGTAATGGGCTGGTGCGCATTGAGCGCGGTGTTGTTGGTGTTCTTTTCGGACTGGACCGATTGGGACTTAAGAAATTCTCGCTATTTGACGGCACCTTCAATTCATTACCGAAGAATGGACTCTTGGAGAATGTATGCATTGGACTGACAGCAGACGGAGAAGGTGGTGTCGAGTAGACGGCATCAGGCTTACGCAAGCTACTACGTTGACCCAATTGTGATAGATCCAGTGCTTGTGGTCCGCTTATCACGACACCTTCACGATTTTGACGCTTTCGTCGACGTGACTTAATCGATTCAACGCGACGCAGCAGTGCTTTAGCGCCATCTTTCAAACGTTCACTGCCGGTGCGACGTAACCGTACAGCCGTTGCATCTGCTGAATCATTTAGTGTGGTATCGGTTGAATCGCCGCCACCGGCACCTGGTAATGTAAGCGAGAGGCCAGCTCCCGATACATCGTATGCATCATCATCTTCAAAACGATCCGGACTTGATTCTTTCGAAGAACTTTCAGTTTTATCAGCATTAAGTTTACCCGCCGGTGGTATTTCGAGACCCATTTCACCAATACGTGACCAACGGCGTATGTGTGGTTGGAATGTCCAGTTTTCGCTGAGTGCGAAATTTTCATCGTCGGAGTCTTCTTTCTGCCAAGGGGGTACATAAATGAAAATTGAATTGATATAAAAATGAGTGCATTAATTTTCTTGATTTCGTTTACCTGTGGTGTTTGCGCTTTGTGGGATTGATCAATACGCATGTTGGCGCAACGGTTCAATATACAAAGACGTCGGTAGAGGGATTGCAGTTGATCATTTTCAAGATTGGTGTGATCTTTGGCTACATTTGTTAGGTCAATTGGGAATTGATGATCTGAAATAAAGATCGCAGATAATTACTGTTGTGCGATATGTGTATTTTCTATTGGTCGTAAACGAATTTGTATCACCTTTTCAGTATGAAAATCTTAAAAAGTGCAGTAATTTGTCCGTAGTCAGTTAAAATAAGCCAACTCAAATCAGTCTTAACTGATTTATTTAATTGATTTATTTTAATTTAACACTGAAAATTAAACTTTTTTTTCTAAATTTTTTTATGCACAAATTCGGTGTTTGTGAAAATGAATGCACCGCAGCTACAGAAACAAAAGATGTCCACACACAGCAACGCTACGAAAATTTCTAACAAACAAGATCCAAAAAGTTCCTAATAAGACCCACGGATACACGGACGGACAATTGGGCAGACAGACGACCAGACAAGCAACGTTAGCTGGCAACGATGGTGACGACAACGACGGATGCTAAAGCGCATGGAAATATGTGCAGCCAAACTGCAAGAAACACATCATTGTACATTGCAAATGAGCCACAAAATTTACGAAAAAATTTATTAAATTTTGCAAAAAGTACAAATATAGAAAGAAAAAAGTGCAATATTATTGGCCAACACGGATACAAATGTTTTGATTTTCATGTAGGAATTCGAGTTCTCAGTTGCAAAAGTTACAAAAAAATCACATTTGAAATGATATGAAGCATTATTGTAGCGTTATCAATGTGAATCAATCCTTTTTGAAATTGTATTTGTAGAAATTCTTTTTGCAGAATAAATCAACAGACATTTTTTTTTTACACGTCAACAAAAACAAAAAAGGGATTGCCGATTAAACAAAAACAGGAAATCTTTTGAGAAAATAAATGTACAGTACAAGTTTACCTTATCGCACATTTTAGGGAGCGGCATATTAAATTGACGTATTATTTTGATATGGTCACTAGTTTTGGAAAAGTTGGCTGCCACGCAGAACTTTAGCAGAAATCTTTACTTATTGCTTCGCGCATAAAACTGAGCCCCCTGGCTTCGTGAGGATATAAAGAACACAATAAAAATAAATATAAATGTACTATATTCTATTATATTGGACAAGCTCTTACTTAGCACGACTCCCCAAAACACATAGAAATCTTAAGGTTTAAAAGATTAATTAAATGTGAAAAAAATATTTGTGGATCATATTACATCCCGAAATTCGAAAAACAAATGAAACGAAGCGTTTTCTCACGATCGGACAGGTCTCAAAAACTCTAAACGTTATCAAAGTTTTTTTGAGAGTGTTTGCAAAAAATATTCAGTCTGGGCATACATTTTGGAAATCAAGTTTTTTTGAATTAAACTAAAAATAAACGATGAAGGCTAAAATTTTTCATAAAGTCGTATTTTTTTCCTTAAAGAACATTTAAAATCATTAATTTTAACAAAAAAACCACCCGATTGGTTATGAGATTTAGAAAAATACCTCGAATTTTCAATTAAGTTCATATCTCTAAAATGTATGGTCACAAAAACTTGAAAAATTCATTAGTGCGTTTCTTATCAGTCTCAAAATCATTTAAAATTTTGAAAAAAATCAAAGGAGGTAAAATGGCCCATTTTCTATTTTCTGAAAAGTAAATTAGTGCTGAAAGACTATGCTTAAGAATGTACATGTACACCGCATACAATAATTTCAGTACGATTTTCAGTACACTTACTTATCCAGAAAACTCAATAACATGAGCCCCTTTTGCTTGAGTAGAGCCAATAAGTAAAAGTAAAGGTTGGAAAGGCCTTCTTTGGAAGAAAGCTAATTTTCCTAGCTATTGTGCTTTCTTTTTCATATATAAAAAATATCTCAACAGGTCCTTTTAAAGAGACCTTTTAGAAAGCACTCTTAAAGAGGCCTTCTAACATCACAAGTTTTTAGTGAATTTTTACCCAGTTAAAAGTCTTGGTTAAAAGAACGAACATTGAGAAAACAGTTCAACGAAAAATTTATTTTATTTTTATTTATCTTTTTCGGAAATGACCTTGCTTTATTGCTTACTACGTAATTAGAGCGATGCGTTGATCCGATATAAACGATTAAGAATGCATCATTGCAATTCACTTTCGCGTTGTGTAAACTCTTCGTTCGAGCTTATAATTTGCCAAAAAACAGAACATGATGTAATGGAGAAAGAAATAATTTTGTGACTTTGATTATTTTCAATTTTTGGACACAAAATCCATCATAAAACCACTCAAGAAAACTCTTTGATTATTAAATCAAAAAGGTATAACTAAAAGTCATAATGCTATTGCTATTCATAATATGTACAAATACAACGAGGATTTGATTTTAAATAAATTCGAAGGAAGCCCAAGACAGAAAAGTGGGCCTGACTGTTAATGTATGTGTATGCATGTTCTCGTGAACATTTCATTATCTGCCAGTGTGCGCCTAATGCGACCGTATGTGATTATTTCTGGTGGGAAATGTAAGGTGCCATGTGCAGTATAGAAAGAGAGGTAAGAAAACATTGGCGTCAATTGATTAATTCAATTCCAATTTCAAATCCAACTTGTACGCCATCAACTACAAATACTCATAAATATGAAAGCAAAATATTCCATGCTAAAATGAGATTAATGAACTTTGCTGACTGTTGTTGTCGTTGTTGCTGCCACAGTGCCTATTTGCAATGTTGGCAGTTTTTCGTTTTCGGTTTGATTATTTTTAATTACCTTTGAATCAATGCCAAATTTTGTGCTTAGTGAAATTCAATGTCAACGTTATGAAAAAAAAGTTGTGGAGTGCGAAAACAAAGTCATTTCCATTGTTTGTTTTTATAAAATACTTTACAAACGGAAACGGAAGCTGCATGTGCTATCGTTGAAATGACGACAATGCTTTCGGATATTTTGTTTCTAGGTCATTGAAAATTTCCGAAAATGTTGATAAAGAGATGATGTTTGTTGTTAAATATTAAGTAATTTTAGAATTTTTGATTTTTTCAATATTGCGTTGTAAAGATATTTTCTTTATTTCTATGTATGAACGTATCCGCTAAGTAGCCAGAAAAATCTTATTTTGGAATAAATATTTAAAAGGAGTTTTTCTTGTAAATAAAGCAAAAATCTCTTACTAAAAATTTCATAAATATCATGTACCACAAAGAAGGACAATTGAATACAGTAACAAATAGCTGGTTGGTCAAGAAGGAATTGTTATGAGATTTTGCTTCAAAATCATTCAATTTCAATTAACCTTAAATCTTATTTTTTTTTATTACCTACTTATAAAATTGCTCTATTTTGAATGCCAAAAATTTTATTGAACGCCTGATGATTCCTTTTTTTTCTTGTTTAGTTTTATCTTTGGTGCATTATTTTAGTGTAAACATTAGACAAGTTTTACCATGCAACATTTTTACTCTTGCAATTTGCAACAGTTGCGCAAATATTTGCAGTTGAACGCCACTGTAAAGGGCGGGCCGGTTGTTTATTTGACTGGGCATTAAAATGCTGTTTTTCATAGAAAAAATTACTTTAGCTGCTGCACACAGCAACATGTAGTTTGTCTTGCTAAGAGTGTTAGCTTACCAAGACTTGTATTTGGTATTTTATTCACTAATAAGTAAGACAAAGACACTGCTAATGACAAATATGTAACAAGGACCCCCCAGCTAACATTTGAAGTATTATTGAATATTAAATTTTCTAGTCAAGGAATTTATTTATTTTTTTTGTGGTTTTTGTTTTAAAAAGAATTTATGACGTCATAGTAAAAAAAATAGTTAAAAGAATACATAAAATATATTTTTTTTTTCACTGATTGATATATGAATCTTTCGCGTGTAAAAATGTTTTTTGGGACAGTTTATATATGACTTTGTAGACTTTACTGTTAGCTCGTTGTTCTTTTAACTCTTTAGTTATTTTTTGCTCTGCGTACAATTTATTTGCAATTAAAAGTTCTCAGAATATTTTTTTAGACTGACGAGTCGAAGTTGAGGCATAAGAGGCGATATTTAGTCCGATGGAGCACTGGAGAAGAAATGATGCAAGATTTTTTAGTGCCCACCTTGAAACATAGTCTATGGATATTTCTTATCAATTGGAGTAGGAAATTTGGTGCACACCGAGGATAATCTAGTGATCCCAATTTGATAAGTTTTCTTTAGCCGGAAGTATTTTTAATTATAAAATAAAAAAAATGTTTTGCCGTTATCGTGGAATGCGATTTCAATTAGAGCATTTTTATTGTAAGTAGAAGCCAGGTATAAGTTTGCTTTAGGAGCCTCTATGATTTTTTTTATTATTAAAACACTTTTCTCTTACGAAGCTTTTAATACTGTCAACGAATACGGCATCATAAGTTAAGAGTTGCATCTAGTTTCGGAGATATAGACATCAGTATTCGGGCTATATAGCTTTTATTTGGATCATTCTAAGTTGGAAACCCCTAGATCGATTTCCAAAATAAAAATGTCATATGAAAGGTAATTTTTAAAGCTATAAAGCCTATGAAATCTGTTCTACAGTTTCCGAGACTTGACATTTTTTTTAAATTTCTGAGAAAATTTATTTTAAAACCTATTTTTTCATAGAAAAGAATTAAGTAACAATATTTTTTCTTCTATTTCTAGAAAATTTTTGAGCCCCAGTACGTTTATGTTTTCCTAAATTTAAGATTTTGGATATTTACTCGGATTTTTAGCAGGTTGGTTCTAGATTTGTTCATATATATATATGATTTGTATTAGTCACTTAGTTTAAATATTCATAATTTATTTATTTCATAATTGTAATTGAAATTGCATATTTTGTTGTGATTGAAATTGCAGTTCTAATATTGAAATTTAATTGTATTTCAAATTGTAATTATAGTTCAATCTGTAGTTGATTAAATTTCCATTTCTATTGCCCCTGTAAATATTGAAATTTTCAAATGTAATGTTTATTTTAATGTGTATTAATTGATAAAGTAATTTGTTAATTCACAAGTCTGCCTATAATTAGCATTTAAATTTGGCGATTTTCGCTTTCATTGTCCACCTTAAAATAATGACAAAGTTTTAGCGAATATTTATTTGAAATTTTTATAAAACCAAACCTCAAATACCACAAGCCACTGAAGAGCTTAAATTATGTTTTTAGTTGATTTATGCAGGGTTCGAACAACAAAACATGATAAAACCACAACAGCAGTAACCGAACCCTTTTTTGAAGCTGAAGCTTTAAAAAATTCGCTCCTTTGAATTTTATTTCAATTTCAAATGCTACGCATATCGCAGCACCACTAACAAAAGCAGTGAAATGTTGCTGCCAAATCTTCAAAAAATAAATTTAAATTCGTTAAATTCCAGATAAGAAAAAAATGGGTGTGTCTTGAGCATTTTTGGTTACAAAAAAAAACAAAAAACAAAAAAAAAAGCAAATCCAATGCTCTTTGAATAATTTCGTAAGCATTTTACGAGTCTGCGTGTCGGCTCACATTTTACGCCTGAGGAACTGGCAGATTGATTATTGCCGGCTAAAACAAATCCCTGGCCAGAGTTGAAGTGCAGAAAACAAAAAAACACAAAAAGATAAACCGTTGAAAATTTGGCAAAAATTTAAATGCTCGCCACAGCAGATAAGGCGGTGATTTTTTATTCTTTCGTTTGTTTACTGAATTATGAGTCGTGGTTAAATTAAAGGTTCTAAAAGTGAATCTTACGCTGCGGCCAGTGTTAAAAAGCTTAAAGACAACCTGGTTTACGAAATTTGCAAAGGGTGTTTTTTTTTTTTTGTTATGCTCTTTTGTGGAACAATACGCGCTTAACTTGTTCTCGATCTTGTTCTTGTCTTGACTTAAAGAACAAAGTTGCAGCCATATAATTTAAGATTTGTATTCAGCTGACCGACCTTGAAGGTTTTCGCATTTAATCATAAATTTCCTGATTCTGATAATTTGCTTCTTGACCAACATCACACAAAAATGTGGATTTTGGTTTGAGAAGTTGTTTTTGTTGCTGTCTTTTTATCAGACATTCACCTCAGCTATGATGTTTTTTTTTTGGCTTTTTGGTGGGGTATATCAGAGATAATTTTTTTTTGTTGCTTTTATTTTTTGTTATCCTTTTGACTTGTGTTTTGTTTTAATGTTTTCATTTTCTACTTAATGATTAATTGATATTTTAATGAGATTCTTGTAAGCATTTCGTTGTCACATTAGTAGCTGCAAGGTAAGTTCTCTCACATAGAGATAAGCTCATTTTCTGACGTAAAATGTTGGCTTTAAAGTGCCAAAAATAAGCAGATATTTCGGAAATTTCCTCACACCGCTCTGCTTGTTGCGCTTCTTTTTCTTTTTGTGCATTCTGCTTGTTTTCTGGCAAATTAATTTGCTGCATGCAGCGCAACACAGCGATGTGAGGCAATGAAGCAGTAAGTTGGCATGCGGTGCTTGGCTATAGCGTGAAAACTTTTCATTTCATTACCATTTTTTATGAATTAGCTAGTGGACAACCGTGTTGAATGTTTGTTTAATGATTAACTAATGGGTAGAGATTTTTATGCTTTGATGATAATTGGTACAATATAAAGTACAATATAAAAAAGTACACTAAAATATTGAAAAAATCAAAGAATGAAATACCGCTGAAGGAAATATCAGATACAACAAATTTAATTCTCAAACATTCATCTGCTACTTACTTAACTGAGCTTACTCTTCAGTACCGTGTGTGACAACACCAAAAAATTACATAAGACAAAAACAAAACAACAAAAAAATCGGAAAAGCTAGTTTCATTTGTTGTTAAATGGAATCATCAGTGACCTGTGAGCCGATGAAATAGACTTCCTAAGCCTTAATTGTTTCTCTTTTTGCATAGATTTGTTCAGAACTCAAGCAAAAAATGAAATAAAGCAAAGCTTTAACAAACAACAAGCAAACAATTAACTAGCATATGTTGTCATAAGACGGCTTATCTCGACTGACACTTCGTAAACGCAGATAGGTATAGAAAGGTACCATACCCAGTAACTTATCGTAATGTTTGTACTTTTACCTGTAACACGAGTAATGCTATAATGAAACTAACGTTCTGTATTACAACTGGCTTGGTTAAAATATAAAATTTCTAACTATTTATATCATCTCTCATTTTTCGTATCATTGGTCACAATAAAAATTTGAAAAATGAGAAATAATACAGAAAGTATATTTTGGAGAAAAAAAAAGGATATCGGAATCAATTCAAAATGGGTTTTAAAAGAGAAGAGTAGAATTTTCTCACGCCGTTAAAAGTTTAGGTGATTTGTTTATCAATGAACGTACATATGTACGTCACATGTGCATTGACGTAAAAATAGCGCGTGACTTTTTTTGAATAACAAAAAATTGTGTGTTGCCAAAAACATTAAAAATGCAATTTTATTTTACAATAATTAATTTCATAAAATATGAGCGTTTCTAATTCATTGAGAAAATAAACTTTATTGGAATCGCATTGTACATTGGTACGTTATAATAAAAATAAAAATTTACGCTAACAATTTTGACTGATTTCTATACTGAATATAAGAATTATCCTTATTGTTCAAGCTTAATATAAAAATGTAAGTCCTCTATAAACATCAAGTTTCCAAATCTTGGTATCTTCCTGTGAAATTGTTAAAATAAAGGGTGTTTTTTTTAGAGGTATAGAGCTTCGAATTGAAATAAAATACAAGAAAATCGTTTTAATGTCCATCAATTTGACTTTATTGGAAGGATAATTTTATGCCATTAATGTTTAAATATGATTTCGGGCATGTGGCCGCCGCGGCTGGCTCGAATAAAGCCAATTCTACAGGTCCAATTTTGAACCACTTTTTCGAGCATATGGGGCCGTATGTCGGCAATAACGCCATGAATGTTGGCTTCCAAGTCCCCTAACGTTTCTGGTTTGTTGGCGTAGACGAGCGACTTCACATATCCCCAAAGAAAATAATCCAATGGTGTCAAATCACACGATCTTGGTGGCCAATTGACAGGTCCATTCCGCGAAATTATGCGCTCATCGAATGTTTCCTTCAATAAATCGGATGTGACGTGCGCTGTGTGGCATGTAGCGCCGTCTTGTTGGAACCACAACTCATCCACATTCATGCCATCCAATTCGGGAACAAAATAGTCGGTTATCATGGCTCTATACCGGTCTCCATTAACGGTAACTGACTCTCCAGCATTATTTCGGAAGAAGTATGGCCCAATGACTCCACCAGCCCATAGAGCACACCAAACAGTCAGTTTTTGTGGATGTAATGGCGTCTCAAGGGTCTCATGTGGATTCGCTTCACTCCAAATGCGGCAATTTTGCTTGTTGACGTAGCCATTCAACCAAAAATGAGCCTCATCACTGAACAAAATTTTGCGATGAAAATCAGCATCGAGATCAATCTCATTTTCGGCCCATACACCAAAATCACGACGCATTGCATGGTCTCGCGGCTTTAATTCTTGCACAAGCTGGATCTTGTAAGGTCGCAAGCCAAGATCTTTGCGCAAAATCTTCCATAAAGTTGATGGACAAAGCTCCAATTGCTGTGCACGGTGGCGAATCGATTCATTCGGGTCCTCTTCAACATTTTGCTCTTCAGCGGCAATTGTTTCTTCGGTGCGCACTGTTCGACGTCTCTGCGGATGCGTATTATCACATAGAGTAAACGTAGTGCGAAAACGATCCATGGTTAACCGAATTAATTGCTCCGATGGACGATTATGTCGACCATAAAATGGACGGAGCTTGCGGTAAACTTCGCGAACTGAACCATTATTTTCGAAATAAATTTGCACGATTTGCAAGCGTTATTCTTTTGTCAACCTGTTCATGATGAAATGGCAAACCAAACTGAACATAAATGACATTAGAGTTGCCAGATTTGACCATAAAATGCCAGTTTTATCTCTATTCGAAAAACAAACCTCTAAAAAAAACACCCTTTAGCATAAATCAAAAACTGCTTAAGCGTAAGCTAACTGAAAGATCACCTAACTTATAAGCTTAATCCAATAATGAACTCGCTTGAATACAATAACAGCAAAAAATTATATAAATCAGCTTGCAAAATACTCGCGTAATATTACGAGTTTACGTAAATTGCAAATAATCTGCACATAAAACCATTTAAATCGCATAATTAAAATGCAGCATTAACTGGCAGCAACAAGCAACACCACTACCTATACTGCATGCAGCATCATAATTTTTACTTTTCCATTCGGATGTGGCAACATTGGTGCTACCAGGTGACAAGCGGCGCGCTGCATTGTTAGCACAACTTTGGCAGCAGCCATGCAGAAAAAAGCAAAACAAAAATTTTCTGCATGAATGGCAGCATGAACATTTTCGAGTAAAAGCGATAACTCGCCAAAACCATATGGAATAAAATAAAAGAATTGCGAAAAAAAGTGAAAGTCCCTTAATGAAGAGGCTATTTAAAGAAAAAAAGAAAAAAAAAAAACCAAATAACAGCAAAAACAAATGCACATCGGTCAAGCCAATGAAACTGCTTGTGAAAATTATGATATACAGCTGCTAATCCCCAGCTCACTGCAGTTTGGTTAAAAACTTAATAAACTACTGAATGCTTTTTCTTAAGGGAATATGTCAGTGTTTTAACAATGTGCCACCCACTTAAAATGCATTTCAGACTGCCTTGATTTATACATTTTTTCTTTGACAATAAATAAAGTTGACGTCAGTTAGTTGCTTTCCGCTGCGCTACTTTACTTTGTTTAACCCGACAAACAACTTTGACTTTACGTGGCACCATCATACATCTTCTACGTCTTAAAAAAAAATCATCATTGATTTAACTACCAATGGTTTGAACTTGAAGGTAATAATACTCTTGACATCAAACTGATATTGACTCTTCTTACCTTCATACATTTGCGCATATTGCGGAAAACCTGCGGCACGCAGCCATTTACACGCTTCAACGGCTTCGATTTCTGCAAAGAAGAAAGAGAAAGAAAAATTAAATATTGGAAGAACAAAAATTGCTTGCCAAAAATTGAAAGAAAAAAAAGGAAAAAATTAATAAGCTTTGGGTAGAGAGGTACAAGTAAATAAAATAAAAATTCATTTATTCGCTGGCTTAAACGAATTAAAAATTAATCCATTAAAAGTTGGGCGCAAATCCTTTTCACTTTTAGTTCATGACGGCCGAAAAAAAAAATGCAAATTTCAGTTTAATTTATTGCTTAACCTCTTTGCATTTTTTAAATAAATTTTCGCTTTTAATTTAAATATTTTGTTAAACAATTGGTTGGCGCTGTGAAAAGTTATTTGTACTGGTACGCCGATTTAGTTTACTACAAGTTCTCAAAAAGCACCAAAACAACCGTATTTTTAAATTCGTCTGTTGTCATGGATTTCAAGGTTCAAAGTGCATAGCAATAGCTAATTTAAATAGAACAAAATTTTTATCAATTTTCATAAAATTCATTAAATTATAAAATGTTTGTGGACCATATAACATATAAAAATTGTAGCAGTAAAAATTGGAAAGTAAGAAAAGTAGTGATTTTACGTTGGATTCAACCATAGACGCTTCTGATTTACTTGTAGCTCCAAAGTCGTTACTGTTTAAATTGAAGAGCAACACTTTTGGTATCGATTCAAAAAGAATTCACATTAATTTCAAGTGATTGCATATATGTTTCAAATTGAAGAATTGCAAAATCTATACTATACTATAAAATTGTTTACATTAAAATGGTTTGTAACGCTTTGTCACAAAATACACTGAACCGATTTTAATAATTTCTTTTTTAAAGCAATATATTTGTGCTTGAAAAGGATATTGCATACTTATGTTTTTTAATTCTTCAATGTTAAATATCCTATTTAGAGATTTAAGTTCTTACAAAAGCTCACACAAAAATTGTCGATTGATTTTTTATTGCTTATGCACGGTGCTGCCCAGAAAAGTAGCAGGTGCTCAGAGAGCGTAATAATGAGAACGAGAAGGCGTTTAAAGAGCGTAAAAAATTGTGCACGTATACAGAATCATCAACACATGCTTA
This sequence comes from Meiosimyza decipiens, assembly GCA_963680825.1. NCBI lineage: Eukaryota > Metazoa > Arthropoda > Insecta > Diptera > Lauxaniidae > Meiosimyza > Meiosimyza decipiens. The sequence continues at coordinate 81,433,447 of OY804259.1, read as the reverse complement.
TCGTTGCTTCTGGTAGTGCTTCTTGAATTATTTGTTGTTACTGTTGTTGTTTCTTTGTGCCACTTCTATACAAAAAAAAAAACGCTTATAACACTATATTTTGGTGCCTAAGATAGCTGGAGTTTTAAAATGTGGTGTTAGGATGTATATTGTCTATATTCTAAGCACCTCACGAGATATGAACGGGATAAGACACGGGGCGTGGAACCTGTAATACAACGAAAATCATTAAAAAGCGATATCTGTACATCCATGATAGCAGCAGTTTTGAAATTCGATTTGATCATATATATTATTAAAATATGGACCTCTATTTGTTTGGTCTTCTAAAACCGATTCTTTCAAAAAAAGTTACAAAAAAAGTTTAAATAAAAAAATTGTTTCGGTCAAAAATGTAGAAAAGAAAAGAAGAAAGTTTATCGTTTATGGCCAATTTACACCATGTATACCTTATGCATCACGCTATTTAACCAACTTCTTTGTAATTAATCGTTACAAGATCACACTACTTCTGAGCAAAATATAGGGTACTTAATTAAGGAATAAAATTAACTCCACAAAAATGTCAACATTTCAATGATTGATTAAACATTGCCGCCAAGGTATTTTCAAAGCGTTGCTAATACCATTTAGTTAAATTAAAATAACTTGACATGTACATTTTGTAAAATTAAAATGAAAGTTCATCAACTAATAAAAACAAAGAAGGAAGAAGCATAAACATTTACCTTTATGATCACAAATAAGCGAGATAGCCTTTCAAGCACCTCAAAACAAAAACCGTTTAAAGAACATCAAAACGTTATCATAAATAGCATCAAAGAAGAAATATTTTTGAATCACTCGTGCGCTAATTTGCACATTCTTAAAGGATTTTGCGTTCATTCAATGTCTTGTTAGAAAATTTTATATATCATATATGCAAATGTATGTATTTATGTACATAAATTTGCAAAGGAGTAAAGGCAACATAACCTTGGAGTTCGTAGCAGCATTTTTTATTATAAATATAAGAAAAAAAAAAAATTCTTGCCAACTTGATGGTGGTTTTCTAATTTAATTTCTTTCATGCAAACAAATCGAGTAATTTGCGGAACAAGCGGCATTGATTTGACTTCGTCCTTTGTTTAGTCATATCTATGCTGCTCTTGATTTTACGTAGGAGTTTTCATATCATTGGGACTATATAATAATTTATGTTTGGTAAAGCTACGAATATATGTAGTTCTAAAAATGTTTTTTTTTTTTTGTTGATTTGAACATGTCCATCAAGTATTATTATAATCAAAAATAATTTTCTTACGATACTGAGTTGAAATAACTCAGCACAAAGTTTTTAGCTCTGTAAAGTATTTTTTATTTTGAATTTATTATGTTCTAAGTTTGATAAGATAAAAAATTTATAAAAATAATTGTGAAAGAGGAGTTGTGTGGCCGGACTTAAACCCAAAATCATATGAAAAGTTTCTGATTTATCGAACACGATTCTTTTTTTTAGTTTTTGTGCGCCTAAGATAATAGGATATATTAATAAAAAAGTTTTCCATATATAATTAAGCTCAAATTTGACAAGGGTTTTTTTCATACCCCGAAAAAGTTGTAGGTATGTCAGAAACGCTTTTAAAATTGCAAGTAAATTGTACACAAGTAAATTCAGTTTTCATTTAATCTAAAGGGTGTTTTTTTAGAGGTTTGTTTTTCGAATAGAGATAAAACTGGCATTTTATGGTCAAATCTGGCAACTCTAATGTCATTTATGTTCAGTTTGGTTTGCCATTTCATCATAAATAGGTCAACAAAAGAACAACGCTTGCAAATCGTGCAAATTTATTTCGAAAATAATGGTTCAGTTCGCGAAGTTTACCGCAAGCTCCGTCCATTTTATGGTCGACATAATCGTCCATCAGAGCAATTAATTCGGCTAACCATGGATCGTTTTTGCACTACGTTTACTCTATGTGATAATACGCATCCGCAGAGACGTCGAACAGTGCGCACCGAAGAAACAATTGCCGCTGTAGAGCAAAATGTTGAAGAGGACCCGAATGAATCGATTCGCCACCGTGCACAGCAATTGGAGCTTTGTCCATCAACTTTATGGAAGATTTTGCGCAAAGATCTTGGCTTGCGACCTTACAAGATCCAGCTTGTGCAAGAATTAAAGCCGCGAGACCATGCAATGCGTCGTGATTTCGGTGTATGGGCCGAAAATGAGATTGATCTCGATGCTGATTTTCATCGCAAAATTTTGTTCAGTGATGAGGCTCATTTTTGGTTGAATGGCTACGTCAACAAGCAAAATTGCCGCATTTGGAGTGAAGAGAATCCACATGAGACCCTTGAGACGCCATTACATCCACAAAAACTGACTGTTTGGTGTGCTCTATGGGCTGGTGGAGTCATTGGGCCATACTTCTTCCGAAATAATGCTGGAGAGTCAGTTACCGTTAATGGAGACCGGTATAGAGCCATGATAACCGACTATTTTGTTCCCGAATTGGATGGCATGAATGTGGATGAGTTGTGGTTCCAACAAGACGGCGCTACATGCCACACAGCTCACGTCACAATCGATTTATTGAAGGAAACATTCGATGAGCGCATAATTTCGCGGAATGGACCTGTCAATTGGCCACCAAGATCGTGTGATTTGACACCATTGGATTATTTTCTTTGGGGATATGTGAAGTCGCTCGTCTACGCCAACAAACCAGAAACGTTAGGGGACTTGGAAGCCAACATTCGTGGCGTTATTGCCGACATACGGCCCCATATGCTCGAAAAAGTGGTTCAAAATTGGACCTGTAGAATTGGCTTTATTCGAGCCAGCCGCGGCGGCCACATGCCCGAAATCATATTTAAACATTAATGGCCTAAAATTATCCTTCCAATAAATCCAAATTGATGGACATTAAAACGATTTTCTTGTGTTTTATTTCAATTCGAAGCTCTATACCTCTAAAAAAAACACCCTTTATGTAACTCAGCAACTGATAGTAAGGTTATTGAACAGATTTTTCATATAAAATTTTAAAGTAAACTTCCAATGTCTGTTCAGTACCCCTACTATTTGTGTTTTCAACTACCGGAAGTCAGCTGCCATATTTTATTTGTTTGCTCACATGCTATTTTATGAGTGTTGCCAATGCAAATGTTGATACTATTTTTTTTAATTGAATAGCTACCCTTAGCAGAGCATCCTTCATTCTAACGTTAGGCGATTGTTGAAAGAATAAAAATCAATTTTGTTTCTATTTTTATATTTTATGCTCGTATTTTTCTATTTCTTATTTATCGATTTTTGTTTGTTGTTCATTTCCAAACATAATCTTTTGCTATTCTCTGCTTATCTTTAACCAATTTAGATTGTTCGGTTAAACAGATGGTTTGGCTGCATTGAATTTTTCAATTGATTAACTCTGGCCCTGTTGTCCCTTTAGGCTGACATGCTCTTTTTTATAAAAAAAAAGAACACACACATACATAGAACACCCTTATATATATATATATATATATATATATATATATATATATATATATATACGTGCATAGGGACTTATCAAAGTAATACATCTATTCATCTCTCTATGCATGTTTATGTATTGTAAACGAATTATAATATCCTTTGTGTTATTTGTGGCATTTATTTTTAAACCCTTCTTGGCTGTGTGCGTGTGTGTGTGTGTGTGCTTTTGTAAGTACGAGTAAATTTATTTACGTATGCTCGTGTATGTTGTTATTATATTGGTACACAGTGACAAGCGTTTGGTAAAAATAATTTGGCCATAAATTTGCATACAAAATAGGGTTTGTTTATTTCTTACTTTCTTGTCAACATGAACCACCTGTACATTAAAAAATCCGTGTTGCTAATCGATTATTGAATGAACGAAGAAAAAGGGTTGTGCTTGAGTTAGCTATGTCAATTATATATTACTTAATCCTTAAGTACGTTGAATATTTTTGTATCCTACATACAATAGGAGCATAGGGTAGGCCATTCAATTGATGTTTATCATAAATGGAGACAGCTTTCTGATAGGACACTGAATTATATAGTGAGTGTCCTAAAACGGGCACAAAAATAAGCAACAACAAACGTGTGTGCTTTATAATTTTACAATCGTTATGACAAATTATACTACCAAAGCAATTGAAAGAACCAAATTAACGTAATACCACAATGAATCCTATCCAGTAACAAATCTTAGCAAATTCCAAAAGATTTTTCTTTCACTTCATTTCATAGAAAGAGACTAAAATATCTTATGCATAGGTTTTTCTCCCAGTTATTTTAGGACAAACGTGATAGAAAATCATCTAAGTCTAAATAAAACTCTATATTTACATCATCCGAAGGCTTACAGTCCTGAATACTGCTTGTAGAGTTTCTGCAAAGTCAACGGTTTGATCATAAACAGCTGATGTCTTTGAATGTCAGCTGACTACACAGAAAAAAAATCGAAGATCAGTTTCTGGGATAGAGTTCAACAAATTAAAAATTTTGTTTCCAAAAAATCTATTAGATGTAAATATCTACACTACACGCTTCATTATTTCTAAACTAGAGCGAATTCCAACATTAAAACAATAAAAAAATGTATCAAAACTTTAAAGTCGTTTTAAATATGGCAGCCTTTATATCGATATAATTTGAGTTTCTTCAAAAAATTTAAAATTTATGAGAATCTGCAGTACAATTAAGAACTTTACTTTGAAAATTTAAAAACATTTGCCAAACAAAAATTCAAGAGTAATTCCTACTTGGGTCTTCTTGCTTTCATATTCAGGGAAGAGACTCGTAGTGCGTTCTTGCCCTACAGTATTTAGCCAAAATGTGATTGTTTTAGTTTTTTGTTTTTCAATGCCGCCTTAGCCCTAGTAAGAGTGGTCCAAAGAAGGATGACTAGATTTTTCTTATCTATGTAGTTTCGTGAGCGCAAGTGAATTCTTGAATTTTTTAAATTACCAGAACACGGTTGAAATCTTTCATTATGAAAGGATTTAAGTTCTGAAGCGTTCGTTATCTACGATATTGTGAGACAACTATTTTTTTTTCAGTGTGCTAGCAACATGTACTAAACTACATATAATAACTTTATTTTAAGCACAAAGAACATCCTTTCGTACCTACTGTCGTTTATCAACCGAATTGACACCATTTAATGTTGTTGACTCATTTGTTTTTGTTTTTGTTATTGTTGTAGTTATCAAACAGTAAGTCATTCAGCCGATTGCTTAGTTGTGAAGAATATAAAAAAAGGGATTGAAAGGGAGCGTATTTATTTTTGTTGATAAACAGCGTCAATAGTAGCAACTTAAGTTCGCTGTTGCTGATGATGTATTGTTCGAAATTCTCTTGTTGTCTTAGCCAATTGTATGATGAATTATTTAAATTGAATTTTTATTAAGTTATTTATTCTGTAGGAAAAAGTCAGTAAATTAAAATGCTTAAGATATTTTATGGGTCAAACAGTACGTGCTGATATTTACTCTATTTGGGAGACAATATCAAAATTTATTTGTATATCTACAAACAATAACAAATGATACATTTAAGTGTTCTATTAATAAGTAAAATTCGCCTTTTGTAAACACTTGCAGACAAGTTAAGCATTGTTAACATAGTTGCGGAGTTATTTTATTTTATTTTGGGTGGATATCAAAGAGAGGTAGGAACATTAGTAATATCGATAATTAGTTACTTTCATCAGAATGTATCTTATTACATAGAGAAAATAAACGAAAATGTAAATTATCCAACGAAATGAGACACAGTAATAGTGAGAACGTAGGTTGCTTTTATCAAATAAATGTATAGGGTTGATAGATTTTAAAAGAATTTATTAATTATAAATAGATATTATTGGTTAAACCAAAATTCTATACAAGTGCGTGAACCAGCTCAATTTCTAGTTGAATTGATTGACCTTTTTTTGTCTTCCTAAATTTGAAGAATAGTTGTCGCACTTCGCAAGTAAGTACTTAGTTCTGGACACAACCAAAAAATTATCAAATGTATGTTGCAATGTGGTTTGAATTTGCAGATCCTCTTGTAGTTGACGCAAGGCCCTATGCATACAGTAGGTGTGGGTCCCAAAAATCAAAATAAAGTCACATAATAAAAACAAAAACACTGATGAAACAACAGTCATTAATCGCTGCTTTTGTTCTGCTTTCATTTTTCCTATATATCATCAAATAAATTTGTTTTTCCGCTTTTATCGTCGATTTTTTTTTTTGTATATTCCCGGAAAACGAAAGAACAAATGTAGGTGTAAGCGTCTGCGACGCTCTAGATTACTTCAAAAGCGTTTGAAACCAATTTTTCGAAAAAAAAAAAATATATGTATGCATGAGGCTCCTTCCTGCGCTAGGCCTTGTTCAGCCATATCGGTTTACCGGCCATAAAGCCGGTTGTGATTTTAAAACAGAACCCTGTCATGCCTCAGTACCAGAATTATGAGAGGGTAAACTAATGCGATTTATTCACTTTCAGGTTAAACCAAAGTGAATAAAGCACGGCTTTTAATTGGAAACTTACAAGTTTCATTGGAAAAAAATTATATTTGAGTGGATTAAATACATTTGGTTGGTTCAAATAAGTTTTTGAAAAACTTCATGCTTTGTATGCAATTTAGGTATTTATGATAGTGCAAATATTATCGACATCCAACCGTAGGGTGGGATAATTTTTTGCATATTGGATTTTTACCGATATAAATAAATGTATACGCGTGCAACACAGCAGTATTTCTCCCGCCAAATAAATCATACGGTTATTATTACCAAATAAATATTTATTTTCAAACTTAAAATGATATGGTTATTATGTGCTGACTTGCATAGCCATACAAAAGCAATCAATACAAGAACTCTACTATAAAAATTATCTCACATGCGATTTCTATCAAAATTTAAAGATATGATAAAAACCATAAAAGAAGACAATAAAACTACAGACAGTAATGGCAATAATTTATGTTGATGGAACGAGATAAATAAATCTTCTTCAATCCATTACTATTTTTGACGTTCATAAATGACGTTCGTAAATGAGTATTTACCACGTGGAATCAAATAAGGACCTCTAAGGATAAAAGTTCAAATAAATGCAGACGACATGTATTTATTATCAAATCAAAAATTTTATAGCATATTTCAAGTTGTATACTTTGCAAAATAAACACAAATAAATCAGTGAGAAGGAAAAACACGCCAAATAAGAATTTCGAAATTTATTGTCAGTCGTATAGATCTTGAACTTGAAAGTTTTGGTAAATATCATCCGAAATTCCAATGTATCTATGTATGCGTATTGCCATTTAAGATAACAAGGTGAGAGTATTTGTTGTTATTATAATGTAATGCTTTTACAATCTAGATCATGATTCTGTTGCTGCGTTCGTACGTCGCAGCGGATTAAAATGTTTTCGCTCAGATTAATGTTCTAAATGACACTTAAGGCAAAAACATGATTAACAACAACGAGAAAACATTCAACATTTAACAAAATTTTAACACCTACTACGAGAATAACGAACATCAAATTTTTATTGTACATCAACGACAAGCGGAAGCACCCAGCACAACAACAACAACAACAACAGCAAAACAATGAAAACAACATCAACAACAACTATAAAACAGAATGCATTAGAAAACATTAAATAAATTAATTCCATGGCGTTAGAATGATTAATCTGTAAAATTTTCACAAACCAATAGTGGCAGTGAGTGAGTGGCGTTGCCACTTATTTTAATTTTTCTCACTGAAAGCAACAAGGTGAAAATTGTGATAAATTGTCATTATGAGATAGAACGGACGGGACCTTCAACGAAAAGGATGTGAATTATTTTGATCAACAAGTTGTAATATTAAACTTAAAATTTTATTGAGAAATTTAAAAATTTAATGCCAATACCATTGGCTGATAGAAAATCGATGTAATTGTACCAACAATAAAGTTTTCTTAGGTAGCAGCACATTAGCGTGCGAAGCTAATGAAATATTTACACCCTGCAGCTATTTAGCAAAAATTAAGCAGAGAAATCATCTAAGAGTTTGAGGGTCTTAACCTTGGTGTAGACATAAGTATAAATCTGGGTGATTCCTTGTAAAGCAACCCTAAACAAAAAAAAATAGTATATGCTGTAAAAATTCATTAATAGGGGACACTCTTTAATGCACAAATAAATGGAAATTTTATCACACTGACATGAAGAAAAATTATGTGAAAATCAATCAAAATATATTGCAATATTGCTAATTCAAATCGGTATGTTGATTTATGAACTAAAATATATGATTGAAGGAACAGCGCCTCTTTTGTTTAATTGAATTTTGAAATTATAAAAAAAAGTTATCTTAAATTATTTTGTTGCGTCTGCCTATGATATATCGTGTTAAGGGTATAATATACTTTGATAACAAAAATATAAAAGGCAGACGTCCGCACTGCTGCATTATTTTATTAATGTAATTATATTAAATTATTTTATCGCGTCTGCCTATGATAGATTGTGTTAGCAGCATATATAATTTTATTAAATTATTTTATCACGTTTTTCTATGATGTATTGTGTTGAGGGCATAGTATAGATAACGAAATTTGAAAAGGCAGACGTCTTCACTGCTGGTTTTACATAACAGCAATTGCAAGTGTGTATTTAAAAAAAAACTCTATTAAAAAAATAGATTGTTTTATTCCAGAATATTGTTGTCTTCAGTATTGCCCCTTGAAGCTGAAAATAAAAAGGGCAGACTAAAGACTAGAGGCAGACGCGATAAATTTACTTAGTACTTAATTATATTTGTCCATGTTTGTTATATTGGATGTTGTAATATTGTTTGAAATGCAGCAATAACTAAGTGACAAAGCTTGATTCTCTCATATCGTATGAAATAATCTTTATAATGATAGCAATCTGCCCGACGATAAAAGCACTTAAGTTTGTATATATTGTCTTGTTGCACAGCAAAAGAAACGTCTGCCTCTTGTATTAATCTATGTTTATAATATTTTTAATATAAATGGCAGATGCGATAAAATTGCTTATGCTTATTTCTCGAATGGCTCTCAATATTTAACGCAGACACAGCGCATGGCAGAGGTTGTTCCTTTAAAATTTAATTTACGACATTGATGCTACAGTGAAAGTTGGAACGCTATAAAATACGCAACAGATTGGGTACGTGCTATGAGTATGAATAACGAAATATTTTGGGAAAACTAAAATCGAAAATTTTTGACTTAGTTTTGAAAAGTTTCAAAATCTGAATTGTGATTTTAATATTTGATGTTTTTTCTTTATAAAAAAGAAGTACAAAATAAATAAATGATTAAAGTTAAAGGACTAAGAAAGATCTATCAACATAAGCAATAAAAAAATATGTTGTGATGCGCCAAAAAAAAACCCCTACTAAGAATTCTGTCTCTATGTCTGTTCGTTTACCTGTCTGATTTTCTGTGAAAATTACAATTACGGCAGAGCCATGCAATATAATTTGATGAAATTTGGTACAGAGACTGCATATTCAACCATAATCATAGCTCGTTAATATGCTCATAATTTGAAATATATAATTTCACATTCAAAGATATGCTTGTGACTAATATTATTTCACCGAACTCACGAAAACTTAAGAAAGAAATAAGTAAGGATACGAACACATTAAATTACAATGAGGTTAATATCCTTTTATTTTTAAGGATAAAACAAAAACTTTCGACCGCTTTTACGTTGTTTGTGCTTATGCTGCTTCTTTAATTATCTGTCGTTATTGTTGTTTAGTACATGGACATCTATAAGATACCTTAAAATATTAGAGCATAAATATTATGATTTTTAAATGCTTCAATTCGAGGAGGCGGGAATGGATGCGTGCGAAGCTTATATGACAGTGATGGAACATGTCACCTCCAATACAATTATTTCACCAAATTTCGCATAAATATTAGAAATGGCACGACGGATCATCAGACATAAAAGCGGCGCATTTTGAGAAGAAGACGTAGCACTTCTCATTTAAGCAAAAACTTTAAAATGCTTAGCTGTGAGCTGTTTAAGTAAATGTTTTAAACTGATTTTTTAAGCGTTTGGTGCCGAGTTGCATGTGGCACCGTCTTGTTGAAACCACATGTCAACCAAGTCCAACTCTTCCATTTTAGGCAAAAAAGACGGTAATCATTGCATGATATCTTGCTCTCTGTATCTGTAACATTGCAATTTTCATTATTTTTTAAAAACTACGGTCCAATGAAACCGCCGGCTAACAAACCGCACCAAAAAGGTAATTTTTCAGGGTACATTGGCAGCTCTTGAACTGCCTTTGGCTGCTCTTCAGACCAAATTCGGCAATTCGGTTTTTTGACGTACCCATTGAGCCAAAAATGAGCTTTGTCGCTGAAGAAAATTTTTCGATAAAAAATTGGATCTTCATGCAGCTTCACAGAGCACGAATTTTCATTGAAAATTCAATGATTTGCAAGCGCTGCTCGTTTGTTAGTCTATTCCTGATAAAGTGGCAAACCTTACTGATCACTTTTGGCGTTGACATGTGTTACGAATCACGCGTGAGGTGGCAAAAGATTTACACTGAAAAAATAAATAGTGAAAAAACCACCCTTTATATGAAAACGGGTCATATTTTTTTTAAATTAATACGGATTACGGTGTTTAATTTTTGGCGAGGCTATTAGTAATTCATATTTTTTAGGAAAATTTTTTGTTTTAAAAATAAAAAATAGATTTATTTGTCAAATTATCTTGCAAATCGTTGAATTTACTTTCCGAAAGGTTACATTTGACGTGCAAACAATAAACGACATGAAACACATTAACGCTCTGAAATTCACTTAAATTGCAAAACATCATTCTCTCACTTGTTATTATGTCAAAAAACCACTGCATTAAGTTCACATCGCTTTCTTTTCGGTCTCTCCCACTGAGGTCCATTAATTCAGTTTATGTCAAATAAAATTTTGAAATATTCAATTAAAAATATGCCACACGGAATGAGTGAAAAAATTAATAACACAAATTGAAAACAATGCAAACAACAACGCTGGCTGGACAGCAGATAAGCTTCAAACACCGCAAGCTCTCCTCGAGTTGAATTCTAAACATCGATACTTAGCTAGTTGACAAATTTTGGAAAAAAGTATCGCGTTTAAGAAGTTACCACACAAGGATATTTTCGGAAACTTTCTACAACTGTCCCTACACTTGTTGCGCTATGCCATAAAACGAAAATCCCTCCATAGAAAAAAATTAAAAAATTAAGACACGCATGTCCAAGAAGAAATGAAGCCAGCATCAGGAGCATCAGTGTTTTAGTTTATTTTTAAGGGTATTCCTCTAATCGCGAAGATGCCTTGAAAACTCTGTAAACCGAGAACATTTATGAGACTCGAAAAAGACTTTCATGGAGCAAACTTTACGCAAGCCTCGAAAACCTTTGATGCAAATTTGATGAGCATGCAGCCTCGAAAGGTTGGAAAGTGAATCAGTAGTGTTGCCGCTTGTTGACACAATTAGCTGATAATTTGAAATTTCTTTTGAAATTTGCACATAAAATTAACATTTCAATTTTTAAATACAGATATGAAAAGAATATCTGATTTTTTTTTTCTAATTTTTGTTTTGATATTTATTAATTAATTCTCTTTTTGGTGTGATACATTTTTTTCTTCATTACACTGATCACACAGACATTGCTCATTCGTTTGCATGTTTGCATAGATAGGGGTGTTCCCGTAAACAAGCTCGAATACTTTTGAGTTTTGCATGCTTTTCGAGTCTTAGCGATTAGAGGAATAAACTTAATATTCTTAGCCTCGGAGCATAGATATTCTGGATCATATGATTGATTGCTTCAATTCCTCAAGAGTTCCTAAGAAAATGAAAATCACTAATAAAGGGTGTTTTTTTTAGAGGTATAGAGCTTCGAATTGAAATAAAACACAAGAAAATCGTTTTAATGTCCATCAATTTGGCTTTATTGGAAGGATAATTTTATGCCGTTAATGTTTAAATATGATTTCGGGCATGTGGCCGCCGCGGCTGGCTCGAACAAAGCCAATTCTACAGGTCCAATTTTGAACCACTTTTTCGAGCATATGGGGCCGTATGTCGGCAATAACGCCACGAATGTTGGCTTCCAAGACCCCTAACGTTTCTGGTTTGTTGGCGTAGACGAGCGACTTCACATATCCCCAAAGAAAATAATCCAATGGTGTCAAATCACACGATCTTGGTGGCCAATTGACAGGTCCATTCCGCGAAATTATGCGCTCATCGAATGTTTCCTTCAATAAATCGATTGTGACGTGCGCTGTGTGGCATGTAGCGCCGTCTTGTTGGAACCACAACTCATCCACATTCATGCCATCCAATTCGGGAACAAAATAGTCGGTTATCATGGCTCTATACCGGTCTCCATTAACGGTAACTGACTCTCCAGCATTATTTCGGAAGAAGTATGGCCCAATGACTCCACCAGCCCATAGAGCACACCAAACAGTCAGTTTTTGTGGATGTAATGGCGTCTCAAGGGTCTCATGTGGATTCTCTTCACTCCAAATGCGGCAATTTTGCTTGTTGACGTAGCCATTCAACCAAAAATGAGCCTCATCACTGAACAAAATTTTGCGATGAAAATCAGCATCGAGATCAATCTCATTTTCGGCCCATACACCAAAATCACGACGCATTGCATGGTCTCGCGGCTTTAATTCTTGCACAAGCTGGATCTTGTAAGGTCGCAAGCCAAGATCTTTGCGCAAAATCTTCCATAAAGTTGATGGACAAAGCTCCAATTGCTGTGCACGGTGGCGAATCGATTCATTCGGGTCCTCTTCAACATTTTGCTCTACAGCGGCAATTGTTTCTTCGGTGCGCACTGTTCGACGTCTCTGCGGATGCGTATTATCACATAGAGTAAACGTAGTGCGAAAACGATCCATGGTTAACCGAATTAATTGCTCTGATGGACGATTATGTCGACCATAAAATGGACGGAGCTTGCGGTAAACTTCGCGAACTGAACCATTATTTTCGAAATAAATTTGCACGATTTGCAAGCGTTATTCTTTTGTCAACCTGTTCATGATGAAATGGCAAACCAAACTGAACATAAATGACATTAGAGGTGCCAGATTTGACCATAAAATGCCAGTTTTATCTCTATTCGAAAAACAAACCTCTAAAAAAAACACCCTTTATATCGTCGTTGGTGAAGTTTCATGCTGCAGCTTTATTTAATTCTCATCAGGTCTTACTACTTTGAGTAATTTGAAGTTCCTGACTCGAAACATAGATTCGATATCGATTGCAAAATGCACTTTTTTAATGTATTTTGAACTGGATGATCGTGCATCAAAAAACAGTCAACTATTCTTTTTGTTTGGTTTTTACAGGGTCGTTAAGAGAATTTCTGCTGCCAAACTCTTTCGAGGTAAGGTATTAGAAAAGGAATGGCAATTTATGATTTATTCGTGATGTACCATGACACACAAATAGTTAAAATAAAGTTTGGAGTCTTTTACTGCTACTACCTACTACGGATTCGTGTCCTAATGGCTGTGAGACAGCTGAAGACAGCATTTTAAACAAAAATTTTTTTGTTCAACAAATTGCTCGTTGGTCTAATAAAAAAGGATTGCCTAATAAATAATATGTAGTATCGAAAACTGATTAAATTTTAAGAATTTCAGTATCGGAATTGTGTGAAATAACGATACTTAAAACTAATAAGTATCCAATGGAAATACAGCGGATTACCACTCCGCAGTGTAGGCTCAGTGAAACAAGAGAGATTTGAAAAAATTTAATTTAATTTTAACAAACGATTTACAAAAAACCAAAAAACAATAACAACATTGTTATTTGTTTTGAACTGATAAAAAAGCCATTTATTGTTGCTGTTATTGTTATTCAAGTACAAATAGCTATTACTGCCTTTGTCAAGCTGCTAAATGACCAAGTTGCCAGTGAGCCTTAACAGCAAAGGTTGCTGCAGCACCGACAACATTGACTGAATTTCATTTTCAATTAATACACCAACTTTGTTTTTGTTTTAAGTTTATTTTTTTTTCATTTTTTTATTGGATTAGCTTTTTCTATATGTTGTTCTCACTTCAACACTACAACGTTGGATATAAATGGTGTTTTCGCAGGGTTTATGGTGGTACGTTGTGGTTGAATTCCATTGAGTGGATTCTCATTAAAATTCAATTACACCGCAAAATGAAAAATAAAAAAAAGGTGGCATCCTTAGCTCGAACACCGCAAAGCGGCACATGATATTCAAATTTGGAGTCAAGCAATTGCAAAAACTATTTAATGATTTAAAAAAGGTTGCAGGCGTCTACTAGAACTTGCAAGCTACTTACAAGGCAACGTTGAGAAAAAGGTTTCGAAGATTTGAAGAGATTTTTGCTCAGCGGTAGGCACAGCAGTTGGTTTTGGGTTCCTAATACTCTAAATGAAATTGCATAATATCATTGTAATAAATATTCAATCTGGATCGAATAAAAACCTGAACAACCATTGATCAGCAATCGTACTTCCCGACCAAATTTTTAAATTTTTATGCTTTCGCCTTTATATGGGCCTTTAAATAATTTAAAAAAAAACTTGATAAACCTCAAAAACTGACTTTCAAGGCCATAAGCAATGACGATTGCCTTGAACATCACATTTAGGGGTGAGAGTGAGCTTTCAAGGTCAATATCGAGATGGTTCGTATTTTCTTAATTTTCAAATAATTTCACTACTTTTTCCACATATGAGCTCGCTAACATTTCATTTTGTTTCTTGACTTAAACATCTGACAGTTTAACACCATTTAAGCTCTTTGACAATCCTTTTAAAGTGTAGGCGTAGTTTAAAAGGTTTTTTAACTTGCTGGAAATGCCTGCGTTTTATCAAGAGTTTTGCAAAAAGGGGCGTTTATTCGGTGAACTTTCATATCACCCACTTAAGCGCCAACGCTGTCAGCAGAAGCACCGTGGTATATATTTGCATAAATGTCATGTTTTTAAGTAAACAAAATATGCACGACACCACAGCATAACAACAACAATAATCAAAAGAATATACTTGAAAAAGCTTGTAGTATGTACGAGTGTGTACTTGATAAACTTCATCCCATTTCATGTTTTGCGTCAGGTTGCATTCAACAGTAAAAACAAACAAGTAATTAAGGGAACTAAAAGCTTTAAACTTTTGAAATTAGACAGACTCTTCTCCAGTTAATATTTCCATAGCGATTCATTATAAACTGGAGGTTGGTATATTGGTGGATGCATCTTTATTCCATATAACGAAATTCAAACTAACTTTTGCGCTAAATAAAAGTGTTAAAGTGTAAATGTCATTTGCACACATGCATACGCGTTATTGACATGTTCGCACTTGTTAAATTGTTCATTGCCAGTTATGTATGTATGTATGTGACTTTCGAAAGCCATTCAGCACCGGAAATTCAGTTAATAATAAAGTTTTCTTACACCATGACTTTACTTTTATATGAAAGTTGAGCGAAATTTTTAAATATTATTACCTTCAACTTTGTACACAAAGAGTTAATTTAACCTTTGTCGATTGAAACAAAATTTTTACCCGAAAACGGGTCAAAAACGTGTACCATGTTCCGGGACGCATTTTTGGGTCAAAAACGTTTTTTTCCAGGGTCTCGAGCCTCTCTTAGTGTTGTCCAAAATTTTTTCGCTATCTTTCGTTTAAAAAAAAAAAAATTCTCTCATACTACATTTGGCACGGGTTCGTATAGCAATCGCGAGTCAAACCCACATCAAAGCGAATAAAATTTTTTGTACGTAGATCAGAACTTTACCATAATGTTTGTGTTCTCACATGTCGCTTGGTATGGTTTGTTTTAGTGTTTCAATCAATTAGTTAAATACGAAATGCAGAGGGAAAAAGTTAACGCTTATAGAACAGAACGAAGTCGAATCAAACGATTGAGTTTTTTTTCATTCTCTGGGTGAAAGTATCGAAAAACTCAATATATGTAAATAATGAAATATCAAAAACAGCATTGAGAAAATTAATAATCAACAGTTTGAAAAAAGTCTGGACTATGGAATATATACATAAGTGCGTCACTTTCGCAATCATGGACATAAATATTACGCTAAAATAATTTATTCACGCCAAAAACCATGCAGTATATTTTGTTCTCATTTTTTATGCACTCAAAATGCAGCAACAATGTGGATATTTTATATTGCATACTTCCAGGAACTTTTTGCACTACTGTACAAAATGAATAGCGTATAAGAATTAGGATGTTTGTCGCATGGCATGCATGACAACAATAAAAGTGACATCAGTATACGAATTACACATCACTTAGGACCTTATTTATAAATTCTAATAAAAGCCATAAGCCCACCCAAAAGTATATGGTAATAAATCATGTGCTCAGGTGTCTTCTCGTAACAATCAACAGGTGGTTGACTTACATCATGCAACTCGTACGTCTAAATTAAGCTATTAGTAGTTCAACCGACAACAGCTACAGCAAAAAAATAGCACACTTTTTAAATAATGTAACTTGTTGCTAAACTTTTTTTTTTTGAGAATGTTGAACAGTGGTTTATTTTAAGTAACGCCAAATTAAAATATTTAAAAATATTAATAAATGCATGATTAAAGGCAAAATCAACAGAAAAACACAAAATAAAAACAACATTATGCCCAAACTGCAAAAACAAAAAAAAAAACAAATTTAAAAACAAAATTCAAAAATTTTGTATGAAATAAACTTAATTTTTGTAAAAAAACAAAGCTCAAAAACAACATTTAATTGCCCCAAAATACGTACGCATATACAATACAAAAATATTATTTAATAATAAAGAGAGAAAAAATAAATAATTTATATTAGATGAAATAAATAAATATTCGTAGAAGCTAAGGCATAGAAGCGTGGAAACAAACGCGAGGTTGTAAAAAATTTTATTGCAAATTTCAAAACAAAATCAAAATTGTGAGACACAGTGATACTCAAAGAGCACAAAGTTCATAATAAGTGACTGCAAAATGTGGGTATGCAGTTTAGTACAAAAGCCTCTGAAACATAAAGAAGAGGTAATTCCAAATACGTCTTTGAAAAAGAAGTTGGAAAAATGAAAAATTGCCTGAAACATAGCTCTTAGGTATGACAGTTGAAAACTATAATATTGATACTAAAGAAATGTAATGAAATTGAAACATATTTTCCAATATTAGTCAATAACAAGTAAAAGAAGCCCCACAGATCAAAATAAAATTGATAAATTGTTTTTTGTACTTAAAGATTCAAGCTAAATAGCTGAGAGGATTAATATCTGTAGTAGCCAAGCTCTATTCAAATTAGTCCCAATCTGAACCTGTTCTTACCCTACGACTCTGTTCATTAGAAAGTTTTCTTCGAAACAAATGCTGTACACATGTATGTAATTCTAGAAAATACGTTTCAAATGAGATAATCGTACATATCGAAAGTCTTTCGATCATAGTTTTCATCTGCATCTACTTGAAAACTATGATTCAGGCCATTTTTCAACATTTCAACCTATTACTAAAAAAATTATCTTGAACGATTTCGTGATTTCTTGTTGCTTATTAAATTATTCAGTACTCAGACTTTGCAGTCAGAGATTATAAGCTTTGTGCCTCTTGAGGATCACTGTAGATAAACCGAACATTTAATTTTTTGCTTGTTAAGTAAACACTTGGTTAAATTGTGGAAAAAACTTGAGAAGCTGTAGAACGTGAGTTGATCTGCGTATTCCATCGTTTGTAGCCGGTAGCCGCATATCATACAAGTTGTTGGGCTTCAAGGTCAGTGAAAGCGTGGCCAAACGTTTTTCAACTGTGCCGTGCGGCGTATCATGTCAAAATTTATTTGGGAAAACAACAAAGCAATTGCGATTTTATCGAGTGTTTATTGATAATTTCAAGAAGAGAGCGTTTATGTAAATAAATACCTCGTGTTCGGAGGATGGAATGTTTATTTGTTTGAAACATTATCTAAAATTAAACTTATCAGAAGTTGTATACGGAATTTGGTACTTCTATCGAGAAGCGCATTTAACAAAAGAAATCTTCAATACGAAATTATGTTCTTAATGGACATAGTATAATAATGAAATTACTCAAAATTTTGGGAATATTTTTACTCCTTTTTTTGTGTGTTTCTTGATAAATGTTTAATTTTATATGTGCGCCGACTTTTCGGATAGATTATTCCGTTTTGATTTTAGGAATTTTGTATGATTAGTTTGAAATTCCTTATTAAAATATCGTCTTTTTTTATGATGAATGATATAAGTCTACTATTTGATACTTTTTTTTCGATAGTTACAGTTCAATACAATTCGGTCATTTATGAGAATTTCAATACAATCTATTATTTTGTGATTTTTTCAGACATCTTCGATAGTTTTCGATACAATTGGTTACTTTCCGACTTAAGCACCACTTTTGACCCTACAGTACTGTCCAATCGTGTCAACTTTTTGACTTGTTCGAAAAAATTTTTCGATTCTTAAAGATATTTTCGATACTTTTCTATATAGAGCCTTTTCGCTCTGTTGTATAAAGGGAAACAATTTTTGAAACCTTAATGCAAACGTGATCTATACTTTTTGTTTTTTTTTTTCCAAAAATCCAAAAAAGCGACTCAAATTACTAACTTACTTATACTTAAATGCCACAGATTATATAAACAGAAAATTCCTTATATTTCTATTAAATGAATTGGCTCTCAGTGTCTGAAAATTTGCGTATAATGAAAGAAGAAAGACAAAAGAACAAATCAAATTATATATAAAAAGAAAAAGAAAAAAAATCATTGCATACTTTTTAGTGCTTAAAGAATTAGAAGTTAACTTGTCAAATATAAAAAAAAACAAATATTCTGAGAAGCGCGCACTAGAGCTCACGAGCAAAGTGTGCGGAAAGAGGAAGCCCTCAAAATGAATAGATGGTTTGTGGATGAAACAAAGGTTTGGTTTTTTGGCCACACCGTCAATATACATGACAAAAGCCTAATAGAGGCCCTTCAGCATTTTAAATTAGTCGTAAAAAAAAACATTTTTTTTATGCTTATTAATATGTTATTTTAGATTTTTATGTATTTTTAAAGAATGTGAACTTCTTCATTTAAATCATAAAGTTATTTTATGTCCAGTCATAAGGGGCTCCTTTCCTGTGTTTAGCTCTGGTATTGCTAAGTCTTTGTCTGGAGTCTTTGCTGTCGTGTCTGAAAAGAGGAAAAGAACTCTTTTATTGTTGATAATCTTAGCGAAGACATTTTGGCTTTCCCAAAGCTTTTTAACACATTTGCACTTTAACCTTCGTCTTAAATTTTTTTCGTCTTTGATACTGCACAATAACTTTTCAGCGTACTTCTTGAGATTTTTCGGTATCTCTTCATATTTATCGACATTTCGATGATTTTCAACTCTCTCGATACTACTTGATACTCGCGGTACATTTTGATGATTTTTGAAACTTTTCGACATTTCAAATATGTACCTAAATATTTCGATAATTTTTTCTATATTGATCAATAGTTTTGATTTCTTATAAGCTTTATGAATTGTTCTATAATTATTTTTGCTTATTAAGCTTTTCCATTTGGAAATCTTCGTTAATATGAAAATTTTTTGAATTAAGAAGAATCATTTTCGAGTCTTATCTTCTTTTTAAAAGCGTGCGGCGTGAGCCATTCGCTTAAGCATACGAGTAATATTAAAAAAAGTTACACTGAAAGTGATTTTTAAATATAAATAACCTAGCTTAACAGATATAGTTTTGGCTATACTTTTGGGTATGTGGGTTGGACAAGTGTGCGTAGCTACTACCAGACAATAAAAAACATAAAATGAACTATTTAGGAAGAGATCGCACAAATAGTCTTAGATAGGTCTGATGTTTTTATTCTCCTGCTCGTTCGATGCCGATAACACAGACGAAGTTTATTTCAAGAGCTAACATACGTTCCTAAGTTCTGTTTTTGAATTTTTGGTCAAGTTTTAGTATGGGTTTTTCGATTCACTCTTGCGATTTTTATTTTTGAAGATGCAGCTTTAAAATCTAAAAATTTGATTAAACCTGAATATTTAGGTTTATTAAGGAAAAACAATTTTGTTTTATTCTTAATCAAGTAATATTCCTTTAATCAAAGAATCATAAGTATTTACAAAATTGTAAAAGTGTATTAATATTTTTACGCTTGGCTGTAAGGACCCACCTGCAATTTTGCGTTCGCGCATTTTCCGCCATAGTGCTTCGGCTTTGCGCTTAGGCCAATTTTCGAATTTTTGTGAAAAACTACGAAAAAACTTGTACTCGCGTATTGTAATCGACATCCGACGCTGCATTTTGGCCGCTAACACAGATTGGAGGCGTGACGTCAAGCAACAAACTTGAACGTGCACTCACTTTTGTAGAAAAACTTTCAATTATTTCTACTTTTCACAGTACCTTCTTGAAATTTACTACCAAAAAAAATATTTCCGTTTTGGCGCGCAATTCAAATTTTTCAGTTGTGGTGTTCTTTCTTGCTCTAATTTTATTTATTTTTTTTTTTTTAATTTTTTCGGTCTCGGTCAATTTTGAGAAAAAGGTCAACAAATTTTTGATAAACCGTTTTTCTAACCGCACGTCAAGAAAATTCAATTTTTTTTTGTTTTTTTTTTTTAATACGTCTGTAATCAACGGAGCCTGTAACAACACTAATGAATTTGCCATCAACATGGCAATATGGCGTGTGCAAACATGGCGCTACTTTGCCGTTATATTTTGTATGGCATAAATTTTGCGTGTTGTTGGCATGTTTTTCGTTTTCATTGTTGTTGTTGTTGTTGTTATTGTAGTTGTCTGTATAACAGCCAGCAGACCAATTCGATTGTAAACAACAGAGAGTCGTAGTCGATGCGATTCTTAGCCCCATCAGTATCATAGAGCACTGAAGCTCTGAGCGCTCAACCGAGTTGAGTTGTTGTCGGCAACATCATCGTCGTCGTCGTCATCATCATCGTTGTTTTCAGCCTCATCAGCATAGACGTGACGATGTGGTATGAAATTTTCATCTCTCTCAATTTACACTGATGGCATAAGGATAACGTGAAAGGATATGGGGTTTCGCACTCGTACGAGTACTTCTAATGAAATAACACTTTGGTTAGTTGTGGCCTAAACATAACACTGATTTCTAAGAATTTATTGGGCAAATTCTCTTGTTGGTCTTGTGATGCGACCCAAAATGTTGGGTATCAAATTGGATATCAAATTGTTATTAAGTTATTAGGAATGAAATGAACAATATTTCTTCGAATTTGTAATTTAAATTGAACAATTGAATTTAGTATCACAAACGCAGCTGTGTCATTTCTATATTTACGAGAAATAGCCGATACTAAATTTCACGATAGTAAAAATATTTTGGAACTAATATTTTTATACTCAGAAGGTACGTTTGGTATGACTCAAAATATTTTGTATGACTGCGCATTCATAGAAAAAGAAGGACTTGAGTTTTACGCCTTTGCGGAAAATACCAAATCGGCAAAAGCTCTACTCAGAGTAGTTGAAAAAAGGTCAAGCGTGATATTTGTGAGGACTTTGGTAAATGCCACGTTCGGCAAGACTCTTTTCCGATATTTACATTTTTCTTGATATCACTGTGCGCAAAATCGTTCAGATTGTAACTGCATTTGAAAACATATCGAGTGTAATTATCGATCTTCTTGAAACTTTTCGACATTTTAAATAATCAAGTCGAAAGACAAAATGACTAATATAAGAAATTAAGAAGAAAAAATTATCCACTTTACAGCTCAATTTGCAAAGCAATAAATTTCATTCAATTAGACAACAAAGCCTTAAATTTGAAATCTCTTTTATAACCGAGTTTTTCGATTAGCAGAATATATGTTCTAATTTTAAAAATCACTAAAAAGTTTACTAAACATTTTTTAGCCATTTCCTTCATTTATCCTGAGCTCTTATCTATCATAAAATAATTTTCTTGAGGTTACAGGCGCTTTTGCACATTTACAGGTATTTCACAAATATTTACGAACGAAAGAACATGTTTTCAATACCTGTAGATAAATAACCACAGTCATTACCATAACCGTATGTGACTCTGAAATATGTATGCGAATGTTAGGATGTTGCATTAGACTGATTCGATTTATTTTTTTTTTTCGGTTTTTGAGCACTGTATATATATAAGTATTAATTATGGTTTCCAGATCTCTCCAAATGTGACCAATATAAAATGTACATGTATATCAATTGCCATTGCCGAATTTGAGTGTATTTGACAAATATATTGATGGCTTGAAAAACAGTATATAGTTCATTTTGTTAAAGAAGTGATCCGGTTATTTTACAAAAAAATATTTCAAAAACAACTTCGTGGCAAATTAAATTTTCTGCAAAGAAATTATATGGAATTAAATTGATCAGATAATAACTTAAAAATATATAATCCTCGCAATTTATTTTCAATTTTTTTCAAACTAATGTTTTTAGCAATAATATTTCTGAGCATTTGTTAAAAATTTTTATAGCTGAAAAAAAAATTCAAAAGCTTTATACTTCATACGTGTTAATACAAAACTTAGCTGTCAAAAACTTTTTAACACAAAGTGAAGTTTATTACGATATGTCTAAATTTGATGTATTTTAAAGAAAGATGAAGTCGATTACGAAATCTAAGCATCAAAATAACCAAAATTTTAACATCGAATCAGTCTAGTGATGCATATTGTCGTTGACAGTGATGATGGTGCTACACCTTAAGTCAAATGCATGTGAAATAGAGTGGTCAATATTTTACACTCAACACAAATAAGGCGATTAAATAAATCATTCCTAGTTAAAAAATAAAACTATTAACGTCTATGAAATTAAAGGGACTACTATCTTTACCTGAAGACATTTTTTTCAAATTTTCGTTAAATCAGCTTAAAAAATATGTGTCAGTCTTTAGGTGATGCAGGCATTTTTGGACAGATGATTCATTGATTTTTTAAAATCAGGTGTTGACTTTACTAACTTTACTAAACAAAATTTTAGTCCTCGTCACAAACGTCACGTGGACAAGCCATTTGACACATGACAGCTGTCCTAGTGATCCAATACGACGTCCTTTTCCAAACTGGGTTGTTTTGACAGCTGTCATGTGTCAAATGGCTTGACGTTTGTGTTCAGTATTCAGTACGACTCAATCATGAATAGACTTACTCCTGAAGAACGTTTATTAATTATGGAAACTTACTATCAAAATCAGTCATCAGTTAGAGAATGTTCTAGAGTTCTTCAACATCATTTTGGTCGTTATGAGCGTTCAACTGAGCGCATTATTCGTCACACCATAAGTAAATTTCGAACCACTATGTCACTATTCGACATTCATTATTTAACCAGAGTGCATACAGCCCGTAGTTTTGAGAATATTTCTGCATCAGCAGAGAGTGTTCGAGAAAACCATGCAAAATCGATTCATCGCCGATTTCAGGCATTGGGCATCTCTCTTATCGATCATGGTCAGAAGGTCCAGAAAATACAGCTCGTACAAAAATTGAAGCCATTGGCCAATATCATTACATTGGTTTACGTTTTAATTTCGGTTTATGGACCTTACAACAACAAGTTGAAAGCTCTTATTGGATCACCATTATGTTGCTCATAATATTATATATTCCCTCGTCAAGTACATAGTTAATTTTTTAAATGTGAGTTTTAAAAGAAAACTTGCCCATTTTTCTTAAAGTTTTCCATTTGCAGTTGTACGAGTACATTTAAAATTTTATAAAATATAAAAAAATTATCGTTGTTTTTATATCTATTTTTATCAATTTTTTTGACAAAATTAGATATTATCACAAGATTTCAATTTCCAAACAAGCATTTTCTAATTTTTAGATCATACACTTTTACAGTTTCGTTTAATTAATTTTGACTGATAATTCATTATTTATGGTTTATATGAGTGTGATCTGATTGTTTCCTTTTTGATTTATTTTTTGCGAGCCGCCAGTATATTTATACATTTTTCAAATTACGTCCAGGTCTGTTTTCAGCCCACGAATAGGTCAACATATGGTCGCTATTTTATTTCTGTATTTTATTTTTAATGAGGCTTGCATATTTAATGTTCCCATGTTTAGTTTCTATAAACTTTGTGAATGTTGATTGGCAACCAGTTATTGTAGTTAGTACTTAATTATACTTAATTTTTGTAAATTATCAGTTCAAATACATTAGAAAAGTACATTGCACAGGACCGTACGAAGGCATTTGGGTACCTAGAAAAGTGCTATTGTGTACATTATATATATACTAAAGTTTTAAAGAAGAAAAAATGAACACCTTTTGTATCGTTCAAAAATGTCTTGTAAGAAGTGGGGCAATATTTGGTGAGCTTATATTCAGAATGGTAAGCACACAAGCCTCAAAATGACATCATTAAAAATTTTCCAGTAATGTCGATAGACAAAAAAAGTTTTCGGAAAAACTTGGGATTATATTCCTATTTAAGTTTAATTTAAGATTTCTTTTTAATCGTACAATCAACAGTTTAGAAGTTATATAGAGAAATCATGTTTTGCGCACCTTTTTTATTGAAGTATAATTGTATGAAATTGGTCAATTCAAGGCTAATATAATATCAAGTAATTGGCTATTTAAATCTCTAAAAGAAATGTTTACATTCTAATGAAAATTTCGCCACTTAATTAAAGTAATTAAATTAAATATGGTCCGCTCTATTGTGCTTATTCAAGCAAGAGTGCTCGTAAAACCCTACCGCACACATACAACAAAACATGTTTGATTTCTGCATATAACAACAGCTATATACTTTATTATAATTTAAATGTTGGCATTTGTGAAAAGACAACTCGATTCCCAACAGCCCAGTTAATAACGTAGGTGTAGCGCATTGTAGCATCAAGGCGTTTTGTAGCCCCGAACGAACTGAACAAAAAAAGGACGAAGTTGAAAGTGAGAGTGGGGCAGAATTAAAAAAAAAATGCCATGTTAGAATATAATAAAGTCGGTCAATAGAAGTGAAGGCATCTGTATGATATTGTAGCAAAAGTTGTTGGGATTTTTATCTTGCATTGGTTGGGTTGTCCTCTTTGTATAAAATAATTGAAAATTCAAAACAAAACTTTTTTTTTTCATCCTCTGCTGAAACTTTGTCACTTTTAGCACTTTGTCAGTGGTGTATTACTTTTTTAGAGGTCAACACAAAAAGGGTGGGAATAATCGATGCAACTACTTTAAGTGGGGCAGGTCGATCACAAAGAGCTGCAGCTAACTGAATAAATGAGTAACTCATATATTCAAACATAAAGGTATTATCAATGTCATTCAATGTTGTACACTATACGTGAATAAGGGAATTATTTATTAAAATTCAATAGAACAAAAGATGTCAAGTTATTTTAAGAATATTAAAAAAAAAAAAATGAGTGAAACCTGCTCAGAGTATGTTAAGGTTTTTTGTAGGTAACTTATGGTATTTTTTTAATTCATATCTGAAAGTTTAATTTTAGCACAGTATACTAAGATATAAGTAACTTCTTAGAGTAAAGACTTTAGTTGAAAGTTTTTGACTTCTTTTGGTTTGATTTTTTGTGATATCGAGATTTCTGTTATGAGTGGAAAAACAAGTCATCTGGTTGTAAATCTATCCATATACCGTAATATAATTATGAGAAATTAAGTCCAAAAATTATTAATTGCAAGCAGTCATTAATGCAGCATGAAAAAAATTTAAGTAAAAGGAGCACCAAATTGTTTAAGTCTAAGGTATTTTTCTATTTTGTATAACATGACGTATGCGCAACATTTAATCACAAGAAATTTATTTAATTTTTTTCCAAAAATTTTAACTTTTCAATTTCCAAAACTTGCAATTTTAGAATCTAAAACCTTGCCCATTTGCTTAAATTTAAGAAATTTCACCCATCAAAATTTAAGCCTGCAAAATTTATAGTAACAAAAATTAACGAATTCCTTGTTCCTTTCAGCACAGCGCCATACAGCGAATACTTAAAGCAAATGCGCAAGTAGGCAAATATATATTACACGCTATGTTACTAAACAATATCGAAAATTATATATATGAAAAGGTTACTTAACTTTCTCAAATATGTCAATGTATAAGAAATTATAAGTTTCATTTATGTTGTGGAAGAGGTAAGATTTTCAGATCACGGGAAAAATTGGCATTTTCGACATTTAAGAGCTAAGCATCTCGTAAATCATGCATTTTATGAATAAGCGAACTCGAAAACCCCCAAAAAAGGTCTTTATGTGGGTAAACTTTATCTCTAGAACTGGTATTAGATTTGGTGAAATCATTGCTATAACTTAGGCAACATTTTTCACATCAACTCGGTGAGTGAAATTTTGTAAACAGATTCTTAGAAAATGAAATGTCATATTTTTTGTTTAAATCGAAAATACAGCTCAGCTTTAATTACGCGCTTAGTTATTAGTAGACCAAAATTGTTCAAAATGTCAAAACGAAAATTAAACACACTATCAATTAGTGAGAAAATTAAGTTAGTGAACGCACATGAAAAATACAAGTATACAACGACATTAACGTGCCCAAAATAAACGTTGTATCGAAATATTTAAGACAAGGAAAAAATTCAATCAGAATGCATTGAAGGTCAAGGCAGGTTGAAAAGATTACCTAAATTAGAATCTTATAAACTTTAAAAGTGAGTTTGATGTATGGATGAGACAACGCCTAAGTAACAATCCACCAATCAATGGAACGATGCTTAAACAAATGGCATGTGATGTCACGAAAAGGTTACATATTTAAGAGTTGATTGGGAGCAACGATATGACTTAGCCTTTAAAATTATTTGTGGTGAAAATAATGCAGCTGAATTGAACATCAGTGGATGAATGATCTCTTAACGACATTGAGTTAATACAGGTCCGAGGACATTTTTAAATTACGATCAAGATAAAGGTTATTACAGAAGGAAAGTATGTTAAATATTTGTCCTTCAACGTTACCTCTGTAAATGAGTAGTTGGCGATTTTGACCTGAGTTAGTGAGTAAATCGATAAGTGAAATACTTCTATAAGTGAGCATAAGTTAACAGCCCTTTGAAATTTCACTTAGCCAGGTTTGACTGCATAAATTATTGTTCTTCTTATGTCAAAGAACTCATAGAGAAAGCATAGGACAGAAATGAATCACCTACATGAAATACGATTTTAAGCGATGATTTGAATTTCCCTTCACAACTTTGCCGAATCCTAGATTTCATTTTCTTATGTCTTCATCCACGTTACTTTTAGTCTAACAATTTTTCGGCAGCTTTGTGAATTTCACTCAAGCACTTGCCGGTAGACTTAGTTAGGCGATATCTGATTGCCGTTTTTGTCGTAATTTGTAGTTTGAGAAACCATTTGACACTTTTTGAATTATATATAAATATGTATATCGCTTGATAGACATAAAATTTAAATTTTCGAAACACTCAAAACTTTTTTCATTTTTCTAAAAAAAATTGATACTTTTTGATGCAATTTTTAAATTTTTATGAATTTCGCCGATTTTTCAGTATTTACTTTTAAACTTTTTTGCTACTTTTCAACACTATTTTAGCAAAAAGTATTGTTACTTATGTAGACTTATATTTTTCGAAGCCATTGATACTTTTCTGTACTATTTGACTTCTTTATCTTCTTTATTCCTTTGGAAACAATTGCATACTTTTCGAAATTATGCCAATTTTCTCTTTCTTCTCAAAATTTTCTTACACTTTTCCATTTCCTTCAACTTTTATAGTACTGGTTGATAGCTTTCGACTTTTAGAAATCTTACTCACATCGATACTAACACTCGATGTTTGCGTCTTATATGGCAACACTTTTTTACTCTTTGGCACTATAGTTAACTCTTGCAACTGTTTTCAAAGTTGTGCCCGAAATTCATATTGACTTTTTAGACCTTTGTAACTATATTAAGTTCTGCTCAGAATATAAGAAACTTTTTTTTTCAAACTTATTACTTATTTATTCTACCAACTTGGTTGGTGGACCTAACACTAACTAAAGAACTAATAAAACGTTGAAATTTCCCAAGCCATTGTTAAGAAATGTTATTTTTTCAAAATTCAGTCTGGAGTTGTTGCAGGAATTGTCAGTACGCGTATACACAATAACTACAGGGGTGGTAAGTCTCGTTTCTTCAGTCTAGATATATTTGATGTTAGGAAAAAAACAATGAGTTATAAAAGTTAACGACACATCGAAATAAAATATCCATATTCAAGCATTGCATAGCTAATGTCCATTAAAATCGGCAATTTTCGTGTTATAAATAAAGTTTATGTTTCACAATAAATAAAAATAAAAAACCAACAGCGTAGCAACTGTTGATACACCCTGTCTGTACTCATATAGTGAGTGTTGATCTTATAGTCATTTTTTAAATTTTCATAAAAAAACACATCGATTGCTCATTAAAAAGATTATTTACGCAAAAATATTGAACATAAAAATATCAATCTTTGCGTTCGCATCAAAGCAACATCACAAGTCTAATCATAATAATACGTACTGACATTGAGGCTATAAATGTTTTTCACAGTGCATAAATCATGTGTGTGTGTGTGTGTGTGTGTGGAAGATAATGCTAATATTCGCGTGGTGCTTGCTGCCGGTATGCTCTTTACTACTTGTTGTTGCCACTGCTGTTGCTATTGCTCCTTGTGGATTATGGTGTTGCTGTTGCTACCGTTTTGTTGGTTTTTCTATTTGTTATTTGCAAATAAACATCACTTTTTCATTTTCAGCGTTGTTTCCGTTTCGATATATTTACGAGTGCATTTTGTAATAAAACGTTAGTAGCTCTGCCTTTTTTCTCCGCTCTTTTATATTTACATCGATTACGCGTGTGTTCTGGACATTGCAGATACTTTTTGTTGTTGTTGTTGTTGCACTGTGTAGCCATAAGTCAATTAGTTTATACGCTATCCACTACTTGATGGAATAGACTATATCGAATGTATCATTAATGACATGTTGACGGAACAAAAAATGGTCCACTTTGTGGTTACGGCGATTTTTTTTTGAAAATTGAACTTTCTTAAAATATTCATATTGAATTAAATATTTCTTTTAGATGTAAGAAAGAACGAATTCTTCATTTACCAATGCTCTGACCGATAGGGCAAGAAAAAAGGACTGACAAATTGTTGAGCACACTCTTTATAAAGTTACTCCAAAAAATTTTAACATCTTAAAATTAACATGAAATGCTCTGCAAAGAAACGACCCAATCACACAGGACAAATTTGAGTATTTCGGAGTAGTTAGGTACAATTTTCATCCCAATTTTCTGAAATTTTTTTTTTTGAATTTCCCCTATAATCAATGAT
Source organism: Meiosimyza decipiens (assembly GCA_963680825.1). Classification (NCBI taxonomy): domain Eukaryota; kingdom Metazoa; phylum Arthropoda; class Insecta; order Diptera; family Lauxaniidae; genus Meiosimyza; species Meiosimyza decipiens. The sequence continues at coordinate 81,403,994 of OY804259.1, read as the reverse complement.
TAAGGCTCTTCAAAAAAAAATTCGTAAAAAAATGTGCATTAAAATATAGGCGCAAGTACTCAAATCTAATAGCGTTACATCAATTTATTTATATAAAAAATTTAAATGTTCAATTAATTTTGTTGTACACGCAGTCTTGTGCTAGGCTGACATTTATTAAGCAATGAAAATAAAAATAAAATCGAGTGCTAAAAAGCGGTAATCAACATTTAATATCCGAAAATATTCTAGAAACGTTTTATTTTCGCCCTCAAATAAAATGACAAATTTTACTCCACTTCAACCATTTCGCTTGAGTTAAGCACCACTTGTTTGCTGCTATTCGCTTCATTTGATTTCATCATCACCCACGATCCCACCACGTTATGCTGTTGCTGACGTCATCAATGCTCAAGGGTTCTTTTCTTTCTTTCTTGTTGGTAAAAGATGAAAGCACATAAAAGGATAAATAAATAAGCATTTTATTTTCTTCTTTCCTTTGAAATTGAGTTAGCAACAACTGAAATGAACAACAGTTAATTTACTTGAGTTTGTTTATTGCTCCATTTGGTTGGCGATTCAGCCAGCTATCGAGAATACGTCATCAGCATCATCACCACCATGAAGTGTTGACAGTTTGACAGCAACGTTTTTGTGGATTTAACGTTGTATTCAATTGGATTGAAGTGTTGACAGAAATGTTTCCAATACGAAAAGCATTGAAGGAACAAAACGAGCTGACCAGCATGTGGACAGGAGAAGAGCAATTTTAATACAAAATTGAAATTATTATGAGAAATTTTTTTTTTGTGCGTAAAGAATACTCACAAAACGTTAGATCGCTTTTCAACTGTTTACCTAAGGTATTTTTGCCAACATCAGATTTAATTGATATATTTGGGAATTCATCATGGTTATGGGCAGATTGTTTTGTTGTTGCAATATTTTTGTTTATTTTCAAATTCGATTAGTGTTTTTTAATTTATGCAAGAAAGCTCAAAATGCCAAATTATTCAACATTAAGGTATATTATTTATGTAACGAATTGTCTCAGGAAAAATTACCTAAATATGTGCTTGCTTTCCAATAGATATATTATTCATGCTAAATGGATTTTTTTCGTCAACTATCTATTGATTGTGGTACCCTTCAGAAAGTAAAGGCGATTTAGCTACATCATTGTACAAAGAGATAAACGCAAACAAAATCTTTCAATAAATACTGGAAACTGACACTAAAAATATATGCATCAGAGATGTTTTTATGAAATCTTTTTTGCAAACAATTGAATACTGTAAATAAAATTAAGACAACCGAAAAAAAAAAAAATTTTCCCGAAAATTGAAGCGGAAAATTTTGGTTTTGTATCGAATTCACCATTGCAACAGATATAATCAGATCCACAATTGGGGTAAGACAGACAATGGATTCGAATGCCAAACATTTTTATAAGAATTATAATCATCTGTCTAAATATGTAATGAGTTATATATTTCGTAGTTCGAAAAGAGCAGACCTGCCATTTGGCAGTTATCAGCAGTTAGGTGGCATTTTTTTAGTTTATGGTTAGCCTTATTATTACTACCGTTTAACTATAAAAATTTAATGCAAAAATTAAGATTTTGCCGTAGCTGCTCTGAGAGCAGATTATCGGCGTTATATTCGTCCTACTGCGGGAAAAATATTGACACAATTTGAAAGAACTGGATCTGTTATGGATGTGTTAAGAGGCCTTAACCATGCTCGTAGTGCACGATCTATTGCAAATATCGGTGCTGTTAGTGAAAATGTGGTAAAGGACTCGAATTCGACGATTCCACGATGCGCTCAAAATTGGGGCTCATCTTGGGGCTATATACAGCATAAAATGTATTTTGACTAACAGCTTCATCGATATAAAGTCAAACTTTGGTAATACAAGAATTGCGCAGAGAATACACGGATTGGGTACTGTAACAACAGGCATAAAATTGATATTTTTCGAACAAAACTGTCTTCAGTGGATACGTGAATAATCAAAAGAAGCTCTGAAAGCACACAGGGGACCTTGTATCCGCAAAAAGTAACTGTCTGATGTGCAATGTCGTCTGGTTCATATTCCTTTGAGAATAGCGAAGGAGCGAGCACCGATAACCGACTTTTTTGGTCTGCTAATAAAGATGAGACGATTTGTGAACTTAATGCGATAGTATAATTTCCATAAAACACGAACAATTTTGGTTTTAGTATGAGAAAAGTTTCATTGCTACGTAATTTTGAGATTTCCATTAGCCTATAAGGCTGTGCTATTTGACGCTATTGAACTATTTCATGTGACGCTAAGAAAAACCATTCACTCTAAAGCAGTTTTAGGCAAACCTACAACAATGCATGTCAATGTGTGCTTCAACTAAGCCAGGAGAAATTGGGAAGATCATAAAGAGCTTAGAATATAGACAAAAAAAACAGGCGAAAGTAATCGAGTCGAGCCGAATTACATTTCACAGCGTACTCAACAAGTATACGTACACGCAACTTCTGCTTGAGTTTTGCCGCAGATGCCCGCGGGCGGCAGAATGCCTTACACTGCTATGGAGCAACTAATATCTAACGATCATCAAGCTATGGTCGAATTGTGGATCATTAAAAATTATCTCAAAGACATAAAGTCCTGCAGGGGTATCGTGACAAATATATGAATGATGTTGTATGGCATGGATAATGGCTAGGTCAGTATACAGTATTTTCTTTGGAACACCCTGAGCAACAGTTATTCGAGATGTAATTTGTCAAACGTTAGAAACTTCAGTAGCACATAATCAAACGATAAAGTGAAATCGTGGTCAGTCAGCGTATAACCACCATCAGAAGCAGACATACAAAAGAAAACTAAATAATGCAAAGAAGAAGAGACCTGCCAAAGTCTGTTGGACGTTGGTGGTCTCATCAGTTGTACTTTAGGGCGCAGTATGGTAATACTTAGAGAAAATTCAAGGCACTCATGACATTTTCATTACCTTAGGTTAGTTAAGGTTCGGTAGGACTGGCAGTTAGTTACGAAAACCGACTCTTTTAGACCAAATGTGATCCACTGTGATACCACAGGATGTCTGACTATACCCTCTCGTTGAACCAACCAGACTTCGTAATGAAACTAAATGGCTGACCTATACTAACGTGTCTAAGGTCATCCAGCTTATCAAATAAAAACGAATCAAGTGTTAAAAAGATATTTTTGTATAATCTTGTTTTTTTTTTTGGATTAATGTTTCTTATATACTTGTGTACAAAAAATTTCGTAAGAATTATTACATCCTTTTATTTAGATTCATGAAAGTAACCTTTTCTTGTTTACTTATGTACTAAAATATTTAAAGAAGAAAGCTAGGCCTTTGAAAAGTACAAGTCCTAGGACTATCACAAATCCAAAATCTGACATACGGGTTTTGTTTCCGTACGGCGTACGTTTGCGCGTACTCACGAAAGTAACTATGGAAAAAACAGATTCGGATAAAAGAAAATACAAGATATCTTATTTACTTTACTTATTAATGCTCTATCATTCAACAGACTGAATCAAGTTATACAACGTTGGAGCACAGAAAATATAACCTGTAAACAAATTATCATGGGACCCACAACAAAAACAGTTGGTTGTCAACGTTGGACATAAAGAAAACAACGTAGCACGTAACCCAAAAGCCAACAGATAAGTTACTGATGGACTCAAGAATTCACATAAGCAAGCGGCGCACAGTAGAAGGGCTTGCATGGAACAGCGGCCATAAATAATAATTAGTTGATATCTTTTATCTCAAGGGGAATAAAGAGGCGGAAAATACCCTCAGTCTGTTTCTCTCTCTTAAAGGGAACTCTTTTCTGAATTTTAGCACCTTCCCTAATCATACTTTCCCACATAATATAGCAAAAAATTTCCGGAATCCGGGGTTATAACTATATACATATGATTTCTTCTGTTAAGGCGTTAGAAGAAAAATAAATTCGATTTTATAAAGTAGAAATAATGTACTTTTCGAAAATATGTCGCATTTTGTTTCAGACAAGTAAACTAGACCTCTTCATCCAACATTTGCTTGTGCAAAAAGCTCAATCAAATATTTTTAGTATTCAAAGTTCAGCTTGGAGCCCAAAAAGCTTAGAACTTTTCCAGTTTTTGTTTTCTTTCGCTAAGTATTGTCTAACGATCGTCTTAAAAAGTTTATCTCGTTAATTTTTGTTTTTTTTTGTAGTCATGGCCACGATCTCCCTTTTTTTATGTAGGCAGCGTATTCAGGGTAATGAGAAAAAATATACTAAATTGATTAAAAAAAAAATCCTTTGCAAGAGACGAGTTAAATTAAATCTACCCAAATTTTGTTCTTACGATATTTATGTATTTCTTAATCATCACTTACCCGCTAAGTAGCGATCACTTTGTGATCGTGAATAGCGTAGAGTCTGCAAAAGAATAAAAGCAATTAGTAAATGCTATGACCTTGGTGCAAATTAACATCGGCACATCACTTCCAACTCACCAAGTTCTGAGCGGCAAAATCATCGCGTTTCTTCTCCTGCTTCAGCAGTAATGGCGCTGAATTCGATTTGGTTGTCAACTCCTGTATGCCAAGACTCTCGTGACCACTGTGCAATGAGGCGCTGCTGGGCGATGGCAACTCATGAAAATGTGTTGGTGAGAGCAGTGACTGGAAAGGCTCCTGCCTCAAAGCCAACGACAATTGAACGCGTTCCTTCGAACGGACAGCAGCAGGGTGCAAATGATGATGCAGCTTTCGCGTCAAATGCGACGCATAATGCTGATGATGGTAATGCTGATGCAAAGGATGCAGCTGATGGTAATGTTGCTGGTATGATGACGGCAATGATGAGGTATCAAGCGAATGACTACGGCATTTCTGTGCACTTCCTCCCGCAGCACAGGGAACCATAATCGGTGGTGCAGCACTAAATTTACGACGTAAGACCACACTACTTGCTTCTATAGGAATAATAGCGATTGTGGTAGGACCACCTAAACTATTAGCACCATTGCCACCGACATCGCGACTATTGTTGCCAGCACTGCCGCTGCTGGCATCACCGTCGGTAAAATCACAATCGCAATAAGTAACCGATTCGAATTCATCATGACCCTCGTCAACTTCGTCATCATCTGCATTGGCATCATCTTCTTCGCCGAGCGCATCGTTGCTGTCATCATTGTCATGTTGTTTTTGTTGTTGTTGCTGCTGCTGTTGTTGTTGCGAATGTTGATCATTTTCAATGCCATCACCATCCGTACAAACATCTTCATCGCCTTGAGGCTCATCACATAGACTGAGCACTTCCAATAAATCAGGATCATCTGAGGAGGCCACCGAGCTGCCCTTTTGGAATTTGATTTTATGTAAAGCGTCCAAGCTGCTTACTGATTCGTTGTCATTATTATTATGATGATGATGTGAGTTCTTCCAATAAGGCAGATCCTTAGGTGGAGTTGCTGTCCCAATGCCGCTCTCATTGTTGTCGTTGTCGAGACCAGAGGAATCCAGCGAAATGCCTGATTTACCAGAGCTCAATACGCCAGATGCTTCTTCACATGCCGAGGATGAAGTGGAGCTGAAAAGGGAAAAGGCGCAAGTGAATAAAATAAAAGAACACAAGTAAACATCATAAATGGACAAACAGTCAGACAGGTAGGCAGACAGCGAGCAAATTAACGTTTGTGATGTATTCATAAATGACACGACAGAACGTTGCAGACGCACTGCCAGACATCATTAAGAAATGCTAACAATTGCTGATCTGCTGCAAAGTGTAGACGAAAAAGTTGGTCTAGGGGAATAAATATTTATAAGGGCGGATAGCTATGCTTTTGAAAAACTTAGTTTTGTGAGATAAATGCACTTGAAGAACGTTTTGCGCATAGTATTATACAAAAAGTACAGCGGATGTTGTATTCTTTCTACTATTTATAGGTCATTATACCAGTTATATAATGACCATTTTAATTTTTTTATAAAGTTTATCTAACAACAACTAGCAAGCAATGTAATAACAGCGCAATTATCAAATAACTCCTAAAGAAGTCCCAAGTCCTAAGGCTACAAATAAAAAAAGTAGAGAAAACTTACTTATTGTCTTCATCGACGGCGCCAACACTCCTTAATATAGATTCCTCAGATGTCCAGATTGTTGATGTAGAACCTTTTTTGGTAGCATCGCTGCCATTTAGCAAATAACTTGTCGTTGTCGTTGTCGCTGTCGTTTGTCCATTCGTTTTTGACGGGGTCATCAAAGTGGACGACGGTGATATACTCATCGTTGTTGCAGTTGCTGTTGTTAAAGGCTGATTAAAACGCTCCCGTTTTGGTAATAAAGTTCCTGTAGCCGCAGTTGATGTGTTTTTATTGCAATTTGGCTTATGGTTGTTGTCATTGCTGTTTACTTCCATTGCAGCCAATTGATGATTTTGACTTAATAATGTGTTCCTTATTGTTTCCATATCATTTTCCAATTGACGTTGTCGCCTTTGTCGTTGCAATTCTTCATCCGCCAAGCTGGTTGATCCCGATCGTATTTTATTATTTTTCGCATGACCACCATCGTCATCGGGTAATGTTGCTGATGCAGCGGCTGCTGCTGCTGCAGCTTCTTCAATTTTTAATATTGTCGTTGTGGGTTCATTGCATCGATGGATCGTCGTACATTCAAAATTGCCCAGACTATGATGATGTTGTCGTTGTTGCTGTTGTTGATCTACACCATTAAATGTTGCTAAACTACGTTTGCAATTGCCATTGGCCATTGAGACCCTATTATCATTATGCTGTTGTTGTTGTTGCTGTTGTTGATGGTGGTATGGTGTTGGTGCCGAAAGTGTACGTAGGTAAGCAATGGTTGCTGCATTCGGTCTGGCAGTGGCAGCAGTTGTGCCGGCTGTAGTACCGCCACAATCAAGGTTAAACGATTGCAGTGGTATTGTTGCCTGAAAGAAAAAAGTTGAAATAAAAAATAGAAAAAAACTATTTTGTTTTCGTTCGTTGTAAAGAAAATCTTAAATCGATACTTTTTGTTCTTGTGGTTTTTTTTTGTTGTTGTTATTGCAGTTCGTTTAAAGTGGAAAAACCATATGCGCACATGCGTGATTGAACGACAATCGCCAACAAAATACAAAAGATTTTCGAGATTGCTTGTTCTCATCATCATAAGACCTTGAATATATAATGAATTCCCCTACTCAGCTCTCAACTTTCAACTGAGAAAAATGCCGACTTTAATTTTAACCAAGTTCCTTGGAATATTTATGTAAATTAAAAGTCACTGTCGTAGCAAACGAAAGTCAATTCTGTTCTCAAAAAAACCCTCGAGGACATTGAGAATTGCTTTGCCTTTCGCTTTAAAAATCATGAATAAATATATCTTAGCTAAAGGCTTGAAATATGATAAGACTTTTGGTATAAAAACGCAAGTTAAGTGACCTAGGTTATTTTTTAAATATACACAATGAGAACACGAACAAAATTCGATACCTCGGCAACAAAAAAAAGTCATTTGAAAGAGCAAAACTTGTACTTTAAGATCCCACACATAGTTTTTTGAAAAAAAAGTTTCGCGGTGCTACATAACCTCAAATATGTCAAAAAATAGTGATTTTGCACTTTTAGGTTAGAATATCGGAAAAACCTTACATGATAGAACAATGCTGATTCGGTTTCAGCAAGAAAAGATACCTCGGAAACCACTATTCATTGTCCAGAAGGCAACTTCTCATAGGTCTGCGTAATTTAAAAAACAATCAAGATCAAATTTTAAACAAAATAAATTATTAATTCAATCTCGATTTACAGTATATATATACAAACAGATATATATATATATATATTTAATAAAAAATCTAAGAACCCTAAAAAAATCTCAACTAACGTTCTGTCACGAGAATTAAAAAAAATGTTTAGTAAAAAAAAAAAACAAAATTCATATTCACAATTGAACTTGGACAGTGGGTATATCAAATTACGCAATTAAAATTTTCTGAGCGCAGTCCACACATTCTTTTCTCCCCAGGATTAAATTATTTTAACAAGCTTTAAGCACGCAAGCGTGATCTATGCGCAACAAACAACAAAACTCAGTGATGACCAATGGCTAAGCTCATTAAAAAAGTCAAGCGATAAAAATCTGCAACATTTGTTGTTGTTGTAACAAAATTTTGTTTTTTTTTGTACAGTATGTCAGTGTTGTTGTTGCAATTAGGTATGCCAGTCAGAGTTGTTGGATCTTGTCGATTACAATTTTTAATGAGGAAACCCTTAGCAATAAAAACAGATAACAAAACTGAAAAAAAAACTACATTGCGGTTACAAGTGATTTACCGCTCAAATGAACCCAATAAAACTAAAAAACCGCACTCGCATGATATTCGTGATATACTGCTAGAAGCCACTAAATTTTGAGGACCCTAAGGATCTGATTTTTTCTACCAGTGAAAAAAAGCTACATGAAATTGTAATTGATCCAGACGAATTCGCGTGCGCAATTCATTACAATTGCGCACTTTGTTTTTGTTCAAAAATAATGTTCGATTGCAAGGACACCCGCTTACAAGCTGACATTTTGATTTTATCAACGAACGAAAAATAAAAACAAAAAAATCTGAGCTGGTAGCCTTAGCCAGAAGGTTGTGATTAATTGGGGTTGCCAGCCAATTTTGAATGAAAAACAATTTATACAGAAGTTTTCAAGCAAATAATACTGATTCGGTTTAGTAAAAGTTTAAATTGAAAATGCACGTGACAACCACGTTTATATATTAATACGTGAAAATCGAAACTTATGGTACACATTTTAAGTATTTATTAAAGAGAGAGGGGAATGAAACTTACATCATTTGAACAGTTCTGTTTCACAGATGTGCACAATTATGTGTAATATCTGCCGATATGGCTGTTAAAATAAATAAAACATTGGCGCATGATTCCCCAATACAAAACGCTTTAACCAATTACCGTGCGGCCTCGGTCAACACAACTAATAAGAACCAAGCCTGTTGCAATAACCGCGGCAGTTGCAATGACGAAATCAAAATTTCTTAGGTACCCGGGTGTATTACCTCAAATATAAATCAACAGAAAATTGCCAATATGATACAAATTTTTGAGGATCCTCATGGATATCTTTAGCCACACAAGCGATATTCTCTGCTGAACAGCTGCCCCTTGGACGACCCAATCAGTAATAGCTCTGTGTTGAATAGTGTTTGCTCAATTGGTGCTACATGATTGGAAAATCCACAACAAAATTCAAGTTGAGCCCAAAAACACCGAACGATTCATTGTCAGAAAAATTGACATAAATTCTGAGTGCTAAAAAAGTATAGCGATTCAGAAATTGTCTACGTGTAGTCTGTTAATTTTTATGTCATAAATTTAGTTAGAATTTTTTTTTTGCCGCTTTTCAAAACGTCTTTAATTTGTAACATTAAGTGCCATTTCAAATTATCTGGCAACCTTAATCAATATAGTAACAGCGGGCATGTTGCTGACATGCTGTTTTGTTACTGTCGCTTTAAGCTCGTTACGCCAATTGCGTTTACAATAAAAAGTTGCAGTTTTTTTGTAGCTGTCGTTGCATTTGCAATTGACAATATCTGCAAAAAGGCATTTTTGTAACCAAGTTAATGCAAAAAGTTAAAAAGAGTTCTACAAAAATAAAGGGAAGCCAAAAGAAAGAAAAATAAAGTTTTTTTTTTTGGAACGGAAATTGATTTAAATGATTTATTGGCAACATTGCTGCAGTTGCAAGTTGGCAAGGCGCGCAACAAAACAAAAAAAACCTCAATCAGCGCGAGCCATTGAATGTTGGTTGGTCCCTGTTGTTGAGTCCTCGGGGAAAAGTATACGCATATTTCATTCATTGAAATTTTGCGTTCATTCGTAGTTCAAAAAAAAAAAAGACAGAAAAAAACGATAAAAAATATCTAGTTAGAAAAAATGTTGTCAGGTTTTTAGGTCTCATGCAAGTACGACTTGCTGACATGGCTTGTTATTTTAACTTAAGTTCGTCGGTCTTGCTGAAACGCAATTTTCGCAATTGTTCTTCAATTTACTGCTGCACACGTTTTGCTGCTGCTGCTTATTCACTTTTGATTTTTATCATGTCCAACAGTTGGACATGCAGTGAACGTAGTGACAATTGGCATAAATATATATATATGGCATGGCATGAATATCCTTTTTATGCATTGCAAATTAACTACATGCGCTTGCGGTATTTAAGTGCATGCCTTGCGAGATGTTGTGGAAAATTTTACATTTGTAACTCATAAGGGATTTCAGTAAAATCGGTAAAGTATCGTAAAACGAAAAACTAAAAGATTCTTATAATAATTTTTGTATACTTAGGTCGTAATTAATATTTTATTTATCAACTTGCTTGTCAAAAAAGAGTTAAGAGTTCTAACGTATTCTGACCCTACAGCTAAATTCTAATAAACGTAAGAGTGGAAATTAAATTCCTTTATCAAAAGTAGGCTATCATCATTTAAGTAGAGAATTTTTAATAAAAAAACAAAAAAAAAATTAAGATGAATTCTGTGTATTTTTTATGATCAAGATCGGGTTTCACGATTTTTTCTTTTATTTTTATTAAATGAGCGCTAATGATCCATTCCTATGATTAGTTGTGGTTGTTGTGTTTGATATTGTTGACATTTTGTGTACTAAACAAAATTGGAAAACTGACGTTGAAACATGACAACAGATGTGAAACGATTGTTGAAGCATCAATTTAAATGTCGTAAAACATTGGATAGAACAGTGATATCATAAAAAGATAACAAATTAAATGCATTTCTTTTTTTGGAGCTATAAATAAATAAATTAAAATTAATACTATTAATAAATTGAAATTTATTTTTGTTTATTTATAGCTCTACTTGGGAAGTGATAAACAAACGCCGCATGCAACCAATAAGAATTTCATGGCAGACACTAATTGAGGTAATAAAATGTGCATACCAATCAGAGAGTAGGAAAATATATAAATATTTTCGTTGATTGATTTTTGTTAGTTTTATTGGATTCATAATTTGCTGCTCTTATTAGAAATTTATAGTAAAAGGGGTCTAAAGTACCGTTGAAGTCAATGTCCGGTCGTAGGTGAATACACCTGATATAATTAGACTACTCTATAAAAAATTTTAAAATTAGCCAACAGCTTTTTTTCTTGATGCTTGAAAGGGTGATTAAAATAATGTATTAATTTAGTTGTGATTCTTAAAGACATATATCTGCAGGCACCAGCGATTGACCACCGACATTTGTTCTCTTAAGAATGAGATTGATGTTCACAAAGATAAAAAGTTTCCAATGATTGGCTCATAATTTTCATATCATCCAAAAAGACTTAGTCATGTGAAAGAAGACAGGTAAGAAGGTGATAGCAAGATAAACTAAAAAAAGTTAAGAACAAACTACAAAAATAGCTTGTGAAGACAGTTTCATCCATTGCTTATTGGAATCATCAGTGACCTTTGAGTCGCTGAATGAGAATTTCAAAGCCTGAAATGTTTTCTTTTTTGCATAGATTTGTTGCGAAGCAAAAAGTGAAACAAAGCAAAGCCAAAAATCTTTTTTTTTTTCTTTTGTCTTTGTTTTAGTAACTCATTTGGTATTACAGTTTCTTGCAAGCGCTTTCTTGGCAAATGAAAACTTTGATAATATCATACACTGTACTCAATAGTTGGCTCAGTAAAATAATTATATAAAAACTTCTTGAGCGGCTTACTGAATTGTGACATTTTGTCATAGGTCCTAGATAGGTGTTGGACTTCAATACCTAAAAAAGTTTCACAAAGCTGCGCACAGATATATTGATGTCAAAATTACATTCAAACTGTAGTTAATAAGCAGATTTACAAGAAATATCGGCACCCTCATCAGGTAAGGAAATCATAGGATTATTCATTGAAGAAGGTTACCCCGTGGGTTACAAAATTACATTCAAACTGTAGTTAATAAGCAGATTTACAAGAAATATCGGCACCCTCATCAGGTTAAGGAAATCATAGGATTATTCATTGAAGAAGGTTACCCCGTGGGTTACAATGATCCAAATAACCATCGGCCCTTTATTGGGAAGGTTTCTAGTTAGAAATCAATCCAAAAAAAGGGACAGTATAAGGCAACAGGAGCATTACTTGAGGGACTAAGCGACAGTAAACTCCAGGAAGCGTCTAATTTTGAATGCGATTTCATAAAAAATTAACAAAAATCTTAATGAAACCACAATTTTTAACATAAATCCAAGTAAAATATTTGCAAAACTTGTGCACTAACACAAACACTAAATGAAGTTACAATAATCCACTAACCAACCATGCAAAAAAGACAGACACTACCAGCCAAAACACTTAACAATCTCAACCAACAGAATCTGGACAAGCATAACAAATAAGCGAATCGATTTGACCCAGTCAATGAAATCATGTTGGCAACAATGTCCCACAGCATCCTTGCGAATTTCATTCATTTTTTTATCTTCATCTGCTTTAAATTTTCAATTGGTTTCACTCTCCCTGGTGGTCACGCATGCGCTTTGATTATAATTATCAAATCAAAGTGCTTAAATTGTTGGCAAACCCATCGTTTATGAGCGCACGTGAAGAACGGTTCAGAGTAAACAGACAGAGAGAGAGAGAGAGAAAATAAGAAAAAAAGAGACCATTATTAAAGAACGAAACCCACTTGACAGTTCTTATGGTCGTGATAGCAATCTGAGCGCTTAAAATTTATAGTGGAAACGGCACAAAATTAGAGCACGAAACAAAGCACGTAGGATCAATTCTTCATTGTTCAGGCAGGCCTTTTACAAAAGAAAGTGATATGGGACCGTTCAATTTTCATTGTATGCGTCTGCCTGTTTATATGCATGCGCAAAAAACTTATAAAAATCGAAAAATAAAGATTAAATGGAGTAAGAAAATTATATTCAATCAAGACCGATACAACAAATGCTGTACCTTTTACGATAAAATAATATCGAAAATTGTAATATGTAGCAATTCGGACTTTGAACGATTTTATTTTCTTGAAGAATATAGTATTCGGAAAATGAAAATGATGATTCAATACATTGTCTAAGAAACTATAAATAAATACATATATATATATATATATATATATATATATAAGAACGATGTATTCACATTATATTAAGTACTCCGGATATACTTTATAAGTACAATGGGGACTCCATAGAATTGATAGAAAAAACAAGAAAAATCTAACGTAAGATATGAAGACACAGAGACCTGGTTTAAATCTATAAAGTAGTAATGAGTCGTTGCCTATCTTGTCATACTTAAAGATATCAGCTATCGAATATTCTTAAAAACTTTAATGTTGTGATATTTTCAAAGCAAACGCAGCACAAATGTACCGCATAGCAAAAAGGTAGGGTATATACACAAAATCAAAAATGAAACGGGAATAAATTCGGGCACTTTGGTCACTGTTGAAAGAAGAAACTTTTATTCCGTTCAGCTAAAAAAAAACGGGGCTGAATTCCTTTGGCGGCCGGTCATTGCATTCATTGACAACGAGCCATCCTGTGTTTTTTTTTTTTTGATTTTAGTTTAAATTTGCCAAATTTGACCCAATTTTGCAACATGTCGGAATAATTTATAGTATGTTGCGGTTGTTTTTAGTATTGTTGTTGTTGTTGTTTTTGTTGTTGTTGATGATGATGATAAACCATCTGTTAGCGGCGACAGTTTAAATTGTTTCTTGTTGTTTTTACGCTTCTTCTTTTGATTTTCAATCGTTAACATGATCAATTTGGCAACGAGAACGAGAGCGCAACGTTTTGTTTGATTGTGGTATTTGTCAATTGATCATGGTATGATTTTTTCTTGGTTTTGTAGATTGTGCGTGAAAAGAATTCGGAATAACTTAGTCATATTTAACTAAAGAACTTTTTAAATGAATTGTATGACCTTAAAGTTTGCTTTTAAGATTATTAATATCAATATGAAAATTTTGACCTGTAGACCACTTAGTACTCAACTAAAATCATTTAACTTTTGATACTGAGCAAGTTCTTTCAACATTGATGACAGCAATATAGTTTTCGTTTTGGAAATTAAATACAAATATATTTCGTCATCTAGAGCTAGTTGTTTCTAAATTTTCTTCATATTTGCTATGTTCCCAAGTCATTATCTCAAAAAAAAAAAAAAACTCGTTTTATGCTCGACATGGTTGTGGGCTTTGCCTTTTTGTGGGTCTGCTATAAGAATTAAGATTTTCTCTAAAACGACAGTCGAAAAATTTTGTGTAATTTCAGTCAATTATTTTTTTGCTATCGTCTGACATTAATTATTCAATTGCATGGTGGCTGTTATCAAAATACCTTTGCAAAGTTGAATACCTGATGAAAGAGCACGCAAGGGAAAAGGATACATATCTTGCGGAATATTTCTTTTTAGGAAGTACCAAAATGCTAGTTAGGGCCAAAATCTGGAGATAAGTAGACTGAACTTGTAGGAAAGATTTGTTGTTTTCATTCAAAGTGGGAAGTGCAGCGCCCCTAACATGACGGCACAACGTTTACCGGTTAAGATATTAAATGTTTCACATCACATTCCACATCCACTGGTTCCACTTCGCTCAATCAAATTTGAAAAATATCTTATAGCCAGCGGATCGCCTCCATTAAATTTCATAGCGATAGCTTTATGAAATCTCTTTTTATAACATATGGAAATTGTTTTGGGCGGTGTCACTCCCTTTCACGAGTCTTAAAGTTAAATGGTCCGACTTCATATATTGTCTATGTTTAGGAGTAACAACTCCCTAATTTTTATTGGTATCGATTGAGTCGTATTTTCCTAACGCCTACTTCAAAATCGCAAAACTTTGAAGCATAATATGTTAAAACTACGTATTTAGGAAAACGATTCATAGCTCGGCTAATTTTTTGCATTTTCGTATGGAAAAAAAACCATTTTGTTTGCTTTTTTATCTTATATTGGGAAAGAACAAAAACTTAATGATAATTTAATTAATATAAAGTGATTTTGGACTTTTTTTGAATGGATTTTACAGCAAAATGTCAAAATTTATTTTTTGTTACAAGTATATGCATTTGATCGAAATCGGTGGGACACCGACAGAAAAAAATGAATACCAGACGAATTTTGTTTCATAAATTTACGTAGTAAATTATGTAAAAAATTTTTTATATTTTAAAACTTTAGGTTTCTAGTAAATTTATAATTTTACAAAAAGATCATTGCGTCAAATGAAGTAATATACTAACCTATTTTGAATAGATTTAATACAATTTTAAATTTTAGATAAAAAATTTGCTGTAACTAAAAAATTTTAATTTCCGTTCTGAAACACATTGCACCTAAGCATCTCTAATTAATTATAATAAAAACTGCTCACACAATATAATATATTTACTAAACTATTTCTGTCATATATATAATTTGAACAAATTATTGACCAAACTTTTTAATAAAAGTCAAAACACCAATTTTGTTCCAATGATAAATAATAAGTATTCTTATTAAGGATTTAACTTGACTCAATTTGTCAACTGCCAGCATAAACATATGAGGCACTTGGCTGTCAATCGAAATGAGGGTGCTTATCACACAAAATGCAGCAACGAGCTATACAAATGCTATACAGCACATAACTAAGACAAAAATGCTGTTGCACAACGTACATCATCAGCATAGTCGTCATCATCAGCACTATCTTATAACACCAACCAGCGGCATAACAAGTATAGCACAACGCAACATTTCTGACTGACAGTAGATGCCCTTAACGCCTGCCAAATGCGCCACCACAGTACAAACTTCCCCAAACAGAAGTTGCTCATCAAAAAATTATGCGTCGTAGCTGTTGTTTTAATCAAAAATTTCAACTGAATTTCAAGATTTTATTTTATTTTCAATTTCTTTTTTGCTTGAAAAAAAAAAAACGCCCTTTAAATGAAAATTTATTTTCGGCTCAGTTCAAAGATTAAATGCAACAACAACTAGAACAGCAGCAGCAGCAGCAGCGCAGTAGCGACATTTTTCTTTTTATTTTTTTGAAGGGGGCGCGAGTATGGTGATCATTTTAACATATGTTCGCATTCTGTTTACATGACTGACACTTCTTTCCAGTTGTTAGTTATAGCTCTGTTTGATCTAATTTAGTTTAAGAAAATTTTTATGAATAGTTGCTGGGGGATTTTTTTGTTTTTTTATTTTTGTGGGTGGCTTAGTTGTTGCGTTCTTGTAGGAGGGCAATTGTGTGCAATAAAAAATGATATGTGATGAATATTATTAGTTTTTATGTGGTTTTAACAATAATTTGTTGCCACAAATGATAATTTTGTTTTAATTTTTTAACCTCAATGGGAACATTAAGAAAAACTTGCTATTAAATTTGGCTTTAAAAAATCATTAAACTTATGACCTTCAGTGGTTTTAATCCTCTCTCAAGTATTCGTTTGAAAGGTCTTAAAACTGACACTCGCTTATTTATTGCGCAATGTATTTTTGGCCATCTACTAAGAAAAAGTTGAAGTTTTCGTAAAAATCAACTAAAATTTAAATAAAAATAACGTAAACGCACGGAGAACTCGACTGAGTTTTATCAAATAAAGACATAAGTTTTAACATTGTTGTGTACACCAGAAATATAATTCTGGTTACATACAGTCAGAGTCAAAAATTAGTATACAGCTTCTGGTACGTTCTTTAGAGCCAAATAACTTTATGATAAGAAGTGAAACAAAATTTATTTTGCAGAAAAAATAAAAAGCATAGTTCTCCTTTTTTATTAGTTATAATGATTAACAAAACAAAACTAGAATTCATGAAATAACCCTGAAAAACGGATGAAGTATCTGAAAAATGCAGTCAAAAGTTAGTATACAATCAATATACAGTCTGACTTTTATATTACCTTAGTCCAAAATTTATGAGATTTAATATTTTGTAGGTCCTCCTTTTGACTGAATTACCGCTTTTAATCTATTGCTCATGGAATTGACTAGATTTTGGGTAACTTCGGCTGAAATATTTGCCCATTCCTCAGTCAAGGCCGTGCGCAGATCATTTTTTGATTTAATAACACGATTTCTTATTTTTCGGTCCAAAACTTCCCATAGGTGTTCAATGGGGTTTAAGTCCGGCGACTGTGGAGGTGAATGTAATTGCTTTGGAACTCTGTACAACAACCACTCTTTCACAATTTTAGCTGTATGTTTTGGGTCATTGTCTTGTTGGAAGGCCCATGGCATTGTAAGACCCAATTTGTCAGCACTGCTGCACAAATTATCTTTTAATATCTGCAAGTAATCTCGGCTATTCATTGTAGATTCAATAAAAATCAGGTTTCCAGTGCCAGCGGCGGACATACACCCCCAAACCATTAGTGAACCACCGCCATGTTTTACGGTGGAGATGAGAATTTGAGGCAGCAGTTCGCTATTCTTTGTTCTCCAGATCTTCCGCCCCTTTTTGCTCCAAATATCTCAAACTTACTCTCATCACTAAACATAACATTATTCCAGAAGGTTTGATGGCTGTTCAAGTGAAGTTTTGCAAAATCTATGCGCTTATTACGATTTATAGCAGAAATGCACGGTTTTTTTCTAGGCACTCTGCCATGCAACCCATTATTATTTAGCGCTCTTCGTACGGTTGAAGCACTAACTGGCTTATTACGCACTTTAGAAAGACCTTTGGCTATTTCTACCGCACTAGATTTGGGTTTTTTTCTCACCTGTCTAACAACATTTCGTACTTCGGCTCCGGTCATAACGCGTGGGCGACCTGAACGTTTCAAAGATTTCACATTTTTTCGTATTTTGTATCGTTCTATAATTTTCTGCACAGTTGCACGGCTTTTGTTTACAGATTTAGCTATTTGACCTAGAGTTTTACCATTTTTTCGATGGGTCACTACCAACTCGCGAACTTCTATTGAAATTTCTTTACCACGAGCCATTTTATATTTACGGAATGAACAATCAACACAAAAAACTTATTCAATCACACCGAATTTTAACTGCGCAATGCGATTTGTTAGAAAAACATACACACAATGCTGAAAAGTAGCGGATTTTATAACGACACTTGTAACAAATTGAAATTGGAAGCATTGTATACTAAATTTTGATTGCATTTTTTAGAGTTATTTTTACTGTGTAGCAAAAAACTAAGTGTTACAATTTTTTTCAAATGGAAATCTATTATGCTAGAATACATAAGACTGTTAAGTTTAATTTAATAAAAAAATATTCTTTGTATCTTACATATTATGTAATATATATAGCTTAAAAGGTGTAGGTATGAACTGTATACTAATTTTTGACTCTGACTGTAGTTATTTCTAAAAACTTATTCAAAACGCTATAAAAGAAAGATTTAACATTCTAAAGAGCTAAGCCACTACTAGCACAAAAGTAAAGAGAAGTCAACATCAAAAGTTTTCACAATCACAGCCTTAGATAATCCGCCTTGAATATTCGTAGCTATCGCAAAGTTTTCACAAGCATTCAAAATGATAAGAGTTCCAAATATGTACATGCATTCTTTCGTTTTGCTGCGCAGAATGTTTTGTGTCATAGCGCTTTTCCACTGCAAGCCAAGCAACATTGATTACCCTTTTACCCATAATGCAGAGCTTATCACACAACACAGATCATTCGAATGCTGAGCTCCTAGCCAAAGCAGCACTCACGTATTAAAACTAAAGAGGTAGAAGCGGCAATCGAACATACTTTGCATAGTTGGGACATGTCAGGTGAGCATATGTTTGGTCTCACGTTCGCCAATGATGCAGATGATGACAACGATGCGAAGACGACGACGACAGCGATTCCAGTGACAACGATATCTACGACAACAAAGTTGAGGACAACTAACCTCGCTAGAGCTCAGCACAGAAACTTGAGCAGTCGCGTCCATTGGCTATCAATGTTCTTTCGAATAGCAAGCAAGCAGTCAACCGAACAATCAGCAGCAGCAGCTATACAGCAAAGCAAAAGCTAAGCTAAGCTATGAGTATGAATTTTATATTTATGGTAATTTCATGATCAATTTCATAAATCGATCTGCGAAATTGCGAGAATTTGGTCCAACTTGTAGTTGCTTCGCTGCTATGCTTTTGGCTTCCACACTTGTTTCAGTTTGTTTTTCGTCTAAGATTTGGAGTCAAGCTTTGGTTGGTATTAGAGTGAAAACAAAACTCACGGTTATAAGAAGTAACAATGGAAAGAGGAAAGGATACAAAAATTAAATGTTTACAGTGTCATGCAGCGACTGGTGCATTTAGTTCGCCATGTAGTGATTTTCTGATCTTTTTTCTATAAGAAATTTATGATTTTTGAGCTCGTAATATCTGCAAAATGTACTTTTTTTGATACGAATATGCTATAATACTCTAATGCATAACAATGAGTGAAGTTGTCGTAGATATTCTTAACAATAAGACAAGTCTGCAACAATTCAATGCAACAAAACATTGTTGCTTACATGCTCGCGTTTATGCAAGATAAGATTACGTATTTCAATGAAATTTTTCGTAAACTTTTTATGACGAAGTAGTACAAAGTGCATGTATTGTTTTAAATTCTACATACAGTTCAATTGGTGTCAATTTTATTTATAATAGACATAAAAATTGCCAAGGTAACTTAGGTCAGTCGTGCATAACACAAATTGGCATATCATGGTGTAATGCTTTGAATAGTTTAGGATAACTTAGCAATGACTTTGTAAATAACTTCTGGCTTGTTCAACTTGCCGACAAATTTTTTAGCATTATTTAAATAAAATTCGAAAACTAAAAGAATTGGAGCATGTTAAGGTGCCTTTATTAAGTTGGAAATAAAAATGTAAATGTGTTTAGGGCGTGGCACTGTCCACTTAAAAACAATAACATTCTTAAGGGTTGAGCCTACCTCAGTACCAAATTTCATTAAATTCGGTAAAGTGGCTCTGCCGTGGTAGCAATTTTTCCAATAAGAGGCAGTGCCACGCCCATTAAAAGATCTCAGAGAACCGTTTTGTAGGACTTAATTTATTTTCAAGCCAAATTTCATCGTAATTGGCTAGTTAGTTTATCCGTGGAAACGTATTAAATTTGAAATTTTCGTAACCAAGCAAATTTGGAAAAAAAAAATTATAGTAAAATTCGTCAAAACATATTGGAAAAATGAACAAAAAAGTTCGCGAAATTTCTATTTAGTTTTAGGCGTTATGTTCGAGGCAAACTTAACATAGTTAACATCATCAGCAAAAACAGGTGGAAAAAGGCCAAAATCCTTGAGAATAGAGAAAAATTTGCGTATATTCGTAAAAAATGCGCTAAATCGTCGAATTTGCAGTTAACTCGCAAATGTACGTCTAAATTTCATAGCTGAAATTTTTAAATCATAAATTTCCGACACAGGACACTTCAGCTAAGCAATAATATGATAGGATGACAACTCTGAATTCATATTTAGAGTCCTGATTAACTCATCTTCAGGAATACACAAACAGATCTGTTCTGATTCCGTTTTATTTCAGAAGTGGAATTGAAATCCGAAGTCGAATGTCAATAGCTCTTCTAAATCTAATGGTCAAAATATGTCATGGAATTTTTTAACTTTAAACTTGAGCTTTTAGTGTTTCGAAAACTTGACGGATTTCCTTTTTTTGTATGATCCTGAAATAAACTTCGAATTTCAATTCCGTTTCCGAAGCAAATCCGCATTGGAGTCATATCAGGCCTGGATAACATGTTTCATTAGAGTACAAAACATTATTGAAATTTATCAAAACTTACATGTTTCTCTGGTCTTAACATTACCAGCCCATTTGTTCCAGGCTGATCTCGCTGGTCACTCTTTCCGTTGCAACGATTGTTGATGGCTGCGGTAGCTGCAGCAGAGCACAACATGGGTGATGTTGCTGTTGTTGGCGTCGTTGTTGCTGGCGTTGAAGGTGACGTTGACGATGACAACTGATTATCTGATCCCATTAAGTTGTCCAAATCTCGTAGAAATTTGTTTGCCCAAACGTTAACCTCATCGGCAGCAGCAGCCGATGAGCAACTACTGGCGACAGCAACAGCAGCATCAGCTTTTGCTTGCAATTGTTTGCGCAGGCGCTTTAATGTTGATGATCCATTGTTGTTATTGTAACTCTCACTGGTCGTCGTCGTCGTTGCTGATGTCGGTGTTGTTAGACTCAATGGTGGTGGTGGCAACGCTTGTAAATTTGTTGTTGTCGGTGTTATTTGTTCATCATCATTTTGTGAAGTTGCTGCCGCTGCTTTTGCAGCCGCAACATCCAACCGCAGTTGCTTATTGCTGCTATTTAGGATTTTAGTTGCGACTGATGCTGCTGCGGCGTGTCCATTTATGTCGTTTGAACTGTTGACAGCACTAATTTCTGTCACTTTGTTAGTTGTTACTGTTGCTCGTATTGGCAATTTGTTGCCATGTCCACTAGCGCTGTCAAAGCCGCTATCAGATTCTGGCGATCGCGCTAATTCATCAACATGATCTTCGTGTTGTTGCAGCTGCTGCTGTTGCATTCTTTGGCGTGCTTTATGTATTTCAAAAACTTCATTGATTTCATGCTGGAAAGAGAAAGAGGATGGAAATTTGTGAATAAATTTATATTTTGAACAAAATTAGTTGTTGGAACTTTGCTAGAGTTCGTGACCGAGATATAGTAATCTATAATCCTTAACATGGAAATTCTTCGGAAATAAATTTACGTTTGATCTCATCGACAAAGTGGCTCAATTTATAATGCTGTCATGATGGCCCAGTGTAGAAAGAAAATAAATTCAATCAAATGCTGCCTTTAATTCCTAAAAACAACATCAGGTTTGTTGTGCAAACAAATTTTAATAGCAATTTAATAGAAAACATTGAAAGGAAGAACAAAAAAATGCGCAAAGATCAATTGCTTTTTTGCAGAAAAGGATTAAACAGAGCTCGTACATAGCTTACAATACCCTGGGCAAATTACTTAATTAAAAACGTGCCTACAAAACTTTTTTGTTTTTTAGCAGCATCGATCAGTTTAAGAAGAAGAAGAAGAAGATCGAGAAGCAGCAGCTTCTCATTTACCACGACAAAATTGAATGCAATTGCACCTGAAAGAGAAGAGGAACGTTCAAATGCGTTCGAGCATTAGCAGGTAATAAATTTTAAACTTGGGTAATGCGCTGATGAAGACTCGTCGAAGAAATAATGCAGGCTGAGAGTTCGTTGAAAAGTGGCTACATCTAACTCAATAGGAGTTAGTAACAGATATTTACTACGTAAAAAATTTTTAAAAAAGATGTAGAAAATGTGTAGAAATTGTCAACATTGTGTAGACTTTAGTCTATAAAAGATATTATCTAAGTATATTAAGGAATAGTGGTACCCGTTTTTGTTTTCATAAGAAATTATTATTTTTATATTCTCTCGATTAAAAAAATAATAAAAAGAAGAAAAAAAATTATAAATACTAAGACAGAGTTCATGAAGCAGCATAAGCAACGAAAAATCAAACGATAGATTTTGAAAAAACTTTATTCTAAAGAAAAGGATATTTAACTTAAAAAATAAAAAAATTGAGTGTGCAATAACTTTTTTTGGCAATAACATGTTATTTTAAAAAAGAAATTTTTAAAATCGCTTAAGCGCATTTTGCGCCAAATCGTTACAAACCATTTCCTCAAACAAAAGATGATTGTTGTGTGGATTTGTTCATATAAAAATTTGTCTGAATGATTATCTGTTTTTTTTTTTTCTATGTGTTGGTATATAAGGTTCCTGAGGAAGGGAGAATCATCTTCCTTCGGCCCATAGTAACGTACACAATTTCAAATCTGAAAAGCAAAAATAAAAACCTTAAAGGTCACTAATGATCAAAATACTTAAACAAAAAAAAAACTCCCAAATCATCGAATTAAAAAAATCAAAAATCTACATTCATATTTTTGAACTCCAGTAAGGTAAGGCATAGGTGACTTCTTCGGTGACTACTTTTATTTTAAATTTTATTGAAAATAAATGCGTTTAGTCAGAAGTTTCACAAAAAGGGGCGTTAATTCTGCATACTTTCACACCACACTAAAGCGACAACGCTGACAAGAACCAAAAAAAAAAATATGTAATATGCACCTTATACACTTCATCCCATTTCATGATTTGCGTCAAGTTGATTTCAACAACTAAAATAAATGTGAAGTTAAAGTATGTGAAAGCTTTCAACGTTGAAAATGATGCATACATTTTTCCAGTTAATTTTTCCATAGCAATCCATGATGCAGGAGGAAGTTAGTTAAAAAAATATGCACCTTTATTCTCCATTATTCCTGTGATATTCCATTGAGATTCAAAGTGATTTTTTGGTGTGTGTGATAAAAAGTTCAAAGTGTAAATGTCATGTGGATGTTGACATATCAGCATTTAGTAAAGTTTTCATTGCCAATTACGTACATGTAGAGTTTTTTCACTGGATATTTAGTCAAAGCCAAAGTTTGCCTATAGCATTAAGTGTTGCTTTATCTCAAAGTCAAACTTTTCTTTTCACCTTAAATTATTTAATTTTATTACTCTCACATTGTGGTGGCTATAATTTTACCTTTGTCATATGAAAATGCATTAAAATTGGTAGCTATAGCTTTTTATAGCAGCCAAAAAAAAAACTCTCGCTCTAACTGACTTTAGCTGCAAAAGTATCAAGTTCAATGGTTAAAAAACTATCGATTTTTTTAACTACAGCTATGTCTGGATATAGCGAACACCCTATATAGTGAGCACCTTGATGTAGTGAACACCAAATGTTTTGCATGGAGTACTCTAAATAGTTTTAAAGTCTATTTCTGAACGCAAGAAGCAAACATCTATTCGCAAATTCTTTCAGTAAACATATGTACATTTTTCCCCTACAAATTTATTCTAATAAACTCATTTACATAAACAAATTTGTATTTTGAGCAAATAAATCGAGTTTTGAACAAAAAATGTCAAACTTGATATAGCAAATAACTTGGATACTGTGAACAGGTCTTGCTAAAATTAGTTCACTATATCCAGACACGACTGGATTGCATAAAAAACAGATACATAGACAATTTCTTACAAAAACTTTTGTGTCATAGTTTAAAAATTACCTCTTCGAGAAAATCTCAGCTTAAACATATTGGTCGCACACAAACTTACTTTTGACATGTCTGTTGGAATATGGTTTCCCGAAAGCAGATGATATAAAGGACTTCAAAATAAATCATAGCATGAGGAATGAAATATAAGAAAAAGAGGGAAAAATAAAAGACTTTGAACAGATAGAGCGCCGCAATCCTTCAGAGGAAAAGAGCATATTAAAGTGGCCATATAAAGTAATGCCTGTAAGGGGCTCTTTTCCGACATCGCCGCATCGCTTTTTCAAAAGCATGTCTAAAACGTTTCCTTAAAATGAGCATGCTTTTTTTTTTTGGTCACTAATGTATGCAAGTTTCTAGATGAAAAGTGACTCCAAGTCATTTTTTAGAACTGAGCTCCGCAAAGTCTTAGTAGGGTGCTGAGACACATGCCTTAGATTCACTAAGCTCTTTCTGTAAAATATTTTGTTTGTTAAAAAAACCTTTTGGAAAATCTGATTTCTTTCCAAATATTTGAAATTAATGAGTTGCAAAAGAATAGGCCCTTACTTTAGACAACCTATACTGCCTTCATTCTCAACCGCATCCAATTAATAACCAGAAACAAATAAATTCTCTATTGAGTTTTGAACTGATAAGCCCATCAGTCGGGTGGCCCAGCGAACGATGCGGGCTTATGCTTACGTAACGCTTGTGTTTTTGAACTTTATACTGAATTTGAAATTTCAAATATTTTTAAATTTTTTTGACCGTTTCAACATGAAATCATCTTTTTTATCATTTTCGGCATGTTTCACGTTTTTGAATTATTGAGCTTTTTAACACATTTTTATACTAAAGGAATTGCCATTAGGTAGACAATTCAACACAACAGCTAGTGTGCGAATAAAAATAAGCCCAACAAAAAACCAGATGTACCTAGAAGATCCTCACTATCCGTACATGCGATGCAATTTAGGCATCATTTGTCATGCGTCAGCGCTATTTAATTTATGGACTTTGTCCACCATACCAGCTCAGCTCAGCTCAGCTCAGTTCAAAGTAAAATAGAGAGCTAAAGCTTTCAAGACTTAGCGCTTAATCTTTGATGGAAAAATAATGTGCTACAAATTGGACTTCTCGATTGCGAAGCAATAATAGTTCTAAGCAACAAGTGAAACATAAAAAGTTAAAGTCTATAAATTTTAAAATATTGACTTCAATTCTTGTATCATATTAAACATTATTTTCTAATTTTATGGCTAGCATTAAGTTAAATTTTTTTTTTTGCAAGAATATTCAATTTATGAGTCACTAAATCGGACTAAATAAACAAAGCTGAAAGTTATCACCTTTTTTCATCTTTGACCTTTGTACAGGATACCTCCGACAACTCATATTAAACATAGATTTAGAATAAGCAAATTGCCTACATATAAATGTCCTTACAAAGGTCTCTGACCGCTAAATTTAAAATGAAAGGTATGAAATGCATCTGCGTTATTACGCGATGTTCTATTTATTTGCGCACACTTTTCGAATGATTTTCTGGGGTGATTTTTTCCAAGCCCAAAGTTTTACAGCTAAAGAGAACGAACATATCATATAAAAAAAAATTAAGAAATATTTGGGTTCAAATAAAAAATAAATTTCTTAAAAACAAACAGAACATTCTAGCAAAATGATATACTTTATTATCAAAAATTAATATGAAAAATCAATAATACCTTTTGCAAATCGCACCTACATTTCGAACAGTAACATCTTTGATATGTATTTAGAGAGATCTTTTGAAAGTCATCCACACCTACATTAAAGTTTTTTAACCTTCAAAGAATAATTCTAATAAAAGATAGCTTTCAAAAACCAACCGAAGAGAATGAAATGTGAATATGAAAATCAAATTCCTTATGATCAGAAGTAAGAAAAATGATTTTGACACGCAACATTTTTTTAATTTGTTACGGTTATGAAATTTTAAAATCTCTGACTTGAATTTTTCAACTATTTTTGTAATTGATTTCCCATAGGAGCTACACCGCCTACACTTTCATATGATTTGAAGACGAAAAAAATTCAACTTCATAAGTCAAAGTCTAAATATTAAGCATACGAGTGAAATAACTGAGTTATTGTGCTGCACTCAACAGCGGTTACATTTCAACTTTGATTCATCTTGCGCGCCGCAAGTGGGGTTGGGACAAAAGCAAAATATTTAATTTTACGCATTGCCAAACAATGCAAACAATAGTTTCTTGGAACGCACACAAACAATTGTATTTTCCTCAGACTTGGTCTTGGTCACGTTGCCACACTAGCAGTCCCAAAGGATCTTCATCATACTATGGGTGGTCAAAATCTCATACAGTAAACCGGCGCCATTTCATCTATAAAAGACGCACACATGTTGCATGCAACTTTCAGTTTCTCAAGCAAGAAAGTCTTGAAAAGTTGCCCGCGCGGTTCGAATCAAAGTCCAATTTTATGTAGAAATTCAAGCGCGTGATATATAAGAGAAGAAAAAAAACCAAATAAAATTTTAGAGCAACCAGTGGTCAAAAGACAAAGAAGTAACGCCGCTACCAGACGTTACTTCTTCTTAGCGTTTGTGTTCCCTCCCTGCTTTTGTGCGCCTATCGCTCTAATGCACTAAGGATTACAATACAATGCAGCAGCTTACGATGTTGTTGCTCCTTCTGGTAGGGTTACAAATTTTTTGTTGCTCTGTTGTTTTATCTTTGCCACCATCGCTTATCGCGAATGCGGCATCAGGTATAAGGCTCCAACATCTAGCACGACAACACCAACAGCAGCAAAGGGCTAGGGAGCAACAACCATCAGGAATATCTTCTTCGTCTGCTTCTTTCAATACAAATGCGCTCTGGAAGAAGGATAACAACGCCAACTTCTATGATTCGGTGGCGGCACAAGGTGAACGTGCTGTTGGTAGGGGCAACGATGATATCAAAGGGAGCAGCATTTACAACAATAACAACAACAACTTTCTGACCAAATCCCATATAATACCGCCAAGCGCCATGGCTATGGCTGCGGAAATAAATCGTGGTGTGTTAAGTATGGAGATTGGCAATTGATTTCTTCGAATTTTAAATACCTTAAATTAGGGCATATTTCTCGAAAGAGGAATATGTTTTTTTTTTGTGACGTAGTTCTATTATTAGACAAAGTGAATCTCCAAAAAATGTTGGAGCATTTTAATGATTCAAGAATTATTCTGATTTTTGTTTTTTTCTATATCTCACGAGCTACTATAGCTTCATACAACGTACGAAAAAAGTGCCTATACATAAAGTTTTGGGCTTTCGATTCTTTACGACGATTATTTGCTGCCTCAAGAGAGCGGCAAATATTTGGGCGTCATTTTTGAAAAAAAATTGTTTTGAAAGAAAAAACGAAGAAGGAAGTGCACGAAGTATTGCTTCTTATACATGCAAACGGTTGTTCTGCAAGTCTTGGGGTCTCAAGCCAAAAATAGTTCAGTGGATGTGTACAGCTTTCACAAGTCCGATTCGGACAATAAGTACATTTGGAATCCTTGTGTGTTGAAAAGCTTTAGACAAGCAAACTTATTTGTAAATCCTATAAAAACTGCAAAGAATACTGTTCCACCTGCGGCTCTCTACACTTTACTTCATTCAGAACCTCTTGACATTGGCAATAAAGGGTGCTATTAGACTGAGGTTTTTTGGCGATCGAAATCTTACGTCTATGACCGCATCTATATTCGCTCAATTTTCTGGCTGCGATATTCAAAGTGGAACTGATTATGTCATATGTTCTCAACCAACTTCCAGGTGGAAATACCTGAAAGAAAGAGTTGGACTCACTTTCTAGATTACAAAAAATTCTTTGAACCGTTTGAAAATAATGTTTGGAAAAGGGGTTGGTATATTCTCCAATAGCTAGAACATCAGTAAATCTGTTGCTGTATATCAAGCACTGCAATGTTCAAATTGGACTAATATAATATGGTCAAACAAGATAATATTTTGTTCAGCAGAGGCTATCTGGCCTCTTTAGACCAAAAAAATAATTTAATCCATAATCAAAAATTATTTCGCTATTATGCCGTCTTTCTCTCACTCGCTCTCTCTCTCTCTCTCTCTCTTTGATCGGAAAATAAACATCAGTTGGTGGCGATGGCGTTGGAGTAGAAGATATTGTTGAAGATTCATTGGATACACCGCCGGTTTCATTGTTGTTGTCATCATCATTGCAATCGCAATCACAATCACCAATGCCGCCAGTCATTGCACCAAGAGTTCGTGAAATTGAGTGGAACAAATTTTTGCCTCCTTTAAAATATTGGACCAGACACTGTCAGCCAAATGTAGACGATGATTGCCTGCAGGAATATCAGCAGTACCAGTTCGAACAACAGCAAGCAGAACCGCTTCGCATCGCAGATAACAGGTGAGTGAATGAATGTTACGCGCATTGCGAATGCAAACTCAAATGCAGGAACATATTCGAAAATCTTCAAGGTTACCTTAAGCAGGTTATGGTACAAACGACCGACGCGAACAACCTCCAGGTCTCTGCCAATTTCACGCGCAAAGTAGTGAAAGTGTACAAAATGGTATATGTGCATATGTTTGTTTGAGAATGTGTGCTCGGAATATGTGAGCTGTGGGAATCTGCAACAGTTGATGATAGCAATTTAATTGACACCCTGTTATGCATCCTTATTTTCATTTACCTTTGCTACACATGAGTGCAGTGAGAAAAAAATATAGAAATCAATTCATATAGCGACTCTTAATTTTTTGTCAGATTTTATGTGTCGACAAAAATTGGATACTTTTTTAAAATTTTTAGCGATTTTAACTTTACAATAGCGGTCTGAAAAGTGATCGGTATAGGCACGATATCACTACCTTTGCGGCATAAATTAATTTTATTACTCAACATAGTGACTTCTTTACCTTCAAGTTATTTATGCAACGATTACTACATTTTTGAGGCCTCACACGTAAATCGATTTATTAAGGTCCTTAAAAAGGGCATGCGTTTTAGAAATGTGCTCCTCATTTGATCCAAACCTCTTTATATGGCACCATCACTTTAAGTTAGGAAACAAGTGGCTAAGTCTGGCAAATATGGTGTCTGAGAAACAAATTTGTAATGTACTTGTAATACCGAAAATTTTATTTTAGATTTCGAGCCGAAACGTTTGAAGTTAACAATGGTAAAAATAACATTTTTGCTCTTTGATTTTAACAGAAATAACTTTAAATTCATTTGAATTTGAAGGAGATTGAATATAAAATTTTTTAACTGAAAAATTATTCTTTCTATTTTACATTAAACACTTTAAATAAAATATGAAATAGTTTTACGTCAATGTGGAATCTTTTTGAATCAAATCAAGAATATTAAAACAAGACTCTTATGGTTCAATCAAATGTAAAATTCTTGACACTTTTCTTAAGAGCATCAACTTATTGGACTACTTATAGACCAACCTTCGTCATATTTGAGTTGAGTATAATTTTAGTTTAGTTTTTGTATAATATTTCCTCAGTGTCTGTCAAAGTTTATTGGAACATGACGTGCTCTAAAGAAAAGAGTTTCAATTTCTTTGAATGCCCTGAAGATTTCAAATCAACATTTTTCATTTCTTGCACATGCAATCACTGTAGACGACAAGCCGTAAATTCTGCAACCGCAAAACAAAAATGTAAATAAAAATCCACTACCACTTCTGGTCAAAACAAGCAAACGCATTTATGGGCGTCATCAAAATAACACTGCAGGATGCGGTAAGCTACATGTCGAAAAACTTCAAAAAATAAAAGCAAAAGTGAACCGAAATACCTCACTTAATTTCACTTTTCAATGCACCAGAATGATGCACCAAATTAATGAATGAATGAATGAATGATTTCTGCAAATGTTGTTACCGCCACTGCTGTCAGCGGCAGCAGCAACCTTATCGCGTTGCAATAATCAGCGATTGATTGAATTGTGCGCACCGTTAAATCAAATCGAAACGCTCTTGATACCGCCGCAATGTTGTAATTGCAACGAACTCAACTGAAACTGGCTGCGTGGAACAAATTTGCTTTGGTCACCGCTGGCGATCGTTTTAAAAATTGAACAACAATTTTGGTTGCGATCAACACGCAAACATATTGAAAACGAGATATTTCAATTAAAACAAAAAACTTTTGTGCCGAAAGAAAGTCACTTAAATCCGAAAGGAGTTGTTGGTTGCATTAAAATAATAAATTGATCGCATCATATGAAAACAATAAAATTTAATAAAACAAAAGGAAAGTCGTCGTCTACTGTAGTTGAGTTTTTGGGCGAAATTGGGTGTATTTTGAGTATGCATTTAAAATCGATTGCAGCAAATTTAATTGATAGTTGGCAAGATTGGTATAGATTTTGTTTTTGATTAAGAGAAATATCTTTTGTGGGTTTTTTTGGGTAAATATATAAAAGAAAAAATTTATGATCAGTTCGAAAAAATCGTTTTATATTCGGCCACGTATTTGTTTACATTGCACTAAAAAGTTTCTTTATAAAAGCATGTCGACTTGAGTCTTATTTTCATTAATCATTTTAATTAAAATTTCCACAGTTAAACCTTTTTTTCATTAATAAACATAAACTATATAGCAACCGATCATGGCTGAACTATTTTAAATACTCTGTTTTTCTTTCAGCCGCATAAATTCATTTTTTCGATTTTAATTGGACATGTAAACTTTTTACATTTTAGTGAGTTTTTATTTGATTAATAATGCATACATGATGGCATTCAATTGAAATTTAATTGGAAAAATGCATTTAAGAAGAAAAAAAAACAAAATGTTTAATGCATCATTTGTTATTTATTTGTTCACTAAAGCGTTTTAATCCAACTGAAAGGAATTCATTGAAGTAACCCGTCGTCATTAGAAAACTATTAGTCACAATAAGCTAGAGATTAGAAAGATTGCGATTCAACATTTTTCAGCTTAATTCAACAATTAGCTTTAATTATTTTTAAGGAACAAAGTACCGACAATTCCATTAAAATAATTATATGGATGTAAGTGTATTGTGAGCCCTCACGATTGCGATTCTGTTTGAGCAACACGTAAAGAAGTAAATACTCTGCCGTGGAATAATTATTACCATTTTTTTCTAATGTGAAGTAATATATGAAAGTAAAAACTTTAATGCTTGAAAACAAAGTTGACATCGCATCGCGATTTCACAGACCAAGCTTCTAGAAAAAAAAAGAAATAGAATATGTAGAGCGAAAGCTCGATCTTTAAGATTTCAAATCTACAAAATTTTGAAAAAATAATCTCAATCAGATCTCAAAAATAATCTTTAAAAAAATCTCGAAACATAATGCGATATTGGTACTATTCTGTTCTAGGTTTGAAGTTTTTATTTAGTTTACGTTAGGTAACAAAAATGTCAAATGAGAGATTTTTATCATATTTTCTGTTGATGGAAAATAGATGTGAAAAAATTGAATCAAAACTTTCGTCATTTTAAACATACCATGTATAAGAGGGCAAAAATCTTTACAGCAATAATAAAATTTCCAAAACAATCTTAAAAAAAAGTTTTCACTTTGTAGAATTCAGTTTTTGATTTGACTTTTGTTTATTTTTTGAAAAAAATTATTTTAAAAAAAGTATTTTTCGAGATGTATGGAAACAGAAATGAGTTTCGAAAATTTGTCGTACGAATAGGTGCCAAACTAATGATTTGAACACCGATGCTCTTTTTGCAGCGACGAAACCGAAAACCGTATGACAAACGTCCAGTGCATGCTCGCAATATGTAAGAATCACTTCTCGAATCTACTGACTGACGACGACGCTAACAATTTCGCCGATAAAGAAGGCTATATGAACAACCCGGAAGCTGATGATGGCGTTGATATTCCATCACCCGACCATGGCGAAATATTTAAGAGCTATTGCCCGCCAGCCGCAGATGGCGGTTGGATGGCTTACATATGCCTCCTAGGCAGAATATGGATGAATGAAAGTATGCTCTGATAAATTCACAAGTAAAGCGATCCGACAAACTGCGTCAACTATCGAAAGAGAACCTTCCTAATATCGGATAAGAGGTTCTGTCAAGCGTGCTGTGTAAAAGAATGAAACCCATTGTCAACAAGCTGATTTGGCCTTATCAGTGTGGCTTTAGACCTGAAAGTACATCATTGAAGATTCACATTACGCCAATTTCTGGAGACTTGTGGACTATAAAGCTACGACAGGGGATCACTTATGGGTCGCTATATCTGAGTTGAGCATACCTCCAAAAGCTCATCTGACTACCAGTGCGACAGCAATTGGCAACAACCCCTTGGAGCCATTTAAAACGAAGCGAGATTACACACAAGTTCATTCCCTATCAGGCGATTTCTTGAGTTTTATAATGAATAAAATAAGCCGTGCAGCTCGTGTTTGCTTTTGAAATTGACATGGTCGGCATCAATGCACGGGCAGTCAGCACAGTATCGAGTGGGTCTTATGGTTCATAAGGGCAACACGTAATATATTGTGTCAACAAACAAAGAGTACAAACGTCTTGGACAACACGTTACTATTGGTAACCATACTTTTTATGTGATCAAGTATTTTGTCTAGTTTGGATCCAGCGATAATATCAATAATACTGTCTGCCTAGAGATACAGGACAGAATAACATTTGCTTGAAGAATCAGTAGGCAATTGGAAAGTAGAGCGCTCTCTCGACGAACAAAAACAGCGCAACACAAGTCACTCATTCTCCACGTCCTGTTGTACGGCGCGGAAGCATGGACGAAAACGAGTAATGATGAGAATATATTGGGAACAATCGAGAGAAGAATTTTTCACAGGATCTATTGTCCAATATAGAACCATAAACTTCAAGTAAAGCGCATAAGAATTAAAGACTGAGCTGGCTTGCTCAATTTGAGCGCATGGACAGCAACGCTCCGACCAAAAAGGTTCTCTATTCAGAATGTACTCGTAGAACTCGCTGAAAACGACGGACTATATACCACGTTAACGAGAACCTGAACGCGCTTGACATTTCTAACTGGTGTCAATGTGCGTAGAACCAAGACCAATGACGCAACATTTTGGAGGCAGCTAAGACTGATCGTTGGTTGCAGCGCTAACTATAAAAACATTTTTGCAACATTCACAATTATACTCTAAGCAAAAATGTATTACCTAAACCTTCATTAAGTAAACGAAGTAGAAATACGCCAATGAAACCTCAGCTTTTAATCTTATCGCTTTGACATAAGGCATACAAATATATATGGATATATGCTGCTAGCGTACAAAAATATTATTGTGCGATAAAAATACAATGT
Organism: Meiosimyza decipiens; assembly: GCA_963680825.1. Taxonomy (NCBI): domain Eukaryota; kingdom Metazoa; phylum Arthropoda; class Insecta; order Diptera; family Lauxaniidae; genus Meiosimyza; species Meiosimyza decipiens. Next base: position 81,370,544 of record OY804259.1, on the reverse strand, counting down.
AGGTATATATTTGAGTAATAAATTCACAAATGTGCATAATAAACAAAATCTACATTTGCAGGTAAAATATTTGCAAAGACGTCGTCATTTTTGTTTATAATATTTTCATCAGTTTTTTTAATTTTACGCGCTTATCGCAAATATATTTGCTTTTATGCAAAATGCTCATGAAACACCAATAATTATTAATGAATCAACTTTACTGAATATACGTGTAAACAAACGTTATTAGCGAAACAACATTTGAAGGTCAAGATAAAGTTGAACGTTTTTTATATAAAATAAATTTGCAACGTTTTTTTTTCTTTACCTTCGTTACTCCGCACTACGCCGGATGTTTATCGACGTCTTTAGTGTTTTGACTTTTTGCTAGCTGTGTAGAATTAATCGATTTTTAATTATGTGAATTTGGCTATATCCCTAATTCTGTTTGTTTTCAGTTGATATGGTGATTATGTGGAAAAATGCTATAAAGATGCAAAGCAAATTATTATAATTGTGATGTTTAAAGAGTCATATAAATGACTACAGCATAATGTTAATGTTGCGTGAGACTGCTTTTTTTTCACCAAGTAGTTATTAGGTTAAGGTAGCGCTTAAGTAAAAAGTTGTCTAAAAAACATTTAGTAGAATTAATAGCAAAACTTTTTTCAATGTAAAATTTCTCTTTTACTTGAAATTAAGTTTGACGCACAACTAAACTTTTTCAGCTCCCCAACAATTTTCCCACCATTCACGAAAAAAAAAGTGTTCATTAATTTAAATCAGCAACCTATTTATTATATAATTTTGTAAGACACTCCTAACTCTAACTATGCAATTGTAAACCGTTTCCTGCAGCTAAGTGACGCCTACAATGCAACATCTCCCTAAAACATAGAAATAGGAGAGAGAAAAATTATGTTACAAAAAAAAAAGAAAAAAACAACCAAATTTATTTCACTGTCAATGAAAAACAATTGAGAAGGAAACAAAAAAACAACTTACGCACCCATTTTTCAAGAGTTGTTATTGAAACCTACTTCATTCAACTCGACTGTTATAAATTGGTAAAAGAAAACACCCACGCGAAATTCGCACAAAATTCGTTGTCATAAAAAATAAAGAGATGCAACACCAAACTACGTGCAGACGATCCTTAAGCCTCCGCCGATTGCTTGTTTTATGTTACGCCCAGCCAAATTGAATTTAAAAATTGAGCACAATAGGTTATTGGGTACGCCGAATAAATAGTGTTCCCATGTAACTTAGTACTTTATGTTGTTAATGTTGCATTACATATTTCACTTTTCTAGAAACAAAGCAGCAGCAGCTGCTATCAGCGATATTGGCATCGATAACATTGAAGATGGTTCGGATTACAATAGCGATATAGATACTTCGCTATATCCAAATAATGATGTTTTTATGCTGCTCAACGGCCAGCAAGATTTAACAAAATTTTTACATTGGGCCATGGAGCAATTGCAACCAAACGAAAACTTTAAAGATTTTACTGCCGCTAATGGTGATAACATTTATAGCACAGACAGACATTGGTGGAAAAAATTGAATTTATCAGGACGGCATGAACCGCCGCTTTTTGTTGAGGAACCACGCTATGTGATAGTGCGAAGGGAGCCATTAGTTCAGCATAAATGGGGTGAGTAAAATTAAAAAAAAATATTTTTTTTGTCATATATCGGATTTCAGCATTGCTAATTTCTTAAAATGTTTCTCTCGTATTACCCCTTATGTCATTCAGAGCAGTGGGTTAACCATTTTGTTGCACCAAAAAAAAAAAAAAAAAAAAAACAACAAATGTTCGCATTGCAGTTTCTTAAGTTTTCCGCATGTTTGTAAATTTTATCTTTCTCTTTTATCTCATTGTACAGCCACTGTGTGTTTCATATCCATCAATCTGTGTTATTTTTACTTTGAATCTCATGTGTATTGCGTATTTTTCAGAACTGCCAGTATGTTGACAAGTTTTTATGACATTTGGTGTTGAAACAGTTGCAACAAAAAATAATAAATCATAAAGAATTTTAACTTATCATCATAAAATTTTAAATGTTTGCGCATTTTTTGAGGTTCTGGGAATTTTTTTTCGAATTCCTTAAGAAAAAATTTAAAAAAATTAATGCATTGTGGAAATGTACTTAATCGAAACTTAGAATGTACTTTTAGAGGGCGAATGTACTTTTTTTTTGTCATGTACAGAATAATTTACCAAAACCAAGAGATAAGAAAAAGAAAAGGTCATTACATTTCATACGCTTATTTTACCAAAATTTACTAAATGAAATTGTACTTATGTACCAAAAATGCGCTAAATGTACTGAAAATTCGTCCATTGTACCGAACGCAGTAAAAATTTTTTCAAAAGTACTCATGCGTATTTTTCACATCGCAAAAGTATGTAGGTAATGAAAAAGTACGAATGTACCGAAAATATCAGTCAAATAAAAAAATTGAATAGCTAATAATTGCAAGATTTTGAAACACTTGAAAAAAGTTGAAACTTACTGAACAGCGCCAAGAAGTTATAAAAGTATGACAAAAGAGGTATTGGTATCAAAAGATTTTATGGTATCGAAAGATCCAATGGTATCGAAGGAACCAATGGTATTGAAAAATGCAACACTGTCGAAAGCAAACAACAAGCATGGCTTAATTTGAAGGTCATCATCAACATCGAAATCCATCAGAATATTCGATAATAGCCCTAGTTTACCTACCAAAACGTGTCGAAAATTAAAAAAAATAATCAATATCGAATATTACTACGGAATAATCTGACATAAGTCGAAAAGTATCGAAAAACATTGAAAATATCGATTAAGTTCACTAAAAATCGCAATCATCGAACAGCAGCGAAAAAAATCGTAGAGTATCGCAAAATATCAAAAAGTTTATTTGAGGTGAAAAGTATTGAGTAGTATCGAAAAGCATCAATATCGTCGAATATGCAGTAACGAGAAGGTCACTAAGATACGAAAAAAACCAGTGTTTTTAAGATCGAAAAGTATTTAAAAGATTCATTAAAGATATAAGAGCCCTCCGAGGAATAACTTGAAGGATCAAGAACCTTCTTAAAATTAATAAATATGAAGAGTCTTTTGAATTAAGGAGGGCTTTAAATTAACTATTTCGCATCTCCAAGGGAAGTAGGAGTAACTTCAGCAAATTTGACTCTCATAAATGCCTGTCCACATCTAACAACACAGCTTTACAAAATAAAATACTCTGTGCTGAAATTGATCGATCTTAATGGATTGTGACTTTTTAATAATATGGGGCAACTCAGAAGAAAAATAATCTATAAACTGCATAAAATGAAATGGATTTTTTAAACATTTAAAAACTACTCGAATTTTGAACAGAAAGATTCGAAAAAGTTTTGCGCAAACCATTCGACCTTATTCCATTTTTCCCCCATCACGTTAGAATCCTGAGATATCTGTTCTTTAAATGCAATGAACGTTAGTTTGTGGTTTCCTTGAGCTTATTCAGTATGAGGAAGCTTCCTCTTATGACTTTTTCCATTTAGTGCTAAAATTGTTTTCATATTTTTCATCAAATACTTGGTTCTTTCCCAATTACAGTTTTTTAAAAATAAAATTTTCACGACCATTAAAAAAGTTCAAGTTGGAATCCATTTTTACAGCCAATACCTATCGGTGCATAAAATTTAAGCGCATAATAAAATCAAACAATTTTTAGCAAAATAATAATTTTTTTTCGTTTCATCATTATCACCACAGGCTATCGTTTCAAAGACGATCCATTTATACCGCCACGCGGCCGCAAACATCAAAACATTGCTGAGCTGCAGCAATTGTTGCATCGATATGAACCATTTGTGCCAAATCGCGGCAAACGTGACAAAATCAAAGACATTTTCAAGTATGACGATTTATTTTTTCCAAATCGGGGTAAAAAGCAAAAACCTGCTATTGATGATGAATCACAAAACGATTCAGCATTTAATGTTGATGTTGTAGAAAATGACATCGAAGATAACACTGCCATTGCCACGGCAGCAACAAATGGTGATGATGACGATGATGATGACGATGATGATGATGACGATGATGATGCACATCATTATGAAGAAAATAGAAATAGAAATGATGCTGACAAGTGGACGTTGCCGCCACCACCATTACAACAACCAGCACCACCTTTATCAGCAGAAGCAACAGCAGCATTGAGGCCAAACAAACTTTGGCAGCAAAAGACAGCAGCAGCAGCAGTTGATGGAATACCATCACTTGTTGCTAATATTAATAGTGGCAGGCCACATAATAACAACAACAACAACAACAACAACAACAATCGGGCTACTGATGAATGGCCACAACGAATGTCAACGAATGATGTTAAAATTAATGGATACGATCAATCAGTCAAGACATCAATGCCAGCAACAACAACAAGAATCAAAACAACAGCAATAGGCGAATTGTCAACGACAGCAGCCGCAAAACAACAGCAACCACAGCATCAACAGCGGCAGCCGCAAAAACAATGGCAATATCGGCAAAGGCGAATTGTTAATGCTGATGGTGTTGCCGCTAATAGATTACATGCGACAAGATCAATGTCAACACTGGAACAGCAGCAGCAACATCATACGATGTCAGCAGCAAGGCAATGGCTTAAATCAACAATGTTCAATATGTCGTTAAGGCAGCAACTATTGGAAAAACTAAAACAACAGCAGCAAGAAAATCATTTTCAAAATCATCAGCAGCAACAACAACTTGAGGCAGTAGCACCAGCAATATCGCAACATCCTTTGTTAATGCGATATCTTCAATTGTTGCAACGCAATGCTGTTACTAAAGCTGGTGGCAGACAATCGCCTCAAGAGACGCAATTAACAGCTTTGGACATACAGCAGCAACAGCAACAGCATCAGCAGAAGCAACTGTTGCCCACCACTTTCATTGACGGCAATGATGATTACAATTATTTTAATAACATTTAATGTTACTGCTGCGGCAACAATGGCAATGAAATGCTGAAGAATTTTAGTTTTGTTGCTTTGATTTTGAGATATTTTTTCGTTATTTTTATAATATTGGGCTGATATTAATTTTTGTTTCGTTTTTATCATAAAATGGCACTCATTGGATTTTTAGGAAATTTATACATTTCGTATATATCCGATTTTGACTGCACGAAGGGTTCTTGTTTTAGATTATAATTATAGGTTAAGAAGATTTAAGCGTAAATATATGTATGTACAATTTTCGAGCATAAGAAATAAAGATGTATTGGCAATTGATTTGAAAAATCTATAAAGCAAATAAAAAATACCGAATTTTGATATTTTATTGAGATTCGAACAGGAAAAGAACTTTAAAAATGATTACGTTTGCAAAGGAGTGAGGCGCGTGGCACATTTTAAATTTGGTGTAGTACCAAGTTCAAGATGAACAATTTGTAAGCTCTAGGAAATTGATATTGTTTTAAAGGGTATAACAGAATTTTTGGTTAATATTCTTGCTAATCTATTGAAAATTTACATGGTATTGGTGGATGTATCGAAGGAGTGTGTGGGCAGATATAATATTGCCATCTTAGAATTTCAGAAAGATCCTATTTCATACCGGCTTGAACACAACGAAAGTATAGAGTCGAAGATTGCTCTTCTTCTTTAGGTCAGGCTATGCTCTTTTAACTGAAGTTATTATAAAGAAAATATGACTTCTAAAACAAACAGCAAAACAAATTACTCTTCAAGGAGTCTACACGTGTAGTTTCACCAAGAAGTATATGAACTAAAGCCACAGAGAGAACACAGCTTTCAGAACAAGTAGCAAACGGAATAGAATAAAAATATAAGCGAACTTTTACTCAGAGTTCAATATGAGCCAAGCTAACCTTTGCAGAAGGACAACAGTTGCGGAAGCAAAACAATAAAATTGCAGTTGTTCAATCTGGGTGGACAGCTCTGTGAGACTTACAGAAAAGCGTTCAATATAGAAGCAAAGAACCTCCGATTTGACTGGAGAAGGAGAAACATTTGAAAAGGACCAAGAAAACAATGTTCTACAGAAGAACTTTTTGGACTGACGAATTGATGTTCCAAGTCCTTGGGTTAAGTTTAAGACCAACACGGTGCTAGAGTCAGACTGTGTAGTGAAATCTTCAACACTTTTTCTCAATCTTTAAACGTGGTACCTTGTGTATCCGCAAAAAGTTGCATTATATTGGCAGGTACTACGAAATCGCTGAATACCGCCTACTTTATCTGAAAAACGCTTAAAAAGTGAATGTGATATTGAGAGTGTAGCGTAGCAAAAGCAATTTATTATCAGGAAAATACAAAAAAAAACACGAAACCCCACCCAATGAAAAAAACGTTATAGCAAAGATGCTCGGTATTGTAAAAGTGGGCGTTTTCCCTTCCACAAATAACAAAAAGTAAATAAATGCTATATTTTGAGAGTTGAAAACAGGAGCAAAAGAATATTCATAGCTGCAGGATAAAATATTAAGCTTAAAAAGAAAAGTGGGTAAGTATAGCTAAGTAGGCGTGGTGCCACCATAGCAATCAATGAATCTTACATCTTCCGAAACATTTAATTAACAAATTTGGTGCTTTTGAAGCAACGTTAGAAAACGGATTACGAAAGCAGCTTGAAATAGCTTTCTCTGGCTCAACTAAATGGTGATAGGATTACTGCTACAGTAGACGAAAATCGAATCATATCTGAAAGTTCTATGGTGAGTTCTTAATAAGAAAGGTAGCTAAATTAATACTAGAAACGATCATCTTATTGATCTTAGAAAAGGTTGTTACCAAACATGGATGTTTTTTTTTTATATTGCATTGCTGAGAATATCGAAAATATGTCGCTTGATATATGTAAGTATGTTAGTTAACATTAACTCAAAACAAGTCATCAAAGTTTCAAGTAATAATGCCGACTCAGTAATGGATTTCAATAAAAACCCCATGACTTTGTAATTTAATTTCTGGGAAATAAAATAATCCAATCAATGGAAGTGTTCTTACAAGCGAAAATTCCATGTCAATGATTTGTCTTGAAAAACCTTCATTAAGTTCAATAAATTATAGAACAACACAATGGCGCATTGTATTTCATAAATTAAAACGTGAATAATTTAAAATGGCAATTAAGATTTTTTGTATTTTATGCACTTAACATAAATTGCAACCGTCACAAAAACAAACGCTCGTAAGATCTTTAAAGATTTCAGTTTTTTATATGCCATAAAAAACAGACCGGAACCGCATGCATCTCAGAAGAATGCATCGCTGTAGTCTCAATTGAAAATACACTGTAAATTTGTTTCAGTTTAAAGAAATTTTTATAAAAAAAAAAAATTTTCACAGGCAAGAGTAGATTTATGTTCTAGAGCAACAGAAACTCAATAAAATATTTAAGGAAGATTTAAAACAATAATATGTCAATAAAACAAGCTATACATGTGACTATATTTCTCAGTGTATTTAGCAATGTTTCATTTTAGCTGCTTGTTAAATTAAAATATAGTCTGCGAAATACATCGGACAATTTGCTCGTCGCATACTTCAGTTACAATGTTGCTTATTGTTTTAAATAAAGAAAAAAGTTTTCTCGCTTCTAGAAAAAAAAAACAAAACCTTTAAATTATGGTAATTCAAGGCTAAACGGTGTGGACAAGCCCGTTTTATTTTAAGTTCTTTTTCTCATTTTAATTTAATATATTCAAGGAAACTGCTCCCTGCTAACAGCTAAAGTGTTGGGGTGTTGGTAATTGCAGCTCTGTGTTTTTTTCTGTTTTGAACGCAATTAAATTTTGCAATTTTCAGTTTTGCAGCGTTGTACGTCTTACGTTGCAGCATTGTTCGTCATTTGTTGCCAACTAGCTGGCTGTTGCAGTGGGCGTGCTGTTGTGCTCACAAAGCATCGTTGCCAGTAAGTCTATGGCGATATGATCTCAATTTTGAATTTATATTAAAGGTCACTTTAATTGCTGCTATTACGGATGCTTTTTTTTCTTGCCTGTCTTTAGAGTGGACCTAGTTATCATTTTTTTTTTGCTGAACATTTCTTAACTTTTTCAACACTTTTTGATCGTTTCAAAAAGTGTTGAAAAATGTATATACATACATTGAAACGATCAAATGTCGATGTATGTCAAATATACATTCAACTGATTAAATGTAATCGTTTTTCTCAACATTTTTGACTGTGTTAACTTTCAAAATTTCTCAAAGCTATCAATATTTCAGTACTTTACGATCTTCTCAATAAGTATCAACTTTTTCAACATTTTTCGATAGTAGCAACATTTTTAGACTTTTTTAGAATTTATTTTATAGACTAACTATTTTTTTTTTTGTTATTTTACTTATAAATATGTTTGACAGTTTCATGATATCTCAATTTTTACAACATTTTTTTAAACTTTCAACATCTTCCAACCTTTTCAACAGCATACAACATTTTTCACAACTTTTCGATTTTCTCAACATTTTCTATACAAACATAACGAAATATCATAAAGTTCACACATCGCTTTTTTTTTGTTTTAAATGGGTATAGTTTTTCAAAATACATATATGATATATGTAAAGATGTAAGTGTCGTTTCTACGAAAATTCCCATTTTTATAGTAAGTTAGTTAAAGTTTCCAACCCAATACAAAAAAATTGATGTATGCCGCTCTTATTGAGAAAACCCACAGTACGCGCAATTGAGAAATTTTATGTTCAATGAAAAAGTTGATGAAATTATGCTCTCCATTGCAAAGGATCTAAATATTGTTCCGGAAATTGATTGAAACTATTGAAACATTTATCTCCATACAGCAAATAGTCGAGGAATACAATCTTATGTTATTTCTTATAAAAAGGTCCAGCTTAATACGTCATTTGATTGCGAAAACTATTGAAATTAAAACGCCATTTGTCAGTAGTTAGATTTTCTTTTGTTGCTTAGTTGCAAATAAGACATTACTACTAAATAAGTTTTTTTTTCTTCATTCAACTCGTTACCTACAGACAGCATTAATTCCAAAGGAAATCCGCTTTCAGTAACGATTTCTTCTGCTACGGAAAACGCTATTACCATTAAGCTTTTTTTTTGATTGCTTGGCAATGAAATGTCTATCGTATTTTTGAATTGAGTTAACAATTCAGATATTACAGCACATTGAATAAACAAATTCGTTAAGCTCTAAGATTTCGATTGCTATTTTTTAAGCATATTGTAAAAATTAGTTCATTAAAAAAATGGATTTCATTTTTCTTTGTTAGTGATGCATAAAATCGTAATATTTCGATAAAAAAATGAAATGTTCCACATAAAACGTTCGCTAATTTACTTTCAAATTTGCTTGGTTTTACTTTGAGCTATGTGCAAGAAAACTATGTTACTATTCGTCCTAATTATTTCGTAGCGGAGATAAATTTTGAAGTGTATATATATATTATAGTTTATAGTATACAATAAAAAGTAATATTTCTGGTCAAAGAGTTAATGGTTCACTAGTTTATTTTAAGTTTAATGCAAGCCAAGCATAAGATTATTTGATTGAAAAGCTTTTGAAAAAGACATCAGAAACATTTTGCTCAAACGCAATATTATTAATATTTTTTAAACGGAAATTCTATAATCCCTAAAAAAAAAACATAGTGAACAAAATTATGGATTTAAGAGCTTAAGTATTTAAAACCAAAATCCAAAAAAAAACTCTATGCTCTCTTTAATCTATAAGCAAAGTGTTGGATATGTTAAATTCTTGAAATACCCGCACAAATATTTTGACATTGACATTGACCAACTTGAGTTGTTTTATGTTGGTTGCTCGGTTGATTATTGGTTTCTTTGCAGCAGCCATCAAATGCCAAATTGTCTGCTGAAGCATTTTAATTATTAAAGAAACGACAGCAGAAAAATCGTCAAAAAAATCAATACAGTAAAGGAAAACCAAACAAAAGAGAGCAAAACAAAACAATGATAATAAATGACGAAAAAAATATAAACGACAGATAGATGATGACCACACAATGAAGGTCATTCAAAAGAAAGAAAATGTTAATGGATGAAAACAAAAAAAATATCTTGCCCTTTTTTCTTTAAACATTTGGGCAATGTTATGAAAAACCGCAGTTGCAATGAACAAAAAAAAACCAAAGACGCAACCAAAGTTCATTGTCTTACTGAGTGCACTTGCGGCAACATCGGTCGAGTTTTAATTTCAAAATGCGTGGAATACTTAAAAAGTCATTGGCTTTGGTTTATCAAATGCAAGTTAGTTTTGTTGTAGGAATCTTTAGGAAGTGATAGAATGTAGTACAACATTATCTTTCCAAAAAAAGTACGTGCAATTCGAAAATATGAAATAGAGTTATTGCATGTCATGTCATGGTACCCGTTTTAACACATTTTCGGGTCAAAAATGGTTACTTTCAGCCTCCGTTAGCTATGTCTAAAACCATTTTTCGAGATATTTTTCCTTTGAAAACCAACATCTTTTCCCAAAAATGAGTCAAAACCGGGTACCAAGGACCGAAAAGGTTATGGCTAGGGTCCCCAGCCTCCCTTAGTTGTGTCCAAAATTATTTTTCGAGTTATCTTTCGTTTGAAAAAACAAATGGTTCGAAAACTGTCCTTCCCAGGAACCGGAGCCACCCTTAGTGATATGTACTGAAAATATTTTTTCGACCTTTACTCATGGATTGAAGGAAAAAAAACTGTTTTTCTTTACTAACTATTTTTTATGAGCTTAAGTCTTGCTCTGCAAAATGAAAACGAGATATTAACAGAAAACCCATATTTTGAATATTTGATTTTGAATAACTTGGTGACGCTCCACTAGCATCGATGTGTACCTTTAAAAAAGGTCTTAAGACTCAATACTTTTTTCAGGAAAAACGTTATAAAAATTATTATATTTTTGGACTTATTTTCGTAGAAAATGACTTAGCTTTTGGGGTTAGCGAAACCGGTTTTGGATATACATATTACAAAAAGTAAAACTTTTCCGTAGGCGAAGGTTACCCGCTTTGTAAGACTAATTAGAAATGCTGTCACTTAACCAGCAGGACTAAGTCTATTTAGCTACGTCTATCGAAGCTTCGACAATTTTTCAGAATTTTTTTTTCTTTTTTTTCAATTTTTCGTTTTTATGTTACAGAAACTACTTATCGAATAATATTAACTCGTCTCGAAGAAATATGTAGATATGCTAGTTTTTGGTCTTCAAATGTTTAATCAATGGGCCTAAAAACTAGAGCACTATCAAAATGGCAAAACACTTCAGCAATGCTACTGAACATTGACATTGAGATTTTCAACATTTCAAATGACAAAATTCCACTTGAATGCAAAATTGACTACACTTCAAATGCCATAAAATGGCATGTGTCACTTTCATTTGAAAATGTGTGCGCGTGCGCGTGCGCAATAAATGGCAAAAACTAAAAATCATTAAAAAAACCAAAATCACAAATGTCAAAAGAAAGTGGAAGTGGAAACAGCAGCACCCAAATGGCAACAGAGAAAACTGTCGTAAAAAATGAGCATATGAAGCAAAAGTAGTGAACAAAAATGCCTGTTGTCGGAAAAATCAACGCACTGTCAACGCTGAAAATTCAACATAAAAAAAAAACGACAGAAACGTCCAAACAAAATTGGCAACAATCAGAGTGACCATTGTTGGCAATTTTGAACAGTGGTAGATATTTTTGTATAAATTATTGTTGTTGATAAAATAAATGTTTCTTATGTTCGTCTCGCATTGTCAGTGTATTTTTGAGTTCCGTCAAGCGCGCATTTTGCATCTGCTTGATATGCGCCCATTAAAGAAAATATAAAAATAAAAATACTAACCCAACATTTTTGTATTGAAAAATTAAATTATTTTATTGTTATTATATATTACAGAAGTTACGATGGTAAAGCCTTGCCCAAAACTGTTTCGATAGATTTTAGAAATGAAGAAGTGCAATTTCGAAATGAATAATACATTTGAAAAAGCTGACCCTTCTGTGGCATTGAGGGTTAATCGTTCAAAATAAAGTACTATACGCGAAATTTTGCCATTTGTAAGTTCACTTTCATCACTTGACTTCATATGGAGTTCTTTCTTTATTTCGCTGTTAGTCGTAAGCATAAAGCAGTTGCGTCTGCGCATAAGCAACTGCTTCCCAAGAGATGGAGAAAAAAAATTATTGGCAATTTAAATTTTTTTTGCTCTCTCTGTTGGTTGCTTTGCTTCAATTCAATTTGAGCTGTGGCTGACAATTGACGATTTTGCTGTTGACAGTTGAGGAAAACAACTTTCTCGCATTTAAAAGTACGCATGCTGCATGATGTGTTTAGTTACGTCGCTGTTGTAATGTACAGAAAGGGGGAGTGCTTTAATTCATTTGTTGGGGAAATTTCATATTTCAAATCTATAAATGCGGTTCTTTGTTGGCATGTAACTGAAGAATTAATCAAAGAATGTTTGCAGTTTCTGTTGTTTGCTTAAAGGCAACATATAAATGTGACTCATCAATTTGGCTTGAAGTCAGACCAAAGAGTTATACCAAGGCTCGCACCTTACCTTGGTGCGCGACAATGCAGTGAATAGTCAAAAGTGTGTACATTTTTGGTTTTTGTTTCCCAAAAATTTTTCATTTTGTGAATTCTCTTAGTAATGCAAGAAGTTTGGAGCTGTTGGGTTTACATTTAAAGTTCTAGAGGCTATCTACGACAGTGCTCTGAATTTAGTTTGTCCGCGTTTTCTTATATTGCAGTGCCTTGGTACACAGAAGAGGTAGATGTTGTTGACTTCATTTACGGTACTAAGAGCCTTGAAGCATTTCTATATGTATTTCTTTGTATCCTTTCAATAAGTTTAAATATGTTTTCGTTTCTAAGGTAAAATTGGTCTTACGAAATTTGGTTTCTTTATCTAAACGGTATTTTGTGACGTTATTTTTAAATTAAAAAAAAAAAGTGTTACTACATCATTTGTAGAAAAAAACTCGTTAATAAGTTTTCTTTTTTTGAATATGTTGCGCCACCCGCTTCAATTAATGTACCATTAGCAAGAGCGGCTTTTGTTGCTACTACGAATTTCCAACAAAAAGCTTTTAAGAGGGGCGTTTAATGCCGCAACTGAAAATTTTTTAAATTTCCTTGTAGCTTTTGTAATATTTGTTGCTACTTTACAAGCTTGAGCTGTTGTTATTGTAGTATTAAAATCCAGCGAAATGCCTTAACTCAGTACGCGATCTTGATATAAAAATCTTTTAACAACTCATCCATGTCTCATTATGGTAATTCATTTGCAGCATATGTTACACCATACAGTGTTGTTGTCGATTAAAGCAACTGATTAGCAGCAGCAACTAAAAACAGCAGCGTTAAATTGTAACGTTTTGCTGCATTGCACAGCAATAGCAAGAAACAGCAAAACTTTTTGATGAGATTCATTAGTCGCATTGTAAAGCGATAATAAAAGAAATTAAAAGAAACAAAAACAAAAACCACTTTTAATCAAATGAAAAGAAAGTGTTAAAAATCAGATTGTTGCCGTGTTGCCGCGTTAATGTGTTGCCAACATGACAGCACAGCGAGCGCCTGTTGATGTTGTACAAAGTTGTGGCAAGCTTTCAAAGGAAGGTAAATAGCCTGATTAAGCAAGAAGCTGTTAAAAACTGACTTGAGTTTGAAATTAATTTGATTTCCTTTTAGTTTTATGTTGTTGTACCGCAAGAGTTGAGTGTTGATTATTCATTTTCACATGTAAAGGTTGTTGGCAAATTAAAATGTTGCTGACACTTAAAAGTGAAGTTAACTAGCAACAACACTTTAAAACATCTTACAACAACGTTTTCACTTTTAACTACTGACAGTTTGTACAGCGTATTGACGCAATGAGTGGAAAATTGAATTTTTGATAGGTTATTAAAAAGTATAATAAAAAAAAAACATGAAGCAATTGCATAAAACGGGGAATAAAAAATATGGGTACAAAACGAAAGACTTAAGACACGAACTTGCTTAAAACTGCGCAATCGGTTTAAAATTAATATTTTATTTTAATAAGATTTTCTCATTTATACAATTTAAATGCCAAAAATAATACAATGGCCACGATAGGTCCCTATCTGGACAGTAGCCACATTAAAATAAAATAAATTTTAATTCATAATATTTTTCGCGCATTACTACTTTCGATTTTTTTTTCATCTCATTTTATTGTTGTTATTTGTGTTCAACATATTGCAACACTCAACGCGCATTGTCGCCACATGCAACAAAGTGAGCAAGAAAAGTGTCGCCAAATCAACGCAGAAACATTTGTTAGTTTTTACAACAAAAAAAAAAGTATCAAAAGATCAATACACGGGAAGGATTTTATTGTTGTGTTCAATTGATAAAAATGTGCCATAACAATCAGGTTGGCTATGACTAAACTCTCTTACATCAAAATATAAAAACCAAGGATTTTATCAAACGAACAAAGTGGTTATTACTTAAGTAATACTAAAAAATTATAAATCTTTCAGCCCAACATTTCTGGCTAATACTTGCAGGCACATCTTTAAGATTACTCAAAAATATTTTTCATACTTTTATTAATATTCTTAGAAATCTATAACGCAAAGTATTTACAGTGTACACGCGACAACTGCTGCTTGCGAAGCTATCGCACCAAAGCGATCATATACAACATAACATCCAACATGCACGCCGCCATAATGAAAAGTAATGAAATGTGAAAACTGCAAATGATACAAATAAATAGAAAATGCACCAACAACAATGGCAACAACAAAAAGAGCAGCAATTGCAATGGACGCAATAATGTTGGTGTTGCTAATAAAAAATGAAAACTTATGAAAACGGCAACTCAACAGATAAGAGTTGAACGCAGCGTGAATGCTGCTGCACAAACGCATGCGTGTAAAGATATAAAATCACACAGATTTACTTATGTGTATGGGCAAAATCTTTCTAAATTGTTGGTATTGTTTAGCTTAGATTGCAGTATTTCGAATTGAAATCATGAAAACAATGAACACAAATGGCTTTAACATTACCAGATTTGATGCGATAGTTGACAATTTATCTTAGTTGGAAAGTATGACACACTAATTTAAAATACCCCATACAACGAAAAAAGTTCTTTATTTTGAAACATTACGATATTAAAAAAGTCAAATAATAATTATAAACCAATATAGTCACAAGGAACAACAGGTAATCTCAGGCGAAACAGTATAAGTCATATGAATACGTACATAACATATGTTGTTTTGCTTTGTCCTCAAATATCGAGTTTAGCTGTTATTCCTTGTGGCCACAGATATAGTAAGTATGCACCATACATAAAGATTCAATATCATTTAATTTATATAGCACTATTATATCTTAAAACGAAGCTACAGCAGCTTTTTTCATCTGCATAAAACAACCCGGTAGTATAGAATTTTATCGGTTTTAATCGAGCAATCTTTTTTCGGCACTCATCAGTTCCACGCCATTTACTTTCCGGCACTAATTTTGCGGATGGTCATAATCCATTTTCGACCTCTTTCCAACGATTGGTGAAATATTTTTTTTTTGAAAATGGTCTTGAGATGAACAAAAGCTATTTTGGACCTCTTTCCATCGATTGGAGGCGAAAAAAAAAATCATTGAAAAAACTGAAATCGTGCACTTTTGGGACACGGGAACGTCCCTGGTGATGGGAAAAATCCATTTTCAACATCTTTCTATCGATTGGTGGGAAAAATAAAATGAACAAAAAAAAAACCGAAATCGGGCACTTTTAAGACCCGGGACCACCCTTGGCGATGGACAAAAGCCATTTTTGACCTCTATCTATCGATTGGTGGAAAGAAAAAATCATCGAAAAAAGACTGAAATCGGGCACTTTTGGAACACGGGACTATCCCTGGTGAAGGGAGAATCTGCCTCTTTCCATCGATTGGTGGGAAAAATCAAATTTTTTTTTAAATGAACCGAAATTGGACACATTCGGGAAAATTAGTAAATGCAAGCAATATATGTATATAATATTTCTTACCCAATAATCATCAAAAATCAATTTTTTCTGTAAATATGATTTATCATGGTTAAGTTTTAAATAATGTTCAAAAACTCCACAAATTCGAAATTAAATATTGGAGTGTTGAAAAACTCGAAGAATGTTTATGAATACAAATAGTGTTGAAAAACCCGATAACTGTTGCATAAGCCAAAGTATTTTGAAATTGTTGAAGAAGTCAAAGAATATTGAAAAAGTTGGAAACAAATCGTGAAACATTGAAAACTTGGTAGTGTGTGTGCATTACCAAACGTATTGAAACGTTTGCCAAATTTACAAAAATTTGTAAGTTGTGTCAACTAAAAACCAATGAAGAACATTTTCGGAAGAGGTACAGGATCGTTACAACTTTTCACCTTAAGTTTTTATTTTCGACATGAGGGTTAAGTAGAATATTCGGCACGTTTTGCCGTTTACTGTGCTTATGATTTCAAAGTTAAATATTTAATAGAAACTTGTGACATTAACAAAGCTGCTGAATATGGTGACCGCAAATGATTTCACCGGAATCAGCTCATTTTTTAAAAATTTATTTTTTTTGTATTTTCAACTTTTTCTTTTATGATCATGTTAACCTTCCTATTTCATCCAAAGCAGAATGAGCGACCAACAAAATTGAAAATTAAATTTTCAAATGCGCCCGTGCGCAAGCGTGCAAAATCCTAATGAGTGTCGTCGCAATTTTTATGCACTCTACACACAGCACATTTTCATTTCGTCACTGCGTTTGCAACACTTATGAAAGATATAGAAAAGTAAATATACATAGCGGTCATTCTTTAAATAACTCCACACCTTTCCTTTTTTTTTTGCGTTTCTTGAACATTTTTTGAAACAAAATATCTCAAAAACTATGATGAATATGATAAAAAACTTCACTATGAAATTGAAATTGTATTCGTGACTATTTTTTATATGAACAAAGTTTTAAAACTATGCATGCGGGGAGCATAAAAAATTTTCTGTTTCACCAAATAGTAAAAAATTTCATGCACATTTTGTACAACTAACGTAGTGTAGGGTATGTGCAGGGCCATATATAATGTATGCTTTTTTTTGCAGCGTTAAGCCAACTACTAGCTAATGACGTTTGTTGCAAAATTTGCTTAAAGTAGATTTTGTAAGCGCATCATAAAATATGACAGTTTCTTCCAGCGGATTTTCTTTGACTGTGAAAATGCAAAAAAAAAAAAGAATTGGCTTTGCCAAGCGTCATCTTTAAGCTGATTAGTTTGAGTTTTATGTGAAAGTATGAACGTTTATTTTCTTTGACAAGTTCAGCAAACAAATTATATTGAAATTTAAGTGCAGGACGAGAGGGAACTGAGGTTTCGCAAAGCTGACACTATGCCAAACAAATGATAGAAAGTTAACAGTTGAAAATTCGTTGTTGGATTACGTAAATTGAGAAAATCTTTAGTTTATGTGAAACAAAAGTAAAATGAATTTGAGCCTAAATGTAAGGGAATCTCGCTTATTTTTGAAATGATTCAATAAGTTTTTCGGAGATGTCAGCAAATGAAGCATAAATTGAGATTTAGGAATTATGTTGCACTTTAAATTTAAGTAATTCATACTAGCTAGCTTGATTTCATGAAGCAAACGTATTTACATATTTGGTCAGTTCTCAACAACAGTGATTAACAGTTACCAATTTTTTGTGAATGTTTTTTTGTCATTTTTTGCCAAGGCCAACTCTAATTTGACTTTCCAATATCACTTATTTGAGATGTTTTAACTTTTATCGAATTCGAGCGACTATTATTATGGAACACGAATTGGAGAACATAAAACCGATGTAAACCATAACAGACATACGACAGCATTAGCAAAACATATGGATGAATATGAACACACAGCTGATTTTGACAACATTACAATACTAACAGCCTGTTTTTCAACAAAGAAAAACCTTTTCAAATTATTATGTTGGTTTCTTAAATTACTGTGAAAAAAATTACAAAATTAAGTCTTGAGTCTTCAGAGAATGAAATCTGAAATGTTTCTGAGCGATCCAAAAAGTTTCGCTCAGAGAAATTACATCTGGGTTTAAGTTTAATCTTCTTCTATGCTGAGAAGAGATTAATTCTTGTTGACTCTGATTTTTTCATTTTCCATCGTCACATGTTTGCACTGACATTGCAACACGTATGGGAGCCCAAGGAAAGCTTCGAATGAAGATTTTGTTGAAGCCTGTGGCTAAAAACTGATAAGGGCTCTTTCGTGTAAAAAATTACATTGCAAATCAAAAAGTAAAGAACAGTTATTCCAAGGAAGTTATTCCTACTAAGCATTTTTTGTGATGTGATGTATATTGACAGTGGGACAAAAAAAAAAGCTCGTCACGCCTACCGTTCGAGAGTTTTATTTAATGTAGTGTAACCAAAATTCTCATGAAGGACTTAGACAAGCTGTTACAGAATTTCCACACGGGGGCATCGTATCTCTCATACAAGTAAAAGTTTCAAAATACTCGCACCATACTGAGAGAACTTTTTAAGGAAATGGAACCAATTTACACACAAGTATTTAGAATGCTCTTGAAAAGCTCTGGACAAGTACTTGGCAAAGTTGGTTGGCGTGGTAACCTCCATAGAAGCAAAAACTTTAAAACACCACACTGAGAGAATTATTTTAAAGTAATGACAGGAAATTTCACGCGGCTACAAGAAATGGCTCGATCAAGTATTAGATAACAAGTTGGCGAGTTTCAAAAAAAAAGGCATTGCACCTCCCATACACTCATAAGCCTCAACGGTTTACATAGAGCTATTTAAGTTGATATTGCCAAATTCAATATGGGTACATTAAGTAAAGCCAGTCAGCACGTACTAGGTAGAAGAGATACATTTTTAACAGAAATTTAAAACTCAGAGTGCTTAATTTTTGGTGGAATCAAAAAAAAAAAAAAACCCTTACTAGTTCATATTCAATTGATGCCAAGGTCAACAAAACTTAAGTCTTTTGCTCATCAATCTACAAAACTACAGTCACCCAAGAGTTACACTTGTACTTGTACAACAGATTTCACTTCGTATAATTAATTATCATATAGAGGCTTCATATCAATTTTTTTTTAAAGGTTCTCTCAAGATCAAATCATCTCCCCACCTTGCCAGCGTTAACGGATTTTTTGCTTCACGAATTGATTTCTCATTGAAACTTTCTAAATATTTATGGATATTTACCCAAATGTACATGGTTTAAGAAAAGTAATAGTATTGAAACTATTAAGCGAAAGTAAGTAAAGAAATTCTTTAATGAACTTTCTTTCAAGTTCGAGAACAATGTTGCAGAGCTCACCGTGTTGGGAGGCGTGTATTTTTAAATTCCATACAAATGTGGTAGTAAAATTCATTTTCTCAACTTTCTGCTTCTACGAGTGTTTTATGACTTTCTGGTACTGAAAATACATTTCCATTAATTTTTTTCTCACCACATGCAGCGCAACGTTTTTCCGCAGTTGCGTTTCATTTTTCTATTCAATTTCTCGCATTTGCATGTTTTTCTCATTAAATTTGTCCCGTTTTCGCACATCTGTTAAAAATTGTTGATATTTCTTGCGTTGTTGTTGTTGTTGTTGTTGTTGTTGTTTTGATGTTAAGTTGATCTCTTTTTAGCATAATTTCTACGCAATTTAGAGCACTTTGTTTTTGTTATTGCTTTCTGTTGTTGTTGTTGCTGCTGCCGCCTTTTCTCAAGTTGTCAGTTGAATGACATCTTTCAATTTCAAGTTGTCAGCATGCGTGCGCGCAAAATTTCCGCCATATTTTTTTTATTTGTTTGTTTGTTGTTTTTCTTTTAATTTGTTGCATTTGTCTTTTTTATTAACAGTTGATGTTAACGTGTGATTGCATGTGTATGTGTGTGTGTGTGTGTGTGTGTGTGTGTGTGTGTATGTGTTGTATGCCCGTGATGTTAATTTTGCGTGACATGGAAATGTGTTGAAATAAATATGTAATGACAATGTTTACTTTTTGACATGAAATGTTAGAAGTTGAGGTGCTGTTTTTTTTTTCTAAATTTAATTTTTACCGTGTGATTTTGTTGTTTGCATTTGCATAACAGTTTTTGTTGCTAATGTTTTTGCTGGAAAAGCAAATTACGTTACAGAAAGAAAATTTGGTTGGTAAGAAAATTCGAGAGTTGTTTTTTTCACTATCGAAAATATTTTTTTTTCTTCTTAAAATACTCTTGCTGAGCATAAAGATCATTCGAATACGCTTTGTAGTTACTCATCACTGCCGATCACTGTGACATTTTCATTCGTTCCAAAAATTTGAAAGCATTTTCTCCACTAACTCATAACTTGCAATTTGAATTAATTTTCTTTTTAACCTCGTAAATGATGCGCGGCAATTGTTGCTAATGATGACAAAATGTGTCACAGCTTCCCACGCATACAAAGGCAGCGACAGAGCAACGGCAACACTGCTCTATGCACAAATGCTGTTTCGACGATGCACGCCAAAACTCATTTAAAACCGTGCGCATTCGTTATGACGAATATGGTGATGTTGCTGTTGCTGTTGTTGTTAGCAGTGGCGTAGCATACAATAGGAGCAAGGGGGGCGATGATATATATACATATCTACCGTTATGTAGCTGACTTTTTATGCTATTTCTGGTGTTGCTATTGCAATCGTTGTTGCTTGTTGATTTTGCCCTTTTTTAGGTTCAGCATTAATTTCGTTAAATGTGGCGCAAATTATGGTTGATGCGGTGGCGGCAGTAACAGCGCGGCGGCTTTTTTTGTTTGTTGCTGTTGTTGTTGTTGTTGTCGTTGTTGCTGACCTAATTTTGTGCAATTTCGTTTCGTTGAGCGATTTAGTGCTATAAATGATGCCGTAAACTTACAGTTACGATCATTAGTTGAAATTGATTAGTGTTGGCGGGTATTTTTTTTGTTTTTGTTTTTGTTTTTAATGTCGCATTGATGGATTTAAATTTAAAATTGAACGTATATTTGAAACAAAAAGAAGTTGTAGATAATTTAAGCTGAATCAAAGAGAATAAAATTGGATATGGAGTAATTTAACTCTAACTGAAATTAGCTTAAGGTTATTTTTAAATATGAGCCATCGCGTTGAGGATGAAAACTTTTAGTCAAAAAAATTTAAATTCAAACTCAACACCAATTTACGCAGCAAAATCGATTCGATAACACATTGCATTAACTTCAATCGTTCCCTCAATTTCTAGGAATTGTAAATAAGAGAAAAGATTTTACAATCTCTACAGCCCCTTCACTTCTCAAACACTAAAACTAACAAAAGCTGCTACTCAGTTACAGAGTACCACATTTTCCAGTGGAAATCAGGAACTCTAAGTAAAGATTTAGTGCTTAATATAATTTAAACTTTCAACTTTAAGTTCACGGCTTCTATCTGAAAAAGGGCTGAAGTATTCTCAGTCATCTAATGCCAATAAATCCGGCCTGATTTAGTTCAGGACTATATTTTAGAATAGGTACATACCGACACACAAAAAAGTTTTGAAATTCCCATGAGGTCAGTCAAGGTCGAAGAAGCTTTTTCGTATAAAATGTTGTTTCACTAAGATATTGGCATGAAAGTCCAAAAAAAAACACATGACGTCACGCACATAAATATTGTGTGACATAATTGATGGGATTAAAGTTACCTTTCCAAAAATATATATTACAGCTCTATTATTCAACTTTTTTTGATATGCTATCACTCACCTTTACTCGTTCTAAATATTCTTGCAATGCGAAGTATGGATCCTCGCCATCCTCATCATTCAAATCCAAACTAAGCGCCAAATCTAAGTTGTCCAATGCTGCCAATGTAGTTGGCGTGCTTGCCGCTGCTGCTTCTGTTGCTTTATCACCAACTTGTTGCGATGGCTTATGAGCGTAGCTTAAGAATTTCTTATCAGCTGTCATTGCTCCCGAATTGCTTCCGTATTTCATGCGCTCATTAGATAATGCGGCTGGACTGCGCCGTCGTGGCATTGTGGCTGAACCAGTGTTGTTGGTCACAGCCATGGCATAAACGGCGCTATTGGCGTTTGCACGCGCTGCCGAACGCAAATTGACGGCGTTTGTTGTATCGACATCATTCATTGCATGACATTTTTGAAGAAGTAGAATATCATCGGTTGAAGTGTTGTTGTTATTGTTGTTACCAATGTTGCTACTCTGGTTCGACGGCGGTGCTGGTGAAGCTGTGCCAGAACTGGTGCTAGAACAGCTACTACCCGTTGAAGTTGAGGCAGCCGAGCTGAGCGAGGAAAGTGATGCAGTTGAAATTGGCGATGTTGCACGTTTCTGGTTGCTAATGTTGCTGTTATTACTGGTACTAATTGCCGCTGCTGCTGCTGCGGACATATTGGCGGTTGTCATGTTAGTGTTTATATTGCTAATGCACTGGTTTTTTCTTGGTATTATGTTGTTGTCATGGTTTTTTATTTGATCTGAAAGAAAAAATAAATTTTTGTTATTTTTTTTTATTTTTTCATGTAGTTAGCATAACGAAAAATATTACTGGAAGTTTTTAAGTAAATGTCTCAGCCGAAACAAATGATAATAATGCTGTTCCACTCATAGCGATGCTAAAGTTTTTTTTATTATGGTTGGAGTTCTTTACGAAAAAAGTTTGTGGAGGCTTAGTAGTTCATAACAAAGTTATATTTAGTCAAATTGGTCTTAATAAATACAAAAATTGCAAGAAAATTAAAAAGAAATTTGTCGAAAAACAAACGAAAAAATGGCTTAAAACCGGAAGTAAAAATTTGTCAACGAAATTTTCTGTAGAAGCTGAATAAAGACAAAATTATTCGAGTATTACCAACAAAGCCAAATCTATGAAAAATCGATTAAAACAATTTCATAATATTGGCTCAATTTGATAACAAACGAACAGCGCTTGCAAATCATTGAATTTTATTGTCAAAATTCGTGCTCTGCGAGAAATATGTTTTTATCAAAAATTGTTCTTCAGCGACGAAGCTCATTTTAGGCTCAATGGGTGCGTCAACACACAGAAATGCCGATCTTGGTCTGAAGAGTAAACAAAGGCAGTTCAAGAGCTGCCAATGCACCACGAAAATAGCACTTTTTGGTGAAAATCGCAACGTTATAGTCAATGGAGCAAGGTACCGTGCGATGATTACCGACTTTTTTTTGCTTAAAATGGTTTCAACAAGACTATTCCACATGCCACACGGCACGCGATAACATGGATTTATTGTCAACACAGTCTGACTGGTGCTAGCGAGCGCTTTGCATCTTATTAAAGTTAGATTTGCTTTGTCAACTCTCGGACCCATTTCTTACTGGCTTGCTCTACCATATTGGCTTTCAACAGCATCATGCATTTTGCAAGTGAAATGTCAACACCAATCCTAAAGAATAAATGAAAAATCACCTTGAACAACCAGGACACTTTCCTGAAAATGTGAGAAATGTTGAAATATATCTCAAATCAATGTTTCAAAACTATTAGCAAAATAATAACCAAATCCTAATGTAACGAAAAAACCAAAACTGAATATAAAGTCATTTCGACCACACAAAAATCTTTCGTACCTGCTGCATTTGAACGCAACACTTAACTGGTGTCGCCTGCATTCCCAAATCTTGAGCGAAAAACCTCAAATTTTTGAAATTCTTTTACATTTGCGCTAACACAAAGTTTTTTTAATAAACTTGTCAACTCAGCTGCTTTAGTTGGTCATTTACAAAAATTAACAACCGAAACAACAACAAAAAGCAACAACACAATCCAAACAACAAATGACACAATTACGAGTGTTGCACATGCGCCCAGTTTTATGGAGGCAACAGCAGCCAACCAATGTTGCCATTTTATTTCATGTTGTCTTACCACAGCAAACATAAGTTGTAGAAATTGTTGTTAATATTTTTGTGGTTATTTTGTTTATTTGTCTTTGTTGTTGCTGGTGTTGCTGTTCATAAATAATTGTCACACTATTTGGCTTAGAAAAAAAAATTGCGCTAAAATGCACGCTTTATGCCTGAATTCAGTGATTTCTTGGTGTGCATACGGTTTTGTGGTTTTCTATTGATATTTTTGTGTTGTGTTTTAGCTTTTTTTTAGGTTTGATAAATTTTCAACATTTTTGCAAAATTGGACTTGTATTAATTTATGTGTCTTTAAGTGGACATAAATTTTAACGCTTGATTTGAGAATGGGTCTACTTGTTTTTACTATAGGACTTTGTTTTTTGCTTTGTTACGGCGTAAAGTGAAAAATTTGGAAAAAAAGTCAGATATTTTTAGTGTTGTTAGATTTATTATTGTGGCCTTGAGTTTAGGCAAATGAAATCGAATTTTTTTTCCCCTTAAATTTTATGCAGGAGCAGATTAAAACTGAATAAGTGCTTACTTAGCCAATTGATTTTTATGATAAAATTACATAGATTACTAAGAACAAATCGATCTTTAAAGCTACTCAATCGATGCACATATTACAAGGTGAAGTTAACAAGCAGCAGCTGTGATTGCTGTAGATAATCTCTCTCTTCAATAGTCTGGCGGCATTCAAAATCTTAGGGTGCAGCTGCATCAATATGGAATGCGTAACAGACTGCAGCCATGTTTTGCACTTTTTAGTGTTCTGCTGTTACAATCCCGAAGTCCTCGGTTCCATTCCTGGTTCAGGCATAGTAATACACTTTCCATATTTCATAATTTTTTCTTCTTTTCTTACTATTTTCTTAGTCTTTCCTTAATATTCCGGAAGTTTTTTAGATTTTTAAGCGAACTCTCAGGCTGTGTGTAAGAAAGTACACTTTGTAGGCAAAGCATCAATTATAATTGAAGTTTAATGAATTTTAGTGGACATTGTGAATGTTAATTTTGAAGGAATCATTTTCTCATAATGAGCTCATAAGAAGCAAAGACAATAATTTCATAAAGAATATATCTAACCGTAAAAGAACGCTTTTTTTTAAACAATTGCTGACTGACGATGAGAAATTAATTTTTGAGCTCAAACCACATTGAACGCAGACAAAAACCCAAAGCAGTTATGCTCCATTCTAATGGAAACAAACCAAACAAACAATTTAAATTCAAGCCAAATTTCATTCATCAAAATTATCGTTGAGGCAGCAATCAACATGATGACCCTCTTTTGAGATGAGAAAACAAATCCTAAGAATATCTTCAGTGTCACATGGTATTTGACATCAAACTGAATTCTTGAAAATCATAAATAAATCCCGTTTTATATGAAATCAATACCTCATGTGTCCCTTTAACACCAATGGCTGACTGACTTTGCTAGCAAAACGAAACATAGCGGCTGCCAATTTTTAATCTGCTTTACACTTCAAAATGATTTATGCGCCACGTTTAAACCAGGAAGAACGTCGTTTTTGACCCATAAAATAAATAACAACACGAAAATACAAAATAAAAACAAAGTCTACAAAAACAAAAAAGCCCTCAAATCGGTTGAGTACGAGATCAGTTTTTTTTTTTTCGTTTTTCTTGCAATGGATTTCTTTATTGCGCATGCGTGCGTTCGATTAAGGTTTTTGATTAAAACGGCGCGACGCGACCGCAACCAACTTGAGACGTGGTGGACTTGGGCCCTTTGATGCGATTTAAACGAAATTCTTATTTCACTCGTTACACAATTCATTCGTTGAGCTCGTAAATCAATTGAGTAAACGAGCCAATGTGCACATGTGCAACAGTGCTGTAGCAAGAAGACGACGACGGCGACTGAAGAAGTGTGAGACAGTCAGCAAGGAATTGTATTCGTTAGAGTTGATGTTTTATATGCGCAGCAATGCAAAGTTTGATTGAGAAAATAAAAAGAAAGAAAACTTTTTGTTTTTTTTTAAGAAACTCCTCTTGGGAGGTCCACCAGTAACCACCAGTCGATATGCCATTTGTGCGGCGACGTAGTGTGCCATCGCCTACTTTTTAACAAATGTGGCAATACGCTTTCGAACGTGCGTTATTTTTTGATAAAAAGTATTTTGCCCTGAACTATTCGAAGTGGATGAACTTAATTTTGTGAAAGCTAAGTTTTCAGTTCAATAATTTATGCAGAAAAGAAAGAAGTTTGGAATTGAAACTGCAGATACGATATTTTTGTTCCTATCTTCTCCAAAATTCATTAACTAATATAAAGGGTGTTTTTTTAGAGGTATAGAGCTTCGAATTGAAATAAAACACAAGAAAATCGTTTTAATGTCCATCAATTTGGCTTTATTGGAAGGATAATTTTATTCCATTAATGTTTAAATATGATTTCGGGCATGTGGCCGCCGCGGCTGGCTCGAATAAAGCCAATTCTACAGGTCCAATTTTGAACCACTTTTTTGAGCATATGGGGCCGTATGTCGGCAATAACGCCACGAATGTTGGCTTCCAAGTCCCCTAACGTTTCTGGTTTGTTGGCGTAGACGAGCGACTTCACATATCCCCAAAGAAAATAATCCAATGGTGTCAAATCACACGATCTTGGTGGCCAATTGACAGGTCCATTCCGCGAAATTATGCGCTCATCGAATGTTTCCTTCAATAAATCGATTGTGACGTGCGCTGTGTGGCATGTAGCGCCGTCTTGTTGGAACCACAACTCATCCACATTCATGCCATCCAATTCGGGAACAAAATAGTCGGTTATCCATTAACGGTAACTGACTCTCCAGCATTATTTCGGAAGAAGTATGGCCCAATGACTCCACCAGCCCATAGAGCACACCAAACAGTCAGTTTTTGTGGATGTAATGGCGTCTCAAGGGTCTCATGTGGATTCGCTTCACTCCAAATGCGGCAATTTTGCTTGTTGACGTAGCCATTCAACCAAAAATGAGCCTCATCACTGAACAAAATTTTGCGATGAAAATCAGCATCGAGATCAATCTCATTTTCGGCCCATACACCAAAATCACGACGCATTGCATGGTCTCGCGGCTTTAATTCTTGCACAAGCTGGATCTTGTAAGGTCGCAAGCCAAGATCTTTGCGCAAAATCTTCCATAAAGTTGATGGACAAAGCTCCAATTGCTGTGCACGGTGGCGAATCGATTCATTCAGGTCCTCTTCAACATTTTGCTCTACAGCGGCAATTGTTTCTTCGGTGCGCACTGTTCGACGTCTCTGCGGATGCGTATTATCACATAGAGTAAACGTAGTGCGAAAACGATCCATGGTTAACCGAATTAATTGCTCTGATGGACGATTATGTCGACCATAAAATGGACGGAGCTTGCGGTAAACTTCGCGAACTTAACCATTTTTTTCGAAATAAATTTGCACGATTTGCAAGCGTTGTTCTTTTGTCAACCTGTTCATGATGAAATGGCAAACCAAACTGAACATAAATGACATTAGAGTTGCCAGATTTGACCATAAAATGCCAGTTTTATCTCTATTCGAAAAACAAACCTCTAAAAAAAACACCCTTTACAACTTAAATCATCATCATCTATGGTACAATTAACTCAACCATTTTACTTTCGCTTATAAGCTCGCTGTGGAGATTTCTTTATCTCATAACAAAATATTCAAATATTATATTGTTAATTTTTAATTGACTTGCTAATGTTTAAATTTCAATTAACCACGATTTGCACTTAGCTGAATTTTGATTTCAATTTTAATTTTAAAGTTCAATTTGTGTTGTATTTATTTCCTTTATTCAAATCTTAAAATGCAATACAAAAACGGGTGTGTCCTCTGACTCTGATCAATTTTTGCCTGACTCGTGCTGCGTGCATTGTTGTTGTGATCAGTTGAGGCTTTTTCAACCAAATTGATTAATTGTTGTTTGCACCCAATGTCAGACAGTAGCTTTAAGTGGTTCTGCTTGTTCAATGATTATTTTTTTTTTTTGCTGTTCAATTGTTACAAACATTAATTTTTTTGCATTGTTATTTGATTGATAAATAAAGTTTATAGGAAAGTAATTTTTATTTTGACAGCAGTTTCTTTTCCGAGGCGAAACATTGCAGAAAATAGTATTATGTAAGTATTAAGCGTAAGGGAATTCAGGGGATTGCAGAAAAAAGTATACCACAATGCTGGGAATAAATCCAAACAAAACAAATTTTACTATGAGTAAATTTTAAATACATCGGTCTTTAAAGCTATTGATTATAACGTAGCAGACAAGTTCGTTGCTTCAGAAAAGATGTGACGTTTCTGGCAAGTTCTTTAGAGAAACGTCAGAAAGAGTCGTCAAGTGCTGCCCGTGCGATTTGAATTTACTCTTGTCAATACTAACGTATTCCCTTTATTATTGCGGGCCTTATGAGACCCCATCTCATCGTGTATGCGCACGATACTCTAAAGAAATTAAACTTTTCTGCTTTCTAAACTTATTTCATATTGATTCATTTAAAAATATAAAGGGATCTGGTCAAGCAAAAATATTCTTAACACGCAGCTTAACTCGAAGGGTATGCTGTTACTATCGACGCATACAAAAAGACAGAAAATCTAAGTTGATCACAATCTTGAAATAAGGACATAAAGAACATAAGTCTGATAATGCTAACTGAAACAGTAGCACTAAGGGGAAACTACTAGTAGCTTCCTAGATTAGTCCAAAAAAAAACATTCCTTTGGCAAAAAAAAATTGAATGTTTCCAACTGTAATTTCAGCGTAATCTCGCCGATTTCGAGAAGGTTCTCGACATGATTCGTGGGAGAGCAAAGATTTATTAGGCTTACTAAAGACTTCAACCGAGTACTGTCCAATTAAATTAAATTAAGCTTGCAACAAAGTGACGACAGTTGACAAGAAAAATTCTGTAGTGCTCAAACTAAACTCCATTTAAAGCAAAAATATTTTGTCTAGACAAAAAAAAATCACTTCTTTAATGAAAAAAAAAAAATTGTGTCTCTTTAAAAATTGTATAATTTAAAGGAAATACATTTAATTATTGATAAAGTCATGCCATATAATTATTTTGCATACATAAAGCGTTGTTTTTCCTAGCGAAAAAAAGAAGGAAAATCAAGTCTGTTGTCAGTGAGACAACCCAGCAATTACCAAATTATGGCCAACTACAAGAACCTAAGGCGACTGATAATGACGAAAGAAAATAACAGATAAACTAGGTGTGGACGAGGTGTGTTTCTTCCGCATTATAAAGTCAAATCAATTCATAAATAATTCATAATTCATACGAATTGAATGTGCAATAATTTCCGTTAAAGTGCAACCAAAAACACTAATGCATTTATAGATACGTACATTTTAATAAAAGGCGCTAGCCCAGTAGACAATTGAGCAAAGGCATAACCTGGAGAACGTTTGCAACAAACAATGTTAACATTACAGTATGCGTAGATTCTTCTTTAAGTTATTCTCAAAGTCCCGCTTTTTATGGAAATTTGCCTTCCACCAGTGACTATAAGCAAAGTCAAAATTTTGATTTACTATCTGCCAGCAAGCCCAAAATTTTTGAGGACTTGTTACTTTTCATAGTTATCAATTAGGTAATGAGAATTTTATGGCAAAGAGAATATGTTAACATTAAAAAAATACGATGTTCTTCAGCACGCATCAACGGATATAAGATATTGAAAGTGGTCGATAGCTTTCTATTGTATGGATATTTTCAAGTATCAATTTTGAATGTGTCAATATTTCCATTTATTGATTATTTGGAAAAACCATTTCAAAACAGGTCTACCGTTCTACGGAAAGCCAAATTACATCTCTTCTACGGAAGGCATATTTTTGTCACTTATTTCTCCATACTTTTCCTTTCCACAGGAGGCTCTCCACGGCAAACTTACTTTTTTTGAACAATTTGTTTGATTTTTTTGAGCTTGCAAATCATTGAATTTTATTTTCAAAATTCGTGATCAGTGAGAAATATGTTTCGCAAATCACGTTCACTTTATGGTCGCCATAATTGACGCACTGAACAGGCTATTCAAGTTATTGTGGCCAAATTTCCTAACAGATTCAGAAGAATATTGCTGCTACATTGGCCAGTGTCAATGAAGATCGCGACATGTTAATTCGTAGCCGTTGTCAACAATTGGGTTTTGTGTTATTCGACTACCTGGAAGATTTTACGTAAGGACGTCGGTTTTTTTTTTGCCCAAAATGGAAGAATTAAACTTGGTTGACATGTGGTTTAAACAAGACGGTGCCACATGCCACACGGCACGCGATACCATAGACCTATTAAGAGTCGAGTTTGGTGAGCAATTAAGCTCCATTGGTCGCCAAGATCATGCGATTTGACCCCACTAGACTATTTTTTGTGAGGAGACGTGAAGTCTCTCATGTACAGGGACAAGCCAGCCACAACTGCAGCTCTAGAAGACAACCTTACAGCTGCAATTGATGAGATATCGGTCACAGTGCTGAAAAAACTATGCCAAAATTGGAGCTTACGCATGAACCACTTCAGGCATAGCAGCGGGCAACACTTAAATGAAATAATCTGTAAAAATTAAATGGAAGCAATTGATGTATCGTCTCAAATAAATATTTTATTCACTACTGCAAAATTACTGTTCTTATTTAAATTTACAAAAACCAAGCGCTTAAAAATCATCCGTTACATAAAAATTAAAGGAAAACCTTCTTAAAGCGCATCGCACTCTTCTTTATGCCTAATGGGCACGTTAGGCACATAGACACGTTTGGCAAACTGAAGCCTTAAGTGTATGAAACAACGCGCATGTGCCTTAAATGACTAACACAAAACAAAATTAAACTGCATTGGAAATTACAAGTGTGACAACTTAAGCCCAAAAATTTGTTGCAACTGCACCCAATACATCGTCATGTAGTTAAAGCTCCCACTTACAAAGTGATAGGTGCTGCCTAGAAAACTAGGCTCTAGAACAAGTACCCCTATTTAATGATAGTTTCTCTTCAAAACGATAAAAAGGATCTTAAATAGCGCCTATTAAACTCGCAATAATTTGTAGAAACGAGAAAATTTTTTTTGTCAGAAACATTTAATTGTAAGTCATATTGCTTTCAACTATCTATACATTTTTGATGCATTCGAAGCACTCAGAAAATATTTCAAAATGATTTGCACGCATGCGGGAACGTTTCCTTTTGCAGAAACTTAAAGGTACCACTACACCATTGTTAAAAAAAATGAGCTGGTATTATATCACTTTGATAGGCAAATGAGTTTTGAATGAGTTTTCAAGTATCATAAGTAGTTGTTAATACGTAGAGACGAAGAGGGGTAAATGTAAAACACCAACTACAGGACATAATGCATGCGTCGTTAACGACGCAGTCAAGTGATGGAAAATAAAAAATAACGACGAATATCGTCGTAGTTGGCGGTGCCCGCAGCCACAAATTGAAGCAGACAGACGTTACAGACTGCGCAATTCGCTTAGTTGTCAATAACAACGTTGTGGCCAAGCGAATTAAAGGGACGACAGACAGTTGATAGTGAGTTATGCCATAAGGTTGAGGATCTTACGCTGCGTGTGCTTTAATATAAATAAGGGTAGGAAGTTATTTACTGGCCAGCATCCTGCAAGTTGGTGCACTTCAACGTCATCATCATGGTCATCATGATCATCGTCTGCATGCAGCGCATTAATAGCTTAATAATGAGGGTCCATATGTATAGCTACAAGAGTTGCCAGGCGACAAAATTAATTGAGAATATATTTGGGGATCAAGGAAAAGTGGAAGGTGTTGCAGAAAAAGGGGAAGCAATTTGAAGTAAAGTTAAATAAGGTGAAGTGAAGTGAAATATTGAAGTAGAACTTCACAGAAATTTTCAATTGTGGAAAAATTCTAATATGTAAACATATCTGGTAACTCTTTTTTCAGTCACTTACTATGCTGCATCAAAAACAGTCGTTGGAAGAACCTTACACTTAGTTTAAAAAAAAAATGCGTAAGCTTTTTTTCAACTTTGAGTTTTGTAAATTTTTGGTTTTGTTTCTCAAGGATTTAACTGCATCAGCCAACGCTTTGTTGTCTCAGACATTGCGTCGCGTCATGAACTTCATGTTAAGAGCAATTTACGCGCAGTATCAGCAACAACAACAACAACAATAATAACAATGCTTGTACAAATTTAAGATTTTTTTTTTGTAAGTCTGCAACCTCGGTATTTTTTTCTGCATTTTGTTGCATTTGCAGCACCAAAGTTGCCCGAGAGGCGTTTGAAAATTAATCTTAATCTCTTCTAAATTACAACACAATGCTGCTGATGCTTTTTTCTGTTGCATTTGCTGATGCTGATGCTGATGCTGATGCCATTGTTGTAGTGTTTATTTTTTATTTTTTTTACCGTACAAGCTTTTTTCGTATATGCTGCTAAATTGTTGTTTCTGTGTTTTTTGTTGCATTAGAGAGACACCACAAACCATGTTGTGGTAGTCCTCCTCAATTAGCGTTTTAAGATGAATTGCTTTTGATGCTCGATATGAAGTTGCGATACCGTCTTAACTTATGCCAATGTTTTTGTGTTGTTGTGAATCCAATGTGCGATGAGTGCGGTTAAATTACAGCACTGAAATTATTTTGTTACAAAAAAAAGTGAGAAAGTTTTTGCTAACAAAATAAGGTTAAAGTAATTTGTTGAAAATTTTCTTTTTTTCGAAACAGTTCTCACTGCATAAACTCGCAAGGCACATAGTTGTAGTAGTTAAAAAAAGAGGGGATCAAAAGGTCTGAAAAATCTGACCGAACTTGTACAAAGAAAGTATGTCAGATATTTAGAAAAAGAGAACACTATATAGTACTCTGGATCTGGAGTATAAGATGCTGTACAAGCAATTCTATTTTTTTTTTTTTTTGGAATGGATTTTGTTAAAACAAAAATTTGATTCTTACGCAGTTTATTTCGAGGTCGATTTCACATTCATTTGTAATGTCTAAAGAGATGTAATGAACAAAATTTAGGGTTTTAAATTTGATGTAATAAATTGCGGTGATATCATCTTTAAAAAAGGTAAGCACATGGCAAACATTTTGTTGAATTAAATTAATTGCTTAATTTCAAGTTGAATCACAGGCATTCGAACTTTTTATTGAATTATCTTAAAAAATGTATGGCGATACTGATTACTTCAGAATATTCAGCATTACCGACGATATTACCAGTTTTTGTTTGTTGTTCTGCATTCCCGATGGTTTCGTCATTCTTCAGATTCAGATGGTGCAAGTGTTTTATATTTGTTCGTCAGAGTTTTACAATTCGCAAGGGGTAAATGGTCGCACCTTCTGAACACTATAATGTGTGTGTACTCTCCAAAGTTCTTTACTGTTGGCTGGGTCTTAGATATTTAGAATTTTGGTGTTTTAAATAATTTAAAATAATAATGTTCAGTTGTATGAGTCGAAAAAATACGTAAACTATTGAAAACGTTGATAACTGTTCAAAAAGTCAGGAATTTTTGAAAGATGATGGAAAAGGTTGAAAAGCCGAAAAAAGTTAATACGGGTTGAAAAATTTTGAAACAATTGAAAAGGCTAAAAAAACCGATGAAATATGGAAAATGACGAAAAAATGTGGAATCACGTTGAAAAAAGTTGAAAGACTTTGAAGCAATTGCAAAAGGCTGATAGCGTCTATAAAATGTTGAAAAAAGTTGATTATTTTGAAAAAAAAATGAAACAGGTTGAGAAAGTTAAGTTGAAAAATTATCTCAAATTAAGTTGAAAGAGATGAAAAAAGTCTAAAGAAAATGTTGAAAAAATCTCAAATTTCAAAAGCTATATGAAAAAAATCAAAAAATAGCATGCTTGCAACTTCTTTTTAACAAGGGATGGGACCTCGTTCACGAATGCAGTCCTGTCGAATTTAATTTATTTTCAAAAGTTATGGAAATCGAGACATCAATGTGAAATTTTATTAGTATCACTCCTATAGTACACATAATAACATAAAGTTCATCGTTTTTTCTTATAATTGAACAACCACGCCTACTGATCCAATCGAGTAGAAAACCATTTTATTTCAATGTTTGTGGTAACTGACATCTCCATACAAAATTTTATTAGGATCACTCCTATTGTACACTAAATATAATATTACTCATTTTTAGTTTGTGCGGGAGGTGCCACGCCTACTGATCCAGTGCCGTCGAAAACCGTCCGACATCTGCATATCATATATAGTACAGATACTATTGCACCCACTATTGGTGACGAGTTGTCTTATTGCAAGTATATTTACCGTGTTAAATTTCATAACGACTACGTTGTTAGTTCTCTTATTGTAACGTTTATAAATATTGTGGGCTGTGCCACGCCCTTCAAAGAGTTTTGCAAGTACAGTAACTAAGTTTGTTAGGATGACTGCTTTTAGTGGTATTATCTTTAAAATTTTTAGTAAATCACATATCAGATTTTGGATTTAGCAACTCGTGGGGGTCATCATTCAGGAGCACATCCCCTATATCAAACTCAGAGTTGCTGTCAAAATTCAGTAAAATTCAATGAAAACCTACAAAAATTACCCTTTATTTTTATAAAACCTTTAATGAAATTGCCTGAAATGATACATAGAAAGTAGCAGCGCCAATAATGATAAAAAGTATCCCAGCATCGGTCATTATATCTCCGACACCAGAATTAAAAACGGATTTCAAAGGTTTAGTTAAATTCCGTTTAGAAAAAAAAATTGGATACCATGGCTTTTCTAAGTTTTTTACACATGGAAACACAATTTAGTTCACATATACTGCCATAATATCTGCACTCATCCGTTTTCTGTATGGGACGTTCTTTTACAAACCGTACGGATTTTGACAAAAATTGACATCACATTTTTAGTTTGGCTGAAATTTTTTTTAACGTGTCTCTTCTTTTTCAATAAAGAACCCATAGAAAAATTTCAGCAAAATCAAAAAATGCGTTGTCAGAAAAGTGTCCGGTTTGTAAAAGAACGTCCCATATATGCAAATTTTTATTGAAAGCTTCATTGTTCTACTGTACTTGGACGACGCCTCGCTATACATATATCTATGAGTAAACAACCAATGTGTTCAGAACCAAATTCAATTTGCTTTCAGAAAATATTGTAAGTACTTTCCCGCCTCGTCTCCTAATTGTAAGTTATTACATTCATTAAAATTAAAATAAAAAAAAATGAAAACATTAAAATTCTGCGCAGAACTCACCATTTCCGGCAGCAAAAGCGGCGATGCGCTCCTTAACAGATTTCACAGTTGTTGGTTGCTGCATTGTCGCTGCTATTGCTGTTGATGTTGGTGTTGCTGATTCGAGACACTTGCTATTTTTGTTGTGTTCAATATTTGCACTGCTGCTATTCCTTGTGCTATTGTTGCTGTTATTTTCATTTTGCAGCGAACTTCCCTTTTGATTTGTGGACTTCGCTGCTTCTGCTGCTGTTGCTGTTGCTGTCGATGTTATTGCTGTTGTTGACTCATTAGGACTTCTTTTTACCATTGTTGTTTTAATCACAGTTGTCACAGAAGGCGTTGTTATAGCAGGCAATGTTGTTGCCTTTTCAGTTAGCGTTGTTGGCGTTGTTGTTGTTGCCGCTGCTGCTGGTGCTGCTGTCAACCCACACTCACTACGTTTACGACTTAATGTGGTTGTTGTTGTTGTGGTTATTGTCATTTTATTTGCCTCATCAATGTTGTTGCCGTTGTCAGCAACGAAATCGACGATATCGTCGTAATCGTTGTCGTATGCCTTTTGCAATTTTTCTTTCTGATGCTGACAAAACATACAACAACAACAAGCAATTTTATTAATATGACAACAATTGTTATCGTCGTCAGCGTCGTCGTCCTTAGATAAGTTAGAATTAATGATATTTTTGTTGCTGTTGCTGTTGCTGTTGCTTATCTTATTTTCCTTATTATTAATATTATTGCTAAGTCTTTGGATTGTTTCTTGCTGTAAATATTGTTGTTGCTGTTGTTTTTCACTCAGCTTGCGATCACATTGATAATCGTGTTGCTGCTGCTGTTGTTGCAATGACGATTTCGTTTCCTGGTGCTCTACAATTGGTGTTGTTGCTATCGTTGAAACAACAAAACTTTGACCATTTTCGCAATTATTTGGAACTGTTTGCGTTGCGTCTTCACCGCTATTGTCGTCGTCTTCGCCGTCGTCGATTTCTTCTTCTTCTTGTTGGGCGGTCGTCCACGTCGTTGTCGTTTGTTGCTCACAACTGCAGCTGCAGCTGTGGTGTTGCCCGCCGTTGCTGCTAGTGTTGTTGCTGCTCCTCCTCTGGCTGCTGCTGCTATTGTTATACTGTTGGCAGCCTTTGTCATGCCGCAGCCATTGTTCACCAGCACTTTGTGTTATTTTGTGTTGTTGTTCATCCTTGTGAGCAACATTCAAAGATTGCTTACAATATTCGTTGTTTGTGTTAATGCTCGCCTTTGTATTCGCTGTGTCGACTTGGACAGACTTCGTTCGTTGCCTTAATTTTTCACTTTTATTTAGATTTGATTGCAATATTTCAGTATCACTAACGATATCTTCAGCTGGTGTTATGCAACAGTTGTTTTCACGCTGAATGTTGCTAGTGCTGTTGCTGTTGCGTTGTTCCCTTTTAGCATCATCAGCTACGATGTACGTAAAGTCACTTGCGTTACAATGATTTTTTTGTTTTTTCGATTGCTTTAGATTGTAGCGTCGGCGGTGCGGACAACAGCAGAAAGTGGTTGCTTTCGGTGATGTTGGTGATATTGTTGGTATCCCTGTTGTCGAAGCATCAGTCCATTTTTCTAATAAGGCCAAGTTGCGAACATTTGACATTGTTGTGTAGCCATGGAGAGTGATTCTGAAAGGAATAAAAGAAGAGGAATCAAAATGATAAAATGATATGAAGCTTAATCTTTGAAAAATTAATGTAAGGTTAAGCAAATAGCAATTTTTTTTTTGAATCCGTATAAAATCAGCCAAATGAAAATAAAAACCTATGCGAAACAGCAACAAGAGCCAAGCATCAAATAGTTTGATAAATATTGGTAAAAAGTTATAGCTTCAAAATATGCAGCATTATTTAAGACACACTGCTGCCATTAGCCAAAATTAACTTTTGCTTCCTCGTAATTCAAAAAGTTTAATAGTTTTCGGACAGACTTTATATGACATTAGTCGTAGATTGCACAACAACTGAATTTTGCAATAAAAAGTGAGAGTTTTTCTCATTTCCTTACGCTTTAATTGGCTCAAGAAAAAAAATTGTCAACGTTTGTGTTTTCCTGGGTTAATTAATCGCTTGATTTAACGAAAACCCAAGAAATTTGCAATGGTTTCGCATTTCAAAGCGCAGCGCCAACTGTATGTCATGTCAACGACCAACTTTTCGCCTTTTTTATACCACTCGTCGTAGCAATAGCAACTCCTGGGAGTCAAGGAATCAATTGATCGCATGTTAAAAAATGAAAACACTTTCGAATGTTTTGATTGTAGAAATTAACAACAACCACAATAGCATAAATAAATTCAACACAAATGAAGCCAACGGATGCACAAACGCATAGACAACAGACAGAAGGAATTGCCGCTGCCAATTGCATGCAAAATACATCAGCAACAACAGTAACAGCAGCAGCGGCAGCAGCAACACACGGGTAACATTGAAATTTTTAAATCATACGATGAATGATTAACTGCGCAAAACTGCATGCGGCCTGATTCGTTTAATTGTAAGAGAGAGAAAGAAATAAAAAAGTGAAAAAATTATGAGACAAAACAACAGTAGCAATTGTTACACAGATAAAATTTTCCAGTTTAAAGGAAAGAGTCCTTATCTAGACAGAGGTAAAAATTGAGACTTAGACTCAGCGGAACTTATTAATTAGATCCCTGTATAAACAGATGAAACTAAAACTTGCAAAGTTATAAGTTTTAAAAGATCGGAGTTTTAAAATATCGATATTATATAAATCGAGTTTTCAGTTTTCAATGCCATGTAACTTGATAAACTACTTTTTATGTACGCTTCAAATCGACACAACTTGAGTGCGAGTTTTTAGCTGAAATGAAGACGATATCCTGCGGTAAGTTACTTAGAAACACAAAACAGCGGAATCTCAAAAAAAATCAATTTTGCCCCGATGACACTTTGAGCACACCTCAAAATAGTGCTCACAACACACTTAGTTAAGGTTTAAAAGACTTGGTATTGTGGCCGAAGTCAACATTTATGTACTATACTGTGTAAAATTACCCGGAACTAAGTTTTTTCGCTTAATCGCACTCGGAATTGCTTCCGAAAGGACAAGCAGCTGTAGCATAATAAAACGGTTGGGTGAAAATGTCAGCCGAAAATAGATAGATTTGTTGTGGACAGCTCATAAAATTTGAAGAACGAAAATACGCCATCGCACTTCTTCTTAGATTTTCCTGTTCCTGTAGCAAAAATTACCTATGTTTTTAAATTCATGACGATTGAGGAAGAAAAATTTTACATCTTTTTGTGACCAGTTGAACTTCATTGCCGATCACTAATAGGTGTAGAATTTAAGTTTCAGTCATCTTATGTAGAAAAGATGCTAACTAAACCACTATAGATCTGACGCTTCTAAGATTCTCTAAGGTCCGCGGGGTCATTGAATCAGAAAAATTAAAGAGGTGAAGTATTTAGATAGCGTCAATTACTCGCCATGTTGCCTCGAGAATCATTGATACTCAGAATTAGAGAAGATCGATACCATTCGGAAAATTACTGAGGCTCTCCACTTGAAAGCCGCTAGCTGATATCCGCAAAGGTAGCACTTAGTTGGGCTCTCTGTAAAGTAAAAAACAAATCGTGCTGTAGCACACTATGATACTACATGCTTTCTTCCCCGCATGGAACTCCAGCAACTGTCTTCACCGAATACAGAAAACTTGGTGACCCTAAACCATCTCCAGACGTTGTCAACAGCCTTTTCAAATCAAACCGTGAAAGTGAAAATGGATTGGACACACATTGTGGACTTTACCAAGTGAAGTCTACCGGCAATCATTGGAGTGGACCTTACGGAGTGGCAGAGAATGACGTAAACCAAAACCATCGTAGAAACGATGAAGAGATAAAGGAACAACAGAATCTAAAATTTAGCACGGAAGGCGCTGTCAGCAGGTTCAAACCATAAAATCGAATTCGCTAAAGGAGAATTGGATCAACTGTTGCCGTAGTTATATTGCAAGCGCAAACTTAATTTAATTTAACAATTCCGTATACCTTAAGCTCATAAAAATTTCTTGATCTCATCGTTAAAAGCGTCCCATATTTGCATCTACTTCCGGTTATATATGTATGTTGCTCAAATTTTCCTGAAACCTATGAAAACCGAATTAGCAGACGTATAGTATGTTAGAGAATTTTTCTAGTAAAGCCCCCATTGAGATTCGCGCTAAATAATCATCATATCATATTTTTCAAATATTAAGTTTCTAGTGGTCATAGCTTTTTAAAAAACAAAATTTTAGTGTAGATATTTAAAAGTGTACGAAAACCAAGCGTTCGCAAGAAATTGCCACATTTTGCTTGAATCTTCCGCAAAATAGCGAATTAATGCCATGGAGCCAGCAACAGGTAGCCGGTAACATGCTACAACTTACGAGCCACAACGTCTGCAGCGGCAGCAGCAGCACCTAAGTGATTAATTCGATTTGGCCAGCAGGGAAATTAATCCAAGGAGAAAGACGTTTCTCCACGGCACACACACACACACTCACACAGTCTTATCAAGTTTTCTTACTGCAATTCATTCCCTGCGCATTCAGTTTTTTAGTTGTTTTTGTTGTTGCCATAATTTATTGTGCTGTTGCAAATGGCACTGCAATTGTTAGTAATTAATTTGGTAACACAACAACGTCGCACAGTGGTTCAAGTCTATGTTTTATTTACTTTAAATAAATTTAGTAGTTTAACATTAATTTTCTTATTTACAATTTTTATATTCTTATTTATTAAAAATAACATACAATTTTACAAAAAAAAAATCGGTTTTTTTCTCAATCTTCGAAATATTCGCAAACTCTGAAAACTAATAATATAACTGATGAAGTGTTATCTTCATTCAAAACCATATTAAATTATTTTTCTTTATAAATGAATGCTCTTTTTAATGGACTGGGACCCATTTGCATAAAATTTCCTTCTCACGAGATATAGACGAAACTGTCTCGTAAAGCATTCTTTCACATATAATTCTTATGGAAAACTAAAATGTCCAATGACCCACTAGTAAATATTAATATTGTGAGCCTGCACCAGAATATTTTTTTCATGTACTTACTTGCAAACTTGCGACTTTGTGTGGCAACACCCACAAATGAAGGCTTATTGCAGTATTTTTTCTTCAATCAGAATCATTCAATTATAATTTTTACCAACATATAGCCACATGGAGTACTCCTTTAAATTTTTTTTCTATTTCAAATTTTGTTTGAATTCAAACCACTGTGCGTTGTGGGAGTTAATTAAATCATGTTAAAAGCACTGAAATTGAACTGTTACTTTCTCAAAATAGTTTTTATGTGAACTTTGAGGAAAATTTTCCATTCACTGAGAACACTTTATTTTATTTAAATACCAATATTCATATTGTATTCACTGGCAAATTATTCAATAAGTTGAGATAATAGCGGTATTCACGATCCCGCCAAGTTGAGGGTAGATGGGCGAAGTAGCAGATTTATTGATAACAATAACATATTGCATGTGTAGTAAAAGTGCTACAAGGGCATAAAGTGGACATTTGGTACCCGTGGCGAAGAGGTAACTTGACGCTGCTTACAGAGATGTTCACGAAGGCATTCACGCGCAGCTGTGAAACACTAAAATAAAACGAATTGTGTATTAACAAATCATCAAATTTTTCATTGCACACGAAGCAACGAATGCATGAGTCTTAGCATATCATATGGGCATTCGATGCTGCACAATAGCATTCGTTGCATAGCCATAGAATTCGTTGCATAGAAATAGAAACGAATGATTGAGCTTTGAGTGAATAAAGCTTGTCCTTCGTGTATGTCCAAAGAAAGCAGAGACAGCCAATGGCAATAAAATTAAAAGGGAAATGTACTGTAGCACTCTTTTCTTATGTTGCCGAATGAAAGCACGGTAAAAGCAATGAATAAACGAATGGTAAATTAAAAAGAGCCACTCATTGTACATCTCGGTTCGCTACTTATAATTTTATTTTTTTTTTGCATCACTATTTACATACTAAAAACCATAGCAAAATGAGAACAAAACTTGATAAGAGTTCTGTCCTTAAAAATAAAATTGAATGAAATTTGGTAGTTAATTATGCTTAAACAGAATTTGAATATCATATCACAAGGACCATTGTGCCGCCTCAAAGCCTTTGCGATCGATTCGACCGGCCCCTTCACCCCCCTAGAAATGCTTATTATCTGCTTTGTATCTTCTTTTTATTCTATAAAAATTTTGATTTAATTAGGAGAGCAATTTTGCCACAACAAATGTCAGCAAATTTGATTTCTTTGTCAACAGAAAACAGTTGATTCACTTGCTACTATGGTATATTGACATACCTTAAAAAAGGGTGCTAACATAAATTTTTTGAACTTGTTAAAATGCATGCCCTGAACCGTGAATACCGCTAGTATTCTTGCTTAATTGACAAGCTATTTAATTTAATGTTTCAATATTATCCTTGTATATATCCTTGTACGAGGTGACTGCTTCCATATAAGTATGAAAAAATTTTAAATCATTTTGATGATGTAAGCTTGGTACATGAAGTGCTTTTCCCAGAGAGGGGTGCTGCTAAAAAAGGTAACTCAGTATCAAGAGAAATGCTTAGAAGGAGACACGATCGCAACTGATTAAAATAAACAGTGATTTCATCAACAAAGTTTTTCCACCTATTGGATTTTTAGTTGATATTTACATATAAACATGAATTGGCGTAGACATAATATGCTTTAATCATTTATCGCAGTCTTAATTGTAAAAAAAATATATCTAAGTGAACACTTTACATTGCAAAGCAATATGCTCAGCACGTTTCAGCGTTCACTAAATTAAAGTCTAGACACATTGCAGACGGCAACAACGAAGTGTCAAAGCCAAATTGAAATGCATAACGTACTATACAAAGGTACATACATATGTACTTATGTACTCGTGTGTAAGTTTAAAAAACTTAAGGGAAAAAATTCTGAAAACAGTAGGCATCACACATAAAGGTTTGCGTTTTAATACCGGTTTATGGGCCTTACAACAACTTGAAATTGATCCATTACTTTATGGAAAAATTGTGTTTAGCGACGAAGCTCATTTCTGGTTGAACGACTACGTTTAAAAGCGAAATTGCCGTATTTGAGCAGATGAACAACCAGAAGCAATCCAAGACCTTCCAATGTATTCCGATGAATGTACAGTTTGGTGAGGCTTATGGGCAGGAGACGTCATCGGACCGTATGTCTTCAAAAATGCGATTGGAGCCCGTGTTACGCTCAATGGTGCTCTCTACAGAGCAACGATCAATGAAAATTTGTTGCCAAAAATTCAGGATATTGCTGTAGCCGACCTCTGGTTTCAACAGTATGGCGCAACACGCCATACAGCTGGGAAACGTTCGGTGAAAACATCATCTCAAGAAATGATCCTGTTAATTGGCCACTAAGATCATGTGATTTGACGATTGGATTACTTTTTGGATATGTTAAATCACTTGTTTATGTCTACAAACCCGAAACTATTGACGCTTTGGAAACCAACAAAACTCGAGGTATTCAAGGAATACCGGTCGATATGCTCGAAAAACTTGTCGAATATTGGACCCACAGACTGGACCATTTAAGAACTAGTCGTTGGCAACATTTGAACGAAATAATTTTTAAACATTGAGTTGTGGGAACCGAACTATCATTCCAAAAAAATATTTGCATCAATACAATGATTTTAATGTATTTTATTTAGAAAACAAAGTAGGAAGCTCTTATTTGATATATATTTCATAAATTTTTTATTATTCATTTTTCGCTCTATCCCCCATTTTTATCGCCCTCGCTACACCACTGTATCTTACGTTTATTTCGGCGCTGTCTTTCTGCTCAATCTTTTGATTTTTATAAATCACTCATGTATTCATTTCATCAACAATTGAAATCAATAATCAAAGTACACTTACGAGTTCCTACTCAATACCTTTGAGTGTGACGTGATCATTTCGCTGGACATTTAAATTCCAATTAAGTGGTTTACAGAAATTTTTTATTCAATTGCGTTGAGTTTGATCGATTTATCTTTTAGGACCATTTGACATTTTGTACAATATATCAATTGAAAAGAAATAAAAATTTGTTACTTTTATTGAGGTTTTTCTTATCATTTAGAATGTATTCAATTTGTTGTACAACAAATAGTAAACTCATATGATTTGCTAATTGTTTTGAGTTTAAATAAATGCTTGAACTATTTTTTTTTTTTTGACTTTGGAATACGAAATTTTGTTAAACTTTTCTTTGGAAAATTGATTGATTGTACAGAACGATAAAAATCACTAAATTTTATTGTCAAAATGGGAGAGAGATTTCTTTTTTGTCAATTATTGGCAGAAAAATTAGAGCCTTCATATAAGGCAAAAAAATTTTTAAAAACCTTAAGGTCCTTCAGTATGAAAAACGATGTATAGCAAGCAAATAAAGTATGAAATGATTTGAAGGTATGCCGAAGGTATTTAAAAATCTGAGTTTCAGACCAATTTTTTGTTTTGTTTTGAGCTCATAGCGAAACACTGAGTCTTAAAATTTTATGTCTAAGTTAATTTAATTAAATCAATTAAATATATATTTCACTTTACTTTGTAAAAGAGCTTTCCATTTCACAGTAGATTTTTTTTATAATAAACACCCGACCGTTTAGTATCGTTTAAAATTCGTTACTACTTTAAAATAAAGATGGAAAATAAAAACATCCCTAACAATTTGCTTTAAAAGAGCAAAAACTAAATATTTATAAAAGTAAATAAAATAATTCCAATAAGCTACTAATATCAATTTGAAAGCAGCGTTTAAATTCAGCGTTTATGTGACAAATTAACTTCTATCATCAATTAAATGTGACCACTAACAATCAAATAAAAAAAAAAAAAAACAATTTAAAAAAAAAAATTAGTAAAAAAATGTTTTACTCTCAAGCCACAGCGGTTTGATCATCAATTTGTTATTTTGCACCGGATACCCAAACCGACACTGCGCACACTTAATTGTTGGCAACACAAAAAGTCAACA
The DNA here is from genome assembly GCA_963680825.1 of Meiosimyza decipiens. NCBI lineage: Eukaryota > Metazoa > Arthropoda > Insecta > Diptera > Lauxaniidae > Meiosimyza > Meiosimyza decipiens. Next base: position 81,326,334 of record OY804259.1, on the reverse strand, counting down.
ATTCGCAAAGTTGGCAAAACTGCTTGGTCGGTTTGCTGTGTACAAAATCAGCTAAAATTTTAATTTAATTCATTAAATTACCTCACTAACACGGCGCGCTGAGAGTTTGTACGAAACAAATGTCAACAGAAACAGATTAAGCCAACTTAATCCTCGTATTAAGCATAAAGCGTTAGAAAAAGTTTTATGTCCCAATGAAAGAGACAAAATTTTTTTTGGTATTACCAACATAGATATCTCCCTAATTAAGTGTTTTTTATGTCCTGTTTGCTACATTTATTTTAGAAAAAAATTTTGATGAAATTCGAAGAGTTTGTGTACTAAAAGTTATGCAATAAAATTGCATTATTAAAGTTTTATCGAATGATGGTACCGCTCAAAGTTTCAAATTCGCGTGCTTAATAACTCAAGAACTATGAAAGATTTCCTACAGAGGTTTGGTGTGTGGTTAGAGAACACCACTGGATCTAACTGGCATCAAAAGAGGATGTAGGCGTATCACTTTTATTTAAAAAATTAATTCGTTCTCGAAATCAATTTTAAAATTTAAAGAACTTCAAATTTTAAATACCAGTCGCTAAAAGAAGAGAAGAAATTTATAATGAGATTTTCAATGGTGGTCTTTCCACCCATGTGGTCTTTTATATCGGATCCCCTAACATTTTCTTAGGCTTTGAACTACAAAGAGCAAAGTTAAGATTTCTGCCACATTAAAACTTGCTTTCAGCACACCGTATTTAAACAGAATGAAATATCTAAGCATTTTGTCATTCAATTTTAAATCATTGTTTATGTTAATTTTTGCAATTTTTTTTTTAATTTTTTCCATGTTCAACTCGTAATTCGCAATTAGAAAGCGAGAACACCAAATAATTACAATGCAAAAAAAAAACATCCAAGAGTACGTTTACGTGATATCACATCGTATATTACCTATCTATTTGAAATAAAAATTGTTATAATTCCTTTTTACTATACAGATTTTAATTGCTTTTGTAATTATTATTCAATTAGAGTTAATTTATTTATTTTTATTTCTGTTTAGATGTTTAATCACAATAATTGTGGTAGGCGTGCATGGAATGTTTTTATTGGATTTCATATGAATGCTGGCAAATATGAGTAATGTGCGAAACACCGAAACAATGTCTGGATAATTACGTTTGCCAAGAATGTTTATCTATGAAATTCAACGAAGCTTACGCTAAAACAAGGGACTATAATTAAGACACATTTCAAAAGAAAATTTTAAATTAAGCCAGATCTATGTATGGGGAAATCATTATTGTAAGAACTAAGGGACTGTCCCAGAAAAAACTTGCGTTTTGTTTTTTAGTTATAAAAAATACCAAGTAATTTTTTTGGTCTTTTTTCCTTTTTTTATTACATATTACAATAATGGCTAGTGTTCAGAATATAAATCACTAAAAACTAATTAACAATTTTTTTTTTCTATAAAAATTTCTTATTGTTTTCTGAAGGCCCTTCATTAAATTTAACGAGTTGGGCTTCTGAGCCATCAACTGTTTTTCTTCAGAACGGTCTAGTACTTTTAGAACTCTATATATCTATAGCTCTCCTTTCTCCTTTATCTTTTGTACATAAGTTTTTGATGTATCTGCTCTAGTCGCAATATCTCGCTCTGAGGTGTTGGAATTTTGCCTGAAAAGACGCTTCATCTTCCCGCTACTTTTGGGTTAGAAAATTCTGATTTTCTGCATGTACCTTTTTTTCGTGAAACAGGTAGACCCTTCTTATAACTAGAATTAACCGTAAAGACAGTTATTTCTGATGTATTAACTATTTTTGCTATAGCTAAATATTTGAACTCTGGATTTTGCATTTATGTGGACAAAATCTGTTCGCGGACTTTTTGTTGCTTGCTAGACATCTTTGTCGTTAGAATTGCTATCTTTAAGAATTATACATCATATTAAATTTAACTTTGTCTAGAACAAATATTGTTTCCTTTTAGAGTATAATAAAAAAGTAAAAAACCTTATTTTTTCTGGGACAGTACTTAATTGACTGTAAAATCACAATTCCAAGCAATAAAAGTTGAAATAGAGTTTTCCAATTCAATGTATAATGATAATTCACAAGATATTATAAATGGAAATTATTTGAGATTTTTAATAAGGAATTAATGTACAGGTAGTCCCCGACTTACGACCGAGATAGGTTCCTAGTCATCGGTCGTAAGTCGATTAAGTAATAAAAATATTACATACATACTGTACTACTAGTTCCAGCCATTTTTGGGATGATATAAAATTATTCACTTAAACAAACGTATTATTTGTACTGAAATAAATAGAATCCTTGTACATACTACTGTTTTTTTTTAGTTTTTTCTCATATACATATTTTAGGGACTCCCCGAAACTATTTTAAGCATTTTCTATGAAAAAAATTGAAAAAAAAATTGGTCGTAAGTGCGAATAGTCGTAAGTCGGGGACTACCTGTACTCAAGCCCATTTTGATTACGATGTAGTTCGAAAGTGGAACTAAAGTCCGAAGTTGAGCTCTTTTTTTAAAAAGGATTTATATTTTTATATGAAGATTTTTGTTGTATTTAAAACCTTTTTTTCTCTTTAGAATGCTAAATCAATGCCTGGGAAGTATCTAAACACACAATTTTCTATTCAGAAAGCTTAGGGATTTGTTGAGTTTCAAAACGCCATTTGACTTACAATTATATACGACCTAAGTCAGATTAAGTTAGGCAGGCTTTCCAGATTATGGACATACTTAGAGCTGAGTTTTCACTGAGTGATAATCTCAAAGAGAAATGTTCAGCTCCACTACTCCCAGACCAATTTGAAGTTTTTACTAAAAAATGTGATTATGTATTGCCTAACAAGTACAGGATTTGAAAGAAAAAGCGAACATTAATTAGTTAAGCAACCAACTTAGAACGAACATGAACCAACTAAGAATAAAGATATTCTGCTGCACATCAAATAAAACATTTTTCATGAACTTTCATTGTTAGTCAGTCGGTCATTTATACTGACAGTTAGACGCCATTTCACAGACGCCCAAACAAACAGAAGAAGAGAAAAATATAAAAATGTTGCAAAAAAAAGGCAACAACGGCGGACAGCAAGATTTTCAGAAAACTACAACACCACAGCAGAGCACACCGCAATAACAATAAAAGTTGCAATCTGCAGCTAAACTGAAAAGAAATGGAAGCAAAAACCAAAATAGCGCAATCTCCCACAGCGCAGCTAAGAAGCGTTGAGGCTAAAAAATTGGCCGTAAGCAGTCAAGAAAAGCCTAGACAACATAGTCACAATCTTAAAAGCCTCATTATGCCATTGTGTCGTCCGACAGTTGCATTTGTTGTTGTTGTTGTTGTTGTTGTTTTATTGTTATTGGTGGGTGCAGCAACAACAGCAGCGCAGTGGTAGACCAACGAACGGACCGGACCGAACGATTGTTAAATTTGACATCTTCATATAATAAATTAAATTTATTTTTATTATTGATTTAGCATAATGGACAAATTGCAATGGTCCATAGACACACACACACACACACACACACACACACACTTGCACACACGATCAGTAAAGTGCCCACAAATACGATGGCAATTTGTTGACTAACATATGGCATTCAGATCGTTTATCAATATAATCGCATTGCAACGCGTTAGCTTATGAGATATTGTGCAGAGTGCAACATGTTGAAGCGATTTATTGAAATTTGATTTATGTTAGGCTTCGTAAGCTTTGTTATTTAATCTTGGAGCAAAAAGCCGCTCAAATGGTATTGACAAATTGAGATTTAATACTTCAAATTTGGAATTTGTAGCTTTTTAGAGCTCATGTTTTTGGAATATATACACGCATTTCCGTGTTCAGTTCGCTTTGAAACCATGAAATTGAACTTTTTACTATACCTTTATGTTCCTGAGTAACTTGAGAGCCTTTGGATTTTCTGAGAGATCACAAGAATGGGAGTGTACACATATCGCTTATGTCTGTCTTAGACCAAGCCAAGATATATAATGTATTGGTGAATATAAAGAAGGTGCAGTGTTTGGTCAAAGTTTTATTTTGAAATAATAACCTGCATTTTTCTCTATTTCACTAATTTTCCCAAAACTTCGAAAGCTATAAACGCCACTAACACGAAAACTAGTTGGTTTACCGGAAAGCGGCCGAACACTTCAGTTTGCTTATATCAAGTTTCAGGAAAAAAGCGGCCCAGAAAAGAACAGAGCGATGCAGACTCTACATACTACTTATCGCCAATTGAACACTTGGAAGAACAAAAGTGTCTGAGTTGCATTCTCGTATTTTCTAATATAACACACGCATAACAAGATCAATGCCTCGTACAAAACAGCACCACTGGAGCTATGGTCAGTAAAAGGGAGCTTAACTGTAATGATTTCTGCAGAAGCTATGGCAATATTAAGAGTCAGTTCATCACCTTTACTGCTTGGAACTACCTAAACGATAGTTCACGCATTAGGGACAAGGTTTTTAATGGGTCTGACATATATATCCAAGGTGAAGCAGACAGATTTGATTTTAATTGGTGGTAATTAAGTTAAACGAAAAGATTTACAATTGAACTAATTGATCTTCGAGTGGAATGATCGCTGTGATTAAACATTCTTCCTAAACTCTTGGTAATTTCGATCCGACATACGGCTTAACATTTAATGCGGCAATCGAAAGAAAAAGATAAGAAATTATTTTAGACGTGTTGTAGTCCCTTGAAGAGTTTAATTTTTTCTCATTCTTTTTGAAATAATTGCGCCCAGAAAAAGAAAAGCGATTGAAAGCGAACCCGAACATCAGTAGTGGCTATGGTTGTTTCTGGAGTTAAATTCAATGTAATTGAACTAAATGGGTTGGATATGCATAGAATTGCGTGAAATTGAAATGAGCACAATGGAAATGAATTGATTTGATTTGATTTGAGTCGAATCGAGTCGAGCCGAATCGTTCCGAGTCACATTGAATTGAGTTCAGTTGAGTTGAGTTGAGTTGAGTTGAGTTGAGTTGAGTTGAGTTGAGTTGAGTTGAGTTGAGTTGAGTTGAGTTGAGTTGAGTTGAGTTGAGTTGAGTTAAGTTGAGTTGAGTTGAGTTGAGTTGAGTTGAGTTGAGTTGAGTTGAGTTGAGTTGAGTTGAGTTGAGTTGAGTTCAGTTGAAATGAGTTGAGTTGATTTGAGTTGAGTTGAGTTGAGTTGAGTTAGGTTGAGTTGAGTTGAGTTGAGTTGAGTTGAGTTGAGTTGAGTTGAGTTGAGTTGAGTTGAGTTGAGTTGAAATGAAATTAATTGAGTTGAACTGAATTTAATGAAGTGAACTGAATGAAATTAAATTGAATTGAATATAAATGAAATGAAATGATATGAACTGAAATGAAATCAATGAGATGAATTGAAATTTATTGAAATGTATTAAACTGAATTGAATTGAATTATAATAAATTAAATTGAATCGTATTGAAATAGATGCAAATTTAAATGAATTGTGTTAAATTGAATTGAATAAAACAAAATGGTTGAAATCAAAGGGACTTAGTAGCATTTGGCCATTATCCATCGCAGAATTTATCGCAATAACTTGACATTGCGCATGCGCAACGGCTACGATTACTTGTACTCGTAAGTAATAACATAAAGAATGTGAAATATGATTGATATCCAGTAAAAAAGTAATGATACGTGCGATTGGCATTAAGGCAAACATGAATTATTTATGACATTTTGTTAATTTATTTATTATTGCTGTGACAAACAATGACAGTTTGTTACAGCAGCGACAGCAATGAAGTAGCAGCAACAGTAAAGTAATTTGTGATAAAACTGCAGTGAACAATGAACAATAAAAAGAGTAAATATTTAATAAATGAATAAAATTTAAAAAATTGCAATTGAAAAAAAAAGCTTAGCTGCGTTGCAATGTTGCACTTAAAATGCTGCTAAAGGGGTCATGAAACATTAGCATTTTTTGCTGAAAACGATTGCAGACTGCAAAAATGGCAGGCTGACAAGCAAATAAATTTGCAGCAATGAGTCATCGTCACCACTGGCAATGTAATTCAGGATCATAATGACTGACACGAAGACTTGACAATTTATTACGTTTTCATTTTCAATCAGCGAATTTTCACATTTTGCGCAACAGTTTTTCACATACTCTTTTTTTTCCTATTTTGCAAAAGACGGAAAGTAAAAAATCTCTACTTCAAAAAGTTAATGTTGCACAAAATTAATTTGAAAATGATTTGAAAACGTGTTGCCTGCCGCCGCCATCAAATGGTGGTGATGTCCACAAATGGCTTCATTACAAACTGCCTGTTGCATTTAACGTATTTTAGCAACGTTTTATTGCTGCAAAAATGTTCATACATTCTATGAGTTACTAGCAACCAAGACACAGTCTAGCAAAGGGGCAGAGTGGTAAGACTACCGAAGAAGCAGCCATCTAACCAACAACGACGACGAAAAGTTGAACAACAAAATGAAAAGTTGTTTGCAACTTCGGTGACAGCCAGGCCAACTGCAATCGCTTGGTCGCGCAATGCCTCCCGGCAGTCGATAGGCCCGGCTATACGCTTTAAGCGTATCTTAAGTATTTTTGATGTGAATGTGTCGCTAAGACCATTCGTTTGATCATCCATCTGCCGGCTCGTCCGTCGTCTCTCTTAACATTTGTGTTTTTTTTTGGCCATTTTTAGTTAAATCCAATTGAATTGAATTGAGCTTTGATTAATTGCCGCAAAAAAGCAAAACAGAATTCGCATTCAACAGTTGCTCGATGCAGCAGCAGCAGCATCAGCATTGTTCGTTCAGCTACAGCAATGTCCAGCAAATATTGTGCTTTCTTTGTTGGTTGCGTCCGTTCATTGGAAGCGTGAATCATTTAGATGAATTGGTTGCAAAGTTCAAAGAGCGAGGTTAACGCTTTTAAATTGATTGTGCTTTTTTCACTTTTTGCTTCACTTTTGTGTTGAATGAAAAGGCGAGGGAAAACGTGGGTTTCATTAGATAGCGCCAAAATTTGTGCATAATTGTGGAACTACTTGATTAGAAATTTAACTTCAATGGCATGCTAGCGAAACTATGCCAAAAGTTTCATTTCTTCGGGTGTTGCTTCCACTGGAGTTATGTAAATGATGTCGCCCAAAAGCGTCTGAGGTATTTCGAACGAAAATAACGCTGGTATAATTGTTTAGTTCGTTTTGATTTTTGGGCAATACTTTATTAGGAATATATTGCTTAAAGTCTTATGAATTTTTTTTTACTGCTGAGATAAAGCCTTCGAAATCCAACTACAAATGTTAAAATGACCTGCCAAGTGTTGTCTGTTAACCTAGTTGAGGTCTTACTGTAGCACTCGTAGCATTTTTTTTTTTTGTTCTGAAGTTCTATTCAAAAATCCGTGCATGAATTATAAGCGCATTTACATAAATAATTTTAAGATTTTATTAAAGCCTTTTGCTTATTTCCCTTGTAGTTTTTAGTTTAAGCTTTATTAACTAAAAGTTGTAATAATAAGGATAACTGAAATGCAAAGAGCTAAAGTCAATTTCTGGCCCATAAAATTCTACCGCTGAAATTTCGTCACAATGCCATGTAGACCGTATATCTGGGACCATGTTTCTTTGTCTCTCCAGTGGCTAATTGTAAGCTTATATCCTCGCAGCTTAAGCTTCCAGCGTGCAAGCCAGTCTTTGTGTCACAAAGTCGTTGGCAATACAATACAAACAAAGTTTGAACCAGAAAACCTTAGCACTATCAGTAATTCAATCTTCTCTTTCTTTTGCAGAACGCCAGTAATAGGAACTGACTTCATTGTGGTATGTCAGAACAGAAATTAATCTATAACTATTTGACTGTGCTTTCTCTTCAGTACAGAGCGTGTCAACACCAAATAAAATATACTCCAAAAATCAAATTAACAAAACAAAAGGGCTAAGGCTAATCATACTAGTTTCATTCATTGTTAAACAGAATCTTCAGTGACCAATTAGTGAGAATTTCTATGTATGTTATATTCTCAAAAGTCTGTTGAGTTACAAAAAACAAAAGAGCAGAAAAAAGAATTTATGTTTTGCTTTGTTTTACTTTTTGCTTAAATTCTCAAAAGATCTATGCAAAACGGAAAACAAATCAGTTTTTGAGATTCTTACGTCTTATAAAGGCACTGATGATTTCGCTTATCAATTGATGAAAGTAGTATGACTAGCTTTAGCCTCAGTAACTTTTTTGGAATTGACACACAATCTACTGCATAGTAAACTTAAAGATTTCAAGTTTCGTCGTCGTTGACAACAACGGAGACTACCAGATATATTGAAAGCATCCATTTCTTCTAAGCTGGATGCGTCTAGAAAGAAATTATTGCTGGCACAGTTGGGCATGCTTTTTGATTAATTAATATTGGCTTTAGACCTACTCATTTCAAAGCAGCGATCTATCAAGAAAAATATAGAGCAAATTCGCTGATTTTGGCGAAAAATCTTGCAGGTCTATCCAAAAGAGTCAAATTTATTTTAAAGTAAAATAAAACTATGATTCGAATAACCCTTGCGATTCTAAATAGAATTTAACTATAGAAATGTACCGAAATTGTTGTCAAGCATTTTAGTCGTACATTTTTACCTCTCGATGAAGAAATTACACAACATGCAACTGCAACTGCGCATGAATAACTGCAACAGCTTATGGCAAATTGATGCAATTAATGTTCATTTTTAATATTTATGAAGAAAGAAAAACGCTATTGGCTTCTGCATATTTGTGAATGCGCCACCGCCGCCGACGCCACTGTATAATAGTCGAAGATCAGCCGCTTTGATGACCCGCGCGGAAGCAGAGTCGTCTTAAGCGGATTTACATATAAAAGAAGTTGTGCGCACGCACGCACAATTGGCCGAAGAGACGTAAAGACGGACAAACGGACGGATCGCTGAGGTTAATGGGCAACATTAAAAGGCCCACAAAGCCAACCAACTAACCAGTCAGTTATCCAACCCAATCGATGGATCGATTGAGCGTTCAATTGTGATCGTGCGATCAAACATTTTCAAGCGTTGTTGTCCGTTTGCCGCATACTCGCACACACGCGTATCTTCAATAAGCTGACCGAAATTACAAATTACTTTTACACAGAGGATTTTTTCAAACGCTTCTTCGACGGTGAGTGACTTTTGCTTTGCATTAACGCACGTGTGACGCTTAAACTGGCTTACAGATATAGCCATGAATAACGTTTACAAGACAACTTTTAAAATTGAAAGAAATGCTTGCGCGTGTACAATCAATACTCGCGAACAAAATAAAATCATAAAATAAAAATGTTTTCAATTTATTGTGTGTTTTTTCCAATCTGTGAATTTTGATCTTTTGAACTTTTATCGATTTTGTTTGCCCATTCTATCGATTGTTGTTCATAACAGAGGAGAGAAAAACTCAAGTAACTTGGCATCTGTCTACGTTTAGCTGGGCTTTATCGATTTTATTGTTGTTGTATGCATTTTGGCTTTTATATGGTTTTGTCGTTTGATTGATTGATATTTAGGGTCAGCGTTAGCGTCATCGGATAAGTCGACATCGGCAGTAGTGTGCGGTGTGTTTTTTTTTTGAATGAAGCGATACGTACGCGAGAGATTGTGTAACTTTTGTCAAATTGTAAAAGCAAATTTTAAGTTTAAAAATGTTATAAAACTATTTTTTTTAGAGGTGTAGAGCTTCGAATTGAAATAAAACACAAGAAAATCGTTTTAATGTCCATCAATTTGGCTTTATTGGAAGGATAATTTTATGCCATTAATGTTTAAATATGATTTCGGGCATGTGGCCGCCGCGGCTGGCTCGAATAAAGCCAATTCTACAGGTCCAATTTTGAACCACTTTTTCGAGCATATGGGGCCGTATGTCGGCAATAACGCCACGAATGTTGGCTTCCAAGTCCCCTAACGTTTCTGGTTTGTTGGCGTAGACGAGCGACTTCACATATCCCCAAAGAAAATAATCCAATGGTGTCAAATCACACGATCTTGGTGGCCAATTGACAGGTCCATTCCGCGAAATTATGCGCTCATCGAATGTTTCCTTCAATAAATCGATTGTGACGTGCGCTGTGTGGCATGTAGCGCCGTCTTGTTAGAACCACAACTCATCCACTTTCATGCCATCCAATTCGGGAACAAAATAGTCGGTTATCATGGCTCTATACCGGTCTCCATTAACGGTAACTGACTCTCCAGCATTATTTCGGAAGAAGTATGGCCCAATAACTCCACCAGCCCATAGAGCACACCAAACAGTCAGTTTTTGTGGATGTAATGGCGTCTCAAGGGTCTCATGTGGATTCTCTTCACTCCAAATGCGGCAATTTTGCTTGTTGACGTAGCCATTCAACCAAAAATGAGCCTCATCACTGAACAAAATTTTGCGATGAAAATCAGCATCGAGATCAATCTCATTTTCGGCCCATACACCAAAATCACGACGCATTGCATGGTCTCGCGGCTTTAATTCTTGCACAAGCTGGATCTTGTAAGGTCGCAAGCCAAGATCTTTGGACAAAGCTCCAATTGCTGTGCACGGTGGCGAATCGATTCATTCGGGTCCTCTTCAACATTTTGCTCTACAGCGGCAATTGTTTCTTCGGTGCGCACTGTTCGACGTCTCTGCGGATGCGTATTATCACATAGAGTAAACGTAGTGCGAAAACGATCCATGGTTAACCGAATTAATTGCTCTGATGGACGATTATGTCGACCATAAAATGGACGGAGCTTGCGGTAAACTTCGCGAACTGAACCATTATTTTCGAAATAAATTTGCACGATTTGCAAGCGTTGTTCTTTTGTCAACCTGTTCATGATGAAATGGCAAACCAAACTGAACATAAATGACATTAGAATTGCCAGATTTGACCATAAAATGCCATTTTTATCTCTATTCGAAAAACAAACCTCTAAGAAAAACACCCTTTACTTGCTTGGACGTATATGCAATTTAGAAACCTTTTTATTCTTAAGTAGATGCATGATATTTTATTAAAATTTCAAACAGTTTATAAAAAAGAGTGCGTTTTCAGAAAATATACTCCTTCGACAGTTTTGCAATAATATTTGTTAACAGTTAACATATTTTGGTATACATTAGTATGCTATGTATTACAAAGCAATAGAGGTATTTTGGTAAAGCAATGGAGTATTCAAATGGTTTCAAATCAGATAGCTAAGTAAATTGCCAAAAAAACTAAATTTGAGCAACTTTAATCGATCTTTTTAGTGCGAAACCGATACACAAATCATCCAGCCGTCCAAAACTTAAATTAAATTTTCTTTAAAACTAGTTCTTCCCAAAAATCAGTTTAACCAGCAACATCTAAATATATATAATTGTATGTCTTTATATTTCCTATAGTCTTTCAAACAACTGAGGCGGCTAAGCTTAAATTTACAGGCTTTATTTGCTTTGATGTTTAAAAGGCTTTAGAGCATAGCTTGAACATCTTTGAACAGTGGGGCGTGGTGCCTTTTATACTACAAAATTGCATAAAAGCTATGTCTTAATATGCACTTATGTATGACAGCTTCATTTGTAAAACTTGCTACGTAGATGTACATTTTTTGTGCTACGCCACTCGGAAAATGTGGAAATAACAATAAGGAAACAGGCGTGGCTCATCCCATGAAACATAAACACTTAAATCGAAATTCTCGCTATTTATTCAACGTTATGAAATTTGGTATATGGACCCAGTTGTTTGCAGTATAAACTGCACAAAATGTAGGCGGCGAGAATGTGCCAGAATAGCCAGGAGCCCAGCTAATAATGAAAAATTAGATATAATCGGAAATATGCGAGAAATCTCGGGGAGAACGAAACAGATTTCAAAATTTCTCATACGACACGATAAGCTTGGCGCAATAACGAGCAAGGTCCGATAATTTTCGACTTTTCGTATAGTTATAGTATTGATAAATCACTCATGCTACGTAACACGAGTAACGTCAAACCGAGTATTTCAATTTTTGTGGAGCAAAAATTCAAGTTTTAAGATCTGTCTTTTTATTTGTGTTAATATGTTAAGCTTAAGTCCCAACGATATCATAGAACGCTTTCTCGTGAGCATTTCATTGAAGTTACTTGTTTACTGTTTCCGAATTTCAATTCTTATGCCTCAGGCTAAAGGTACTATAATGGTTTGCCATCTGAGGCTAAAGATTCGCTCACATTTTCATAAGATGAATTCGCAAAAGCTTCAATTTCAGGGAATCCCATATGCACTTTTCTCAACATTGATTAACCATCCTTATTCCTTTGTCAGTTGATAAAGAACGGTTTCAATACATCAATTCGTTCTGCAGGAATATTGATTAACTGTAGAAGCGGAGCGATATGCTCCGAAACTGTACAAGGAAAAACTAGATATTTTCAATCTGCATTTGCTCTTCAGGATAATGTTGCACAACGGGACATAGTTAAGCATTTTCCATGTAACCACAATCTTTTCTTAAGATCTGTAGTACTCGTGCAGTATTACGAATGCCAACAATATCAAATATATGAAGGTTTTGATATTGAAAAATATTGATACTTCAATACGCTGATAATCGGATACATCAATTTTTATCCCAGCACCTTTTACAATGCTTACGGTAAGTGCTTACCCCCAATGACAGTGAGCTTTTGACCATTTTTGAATTGAAAATTTAAAAAATTTTGCACAATTCTTATACCATATTTTTCTTTTTCGATTTTTAAAATATCCCTTTCTAGTATTTGCCTTATTGGATATAATTTTATCAGCTGCCATACTAACAAACGCATTTTTCCTGTATAAATAACATTTACAACATAAACAACTCAACACCAATTTTGACCAAGTTACAAGTATCAATGATTCTAAAGATTTATTTTTTTTTTCAGTTTGCAAGTTCATGCAACTACGAATTGCAATTGCAAATTCTACTTTCGTGCAGCACCAATTCAATCTACCACAAGCAAAGCGTTTCTTCATAGAATATCATTGTGGGTCGTGGCGTGAGTTATGCTCGTTAAGATATTTTTGCTGCTGCAGCAAGATTTGGAAAAAGATTTTACTGTTCTTGATGTTGTGGCCTCTTTTGTTTGGCGCGTTCTTTATACCATCATTTCCCTACCGTAAGAAACGATTAGGCTACTTTGGAACATTTCTCCGATGCAGACAAGTTGAGATATCGTCGGCGGCAGCAGCAGCAGCAAAAGCTGACAAAGATAGGCTTGCCAATGAGGAAGTCATTATAATTGAACACACCCACAAAACGCATGGTATGTTGTTTGATACCCAATTGGAAATTATGTTGGTCATATGAAAATTATGTTGCATAATAAGTCAAAACGAAACAAAAATTACCTTTAAATCGATGGGAAATCCCAAAGCCACCAATTTGACATTGAGCGTCATGTTTCGCTTTCTGATATATATTGTTTTATCGAGATAAGATATCCTTTCCCACATCGAGTCATATATACTAAATAATTTTTTAGTATTGAATTGGCTCAGATATGGCTTGAACTTGATAGGATTTAACTTAGGGTTGGCTCGGGCTTGACTTAGACTCGAATCGAACTTGGCATTGACTTGATTTTGATTTTATCTTTACTTAATATAGTTTTAGTTTAGACTCATCTTGAGCTTAACTTTCTACTGCTTTGACTTTAAGATTTGATTTAAAAAGAAACTTTTCTGACATTTCCTACTGGATACTTTTGCGTTACCATAGGACATGTTCAAGCATAGCAAATTATGAGCTTAGAACCTCGGAAAATTGTATGTGAAGTCAATAAGTTAGCACAGGCTCAGTGCTGAACTAAAGTGAAGATTAAAATAAAGTGATTTATGTTGTCATGTGTAAGCTAACAGTAATAAATTACTAATGGTATAGCAAAGCGGCGTTAATTAGCCTCGTTTATTTAAAAACCAGAGAGAGAGGAGATGCGCATGTTGCTTACGAAAAAAGAAAAAAATATATGGCGCAACATGTGCTTCACAATGAAAAAAAAATGCCAGCAGCAAAATGTTTGACATTTAATTTAAAGCAACGCTACTTTAAGTGTGATAAGTAAAAATTAAAAAATATACAATAGAAGTAGTCTTTTAGCAAAATTTCAAGGCCAAGGACGGCTTAGCAAAATATTTATGCAACCAAAATCATTGTTATTTTGTCAATTTTGAAACTCTATCATTAATATTTTTGACACTTCGACTTGCGTATAACTACACGGTAAAGAAGTGGTTGACCTGCGGCTATTTACACCTTGAATTTGAATACGATGAACTGGATTACTTCACTCAAATGCTGAAGTTGCAAAAATAGACGCAAAAAAACTTATGGTTGAATAAAAAATTAAATAAAGAGAGCAGTTTTAAGTTAATGATAAGATGTTAATTGCCTCAGGTGATATTTTTTAATGCTGCAATGGAAGCATGAAAAGACTGACAACGAATCTATGGATGCATTTGGCAAAAATCAACATGAAAGTTTTGTCAGTTTCAACGCATTACTCTACTTTTGATTGTGGCCTTAAAGAGTTAATTACTTGCACTAAAGTGCCTACTTTTTTCCTATTGTACAAGCAATGGCCATTACAATTAAGCGCCATTTGCTGCTTTTTTTTTTGACAGGGGCGCCATTGAGTCAATTAAAACTCCACATGAATAATAAACTAAGAAACCTACCTGCTACGGCAGGAAAAAAACGATACGAAAAATAAAAAATTTTTAAGGTGCGTGTGGATTTGTGACATTTAAAATGTCAAAAGCAGCTGCTTGACAGATATGTCAAGATAACTGCAAAATACGCAATCACAGCACGTTTGCATACGCTGTCAATTTGACAAATGTGCGTGTGTGAGTGATTGTGACAATTGTGATAAAGTTTTGAAGAGCTCTGCGCATTTGCAACGTGCACATTATTAATGACGTAAATCTGCAAAATGATTGAGTTTATGTGGAAAAGTAAAATAAACGTAAGATAAATAGAAAGGAGTAATGATAAATCGCTTACTGCATAATAATTTTATGACACCAATGTTTCAAAAATGTTTATTTCTTCTGATTTTCAAGATATTTTGGATTGATTTTTTATGATTATATTATATTTAAAGGCTAGCGATGTTAAGCTGCTATCACACTAACACAAACCTTGTAAAGCATAAAATATCTTTTGCTACTCATTTTTCTAAAACTTCAATCAAGAAACAGCTTCCTTTTTTGTCTACACATTCACTTTTATCACTTCAACACCACATATTTTATTTAAACTAAATTACTTAAAGCATTGAGGGACTACTAAACTAAAATGTTGTATCCTAAATCTCTCTAGTTTTAAGGATTTACTATAAAAAGAGAGCAATGACTTACTTTGATATCGATATTAGAAGGAGCTCACTTGCTTACCTGAAAGAAAAGAGATAGAGCATTACTTTAACGATTCAAATAAACATTTTTTTTACATCAATACCTTTTACAACAAAGCATATTTTAAAATTAAGCAGAATTTCACGTTTTTCACAAAATAAGCTAGGATCAGCAAACTTAACTTTCAAGATAAAAATATTAAATTTAAAAAACATTTTGTTTCAGAACTTTTAATTATAAGCAAAGAATTATCCTTAAAATCCACATTTCTTACTTTGTGCTGAAGCAAAAAATAAACGTGCGTTCAATAACGCGCACAATTTAATAATAAATTTAAGCAGCCACATTTTAATGCAACAAAATTCACGCAGTAAAACGCATTTCCCGCGTGTCCATAAGTTGCACTCCAATTGTAGCCCGAAAATTAAACAGGCAAAAACTTAAATAAAAAAGTTATAAATTCAAAAAACAAAAACAACAACAAATAAGACATTTAACACATAACACATTTTCATAGCACAAATAAGCAGCGCTCATACACACAATCATCCCTCAAATATGCGCCCCATATATTGCGCCAATAATTTTTTAAAAGATGTAACATTTTTGTATCGTATCGGCGGTACAGTGGGCAGAAAATGTTATAAGTTTTTTTTTTTTGAAAAATTAATAAAAAATTAACAAAAACCAGAAAGTAAATGTGACTGAAATTACCGATAAACTTTCGGTCTGATAAGGGAAAGGTGACTACAACCGCACGATAGATTTTTGCACGCTCAAAATTTGTCCAAGTGCCAAGTAAATTAAGACATATCATTTCCCATTTCGACCCCAATAAACTAAAATTAGATCACATCTGACCTTGAATCCGTATGTGCTTTTAAGCGCAGTCGTATCAGTGGTCGTCATTCTAAATGAAAGAGAATAGAAAATTTAACTGTTTTCACTCATAAATTTCATTTTGATCGAATCCAAAGACACACTAAACATTCCGTGATACAACTACACCGCACCCTCTATATTGATTACTGTACCTTTACTTTTTATTATGATGGTTACAATCTTGGAAGATTTCCTTGTCAAAAAACTGAATCAGAAATAGTTTGGATGGCCACAAACAAACAAACCCTAGATGGAACGGCGTACATTGCACCATATACAAAGGACCCATAAGCTGTAACCCTAAAAAATTGTAATCGAAAGATTACTCAGCCATAGAACTGAGAATTCAGAGTTTCTCGGGGCCTCTAGTTAAGATACAACTTGTTTTTGGTTAACTGGTATCTAAACGGGAATTGACAAACTTCAATTTAAGACATTTTAGAAGGCTATGCGGCTCCGTGTTTCAAAAATTATCAAAAATGCCTTTTTCGGAGTTTTGGGGATTTCAACCCCCATTTTCTCAAAAATTATGCATGGTAGCTCACATTCATGTTCAAGGTACATAAGTTTACATATATTTCAACTAACTATTACATTGAAAATTTTTTTCATTAATCAGTGTGGCAGCTTTTCAATTGCTCAGCGAGTGAAAAGTCATTTTGTTCCAATATGACTCTTAGAGTTTAACTTGCCTCTTGAAAGCTATGAACGCAATTTACTGGAAATCTGGATCGCAGTAAAGTGTTCTTACTTATTATTTGCCTATTTGACAATCTCTCATAGATAAAATAGCGTACTCTGTTAAAAAATGTACATGATTTCCTTCACTTTTTCTATACATTACTTTTTGGTCAATTTTCAAATTTTACGACAGATTACCAAAATTTTGGAAATTTAATTTTATGAAAGAGTTTCAGTTAACTTTGACATAATAAATAAAATCAAATAAAAAAAAAATAAGAAGCTCTGTAGAGAACCTTTAAAAAATTATACATTTGGAAAACCTTTGAGTATTTTCCTTTCGCAAAAGTTTTACTTCGATTTTTTTCCAAAAGAAAATGTTTATAGGTTTCTTCAGATTAGTATTAATACCATGATATTTTCACCTTGAATTATATACCTAGAATGGACATTGAAAGCAAAGCAAAAAAGTTTTGTGAGAAATATTTTAAGTGTAATTAGACAAGATATAGTTTTATACCACTGTGCAACAAGGCAAAGAAACCACCCGGATGTTTATAGTAAAATAAATAAAAATAAAAAACCAAAAATCTGATGATCCCATTTTCGGAATTTTGAAAACTAACAATGTAACAAATGGCATCTTTAAAAATCAAACGGACAACAAGTTCCATGCGGTTGTGGTAGATCTTCATCCTACATTTGAATGTTGATGATGATGACAAGAGGCGAGAAGCAACAAATTGTAACAATCATTTGACGCATAATAAACAATTAAACGAAATGAAAACTAAACAATCGGTTTGGATTGAGGAGTTCACAATTGTGTGTGGGGGCTTTGTGTATCTTGACCTGTGTAAGCATCATCAATATGAACGAATTCATCGGTTCAAAAGTTTAGATGATGACATTGATCAGAACTATTGTTAGTGATATGGAATACGATGATGACATTGATTTGCAATTTATCATTGATGATAGTATTTTTTTATTAAAATTTTTTCAAATCGATAAACAATTTTTCATAAACCTTGATTAGGTCTTGACATAATAGATCTGTAGGAGGACTTTCAATTACGGTAGAATAACTAAAAAAGCTACACAAAATGAAAAAAATATGCTGACTCGTAACAAATGACAAGAAACGCAAATGAGAACTACGAAATATCCCATGCTAAAACATACGAATTTTGAGATGGATCATGGCATGTCTGAAACCAATAATTCTTAAAGCTCAACATTTTTTTTGATGTGGTTTCATTGCGAACATCTCAGATTTAGAAACACGGCTGAACAAACTCATGGACAGACGAACGTACAGATTGATGCATGGCTTGTGCCTGTGCCACAAAGTACAGTGAGGCTGATTGTCGAATTGTAAATTTGTGGTCGCAATTAAAAACCCCCACACAGCAGCATCGCTACTCATCGCTTCGCAGATCGCCATGATAAATGCAAGCGCGCGGCGCAATGTTCCAAGAGCACGAAATTTGCAAAGCTACCAAGGGAAGCTTTAACACTTGCGTGCGTCTAAATAGAAACAAATACAATGGATCCATTTTGGGCGTTTTTGCTTTTTATATGTACATTATTTTTTTAAAGTATTTTGAAAATAAGATATGGAGATAAAACATCGGAACAACGAAGAAAAATCATCGAATTTAATTTTGAAAAGCAACGCTCAGTTGCTTTGGTTTCATCTACAGTTTGATAATGAGCAATGACGCCCATTTTCATTTAAGAACAAAACTGCAGGATATGCACTAATGATAATCAAATGAGAGTTTATCGGTGATATAAACACATACTTAAGTGTGCCATTTGATGCAGTGCATGATTGGCCTATATTTTTAAGCCTCTTAATCTCAAAGGTCAGCTATCAAAACGTTGAGTTCCTGCAAATAAGGCACATATAAAAAGACAGCAAATCAAAGACAGTTTTTTTTATTTTAACTGACCAGTAGGAATAATAAAGTCATATATGGCACTCCCAAATTAAAATTACCCACATATCAGACGTATAAACAAAACACTTAAGGGTTAAGTTGCGTCTGCAGTGAACGGGGTGCTACAGTATCAGCCACATAAATAAATGTTATTATTGAGCTTAAATGCGGCACGTTAGCAACGGCGTTATATTGCAGAACATCTCATGTTGCACTCGATATTTCGTCGTCTTCTGCACTTATAAGCAATCAGATATTGTGGTAAATGCTGCGATTTGCAACGACAGAGAGCGAAAAAAACCGAAAAATCTTCAGAAGAAATACGATTTGCATGCACGCCATGGTGATGCTTTTTTTTATTTTGGCTGTTTAAATTTATCATGCGTGCTTAACACACCCAAATGTGGTGCAGTGTGGTGTAGATGCAGACAAAAAAAGGCGCGCGCGCATGCGCAGTTTAAAAAATTAAACGTTTCAAGTGCAACTGCTGTTGCAAGTGTGCTACGTCTGCGTGCGCCTTGTGACACTGCAACCAACATATGAGTCATCAACTGGTGTGAACGTTTTTCTTTGGGACTTTGCATGCTCATTTCGTGTGATTTGATGAGGTGTGTAGTCGTTAAAATGAATCAAGTGGTGTGGGCGATGTTGCAAGAGGATGCAGCGAATTATGTTGCCATTTATGAAAATTATAGGATTTGAAGTTGCCACAAAATGACACACTAAATCATAGTGTGTAACGTTGAAATAAAGTCAATAAAAAAAAAACAAATGAGTTGATTCGCTTGTTGCAGCACAACTGAGGCGCAGTAGTGTGAAGAGGTCAAAGAAGTTCATTTGTTGTAGACTTAAAGAATTTGTATTTAAGAAAGGTTATGCATTTCTCATCGAACTTGCAGCAAAAACATAAAATAGGTCAAACTTTAAGAGAAATTATGTGGTCAGTGACTAAAAAGTACTCTTTGATATTGTCAAAGTCAGAACTTGCTTCAATTGAATTTAAATAATAAAATTTAAAAAAAAAGTCGAAAATCAGTCACTTACTTATTTCGAGATACATAATACTGTGGTCAATATTGAATATTGTAAAATTCAACTCATTTCTACAAGCGTGCAAAATATAATGATATAAATCAGTTACAGAAACATATAAAATTTCTTCCAACTTTGATATCGCAGCAAACGCACGCAGAACAAATCAGAGGAAGTGCTGTCCTTTCAACGCTTGTAAATAAAATTAATGACTCAATTTGTAATGAAATATAAATGTGCTGAGCCACAGGCAGCAACAGACATTTAAGAACTGTGTCTTCAATTCACACACGACAACTTTTGTAAAATTTCGGTAAAAAAGGGAGAACAAAAATAACATTTCTTTTGAATGCAATCAATATGCAAAAAAGTTCAGAAACAGACTCCCAAATTTATTATAAATGTATTGCCATAACTTCAGGTTAAATTCAGAAGATTAAAAGAAAAGACACAGCGATGGCTCTTTCCCTGCAACAAGTGCAAACGTTAAGTATTCAAGAACACATGCAGACAGTTTTATAAATTTGCTAATTTAAGGGGTTTTTGACTTCATGTGCTCCTCCACCATGGGTTAAGGAAGTATTGTTCAAAGTTACGTTGGAAAATTAAGATTTATTTAATAAAAAAAAAAAGTTCTAAAAGAAAAAAGTGCAGCTCAGCAAATTTCATGCAAAGCTTACATTGATTACAAAAAAAAAAAAATTATTTTTTTTCCTTTAAATTCATAAAAATAAAGCGGCTTTTGTTGGAAAGAAAAAAATAACGCAAATTACTCGTATTGTAGCATTTTTGCGCAGGCGTACCAACGTTATTAGCTACCATTTGCTGCGCGCTTCACCGTCAAAGCAAACAACACAGCAAGGCATTGTGACAAATGTCAAACCATTGAATTTTATTTTTATTGTTATTGATGCTATAAATTTTTACTCATTTATTTGTTTTCTTTAGTTTTTTGACACAAAGGCGCTTAATTGCGAATTGTGACACTATTGTTTTGCCAGCAGCGGCGCAGTGTTGTCAATTGAAAAAAAAAAATTAAAAAAATACAATCATTTGCATTTTAATTGAAAATTTTGGAAAGAGCAACAAAACCTGCTCTTACCGTACAGATGCTGCCGTATAATTTAATAAAAGGATTTAAAAACAAACGAAAATGACACGATCTGTAGAGATTATAATGAATTTTGTGATCTGTGTATCGACTCATAAGTAATCATTATTATTTTGAAATAGAAATTTAGAATTTGTTTTATGAAAGTTGGAGTATCTAAAGGGTGTTTTTTTTAGAGGTATAGAGCTTCGAATTGAAATAAAACACAAGAAAATCGTTTTAATGTCCATCAATTTGGCTTTATTGGAAGGATAATTTTATGCCATTAATGTTTAAGTATGATTTCGGGCATGTGGCCGCCGCGGCTGGCTCGAATAAAGCCAATTCTACAGGTCCAATTTTGAACCACTTTTTCGAGCATATGGGGCCGTATGTCGGCAATAACGCCACGAATGTTGGCTTCCAAGTCCCCTAACGTTTCTGGTTTGTTGGCGTAGACGAGCGACTTCACATATCCCCAAAGAAAATAATCCAATGGTGTCAAATCACACGATCTTGGTGGCCAATTGACAGGTCCATTCCGCGAAATTATGCGCTCATCGAATGTTTCCTTCAATAAATCGATTGTGACGTGCGCTGTGTGGCATGTAGCGCCGTCTTGTTGGAACCACAACTCATCCACATTCATGCCATCCAATTCGGGAACAAAATAGTCGGTTATCATGGCTCTATACCGGTCTCCATTAACGGTAACTGACTCTCCAGCATTATTTCGGAAGAAGTATGGCCCAATGACTCCACCAGCCCATATAGCACACCAAACAGTCAGTTTTTGTGGATGTAATGGCGTCTCAAGGGTCTCATGTGGATTCTCTTCACTCCAAATGCGGCAATTTTGCTTGTTGACGTAGCCATTCAACCAAAAATGAGCCTCATCACTGAACAAAATTTTGCGATGAAAATCAGCATCGAGATCAATCTCATTTTCGGCCCATACACCAAAATCACGACGCATTGCATGGTCTCGCGGCTTTAATTCTTGCACAAGCTGGATCTTGTAAGGTCGCAAGCCAAGATCTTTGCGCAAAATCTTCCATAAAGTTGATGGACAAAGCTCCAATTGCTGTGCACGGTGGCGAATCGATTCATTCGGGTCCTCTTCAACATTTTGCTCTACAGCGGCAATTGTTTCTTCGGTGCGCACTGTTCGACGTCTCTGCGGATGCGTATTATCACATAGAGTAAACGTAGTGCGAAAACGATCCATGGTTAACCGAATTAATTGCTCTGATGGACGATTATGTCGACCATAAAATGGACGGAGCTTGCGGTAAACTTCGCGAACTGAACCATTATTTTCGAAATAAATTTGCACGATTTGCAAGCGTTGTTCTTTTGTCAACCTGCTCATGGTGAAATGGCAAACTAAACTGAACATAAATGACATTAGAGTTGCCAGATTTGACCATAAAATGCCAGTTTTATCTCTATTCGAAAAACAAACCTCTAAAAAAAACACCCTTTATGTATACTATGTACATAAAATTGCTTACATGAAAATGGTTTGTAACGCTTTGGTGCAAAATATGCTGAACCAATTTTAATATTTTGTTTTTTATAAGAGAATATTTGTGCTGAAGTAGGGTATTATTTTTTTTTATTTTTTGCAATAAAATATCCTTTTCTTAGGATTAAGTTTTTCCAAAAAATTGACACAGAAATTTTCGTTTTGATTTTTCGATACTTATGCTTATGCTGCTTCTTGAATTCTATGTAGCTATTGGTTTTTTTTTTCGAATTTGCACCGTTTGTATTTGTTTCGAAGGTCAAAGAACAAACTCTCTGCCAATTGTTATTTTTTTTTATTTTGAAAAGTGATGTTTAAAAAGTGATTTCATTAGGAAAAGAAAACAAAACGGGGCGTGAGCGTGCGTAGCTGCCTGTATTACTAGTACTGTTATATTTAAATTTTATTTGTTATTAAACAACTATACGAAAAATCTCATCATAGCAAGTCTTTGAACCGACGGTTCAACAAAGCTATGGCAAACAAGAAATGACAAGAGATGAGAGGTGGCGTATTGTGTGCTTAAATGCAAAACTGCACTTTGTACACGTCTTGGAGAACTCCCTTCATGGCTCAAGTGTTAAGAGCGGCTGTCCAAACATAATTCATGGAATGGTCGGGGATCAAATCCGTGTACAAATTAACCAAAACTGGTCTGATGAAGCTATGTATATATGTATGTGAATAGGTATAAACGTGGTAATAGCCGAAACATATGTCACCAATTACCAGGTCAAATTGTTCCATTTGTTGTCTCTGTCATGTTTGTTAAAAAAAGCATTGACCAATTTGTGAAATTTCACACAAAATATCGGTTTCTGCTAAAACTGTACAATTCGATCAAAATATTATTCAATTAACTGTTACATTTAACTAAGATCCTGGTAGGTATTTTTATTATAGACACAATATAGCACGGAATTCAGCGGTATTAATGAAACTATCATTTTACTCGTATGCTCCTTGAAATAATGTTTTTTCCATCGATTTACTGTCATAATTAAGGAAAATCGAAACGATTTTGGCTCAACAACTGAAACTGTATAGCTGGAGCCTTAAAAATCGTGGCGGGATGAAACACATCGCTATGCTTATAGAAAATATTTAACCGACCTTTACAATTTATTAATTTAATATAATTATTTTAAGAAGTAAGGGTTCTCAAATTTGACATATTTAGATCGCTTAAAGATTTTTAATAAAAACTATACTTTTTGGATAATTTTGGAAATTTTAAAATAGTGGAAAGGATAGCGAAATCTCTAGTTGTGCGGAAAAAATAAAGTTGATTTAGTGATTTTTATTTAACAACTAATAATAATTGATACAATTGACATATAATAAAAATATAATCCAGCTCGAAAAATTGTGAAATGAAGAAACGAACAAAACCACAGAACTTTGCTCGTAATAGATTAAAATTAACCCAGTGCATGATTGACCAGACCAAGCCAATAACAACGAATTCTGACTCGACAGCAATGGAAAATTAATCTAAAGCATAACAAAAACAAAGGCAGCAGCAACAACAACAATTAATAGTTTATCATCAAAATATGAATCAACAACAGCAAAATAAAAACAAATAAAAAATATAAAGTTTTTTTTTAAAAAAAAAACAACAGATAATCAAAAAAACAAATAAAATAAATTGATGAAAGAAATTTAAAAAAAAAATAAATAAAAACAAAGAAAAGAAAAGAAAAGAAAAACATCACCAGGAACGTCTTCGGACGGGCGTTAAAGTTACTGATCACTTAAATGTAAACAAACTAATTAAAAGTTACACTGACAGTTGACAGTCGAGCATTCGCCAAAGCTATTTACATGTGACAATTGGAATGCGGCAGAGTTGTGCGTACACTCATTTACAGCAACAACAACATCGGTTACAACACTGCAGCAGCAGCAGCAGCATGTTGCCATCTACGCAAAACGCCTTAGCAGCAACAAACAGGGACTGTTTGACGTCAAACATCATAAGATTGCGTAGGTTTATCTATCGTATAATATCGCATGATCTACACTGCAATTGATACACAGACAGACTGACAGACAGTTGGGCAGAGCAAAAAATCAGTCTGTCTCAAAAAATTATTTGCTTAATGTCTTAAATAAAAATGTTGCATTTGTAATTGCAATTTTTAAATTGCTGCTATTGAAGTTGATTGCTCTCATCGTCATCATCGTCGATGTCGTTCCTTTTGTTGTTGTCGAAGTCATTGCATGAAATTGATTGCAATCAAGCAGTGGACAAACATTTCAATTGTAACAGCAGCAGCAGCTACAGTATAACAACTGCAAGAACAACATGTGCAACAAGTTATTGCATGACGTTTTTATTTATTTTGTTGCAAATAAAATAAATGCAAACAGAAGAGTTTAACATCAATAATTTCAGCCTTTTCTCAACTTTCACATTTTGCTGTTTTGGATGTTCTCTGTGCCATTGATGCTGCTGTTGTATTTGCTTTAATTAAAATTATTGCAATTGTATACGACTTTGTCTTGGTCTGCTTTCGCAGCACAGAATGTCACTTGAAAATTTCATTTTGGAATTGAAGCATGACGGTCAAATTCAACTTCAAAGTTTTTAAGAGCTTTCACGGGGCTTCTACTGCAAAAATTATTTTTAAATATTTTAGTGTGACCTTTTAAATTTATTTAATTTAGCAATGTTGATAACATCCGCACAGAAAGAAGTTTGGAATAATTAGATCAAGGTGATTTTGCATCGTTTCGTTAAAAAATGTTTTTCAATCAAATCGGAAAAATACTTGTTCTCTTATTTTCTCTAAAAAACAACATATCTTCAACCAATTCCGAAATTTTTAAAACGGTCAGACAGCATGGTCAGAAATGGATTCGTTCAACACCGGGAGCCCGGAAGGTTCAATTCCTTTCACTTTGGAAAATAATATGTCTTATATAAATATATGGTTACAAAGATTGGGAAAGGCTTCATGTTCGTTAAGACGTGGCACCGCCTCATCTTAACGAACTGTAACTGTATTATTGGGCGTGAGACCTGTTATAACCAAAATAAAAAGTAAACTATGTTACAATTGTAGCAATCGTTGTTCTAATAAGCTTTCACTTGCCCAAAGATGAAGAATTGTGCCAGTAAGCGGCACGTCATTGTTCAAGCTGACACTATCAACTTGAGACATAAATTCCTGATCAAAGCTTAAAATCAGTTTAAAATTTTTGGCCCGATGATTACCAGTTTTGGGTGATTTCCGATTTTCTTTCTTTAACTAAGACAAATTTCAACAAAGCTTTTTTATAAGGTCATTTATAAAAAAATATTAAAAATTTTTCTAAATTTCAACAACAAATAGCTCGAGATACAGCATGATGCGCGACTGCAGTGCAGTAGCCAAAAAATAGCGGCAAACACTTGCGCGCATGCGCGCAGCTACCCAACTTTTCTTGTTTGTTGTGTTGTTGTTTGTCTTTTGAAATAAAAGAATCATGTGAACGCTGGCGATTGTTTGAACAGGTTGATGTTGTTGTTTTTGTCAACACTTACCTTTAATGTGCAAAAAAAAATGTGAAAAAAAAAAATATGAAATAAAAAAAAATGTTGAGTTGATGTCAAGAAAAATGTGAGGAAAAAGTGAAAAATTATGATTGCCGCACTTTGGTTCAAATATTCAACCAGTTTTTCAAGCGCAAAAAGGGAGCTAATGGCTAAGTAACTTTCAGCGCAATGGAAGTGGAATATATAAGAAGAAAAAAAACCTAACGAGTTCGTTCTGCTGGTAATTTTCAGCAACTATTGCAAATATCTAAAGTAAATTTTTGACTGCATTTTTACGAGCAATGAGCAATATAAATTTTAAAGCAACAGCAGCAACATGTAATTACATGTTGCCACATCTTTTTCTTCTCAATGTTGCTGCAACTGTAGCCACTTTGCGCATTGCTAGACTTGATGGCGTCACTTTAATTGCTATGCGAAATTTTTGTTTTTTTATTATTTGGCAATTAGTAATTTATCATTGTTGTTTTTCTTTTTCTCATTTGCGCAAAAACTTTTGGCAGTGATATGCATTTTTTTCCCAACTTTTTTTCTATTTTAAACGTTTTAGCTAGAAATAACACAAGTAGGTATTTATTTTTAAAATAAATAGCCAAAATATTTATTGTTGTTATCAAAATAAATGCGGCTGTTGAAAATTACGTCACATTGTACCCACCCACTTGAGTGCAAAACAACAACATAATTAATTTATAAATGAAAAAAAATCAGAAACCCATAAAAAAACTCCCTAACACTGGCCAACTCGTCCGGTAAACATTTCGAAAGAAAAACAAAAAACCACAACAACACAAAATACCACCTGAGGATATTAAACATTTAGCGAAAAACAAAAATAAAAAAAAACATTTTGGGTAAATAAATAAATAGCTAATAAACAAAAACAAAAAAGTCAGCAATCATAACACACAATTTCGCACAGAGAACTGGATATTGTGGGTGTGAGTGATGAAACACCTTTTAAGTCTTAAAAATCCCCTTAAAGAAAATACAACAACAATTTACGGCAGCGTGCGATTATGATGAAATGTGACGGTATATGAGTATAATTCAATTATGAGCCAACGACAGCAACAACAACAACAACAATAACGAAAAATTGGTAGCAACTTTTTGGAGTGTGAATCATCAGCATAAGTTTTGCAAGCCCAGTGATTCGGAGTAACGGCAGCAGCATTTGTGGGCGTACGACTAGAAGCAGTGAAGACCGCAATCAGCGAAAGTGTCTTTAATCTGCACTCAAGCATTGACAAGATACGATAAGAGGTTAATTTTGTTTTTAATTATTTTTTTTAGAAATAGACTACAACAAAAGACACAATCAGCTTATAAATTGCAGAAACATTATTTGGATTGATTGAAATATAAAATATTAATTGAATTGCAAAAAAAAAAACATATTCTGAGAAACATTTTACAAATATTTACAAGTCTTACCTTTTCGCGCATGCCTGTCAATAATTTATCCAAAAAAGCTAATATTACCAAGAGCTCTTAACTTTAAATTCGTTGCCTTACTTGGACAAACATTAGTTATGGCTTTGTTTCATTCGCGAAGTCAATAATAATTATAGAATTGTTTTTCCCAGTAATAGCTCCTCTTCCTTTCATTTTGAAATGTACATTTGACAAAATACAAATATGCTCGATAGCACTGGCACTTAAGCAACTTGCTATGTATATATAGCGACTTTAATTTTACTCGCTTATTTTGTGATTTTTTTTTTTTTTTTGTTTCACAAAACAACTATTGTTGCTAGCTATACATAGCTAGTAGTCTATGGTGAATAAATTGCAAATAATGTAATAATTTAAAGTTAAAAACTCTACTGCCAATAAGGAAACTTTCTGGTTTTAAAGAAAATGTTTTTCAAACAAAATTAATAAAAAAAAAGGTTTCAATTAAATTTATGTTCTTTCTTCTAAAGTCAAAGTTACCATAGGAATAGCCAATGCTGTCTTATACAAAAACTCTAGAAAATTCTCTTACAGTCTTTACATCCACCAACTTTTCCATTTGAGAATACTGATATCGTATTTGTTGCTTGTCATTTCGCATGTACGTTTATGCAATATTTCCGCTTAAGCTGCAGTATGGTTGCATTGGCTCCAGTTGGTGTTTCTCACTTCTCACTTCTTACTCTTAGCGCATCCATTGAAATGAGATGCTGCGTATTCTAATTTCTTTGTTTATAGATTTTAAAGCAGCACAGTTGTGTTTTTATTTATTTGTTTAATGTACGCAGAATTAATTTGCTGCAGTAAATTCTGAAACATCATAGTTTGCTGGTAACAAAGTTTGAGGTAAGAAAAAGTTAACAAATTTTTGACTTTAAGCTAATTAAGTATACTACTTAAAGGGATTAAGAACTTGTAGTTCTAATATTAAAGACACCACTGTTAAGTTAAAAAAGATCACTGCGTGTCTGCGTGAGAATGCGCGCCATATGCGAGACGCAGTTATTGATAGGCCAATTTATTATATCGGAAGAGAATAAACATTTTTTTCTATTGGCGGCAGCGGCGGTGACGACGGTTCAAGTGAACACCACCGATTACAATAGCAACAACAAATTTGCTGCACATGCAATGAAATATGGTCAATGGATTTGCTGCTGTTGCCTCTGTTGTTGTTGTTGGTTTTTGTTAAAAGAAAAAACGAGGCATCTCCACCAGCTAAATGACCGAATGACACATTGGCAACCGTAGCGTGAATGCAATACGCCGCAGTGCTGCCCAGCGCTTAGTCCAAGAACAAATGTTCAGTTCAAAGTGTTGCCGCAGCAATCAACAACAACAACAACAGCAGCAGAAACAGTGACTGCAGCACTGCATTAATAATTCCGTAACATAAAAGAGAAAGAATGAAAAATTTTGTGCTTTAGAAGCTCTCCAGCTACTTCTTCGTTATGGACGCAGTCTTCCTAATCGTTTATTGAACCCGGCAAAGCTAAACAGCGGGTGGAGGCATTATGAAGCAGTTGTTGTTATAATCTTTTGTTGTAGTTTTGTAATTTTTGTTGTTGCTCTTCAGTATTTGTTGTGATAAATCGACTCTGCGGCATTCACAGCTGGAAGAGTGGCCAAATTAGTTATTATTCTAATTTTTTACTATGTCTTTTAATTTTTCATTGCTGCTTTTGAGAAATATATTGGAGACAAGGTTTTCTTTTCTTTTTTTTTTTTTTTTTTGAGAACTAGAAATAATTTTGAGCTAAATTTTTATTTATTATTCTAATTAATTTCAAAGTAATTTGTGTAAAACAAGATATTTAGCGTATTTTTGGACAGTCTACTAAATTTGTAGCAGTTAATATTACATTAAGTTCATGGGTTGCTGATGAGAAAATTGAATTGAAAATGAAAAAAATTCCTCCTTTTGCGTATCATCAACCTTTATCATAAAATCCTTTTGGCTCTACTAATTAGTTAATAAGTTTCGGGAATAGATGGAAGTCAGAAAGTTCCAGATTTGATGAAAAGGACGGACTTTCCAACAATTCGTACATCAATTCGGTCGGTTAAAGAGCCACTAGAGCACATTTGTACACTCGTGTTTTGTCATAATGATGAATGACTTTTTTTTCGTTGAATCACGAATTTTAACATATAGCTGGTTGAAAGAGTAACAATAATATTGTCTTGTTATTGTTCTACCAGTTTAGAGGTAGTTCATCAACAAAATCTCTTTAGCATTCCAAAATACTGATGCCATAACATTATTATAAGATTTTGACCACTTTGCCTACTTCGACGCGTAACCAGCGGGCTCAGACCACTCAGGTTTTTGTTGTTGTAGTTCAGGATCATAGCGGTAGACCCAGGTCTCATCTAGAGGTACAAACCGGTGAGCGAAATCACTTTCATTCCGAAAAAATCCCTTTCAATGTTCTTGAAAAAGTTTCACTCTATGGTCAACTACTTGTTGGGTAGTAACGTTTTGTGGGCGAACTTTGCGTTCTTCGTCTGCGATTCTGATACGACCACGCTTGAAATCAGCTACCCAGCTTTGTACTGTTGTGTATGAAGGAGCATCAATACCCAGTTCATGCTTTCATGAGTTTTCTTCCCATAGATAATTCATTTTACCTGTGTATATCTTAGTTAATCACAGCACGATTTATAAATTTTTCTATTTTTAAAAACACACAGTATGTCTACATGAAACAACTGTAGAAAAAATAAACTATTTGACAGCACAATATACACAACTTCAGATACGTTCTTCTGTTAGATGTACTAATTTAATAATAGCAAAAAAATGGTAAATTGTGGTACCATATATGTGTCAAACCCGAAAGTTATTGACTAGGCAGTTACATATTCTTTAAGGACGTAAAATGGCGAATACTCGTTCATAGATATTATAGCAACTGGTTGATGATACATTTTCTACTCATAGTAATGGTCATTGATCCAACTATAAAACAGAAGAGTTTTCAATAGAAATATTTTTGTAATTTTTTCATGGCTCCTCCATTAATATTCGCTCAAACGTCACAACGACTACAAGTTATCTAAAAATCGTTGGCTAATAAGATAAATATGAAAATTAATCCGTAGAGTTTGTAGGAAAGAAATGGCTTGTATGTGCGTCGTGTGCGTGTATGCATGATTGCGTGACTAGCAATCGCAATGGCGGTACGTGTGACGCCGTCATCAACGCCATCGCAGTTGCTGTCATCCGGCGACGACGGCGTTTGCGACGAAAATGACAGCTCTGTCAATTGTCATCACGTGGTCCCACAAAACAAACGACGCGTCGCACGTTCATCACTGGTGTTGCGTTGCGGTTCATTGCACTCTATATTGTTGCAAATAACTTTAAATGTCCTGTGTGTGTGTGTGTGTGTGTGTGTGTGTCATTTTGGAATTATAAAAAATTATTCATTTATAATATACTCAACTACCAAAGGCAAATTTGTTTAGCTTTGCTAATTGTTTGATTGTGTGTTAAAATGACAGCCTGTTGATTGTCATGTGACGCCTATGCGTTTAAAGTGCCATTTTTCTGTGTTTCATTATGAATAATAATTTTGATTGGCAATTTGTTTGGTTACTGATAATAAAAATTTATGCGGCGTTTGTGAATACCCATTTTTTAAAAAACTGTTCCACCCTTTATAAACAACATTTTCATATATCATTTATAATTTATATTTCCCTTATCGAGAACATACATCAAATCATATACCGTAATAAGCAGTCAAAGCAATTAAAATATGACACGCCTATACTAACACTGCCCACTAGAAATTAAGTCACTCAAATATGCCGTAAATAAATGATAATCAAGCCGCATCATCTTAATGAGATGAAAAAACCTTAACTAGGCACAGCATGCACTTAGCTGTTTTTCGATTAAAATCTAAATAGAATTTCACGAAAGAGTACGCAATATCGGTTGGAAGAAGAGAGCGACCTATAGCAACGCAACAACATATGTAGATCTGAAAAAGATATCAATCAGAGGAAAAACAGGAAGAAAAAAGACAGTAGAGATTAAATAGAAGAAAATTGCTTACAATTCTATAAACATCCATGGGCATCAAATTTACAAGTTAATATTTACGCTAACAAGATATTCCCTTATTCTCTTGTGATCTCATAAAAGCGATCTTTACACAAAAGACAGACAGACGGGCAGACAGACAACTTTGTAAACACTGCAACAACTGAGGTAACATTATGAAAGCTTGTATGGCTTAGCAGACAGACAAGCGGGATGCTTGTTAAAAAATCATGTTATTTTACGTGAAATTGTGAGGGCTATATCACATGTCACTGACAGGGAACAGCTCAACTTAAACTTAGGAATATTAACATGTTCCAGAGTTGACAGAGAAAAAAAAATATTGTTTTGTGTTGGATAATACATCGAAGTTTTGAAATTTTTTTTCAAATCTTCAATCTACATACAGTGACAGACAAAAGTCTACATACAATCCCAAATTCTGCGATTTTGAAAATCTGAAAACATCCATCTTATTTAACACATCCCTTTCAATTCCATCTATTTCCACACCTCAAGCGATGTCTGTTCTGTCTGATGAAGTTAAACAATACGTGCTCCTGTTTCGTCCGGGCTCAGACAATATATTAAGCACTTAAATTTAACTATAATAAGACTAAATAAAAATATTCCGTTAAAAAGTTTTTGCTCATGTCACATAGAATTGTCCCAAAAAAAAAGAAGCACAAAAGTAACTTTAAGATTACATTAAAGATACAAAAAAAAAAAAATAGATATACAAAACGTGTATTACAAGATAAGAGAAAAAAATGCATATAAGCAACCACCCCCCACTATGGAAAAAAAATTGCTAGTTGTTGCTGTTTACTGTACTGCGATCATAAAATTCTTGAAATAAAATTCAATTTAAGTGCAAATATGCTGCAAGCGATATTAAAACCAACAGCTTGATTTGCATAATGTGGCAAATCAGAAAAATAGAAAAACAGAAAACCCTCAACCTAAAGAGCCTGCCTACTTGTATGCTAATAGAAAACTTATGGAAAAAAGTCACAATGGACAAATACTGTCTGCAAAGAAGCTCTAAGGTTGTGAGGGTCTGTTAAAAACAAGAAAAACTACAAGATGTTTTCGTATTGCAGTTGTTGTCATCGTTACAAAACTACGAGTACAACAATAAGGATGCTTGTTTGGCTTGTACAACAACTTTATATAGGCAATGCAAATACCTAAAATGATTGCGCGCGCGCGCATGTGCATTTGGCTTTTAGTCCAACAACAACAAACGCCAAGATGATGATCAACGTCATTCTGGCAGTGAAGAATTTTTCATAAGTATTTTCCTATTCCTACAGTAATTTGGTGCCATCATGCATATATATATATATGTGTTGAAGGAAAAATTAAAAAAAAAATCAACTTCTTATGTCCAAGGAGCGACTGTAGAAAAGTGACTGATATGGGAAAGATGATGTTAAATATGGAAAGCTTGGGTTGTCTTACGCAGACGTGTCCGTATGATATATTTTCAAGGTTGCGAATCAC
The DNA here is from genome assembly GCA_963680825.1 of Meiosimyza decipiens. Classification (NCBI taxonomy): domain Eukaryota; kingdom Metazoa; phylum Arthropoda; class Insecta; order Diptera; family Lauxaniidae; genus Meiosimyza; species Meiosimyza decipiens. Next base: position 81,293,220 of record OY804259.1, on the reverse strand, counting down.
AAAAACTGTTTTTTTGGGAAAGGTTCAATGCATTCATACTGCAAGTTCAATTTCCAAGGCTTAAAGTGCTTTTTGTTGAACAAAAGTTATAGATCATATGATTTTCTATAATAATATCTTGAAAACGATTGAACGTACGTGATGAACTTTTACTCACAAAGAATTTCTGCCAGTTTAATATATAGCGAGCAGAAAGCGTAAGACTGTTCTTTGTAATTTTGACCCTGAATATCATGAATAGGAACAAGTCTGCTTAGTACAATTCTTGCAAGTTAATTTTTATGCATACGAGTATAATGAAGTAAGTGATGAATTAAGGAAGGTGGCTTATTACTTTATTTAATGAAATTCGGCATCACTACCATGCAGTATCATTTCGATATGTCATTTAACAGAAAAATTGTGGAATATACCTGCTTCGCATGTAACGTTTCATAAAACTTTCAGTAATCTTTCACATAAGGTTTTAGTAACGTTTCAAAAATATTTCATTTTCATTTCAGAAAGCTTGCTTCAATGTATTAATGTCTACCGTTTGATTTTATTTGAAACGTGTCCGAAGCGCTTTAGAAAATTTGAAAGATGACGGGGAGAAACAAGCATTTTTTACGTGTCAGAAAGATCTTATTTTAAGGGTTTGAGAATTTTTAATCAGGAACTTTTCAGAAATAGTCTAAAATGATTGCATGTGAAACATTACATTTATGTAATATTAATTAAATTTCAAATAAAACATTTCATTTACGTAACTTACTATTTCCAAAACTTTTTAAAACGTTTGAGTGCCGAGTGGGTAAACGACATTGGTATTGAAGTATAGGTATTTAGCGGTATGAATCAAAATACATGACCATATCAAATAAATTAAATTTTTTTTCAAAACTTCGAATTTTCGAATGTACACCCATTGTAGTCCCTTCATTCTAATATTATTGCACAAAAAAGATTAACAAAATTTTATCAAAATAAACAAAATTTATGATGAAAATGGCCCATATATAAGAAGCGGCTAAATATGCAATATAAATACTCCATGCTCCGGATAAATTATTATGTTAAAATGTTCTGATCTATTTTACCTGACATTTCCCTAATGAATTTCAATATAAAAAAAACCAACAGCATATTCAATGTGTGGGGCCCCAACTCCTCTCTATCATAGGCTCGATACAGGTTTTCTTTCTTTAGCCAATTTTTAATCTTTCTATAAAACGTAACTTAATGCAATTTCTTAGAAGCGCGTTCAATTGTGGCTGCCAAACGCACTTTGCGTCGCACCTTGGCGCGACGAGGTTAGTCGATGCTGCGGCTTTCAATAGCAATGCGTCGCCAAAGTATTTTGTGCGCATGCGGGCAACCGTAACCGACATAACGCAGTTGCCGCTGCTCAGCAGGTCTTAACATTTATAAATTTCAATAATAAAATTCTTGATTAGCATCGATTATTTTGTGTGTGTGTGCAAGTTTATTTGTTTTCTATATCACGTCCTTTCATTACCAGCGCTGTGGAGGGGCAGATACACAGTTTTGTGATTTTGATTAGGTTTTGCGTTCATTTTTCATATAGAAATGAGTTGCCATGTCTCAATTATTGGAATATTATTTTCGTTTTTCGTATGTTATAAGTAATCAAATTAAAAAATTTTAGCACCCCTCTCGAGAAAAAGATAAAGCAAAAATAACAAGTTTTTGTCGCACCCTACTTACGATTTCGTAGGATATGACTTTAAAAGTTTTTGAAAAAAAAAAAAAAAACGATAAACCTTGGCAACTCTACAAATCTTGGCAAAAGTTACCGACACTGGACAACAAAATGTGGGAAAATAAAAACAATTTAACATGCATGTCACCTTCATAAATACGCGTCCGCCGCATCAACTTAGCAAGGAGTAGAGTTGAGTGAAGAAGGCGTTAGCAGGGAAAAGTATGCAGAGGAATTGTGCTTACGCTTGAGCGCGTCAAGTCTATTAAATTCCTGCTGAGCTTATAATGAATAGAAATGAATGCACGCTTAGCGCAAATGAAATGAGCGCCGATTCGCAATGGACGTTGGCAAAAGACAAAAAAGGTCTCCAACACGAAACCGCATGTACTTTGAGAATGCTAATAGAAGGAGCATGGCAGTGTCCCAAGAACGCAGTTTGTTTCTTGATTAACACCTCACATTTACAAATTTATGGCAAAAAGGCAGTATCGATTTTTAAGAAAAATTTACCCAAAAAGAAATAATGAAATATTTTTCATATTTTTACAAAATTTTATTGAAAAGTGACGATGTAACGAAATCTGTATCAGTTTTGGAGAAGTGCATAACAAGTTCTTGTCTCAAGAAATTCGTTGTTTTTTTCCTGAAGCACTATGTTGAGAAGATTATCATCAAAAATTAAAAAAAAAAAATCTTTTCAAATTCATCAATGAATCAATGAATTTTAGCATCTGATTGCATTAAATAAAAAATACGTCATTCAACTTGTGATACCTACCTCAACGGAAGAATAAGTGTTGAATAAAAGGAACTAAATGCAGCTCATGCTCAAAAGTCTCTAGACCACAATGAGTATAGGTAACCCATACAAAAATGAACAAAATGTAAAACGATATAAGAAGAGCAGCAACAACAACACTGAGAAGAAAACCATATCAGCGACTTTAACGCACGAACAACCCACCCATGCGACAGACACTGCAAATTTCTCATTCAATTTTTAGTGAGCAATGCGTAATTCTTTGGCACCGCACAAAATCCAGGCGTGAATCATATGTTTCTGTGGTTTTGCATTTAAAGTTGCAAGTTCCTCTTACTTGGAAAAATATTCCAGATTTTCGCTGTTGTCATGTTGTTTCACTTTTTTCTTTTAATATTTTCGTATTCTTTTCCTTTTTAATACCTACATTTTACATTGTGTATGTCGTATAATTTAATGATTATTGCTATAGAAAACATTGTGTCCCTTCTTGTTTTGTCATAAAGTTATACAAATATACATTAGACTGTCCAGTATTTATTAAAATTATTTTCGAGCTACTCGCAGTAGGACCGAAGAATAGTCAGCATAGGCAAGAAGGTAAAACTTTTTCGGGTTATACTTGATATCTTTCTCAACATAACCTCCATTTAGCTCAAACACTTAATGGAAAGGTTGACACATTTTTTGATGCCTTCCGCATAATGTGAATTGTCGAGGTCAAGAAAGGTGTTTGTTTGTAAGATGACCTCTTCTTATAATTAATTATCTCTCTTGTCACCAATCCCTTTAGTTTGGAAAATGATAATAATCGCAAGAAACCAAGTCTGGAGTGGGTGAGAAAACCAATTCGGTAACACACCAATTTTAGTTTTTTCCGGTCTTGACTCCCCGGGAGAAGACCACTACTTATACTATTCTTTAGACTCTGAAGTAATGTGATAGATGCCAATTTCATTCTCAGTTACACAACGTCCTATTTTACCGATGTTATCAAATTTTAAAACTTAGGAAATAGCGTACAGCATATATGTCTGCTGACTCATTGATTTTCGGAGATAAGTTTATTAGTACTTTAAGCCATATTTGTATATCTGAAAGATATGCTTACGAGAATTGTAATAAAGAAATCAATTCATGGAATTTTTCATCTACATTTTATGACAAGTCTTTGAAAATGGCAAAATTTTATTATCGCCATCATTTCATAATGCTCTTATTTAAACCTTTTGATTGAAAATAATAACACAAATTAAATTTTTTTATAGAAAAATAGTTATCACAAAAATTTTATAAAAGAATTGCATAAAATTGAAAAATTAAAACAATTTCGAAAGATTTCAAAAAAACGAAGCTACATAAAAGACATTGGTACATACAACAAAATATCAAAATTTAACTCTAGATACGACATAAAACTATAAAAATTTGCATAAGAATTTAAGTTAAAATTCAAACAAATAAAAATTCCAAATTAACATAGAGCACAAAAGCTTTTTAACAATTAGCGTGCAAAAATTCCATAGCACAAAATAACAAGTTTAAACAAAAATAAACAACAACAAACATTAAAAAATTATTTTCAACAAATGCGAAACTACCACATACCATTTAACAACGGAGCACTTTTTAAGGTGTATCTCTCTCAAACAGTGATGGAATTTTTAGCAAAACTATCATTTCATTTGTACATTCGCACTTCGAAAAGTACGAAAGTAGCGTTATTTTAGAACATTCAGATTATTTAAAATACATAAAATATATATTTGATTTTAGTAGTTACATTTCAAAAATATGTACAGTGAAGTGTGTGACAACACCAAAAAAAGGCACCAAAAAATCCAACAAAAATATTAAAGCTAGCCATACTAGTTCCATTTATTGCTAAATGGAATCATCAGTGACTTTCGAGAAATTATGGCATCTGCGTATTGCAAATTGCATGAGCTGTTCTTCAACAATCTGTTCGTTTTCCACGGACATTCTCATGCAATATTTCAGGACTGCCAAATAATGTATCCTATTTAGTACTTGCTTTTCTGGAAAGACAACTGAGTGCAGCACTCGCAGTAATCGAAAAAAACTCAGGTCCAAAAAATGAATTTAAAACTTGATCTGTCCACATCTTTGTATTTTCATTTACTTGGTTTTCAGTGAGAAAACATAACAGACTTTTTTCACTAATTTTCAAACGAATCTGATTAAAAATTCAGTAAATTCGCTAAATTTCCAAATGCAACATCACTGCTCTTAAGCCCCACACAATAATGCGAATGTTGACGTCAACGACATGCCGTGTGACAACAGCCTCATCAATGCAAAGTAACATACTCTCTTATACAAAATTTGGATCCCACATTGACAAACGACTGTTAAAATTCGACATTGATCTTTAAAAATTTGATCTTGTAGCAATATATTCATGAGCAAAATAATTAATATAAAGAAACCCAAAATCTATGGCGTGAAATTAGATGTTTTACCTTTAATTTTGCAAACACTTTATTTAAATTTATTATCAGAGAAAACTTTCGAAATATTTTCTAAAACCTTAGAATTTGCATAGTTGTGTGTTGTTTTTAACGCTTTCGAATATCTGTTGTATCATATTCTTTAAATAGCAATAAAAAGAAATCGAATATTGGCATATATTTGTATGTTAATCTGATATCCAAGCTATACAATTATTTAGATTGCTTTATTATGGATGATTTAAATGAATTTTTAATTTGCTTAGATTTACCTTTCTGATTGGCAACTGAGTTATCTGCTTTGTTCGAAGAAATCGTTAATCTGCAAAGAATAAAATAAGAAATCGATTAATATGCAGTAAAATAAAATTTTGTGTTATTTGTTATTGAGTATACGACTTTATAAAATTTCTACACAAGTTCTGAACTTGCAAGTTTTAGTTACGGTAACGCATGTAACTGAACTTGCAAAGAATGAAAGCTAAGGATCGAACTTGAAGTTCAACATTTTGTTTTTATGCAAAAAAAAAAAAATTTCATATTTTCGAAACAAAAGGACTTATGCGAAAAAACTAATGTATTTCTAGGACACATTTGCTGCATATGCGTTCAAGAGTTAATTTCTTATTATAAGACTGCCAAACTCTGTTCATCGGCTGATGTTCCTGAAATTTTATTTATTTATTGATCTATCAGCTTTTGATATCACTATTTATAAAAATATCCAACTACCGAAAATTGACGTCCACCTGTGATCCATTTTACTATTGCTTATGCCAATGAATGGGTAAAGGAGTTAAGTGTGTAGTGCTTTTTTTTGGATTCAAAAGAGTTGTCAAGTGTAATTCGCTTATATGAAATGTCAAAAAAGTTTTCAAAATGGAAAAACTTCGCTCCATCCACATTTGTATAAAGGATTTATTATGCAGCGCAACCGTCAAGTACAGTCACATCAAAACAATAGCCACAAAATAGCATGGCTACAGTTCAGCAACAAAACAGACCTATCTATAGTATCAGCATAAGACGAGCATCACTTAGCAAATTGTCCAATAGTCAGAAAAGAAGCAGTAAATTAATAAAATTTACAAGCAACGATATTCCACAAACAAGCAACATTATACGATCGTACAAAGCAAAACAGTTGATAAACAACAAAAGTACCGTTATATGCATTAATCACCTAAAGAATATTATGCACAAAAGAGCGCGCAGTAGCAGCATTGAGTAGTCAAAAAAATCAAAGATAAAATGAAGAGCGTTACTCGATTCTTTGACCACGCCAAAAATGTAATAGGCTACTCCACAATAAAAGCTTTATAGTCTCAAATTTTACTTGAAATCGTACCAGGCAACACTATTCAGCAATTGGGGTCTATTCGGATTACAAAATTCACGAAGCAAGAAGTTGTGAAAGTTTATTTCATGAATAATTTCAGTGTCACGGTGTTTCAATCTGATTTTATCGGAGAAGTTCACAAACAACGAAAGAATTGGAAAAGCAAAGTAGGAAGCAAGTTAATATTTTAATAAAAATTACACTTTATGACAATATTTTTCTGCAGAGTAAAATGATATTTTCATGAATGATCACGTTATACTGATCAATTTCGCTGAATTAAAGTATAGTCCATGACGTCAGGTACTCGAGATATCCTAACTTAAAACCATAACATACCTTGGACTGTAGAATTTTCTTGTTTTTTTAGGTAAGGATATCTCAAAAATCTGAAGTGAACGTTGTTTGGCATAATTGATCAGAATCATTCCGTGGTTACTCTGTTGTTAAAAAATTTCCACACAGTGTTAGTAATTATTTGGAAGAACTTTGAATAAGACTTAGAATCTTAAGTACATCAAACCTTAGTTTTTTCCTAAATATCCTGAACGACTGGTAAGTTTAATTCAAGCAAAAGTTTTTCACTGAGCATATCAGAAGGAATCAAATCGCAGCAAGTTATACTGGAAGTTTATTGAATAAATCAATGAACTATTCGATTTCTAATATCTGTTTCATATTTCTACACATATTCTCCATGTATGGAGTGTTTTCATTACACTATTTCCAAAAAATGCTATGCTATAGCACTAGATTAAGAAGTTTCCGAAAAAGAGTTCTTAAACAAGCCTAGACGCCGATCTTTAGCCATGTGAATATGACTTTCACATGAAACACTTCTTTCCAGAACGTTACCAGATCGATTTTTTATGAATTTGAGTTAATTACAAATTTCTCATGGACATCACCACAAGAATCATAGCAGTTGATTTTATTCTGAGTCCAGCCATAAAAAGTGGTTTGAAACGTACACTTATTTCCAAAAAACAGCCGTTTTTATTTTTGTCTGTTGTTCGTGTTTTGCGATTTCTGATAACTGACCCCAAACACTCAGGTCGCATTTTGAAAATAAGCGAATCATATGTTGATTCCCAAAAGCACCTCGAGAAAATATTAATAAGAGAACATTTTCCTTGTAAAATTTTAAATCTTCTAATAACTAAAAAAGCAACTCAATTTTCAGATATGTAGTTTAATTCCATATTCTGAAGGAACTGAAGAAGTTTTAAAATAAAATATTTTTGTCCAGAACTGAATAAACTTACAAATACTTTCAAAGTCTTATGATAAGTCTTGTAATAACTTCCGCTTTCGGTCAGCAACCTCAACTAGTTCGCATTAATTTAAAACACTAAACAATGCATAATAATCTATAGAGATAAACATAACGAATGTTCTCAACATATCAACCAACTGCAGTAAAGAAAGCTCAGACTAAGCAAAGAGTCGGCTATCAACATTTGTACCACAACGAAATGCCCACTTATTTCCCATTCACACAACAGAGTTGTGCAAACAAAATATAAACCCCCATTCACATAAAATACCCAAACATATTAAACGATATACTTACAGCAAATAAAAAATGCAATTTAATGCAATGCACCAAAGTGACGATGATCCAGACGATTTAAATTGAAACTAAATTGTAGTGAAGGCATTTTGCAAATGCGTTTCGATTACAGGCGCATTTGACGACACTTAAAAGTCTCAAGTTAGTGGATGCGGATGATATGTTAAGTCATTTCCCGGTTTTTTTTTTTTTTTGCACTCTACGCAATGTATTCTGCGGTTAAGGGTGTAATAAACTAATGTCATTAATTCGAGTTGAATGCATTTGTGCAAGCGCAAAGAAACCAGCACTTTTAAGCCGAGGACAAAAGCCAACAGCAGTAATAATAAGAAATTTGATAAATAAACACGCCTTCTTAATGGAAATGTTAATGCCGCAAAAATTATCATCATAAATTTCCATTTATAACGATGACAATTTAAATGCATTTTTAATCTGTTTAGCTGGAATTTTATACAGCCTTACGCTTAGCATGTTCTTTCATGAAAGTATTTAGGTCCAACTGGGATACTGGGTTTTTACATTTGCACTTAATTCCAACTATTGATAATGCCTGTAAATTGGGGTTTTCGTCCATATTTAGTCGCATTATTGAGCTCTTCCTAAATAAAGTGATAAATAATACTCACAATGCGATCGTTGATAATTTGAATGTTGTAACATGTAACATTTGCGTTTAAAACTTATTTACAAGTCACTCAAAATCATACTAAATACTTTTAACTAAATGCTAAATATCGATAATTAGACTTAATTACCACAAATAGGGTGCAACACCAAGAAAAGCCTGTGATGGATACATTCAAATTACCAAACAGACAGACAAATAGCAGCGCTACTTTGATCAATTATATCAAAGAAAAGAAAAAACTTGTTACTATGATATTCAAAATCCAAGGCAGCATGGTAAAGTGGGCTAAAACTGCTGTTGCTGCTGTTGTTAATTTGCTATAATTGTGACTGAGAAAAATGGGAGAAGTCTTGACATTTTGTTGTTTGTTTAGTTTTTTCTTTGGTTGCATGTTAGAATTCAATAAAATTGCTACACAGTTGAGCAACATCACATTGTAAGAGTGTTGCAGCATCGTAATGTGACTCAGACACGCATGTACGAGTAGACAACAAATTAACATAGGAGTGTAACAACGAAACTTCTGAATGAGAAAACTACTCAAAGATATATTCTATGATATATGTGTTTACAGTTTAGTACGAGTAATGTTCTAAATTGATAAAAATATGACCGAGCCATTAGCTGTCAGAGAGTGTCAAGACTTTGAAATATACGTAATTAATTTTATAAATTGCAGAAAGTGTCGCGTATGGTATGGACATTCTACATTTAGAGAGAAAATCTTTTATTATTATTCACGCATTAAGTAGACAAGAAGTTTTAATTTTTAAATGGATTTAAAAACGTCATATTTTGTTTTTAATAATTAAAACCTCTTTTATCATGATTTATGGAAAAATTGCTACAAATTTCATATTTTACCGAATTTTAATCATAACCCTCCATTTGCTGATTTATAAGTTTGAGGTCATAGCGAAATTTACAATTTTTTGAGAGTTTGCGATCGTCCGTTTCACCAGGGTAATGTGACTTGGGATTAAAAATATTGAGATCAAACTATATAAACATGAGCTGCTTATATACATAGTTTCAGACAGATCAATATTTTTATGTGTGTCATGTTTCATAATGTATGTAGATATGCACGAAATTTTGTTCCAAAAAAGTTTCGTTATCGGGACCGAGAACGATATCGAGACGATATTAAAATAATTATTTCTCGTACGAGTACGAGACGATAAGTTTGGCACCACTACAAATATCTTTTAATTATCGTATTGTTCTCGTATCGGTAAAGCACTATATACAAGTAAGTATTACATTTTAAAAAAATCAAAAAAAAATATGTCACATGAAAAATATATTGAGAAACATTTTTATGAATTAAAAAATTCGTGTTTAAACTTGTTTTTTTAAAGTGTAGGTACTATTTTTTTTATTGCAACATTTTTATAAAAATACGATAAGAGGTTTTTTTATTCTACTCTTCAAAAATTTTGGAGTCGAAATTTAAAATTTTTAATAATTTTTTTGAAAACAATTTTTGTTTTTCTAAAATATCGGAACAAAAGACAAATAAATTTGTAAATATCTTAAGTAGAGTCTCCTAAGCAGGGGTGCCAAGTCGCTGTTTTCGGCGCGGCTAGGCCGTGAATTGTATGTCAGGCCGTAGGCCATATACAAATTGGAACTTTTGGAAAAAGCCGTGAATTTGAGGTGAAAGTCGTAAATGGCCATTAATTGGAGGTAAAAGCCGTAAAAGCCGAGACTAAAAAAAGTAGCTATATTGTACAAATTATTTGGTATTGCTGATGATAAAAAAGGTCACCAACTTTTTCTAAAGAAATTGTAGCACTTTAAGGATTTTTTTGTCATTTTCAACTTGGCAACCCTGCATCTAAAAATATATGTGTATTTATGATTATATGGTTTGGCAATCGTGTTCTCAAAACTCTCAAATTCTCTTTCAATGTTTACAACTGTTTGTATTCCTTAAATAATAACATAATTTTTCATTTAAAAATAAATTTTATCAGCTGTGCTCAAAGCTCGAAAACTCGAAATATCTTGCAATAACAAGCGGCAACAGATGCAAATGTTGCAATGTGGTGCAACAAAACTTTTTGCTATGACAACATAAAACGTGAAATGTGACGCAAAAGGTTTTCAAAGCAACATCGCTGTTTTCTACATTTGGTAAAGCAAATGTGTTGTAATTTCATTGTTGCCTTTTAAAGAAAAATTTCATGAAAAAGGAAAAAGTGCGCCGAGAACAAAAGAATTTTCATATTCAAAAAAAAAAAAAAAAAAAAAAAATTGACAACAAAAAAACTCACGTACCTATGAGAACAAATAAAATAAATGACAATATAGAATTTAAAATACAGTCATAGATATTATATTTACGAGTGAGATACTTACACGCTGGTTGATACCAAGCTCATCACGCTTTTTAGGCATGTTGCGCATGTGCAGCAAGCAGGATCGTGGATGACAAGCCACAAGGCGAATGGGCGAATCAAAATATATTAAAGATATAAAATCTCACCATTTTATAAAATTGGTATTATTGACACTCAGAATTGAAACGTTGCAGCAAAACCTGAATAACAGATTCGAGCTCAGTATCCAAAACTTACAAGAAAAACTTATGAAAAAGTTAAAAGTGGGGTTCCGATACAGAGTGCCACAGTAAAAAATTGAGTCAAAAGTACCGTCAAATAAAAATAAGACATTTTTCAGATTTCCAGTTACTTGCGGCTAAATGTTTTCAATCTTAAAGTGTGCTATTGTCGCAGCGGATTAAAGCTAAAAATTGTTACACTAAAAATACTGCTTTGAGTTACTTCTGTACAAAAACTTTTTGATAAGTTGTAAAAGAAAAGTTAATTTTATTCATCACTGCAAAGGTTCAACATAATGATCAGTTTTGCACAAGGCGCAAATTGTGGTTGCGCCGGCTCTGGCTGTGCCTATGCAGCTGAGTGGAAAGAAACTGTCAACGCCAAGTAAAACGTTATTTGAAAAGAATACTACCAGTTGATGTTATTTCATTGTCGTGTTTAGCCAGGAAACTTAAGTCAAACGTATAAAAACGTGTTATACCAGTGACTTACGTAAAATAAGTCACCACTCATCTCATGAGTTTATTACTTATGTGGAGTTAATACACATGCAACAAAGGACAAACGTCACGTTATATAGAACTCTGTTCACATGTTGATGACATACCTATAATGAATATATACATTTTTTTTTTCTCATCTTTCAAGTTAAATTTATTGGCTTTTAACCTTAAAACTGCTGTCTGTCATTAACTGGTATTTGCTGCTCATTTTACAGCTTACAACGAAGCTTAAATGCAGTAAAGTGTCAAACGCTTTTTGTATTTGCATAATAAATTTTGGCAATTAACATTTGCTCAATAAAATCGCTGATATTTATTACCAATGAATTTATTAACTTAAAAATACATAGCGCTCCAGCGCACCAGTACACAGAAACTTGTTCGGAGAGCATCATAAATTTAAATTTTAATTAAAATTTTGTCTGTCAATAAATAGCGATCGGCGATTTGTTTGTGTAAAATCTCAAATTGTAGTCAACTCTACCGTTTAGGATAATTTATTATAATGTATGACCTTGAGTTTGGTTAAGTGTTTCCAAACGAAGTAGAAAAATCTGGTGGTAGGTAGCTAAGTTTATTTCCGACAAAGTCAGAGGCCAAACAAAAGAAAAGCCCGACTGGAGACACAATGAATTATTTGAAATATATTTCACGTTGTTGATAATTTTAACACTGCGGTTCGTTAGCTTTTTTACGTTAATTACTGTTATTTAGCACCTGCGCTTCGCGTTAGACAAATGTTGTCGGCACAAAGTGTGACGGGTACTATTTCGAAAATCTCATCAAGGAGTTGTACCGATGTGGAGCGAAATCATTTGAATATGAAACTATGTAGCTGAATATTTAAGCAACTGCTAATATTTGTTATGTTACATTTTTTGATCAGTGGTTTACAAATGACACGGGTGCACAATAAACAATTTTTATGAAGTTTAAAGACCTGAAAGTATGGTTGAAGTTAGAGGTAATCATCGCTTATTATGAAATTACTTAGAGAAAATTTCTGCAAGCTTGTATTTTGTAGTTAAAAAAAAGAAAGTAAATTTTTATCTGCTTTGATGAACTGTTGAAGTATCCTCCAGCGAAACGGCGTACCGACTTTGTTAGGAAATTGAACTTTATAGATTATAGATGGCGTAACATGTTCTATATAGTTTCATCAATTTCCCAACTGTTTCGCTGTGCGTACCCGCGGTGTCTTGTCTTGTCTTGTCTCGTTGTTTTTTTTTTTTTTCATATAAATTTACTCTCTTAACATCTCTTTCTATCTTCTCTCTTCAAAAGTATCAAAATCAAAACAATTGAAAGTACATATTAGAGGTCTGCGTAAGTGCGCTTGAAACGAATCACGCATCAAATCAAAACAAAGCAAAAGACAAAGCACGCGAGGTGAGTGCTACACACTCAAATAAAATATTCTGCGAGTTTTGTAGTTTGTTGCATCCGACATCGGCATTGTACTCGAAAACAAGTACACGGATCCGTTTACAGAGCGAAAGCACTCACGTTAAGATTTTTTAACAACAACCGGGCAACGACATTCTTGAATTTGGTTAAAATTTTCTTTGAGTATACTTTAGTTTTGTCTGATGAGCCTTAGCTCCCGAAGCATGAGGTTCAAGGTCTGGAATTTCACCAAATGGACTTTGTTTTGAAAACTCATTAAAATTCACACAAACATCCCATGACAACTTCAAATTTATATAGGCACTAGCATTATCCTGTTTTATTTAATTATTTCTTCGCAGAAGAAGGATCTTTTCCTTGCATTATTGCATTATGCACATGTACATGGAGTTTTTTAAAGTGTTTTACTTAGTTTTTCAAAACATTATTTGGCCTCCAAGGTTGTTTCACTTGAAATAGTGGTAGAAAATTTGATCGTTAGATCGCAGTCTGTCACGACGTTCAAATGCCTGCACATTGAAAAGCTAAATGATCTAAATAGTCTACTCAAGGCATTTGGGAAATTTATTAGTTTCTTAGTTCAATTTTAATGACCATTACCGAACACTCAAATGGGGTCAACTAATGAAAGCTATAATTTCTCATGGATATTTATTTTGGTCAGTAGAATTTTGTACAAAATTAAATTTTAACACATAAGACTTTTTTTCCAAAGTTAAATTTTGGGCATGACACTGATATTTTGTTCTATCATTTTTAAATAAAACTTCCACACATAAAAAAAATAATAAAATTGTAAATAAATCGTAAATCAAATAATTATATATCTGACACCCTGCTGTAGTAAAGAATATAAAAATGTTTTTATGGGCTTTCACAACTAAACTTCAATAAGAAAATACCGATTTTTTTTATTACTCTAAGGCACAAATAATTTTCACTCTTTATGGCTCTAATTAAACGAATTTGTAGGACGTCAACGAAAAAAGTGCAGCCGACAAGTAAGAATCAAATCATAAAATAAAAAAATTCAAACTACTGATTCCACACCGCTTGCATGCGTGCATACATATTACCCAATAAATTATCAATAAAATATCATAAATATTTGGGTTAAATCGAAACGCTTGCATGCATCCATAATGAAGCGTTAAAAAGCCAGATCAGCAACTTTTAAGACAACGCGGAGAACGTTATGATAAGAATTGTAATGAGCATAGAAAATGTTAATAAAAGTTGATAGTTGTTTTCCTCTTGAAAAAATTCAGTTAAAAATATTTTAAAAAAAAAAATTAAAAGCATGGAAGAGACGGGCGCTTTATTTTAAAATTCAATAAGCACTTTCAAACTAAAATCAAGTAATAAAAGTCAAGTTCAGAGCTATAAATTGTCCCTAATTGAAATCATTTTGTTTTTTCTTCGTCAAATGTTGTATACAAACTCTTAGCAACAACAACAATATTAGCATTTACAAATTGTAACTTTGATTTATATTTATATTTAATCGAATTCGACTCGTGCCTGAATTCAAAAAAAAAAGCAATGGGCAGCAGGCAATAGCGACAACAAATCAAAATGACCTCATTGAAGGCGATATGCAATTAAATGTTGCTAACAACGCGTTTTCATTGTAGCCGTTTGGATTTTGACAAAGCTATTTTTTTCCTGAAGTTTTCATTAGGACAATGGACCAACAACATTTTTCTACTTATGAATAAATCTAACGGTTGCCAACAGAGTTGGTTTGTTTTCTAAGTCAGGGGTTTACGGATATATATTTCAATCACTGTTAGCCTGTTGTTCTGTATTTGGCAAAGAGCAATGAGTTGAACATCGAGGTCACGAAAAATTTGGTAAAACTTTAATGCCGAAATGTTTTATAGTAATCAATCTACTAATCACATATTAAACAGTCAGCGAAGTCCGGGATCTCAAGGCCCAACTCTTTTCGTTTTGACAAAGAATACCCTAAATGTAAAGGTATATTTCATTATATTTGTTTTTATTTATATGTCTGTTTATGATCCTGTATCCTTAACACCATATTCATACGTTCATCTGTAATTACAGTCTGATCCTTAAATCTTTCTCATATTGTTATTCATTAACAATTTTTGCAAATATCCTTAGCACCTTTTTACATTTATTGTATTATTTTTTATATGAAATTTAAGTAATTGCAGTCGTACGTAAAAATATAAAGG
Source organism: Meiosimyza decipiens (assembly GCA_963680825.1). NCBI lineage: Eukaryota > Metazoa > Arthropoda > Insecta > Diptera > Lauxaniidae > Meiosimyza > Meiosimyza decipiens. Next base: position 81,278,060 of record OY804259.1, on the reverse strand, counting down.
GAATCAAAAAGGACGTATTTTGAGATAAAAACGTTTATTGCAGCAATGGTAAAAAAAAGAAAAATGAGCGAGTTTTATGCCGTGATCGAATCTACTGTGGGGTTTTTTATAGTTATAGTTGTTAATTTTGTTGCTTTTGTTGATGTAGCTCCTGCTTCCAAAACTTTGCCCTTCTATGGCTTATTGGGTATGCTCAATATCCTAGGATATCTTTTTAATATTCTGGCTCGAGTTTATATAAATTTGAAGCTATCACGGGATCCTTGTGCGAATTTTAATGAATTTTCGAAAAATAGTATATATGGTGAAATTTCAGTTTTTGAACTTCGATATCTCGTGAGCTAAGGTTCATCGAACAAACCAGTGAGACTGTTTTTTAGGTCTTACACTCATATACTCATACAAAATTTTAATCAAATTGGAGAATGTCGTTCCACGGTTGTTGTTAAAAAATTTTACGTGAGTGCACTCGCTATGTCAACCGATTAGTGTACTAACTGTCCAGTAATCGAGTACAATGTCTTTTAATTTTGAAATTGTGCGAGTCATCACATCATCATTGTAATCCGTTTGCACTCTGACTTGTTCTGACTTGTATTTCGGTGTTAATTTTGTTCAAGCCAAATCACATAATAATAATAATAGAGTTTAGCTACTACAGCTATTAGCCTTCTTAACTATTTAGCTTGAAGCTTTAAATCAAGTAAAAAGCTTTTAAATAAATAATGAATATGGAAAAATTATACATTCAATTAATTTGTTATTTTTTTATAATTTTTTCTTAGCTTTATCACACTTTCTCAACATACCCACTCAGACCATGTGATATAGATATTAATATAATTGTGTGTGTAATTTTACATGGTCCAAGGCGTAAATGTTAGAAAAAATTGACCCTGCATGCTGTGGGGCTCGGACAACACAAACATTAAAATACAGACCACCATTACGCTACAAATTTAGCTACAGTTAGTTTTCAATCTAAGCTTGAGTTGACCTTTTGACAAGCTAATGTTATAAAAATCGCAACTGTTAATAAGGGTTGTCATGCGATTAAAAGGAGCTTTAGCCATATAATTTCTTCTACTAACCGGTTGATAAAATAATTGATTAGAGTTACGAGTACTTCTCCGATTAGTATTAAAATGTATGTAATCAAGAAGCTCTGGTGCAGCAAGAGACCCAGTTACAACCTGATGCAAATAAATTATATCCGCAATATTTCTACGGGACCTCAAAGGCTGCAAATGTAATAACTTCAAACAATCCTCATAAGGAGGAAGGTGCAAAGAGTCAGTCCAATTTAAGCCATTGAGAGCAAAACGAATAAAGTTTTTTTGAATTCTCTCAATTCTCTTTTTATATGAATATTATAAAATGGTGACCATACTTGGCTGGCGTACTCTAAGTGAGAACGCACTATTGTATTATATAAAGTCACCGTTACTAAAGGGCTATTAAATTCTTTTGCCCACCTCTTAATAAAGCCAAGCAGAGATGAGGATTTTTTGCAAATTAGATCAATATGATCATTAAAAGTTAATTTAACATCAAAATGTATACCTAGGTCTTTGACTAAATCGACACGACATATTTTCTTATCTTTTAATTGATAATCAAACTCCACAATATTTTTCTTCCTGATGAAAATCATGGATTGGCATTTATCAGGATGCATAATAATATGATCCATCTTCCGAAGGAGTCCATTTTAGGTCAGGCAGATTGAAGTCACCTAACAACAAAATGTCATCATCAGCATCTAGTTCATTAATTATGTATTCTACGGACATCGAAAGACATTCGTAGACATCTACGCCACTATTTGGAGGAACATAAACGTTAAGAATATAAATATTGGAGTTACAATGTGTAACTTTAACGGCAATTTCGATTAATGAACTAGTTAAATGGTTTTTTATGGCTATTACGACGCCTCCACCAAAAGAAGAAATATCTTCCAAGTGTCTGTCTCTTCTAAAAACATTGAAACTATTGTCAAAAAGTTCTAAATTGAGAAAAGTGTTATTTAACCAAGTTTCGGTAAAACCGATAATATCCTCAGAGAAACTCTGAGTTGATAAAAAGATGTCGTGCGTCTTGGATCGCACACCCCTTACATTTTGGTAGAAAAGGGATAGCCGCTTCAGTTTTTTGAACTGGAACGAACAGTATGTCTGACAGTCTTTTTTTTTTTTTTTTGTTCTACTCAAATTCAGAAATAAAGATATTATCCACCCATGCCTTAGAATTAAGAATGGCAGAAACATGATAAAAGGCCACTGTTATTTTAAAAGACGCATGAGTAGGTTTATTACCGATTTTCCTGCAAGAAACGAAGGCGTCAGCAGGAATGATATGATTTTGTCTTATAAAAATTACGACGTTATCAGTGGTAGTGTTGGAATGAAGTCGGGAAATAAAAATCGATTTCAACCTTGGCAATGCTTGCAAGGAGACAGGCACCACAGAACCACACCAAACATGGGAAAAACAATGAATGCAGCTCTACATACAAAGCATTTACAACAAAAGAATGGTCAGAGAAACGCCCAATAAAATGAGTGACCGCGCGTTTCGATTCCGAGCTGTACAAGAAAAAGCAAAGGCAGTTAGAGACAACAAGCCATTCAGTGTCGAATGCAATAAACTAAAAAACTCGTAGAATATTTTATTTGTGGTCTTTTGTTTTGCTTTGATTTGATTCGTTTCAAGCGCACTCACGCAGACCTCTAGTATGCACATATGTATGTTGGCATTCATCCAATTAAAATTAAACTTTGGTGAGTTGTTGTGCGTGACAAAAAAAGTGGGCGTGGCCGTACAATCTTGAAATATTGAAGAAAATTAGAATATATCCGTAGCCATAAGAGGAAGGATAGGTAGCATTAGAATTGAGCTATCCTAGAAAGTATATGTATCTCAATAACCGGATGAGATATCGTAGCATAGTAGCATTCACACCATACGTTGGTTGGATGCTCGAGAAGGTGTACGTGTTTTTTGCTTTCCAGCATAGTTTAGTTCGGACAAAATGAGCGTAGCCACGCCCCCCCCTCCCCCCCTACAAGACAAAAATCAAACATATCTTATCAATTATTTGGCACATATGAATAAGACTTGGTACATTTATAAAAGGCACGAGCAAAAGTAAGTTATAGAAAATCTTTACCGTAACTATCACAATTTAATTGTGACATATTTTATAGTTTAACACTAAAACGCTATTAACTTAAATCGTCCATTTTCATTAAGAGGTTTTTTTCCCGAACATTTAAATCATCATTTCTATCTTATGGATGGCAAATAATTCGTTTTCGCAAATTGAAACCACAAAAATTTCACTCATTTTTCCAAGCAGGTGCTGGCTCAGACTGGGGCAAGTCAATTGTGAGAGAGAACTCCTGCTGCTGCTGCTGCTGAGCGTGTCTATTTGCAGTTTAGCTGTCGATTTTCAATTTTTATTTGACTACCTCCTTTTTTTGCAACACTAAAAAACCAATGCACACGGTGCTGCTAACGACCAGCCCAAACCAACGGTCGCTTTTTTATTGAATTGTTTGATTTTTTGGTTGATTTGGCTTGAAGTACAACGCAAATGATTTATTTTCTTTTTATTTTATCTGTAGGTTTTTGGTTTGGCAATTGACTAAGAAGGTGTGTCAGTAGTTGCATTATTATTATTATTGTTATTATTGTGGTTGCAGTTTGTTTGCATTCGAATGTTTTGTAATTTTTTTTCACAGTCTGTTGTTTTTGTTGTTGTTGTTGTTGGCTGATCAGTTTTCAACGCGCAGTGGCATCACGTGGTGCACAGCAATCAAAAATGCCAATAAAACGAAATAACAAGCAAAACACGCAATGCAGTGAAAAAAGTGAAAAAGTAGGTTAATGCGCCAAAAAGTTGGCAACAATATTTTGTTTTATTATTTTTATTATTATAGCACGCTACTCAAAACTTATACTTAATTAGGAGATAAGTGAGCAAATTGGGGTTATGACAAAAAGTAGCTGACATGGGAATTGGAATCGGATTAAATTGGATTGGAAAGAATCGAATTGACCATGGCGTGGTTGTGTTTCTCTTTTTAATGCCTCTCAATAAATGTTTGCATGTAAAAATTTTACTATCTAACTCCACCTTCTCCTAAAACTTTAATACTTTTATTTTTTTAACTTCATTTTTGATTTTCTCATACCGTCTGTCGTGGTTATTTTCATTTTCATTTTCAAGTGGTTTTGCCAGTAAATTGCGACAGCATATCTTGCACGCCCTCTGGTGTTGACATACAAACAAATTCATCAGATACAAGCCCCAACAAATATTTACTAAAGCCAGCGACGAATTAAAAATCAATTGATCTTCACTACTGCCACAGACTGAACTCCATGTAGAACTCATGCAAAGTTGAAATGTTGTCTGCGTCGGTTTTGTTTTGATTATTGAGGATTATGGGCCCATTTTTGGCCCATTGTTTTTTTTATTATTATTTTTGTTTGTTTGTTGTTATTACTATTACATATTGAGTGGATTTGTCAACTGAATTTCATTTTAACGCTGACCATTTAATTGTCAAGCGTATGCGTTTTATATCTGTCAGCTTTTGCTTTTCTTTTCACAGTAACTGCTGCTGCTTTTGAGGTTTCTGTGTTAAAACAACAGCCGACGTCCATTGACGAGAACATAAGGAGTGCACCACGGCAGCATCAGCAGTCGTTCTTAATATTCATGGGAACTTTGTACCCATTTTTGGGCTTTAATTTTTTTGTTTTTTTAATTCTTTCGTAGCATAAATTTTGTATTGCTTTCGATTTCTCTTTTTCAATAAAAATTTTAGCTTTGTGAAGTAGAGATTAAAAACTTATCGAATTGAATTTTGAGCTGAGATCGAGCTATGATTTGTCTCATTAACATATCGGGCTTTTGATGTGAAACGGACAAGGAAAAAAATGTTATAGTCGACCTGTTTGTAGTTCTTTAAGGTGAAAATTTTAAAATTTTAGCTTGTACATGGCTTAGTTGTCAATTAAGTGCATTCTTTTTTGATTATATCGTGTCCAACTTTGGGGTAACGCCAGCTCTTCAAGCATAGAAATAATACAACTCAGCCAAAGCTCAATCCAAAATATTAATAATAATAACAGATGCTCCTGGGATGAAAATATTAAACGAGATCCATGCATCCCCTTGGTAAGAGATGAAATTGACAAAAATAAACAAAGTTATGCCATAAGATTGCAGCATCACCTGAACCCATTGGCTCGTAATTTAACAGACATAGAGAATCGCTCCAGACTGAAAAGAAAGAATCATCTCTCTATGGAAGTCGTAAGTACCGAATCGAACTAATCAGCTCTAATGTTTTACCCTCCCACGGGCACTATATGCAATCATCGTGATTCAGATGAGGACTCTGTACCGGGACCTAGCTCGTCTCGGGCACAGTACTGCAATACAATTTGACCTCGGCAACTCATCGCTGCCAACTCCTCTTCCGGATGAGGGCGCGAGACCGGGACCCAGCATGTCTCGGCCGCTTTCCGATGAATTGGAGAGTGCAGCACCAAGAGAGTTGGAGCAGCGAGCTTTTCGGTCCCCTTTGGGTGCTAGACTGGAACCTAGCTCGTCTCGGCTACCACCCCAAGAATGACCTGGTGCCCCAACGTGGTCGACCGGGACCAAGCTCGTCTCGGCGGCCATGAATTTATCGGTTTTGTGGTACTCGCAACTTCTATTCTGTTATACTGGCACCTAGCCCGTCTCAACTACCAAGCCAAGACCGGGATCTTGCTAGTCTCGGCTGGCACAGAATAAGGGGAGACGCAATCGTAAACTGCGTTAATGGACAAGTAGTCATGAAACTGCTACCGTGCCACTGCCGCAACGGGTTACTACACAAGAAGTATAATATTTTAAATTATATGCAATTAATTACACATAATAATAATCTGTAATAATGTTACTTAGTTTAAGATTTTAAAGTTTTTGCAAGCCTCTTAAGAGAAGATTCAATAAAAAAAAATTAAATTACAAAAAAAAAAAGTTATGGACAGGGCAATGTATCCCACAAAGATGTTTTACTGCAAAACTTCGAACTGGACCGGTTCTGCGTTATATTATATGCTTCTTCTTACAAAGAGTAGATGTCGAGCCTTCAGTGTAGACTGAAATTTATTTAGAGAATGAGCTGCTTTTATATACGTGCTGCCAAATGTGTTATAGGCCATTTAAACGTAAGGACAGTAACTTATCAAATTTTTTTTTCAATAATTAAGGACTTGAGAAAAAATTTGGATTATATAATTTTTTTATTTTTTTATTGCAACAAACGTCATGTAGTCCTCTCAACATATAGGTTAGACCTCCCATTCTTCTAATACCATTTGTAAGATTTTTCCTGTAACTTTTTTATAAGCTCTTCCAACAATCTTCAACATTATTCAAAATACCTACATGATTCAGTATTTAATTGCAGATGCAAAAAAACATTATCACTGATATAAACCATAAAAACCATCCAACCAACCCACAATCATTTCAATACAAACAACACTCGAATGCTTCATTCAATTTGATGCCACTCGATTCAATTTACATTTCACTTCCTTTACAAACTTTTTGTGACGTTGAACTGAAACTTTAAATTTCCATTTTAATTCGAATGTTGATTTCATTTGAAATTCAATTTGACTGCAAGATTTAAATAAAATTGTAGGTACAGAGAAACCACGTACGAGTATGAAATGCTTTCCAGCAAGAAAACAAAAAAAAATCAGCAATATTGACTTTCAAATTACTAGAATAAAAAAAAGTCTAGCAAAGATTGGGAAAGAGACTTCGAAAAAAAGAACATTGCAAACTTGGCTCCGATTGCAATTTGTACGGTACAATGGCAACACTGAAATTGAAACACATTAGCATGTAACAATGAAACCGTTAGAATTGCACGCAGCGCTCGCGATTCTATCAGCTGAGACCCAGACCTAGGTCTCTGATCAGACGGGCAGAAATACTACTGAAACAACAACACCAACACCAACTGATCAATAAGTCAAAACGTGAGCAATAAAAAATAATGAAACGCGATTCTTACTCGCTTTTCTTCTTTAAAATTATTTCAACAAAAATAAAGGGGAAAAAATTAGGAAAAAGCCAGGGGTACCAAATTTAGATTTTTCAATTCGCGAATATAGACTGACTAGAATTTAAAACTCAAATGTGAAATAAAACGCATTGGGTTTAAAAAAAAAACGTGAAAAAAATTGCAACATCATTTATGGAAGCTCCCTTATGGAACTATATAAGTTGAAGCTGAAGAAAAGATTTAAAATTCAAAGCATCTCGATTGGTTGGTCATATCTCAAAATTTTTTAAGTCTTAAGTTTTAAGATTTTTGATGAATATTTGGTATGGTAATATTTATTTCTGCTATATTTCATTGCGTTAAATTTGAGCGTGATTGGAAAAGTGGGTGTGGCACATTTTAACAAGCCCTAAGTTACCGAACGCTATAATAATTTAAATACATTTTCGATTGTTGTGAAATCACATGTGAACTTGAGAAACATCAATAGCTTCTAATAAACCAAAACTGGGCTGGTTTAAAAATGTAGGCGTGAGCTCTTTTATGCATGGGAACACTTGAGTATAAAAATTACATGAGAACAACTTTAGCTTTTGTAATGAAATTTCATCTGTGAGCTTTTCTTGCATAAAGTTTTACTAAAAACATCAAGTTAACGCAAGTTTAAATACATAGGCAGTTCCACGCCCACAAATGAATCTGAACTAAATTGAAGCTCAATGCAATTGTCTTATTATAGATACTCGTATACCACCAATTCAATTCGAGGTCAAGCAGTTTTGAAAACTAATTTTTTCTCATTATCACGATTTCACGTTCGGGATAAATACATAGGAAAAACAAAAATCCGCAGGAAAAAGATCGGTACACAATAAATGTATGCTCTTGAATTTTCATATCAATTGAATTTCAGGGAAAAAATTCCCTTGAACTCTCCTTTTCCCAGTATTATGTTAACTTCGTCAAAATGTTTGCATGCCTTGACATCCCTGTAAATGAAAATAAGCGAAATAGAGCATCGCATAGAGTTCAGTAAGGTAGTGTGAGTAGGGTAAGTAAGGAAGCGGTAGTTCAAGCATATGGTCTTCTAAGCATTTTTTTATTTTACTTCTATGCAAAAGCAACATTCAACTTCGTTTTTTCCTTACCTGACAATTTCAAAAAGTTAGAATTTAATTAACCCATTTTATAAAGCGAGCGCCAGTTGTTAACTTGGCTTTCGCGCAATGATCGTGCATAAATTTTGCTTTACTACTGAATCCACCATATAATTACTTGAACAGCGTGATAGAAATCAGAACATCTTTGTTTTCTCATAACAAGAGAGTGCTTCTCTGTTCTGTTCTGCGAAAACTCTTTTCATTTTACGTTTTTGTACTTTGCATAATTTATGGACAATTGCGACCTCTGTTATGGGAGCTTAGTTTTTTGTTGTATTTTTTTGCTTTGCAATTTCGGCCATTAAACAATGGCAATTGAGTTGTTTGTTATTTGGAAGATCAGTGTTTCTGTTAAAGAGTTGGCAAACACTCGAGCTTGTTTACAAGTTAACTTGACGCTGGCTGGCTGCAACTGATTTGTGGCCATCTCATTTTAAATGTATGGCAATCAGGCGCCGATCGTATGATATTAATCGTTTTTTTTTATACAAATGTATCACGTTTAGTTACCGTTTAATGTCTTCAAATTATAGCTCAAATTTTTTAACCCCATAATAAAAAATTTTATATTTATTATGCTCAGCATGGGGTAATTTTTTTGCGGTATGATAGTGTTGTTGACCTACATGTGAACGTAGCAAACTTAATGTTAGGACTAAATGGGCTTTAGCAAAAAGGTGCCAGCCTTTTGGGCGGCAATTTTATTTGCACTTAAATTATTTTAATGACTACTTTTGCTCACTGAGTGTTCAAAATTAATAAAAAATTTCATTTTGTGATTTTATGAGCTGATTTTCATTTGACGGTGTGACCCAAAAAATTTTTTTTTTTTTTCAAATCCAAAATACATCTTAGCCAAGTTACCTTAATACCTCCATTTAGCGTTGGTTGGGGGCTTTGTTGAGCTTCGGGGCGTGGGGTTATAGCTATCTCTAGCCTTACCTTAAGCCTTTTACACTTCATGATATTGAAATATAGTACCCTTTTTTAAAAGTGCAAACCCACATTTGACATATATCTAGAGATAATTGACACTGAAAGGAATCTATTTTGATCATTTTTCTTATATAGTGATCAATAAGAAGAGGTAAGTGCCGTTTATTTGAACACGATAAAAAATAGCACAACAGCATTCTTAAGTGCGGGATACCTTAGCAACTTGAAATGAGGTTTTGAGTAGCAGATAAAGAATCTATCGGTTCTAATTAGTTTGACCTGTGAATACAAAAGTTGTGGACGGTGGTACTCGTCAAGTTCGTTGATCTTTCATACCTAATGTTCTAAGCTTTTATCCTTGATAGCTTACCTTGTTTAATGAACATTAAAAGCTAACCTTCCACATTTTGACGAATGCCTTATTTTTTGTATTTTGAAAAGTGGAGTAGTATATTTTTTAGGTAATATGGATTTATTACTAGCTACTATAGTAATATATAATAAATAAATAAATAGTAAAATATTATCGTAAATTTTTATGACCTCTTTAATTTTAAATTTATAAGTAAATAAGCGGGCTTCAGGTCAATTTTTTTTTAAGTTATTTATTCATTCCAATATTTCGAACTCCGTCGGAGTTCATTTTCAAGGACTAAAAAATAAAAATTATATTTAATAAAAACAATATGCACTAACAATAAAATAAATAAGAATCACTTACACAATTTTTATAAAAATTAAAAAACTAAAAAATAAACATTATTGTCAAAAACACAACAAACAAAAATACAATTACACACTGAACAACGAAAAACTTTGAAAAAAATATTGCACTTCAGTTGTCCAATATTTTTTGCAATATTTTTTTCAAAGTTTTTCGTTGTTCAGTGTGTAATTGTATTTTTGTTTGTTGTGTTTTTGACAATAATGTTTATTTTTTAGTTTTTTAATTTTTATAAAAATTGTGTAAGTGATTCTTATTTATTTTATTGTTAGTGCATATTGTTTTTATTAAATATAATTTTTATTTTTTAGTCCTTGAGAATGAACTCCGACGGAGTTCGAAATATTGGAATGAATAAATAACTTAAAAAATTGACCTGAAGCCCGCTTATTTACTTATAAATAGTAAAATAATAGTTTTTTCTCTACAACAGAGATATAGATACTCAATTGATTTCCGTGGTAAAACTTACCCAAAAATTTCTTTTGTTGTATAATCTGAAAAAGAAATAAAGAAACATCAAATTAATTTTTACGTACAACAAGATTTACTTATAAAAAGTCAACAACTTCAGGCACTGCAATGATTTGTTTCTTTCTTTACATAACACAGGCCAAAAGTTTAATTTTAGCTATTTGATGCTTAAATTACAGCAATTCCATAGCAAAAAATAACGTAGACATGAAAATTACAAACCAAATTAGGTGTAAATATATACGAGGTGTACCAACAATTACCGATGGCAACACTATACTTACGAAAAACAAAAACAACAGCATATATTGATAGTTGTTGCACAATTGAACTGCACTTTAATGGACAATTGTCTGTTGTTGCCAAAAAAAAATAGAAAAAAAAAATACAATGGATATAACAAACGAAAACAGACCATAAAATCGACAATTTCCGTAAAATTATAATAATTTTGCATTTTCCCGAAACGACTTGAAAAGTGCCCAAAAAAAAAAAGAGACTCAATAAAAGGCGACGATTGGCATAAAATTCGAAATTTGATAAAATTGGAAATATCGTAAAAATACAAAAAAAAAAAGTAGAGAAAAACAATTGGAAAACTCCTTATTTTTTGGTTACATAATAGCGACTATTTGGTGTCTTGGCGTATGGGTAAATGCTTTTCCTCTTGTGACATTAATGAAGACAAAAAAAAAAAGAAGAAAATTACAAACATACGGACAGACAAACTCTCACTTTTCCACAGACGCCCTCATGACAAAAGCAGGCATTAGTTAAAGTAAAGACAAAACTTTAAAACTTTCTTCGGTGCGCAAATACGTACCTTTTTTAAAATAGGCAGACACCCTTAAGTTGCCATGTTCGATAATCGAACTTTTTGCATGTTGCTTCCTTAACTTTAAGGTTATCGCACACGCAAAGTCTAAAATAAAAACAACAAAAATATCGAAACGCACATGACTGCATATGTGCAAGGCAACATACATATAAGTGACTTCACAGACAACTACACATACGGTAAAAGCATTTGCTTTGAAGCAAACTTTTGTAGTAATTTTCCAACAGTAATTTGCACTGCTCGATCTTTCCGTCTGTCACAATGTACTGTGGTTCATTTAAAAAGTTTAATTTATGTTATGCAATACATCTGTCGTCTTTATGCTGATTTGGATTTAAGATGACCTTTATAGCTTCGCAAATTACAATCGATTAATGTTTAGCAGATAGTAAGTCTCAGTTGGTGATAAAGAAATTGAAAAGCAGCAATATGTAAGGCTGTGACCAGAAAATGAATGAAAGAATTTAGATCATGTGCCAAAGATAGTGGTTTTTCAATTTTGTTAAAATTGACAAATATCATTTTACCTTCCTTTAGTACAATTAAGAATGAAGTCTTCTCAAATTTGAACGTCATAAGTAATTTTTCAGAAACACCTTCTTGTTTTATAAACAGGATGTTGTCAATAAATATCTACTACATACACTACACTACTGTTTGAGACAGAAATTGACTGGTAGATAGCCAAACTGTCATCTGGTTATATTATATGTATGTACATGCGAAAGCTCTCATTAAGCTCTGTAGCCTTTCTGAACTTTGTGCATATCATAACATTCTGTAGTTCTGACCAGTTTTTAACAAGCCTGGTATGGTATGTTTTTAATTTACTGCTTTTATAGTATGTGGCTTCTAGCTCCTGCCTCAAAAATTTTGCCCATCTATGGATAAAAGGTTGGATAGGTAGTAGGAAGTAAAATTATCCCACCGATCTTTCGCTTTTCTGCCTAAACGAGTGAAGTTCAAACTTTTGGCTGGGGTACCTACCTCTTTTTGTGTTTGTTATTCAGAGTTTGGACTAGGCCTATAGCGATTTCTTTACATCTGCTCGGAGGGAGTTAATGCGGAACGTATTTCCTTGCAATCATTAGATATCGATGAGAATTTTCGTCAAATTTTTGGTTAACTCTTACTGGAAATTTTTAAAAAAGTGTAATCGGAGAAAAATGGCACTGCGAATTAGAAAATTACGTTTTGAAGTTAAGAAAAGTCAAAATAAAATTTGTTCACTTTATTTTTAACAAAAATAGCTTCAAAGTCATTTTGAATTTGAAAACTATTGAAAATATCAGTTTTTAACTTTACTTTAATCGTAAAAATCTTCAAATTGCATTTTGAAGTTGGAAAGTATTTGAAATTACTCTAATTTTAACATTAAACACTTGGTCACTTTGAATCAATATGAAGTCACACCAAATTAATGTATATTCTTGTTGAGTCTAAGTCAAAATTGTTTCTTTTCAACATGACCATTTTCAGCTTTGACTTTAAATCAAAGGTTTTTGGTTAAATAAAAAATATAAAAATCATCTGATGGTTTGATTATAGATTTCTAGCGGGTGTTCAATATAAGTAGTAGTTTTTTTCATCGAAAAAACATCAGCTTCGTTTAATATTACTAACTGATTGTCAACTTTTGTCTTCTTGTTAAATCCGGCTTCTGGCAGCAATAGACAGCAGATGCCATTTCAATAGTGAGAAAGCTTTACTCCTTACTAAAACTTTTAAACGTAAGATAATATACTTAGAAGCAAAGTTCCTGTCGCTCACGGTAGTCTTACCAAACAGAGTGTAGCATTTCTTCCAAATTTAAATTCAATTTGATATTCGTATTCAAATTGTATTGATCTTTCTTTATTTACCAATAAAAAAAAATATACCAAAGGAAATAAACATTTGAGCGAATGTACTGCAACGCATTGCCAACAACAGTCGAAAGTAAGGCAAACAATTACATTTCGCATGGCCAATTGTAGGATTCATTTAGTTGTTGGTCGATCGATTGGTCGAATGGTCACCTAGGTCTACGACAACACGAAGCGTCAGCTTTTACTTTTCATTTTGATGCTGTTGTGTTATGGTCATTGTGGCAACAAGCTGTCTTGTATAGCTTGTTTCAGCCATTAGTGGTCATTTGAATGTCGATTTTTGCAAATAGTTATTGCACAATAGTTGACACACCGAAAAACACACACTCACACGTATCGTTGGTGTACACTAGGGTGGGACTTAAGAACGCTTTTTACGACTTTCAATTTGGTATGATGATTAGCCTTTGACCAAACTATTCATTTGCATTCTTTATGAAATACTTTTAATATGACACCCATATTTCATATAATTATAACTTAAAACAACTTTTGAAATTAAAATATTCTAACTTCCGATGACTATATTTCTTATATTAGGTTCCATACTCGCTACAAACATTAAAATTCACTTCAGAAAAGTAGCGCTTGATAAAAAACAAAATTAAAAGGAGTAGATAGTTGTAAGTGTAGGCGTAAGTAGAACATAGTTTCAGGGTCGATGACTGAGCCAAAAACGTAATCAAAATTGCAACATATTTCACATGGATATAATTAAGCCTATTTCAAAAAGTTTCATTACCATACCAAAACGGTATTCCAAAAAAATCGTTCTTATGACCCACCCTAGCGTATACCCGATTACCAGGTGGCAGCAAGCGTTGAGTTTGCGCTTTAAGTTGGCAAAAATGTTTTCAAGCAATTTGCAAATAGCACGCGTAATTGCTGCAAATAAAAGTTGCTCAACTAATTTTTATTATTTTTTTAATTTGTTTCTAATTTACTCGAAGAGCAAAAATGTTGCAGCATTATTGCGCAATTATACTGACACTGTGGAAATAATAGATATAAATCCTATTTTATTTTGTTGTGGAGTCAACATTTATTTTCAATTTTAATCGCACAATATATTGCGCATTGGATTTTCAAAAATGTTGCCCAAAACTAGTGGAAAAATTATAATTTCTTAATTTTTCGGGCAAATTTAAAGTTAAAGTTCTCGTAAAATGAACTTTTATTACAAGTCCTAAAAAAATCACTTTATTTTTGGACTTTGATCGCATATAACTCTATTAAGTCTAACCTAATAACATAATTCAAACGAAGTTAATTGGTTAAGAATCTTAACTTAAGATTGGGCAAATAACTGAAAAAGGTGCCAAAAAGCGAATTTTTTAAGATATTTCGAAAACGATTATTAAGAAAAAAAAATATTAGGCATTTTTGGACTCTGCGACCCAAAATATATAGAACAAAGTTCATGAGAAAACAGCTCTCTAGGTGAGTCTCAAATTTGTAAACTAGTGTTATTCAAAGGTTTTTGAGGAAGAAGCATTAAATTTTAATAACAAAGTTCACATACATTTTTTTCGTGAAGATTGAGAAAAAATCGATCCTTTGGATGATTTTATGATCTTTTCAATATATTTGGTCACGAGATAGACGAAACTCTCTAGCAAAGCATTCTTTCTCTATAAACTTCAAAGAGCCACCATTAAATATTAATATTATAAGCTCTCCATGGGTAAGCGTTTTTCAATCACATACCTGTAACCTTAAAAAACTTGTTTCTTAAAAAAAAATCTCTTAAAACTCAAAAACAAAATTATCATGTCTTACTAAAATGTCTTTCATATGATATCCACATTTTAAATAAATTTGAGGATTTCTGATTTTGAGAAGCAATATCCATCTACGAAACTAGATATATCCCACACTTTTCATCAATTTTTTATTTTTTTCTTTTTTTAAAGCTATATCTATGTTGGTCTGTTCCCTGACCAAATAGGTATGATGTGCTCTACCCACTTCGCTACAATCTCACTTTGTTTATTTTCACGTTTTAAAATATTGCGTTTTTTAAATGTTTCCTTGAATTTTAACAATTTTAAAAATAATGATAAAAAAAAATTTCTTAAACAATAAAATGTCTAATTCCAAATTTATATTAAATTAATTTTTAGTTATAAAATAAAAAAATGAACTAACGAATAAAATAAGAACAAATAAATAATTAAACGTCGTAAAAAACTACAGGTATAGCAGGTTTATTCTTTCTGAATTTGAACCAGTTTTTCACTAATTAATATGCCTGTTTATATGACCTTAGTTATAATTTAATATTGAATTGTATTGTATTGAAATATATACATTTTTTAAATTCTATAATATTAAATAACCCTGTATATTTCATGTAGACGAAGGTCTTTGAAATTGAAATAGGAAATAGAATTGATAAAAAAAATGTGTTGAAAAAAATAGTAAATTGCTCTTTAACATCATCGAAATTTTAATTATAAGTTGTTACACCAAAAGCTGTCAAAAAATTTGTTTCACTTATTTTACGGCATTTAAGCTTTAGCCAAATTGAAATATCTCATCAAAACTGGCAGTTCTCTTACAGCTACAAGACAAACTGGCAACAGCGACCACCATGCTACAAAAAATTAAAATATCTAAACGCCTAAGGATTTATCGATTTAATCAAGTGATTACTATAATTTGAGCTTAATTGAAAGAGTTGTCACAGAGTGAGAGATAGAAATTTCAAACGCAAGAAACAAGAGATAATTCCATTACGATTTCGAAAGGCAAACAAAAAACAGCATATGCGATCGATATAGCCCACCACATCATTAACGATACATAGCAACAAAGAAAATATCACATGTCACACAAAGTCAAACACTCACAAAAAACGTACGCATAAATGGATAAATTTCAAATGCTATACATACCAACCTCGCCTATATACGACTGGAGTGGAGTCTGTATTATATGAAAACTACCGTTTGATCGATCATTTTGATTATAAATGCAACACATTTCTGTGATCTGTCAAAGGCATCAACCCAAGTTGCATGCATTTTATACGCGCACATGCGTACGTCAAGCGAATCTATTGATAGTCTTGTCTATAGCTATCGCACTAACTGACAGCTGTTTGTTTTCAAACATGAAAATGTTTGTTAAAGTGAAATTGCATTCATACATTAATGTATAGCGTACCAGATATGTATGTCGGTCTGTCTGTCTGTCTAACTATCTGGTTTCTGTCTAACAATTCGCAGACACTCGCATGCGTAAAAATGTCTCACATTTCTACTGCACACCCCGCTTATGATTTCTCCTCACTGCATTACTCACTACTATATTTCTTTTCTCTTAAACAGTTTATTTACAATTAATGAAATTTGATCGTTTTATTAACTGTTTCGCTGTAGATGATCAACAACAACCAGTCTCGGGAAAATACTGCAAATAGCAAACATTTACCAATGACATTTTAAATGGGCCTTTGGCATGGATGGCGCTGATGATGCTGATGATGATGAGATGGTGCGCTATTATTTATTGAAAAATTTTGCCCGGATCGATCAACCGTTTATATTACTATCTATACAGATCGATAAATCGCTCAAACCATCAACTCAACGTTTGCATTGCAAACAAAACTAAAATGCAATTGAAGCTCTCTGTTCCAGCGTTTATCTATCGCGTATGGATTCCATTTGATTATTTGAAATAAAAGTTTTTCGAAATATGCTATACATACGACGATCGGCGCTTGATCAACTTGATCGGCGCTCGATCACTGCCTGCAGCTATTTCTTTCAACAATTTTCACTTAAATACAATTGATTGGAGACGATTGAGCATCCATTAACCTTCATTAAGTTGGGTGTATTTAGCAGCCGTACCATTAGATGGCTGGCTGGCTGCAATTGATCACTTTGATGATGGTTATTTCAATTTTTGTGGTTGTGTTGTTTCGGTTTTTCTGTTTTTTTTTTTTTTTGGTTTTTGGTCTGCTGCGATGATCTTGTTGGTGTTGTTATTGATGTGTGTGGCTGTTATTTTAATTGTTCAAGTTTGTGTTAACGTGAATTTAAGTGCAATATTATTTTGAATAAAGCGATTTGGTATGATACGAGTAAATACATTGTTTTTTGAGTTGTTGTACATAAGAGCTAATGAAGTGTTAAAGTGGTCACTCAACTAACGCGTATGAATAAGTGGTAATGCATGGATTTTAAAATTTAACATTAATTACTCTTTTTTTTTCAAATTTATGTTAACCAGCGAAATTTATGAAACAAATGTATTGCTTTGCCTGAGGGCGTATACAGACACGTTATTAATAAACTTTCGTTTTCTTCTTCATACATTTTAAGCGTTCTCAATACAGTAATGTCGTTATCAGCAGGGTAGGATCTTGACCCATTGCACCTTTTCTCTGCATTAACGCATGGCTTTAGTTAAGTTGGATCGGAGTGAAAGTGAGTTGTGGAACCAACTCACTTAAACTAAATGGTGGTGCATTGTGATACCTGGAAATATTTATCAAACCCCTTTCGTAAAACCAACCAGATTGTGATATGAAACTGAGTGGCTGGCCTATACTAACAGGTCTAAGGTCATCAAATCTAAGTCATCTAACACGAACGAACCAATTATTTTGTTGTCTCCTGGCATGTGCATTGCAGGATATTTAATACTTTCCTCCTCCTACAGTGGCCAGTTATCACAATAACAATTAACAAGAACTTCCTTCTGGTGAGGAATAACAGTGCTAAAGAGCACTTGTTATCCCGTTTTGGCTAAGTTTCCATATTATACAGCATTGCCGTCCGTGTAGCAATAAAGACATTCCCTCTTCTTAGGGTTCTTCCTTTTCAGTAATTTCTAGATGGAAAATGAGCTACGTAATCCCTTGTGTATGAGATTACTTGAATATTATAGTCAAAGCTATAGGGTACAAAGCTCAAACTATGAAGCATAGTTGAGTGTTTTGATCTTTCCTAGGACTAGCAAAAAGTTTCCCTGAGTCTAATGGCGCAGCAAGCTGCCATCAGTTTTTCTAATACGTGAAGGCAAATGAGAAGAATGAGGAACTTCAAGGTAGCAGTTGGTGTGGTCTAAAGAGCACCATCAGTGCACATGGAAACTACCATTTCGCTTTTTTTATAATGAGTGACTTTGTTTGAAGCACTCCACAACGCTACAATGCTATACAACAGAACCAAACGAATGGCTGCTGTTACAAGAGTAAATATCTACAATTTGGTTTCCAATATAGTTTTCTATCAAATATCAGACCAATATACATTGCAATGCGCCATTATATAAAGGTGGTAATAATTTTGATAACAATTTCTATAATGTAATAATTTAAATGCCAGCAATAAGGAGGCATTCATTCCATGCGTTATTATATGTGGTTTTAATAGATCTGAAATTCTCACATTTCCATGTTTTTATGGTATATCTATTTATTGAAGAATATGCGTATACACAATCCAAATGCTGTAGATTTTACAAAAACTTGCCAAGGTTATGCACCTTTAGCATTTTGTCTTAAAAATATAAAAATAGCTTTAATTGAGCGACTTCAGTAACCTTCAGCAAAGATCTAACTTAACATCAAAATACCAAAACCGCCGCTCAAATTATCAACACGCAAACATCAGCGATTATGGTCAATATATAAATGCCGCCTCAATGCAAGGTAATTACTCACATATTAGTGTCAAAATTAAACAGTCAAGTGACATTTATCAACTACTGTTGTAGTGGCTGCTGCAGCAGCTTCTGCATTTTATGCTACAACTGCTGCAGCATTCACGACAAAATAAAAAATTCCAAATAATAATAAAAAATTCTCAACAAATATCAACAAAACTATAAAAAAAAATCGCCGGATGTTGCACAATTTATATTAAGTTTTCTGCTGATAGTTCGTTTGCTTGCAAACTTCCATTGCTATTGCTGCTGCTGTTGGTGCTGCTGCCCCCACAAATAAAACGGAAAAGCGCGATAATCAAATGAAAACTAAAAAAAAAATCCCATATAAATGAACATAATGCAATGTCTTTATATAACCCACAGATGCAGATACTCGCTATATCTACAACTGACTGAATGAAAGAATTATGAGCAGTTGAAAAGATGAATGTATCGAAGAGATGGAAAATTTGAAACGACAATCAGTAGCTGCGTAGCATATGAAGATGCGGAAGGGGACCCAAAGCAATGAAATATTAATAAAGCGTTGACGCAAAAAACACATTTATTTTTAGGCCAGAAATTATTCTAAGCAAATCTGTTGCAAGTAAAAATAATAACAATATATGCAACAATTACACTGAACAACTAAAATTGATCTTACGATGTTTTATCGATGCTTTTTTAAAAAATTTAATATTGTAATTGCAAAATAAATACTCTATGAAATTAGTTTATTGCGTCTGCCTCTGATATATTGTGTTAAAATAAAAGTATAAATAAAGAAAACCTCTATTAAATAAATTTTATCGGTTTATTTCAGAATTTCGCTGGAAACACAAGCGGCAGACGTGTAGGTCTCTGCTTTTTCAAAATATATAAAGGGTGTTTTTTTTAGAGGTTTGTTTTTCGAATAGAGATAAAACTGGCATTTTATGGTCAAATCTGGCAACTCTAATCTCATTTATGTTCAGTTTGGTTTGCCATTTCATCATGAACGGGTTGACAAAAGAACAACGCTTGCAAATCGTGCAAATTTATTTCGAAAATAATGGTTCAGTTCGCGAAGTTTACCGCAAGCTCAGTCCATTTTATGGTCGACATAATCGTCCATCAGAGCAATTAATTCGGTTAACCATGGATCGTTTTCGCACTACGTTTACTCTATGTGATAATACGCATCCGCAGAGACGTCGAACAGTGCGCACCGAAGAAACAATTGCCGCTGTAGAGCAAAATGTTGAAGAGGACATGATAACCGACTATTTTGTTCCCGAATTGGATGGCATGAATGTGGATGAGTTGTGGTTCCAACAAGACGGCGCTACATGCCACACAGCGCACGTCACATCCGATTTATTGAAGGAAACATTCGATGAGCGCATAATTTCGCGGAATGGACCTGTCAATTGGCCACCAAGATCGTGTGATTTGACACCATTGGATTATTTTCTTTGGGGATATGTGAAGTCGCTCGTCTACGCCAACAAACCAGAAACGTTAGGGGACTTGGAAGCCAACATTCGTGGCGTTATTGCCGACATACGGCCCCATATGCTCGAAAAAGTGGTTCAAAATCGGACCTGTAGAATTGGCTTTATTCGAGCCAGCCGCGGCGGCCACATGCCCGAAATCATATTTAAACATTAATGGCATAAAATTATCCTTCCAATAAAGCCAAATTGATGGACATTAAAACGATTTTCTTGTGTTTTATTTCAATTCGAAGCTCTAACCCTCTAAAAAAAACACCCTTTATATGTTTATTTCAAAGCCGTCGATTTTGGTCAACTTCGTATATTTATTTTAGGGATATCATATTTTTGCGAATATATTAAATTATACAGCTGGAAAACTAAAAGTTAATCCTTCGAAACCAACTTTGAATTATTTCGATATCTTTTTTTTTTCTCCGAAATATCGTTTATATAAATTTTTCATTTATCCTGTCATACTGGTGCTACTGCAAATAAGTCTGAATGTAAGCCTGTGTAATAAGTTTTAACTCAAAAGATTATTCAATCGATGCTAAAATTTACTATCCAACATTGCCAAGATCTATCGAAACTGCGGCAACTTTGCGTGTATCTACGACATTTGAGTTGTTGCACGTAACCGAAATTAAGATTGTTTTTTCTTTCGCTATTTCAATGCAACATTGGTTTTTTGATTAAAACACTGACTGACTGACTGACTGAATAGTAAATTGACGGTAATTTTAGGTTTGTATCTTTAACGACCACACTTGTTGCAATTTCTGTTGCCGTTGCCGTTGCCGCTATCAATGGTTGTGCTGTGCTGCTGTAACTCAGATATTACATAATGCACCTGTAATTCTACTCTCCACTTGACTCTGTAATTGGTGCAACGTGACAGTATCGTAACAGCAATAGCAACATCATCAGCAGCCTGTTGCAAGAAGTCTATGCCTTTCTTATAATTGGCAACATTTTCAATTTTGCATCATTTTTGTTGGCTCGGTCAGTAGGCCACCCACTAACATTGAAGTATGATTTGTATTAAAAATAATCAGTGTGAAAATGACGGACAAAACGTCTTAACTGAAATACAGGTAAGCGGACAACAACAAAGTTAGTTCGAGCTACATCTTTGCCAAGAGAATAATGATGGTGGAACAATGATGTTAAGAGCAAATACCTTAACCGTTAGCTATTAAATTCAATTCATCTCACATAAAACATTTTTTATAGCATCATTCGGTGTAGAGCATAGTCTTATAAGCACATTTCGTAATACTTAAATCCTATGTGCCTAAATGGATGGTCCAAGTTGTCCTTAAGGTCCTTGCGAATATCTTTTTTGGGCTGCTATTTGTGTCGTTTTGATTTAGTAAAAAAACTGTGGCGCTACACATTAACAGAATTATTTTTAAAATAAAATTTTTTAGCATAGAAATTTTGTGCCACTTTAAAAATGTACCCTGTCTCTTTTGCTTTCCGGTTTATTTTATTATTTTCTATCCCATTGTGCTATGCTATCTGTAGTACACTTAGTTTTGCTCAACTGGCATGGATTATTGACTTGTGGCAAATTCGTAGGTGCTACTACTGCTGCTTAAAAGTTTTATTTATCATTAATTTTAGTGTACATTATATATAATAGCAGCTTTAAGGCTAATTTTTGCCGGCAAGAATCTTTAAATGTAAAGAAAATAAGTAACTCGGTATTTTTGTAATTTATGACGGCATGCATATGTGTGCAAATTATGAGTTATTAAATGCAAATAAGACCCTCAGAGCACTGTGTAAATATAGGGGAGGGTGGGGTTGGTTTAAACACTTTTTGGAAAATTAGCTTTAGTTTGTAAGAAAATTATTATTTTTTCGAAATAGTTCTTCTATGCGATATCTCTATGTTTTATTTGTGTGGAAATAATTTAGATTCAAATTTTTAACAGTTCTTTTTTCAAAACGTTGATAGAGAAAAAATGCCAGCTGTTAATTTTAGCCTCGTATGTGGCGCTAAAATTAACAGACTGGGAGCAACACCCCATCGCTTTTTTAATATTTGCCCCATCCCCGTTTCTTATGAACAAAATAATTTCATTAAAAAAAAAATGAAAGTAATCGTCAAAAAAGTATTAAAATTTTAAACTAAGTCACTAAGCTTACATTAGAAAATATAGTACTGAAACACCAAAACTTTACACAATATTTAAAATTTAAGTACTCAGGAAAGATGTATTTTGGCTCATAACACATACCTTTCTTTTACAACGCCGAAGGAAAAATTTAATGAGCTCAGCCAATGTCCAGTTGAGAGAGGAAGCGTAGGAGCGAAACATTTTATTTCTGAGTTATTTGGTATTCTCAGGATTTGAGTGTTAAAGGTTACCCCTGTTAAAATCAACCCTGCGTTCCCCTACCATAACTTTTGAAAATATTAATGAATATTTTTTAAATCAAATTATCCTACTTAGCAATATTTTCACATCTTGCTATGCTAAAATATCCACTTTTTACTAAAAAGCTTTAAGCTAGATGTTTTTAAGTTAACACAACAGTAGGTTACCATTAAACACATGGTCGAACTATGGATCGAAATGTTTTCTGTAAGCATTTTCATTATTTTGGTTGTCAGACTCAAGATTTGTACCTTTGATCTTCTTAGAACATCAACAACTTTTGTTTTGGCTAAATAGCGTACTTTCTCCCCACAAATGGTGAGCTCAAGGTGGTTAAAATTTAGTAAAAGTTTAAAAAAACTTACAATTGAATAAGTAATGGAAAGAAAATAATTAAGATGGAAAGAAAATTAAGAAATGAGCCATTAGTTTCAGGCGCACTGTACTACAAGTGCACCACAAGACTGGCTTAGTACCTAAATTATCGTGAGAATACTATGCAGTAACTAGGAAAGCTGTTCCTTTATATGGTTTAACCATTGCAATAATAAAAGTGAACATGGTAGTATCTTTGGCCTATGTTAGTTATGATATTTTATTTGTTGTTTCAACTGTGGATTGATTTATTTAAGGCATAAGGTGAATTTCTAGTTATTTAATGTGATACCATCATAGAAAAGTGTTTATTAGTAATATTGTTTTATTTGACAGCAAAATGCTATAAAATAATTACAAAAATGGTGCAGGCTCATAGTAAGCTCATACAAAATAGGCAATAATAAAGGAAGCGATAACAGAGAAACATGGAAAAATCGTTTTTACCGGTGCTTTATATCAAGAAAGCCAAAGCCACTGCTGTCCACAGTACTTCAGAATGGCACGAAGCATCAAGGTAGGACTTTTCGTTAATAAAATGTTAATAATTAAATAAATATCACGTTTACGAAGAAGCTGCAAAATAAAAATTTTAGAATTTAGTTATAAGGACAAGAAAATTCAAAATTCGTTGATAAGAAAATTTTTTTTTTTACTATTGAAATTATCGCTAGTAGCAATACGAGTGGATGTTATGATCCACTTTTAACTTCATGTGAAATATTAGAGGCAAATTTGAAAATAAAATCCTGTAGCTATAGAGAAAATGCCTGCACTTGCATACAAAATAAAAAAAATCGTCTTACACTGAAAAACACAGTTTTTCAGAAATTTTCAATAGAAAAATCTAACCCCATTTTTTTGTGATCTTTTTTTTGCAGTATCGTAATAAAATACAGCATAGTTATATCATTGCTACCGATCTCAGGTTGCTATAATAATAGTCGACGACACGCTGCAACATTGAGTTGGATTTATTTTTTTAGATTTTTATCAGTTGAATTATTGCTACAATTTTGCTGCTGGTGTTGCTGCTGTAGCAGCAACAACCAACAATTTTGAAATCGGCAGCAGTGTTGCCAAAACAGCGCCGCATAGCAGAAAATATGAATGAATTTTTTATGTTGTTAAGAAATATTTTATATAGACAGTGTGCTGACAATATATTAGCGCTAAAATATTTGTAGAAAAACATTCTTTTTTTATATATTATTTTATTGTATTATATTTAATTGTCATAAAATATAATATCTTTTTATGAAAAAAGTTTATGCAGTTTTTTTCAACTTAATTTTCGAAGTTTATTTTTTACTTTGGATGAAAATTTTTTTGAAGTTCATAGGCGACGATTGCATCAAAATGCCATGCACTTAATGCAGAGAGTTATTTCAAAAAATGCGGTTATTCATTGATGTCTTTAGTCT
Source organism: Meiosimyza decipiens (assembly GCA_963680825.1). Taxonomy (NCBI): domain Eukaryota; kingdom Metazoa; phylum Arthropoda; class Insecta; order Diptera; family Lauxaniidae; genus Meiosimyza; species Meiosimyza decipiens. Next base: position 81,253,647 of record OY804259.1, on the reverse strand, counting down.
ACAGGCTTAAGCTTTTAATTATATGTTTTACTTATGTTGCTGATATTAAACTCTTTACATAATTTTTCAATAAATATCGCAATTATATCATGAAATAATCTTGAAAATATTAATTATTTGTTCAGCTACTGTAAGTATACAAGCAACAAAAACAAAATTGTAAACAAAGTGCTGTACAAAAAAGGGCAAAAACCTGCTTGCTGTTTTATCTTTTTTTTTCTCGCCGATTGCATTTAGGCCAGACATAAAATTGTGCAACATTCACGCCAATTTTAGTTTGCAAAGCCTTTTTCGCATTTTTGTCATGTTGTGCGACAAAGTCGAAAAAAAAACCACAGCAGATTGTTTGCAACAAAAATCAAGTTAAGGTTGTGCACAAAATCAGCACCAAAAGTTGCTTAGCGCAACATAATTCTTGCTACCACCAGATTTGTCATACTTTGCTTATGAACTTGGACATTGACTTTATCGTTACTTCTATTTATTTTCTTTATTTATTTATATATTTTATGTTGGTAGTACTTCCTGCTGTTTATTGGCGAAAACAATTGGTTTCCAATGTGGCAGTAGGAAAAATGTACACTTTCTTTTGACACTTTTGCAGATGGAAAATAGTGCAGATGGAAAATTGTCAGTAATTTTTCGGTCCTTTCAATCACGCAAGTGACCTTCACTGTCTAGACTTTCTATACAGGGTCTTCAACCAAATCAAACTTATGCACCACCTACCGGAAAGGGTAGACCAGTTTAAACAAAAAATAAAACCATAACTTTCAAATTGTCTATAAATTTTTGTCGATTCAACTCAAAATTTAAAAATGAAATATTCAACATTTTTTGGCAAATTTGAAAAACAATGAAAATTGCGAAAATCATGTTTCGTCAAAATATACGTTAACTCACGCTCCCCAAATGATTTTGCGCAAAAAGTTTCGGCATTTTTTCCCTAACATTATTTTCGTGAAAAATATCCAAAAACCATTTTCAGTATTTTGCTTTTGTCATGACCAAAAAAAAATAATTTTTAGCTTCAGCTTAATATAGCGGAACTAATGATGATTTCCGTTTGTTGTCTAACCAGAAAAAATACAAAAAAAAACACAACAATACAGCCATTGCTTAAGGGTTAAAGTAAATTAGTTACGCTATTTGAAGTTTTTTGTTTTGAGTTTTTTCGGTTTCTTAAGTCTTGAGGCACCCTCGCCGTTGTCCATACGAAAACTTGTGCTGAGTCATTAAAGAATTTCAAAGTTTTCAACACAAAAACCCATTCAATAACCATGCATTAAGTATTGAGTGAATTTGTCTTGTCCCCCATGAAAGCAGACACATATACTGTACGTACGTACGTGCACCATCATTATGGCCAAAGTGCTGGAGGCCATTGATCTGACCACAAAAGTGGTGTGCGCTTAGAAAACGTAGGAGAGCAGCTGAAAAGCAAAACTCACGTGCTTAACATTTTTATGCTTCATTTGCACGAGTTTTTTTTTCGATGGCTTTGTCAAATGTAACGCAAACCTGGTGGCACAAATATTTGTTGGAAACTAAGTGCAAGTGTAATTTGGAATGCAAAAAAAAAAAGAAATAGTGACGGAAACTGGGTTAAGATACTTCGATTGTGTGCTGTATCAAATGACATGGAAGGAAAAACTTTAATTACATACCGACATAGTTGAATATATTTAAAAATATTAATTAAAGTAGCGCAGTGTTTTATAAGAAAATGAATTGTATAAGCGAAATAAGAAACAAAAAATTTCTCACAAATTTAGGCCAAACCTTGTATGCATATTGGCCTTATTCTTCGAAAATATTTAGCTAAATTTGGTGTCTTAAGTTATAATGACACGTTACTTTATTCAAAATTTTTAAACTTTTCTTATAACGGGTGATTTTTTTTGCTATTTGTTTTTTCAGTGTAAAGTTTTTGACACCTTACGCGAGATTCATAACAGACATAAATGCCACAAATGCTCAACAAGATTTGCCATTTTACCACGAGTAGACTAACAAACGAACAGCGCTTGCAAATCATTGAATTTTATTAAAAAAATATCGTGCTCTGTCAGAAATGTGTTTTTTATCGAAAAATTTCCTTCAACGACGAATCTCATTTTTGGGCCGTGCACATACGTCAACACACAGAATTGCCGAGTTTGGTCTGAAAAACAACCAAAGGCATTTCAAGAGCTGCCAATGCACCCTAAAAAAAGTACTGCTTGGTGCGGTTTGTGGACCATTGGCCGCCAAGATCATGCGATTTGATCCCACTATACAATTTTTTGTGGGGCTACATGAAGTCTCGCGTGTATAAGGACAAACCAGCTACAATTGCAGCTCTGGAAGACAACATTACAGCTGTCAATTGGTGACATATGGGCCGAAATGCTAGAAAAAGAATGCCAAAATTGGAGCTTACGAAGGAACCACCTCAGGCGTAGCAGCGAGCAGCATTTACATGAAATAATTCTCAAAAAGTAAATGGAAGCAATTGTTGTATCGTTTCAAATAATCATTTTTCTCACTATTGCAAATTTTCTGTTCTTTTTTCAATTTTCAAAAACTCAGCGCTTTAAAAATCACCCGTTATAATTTCGAGTTTCAGAACTTTTTTGGGTTCAAAAGATTTTTACAAAATTTTGCGATTTTTAATCACTGGTTGAAGCTTTCTCTTACTAACACACACATCTTGTTTTTATAAACAAACAACCCTGTGAGTGAATTTGTACATTTTAAAAACTTATCTTTATTTTTAATCTAACAGCTTCAAAGTATCTGTTAAAATACAATAGAACTATGTCTGAGTCTGCTTCGGCTTATTGTAACCTTGCTCTTTAATTCCTATTAAACTGAGAAATAACAGCAACTTCACTAATTAGTAGACAAATATAGTAAATTTATGTTAAACATTTGAAATGGTTAAACAACATCTCTTGTAAATAACCTTGACCACAACGATCTTATAAATAGAGCTTCTCAACATTAAGCCGCTAGAGAATTACTAGAAAAAAAACAAATAACTATTAAGTTAAACATGGGTCCCGCCGCATCTCCACCATTGTACGCAAGTCTGACTAACTATTCGGCTAACATTTATACTGGAAAAGCAAAAGTTGCTCACATCGACAACTTGACTCATGCAAAGTGTCGAAATAATTCACAATCACGCGCAACCTACTCGACACAAAAATATTGATTTTCTGCTCTTGTTCACGTCATCATTCTTTCTCTCTCTCGCTCTCGTGCACTACGCGCTGCGGTAAAGCAACTTTTTTTTGCTTTTCTATTAAAATAACTTAAAAATATAAATAAATTTTATAGCACTCTACCTGCAGCGAAACGTTCTACACTAATTCATACTATGTTCGTCTAAATGTGTACTTATGTGGGCAGTTCTGAAGGTTGGTTATGTCTTCAAGATAATTTAACAACCAAGAAGATTGTGGAATTTTTTCTTTCAATCTGTCTGAGTAGAGGAAAAAAACAATGTGTAGGGTGTTTGATTTGTAGATTCTTTTTTTTGATAATCCTCAGAAATTGGATGGCATTTTATTGGCTTGCATGCAAATAAATCATTTAATCAGCAAATAGAGATTACAATTATTGAAAAATCTATTTTTAAACGCTTTAATATTTGAGTTTTCAGTTATGGGTGTTTTTATATGGAGATTTTGGAATTAAAAGAAACGACAGAGTGATGATATTGAATCAGGTAAACTGTGTATGGAAATATCTTACAGAAAACATAAGCATACAAACAATCCCATCAAGTAAAAACTCGAAATACTGTGGCATTTATTTAAATCTTAAAGAGGAAACTACGAACCGGAATGCAATTAACTAACAGCTACCAAAATAGGAGTCGAAACTTACAAAATAGACAAAACAAGGCTTCATTTTCTGGAAGAGCTTAACCTAATTTTCTTATAGATCGCATATAACGAATCAAGTCAACGCTGTTAAGCAAACAAAGAAATGCATTCGGTCTCACAGTAGATAGACAACAATAAGATGGAGTAAATGATAAGGCTGGTTAAGTCCACCAAATTTTCTAGCTATGCTTTCAAAATATTTAAGTCCCCATATGTGCTCTCAAAAGTTTTGAGGATGTGAGCTTGCAATCATGCACGGTTTCATGTGCGTACTATGGAATTAAATCAAAACTGATAATATTTTCGGTAAATCGAAAATCTTACAAATGAGCTTAGAACCATCCCACTTTTCAGGATAATTCGTTAAATGTATCTCTTTTTTGCTAGCGATACCTGCTGTGCTATAAAGTTTCTCTTAATATGAACTTAAGACTTGGAACCTAATTATTTTCTTATACATGCGTTTGCATTATCATCATCATTAGCGTGAATTGATTATGTTGTTTTATTAGCAACAACAATATAAAACAACAGCAACAACAACAAAGCATGTATATAAAAAGCGCAGTGTAGGTCAAGGACTGTTGCGGTAAATGTTATTAAAACATAACCAAAGAAGATCGAAAAAAGTTAAGAGATTAAACTTTGATGCAGTTGCATTATCATGAGTTAAATAAGCGATACTCATTGGGCAACATGTGGAGCTTTAAAGATTACAGATAGTAGAGATAGAAGCTATAAGATATTGCAGCAACGCGCGCATGCGCAGGTGGTGATCGATTCGAAGAATAATGGAAAACGTTGGCTAAGCTTTGAAGCGTTCCGAAATGCAGCTGAGAAGTCAAGAGGCCGATCGCAACATGCAGTAAAATTGAAAAATAATAAACTGCGTGCGATTGCAATATTGAGGTCTGTGGCATTTAAGCTTACAAGCGATAATTTGATATTGTGGTTAATAATTCATTTATGAAAAACAAATAAAATCCAAATAGTTAGTTCAGTAGCAGCTTTATTAAATCATTAAAATAAATTACTTAATTTATACTTTGAGAGGAAAATCACTACGTACACACATTTTTTTCAAATTCTGATTAAGGAAAAAATCGTAAAAAAAATTATTCATCAGTTTCTTATAATTGCATTGAACAGGAATGTGTAGAAATGACGTCAAACCAACACGGAAGAAACTGGTCTAATCAAATTTGAAACTGTGCGCATGATCGCATGCATGGGAACTTAACTTATCTACGCTGTTTCGCAAGTCCGCATCTTAACTTGGCTAAGCGCTATCTGGCTGATTGTGGAGACCACAACAAATTTGCAGCAAATTGAATTTTTTGCTTTTACAAGATCGTGTGGCAGTTGTAATTTCATTTGATTTTAATTTGAAATCAAATCTAAATTTTAATTTACAACAACGACGACAACAGCAAACGAATGCAATCTATCAGAAATTATGCACGATCAAGCGATCAAGGTGGCGGGAGGAGCGCAAGCACAACATCGAGTTGCGGCAGCATGTTGCGCGATCTGCTGTTGTCGTCGTTGTCTTTGAATTTAAAGTGAAGATTGTGAGAAATTTAAATCCTCATACAGAAAATTCAATGGTTTCAATTTCAATTTTAATTTTATGATTTTTTTCCCCCGCTTATTTCCATTTCTAACGCGTTGTCAAAGCAAAGCAGCATAAAACTTTAAACTGGAGCTTAGCAACATGTTTCGTTTTCTACGTTTTCGCTATTGCTGGCTAGCAAGATCTGCGAGTGATCTAAGCGATATTAGTTGTTTGCTAGTTCAGACATGTTTACAAGCAACAACAACAACCGCATGAACGAAAATAAAGCAGCACACAAATACAACATTGTAAGCGGACTCTTGAAAGTTCTGTGCTCTTGCTATTTTTTTTTTTTTTTTTGAAAACGAATTAAATTTCAATTTGGTTGTTTTGGTGATCTTCCGAATTGTTGTGGATTGGTGTTGATGCTGTAACAAGCTAAAAATACTTCTGAAGCAATAATAGCAACAACAAAAAAAAACAAGCGGAAAGAGTGTTGCCAGATGATTGAAGATAATCCCATGCTATCATATTTTTGTTGAAAAGTATCGAAATTGCCGTATAGTATTTAAATAAGTATCGAAAATTCGTTTATTTATGAAAGTTATCGAAAATTCAATTAAATTCAAAAGCACTGCTTAGTTTTGAAAAGATCGTTAGATTTTCGAATGCATCGCTTGGAGAATTATTGAGTGATATCGAAAAGTTACGAAAGAGTGCAGAAATTATGAAGTGTGTAAAATGATACATAAAGTAAAATAGCATAAGAGTCGATAAATATTATCGAAATATAGCAAAATATTAAGGGGAAGCCGGAGCAAAACAGTACAAAGGGTACATTTATCCTTGCATTATAACGCCATCTAATGTAATTATAAGGAATTTATGTTTGAGTAGTGTTCATGTAACTGAAAGGTTATAGCGACATTTCGACCATCCGTTTTCGAGAACCACGAGATTCATCAAAATGAGTGCGGTCCATGTAAAATTCGAGGATTTCCGACTTAAGTAAATTCATTTCATACAAATCCTTTAAAAAAAAAGGCGAATGTATTCGTCGTAGTGTATATTAATTACATTCATTTCTGTTTACAATGATTTATTTGTGTTGATAAGTTTTTGTTTCACTCGTCTCTATGTTTATATAAGTGATGGTGGCAGAGTCTTGGGGCAAAGCGGTATTATTTATCAATTGATTCCGTCATTTTATTCAGTTTTCAGAAGTTTTGAAAACAGAAAAGTCCTGATACTTTTGGACTTTTAAATGGCCATTCATCACATACAAAAAACACGAGTTTTATTCATACAAAATTATTAAATCATATAAATAATTATCACTTTTGTATGTATTGCGCTTCGTATACCGCTTTACCCCACCCGAGGGGCAAAGCGGTAGAAACGTACTTTCTTTTGCATAGAAATAATAAACATCTTTTTTTGAGAAAATAATGGGCCTAATAACTTTAATGGATTCAATATGAATCGAACTAATAAACTACATGTTTAATTGTGCGAAAAAACAAACTTTTTTTTGTGAAAACTTGGTTAACTTGTTAGGTACACTTTTCCCAGCCTTCTCCTGTTACTATGTCCATGTTATATCGAAGTTCATGAATATAAAAAGCTATATTCAAGGAAACAAAAATACTTAAAACTTTTCTGGAGACTTAAGCTCGAAGGATAAAATATGGCGTAGTCCTACTTCGTTGTCATTTAAGTGGAAAGTCGAATGCCAGATCAAATAAAAATACACTGAATTTGCAATTTTTTCATAATTATTTTAGAAAACGCCGTATATATCCTCATTAGCAACGTAGCACAAGTAACACTTTTTCGGTTTAAAAACTATTCATTCCGTTTTTGTGAATTGATTTGAACAGAGAACAAAGCGTCTGTTTAATACAACACCAAATAATGTGTTTTTGATTATAATACTTATTTACTTAGCGAAAATTTTGTCTCAATGTGTTGCTTAAGATAGTTCTAAATGTAATGATCGAAATAGTCAATATAGTACGGAACAGTTCAACAGCGACAGTGAATAGCTCACATTGATGATGCAGTGATTGTATAAGTATTTTTATCAAATTTTAATTCATTATTGTCCAGCGTTGATTTGAAGTTGTAACATTATTTTAATTTTATGCGCTAAACCATTTTGATGCCAAAATATTTTGAGTTTATATTATTTGGCAACTGTTTTGCTGACAACAAAAAAAATCCGCTTAGTTTTTGTAAAGTGATCTCATCGCAGCTTACAACTAACATCAAGTCACGATATCAATTTTGTTTTTTTTTTTTGCTTTCGGTCTGCTGCTAAATTTTCTTTTATAATTAAATTGTTTTCTTCTAACTCTTAAACTCTTCATTTTGTTTTTGCCATTTTTAACATTTGCTTCATTGGCGTCTTTGGTTTAAAATTTCTTGATTAAATTGATTAATGTTACATTGTGAAGCTGCGATCGAGAAAACGATCTGTCTTTTAATTGTTTGCCATATGACGTATGGTAGATGTGTGTTGTTTGATCATTTTGTTGTCTATATTAACGACAATTTATTTTTCAAAGTCAACATAGACAAAAAATACAACAGCGACAGACGATATAGAGCGACGACAAAACTGGAAATGAACAACTGTTTTGACGAAGCAGAAAAAAACCAAAACAATTGTGGCACGATCGCCCACATATTGAAGTAACGAAACAAAAACTAAATAGAAAAAGAGCAGAAAAACAGAGTTAATGGCGACAATAAAACGATTATAGGACATGACCTCTGTCAAGCTAAAGCTGTGGGTAGCGGGTGCAAAAGTTGTATGCTCTTTTTTCATTTTGATTAAGGGCCAATTTAAGCAGACTTGAACGCTTTGAATTACAACATCAAAAAAAAAAAAAACATAAACTTGATCAAGTTGCAAATGCGAGACACAAACAAAATAGCAATTTGAAATTAGCCACTATTTTACGATAAAAGTAATTAATTAAAAGTAGATTGAGCAAACAAAAAGAACATAAGCCATTGAATTTATGAGGCGTAACGAACAGTATATGAGTGTTGTTTTGGTGTTGAAAATTTTATGTGTCAAGGGTGCGGTTGGAAGTTTAAGTTTTGCATTAAGTTTTTAAAAAACACAAAAAAAAAACACCACGCCACTATATATTTTTTTTTTTTGTCATATAAGAAAATACAAAATCATTTAAAATTTAGAAAACATTTAGAAAAAAAAAACATCTTTCACTTAACTTCAACATTTATGAAAGCCTATCATTTTTAAAGTGAAACTCAACATGATGACACCTTCTCTTTCTTAAATTTTATTGTTGAAAATTTACAAAAATTACTGACAAGCAACTTGACATCAACGAGAAGCATTTTCTATAGTTTTTGTTTTTTTTTTGTTTTAATACACCTTCAAATATGCTATACAGCTTAGACCATTTGTGCCTCAAAGGCATCAACGCATTCATTTAATTATTATCAGAAGAAGATACGCTACTCTTTAACCGAAGAAAAAAAAAAGTAGCAATTAAATTTTATGCGGTCACCAGCACATCATCACCAACAATCATCAGCAATGTGAGCAACAGTAAAAGCCATCATTATGTGATCATCAACAAGAGATCATCAGCAATAGCAGCGGCGGCGGCAGCAACATTGCTTGCGATCAGCAATCGTTAGTTGGTTGCCGTTGGACGGAAGACAGTCCAAACGCACGAACCAGTGAACGTTCTTCTTTTTATTTTATGTCAAAAATTATTAATTTTGAAATTACAACATTTTGCCGCAGTCAAAATTGATCACGTGTCTGCCTCTATCTCTTTTTGTCTGTCAGTCTGTATAGCTAACTACCTGTCAGTTATGTTTTATCAGTAACCGACAACAAATGGGCAACTCTATATGTGACTTACGTTACACTTAAGAGATTTGGATATCGCATACGAACATCAAATTTGCAAAAAAAAAATTGACAAGCCACTAAAAAACTAAAATGTCACTAACATCCAAAAATGGCTAAGAATACGCATAAAATCAAAAAGTCCCATGAGAATGAAAAATTTCGTGAGACCAAAACGTTGCACAAGACTAAGTCACACACGATTCAGCTGTAATAAAAAGTCCCATAACACAGAAAAGACGCCTTACACAAAAAACAAATGGCATAACACGAAACACTTCTTTTTTTTTCAACACGCATTAAACCAAAAAGTCTCATGTGATTTAAAAAGTCATAAAACTAAAAAATTCATGAGACTAAAAACTTGCATAAGCCAATCACGACTCAGCCAAAGTAAGAAGTCGCTTAATACATAAAAAATCGCTCAACACATAAATTTCACATGCAACACTTTTTTTAACATAATCCCAAAAGTCCCACGAGACTTAAAAAATTTATATCAGTAAAAAGTTGCCTGAGACTAAATCAAAGAACACTCTTATATATTTATGTATATAATAGTTTTTGTCAACATGAAAGACGCATACGACTAAAAAATCGCATGAGACTGAAAATTGTTTGTAAGACTTAAAAAATTGCATGTAACTGAAATCTATAGAACGTGACAAGCAATCGCTCTAGAAACAAACCCGGACTTCGGAAAAGTATCTGTGTTTACATACACTGGTGTATCTTAGAATGCCGCAAATTGTGGATGAAAACATCATTTCGAAGGGGTGGCTAATATTTTTGAAAGAAATGGGAACTTTATTTCTTCATTAATTATAGCTTCAGCCTAAGCTAAAGTGATGCGTTATTATGGTGGTGCCAATTTTAAATTTTTTTAATGCTATTGAACTGAACAAGAAAACGACTGCCGAGGCTCATTTATTGTCTTAATCCAGTACAATGCTTATTGCATTGTTTGGTAATTCTAGGATAAAAATGGTATAGGAAAACGATTTATTTGATCAACTTATAGTTTTCCAAGTTTGAATTGAAGTGCACTTTTAGGTAACCCTAAAGGTGTTTTCCAAAGAGTATAGTGTTCCAATATGCCAAATATTCAATGAGCAATGAATAATCTATAATAGGAAAAATCATCATCATTGTTCTGCCGTAAGCTTAGGACAACACAAATCTGATTACTTTATTATAGCAGTTAATTAATGCTAAATGTCTAATATAAGGCCAAAAAAATAATGTCATTTGGAATTCCCTAGAAAAAATTTTATGCGTTTCATTTTCACGAATATTATTTTTTATTCAAACCAATATTAAAATAATAAGAATTCAAACAAATCATCAAATGCGATTGCGATCTTCTTAAGATTGTGATATTTTGAGTTGTTGTTGTTGTTAGACAGAATGAGATTAAAATTTACATTGTAGCCACAAAACGCATATCATATGAACTGAAAACGCTATGATCATTACCTAAACCGCGTGATAGTCTACCGCAACGGAGTTCGGACGCAAAACTAAAAGACGCCAACTAGGTTCAACAAAGCCTCATTCATGTAGAAAGCAATTTCTTTTGATGTGTTGTTATTTTTAATTAAAAAAAAAAATCTTTTGAAATAACTAAACATAGGTTTTATTAACATTTTCTATTAAAATTAATTGGCATTGCAATGTTTTGTGGTAATTAAAATGTTTTCTTTATACGAAGATATATTAGGAAACGGTTTTTCAAATTCATTTAAGAGAGAAAAAAAGTCATCGTTTTAAAAAGTGAAACATTTAAAGCCTAAATTATTTAAGTGTCAGTAAATTAACGAACATTTTCAGCTATCATCTTTAGATATTATCTCTATCTAGCTCAAGTTTGGCATATTTCAACGGCACCGTTTGCTCTCAATTTACAAACACTTTCTGGCATTGCATTGGCGGCACGAAAGCTTTCACCAAGTTGGCATATCTTTATACTGTGTTTTATTTACGACCTTTAGAATTGAATGGCTCTTCAAATGAAAATATATATTTTTCTCAAGGTATAACAATGGACCACTTTTTTGGTCTAAATTATTTTTATAAAATTATGGAAGCCTAAGCATGCAAGTGCTAAATCAAGTCAAATCACTAAATTGTATTGCAAACATAAACACATTTTCAAACGTTCAAAAACAACATATTTATTTAATGTTCAAAATAGTTCACAAGTTCTGTGCATTTTTTTATTATGAACTTAATTTTTTAACATGAAACGTTATATATTTTGTTAATTATGATCTATTTAACCTGATATTTTAAATCTGCAGGCTATTTTTGTCAATGTTATAGGAGTTGGAAAATAAATAAATGTGTCATAAATACATTACATTAGCTATAAAATAAGATTTTTAATAATTTAAAACACCCTCTCCATAAACATCTAACGTTACTGAAGTGCAGCCTTGTTGAAAAATTTTTATTTTCATTGCAACTTTGATATATTTTCAATCCCATAAATTAGTTTAAACAATTTGCGCACACAATTTCAACCATATGTGCTGAAATAAGTACCGGGTGGCACAAATCAACTTTTATGGCTAAATTCTTTTCAAATAATTCATTAATATTGTTTTTTCATTATTTTCCCATGACAGAAAAAATAAATCAGAGTTTAATACAAAACAATACACAACATAACAACAAGCAAAAATCGAATATTATTTAGAAAACCAGCTGTCGGTTTTAAAGCAGAGTGCAAATTTTTAATGGGCGATGAAGCCCATTTTGAATTAAATGGTTTTGTTAAGAAGCAAAAATGCAGAATAGGGGCTACATAGCATCCAAGAGCCGTTCACCAGCGACAGTTACTGCATATTAGTGTATTGTTAAGTCCGATTTGTTCAGTTTTCCTCGAAAATCAAGCAAGTGCTGCAACAGCGCTACTCAATATCGGGGCATGTTGGTATTTTTTTGAGGATAGCTGTGTTAACTCTTAAACTATGTTATTTTAGCAAGGTAAAGCAGCACAGCGAGTGACACGACTAACTCTGTTACAGGACATTTTCGGCTGTTTCGTAAAGTTGTGTTCGGTGGTATTATTAACAGAGGCCAAACCCATCTCAATAGTGAAATTCTAATACGATCAGCATTCCTCGTTAGTGTACAACTAAGTTTGGTTTGTGTCTCTGCTTACATGGTCATCAAATTCAAATACACGTGGTCGTCTAAATGAGCAACGATAAGGTTTAGTTTTCAAGTTTCGATTTGATTTGTTAGTTTGCAAAATTTGTGCTTTTTCTGTTGTTCGTAATTTGGGTATCGCTGTTGCTTTTTATAGCTTATAAAATTTTTTACTATTCAAATTTTTTCATGACTAATAAAATTTATGTCACACTTAGAGATAAATGGTTTCCTGACTTGAGACATTTTTTTTAACAACTGCAGCAACCTCCACATAAGTAAGTTGGTTGGCTATACTGCGCCTTACCACATTTTAAAATGTTCGCATTCTTGTGCACATTTTAAGCGGATTTTTCTTTTTACTGTCGCATAAAGTTGTGACCAGTTTTGGCTTCTTTGTAGTAGATTGTTTTTTTTTCTGTATTTCATTTGCAAGCAACACCAACTTGAATTGGCGTCACCAACAGCAACAAGTGCAATAATCACTGATCTTGAGTGTCAGATCGACGATCAAGCAAAGACCAACCTGAGTGAACTTAAAGCGGTCCAGTAGAGAGCAGCTGTAAATTTAGCCATATGTCGTATAAATGTGGCAACACTTGCCAAACAGCTGATTGTGTTTACGATTGTGTTTGTGTGTACAGGTGTGCGTGTGTGTGTGTGATTGAGTTTATGTTTGCTGTGAACATAATAAACATTTTCCAGCAGCGTTGTGAGGTTGTTGCTGCAGCTTTTATAGTTAATTTTTTGCTTTAGATCGCAAGTGATAAATTTTCTATTATTTTTTTTATAATACTCGCATTAGAAGTTCGTAAAAAAAACACAACAGATAGAAATATTTGAAAAATTGCATAATTTTTTGTTATGCGGCGTACTGTGTATAAATAAAAAACGTATGAAAAATAAAACATGCAAATATTTACAATTTTAATTATGGACTTTTGTTGTTGTCATTTCGTATCCATACGTATAGCAACAGAAGTCGCTGCGTTGTTGTAATGCACAATGCGGTGTTATTTTTAGAGTGAAAACGTGTTTTTCTTTTTAATAAAAATCATATACTAAATACTAATAAACATAAGCTTTGCGCGCGAGTTCATTAAATCATCAGTAAATAAAATGCTCATTATATACAAAAAAATAAAGTTCATTTGATGCAGAACGTACCAAATAAATTACATTTTCAAAAAAATACTTTTTGTTGCTGTATTTTAGGATCTTCTGCGTGACATTTTTGAGTAATTAAATCCCAAAAATTATGGTGCACAAAAAGGCGTTTAAGTTCAAGACATTAGAAAAACAATAATAATTTTGAAAACATGGTGTTTTTCAAAAACTTTTTACATGAATTTCAATTATAAAATAATTTTTATGAATGCTCTTGACATTTAACAATTACAAAAACCACTTGCAGCCTAAACCCAAATAGACGTAACGAGACGTAACGAGTATATGTAAACCAATGCTGATAACCAAAATGAGCGTAGCTGATAAAAATTGAATGAAACATTTTGACGAGGCGTGTTATTCCGCAATAACCGAATTTCAAACTGTCACTACTGGTCATAACAGCTGTTTGACCATTTTGGATTAAATGTCAAAACAGACGTAGCGAGTGAGAAAATTCATTTAGTTGCTATCATCTCGTAATGTCTATGTCATTCTGTCGGCCTACACCTGAGGTATTTGTCTGGTATTCAGATGGATCAAAAATGGATGTATGGTCAAGCTCTGAAGCGAAGATTTGCCTGTATATTTTTAGCTAAGATTTATGTTTATGCTAAGATTGGTGTCATAGAAATGCTCTTAGAAGAAGTTATATTGGCAAAATTGAAGTCTTGAAAAAAAGGTATCGCTTAGGCTTAGCAACCCTGCCATCATAAATCTATATATCTTATACCTTTAGAACTTTTTTGCATTATAAAAATACTAAGAGTAAAAAAAATTTAAGACATTGTTTTATCAATATCACAGGCCGACAAAGTTGGATGAAACTTCAGCGACAGAGGCCAGATCACACTTTTCAGTAAGTTTTTGTGCGCTGCTTCCGAATCTGACATCAGAAATTCTCTATCAACTCAGGTCCAATATACTTCCATATATAGCAACAAATTGTAAATTTTGAATTTTTATGCTAGGCTGTTTTCTAAGCTTGTCGTAATGGATATAGTCATATCAGTATTCGCAAAGTTTATCAGGACAATGTCATGCCTTAGGATTATATTATGTAGCAAAAATTAAATTAGACAGTGTTATTATAAAAGTAACCAAGTCCACAAGTATGCATATCATTGTAAATTAACCAAAAGCTAATTGTCATATAACAATATCATTTTCTTTCATACCAAAGTACAGTGTATTACAATTAACATGACTTAAATTCCATGTAACTTTTTAAATTCAAAATAAATAATAATTTTTTTAATCAAATTTAAAACATTAAATCTCACAATTTTTGCTCATTTTTTGCATCGCACTTTCGTGCCCTTTCCAACACATTTTCTGTGAATTAACAGCGAACTCAAACCATAAAGTTAATTACATACCACCCTGTGTTTGCATTTACTTTGTGCTTTGAATACTTCATACGTGCGTGCAACAGGTTAATAATCTTAATTAATCCCATTATGTCTAATAATTGACACATTTTTGATATAATAACTTGAGCTTTGTCACTAAAAATTTTTATAATTGGCATACGCCATGATATCATGCGATAAAAGTAACAACAACAAAAATAAAAAAAATTGTTACCAACTTCAAGACAAACTCAAGTGTCAAACTAACAGCACGATTATTATTATTTTTTACATTTGTTATTACTATTTTTTTTTTACCAATACCTACAATAATTGGTAATTAAGCAAGGTACTACAAATTTTTTAAGACAAGTTTTACAGCTTCTTATCAGCATTTTTTAAAGCGTCTCTCTCACTTTTCCAACAATTTTAGTTCAAGCAGTACAAGTAAAGCTTGAGAGGAGGAACTCAGTGTAAGGAAAAAACAAGATCTCTCCACACACGAGGAGTTCAAGGTTTAGTATCATAAAGATGTCAATGCCGTAGGCCAGAAACGTTGCGGCAGGTGGTGAGCGGAATGTGGTGGTTTGAATTGAAGTGTGAGACAAGTGAAGCAAAGGAAAACAACAAAAAAATGCTGTGTAGTTGAAATGAAAAATGACGAGCAATAAATACATTGAAAAGTAAAAAGATTGAAAGTGAGCTTAGAGACGACGTCACAACTTTTAAGCGTCTAAAACGAGTCGTCGGTAGGTGTGGGTTTTAATAGTTCGTAACAAAAAAAAAAAAAACAAAAACATTCAAAAGTTTGGTAGGTGAGCTGTTTCAAATAAACAATAAGTTTAATGTAATGTAACGTAAGTGCTTTTAAGTGCAAGGGCAATTAATATTTATGATTTTTTAAAATACATAGCTGCTTGAGTGCCAAATTCCTTTGGCGACTGCAGGTGTATGTTTTTGTATTTTTTTTTTTTTTTTTTGGCAGCAACCTATACCTTTGAGTGGTCCAAGCATAAAAATATTGAAATTTTAAGGTGCTTGCGAGTTTTCGCAAACTTCAGATCTTAGAACTTACACAAAACCTGTGATAATATTTTTAAGGCTCTGCAGTACTTTCACCATTTTAAATGCTTTCATTTTTATGTAAGAACAGATATTTACAAAAATAATATTATATTTTCTTAAAAAAGTTTTATCCGGTTTTTTTTTTCAAATGTACCCTCATTTTTTTCACAACACTTTCAACACAAAATATTAAAAACCTTTTCAGATTTATGAATTTTTAATTGAAATGTGAAGATTTTTTTCCTTACTCTACTTCTTCGAAACCCAATGCCTAAGAAAGAGTTCCACGACAAGAGTATTTCTCTTGGATTTTTGAACCCAAAATTTTTTACAATTTTTTCACCATCCATAGCAAAACTTCTACAATTTGTATTAAAATGAAGAAATTTACAAATGGTTAAGAAATTATACCCAAGTTGTCATAATTTACCGCTAAAATATATAAATTTTAATGTGGCGAAAGCATTTTTCAACAAATAATTTTTGTATCTCGCTTGCCTTTGGAAAGTACCATTTTGAGGTTCAAAAAGTCGATAAAAATGGAAAATTTTCAAAAAACTTCAATAAGGTTCAGTAAGTCGAAAAATAATGGAAAAAAATTAAAAAGTGGAGAGTGGTTGAAAATATCGATCTAGTCGGGAAAATTAGAAAACTCTTGAATAGAGTGAAAAACGCTGAAGTAGTGAAAAAGATTGGAAAATGCTGAAAAATTCGATAGGCTTAAAAATTCAAAAAATATGGAAAATGTTGGAAATATTTTGAAGGGCTGAAAACTCGGAAAAAGTCGAAAGAAATCGAAAAAAATTGAGTGAGGTGAAAAATATGGAAAACTTTGCAATCAGTTGAAAGAGGTTGAAAAATTAGAAAACTTTGAAATAAGGGTTGAATACCCGAAAAATGTTGAATAAGCCAAAAAATAATGGAAATGTTGGAAAAAATTGAATGAAGTGAAAAATGTTGAATGAGGTGAAAATGACTGAAAAAGTCGAAACATATAGGGTAGGTTGAAAAAAGATGAAAGATGTTGAAAGACTCAAAAGATATTAAAAATAAATTGAAAGAGGTTGAAAACGTTGAAACAGCTCAAAAGGCTGAAGAAGTCGAAAAATATTGAAAATGTTGAAAGTATTTGAAAGTGTCTGAAAATGCGAAAAAAGTTGTCGGAGGTTAAAAAGTAAGAAATATGTGGAAAATATTGAAAACGGTTGATAAAGGTTGAAACAGCTGAAAAAATCGATAAAACATAAAAATGTTGGGAAAAAATCGAAAATTACATTCGTGATTGGCATCCGCATACCGAATTTCACCACAATGAATTGCACAATTTGCAATATATTCCTTTATAAGTCTTCAAATTTAGGGCGGGAAACGCCCACTGGCAAAATCCTGCCTGATTTTTACCCAGAAATAGCTTTTTATAAACAACATTCTTACACCAAATATAAGTATGATTTATCAGAAAATTTGCTAAACATGTCATTTAAGGTATTTTACAAGTATGGAAGGTGCCACGCCCACTTTTTTAATGTTTTGCTAATACGTAAGTCAGTCTTTTTATTTTACTTCCGTAAAAGTGTCCCTATTCCACGCAGCTACTCAACTGAAATGTAAACAGTTGAATCTTAAGAAAAATGCTCTTCAATGAGGACAAGCTGATTTCGATAGTAACTAGTCATTGTTATCAAAAATAGATAAAACTTTTTCCTAAAAATATATTGATTTTAAAAAAATGCCTTCGTTTGACGATATGGCCAAAAAATTTTACAAAACATTTTTTTTTCCACTGAACGTAGTCTTTTCATAAAGTCCATTGAATTGTTAAGAGCTTATGAAAATTCATTAATTGTTAAGGAAATTCAACAATTTGAAAAAGTCCTTTTATAAATTTTTGTTTATATGATTTTAATATACACAGTTCAAATGGTGATAACTTTGAAAGTTTGACTTTACAACAAAGCAAAAGATACTGGTCTCTTCTAAGGTTCTATATATGTATGATCTTAGCAAAGGACTGAAAAATGTTTTTTTCAGTTCTCTTAAAAAATTACAGTTAAATTTTCAAAATTTTCATGTTATGACGTTTTCATATTTTGAGATCATCCTTATTGTATTTTAATATCACTAGCAACAACTTTGTTATCACTTAGGACTAAGTAAATGTAAATATAAATAAAAATAGAATGTGTATGAAAATCTTGCAATAAATGTTTCTATACCGAATATATCATTATTATTATGAACTTTTTTCTTTAGGGCTGAGTTGAAAATTCTTAGCATTCTACTGCAGCGTCAATGCAATTTTAAACATTTACATGCAATGAGAAGTACAATGAAACTTTATTAACTTTGCAAGGCAAACTTGTAGTCAAATCGAAAAAGTACTTTGAAAACAACGATTTAGCCGATAGTTATAAATAAACTGCAACCGATTTTTCAATACCACATAAACAAACATGATGCACACTCACCTCTAAAAAAGGCAGTAAAAGTTGCCAGACGCTGTTACAAAAATGCGCATGTTGCCGCCAAACGGATATGATCCATAAAATGTTGTTCCAGCGCAAATGCAGAGAGGAGAGGATGAAGTTAGAAAAAACTTAATGTTTAATCCAAAATAAACACAAGCACACACACGAAACGCACAGAAATCTGAAAAATAAAAGCAAAATAAAAAGGTGAAAAAATTAGTTGTTAATGTTTAAGTTGCATGCCAGGAAGGCATTAAGTTCGTTTTAAAAATGTTTTCAATTTTAACACTTGCTGTTTCAACAAAAAATTTCAAATGTGTTGTATGAGGAAAGAAGAAAAGCAGTGGCAACATGCTGGCAATGCAATGTCGGCTACTGCACAGTAGTAGGTTTATTGATGATTTTTTGGTAAAAAAGGCCGTAATTAGTTTTGCTGGTAGTGAAAATTATGAAAACTTATGGCAAACTTGAAATATGGGAAATTTTTTAAATAGCTGCACACCTTTTTTTAAAATAGATGCAAATTTTTTGAAACGAAATATCTCAAAAACTATAGAGAATAGCATTCAAAAAATTTAAAACTATTTTGTTAAGATAAAAGCAATCCATATGAAATGAAGAAAAAAAATAGATTCAAACATCTTTTTCTCAGAATTCGCTAAAATTGATAGCAAGTTATTCCACTGTGCGACGTCATCGTCGCCAACTTTATGACGACGGGGCGTATGCGTAATCGACAAACTCTTTCGAATGCCACTGACTGTGCGTAAACAACAGAACAAAACCAACAAAAAAAAGCTCGATAATGCAGCAAAAGATATTTGCTCACTGTAAGGTGGGGAGTATCATGGAAAATACTGATTGGAGGGGGATTATGTATCATATAAAATTTAGTCGAAAATAGTTGAGCAGTGTTTCGTAGAAGCACACACACGTACAATTGCATTGTGTTTAATGCACGTCAACACTCACAGTAGGAAACTTTTTGCGTATTTTCTAATTGTCTCTAGAGAAGGATGAAACCTTCAGTTTAGAGTACTAAGTGTATTGATTTTGTTGTTATTTAATTAAAGATTATTATGTTTACGTTGCATTGATTTTTCGCAAATAAACTCTTCAACAAATCAATGTGCTGTGAACAATCGCAATTGAAGTTAAACAGCAACGAAAGTGCATGAAACCTTGAGCTCATAAATTTGCACTGAAATGGAGATATTGAATTTGAAAATATACAGCAATAATCAACTCAACCTAAAGGTAAAGCGTTCCAGATTAGCTACGAAATGAAACAAATTATTAGATTTTATTGAAAACACAAAATTACTTCAATTGATATGCAAATAGCATTTTTTAAGGATTTTGTAAAACTTTTATTATTTACCTTTGTTTCTTTGCAGTTTAATTTTATGAAAAAAGTTAAAGCACTGAACTTTCACTGTTTCACTAAATTAACAAATTATACGCTTTCATTCGATTATTCCTCTCGTTCTAGTCACTTATCTAATCTAATCGCCTGTAAGTGATAAATAAAATTATCACCTCCAGTCATTATCGAAAATAAGATAGCGATATCATTGTAGGTTGGTGGTGTTTTACCAATTGCAATGACGTCATTTTTATAAAAACGTCGAAAGCATTTTTATTTAAATAATTTTCGAATGTTCGAAATAAAGATATATCATGTGACAGTAAAAGTCTGTTTCTGTGCAGCAGTATTTGGGTTAGATAATTTTTACTCAAATTAGCACAGCAAAATAAATAAATAACAAATTGACACCTTCTTCCAAATCGGGACGATGAACTACTGGGAATGAGCTGCAACACTGCCAGTTATAAGGACAAAATAACTAGAA
The DNA here is from genome assembly GCA_963680825.1 of Meiosimyza decipiens. Taxonomy (NCBI): domain Eukaryota; kingdom Metazoa; phylum Arthropoda; class Insecta; order Diptera; family Lauxaniidae; genus Meiosimyza; species Meiosimyza decipiens. The sequence goes on along the minus strand of OY804259.1, from coordinate 81,233,264 downwards.
AATTACCAATACTTTGAGAGTAATACTTACCCAAAATTATTGTTCAGACAATGCGATAATTTTTTATTTTTTGTATTTTTTGCTTAGTTACAAAATAAATAAAAACTTGATTATTTTGTATAAAAATTGGCGTGAAACAACTTAATTTGCTTTGAGTGAAAATCAGAAGGGAGCAAGGGTATCGTTTTAGATCCTTTTTAAAAAAAACGGACCCTTGATGTTAGTGTTTTCGACCAACTACAGGAAGAAACATTTTTTTCCACCAATCGATGGCGAAATGTCGAAAATGGAATTTGGATACCACTTGAGATGACCTCAGATCATGGAAGGGGATCTTTTTGGACTATATCGAAATGTCGTTCGGAGCGTCCAAAATCTTTTTTTCAACCTTTCAACATTGATTAGTGCCACAAAATTGTTGCTCGAAATTTATCAAAAACGGGGTCCGTGGTCACCACAAAATACAATAATGCAATTAAGATCATTCCCAATGGGTCCTAAATGCGAGCGGTCTTTTGGCTCGCAAGTGGTTTCGTGGTTTTCAAGTGCAACGAAAACAAAAAACAATCGGACACTATTTTGCTTTTGCATTTCAGATGTTTTTTGTTTAAGCAGGAGACTAGCCTCCATGATATTTCTCAATTTTTTTTTCAAGCCGCTCTAGAGATATATGTAGGTTTTTGGAACATATAGAAAAAATTGTTTTCGACAAATATGGACATAATATTATTAATTTATTGGGTGCACTTACTTTCTTTTGAATGATTTAAAGGACTTTCCAAAAGGCAAACAAAGCAAAAATTTAAAACCAAATTTTTAATGTAAGCCAATTTATTGTAGCAATTTCAATAAAATCCCAATAAAAATAGAGATGTATACTAATTGTATATCTTTGTCATCTCAATAAAAAAAAATAAAATATCAACTCAAATCGCCCCCAAAAGGCAGCAAAACTTTCGCTTTATTACCAGCGATAACTAATCAGATTGCTACCAGATATCAAACTACCGGATATCAAAATACCTAAAATATAAACATCAAATTCAAACCAAAAAAGACCCAAAGCCACACCTACAAGGTTTTGCGTAAAACTCATTAATTAAGTAAATAATTTAACGCTAATCTAAGCGCAACACAAAATTAATAAAGAAAATTAAATAAAATAAATTATTTTACCAAAGCAGAAGAAGAAGAAGAAGAGCTGCGAGGACAGTGAACAGATGATATGCAAAATACTTTCACTGTTTTACAGTGAAAACGCACAATATAATAAATAAAAAATTCATAGAGTTTAAATTTAAGTAAATTTTAATTGTTGTACCCACTGTGCTCTGGCCATGCGATTCGATGCGTTTGTGTCAACGAATGTGACTACTCAAATATTTGGTATTCAGTTATGCGTGGCAACGAACGAACAAACTTCATTCATTCATTTGGACTTTTTTTTGGATTTTTTGGGTTTTTATTTGAAATAAACGCAGTGAAAATGCGTATTTAAAGACTTTTTAAATGTCAAATAAACTAAGCATTTTATGTGACATTTAATGTTTGGCATTTGATATCGATTTTTTTCATTTCTTATCTAAGTTTTTGTCACTTGATTAAATGTAGCGGGCAGAGAAAAGACTATATATTCAAATCGAGCTTTCATATGTTTACAGCTAATTATTATTGGCGCTCACTTTTTTATTTATTTTATTTTCAGGTTATAAAACGAAGCGGACATTTTTTTTTGTCTACTGCTGTTAGTGGGAATTTTTAATAAACCTGCCAAAACTATACAAATTTGTGAGTGCGTTTACAACACACTGAGCTGTAGCTGATAGAAATCTGAATTTAATATTTGCCATTGTTGAATTTAATGAAATGAAAAAGGCGCGTGTGAAATGGGTTCATTTTAAAGGCATCATCTTGAAAAAACCAAATTTAGAAAAAGCCAAACTTGTGCCCATATAAATGAGAGTTTTAAAGTTCAAAACAGCCTCAGATATTGGTTGCATGTTTGAGGTTATGGGTGGGCTGGAAAGAGACATTTTCATAGTACTTCTCTAAGTACTATGAAGCGGAAGCGAATAGAAATAAAAAGAAGATTGAAAGGCAATTAGTGGAAATAGAGTTCCTCATACTACTTTTTTGTATAAAAAATTTAAGAATTTTTGGGAGAGGAAGAGATTGAGCAGAAATTATTCCACTAGAGATCGCTGCGCAAAAATCTTTGACAGCCGGAGAGCTACACAGGTTGTGCTCTATAGTATTGTCAATCTCAAAGCGTGATTAGCATGTTGTGTTTATGATAACACCCATATTAAACAAGTACTGTCCAAATACATATATTATGTCCCGCGATTAAACCAAACAGAAGTCTTAGGTCTTGTCTTCCCAGGTGAAGAGAAAACATCGCTAGTTACTTTCGTAGTCCTTTCACGAAATACTTTGAAGCAATTTTTATGAAATAATTGATTCAACGAGTAGTTTTTATGAAACTGCTGCCGATGAATGGTTCCGGACTCATTAAAGTGCCCGCTGAACCCTAGTAAGGCAATTGAACCACCGTAAACCCAAATAATACTCAACTCATTGTGCCTCGCTACACAATTGAGTCTCGCCTTACACTCCCTTAAGATCTTCGAATAGCCAACCTGGTTAGCAAGAAACTTTAGCACGGCCTGACTGTTACAACAGACATCTATGCACTTGTCATGGCATCCTTTTTCAATGATCCACATTAAAAATGACAAGGATCTTCGATAGAAAACCGTTGACATTTCTTCTGTAGCAAAAGAATATTTATCTAGCCTCGACATCTAGACAACATGCGAACCCCGTTCTTAAAAAAGTTTTGGAACCATCCGTAAGGAAGACATAAATGAGACCCCAAAGTATGAGCTCTGGAATTAACCATTGGCCATGAATCGAGTATATCAGATCATGCTTCCTCCCGTTGCGGATTAAAGGCACATGATTATCCATTGACATCAAGAACAGTGTACAATGATCTGATAATTGATGGTGCATGTGTCTGTGCCCTTCACCAACTTGATCGTGCTAGACTTCATATTGAGACTGCACGTGGCTTTCACTGCTTCCATCTAAATTTGGAGATCCAAAGGAAGCAAACCAAGAAGTTCAAAGTTACATTTTGTTTTACATCAGAGTTTAACAAATTTTACTAAAAGAATCATATCAATAAAGACAGTTTATAAAATTTTGCTATAGGAATCCTATAAAAAGAGCACCCATGAACTTTACGAGGATGAAAAATGACTTAAACTCGACATTTTCGTTAAACAAAAGGTGCTTTCCTACGAAATTTCATTAAAATCGATTGTTTAGTTTTACCGATCTTGGGAAAATATCAACTGTTTTTCCTGCAGCGCTTTTATATGAGATATTTTTTAATTTTAATGTACTTATTAGTTTAGGAGCATCCTTGCAAAATAAACCAAGGTTATAGTACATCTAGATTTCAACCATGCTAAATTACGCTGTATTCTACAAGCAGATTCAACGCCAAACTCCTTAGATGTGGGCTTGAAACTATAAATCAATCACACATCAACCACATGAAAAGGTTTGGACTTTATGTCGAAGATCTTCGATTTGGTACCACATTGAAAATAAGATGATAATGAAGCTGATTAAGTTCTTACTTTCGACTGAAACTACTGAAGATAAATTGAGAAGGTGTAGTTTTTCCATAGCTAAAACATATGTGATAAGAAGGGCCACCCAAAAGCTTAAAGCAACATTTTGCCCACCGTCCGTTATCACAGATATTGCACCAGCAGAGTATAAGATATTTTCTTGATGAAAAAACCTAAGTAAGTTTTTAAGATGTAAAAGTGCAAGGCAAAAATTTTGCAACAAAAATACGAAGAAATACGAAGTTTTTATTTTATTTATGTTCTAGAAATTAAAGTTCAAACTACCGTGTTTTCTATAAAACATCTGATAGTTAGCTCAACAATCCTTTTATCCCCACCTTATTATTTTCAATAAAAATTTTAATTTCCCTTTGTATTTTTATTACCCACCAAAATGCAGATTTTTTAATTTCTACAAATTTTATGCCGAATTCCAATGGCGCACTCAAATTACACATTAAATTACGGCAACGTTTAGGCCAAACACAATTTTGTACAAATTTACGTAGCAATAACAATTTTCTCATCTATTCAAAGTTGCGCTTGCAAAACTGTACAAGTAGATAACAATTAAATAAACTTTTTTTAACGCTGCAACGGCCTTTAATTGAACTTACCCGCTTATACACTCTCAGCCCGAAAGTGGCATCGATTGCAATGACAACAACAACAACGACAACAACACGATCAGCACTTAATGATCCTCTCAGCCCACCATATCGATGGTCGATGTCGCTAGTTGACCAATTTCATAAACGTGTTCAATTCTACTCACTGGACGACGACGACGACAACGGTTGTTGTTGATGGCCCCCTTTGAACTAATCACACTTTTGTTCATATCATCGTCGATGTCAGTCTATCAGACAGTGGTAATACAGCGCACTATTACTTAAGAAATTACTTTTCAATTTACAATATTATTTCAAGAATACAGTTGTAAAAGGTCTGAGATCAAACCCATCAAACGCAATCAAGTCAAAGATTAATACCATTCTTCTCCTCCTACCCCACTAAACCAATTAGAACTTCCATTGCATACTTTTAGTTGTTTAAGCAATGTAGAATTAAGTTTTCATATATAATTGCTAGCGAGAAGTTGGCCGAAATATTTATGTGATTTTATCGTGCGGCAGAGATTGAAAATTATAAAGATCTAAGTAATGTAAATAATACAAACACTATCTGCCATTGTGTTGTGTCTGCGTTGTTAATTGAGAGACCTTTGAAACTGTTAAAAATGAATACTGAACCAATTAATCGCATCTGCCTTTTATTTTAAAAATGAGTCTTTACACAAAATCAGCTAGATGCAAGAGGCAGATGTTTTTATTTCTTTGGTATATACAAACTTAAGTGAAAACTTAAGAAATTATAAAGATTATGTCATAAGAAACGAGACAAACAGCCTCTGTCACTTGGTTATTGTTGCATTTAAAAATTACAAACATGTAAGACAAAATTGAGCACTAAAGCTTATATCGTGTCTGCCTCTCAGTTACTTTATACATAAAAATATAAAAATAGAGAAGGCTGACGATTATAGCGCTGACTTTTTGAAGGCAGACGTTTATAAACACTACAGGTGTTTCTATATAATACTAAAACCGATAAATTTTTTAAACAAATTTTACTATTGTACTTTATCGGTCACTCAAATTATTTTTTTATTTTTCTGGCTATGTATATGATGCATTCAACGCCAAATCGGATATCATTCCGATTTTTTTGAAAAAAAAAAAAAACATTTTTTTTTGTGTTACTGGCTTCCATTTTTTAGTTTTGTTTTTTCTCCGCAATATCGTAAAAAAAAATTTATAACACAGGTCTTCATACAGATTTACATAGGTTCCAGTGCGGTATTTACGATATTTTCGAGAAAAAATATATCAATATGATTCAAGGTCGGTTTTGAAGGGAAAAGATTAAGCTTTTCAAATATAAAGGTAAATACATACGGAAATATTTTGTCTCCGTAAAATAAATACACGAAGTTGACCAGAACCGATGATACAACCCCATATATTTTGAAAAAACGGAAAATTACACGTCTGCCTCTTGAATTTTCAGATTCTACGAGAAAAACTGGAGCAATGAAATTCCAGAAAAAAAACGATAAAATTATTTTTTACATATGAACTATTGCTGTTGGACGTCTGCCTTTGATATTTTCGCTATATCTTTAATAAAGGGTGTTTTTTTTAGAGGTATAGAGCTTTGAATTGAAATAAAACACAAGAAAATCGTTTTAATGTCCATCAATTTGGCTTTATTGGAAGGATAATTTTATGCCGTTAATGTTTAAATATGATTTCGAGCATGTGGCCGCCGCGGCTGGCTCGAATAAAGCCAATTCTACAGGTCCAATTTTGAACCACTTTTTCGAGCATATGGGGCCGTATGTCGGCAATAACGCCACGAATGTTGGCTTCCAAGTCCCCTAACGTTTCTGGTTTGTTGGCGTAGACGAGCGACTTCACATATCCTCAAAGAAAATAATCCAATGGTGTCAAATCACACGATCTTGGTGGCCAATTGACAGGTCCATTCCGCGAAATTATGCGCTCATCGAATGTTTCCTTCAATAAATCGATTGTGACGTGCGCTGTGTGGCATGTAGCGCCGTCTTGTTGGAACCACAACTCATCCACATTCATGCCATCCAATTCGGGAACAAAATAGTCGGTTATCATGGCTCTATACCGGTCTCCATTAACGGTAACTGACTCTCCAGCATTATTTCGGAAGAAGTATGGCCCAATGACTCCACCAGCCCATAGAGCACACCAAACAGTCAGTTTTTGTGGATGTAATGGCGTCTCAAGGGTCTCATGTGGATTCTCTTCACTCCAAATGCGGCAATTTTGCTTGTTGACGTAGCCATTCAACCAAAAATGAGCCTCATCACTGAACAAAATTTTGCGATGAAAATCAGCATCGAGATCAATCTCATTTTCGGCCCATACACCAAAATCACGACGCATTGCATGGTCTCGCGGCTTTAATTCTTGCACAAGCTGGATCTTGTAAGGTCGCAAGCCAAGATCTTTGCGCAAAATCTTCCATAAAGTTGATGGACAAAGCTCCAATTGCTGTGCACGGTGGCGAATCGATTCATTCGGGTCCTCTTCAACATTTTGCTCTACAGCGGCAATTGTTTCTTCGGTGCGCACTGTTCGACGTCTCTGCGGATGCGTATTATCACATAGAGTAAACGTAGTGCGAAAACGATCCATGGTTAACCGAATTAATTGCTCTGATGGACGATTATGTCGACCATAAAATGGACGGAGCTTGCGGTAAACTTCGCGAACTGAACCATTATTTTTGAAATAAATTTGCACGATTTGCAAGCGTTGTTTTTTTGTCAACCTGTTCATGATGAAATGGTAAACCAAACTGAACATAATTGACATTAGAGTTGCCAGATTTGACCATAAAATGCCAGTTTTATTTCTATTCGAAAAACAAACCTCAAAAAAAAACACCCTTTATAATATATCAGAGACAGACGCTATAAATAGTTTAAGACATTTCTTGTTTTGTTTTTTGCAATTAAAAAATTCCACACAACTCTTTAAGAAGGATAATCAGTCATGTTTCGTAATGTTAATGTCAGAATTATCCCACTGTACGGCTGTTTGCTGAGGTTAGCTGTGAGGCGTTTTGTTCCCATTATCGCTGAAACAATTTTTTTCTTCTTTTGAGCACCTTTGATATCTTTTATTTTATTTGCTTTTCTACTGTCGTTTTTTCTCTTTTATTGCTTTCAATTGGCAACATAGATATCGATATGCAACACGAGCGTAATTTGCATTTCAGGAAAAACACTAAAAAACTTTACCACATGTATTTTGATTGCGCAGTGGAAATGGAGAGGAAATGCATGCAGCATCCAAGTTGTGTTGAATTGTGCTGCGCATGCGCAGCATAATCTTTGTTTGTTTTGTTAAAATGTTGCAGAAAATCAATGGAAATTTGTTTGCTGTACGTTTGTTTGCTCGTTCGAGCTGCATTAACAAATTTTTGTATGTTTGCTTTCCCCCACCAATACTTCCAATGTTTAGTACGTCAACAATTTTGATGTTGCTGTTGCTGTCATGAGTCGTGCAACATTTGACCGTGTCAGCGGAGTCTTTGATATTCTGCTGCTGACGGAATTGCATTGCAAATTGAAGGGACTATTTTAATGCTGATACAAAAATATCAATACAAATTTACCACAGCTAAAAGTGTTGTTTATTTTCTGAGTGAAATTAACTTAGGTTTCACCTGCGTAGCATAACAAAATGTAGAGCTTAAAAAATGTCAGTAAACTCATAAATTCAAGGCTTAAGCTGCTTAAACAAAACAACAGCTGTCGTTACCATTTATTCATTCATTGATTCAAACAATTCATTAAGATACCTACATTCGGCTTGTCATTTAAAAGCCAGAAGTAAAAGACTGAAGCCAATGAAAAAAGTAGTATTTAAGCTTTGAATTTGTGACACTTAAGTCGACAAATCTTTTTAATTACAAGCTACCAATAAACTTGGTAATGAAATCAAGCACTAAATGCATTTTAAAAATAAAAATATCATAAGAACTTCCAACCGATTCAAGACGGATGCATAAATTTATTAGTAGCAGCAACCTTTTACCACAAGCAGAGCAGACAGATAGGCAAAACATTGACCTGTCGTTGAGCCGGGTTAGCAATAAAAATAATAACGAAAACGAAAAAAAAAACGTTCAAACGACAGCGGGTCTGTTAATTAAATACTTAAAAATGGTATAAATAAAAAGAAGCTTTTGTGAAACAAAAATCTCATAAATACTAATTTCAAGCAGATCAAAAATAAAAAAAAAAACTCCTCAATTTGCCTAACCCACCCGACCGTGGGATACGATTTTAGATACAAAACTTTTTGTAGGGTCTTAGCGTTGAGAATATGGTAGCTACATACAACAAAAGCGGATGTGAGACTCATAATTCATTCATGGCTTTGAAGCTTCTAATGGCGCAATGGCAGGAGCAGCGGCACACATTTGACTTACGCGCACAATCGGAGGTCTGAATAAATGCCGGTTTGGGTTTTTAGCATAAAAACGGTTTTTTTTTAATAAATTTTGCCTTTCTACGTCTCAACTGAAGTGCTAGAATTGAAACAAAAAAAGATTTACTGCACAATTTATTTCGTGTGGTTTTAAGCCATTAATTTATTGCATTAAATGCAAATTTTCCAGCAAAGCTATGCATGTTTTGAATTAGCATTTAATTGTCAGATATGTTGACTCCTTTGACAATTATATTTATGTTGTTTACAACCTTCTATCTTTAAAGAAGTCAACGCTGAAGGGTTGAAACATGTCGGTGTCGGCATCAAAGAACCCATCTCAAAGGATTTTATGTATCTAAATACAATCTCTTTCTCTCGACAGAATTTATCTGCTAACTAAATTTTATTATATAAATGTCATTTATTAAGCAAGAAGCACTAGAAGTCTAAATATGGCTGAGTACCCTAAATCGGTGGCCATGATTTATTTATCAATATCCCGATTAGTAATGTAACACTTCAGAAAGTTTGAGAAATAGTACGCAACGTACCGAAAATGTTTCATTTGAAATTCTCCAAACCAAACGTTACAGAAATCTTTCTCATATATTGCAAATGTAATGTTTCGTCAATCTGGTGCCAGATTCAACGTTTCTTGGACCTCTCTAATGAAATCTTTCTGATGCGTTACAAACGAAATTTTTTACTTGCAATCATTCTGAAGTGTTTCTGAGAGTTTCCAGATTTTATGCTTACTGAATTTTTCTAAAGAAATATATTCGACTCATCGTACATATACGACATCAAATTTAGATACATGGTTCAAAGTAAATGACAGTGTAAATGTTGCCAAACAGTTCTATGTTGTTTCGTATAGTTTTGTGTTGTCATTTTCAACTATAAATAATGAAACTTTCACAAATAATATATCAAATCCCAGTTGAAATGAAGCCTTTGCTTAAAATCCGATGAGATAATAAAAAGAAAACCGCAAGTGGCGCGAATACAATGAAGTACAATAAATTACAGAATCCGAAGACGTACAAAAATATTTCTTTTTATCCTTCAAATGAAATCTTATAAAATTTCTTTAACGTTTCAGAAACGTTTCAAATGATGTCATAAGGCAGACATTGAAATATTCCAGAAAGCTTTCAGAAAAGGAAATGAAAGATTTCTGAAACATTACTGAATTGAAAAAATTTCTGAAAGATACATCTGGAGTGGGTCGCTGAGCATGTGCATTTAAGTAGAGCAATTTTTGCAAAGGATGCGAAGTCCAGCCATTTTATTCAAATTCGGCAGAATAAGAGATGTCATATTTTGGTAAATTGCGCAGCTAGTGGATTTTTTGTTAAAATTAATTAATTTTCCTTTTATGAAGTTCAGTTTCAATTTCAAGTATTTTGAAGAACATGCCGCCATAGAGCGTTTGAATTCACAGGGTATGGGTGTTTTCTAAATCAATTTCAGCTCACACTTTACGTGAGATATCACATTGAAATATTTCGCTATATTTTTACCACTATTATTACTTCTATTAACATGTATGGTATGTTTGTTGTTGTTGGTATTATTTCTTTTGTTGTTTCCTTGATCTACAGTAACGTTACGCGCCAATATGTCTTCCAGGTGATATGCACGCCAAGATACCAACCAACCAACCAGCCAACCAAAGACAACACTATCAAGGCGATATCGCATTGACGATGCGGTATGGCTTCCTTTGACTGCCACAGATATTCGTACTCGTACACGCTAGTTGCGGCAGCGGCGGTAGCTGTTGCTTCTGCGCGTAACAGAGAAAGATTTGTTTTTAATATGGACATGGTTAAACGGTTATTGACGTATTACGCCGTCATGCCTGCATTTATTTCTCGTCGTACTGCATTGTCTGTTTTGTGTCTATGAATTTTCAATATATTGTAAGAAGTAGGAAATTTCCCCCTTAAGGTAGTTGGCGATGAAAATCAACCGTAACAACAAAATAAAATAAAAATAAATAAAATGCATACAATACATCAACAATAGCTACCTGGTACTAAAGTAACGCCTTGCAAAAGCGCAAAAAAAAACAGCTCTTTTCCTTTGGCGTCTATGATGTGTGTGCATAATTTTGATAGTGGCAGGCCAAGCTGTTAATAAAATATTAATAAAAGCGAGTGAAAATTTGAAAGTGTACCATTTTTAATGTAAGAAAACTTTCGATATAAGGAAATTGGTAAGGCATGCTCAAAAAAAAAAATCTTGATGTTTGAACTACAAAAATTTTAAGACATAAATTGTATCACTGATACTCTTTTACAAAAACCCTACTTTTTCATTGTAAGATTCGTAAATGTTGAACTCCCTTTCGGTCTCCTTTTACAGCTCATTCGAAAAATGTCCATACATGCCCAAGTCTTCTCTCATTTGACGCTGTTGAGCTCCTTTACAAACTATTACTATTGTCTTTCTAAAAACAACGAAATAAGACTAATAATATTTAGAAGGGATTCTCAAAAGAACTACAGTTTTACTTTAAGCAAATAACATTTCCTTAAAAGTCCACTCTCGTTTTTTTCTTCGTAAATTAACATCTGCTGTTAAAATATTTTGTTGTTATTGTGCAGTTATCTTTAGTTTAGATTAAATTTTAACATGCCAACTCGTCTCCCGGCTTAATTAAGCCGTCGCTGCTGTCGCTTCATCATTTGCATGTCCATTTAAATGCCTGTGTGTCTGCCTGTCCATGTTTCGTGCAACAAACAACATGTTGCCAATGTTTAGCTTTGTGGAAAATCTGCCACCGACTGCGCCTATTTTTCCACACTGTTGGCGCAATTTGTTTCGTTAAGTTTCGTTCAGTGTTCGTTAGATTAATGCGATAATAAGTTTGTGATAATCGTTTGACTGAAATTTCTTGTTAAAGCGAACGTCTGTCAGTCAACGGGAAATTTATTTCCTTTTTTTTTGGATTTGCAACAATTTTTTAGTGGAAGTTTTATACAAACAAAAAACAGGCATTTAATGCGCTTTTAAAGTGAGAAAAATTTGAAGAAGAAATTTAAAACTAAACAATATGGAATGTAATATATTTAGAATGAAAATTGGTAAATAATTTTCCACATTTTTGGAATTCAGAAAATTTCAACACAATATCGGCAATAGCTTTTTCAAATAATGAATGATTAGCGTATATAGGAATCAGAAGAAATTCGTTCCGGCTCACCTTGTAACTTTCGTTAAGCCTTGTCTATATACTTGTTTTTGGGTCATATATTATAAATCACTTTGAACAAGACATTTTCGACACACTCGAAAAGGACATAGTGCCATAATTTAAATCGAAATAGGGTTAGGTTAGGTAGAAGTGGCAGTCAGTAAGGAAAATTGGCTCACTTAGATCAAATGTGATCCATTGTGAAACCACAGGAGGTCTGACTATACCCTCTCGTTGAACCAACCAGATTTCGTAATGAAACTAAATAGCTGACCTATACAATTATGTCTAAGGTCATCCAGATTATAAATAAAAACGACCCAAGTGTTTTGTGGCGTCCTCCACATCTCCGCAAGTTCTACAGAAGTCAAAGGACCTAACACCTAATCTCTCCGCAAGTCCGCCGATGAGGCAGTGGCCAGTTATGACTGCAACAACTGACGAGACACTATGTTTAGTGCGAGAAATTAGTTCTGACGATCGCTTGTTATATTGCAAGTTGACACTTGAGTCTATCTTCGAATCGAAATAACTCTGCAGTAATTGGAAAGTAAGGTGTTTATGCCTTAACCAAATTTGGCATTATGCGTTTGGGCGTTATGATACACCACGACATATAAAGATTTTCAAGAACCTACACAACTTTTACAACAAATTAACCTCAACTATTGCCTCAATCGGCTGGCAGGTCATAATTAAGCCAATTAGCGATTTTAAATCTCAAATTTTTGGCTAAGTTAACAAAAATGGTGAACTTTTTGTTGTTATCTGTTATACTCACAAGTTCCCTCTTCACTTACAATTCCAGACACAAAGTTACCTAGCAATCAGCCAGTAGTACATAGACGCAAATTGATCACATTTGCATTAAAAAATTCTGTAAAAGCAACCCACATAATGTTCGTACAATGACAAGCACAGACTCTGGGTCTGTCCTGCAAAGAATCCAGCCACCTAAGAAATCGATTCAAAAACCAAACTATAGAGATTATTTCCACCAAATTTATTAAATATATAGCAACGAATTTCAGTCCCGTAGATGAAATCTGCGATACGCAATGCCTTAAACAGCTCTTTGAAGAACTTCATAGAGATGTTAAACACAGCTTCAGAGAAAACTTTGGCAAATACGTAAAACAGAAGGCGCTGTAGAAAATATACCGCATAATCGACTTGACTATAGGTAGCCTATTGAATAGGCTACTGTTAATTTAGCCGAGGTAGCTACTTGTATACAATTATTTCCATTAATAATCGGAAGGCTTAATCTTTTCAACAGTGCAAGAAACTTTTAAATACATTGAACGGCGTTCAATCCGGCCGATCCCATTTACAACAACTCAAAGACTAAGTAAAAAATTAAATAAAAATGTGGCAACACTTTTTCTCAATATTTTCTTCACTTAAAAATATTAAATAAATAAAAGAATTTTTTAGGTTCTTGTAGGAAAAGCATTACGCGCTGACAAGTTTCTTTAAAAACATAACTCAAGAATTTTTTTTTTTTTGGATTTCCATCGGAAACGGAACTAAAATTCGATAATTGTTAATTATTAAAACTGTAACAGCTGAAGCCTGAAGTTCCAAAAATTTCACCATTCATCCATTTCACCTCTTGTTATTCTGAAAGGAATTTAGAGTGTAGCGATATGTAATATGATTTTACATGACCACCTTCCTATCAGGACTACAGGAAGTGCGTCCAAGTAATGACTTTTCGACAGACAGACATTTGCTTATGAAATCAATAGTGTTACTTAAAGTTTCGAATGATTTCAGCGCTTCGAAAATGACGTATCACTAGTCGATTGGAACACCTCTAATGTTCAATTAAAATTTTTCTTTCAAATGTAAACTAATCCCTTTTTTACTAGCTAGGCCGTTTAACAGACCTACCACTTTCTTTCAATTTTAAAGTACTTAACCTTTTAATTTATAGCCTTCAACATTTTTTCTTTAGGATTTTTAGGACTTTTAAATTTTCTCAACAATTTCATTTTAATGACTTTTTCATTCATTGATTTTTATTTTCATTTTCGTTTTAATTTGTCACTACTTTTCATTAGCTGACTTCTTACTTAATTGCCATTCAATACGGGTTTGGGCATGGGATTTTCAACCACTAAGTGAGTAAGTGCTGCGGATCATTTTCACTTATTGTTAGTGAACTATCATGGTGGTATATCTTTTTTTTTGTCTTCTATTAAATTGGTTTTTCTTTTACCCTTTTTTTTCTCATGACGGAAACTATTTTCATTTTAAAGTAACAATTTTAATTGTTTTCTATTTTTTTTTTTTTTGTTAAAGAAAGAAATTTTCATTAAAGCGATAAAAGGGGAAGAGCAACGATGTCTATATGTTTGTCTGTGTGTGTATGTTGATGGTAACTTTCAACGCAGAGTTTTTATGCTGGAAAATGCCGCAGTGTCGGAAAATGTTGCATCTTTCTCGATTTAAAAGGGTACCTGTGGGTCATGTTTTTATTTCATTTTCGTGCTTTTGTTTGAAATCATTAAGGCACAAAGCAAGACATTAGTGCATTAGTTCGATTGATTCATAGGGATATTTCTTTACCCTGTATGTGTCAAAAGGTTTTTCTTTTTCTTTTTTCATTTCTCCAAAAAAGTATTAAGTTAATGTGCGGAGTTGACTTTTCTGACTGATGTACTTTTGTTAATGGTGTGAAAATTTCCTCAGTTTTTTTATAAATTTTATTTTTTTATTTTACCCTTTGACGTAGTACGAAGTAGAAATTATTGGTTTTGAAGATTTTCATTGTGTTTGGTAAGGAACAAAAATTGTTAGCACGGCTAGCTTATTAGCTAACAAATAACTTTGACAGAAAAAACTAAAGGGTGTTTTTTTTAGAGGTTTGTTTTTCGAATAGAGATGAAACTGGCATTTTATGGTCAAATCTGGCAACTCTAATGTCATTTATGTTCAGTTTGGTTTGCCATTTCATCATGAACAGGACAAAAGAACAACGCTTGCAAATCGTGCAAATTTATTTCGAAAATAATGGTTCAGTTCGCGAAGTTTACCGCAAGCTCAGTCCATTTTATGGTCGACATAATCGTCCATCAGAGCAATTAATTCGGTTAACCATGGATCGTTTTCGCACTACGTTTACTCTATGTGATAATACGCATCCGCAGAGACGTCGAACAGTGCGCACCGAAGAAACAATTGCCGCTGTAGAGCAAAATGTTGAAGAGGACATGATAACCGACTATTTTGTTCCCGAATTGGATGGCATGAATGTGGATGAGTTGTGGTTCCAACAAGACGGCGCTACATGCCACACAGCGCACGTCACATCCGATTTATTGAAGGAAACATTCGATGAGCGCATAATTTCGCGGAATGGACCTGTCAATTGGCCACCAAGATCGTGTGATTTGACACCATTGGATTATTTTCTTTGGGGATATGTGAAGTCGCTCGTCTACGCCAACAAACCAGAAACGTTAGGGGACTTGGAAGCCAACATTCGTGGCGTTATTGCCGACATACGGCCCCATATGCTCGAAAAAGTGGTTCAAAATTGGACCTGTAGAATTGGCTTTATTCGAGCCAGCCGCGGCGGCCACATGCCCGAAATCATATTTAAACATTAATGGCATAAATTATCCTTCCAATAAAGCCAAATTGATGGACATTAAAACGATTTTCTTGTGTTTTATTTCAATTCGAAGCTCTATACCTCTAAAAAAAACACCCTTTATTACAAGAAACTAATAGTTATATTAAAACATTAGAAACTATTTGAAATATAAAAACATTGAATTTTTGCCGGACATTTGGAGACAATTTAGGGATTTCCAATTATTTCGAAAAATCGAAAATTTGAAAATTTATATTGTAGGAAGTGGCCATGGTCCATAGATAGCACATTTTGACAAAATTTGGTCAATTCTCAGCCCAAATATACTTTTTCAAAGGTTTTCAACGTGCTGAATTCGATTCCGAGGTCAAAATTTCTCTGATTTGTATGGAGACCTGTATAATAAAGTCCAATTTACGATATTTCGGAAAAAAAGATAGATATCAAAAAGATATTTCAAAAAGTATTTTTAAGAGAAATAAGTAGTTCTTTTGAATCCAATAAAAATTACCTTTAGATTTAACATAACCTCAAATACATTGAAAAACTGTGATATACTCATTTTTAGGCTAGCATATCTCGAAAACCGAAACCACCAAAAAAATGCTGACCTTGGATTGGAATTCAGCAGGTCGACGACCTTTGAAAAAGTACTTTTGGGTTTCAGATACTGAGGCTTGTCGAACAGTGTAGTCGATAAAAACGCCGAAGCTCTTAAGAAATTTTCATTTTTGATTGATTTAATAGTCTAAGTCATTTCAATCACGGATGACTTTATAGTTCCACAATAATGGTTTAACACTTGAACCATTTTTCTTTCACTGATAGCCTCTATTTTAATCATTACATCAATTTCATTAGGAAGCTTTTTTTTCATAGTTTACTGAAGCTGCTTTCCGATAATCGTTGGCAGTTTGGCTTTTCGATTGTTGTCATGACTTCTCATCAGCATTTAGTTTTTATATACTCCTTTACCAAACAACTTAGAGAGACACAAAAAACTACAACAACAGATTAACGAAATCCACGATCAATACCAAGCCATGAATCTGAAAGTTCGCTGCAATGACGCTAAAAGTTAAATGACAAATGCGGATTGCCATGCGCTGATAACATTTAATTTGACGACCACCTACATCTCGATTCGTATTCCATTATTTCGTTATTGAGGAACAATTTTTTACAGAATACACAAGTTTTTTTAACAAACAATCAATTAATTTAGTTAAAATATGGTGGATGTCATTAGGAACATAATGGTTTTTAAAGATCAAGAAGAAGACGATAAGCGACATATCTGAAGTACGCACATCACTTGCAACTTAAGTACTTTGGTACTAGTAAAGGAAATATAAACAAATCAATGATTCAATGGTTCAATAGAATCTTCTCGCAATAGCTCCAGCGCTATGGCATTGCCATACAACATATCTACATAAATTGTAAAATCTTCAGAGCTAAATAAACAGAATCAACTGAATCACAAAATAAATAATAACAATCAAATAAACGTACATATTACTTCAAAATTCTTAGTCATCCAACTTTGTGTTAGCAATATTATAGTGATCATCACCCCCATCATCAACGTGTACAGAACGCTCAAAGGAAGTGCCCTCTTCCTTATAATAATAACAACTACAAATCAGACAGAAACAACATTAAAGTTTAACATATCAATTATATTCAACAAAAAGAAATCTCAAGAAAAAAATAAACATTTCGACAGAAACGATAAATTGAAAAAAAAAGAAAAAAAGTACTTTGCTTACATGTAAAATACATGTACAATTCGAAAAGTAAAGATCGAAATAAAAAAACTGAAAGAAAAGGCGGAAAAAATCAAGAGGAAACGAACGACCATGGCCGCGAAATACAACAGCAATACATTCAAATTGTTGTCAACACAACAAAAAAAAAAAATAATGTCTCGGAAAAGAAAGGGAGCAAAACAAGAATTACGCTATGTATTAGGCTCGTATTTGTGAGATATATAAAGGGTGTTTTAGTAAGTGCACCAAGTCTTTGATCAAAAGAATTGCTTATAAGGTACGGTGGAAATCAAAGTTCATCTAAAGTCAATATGTTACTTTGCAGGATTATATCCGAAATACTCAACTTTGGTTTACTTTCGGCATAAATCGGCCTGTATTTTAGCTTAGATATATTTTTCTTTAGGATGTATATTAATACTGACGTAGTGGCAACGATCATGGAATTAGAGTGAAGAAAAGGACTAAAGGCATTCAATCTTGGTTGCCAATTGTTATCTCCATCTCAAGAAATTAGTTGTTAATTTTGTAAATTTGATAAATTTTTTCATTGGTGAATCGCTTAATATTCTAAGATTTAATGGAAACTAAGACAAAGCAGAAATGTCTCAGAATGATTAACTAAAATCAGCTGTTTAAGCATAGAAATATGAAAGACCCATTATTAAGACAGACTTCGTTGGTACTCAACATATAGCCTCGAGTGCTGCCAAGAAAAACAAACTTTTTAAACCACATATAAAATTATAGCAAAACAAGAACAAACCAAGAATGCATAACAAAAAGGGAGACGTAGAAAAAGTGGAAAAATATGGGTTGGTTGATTTTAGTCGAGTTTTAGCTTAGACGCATATTAAAGTTAAATCAAAATACAAAAGTTTTCCTCAAGTTGTGTTGGAGAGAATACGAAAAGAGGCAGTCAGCCACGCAGCCAACTTCGTTGCATGGTCGACTGCGCCCGCGCAATAGTTTCTGAGTGAAAACAACAAAAAATACCAAAACTGAAGTGGAAAAACAAAACATTGAAAGCAACAACATAACGACGCCCAAACTTAGCAATTTGTAGGCATTATTTCATTTGTTATATTTTTTATGTTAAAATTTTTTAAAAGTTCTACTTTGAGCATGAAACAAAGGCATAAAATTGACTTTACGTTTATGATTTTGTCAAAATTTGACAATTGGACGTGATTATACTGCTCATATATACAGGATCTTTCTAGAGCATTTTCTATGATCATGAAGTTTCGGATGTCGGATCGTATATTCTCTTTTAGTTCTGGAGTTGTTCGTGGTTTATTAACATAGAGCCGTGTTTTTCAGTAGCAACACTTATAGAAGTCCGGTGCCGGCAAATCAGTTGAACGCGGTGATTTAATACATTCAGCATTTTTTTTAGAAAATTCGTTCACTGAAAATTATTCGTAATACTTAAGTGCAATAGCGTACTGCAGGCGCTGCTGAGTATTTTGAGCCGTTCGGATCTTTTATGGAAACATTTTTATATTCAGTTCTCGAACATTCTAAAACGACGTTTTGGCAATGGCTAGCTGAGTAAAGCAACAACGGCAAATGTATTCTGACGGACATTCTGCAGTACAGCTTACACTGCTGCGCTATGTTCTACAGCCCGCCACTTCTTTCGAGCCGGTTTACTTTGACATTAAAATGTTACTGGTATTTCTTTTGGAATAACTCCATCAATGGAATAGAAAAAGTCCATGAATTTTACGTGTTGCTAAACATCAAACGTGACCATTTAAGTTTCCGTGTGATGCTCTACACCACACTATTTATTGTAGGTAAAACCATATTTTATAAAAGATATGCACATATTAACGGCCAAACTAGTTTTCAGGATAAACTAGTTTTTCCTGGACCAAACTGGTTCATCCGACGCGTGTTATGATGAAACAGTTTTACGTGTCAGAGTAAGTGGCTGCCATTCGATCAATACTCAGGACTTACATAGTACAATATCTCCAACACCAGCTTCGGCTCAATGTGGTATATTCAACGCCGATGTATAGGCAAAGCCTGTGGCGGACACAGTATAGTGAACCGCGGCCAAAGGCAGCCTCGAAGTCAGCATTGGACATATTTGATAATACGCTAAAATTTTAAAACATCAAGAAAATCGGGAATGAGGCCGTTAGAGTAAATAATAACCTTAGTTCACTCTAGGCTAAGCTGGTTCATCCTAACGCTTTTCGGATGAACTATCTTGGACTAAGAAAAACTAGTATATCCTAAAAACTACTTTGGCCGGTGACATACCTATATAAACCAAGAATTATTTACACCATAAGCTACTTTAAACGGAAAGAACATGAATTTAAAACATATTTTTTAAGACGCAACAAAATTTGAACTTAAGACCTAAACATCTTTTTGTATAGTAAAATGATTAAATCTTCATAAGCTTTAAGCTTAAGTCTTTAAAGTTTCTAACTAGCGTAGGTATTTGAATAAAACTAAAAACAAATATTCAGAATCAGTCTTCATTGTACAACAAAATTAAACCAAATGTAGAAAAATATAAACTAGGTCGTCGACAAATACATCCAGATCTATAATATTTAATGGCCAAATATTAGCTTATTGACTTTAGACACATGACAATTAGCTAAAAAATCTATGACTCGTATCTTTGCTTTAAGCCATAATAATAAGAAATTAAGATAAAAGCGCTTAATTGGCAATGATATGTAGAGCTTTCGAAAGGCTTTGCTTATGCTTAAACCTTTTTATAAGGAAAGCTGAGATTGGAAATATTAAAATTTGTTTCCACTCGACTTAAGAGCTTAGGTTCAGAATAAGTAATGTCGTTATGTTGGAAGTACTGCGTTAGGCAATTTAAACAAAACTTTGCTCTCTTAATGTCCCAAAACTGACCAAAGATGATATAAACATAAAAGAAAAAGTTTTCATGCAAATAATTTCTTTGAAAGCAGATATCTCTGGTAAAAAAAAAATAATTAACACTAAGTTTATATAAGTGAGAGAGATCAAGTGTCTTCATTTCACACTCATTAAATGATATTTAAATTATTTAATGAAATATGTTATAAAATTTTTCGCATTAAACATGAATCCAATGAATAAATTTTCTTTTAGATATAAAATTAAATACTAAGGCAACTTTTATATTATCAAATAAATTTAATCACCGCATAGTTAGCAACCACCACCGCTGTTACATCAAGGAAATAAAACAGCGGGTTACCTACACCGTCACCAGTGCATAATCAGCCAGCCAACCAACTAACCAACCATATGGTTCACTAATTTTCAGTTCATTTTAGATTTTTAATAGTGAAAAACACCAACGACGACTCGATAACTCGACGAGATCTCAACTTAAAGAGCTGCACGCATGTGTGGAAAAACTAAATGAAAAAGTCAGAGTCACAAAACATCCAGCATTTATATCGAACGGGTGTGTCAACTAATAAAATTAAATACATCACATGGAGTTATCGAGGTATTGTAGTTACCACATGCAATGAATATTCAGTTACCAAATCGTTAGATAGACTGTGAGCCAAATGGACATGCTGTATGCAAAGACATATGCATACGTACATACCTATGGTACGTACGTACATATGTTTATGTATGCAATAACCGCATTTTTTCCCAGTGTTATTTTAAATAATGAAAATTACATTTTGGTACAATTTGAAAATTTTATTTTCCCCCTCAGGCAAGCGACAACTGCTAAACATTAGTCAACTTGCTGTCTTGCAACTATGCAACTTGCAAATGTTGTAAAGCATAGCAAATTTGCCACAACATGCCGCTAGTTAAATCAGAACGTTTAGCACACTTTAGTTGGTTAGTTAGACAGACTAGCAGACGGAAAGACGTAGAGACAGTTGGCGAATGCAGCAATTGCAGCTGGCAGTGAATTGAGAGAAAATGGGGTATTCATTAGGAGTTCATGGCTTTAAGCTCAGACTTTTGAATGGGGATACTGATACTGACAAGAAAATTTTTTACTCTGACTGTTCATAAGATAAAAAAAAAAAATTAATAAGAAAATGATCTAGAAAAATTTTAAGAGACATCAAGTATCTAAAGGTCTATTTTAATCCTATAAAAATTATGTTTACGTTTCTTTTATTCAGCTAAGATTTATGTCAAAAACAGCATTTTTGACATTTTTATTGCATTTATTTTAAGAACAACAAATTTTCTTGAACATTTTCGACAATAAAGTCATAACAACTAGTCTTCTTCTCGAAACACTATTATAAGTATTACCGGTATTATAATATATATAATTTTTTTTTGTCTGGAAGTTTTGCGGAACCAGCGAAAAATTCTTACAATCTGAAATATATAACATAATCACATTAGCTTTCATCAAGATCGCTATGTGTTGGAAGTTCTTGCAGCGATAGGGCATCATTTGTAAGTTAATTAGAAAGACTATAAATTGGTTGATAATAGTTTCAATTTACTTTACTTTTGTGTTAAGGATGTGATCAGAAACCCTTAAGATCCTAAACCCTTACCCGTTTCTGAAAACAATTTCTTATCAGGACTGGATATATTAAGCGTATCCGGTCCATTTTATATGGAGTGTAACGTTTGTAATCATTATCGAAAATCCAGAACCATTCCTGGTCATACGTCAGGGAAATCTAATGCGAGTCGGATTGAAACCTGGACTAATGCCTAGTTGGGAAGGTAAGTGACACCAGTACTTTTTAAATCAAAATTTAACATTTATACTCTCGAAGATTTAATTTTTTGTCAGGCCAAATATAACAACCACTACTAGTTTTACTTTGGCTTATAAGCGATAAGATCCGATCATAAATTCGATAAAAGCTGTCAATACTTCGAAATATTCCGATGACAACACACTGAAACCGAAAAAAATGAACACCATTTAACATAGTTCGCATTTTCACGCTCACTTTCGCGAAAGCGAAAATTCGCTCTCTAAAACACTTAACAATTGAGCAAGTGTTAAAGTAAATGCTCAACTTGAATCAACATGAAGTTAATTATGCTAACGTTGAAAGGTTTACTAAATCAAAACAAATTTTAGCCATTTACAACTAAATCAGATTCTGATTATGATCAAATCTAACCACGGATTCGCTTTAAGCACACCAAACAACATACGGTATGGTACGTCATCTTCCAACTTCAAGAGTTTTTGTTTTTTTGTAGGGTAATTATCCAAGTAAAAAAAAAAGTATTTTCAACGATATTTTTGAAACCAAAACAATATTTCTAAAGTAAAAAAATTAACATGCTTTCATTTAACAGCTCCTAAATACTCCTTATGTATTGACAAAGCAATGAAAAAGAATAAAATAAAGCGTAGTAAACAAACAGTCAGCACTCGTAGTGGTAGTAGTGATAGTAATAGTGGAGTGAGAAAAACAAGCGCAGTATTTATTTTATCTAATGCACTCTTCGACAGTTTAGTAGTAAGTAAGATTTTCTAAGACATACGATTTTTACTTGCTATTTTTTATCTATTGCATAAATTAGCTACAAGTTGTTGCCACTGCTGCTGCAGTAGTTGCTGTTGTTGACTATGCGTTTAAAAGCTTGACGTATCTAAGCCTGGTCTGCCAACTCTTGGCCAAGTTAGTTCATTATATCTGTTGTCGTTGTTGTTGTCGTCGTCGTCGTCGTCATATGAATTGAGCTGCTAACCTCGTTGCAAAAGTTGTATGTATTTACTACCTTTTTTCTTCTACATGCTATCACTTCTGTTTTTTTTTTATTGTTGTTGTAATTTTTTTACCTCAAACTCTTCAAGTGTAATTTAGTTGTTATTTCAATACGTTAACAGTGTGTTACAAAATTTTAGAATTGTACTAAAATTATTTAATTTTATTGCATTGGTATGACTCAACAAACGATATTACGAGCTAAAACTGAGCGTTCTGCTATTTCTTTTAAAGGCTTTACTAATTACAATTTAAAACCTTCTGATGAGAATCAATTCTTCACCATTAATTTTATAGGATTTATCACAAACATCATCAGTTTTTCTTATTCCTTACTTGAGCATTGCTCGTATAGAATTTGCTTCCAAACAAAGTTCTTTTTCTCATGTGAAAAACAAATATTATGTTGCATGGTGTACTACTTCTTACATGATAGCTCTTAGCTCCTTCCTTCTATCTCTTTCTCAAAGAGTGGAATTTTTTTTTATTCTTTTTTTTTTTTGTCGTATTGACATCGTGTTGACACTTACAAATTGAAAATATACTCGTAAATTTACTTTTTAAAATCATCATTGCCAGGATAGCATTAAGCCTGGTACACAGCCAGTGATAAACTTTGGTTTAACTTGTGGTTTAACAAGTTGCGCAATGACAAACGTAGAGAAAGAGAGAAAAATTGTAGTTATTTAAATGGTAATTACGCTTGTTATCTGCTGCCACAAAAAAAAAAAAGCTAAAAAGAAAACTTTTACAAAACATTTTCAATTGAGTTGTCAACATTAAATTTTGTTATACCGAGTTGCAATAGAAATTGACGCCAGAAATTAAAGAAAAGTTAAAGGATTGGCAATGAAATTTAAAGTTGTTTGCCTAAGATTTTCCTTTACGAGTTCGAATTGAACATTTATTCGAAGCTGGAAAAATACTGTGTTTTCTTAATTGTACTAATTCAGGCTCCATACTTTGGGTTAAAATTTCCGCATTTCTGCAAGATGTCTTCAAATGATTTTAAAAAAAAATGAGCTATTTCTTTGACCAAAACAAATAAAAATTTAAATTCAAGTCATAACTCGCAAAATATCATATCGTTTTTTGATTTTTATAGTGAAAAGGTTAAACCATTTGATGAGAAAAATACCAAATTTTCTTCAATCAGAAACTACCCTATGGACAGGTACACTAAAAACAAATAATTTCAAAGATAGAGCTGACGTGACGGAACGAAATAGCATCGATTAACGAATCTTGAGAAACATTAAAAAAAAGTAGCAGTAAAAGAATACGATTTTTTTTCAAAATCTTAGATTGATTTGGATTTTGAGTCCTTAAAATGTTTTAAAATGCCAGATTTTGTTATTGAAATGCTGCGAACACCTTTTTTTTTTTAAGGACCAAGCAATATTAGACGGACCATGAACAAAAATTTGAGATAATATTGAAGCCATTAGACGTTTTTGGATATATGTCCATTGGTTTAAATAGCCGAGTTTACACATATATATATTATATGCTAAGGGCATCAGAAAAATGGTCAAAGTAGAGTTAAAGTGTTTTGCTAAGACTAGCGAAATATTTTGTAAGTAAACAAAGCAGCTATTTTTAAATATTGAAATTTGTGTTTCCATTGTGACAGTGGTTAAAAATACGAATATACGCTTTTGCAAGCTACTCATTGCACACCTGTGATGGATACTGTACGCAGAAAAGTATTTATGTACGTTTAGTCTGTATAGCATTAGTTAGAGCAGCGATGGGCACGTAGTGGCACTTTCCGCCCTTATGGCCCGAACCGTTATTCGACGCACAAATAAGCAAAAACCAATTGGCAGAGTTTCAACGCTATCAACGCAGAGCGTTAACTTGAGTGCAAATGAAAACAAAAACAACGAACAAAGACATTAGCGACGGTGCCGCATTGTGTTTCGACAAGTGTAGCAATTGATTTTGTTTGTAGTGCAATTTGGTTTTTTTGTGCTGTGTGCAAATTAGGAAATGAAAGCAAAAAAAACTTTAATATTTCGTGTTTTGTTGCTTGATTTTGTTGTTGCGCCTTTTTGCTAGATTTCAATGCCCACCGCTGACTTAGAGTATTGCAGCAGATCCAGTTCTAAGACCGTATCGTAATTCAAGAGCAGTCATGGCTCAGAAAGCAATTGCTAGTCAAACCTAAGGTTTCACAAGTTCCTTAGAATCCGGCGTCCCGGATGTAATCAGTTATTACATAAGCTGCGTTCTCCAATGAATACTATCCAGTTCGCTAGGTCAATTTCTTTTCCTACTTATCTTTTTATAGTTTTATGTAATATTTTGTAATTTTTCTAAGCTTTTGTCATTTTGCTATTCCATTCTTTTCTTCACTCTATGTGTTAGTGAAAGTTTGTATAATTTTAAACATTTACATAAAATTGTTTCTTTAGTTTTTGTCCAGGTTTTCCAAATTTTTTGTTCAAAGCAGCTTTTTTGATTTGTACACATATATTTCAATATATATAATAAGTTGATAAATCACCAAAATTACCTATACAAGTCAGTAAATTTAATGCTTACCTGAAAAGAAAACAAAATAAAAGGTTTAATTAAAGAAACGGCAATAAATATTTCATGTTTAAATAAAATATAAATAGATGACAACTATATATGGTATGTTGTTATTAAATATTTCCTTCAAAATATACAAGAACATTTGTTACTAACATTACATTTAATCAGCTGTTTTCATAACAAAAATTTAACAGCAAATATTGGCATAAACACATGGTGGTATTCAAGAACACAAAAAAAAAGCCAACTGTTTCTTCCTTTCCATCACAGTTTATTGACACAGTGTCGTTAACCTTCCTTGTGAAAATATACCAATGTTCAGCGCCAACAATAACATCATAATCATCATTATCATCATCATCATCATTATTAGCAACATCACCAAATACAACGTCATAATAATCACGATTGCAAGAACAAACTTCAACGTGTTATCTCTTTTTTGCTGCTTTTAATTTTGTATTTCTTATCTACACAGCATCACCACACTATGCCTTGAGATTCCCACTAATAATACCTTGAATATCAACTGTTGGCGATCTGGGGTGTACTGTATTTTGATATTACTTACGTGACATTTATTGGATTTTCTTAAGAAATTTGGAGAAAACTTGAATTTAAGCTGATGTTGTTCTTCGGAAATGTAATGTTTTCAATGATGAAAAGGAAGTCCAATCGATGTAAAATTTACTGAAGTAAGCGGGATATATTTTGTATTCTTTTGAAATCAATATATTAATTTATAGCTAAACAAGATTTGAGACAACGTTGAAAATTTCCATATGAAAAACTGTTTGAGGAATCATCACGTAGTTTTGGTCAGTTTTCAAAAAAAAAAAAAAAAGACTCTTCTGTGATGTAGATATGCACCACTTTGGAAAGTTAATAAGCCACATTGCTTTATACGGGGTGAGGCAACTCTTGTAGATAGAGACAGGGCAATGTAGAGCAATGTCTGCGGGGACACTAGTTAATAATACTTTTTGGTGCGAATATTTTCGTTTGAACTCTTAAATATTTCCATTAAGAACTGAAGTAATAATTTGATTTTGCCGAATATGTAAATATAAGCTTTTGGCATGAATCACCGCCGAATTATTGACTTAAAAAATAATTTCTTTTCGAAGAAACCAGCATTTTAAATTAAGTTTTTGAAGTAATATTTATTTCAAAATAACAAAATTAAAACTATTCAGTTGAAAAAATTTTATTTAAAAAAAAAATTACGAGATTACGGTCCACCCCACTGGCTGACAAGGAAGAAAGGAAGTCCCTAACAATATATGCATGTTTCACGTTGTAGTTATTGTGGAACCTCCAACGCATCTTTGCTTTAAACAAATAAATAAACAATTGCCAAAGCAAATAACAAATAAGCCAACTATGGCAAGGCAATTTTAAGAAAGAAAAGATACAACAAAACAGAAAGAAAATTGTGGATATTCGTCTTGTTTTGAAGGAACAAAGTACGAGAAAGAAACGAAGCCAATATATCAAAAGGAATTTACGTTTTTTTTTATCCCCATAGTCGTATGTTAAAAAAACCACAAAGTCACGCTCGAGACAGACCAGAGACTGACTGACAGATAGACAGACAAACAGACATATGGAAATATAAATGAGAAAAATAAGTAAGTTAAAAGAAAAAAAAAAGCACAAAAACAAATAATTGACTGAATACTGAAAACGTCCAAAAGAATTAGAAACCAGGCACGAAATGAAAACAATTTTTTTAAAAGTTTTAACAACAAGTTAACACTTCCTTTTAGTGTTTGAGCATGAGGAAAGAGGCGCAATATAACCTTAATATGAAGGATGTTGATCAATAAATCAACTTAATGTTTGAGACAAAGTTTTAAATGGATTTTATTTTCTTAAGAATTATTATAAGTTAGAAAGCTTTTACAACAGAGTAGTTCGAACAAAATCATCTTGAAGAAAGCTTTTAAAAGAAACAACTTCATATATTAGAAATAATTTAATATTTAGAGATTGTCACAAGGTAAAAATTGATATCTTTACATGAGTACTGGAGCAAATAGATAGTCAAATTAAATCAAATTGTCTATACATGAAAATCTGCGACAACAAAAGAATCACAGCTAAAGTCGATCTGTGATGACAAAGCGAAAGAGTATAAGTCAAATGCTCATACCCAGAATTTATAATGTTTTCCTTTGGGATTACAGATGAACTTTATCTGTTATTCGTTGTGGCCACAGAAATATTGATGCAGTAAGTCTCGCCTCGAACGCACCTTGTCAAAAAAAGGCGTTATTCTATAGAGTTAGTAAAATGTGAGAATTCAGAGATAACGCACTAAAATGTATTTGGTTGATAGTTTTCTAAAATATTTATTAAATATTAACATATTCTGGCACATACTACCAAGCACTTAATTGAAAGTTAAAGTTTTCTTTGGGTTGAATACATATTTGCTAATCTTATCATTACTTCTCATTAATATGAAAACTATGCAATTCTCAACATATTTAAGTAAAACACTACTTAAGTATCTTCTGCAGGAGTCTATTCAAATGACCCAGAACTCTCTCAATCTTTCCATTCACCTGATTCAGCTAGCGTTTTCCAGGCTGAAGTTTTTGCCATTCTTGAAGCCTGCAAATGAGTGGACAGTATTAGTGCAGAGAAGAAGATAGCAATTCTCTCTGATAGAAAAGCTGCTATCGAAGCGTTGAGTGCAGCACATATAAAATCGAATCTAGTAGAACAATGCAGAAAATAACTTATCACTCAGGAACGAGTCTACATTCCCATCGGCTTAGTTAAGAAGAGCATTTTCTCGCATTTTCTGTCTGTAGTCGGAAACCACTGAAAGTCTTTAAAACCTGTAAATAACCATATCAATCTGGCCCACTTATAATAAACTCAGAGCAATCTACTTATTGTCTAGGAGCTGTTTTGATATCGCAACAATCACCGCGATCTGCAAAGAACACTAAGCAATCGGCAAGCATGCTAAAAGATTAGGTATCCCCTTCAATTCTTCCTGCCGCAGCTGCTTGAATGCAAGCGAGATTGAATCTCTCTAGCATATCCTTTGCAGTTCAGACTTAGCCAGAATCAGGCTAAAATACCTTGAAAAACCTTTTTTTAACGACCTCAGCGAATTTGCCACAATTGAAATCGGATCTTTGCTCCACTATCTTAATAAGGCTAACTGGATATTGCTACTTATAGCGTCTGGTCTGCTGTGCTAAGCCACCACTCTAACCTAAGCTATCTTCTGTTATAGTTTGAAATTAAGGTATTTATAGCAATGATATACAACATAAGGATGTGACGATGGTAGATATATCGATTAAGCTATTACGAGTCAAAATTTTAAAACATCAATAGTTCACGCAGTTCATATTTGCCTCAATAGGGGCGTAAGTGCTGGGGCTAAACTTTTTTTAATGAATGCATTCTTAAAATTTTCCCAATAGCTTAAAAAAATGTGAAAAAGCCTGCCGAAAGCTTTAACACTTTAGAGGTGGAATACAGAAAACTGGATTCATCTACATGGAAGCAGTGCTTTTACTATAATACGCTGGACTTTGAAGTTACTCTGAAATCGGTTCCAACCACTTCTTCAAAGTGTGTAACTGGTCCTAGTCATGTCATTAGAATGTTTATACCTTTTGACTCTTTATGATGACTTCGGAGCATTTTTCAATTAAATTCTAAGACCATTATTATTTTTTTTTTTTAATACAAAATATATCCTTTCCATTACAAATGCTATCGAAATAGACAGCAAAATTGATTCAAAAGTAAATTAATGAAAAATTTTTAATTTAAAAACAATTTAAAACCTTCTTCCTTAACTTCCGCAGTTAAACGTCACAGGATGGCAAAACAAATTATTGACTTTCAGGAACATAAGCCTCAATCCAACCTACTGCAATGCCAAAAAAAAAGTGCGAACCCTAATACGGCCACACCAACTGATAACTAAATTTGCACCATAATCAAGTAATTCATTGAACCATATGATGATCGGGAAACAATGAAAAGAAACAAAATAATTATAACATGGTGGACAGAGAAAAGAACTAATTCGGGAGTACAGACAGAAAGGGATAGATAGCTGTGAAAAAACATTCAAGACTCATCACTGCGATTGTCGTACTTATTGATCTTTAGTCAGAGCAACAACGACGTTTCATCAGCACCAGCGCTGACTACGATCACCAACGCGTCACAGCCGTTCCAGACTATCAGAATGCGGGGCTGTCAAAGCAGCCTTATGGCATGCTGGCAAGCTTGCAGCAGTCACTTTCTTTTGTTTGTTTTTGGCAAACATCTGCTTCCTGGATGGTTTTTTTTTTAAAAAAAACTTGTTGTTTTTTCTACCTTTAATTTTCTTTTGTTCACTAAACAGACAAACGTATCGTCTAGAATATTAGATGAGTTCTGTTCTGTGCTATGCTGCTGCTGCTTTGAACTGCTTCAAACTGCGTTAAATGTAGCGACGCAAGAGCCCAAGCGACCAACACCAAGAATGCCATCATCATTTTGAAAAGTGATGCGATCATAGATGTTGATGTGAATGTTGATGCTGTTGCTGTTGTTGATGATCATCATCGTGATGAGGTGGGTTGGTTGCAAAAAAGACGAGCAAAAATACTCACAAACAACAACAGCGGCACAAATGGTAACTAAATATTGGCATGCGCACAGCAGGCGTTTGTTCGGTTCGTTCGATTGGTTTGGTCAGTCAGCTTCAATGCCACTTTGTGAGTCAGTCATTCAGTCATTCACTCATTCAATGTTAGAACTAAATTAATGTAATGAAAGGCGGCAGGCGGTTCTTCATCAATGCAAACATTGCGCAGTTGGGTCAACTTTTACTCGTTATTTGTTGTTTGTTTATTTCTACTGTGACCATGTGCGTATGTATGAGTGCTGCCAACGAAGATATGAAGATCAAAGACAATCCATCTTCTCTGGTAAACGGGAAGTAGAAAATACATTGGTGTTCATTTTTTTTTTCTTATTTCTCGACTAAAAGCTTCTGGAAATTGCATGCCAAAGCGTATTTTTTCAATTAAGGTTGCTTATCTCATTTGGAAAACTTGGTGCAAGTGACTTATCGACTTGAATCGCCATCACTTTGCTTAGGATTTGTAATTAAACTTATGTACAGACATGTAGCGTAAAAATATAAATGAGATGTTCTGCATTTGTTGCTAGATTGCAGCTATAAAAATGTAATTAGGTGGTTTTTAGAGTTTCCATTTAATGAAAAATTTTAGCTTTCTGGTGTAAAAATAAGCAACGAAGCGCCAAAACAAAATCTAAAAATTATCTATAGGACATAAAAGTAGAAAGCCCAAAAAAAGAGGAGGGTTGGATCACTTGAACAGCCTTAAAAAATACTGTAAGTTACAAAAACAAACCACTTTCACACAAAATTTAAGAATGAATTACCAAAAAAGTCTCTAGCAAAAGCGATATCAGACTCTCGAAGTTATTTCTTTTATAAAAGTCGAGTTAAGGCGAAATCGCCACAAGTATTTACTACTTCAAAAATCGTCTAAGCTACATAAATTAAATAAATGTGTTTTCAAATATCTGTTTTTTTTATCCAAAATATTCTTCTTCTATTTTAATGCGCTTTCTACAGCGACATAATAGTAATCCAAATGTCCTGTCGAACTCATTTTGCGGCATTACTTCCAAGGTGTGTATCAGAGAACTGCATTGAGTAGCTCACTGAGGGTTTTGAGCCACTTTCAAAATTATGAGACGTGAGTGTGAATCTGAGTTGCGCTCACTAATAGTGAATGCGTAGATAGCATGCTGCTCATAAATGGTAAGTAAGTAGCTTCTGATTCATGAATGTGAATGCGTGTAAAGCTCATACTCACATGCATTCAACATTCATGAAGCATTGAATGGCTTGAGCCACTTGTGTTGAACTGTATTAAAGAAAAATGTTTGTTTTTTCTTCAATCGATGAGGAAAGGTCGAAAATAGATTTTGAACATTACTAAGGGTGGCTCCAGACCCTTGAAAGGACCGTTTTTGACCTATTTTCAGGGAAATTTTTTTTTCTCCAATCGATGGGGAAAGGTCGAAAATGAAACTTTGACATTACTTAGGGTGGCTCCGGACCCTTGAAAGGACAATTTTCCACCTATTTTCGAAATTTTTTTTTTTTCAAAAGAAAGATTCCTCAAAATATTTTTGGACATCACTAAGGGGGGCTCGGGACCCAAGAACGAACAGTTTTTTACCCGAAAATGTGTCCCCGCGCCATGGTACCCGTTTTCGACCCAGCTCTTTGCGTTATTCGAGCTAATTCACTTTGGTTCGCAACCACCCAACGCTTTTTGTTTGTGTAATTTGGTCTTACTAAAATTAAACAATCTCAGTTTGCCCTACCCAAATGCTTTAAGTCTTGGTAATTTTTTCTTCAAGGCATGCCGGCTTGTTCGGCTTTTTCCGTGATGGGAGATAAACACTTTCGGTTTGCAATCGCTGATTGTTTTTTGTTTGTGTGAATTTATTTTCAAGTCACTTACTCCTTCAGCTCTAGCTTTTTGTTTTTATTTTCTTCATTATTTTTTCCTGCAATTATTAAAAAATGTGATTAATATTGCATAATATTTTTAAGTTTGTTACCCAAACTGGTGCTGCTGTAACGAGCTCTCAAAGCAGATTTTTGTGTCCATTTCTGCTATAACTATGACAATCTTTAAACTTTATGATTTTTTCAGTATATTTCGTTCCCTTTTTATATCGATACTTTTCGACTGTCAACAATTTTGTGAAACTATATCGACTTTTACATACTTTTTTAACTTTTCTTGATGTTAAATAATAATTTTTTCGTCAAAAATGCCTACGTTTACATAAATATAGAAGTACCCATATTGCAAAGCCAATGCAAAACATGCCGCCGTAATATGAATTGAATAAAAAATTCTCTACTAAGATTCCGATAAGCAAAATGGCATTATAAAACGAATTTTAAAAATATAAATTATTTGCAACTGTAGGGAAACCCAGATATAATCGCACTTGCGATGCAACCTAACCTAACCCAACCATGTAAACCTTAATGCAAAAATAATCAACAACGTCGTCATTATCGTCAACAATGAAAACAACAACAGTAGCAACAACAACAATAAAAATCATTGTTAACTAAATAGAGGAACAAACTGCAAACTGCATTGCAAGGCCGAACAATTGATCGAGCTGCACATTATGAAGGCGATCTTGTATACCATAGTATGTATGTGTGTGTAGTTTGTTATGAGGATCGTTGGTCTGTTGTGCGTCGAATACGCGAAGTCCGATGTCCGCCAAATAGCCACAAAATAATTATATTTACAAAATGCATTACTGATACGCTCTGTTTGTTATGAACAAAACAAAATTACAAAGGAAAACAGATTAGAGGGCTACCACATAGCTATTTGCTGCATTCAGCGATCATGTTGATCGTATTTAGTCGATTGTGGCTAACCATTTGTTCGCTAGGTTTTTAAATAATCCGAGGGGTATTTAACTTTTTGAGGCAGTTTTTCTATGGTTCTTTTATGTTTTAAAGTTTTTAGTATTCATATAAAATTAAAATATTTTTAAAATGTTTCATGTCTGCAAAACCATTTTAATTATGTTTCTGTTGATGATGATGATGATGATGATACAGTTGATGATTGCATGGTTCATCTTAATGACAAAAGTTTTTATTACTGACACGGGTAGACTGTTTGGCGATCAGTCTCTTAGATAATGGTTATGCTACGTTGAATGTAGCGGGGCAACAAAAGAGAGACACGATCAAATCGTCAAGCTGGATCAACATTATAATATGAACTAAGACGAATGTGTGCTGAAAGTGACATAAAAAAGCTGACAAAAAGGCAACAGAAACAAAAATAAAATTTAGAAATGCTCATATGAATTAAAATTTATCATCATCTAATTTATTGTCATTAAAATAAGAGTTATTTCTTCATTTTACAGGTAGAAAAAACAGAAAACTTTTGATGTGACTTAAATGAAATTTATTTAGTACATTTGACTAAGCATATGTTTTGTTAGAGTGTGAAATCACAAAAAAAATAGCTATAAAGCGACTAAAAGATTTAAGTATTAGGTAAAGATGTGGATTTTTTAAATAATTATAAAACTTATTTTTTTCTTTTAAATGAAACCTACAGAGTTACAAAACCCAATAAGTTCAGTATTATCGAAATTAGAGAAGACACTTAGATATTGTAGAACATAGGTACAATCGAAACGAAGATAAGCTGGCAACAAAGTTAGAGTACCCGAAAATGGGAACACCAATAGAATAGTCAAATGAAGTACAAGAGAAATTACATGAAATTACTAACGCTATACATAGAGCTTGGTTTTTGAAATAGTCAGGCTTAAGACCTAAGACCAACGCCCATGTGAGTAAAGGCAAAATGCTGAAAATCAACCATTAGATTTTTGAAACTTAGACGCACTCAACAAAAGCGATCGAGCGATATGATGACAAGCCTTAGTTTTGACAAAAATCGATGTCATATTTTTTCCCCTAAGTAAAGTGGGGTTGCGTAGCAAATAATTTTTTTTTTTTTTTTGTAAATAACTATTAAGTTTCTTGAAGTATTCATTAAGGCACTCCATTTCTCAAAACCCAAATATCATCAATGGTCTATGGACAAGATTTACTGACAGAGCGCCAATTAGCAATATTTCAATCCGGCAATTTTAATGCTGAAGATGCACCACCATCTGAAAGGCCAGTTGAAGATAACAATGATTGATGCTAACCACCGAAGAACATTTCGTAAGAGACTAAATTTATCGAAGTCGATCATTTAAGATCACGTAAAACGCATTGGTTTAATTTTAAAACTCAACATATTGTTTCCACATGTTCTGGCAAAAAAAAAATTTGCTTCATCGCATTGACGTCAATGATTCGCTTTTCAAACGTCAAGAATTTTTGAAGCAAATCATCACTGGAGATGAAAAATGGGTTGTCTACAAAAATATAAGGCGCAAGAGATTGCAGAAACAGCCAGAATTATGTAGTGTTCCACAAAGACCTCTTACAAGTTTGATAACTCACCAAAAGCTTTAAAAATTTGGATAGGATGAACTGAAACTGAGACTATTAAATGTTCCTGTCGCTACAAATATTTTTCGATGGCAAAGTCCTTACTTCAAATACGGACGACAAAAATTACTTGGATCAGTTTTTTGCCAACAAAGATCAGAAGTTTTATGTCAGAAATATGGCCAAAGATACTGAATTAAAATTTAAAATTCAATAAAATATGTGTACGCCATAAGAAAATCGTCTTACATATTCACCACAAAATATAATGAAAGTAATTTCTGAACAATCCACCATAAGAATCATTCACTATCACAAGTCGCTGCAAAATTTTCTCGATGGTAGAAACTATAATCTAAAATCAGCTGAAATACTAAAAAGAGAATGGCTCATGTTATCGTTAAATATATTGACTTTTCTATACCAAATTCAATGCATTCTAATCTACATAAACATTGGATAGTTTCTTTAGTAAACACCATTTAGCTAATAGAAAATTCTAAGAAGACTACACACAGTAAAAGTGTAAAGTTTTTTAAGTTTCTTTAAAGTTCGACTAAATACACATCATTTTAAATGTGTGTCAATATACTGTTAACATAAATTTGTTGCATACATTGTATTGCATTAGTCATACAAAAGTCAAAAACCTCCGAAAAAATAAATGTTACTTTTGTTATT
The DNA here is from genome assembly GCA_963680825.1 of Meiosimyza decipiens. Lineage (NCBI taxonomy): Eukaryota > Metazoa > Arthropoda > Insecta > Diptera > Lauxaniidae > Meiosimyza > Meiosimyza decipiens. Next base: position 81,198,003 of record OY804259.1, on the reverse strand, counting down.
TAGCGGCGGCATCTTTTTTCATGGAATTTTGCGTTAAATTGACAGCACAACTTACAATCAGTGTCAGTTTTGTCAGGTTCAGTTAGTCAGTCAATCAGTTTGAAATCCATTAAAAATATTTTAACGCAGATATGTCAAAAAAATACAAAATATTTTCGCAGATTTGCTTTATTTATTTTTTGCTGAGTTTATTGTTGCGATTCTTTCAATTTATATATATATATATATATATACAAAGGAGTATTCCGGTTTATTTTCTACGACTGTCTGAATGTTGTTGACGCAAGTTGTTACACAAAAAGATGCGGGTGCCTTCGAATGTTTTGGTAACAAAGTGACAGATTGTCAGTATTTTTGCACTTAAAAGCATTGAAACAATGAACTTCTTCAATACAATAATAAGACTGTTTGGCTAAAGTTCATAATATACAAACATTTGAAATAACAAGTGATTTTTTTGCAGTTTGTTTTTTTCAGATTACATTTTTTGACACCTTACGCATGATTCGTAACATGTGTCAACACCAAAAATGTTCAGTAAGGATTGCCATTTCATAAACGCACTAACAAACGAGCAGTGAAGTCTCTCGAATGCAAGGACAAGACAGATGCAATTGCAGCCCTGGAAGACAACATTACAGCTGACATTGGTGAGATACCAACCGAAATGCTGGAAAAAGTATGCCAAAATTGAAGCTTATGCATCCGCCTCAGGCGTAGCTGCGGGCAACATTTACTTAAAATAATCGCTTTTAATAAATATTTCATTCACTTTTGAAAATCTACTTTTCTTTTTTTAATTTTCAAAAACTAAACGCTTAAAAAATCACCCGTTATCTACATATCCTCTTTCGTTATCGAATTATTTTTCATTGAATTTTGCAAACGCTCGATTTTCTTACTCATTAAGTAAACATGCTCATTGACTCAGTGACTTCACTGTTTTTCTTTACATCAACTTCTTCCTGCTCTTCTTCTTCTTCCTTGTCATAATTACAATTACAATAACTATAAATCAATCGTAAGCATCTGAACTGAAAATGACTTTAGTTGAGTTGATTTGAGTTGAGCGCCCTCTGTGGGACGAATTCTTTTGTTGGCGTACGCGCGATAAGGAAACATCTGACGACTAGAGTTGTTTTTTTTTTTTCTACTATCAATGAACATATGTGAATAGGCGTTAATGTGGATGCATGTACGATTTGTTTGTGAATATACGACTTTCTTGAAAATGTGCGATAAGCGGCAATAAGGACAATTGAGAGTTCTGTACTATAAAAACTGTACACATTTGAATGTTGATAAAGTCAAAAGTCGCATATGAACTACTGATATATAAAATCTTTGTTGCATTAGGAAGCAACACTAATACGTTATCGAATATGTGGCACATAAACAGTCCTGTTGAAAAATGCTTGAAAACCTAGATTCATTCAAGTAAACCTTTAACTGTAAGCAAATATTTTTTATAAAAAGATTCCCTTAGATTTTCATCTCAATTCATATATTTATAAATAATTTGAATAAAGATCATGAGGTTCAAGTGGAAAGTTGATTTATATAGATTTCAAAAATATTTGTAATTCAATTTGATTTTCTTTAAGCGAAAGAAACTTGGATTTATTTTAAATTTTTTAATTAAGGTGTTCCTCAAGGAATTCACTCTAGGTACGTGCCTATTTATTTTAGACATTGTTCACGTGATCAAAATGTCTCAAACTAAAAATAATAAAGCAATCGATTGCCCATTTATTCACCCTCTATTTTCAAATGTCCAAGAGATGTTCCAGAAACAAAAAAATGTACTTTGCACTAAGTCCATAAGACTTTCGAAGCTTAAAAAATATACAATCCATACAGTTTTTCAAAATCTTTTGAAAAACATAAATTTTTTAGACTTAAGACCTTTTTAGGTCTTTTAATATCTTTCGAACCAAAGCACATAAGTCAAATGGAGACTTTTCAGTGCTAAATCAAAAACCGTTAAAATTTTAAGAAAACACATGAATTTTAAAAAAAAAATAACCCTTGCGTGAACCTCTTTTAGGTCTAGCTTAAATTTTATTTTATATGAAAAAAAAATTTTAAGATAGAAATTAGGAATAAAAGATCGTTAAAGAAAATATTAAGAAACCATTTCGTGACCTTTAACCTTATATTGTTATACAAGATATTTCTTTGCAATGGAGGACAGACGAAATTAAAAGGAGAGCATATGGGAACATTCAATGGGCAATCGAATGCGTTAATTTTTTTTATTTTTATAATTTTCCTTTTAGCCAGTTTTATATTTTTTTTATAATTTTTCTGAATCATAAGACAAAATAAAAAATATGATGCACCATAGTGGAAAATAAAATGCAATATTTTTTATTTATCTAGAATTAATTTTTATTTTCTCATTTTTGTTTAGGTCAAGTTGTTATTCAAAATCTATGAGCCGAGAATGAAAAAAAAAGGAAATGTATAGGCATTCTGTACGCTTCGAATACAAAGTAATAGAAGAATTTTCTCATTTTTAGGGTATGACATTTTTTTATTTGTAATATCTTTTAAACAAAAGAAAGACCAACAAAAAATGGTTGGACAAACACAAACACTCGATGAAGCATTTTTTTATAAAATTTTCTAAATTTTGATAATAGAATGCGTATCAAAATTTAAAGGACACTACGTTCCTGAAGTTGGACGCAAGTATTCATGGTTGTGTAAACTTTTGATAGTCATCTTTCTATCTTTGATTTAAGAGATATTAAAAAACAAGAAAATTTTTTTCATGATTAAGTCACATCAAGACGAAAAGATTTATTAAGATTTTCTTTTTTTTTATACAAAACACCAACCTACATCTAATTATTGAGTCAAATTAAACCTCATCACATGATGTTACCACATAATAAAAAAGCTAAAAAAAAAATATACAGAGATATAAAAAGAAGACAACGTGTTTCTCATTTCATAGAAATTCTAATGCGTAGTTTTGGTCGTGACATTAATATCGACAACACCAATAATAAAAACTGAAAAAATTTTGCAAAACAAATTTTTTATTTTTGTAAAATTGCTAAGTATTATTAAATATTGGCACTTTAAGTAACTAAACTTAATTATGCAAATTAAAAATGCAGCCATGCAAAACGCAACGATCGCCGCTTGTGACGGGTGATTTTTTTAACGCTTGCATCAGTTTCTTCCATTTACTTTTTAAAGTTTATTTCATGCAAATGTTTGCCGCAGCTACGCTCGTACGACTCATTCGTGGCGGCCAATGGAATGCTCCAAAACGTGAGATTAATTGCTTACCAAACTCGCCTCTTAATTGGTCCATGTTATCGCGTGCCATGTGGCACCGTCTTGTTGAAACCACATGTCAACCAAGCACAATTCTTCCATTTTGGGCAAAACAAAGGACGGTTATAATTGCACGGTATGTTGCGATTTCATTTAATTTTTCAAAATTAACGGTCCAATGATGCCGCCGGCCCACAAACCGCACCAAAAAGTGCATTTTCAGGGTGCATTGGCAGCTCTTGAGCTGCCTCTGGCTGCTCTTCATACCAAATTCGGTAATTTTGTTTTTTAACGTGTCTATTGAGCCAAAAATGAGTTTCGTTGCTGAAGAAAACTTTTGGATAAAAAATTTAATCTTCAGGCAGCTTCACAGAGCACGAATTTTGATAATAAAATTCAAGGATTTCCAAGTGCTGTTTATTTGTTGTCTATTTATGGTGAAATGGCAAACTTTACTGAGCATTTTTGCCGTTTTCACACATTAAAAATCACGCGTGAGGTCTCGAAAAATTTACACTAAAAAAACAAAATAGCCAAAAAACACCCATTATATATAAAATCCTCATATACTACGTAAAATTACAATACCGAATACACGAGTTAAATGGTCATTAATAATTAAAACAACAAAAACTGCAATACAACGTAGACCTTAACGCTGATAACAATTGCAGTCGGAATGCACGTTTCAGAGTTATAAACCAAGCGAATGAAAAAAGCGAAACAATTTTTGTTCATTGTATTCATTATAGAGTTCAAGACATCGTAATCAATTTTTGTACCCACCACCAATTTGTTTGGTTTTCTTCTGTGCATTTTGTTGATTTATTGTTTATTTTATTAATAAAACAATTTTTTTTTTATTTTTATGAGTAAACTAGGCGCCATCTTTTAGGTAGGGTACCTACCTACCTACTGCATAAAATTGCGTTAATCATTTTATACACTCATTCGGTGTTCAAGGTAAAGTATCGGCACTGATAATTGGTATTTATATTTGAAAGAATAGTATGAGTCAAGATAATGTTCGATGACAAGCAGTGTTAATTGTTGAAGTCTATTTTAGATTTGAATTCAGACTGGGGTTACTAATGATCTTTAAAAGTAAACTGCTGGTTGTCAAAATGATCTTACTAATTTTTAGTAGTTTTTGATAAATTAGAGATTGAGGCTTGATGTCACTCAAAATACGAAAAGTAATTCGATTTAACTTCATTTTAAAATTAATTTCATATGACTTTCTTTATTTCTTAGTAAGATGTTCCTTCAATACCAACTGTCTGACAAACAATTAAGATATTTAATTTAATGCAAGCAGCATTTAATTTAAGAATGTCACGATAGTAAAAAATGTCAATTTATTCATCAGTCGTAATAGATTTTCTGATAAAAACATATAGTTAGTTTAGTTTCAATGTGTCCTGAAAAAAACAAAACATAATTTTCTAAATCGAAAATAGCTATTGCAGTGATAAAAATTGTACAAATGATAAATTATCACTATGACACACATGGCTGACACACATTCAAACGGCCGTACAAAATGAGCATACCAATGCAAAAATTCACGTTTAAACTCTACCATAGACATAAAAATGTTTACAAATAATTATCCAGCTGATAAATCAAATAGAATAATCTTTTATTTATCTACTTCTTTAATTTTTATCATATGGTTGGCATAGAAGTTGCACAGAAAAATTAAAACCAGAAAACATTTAAAATGAAATTATTGCTAATTGCGTTTGTGGCAGGCAGCTGATGCTCGTACAGCGACGACTCAGACTGAGGCTACAACTGCGGCTGCGCACATTCCTATACAATTACATCATGCGCTAGTTAAATGTGTGTAAGTGTGTTTGTACCGATTATCGGTTACTTGAAATCGAATCGACAAATAAACAAACATATAATCGCTCATACATAAAGTTGTGCATTAGTTATACAATCAGCAGGGGCAACATCATTGGCAACACATGTTAGACGTTTTTGTTGCTGTTGTTATTTTTGTTGAAGAACAAGTTTCTTTCGGCGTTTTTTATATTTTATTTTAATTTTTCTGTTAAATTTATTCAAATGAACCCATATTATTGCCATACAAACGCACATATCTATGTATGCATACACACGCTCTCATAGATATAATTAGTAAACAACATTAGAATAGGGGCAATTCCATTTAGAGTAATGGAGACGCTAAGTGACGATACCTAGTTATTGGATTTTTCGTTTCTATTTGAACACATCAGAGGATTGTTGTTATCGCTGTAGCTCAATTGAATCTTTTTAACTCCTCACAAAATACCGAATTCTTTTATAATAAAAACTCAAAACTCTTTGTTTTTGCAGTTTCAAAACGATCTTTGCAAATCCAGTTCATTTTTGAATAGCTACATAAAACATTACACATAAAAATGACGAATCCAAAAGTATTTTGTCAAAACTATGTTTTTGGTAACACGCATTTATGTTAGGTATGTCAAACTTTTATTTGAGAAAGGTTACGTGCTAATATTTGATTCTTTCGGATAAACTGTTAGATTTTTTACAAAAAAAAATATCATAAGCAATCACCATGTAGAAATCAATATCTTGTTTTGTGCACATGACCTGTCATACTGTTGAAAACACAATTAATTAAATACCAATGGTTGTTTTATATTCTCCTGAGATATTATTACAATCACGAACAAAAATTCACATTCTGAGCTGTTGATGGCTGCCAAAAAATATAATTTTTGTAACAAGCGCTCTTTCACGACTATTTTATATCAAGTCTGAGGGATTTGGTATCTGACACAAAGTTGTTTCTCATTAAAACACAAACATTCTTGATCCAAACGCTACTTGTCGAGCACCACTCCTTACTCCCGCTTTGGAGCATTTTGTTCAAAGACGATTTGAAAAAATTCTCAATCGCTTGTTCCACATGCAAATTTTTTCAAAAAAGGTGTTTTTTGCATTAATCTTATATCAATCTTAGTAAAGAGTGTAAGATTAGTTTGACGCGACTATTCTGGCGATCACTTAAAATTTTTACAGCTATGATTTTTGAGAATAATAGCAAAAGTTTTTAGGCTGCAATCAAAAACATGGGCAGTTAGCCGTGGACATATACTAGAACCAGAAACTGCAGAACTATAAATAGGAAATTAATAACATTTTTATAGACATGTATCAGAAACTATAGCATTTATTTCAAACATTTATTAATCAGTTTTAGTGGTTTCGAAATTATAACGATTTTATCAAAAACTATAATATCCACTTCCTATGTTTATATCTCCGAAACAAGATGGTTCCATATTCGTTGTCAGTATCAAAAGTCTCGCAAAAAAACAATGATTTAGTAAAATAGAGAGAGGCCGCTTATGCCTGTCACTCCCTTTCAATAGGTATGACAGTTATAGAGTATAAGTTGTCATATCTGGTTTTTTCAAAAAGCATGAAATTTCTTAAAGTTCGCGATGACGGCTCTTTTGATGTCACCACCTTCTGGTCTATAATGCTAATCCTCTAAAAGATACTACGAAATTTTTGAATAATTTGGTATAGTCCTATTAGAATAGACTTTTTCATATTCAGCTCAAGTTTTCATGGACTATTATTTCTTTAAATAACCCATTTAACTGGAAGCTTTTAACTTCAGTAGACTTATGTTATTTGTTCGTCTATCTTCAAAAACATCTGATGATAATAGGTGCTAACTCGATTTCCAAAAAAGGTGCGATTATTCCATTTTAACTCTCGACGAACGCATTGTGCTGCCATAAAATTAAAAATATTTGAAAATACATTTATGCTCGAACACGGAAAAACTACTTTGGACATTTGGAGTAAAAGGCGCGTTTATTAGTTAAATGAAATTTTAATGAATTTTATTTTGTTTTCCAATAGGAAAAAAGCAAAGACGACCCATGTAAATGATTGGACGGCACACTCGTACTTAGATATTATAATAAAGCATATTTCGTACAGTAAGTCAATTATGGATTTGCCACAATGAGCTAAAACCGAACTATACACATTGAATAGAAGACAAGTCTTAATTAGTGACTGGTTTTTAGTTCAGAGGCCTGGTTATGATCATTGATCACAACATTCAATGAGGCAGACCTCGTGGCGTTCGATTATCGTAGTTTGCTATTTTTTGTTTAATGCTTCACAGTTGTTGTTGTTGTTCCTGTTGTAATTGGTTGTTATTGCGTGAAATTTTGGCGATTAATTTTAAAGAAAAAAATTTATGTACATATATGAAATATTATTAACGATTTTTCCCCCAATAGCCAACATTAAAATTTTAATGTTTGAATTTTTTTGCTGCTTCTGAGTTTTTTAATAGCAATTTTGCACATTTGGAAATGGCGCAATAAGTTGGGACACATGTGTGCTGAATGTGAAAAAAAAACAGAAAATATCAAAATGCTAAGTCAAGTTTAAAACAAGTTTTTTAATAAATCTTAGTTTTTTATAAGTTGCTGACTAATTCATAACGAATTTCTACAGAATTGGGAGAACAGTAGAAATTATATTTTGTTTAAAAATAAACAGATGACTTCAAAGGCAGTTAGCGTTTAGTGCATATTAAATAAATGTGATAAAGGTAACAGGTTTTGTAACTAACTTTATAATCAAAAAATTAATATCAACGTAATTAAATTCTTAGAAAAGACAAGAAAAAATTAAGCGAAATATTTTTTATGGAGAAAATATGTATACGAAGATAGTATGTTTAGGCAGGTGCTACATTTCACTTCAGAGGGAAAGTGAAACGAAATCACATGAATTTGATTTTATGTGAAATCAAACGAAGTCAAGTGACGAAATTGAAAAATTTTGCTGGATCAGTAAATCTGTGGAGGGCTTATATAAAGAAAATAAAAATGGGTCCTACAATCTGCCTTGAGAAATATTTCTTGCAATAGGAAGAAAACGTGAAATTTAATATTTCATTTAAAAAAGTCTTAGGACAATCCTGTCAATATGAATTACTACCACTCATGTAAATCTCAAAAAAATATATCTTCAATACCACGAACAACTCTAATCTAAATTTGCCAATTTTCACTGAAAATTTCTATAAACTTGACTCAACATGAAACATTTGTTTTTTTCACCGAAAAAGTAAAACTCAACAAATAGAAGATTTTTAATCGAAACAAAAATAAATTTTAGTTTTGATCGATATACTATGCCTGCATACATATAAAAAAACAAATTACGACAAATAAAAAATTAAATATGTTATCATTTTAGATTTTAATCGATAATCATTTTTGCTCTTAATCATAGAAACCAAATTAAATTTTTTGAAAATATAGCAGGCGATATTTTATCGGATATGTTTCATATAATCAGTAGAATAAAAATCTTCCAATGTTTCTTTCGTCTGTTTTAGTAAAGGAACTTTGCTTTGAAATGAGTTTATTTCAGCACAAACTCATCAATCAAAAAGCAAGCGAACCTGCATCTCAAAATCTGCTGAAGTGATTTATGGCCAATGCGAATATTTTAAACACACACACACACATATATATACAACGCTCTGCTGTTGGCCAAACAATTTAACAATAAAATGGCATAAACAAGATCTGTTAAACGTTTATTACATTTTCAAGCCAATTTATAATAATAAATCGCAATCAAATAAAAAAATAGCGTAATTAAATTAAAAAATTAAAAATAAAATGGTGGGTGTTATAAAAATTTATTTTTTTCAAAATTGCTAATGCATTTTCAAGGGCAACAACTTGGCGCCAACTTAGATTTGGTTGGTATAGTAGGCATACGGAATTAGATTTTTGCCAATTATGGGTAATCAAAACTGCCACCACTTTTGGGCGGCACTTTTCGCACAATTTTTTGTTTTTACAAATTTAACGATTGTCTTTTAAACTTCCTGTCATTGTCGTGTAGTATTTTACTTTAATTATAGCAATCTTGAGTGTAGCTACTGTTCGTGGCAGTGTCAAATTATTGCTTGACATTTGGTAGCTACAATTTGTGCACAAATTAAACGCCATTGAGCAAGAAAATTGAACAGAAATATAGACAAACGCTCTGACATACAAATCATAATTAGACGTAATTAAAGTGCTCAACGGAAATGAAAAGCGGCGCGCTTTCGCCATTTGCGAAGTCCCAGCTGGAACAAAAGCGTTGGGTGAACTTATAAGTCAATCGAATCTCACTCAAGCATCACCTGCAAATAAATACAAAATTTAAGAAGTTAATGAATTTTTAAATGTCCCGCGTAGTAACTTTAAATGCAACACTGATCCTGTCAACTATCATCAGTCAGACGATCTTGTGAATTTTTGCGAAAATGGAATTTCGTGTGCTCATCAACCATTAATTTTTTGCGTAAAATTAGCCAAACCAAGGAATGGTTTGACAAATACTATGGGGACTCTGCACCATCGATTGGAATGATTCACAAGTGGTTTACTGAATTCCGATGTGGTTGTACAAGCCCAAGTGGCGGCGAACGTTCTGGAGGCCCAAATTAGGTCACAACACCAGAAATGTTCACGATATCGTGGTGGCTGATCGCAGAGTGAAAGTGCGCGAGATTGTTGAGGCCGTAGGCATCTCAGACGAACGGGTGTGGAACATTTTGCGAAATCATTTGGATATGAAAAAATTATCCGCAAGATGGGTGCCGCGTTTGCTCACTCTCGACCATAAACACAATCGCATGACTGATTCAAAGGCGTGTTTGGCGATATTGAACAAAGATAAGAAGGATTTTTCCGTCGATTAGTAACCGTGGACGAAACATGGATTAATCCCTGCACATCAGAGACAAAGGAACAGTCGAAACAATGGACTTCACCGACCGAACGTACTCCGGAGAAGGCGAAGACAGTGCTATCGGCCGGAAAAGTTATGGCGACAGTATTTTGGGATGAATGCGGTATAATCTACATCGATTACCTTTCACCGAAAAGAACGATCAATAGAGAATATTATGCAGCCGAATTGGACCGTTTCAAAGACGCTTTGAAAGAGAAACATTCTCATTTGGCTAGGAAAAAGTGCTCTTCTATCAAGACCCATCTGAAGTCAGCTTGCGCTAATTTATTAGATTTTCATAAATTGAAATTCATCTTTATTTGAAATTTATCACTAAACTTTTAAATGTAATTAGTTTGAGGTTGATTAGTGTTTTTGTATTCTTTTTTTTTTCATTTTGGCTGATATTACTGAATGAAGCATATTTCTACTGGGATAGCTTTGTGTTGGTGTATTTTGCAGAAACGGCAGTTAATCACCGACATTTGTGGCAATTTTTTTTGCTGTAATCAAAAAAAAATCAAATTAATCTAAAACATACGGCAGGTGCAACAATTATAGCACTCAGCAGTATGTGAAATTATAGCTAATTTGAGTTAGGTTTCGCTCTGCACATTCCAATTGTCATTGAATCATAAAAAAAAAAAAACAAAATATCGAAATAGCTTAGCTTTTTTTAATGTGCGCACATACGAGTACTTGATCAGCGTAATTTCCCACAATATATTTTTGCTGCAGCACCAAATTTTATAGCATTTACATGGAAATATTAGCAAAATTGTTAGTTATTATAAAAATTTAATCAAAGTCAGCACAATGAGTTGTGTATTTTGTAAGAAGTTTAAGTTCGAATTCAGAAAAATATGATTAATACGAACAGATTAAATATAATTTTCTTCAATTTAAAGAAGTTTTTAACACAAGCATATTGGAAAATTATCTAAATGAACTGAACAACAGTCCATTGAAGTTTTTAGATTTCTCAAAGATTTCTTTTTTAAAAATAGGTGAGATTGCACTAAATATGCCATCACTTGCAAGGCGCTTTGACGCTTACGAAATGAGTGAATTTATGTAACACTTATCCGCTTCTTCTTCTTAAGAGTTAATAATATGCACTGATTTTCAGTTGACTAAGACAGTTTTCCAATGAACTTTTGTTAAAAAATTTGTTTTCATTTACTTGCTCGCCTAGTAAAAATCTTTGAGTCGAATGTGAAGTTAGTTCTTTTGCACTGCTGTGAAACTTGGCTAACGAACAGCGCTATACTATACAATTTACATATATTTAACAAAAATTAAATACTTTCGCCGAATTCCAAAAAATTTGATCGTTCAAGCAAATTGGAGTAGCACCCTTCGATTAAGAGGAATCGCGACCGTTCTAAGCCATCGCCATCAATTGAAGCGTTCACAAGAACCACGTGAATCGAGGAGATGTAGAAGAGAATGTCACGATGGAAAAGTTTTTTAAAGGCTTAATTTTTCGTGAGGAGATAAAAAAAGAGCATTTGAAATAAAGTTTTTCTTTAGGATTTTTCTATTTCAATATTCATATTTCATATTTCTGAAATAATGTTGCTTAAAAGTATTAAACAACTTATCTTTTCCTGTCAATTCAATTGAATTCATATTTTCCAGTTACATTACAAAAAACCACTTTATATTCGAAGAATCATTTTACCCATTCTCCATTTCGAAAAACGTCATGAAATGAATGGTCATGCCCATTCACATAATAAATACATAGCAATGTTCTCAATGAACAGTCTCCTTTTGTCAGCTTTTCAATATTTTCTACAGTGCGTGCAACTTAACTGTGCAAAATGCATGGAGAGTGCTTAGAAAGTTTAATTGTGGCCATAGTGCATCTCAAACTGTCACAAGAAGTTCTCGAAATAGATATTTTAAGACTACTTTACAGATAGCATGTATAGAAATAGGCAAAAGAACTTCATCAGTGGCCCTACTTAATATCGGAGAGTTCCCAAAAATGATTTATCTTGCTTTTTAAATGGACCAGCAGAGAGTCATAGTGTCAAAACAAAGCTCTCGCAATATCCCTTTCTTATATTCCGAGAGATAGCGCCTAGGTCATTTCCTCTCACTTAATTTTTTTTTTTTTTTGCAAATGATAGTATAGCTGATACTCAAAATAAGCGTCGGTCGCCAGAATCGTGGTGGGGCTGGTTGTGAGAGGCCGACAGAAAAAAGTTTGCTCAATAGCTGAGTTTTGGTAGGCATTCTAGTTCTATTGAATCACCCTGTAGCGGAATAATAATTTTGTTAGTTAAAAATAATAACTCTTAGTAGATATTACTTGCTGTGCAGTAATTTATTTTCTCAACAGAAGGCTAATTTATATTTTTTATTGTTATTTTTGTCGCTGTTTGATTCATTCTGCATTTTTAATTCAATTCCATGGTAAATTAAACACCACCACGATTTTTTGTGTTTGTTCCGTTTTTTGATATTCGTTTCGTTTCAGCTTCATTATAATGACATAGTTTTTTTATTATTTAATTTTCTTTTTTATTAGTTTTTTTTATTATGCAAATTATTGCTGGCATGTGCATATCCGATCAATATCAGTCATAAGTTTTTACTGTTTTTGTGTGGGCAGCAAACACATAAGGCCTTAGTTTTAACTTATATTGTACGATCGAGTACCTTTAAATGCAGTGAGCTTCACAACTTTTTAATTAAATTATTATTTAAATCATTAAAAATGTATGTATCGGTGTTAGTGTTTATTTCCTTCAAAGTATGTGGGTGTTGTCGTGCTTATAATGCGGCTTGAGTTATCTTGAATTGGTTGAGTCACACCCAAATATTTGATAATATCATTAACTACAAGGACCTCTTTGGCATAAAATTAAAATTTTCACTAATGCTGTAACGCACCATTTATTTATTCAAAAATTAAAAATTTTAAGGCTCAATGAGCTTTTGAAGATGTGACTAATAAAATAGAATAAAATCAGGATCATTTTTTTCAATGATTGAGAGTTTCAAAATTTTAATTTTTGAAACACCCTTATAAATTTGGTGCTCTGAGCAAGAAGCTTGTTTATTTATTGTAAAGCATTATATTATTATTACACTTAAAATAATAAAAGATTTCCATCACATACTTTGATATAAATAAACAATTTTTTTTTTTTTTTTTGATGATTTCAAAAATATTATAAATTTGTTATTCAAAATTACGATTCTTATGAAAGGATTTAGTACAGCATGTAAACAAAATTTTTTGATACATAAAATTGCGGAAAATTTTGCTGAGTTACAAATTTTAATTTCCACTTAAATATTTGTTTACGTACAATAAATATTTAATATATTTTTGTTCACATTAGCTATATTTATGTAAACGTATATTTTTATCTAATATGAATATACATATGTATGTCAATCATGGAAAATTTCCAAATTTAGTTTTTTTATATGATGTGTTATTATTGAGAACATTTGTAAAAATGTTAGAAGCAACCAATAGTCGAAACTCACAAATACTTAACAAAAAGGCCGAAAAATTCGGACAACATATCGATGTATATACATACATATATGGTATTAACTAACAGGGAAGGTCAAATCGTACAGAAACTAATGTTACAAGCAAAAGATTCAAAAAGTTCTCTTCCAGATCTAGTTTCGGCGATATAGACATTGGAAAATTCGGATATAGCTTTTCTAAAAAGCAGTAAGAAATTCGCAGAATTTCAACGCTATCGACCAATAGCGTTGACTTGAGTTTAAATGAAAACAAAAACAACACTCAAAGGCATTGGTCTCTGAAGGAATGTAGCAACTGTGTTTGTCTGTAGTGGACATTCTTTTTTTCTGCTGTTGGCGAATTTGAAAATGAATGCAACAAAACTTTAAAATTTCGTTTTTCATTGCTTAATTTTTTTGTTGCGCTCTTTTGCTAGATTTCCATGCCCACCGCTGATATAGAACATAGATGGGCAACATTTTGGAAGCAAGAGCCACTTACAACAAAAATACACCATGATAAATTCAAGAAACAAAAGTACACTAATCAAACGAAACGAGAGAAGCTATTCTAAATGTGCGCATTGTTGTTTCTTTGTGTGCCTGCTTCGGTTTTTTTATTTATTTTTTTTTCTTAATGATGCAACAAGAACAATAATACAAATCCTATTCATAGCGCGTATAAAGAAAAATCACAACGATGAAAATGCACGTAGCAGTGGTGAGTGTGGTTTTGGATATTTTTCTTAAGAAATATGACGTGTTTTTTTCAAGGAGCTGAAATTGCCTCATTTTTCCTATTTAGCCCATCGTTAACATAGAATAACCCCAGCAATATTAATACCTACATGACTTTTTTCAATAAAAATTGAAAACGAGAAATTGGTTACAAAACGGGAGGGCGTGGTACCCACCTCTATTTAATTTACTTATTAAAAGCCTTCACACTTAGTCCTGGCAATTGTTGAATAAGCTGTGTTCACCATACAATTCAACGCAATGTGCTGTGTTTAATATGCAACATTTAACACTTTAACTTAAAAGCAACACTATAAGTGAAGATACCTAATACTTCGACATAGATAAACCGAGTGTCATACTGAAAAACGAATGTGACATATTGCAGCTCTGAAGAATTCAAATAATTTAATATAAGAAAAATTTTTAATGCTTAAGAATTAGCAATCAATTAGTCATCGAAATTCCAAATGACTGACTTCCATGTGTCGTGAAGCTGTTGTAGTTGTTATTATTGTTTACATTACAGCATGCATTACTAAATACAAAAAAAAAAAACAATAAATTGAAAACCCGCACGATCGTATTTAATTACACATTGCAAAAAGTTAATTATGCAGAAAGGGAGTTTTTACTTCTCTACTCAAAATACATATTCTATCAACGAGTTGTTGTTGTTGTTGTCATTTTTACAAAGCATGAAAATCGTGTTTATTTTAAACTTGTCAAAATACAGAATACAGTGGATAAGGAAAAAATGACAAGCAAGTGACAACGATTGACAGCACGAAATGTACAAGAGAAAAAAAAGTCAAATTTTTATTTCTGAGTAGATAAAAATGAGGAAACGTCAAAGGCGGAATGGGACGTAGTATGGTGAATTAACAATATACTAAACCAACACACCCATTCCAAAGAAGAAGAAGAAAGGTCTTTAAACCAAAACCGCCTTTAACGTCAACGCCTGCCTGCATTCCATGTGATGAGAAAAGAATCGAGGAACAAAAAGTGCAAGTTAAATGAATGAAGAATGTTTGCCTTAGAAGTTCAAGAGAGTTTGGCTGAGAACAATAAGAGGTTAATTGAACAGACAAAAGAAAACATTTTTCAGTGTTTTTTTCAAAATATGTGAAATGTATTGGAAGTGACAAAAAAAAAAAAAGAATTTTGTTTTATGCACGTTGCCGATTATGAATTTGACATTTTATGTTTTGTGGTTATTATATGTTATTGAGAAGAATAATTCCCTCTTTGTATGGTAAGTACGTCTTAAATATGCGCTACCTGCTCTTATATTTATATTTTGTGCTCTCTTTCTTACGTGGTATTTTCATTAATTTTAACTTTTTTGTTTCCCAATTGGAAAGAAGTTCATCAGCAAGTTTTCATGTCTGATTTTTCGCAAAAAATTTTTTGTAGACAATCTCTATGTTCCGACCACTCACCTAATCAATCGAGAGCTGCAGTCAGGAAATCTTTTGTGATATATATGATAGGCTCCCTTCTGTTCAGTGCCCAAACATTATTTCATTGAAGTAATATTCATTAGCGAAATTGATAAATGCCTTTTCATAAAAAAATATGACAACGCAACAAAATTTTTTCCTGTACTTGTTAAGTATTCGAAATAATTACTTTGTTTTAAAGATAACGATTAGAATTTATTCCCTATTTAAAAGCATTTTTTTATACAATTTTGAACATTTTTTTTTGAAATCTCTTTTTAAATGATCCTTTCAATGGTATTAAGCTATCTAATAAATATTTTTTTTTTTTATCTGTAGATGTATTGCAGTAGTTCGTAACCATCTACTTGTTCTCTGCCATTTCGATACTAAAATAGTAATCCTACATGAATCAGAAAAAATACTTGATAATTTCATTACGAAATTCCGACTGGGCTACGACTTATTTTGCTTTAAATTTCATAATAAATATTTACTTCAAAATAATAATGGTTAATTTTTTAAACCTAAAATGAAAAATTCTAAAATTTATCTTAAACTTTTTTTGCGAACTTACGGACAAAAAGAAAAGTAATAAATTATGTTATAACTGATAAACGTAAGGTACCCCAAACTGAATGGAAGCCTTTCATTCAGAAATAAATGTCACATTCATAAAGATAAGATAAGACATTGTATATATCTATATAAATTTTTTTTAAATCATGCACTGTTCTTTAAATTATTTCTGTTTGTACGTTTCCAGCGACGGTAAAATATTGTTGCGATTAGCAATATCGTAACTTTACCTTTTTTCCCTATCTTTTGAATCGATAAGACTGTCCATTTTGAAATTAATTATTTAATTTAATGATATATGAAGGAAACGAATTAACTCGAATAAATATGAAATCATGCTTGCGTTGTTTTGGAAATTAAAGGTAAACTACACTTTATATTTTTCTAGAGAAAATACTATCAAAATACTTGCAGTATTAAGAATATCAAAAGCAGCATTGTGTCAACAATTTTTTCTACTACGTATTCAGTGATTTGTAAAATTACTACTAAAATGATTTTAAATGCAACACTAAAAGTCACTGTACGGTCAACTCGAATAACTCGGGTTTCCATCTGAGTTTAAAACAGTTGATGGGCTCACTAGCGATCCCCAAATTATAGCCGGGCTGTTTGCTAACTTGTTTAAGGAGTCATTTTCTACTGATTTATTTAGCCCTGAGATCAACTATTTTGAATATATGGATAACGACCCTTTAGTTTCGGTTAATGAGATATATTTCACACCTGACCTCATAGAGAAGTATATCTCGTCTATTGATGATGACTTCAGCTCCGGGCCTGATGGTATTCCTGCGACAGTTTTAGTTAACTGCAGCTCTGTGCTTAGTCAGCCCCTTAGTTTTTTATTTAATAGATCAGTCAGAGAAAGTTATTTTCCTAAATTTTGGAAAAATGCATACATTAGCCCCATTTTCAAGAAAGGCTGCAAAAATGATGTTTCAAACTACAGGCCCGTGGCTAAGTTATCATCAATACCGAAAATTTTTGAACACATAATGTACGATCAAGTTCAAGTGTGCTGTGGTGAAGTCATAACAACTCGTCAGCATGGTTTTGTTAATGGCAGATCAACAGTTTCTAACCTCCTTGATTTCACTTCTTTTACTTTACGCTCTTTTGACTCTGGTGGGCAAGTTGACTGCATCTACACTGACTTCAGTAAAGCATTTGACAAACTACCACATAATTTGATTTTGTTTAAGTTAATGAAGCTCGGATTTCTTTTAAGTTTTGTCAGCTGGATTGAATCTTATTTATCTGATCGCTCATATCAAATAAGATTTCGGAGAGTGTTTTCCTCCCCATTTAGCGCGGCATCAGGTGTTCCACAAGGAAGCCACCTGGGGCCGCTCCTGTTCATTTTAGCAATCAATGATGTAACACATGTTATTAAAAACTCACATCTGTTAGTATATGCAGATGACATGAAAATTTACAAGAACGTAAAGGGGGTTGACGACACTATTCCACTCCAGTCTGACTTGAAATCCTTCGAGATTTGGTGTTCTAAAAATAACTTACATCTTAATCCTGATAAATGCCAATCTATGATTTTCACCAGGAAGAAAAATATGGTAAAGCTTGATTATCAATTAAAAGATAAGAAAATATGTCGTGTCGATTTAGTCAAAGACCTAGGTATACATTTTGATGTTAAATTAACTTTTAATGATCATATTGATCTAATTTGTAAAAAATCCTCATCTCTGCTTGGCTTTATTAAGAGGTGGGAATTTAATAGCCCTTTAGTAACGGTGACTTTATATAATACAATAGTGCGTTCTCACTTAGAGTACGCCAGCCAAGTATGGTCACCATTTTATAATATTCATATAAATAGAATTGAGAGAATTCAAAAGAACTTTATTCGTTTTGCTCTCAATGGCTTAAATTGGACTGACCCTTTGAACCTTCCTCCTTATGAGGATCGTGTGAAGTTATTACATTTGCAGCCTTTGAGGTCCAGTAGAAATATTGCGGACATACTTTATTTGCATCAGGTTGTAACTGGGTCTCTTGCTGCACCAGAGCTTCTTGATTACATACATTTTAATACTAATCGGAGAAGTACTCGTAACTCTAATCAATTATTTTATCAACCGGTTAGTAGAAGAAATTATATGGCTAAAGCTCCTTTTAATCGCATGACAACCCTTATTAACAGTTGCGATTTTTATAACATTAGCTTGTCAAAAGGTCAACTCAAGCTTAGATTGAAAACTAACTGTAGCTAAATTTGTAGCTCCATGGTGGTCTGTATTTTTATGTTTGTGTTGTCCGAGCCCCACAGCATGAAGGGTAAATTTTTTCAAACATTTACGCCTTGGACCATGTAAAATTACACACACAATTATATTAATATCTGTATCACATGGTCTGAGTGGGTATGTTGAGAAAGTGCGATAAAGCTAAGAAAAAATTATAAAAAAATAAAAATTTAATTCCATATATAATTTTTTCCATCTCCATTATTTAATAAAAAGCTTTTTACTTGGTTTAAAACTTCAAGCTAAATAGCTAAGAAGGCTAATAGCTGTAGTAGCTAAACTCTATTATTATTATTATTAAATATTAGGCACTTCAAATGAACATATGTGGGAAAAGTATCCAGAATTGTTAAATAAAACGAAGAAAAATTATTTTTTCATCAAAATTTATGTTGTGTCTGCCAGGGAATCGCTACGTTCAATCCAACAGCATAGTATGGAGCTCTACTGGGTGCCCGGTCATGAGGGTATTTCCGGAAATGAGAAAGCAAACGAATGTGCCAGAATAGGATCAGAACAACCGGAGAATCAACAAGTGGTAGACCTTAAGATACCATTGGCGGAACTACACTATCGGATAGAGGGCATAATCAAGAAACAAACGAACAGAAGGTGGAGCCTTACCGCCAGATGCTGAACGTCTCGAATCATGTGGCCTAAGCTAAATCTAGCAAGGACGCAAACTCTCTTAAAATTCAGAAGAGGAGAGCCAAAGACTGTTGTAGGAGTACTGACGGGGCACTGTTTCTCTGAGTGCATCTTGCTAAATGCAATCAACCCTTTTAACCTAACCTATATTGTCTTTTTTCGTACACTCAGGAAACAAGGATATTGCAAATTTGAAAATTTTAGTTTTGATTTAAAGCCGCAAATCTCAAAGTTGAAAATAGTTACATATAACATTTTTGGTTTTATTTTTAACTGAAACAACTAAAAAACTTTAAATTACATTTTGAAGTTGGAAAGTATTTGAAATCACTAGTTTTTTATTAAATTAAACTCTTTGTCACTTTGCTTCATATATGAAATCAGTTTAAGTCAAGGTTGATTCTTTTTTTATAATCAATGATTTTTTTACCTTGCGTATATGCTGCTTGAGGAAATGCAATTAGATTGTGTTAGCTCTATAATTTTGATAACATTTTTTTTTAATATTTCTTAAAAATTCAAACATAATATACCTAATGATAATGATGAGACTCAAAAAAGCTCCATATAATCGAAATTAGTCCAATACTTACATTTATGTTTATTTCACCGTATATTCCAAACGCTGTATAATAATCCTATAAAAAGTTAAACTTGAGATTTTGAAATCAAATATCTTGTATCCATGCAAAGTTTGAGACGTAATAAAATTATTTTCACTTTTTCAAAAATTTTCGAAATGATGGATAAACACTTGAAATGAATAAAATACAAAAAGCACTTGAGTAAAATTTTCGACTTTATCTGAAAGTATTTTTAACTTTTAATATCTATGCGCTGAATTTTGCACTAAACAATTTAAATTTTTTTTTTTATTTCAATAAATTTAATGTGAAACATAAATATTTTCTTTTTTGCTTCTGCCGCACTTTCAACACACACTTTATAATAAAATTTCCCACTTGAATGCTTTTTTCTCTTGCAACAGCACAATTGAATTGAATTGAATGATCTGAAAAGACAGAAAAAACACAAAGAGTATTTTTAATTACAGTTTTAGTTTTAGCAAATAGTAAATATTTTTTAGTTGAAAAAAAAAGTCCCGCGCAAAAACTACTAAGACAGGCGTCAATTGAAAAACTGTTTCAAACACTTAAGCATTAAAATATACAGGAATGCGGATATTTCTTTGGTACGTAGAAACGCTTAATAATAGGGTTGCCACCACCATTGAAGTGGTGCAGTTGGTGTTGGCACTGCATTCGCCAAGTCTGTCATACTTTTTTTTCTTTTGATTTTTTTAATGAAAATTTAAGACTATGGAAACTATGAAACAACGGTTATTTGCACAATAACAGAAACTTTTATTCGTAGTGTAAAAAGAAGTAAAGTGGAATTAAGTAGCTGAGGTGGAAGAAGTAAAAGAGAAGGAAAACAAAACAACTAGCAGTTATGCTGTAGAAATAAATAAACTGAATGAATTCCAGAATCAATGAACCAAAACCATTCATATAGAAACTCCTCTCCCAAGAAGTAATATGTGGAAAAAGAAGAAGACGGAGAAGTGGTAAAAAAACTCGTAGCAGCGCAGAAAGAAGGTAGGCAGGCAGGCAGGCTTAAAACGAGTTACTCGTACTTATGAAAAATGCATAGAAAGAGAGTAAATCAATGCTGATGGTATGTAAGTGTAAATTGTGTAAGCAGCTGTCCAGCGCTGTAAAGGAAGGAAATAACTTAGTAGGTTTCAAAGCATTTTAAAGTTACATTCTTGCTTCTTTTTTAAGTTATTTAGGTCCAACGATGAGAAGGATGTTGGTCTGAGTGTTTGGAGGACGTCCTTTAATTATGTGGGTTTTTTTTTTTCTTTTAATTCGGATCCCTCCTCTCACTTGGTGAGATATGGTGAGATTTTACCGGTCCCCTTCCCCCTATTTTGATACACGTAATTAATGGAACTACTATTAGTCATGTTTTGCATGTTTTGTCGAAATTTTGTAATTCCATAACACAGCTGGAAAGTTCAATGTGATTCATGTAAAAAATAATTCCAAGAAACTAAGGCAAGGAAAATAAATTTTTAAGATTAAAGGAAAACTAGGAAATGTGGAAAGTGTATTACGATGAATCTAAAATTCTGAAGAGTAATATAAATATCTACTAGTAGATTCTTTGGTTTTGAAGAGTAAAAAAATACATTTTTGGAATTTTTTTTTATATAACTCGAAGCTCATAATGCCCCTGCTATGGATTTCGAATTGCTAATTTGAGCCGCTTACCTCCTGTGCGCTAAGTATTTGGTCTGAATTTTATTTTGATTTAATTGACTTCTCATATCCCATCAAATAGTCTTGGATGTAGCTTTTTATTTTGAGGGCAATTTCGTCCAACAATCAACAACAACAAAGTATAAAAAAAACATAGTCCCATATGTGGTATGAGCAGCATTTTACAACTCTGTATATTGGTAGTTACTCGTAACTAAATGGTAGCAGTAGTTGTAAGATAAGGAACAGCCGTCATCACGGTATCACTGTTGTCTAGTTTAGAGGACAGGAGGAGGATGGTAGTCTAGTGAGTGCAATAATACAAATGTTACAGTTGATTCCGCTTTCTGTTTTGAGGTTAAACACTGCACGAACGGCATCGGCATCATCATCATCAACATGTGAGAAACCATAAAAAATGTTCCACTATAAAATAAAGTCTTGCAAGGAATGCACATGGTACGAGTAAAAGGTTGTATTATGGCATAGCATAAACTTTCAAGTTGTTAGTGAGTAGTGGGCTTGCTAACTTTTTAGTATGGCTTCAGCAAAAGTTCGCCTAAAGTAAATGCAAGTTCAAAATAAATAAAATTGATTTGAAAAAAAAATATTGACTATCGTAAAAAGCTTTGCACAATTCGAAAGAATTCGTAGCTATGCGATTGAAAAGGTCTGGGATATTAATTAGGCATTTATTTTTCTTGTTGGTTTTTTAAAAAACTCTGCAATCCACTTTGCGCTAGTTAACTGAAAAGTTTATATATTTATGTTTTAAAGGCAGGCAATCTAGAAAGATTTAGTTGTATTTTAAGAGCTATATGACCACACAAGGCTATGACTTTTATTAGAGAAAATCTGCAGTTGATAGATTTTGAAATATTTAAATTTATGTGTATATGTTCAAAGTCTTTTAAATTTCAAAACTCATTAAGGACCTCCCTCCTCCCACACCACAGTATTCAGATAAATTGCAAATAAGCTTTTGACTTCAAATTTCAAACAATTTTTGTGTAATTCAATTTCAGGGTGTGATTTGATATGCGTACAGAGGCCAAATGTATCGCCTTTATTATTTACATTTAACAGATGTTTTCGCTACATTTCCAGCTAATAAAAAAGCAAGTTATTTATTATATTTTAAATTGTTTAAATTCCATTCTAAGGCTGATTTTTAACATTAAAAAAATATTATACATTGCAAACATATTTCATTATTCTGAGGTTTATTTGCAGCAGAAAGTAACATAATAGTAAGGCCAGTTGTACATTCAGTTTGTTACTATGTCGTCATTATTAGTGTATATGTATGAATGTAGATACGTATAAAATCGTAGTTCAATGGGAATAAGTTTTTGATACCTAACAGCATTGGTACATTGGGAGAGACATAATGTAAATTCAAAATTCTATTTAGTTTATTAGCAATATCGTTAATTTGAAATAAGTCACTACTTACAAGCCTTTCAATAAGAGTAATTTCATAAGCTTAATTAATATTAGACGTAATTTAAGTTAAAATATCCAATATAACACCGGTTTGCGAATGAGGGTCATGAATATTGCTGGGCAACTAGTGATAAATTTGTTATGCAGAATCATCAGAGTTTTATGATATTTAAGGTTATGTGTAGGATGCACATAAAAAGTTTTGAAAAATTTATGTGCAGGACTTAAAAAAAACATATTCGTAAAGACAGCCATACAGACCATTTTTTAATTATTTAACCTCAAATATCACGAAATCCTGGCGTGATGGACAAATTTAGAGAACAGATGCAAATTTCGCGCTTAAAATTACTCCGGAAATGACACCCATTTGCCCATAACGAAACTATGACGACTTGTGTAATCTGTGTTATAAATTTTGTATGGGAGACGCTACTGGTCAAAGTATATCTAAAGTATTTTAAGTGATTTTTGCATTGAGCCGGCAAGCTGCATATTAGTCATAGAGGTAAATTCTTTAGAAAGGCATGTCAGAATGCTAGAAAATATCAGTTCACAATTTCTTTAACAGTCAGATATACTTAGCAATTTTCAGTTATATTTATGAGTATTTTGATAATTCCAGTTTTATATAAAAATAATTTCCAAATCAGTATTGTTTTTTTTAGACATTTTTCTTAGGTTTTGACTTTTTATATCGATTACTTGCCAACATACAACAAGATTTGAATACTCATACAGTAGCAAAAACATAAATTTACAGTGATAGGCCTAAATATACTTATAAGGATAATTGTGTGCTAATCAACTATTTCAAACGGTATATACTGCATAGCACTTTTTTCAGTTCATTCAAAATGTGAATTCACAAAGAGCAAATTGGATTCCAGACTCAAAAGTAACGCATTCAAATTATTTAAGAATAATAATAATAGGCTTAAGCTAACACAGCTATTTGTCTTCTTAGCTATTTAGCTTGAAGCTTCAAGTGAAGTTAAAGACAAACAAAAAAATATATAATATTGATACAACTGCATTTTTCAAAACTTTTTGCAATCAAATTAACGTTGATTAGCTAACGAAAATGGCGATTTCTACATGAAAATTGTGAGTGCATTAAGGAAAGACCTTGACGTAAGGATTGTTTGAAAAAGTTAAATGTCCTAAAAATACCTTTGAGAAAATATATATATTTTATTTCAATCAATTAAAGTCTTGTAAAAATTCTTCCACAGTATATATATATAAACAGTTGTTTTCCTTAAATAATTTTCAAACTTAAACGTTTGTCTAACTAAAAAGTATAAATATTCGCGCTTGCATTGCGTCTTAGAGTATGCGCATACGAGTATGTTTGTGTGTCTGTGTTCTCAATATATGGATATGGCATAACAACTTTAAGTAGCTCTACAAAAACAACAACAAGAACTATGTTTAACAAGCTGCAACTAAATAGCATACTTGTAATAAACAAAAAGATGAAAAAAAATGTACAACGCAACGACGACGACGATGTAGAAAATTATTACAAAATAGAGAACACAAGAACTTTTTTTTTAGAAAAAAAAAAACACGTTTAAAAATTACAAAAAAAAATAAATAAACTAAAATTATGCGTACAAAAACAAAATGAACAAAAAAAAAATACATAAAAAACGGAAAAGAATGAAATAAAAATGCAATGAAAAATCCATATTAGAAACATGTGTGAGCGTTTTGTTTGCTTCATGCGTTTCAAAATACTTTGAAGCGGCAACAACAGCAGCATACAAAAATTAAATTCACTGCATGCAGCAATTGCAACAACAACAAAAACAAAATACTAATAAGAATGTGATTGTTGCTGCTGCATTAGAAGACACAAACAACTCAAAGAAAACAGAAAAAAAAAAATGGTGTAGCTCAACAATTTAACTTGAACTGTGGAGGCTTCAGATAAAAAACAGAAATGATTTAAAAATATTATTAGTTGATATTTTTAAAATAAACTACAGTGTAGAGAATAAATAAAGCAGAATTGCTTTTACTGCAATTAAAATGCAACTTCGCAAGTATTTTTGCGCAAGAAAATAACGAAAGATTCGAACAAAATAAAGATATGTAGGCTTCACCTTACAGCAGCGCCCAAGACCCAAGGGTAAGTACTGTAAGGGGGCTTATATTCACTACATAGAACAAAGTTTCAATATGTTAAAAATGGTAAAAATGCAATCGAAATCTCTAACTACATATTCATGACCAATTAAAGGGATGAGAAAAGGTCATTCACTTACAAAATAATAACGTTTTATTTCTACTGCAAGCCTGAAAATCATTATGAGGCTTTCTTCTGTTTCATTAACCAGAGTACATCCATAAATCTACATAGCCTGCTATTGTCTTTGCCCTACGAAAAACCTTGGCTAATACCTTAATCAAGTTCTGGTTGGAGACCCATTTGAGCTCGGGGCCCGGGCTGTCGAGCTTTACATGCGAAGTACAACTCAATTGTAAGGACACAACAAGTATTTTGATAATTATTTTTGAAGAAATTGATTATGTCAGACGAAGTCCATTTTCATGTCAATTATTTCAGTGTTGTGCCAAATCCTCAGAAGCGGTAGATGCATTCACTTTGAGTCACGGTTTCATATGGTATTTCGACTGAAAAGTTTCAATCTCTTGAAGTTATAAATGGGTCATACAACCAGAGATATTATGATTATTTTTCGAGAAATTTTCGCTATTTGAACAATCTCAAAAAATTGGAATTGGCTCATTCTCTGATCTCGAAGCCAACATGCTAATTTCTTTGAGGTTATCTGCATTGCAGATTAGGAACATGAAGTCCCATATTAACACAAACGCTTTGCAACCACAAACTTTGAAGAAAGCTATGGCAAAGAGTTATCAAAAGATTGAAACTTTGTGAAAACTGAAATGGAGATCACCTAAAAGACATGATATTCCATTCTTAACATCATAAGAAACCACAAAGGCCTCATAATGCTTCCAGCTTTGTTGAAATTTTTTAATAAAATAAAAATTTGTACGATTAACAATTTGTTCAAATTCAAAATCCACTTAATCTTTTGTATGTCATACTTTGCAGCAAAATTAAGTTCCACTTATTTATTTCGTATATCGAACTTTAGATTGAGCAATTTGCTAGGCTCTAGGTAAAGCTCAATAGTATCAGTTCAAAAACTCGCACCGCTTTTTTAGCGTTACATAAAAGAAGATAAAGATTTTTTGTCATTTACTCGATAGATACTTGCGATATTTTCGTCATAAAATTTATAGTTTTATTTTTTCCTGTCTTAACCTTTGTTTTGTAAAAATTTGTTATTCAAATCTAAATTTTAAATAATTCATGCATTTGTCATAAAAATGTATTTCCATTATATTCAATTATGCAGCACATTTTATTGTTTTTCTGCTTATTCGTTAGTTTATTTTAGCCGTTTTTTTTTATTGCCACATCTTTTAGTCGTCGTAACTTAAATTTAGTGTAAACAATTTTAAGAAATGCAATATGGTTATGGTCTTGTACAAGTTCAAAATTTACAGGCAACGCAATTTCTTTTCGTGAGATATGGTAACAGCCTGTGTGGCATTGATCTGGCAATAGATTAGCCAGACTACGGAAGCTATGGTTTCATGAACGAACTTATATCTTGATTTAATGGTGTTATTATGCGTTTTACACATTGTATTTTGACATGTTAACGGCAGTGTATATACATTAGACTGTCCGTTAAAAACGTAAATGTTTGATTTAAAAACAAAATTCATTTTAATTAAGGATATCAAAAAGTCAATATTTGCAAACAGCGCTTGCAATTTATTGAATTTTACTATCAAAATTCGTGCTCTGTGAGAAATATGTTCTTATCGAAAATTTTCTTCAGCGACGAAGCTCATTTTTTTCTCAATAGGTACGTCAACAAACAGAATTGCAAAATTTGGTCTAAAGAGCAGCCAAAAATAGTTCAAGAGCTGCCAATGTACCCCGAAAAATGTAATGTATGTGTTTGCTGCGGTTCGTGGTTCGGCGGCATCATTGGACCGTTCTTTTTGAAAAAAAAAATAAAAATCGCAACGTTACACTCAATGCAGAAAGGTACCGTGCGTTGATTACCGACTTTTTTTTTGCGCAAAATGGAAGGCTTGGACTTGGTTCACATGTGGTTTCAACAAGATGGTGCTACATGCTACATGGCACGCGATAACATGGACCTATTGAGAGGTGAGTTTGGTAAGCAATTAAGCTCACGTTTTGGAGCAGTCTATTGGCCGCCCAGATCATGCGATTTGACCCCACTAGACTATTTTTGTGAGGCTGTTCGAAGCCAGCCACACTTGCAGTCTTGGAAGATAACATTACAGCTGCCATTGGTGAGATACCAGCCGAAATGCTGGAAAAAGTATGTCAAAATTTGAGCTTACGGATGAACCACCTCAGGCGTAGCCGCGGGCAACATTTACATGAAATAATCTTTAAAAATTATATGAAAGGAATTGATGTATCGCACCAAATAAATATTTTACTCACTATTTCAAATTTTCTATTCTTTTTTCATTTTCCAAAAACCAAACGCTTAAAAATTTCCCATTATTTTTATGAATCTAAAAGAAGAAACAGAGTACGTAATTTCAAATGCTCATGGTAAGCTCCAGGATGTTTCAATGAACACACAAGTCATGCCTCAGCTATGACGACCAACATAAAGATACCTCGATTTGGGCGAATTCAACAAAAATTGTTGACAATTTCGAAACAGTTAGAGATAATCGTTCACAATCTTCAATAACGATATTGATCTTAGCGAGACTCAACGAACGATACATAGAGGTTAACCTAACATACTTTCGAAGTGACTTTTTACATTGAAGAGTGACCAGATCGCACAGTACGCCTAGAACTATTTCCTGCAAGAGCGACGATTGATTCGTTTCTTTCAAACCGAATGATTAGATTGCAAATCAAGTTATCGCTAGTCTGTAATCAAAATTTTTTCGGTATTCGCTCTGAATTAGATTATTTGATCTTCATTGGAATAGTAAAAACTCAACGAAATGGTAGACATCACACGTAGCCATTTTAAACTCCAAGAGATGCTATATAGTCCACGAAAAAAAAATATAATATATATAGAAGAAGAACGAAGTTTTTATGAATTTTTGTTAACAAAATTGAGCTTATGCAGCATTTTTTCATAACAGACAATATTAATTTTGAAAAATATAAGTAAATGAAACGTAATCACTTCAAAACATGAATGAAACAGTGTAACTTAACAACAAACAGATATGTAATAAAGCAAAATTTGCTTAACAATTAATTCACAATTTGTAAAGTTTTAAAACAACAATTAAAACAAGAATGAAAGAAACAAAAAAAAAGTTAAAATGCAAACAGAAATAGAGTAAAGTAAAAACATATTCAAAAAATATGAGCTAAAATATTAAAATAAATTAATATAAAATAAAAGCGAATAAGTATGAGACACAACAATAATAAAAACAACAACAGCAGTAATAACAGCAACACAGAAAGTTAAAAAAAAATATGTAAAAATAAAAAGTAACAGGGGTAAATGAAGAACAGAAACGCTAAGAAAGGGGGAACATTTTTTATATGTGTAGTGACTTTATTTTTAGTACAAAAGAGAAAGGATATTTTCAAAGCAAAGGATCCACGAATAATTTTTTCTGCTGGTGAGAAAAACGTATACCATTTATGCAGCCAACATGGCGGAGAATAGAGCGCAAAGAATAAATGGTGTAGTGTCAACATGGAAAAGTTGTTCAAAAACATAAATAATATAGAAAAAAAAACTAAAATTTCTATAAAGAAATAGAAAAATGAAGGAAAATAAAAATGAACAGATAACTGTAGAAAAAACGTAATGCACTATTTAGGTTATCAAGTTATCAGCGTGTTGGGCAAAGCGTTGAGAACGAACTCAGTGGAAAAAAAAATATGAAAATGTAGGATTATGTGGTGTGACGCGGAATGGAAGTGAGATAAACAAGAGATACTTTTAATAATAAATTGTTTTCAGAAGATACAGAGAAGAATTAAATGGTACACAGTGATAAGGTTTTCCAATGAAACAGCAGATGATTAAGAAACACATTTTTTTTTTTAAATATGTACAGATGTTAAGATGATTAGTAAAAAGAAGAACTAAATTAAATACATTGTAACTAGTATGATTATATGAAAACAACAACAGGAGAAAAAAGCTACTTTGCAAATAATCGTACGGATATTTATCTGGCACATAATGTAGTATTAGAATATTGATACTAATTTGGGTGATAAATATGAAATATTAATTTTATACTTTTTAAATTTTGAATTTTTAAAATTTTCAAAATTATCATAATAAAGACAAAGTTCGGAAATTATTTACTTTAACGGTCTCACAACCAATTTTCTTGAAAGTTTATGTGATGAGCAGTCCAGTACGCTGATGAAATATAAATACATACATATGTATGTAGGGTGAAGGGTCGCTTATGATCCGAGGCTACATGTCGGCGGTTGATGTTGGCCAAATACATTTTGTAGACGGTATAATTCAACATCATAGAAGCAAATGTTGTCAGCACCACAGCAAAATTTGGCATTAAAAACAAATTTGAGTTCAACCAGGAAAACGACCCAAAACAAAAGCCCCCGAATTCTAGGAGCGGGTTGCTCTACATGTGTACTAAGGTGCATCTATACATACACCAGACCTCAACGAGCATTCGAGAGCGGGATTGAAAAAAAACTAAACCCAAAAGACAAGTCAGATGCATTGTGGCTGTGAAAGAGGCAGCTATTGAAGAATGGATTTTCATTCTGCAAAACACTGATTGATAGTATGCCACGTTATCTTCAAGTCTTGACTTCAATCATAAAAAAAACAAAAAAAAATTTAAATTGCTTATTTAACATAAAATCTACTAAAATCAATGGTTGTCCCACTTTGAGTGTGAGCATAATAAAAGGAAGTCCAAATAAAAAACTGAAATTTTTCTTATTAAGTACAATTAAATAAAACTTAATGTTTACTATGATTTTGATTTCAATATTATTCACAAAATGATACACAAAAGAAAATAGTTTTAAGCATGAACAAGAACTTTAATTAACTCAGAAATAGAGAATTTGAGTGCGGTGTCCCACTTTGAGTGTGAAAACTCTATGTTGGGCACGAAAACGTCTCATTCACTTAATTTTTTTAAGCTCGATAACTAATCTCTACACATTTTATAGAATATTCAATTTCGCTAACACGCCCGTGTTGGACAATAAGCCCTGAGCCGATTTCAAAAGCCGCCTACTTACCCTAACTTTTATGTAGAATCACTGTAGCCAGTAATTAATATGCTCTGGTGAAGAGTACGATTTCCAAGCTCAAGAAAAAAAATATGAAAGACATACATATACATACATACATACATATATACATTTTTGATCAGCATGCTGAACTGTACAACATACTTAAATTTCAAGTAAATCGGAAGTGAGGCCTTTAAAGTGAATAATTACCCTAAGACTAGTCCAAACTAGACTCTTACAGTGTAGTACATTAGTGATAGTATTTTGGTTTACAGCTCGCATTTGCTTTACATCACGCTGCCGCTATTTTTGTTGTTTCATGTCTTTAACTTTTGTGGCAGTTTTTCGAAATGATTTTTTTTTTTTTTTTGTTGAAGTTTGGTCCTAGAAAAATTTCAGTTTTTGCAAAGATTGGGTTAAGGCGACAAACTCATGACAGTTTTAGAGAGTAAAAATGTATGCATTGAATAGTAAAAATCATGTCATCAGATGTTTTTGGAAGGTCATAATCATGCGAATTTCATGATGCTAGTGCAAACACCAAGCCTTGTGTGAGCCCATCGATAGAGAGCATTGAACAGATCAGATAGCAAATCGCTCAACAAGGAACAGCTTTCAAAAATTTGTTAAATATGCGCTTTTCTATATAGTCTCATAAGAAACAGAAAGATCAACTGCAGTTGTGTTTGAAAGTCGGACTTTATAAAATTTTGAGAGCTGGGTTATTGGATTATTATATATTAAATCACACTTTTTTAACAAACTTTCAATTTCTTTCTAAAAACTAATCTTTATTGTCACAGCTTTTTTTTTAAGAACTAAAGTTTGCTTGCTTCCAAAAACAAATTTATAACTTATTTAATTAATTAATTGCTGGTTTTAAAACAATTGAGTTTTTGGTCTTGTTTCTTATTCTTCTTTCATCGAATATAATCTGATTCAGCGTGATACTAAAAATTTTAACAATTCAGATGAATTCTGACGAACTGGCTACCAAAATAAATATTTATAAAAAAAACTACATTAAAATCGAGTTTAAAAATAGCTATGACTTAAATTGAAAAAAATTATTTTATTTTGAAGCAAATTGTTTTCTCAAAAATCTATTCGATATAAAAAATTATTGATTTTAAAAACAGTATGTATGTAGTATATGATTTCAAATTTTAGGTGCTCGCACGTTGGCTACAATTTGAAACATTTTTGAAGCGTTTTTAGTTATTTTTTATTTTATACCTCCTATTAACTTTCAAACATTTTCACACTTTTTCAAATTTATAGAACAAAATACCTATTTGTAAAAATTAAGATTCAGCATTTAAGTCTTAAAAACCTAACAAGAAAACGAGGAAATTTGTTGAGGATTATCGTTTTGGACATTAAATTCTTTCCCCAATAAGCATAATTCTCCGAAATAGCTAAGGGTTTATTCAAGTACTAATTTGATACAGAAAAAATTTTCGTTTCATTTCAAAAAATTAAAAATTTCAAAACAGAATTGAGAACCAACAACTAACTTCAAGTTCCAAAAAAACCTACCGTTATATTTTATCGATGTTCGGCAGCTGATTGATTAAAATTCTTAAAAATTTTTAAATTATTTACAATAACTTTGGTTTTGTTCATTTATTTCGGTATATTTCGTTTCGGAAATTTTTTTAATATTTTTAACTTTAATTATTTAATATTTATTTTACCAATTTATGTACAAATTCATTCGTCACGCGGTTTGTTAATAATTTATTTATTTCTTTCTTGAAATATTTCTTTTTTTTTTACTTAATTTTTTACACTACATTACGCTAAAGCTGTCGTCACTACGCGCGCGTGTTTTTGTTTAATTAAAAGTAACAACAACAAATGTTTTTTTTTTCTTTCTTTTTAACAAAAATCAAAATATCAACAACAAACAAAACAACTCAATATTTCATTTGTCGCGTATTTTCTCTATTTCTATTCCGCACTCGTTTTCTTTTACATCACTCCACTGTGGTTTATTTTCTTTTTCGATTTTATGCACTCGTTCGCACTGGATTTTCTGATTTTCTCATGTACATTATTTCTATGACAAATATTTTCATATTTTTCTTTCGGTCTACCGTGCAGTTAAGATTTTCTTTCGCTTTATTATAATTTTTTATTTCGTTATTTTTTCCTCTTCTTCTAAATTTCTATTCATAATTTAAGTAAATAAACAATTAATTCATTTGTTTCACTGTTCGTTTCCCTACGAATAAACAATTGGTTTCTTTGTCACACACCGTATTTTGTTATTTTCTCATGGATTAACAAAAACAATACCCGCACTTTTAACGAGCGTGTCGAAGTCGTCGTCGTCGCCGTGTATATTTTTAACCGTTGTAAGTTATTCACTCAATGGCAATCGTTTGCCGACTGATGATTCGACGAGATCATTTTGTGCGCCTGAGTTGGCTTCTTTGCATGGCACCGCATTCACTCAGTCGCAGCTCGTTTGAATGCGCGGTTTGAGTGTTTTGCTTGCAGCCTTTGATGTTACAACATGTTGTGTTGTTGTTCGATTGTGTTTGCTTGTTGTGTAGTAAAACGAATGTGAGAATCAAAACAAAAAATGTGAAAAATTTATGATTTTACAAGAATGCCTTTTTTTGCAATGAACTTTTCAAAGTTGTTTTCGTTAGTTTTTGGCAAAATACCTTAATTGATTAAAGAAGTTCAGAATTCGTACATATCGTTGGTTCGGTTAGAAGCAATAAATGTTTAAAGAATATTACGTAGGTTGTGTTGAAGAACCAGAAGAAAATTTGAGAAACAGATTTTTATCTCACCCGTTGACTACCGATTAATAATTTTTTAAAGGATTTCGATGGGGACTGAAATTTTTTAAAGAATCTCTCTAGATTTCAAACGCAATAACATGTACGATTTTCATGTACTTTTGGTCATACAGAACAAAATAAGTGCCATACAACGTTGTTTATTTCAAGAATTCTTAGTTCCAGTTGTGTTGTAATATGAAAATTTGATATTGATACTGTCACTCAGTGTTCCTTCGTTCGTCATATAAAGTTGAACAAAAGGAAATAACAAAAAAATTGAGCTAGGATATCTCAAAAGTTCTCAGTAAATATGGCTACTAAAATAAAGTGACTGACCAAAAATTTTGAAATCTTTTAGATCTTAGTTAGCCAAAAATTAGTTAGTTCATAAAATCAAAACATTTTTAGATTTGTTAGTCCACATATTAACACCAAAATAAAAGTACTCATGAAAATCTTAATATTTGCTTCTTATACACCCAAGTAAAACCTTAATGTCAAGCGTTTATAAAAAATAACATGAAGGTTAATTTCCTACGAACAGCACCTTTTCACTTGTTAAAATACGAGTAAGTTAATAAAACAATCAAATACGCGTATGAAATGCGTAAACATTTGTATTAAGCCAGACCCAGTTCATGTTACTCATATCTAGAAAAGTTCTTAATTCAATAAAAACTCAAAGGGAAGGTACAAAAACCAAATGTTTAAGCCGCAAGACTAGACAAATTTACAAAGAAAAAAAAAACCTTAAAACAAATAAAGAGATGAAAAATAGGTGAAAATACATTTTAACGATGTGACAACATATGATGCTAACAATAACAACAACAAAGACAAAATTTATATTGACATTCTGACATTTTGTGATGCAGCCCATCGACACTTTAGTACTCTACCGACAGCTTAAGGCTTTAGAGTTCCACGCGCAGACGTAAAATATCTAAGTAATCCTTATCATTGTAAATGAAACAAAAGATGCAAGCCACATCGCCCAGTAATACAAAAAAAGTACACAAAGTGTTCTATAACAATTTTGTTCTTAGTTTGTCAAAATTTTTTCGAATGATAATTTTTTGGAAAAGAAGAAATGTGCCCACTTGCGCATTCTAAGAAAATATTTTCCATTACAACCGCAATTTTTCATTATCTTAAGATAAAAATACCATTTCCTTAACATTCATTTAATATTTTTTTTACATTGGCGATTAACATAGCCCGACTAAGTGGTAAATTTTGTGTCTTGAGCTGTATTGAGGAAAAAAGTCACCCAAGCAGCTTCGTAGCCTACGAAGCTTCTACAGCAGTTAAAGCTATTCCGCGTCCAGATATCTTTGGCAAAGGTGTTGCCACAAAAAACTGCTCTAAGAATGAAAACAAGACCACGGTCATGCAAACTATTTTCTTTCAACCAAAGGCTGTTCTACCAACTTTCAAATGAAAATTCTTTACATACAAATGAATCGAATATGGGTCATTCCATCTATAATGGGCCTATCATTACCCGCATGTTTTTTAAATAGGCTAAACTTTTCTCAGTGATTGGTCTATCATGTAGTAGATATAAAAAAATTCGATAAAATTTTTTTGACTAGTATTATTGCTTAAAAAAAAAGTTTCAAATTGTGTTAAAAAAAACTCGTAAGTAAAAGAAAAAAAATCATTGATGAATATAAACAAACCAACACAATCCAAATTAGTTTTTATATTATTTTTAGATAGATGTGTACTAGTAGATGGCAAAAAAATTGCAAATCTGAATAAATTAAGGCCTGAACGGTTTCTATGTGGTAGAATGTGAGAGGTAAAATATTACGATATCATCATCGCCTCGATTTTAACTAACCTAACCTATTACACGCCTGTGCAGCAATTAAAACTTTAGAAGTTTCATGTGTTTTCGTCATATCAGTGACTTCCCATTGTGCAGAAAAACTAATGCCGATCCGTTTCGGACTCGTTACGGATTCGTCAGCGCGGACTCTGTTCTTTTATGCTTCGACGGATCCATCTCGAACTCGGTGCGGACTTCTTATACGGATCCGTTACGGACTCATTTTCTTGAATAAAACGGATTCGAGCCGGATTCGTTTGTTATCATTAACATGAAAAGCAGTTTTCAAAATAATTTTAATATATCAAAGATAAAATTACAGTTACGAAACACAGAATCCGCTTTTTCGAGAGGAATTCCATACGAAAACGAATTCAAAACAGATCCGAAGCGGAACCGAGAACGGATCCGTTTTATTTACAAAAAACGAATCCGGAACGTATCCGTACATAAAGTCCGTTCTGAGCTCGAGTCGGATCAGACAAAGCGAGCTTCGCTTTTTCGAGAGGAATTTTATACGAAAACGAGTTCGAGATAGATCCGAAACAGATTCCATTTGGCACACCATTAACATAAGGAAGTAGTGAATTCTAAGGGTCATAGTTCCACCAAAGGTGAAAGTTTTATAAGGACTTTGTAGTTGAAGGTGAAAAGTATTGACCTTACCTCCCATTTCGAGAAAACGTTAAGTGATGAGCAAAAACATATACGCACAATACCGTGTAATTGAAAAATAGATATTTACGATGATTTAGTTCAAGACCAATCTAGCCTTATGGGCCGCTGTAGCGCATTTAACTATCGGCCATGCCGCCAGATTTTAATATCTTTATAATATTCTTCTGTTATCATCAAGTACATATGAATGTATACCTTAACTTTGATTATTTACAGATCAAACCTGCTTTTTATCAGTTATAAAGTTGTTGCTGGTTTGAGTGGTTTTCTTATCTCCCTTAAAGTGCGAGAAAAATAAAGATAGGGAGAATTTCTGAATTTTACCACAGATTAGCAATTGCATCATTGTATGCTGTGGCTTTATATTTTCTTATGTTTATTTAGAATTCTCAGTGTTGCAATATTGAGAGTTTTTATGTGTATATAAAAGTAGAATACATGGGAGCAATTCCATGCAAAGCATTGGTTTACTTTATAAAATCTACGACCCTTTTTTTTATTACGAATTCAATCGCTATAAGTTGCAATCGAAACTATAAATTTTATTATAAGAAAACAAATGTTTTGTTCATTGTTAACACTAATTCACAAGACTCAACAAATGTGTTCACACACTTTTAATTTACGACTATTTGAAAGCTATGTGTTACTTTCATTTCATTTTCAACGTCATGGATTACATATATTAGATATTTTTCTAGAAGTAACGAGTATTTGTGAAATAACATCATGTTTCCATGAAAAGAAAAATATCAAAAAAAAATATATATATATTGTCAAAAAAAGCCATAAGAACTTGTTTTATGCCCTTAGTTACTGGCTAAAAAAAAGTTCAATATTTAATGCAGAAAATTTATTGGGAAGCTTTCAAAGCTCGTTAGTGGAAGAAGAGCTTTATAAGACCTTGCCAAATAAAAACCTATATCCTCCACCAACATCTGACATAATGAAGTTAACTCAACGAAGTACATCTCATTTGGAATTTCCCATAATGTTTATTTATGAATTTTTTACAATTTTCAAAAATTCTTGTTATCTAACTATATTGAAATTCAAACACACCTTTAAGAAAATACTGTCAATTCTTAACCCTCAAACCAAAACTTATGAAAAAAAAAAATCTATCAGGATTAGCATTCCATTGTTCGGCAGCTCCTAAAATGCAGACGGTATCCGCACGTCAACATGAAACCGTGCTTTGTTTTGTATTGTTATCACTTGTCTTGGATCTTCTTCTTCTGTTTTCTTTACTTTCATTCTTTGCATTCCACGGAATACAATAAAGCGCTCGCTGGTGTTGGCTGTGTCGTGTTGTGTTTGGGGATCAGAATTCCTTTGAAATCGAAATCAAACGCAAATAAAATAAACGCGTGATGCCTACGAAACGAGTTGATCGATTGCATGACCATTCCTTCAAAAGATAGTCAAACAATAGACAAAACGTGAATTATACTCAAGGGATGAAAAGTGCTTATGATCAGGATAATATTCGTGGGTATGTTCATAAAAAACAACCATTTTTTTGTATAAATTTCTACATAAATAATGCTATGTCGGTATAATGAAATTTCTCCATCAACTTTTTAATGCTTATTGGACAATGAATTCATAAATTTATATATCATACTCACATCTGTGATTTCTACGTTTTAGCGAAAAGCAGTCAGATATTAAATTGTTGATTGCCACAGCACATATAAAATTTTAATTGCTGAAAACAATGAAAGATATCGTAAAAATTATGTTATTAAGTTTCCGGCTTTAAAGCATTTTTTTAATACTTTTTTCACAAAACAAATCAAGTGAAAATACTACTGTATCATAAAAAAATGTGGATTTGTTGCCTCGGTATTTGATTTGATACAAAGGAAAATCATAAGCATTAGGATGATTCGATTCAAACGAAATTTGATGTTTTTTTATAACCACTCCATAAAAATTAGTATATGCTTTAGTACAATAGGTTGGGAGCTGTATAAAAAACTTATAAATGGAAAAGTTTTATTTTACATGAATACAATTGTTCAAATTTGTAAGAATCTTTACGCTATTTAATAATAAGTGAATCTTATCATATCAAAATAATATTTATTTGAATCAAAATGCTTACTTGTAATTATTTACAAATATATCTTAGATAAGTAATATTTGCTAGGTCCAGTTGAATTCAGACACAATGCTGCACAGTGCAATATGGTTTGAAATATTGTTTTTGGCACTAACGTTTTTGGTATTGAAATCTCTGAATAATTTCAAACGAAGTCAAACAAGTCACAAGCGAATGCAAATTTATCAACAAAGTTTTTTTAAAAAAATTTTTTACGAAATCTTAAGATACACGCCCACAGAAAATTTGCCATAGTTAGATTTGATTTGGTATTGAACGGGTAAAGCAATTTCTTTTAAAAAGTGAAATTAAATATTGCCATAGTTAGCTTTGATTTATTTATTATAATTAATTATAAAATATAAAATCTTATAACTAAAATAAGTTGAACACTAGCTACCAGGGCTTTCGGCTCAGATTTGATTTAATATTGAACGGACCAAGCAATTTTATTTAAAAATTGTAATTATATATTGGGGAACGTAATTTCCGGCTTTCCAGAGATATATCAATTGAAGGGTCTCCCAAAACTTTTTCATTTTTACTGATATCTTTACCTTTATCGGACTAGAAATGAATTCAGAACGTAAGAGTAAACTAAAGTACGAATTTCGTTGAAATTACAAATGAGTTGAGTCGATTTTTGAAATTAAAATAAAATTTTTATTATAAATCAAAAAATTAATTGCATAGACAACAAATAAATTTTTTCACCACACACCAAGTGTCAAATTAAATGCCAAATTAAGCCAATGATATTGTCGTTGGTTATACAAATAATAAAAAGTTAAAACAAAAAAAAAAATCTTAAATAAATAACACCGCAGTTTTACATACTCGTGAAAAACGTTGAAAATTAATGTTTGCGTGCAAAGTTGAAATATTTTCACTAATTGAACATGAACAACGCGTTTATCATTCAACCAATCAACGTAGTCATCAACGTGGCAACAGACGATGCAATGCAGCAAAAAACACAACTCTACGCTTTATCATTGCCATCAACAGCAACGGCAACATCGTCATCATCAACAATGTCATCATTATTACCATTATTATCGTTATTATTATTAATATTATTACGCTTGTGATTTTCAGCATCATAATTTTTAACACCTACACAATACCTGACATGTACGAGTACTTGTACATGAGACACATGTGTGCACAATTACACACATTATTGTTGTTGTTGGTGCTGTTGCAAAATATTGCTACAACATCATCAAAAGAAAGTTTTACGCTGTAAGTTATTGCTAGTTAAAAGTTTATAGCAACTCATTAGTTAATAGCCGCTGCGGTGTGTATTATATACAGGGTGCTGATCATGATTCTTCATTTTGCATGGCTATCATTTTTCATGTGAAATGAGGTTGGTAAATGAAATTTTTTGCGATTCACCAAACAGGCATTTTGTTATATTTCATTGGTTGATTCACAAGTCCTTAATATTGGATTCTATAAAATTTCTAAAATAATCAATTTTTACAAAAAGAAAAGAGACTGAAGAATGTCGCTATTACACGACAACGAAAAATAAAAGTTTCTTTCTTAAGTCTTTCGTTTTGAATTTTAAATTTTTCAAAATTTACTGATGTTAAAACATAAAATTTCATTAAAAATAACTCATTTATTTTTAATTATATTGACACCTACTTTTAATACCTTCTTTCACCTTCTTCTTCTACGTCTTCTTTTTCATCTTCTCCTCCACATTCTCATACATCCTTAACGTTGTCAATTTCGAATTTAATGCTTAAATATTATGAAATTTCCTGTTGCCTGATGCCATAACATTAAAAAATTAGGTCACCCACCGCAGTTGTTTTTATTTGCAGCGACAATGACGATGACAACAATGACGACGATAACATGAAAGACTAAGCATCAACCTAACTGTACATTTTAATATTGATCCATCCCGAAAGACCAAGTGCCCGACGACTTGACTGCGCAATTGGAGCAAATTTTGCGCACAAAACGTTGCAGTCAGACAAAAAAGACTCTGGATCGTTGCAATAAATTGCGCATGTGTGGGATGCTGCAAATGTTTTTGTGTCTTATCCCAACGAGAACTTCTGAAAGCTGCTTCCAATGGAATGAGGTTAGAAGCATGGTGGTACTCTTATGAAACTACTAATCTACCAACAAAATCGAAGTTTCATTTGGCGTAGTAATAGCGGCTTGCTGTAGTGATTTCTTTAAAATCATAAAAATCGCATATAATGTGCTTCGCCACAATATCTATGGTGTTTTCGTTGATATGTTTTTTTCCACGTTAACAAGCTGTATTCAAAAGGTATACAGTGGCAATGGCTTGAAAGCGTCTCATAATAATTTGATTTTTCGTTGGGGTACTGTTTTTATTGATCAGCTATTGAGTGTTATTATACCTGGACTATCTTCTTTGAGGTTATGTGAAGTCAAAGATCTTTCGCGATAAGTCAGCTACGATTCAACGCTTCGAAGCCAAAATTAATGAATTTTTCCTCAAAAAGTAAATGTCAGATATTGTTCTTTTTGCTAATAATTGACCTGGAAGACAACATTACAACTGCCATTGGAAAAAAGTATTGATGAATAATAAAATTAAAAACTCGCGTATAACAATAGGGAAATACAAAATCAATACTTCCTTTATATAGCACTTCAAAATATATGAAAATTTGTGTTAAATTGCCGATTTTGCACACTGACAACAAATTTCCTTTATGTTGTGTCATCCAAAAACACTGACGTGAACATGAATCACATTTTTTGTAATTTCTTTTTTTTTCCAAAATATAACTCAATAAAGATGAAGCAGAGCCGAGTGATGAACTTAAAACCAGCAGTTTTCACCAAAGACACTAATCAGTATCAGAAAAGCATTATCTGATATAGAGCCTTCCCAAAGTAGGAAATAATTAGCAACCAATTTGCTATTAAATAATAAAGCGAATACAAAGAGGCGGGTCAAATATGCAGCTATTAAAAAGTTACTATTTGGGTATAGAAATTCAAATTGCACTGCAATATAAAAACAACTTTCATTAAGGCGACACTTGTTGTTGCTGGCTGCTGTGATTTATCGTTGCCATTGCAGTAGTTGTCACAAAAAATTTTAAGTTTTTCGCCAAAAATCAATGTTTTGTCGTAAATTCTCTGTTAATGACCGAGACAAGCAAAACGCATTGGCGATGCTGCTGATGC
Source organism: Meiosimyza decipiens (assembly GCA_963680825.1). Taxonomy (NCBI): domain Eukaryota; kingdom Metazoa; phylum Arthropoda; class Insecta; order Diptera; family Lauxaniidae; genus Meiosimyza; species Meiosimyza decipiens. The sequence continues at coordinate 81,157,102 of OY804259.1, read as the reverse complement.
TGTTGCCGTTGCCGTTGCCGTTGCTGTTTTCCGCTGCAGGCAATGAACTATAAAATGCAAACAAGCGAACTTTCTTTGAAGAAATGCGCACGTGTGTGTGTGCTTTAGCTGCTATTAATTTGCTGCCTACATTTGCTTATAACTTTAAGTATTTGACAAAATCTTTTATTGCTTATATTAACGCCGATTTGTTGTTTTTCTTCCGAATAGTGCTTGTTGGCTACTGCCAGACCCATAAAAATGCAAATTTATTTCAATGCCTTACAGTATACTAATACTACAAAGCGTTTGGGAAATTTTTTGCAATTACTGAAAAATGAATTTCGATTTGGGTTGTTGTTTTGAAATTGAAGTAAAAATTACAAAAAAAATAAAAACAACAATTATAAATTTGTGGTGAGCAAGGATATTAACTTATAAACTGCTAACTATTTGCAGACATGGCAATAAAACTGAAAAGCGTTATATGTCAATCCAGATATCGAATATACGGAAACAATGTAAGGGATGAATATTTGAAAATGCAGTAGTAAATTTAAAATAATTACAAAGTGCGTTTCATTTTTACTACCTAGGAAGGTAAGGATTAAAGAAATAGTTAGCCACATAATCAGATGCCAACATTTTTATGAGAGCATATCATGATTACAAATCGAAGGCAGGATTTGCCAAACTTAAATTGGCGGATTCAAGATGGTGAACGAAATTTTCGAAAATCGACCGATTTTTAACAAATTTGATACACAGAGGTTTTTGGGTTCGCAGATTGCGTTTCTGCGGTTAGATTTTCAAAATTCTCAAATTCAAGATGGCGGATCTAACATGGCGGCCATAATTTTTATAAGTCCAACGACTTGTGCCAAGTTTTGTATGCGCGGGTTTTGGGAGGTCACTGATCGCTATTTCTAAGATTCAAGATGGTGGACCGATTATAGCAGAAACTCAATAGCTCAATCCGCTATATTGAGTTCAACATCTTGAATTTTAAGATTCTGACCTCGGATTCTTGATCAGTGACCCACAAAATCCTTTTGTACCGAATTTGGTATATCAATTTATATACAAATGTAGTCAACTAAGATGTTTGGCTGATATATATATTTACGGCCGACTGTATTTTAGGAAAATATGCTAGTTAAGCTGTTATTGGCAAGAGAAGGAGTAAAGTTTTGAGCACCTCCTCTGCAGTTATCCTTCTATTTTAAGAGTACGTTATATCTTCCTTTTTTTTAAGAATCTAAACGGGTGTGTGAGTGAAAAAGCCCTGCGTTAATTTTTGAGTTTATTTCATAGCAACAAATCTGGTTGAGTTTACTGTACAGCCCGTCCAACCAAACCTAACCTTAGCATTTTCCTATGAGTAAATGTATTTTAATGGCTTATGAATTTTAATTAGATTGGTGAGTTAAATCCATACATTTAATTTAATTGAGAGGTTTTTTCTTAAGCCATTATTGGCAGCACACATTTATTTTTTTAGAATTTAAAAAAAAATCCCTTTAAATAGATATAGATTAAGAATTTCATTGGGTGCAATTAATTAATCAACCTTTTTAACCTTTGATCAGAACGATCATGTTTAAATTGTGGCTTAATTAAGAGAAAGTTTTTCCACAATTTATGTATATTGCCACCGATGAACAAAAAAAAAAACAAATAAAACTTCGCGATTCGAATCAAACGTAAAATTGATCATATGCTATAAAATGAAATTTGAGTTTGCCTTAAAAGTTTTATAGCATTCATTTTTAGGACTATATTTATTACTCAATACAGAAATGGGTGCCAAAAGTGGCTTTAAATTAAAGAGCAATAAGGCAGTCTTGAGATGAAAAGTTTATAGTCAGATATCGCATGCATCAAATGAATTTTTCATGGCAATAAAGCCAAACGTTTGATAGATGTGAGGGAGAGTCATCAAATAAGTAGTTGGTCGTAAAAAAAATTCAAAAAAATTAGTTATTGTATGAAGCTGAAAATATCTAGATTTTAAGAGAAATAAAATTGAATGTTTTCAGAAATTTCAGAGAAAATGTCAATTATTTAAATTCATGGTCAACTAAGGAGATTTTCCAATGATCAAAAGAAATACAAACAACAAAAACAAGTTCTAATAAGGGGACACAATGTCCTCGTTTTCAGTGAGGAATGAAACGCAATCACAACTCCATCTAAGCGAATTGTGCGTAAACCACATTGGCAATGACTAAGTAATTAGTTGCGCTAATTTGTTAGGTGCAAGCTAATTAGGCTCGCCATTACTTTGTAATGCTGCAAGCCTGATTAAACCAAGATTAGTCCTTCAGCTTACTGTTAACATTTTTAGAAAGTTTGAAAGACCTAATGCTAAATAAAACAACTATCTTACCATTAAAACCGCAATCTCATTGTATCTCTAGTGTTAAAAATTTCACAATTAAGGTACGAATTTAAAAAACTTAGAAATCTAGTTATTTCAGACATTCGTAGAAGTCCTCAAAATTCGGGCTTTTAAAGACGAAGCCTTCTATCCAGTCCTATTAACTCAAGCGTTCAGTTTTTACTAAAAATGGGAAGACTTTGCAATGCAGGGGATCTTGTATGACACTGATATTATTGCACCATCTCACTATGTTACATTTATCACCAAACCAATTGTGCTATTTGCGAGTTGTTCATGTTTATAAAAAAGGAAAAAAAAACCGAATTGAAAATTTACAAAAAATTTATTATTATTATTATTATTATTATTATTATTATAATCAGTTTATTTACATAATAAATCATGTAACAAACTTAAAAAAAAAAAAAAGGCATTAATTACAGAGATCATCAGCCTAGTCAGTACAAATTAAATCTAAAATTAATATTTATACATATGAAAGTATAGGATAGATATGGGTTAAGATAATAAGTTTAAGTGTGATTAAAATTAAGTAATGATTATATATACATAACTATAATGGTATGTACATACATAAATATATATTAGTTATTTATATAACAGAGTAGATATTAAATTTTTTCAAAATATTTATAAATTTAGATATGTTATCAGATGTTGATATTTGGAGTAGGTTTAGCATTGAGATGTTTATTTTTCGACATTCGTGTTTGATAGGTGGACAGTTGAATATTAGGTGGTAAGTTGTGACAGTTTGATGATGGCATATTGGACATGCTGGTGCTGAAGTTTTATCCATTAGATGACGGTGGGTTAAGAAAGTGTGGCCCATCCGAAATCTGCAGAATTTTTTTAAGTGTATTTTGGGAGTTTTTGCTGGAAGCCTTGGAGGGGTTCCGTCTTTGTTAATTTGTTTATATTGGTGCGCGTACTTTACCCAGTTGTTATAGAGTTGGATGGAGCAATAAACTTTAGAGGCTCTGTCGAGGTCATTTTTGTGGTATGTTGGTTGTAAGATGATTGGGGCAATTCTTGCATATTTTGCAACTTCATCAGCGATAGAGTTACCGGTTATGCCAACATGAGCTGGAATCCACATTATTTTAATTTTGTTGGGGAACGAAATCAATATATCTCGTATTTTAGAAATGGTGATGTTGCGGTGCAAAACATTGTTTGTTGCTTTAATACAAGACAAAGAATCTGTGCAGATTATATGTTTCCCTTTACGGTTCTTACACCAGTTCATTGCGTAAAGTACGGCTTCTGATTCTGCTGTAAATATAGAACAGTAATTGTTTAATTGTGCAGCTCTAACGACTTCAAGTTTCGGGTTGATGACAGCATAACCTACGCCTTCTTGAGATTTTGATCCATCTGTGTAGTAAGTGTCCCATTTGTTAATTCCAAAAAGGTTAAAAATTTCGTAGAACTTTGCTCTATAAATTTGTGGACTTGTGCTATCTTTAGGCAAATGGATGAGGTTATTGATGAAACTTGCTTGTTTTAAGTCCCATGGTGGATGTTTTAGCGATTTGATTGGGGGCTTTTGTTCGAGGCCAAGTTTGAGAGCTGAGTTGCAAATCTTTTGTAATGCAGATAGTTTTTTGACAGTTCTTTTTTTTATCGGCGCACAGCGGATGAGATCATTAGATGAAGCGAGTAGTAATTTTGCGCTAAGCTTAGTAATGTTTAAGTTCAGAAGTTCGTCAAATGAAAGCATTCCACTTTCCCTCAGCAAATTTGATATCGGTGTAGATCTAAAAGCCCCAGAGCAGTAGCTAGCAGCTGCATGATATATTGATGGTATTTTCCTTATATTTGCTTTCGATGTATATCCATATAGAGGTAAGCCATATTCGATTTTGGATGTGATAATTGCTTTCAGGATATTAGTGCAGGTGGTAGGGTGAGAATTACTATTATAGCTTGATATACATTTAAGTAAGCTTAGATTTTTAGCAAGTGATTTTTTTAAATGTTCAGTATGGTTAGACCATGTATATTTACTATTTAAAACTAAACCTAGTATTTTTAACTCTGATACATAACTTAAAATATTAGAATTGATGCATATAACTGGTGGCTGACAGAAACGTTTTCTACATATGTGTAATAATTTTGTTTTCGAGAACGATAATTTAGCGCCTGTACTTTCGGTCCATAGATTTATATCATAGAGGAGCATATTAATATTATTTTGTAGTGCAGATGGGTTTTTATATTTCGATATTATATATAGGTCATCGGCATATATGCAATGATTGAAATTGGAGTGATTTGCTATAATGCTGTTTAATTTTTCAAAAGCTATTAGGAATAGCGAAACAGAAAGTGGGGACCCTTGCGGGATACCATTATGCAGCGGAAAAGTATTCGAAAAAGAGGAGTTTACTCGAACTCTTATTTTCCTGTTTTTTAAGAAGTTATATATGAAGCGAAGTATGTTTTGGCCAATTTTCCATTCTTTTAGATGGTCAACTATGACGTGTATACCGATCTTATCAAATGCTTTTTCAAAGTCAAGAGATAATATAGATATATGTTTTTTTCTTGTTAACGATGTTGTTATTTGGTGGTCCAAGTAGAGTAAGGCATCCATTGTACCCTTGCCCGCTTTGAAAGCCACTTGGTTAGGACGTAAATGATTATTTTTTGTTAAAAACCAGTTTAATCTAGTGGAAATAATTTTTTCGAAAACTTTACTGTAGCAAGAGATAAGTGATATCGGCCGATAACTATCAAGTTTGTTTTTCGGTTTGTTTGGCTTAGGTATGGGTACTATTGTAGCAGATTTCCATTCTTGAGGGATAATACCGTTTGAAAAAATATTGTTATATAACTTTAATAGGAAAGTTTTGGCAGATAGCGGCAGATTTTTCAACATTGCGTAGCTAATTTTGTCGAACCCTGGTGTTTTTCCTTTCACAGTGGATAGAGCTGCATTAAGTTCTGTTATCGATAATGGAGATTCTATTTGTATTCCTAATTTATAAGGTAAGTAGTTTAGTGTGGTATTGACATTATTCTTATCATTGTTAAATGTTAGACTAAAGTTTTTATCTTCAGATTGTTTTGATAATTCTTGTGCAAACGTGTTTGCAATGTTGAAAGAACCGTTTACTATAGTTCCACTTTGAGCTTCAATATATTTAATTGATCCCAATGATTGCTTGCCATAAAGGCGATTAGTATGGCTCCAAATGCGTTTTGTGGAAGAAATTGGATTTATTTTAGAGGTGAATTCATTAAAAGATTGTTTTTTAGCTAATTTAGATTCTCTTTTAAATATAGCGTTAGCTCTTTTATATTCTAAAAGAGTGTCATTACTTTGATGTCTTTTAAAAACTCGCCATAAGCGACGTTTGTTATATAATAAAATATTAAGATTATTATTCCACCAGTGCACTGTTTTTATTGGAAGAGCGTTAGGTGATGTTTTTGGAATCGATTCGTTTGCTGCAGATATGACAGCTCTGTGAAATCGGGCAGCATCTTTATTGTTATTGCCTGTTAATTCGATTTTGCAAACATTTTTTTCAACAAGCTGTTGGAATTTACACCAGTCTGCCGCTTGGAGTTTAAATTTAAATATTTTTTTTGGGATGGGAGTTGCTTGCTGGAAAATATCTTCATATTTTAAATAAATGGGAAAATGGTCACTTCCGTGCAAGCAGTTGTCTATTTTCCAACTGAGTGATGGAACTAGACTTGTGGTTGCAAGCGAAAGGTCAACATGTGTAAAAGAGGAGTGAGTTGAAAGATGGGTTGGAGATGAGTCGTTTAGGATTGATAAATTAGTTTGGAGAAAGAAATTTTCTATAATTTTGCCCTTTTTGTTAGTTTTTGGTGATCCCCAGAGGGTACTGTGAGCGTTGAAATCTCCTAAAAGAATAATTGGTGAGCTTAAGTTATTATAAATTAAGTTGAGGTCATTGACTGAAAAATTATTAAATGGAGTGATATAGATGGATACGATCGTTAGTGTTTTTTCACCACGAATTTTAACAGCTGTAGTGCATAGTTGACCAGGTAAGGTAATTTCAAGGTGTTCTATTGATTTTTTAACAAAAATTGCAGTGCCGCCTTTTGCATATATAGGGGAACAATTTTTCAAGTATCAGTCGTAATTATTTAACGTGATTGAAGAAGTTTTCAAATGAGTTTCTTGTAAAGCTATGACGTCAGGGGATTCATTTTTTATAATAAGATTCAATTCGTGGAGGTTGTTATGGTATCCGTTTAAATTCCATTGCAGAATTTTTAGGACCATGGCATATATTCAAAAGGAGGATGCTTTTCATCTAATATGAATAACATACAAGAGAAAGCAGTTAGACGAATTGTCAGTAAGATTTTGAAGGAAGTGTTGTTTGAATGCAAAATTTTATAACTGAATATGTAGAAAGTTTCATGTTTGAGAATTAATAAAGTAGATCTAGAAAAAATTAACAGGATACGATTATAATATTCCATAATTAAGTAAAAAAACGTATTGCAATATTTAAATAGCATAAGATGTTAATCGAAAAATAAAGATAAATATTTGTGTGTGTAGATGTATGATGAATTATATATATGTAGTGTAAAAAAAAAAAAACTGAAACTAATATAAATAAACGTTAGATTTGGCAAATTAGTCTTCAAACATGTTGTCATCCATATCTGAATCATTAGAAGTATAGGCTGTTACTGTTTTGTTGGTATTAGATTTGCTTGGTGCCTTAAACGTTTGGGAGTATTTTTCGGAAATATTTTAATTTTGTTGCCTGGAAGAAGCTTAGCTGATAAGTTATTGCTGGTTGTCGAGTTTTGAGGAGAGGTGCTGGGGAGTTTTAGGTTTTCGCTGTCATTGCGATCAGAAGCCGGAATAATATGTTGTTCGTAATGATTGTTTTTGCTAGTGGTTGCATGTCCGTGAGTTAAGTGCGTAATGTTGGATGGGCTTGGAGAAGCATTAGTGTATGTTGTTGTTGTATTTGGTTTGTCGGTAGTTAGTTGTGAGACAGATGAGCGAACGGCTGATGCGTAGGTGGCATTTTTTTGTTGATGACGATCGTTGTAGACTGAGAGTGCGGCTTTATTGTCAACTTTCTGAAGAGTTTTTATAGCTTGAAGCTCTTTTTGTTTAATAAATACAGGGCAATTCTTGTCTAAAGCATGATGTTTGTTTTCCCTATTTTTTTGTTCGCTACAGTTGATGCATTCCTTGTTGTTTTTGCATTCTTCGTTGAGAGAGCTATCGATGTGTTCTCCTACACCACAGTTTGGGCACAATCTTATATTTTTACAAAATTTTTCTATATGATTAAATCGGAAACAGTTTTTGCATCTTGTTGGTAGAGGAATGTAAGGTCGTAAAGAAATTTTCTCATAGCCAATGTTTATAGAGTCAGGCAGTTTGATGGTAGCAAATGTAATGATAATCAGGCCAGTCTCTTTAAGTAAATCATTTTCTTTCTTTAAGATTTTTTTCACTTCACACACATTTTGACTTTTGAGTTCTTCTAAGATAATCTCTTCAGAGATTCCTCTCAGATCGTTGGTATATATTACACCTTTTGAATGGTTAAGCGATAAGTGCTCAGTGATCTCAACTTGTATGGTTTGAGAGAGGGCAGTTAGTGTTGTGAATTGTTGGGCTTGTGTAAAGCTTTTTGTGTGGACAAGAATGTTACCATTTCGAAGTTTTTTGCAAGAATTAACTTCGCCTCCGCATAAATTATCAATTATTTTTTTAATAAGAAAAGGAGAAACGTTTGCAAGAGTTTCAGTGCTCTGTTTTCTCACCATGACCAAAAATTTGGGACCGGGAGAGATAATTTTTAACTTTTTTGTTTTGTCAACACTGAGGGATTGATACCCATTGCTGGTAAAGCGATCAGGTGGATATTTCATCATGTAATTGTTTTGTCTCACGACACGCGGTTTTAAATAAGAGAGCGATGCTCAACTGTTAAGTTTTTTTTTTTTTTTTTTTTTTTTTTTTTTTTTTTTTTTTTTAATTCTTAACTATAAAAATTGCGTTTCACTAAATAAATAGGACTGTTTCAATATTAACAATGTTTCAATGTTTTTGTATATATATATATATATTATATTTTAATTTATGAGGTAGCACTAACTCAAACTAAGAGATGTTCACTTGTCAAGCGAAAGCACAGAACTGACAAAAAATTTATTCTTTGCCAACAACTGTAAGTTCATGAGAATTAAATTTTAATTATTTTTTTTTTTAATTAAAATGAAATAATGTTGCTTCAGATCTTGAAATTGCAATTGATAGTTTTTATTTGATGCAATTTTTATTTGTTTGATATTTGCTTCCGTTTTGAATTAATAAGCAATATTTCTTTATTTTTTGCGTTTCAATTTCATTTATTTTTATATTTTCTTTTCTTGTCTCTGACGCTACACAAAGCCCACACAAAAAATTTCACAGTCAACAGCAAAAAAATAAAATTGTCACCAACAAATCAAAGTAAACATCAGCTGAAGAAAAAGAAAAACCAAAAACAAAAATGGAATTTCCTTCAAATAGAGTAGCGATTGCCATGGACATGAAACATAACAACACCCAACAGCAACAACTGCAACTGTTGCTACCATAACTGACAACAAACGTTCGTTGTCAGTCAGTTGCTGTATATCTGTTGCTGCCGTCGCATTTCATTCGTGTTTGCCATTGCATTTGCAGTTCACTTTCGTTTGTCTTCAAATGCATTTTGATTGCATTTCTTTGATTCTGTAGCAACAGTTGTTGTTGTTGTTACTGTTTTCTCTGACAATAAAGAAATGGTTGCAACATAAAATTCGACTAGTTGCTCTGCCATATCAAGTCAACAGCAATGGCTTTAGTCAGAGCAACATCAAGATCAACGCAATTCAACGCAAATGACATTTTCAGGGAGTTGCATTTAAAACAACTTTCACGAATGATTTTTTTTTCTGTTATTATTCGCTAACAATGCAGCAATTAAAAGAATAGCAATTTAATTTAATTGATTAAGTAGTTGTAAAAGATTTTTTTCGGTTCATTTCTAAAATGTTAGAAGATTTTTTGTAATCGAAAATAGAAAAAGAATATTTTAGGTGAAATTATGAACCATAACCTTTAGTTTTAAAACAAAAGTTGATTGGCATTATGTACTTAGAACTTTAGCCACAGTCAATACTAGATATATACCATAGATTGGACCAACTTGGACCAGGTAATGCATTGTAAAATGCTTGCAACTCTAACAAATTAAGATTTTTTAGAATATTTTCCGTGCATAACAGTGCAACTCATACGAATGTTTTTGAAGTATCAGTCATGTTGAAATGGAAAAATTTAAACAAGAGCAATATGGGACACTTTAAGCAAAACAATCAACACATTTTTTTCCATCAATTGAGAGGAATTGTCAAAAATATACTTCGGTCACCACTAAGAATGGCTCCGGGTCGCAAATCAAAAATTTTTTCAATATATTCTTCAACAAGAAGAATTACCGAATTCGGTCTGAAGAGCAGCCAGAAGCAGTTCAAGAGCTTGCAATGCACCCTGATAAATGCACTGTTTTGTGCGGTTCGTGGGCCGGTGCCATCATTAGACATAATAAAAACCACAACGTTGCAGTCAATGGAGCAAGGTACCGACTTATTTTTGCCCAAATTGAAGAATTAGACTTGGTTGACATGTGGTTTCAAGAAGACGGTACCACATGTCACATGGCATGCGATATCATGGACCTATTGAGAGGCGAGTTTGATGAGCAATTAATCTCACGTTTTGGAGCAGTCCATTGGCCACCAAGATCATGCGATTTGACCCCACTAGACTATTTTTTGTGGGGCTATGTGAAGTCTCTTGTGTACATGGAGAAGCCAGCCACAATTGCAGCCTTGAAAGACAACATTACAGCTGCCATTGGTGAAATACCGGCTGAAATTCTGGAAAAAGTATGCCAAAATTGAAGCTTCCGGATGAACCACCTCAGACGTAGCCGCGGGCAACATTTACATGAAAAAATCTTTAATAAGTAACGGACAGGAATTGATGTACCGCTCTATTTACTCAATGTAGCAAATCTTCTGCTCTTTTTTCAATTTTCAAAAACCAAACGCTTAAAAAATCACGCGTTATAAGTTTAATGAGGGTTTACTTATGTAGATCATGATACCAATTCCGTTGTTATGCTGCTGTCCACATCTATAGCAGCAGCGACTGTGATTGTGCATTGATAGAGTGAGTTATGTGCATTATTATTGCTTGCCCGAAAGTTTTACCTGCATAGATCCTAATATCCTGGCGATTAGGTAAAGTTCCGCCTAAGTGTAGTCTATTTCACAATAAATTTGAAGAGAACTACAATTGAAATTTCTAGAATGTATGAAATATGTTTCAAATAAAGATTAGATATAGCCTCGAAATTTAAAAAAATAGATTAGACCATGATTTCGAGTTCAAGTTCACGTCAAAACAAAAGACTTAGGCAACAAACTTGATTTAATCTTAGTTACGAAAATATGAAAAATGTTACCAATAAAAGCGAAAACTATGTTTACACAAACAAACTCCAATTGAATGCAAATAATAATTAATTACCAACTATTTCTAATCAAAATGTACATTAATCTTTTGCATGTTTTAGGCATAAATTGTAGAACTTTTTGATTCTGGCAAAAAAATAACGACGCGTAAAGCAGCGCTGCCAGCCTGTCTTTTTGGCAGCATGCATGGGGTGCGCCAATGATTGGTGTTTTGCGTTGTTGTGGTAACATCCTATCACACACTCTTATGTATGAATGTGTACATATGTATATCTAAATTAAGGCTGTAGCTCACATTTGATTAATGATATGTATGACTGACAAACAAATGTGTCATGAGTGTTGTTGTTTTTGTTGCAGTAGCAATGTTTATTTTTGTATTTGATACTGATTGCATTTTTGTTTTTGTTTACAACCAGAAACAGCAGAGCCAACAATTTAATGTTAGCCAAAGCAAAGCTTAAGCGAAGCAACTCAACTACCAGCATAAATGCCGGATGAAGTTTGCTTGATGTGCTGCGCTATGCTGTGCTGAACGGGTGCAACAAGTTCTTTGCTTTTTTTAAGGTTTTTTGATAAACACTTAACTTTTTTTCTTGTTCTTTATAACCAGGTTAATTGTGTTTCGATTTCAGCTGCGTCAGGTTAAGCGAGATGGCACAAGTGAGATTGCAATTGATGTTTTTTGCTTAGTATCCGGCCAGCAATTATCATTATATGACACCTGTTTGTGGTTTGGCTTCTTAGCGAAATAAATATTTTCATTTTGTGTTATTCGAAATTTCAGTGATCTCACAAATAGACAAATTTTGATGTCTCACAAAACAACAGAAACTCAATCATAACTCAGTCAGTCATTTGGTTACTCATTCATTTTGCAATCACAAAAGTAATTAATTTTTTTATTTATTTTCTTGGCTCACTACCTTACCTATGAAAAATTATTTAAATTTAAGGTTAATCTATTTTTCTATGCTTCTCCACACTATTACTCCAACACAAAGCAACGGTTTTTGTTTCGCTATGCCATGGCGGTATGAAAAATCAAAAAACTAACAAATGCAGCCGCATTGTTTCAAGGTCGAATATTTTTCATTTCATTGCTGACCCGAATTTTTCACTGCAGTAATTTGGTTTTGAGTTTAGGTTTTCTTCCATATGTCTTTGATATCGTGATTAATTTGACTAATGGTTTTTGTTGTTTTTATTGCTATTGCTGTTGCCGGTGCAGTTTATGTAACTGCAGTTGTTGCGATAATTTCACTTTGCATTTAGCAGGTCATGCACTGTGAATTATTCAAAATGCATTAATTCAGTGATTTTTAATTTGATGAAAATTAACTGCATTTGTACAAATTGCTGTATCACTACGTTATTTCAAAGTCAGACTTTTGAGTTTTGATTTAATGAAAAGAAAGAAATGAATATGTGAGAATCAGATATAGGTCAAAGATTTAAAACAATATATTGTGTAAGCTAATGAAATTGATTCAGTATGAGTAACGTGTAAAACTTTAGCTTAGTTTAAACTACTGAGCCCTTGGGATATGGTATCTGTTTCGAATAAACAGAGAACACAAATTTTTTTTCTTTTAAATTTATTATTAGAAACAAGTTAAATTTTTTATTCCAGCTGACATGCAGAGGCTCATCACTGCTAATCATCAACAACACTTTGATTTTATATTTTGAAAAGTTGCAAAGATAAGATCACATGGCAACTTTGGAAGCTCATTAAGTCGTATAGTTTCCTTCTGGTCTTATTTGATGCACTTTAGGTAATAGGATAGACAATAAATAGGTCGATAGAGGTTTGCGACGTTGTCGCATCTGATATTCTTCCAAACACGAAAAAGTATGTCTCATGATTTCTATATACGTGGCATACCATACCAAATCGGCCACTTTTTTCGGACATCTCCTGTTTTTGAGACTGATGCATTTATGAATTTTTTCAAATTTTTTTGAGCTCATATCTTTGCGAAAAAGGCACTAATCAGGTCGTGTTATTTTAAATTCATGTTCTTTAGGGAAAAAATTCGACTCTATAAAAACTTTAAAAAAAATTAATTCAAAAAAACTTGATTTCCGAAATGTATACCCCTGCACCTTTTTTGAAAAAATGCTCAAAAAAGCTTTGATTCGTTTGCGGCAAACGCATTTTAAAAAGTTACAATAATTACTAATATAAAGATTTGCTGGTCAAATTACGTCGGAACACGGAATTTGATAAAAAAATTTTTTTTTTTGAATTCAGAAAAAAAATAGATCGAAACATTTGCCATACTAAAAACTTTGTGTGTTTATTATTTAATAAAAAATAGTATTTTCAACGAAAAAAATTATCATCGCTGTTGACTTTTGTTTTGTACCGATGTCGACTCAAAAATTAATTGTATGCAGTTAAATAGACCTTAAAAAACAATAAAGCAATTTAAACCAACAAACAAACAAAAAAAAAACAATACATTTTTTTCTACTTCAACATTGATAAAAAACTTTATACGAAAAAAGAATGAATAATAAAACCACATGATATATGACAGCAAATCTTCATTGTTTGTCGATAAATAAAGTCAAACAGAGCCGAACGGTGTTAGAAATTTTCACACATAATAAAAATTTTATTTACAACGTTGTAAAACCTTAATTAATTGAAATCATTTGTTGTTTTTATAATTGTTGCCTTACAAGATTTAAAACAACAAATTGCATTCTTTGTTTGTATAATTAACTTAAAGTTCATAAATCACTATGAACAACTTGCCGTTAAAGCGAACAGAACTCATTTGGTATACTACACATTTTTTCGGGAGATTTTGTACTAAAGGATAAGCCCATATAAATGGATTTTATAGAGCTTTGCAGTGCACTAATGTTTCAATTAGAATACTTAAAATTTTCGATATCTAACGGGTGATTTCCTAAGCGTTTGGTTTTTGAAAATTACACAAAAAAACGGAAAATTTAAAAAGTAAATGAAATATTTATTATTGGAGCAATACATCAATTCCTTTCATTTACTTTTTAAATTTTATGTAAAAGTTGCCTGCAGCTACGCCTGAGATGGTTCATCCGTAAGCTTCAATTTTGGCATACTTTTTCCAGCATTTCCACCAGTATCTCAACAATGGCAGCTGTAATGTTGTCTTCCAGAGGCTGCCTTGTGCCTGTACACGAGAAACTTCACGTAGCCTCACTACAAATAGTCAAATCGCATGATCTTGGCAGCCAATTGACAGCTCCAAAACGTGAGGTTAATAGTTCACCAAACTCATCTCTCAATAGGTCCATGGTATCGCGTGTCGTGTGGAATGTGGCACCATCTTGTTGAAACCACATGTCAACCAAGTATAATTTTTCCATTTTGGACATAAAAAAGTTGGTAATCATCGCACGGGACCATTGACTGTAACGTTGCGATTTTCATTATTTTTTCAAAAAGTACGATCCAATGATGCCGCCGACGCACAAACCGCACCAAATAGTGCATTTTCCAGGGTGCATTGCAAGGTCTTGAGCTGCCTCTGGGTGCTCTTCAGAGCAAATTCGGCAATTCGGTTCGTTGACTTACGCATGGACCCAAAAATGAGATTCGTCATTCAAGAAAACTTTTCGATAAAAAATTGAATCTTCACATTTCTCACAGAGCACGAGCTTTGATGATAAAATTCACAGACTTTGAAGAGCTGTTTGTTTGCCAACCTATTTATGGTGAAATGGCTAGCCTTATTGAGCCTTTTCAGCGTTGACACATGTTACGCATCACGCGTGAGGTGTCAAAAAACTTACACATAGCAAAAAAAATCATCCGTTGTAAATATTTGTAAAAGTTGAGGAATTCATAAATAATCTTTAAGCGTACAAAAATATATGAAAACTGATGTTACATGGGTACGGCGATGAAAAATAGTGCATGATTTTATCATTTTAAAATAGAAAATCTGTATTTTCCCAAAGTTTTATAGTAAGTTTTCGAAATTTGTTGCAAAAAAAAATATGTTTAGGAAAAAACTATCACGGATGGAGTCAAATTCCTTGACTGAAAATAGCCCGAAAACTGCCACTATTTTGAAATTTAAAATCTGACAACTTCAAAGAGGCGGCGCAAATCCATATTAATGAAAATATCAGTGAAGCTTTGTCAAAACGTTGAACGCTCACACATCGTATAATAAAGAACTAAATTCATTTCATATCATTTTCAACTATGATGCCACTAATTTTTTTATTAATATTCAAGCATTTCTAAAGGCCAGATACGACTGAAACCTGACGCCGAAAAATAGGTCAACAATATTAAAATATCACAATTACAAAAATGTAGCACGAATGGAATAAGAAACTTTTAAATAAAATAAAAAATAAGAAACACAAATTGAAAATGCAATCTGCCACGAAACAGTGTAACAGACAATTTGCTTAAACTGTCAAAGCAGGTGAATTAATCAATGGATGCTGTCAAAACACATAATAAATTAGTTCATCACATGCAACAACCTGCTGTTGTTGTTATGGCTGTGGCGAGTTGCACAGTGGGAACGAGTGTTTTCCAGCAGTACGGCACAACACAATTTTTTCATAAACACTCTCACTTCACGATGCTGCTGCTGCCATTGGCAATTTTCCACACTTTCCGGAAGACGTTTCAATTTTTCATCATAGACCGTCAACACAATTTGGACCACATGCTGTGGTCTAACGTACATGGCTTAATCGATCTCATCGATTTGGTTTAAAGCCAAGTTTTAAATCTTTGCTGTTGCTGTGCATGTCAAAATATTAGAAAGTATTTTCATGCTTGTAACAATTAGTTGGCACATGAACCAGCAACAACAACAACTACAACACTAAGAATAATAACATGACTGGAAAAAATGTGAAAAAATTCATTGCTTCAAACATCAACTGACAAAGATTTGATAAATTTATCTAACCTAAAAACAAAAAGCGAATCACAATGACAAAACGATTTTTCAATAAACAGCATTTTTAACAGATAGATAGATTAAAATGACATGACATCGTGACTTCTATGGCGATTTCAGCTTAAGCTTAATTCTTTTGCCAAGGCGTTTTTATGCTTATGGCCAAATACGGTCAGCAAATGCCTGAAAATAATGTCATGTAACTTGATATCGTAATTGTGGTGAAGTTATCCAACAAAAGTCACTGCGGATTCATATGCACATATTGACAAATCAATCATGAATTGTACTCGTAATTTCATTTGTTATTCGAATTTTAAGTTAAATTGGTTATTTAATGCGCAGACTTCAGAAGTAATTTGACAAACCTTTGTAATATGATATTTTTGACAGTTTCAGATTCGTCTTATTTCTATTAATCACCAGCAAACTTAAGAATATTTGCATTAAGTTCTTATGGTGTCGTATTAAGTATAAGTACCTGGAGACATTGTTCGGTCGAGTGAAGTTGAATAACTGGATAATTATTGAAAATTATTTCGAAAAGTGTAAGAATCCGAAATAAGTTGAAAAAGTCGAAAAAAATATGAAAAATATTGATAGAGTTTGAAAAAGTCGAACACAGATGGAATATGGCGAAAAAATGAAATAACTCGAAAAATGATACGCTGAAAAATTTTGAAAAGATTTGAAAATGTTCAAAATTTTTGTGAATATAGGAGGTGCCACCCTCCCCTCCCCCGTCACTAATGCGACCCTGTCAAATTCTATTTAATTTCATAGTTTATAGTAACCGAATTTATTCATATTGTGGGTGACGCCACGCCCTTTAACAAGATTTGCCATTATAATAACGAAGCTTGTGATAACGACTGCTTTAAGTGGTATCATCTCTATAATTTTTACGAAAATTGTAGTCACCGTTTTTGAGTAATATTGAATCAAATATTGTTAAAATGTGGCACCCCCATTTTTCCAATTTTGGCAATTTTTGATACAATTCAAGATATTTATCACTTAAGCCCATTTACCAAATTTCATTGCAATATCTAGCATGGTTTGATTGGTTTGATTGATGTTATAACAATTAAAGCTTAAGACGTTGCCACGCCTCTTTGGAATTCTTAAAAAACTTGAAGCGTAGACCAATCTCAATTCCAAACACCTTGAGAAAACTTGATAATTTCTAAGAAATTAGCATCCTATGAGTCTTTAGCACCAAAGCCTTTATCCGCCACTGCTTTGGTTTTTTTGTAATTATCAGCACAGATAAATGAGGTATGCTTGAATGTAAACTTATTGTTCAATGGCGAGTTCAAACCGTTCACAACTTCAAAAAGTACTTCATTTTGTAAAGGTCTTTACCAAAATCTTTTGAAATATTGAAACGTGCAGCAGTTACTAAACAGAAAGAAATATATCTAATGTTAAATGTAATATTGCGTGCATGTTAACATGCTGTCGTACAATGACATTACGTAAATATAAACGTAACAAGTTGACGTAATAGATAAGTACACTTTTGTTAGAAATATTGAAAACAAGTGATTGATTTACTGATGCCATTTAATATTTAAAGGAAGCTGCTAACTGACACAGTTTATGCAGTTAATGATGTTGCCTATTAGTCGCAAGGTTGACACACATTTTCCATAATCAAATGACAACAACGGCGGGTGAATGTAAACATAAAATACACACAATACTACACGAAACTAAAGTGACAATCATTCCAAGTGCGTCACTCTGAAGCGTTTCTGTGAAATATGAAAATATTCTTTCTTCCACTATCGATGTCAACTGTTGTCTATTAAGGAATGTACTCGTGGTAGCCAAACTGGTTTGTTTTTTTAGCATGAAGACGATTAAGAGACTTAATATTAGTAGTTAATTATTTTACCATAGTCAGGCATCACTTTAAAAATTCACAAAATTGTTTTCGGATTCGACCTACCTATTTGTGTAGGTAAAACTATATTAGTTTTGGGTCAGTATAAGCTACAGCAAAAAATCGGCAGCAAGGTGACACTTTAAAAAAAACATTATCTTAACGCGAAAAGAACACAATGTTGCATCAAAAATCAAGATATTTCTTTTTCTGGATAATAAAAAGGTGTGGCAACAGTAGTTCACCTTAATACATAAATCAAACCAAAAACTACGGCAACAACAACAACAACATATCCAAAAAGAATCAAACCAAACCAATCGAATGTATAATTTAACTTCGCTCCTGGATGTGGGTCAAATATGTGCTTGACTTGCATTTACCAAGCTGTCATTCTGTTTGTCCAATAATTTTAGTGTTCTTATGAGTTGACTGTGGGTTTACTTATGGCCAACATTTCCAGAAATAAATTTTTGCATTATTTTGATATCAGCATTTTATTGCATTGATTGTAAATTTAACGTCTTGATTGCATTGTCCAAACAATTTTCGTTAAAGTTTGTTTTTCTCTACTGGATGTGTCACATTTATGTCGGAGGCACATATTTATAAGAAAGTTGTGTTCGTATGACTTGAACATAACATTCAAGCAAGCGGTGTTATGTGCTGCATATCTGAATATTATAAGACATATTTTGCAGGTAAAGGACGAGAAGTACAGAAGTTGCTTCTAAGCAGACTAATTTGTTTCAGTAAACAGCTTTATCTTAACATCGGGTTCTCCGTTATCTACTTTGGGAACTTCAATATCACAAAACCCTTTGGGGTCCCTTTAACACCGCCATTTCAATGATTTTTGTGATTTTCAATAGCAAAATGTGTATATATTATATGAATGATCTTTTTTGTTTTGGTTACCTTTGTCATGTTTTATATGAAAAGGAGACCAATGTCAATTTTTCAACGGGCTCTGCAAAGTCTTGGTCCGACATTGCAACCCTGTGTACTGTGCAGTATAAATATACGACCAATGATATCTTATGGAGGACTATCAGAATAGTAACTTGAAACTTCTTATTCTATTATTCTCTGGATATATAGCTATGTACCTTGGTTTTCGAGTGGAAAATACTTGGATCTTCATTTCAAAATCCTCAAGTCAGAAAAGATCGCGAACCCATACTTTCGATAGAGAAATCTAGTCATTGGTTCAAAGACTTGGCCTTGCAATGTGAAAAGTTCTCACCCGAAATCGATTGTAATGGATCACAGTATTAGCTAAGGCAAAGCACTTTAATAATTTCTAGCCCCACAAGCAATAAAGTGTAGTATGTCACCTTCCATAAACTTGAGGGAGTCGAGACATTGTATTCTGTAAAAAGTTACACACACGTACATTACCTCTGTCATTTTTGCTTCAAATGTGTGCACCATAAATTATTATTTTTTCTTTTCGTTATGTAAGACAATAACCACCAAAGGTGTTTAAATTTTCTTTCAGTCTCACTTTTTAGCTTTTAATTTCCTTAACAAATTCAATTTACGCATAAGTTATTGGAATCGCCTGCCAAACTTGACTTATTTTCAAAAGTTGCGACCACCAATACTGCAGTTAGAGATGGATATCTGACGTGATTACTGAAGTCACAGCACCGTGAGTTTATTTGTAAACAAATGCCACTAAGAGTAGTAAAGTAAAAGATTAATTGAATTGTATGGAAATTTGCTCAGCAAATGTTTATGCACCAAATAGCCAACAAAAATTATTTAAAACGATCTAAAACATTCGCTAAGAAATCATTTCTTTACTTTGTTAAGCTTTTAATTTTCATTGCTTAACTCTTTGCTTTATTCTATCTTTTTTATTTGTCATAAATTCACCCCACACTATACAAATGGCTTGCGTAGATAAAGAAAGCTTAAACGAAATCGTTTTTATGTTTACAAAGTTCACTGCGCAAATAGCAGAATCTGCCAATACACAACACAACTGCACTGTGCAAGTTATATGAGTCATGTATTTGCCCCATTAGTAAGCCTCACTGTTGCAATTTTAGTAAAGCACTAAGTCGACTGTTATAATACCAAAATACAAAATAGTAGTAGTAGTGTTCAGTACAATTTACATTTTTTAGTACTATTGAGTTCTTACCATTTATTATTAAAGAAGCATTACGACCATGGTACATCACAATATTTAAGGAGTGTCAACACTTAGGGGGTGACATGATTTAGGCGGTGGCAACATTCAGTGAGTAGTAATACTCGTTAGTGTCACTTGCTGTTGTTTGGCTTTGGTTTTTTTTTTTAATTTCAGTGTGGGGAGAATGGACCCTATTTTCATTCAACTGAAAACGGTAGTAAATAAACGAGGTATTGTATCAAGAAAAAGTACAACTTTTGAAGCGACACCTATCTTTTCCGCAACTTACGCTTCATAAGTAAAACATTTCGTGAAAGATTACTCACGTGCCCATCTCTAACTAATCATAAGTGATAATATAATATCTGAGCTTAAGCTTTAAAGACATGCTATGACATGCAGAGTTGATGGAAAAGCGTTGGAGAGAGGGGCGGTGACGAGCTGGCTTAAAGAAAGTGATATGGCTTAACATGATGTTGACTTGTTGCGACTTGTCTGTTGGTCAACATTAATCAACTAATCAAGGAAATCTTTTGCAGCTTGCGAACTCGCACAAATCAAAGACAGCAATAACTAATGCTCACATAATGGGGCAGCAATATAACAAGCGACAAGCAAACAAACATTGCAACTAACACAAATCGTCTAAGACTGTCTGAAATGAAATGTTCACGTCGAGATCTAAATATTTGCTAACAGTAAAAACACAAAAAAAAACCAAGATAAACATTAGAAAATATAAAGGAAAATTAAAAGGAAAAAGGAAAAAAAATTGATTGAAATGTTGTCGAAATGTGGTTCGTGTCTTAAGCCTTCTTTTGCTTCCTATGCAGAGACGTATTTGCTCACTTTACCACCACCACCACCAGCACCACCTCCCTTAACCCCATAGTTTTTTGTCTTTTATTGTCGACGCTTGTGTTGAGCCTTGTTTTGTGTTGGCTTTGGTGCGCCGTTTTTAAGCTGACAACATGTTTTAGCTAGCGAATTATTGCAGCAGATTTAATTTAATGATGGTTTTGTGCGATTGACTTGTCGACAGCTTTGCGTGTTGCTTCATTGCGCTTGCAGTTTTTCTAAGTCAGGATTTGATTTTGACTGAAATTATGGATTTATTTTGTTTTCTTTGTATTTTGTTTTCAGTTTTGATTTACATTTTTTGATTGCCGTGAATTAAAGTTAATTAAGTTCGGGATTTTTATAGGGTTGTCGAGCTTAATAGCGTTGGTGGCGCTCCTTGGAAAATATTGAGCTTAGAAATTGATAGGAAGTATTTTTTCATATTCATGGCATCGTTAGTCATGAAAATCTTTAATTAAAAACTTTTTTGGTCTTAAATTGACTGACAGTGCTTTGAGTGTGGAACAAAAACTGAAAAAGATAGCGAAAATAAATTAAAAGTTTCAAGGAAAGACGCCGCATGAACTTTCATTAGAAACTATAAGCTCACAATGTATTCCAAGCTCAAAAACTCAGTGGCCGAAAAACTGCTCTCCGTCAAATCACATACTTTTTTGAGTAGGGTCGACGATTGCGCTGAATGAAATAAAGAAAGAATTGAAAGGAATAAAAATTTTTGATCAAAAGCCATTTCAAGGTTGGGTCTCGCTTGGGCTGATTTAATATGGTATCATCACCGATTTCCTATTGGAATATGTAACCATATCACAGAATGTTCTTAAGAAATTGTGACTGAAAAATTGGCATATTTTCAGATCATCTCTGGAGTAATTTTGTAAGTCTTGAAGAAGAAGACACAATTTATTTATAGGACTAGATTAATAGAGCAAATAGCTCGAATACACCAGCTTTCCGCTCGACTGACTTCCTTAATTTGTGAATGGTTTATTTACTTTCTTTTAATTAGCCCTCAACAGTAAGAAATCTGGCGTCGCCAAATCCGTAAACTATGAATATCCCTTTTCCAAACCACTGTGCGACGAACTGATAGTTTTTGTTAAACCCTTTCAAGTCTTCATTAAACAATTATAGGGCGTATCCTATGCATTTTCGTCGTTACCTAGACATTATGGCAATTAAACACGCTCCATTATTTTAACGTATCTACATATCATGTGGCTTTAATCTAAATGCGGAAAACTTTGTTGTATCAGCACAAACTACATCGAATATAAAAATTACTCAATCACTGCATAGTTTACTGAATTTGAAATTTTTTGTTTTAAAAATTGTGATCACATACAGCAATCACCAACAACAACATTAATGGACATGAAAACTTGGCATTAATTTTTATATTTTTTGTGTTTTAGCCTAATAAATGGGAAAAGGCCACTCCTCTAACAAGTGTGTAGTATGTATGGCCTCTATTACATTTTTCGTTGTTAAACACTTTGATGCACGTAAAGTGCATTTGGGCAAGTCCACGAAAAATAACACTAGATCTTTTACGTCTAAAAAGTACCAGGAATTCTTGAACACAACACAAAATATTAATTCATTCATCTCAATTTATTTTGCCGTGATGTCGTACTTTATTTTCGTTGACGTTTTCATTGAATTCAAATTTGTTTCCAACCTGCCATGCAATTTGACTTTACAACTACATTCCTGCCATAAAAAGCGAAATGAGGGACGGTCACATATGATCTTCATTCAACCATATCTTTAATTGCCAGAAAATTAAATGGACTAAGAAGATCTGATGATCAGGATGATCACTCTGACTGTTTCATATAAATTTTTACTGCCATTGTACAAATTCTCTACAGGTGCTGACTGCTAATCTACTAAAAAATAGCTTTTTTCTAATGAATAAACACTGGGTGGTATCCTCGAATACGAAAACTCTTTTCTTTTTCCAGTTTCTTTTTGGAATGTCCCAAGTTTTGATTTCATATAAAAAAATGTCACGGAAGACAAACATTTTATTAATGAATTCATTCAGTAAAATGAGCGATGTTGTTGATAAAACATTTTTTTTTTTTAAATATTTATTATGTTTTCACAAACTTTTAATTGTGACACATTTGCGCACGCGTAGCGCGTAAATGCAAAATA
The DNA here is from genome assembly GCA_963680825.1 of Meiosimyza decipiens. Taxonomy (NCBI): domain Eukaryota; kingdom Metazoa; phylum Arthropoda; class Insecta; order Diptera; family Lauxaniidae; genus Meiosimyza; species Meiosimyza decipiens. The sequence goes on along the minus strand of OY804259.1, from coordinate 81,134,204 downwards.
GAAAATATGAGTTTGAGGTTTTTTTTGTTTTTTTTTTTAATGTTATGGTTTTTTTTAAACGCATGTTTAACAACTTGATAACTCTTAAACTAAATTGCGTTTCAGTATTTTGAAAACAACATTGTAAAAAGTGGGTTTGGCTGCTTACACACGGCTGCGCATGTGCTGTGAATTTGCTGTTTGGAAAGTTTGTCACTCACCGCTGATAGATTGCTGACACCTAAAAAAAAACACATTACCATTAAGTAATTAGATGTCGCTGCCAAGCATGTTAAAGATACTTATTTTCAATTTATGCATAGTTTGCATTACCCGCAAACATTAAATTAGAATCTGTAAAGTGTTCACTTCTTCGATCTGTTGGCAATATTTTGTTAAAACATTAATAGAAAGTGACCCCAAATTTAAATTTTTTAGCAAAATATTTGTCTTTAATATATCTTGATAACTCAATCAAAAATTAACAAATTTAATAATAAAATTACGACAATTCTTAAGCTTTTAGTGAAGTGACTTCTTCAAAGTTAAAATGTTTGGAGTATAACTTTCATATTGCGGTCTTGCGAACCCAAATTTAGCAACATCTTATAACAACTTTCGATTCACTGTGAAAGATATTCCCAATTTCGCCCGATCGCAAGTTGTTAGCGAACACACTCGCATGCAAAATTTTCATCTAATTTACAGGATCATATTACATCATTTACAATAGTGCAATCGTTATCGTTCTCGCTATCGGGACCGAGAACGATAACGAGACGATATCAAAAAAATTATTTCTAGTACGACCGAGACTTTTTTTAACCCTTCAGTTGTTCAGCAGTCTCACCCTGTGTAATATCAGAGACTATATTTTACAGCTTTTTCCTTTAAGATTTATTCCGCGGAAACATCTTTCTTCAACATCAGTCAATATATCTCAATTAATAATTGTCACATAAACTATTACTCTCGAAAAATTTCTAGTAAAAGTTCATAATTGAAGTAAATTTCATGAAAATTACAGCACAACGCATACGCAAATTACCACTCACCATATAACACTTGGCTGCACAAAAATTGCCGCACAATGTCAAATTGACAACTGTGGCTCACGGCTACAATTTTACATTTCCGCATAATTACATTTGGGTATAATAATTTTCAATTTTTCTTTTTAAATTCAAGTAAACCAGAAGACCTGAAGTAGAAATAAACATATTATGTAGTAACTAAATTTGCAACAAACGCGCCATTTGTAGCGCGACCAAATAAAGGCAAAATGTCATTATGAAAGCGACTTTATAGCGATTCAATATCGCATTGCTCATTCTTTTTGGGGGGGGCGACAATGCAATTGCGCCGTTTTAGTCTCTTTTTTTCTGACGTTAATTTCGTGTGTTTTTCTTTGATTTTTCCCGGCTCATGTCATTTCATTACATTTGTACTCTCATTTTGTATTGCGGTATGTTCGCATTACACAATTAATGGTGCTATTAAGTTTCCCAAAAAAGTATGTGGCAACCTTTTCGTAGTTTGCAATAAAACAATAAATTAATTTTACAATTTCAGTATCGAGTTTTCCTTAAAGGCACAAAATTCACTTTCATTAAATGAGTTAAGATGGGATATTCGCTTGTTTTGAGGCAATAATAAATTTGCTATTATTTTTTGCTTTTCAATTTGGTTTTTATTCGATTTATTCGAAAAGAAAACTTATATAAAGATTTAGCTTTTATACCTTAAGCCCATTGGCATCACCTTAAATAGGACTGGAGCTTTAAATGAGCAATAAGTTTCTTTTACTTAGTAACATGATGGATTCAGAAAGAGTAAGAAACTGAAATCTACATCTTTACGTTAACTTTACAATTGAAGCAAATTATAATTAAAATCACCGGTCACGCTAAATTTACCATGTACACAGGCATTTTCATTGCTAATTGTATAATTTTTTAGTACTTACATTCGCACTTTGAATACGAGTAACATAAAATGTTCAATGAACTAATTTTTAGGACATTCAGACAGTTGGCATTACATTTCCAATATACTTCAGTGATCAAATTTTTGTTGAAAGTTTGTTTAAATTGTAATTAATTGTACCATACAAAAGAATTAGCCATGGTTATTTTTTTTATTTGCGAATGAAATTGGCGAGATATCTCTACTTCCGAATTTTTGCTTTATGATGATAATGAAAATTTTTCGAAGATTCAAAGCTGTCCTAGTATGGTCAAAGTAAAACTGCTCAGATCACACCCTGATACTAATGGATTATCACTGATTATCTTCGTGTGATTTTTTAAGTGTTTGGTTTTTGAAAGTTAAAAACGTATCAAAAAGTGTAAAAAATTGAACAACATACTAAATTAAAGCAAAGCCCAGTTTCTTCCATTTAGTGTTTTGAGATTATTTTATTTAATTGTTACCCGCGGCTACGCCTGGGGTAGTTCATCGATAAGCTCCAACTTGGCAAACTTTTTCCAGCATTTGGGTCGGTATCTCACCAATGGCAGCTGTAATATTATCTTCGAGGGCTGAAATTGTGGCTGGTTTGTATCTGTTCACGAGATATTTCACGTAACCCCACAAAAAATAGTCAAATCGCAAGATTTTGGCGGTCAACGGACTGCTCCAAAACGTGAGATTAATTGCTCACCAAACTCGCCTCTCAATAGGTCCATGTGGCACCGTCTTGTTGAAACTACATGTCAACTAAGTACAATTCTTCCATTTTTGACATACAGAAATTGTTAATCATTTGCACGTTAACTTGCTCCATTGACTGTATCGTTGCGATTTTCATTATTTTTCAAAAATTACGGTCCAATGATGCCGCCGGCCAACAAACCGCACCAAGCAGTGCATTTTTCAGCGTGCATTGGCAGCGACAATTCGGTTTGTTGACGTTCCCATTGAGCCGAAAATGATCTTCGTCGCTTCGTCAAAAAATTTCAATTGAAAATACAAATAACAAAAAAATCACCCGCAGCCAATCCAGGTTTTTATTACTTTACTTCAGAAATCATTCAAAAGTCAAAGCAATGGTTTTTTCCGACACTTGCACGGAATTGTTGAGGCCAAATTGCATGAATTTGCTTCAAATTGCTACGGATTTTAGGAGTTAGTGGGGAAGATAGTGGCTTTGGGAAAACTGAAGCGTAAACTAAATCGAAAAAGTATATATAAAAATTTTTTTTAAAAATCTTGTGAGAGTGCAGGAGTCGAGAACTTTGAAAATTAAAACTAAGTTTTCAAGGTCAATGTATACAAACTACTTTTGATACATATATTATGTTTTTTAATATTAATATTAGGTTTTTTTTTAAACGCAACTTTTTAATTTACATTATTTTATTTTGCTTTACCTATAGATTCAAATTCAGCTCTATAATTTCCTTAGAACAACAAAATCTGCCCCATAGTCATAATTCCTTCCGCAGTTGCTGCTGCTGCAATTGAGCTCACATGAGCTAATAAATTTTGCTGATCAAATCTTCGCTGAATAATCTAACTACTCGCCATCCTGCCAATGCCACCACTCATTTGTTGCACCAAAGAGCAGCGCTACAGTAACCCATTTTAATGTGGCGTTATCCCAAACAACATACGAAAATGCGCCAGAGCATTGAGAAAAACAAAAACAATATCTCAACGTTTTTCCGTTGTACGCCCAGCGGCGTTGGTCTGACACCTAAATTGGGTCAACCAAGCTGCTGTCAGTGATGGCGTATCGCCACAATATTTTTTTTTCTTTCACTTCATTGCAAAGCTTAAGACGCAGCTTCTAACTGCGTTGTGGACTATGTCTACCAGGCTGCTGAACTTTACTACACAGAGAATAAGAAAGATGAGCAAAGAGTTGAAAAAAGCGTTCAATGTATATATTTTAAAACTGCAAACAATTTTAATAGATTAATAAATATTGAAAATGTTAAAAAATCAACAAAAAAATGTTGAAAATGTTGGAAAAGTCGAGCAAATGTTGATAAAGTCGAAAAAATTTATAAAAAGTCGAAAATTATTCAAATAGTAACAAAAATGTTGAAAATTTTTAAAAATAAATTTGGAAAGTTCGAAAAAATGCTAATATAGTCGAAAAACGTTGATAAAGCCTAAAAAATCAGATAAAGTAGAAGACTGTTAAAAATGTTGAATAAACTCTTCCAGAAAAATAACCCTTCTATTTCATAATGATCTATTTTTTTTTTCAATGTTTCCGATTAGTTGGACTGCTTCAGATTTTCGCTGGATTTAGTAGCGCCAAAATGAGCCTAGAGCTTGTTAGTGTAACATTGAAAATTTTTTTGGTTATGCTGCTGCTGAAATTTTTTTTCAACTTCCCGTAGCTAACAAGCTGCTGATTTTTTTCACTGATATTTGTTGGTTGCACTTTTATTTTGTTGTTATTGTTGTCATCGATTACTTTTGTTGTTATTGTTACAGCCTGACGTTATGGGAAACTAATTTTTCGTTTATTGAACCAAAAATGGACAAAATCGATTAGCTTGTTTTTCAACGTTTGTTGTGTCTGATCTCTTTAATCGCTGTCTCCCTCGCGCATGTGTATATTTACTTAGTTGAACTTTTTTTGTCAATTTCATTGTCCACTATTAAGCTTAACTTTATGCTTTGATCTGCTCTTTAAGTTTTCGAGATATGCTTGAGACGCAGTGCACCAGTGTACCAACGACGAATATGCGTTTTTCACATTCTCTGCACGCAGCTGTGCCTGCGCAATGTAGCATTTTCAGCTGAACGCATTCGTTTATAGTTGATACGATTCTACTTATTTGGGGTGGTCCACTTAACAAAATATGTTGAGAATACATAAAAATTATGCTTAGTACTTTTTGTTAATAATTTTAGTAATACGAAATGGCGGCGTTCTGCATTTTTACTTCATGACATGACATTGCTATTGTTGAAATTTTCAACGTTTTTCATCAATTTTTAAATTTGTATTTCAACATTATTCATTCCAACATTATTTGACTTTTACAACATTATTCGAAATTTTCAATTTCGTCTTTCTTTGGTTGGTCTTTCTGACGAAGAACGCCCCATAAACATATAATTTTTTTCACTTATCCGATTGCTCCACCCTATTTTGTATATTGCCACTCTTAAGTTCCAAGCTGATTTATCAAAAGAATAGCCGCTTATTTTAAGCTCATGAGCACGTATGCAACCGTTTGTTTATCTTGTTAGTTCTATTGACGTCTCATGTGAAAACTCTTAACAAGGAATCACAAATTTTTTAAATAACGACACTAAATACTACCATCAATAGGAATTTTATTGACGTCAGAAAAAATTACATACAACTTCAGATTTAAGCGAAGAATTGCTTGATTCTCGAAAAGTAAAAGGTGAAATGAATAAAAAAAATTAGTGATGATAGAGTGATATTCACTCTCGATAAATTAACTTCATGGATGAAAGCTATTAGTTATGGTATATAGTAAATCAATTTTGCGATAGTGATGGAAAAGATCTGAATTTTAGAATATTAATAAATTTAAAAACTGATTTCGACACCCATGATATGAATCTCATTTTATAGATATTTCTTGGCACTATATCTATTGCTCAACCATGAACCATGTAATATAATTTTTTAAACATCCGAAGAATCAATAAAAGTCGGAGTTGATAACAGTTGAAAATATTAAAATATAATAACAGTTGCCCTTATATAAAATTTCCTTGAAATGAAATATTTAATTTTTGATATATTAATACAAGAATACTCTTTCTTCTATAGCGCCACCTATGAACAAGTCAATATTATTCTTCTTAGCTTAGCTTGAAGCCAAGGTTTCTTCAATTTTAGCTAATTAATTGTTACACTTTCAGTGACATCTAACATATGATACTTGAGACTTAAAAAATTGGTGTATATCAATTCAATCCAATGTATGTTTTTCTTCTCATACACGGCGACTGTAAAGATATTCACACAACTAAAATAAAGTTGTTTCTAACGCTCATAAGAGCTTACCAAACGAATTGTGTACCATTAAAGTTTTCCAATCGACCCTTTACTCTTCACTAAGCTAATTATACCCTTTTGCAAGCTTGTCCGCTATGTTTTTCTTTACTCCTCAACACTTTTTGAATTTTTCGATACTATTCGCAACTTTTACGCTTCTGTCGAAGTTTTCATTATTCTTTGCATTTTGAATGAATGAAAGTTGAATATCGTAATATTAGCAACTCTGCCACAGACATCATTCCTTGATATCCTTAGGCATAACAACAAGCGCAGCAGAGCACTCAAAGCCTGAGAATAAATGTTATATACTTGCACAGCTAATGAACAATTTTTGTACATTTACTGGTATGTAGATTTTTGTAACAAGATCTTTAGGGCATTGGATGATGTTACTGTGTAGTGAAGGTGAAGGTATAGTACAGTGAAGTTTTTTGCATGAATTCTCAATAACAGACACAGTGGAAAATTGCAGGAGTGACGCAAATTGTCTATTTGATTTGAAAACTATGTTTTCAAATATTAAGAAGCAAAAGGTAAATAAGGTTTAAGACCAGAGAGTTTTCAGTTAAGTTTTAAATTACTCATTTTTTGATGTCGACCTTCAAAAAGGATTATTGAAATGGAGTAATTTTAATTATTAGTTAAGTGTGTGAGCTTATACGAAGCGCTAATCACACATACATGCATAGTTAATCGTCATTTAATTGCTTAAAAAAGAAAGTTCAAAATCTTTTATGCTTGTACATAGTTTTGCTTCTAGACATATGTAAATAAGCTACGAGTATATTCAGTTTAGAGCAATCTTCACAGCCGTCGTGCCTTACAAAGCTGAAATAAGTAGTGACTTTACAACAACATTTATTTTTGATTCATCTTATCGCGTAATTTTTAATACATACATAATAACTTATAAATTGAGAACATGAGTGAATTTTACATTTTTCTAAATTTGTGCCACGAATGTAGACTTAATGTCTGCACCTCAAGAAATATTCGTGTCACGTAATTTTACCATAAAAACACAAAGAAAGATAAAAACTTCACAGCTCATTTCTGTAGGATGAAAATTTCGTATCATATAAACTTTATCGACTAATGCCTTCAATTTATTTATTTAATATAATAAGCAATAGTAATAAATTACAAATACAATTGCTCTTCAATGTCATTTATGTAATTTCTGAACATACAGCATTTAAGATTTTACAATGAAATTTGGTTTATTATTTGCTTAAGAAACTTAAGCCACCTACTGATCGTATGTAAATCACGACCGATTTCAATTTCATTAGTTTGGTGCCTAGCAATTAGCGATCATTGCACGTTTTTCTCATAGCCAACTAAAAATTGACATATAAACGCGAGAAGTAAAAGTGTTTATATCGAATTTACATTTATTGTATAATTTATATTTTTATTAAACTTAAAATTAATAGGATTACAAAATATTTTTTAACGGTCGGTGTACGCTTTAGCACATGCAGTATTGCTGTGAATTTTGTATTAAATTAATTGAAACTACAAGCAAAAATAATAAATAAAAGCTACACATCTGTTGCTTTTATTGAGGAACCAATTTTTTTTAAAGATCCAGTAAGTTTTATTTTTATAAGTAATTTTTTTGATTATATATGAAATTTAAAATTTTCTGCAGATTTTTATTTTTAATAGAGCTTTTTTAATTTTGAAGACAACTTTATTCCATCAAAAATATAAAATTTGGATGTTAGGTTTCTCAAGCTTAGAATGATATTACACAAACATAGATTCAGCAATTCAAATACATAAATATTTCGAATAATTCTTTATTTTTTGACTTTGGAAAACCATATCAATGAAATAGTTAATATCTTTATAGGAGCTTTCATTTAGGGGCCACTCCTAACTCGAAGCCCGCGATAGAAACACAACATTATAATGGTTCTCTAATTATAATTTTCAAATGTTATGCCACATAATTTCAAAGAGAATTGCGTTTCTGAAACTTTTTATAAGTAGAACTATAAGTTGGCATAGTATACGCCGATCAAAAAATGATTCATGTGTCCATCAAAATCAAATAAATATCAAAAAATATTTTTATTTTTTTTGGCAAATGTTAGTTGATAACATAAATAAAATAATAAAAATAATTTGTCATCATTACTGGCAAATTGCCGACAGTTTCCTGTTTTTGTAATGTTTTATTTTTATTCAAAATTTAATTTGCCAACAAAATGCAATTGTGCCTTTATTCATAATTCACACTGAGTGAAAAGTTTTGAATGCTTCCTTAAAGCAAATGCCACTGTCGCTTTTGAAAAAATTAGTCTTAGAAAACAACTTAATAGAATTAATTGAATTTTTTTTAAATCATCAGAGAATACTTTCTATTTCTGAAACATTGTAAGAAAAAGTATTAAACTAAAATGTCTCGTAATAAAACTAAATGTGAAACACGCGATTAAGTTGACAATATATGCAGCAATGGGGCAATTACTTCCAGAGTTGCCAACAAAAACAAAAAGTGAGTCATTTGCATATTGGAACGCCAAAAAATTACGTCGCCACGTTCAATGTTCTAAATTGTCTCAGATAAGCGACTGACAGTTTTGCTACTTTTTTCGAAATAATCATAAAGTTTCTTATTTTTTGCCATACCCATAAATTGTGGCAGATGTCGAGTCTGTCATATTTATAGCGTTCATATTGTTGACAGCAAAAGCGTTGACAGCTTTGTCTAAAATGCGATTAAGCAAAAGAAAAATTCTACTTAAGTATTCCCTTAAATGTGTAGCAGAATTTGCACTCATCTTAAAAGATTTATCTACCACATGCTTGTGGAAGCATATTCGCTATGATTGCTCATGGCAATTTGTTCCCGACTATTCGTGTTTACACAATTCAGATATGGGAATGGAATGCGAGAGGATAAATATTGAACTTTGAAAAGAAGCTGTAGCTAATAATAATGTGTTAAACGCGATTAAAAAGATTTACTTTTTACTGTTTCCGTCATTAAGGCAAATTTGCATGCAGTAAAGCCAGTGCAAGGTGGAATCAAAATGCATGATGAGGAAGGAAGAATTAAATTGAACTACATATGTAAATATGGCCTTGTTAACACCAGAGTTGCGATAACAATATCTGCCATCTTAATTCTACTACGGAAACACTTGTAGCGATTTTGGAAGTTGTTGTATATAAAAATTGAGATTGGGCTGGCATATCTAGCAAACCGTGCTAGGTATTTCGATGAAATACAGTAAGAAAAAGCTGACTACAAATATAATTTACTGTACAAATATTGAGTTCGATGAAAAAACTGGGCGTGCCACTCTTTAACAATCAAAATATGAACGAACGGTGTCTTTTTTTTAAAGAGCTGGTCAAAAAACTTCTAGAGCTGCTTATTACTAAAAAATGACAAAATAATATTAACGCCAAAACGTTGAACGGACGATGTCTACTGACTAACTGAATTTAAGAAAGGAAAATGAAAATGTTTAAAATTATACCTTAAAACCTTATGGAAAAATGCAACCAATGTGGTTGCAGTTTGTTTGCTTTACAAAAACAAAAGCAGCTGTTCGATTTTTCCCTACCAAATTTTCAACTAAACACGCCATGAATCACCAGTGCCATTAAAAGTCGACATAAATAATGAAAACCTGCAACTTAGACAGGTTGTCAATTCGATTAGGGCTTATCGGAATGCGATTATTTTTAACAATTCCTCAAGTTGAGTCAGTTAATTTTTCGCGAATTTTTATTATTTGCTGCCAAGCAACATTTTTTTATTTTTGTGACAACTGAACTACTTACCACGACAAAACAACAACAAAAAATCGAAGGGAAAATTGTGCTCCTTTTGGTTGCCTTGTTGATAACCTTGAAGTGCGATTTAAATTGTAGCATTCATAATAATGTGAATGTTTGCACTGCAAAATATAAAAATTATTTTTTATTAAACCATGAAAAATACTCTTTGCCACAAAAACACATTTTGCGACAGAAAAAAAGTTAGCAGAAGTCATAAATATTGACTTCAGTGTTGGCACTTGACAATTCCTTCATATTTTATTAAAAAAAAAGTTTTTTTCAGCACTATAATCAAAAGCAGAGAGTGTCCGGACACAATGAAACTGAAAGATCATCTTTCAAACACATTTTAAACAATTCTTTTTTTTTGGGAAATGGTTCACTTATAACTCAGCAACGAGCCTCTGAACTATTTCCAGCGGGTGCAGACCGCTAAACTTATGTACTCTGTTCTTATCAAAGTTTTGAGAAAAGAACGAATACTAAAAAAATTGGTTCATAGGAAGCTTAGTGGAAATCCCAAAGAAACCTATAGGGGCTTCATAATTCTATTAATTCCGTCCAATGTTTAGATAAAAATTCTTCTCATCAAAGTCAGTGATAAGGTCAAAGTGGTTATCAGAAAACAACAAACAAGGTTTCGTCCGAACAGATAGTGGATTGATCAAATTAATACCTTGCGCATTGTCGTGGAGCAGATAAATGAGTGCCAGGCTTTGTTACATCTATGTACATCTATCTTTCATCGACCACAGTACTACTTTTGATAACATCGACCGAAATTACATCTGGAATGCGTTGAACAGACGAGGTACAGCACTCAATGCTCAATACGAAAGTTTTCAATGCAGAGTTTTTTTTGTTTTCCCCCCAACAATTGCCTTCATCGAATTCTAAAAATTTCCCGCTGAATTCCTAACTAGTGGCCGTCAAGATCCGATATACATTCAAATCAAATTGACGAAAATGTAAACGGGTTGTAGACACGTTACCGAATTCACGAATGAAAGTACGGAGTGCTACCTTAGGGTAGGAGAGATGTCGGAGAGAATTGATGTCACTCTCTACTGATCGTGTACGGTGTTTTTAAGAGGCCCTATGTCCCTGAGCGGCTAAGGGACACAAAAGAGAAGAAAGATTGTTGTAACCACAAAACGATCGAAGAAATTGGTTAAGGTTCAGCTCCTCGGAAATTTTACTTATAACAAGCACTTAACAGGAGTGTGGTAGTTTTTGTAACTTAAGAAACTTCCCAGAAAACATTTTAAAAATTGTATTTGAAGGAGTTATCATTTTCATATACGACATCTTCCAAATTCTTGCTTTTTTTATGAATATAAAAAGTTTGTCAATTTTCGATCAAAACAAAATGTACAAGTCATAAGCTAAAAAAGTCCCTACTATATGATATTTTTTTCCAATGTATTTTTTTGGTTACCAAATTCACCGCAACCACTTTTTCTTATCAATTGTTGTTATCAACGTTTTTTGACTGCCTTTATTTCATTTCGTTTGTTTTTTTCTTTTGTTGTTGTTCACTTCACACAAAAAAAAGTTAACACTGCGGGCGGTCGGTGTTTAATATGGGCAATATTTTTCTTAACTTCAAGCAGACAGTTCCATGTAACTGTAATTATTTATGCAGATAATTGTTAATTAAATAAACACGTTGGCTGCGGTTGTCGTTAAACTTTGTTTTTATTTTTTTTCGCTTTTTTAAGGCACTTTAAACCTTTTTTTTGCGCTTTTTTACGAGCAATTGCGAGTTCAAGGTTTGTTTTGGTAAATAAAATGTAAATCAAAAAAAAAACAAAACCTTGTTTTGAAAAAATTTTAAAATTGCATGCCTTAAAGATTCGCAAGAAATTATGAGAAAAATTTCAAAAAAAAATCGTAATTTGATCTACTGCTGACGCAAGCAAAAAATGCATGCCTTAAATGTTGCACAAATTATGCAAGAATTTTACTCTTCGTGTTATTACGATTACTACATTTTTGTCTTTTTTTTTTAATTTTCTGGCATCATATTTCATCGAACGTCACGTAATTATGTAAAAATGTTGTTGGTTTGCAAAATAAAGTCAAAGGAATTTTAAACTGGTTACTTAACTCACTCAATTGGTGGTCATTTCTTATATTATTAATGTACTGTAGTTAAACGTTTTTCTTAAGTTATTCTCACGAATGTACAAAATATTTACAAACTACTGAAGACTTAATGTGTATTTCAGCACATTAAGAGTTTAACTCATGATCAAAAAAGTGACACTTTTTGATGTGTGAATATTAAGGTGTATCAAGTCTATCAAAAAAATATCACTTTTATGATGTCTGAGTTGTATCAAGTCTTAAGGAAAAAAAGAGTTTACCAGTGACCTCTTACTTTGAAAATTTAAGTTAGAAATACTTCAACGCCACAAACTTTTTTTCTTCGTTCACCCTGTAAAGATCGACATATTATATGCCGAGCGAAAATATTTTTGGATGGGTCTCGACAATTTTACTGGCATGCAATATCAACTTCGACTAGAGACTTTTACTACTCAATTTACTATCTTAAAAACTATGAAAAACATCCGACGGATTTGTCGAAAACCTGATTCTGGGTACTACATTTTTTTATACCGCACGTTCTGCTCGTGTTGCATGTGAATCGGTCCTCGAAGTCACTGACGAATAGTGTCTGAATCACATTTTCACCATTTAATAACTGCGAGCATTACAGTCAACTAAGTAGAACCAATTTTCCATTTAGTTTATTTTTTCTCTCATGAATTAAACAAAAGTGTTCTACTTATGATAATATTTAAATGATTCTTAAGACCATTAATTTAATTTAAGAAAAAATCCCAATTAGTTTGACTGAACATTGAAATCTAAGTGCAGAAATTAGTTATTGTTTGAACTTTTCCAAAAATGTTCTTTATTTGTTGTTGGTACGTTATACAAAGATATGAAATAAATTAGCGAATTTTACAGGGTAACGAAAAAAAGTTTTGTGGACTGCCACTGTAAACTTTTTTGAATGAGTCCTATGCATGGAGTTATGAGCCACTATTAGTGGGGAGTTGTGAGTCACATCTTCCAGCGCCTTTGCTTTGGTATTTAGATTTATTTATGTGGAATTTGAATGTTTTAACCAATTTTTATCTTTTATACCTTCAATTAAGATAAATCATAAAAATATGCAAGCTATCCCCACTTTTTGACATGGCTCACAACTTCCCAGCAAAATTAGAAATGGCGATATGAACCTTTCGGGCGATCTGCATTACTATAAACACGATGATACTAGTAGTTGTACTTAGAGCTGTTCTACCTCTAGAATCAACCAATGTTTATGTTAGTTATGCTTCGAAATCGAAACTCCCCACTCTTCCCTAATATTCAAAGAATCTTTATGTGTCCTTTATTATATATCCACCACTGTACGTGAGTGTTTTTTGAATTTTTCGGTTCTCAAATTAATTTCATTGCGTTTTCAATAGGGAAAAAACTTTATCGTAAGCCTACATTTGCAGCAATTCCTTATCTTTTTCTCATGGATTAAAGGCATATTCAGCATTTTTATAATTTGCGTGCCTTAAGATAAACCCGAAATTGCACTCACTGATGTTTACTTATTTAAAATCTTACTATCAGCAATTTAGTCGACTAAATATACTTTGCAAATACTGCAATCTATTGTGAAGTAGATACGACTGTTACGACCAAAACACCCATCGCTTGAAGAGCAATTTTTTGCATTCTCTGTTGCTGTTGCTGTCGCTGGTATATTTAAACTTTAAATAACCGCAAATAATTATTTTAACAAGGCATCATCATGATTGCCAGAACGGGCTTCCAATTATTTTCTATGCCAAAGACTGTAAAAACTCTTTGGATTATGTGAAGCTTAAAGTATGAGCCGCAGAGTTAAAGCAGCTGCAATAAGAACACTAGCAATAGGAGCAGCAGTCACAGCAGCCAAAGTGGCGGCTCTTTAATGGCATTGCTGTGTAATCATTTTTGATTGGATTCTTTTATTTGTTTTAACATTTAATGGATTTTTCTAGAATGAATGAATTTTTTAAGCTTCTTTGTTGAGTTCATGTAAATTATAGAAATTCTTTGCAAATTTTATGTTAAAGATTGGGCAAATAGTTTTTACGGATAACTTTTAAAATGGGTGAGAAATTGTACTGTGAAGAAATAATTCTATAATATGCTTAAGTGGTGAATATTGAAAATCAAAAGTCTTAAGATACAAACATCGCGACAAGCCTCTCATACTCTAAAAATATTTGAAATGTTTGTTATTGCTGCTCCATTCCCTGTTTATTTTAACTTTATATTTTAATGTACAAAATAAAACCTTGACCTGACACAATATTTGCATTCAAGTCGCTCGTTATTCAACTCGCATGCATTTTTTGCCTTCCTCCAACAATGGTATTAACTTCTACTGAAAAAAAAACGTTCGTTTTCGTTTTCATTTTCAAACTTTTCAATTGTCTGCATTTTTTTGACTTAAAGCCATACCCACGCACAAGCGCGTATCTCAAATGCTAGTTTATGTGTGTGTTTTGAAGGTTGCAGCAAATGCTGCTTGCACTAAGCATGTTAAATGTGTCGCGTAACCAGTCATATGCGTACACAAAAGTACAATACAAGCAATAGCTAAAAGAAAATTCCCTTAAATGCGCTTTAGAATATTAAAACATTTCAGAAATAAATTTACCAATGTTGCTGTCGGCTGGCACAAATAGGATTTGTGTCATAAAGCATGGACTTAGACTGCTCGCATGCAGCAAAGGAGTTGCATTGAGAAATAGCTCTTGTGATTTGCAACTGAAAACGATAGTAATTTGCATTTCAAACCAATGTGTTGAGTTGAAAAGGCTTAAAAATGATTTTTTCATATATTCGATGCGGTCGTGAAAAAGTGGATAAGTAAAAATTTTAATATTTCAGGCAGACAGTTTTTATGTTGTTCTAAACCATTTATACCATGTATTTTTCGAAAGCAACTTTCACCACATGATAAAATGTCCTGAAATAAGGAAAACTACTAGGTAACTCGATTTACTCACTTACTCACTACCACCTGGGATATATGAGGGCCTCAGAAGCCAAGGGGCATAAGTGCGAAAAATCTAATTTCGAGATATTTAAGTTTAAAGTTAACACGCTACATCAACATTGCATGTAAATAAATTTTTTTTTTCACACCTATTTTGTTCATTAGACTATAAAAAAGTAATCCTTAAGTGGAAAAACCTTTACAATATGTCATATCGGAGTACCAGCATGCGGTAGGAAGGTATTTTTCACTTATGCCCCTTGGCTTCCAAACACTTTTGCACTTATGCCACAATTTTAGAACACTTATGCCACTTGGCTTCCAAACTTGATCACTTATGCCCCATGGCTTCCAAATTTTTTTTTTGTAAAAAAATGTAATTTAAATACTATAATTTAATTAATAACTCAATTTTTTATTAATTAAATAAGAAAATAAACACAAATTTATTGACTAACCGTAATTTTTTATTACGGAGTATTAGATTATTTTTAAAGTACATTTTTAATTATTATTTTTAAGTAACATTAATAATTTATGTGTAAATTGTAAAATTGATATTTGTGCAAAAGTGATATTTGCTATTCTTCTGAAAATAATAACGACAGTTCTTTTTTGAGTTTGTACTTTTCTTCTCACATTCCTTATCTCTCTCTGTCGCGTGTTCACTTTTTTACCAAATTTGAATCTATGGTACGGTTATCTTAACGAAGCGCGGTAAACACTGCGTTTCATGGAAAATTGAATCATGAGAAAAAAAACTTAGTGCTTACACTAAGTTTAAAAAAATATATTGCACAAATATCAATTTTACTGAGGTATATCAAATAATTAAAGCAAATTAATTTTTTTTTATTTATGTTATTTACTTTAATAATTATTTAAATATGTATATACAATTTACAATTATTGAAATAATGTGAAGCATCACAGCTGTACAGTTCAGAGCAAACAGGTCTTTAGAACTTTGTTTGGAAGCCAAACACAAACAGTGGCACTTATGCCCCTTGGCTTCCAACGTAACCGCAACTTACATTTTTTAACGTAATTTGAAAGCACGAGATGGCGCGGGGAGAGCTTAAAAGTTAATTTTTAGTAAATACACATATTGTCTACGGTTTTATGAGTACTTTGCACGGGCCAGCTCAAAATTTTCAAAATGTGCACTTATGCCCCTTGGCTTCTGAGGCCTTCATATTAGGGTAGAGCGATAGACAAAAAGGTGAAAAATTTTCCACCTCTATTTGAGAATATTTGTAAAAATATGATAAAATTTTATATATTAATTAACAAAGCTATGTGCTGGGTCAGCGCATGCTGATCCAAATTTTTGATTTCAATTAGTACTGTTGTATTGAGTTTTCGACCCTTTTTTAAAAAAAGAAATAAAATCATATATGCAAAGAAATTTTTTTAACGCTGATGGCAGATCCTCCCATCAAAATTTCTTAAGCGTTGTATAGCTTTAATCATATATATAGAAAAGTAATAATCATAGTTAAAAAATCTCCAAAAACTAAGGGGAGAACAAGGGAATCATAGCAAACTTATCGTTTTATCATATCTGAACTGAGAATCGAGACCGGCCGCTCGGGTTGTACGCGCAGGCCAACAAGTGTACTATGCAACAAGCGCCAAAATAATTTTGTTCAAATTTTGTTTGATGCTCAAAGTTAAGAAAGAATGTGATTATCACAAAGTATTGAGTTTAAACATCTTTTTATTCCAGTTTTTTAATAATATCACTGCTAATGCCAAGACATTGCATTTGACTTTCACACAAACTTTAATTTTAAATTGAGATTTATTTTAATAAACATATTGTGGTTTATGAAACAAAGTTATCATAGCAAGATAAGCGACCACTTATATACGTATGCACTTTTAATGACATCTCTTTGGACCACAAAATTGGATACTCATATGTAGTATATACGAGTATGTATACTTTATACATATTCATACAATGTTTACGTTAGATTTTAATACATCAATAAATGACGGCATGCGTTGGCAAAAATTCAATATAACTTTTGTGGTATTTTTGTGCTATCATGTTTACATGCATGATTGAGTGTTTCAATTATAAATTTTCAAATAATAATACACAAAAAGAATAAACTCAAAACTTATGCAATTGAATGTTTGCTAATAATTTGTGAAATATATTTTGGCGTTTCAATGAGCATGCGCGGAGATTACTACAAAAGCAAAGCTTCATCTTTTAAGACATTAAAATGTGTCAAGCTTTTGTTTATATTTTATTATGACTTATTTCTTTTAGTGTAAATTAGCACATTGGTAGATTATATACAACACAAACATAAATACACCTATGCAGATATCAGTTTTATCATATATATAATAATTTAGCAAATTATTTCACTTTCGCTTACAAATTTACAGCAAACAGCGCTTCACATGCGCTTCTACTTGAGCATAAACTGAGCTGAACTCTAAACTGAATTGACGCAAGAAAACAAAGCAAAACCATTGATGAGGGTTTTGGCATAACGATGCCATTGCGGTGTTTTTGGTTTCTTACATCTTGCCCTTCAGCTTCTTCTGCTGTTGCTGCCGGTACTTTTGTTTCACTTTTACCATCAGTAATATCTGTTTTTATACCACATGTCTTCATTTAATTCTATTAAAATCTTTACATTTGACAGCTGATTGAGTTATTGTGTGAGTATGTGTATGGAGTGCAAGAAAAAAATCCTTTCGATAATCATTACAAAGTTTTGCATATTTTCTTTTATTGATTTGACATCAATGATGCTTCTTTGATGCAAAATTAATGAAAAAATATTAACTTTTTTGTAGGGTTTAATTATGTGCGGATTTTGGTATTAACCTCGTTATGTCAAATTGATGTGATAGACAGCTTAATAATCGATAGCGCGAGTATGCGGAAACTTTTGAGCTTTTTATTCTGTTTTTTTTATGTCAAATTAATTACTAAAAATTAATTGAAATAATAAGTTGCATTCTGTCATTAGCAGACTTAAACGAAAGACTTAAGCAGAGAACTTGTTTTTTTAATAAGCGCGAAATATGTTTTGTCACTTTGTAAAAATGCCCTTTTTTAATACGAAGCTCATATGTATGATTTTCCTAAAAGACATCAGTAGACCAGAAAGCAGCAATAACACAAAAATTTCTATAGGACCATGCTTCTATGTCTAGAAAGTGTCCGGAATTTATTAATAAAAAAACAGCGTGTCAAAGATACTGCCATTTCATGTTCAATTTTTATTTGTATACCTGTGTGTTGCCTCTGTACTGAGCTACATCGCGGAACTTGAGCATGATCTGTAGCTCAGTGTGTCGGCTGCTGTTGTTTTTGTTACTCATACTGTTAAGTACTTCTCAAATTTTTTCAATCGAAAAATCAGTGCCGAAAGTACTCAATTTTATCCAAAAAAGGCATAGTTGCCATATACATGATTTCTCACGCTTCTTTTGAACTCAGCTTCTAAAAACGTATAATCCCTGGTGACGGGATTTGGATTTATGAGTAAAACGTGCAAATTAGTCAACAGTTTTCAGAACGACACTCAAAAATGAGCCAAATCCCCAAAAAAATCACGTCAAAGTCGTCATAAAAGTAATTTCGCTTAAAAAAATGAAGGCTATATCACAATAAGCCTACGAAAAATTTGTGTTGGACTCGACTGGTCTTTGATGAATACACAATTTTGTGTCCCAGAGTGTATGCAAAATCATCCAAGCATTGTAAAAGCATTTTATAAACGATATTACATATAGAGCATTATTTCTGAATTAACATTATATTGCACTTATGCATTTTTTTCCGGTATTTATTTTATTTATTTTTTATTTATTTGGCTTAACAAAAGTACAATAAGATCTAAAATCTTTTGCTGTACAATATACTTAGCGTTGGTCAATTTACAAATATGGTAAAAAAAGTTATTCTTAAATTCTAATTAACAGAAACAAAGCACAAATAAAAATAACAAAAATAAATATAACAGATGTTTGGATATTAATAGAAAAATTTAACGACTCGAAAAATGTTGAGAAACCAAATGCTTAAAATTGTTGATGAATGCGATACTTTTTAGGGAATTTGGCAATAAATTCCAGATTCGAATGGCGTTAATGAAGAAAAATCTGGTGGAATTAAAATGTATGAACTTAGGAATAATTAAATTATTACTTCTGCCCGATATACTTAGCCGTAGTTTTTCGAAGAGATAGTTAGGTATTTTTAAGTAAATAATCTTATGAAGAAACACACAATTTCTGGCCATAAGATAGTTTTCGATTGTAAAACCAAGTATCCAGCTATTCCAAGATGATATGTGGTCAAATCTACGAAGACCAAACACGTAACGAGTAGCGTTGTTAAATGCTACTTGCAGCTTGTGTAGTGATTTAGAATCGAACTTGCTGTAGACAACTGCGAAATATGTTATAAATAGAACTAAAAGTTGTACAACTAGCTTTCGTTTAACATCGACAGGCGTAAACTCAGAAGACAATCGCAGACAACGTAGAGTCAAATAAATTTTACTTACGACATGATTAACATGATCAGAGCAAGTTAAAAAAGAGTTTTTTCGAAATCCGAGGCATGTAGTTTTGTTTAAAAGTTGCAACTGAGCATCCCCAATAAATAAGGATGGTACAGAAGTGGGATCAACTCTGGCTCGCAAGATCGGTAAACATGAGACTTTAGTAGGGTGTAAACGCAAATCGTTCTGCTGAGCCCATTCGTTAATGGCAGCAAGGTCTTCATTAAGTCTTCAACAAAGATCTTCAGTAAGGCCGATTCTACTAGATGAGTAAATTTGGATGTCATCATCATAGGCATGAATATTTAATAGACATAGTAAACAACAAGGGGCCAAGAATGGAGCCTTGAGGAACACCAGCGCTACACAGTTTCAAGTCAGAGTACAATTCACCCACTTTGACCTTTTGAAGTCTATCATTTAAATAGCTTTCCATCAAACAAATGAACAAATGTTTCTTAGGAAACATAGTAGAAAAAAGTGTTGTTACCCAAAACAAAAAGTGTATAGTGGCCCATGAAAGTTTAATTAAAGTGACACAATGTCTTGGGTAGTCTTAAATGGCTGAAGAATGGAACTTTCTTTATGAATTCGTAGTACAGTCGAACTTACTTATAGTGAACTTCTATACAGCAAAGTTCTCCTCATCACGAACTGAAGAATCTTCGCATATCTGGTCCACACATTAGACATAAAGCGAAGAAATTTGCTGATTCATTGGGACAAGCTGAATTTCAAATATCATGATCTGTAGTGTGCAGTGACAAAGTCAAGCGCTTAGCATAAAGATTATAAGATCAATTCCCAGCACAAACATTGTAATTTCTATAAGCGAATAATTTCAACTTGACAGCCAATCACTTTATTTCTGTTTGTTTTTTTTTTTCAAAAAGTTCATACTAATTGTTTTATTTTGAGCGAAGGTAAATTCAAACGATGATAATTGCTCTTAAGACAAAAAGTCCCATAATATTAAAAGAAGTTAGTTTCTGAGTTCGATACCATGTAATGTAATGTGTTTTCACAGAATATCTATTTGGATTTGTTACACTATTTTTTAGAATACATTTTTTTTTTAAATAATTTTTTTAAATTCATTTTTATCTGGGCGCTCAGCTAACTGAGGTACAGTCATATGGTATGTAGACAAGATCTTCACAAACAAACATATAGTCAGTAGGCATGCAAAAAGTTTCTGTTTCATTTAAATATAGCAAATATAACAACGACAATCAAATTTCACCCAGTGCCAACGTAAAGAGGCACAACGCCAGCAGTAAGGAAAAGATAGGTCGAAAATAATGTCCAACAACATCGATTGATCGCAACTCAAAGATATTTCAATTAGCGTAAATATGCGTAAGAAGACATACAGACAAGCCAATACCAAAATCCCCAGGCAGACAGTCAGCGCAAAATATCAGCGACAGTGAAATCTGTAATGGAAATACCTGTAATAAAAACGCTATAACGTAAAAATAATTGCATACACGAAGGCGCACAACGCTGCTTATCATTGAGAGCATCTTTGAATGGGATATCCAAATGGACTTTCAATACGATGACGCTATCGTAACGCATCAATACAAAAAAATAATAATAATTACAATAATTCTCACAATTTAAATGGCAAAAAGTAAAATTTTGATGATAAATAAAATGCAAAATGAAAACACGAGAGAAAATAAAATAAACGAAACCTGCATGCTGTGTTACATTCATAAATTTAGTGACATTTTTCGATAATGTGTCCATTTTTGTTTATTTCTTTTTTATTGAAATTTTCATGAAAGTGCATTTGTTTGTGGTTGGTCGATGAATGGTGAATGAGTGAAATTTTTTTGGTATATAGAATTCTTTATCTGATTGCCAAAATTTCGACATTGATTATGTGTAGCGCGTAGGTTTTTGCATTTTTTTCCTCTTCAATGTGTCAATTGCCTTTGAGGTCAGAAATCCGATAAAATAAATCGAATCAGACATATTGGTGTCATAGTATGTGTGAATAATGTGCTGTAATTACTAATGGAAATAATTTGCAAGAGAGAAATTATTTTATTTTTCATCCATTTTTTATTAAAAGCCTTTGCTGGAATTTTAATTGAAATGCATAAATATGCACAAATCCATTGTACATTTATGTATAAGATTTGCTATTGGGTGGTCTGAGTGAATTATGAAGGTAGCTGAGGCTTTAAGTCTTATAAAACGCTGCAATTTTGAATGACTTAAGCTGTGGCCAAAAGTTTTCATTGGGCGAAGAAAAATATAACATTTATTGAAGTACATACATACATCATCCCATCTTATCTGAATATAAATATTCAAAAAAAAGTTTTAGCAATAAACGCAATAAAATAATAACACATTTTAAAAAATATATGTGAACCTAATCAAGTTCGTTGCTTAAGTCTTTTGTTTTACGCTCACAGCACGGGAAATATTACGATGACTTTAATGATGAAATTTGTGAACATTTTACCAAAATTGGCATGGGATGTGTTCATTCATTCACTTTCGCACTTAAATGCAGTTAAGTGCAACACACAAAAAAATCAGACAACGAAGTTAAAGGAGTGTCATGGTGCCACGTACGGCACCGTTTCCCCAGTGAATATGCACGTAAGTTCATATCTGCCCACCTCCGCTGATTAATTGCCTGAGATTTTTTTTTTTTTTTGTGTTTTAACATTGCCGGCTTGACTCATGCCAGTCGTCATCGTTCATTCACTCAAATTCTGTCGATTTAATTTCATTATTTTTCGCAGACTCCATGTCGCTGTCGCAGAATTTTGTTTTTTCTTTTCTTCTCAAATGGCATTTTGTGCTACACTTTTAATGCAAGTAAATTGATGACTTTTTGATCAAGATGTTAATTATTTAACTTAATTGTATCTCAATTTGTGCAATCTCCACAATAATAATAGTTTTTTTTGTAATTTGTCATATAAATGGGATTTTTATGGGTAGTTTTCTATATTATTTTTAGGAGCTTATTTTTTAGGTAATTTTACCTACCTAAAATTTTATTTACTTAGAACCAGTGACGATATTTTAAAAGGTTTGTGATTTTTTATTTTTTCTTGTTTGATTAGGAGTTTTTTTAAAGTTGACTAATTAATTGATTGCCATGATACGAAAGGTCAAAGTGCTGCTATCATTATTTTTGTTTTAATTGCACGGATTTTAAAGAAGAGCATACATTTTTATAAAATGATAATAAGCATTCCAAGTGCTTATTATAGCGTTTAAAAAAGTTTCAATTAAATTTTGAAAAAAAAAACTTAGTTTTTCTGGCTTTGGGTCGATTTGAGGTCTAAATTTTGAGTAAATAATTAAAAACTGAAAAAATTTAAATTCTTGGTTAAATATTTGTCATCAATGAGCATATTTGGACGTTTGATTTGATAGTGGTCCAAGTTCCTCTTCGTTGAGAAGCAAAAAAGTGCAGTACGTATATTGATATCAACTGTATAAAACTTATTTCATTTTTCTTTTCAACGAAAATATGCTTAGACCACATTCAAAATAAAGGGTTCATATATGTCAAAATATATCTGCAAAATATTTTATCTTTGGAATTCAAAGTAAAATCAATCGATCAAGTCCAATTTAATATAGGACTTTTTTTTATTTTCGATTTAAAGTATTCTTTTTGAGTAAATATGTAAAGTTAAAGAAATTATGATATTCGACAGTCATCAGTAGAAATTGACACTAGATAAGGAGGTACTTTTATCATATTTAATGCTTATAGCCCTTTTTTATTTTTTGTGATTTGTTTCATGACAATATTTTTTTATACATTGTTCATATATCATGGTTCAAGGCTAAAAATCAATAAAAACGCTAAAAAATTGCCAACTTCAAGACATTTGCAGAAATTGTTTTGCCAAAAATTCAAGAGATTTCTTATCTTCTATAACTTTGATTATAGAATATTTTTGATTCAGCTATAATTTTTCAGAGAAAAAATTTTGTTTGAATTTTTTTAAAGCTTCTTCTTTTCTACAATTAAAATACATATTTCGATTTGACATATGCTCCTTGAGTATTACTTACCTACAAAAGACATTTATCAACCATATACATAACTATATCACCGGAAAAATTGCCATAGGTACAAATGTAACTTCTACTATTTTGTAATATGTTTTCCACTAAATATTATCCATTAGATTATTATCGCTAGATATTTTAACTTACACATAAATTCATATATGTTCTTATGTATATAACATACAGTGCGACCTCGGTCAACGCATAAGTCTAACTCCTCATTGTTGGCAACGAGTAGATTTCTTTCATTATAGACTCAGTAAGTGCAACTTTTCAAACAAACTTTAGCTCGCTTATTGCAACGTTACTATTTGCCAACGTATGCCAGTTGAATATTATCTGTAGCATTTGTCCTGGCAGTTCGAATAATGTTGAGAGTATGTGAATACCCCAAGATGGAAAAATGTTGATACAAATGGTTTCTAAAGCAAATAAATGATGATTTTCTTTTGATCAATTGACGTGGCTATATGTTAAATGTTTTTCTTATGAAATATCTATACCCTGTTACCTAAGATTTTTTGACTCAATCATTGCAACCTCCGAGGTTATTGCAACAGGCTTGATGTTTAAAATGCGTTGTAAATGTTTTACTTCCTGACACCAAATTAAACATTTCCACCACAGTTTATTCTTGTATTAATTTTACCACACAAAAAACGTTTTTTTATTTGCGAAAACTTCTACTTTATACTTGTAGGTAGGAGTTTAAAAAAATTTAAAAACACTCACCGAATTTTCTCACCTTGAATTTTCTCATACAGTTGTGGAAGTACGGCACGAAATGCCGAAGTAAAACAATTTGAAACCACTGGAGTACTGCACAGCGGAAGCGGCATCGTAGCAGCAACTGCAACGCACTAACACTATTGAAGGATTTTCATCGAATGATTTTAATAATTAAAACAAACACTTGTTAAATTACGGACAAAATGAAGAGTTATGAAACACGTGATACTTTTTACTAGATCAAAAAACATTCAACGAAATTGCGCACATTTAAATTTACAATAAAAAAAAAACAGAACACTGCACTTGCACTTGGGACTCTGTCGACGGCGCCGCTATAAATTACATTATGCCATTTTATTCAAACTTTTATTGAAAATATCACACACAATAAGTTGAAATCAATATTGAAATCATAATTTTGTATACTTTTTTATTGGAAAATAGTTATTTATTCCAAATATCCACAATTTGACGATAGAAATTAACGCGGACTTTGCAAAATGAATTTGCAATTGAAGGTGACAGTTGACTGGCGTTGCCACATGTTTTATCAAAACTATAGCCTTGGAGTTAAGCACTCTATAGACGTATCAAGTTGTGTGACCTGTACATTTGACTACAAGTTGCATCGTCCATAAGTTGGTTGTCTTGTAAGCTACGGAACCAATTCCAAGAAATGATTTCTCATTATTAACTGACGTTATGAGTAAAACATATTATGTATATTAATTTGTTCATATCTCTGGAGTTAGTTATTCGATTTTGATGTAATTTTATGTGACGTTATAATTTATTCAATACGTATTTAATTAATATTGTCCTTTTACCATGTCAGCTGCAGTTACGGCCAACATCTGAAAGAAATTATCTGTAAAAAACTTTATTCATTTTGGATAAAAAGCAATCGGATCGTGACCTCAACGAAAAAACAATATACGATCATTCTCCTAACACTGAAGACTGTGCGGATAAGATCCTTAACGCATATGTATGTACCTTTAGCTCGTAATTAGTTTTAAAAAGGGACGGTTTTTGAATTTTGTTACTTTCAATTATATTTGACGTTCTCATACATAGGCAATTAGTTTGAAATACAGGACATTATCGATTTCATAGATCGAACAATATTCTTTGTTGAAGAAATATTGATATTTTTCAAAAATTTCAATGGATTCGAATTTTTCAAGGATTCTTTACTGTTTTGTGCATGCTCTTAGGGCTAGTTTCACTATGTCCATAGGTTAAGTTTTAATTAGGTTGTGCACAACTTAGCACATTTAGCAAATACACGAACCACTAAGTACAATCCGTGGTTAAGTGCATGTATTCCAACCACAGCTGTCACTTCTAAGTTGGTATCTGTCAACCGGTTTTTTTCTGTCAATTGTTGAATATTAATTTAAAATACTGTTTAATTACATTTTTCCACTCAAGTAGACTTAGAGGCCGCGCATGCGTGCAACTAAATAGTGTCACCTGGTAACTTTCAATGTGAACTAATAAAAATATTTTTTCGTTTTCTTAGGAGACACTCAGTCACAGAATTATTTACACTTAGGGCCGTTTTCAACTTAACTTAAACTTAATCTGACACATTTTACATAAGAACTTCTGGTCAAGACCTACAGTATATCTCGTATATCCGAAGTTATGTATGGGGGAGGCAGGATAACACGAAGTAAATTAAAATTTCGAAAATTTTAACAATTTTTTAGTAATGAACGTAGATAAATCTTTGTGGTGCAAAGTCTTGGTACTGCATAAAGTGTAATTTCTCGGATTGTTTGATCGAAGGTGGGATAAACGAGGTTTTACTGTATTCGAACATTCTATAAACAGCCAATAGGGGCTTGGCACAGAGGCTTTGGGTCACACTCAGCCTCAGAATTATTTAGTTGCATGCACAGGCTCTTAGGGACGTGCAACTCATAATCTCTTTTCTTTCCAATGCAATCACCTTGCTTTTTCATGTCCTGTCACAGGTGTAGGGAACGTCGAATACATGCGATCTGTAACAAAAAATTGCTTGGGAATATATATACATATAGTCGCTTAAGAAATCTGTCGCCTAAAAGAGCTGACCACAATGTAAAATGTATAGTGATACGTTATTTTCAAGCATGGAAATTAAAGAAAAATCGAATTTTTGGGTTTTCTATCATAAAAGCTTGTAAATTTATTTTTCAACATAATTCTTTATTCTATATAAATATTTATGTTACACATGGCAGTGTGTGAATAAACTTTATAAAAAAATATTAGAATTAAAATAAAATTTAAAAAAACTCATTTTGACTTCTTTAAGAAGTTAACTAATTTGTTTTGATTATGGATCTTCCGGTGTTATCTTAATGTTCAATTGCTTAAGTCCACGAAAGATCGTTACATCCAAGTTTTTACTGTTTTCCGCCAGAGCATCGTAGACATCTGCAGAATTCGTTATTTCTTTTTTGTTAATGTGAGTAACAATATCACCAGGGCTAAGGCCACCACTGCAAAATAATAATAAAAATAATATTTAGTATCGATTCTAGAAAGTTTGGAAAAAAAGAACAATTCTTTTGAAAATTGACTTTTCGCTGAAAATGAAATTTCCGTATAAAGGTTTTCTAGGCCAATCGATTACATATTTTTGAAGATATTTACGAAAAGTCCCAAGCTTCAAAGGTTTGATTAATTTGACTTTGCAACCCCTTTAATTGATAATTAAGTGAAGAGGCCATCATTTCAAACAAGAAAGCACAAAAATCCACTAAGAATTACACGTTATTATAAAAAATAAATCAAACTTACGAATGTGCCGGAGAACCAATAATAACTTTCCACACCAACACACCATGCTTGACATTTTCCGGTACATTGTGACTACGCGATTTCAATTCATTTAAAATATCAGGCGTAAGCGTTAACATCGTAATGCCCATGTATCTGCGCATGGGATATCCCTTTGCGGTGGAACCACCTTTACTACGCCGCTCCAATGTGCGTTTAAGAAATATTTTTACATAATCAATGGGAATTGCAAAACTGATACCGGCCGTGACCTTCATACTATTCACTCCAATAGCCTCACCATCCAAATTAACAAGGGGGCCACCTGAATTTCCAAATGTAATAGCGGCATCAGTCTGTATGTAGTTAATATCGCGATTTCGCAAGCCTAGTTCTTGCGAAGCACGTTGCGTAGAACTGACAACTCCGGCAGTGCAGGTGTTACTTAACGCCAAAGGACTTCCCAGCGCTACAACCCACTCTCCAGACCGTAAAGTATGTGATTCACCCAATTTCATGACAGGTAAATTATCACATTGTATACGTACTGTTGCCAGATCAGAAGTTTGGTCAACATCTTCCACAACACCAGGATACGTACGTCCATCGGAGAGTCTTACTTGGACCATCGTATGCGGCTTGTTAATGACCACATGCGCATTTGTTAAAATTAAACCATTCGTTTCAATTATAAATCCAGAGCCGTTTGACGCAGTCACCGGTTGCCCGGTGTAATAGTCAAAGTGTCTTGTGTCTTTTATTTCAATATAAACTACTGATGCAGCGCAGACATCCACAACGTCGGCAATGAAGTTGAATTGTTTTCGGCGTCCACTTAGCGAAGGCAACGTTTTGGCTGAAACACTTGGCAGCAATATATCCTTGTTTTTAAACAGAGCGTAAGCGGCCCATAGTGTACCTGCACCCACTATTAGGAATGGAACAAATTTATGTTTGCTCTTGAAATTTTGCTCTCGTTCTTGTGTGGTGTCCTCTTTGTTATTGACATAGTTGAATTTTTGCAGAACCACCATTTGACCAGGAAATTCTATATGCCGTTTTTTCCTTAGTATAAAATTTATCTCTTTCAATTTTCTTAAAGCCATTATATATTTATGCAATTTATTTTTGTTTATTTACACATATGAAATTTTTTTTTTTTAACGGAAAGCACAAATGTCATATACAATGCCGAATAATTTTGGTGTAAAACTGACACTAATGTTTTACCGTTTTGATCGAGTTTTTTGCATAAAACTAAATATTTCCTCAATTAATAAATAGATGCTAGTCATTGGTATAAACTACCATTTAACTATTAATTGATTTGACTTTAAAGAAAATTACTTAAATTTTTTCGTTTTCGTATTCGTCGAAAACTAAATATAAATAAGAGGAAACATCAAAATCAGCTGGGTGTCTTCAGGAATCTATTACAATTAGCTACGTTGCCGTTTGAGTCAATCCCGAAAGCAGTGCTGCCAGTGTTTTGTTCGTCTAAAAGTAAAACTTAAGGTAGTGTAATAGTGAAGGTATACGCACAACTTTAGATCATGCCTATATAAGTCGATCTTAGAACTTTTCATAGTCTCATACAGAAGTATTGTATAAAAGCAATTAACTGTTATGTGAAATCTTAATGAAAATGAAAAACTTTGAACTAAAGTTCTCAGCCAGTACACACAAGATGTATGATTGGACAAGCCAACTGAAAAAACTAAAATGTTAAATTCGCACAGCACGAGTGTCATGCTGCTGCTCCTAGAGTTCACATGATCGAGCATTGATGTTGTTAAGCTATGTTGCGCAGCATGAATTATCATCTGTAACGATCAAACAATCTACTATTCCTATGGTCTATATTACAAAAGCTTTTGGTTATTACTCTACTCTGTATCGCTTATAGAATATGCTGTCGTAACTTCTGAATGTCTAGATTATTCATTCAGCAAATAATAGTCACTATCAGATTGTAACCCACTGCTTTAGGAAGAGTCCTTTTTATCTGCTCACAATTTATACAGCGATTCAGTTATGCGCTTAAAAATAAATCGTTCTTAACAGAGTTGCTGAAAGCATTTCAAAAACTTCGAAGTCCTTGTATTGGCTGAACGGGTACATTGACAGTAGTGTAACAAAATATTGACAGCTATATTTGATTTCTGGTTTTATTTATAAAATGTCATTTGTGGTGTGCGGACGTAAAGTTTTTGTGTGTCGAGCGTAGCAAAAGTTATTTATTTTATTTGCATAAATAACTTCTAAACAAATAATAGAGAAAAAATGGAAGTATTCCAAACGGATAGTTTTTACATTTTTGTAAAACGTGATAAAAGTCTCTGGTGGAATCGCACGACATCCGAATTTACATTGAAAGCAGGTAAGCAAACAAAATTGTGTAATAAAACAAAAAGTTAACGATATGCAGTAATTATTTCATGCGATCTAATTAAACCTACTTGGATCAGCGAAAACTTGTAATCAAATCAATGCATATCACGCTGCATCGACGTCATTTTCCGAGTGCAGTGACACCACAAATTCCAATTTGCGAAATTTTGCTGCATTGTAACAAAAACAACTGAGGGGCGTTCGCTTTTTCACGTTTTTTTTTTCGTTTTATATGTTGCTAACAACACTAATTTTTACTTGTTTTTTATTGCTCTATTTTATCTCTAAATGGTGCTCCATGGTCTGTTTGTAACATAGTTTGTGTTCGTCTGTGCGCCACTTCAATGCGCTCAATGTCAAGGGTTTTAGTGTTGTCTTGCCATAAGCTTCTTCCAGTAGGGTTGGTGGGGAGGGTTGCAGTAGCAGCATTGATTTCTTTTTATTCCTAGAAAAAGTTATGTTTTATTTTTGTTTACATCTCACATTTTGCGATTAGATTGCGATTTCAAGAAACTCAGCTGCATATACGTTAATTTTCTTCTGTTTATTTACATATTTAGTATTTTCTTGTTTTGTTATTCTTTCGCTTCAGTTCAGTTAAAATGAATCATTTGTATTTCAAGAATTTTGTTTTAATTTCTACATGTTCTCTTACATACATATTTTATTAGACAGACGTGTAAAATAATGCAATCTTCAATTAAATCGATTTACATACACTTTTTTAGAAAGTGAACATTTTGTTATGTGCCAACATATTACCCGACAGCAAAACGTTAGCTGCATAAAACACAAAAAGTTTTTGGAAGAATCGCCCATAAAATAAGGTTTAAAAAATTAAAATCGTACTAAAACGAAAATGAAATTTTGCTCAAAGCAAGAGCGTATTCCGCACAAAACAATCTTTTCGTAGTAAAATTTAAAGGTATTTTTTTTTTATTAGATTAAAATTAGTTATTGTTGCGTCTATTAACTCCGTGGTAGTGTTTCGAGTTTCATACGCACAAATTTCCTATGCAAAATTTGAATTTTAAAAGTATAAAATTCCTAACCAAATATGTAAAATAATTCTGAAATTCTTAAAAGCCAAAAACTTCTGACACATCACGAAAAAATATGAAATGATCATGCGTATAATGTTTTGCAATTTTAATGAAAGCCAAAATATTTTTGTTAAATTTTGTGATAACACCGCGTATGTACATATGAATTTAATAATGTAATATTATCGCGCTTCATTTTCCCGTAATCGTGATTTCCACAGACAGACTGATATGGCCAAATCGACTCAGATGGTGACGCTGATCAAAAAATAATTTTCTATACCTCTGACGCCCTGTTCTATACGTTACAAATGGAATTACAAAATTAATGTACGTACCTTGAGTTTAGTTAAAAAATGGCGATTTTAGTTGGAAATTCGGTATTTTTAAGATGTTCGCAAACGAGGTTACACCGTCAGTATGGGAAGGATGTCGATGTTTTCTCTGTTGTTTTGAAGAACTGTTAGAGTACTTACATAAAGGGTGTTTTTTTAGAGGTTTGTTTTTCGAATAGAGATAAAACTGGCATTTTATGGTCAAATCTGGCAACTCTAATGTCATTTATGTTCAGTTTGGTTTGCCATTTCATCATGAACAGGTTGACAAAAGAACAACGCTTGCAAATCGTGCAAACTTATTTCGAAAATAATGGTTCAGTTCGCGAAGTTTACCGCAAGCTCCGTCCATTTTATGGTCGACATAATCGTCCATCAGAGCAATTAATTCGGTTAACCATGGATCGTTTTCGCACTACGTTTACTCTATGTGATAATACGCATCCGCAGAGACGTCGAACAGTGCGCACCGAAGAAACAATTGCCGCTGTAGAGCAAAATGTTGAAGAGGACCCGAATGAATCGATTCGCCACCGTGCACAGCAATTGGAGTTTTGTCCATCAACTTTATGGAAGATTTTGCGCAAAGATCTTGGCTTGCGACCTTACAAGATCCAGCTTGTGCAAGAATTAAAGCCGCGAGACCATGCAATGCGTCGTGATTTTGATGTATGGGCCGAAAATGAGATTGATCTCGATGCTGATTTTCATCGTAAAATTTTGTTCAGTGATGAGGCTCATTTTTGGTTGAAAGGCTACGTCAACAAGCAAAATTGCCGCATTTGGAGTGAAGAGAATCCACATGAGACCCTTGAGACGCCATTACATCCACAAAAACTGACTGTTTGGTGTGCTCTATGGGCTGGTGGAGTCATTGGGCCATACTTCTTCCGAAATAATGCTGGAGAGTCAGTTACCGTTAATGGAGACCGGTATAGAGCCATGATAACCGACTATTTTGTTCCCGAATTGGATGGCATGAATGTGGATGAGTTGTGGTTCCAACAAGACGGCGCTACATGCCACACAGCGCACGTCACAATCGATTTATTGAAGGAAACATTCGATGAGCGCATAATTTCGCGGAATGGACCTGTCAATTGGCCACCAAGATCGTGTGATTTGACACCATTGGATTACTTTCTTTGGGGATATGTGAAGTCGCTCGTCTACGCCAACAAACCAGAAACGTTAGGGGACTTGGAAGCCAACATTCGTGGCGTTATTGCCGACATACGGCCCCATATGCTCGAAAAAGTGGTTCAAAATTGGACCTGTAGAATTGGCTTTATTCGAGCCAGCCGCGGCGGCCACATGCCCGAAATCGTATTTAAACATTAATGGCATAAAATTATCCTTCCAATAAAGCCAAATTGATGGACATTAAAACGATTTTCTTGTGTTTTATTTCAATTCGAAGCTCTATACCTCTAAAAAAAACACCCTTTACATACGCAGCATTCTTACCTATGTGGTATTTTTGAGCTGAGAATTAGTCATTATTTTATATATAGTATGCATTTTTTTGATAATAGTAAAATCCTCGCAATAAAAGCGATAAACACGCTAAACAAAAGCTATGAACAATTAATTTTTCTAGTCTTATCAGAAAGAAAATACAAAAAAAGTTAAGCTAGAAAATTTATTATGGTATCACAGATTCGGAACACAAAATTTTTTGTGTTTGTATTTAGTATTGAGCATTTCTTTCTTGAGTCTTTATATTTCCTTACAGACTTAAATCTCATTAGGTAGTAACAAAATCATATACATAAATTTATATTACATGTGATAATTCAATAAATATAGTTCCATAATTTAAATTAATATAAAAAATATATTAAAATTAAAACCCCAATTGTCTAAAAAAGCTCAAGCCTTGAACCTGTTATCTTTTCCAAACTTTGCTCCTCACTTTTCAATTTGTAAGAGTTGAAGCTATAATCGAGGAAATTACAGATTGTCAAACCTGTGAAGACATCTGACTTTCAACATTAAGACATCAAACTCAGTAAAGCACAATGCTTTGTTGAAAAACTGCATGAAATCTCTAAAACGCAAGATTTTTCTCTCAAAAGATCGTTGAATCTGTTTAAATTTATTGGATTGTTTGTGAAGAAGAAAAACTGTCTTACTTCAAATGGTTTTTAATTTACTTTAAAGCAAATCATTTTCTTAAAATGCAGTATTTTGAAAATCCAAACATTTAGTAAATACATATCATTAGCATTAATTAGTCCGGTGGAAATCACAGTTGCTGTTGATATCAAAGCAATAAATCTCAGAAGTAAACCGACTCTAATTAAAAATAAATGCACCCAATGGCATAAACAAACTATAGAACAATCTGTGCTGTGCTTTAACTAGCTGGGCGTTTAACGCTTTTTTGCTTCAGGTCAGTAGAAATGACGAATAACATGAAATTTTTTGTGTAATCATAATAAAAAAGATTGAACAAGCAACATAGTAACAATAAAAACTGCTTTATAATAAAGTTTAATAATAAGATGATAAAAATAACCATTCTATGCGCATATTTTAATGATCTACAAACAAAGAAAGAATACTAGTTAGTTTAAAAACGAAACATTTTTTTATAAAATCATCTAAATTTGAATTATGTACCTTCGAACATTTGTAGTCAACTTTATTTCTAAACGTATAAAGCGAAGTCTTACATGTTGCTATCGAATAAAGTTGTTGTTAGACTGTCATATTCTTAGAAACACAATTTGGCTATTAACGAATCAATTTCGAAATTACTCAATAAAATTGTAATTTCTGCGCATTGTTTATTCATGAAGTAAACATTGACATTAAGCATACGTACACAACAAATTTGTGTAAAGCTTACGCCTTATAACTAGGGTAGCTACGATTAATATAGTCCTACTTCTCTTTATTTTTAGAAAACTCAATTGCTATTTTGTCGAAGCCTTAATTAAAGTCCACAATCACATTTCACAAATTAAAGTTGTCACGCATTTCTTATATTGGATGTAGTTATTTTAATATTTATTTTGTTGTTAACTGTTGTATTCTTGTAAATTAAGCTGTTGCCAGCCAACCGTTTGTTGTCACTGATTTATTCAGTAAGCTTTTAAAATATCCTACACACGCCAAGTTTTTGAAAGTTTTTTCTAAAAATTTTCTACTGAGCTGCTGTGAAATAAAATTTAATCGTATAATTTTCTGTGAGAGTATGTTAAGCCATTGGTTAACGCCAGGGCCTTCGAGAGAAAATCAGGACCCGATAATAAACATGCACGGCACTACCACGCCACTCTCTTCCGAGAATTAACAAATTGTAAAAAATCGTTATCGAAACATGATTCATACGCAATTTTATTTTATCAATCAACAATTTATCTCTGTGCAGCACACGCTTTTCTTGTTCATCCAATTGCCTCGCCAATTCCGATTCCAGACAAATAGTTATTATCCCGACACGATGGAACGATGAAAGTTTTTTATCTTTCCCAGAACACTGTCAACTGAGATTGACAGTTTCTTAAAATTCATTTTGATGTTTTCATTCTTGAAAAGTTCCATGCTACAAATTTCATTTCACAGTTCAATTTTCAAAACTTATCATTTGAAGTGGAAAACTCGAGAGCCCCGAATATTTCATCGTACTTGTTTTCTAAGAAAAAAAAAAATCCACCAAGGTTCTTGTGGAAATGTACAATGCTACCGTAACCCCCGCGGAATATCCAGCAACAATTGACGTTTATTTAATCAACATAAATCGCGATATTTTGGAAATTAAATCCAAAATTTCAGTTATTAAATGCGATATGTATGCCGGGCAATTTTTTTAATCAATTAAATGTCACTTTAGCCTTTTAAATTAAAGAAAAAATGCATTTAAACTTAATTTATATGTTTCAATCACTCTAACAAATCGCCAAATAGTTATAAATCAATGGCAAAAATTATAAACCTTATCTACTTTGCAAATCTTAAAACAGTAAGACTACTAACGATTTGTCATGAAATTTAATTTATGGCTTTAGCAGCTTAGGGTAAATGTCATGCACTTGAGAGCACAAACCATAGAGGACCTTTGGCACAAGTTCAAATTTAGCGTAATTTTATCCAAACGAATTCAAGCTGAACAATGATATTTTTTTAATCAATAAAATGCAAAGTATAGAAGTTCAAAAATACGAAAGTATTTTTTTATTGTAAAAAGTAGCACGAGGACTTTCAAGCGCGTGTGAAATAATGCCTCAAGTATGATAACTTAAATCATGCTTACAAATCAAGGCCTGTACTGATTAAATTCTTTATGCTAGCGAGTAAATTGCTATATAAATTGAAAATTTTAAAGAAAACATTGTCGGAAGTTAGTCAAGAGTTTTATATTATTATTTCTGTTAAATCAATCTCCACTGTCACTTTCGTAAACTTTTCGGTAAGAGAGATCCGAATCGTTTAAAACCCCTCTAAATACATCTCGAATCGCAAAGCAAGACTGCAAGGAGCTGTTGAAATATCATTTACTTGACCTTAAATAAAAGAACATCTAGAAAGAGCTGTCAAATAAATCTTAAGTAGAAAAAGTTAGTTTAATAATGTTTTTGAATAGACGATTTACAACAAGTGCAATCAACCAACACCAGCAATATGAACAGTTTAAAGTATAAAATAATCTGTTCTTAATTTGAATAGCTATTTAAAATGGCACTTATGTTAAGCCCGTTTCGATCAACTGAACTGCATTAATGATTTTAAGATAAATTTAATACATTCTTTAAACAAAAAGAAAGTTGATTTCAAATCTACGCCCCCAATAAAATCTCACTCGCTTCAAATTCGAATAAAAAGCTTTCCTAATTGCCACATTTTTAATGGGAAGGTCCTTAATTAACTGTTTTTTTTTTGTGTGTTTGTTTATAAATTGTTCACACCATGACGATATCCGGCCTTGAGTGGTCACACTATCAACTTCTACAGTTGTTTAAATATAAGTTTTTGTAGTTAATGTAAGTGGCACTTTTCAGCTAAAATATTTTGTGTTTGTACGTTTGTGAATGTGTGGTTTGTAGTAATTTAGTGTAAACAGCTAATGATACATACCACTTTAAAGTATTGCTTTTAAAAAGAGGTACATATAATATAATTTTTTAAGATTGACAACAATCAATAACACTGTTGGACATAGGTTTGTCAATTACTTTTGATAGACCCATTTGTATTTTATTGCACTATCTGGTAATATGTTAGTCATTCATGTTCATAACTCGCATTACACTAATACTATGTAAAACGCCTTAACTTTATAAGCATAATAAACTTGTAGATTTTAAGAATTAAAGCATGGAACCATAAAATACGTACCCTTAATTTTCTGGAGTTATGCTTAGAGTTTTCAGATAAGAACAACATTTTTGACTATCGTCGCATGAAACGGAAATCTCTCTTGTGCCCCTTATCACCTCACAGAGCATAAGGCCATCATCAAATTATTTGAACGCACACAATCAAAAGTGAGTGCTTTCAGTTTTCTTCAACATTTCTGCGATTTCCGAATTTTTTGTTCTAGCGATCGTTACAAAGATGATCCGCGTACGCGTTATCTGCTACCCTGAGTGTTACACTTCAATGCTTACCCGCAAACTTCAGTTGATAATTTTCGCAACGTGTATCCATTGCCATTTTCGCTGCTTGACTTGAATATGCCTATTTAGATAGTTTATGCTCGTCTAAGTACAATGCCGACGGTGTACCGCTCAGTTGGGCAGTGAGTGCCGCACAGTAGAACCGAATTGAGTATTATTGAACAAAATGTTTTTCTCAACTCAAAGTGAAATAAATCCAGCTGCTACTTGGTACTCCAAAAGTTTCTGGATCACTAAGTACGAATTCACTGCAAGTTTAGTTAATTCACTCACTTGGTGGAACAGAGTATCCTTTGACAAAATTCATTCCCCATATCAAAGTGAAATATAAATATTTTTTTTTTCTGAATTTTTTGATAGTTCTTTATTCACTCGAT
The DNA here is from genome assembly GCA_963680825.1 of Meiosimyza decipiens. Lineage (NCBI taxonomy): Eukaryota > Metazoa > Arthropoda > Insecta > Diptera > Lauxaniidae > Meiosimyza > Meiosimyza decipiens. The sequence goes on along the minus strand of OY804259.1, from coordinate 81,097,487 downwards.
ATGCTATCTTTTGATTTTGACGCTTTGAAACACAAAATATAGGTAAGGATTTCTTTTGAATGTATTGGTGTATCGGCAAATAAATATCGCCAATATCGATATATCTGTAATCGTTTCGGTGTGGGTGGCATCCCTACATTTAATCGGAAAACTTACTTTAATTGCAATAAAGGAATAAACTTTAAAAAAATGTATTGCTGTTCATTTTATAGCAATTTAAAAAAACAGCTGATGTCTACCATTTATAAGCATGATACTTAAACTGATTTTCCTTTTTGGTAAACTTAAATTTCTGACTTGTCCTTGAGGAAAGATTTTTTATTATTTTACGTAAGAAATCGTTAAAATGCACATTTAAGTGCACGCACTCATACACCACACACGCAAACATACTCAATGTTTTTGTGTCCTTAATATCCTTGCACAGAATGTCGCAGTTTTTCTTATTTTAAGTATTGTAGACGGGTTAGACAAACACACGCCATTGGATTTTTTTTTTTTGTAAATAAAATGAACATTTTGTTGGAGGATATTTAGGAGGTCCACAATAAAAAATTTTATTTACCACTCTAATCGAGTTGAACATAAATATATTTCATGGGCTTCAAAATGCGATAACGAGAAAAATTTAAAGTTCCAAAAAAGCGTCCGCACCAAAATATCGCATTTATATTGTAATTTTTTTTAATTTTTTGACTACCTATAATCCATGTTAAACTTTACTGAACTTACCAACAGAGCTGGGTATAAATTATTACTGTTTGGTTCTAACTCAATGGAGTTGAAATCGACTTTTTCAATTCTATGAGAACGGAAAATCTTTCCTTTTTCGATTGAATTCCAGAAATCAAAAATTTGAATTGAAATGTTTTATTTTTATCTAAAGGAACAGAAATTTGGAATCTACTTCTGATTTCTTTTCAGGTAGCAAAATTTGAAATTGAAAAAATGTAATACCATTCCATGTAATTGGTATTAGTAACCGCTTTTTCAATTCCATAGAAAAAGTCCAGCGAACATAATTTGTAAAGGATGACTTTTACCAAATAACCTCAACAAATTAAGCAAATTATATGTTTTGGCTTTCTGATCGAACTTGCGTAGTTTATTTTTACTCTATGTACTAAGCAAAACCTCTTTTGGTCAGCTATTTTTACACACGCACTACCTCTTTCAGGTTGGGATCTCTCATCTGTTGATGACATTGAATGTATTGGCATAACACATGGTATTGTCGGCGTCATCTCTTTGCCCAATGTCTACGAACCACATCTTGTGATAATTAAAGAGGCTACTCCTGTGGGAGTGCTATATCCACCACATTTGGTTTACAAAATAAAATCAATTTGTATTTTAAGTGCTGATGAACCGGACGCAGTATTATCAACATGCACAAGACACTCAAGGTAAGTTTCTGAGTATGCCAAATATAAAACTATATTTTAAATTTTCATCTCTACTTGCATCATAGAAGCTCTAATACAACACCTACACACACTTCAAGCCAGTCTTCATCCACAAACTCCTCAGTTACTTCATCAGCGGCAACAACGAAGTCAAAACTGTTCGAAGGAAATCAATTGATGAATAAAACCTGGGGTGCTGTCAAGAGTGCTGGCAATACCATTAAAAATACCACACAACAAGCTGCTGCACTTGCATCGAATCAAGTTAAATCTTCTGTGGGTATACGTGACCCAAATCGTATTGAAAAGCGCATAACTGAAGAATTGCATAAAATATTTGATGATTCAGATAGCTTTTATTTTTGCTTTGAGAGTGATATCACAAACAACTTGCAGCGTCATAATGAACAAAATGAGATGGATGAACGTTTCTTTTGGAACATGCATATGATTGAGGATATTTTAAAGTTAAATGTAAGTTAATGTTAGTGATTATTCTTTGATCAATCTATTTGCTTATTGATTTATCGTTTCAATTCAGGATAAAACGTGGATCTTGCCAATTATGCAAGGATTTGTACAGGTTGAGCCATGCGTTATTGGTAATGAATGCTTTACTTTGGCTTTAGTATCGCGTAGGTCACGCCATCGTGCGGGCACAAGGTCAGTTAAGCTTTTTTTATAAATTTCAATATACTAAACATGTATTTGTGAACATTTTGTTTCAGATATAAGCGTCGTGGCGTCGATGAAAATGGAAATTGTGCTAATTATGTTGAAACTGAACAAATACTTTCTTTCCGGCATCATCAGTTGGCTTTCACACAGGTGCGTGGTTCGGTGCCTATTTATTGGAGTCAACCAGGTTACAAATATAGACCACCACCACGTTTGGACAGAGGTAATCTTTTCATTAATTGGTAAAATGTGTCATTTAGGGATTGTAACAATATAAACAACAGTACAAATTCGACAATTTAAGCTGTAATGGCTTGTTCTTGGCTATCTTGCGTTAATTGGAGTACATTTAAACAATGCAAAAAATTGCAAATGGGAGAAAACAATTCTAAACAATTGAAATAACATATAAACAACTCACAGTGGTATAGATTCATAGGTTAAAAAAATACCAACAGATTCGAAGATAGCAATAGGCATAAAACAAGCTTAAAAACTAAAAAATTGTCTTACCCATGCAGAAGCATAAAGGCCACATTATAAAAATTAGTTCAATTCAAAAATCATATATATTTTTTGTCACTTTTGGTAGAAATGATCTATAGTTAAATGCATTTTTACTTAACATAAAAAATATAAAACTTTTTTTTTTGCTCTAAGGTGAGGCAGAAACTTACGAAGCATTTAAAAAACACTTTACCAATGAATTGACATTTTATGATGGTATTTGCATTGTTAATCTTGTTGAACAAAGTGGTAAAGAAAAGGTTATTGGTGATGCTTTTGCCAAACAAGTGATAAATTATGACGACGATCGTATTATCTATGTTACATTTGATTTTCACGATTATTGGTAAGTTTGATTGAAGTAATCTTTCACACCATATGCAGTCTTAAGTGCTAATTTTCTTTTTGGAATTAGTCGAGGAATGCGTTTTGAAAATGTTTCTGCTTTGGTAGAAGCTTTAGCACCTGAGGCTGGTGCCATGGGTTTTCATTGGCGTGATCAACGTGGAGTGATTTGTAATCAGAAGTCAGTATTTCGTGTCAATTGTATGGATTGTTTGGATCGTACAAATGTGGTACAAACTGCTATATCGAAAGCAGTATTAGAATCACAACTAGTTAAATTGGGTCTCTCACCTCCATATTCTCCAATACCGGAGCAATTGAAAGGTCCATTCATGGCAGTGTGGGCCAATAATGGTGATATAATTAGTCGGCAATATGCCGGCACAAATGCTTTAAAGGTAAATATGATAATGACCTAATGATTAATTTCTTTCTATAAACCTCAAGTTTTTGTTTTTTAGGGTGATTATACACGTACGGGTGAACGTAAACTCACTGGTATGATGAAGGATGGTATGAATTCAGCCAATCGGTATGCTGTTTTTTCTTATCTAATAGAAATATTTGTTATTGTTGTCTGGTATAATGTTTTGCACTTGAGTTAAATAACATATAGTCGTTGCTACTAGAAAAAAGTATTGTGCAAAACCACATTTACTTTCATTGTCTACATACATATCCCACATATTCTACTAAAGAGGCAGAACTAAAAATTTTTGAATTTTCAGAAAACACAAAAAAACGCCTAATTTCCATTACAACTTGAAGAGAGACATGACCGTTTTATGACAGAAAAGTACAGCAAAAATTTAACTTATCTTGTTTATGCTGGTAGATATGTGTATGATCAATAGTTTTAACGACTGAACTCGAAAATGAAAAATTTTGAGTTGTGCCTCTTTAGCAGAATGTGTGCGATACATTTCTTCTACTCACCAAACCATTTTGCAATAAATTTATCGGTTCAAAAGTTAGAAAAATTAGCTTTCAACATCGAAATTCTTTTAGAAAATCAGCTACATATGTTCTATTTTCGTGCTAAATACTCAAATGCACTTAACTGCTTTTGTGTTTTGAATTTTAAGATTCTTCGGAATTCAAAATCAGCTATGTGCTTTTTATGACAATTTTATTTCAGAAGAATAACAAAGACTTATACGACGAAAAATATGAAATAAAAATCAGTTAGGGATTATCCACATCAAGTTGGAGAGTGGACAAATGATTAGAAATAGTAAAATAAATGGAAAAATGAATACTGTCTGGTTTCTGTTGCAAAAAAATCACTTAAACGTTTTTCTAGTCATAGCGACGATATGTTAGCTTAAAACGGTGTTTTTTTCTTTATTTTTCAATTATAAAGCTTATATTTAAATTTAAAAAAACAAAGTGCAAAAACCTGTATATTTTCTTGCTCGTGAAGTTGTTGTTAACCGAGTTTTGTTTGACAATTTTATAACTTCCTCCATTTCCAATTTGTAAAAATCCTTCTAAAAATTATATTAACATAACACGATTTTAACATTAAATTTTTGAACTTTGTGAATAATAAAACAAATACAAACTTAAATTTTTTGTACTTTTGAAAGGCAATATTTTAACAATTTTTTGTAAAATAGTAATTTTGAATTTGATAATTTCGTTTTAACATTAATCCACAAATGTTGACAATAATTATAATTTTTTTTAAATAATGTGTACTGTAGCTCTCGAGATATCAATTTTTTGTTTAATTGACTTCGAAAATGATTTTCTCCGGAAACTATTGTTAATGTTTGTGGGGCAATTGGAGAAAAGATTATCAAATTCAAAACTAACTTTTATTAAGGAAATTGCTTCTAATTTATTATTTAAAAGAAAATAAAAAATGGTTCAGTTCATTCTAACATAAAAAATGTGAGCGCCATTATATGGTCTTGACACTTTAAAACAGTCATATATCCCACAAAAATGGTTTAAAATATAAAAACCCCGAATTGAATATTATTGATATAGAATAATTCAAAAATTATTTCGCATAAGTTTAAAAATTCAATGTAAAAGTAAAAACCTTTTAGAATGACCCATAAAATAACTTTTTTTTTTGTAAAAATACTCATAACAAAATTGCAATCCATTTAAAAAACAAAAAATCATCACGCCCCCCTCATACTTTTTTACTCGTAGTTTCTTCATACAAAATTTTTCGGATTCTTTCCGGCAATGCATAATCGATCTAATGCAGGGTAAACTTCACGAATCAAATCAATTGAAAGAGGATGAAGTTATAACAACTATGCTACAAATCCTTTGTCCATCGACGCCAGCGCCCACACGTGGTTACTATTATGCTGGCGTTCTTGGGCCAGAATTACATTTTCTGGAAAATATCATATACACAAGGTTCGCAACGATGCATGCTGAAAACTTGATTTCAAGACGTTGCTTCCATTTATTTCAATCAATTATTTCTGTTATTTTGCTATTTTAATTTAAAAAAGGTACTATTTTTTGATTTTGTTATTGTATTTTTAGTAGGATTTAAATTTGAGTCATAAAATTTATTTGAATAGTTGTTTTTTTCAAAATTCAAAGCACGTAATTTCTTACTAGATTTCATGTTAATTTAAATTATATTTCTATCTTGTGTTGTTAATTTATTTTATTTAGCTTTGTCGTTTATATTCTTTTGCAGTTACTATTTAGCACGTTTTAAAGACTCATATCGGCAAGCTACCATTGATCTTATGCTTGGCAATCAAGTAACTGCGGAATCTTTAAATGCATTGGGGGGCCAAGCAGCCCCCGACGACACCGATGCTTTGGAAGGTGCCGAGCACGCAAAGTTGCTTGTAGAAGACTGTCGTAGATTGTTATTGGGCTCAACTCAATATCCTGTTGGTGCATGGGGTCTTATTGATGCGGATCCGAGGTAAGAAGTTTAAATTTGAATTGAAATTATGAAATTAATATAGTGAAAAAAAAACTATGATAGGTGCCATACTACCTGAAGCAATTTTTAAATTCAATAATATTAATAAAGACATTTCTGTAGCTCTGGTGATATCAATGAAACAGAAGTTGACAGCATATTACTATTAACCGACGAATGCTATATTGTCGCAGAATACGATTCACATTTGGATAAAATTGTACGCTTTGAAAATGTGCAGCTAATAAATGTCACCCTAATTGAATTAGGCATGTACCAACATACGAAAATTTTTCAAGGTTCTGCACCGACATTGCTTTGTTTGCGCCTTAATTATACAGTAGATGGTGTTGATGGCTATTTTCACATGTTTCGATCGGCTAATATACGTTTCTTTAACAACGTTGCCCATGTAATTAAAACGCAGGAGGAAGTAATGGGTATAGATATATATTTTTTCTTTATATCTAAAAATGCATTAATGATATTTCTTTTGTAATTCATTAGAATCTCTTATGTCCATCGTTGAAATGTTTCGCATTGCCTTAGAAAATGTTGGAAAGACAGATGTTCGCTTTGTTACAGGCGGTGTTTTGCAGCGACGGAAAAGCAAAATTCCATTGCTTGATGTACCAAAGGGTATGCCACGCAACCTTTCGGAATCTCAACTTGTACAAATTAGTTCAAAAGCATTCTCCAATGTTGCTGGTCAATTCTCGAAATTAGGGCAATCACTTAATCCAAATAAAAATAAGCCGACAGGAGCTATGAATAGCACTGTAATGAAGCAAACTTTTGCCAATAACAATGCAGTCGCAGAACGTCAATCGCAACCTTTAGATGAATGTGTTGCAGATAAAGTTATTTTCACATTAGGACGCAAGAAACCCCATTCTGCAACAAGCTCCGATTCTGAAGATAATGATAGTAGCATCTATGAACCAGATGAAAATTATGCTATTTCTGCAGCGGCAGCTGAAAAATCTGGTTATAATAAAAATGATTTTCTACCTTCGGTGGGTATTGTAATGTGCAATAGCAATACTCAAGAACAACTACTGCAGTCTCCAACAAACGAATTAAATTGTTTGGAAGATAAAGACAATATTGGCCACATAAAATCAGAAGATGTATGTACCATATCTATATCTTCGGTCACAGATTACGTAACTATGCCTTGTGGGCTATTAGAGAATGCAGCACCAGTGCGCCCTATAACGCCGAATCCGCAAATATGTGTTATGGAAAATTGGGGATTCGTAGGGGAAGCTGCAAGCTCTGCGGAACAATCAAGGTCGGTATTTTATTGTTGAAAAAACTAGGGTTTGTGTATTTTAATGTATCTGTTGAAAATGTTAAATTTTAACTCATACTCAAGAAGATCCTTTTATGTGGTGTCTGTTTCAATTATATATAATGTGCACTTACAAAAATTTTATTTTATAGAAAATTTTCATATTTATGGATATGTACATATATGTATTAGAAAATTAAAAGTGATTTAAATTTAAATTAAAACAATTTGAAAATATTTATTCCTAAGATATTGTTTTTTTTTAACATCCCTAATGTTCTTATCATTTGGCAAACACACACTGGGGTCGGCTTGTTTAAAGAATTCAGCTTTAAAAAGTAGTGATGCAGTTTCATCAAGCAAATAAATTTATTGCAGTAGTATAGATTTTTCATTAAAACTTTATAGATACAGATAGGGGGTTGACCCCATATTGGGTTTTTTTTTAATAATTTGTTGTATAAAATTTTCCTTAGTTTTCTGGAAAATAAAATAAAATTTTCGATTATCCCATATGTTAATTCAATGGATTGGTTTGATTACTTAAAATGATATTACTGGCTGTAGCCAGACATTATAACTGACAGTAGTCAGACCATTATTACCTAAAGTCAAAAGCGCCGACTATCACTTTTTCTTAAAAATTTTGTAAATTTAGATTGACGTTAAATTGATTTAAAAAGGTATATCGTTTTAAAGTTTACTTTTTTGAAAACTAAAAATCAAAAATCCAACTTTTTTTAAAATTTTTGAAATAATTAAGTTTTTTTCAAAAACTAATTTTTTGCAGTCTTTATATGATAGCTATAAGTAAGAGGTGGATTTCTTGCAAAAGATGCCCATCACCACTTATCCACTATTTTATTCATAAATATCTCGTGATAAACATCATTAAAGTTTTTCGTTTCAAAACTATAATTTAAAAAATTTCCCACACCCAATACTTTACTCTCTAGAAGCACAAAAGCATATCTTCTATGCTATGATGAAAACAATTTTAAAAGGTTTTTGTATTTTACTTTGTAATTATATGTAATTTTTTCCTAATGCGACTGAGCTTTATTTTACATATCTTTTGTTGTTTTTAGAGCCAAACCATTTATATTCTATTTTGTGTCATAAATTTTATACAGAATGCTCTCAATCATTTTTAGTTGGAAAGTAAATTTTGTTTCAAATAGCCTGTGAAATTTCAAAACATGTCATTAAAAATAGAGTTTGAATTTAGCATTCCCACATGAGTTGATAACTTTTTATTCAATAGTTTGCAAGAAATATATTTTAATTTATAGGTGTAGTTTATTCATAGTATTTTCTTAATTGTGTCTGCTACCTAAATTGGTGGTAGTATTATTGTATTATGTATTTGTATGTGATAAGTACAATTGCATGTTCAGCACAAATGTTTTAGCTCAATTATATATTATCACCGAATTTAATAAGATTTGGAAATATTATTGCATACCTATTTCGTGACTTAATAATAAACAAAATTTAACACCACTTACCTAAGCGGCTCTTAATTTATAACGTCTTGAAAAAATATGACTGAAATACCGAAATCTCATGAAAGACAGATTTTAAAAATAATATGTAATTACCAAAATTTTTTTTATAAGGGATAAATTTTCTTGACATACGGCTTATCTAGACTACATCATCTTATGATTCTCTCTGATTCACGTGGATCTTTTAAAACTTTAGGTCGATCAGTTTCCCTTCGTTGATACCAGTAGTAGCTCTTGTTTTTATCAAGTGGGTTTATGTACGGAAAAGTTTCCTTCTCAGCCTAAAATTGACAATATCTTCCATGTCAAGGAGGTTACTATTCATGATTCTTTTTTTCGTCATCTGGCATGCACGCACAATTTCTCGTATTCATTTTCTTAATAATAATACCCGATTTATTACATCTTGCTCACACTGACTGGCGTAAATTTCCGTTGACCATATCATTAATCATTTACCTAACCCTCGTCGCGCCAAATTGGTTTTGTTAATCTTTTTTTGTAGGCTATTATTTTCTGAAGAGTTAAGTCCCAGTTGGTTGTGTCTGTATTTTCAGCGATGCATTTATTTGCGGATCCAATTTATCGAATACAGTTTACTTTTTTGAAACCTTGTAGCGTATTGATACGGTCATTTTGTTGTGTGAAATTTAAGGAAGAGCCGTTATGTATTTATGCCTGAAAGGAAATCAATCCGAAAAAGTTTTGACTCCTCACTCACAGTTTCATTGGGTGACAAAGATGATGATGGTACCTTTCAAAATTCCTTGTTGGCCCGAAATACCAACCTTGTCTCAGAAAAACCAATCCTATGGCGGAAAATCACCCCTTTAAGTTTGTTAACTTCCAGCTTCTATTCCCACATGTTTTGGGTTCCAAAGCGGTAAAATGGATCAAATCCATATCTTGAGAATAGTTTGAATAAGAGGTATTAAATTTTGAATGCTTATTAGACCGATGGCATACAATGAGTTTTACAAATTTGGAAATGGTAAGGTCAAAGATTTCAGTTTGTTGGTTGGTTTGATGTTATTACTATTTTTAAATGCTCCACACTACGATATTCTGTGCTTTATAATTTACATATAAACGTTATATGTACTTGTGTAAAATGTAAATACTATATAATAAAAACTTAAAATAACCTATTAAACATGTTGTTACTTAATTTTTTTAAACAAAATGTGCGTACATATTACAAAATACAGATCATCATCACCTAGAGACTTAAATTTGCCTCTTGGTGGCTCACAAACGGACATAAGTAAATTAAAGCAGCTAAAAACTATGACGAGTCCATTGTCCAAATTGGCCAAAGGTATGCAGAATCTGGGGTTGAATTTAGATCCACGAAAAATTGGAGGACCAAAAGTATGTATTGCACTTAGATATGTGCATATGTATAAACAAATATACTAAATTAATTTATTTTTCTTTCTTTATATAGACCGGTTTGCAATCACCTACCAATATTACAATGGAGAGTTCACCACCAGAGCGCTCTGCGAATAATCGCGCACAATTAATCGAATTATGGGAGGAACACAAATGTAAAACGAAATTAATTGCTCTGTAAAGCAAATTGCTGATACGAAAATCTAAGCTTTGTTAGGCATAGCATATTATTGCTAGAGAAATCAATTAAAAATATAATCGCAAATCATAGTTTTTTTAGTTTTTTGTTACATGATCAAACAAATTATCCGTAAAATTTTGTTTTAATTGGAGTGGTTTTCTTTTTTGAATGGATTAAAAATTATTTTTGTTCTGGCCCTAAGTCATTTTTATTTTTAATATTAAAAATACAATTTGCAAAGTGATAAGTAAAACTTTATGTGACGAATATTTTCTAAAAACAACAATAGACTAATTGATCGAAAAATTTTAAATATCGAATAATAGACAACGGCCATTTTTTTTTTGCTTTCGAATGTGTTTTTATTGTGAAATTAAATGTAGCATGAAATAAGCATGACCTATAGCCAGAATATGAATAATTATTATTTCTTATATGTAATACAGAAATGTCGAAAAACTACAAAATTATTGTTTAATTATATATTTTGAAATATTTTTTCAAGTTTATAACTATGTATATTCTCTTTAATGATTATAAATATTTAAAATTATAAAAACGTATACGCATATTAAATATTAATAATAGAAATAATATTTTTAGGCTATCATGATATAACGTTTTTCATAAAATTTATTGAACATTGAAAAATTAGTCTAAAATGTGTATTAATATGAATGTGGAGATTAATTTAAAAATCAGTATTTAATTTTAAAAATAAAGTCTCATCCTCTCGCCACAGATTCAAGGTCAAAAAGTCCTGTATTTCAAATTTGTATTTGCAATGCAACAAGAAATAATGTAAGCTTCTTCCACGGGATGTAGGATAGAATCAATCAATCAATAGTATTAATCTACTCATATACCAGCAAACTCGTAGTCTTATTTTATGTAAATCATTCCGTCTTTTATTCAATTTCATTAAAATATTTAAAAACATTTGTGATGTTCTTCTGCACGAGCTTTATTGTGCAAACTAAACATTATTCTTTGTTTACACTACAAAGTTAATAAAGTTAAATCGCGTAAGAAAAGCCGGTTAATGAAGTCAAATTTCATATGTTTGAGGTTGGAAATGAAACTTAATTAATTAAAATCAAGTAAGTGAAATCACGGTTAATTTTGATAAATCATTTTTTATTATTTAAATAAGTCACTTCTTAAAGCAGTAACCCTAAAACTTTGTTTTTTTCAAATGGGTGTTTTTTATAACTTTAAAAATTGTCAAATGTTTTTGTTGTTTTGTAAATTGTTGTTTTAAATAAATAATAAATAATTTTTTTTTACCAAATTCAACTGTGACTTAACTTAATTTATTTTCATTTTATTTCATACAACTTAATTTTTGTGTGTAACTTCATAAACTCAATTAAACTTCATTAAGTCGTTCAAATGTACTCATAGAATAAGAATGAGTTCTATTGTAAGCAATAGTGAAATTTAAAAACTGAAAAACTATGAATTGAATCAGTGTATTTCTATACAGCATAAAGTGAAAGATATAACGAATAATTTCGTTTTATTAATAACGATATTCGTGAAAAATATTAACTTGTTCTGTCTCATTTGAATTTATGTTGACTTCCTGGTTAAAACTTAATCGAAAAATGCGTCTTAAATCTGAAAATATATTAACTTTAAAATGGAAGAGGAAATTAAAATAAATAATTTTTTTAATTAAAAAAAAAAAATAAAATTACGATAAGATCTGCCTTTTTTGTGGTTTACTATGCCTGTGCATTCAAAATTTTGGAAGCTATGATTGTTACTCAAACAAATTGTATCGATAGTCGTCCTCAACAATTTTATATATAATATATATATTGATTTACGGCATATGCCAATAATGGAAAAGAGCAATAGAAGTATACAATTTTTTTTTGTAAAATCAAAAGCTATCTAGAGGACTAATTACTTGCATCAGTTTTTAAGCTTTTTTCTTTAGAGAGAACGTCAAGTTTTTAAAACTCCTTCTGATTTACGAGAACTCAAAAATGTCTATAAATACACTGTTCGTTTGCAATTGGTGTATCAGAAAAACTTAAAAAAAATAGTACTAATTTATGTGCGTATGTGTATGTATGTTTATAAAAAAACAATCTTAAGTAATATTTATGCACATTAATTAAACAATTGATTTAAAAGCCAAGCTGAATGTACTCAATATTAGTGTGATGATGTAGTTTTAAATTCATCAAACAATAAAAGTTAAAAAAGTTAAAAATTTTAAAATGTTTTATTTCTAACGTGCTAAAAAAATATTGTTTTTTTTATTTCTCTCTACATACTAATTTGACTTACTTCGTCTAGCCATTTTTGATTCAACTTAGTCATCGAAAAGCTAAATTTATTTTATTTAAAAAGAAGTAATTAAAATGAATTGTTTTTATTCTTTTTCAGGTTTTTATTTAATAACTAAGCATTTTAAAACTTTTTAATATAACTTTCTTCATGCATTAAAATAGCAGCGTTCAAATGTCTTCTTAGGATCGATCTAGGGATTCTTAACTTATAACGTTTTTTTGAAAAGCTATATCTTCGACTTTCGAAACCAGCTGCGTTCCCAACATTACTCTTAATTATTTTCTCCGGGTTCCATATTTTCTAAAAAATAACAAAAAAAAAATTAATTATTTTGCTTAAAGCGCCTTCTCTAAATAAGTTTTTTACAATTTTACATAATGTTTTTAATCTTCTTAGCAGGGATAATATGGAAACAATGTGGGCGTTTCTCTTTTTATGTTTCTGAATTTATTGTGAGTACATTAGTTTTTGTACGCGTGGAACCTTCCGTTAGAGCAAAAATCTTTAAATGCTGTATACAAATCTTAATAAAATTTGATGCAAGAATGTTAGTACCATAATCACTAAAAAAATGTATCTAAATCTTAATAAAGGTGACTTGATTGCTATAAGATACTCGTATGTCTGAATAAATCATAGGATCAAACAAAAAACAGCAAAGGTCGGACTCCTATAATTAAGACAAAATCTATCTATAAATCACGGTCACAATTTTTTTTTTCAGTGGCCAAAAGTAAATAAAACTACGCCAACAAGTTAAATTAAAAAAACAAAATAATTCCTTAAAATATAATCAGTTTTTGTTTGACCTTGGTCACAAGAACATTATAAGTCGATAATTATTAATTACATGCTATAAAACCATATGTGCCGTAAACTGCAGCCTGCAACAAAGAAAATGCAGCAATACTTTATGGAACATGCTAACCCTTAATCGATGATATAAAAATAATCAATTGGTTTTGCTACCAACCCTTATAATGTAATTAATTAGATTCCTTCTTGTAAGCAGTAGCGTCGCAAGGATGGGATGGTGTGGGCTATCCTCCATTGTGACACCAAATCGAGTTAGTACTTTGTTTAGCTGGGTGTTTTTAAATTGAATTGGTGTTTCCGATAGGGGCACACCCGATGCACGAAGTAATTCTTTATATGTCTATTGTTTTTAAGATGAAAAAATTGCAAAAAAACAGCTTTTACTTGGGTATTCATTAATTGCAAAAGGCGATTAGAATAGATTCTACATGATATTTATATCAAAAAATAATTCGACAGTGCAAGTCTTAAAAATTTATGAGACTTTGAAATCTCAGTAAAAATTTTCATTTTACGAAAGTCGGATACCCCACTCAAAATTTCTCTCAAAAAATGTAATGTATAATTCGACGATTGCATTCGCGAATCTAGGAATCAGTCATGGAGATAAACACTAATCAATTTATAATTTTCGTATGCTACATAGTTCTGTTCAACTGATTAAAAGCTATATATATTCTTGTAATTTCAATTCATTATTTTAAGATTCAATGAAATTTTTACGAGGATTTGTTGCAATATTTCTTAAGCTACGTGACTTCTGATAACACATTTGTAACGAGATTAAATTTAAGGATAATGAATTCAACAAAACGAGTTCAGTGTAAATTTCTTGTCACATGTTTGAAGTGCAAGAGGCACAATTTTTGAATGACCTTGAATAATTTTTATTATTACACTTTTTTTCAAAAACTTTGTTTATTTTTAAGGGTTTGACCCAATTTTTCCTGTTCGAGTATCAGCCAATATAGCAGCAACACTGCTTTAAGTAATTATTACCCACATATCTCTTAAAATAAGTGGTCTATTTGTATGTATGAAAATATAATAATGATATTTTTCCTATTTTACTCCTGAAAAGTCACATAATTTTCAAATATGATACAATACCTATCATAGATTTTAAAAGTTTCTTAGTTTTCAAAGTCCACACTGGCATCGCTACTACATAACGTGTGCTTAAATTTTCTCAATATCTGACCACAGCTGCTGGCAAAACAAACTTATCATGAATGTAAATATTTGCCAAACTATCTGCTAAGGATATCCCTAATATGAATTTAATATTTTTTACAATGGATTGATTTTCTTTTCTTGGCGATACTTTGCCACTAAACGTCAGTGTCAAATGTTACCATTGTTGATTGCTGTTTACACAAGTGATAAAATATGCAACCACGAACACTTCCAAACAATCGGTCACATTCAAGCACAAGCCACCTAACGTTTTACGCAATTCACACAAAGGCAAATCAAAAATCCATTAGCCCCCATAGGACGTTGCTTCGTATATGAAATACATTCCCAAAAGATGAGCTTAGCAAGCACGGTGAGCCGGAAACGTATTCAATTCATTGGTACGTTGCACAAAAAATGTGGAAAATAAGATTTTAAATAATTTTTCATGGCCAATGCTCAAAATATGCTTCATTCAATATTTTTGAAAATAGCTATTAGAAAATGTACTCTTAATATCAACGTTAGGTAACTCATATGAATACAAACATTTTTACTATAAGGTCAAGCTATTAAGTTTTATGTATATCCCCACAAGTGAAAATATATCGGTGTTCCGATATATCATACAAATAAATTGGAAGTTGATTCTTTGGCTCTTTGTGAAGTATTTCTTCTATACAATATTGTACTCACATTTCCAACATCCATTGAGTTGTTTGTTGTTATTCGTTTCTGTTTTTATCATCGCTAACGTCTTTTTCATTAAGTTTCCTTCACCTGTCATATCCGCCACTGTCAGTTGTTTACTTTGACGTAACGAACTAATGAAAAATATCGTCTTTCAAATGTGTTGTGTCTATTTTGTAAGTTTGGATATTTCCACATATCATTTCTTTATAAAGAAATGATAACGCATATTTTTTTCCTCTCGCTTTTCAGCAGCAGAATAGCCCTTACTTTTTACATTCTGTTCAGAAACGGACAACTTTTCTCCCGTCCACTTGGAAGTGAGCACGAAATCTTATTTTCTCCGCCCATTTTGGAAGCTAACGCGACTGATATTAACGTCTAATGACAACGTGCGGAGAAAAGAAAGACCAAAGCAGTTTAAGCTAAAGTGAAACCAATCAGTGAGTTGAAAATGTTTCTGGCGCACCGTATGAGTTTTTTTTTTTTTGTTGTCAATTGTTGATTTTATTGCTCGCACAAGTTATAAGTTTCATTGCCTCAATTTTGTTAATACGAGTATTGTTTTTGGTTTGTTTGGCTAAATTTGTTTCTAATGACAATTGAATGACCAATTGTTTTGCCATAATTTGATGATCCATCTTACCATATGTTAGCTAGATGGTAACACATGTGCGCTCTTTTATTTATTTTATTTTATGAAGCGGACTATTGGGTGTGTAAAGCGTACAATTTTTTATTCAATTAAATAAAATTAATTTTTTATAGCTTTTGCTACAATATTTTCATATTCTAGTGCATGCGTCAATTGATATTTTAATTGTTAAAAATTTTGAAAATAGAAATCAAGAAAGTGGCTTAAATTTGGGTTTTTGGAAACCTTACCAACACCATTCCTTCATTCGAAGACTTTGAGGTGGTTGAAAAATACTTATTCTTGCCACATAATTACCTCCACATTGAAGGCGTAGGCTGAAAAAGTCAATATCACAATCGCTCGAAACGTGGTGCCAAGGCATAAATTGGCCACTGTCGTACTACTAAATCCAAGCGTTAAGCTATGGATAAAGTTTGAATTTGAGTGATGGCAATAGACAATGACTCTTGCCAGGAATTCGTTAAGTCGTGGGAGGTTCGAAAATTATAAAAGTTTTAAGATGACGATGTATAGCCTACAATAAAGCTCTCAGTGATTGTTGTGAACATAAAAAACAATTATTTCGTCAGAAGTACATCTCTTGTTAATTTTGTTAAGCCCTTATAATTAACTTGAGCAGTTAGTTACCGTCCGGCTACGGTTCTGTATCAACCAATCAGAGCGTGATATGACTGTCTGCTTGTGAGTCATATTGGTTGTCGTCATGGCAGCCTTGATTGCAAGAACCAATCAAAAGGTCAAGTTCAATCAGGGCAGCCACGACGACAACTGCAGCGCCAAATTGACCAAAAATTTATCGAATAAGGACCCGAAATTCAATGCAGGATCGTACACTCGTACGATGAAAAAAAGCGCGAAAAATTTCCGTGTTGAATCAAAGTTTCCAGTGTTGAATTCCACATGAATCCACGGAATCAATAAAGACATCAATGCCATACATCAATAACATAATCGTAATGTCTGGCGCTCTTCATTCGTGGTAAAGGCAAGGAAGCTTACAACCTTTTACTCAAATGTGAAGCCAGATCTTCTAAACGACTCTGGAAGGTGGTTAATCAACAGTGTTGTGCTACACAGTTAACAAGTGTTTTCCTAGTAGCTCAAGATCGGCCCATTCAATGGGCAAAAATAGAAACAGCATTGAGTCCATCTAGCAAATCTTCTGGACAGCTTGCAACGAAATTGTTGAATAGAACAGAATACTCGCACATATACCAATACATATTAACACTCTGTTGGCCAGAGAACGCAAAATGGTCTGGTAGCAGGGTTGCCAAGTGGCTGCTTTAGAAAAGTTTTGCATTTTAACTACTTTGGAAGATCGTTAATTCCTCATTTTTAACTTTGCAACCCTTTTTGGGAGGAGGAAAAGTAAGGAGTCACGATCACAAGCGCTGAAGACGGGAAACCCTCTCGAAATGGAAAAAAAAAATTAACTCTGGGATTAGCGGCAGGTGGACAGTTAGACTGATCTCTTGCATAAAAAAAAGGTTCGTGAGAGACTTTGGCGAGGAAAATTATTACCTCACTCAATTCGTATCGGGCCATGGATACTTCCAGAAATATCTAATCCGTATGGGCAAGACAAAGCACCCTATATATTGAGACGCTACAATTGCAGTCGGCGGGAAATCAAATGTGCATTCGGCCGGTGCTCCGCTGACAATATAGTAGAAATCATGTTGTAGATCGAAGGAAACTGGAAGTGGAACCTGGAAGCAGGTCAGTGATTTGAGAACAAATCAAGAGCCCAAGGTTGTCCCAGGGTAGATAAACACACTCTGTAGCTATGACGATAGCTATGGGTCAGTGCCTTAATTAATTTTCCACACTCTCCACTACAAAACCCTTGCTGTTTTATGCTTATTACAAAAATAAATGATAAGATTTAAATTGCAAACAATTCTAAGAAACTTCTTAAAAAATTTGTAAAATCAACAACTCAAGAGAAAACGAAAACTTTATTTCGTAGTCGTAAAATATTCTAGTGGATGATGATTTTTTTTTTTCTTTATTATCATCTTTAATATGGATTTTATATACCCGCACACATATATTCTTAGTACCCATGTAGGAAGTACCCAACTCCTTCTACAATTCATTGCCGCTTTCGTTGATTCTGTTTCGGGTGATTGGTTGCTCTTGTTGCTTAAGTAAGTTACACATCGATGGTGTTTTCACTAAGGCAAATACAATGCCCCCCACTCGGTGTTGGCCCTGGTAAGAGTGTGTCTGTATTAAGTCTTGGAAATTGTCTTTTGAATGTTTCAATTACACGCCTTCTTAAGCACAGCATATCCTTACAAATTGAACGAACGGAGATATTTACACAAACATAATATACAGGGTGCTTTTTTACTTTGCGCAATGTAAATATATCGAAATCGCTATAGTAAAAATTTAGTTCCTGGCTGTTTGGATCATAGGTTCTAAAGAATAAATTATAATGTTTTCTTAAGAATCCTTTGACAATTTTAGGAGAAACAATTTTTTATATTTTCTTCGACAAAAACTTTAATGTGGCAATACAACTATAGAACCCTGTATGTAAACACACTGATTTAAATAGTTCAGTTTAAGATTTATGCAGTAAAAGAGAATACAGATCTTTATTGTTGATATTTGTATAATAGCTTTACACTGTAAAAAATTTGTTCATAGTAAGAGCGCATTTTGTTTTGGAAACTATAGATCGATTAATTGCATATACGTAAAAAATTAAATAACACTACTCAATAACGCCAGATATGAATGAAAGTCCTAGGCGTATTACATATAAGCTTTTGGAAATTTATTATTTCTTACGGGCCATGTAATTATAGTCTGCATTTACACCAAATTTTTGTGAAAAACTTAATGATATTTTCGTACAAAGTGCAAATGGTACATCAGCTATCGCCTGCAGACCTCCAATAAGTGTAAATTGCAGCAAAGCTCTTCTACATGTCAGACGCGATAAGACAAGCAAAATTATTTATCTCAGAAGTGCACGATGAGCATAAAAGCTGTCCGACCCATTTTTTTTTTTCAGTCTGACGTTGGCAAATTTGTTACTGCGATGAGTGAGCGCTACAAAATCATGATCAACGACTTCTTTCTACCGCAAATTCAAGACTGAGTTTGGAGAATATGTGGTTACAGGTTGCTGAAGGACGATGCAACCGCAAATAAGTACGAGAGACTGTGAATATTCTAAGACAAGCCTTTCCCGGCCGCTTGGCTTCTCCCGTTTTGATGTTTTGCACTAGCAACAAGATCGCACGATCTGATTGTTCAGACTTTTTATGTCCAATTCATCGCCAGAGGTCTTAAAAAAATTATTGAAAATGCTGTGAAGCGAGCGACTTATAAACAAAGTCACTGCCTGCGGAAATTGATTGAGAACTTTTGCACAAACTTTTACATATCGTTTAAGTACATTAAAGCCGCTTTTCACTTAAAGCACTTTTCGTAAGATTTTCGGTTGTGCTAAATTTCAATCCGGCTAAAACCATTTTGTCACATTAGGATTTTTTTAGGTAACAAAAATCGCACATTTGTATATCTCCGACAATTGGGTTATTCCGCAATCTGGCTTCGTCGTAGGAGTCAAGTGAGTATCTACACAGATGACATTTTTCCGGTGTAGGATGCACTAGGATAATTTACAAATTGCCAACATGAAAGCTGCATATCTTACTGCTGTATTTATGTATGTATGTGTGTACACTAGACTGTCCATTATTTCCCAAAAATGTTTTCGGAGTTTCTCCGATATTTTTGTGTTTTTTTAAACAAATAAAAATTTTGACACACAAAACTTTTTATTTAAGCTCTATGTAGCTAGCTTGCCACCGAAAAGTTACAGTTTTTTTGTATCTAATTTTTCCTAAAACTTTGAGATTTAAGTACTAAAATAATTTGACTTATATTGTGCTTCATCTTATGATATTTTTGAAAAAAATAATAGGTATAATTTTTAATTTTCGATTAAAGAAACTTGGAAAATAATGGCCAGTCTAATGTGCAGACATATCTGAATGTGTTACATGAGTGTACATATATTTGGTTTTCTATTTTGCTAAACACTTTCGACTTAAACCATTAATTTTTGGGACACTTTGTAGGATATAAAAAAGAGCATAATACCTAAGTACGAGCAAGTCCAAGACGTAGTTAATTTTATTGCTAACAGAGGGTTAAGTGGCAGAAGAAGAACACACGCACACAGTTCACATATTGGTATTCCAAGACAAACAACAATGCAAATCTGTGATAGAAATCAAATTTATTTTATTACTCGTATGAATGAAAATTTTATTTTGTTTAGTTTTACTGATGTTTGCTTTAGTGTTTATTACATTGATATCCTTAATTTCACTTCATTTGCTTTAACGCTTAGAATAAATGGCTTAATTTACGAGGGCTTTTTTTTATTTCAAAACTTATTACTTTTCCAGTGCAAAAATGAAGTTTTATTTAGTCCTAAAAATAATATTTAAGGCTGTCATTAAAAAAGGGTTATATATGTTCAGGGCCGTAGCTAGAGCCTCGGGGGCCCTGGAGCAACAAGTAAATTTGGGGCCCCCATACGGAAATCTTTTTTCAAATTTTAAAGTACCCCTACACCAGTGTTCGTAGATTGTAGTAGAATTCTGTATATAATCCGTAGATTGTAGTAGAATTTCTATAGAATTATATACAGTGTGGGATTTATCATATGTAGAACGTCTGAATTTCCCGTGCGTATAGGGGTCGCAAGATACTAAGATTTGTTAAAATTAATCAAAAGTTTGTTATTTTGTACATCATCTAATAAAACTACAAAAAAATGTAGAATTGTTTTATTCTAGGAGACCACCGTGTTCAATTTCTCGTGTTCACTTTCAGGAGACCCCAAAGTCTTACCGAGGTAAGTTTCTTTCAGGACCAAAAAAATGGTCGACGAGAAGGGGCCCCTTCCCGTCGGGGGCCCTGGGGCACCGCCCCGCCTGCCCCATGCTCGCTACGGCCCTGTATATGTTCCCGTCGTACGTTGAGATGGATCAAAAAGCAATAAATCGAAATTATATTAGAATCCATACAATTTTTAAGTGAAAGTTCAAAGTCATTTCATTTCTTGAGCACTTGAATTTGAAGTTTGAGTTGCTTCTCTGTCCACCTACTTCTCCAGCGTCAAGCCATTACTTTTCTTGACAAATATTGGCAATAATGTTGTTGTCATACCATACCTCATATGTAAGACAGTACGAAAATGCATGTGGAGATTCTAATATACAGGATATACTGTTGATCAGTGATATTTGCGTTTGTGGCTCTTAGGCTTTGCAGGAATGGGTCTTCGGAAGTTCACAAAAAAGTTAATATTTAAAAATTCTTCATATAAGAGAAATGTTGATCTAATTTGTGTTCCTACTCAAACAGACGTCCCATAACGACAAAGAAAACTCAAAGCAAATAATCTAAGAGCTACACAGTTTTTCATGAAAATTTCAAGTTTTAATAACAATGCCTTGTACCATATTTGAAAGATATTTTTAAGTACTACAACTTGGCTCAGACAGCAAAATTATACAATATATGCATTTCAGAGCCACTCCAAGTCAAAATGTGACATCTTTTTATGATATGATTTTGTTCAAAGTAATATACACAAATGGTGTCCAACTAAAAAACCACAAGGGGAGTTAAATCACATGATCTAGGGGGCCAACTCTTATCATGAAAACGGTAAATTACACGACTCGGGAATGTCTCACGCAGTAATTAAATTGTTACTCGGACTATATAGCATGTGCCACTGTCCTGGTGAGTCCCGTGTTTTTTTAATGGACGCCACAGGAGATATCTTTAAGCAAGTGCTAAACGAAAAATGGAAGAATTTTGAGAGTAGCACATGACAACTCTCATTCAAGCAAATGCCTAAAATCGCTGTAGTTCAAGTGAGTATGTAAATGTTAACAATAATAAGAAAACAAAGAAATTAAAAACAAAAAATAACGAACAGTCTGTTTGCTAAATCGTTTTTTTAGAAAATACCTTAGCTGCTTTGTTGTAATTATTTATCTTTCAATATGCTTCCTACGTTACAATATTTACTACGAAGAGGGTCAAATCACTTGCTAGACCCATGAAATTCACTGAACCAAAATTGACATATATGAAATTAAAATGTGTATGCAATTAAACATAACAGCCTTTTAGGTCAACCAATAAAATTTATCTGCTATCAATTTTAATCTGTTCAAATGGAAAATTTTGTGATTTTCAATAGTTAATGTGTTTGTTACATTTGTTGTTGTCTTTACAAAAAGATAATCACATTTTTGAAATTTTATACATAATTAAATTTTGGTTTGGTTTTCCACATAAAATGATAATGCACAAGAACACAAACATGCAGATGTATGTATGTGTGCATGAACTTTCATGTGTATGCGCACACCAACAAGCATATTATTTCCAAACTTAAAAAGTTGGAGTGCAATTGAAACCAATCGACGAGTGTCATCTTCTTCAATTTGAAATTCAATTATAAAATCTGGTGTTGGTGGACAGTCATCGAAATGAATGCTGAATGTTGAACTTCGTTGCAGTCATTGTACAAATGAAATGTTGACACACAGAAGCAACAACAACAACAGCAAGAATGAAGGACAACAACATGTCAAACAAAACCGCAGGGGTTGTTTTTGTAAATTCAGTTATACAACCAAATACCCATCCATTTGATTGTCCATCCATCCCCAAGCACGTTGCATGACACCGGCTGAAAATCGAATTAGTTTGATGAGATTTATAGGCAAAATCCCACTTGACCCTTACTTAGCTCGTTTATGTACCATCTCATCATCGGAAGCTGGTGGGGAACTCAACACAACCCAATAATAGATTAGTATCATTTGCTGGATTATATTGCCGACAAATGGAATTTTCGATGTGGTTGAAAGGAAGTCAGTAAGAAAGTGGAAGTTGGTGTTGGAATAAAATATGTAAGTGGAGATATTTATTTTCATACCGTAGAATGGTTGAAGCGGTCTTAAATTTGAGCGGGTTAGTTTTTCAGCTAACTAAAATATCATACACCATTGTTTTGGATTGGCTTGAATTTCAAATAAATATTCAAATAGTACTTATATTAATCTTGAACTTCTGACCTTCACATCGAATTGCACTCTAAATAAATCATTTTTATTAGCAACGTATAAATTTGTACCTGAAATATAAAGGCCCTAAGAAAACTAATTACAATTTAGAGAAATATCCTAGAACTATTTCAGCATCATTGAAAGCAAAAGATATGAATTTTATACAAACAAAAGTTTTACTAAGTACGAGTGCTTAAATAGTTTTTAAGAACCTATAAGAAATCATAAGTTCCATTAAGATTTTGGAAAACGCAAGGTTTTCACATCAAGCTATTTCAAGACTTAAAGCTATAATGTCTCAAAATACAGATCCAATCCACAGAAATGGTTTCCAATTTCGATTTCAGCGACTTTGAAATCTCCAAATCACTTTTATTTTGATGAGCTTTATAAACAACAGGAATCAGCAATTCGTGAAAATATTCTTCGAAACACGTGTAGGAATGCTTACGGTATGTTAGCTTTTACTCAACAATACAATGGTATCCTACATTTCTGCATACTACGCTGTTCAATGAAATAAATATTTCACATTTACTCGTACTGTTTCAGCAAATCAATTTTATTTTGTATTAATTCACCCTCTTCAATTTCTTATGTTCTTTTGCGAAATGTCCTTAAGGGATTTGTCAAAAAATCGTAACGTTAAGGTGCCAATTAAGGGCTTTTTAGTATCAATTACAATACATTTTTCTACACCACAGGTTATGCCAATCCATGTGTTGGTGATTTTCAGTTTTACTCGGAGGTGTGACATGGTCATTGGGGAGAAAATCGTTTTTACGTTGTCATGATGTGATTCATTACTTTTTGGAAAATTGACTGACATTTAATCAGGTTCTATAAGAAGAGGATGAAGAATTAGAATAAGAAAAATAAAAATAAAAATAAAATCAATTTGATAGTTTCCGATAAAAAGTTTACTGACTTAATAAAGGTTTTAAAAGTTGAAAGACTTAAAAGAAGTGACTTAACTCATTATTCTTAAATAATAGTTTTTGGAAACTTCCACTAAAATTAGTACTTAAAATTATATCAAATACTTTAGCTTGGCGACTTGAGGGAAAGCTTGAACTATTCGTAGTTATAATATCCATAGGCGGAGAAAAATAGAAATATTATGGATTAATGAGACTCGAAGGGTTGCACTCGGGTTCAAAGTGAAAGTGTAATGCGGAAAAGATTCAAAACGACCTTGATATGAGCGAAAAAACTGTTTTGCTAAAGAAAGGTGAACAAACTTTAGAGCTTTCGTTAAAAGAGTGAGAAATCAGTCCTCATCGCCTATTCCAACACTCTTAATGAATGACCAAATCTTCATTGCCCCTGTTCATAAGTCTAGTCTTTTGGCAATAATCTTTGCTAAGAGCTTAATACTCCCAAACGGAACTGCTGCGCTACGTCGATAGTAAACCATCGACTCCGCTTACCATTTACTTTTGAACTAAGGCAGTAGAAAATGTCCTTGCAGCTCCAATATTAACAAAGCTTCATGCACATGGTTGGCATATCAGTCCAATTATAGAAAAAGAGTGACTCAACACTGGCACAACCATTACGTAATCTTTTCAACACTTACTACACTTGTGAGGAATTTTAATCACATTGGAAAGTTGCAAACATTCAAGCAGATCCCAAAAAAGGTAAGGTCACCAACCATAGCAACTATAGTTATAAATAGTGGTGAGAACTTATTTTGTGTCCTCACGGAGCATAGCGCCTACACAAAACTCTCATATCGTATACGATCAAAAGCAAGTTCCTTGGCTAGTGAATTTTAGTTCTAGCGATCGCGTTTACTGCTACCCTCAGAGTTCCACTCCAATTATTGCTGGCAGACTTCAATTGGTGACTTCCGGTGAGCAATTTTACATTGAGGATGGTTTTGGGTCAAATTTCCAGAAATTGTTTATGAAAACTAATGTAAATTGTTAGCTTTATTTAAAATGTCGATAATTTTATATTCGAAGCCCGATGCTTTCTCCAAATATCGATTGCATATTTCTTACCGAATTTCAATGTTAATATAAATAACGTAATCAACTCTAATGTAGATACTTTAATGACGATAAATCAACTATGCGTTTCAAAGCAAAACATTTCAATCGTAGATCTCATGCGCTAACTTTATCCTTTCTTAGATAAACTCCAGTAGTGATGATCAATTAAATTGAGAAAGCAAATAAAATATTAATAAAACCATATTTTTGAAGTTATGACAGTGAATAAAATGAAACTAATTGTTTAAATACCCACTAAATATCAAAAGATGCTGCGTCCCACAGACACTTCAGATGAAAAAGGCCGACAGCGTTGTTATACGTAAGTACTAAGATATCCCACAGCAACTCATAGAAACTAAGGACCCTTTTTACTTTCTACACCATGCTGATGAGAGTTAACTTTTAATACAGACATACCCACAAAATAATACACGCCCAGCTGTGTCACTAACACCTTCTCACAATGCCAGCGTAACTAACATTACACCCAATACGTTCTCAAATTACAAATTAAAATTCCGACGGCCGCAACTACGACTACTTGACAACTTTTCAACTGATTGGTTGGTTGGTTGGCATCCATCGGAATGTGGCTTTGTACGAGTGTGTAGTATAAGAATATTTTCTCGTATTTAGTATGCGGCCTTTTTTGACTGACACATTTTCTTGTGTTGGCACCCCTTTTTTTCTGGGTCACTGCCTAAATTGGGGTGCTGTTTAGCATAGGACGACGACGACGGTAGGTGAAAAGTGACATTGTGTGAAATTTTAATTGAAAATCGAAAGGATTCCTGGCAATTAGTTGGAAATTTCTTATGTAACTGACAGTTTGATGATGGATTTTCTTTCTGTTTTAGAATTTCACATTTATTCTAACATATGTATGCCTTTGTGTTAATATGTACCGATGTGTATTTATTTGTGCACTCATATTGTAGGGATGATTTACGAGTTTAGTTTTGTATCATCGATTTAAAAAAGAAATAGATTATTTTTGTAACTTTAAAATATGACTTTAGGGCGTGTGCGCACATTTTGTCGTTATACTGTCAACAGTAGTGGCTTTAAAATTTGTCACACTGGCTTCTGGGTTTTTTTTTATGATTAATCACTGGCAATTAATATGATAAATTGCTCATTGAGCTGCTGTTGAATCAGTGGTTGTCATCTAACATCTAATGCGTGCGACTAATCAATGAAGTGTGTTTCAGCTTAATGTGGGAATTAGATGAGTTTAAATTTTGGAATTGTTCTTGTGCCTTAATTTATGTGGAACATTTTCTTAAATTGATGTGTTAATATTACATTTTAAAGAAATCAGCCGAAGCGTAGCAATGTTGGGATGATTTGCTGAGTTTTTCTAATAAGTATTTATCACATCGACTGCTAAATGAATTCAGGCAAAATTTTTCAGTGTGAAACTGCTGAATTAAGAAAAAGTTATTCAAAACGTAAGTAAAAAAGCATCGAAACCAAACTCTCAACTTTCGCTATTTTTTGGCTTTTAACGTTTTTTTTTTAAATTTTTAAGTTAGAGCAAAACTACTCGTCAGCAGATCAAAAATTTAAGAAATCATTGTTTGCTGCACTTTCTCGGGGCGTATACAGACTCATTATAGCTCTACATATTGTGGAATATAGGGGACTGTGTTCATTCTTTATCTTATAGGTTATACACTTTATAAAAATTGCGTAGAAAACTTTCATTCTAAAAGGGAGAGAGAGTGGGTAATTGCATCCAGAACTTACCACCTGTATACGCGTTTGTTTTCACGTCGGAGGCTTTTGGTACCAGCATTCTCTTCAATTTTTATGCAAATAATGTTAAAATCATTTTCATATTTATCGTAATTCAAAACTAATTTCAAAAGTCAACAATCCTATAAAAACAACTGCAGTGAAACGAAACACACAAGCAAACAAATTATATATCTAAGGGATGAGGAAAATGCACACAAGTGCGCATACAAAAGGCAGCAATCGTATAAAGTCATCTCTCTTTAAATCAAGCATTCATTTAAAAAATGTGAAACCTACCCACTACACGGAGGAATAAAACAGGACTTAGGGGGTTATCACACAAAACAAAAACTAGATTCTTTTACAATATAAGAAAAACTTTAATTTATTTGACGTCAATTAAGTTTAGGGAATGGAGATCATTTGATATTTTTGCGGTAATTTTTGTTAAAACTTTTTTTCTGTGGGTTGTGCTGCAAGCAAAAACAGAATCTGTTTATTTACAAAACTAATTGTTTATTATAATCTCAATAGTTTCATATTTTGAAATCATAATTAAACCTTACACATAACTATAAAATACAAGAATACACTAGTGTTGTTCACAGTATCATGTGTTATTAACATTACAATGAAATTCTTTTGCAATAATGTACTACTTTCCACTATGTTTCGTCATTATTTGCCATAGTAACATATTAGAACACTAGTTGTAAAAATTTAACTATTTACTTGGTAACATGTTTCTGGTAAAGCTATGTCCAAAATTGTGCAAGTCTTAAAAACAGGTCAGACAGTTTTGACAATAATGTGATTTTCGTTGAATGACTTAGTCAGCAGTGAAGTGTCATAATGTCAAATATAATGAAAGGGTACTCAGAATTGCAGTGCTTTATTCATCTAATTACACTAAATGGCAACTTAACTATATAATTGTAAATAGCCTTTCTTAAGTGAATCTTCAACTTGAGCCTTCTTTTTCATACGGATTCGTAAAAACTTCTCAAAGATTCTTTCAGTTAGGGCATTGATAGATATTTTTTATTCAATCTCCTTATTTTTTTAGTTATTATTTCATTCACTTTGAGAAGAAAACACCCGTTACTATTAATCGTATACAATTTTATGCACTGATGAAAGCAGAAGGATAATTAGCTTCACTGCCTATTTTAAGAATTTTTAGTGAAAATAAAACAAACACATTCATAAGTCATCATTTACTGGCTTCTTAAATTAATTTTTCCATGGTGTAGTATTCGATTGCTCTTTTTGGCCAACCACTTTAAGACATTGGTATATGTACCTATCGAAAAATAATACCTTCCGAAGGGTAATGAGCCCCATACTCAGCACGTGTGATTAATCAAATCGGAAGTCCCACTATTTAAGGGTTGCACATATTCTTGTATATTAATAACATACAAGCATATGTATGTAAATACGTACACAAGTTAACGTCTGTGTGAGTGTATAGTCGGGCTTAGATTCCTGTAACCTGCACTCCTTCTCCTCGTAACTGTAACTGAAAATGTTATTTTTCTTTATTAACCACAAAATTGCGGTTATTATGATTGCTGTTGGATTTTTGCGCCACCCATTTATAGTCAGGCACTCACGGTGGTTGGCTTGCTTTGAGTTATGACTCGGTTCTGATTCTTTTTTTTTCGACTCGAAATGCGGGCATAATCCACAGGGAAAAGTTGATGCATTCATTCGTTAGTTTGTTGATATTTGATTTTTGGTCTTTGGGGATTTTCTTAATTTTAAATGTGGAAATTGCCAGCATAATGAAAGCAATAACCACAACAACAGCAACAAAATTATGATTGTTGTTGTGTGGAATAAACAATGAGAATGTACAAAAACAAAAGTAAATCACAATAAAGTTTTTTTTTTTTTTGTAAGGAGGTACATTTTACAATTTATGTAATTAAATGGTATTTTATTTTTTTATTGTTGTAATGGCTTTTTTTGCTTTACGAGTATATAGCCAAATAAACACGCCAAGATACAATACAATAATTCTGTTGGAACACCATGTGAAAGTGGGGGTAATTGTAATTTAATTTTACAAAGTGGACATTTGCCATTTTTTGGTTGCCTTTGTTGGCACAAGTTTTGAGATAAACAACGCGCGTCATTTTGTTTGTTTTTCGGATGCAATTAATTTGATAAGATCAGAATTAAGGGTAACTTTTAAGGAAAAGGATATCATTTTTGGTGTTGAAGGTGGTCGTTTTTTATATTATTTTACTAAATTACATTGATAAGAAGTTTAAGTTTCGGATAAAAAGTAGAAATGTGTAAGAGTATTATTTCTATTTGAAGAGGATATTAGCGAGTAAAAAATTTCTCCTCTAATTTCTCCGTTAACTTTTTTTTAACTTTTCCAATAATAGAAAGGAATACACTTCCTAGCTTACTAATTTGTGGACTTATTAATTTGAGAATATTAAGAGCAGTGGCGTATCTAGGGAGAACCAAGGGGACCACGCCCCGGACAAAGAAGCAGCAAAATCGTCATGCCGCTTGCCGATTCAATTTAAATCTACTCGTTTTTGCTCGAAATCGTGTACTATTGTGAATGAATTATCAGGACAGTTAAACTTTCCTACATAAGTCAAAAAATTCATCACCACACAGCTATAAAATCGAAGGAAAAAAGACATGATGCTGTTCATATATTCCGTAACGCAGTTTATCGACAATTTTTCACATAAAAATAACATTAAACAACGCAATTTTTGGTTTCTAAATAGATTAAATAGTTGGAATTAATTTTCTTTTGAAATTAAATAAAACCTGGCATATTTTTAATGTATTTACCAACAAAAAAACAAAAAGCCATATGTGCTCAAAACTATAAATGCCGCAAACTATTTGAATATTTGTTTGATTAAGAATTTAACTGGATGGTATCTTACATTTTCAAAATAAGAAAAACGAACAATTAAAAAAAAAGCGATGAAAAAAATCATTGCATATTGACATCAATTAAAAAATGCAAGTCGACAGTAAGTAAACAATGTAATTCACAATAAATACTTTTAAAATGATTCAACCACCTCCCCTGCGGCGTTAAACAATGTTAAACAACATATTTGAGCTTGATGCTGGACCCTTTTTCTTTATGCCTTTTAAGAGAAATCTATGAAAAAACATAGAACCCTTAGGCTGCTTCCGCCGTTTAAGGTTAAAAACAATTGAATGACAACCTATGCTGCACATTGTAAGAGGTTAGCGTTCAAACATACATGGCATTGAAAAAGTAGCATTCAGTAGCAATGGAATACTGAAAAGAATAATGGCACTGAGAGAAAAACATATCGTCAGCTGCATGCAATTTTATTTAATATACATTTCGATAGCTCATGAGAAAATTAATTCTACGACAAAATACTTCCAATTAGCTCAGTCCTAAGTAATTCAGAATCAAAGTCGGCATTAGACTTTCTTATAGCATGGATGAAAGTGTCGAAATATTCAAAAATTTATATATAAAGATGACACGATGTTACAAACTTTCGCTGGGGAAAAAAATAATATGGACTTAATTAATAAACTACAGATATGTGCATTTACTAACTTAGAGTCACTGTATCGAACATGTAATTAAAACTTAAAAGGTTGTAGACCAGTGTTTTCTAAACTTTTAGTTGGAAATAAAAAGTTCACATTAAATTTGTTATTATTGCACAGTGTAACGCTTACATAAAAATGGGCAAATTAGCCGACCAACCGGTTATGTCGAATCGTAGTTTAAAAACGACCTTCATTACGTTTGTCTGTTAGAACGCCGCACTTTGTAAGGTAGAGTCCCCTGATAATTCAATTTACGCCTAGAAGCAGCATGAAAACAAGGGTGATAATGTAAAACATGCTGACACAATTGTGATGCTGTTTACGATTCCGCGTGCCAAATCAGGGTGTCAAATTAGTGAGCCTTTACTGGGATGCCACACTCGCTCGCGCAAGAATACGCATAACCTTTTTTTTTTTTCATTTTACGACAGACCAATTTAATAATTTATCATTTTCACGCAAGGCATTGAGGAGGTGAGGACTTACAATGGATTGAACGATGCCTCAGAGGCAACAACAAAAGATTATTTAAATAACGAAAAGTGCTGCAAGAAACAAAAGAATAGAAAGTGCAGCATTCACAAAGTTGCTATCATACAAACTGCAGTTTATTGCTGTCAAGAAGTGGCAATAATTTAAAAATTTTTAGCAAACTATAAAAATTCAAATGAGCAAAAAATACAAAGGATTAACCCTCTAAGAGCATCTAGTATATTGATCATTGATCGTCATAGCCAATGTAATTCAGAAATATTTTGCATTTCACCATGCGGCATTAATTTTACATTTGAAGAGATTCACAGCAAAAGGTTACATTTACATCCTTCGAATTTCAGAAAATGCTAAAAGTTTATATATGGGACATAATTTGTTAATTATCCCATGTTAGAAAGTGAGGCTCTACATTTGATTTAAAATCTTGGATAAATGTTGCCCTAGTATGTAAATGCTAGCTAAAGCAAAATTATCAAAATTATTGGACTCAAAGTATTCGCCTTTCTATAAAGAGCAGAGTTGGCGATATTCTTTACAGAACATATTTTCATCAATGCACTTCAAAATGAAATAAAATGTTTGCTCTACCTCATTGTGATTTTTTTTTATTTAAAACGACATACATATCAAACTTATTGGAAAACCCTTTATTAATGTACATCACAATCAGTTTAATAATATCTGAATCCCGCACTTACGTAATACGTTCTTTTTGTGTGGAATTCCTCATTTACTTAGGTTTACATTGAAAACGAAATGCATACAGCCAGCTCTTTGCTTGCAAGGGTCTGTAGAGGTTAAGCGTAAACGGATAATTCCGACTATCAATTATATAAAATTTAATGATGTGGCAGAATTCAAATTTTTCACAATTTCAAAAGATTTTCAAATTTGAAATGTAATTGGCGCAACTAATAGTTGCACGATGTGTGCATAAATTAAAAGCAACGAATTGGAAAATTCAATTCAACATAGAGAGGGGTTGCTAACAGAGTCCTCTTGATATCGCCGTATGTCGAATATATGTACGCTTGAAAAATTTGTGTACATAGGACAGACAATTGTAGCAGTTCTCTCTTTTATCAATAGCTGATATTGTCAAGGATATAAAAAAATCAAAAAAAAAAATTGATTTATTTGCAATTTTTTGTTTGTTATTATTTTCTTGTCACAACACATTATTCACAGATATCAACCCTTTGATTTGGCCCACATTTAAATATAAAATTTTAATCCTTTAAAACTTCCTTATTCAATATATCAATTTGTCACTTGAAAATTTCAATTGAAGAGTTTGTTAGCATTATTTTGTTATTGATTATTTGGATTTGTCAATAAATTTGTTGGTTAAGGATATCGAAGTATACCTATGTTCCTGCAGATATTGAAAGTCTTTTTAATGTTTTCCTTAACTTGTAGCTATTTGAGATGTCACATGTTCGTAAATATTTATTTAGGTCAAATTAATTGTTACATGCAGAATAAATATAATTTATGTACAGAAGTTTTTATTGCACTTTTACCTACAATCTAAGTTTTTTTTTAAAGTTATTTCTTCGAAAATTTGTATTTGAAGTACCTGCACACGATCATTCAATTGATCTGTTAGTACTTCAAAAGTGCTATAAATTTTAGTTTTGGTGCTTTTGTTTTTAGTTTTTCGTTGAATTAATCGGAAAATATATGAAAAAAGTTGGCTTATAATAATTATTGTTGAAATAATTGATATATTAATGCAGATAAAAATGCAAAAATCATATCTTTATTTTGGAGGAAAATCGACTTATATCAACTTCAGGTAATTTGTGAATTTAAGTGACATATTTTATTCCATTTGATTGCTCGCTCTAAAGCTGAATTAATTAAAAAGTTAAACCTTTGGAACTTTAGGTTCCATTACGAAGGGAATTCATTACAAGAGTAAGTATGGCGACACGCGCAAGCAAATGTATAGTAAGGGATAGTTCAGTTCAAAAAAAGGTAGGTGAGGTTTTTGAAGTGAAAACGTTAAGTAAAAAGCATTAAAGATATTAAGTATAATATATAAAGTATAATACATAAAATAAACATATAAATTATTAATGAATGCAATCTTTGTTAATAAAAGTTTTAAAGTGTCAATGTGGCTCATCTTAATAAGACAAACTCCGGAAAAGTTTTTGTTTAAGTTCCAGCTATTCAATTGCGCTCAGTGAAACGAATTAAGTTGAAGCTTTATCTTGTTGAAATTTGAAATGAACCAGACCATGCACTATGAAAATTAAGTGTTCCTTTCTGAGGCGAAGTGCAGCTTGATATAAAAGGTGATCCGCTTTTGTTAGGTTTTCATTCACGGAGCAAATAAAATCAGATTCAAGTCCAATGTGTCGAAGTCGTAGTTCGTCTGTTTTCTTTTTTATATATTTAGCGATTAATTTTAGGATGGAATTTTTCCAATTATGTGTCTCGAGTCTATATGTGATATTGTAGTCCTAGTTAGCTTCCCTATTATAAATCTAACGAAGGCGATATTTGTGCCTAACTTTCGGTGGACTAATATTTATTTTCGTACAGACTTTCGTAAACACTACATGGAGATTTTCATTTTGAATAATTTGGATATCATATATTTGGAGATCACACGCTGCTGCCTATATTTTATAGTAGCTTATGGCTCTGGTTTAAACACTTCCTTCTGCTTCTTCTTGTACTACTTGGGTATCAGAAAAGAGCGCATTATTCATTTTCTAAAGATTCATAATATCCTTCTGCATAAGCTACATCTTTGCAAGGTCACTATTTACTTTTCTAACGTTTAAAATTTCTCAAATAGACGTTCAAGACTTACATACATGACTTGAGGCAGAAATGGCAACCGGCAGTCGATGAACTTGTGAAGGCTTTTCTGCTATGCATTAGTGGCAGATTAATTTTGTTGCTGAGCTACAGGAAATATAGGGAACTGTTGCTTCTCTTTAGTTGACAGTTTCATTGATGAAAGTGGCGCAGCTTGTTCCTGTATTGATTCACGGCTGGATTCTGGGCACAAATCACACCGATAGCTAAAATTGTCCACCTTTATAGGCTCAATATTGACAGACTTTAAATTTACGCTGGAACAGTTGTAGAATCTATTACAATCCGCACAAATAATTGTAGAGCCGTCACACAGTGGGATAGATACCGAATCTAGGTACAAAGTAAAGTTTATTTCAGGAATATTTCAAGTAAATTTACTAAAAACAATGGTACTTTTTAGAAATAGTCGAAAATTACTGAAAATGTGACAAATGCACAAAAACTACTAAAATCTTGTCATATGTACTGAAAAAAGGACAAAGGTACCGGAAGTGAAATCACTCAAATTTTTTATCCTTTTTTCAGTGGAGATTATTTTGTTCACTTTCCACGTTATCTATCAACAAAGATAAGTGCTCACGGCAGCATGCATTCTATAAAGCGATTCACGGACAGACAACAAACCCCCTCTATCGTCTTACTCTCATCACTTCGCGCACTCCATCCTCCTCACCCTCGCCCAATAATTTATGAAATCGCACAGCTTCTAGAAAAATAGCATTCAGAAACCTCAAAATCGTATGAAATAAATCGATTGAGGAAAAATTCAAAAACTAACCCCTCCCTCCCCTCCCCCTCCATGATATGTATTTGATGTCAATAATATTGCCGGAAACAGAATCAGTGACTTTGGAATCACACAAAATGATTTGTTTGAAGAAATACTCACAAATCCGTCTCATTTTCACCCTCTGCTCAGCCCCTTTTATTCATCTAAATGATAAAATACCGTCAAAAACCAATTCAGCCAGCGACCTCGAAAACTTTGGACTGAAGTATTTTTAAGCTTTATTTCATGTAGATATCGCCTCAATACTTCTGTCCACCTAAGTTCGGGATCTATCCCACTGTACGTCACTACACACAATTTTATCATTGCAAATTAGGCAATTCGAGCTATACGATGTTAACTTAAGTGGGTAATGCAGCTTCATCTCTTGTGTGTAAATTCATAAAGATATCAATGCAAACACTGCCGTTGCCTTTTTTTTACTCAGGTGGCAACCTGTTTGCTTAGTTTCAAGACGAACAGCTGTTTTTTTGACAGTCATTTTTAATTTTATGCGTGATTTTGTTACTAATTTTTAAATTTAATTTTATTGTTCAGTTTTCAACTTTGTGTTTTATTTTTAATTTTGTTTATCAAATTTTCGTGTTTAATTCTAGTTTTTAAACTGAGCCGGAAGTGAAAATTTTGCACATTGCAAATTGTAATACAAATTTAGTAATTTTGCTCCGAATGCGCGATTGCTTGTGAATCTTTTCAATTCGATTTCGTGAAAAACTGTTAAAATTTATAATAAAACATACAACAAAAATGCCAACTATGCCAAAGGACCGCCCGATGCAATGGATCCATTTGCCTCCTCCCCGGTAAGTAATGCCAATTTGGCTACCTCTTATTTGTAATTCAATTGACAAGAAGGACGTTTGGATTCACCTTTTAGACAAACCAAACATCACACGATTTTACATAAAAATTGGTTGAATACTGTCCGGTAATATTTTCGCTGTAAGCCAATGAATTGAATGAAAAATAACTGATGGTCGAAGAGCCCGCTGTTGAAAAGTCGAGTGTACCAGATTACAGCATAAGATATGCAGGAAAGATAGTAATGCAATTTGATGAAATTAAATCACCAGAATTGCATTACTATCGTTCTTCGACTTTTCTACAGCTTGTTCTTGACCTATAAGCTACCTTCTTCCAAAAAATATTCTATTCACATCTTGGGTGATCCTTGTTCTATTAGACGTCCAAATTAGAAACCAATAATTTCAAATATTTCATATGACCTCAAAGCCTCAATTGCTGTGAATAATAGAGCATTTTTAACGCTCCATTGCTTCGCCAAAAAAAAAAAATATGAGAAAATGTGACAGCACTGGTGGTAATTTCTTTGGTATAAAAATAATTGCTTTTGTGAGCGAAAAAAAATGTTCTTTAGAAATGCTGTGAACGTTCTGCGCACAAAGCTTTGAAGGTACACTGCAAAAAATTGTATTACTTTAAGTATGTATCATTTTTAAAAACTTTAAGTTAAACTTATTTCAAACTTTTTAATATGTTAGATATTCAACGCTAAATAAAATAAGAAATTCGACAAAACTTCGAAAATAAAATTTTGTTCCAATTTTGACAAGCCATTTTTTTCTAAATTTCCCAACAAACGCACATAAATTGTTAAACAAAATTAGTTCACTAAATTTTATAGATCTGTTATACTTTGAACAAAATATGTACAGAAATGAGATATTTCGGTGATATATTCATT
Source organism: Meiosimyza decipiens (assembly GCA_963680825.1). Classification (NCBI taxonomy): domain Eukaryota; kingdom Metazoa; phylum Arthropoda; class Insecta; order Diptera; family Lauxaniidae; genus Meiosimyza; species Meiosimyza decipiens. The sequence goes on along the minus strand of OY804259.1, from coordinate 81,061,338 downwards.
TCAAATCCTTGACCAACTACGATTTTTTTTTTCTCTATGAAAAAACTCTTTGTTTTTGTTTTTGTCATTGTTATCCATTTTGCGATATGCTAAATTTAAAGAGTTTTTCAGAATTGCGCAAGCTATAGACGTCATTTATTATTTGAAAATTTGTTGATTTTCAAAAAGAGTGGTTTTGAGCTTTATGCTGTTTCTTATGGACTCTAACACACACATATAACAATAAAAGGATATGGTACTCTATGCCATTTATATTCTTCTAGACTCGGAAAGCAATTTAAAAGAATTAACCAAAACCTTCTCATTACTCGTTTTTATTTTAAATGCATTTCACAATAAAAAGAGAGAAAACAAAATTAAGAAAATTTTTAGCTATAAAAATGTTTCACCCAATCGCCATTTTTCTGATATCAAATAATATGAATATATAGAAATATCATTTATCAGCACATATTTTCTTACTATGTATCAAAACTGCTTTGGAGAAAGCAAAAAAGCCGATTTTTTCTGGTACACCGAAAACTTTTGTTCATTTCAGATTTTTTTTTTAATTTTTTTTTGTGCAACGACGAATATAAATTGTTACGTTATCAAAGTTCGCGTCAAATCTCGTTTAAATTAATGAGTTTGGTCATTGTTTTGTTAGTCAAACTGACGAAAAAGGATTTATGTGGAAAAACTGTAAAATCAAACTAAAAAAATGTTTAGCACCATGTCCGAAAAAATTGGTATTCAGTTTTTAATGGAAAATCACAAAATAAGACATACACCAAAAAAAATAAAGTTTGTCCCATAAATATAAATTGACTCCCATTATGACAATAGCGAATATCACGCCATTACTTTAACAGTAAGTGGCATATTCAAAAACTTTAGTGTTGTAAGAAAACAAAACGATTAGATGAAACTGAGCAGAATGTGAAGATAGCACTGCCCTACACAAAAAAAAACAATTTTTTTTTATAGTTCTAAGTTCATTCTCGCAAGTGGTTTCGAACCGAAATGTGATTTTTTAGTATAAAATTTTCATAAACAGGAACATAGAGACATCTTTCAACATATGATACAGCCAAAATGGTGAGAAAATAATAATTGGTGCTTTAAGTGATATGTAAATGACCATTGTTGAGTGAAATCACTGTTGACTTACACAGGCGCAAAAGTGGATTATTGTGTTCGCCAATCAGTATTCTTCTTTCATTTAAGCCTTGTACCTCCTTTATATATTCACTAGTTGTTCCCGCGGCTTTGCCCGCTCTCTTCCCGTTGTGCAATTTCGTTTACATTTTACTCAGTCCTGACTGCAGACAATTCGGTCCATGCGCCATGAGTGCCAATAATGAAAATTTAAGTTTTTTTATTTTATGGGAGGAGCCACGCCCTAATACACAATGCCATACACATTTTGCGAGTAGCTTGGCACAATCAATGTACATCCATCAAGTATTAAGTTTCACAACTGTAGCTGTCATAGATGCCAAGATATAGCGTTTAAAGTCTTTTTGTTGTAAGGAAAGTTCCTCGCTCAGTTGTCTTATCGCGTCCACGTTATATGAGGCTCTTAAAATAGACAATATACCCTTGTTCCAAATTTTAAAATTCTTGCTAACTACCATAACTTACGAGATATAGCATTTTAATTCATTTTATCGCATGAAAGTTGTCACGCTCCCTTCTCCAGGTGCTTGACAAAGACCTTTTGCGTCCTATCACCAAATTTTATGACTCTAGTTAACATAGGTATGAAAATATAACATTTTAAGTGTTTTTGTTGCATGGAAGGTGCCACGCCCTGTTGCCTAACTTCGTAAGCATAACCTATTAGCATCCTAACACCAAATTTCAAATCTATTGCTACTATAGGAGCGAAGATATAGCGTTTGAGTTGTTTTTGTTGTATTGAAGGTGTCACGCCCCCTAATTTTATCCCGTCCATATTTTGCGAGGTGCTTGGCATAGACCTTATGCATCCTATCACGAAGTGTTAAGACTCTAGCTATCATAGGTACGAAGACCTATATCTTTAAGTGTATTTGCTACATGGAAGGTGCCACGCCCCTTGTTTTTATCAAAATAAAATATAGCCTACGTTACTTAGGGATAGTGTGGCATTCTATTAGTAGAATAATTTTTAGAATAGCAGCAGTAGTTCCAGAGATTACCCTCTACATACAAAAAAACAAACTTTACCTCTTTCTATCAAAGTATAGATTACTATCATGCGTAAGAAATATAACAAAAAAAATCTTAAATAACACAACCCTCTTTCTGTAAGCCTCCCTAAGAGTGTAGCTCGTCAAAGTCTTAGCGCACGTTGCTCATTTTTAGCACATTATTTGCTTCAGCAAATTTATTTCAATGCCCTACAGGCCTTCTAAAATGACAACAAAGTTTTGTACTTTATGAGCTGCCAATACCGACGTTAAGTTAAATAGCTGACATTGGGGATACGCTGCGACATCATCTGCATTAATTCGCCGAGTTGCCACAAAATTCTCAGAATTGAAGTGTGAAATGAGGAGTTAAGTAGCTATAGCAACCATACCATTATGGTGCTGAAGGCAGCAGCATCCGTTTTGTAATGAGTTGATAAGTTAATTAAAATATTTATCGTGCGCCAAAGTGTTGATAAGACATGATGCCGAAATGCCTAAGAGCTATAGTAGCACCATCGCATCATTGGGAAGTCATTAAAATTATTGTTGCGTATAATTAGCTGAAAGTGCTGTCAACATTGTTTAATATCTCCTTCCGCTGCGTTTTTATAAATTGCTGGCTTTTAAATCAATCAGTCAGTCGGTAATACTTTTTTTTAAAGTTAACGAGAACCAATTACTTCAACGCAGTTTTGTGAAGGTTATTTTATTACTTATTATTTTCTTTTTAAAAAACATAATATCTTCACTAGCTGAATATATTTTATGACACAAACATCGTTTAGATGAAAAATAAGCATGTTCGGGCATTGATTCTTATGAGAAGATTGCAAAGTATATGTAATGAAAGTTCCCAATGTGCACAAAAATGGATTCGAACCCGTTGGCTCGGATTTCACTTTTTTATACTTCGACGAATCAGTTTCTAACCCATTAGGAATCCGTCAAAAAATGTACAGTCCATTAACACAAAAAACAGTTTTCAAGTTGTCATCCAAACCTTCATTTTATTTTGGATATATCAAGAATACGAAATTCAGTTCTGTACTTAATTTTAATTTAAATACTTTTCTTACATTATTAGCTACGTGCTGAAGCTCATCTTCATGAATCCGTTTTATTTAAAAAACGAGTCCGTCTCGAATCCATTTTATTTATACAAAAGAATCGGACTCGAATCCGTATTTCCATTATTTAAAAAATATGAAGTTTGTTGCGATTTCGAGACGATATACAAAAGAGGAATTTCATGCGAAAACTAGTCAGCTTCGGATCCATTTAGGATGAAATATACGAAGAAGTCTATCTCGAATTCGAGACGGATCTATTTGGCACTGTGGCTTAATGCAGAGACACTGAGAAAAACATTAATTTAAATATTGAAAGAGTTTAAAAATGTTGCTAAAGAAAAATATCAAGAAATTCCTGAAACATTAAAAAATTTTGAAGAATTAAAAAAGTTGAAGGGTTAAAAAAGTCAAAAACGATGAAAAAGTCGATAAATTTTATTTAATCGTAAAATAGTGAATAAGTGAGTGTGAATAAATGTTAAGAAGATCAAAATGTGTTGGAAAAAATCGAATAATGTTGTGAGTTTTAGAAAAGGTTGCATAAATAAATTTGAAAAATTTGAAAATTGTTGGAAAACTTGGAAAATATTGAAAAATACGTTGATAAATGCATCAGATATGCCATCATAATCTAATCAATTGAAACTTCCGACATAAAATCTTAATTATTGAGTTCGCATTATGACATGTCGCGCTGATTTGTTGGAACCAAAAGTCTGCCAGACCATTTTTACGAATTTTTAGAAACAAAAAGTGTGACAACATCCACCGATATCAACTGCCATTGATTGTCTCTCCAGCTCTGAAGAAGAATATCTCAATAATAACTTTGATGCAAACATCAGCCCAGACACTTTCTCATCGTGCAATGTTTTTTCGTGAATAATGTGTGGATTATCGGTGCTCCAAAATAGACAATTTTGTTTGTTGATAGTGCCAAAGACTGTGAAATGAGCCTTGTCGGTCATTAGAATTTGCTCCAAAAAGTTCGGCACGGATATAACCATTCGAACGACGATATTCGCGTAAGCTAAGCTACACGGCTTGTCTGTTTCCCGTAATCTATCCGTCAACTGTACTTTGTATATGAGCATGTGAAAATCTTGCTTCAAAATGTCAATGTTTTATAATATTTCCATTGAACAGATTGAGATGGCGCAGCTGCTACTTTTCCGCTAATTAACTTCAGTAAATACGTAGTTTGCTCTATACTCGGTAGCAAAGCTATTTACTTAAATGTTTATGTTAATCAAAACTAATTTTTGGGTTTGTGGTATATCTCAGAGAAACAAAAAAATTTAATTATCCTGCCAACAAAGTTTTTGATAAAAATTGAGAAACTACATACTTAGTTACTGAAAGCGTACCACAATCAAAGCCCTAAAACTTACAATAAGATTATAGTAGTATGTTTGTGGTGCCATCACATGACACTCCTGTGGTCTATGTGAGGCGCAATTGCCACCACTCTAACCTAAACCAATATTCCTTAGGTGTTATTTATATTAAATCGAATTATTTTTATTGTAGTGCACGTGTTTTGAGACACAGAATTAGCGTATTAATGTTTCGATTTAAGTTCAACTATTCTTTTCTACAAAACTTACTTCTGAAGCTTAAGTTTACTTAAAATCACATATATATATATATATATATTTATATATATAAATTGGATGCATTAGAATTTATTTTATTTTTACACTTATTGGCGCCCTAAAACTCTCAGTATCATTTAATTCGGCATGACTTCATACCAACACCAAACATATTAGTTACGTCAAATTACAACAAAACTGTCACCTTAAACGCCCGCTGTAGTAAATTCAGTACAAAATCCATAAATGACATAATTGTCGTTATGCTCTGTAATTAATTTTATGCTTCTCGTTTACGTCACAGTAGTTGCCAGCAAGAGTTTTGGATTTTTCTTCTTTTTTTTTTGGTTGGAGGAAAAAATATATTTAACGACATTGCATTTAATTCAACAGTAATATGAGCAGATCTCAATTTTATCCATAAATAATGCATTCCAGATGCCAGTGGTGGCAATATTTTTTTTTTTTGTGGGCATTGTGTTATCTGTTAAACTAAAGTTTCTCTTCCTTTACTTATATCTACTGCACCGAATATCCTTAATTTGTCATGCCAAAAATAATTACAATAGAAAAAGAAAAATCAATAACTGCAAGTATTATGTTTCAAAAATCATTTCTAACTACGCTCAGTTCTAATGTAAATAGAAGGCGCTTATCTACACTTGAGCAGCATCTAGTTTTTCAAACTTTCATTTGCAGTAGTGAATAGTAAAATGTTTAAAAAATATTAAAAATTATTCAATTGGCTAATTGAGAAAACATCGTGTTCAATTACTATGCTGACACTTAATATTCGATATATTATTTGGATACATCAAATTAAAAAAAAAATATAGATTACGTTTGCCCCTGTCTTAAGTGACTGGAAATGCCTTCAAAATATATTATAGGTTAGGGTCCAGTGATTAGTTTCCTCTCCGAAATCTTCTGACTTATCTAAATAAAACGACTTTTCAGAAAGCACTTCACTCTTTCGGTTAAATCAGAACTAATAGTACTGATATATCAAGAAATCAGTTAAGTGGACTAATTGAAGATCATCCTTTACGTTTATTTCAAGAAGATATGAGGTAACATCATTTATTTTCAATATCTCTGAAAACGTTTTGGTAAAAAAGGCGGCAAAAGCCTTGCAAATTTTTTATTGTGATTGGAATCTTATCGTGAGAATTTCATTAATGAAATGTTTATATCAGTAATTGTTGAAATCGCACTTATTTAAGTTATATTTGCTATACTCAAGTACGTAGTATTTAATCTTATCACGTTGTCTTATAGTGAATGAAAGGAAAGCGCACTTTAGAATACAGAGATTAATATTTAAATATAAAATAAGTTTTATTAAAAAACCTATGTGGTCGATTGATAAGATAGCGTTACATTACTTTTCTGTCAATATGTTTTTGAATATTTTGCTACATATAGCTGAAGAAATTTAGACTGCGCAGGCTCGGCTATTATTTTTACAATGATAACCATTCCACAGTTAGTGGTTTTTGATTGTTTTATGAATTATAAGCAGAATCGTGCGCAAACACCCTTAGTTCATTGTTTATCTCCGTTTTCAAATAAGCATAAACTAGTTTTGAACTTTCTTCTTTAGAATTAAAGATAATATATGTACTTAAGATCATTCAGATCATTCATTTGGAAAAATGTGAAAACTAAGTTTCCAGTTTCCTCAATATTTCTGGACATTTCAGTATTCAATAATTCTATTATAAAAAATCGTTCTAAACCTTTTTTATGCGCTTTATTAGAATCTGAGCTTGTTGATATCCCAAATATATTTTACCAAAAATTGGTGTGTGAACAGATTTATCGAAAAGTTACTCCAAAATACTCACACACATCAGAGGAAGTGACGGCTATTTAATTTGATTTTTTAAAGCCATATATAGCCTAATTTGTACAATTTTAGTCAAAAGTAGTCAGTCGGTATACCGATTTCCTTATTAACAATACTCTTTCATTTGAGCTCTTCCAGCTCAACCATTCTGTTCAGTTTTGATTCATCAACACAAAAAGACGGCACATCCTATGCAATTCAAAGTATATAGTCAATATAACATTTTCATAGCATATTGACTTGTCCGCATTTCATTGTCTGCTGCTGTATTTACATATATACATACATTGTACATTAATACATATTTCTACTATTATTGCAAAACTTTTTGAACGCACTGCTTTATCCTTCACTCTTCATTTCTTAAGGATAAGTAGCTATTTGAAATAAATTTTCACAGTAAAATATTGTAATCTCTAAATGCCATTAAAATTGTCTTCATTTTTTATGTTTCATTTGTTATTATTTTGCTAAAATTTTAATTAAAATTGCAGCTATCTCCTTTCGTCTCGAAAAAGATCTGAGGAAATAAAACTTTGTCTTTCAAATTGCCCTGTTAATCCTTTTTTTTTGCTTTTGTTCGGTTTTTTTTTTTTGCTACTGCTGTTGCTGCAAAATCATTTGCAATTAGTACCATAAATGTTTCAATTACTCAAACCCATCCATCCACCAACCACTCAAAAGCACTTTCGTTCATTTGCGAGTACGAAAAGTTTTGCAAAGCAAAAGTTTTCATTTTGTGATGTAAAATTAAATGTCCTTAAAATGTCCGAGGCATAAGTAATTGCCAGCAAGATGAGTGGACAGAAAGGATTTGACCATAAAATCCCAAACAACTTCTTAGAACCCAAAATGATTACAACATAGAAAATGGTTTTTGGTTTTTTTTTTGTGTCTTTTTAACTAACGTAACTTTTTTCTAATTTAAATAAATTAAATATTTAGCAGAATGATTTAAAAGCATTTGAAATTTTCTCATATCTAAAAATCATCTGAAATCTTACTAAGTGTAAATCTGAGCTGTAACTTAAGACATACATAATATTTAAGAACTGGTATTTTATTTTTGAGTCAGAATTGGATTTTTTAAATAGTCATCTGTGATTTCAGAACAAAACAACTTATGTAGGTGCTGTATTGAAACATAGAACCTATTAAGAACTTTGCTTTAAATGTGAAACAAACGATAGAGCTTACGAAAGTAGAAAATTTGATATTGAAATTGAAATTGAAAAAGCTATAACTTTTTCAAACTCATCACATTTACAGTGGCCACCCGCAAAAATGGTCAACTTGGCATAAGTAGATACCAATTCATTGTGTATTTCCTTTGATTTTTCTTTGTCTGCATATAATAATAATTATCTAACAATAATAGGCAACAACTACCAGAGTCCTAATATCAACACTTGATATTGTCAGCAAAACCTCTTGATGTGCAAACAAACAAATAAACAAACGAACAAACAGTTGTCTAAACAAATTTTGACATAAGCGCATACTTAAAGGGTGCCCCTTTGAAAGGTCAATTTACAAAATTGCTCATAATTATATCTCAAGTTGACAGATTTCGGTAGTCAAGTTACAACAAACAAACTTAAAAAAAAGAATATCACTTTTTGACAAAATCATTGCACAAACAAATATGCATAAATACATATGTAGGTAGGTACTGAACAACATACAAAAATATCACAAACAAGAGGGTAGAGAGGTTAAGTAGCTCTGTGACATAAATTATGAATGTACTCGAATATACAATGGAACAATGGTGTGCCAACACAAATCCAACAGAGAAACGACATTTGGTGCATGTGCTTTAAAATAAAAATTCAAATCCAATTCGAAAGAACTGAGCGGTGAAAAAAAACAACCACCCTGTTTTGAGGTACCAACTTAATTTCAGTTTATTTTGTAACATCCTTTTTAAAAATCAAGCGGTCTCATTGTGCACTTTGTTACTTCTGTTTTAAGTGCATAGTGATTTCCAAACATAAATTGCTTCTTTGGCCTTACACATTTTTGCTAAACTTCCAGCTCTAATCTGCTAGAAGTTAAGTAGATCTTTAAGCTCCATTACAACAAAAAAAATTACACAATTCAACCCCTAGAAGAAAAGAACAAAAAAAAAACACTTAGGAATTCGACTTAAAAATAAAAAAAGGACTCGCTTCTAAAATTTGGTTTTATTTTATGCCACTACCTTGACACGGCGGTCAAATGAAGGCCTGAATGAATGAAAAAACAATAAAATTTTAGAAAATGTTGAATTTCATGTCTAGATCGAGAATCAGTTATTTCTCAAATTTCATCCTTGGCACTTTACAAAAAAATAAATAATATTAATAAATTAAAAGTCCACACATTTTTTCTTACTTTACACGTGCTTTAAAAAAAAAATAGCCCACTGTTTAATTTTGTTTACACAGAAATGCTCCAAAAAAATGGTTGTCCTTGGTGCACGCAATTGCAATGTCTTATGTTAATTTACATCTTTAAGAAAAATTGTTTTTTTTTTTAATTTCACTGAAAGTCCTTAAACTTTCAAAAAAAAAAAATGTTTCTTCGATTTTATTTGAATCCTCCATCTTACCGCCGTGCTGACCTTTAAATCTGAGAACACTTATCACACCGAGCATCGCAAATGGCCAAGTGTCTTGAAAGTAGCTAATAAGTAGCGTATAAGTAGGTTTAAATTTATTTAGTACGGTCTTTTTATTTTCAACAGTGTCATGTATGTACTTAATTTATTTCCAAAGTAATTAAAAAGGTAAGCACTTTGTGCGTATACACTTTAAAAAGCCTTAAAAGATCTCATGTTTTTCTTTAATATGTTTCTGAAATGCTTTCAATAATGTGATTTTAAGTTTTGCTGTATAATGGATTGTGAATGGAGATTGTCCGTAAAAAATAACCAAACAAAATCATATTCTATCTACTTATAACACACTTAGGTATTGTAGCTATATGCTATAAGGTAGATAGTTTCACAGGAATGACCCAGTCAGTTATGGAATCAAAACTTACTGCAAGAGCAGTGAAATAAACATTGAACGCCTCAACACTTCAAAACCTGAATCAGTTTTGCATTTAACATTCTCATTTGGTACAAATCTATTTTCCCTGAAATTGCTTCTTTAAGAGCATTTTGCCATCGCTTTCATCGTTTCTGTTCTATGTCGAAATAAAATTTTTTTATACAATTGCTCATGTAAAATATTCCTTCTGATCTGACTTTTACTTTTAATGTTTTACCGAGTTAAAAACGTCACTTTGACTTCGAGAACGATGCTTGTACGGCCATATATTGCATATTTTTGACATTTTTTTTACAATGACTTCAAACACTTTTTTCGTCCCATGTCACAATGAAATACTTATGAAAGCTATTTTTGGTGTATTTTGACCAGTTAAAAGAACTTTGTATTCCCAGCAACTTTTTATAAAAAATAATTTTTTCGACGAAATAATTTACGACGTCTTAAAATATTGGTTACCAATTAAACAAAAAATTTTTTTTCAAATATTTTGACTAATTTTAAGAACTTCTTACTCAGTGCGATTTTTACTGAAATTGTATAGAGAAAAGAGTATTTAAAAGTCTAATTTGAACCGAAACTGTTATTATCATTAACGCAAAAACTGAAATCTTTCCGAAAATTTTTAAAATCCAAAAATATTCTAAATCATCCAAACTATGCATTAAATCATAAAATAAATTTATTTAATTTTTTTTTTCACTTTCTTATCAATATTTTACAAAAATTTTACGTTGCTAACAGAATCATAGGATGGTGGTATCATTTCAGCAAATGAACGCAGTTTTCAAAAACTCAAACGCTTAAAAATTTTTAACTAATTTTATTCAATTCTTATCTTTTGAAAATATTAAAAATACAAAAATATAGACAATTTCTTTTGAGCTATTATTTTTAACGAAATATTTTTTTTCTATCAATTTTAACACCTTAGTTATTTCTTCCCATATTTTTTGTAGAAATAGTATAGGAAAAGTATTATCAAGTATCAACTTACATAAATCAGTAAAGCTCAATTTTTTATAGCCTCTCATAAAATCATAACCACTCTTCGAGTCCATTGAATTCATAAAATAAAACTTCCAAAAGACGTTTCAGGCATTAACTAGAAAAATTTTAATAGTTTTACGCCGATAACAACACGCTCTTCTAAGCACGAGAGATTTGTAATATACCGAAGGATGTCAAAGGTTATTAAACCAAATAGGGCAAATGTTATCGATTCTTCAGAAAAGAGATCGAGCTATCGATAATCCCAAAATTTTTATTTCTTTTTTCAAAAATAATCTCTTGTAGTAACAAATAAATATTCAAAGTACTGTTGCTGTTTTTATATAACAAACTTTTTATAAAAATCGTTCTCTTGGTCAACATCAACTCAAATTTTAATTTTGTTTGAGCAAATTTAAAGCCCACCACTGTGACAATAACTCAAAGTCAACTTCTTGTCCGGTTTCCTTCGACGTACTATTTTACATTTTCATTTCCACTTGGAAAACGCAATCCAATTTCCAACTAACAACTTAATCCTTTATTCAATTTGAAACCCATTAAAAGGACATTGCTTATCCTTTTAAGTGAATGCAAACAGATTTTAATGTAAATAAGAAAATGAGATCGATTTTCATTTGGGGCGTGTAAGCGACGACGATGTAAGATGCTGCAAAAAAGAATAGAAAAAAATAAATAGAAGAAACAGGATTCGAAGGAAATTTTATTTTCCAGCAATTGACATTAGAAACCACATCGGCAATAGTTAGAAAGCTGACAAGTAGAGAGGATTCAACAATGTTTATCTTGGTGAATTTACATAAGGTAAATGTACATTTATTGCTGATTGATGGTTACACCAGGAGTCGTTTTTTTTCGGAGGTTTCAATTTTCTATTTTTTTTTTTATTTTGTGTTGAAAATTTACTTTGCACTCACATACTGCAAATTCTTAAGGTTTTATACTTAATAGGATTTTTACACATATAGAATTATTTTAAGTTTAAATTTTTTTTCTCATTCTTGAATTGGTATTATTCACACCAATACTATGGATTTTTGCTTTTGTTGTATTCTTTTTAAGGCCTGTACTTTGAATTTCCCTCATAAGTAGAGTTTGGGAAACTCAACATGTGTTGACATAAAATTTACCCCAAACAGTGTCATCGAGAGAGCGAGAAGAAAAAAAGTTGGAATCTTTATTTAATGCAACCCAAACCCGAAAACACAACCAACCCAATTGAGAACACATGAAAGTACAGGAAACAATGTCAAAAGTAAAAACAAAAAAAAATAATAGTGGTAAAGTTTTTTTGGCTAAAGTAAGTGCGGGTGTGAATACCTTAAAAAATGCCAAAATAAAAATTAAAAGTTATTTTTTTCTTCTTTTCCTCATATCTAACTGCCATGGTTCTTGGAGTAAGTATTTTTTGAATTCTTTACAATAAAACTGTGGGAAAAGTATCGTAGCTCGATGCTTAATTCAGAGCTATCTATAGTCCGGGAGATGGCATCATAGTTAGAGAGCCACTGGTTAAAATTTTATGTGATTTTATCGTGCGGCAGAGATTGAAATCATGAAGTTCTGCCATTGCGTTGTCCCTGCATTATTAATGGAGACCCCTTTAAAATCGTAAAAAAGTACCATAAGCAATATTATCGCGTCTGCTTTTTATTTAAAAAAAATGTATTGAAACAATAAAACATATAACTATAAGCGACAGACGATTTTGTTGCTACGTTTAAAAATACATAATTCAACTTTTTCTTCTGTTGTATACAAACTTAAGTGAATTTATCATCAGGCAGATTGCGTGAATTATAATGATTATGTTATAAAAAGCGATAGAGAACAGCTCTGGCACTTAGTTATTGCTGCTTTTAAAAATTGCAATATTACCAACATGTAAATTTAAAATTAAGGTATAGGTTATTTTATTGCGTCTGCCTCTTGGTTGACTGGTTTTTTTACTTATAAAAAACATAAATATAGAAATGGCAGACGATTCCAGCGCTGATTTTTCGAAGACCATATAAATCCAATATCGTGTTATACAAAATTACTATTTTTTTTTTTTTGATTATTTAAAATATTTTTCTGGCTATGTACTCGTATATGGGACACTCCACGCGAAATCATACAGCAATCTACTTTTTCATCTCTGATTTTTATATTTTTTTTTTGGCACCTACTGGTCGAGTCTAGCTTTCATAAATTTTTTAATTTGTTTTAACGTTTTTTTCTCCGAACTATCGTTAAATAAAATTTATTACGCAGGTCCTACATACAGATCTACATACATAATTTCCAGTACGGCAGGACAACTGGAAAGTTTAAATTTACGAATAATCGGAAAAAAAGATATCAATTTAATTCAAAGCAGGATTTGAAGAGAAAAATTTGAGCTTTTCAACTATTAAATAGTATATACATATATATGTTAGGAAACATTAAACAAAACCTAAAATCTATAAACAAAGTTGACCGAAATCGATGATTTTGACATATATTTACAACCCCATACACTATGACAAAGCAGAGACCTCTCTGCCTCTTCTGGAAGCAATACTGAAGAAAGTTAAACTCTAGATAAAAATGATGAAATTATTTAACAGTTTTTTTTTTCATGTTATTAAAAATGCAGCAGTGTGACGTCTGCCTTTCATATTTTTGCTATCTATACTACAACCTTAGCGCAAAATATTAGAGGCAGACGCGTTCAAATAGTTTACTTTAATTTTATTTTCGCAATTACAAATACTTGCCAGTCTTCAATCTCTGAAATATTTCATCATCTTTGTTCAGATCGGTGTCCGAAATGCATTATCTTAAAGCGTTCACGCTAAAAGTTCCTTCTCAATCTGTAAGGTCATACCATATGACACCGCACCAATTTGAAAAACGACAATTTTGAGACCAATGGACGACCAGAATCTCCACTACAAGTTGAAATGTAGGCTTTTATATGTATCCTATAAATTTAAATAATTAACTTTTTCTTCAGTTGATATATAACTTATTTTTCCATAAGTGAACGGCAATCAACACATATTTAGAGCCCATAAATGAATCATCGCCTACTTTTAAAATGAGTGTAGCTTGTTAAGGATATTGACCAGACTTGGCAGTTCATCCATTGATGATTTGACCTTAATTTTAAGCTTCAATGACTGGAAAATAAAACGCACTGTATGAGTTCTCGCTCAGGGCGAATACTAAATGCTGAAGCAGTGGGAAATGTCAAAGCGAAAATATCTAGCTGTTTTATGCTGCCGTGGCACAATACAATGACCAACACTCGTACTATGTAAATTATTTTGATATACTTTCTTTACAATCTGTTGTTGAGATATTCGGAAGCATTTTGTCTAAAAAATAAATAAAACTTATAAATATCTTATCAACTGACCAACAATCTTTTCCTTAGAAACAAACTAATTTTATGTTCACATTAAACCACGAAAAGCTTAGGTGTGGTTTCCCTTAATTTTTTCAAAGACAACATGATAAGATTAAATTCAACTTTAATATTAGATTTTCAATAAATATTGGAAATACCACTTTATGAATGAAATTCACGATAAGATACCAATTACTATTTAAAATCTACAAGAATTTTTTTATACAAATGGTATCAAAGTTATTTAGCGCACGACTTATCCCCGCATTGTGTTTAGCGAAATAAGTGAGTGACTGATAATAATGCCGAAACTTTTAATTAAGGATTTGTTCCGACATAAAATAACTTGAATAAAAAAGTATCAATTCAGGCTTGCACTTTAAAGATATAGGCAGGCGTCATATATAATACGTGTGTTATTTAAATCTATTTTAGACGACCGTAAAAATTGTTTGATTTCGAGGCTTTCAGCTTACACACATTCTAGAGCCAGCAATACTTTTGCTTAGCTGGGCAATCTGAATTGTTAATATGGGGTACTCGATACTTTTTTTTCAGAATTTGCGAAATCATGTCACCGATGAAAATCCATGCTATGAACCATAGTAACACCCTGAGGTTTTTTACTCACTTTGTTACGCAGCTTGCGCAACTGAGCAGCATCCTTTTGTCAACCTATGAACGCTATAACGTGCGCTCGAATGCTTCATTTCATCCTTCAAAGTTCAGGATACTGATGCTTTTACAATTGCAGTTCATTTTCAGTCGATTTTAGTTGTTGTCATTGTTGATGGCTATAATCCTATGGAGAATGTTGTTAGCGCATTATTTCGGAACGAATTATAATGAGGTGGATTTATCTCTCCCTTTTAATGCCAGCATGTATTAATGCTAGACTTTTGTACTGTTGTTCGATGACAAAAAAAGTTTTTAATGCACGAATATTTGTTAATTTTTTCGATGCACAGGTGTTTTATACCTTCATACATAGTTGCTGCACATTAGTTTAGTTTGGTTGCGCCTTTTTTATATGCCATGTACCCTCAAGTTTAACACTCAGGTGCGCATAAATAGAATACAACTTTTATGTATTACTTGTAATATAACTTTGAAGCAGAAAGGATAACATATAGGCGTTGCCGCCTCACTCTCACGAAAGTAGCGAGATAAAAAATTTGTAATCATAAATAAAAACGGATGTATGGATTACTTATCAAGGAAACTCCGTAAAGTCACATGAATTTGTTATAACCTTCGAAACGAGAATAAAACATTAAAATCTTGCTATATCTTTTGTATATTCCTTGTCAATAGATAATCGATAAAGTTTTCAAAACAAATTATTTGTTTGGCATTCGTTATGCCAACTATTTTCTAATGCACAATAACTTTTCGAAAAATACCGTATAGTAATTAATTAACGCAACATAACACATCACAAATTGAAATATTGTCATGGCAATAAGCTGACTAACTAGCGAACTGACAACTAACAACACTGCAAGGTTGCGGATGTTACATGGCCATAATTACCAGTACACTTTATATTGTCGCAAAATTATTTGGCAATTATTTCATGCCGATAATACAAACAACAACAACAATAGTACCAACAAATAATCGTGGGTTGATATTTGTCGCAAAGTTCCCATATAACAATAATATATTCGGATGATATTGGTCGTTATTGGTGATGTTGTAAAGGGGATGAATTGCAAAAACAACATGTTAAGGATGAATTGCAAAAACAAAAGGACAAGCAAATACCAAAATACGCGTTAGGGCAATTCTATGCAAAAGTTTTGAAACCTTAGTACTCGTGGCTGTCCAATTGGCGACTGTAGAAAAGTAACGTGTACAAACGTGTATCGAATGAAATTTTCAGGAAAGATAGTGCTTATTACACAAATCAGAACTAAGTAAGGATACATTAAGAAAGTAAGGTCACAAAAAAAAATTTCCGCTATTATCACACTTCATATTAACCGGACTGAAGTTGTTTCTGAATAAAAGTTATAAAGAAAACAATTCTCATTAAAAAATGTTAAGTGCATTAATCAGGTTAAATATCTCCGATGCTAATTCATTTCAGACATGAAATGAGGACTGTTACTCTCTATAAATGAAAGTCTTAAAATATTTTTTTCTAATGATCAGCCTTTTCATAATACAAAGCCGATAGTGGTAAATTAACGAGAAAAGTAGGACTATCAATTTCAGGGTTGCTTAGTTGCATAACATTAAATGTAATTTCTAAAGTTTATTTGGATCGATCTGATTGATTCGACCTTGCGTTATACATTAAGACCTATAAAACTTTATTTTTATGGAAAATCACATACACTACAACTTTACTTTGACGTTAATAAAATAAAAATACATTAGCACTACCCTTTGACCTTTAATATCATGAAAACAGTTAAGCTTACGTGAACAGTTAGAACAATGAACTTTTTCGATGAAAAGCTGTGTGAAACATACCTTTTGTTGAGTTTGAATTTCTGTCCGGTCAATGGGTCTTAAAATAAAGACTGATTAAGGGGCCAGACTTGAATTCAGGGAAGTCACACTTTTGAAATTTTCTTATATTTTAAGCAACTTTTTACAACTAAACTTAGATAAACTACATAGTTTCAGAAATTTTTGATTTTATTAAAGAAATCCTTGACTAAAGTGCATTTTAAATATGTGATATAGCAGAAACAATCAGGCTTTTCCTGTTTTTTTTTAATTTCGTAAGGTAGTAGGATACGCCATGTTGTTGTGGCAGATAGTCCTAGCTGTCTCGAACGCCTTTGAATCCATACATTTGGATCTTCATCAGCACTTCAGGCAGCAATATTTTCATCAAATAGCCGGATATTTATCATACTGGCAGTCGAACAGTTTCCACGAAAAGATGACCCTCAAAGCTTGTCCATAGCATTATGTCGTAAGAATAAAGTACCGTGAGCCGTGAACTAACCCACTAATACTAAGTTGCTGTTTCGTCCGCAGTTGGTGTACCAAAATAGTCGCTGCCTTTTTTATTGTGTTAAAATCAAAAGCGTAGCTTAGCTTTGCTAACCGTAATTTTTATGAATAAAACGAACACAACACAGGTTACTTCAGCAACCCCATGATATGCCGGATGCATGGGATTAAAATTCTATCAAAAAATGACACATTTCAAAAGACAGTTTTTTTTTTTGCATTAAAGAGTCTTTGATAGCAGGTGATCAAAATCGAGTACCATTTGTACCACAGATGCTTTTGTCATTTAGGTTGATGTGCGTTTTTGAAAGCAGAACGTTCATTTCAGGTGGAAGTTTTAAATCAGATGTCTTTAAAAACGATACTAAGTTATCCGGGCTGTTATACTGACTGCAACAATTGTAAAGAGTTTGAGAATACAGGGTATGTTCCTATCAGACAATTGACACAAAACACTTAAAATGTTTTGAACTTATTTAATTATATGAAAATTTGACTTAAATTCTTTGAAGTTCCAAGGAAATTTTACTAACTTTGCGCTTTCTCCATTTACTACTTAAATAATTAAAATGGATAAACTGGCTATAATCTGTCTTACGAATAAATGCTTCGTGTCCACCTATTATGCTGTTTTCCATTGTAACTTTTGTTTCTACGAACAAATTAATTTGCGCAAATGAGCCCATCTCACACCGCAGCATCAACAACTTGCGCCATTTTGAAATGGCGGAAAGTCTTTTCCATTTTCATTGACTTCTAAGGTAAGAGCAAATAATACTCCTTCAGGTTTGCGTTGTTAGCCACCAACTAGTAATTTTTAAGTCCAAAACAAAATGCTACAACGTACAAACAGCAATAACAGGAATGAGGCATAAGCCTTTTCAAGATGAAAAAGGGGAAGAAAACCAAATATCATTACTCTAAGAAGACACACTAGAAATGCGATACTTTGTAAAACAAATGGAAGAGGTAAAATGGTACTTTCCAATTTTTTGGCGTAAATGCCATCTCTTGCGCTTCAGGCCTTCAGCAAATGTAGACTTTCAGTATAAGAAAATGTTAAACATTTTATCGGATTGACGGCCGCTTTTATAAACTTCATCAATAATTTCTGATTTGGGAAACTACAAAAATTTAGGACGTAATTTGCTTAAGCCGAAAAACTTTGTTAATTGAAAGTTTTGATTAGGCCACATTTTCTGTCATTACAAATGTAAAAAGTATATTTTTGATTTAAAGCTGCAAATTTTGTAGTTGAAAATAGTAAAAATAACATATTTTCCGTTTATTTCAAACATATACAACTTTAAACTCATTATGAATTTGAATATGTAACTCAAAGTTTACTCAACACATTGAAATATTATTGAATATTGAAACTTAAATATTTTCAAAGAACTTGTACGCATTTTGAAATTTTCACAATTTTGTAAGATAGGCCCCTAACGAATTATGATAATTCAACAGTGTTACTTTCTAAGCACAGTAACTTTGCCACAACCGGCGATTAATTCATCGTCATCCCAGCATATCCGGTATGTTTTTCAAAGAACTAAAAGTGTAGCAATTGTGTACGATTGGAGCAACAGGAGTTCCTGTGAAATGAGCAAGGCATTGTGGTGTAGCAATGATAGCCACAAAAGAATGTATTAATTGCAAATAAGCGATTCTTGGACTGAAAAAGACTGCGTCCTCTTCTGCCTGAGAAAGGCTGCTGGTTACTTGGCAAAGTAATAAAGTTCTCATTTTAATTGCTAAACATCGTTCAAGTTAAGCAGGATAATTTGTTTTGGCGTTGGTAATTAGGATTGTGGCTTAAATGCTGTGCGAAGTTGATTACTTCAGAATTTTTCTTGGTTTTGTTTTGTTTGTTGGAAATAAAGTTTCATTTACAAAGTATGTTTTTGCTTTACAGCTTTGAAGTAAGTCTATGCCAGTGACTGGAAGCGGTACTCATATCATAGGTCTGGATTTACTTTTGGTGTTTAACATGAAAAAATACTTAAAGTAGTTGGATCAAATATCATTTTGGTGACAGCTTTCACGAGAAGTGAATTCGGCGCTATTTTAATTTCGTGGAAAGTGTGAAAAATCATGTTCTAATAAATCGTATTTTTCCATTTGGAAAACTATCAAGGAAACTTAAATAGACAAAAATTAGATTCACTAGTGAATTATTTCTCATTGTTGTGGTCTTCCGAGCAAAATCGAGTTTTAAAATGAAAGAGCGGAGTTTTATTGAATACAACCAACAAAAAGAAAGAAAGTCTTGAAGTTAAACAATGAGTTTGAATTATTCTCAGAGACGAAGGGGATACAGGGGATAAGACTATAATTGAAAAAATATCCGATGAGCACCGAAATAATTTATGAAGAATTGCAATCAATTCTATCGCACCAATTCAAAGCATTGGATTTTTTTTTTTAAATACCGCGCTAAGACTTCAGGTTGTTGACTTGTTTTTTAAGCTCTTTAATAAAAATTGATTAGTTAAAGTTGTTTTTGTTGCTTTTACTTAAATATGTAGGGCATGAGATATCCCTAGACCCGAGTGGAATCTTTAATCAAGATTGATTTTGCTTATACAAATCACAGACAAAGAAAATAATTATAACAATCTAATATCAATAATGAATTAGCAATATATGACGAATATATTTATAATTGTTTAAATTTAACTACGCCAAAATCGTTGCACTCAAGTTGCATCTAATCTAATCTAATTGCCTTAAATTAAATGAGGGAAAACACACCTTCGGAGTTCATGACTCTCCACATACGTTAGTAGACAGATTGAAAAAAATACAAAGTCAATTTCAATTGAAATTAATGTTGGTCTCCTGATAAGATGTTGTTTATAAATACGTTATCCTATGTTATCCAATTATAGCACAAAAACTCAATCAAATATAAATTTTACTATAAATACCATAGACTTAGCTCAATCCAGTATCAATCGTTCAATAGTACAGTAACAGTAACAATAGCAATAGCACCATGCAATTCCTAATTATTTTCATTTTGGCATTAGCCACCGCATCAGCATTCAATATTCGGTCCGAAAGAGAACTTAAGCAGCGCGCTTTATTTATCCCATTCGTTGGAGCTAAAAATGAAGGTCGCATCACCAATGGAGAAACTGCCAAGCCTGGTCAATTCCCTTACTATGTTTTACTCTCTATAGAACTATCAACTGGCTTTGCAACCTGCGGTGGTGCACTTATCAGTTCTACATACGTCGTAACTGCTGCCCACTGTGCTGAATCGTAAGTTTCGTTTTCATTAAAAAGCTAAATACTATTTTTTGTTTTTAAATATTTAGAGCTAAGTCTATTGAAGTTCTATTTGGTGCTACTGTTAGTACGAAGCCTGAAGACAAACGTACCGTTCAGAAAAAAGATATTACCATTCATCCTGGTTGGAATGGAAATACTCTTGCAAATGATATTGCTATGCTTAAATTCCCACTCGTTCCTTTTAGTGTCAATATTCGTCCCATTACATTACCAAATCCGTCCTCTTCGTATTCCGATTATGCTGGTGCTTGGGCTATAGCTTCTGGTTTTGGAATAATTGACGACGCCGCAACATCTATCTCTAAAAATTTAAAATATGGGCTTTTGCAAGTTATTACTAATGCCGTTTGCCAGATAACATATGGTGCAGTTGTTACTTCAAGCAAGATTTGCACTTCTACTGAAAACAAAGTTTCTACTTGCAACGGAGACTCTGGTGGTCCTTTAGTAGACCAAAAATCCGCTGTTCTAATTGGTGTGACTTCATTTGGTGCAGCCGGTGGTTGTGCCAAGGGTAGTCCAGTTGCCTTCACACGTATTAGCAGTTTTATGGATTGGATTATGGCAACAATGAATTAAAGGTTGACAATGAAGAATTCTATCGCTACTTATTTGAATGACAACAAAAGAAATAAATTCTTCGTGAAATGTTTTTCTATAAAATATAATAAATCAAAATATAATATGCTCATGTAATAAAAAATATATACATATACTCAAAAAATGCATGACTTTTGATGAAATGAAGTTTGATATAAACATTGTCTTTCCGCCGTGTATCTGACGATAAATGTTGCAAGTGTGCTGAAATTTGACCAAATAACCTTCCTTTCTGACCATGATTTACTATTTTGTAGCTTAAATTTTCAGCTCAATGTTAGTTGTTCTCCTGTTTTTTTTTACTTATCTTGACTACAAGTCAATAAACTTAAGTTTATTGTATGATGAGTTGTCCCAGGTATCTTGGATTGACTGCTCGTATGCAGAAAGCGTTGATGAAAAATTGGAACTTTTTGTATCTAAAATTGACTACTTCATTCGTGTTTTACTTGCTATAAAGAAGAGGAATAAATTAAAATCTAAGTGGAAGGCTAATCGTACTATTTATAACTGGAATGTATTTAAAAGAGCCCGCAATGATACAACCTCCCTGATAAGACAAGAAAAGCGTACCTACTTCTGCTCTAAATTAAATGAAAAACTCAGTCCCAAGCAGCTATGGCAAAATCTGCGCAATTTTAAAGTTTATTGTAAAAACAATAATATCTGTAACTTAGACCCTGAGGAGTTGAATAAATTTTTCCTGACTGGTGTAAATATGCCGTCTGCTGAAACAGCAATAAATAATACTTTGTTGGATAATCCAAATCATTTTCAAGAAAACAGGTTCTACTTTAAATCAGTTAATGAACAGGATGTAGTCGTTTCAATAGGACATATCAGCTCAAATGCTGTAGGAACTGATAGTATACCCATTAAATTTATTAAAATTATTTTACCCTTTATTTTATCACCATTAACGCATATAATTAATTATTGCCTCACTAGCTCCAGCTTTCCTTCTTCCTGGAAAATTGCTTCTGTCCTTCCGATTGCCAAGACTGCCTCTGTCCCGAATGACTTTAGACCCGTAAGCATCTTACCAGCCCTCGGAAAAGTGTGTGAGAAAATTATGTTTGATCAAATATCTTATTATCTTCATAAACATTCACTTTTATCGCCCTTTCAGTCTGGTTTCCGGATTGGTCACAGCTGTCAAACTGCAGTGATGAAAATAACAGATGATATTCGCATTCAATTTGATAAGGATCACTTAACCCTTCTTTGCCTACTAGACTTTTCTAAAGCTTTCGACTGCATTAAACATTCCTTATTATGCTATAAACTGCGATCATTTTTTAATTTCAGTGATAGCGCTATTAGGCTTATAGGAAATTATTTAAGTGAAAGACAACAACAAGTGCAGGTGAATGGATCTACATCTTCTCGTAAAGCAATCACTCAAGGAGTCCCTCAGGGCTCGTTACTTGGCCCACTGTTGTTCTCTGTATACTTAAATGATATATTCTCAGTTTGTAAATACTGTACTGTCCATGCCTATGCGGATGGCATCCAGTTATACCTCTCGCAACCAATAGGTCTTGTTGAGGACCTAGCATATAAAATTAATGCTGATCTTCATGCTATTAATAAATGGGCTGCTGACAATTTTTTGTCTATTAACCCTTGCAAATCGAAAGTGCTTCCGATTGCCAAGAGTGAAAAGAGCCTAGTAGGTATACCTCCATTATGTGTTGGCCATGCGAATCTCGAGTTTGTAAATAAAGCTAAAAACATGGGGTTTATAATTAACTCTAGGCTTACATGTGTGGATCATGTAAATACCATTGTTAGGAAAATATGTGCTACGTTAAGCTACTTGAGAGCTTCCTCGGATTTTACTCCGAAAGAAATTAAACGTAGACTGGTGATTCAATTAATTGTACCCCATATCTCATTCAGCCATGCTGTTTATAGTAAACTCGACTCTCAATCGCATCATAAGCTTACTGTTGCTTTCAATAATGCTGCTAGGTACGTCTATGGCATCCGGCGTGTTGATCACATATCTGAAGTAAGTAGAGGTATTCTTGGATTTAATCTGACTATGTATTTTGACATTCGAAACGTTATTTTATTGCATAAGATCATTACAACACGAACTCCTGAGTACTTGTTTGAAAAGCTACAGTTTTGCCAGTCCTCAAGATCTTTCCAAATTATTATACCTCGATGCAACTATCTAAATTCAAGTCGATTCTTTTTTATAAGCACCATAAGGCTTTGGAACTCTTTGCCAACTGCTTTAAAACGAATTAGATCTATTAACAGCTTCAAACGTGCAACTTATTCTTATTTTTCTAATACCTGATACCATCTGTATCTCTCATATTTATATCTTTAGCTTTATCTCATCTCTTATACTTTTCTATTCCTCTATGATGCTATTTCTTTACTTAAGTATTTTTTTTTCTTTTAATATCATGTTCTCTAATAATTTTTGGTCATTTATAATGTGTATTTTTTAAGTAGTTTTTAAGTTTTGTTAAAGTAGTAGTAATTTATTATTTTTTATTTTATTGTAAATTATATTCTAATGATGTACTAGAAAAGGTTAAACCTTATTGTATAACGATTAAATACATTAATAATAATAATAATAATAATAATAATAATAATAATAATAATAATAATAATAATAATAATAATAATAATAATAATAATAATAATAATAATAATAATAATAATAATAATAATAATAATAATAGTAATAATAATAATAATAATAATAATAATAATAATAATAATAATAATAATAATAATAATAATAATAATAATAATAATAATAATAATAATAATAATAATAATAATAATATTAATAATAATAATAATAATAATAATAATAATAATTAAAAATGTGATTTTATAAATGAAATAAATTATATGTAATTCCTTCGGCAGAATTAAATTTTTTTTGCATATTTTTCTTTCGTTTTTGAATAGTTTTTCTTTAATTTCCAATATACAAACCGCGACCATACTTTCGAGAAGAAAATCGACGACAGAAAGTTAATGTTTTTATATAATAAATCAACCGAAAAGTACAACATAAGTTTTATAATTGAAAATTTAATAAATAAATAAAAAAAAACAATAAACATTAACGTACGGATAGGTCTCATAGCCGTCAGACATAACAGAGAAGCTTACTGCCATCATATGTTCTTCGGGAAAAGCAATTCTGAAAATCAACATTAACAAAATAAAAAGTCTATTCACCTAACCGGCATCAGCAATAACTTCATGATAGGCGAATTCAGCATGGAAGAAGTGGATCGATTTATTTATTCAGACAGCGTAATAACACCTGGCGGCGGTACCAATAAGGACATCCATGATGAAATACGTAAAGTAAAAAGTATATTCGCTCAACTTCATAATGTCTGGCAATCTTCGTTCCTGTCAACGACAGCAAAGCTCAAAACTTTTGAGTCAGGCTGTGAAACTTGGCTTCTGTTACAGAATTTGCAAGTGTCTCCCAAACAATTGTCTTCATCAAATTCTGTAAATTTGGTAGTCAAAGACCATTTCTAACCTCGAGTTGCTCATGAGATGCTGTCAAGATACGATTTCCATTCAAATCAAATAGACAACCTAGACAAAAAATAACAATTGAAGTCTGCGGTCAAGCATTGGAGTGAAATCCTCAGAGTAGCAGCCGTCCTAAATCATCGTGGAAACGATAGTGAGAACAGGAAATACGTTGATCGGGAAATGTTGAAGATAATTGAAGACATTCGCCACTGATCGTGTACATTGGAAGAGTTTTGTAAAATCAGAGTAAAAACTACATGAGTACAAAAGTGTCAAATGCAACAGCTTCAAACTGATTCAAAAACGTTTTAAAGGAACTTAGTTTATTGAGCATTTTTATATATTAAAAAATCATAATCATTCACTTACTGCAACCTGCTGACGTTTTTATGCTCATTGTTATTGTACTTAGCTTTCGGAGTAGTTGCAGCCCTCACTTATGTGAAGCGTGTCCTGTGAGCTTTCAGTTAATGTGTTTAATTTGCCAACAATACTCCATGATTGAGTATCAAATAAAAGTAACTGATTTACCAAATCATATCCAAGTGTGGTTACCACTTCCCATCAGTAGCAGTGTAGTTGGTAGCATCCAACGGGCGCTTGCAACAAACCCACGCTCCCAGGATAAACAACTCAATTGGAATGCAGTTAACCGCGTAATTGGCACACGTGTCCTAACGCGTGCGTAAACACCATATCCTTGCGTCTACGTTCGCCTAACGCTGCCACAACCATTGCATGATGTTGTGGTATTTGTGGCTAAAAAATACCCTTAACGCACAACGTAAATTGCATTCAAATGAAATTCAACTGGTAACAAAATGATAATGCGTTGTCGCAGCTGCTGGACTGTCGTCCGACAGTAGTATAGAATAGAAATTACTAAGATAAAAATCAGCTTAAAATATGAACATATTTTCTAGTCAATTCAACTTCAAACAAGATGAAAGAATATTTCAAAATGTTTTTGCACTCTTGATGGACTCTGGACTTAAAAACCTAAATATGGGAAGGATAAGCTTCGAAACCTTTAAATTTTTTTCAATTGTTAAAACTTATGAAACCAAACACTTCAATTTAGCTTGAAAATGTTAATGTGTTTCTAGTCCGCTGCATTTATTCTGTAACCACTGTGCGCTCAATTCATTCCACTTTCTCTATCCACTGAGATTGCTTACCAAATAACAATCGGCTAAACATTTTAATACAAATGAAACTCCATTAAATCAGCGAGTCAGCCTCTTGCCACGATCCGGCATTACCTATGGACCCAAATTAGTGCGTAAATGTTTTCTCACCAAATAAATTGTATACGTCCTCCTTGTGTCTTTGCTCTGCGCATCATTTCGCTATGCTTCCGGAAATTAACTGTAAATTGTTAGAAAACAACGGCGCAAGGTCCTTGCAGGCTGACTGTAATAAACTTCATTCGTTTGCATGCGTCAAGGCGTTTAGCTTTTATTGATTTGTAACGCTTTTCAAAAAAGTTGAAGCTGACAGGTTGCTTAATTCTAACAAATACATTTATCATTCGGTTTTATTTCACTACAAATTGCTGGTAAGTTCTAGCAAATTATAGAACATGCATATTATAGAGCACACAAAAAAAAAACGAAAATTTAGGAATAAGCCAAAAAATTCAGATATTCTGTTAGGTGTACGAATTATTGCTCGTAACTTACCTCTCGTAGTCGGTTTCGAACTCAAGGGTTCCTATATTCAAGAACATCATTTCCTCTGTTTATCTTTCCCGTATATTCTCTACCTCACTTTTTGTTCGAAAAGTTTTCCACTCCTTAAATTCTCTGATCTCGAGTATACCCTTCGTGATGTAAATAAAATAGTTTCTTCTGTGAGAGTGGCCACGTCTATATGATTTTCATCACAGAGCTTTCTTTTTTGTTAAATACATCAAGTTAATTTTCGAAAATGAAATGATCATGTTGAAATTTTTATAAGCATCTAATGAACAAAACCATCTATAGCTTCAATTTTGTGCGTCTCCAGTAACATCTTTTAGCGTTCTACCTTATGGTATTTCCTGTGCGTCGCCGTATCTTTTGTGGAGTGGACCTATTTGCTTCAACTTTGTTGCAAATTGATCTAAAGAAATGGCTCTTCTTGTAGCTTCATCGCATTCTATTTAAAAAATTTTATAATTTGATAATATCAAGTTTTTGCTTTCCATGGAAGGGGCCACACAGCCTAGCCTTCTTTCATCTAAAAAATGCTTTTCTCCTTTTTTGCCTAATTTCAGCGCATTCCATTACGAATTGATACATTTTAGTTTTCACTTCCATAAACGTGCCACGCTTACTAGTCTGAACCCGCTCACTTCTCATTTGAATAATTGAACAAAAATTTTCCACAAATTCAAAAATCAATTTTTTGGAATTATTAAAAGATTCTTGATATAGGACTCACGGCTCAGGAATGGCTAGCGTGTGCAAAACTATATTATATATTTTTGGAAACATTCAAAAATGAAAAATAATGTTTTTTTCTTATTCATATTGCATTCTTAAATATTATGTTTTTTTTAGCGTGTTCTACTGAAGACGAAACTTCAAAATAATCATCAAATGTGGTAACGCTGCTATCATTTAATTTCAGAAAATTTTGAAATTCCATTAGGGAAAGTTGATACCGCGACAACGCTGGAAATTTACTAACTTCACTCAAAGTTCACATGATTTTTTGCAATATAAAGTCAATTGACCGTCAAGATTGAGTGATTTGGCATTATTTTTGATAGCAATATGTGTAGTTTTTGGCATGTGCTGATAAATCACCAAGAATACTAGGTTACGCTCAAACTCATCCATTGACAAGAAGCTTTTTGTGTATTTTTTCCCATTAAATTCGAAAATGGAAATGAAAACTTTTTTATGGTACAGTTTTTGAGATATTGTAGTCTTTTCATTTTTTCGACCTCATTCACTTTGAAATTCATATCATGAGCCAAAAATGTCGAATCATTAAAATTAAATCATTAAATTTCATTGTCTTCCGTACCAAATTAAAGGTAATAAAATGACAAGCAAAGGTATATAATTGGATTTTTCAATAGATACGCGGCTCAAAACATATCATTGAAAAGATGCCAGATTTCTAAGAAAATCAAATTTTACACGAAACAATAGAAACCGAATAAAAAAAATAATTTTACTTCATGCACGCAGAGCTGATACTTTTACGCAAAAATTAAAACACATCAGAAAATGGAAAAAAAATCAAACGTAAAATGACAACGTTAAGAGCGATTGAATGAATGAATCCAAATCCCACATATCTTGAATATGTCAAATTTTTCTACAATTTGTTGAGCTTAATCGTTAAAAAAAATATTTGTTTTCAGGTAGCTTTCATGAGCACCTGTTAACAACTAACGAGAAGATGGCTTATTAAAACAAATTGTTTATCAATTTTTCTTGCTAATTTTACGCATATCATGAATACCCATTCTAAGTTGTTTCTTTATCAGTTATATTTGCACAAATTGAACCTTTCTCAAAAATAAGCACTTGCTGACAATCGAATTCCCTGTAATGATTTAATGTAATCTATGCGGCTGTTTACCACTCTAATGACAATTAAAAGCAAATTCGATTAAATCACCCTTCTGAGGAAAATATGTGCCATAAAGCAAAAAAGCCCCGAAATATTCACCCACACCTTAAACGTTCTCATATGTTACGCATACTGATAAATTATTAAAGGAAAGTTGACATAAACAAGGTCCCTTGAGTCCTTTTGTGTTCGTGTGTTACAATTTCGTTGTATACTGCCAGCATTGCCAGTGAGAAAGGTTCTGAATGTCATTTTTATGACAGATTTCCCAGCTCGATTACAAAATAAGTGCGCGCGTAGCTTTGGCTCGTTTTATTTTTATTTGATGAAGCTGCACGAAAGAAAGGATGAAATGAAATTTTGTTTTGTTTTTTTTTTTCTCACTGCGACGCACTAAAGTGTCACCAGGGAAAGGACCAGCAAAAGAATGAAGAAACTTGTACACATGTGTTAACTTTACGTTAGAGGGTGAGTTTCAGCAGCAGAGTATGATGAAATCTGAAATCGTTTTTTCAGATGAAGAAGTAGTGGTCTTCAAATAATCAGTGACTATGAATGACAACACACATGTATGTATGTATGTATGATCTTTAGGACTGATATTCACTTTTATGAAGATTTTCATTAAAGCTTAGGTTTAAGAATGGTCAAATTGAAATTTAAGACTCGATCATTGTTTCCAAAAAAAACCAAAATTGGATATCACTTTTCCGGAAAACTTATTGTCTGAACTTTTTCATTTGACTTATCGGACTTTTTTTATGAAAAACCCATTAAACCAAATGATAAAACATTCCATTTAGATTTAGCAAATTCAAAAATATGTCATGTGAAAATTTGTCAAACATTTCGGGCCGTTATATTTTTTATTGCCGAAATTTTTTAATTTTGGTTTTTGGAGATTTTCGATAAAATTAACTTCAACTAAATTCTAGAAGTATTAGATAATTCCTGTTTACTCGTTTGTTTACCTTCATATTTTTATCTCAACTGTCTATGTTCCTTTTGATCTGATTACACCGTGTAAAATAATGAAACCTTTTGGAGGAAAATCGACTGATATTAACTTGAGGCGATTTGGTCTCGCTGAAATCGAATATACCGTCACATAGTTTGAGTTCACTGAGCTTAAATTTGGCGATAGATCCGAACTCAGCGGCCCCAAATTACCCTGAATTGATATCATTCGAGTTTTCTCGAATTTCACCGGACACAATGTTATTTTCTACTTCTCTTATTGGAACGACGGAAAAGTTGGACAGCACAAAAGTTAGACGACAAAAAATTGGACGACGAACGTTGAACGATAGGAAATTTGAACACCGCATACAATGCTATTTTCTTCTTCTCTTAGTGGACGACACAACTGTTAGACAGCAGAAAATTGGACAGCAAAAGTTGAACGACAGAAATATTGAACAACACAAAAATTAGCCGCCCAAAAGTTGAACGATAAAAAGTTGGACATGAAAAAGGTTGTATGACAGAAACAGCACAAATGTTTGATGACTTAAAGTTGGACGAGAAAAAAGTTGGATGACAAAAAAGTTGGACGACAAAAAAGTCGTCGTTCGACAAAAATTTTAATGTATTTTAATTGTATTTAATTTGGAAGTTAAGCACTGGCTTCTAGAAAATCATTTTCCAGAAAATTTGACCAACTTTGGTGGAGCTTTATCGGCAAATTTTCAAACAAATAATTTGTGTACCTTCCTATTTAGAGTGATTTTTAATAGGATGCTGTCCATGCAAACGATTGTTTTATAATTTTTTTTTTTTTTTGAGAAATTTTTATCATGTGCAAAGTTTTCCTAACATTTTCATTGGGTTTCTACTTTTTCTTTATAATGTCTCCAGTATATGTATGTCTTAATTTATTTGGGCCATTTTCTGTTTAAATTTTTCCAAAAACTTAACCAACGCTCTATTTTTCCTACATAAAATCTTAAAACAGATATTGAACAAAAAGCTATGAATTTTTTTTGGTATTGATGAAAATATAATAAAATAATGTCCACATTTTTCGCTTTCAATCTTGCTACAATTACAAAACCTTATCTAAAGAAGTAAAACCGTTGTATTGAAGTTTGATGTGTCTAAATGTGACTTTAATACCATTTTTCACCACTTGACACTACACTATTCAGATAACATAAAATACGAGGGAACTACATACGTTGAGGTATTGCAGAGTCTTAAACACAAAATGTGTATCGCACTATAAAGCCACGTGTCATCCTTAGAGTGCTTTCAACCCTCGCCTGGACTTATTTGCCCCGCAAAAGGGTGTGCTTGTGTGATGATTACGCTGATCATAATGGTGACATCTGTGGATTAAATTACAATTTGTGCTCATGTAATATTGAAAACTTCATCTAGAAATGGTCTCTAAATTGTCTGTTTGACAAATACGTTGGATGCTGCTACTGGTGTCTCAAAGCTATTAATATTTTAAATTGTTGGTAATAAATTTTTTTTCAGTTTATTACGATATATTGTATGTAATATTATTTATAGTGTCATACATATGTAGGTATACCTTTTATTTGATGTTTTTATGGTCGATTAAGATTTGTCTTCCATTACAATATGCATACGTTCTAGATAAGGAAGAGTTCAGAAATTGATACTGAATGCCTAAAAATTTAAAGAAGTAAAATTTAGTTTTTTGAGCAAAACCCATAGAAAATTATAAGGTATTGGTATAAAACCTATATATTCATCGAATATGTCCTGGAATGATCGAAGTTTCTAAGTAAAATTATTTTTCCAAAATATATTTCGAAATATAAAATAAGAAGTATTACGGGAATGGTGTTCCGATCAGAAGATTGGTCCACAATCAAAGTACTAATTCAGTAGTTAAACAAAATTATACAAAAATTAAAAATTTTTAAAAAAATTTCGCCATATTAAATCCTAAGTCACCAGAAATTTAAAAAAAACTTCGCTCTAGGTTTGGATTTTTTTTTTTTAAAAGAAAAACTTTCGAAAACTCCAAAAATTACCAATGAAAGTGGGTAATTATTACATTTTTTTTTCAAAATTTGAATCAAATAATTTTCAACAATTTTTCATAATTTTGTCTTCTCTATCCATCGCTCTGAGATAATTATAACATATCTACGGAAATATATAAATAATTTGATTAAATGTACCAAGTTTCCTTAAACATTTATGTAAAAATTGCATGCCTCAAAATCTACCCTGCTGCTTACTGTGCCATGCTTAAAAGACGAATCAATAAAAGTTTAATGTACCAAAATAATCCCAATTTTTTTCTCATTTTCACAATTAGTCCCCGTTTCAGCTACGCCAGCTTAAGAATTTAGATGATTATATCGAGGCAACTTAACAGCAATTGAGAATTTCATGTTGTACCCAAACACCCACCAATTCGTTTTTTTTTCTTAAGTTCTTATCTGTTCGGTAAAGCTAAGCGTAAAGTTTGTCGTTGTCACCGCTCCTCAAACAATACAAATTCAATTAAACAAACACAACAACTTTTTGATAAGACTCATCGATAACACAGAACTATTTATAAAAGTAAGGGTGTACCACATTTAAAAGAAAATTAAATTTAAAAATTACAAAGTATTTTTCGGAAAACAATAACTGACTGGCAATATCACCACTCTGAAATTAAAGTCCCATTACTATTAAACATTTAGTGGCTCACTATCGCTTAACGTTAAGTGGAATTTTCATGCTATTACCATTGAGCTTATAATGGTTACCGAATTCAAACTGCACCACCACTAAAAAGTTTAGTGCTGATCTATTTCACTGGAAATAAAGAAAATTAATTTTGGAATTTTTCAATTATGAAATTTTTAAATAGAGATATCAAAATTTTCTGACTAACGTTTACATTCAGGGCCGTATCCAGGGGGGGAGGATTCTAGGGGATAGAACCCCCCCCCCGAAATATTTTGACGGACACTATATAGAAACGATTTTGCAAAGAATATACACTACGTAGAAAAAATCTCATATCCAAAACCCCCCCCCGAAATAAAATCCTGGATACGCCACTATTTACATTCTTGAGTGCTAATAGTAATTTTTTGAGTAGAAGTGGAGCTTATCTTCTACTACTGCTAAATCTTAATTACTTGAAATGAAAAGTGCAACATTGTGATGTTATGGCACATGAACTACTTTTACTTAATGTTATAACTCCATTAGGTTCGTAGGTCAGTTCAGTTTCATTTATGAATAATTACTGCACCACTAGATAAGAAAAGCTTCTGAATAAATTTTGAAAAGACCCCAAGTGCTCGCTTTGAACCCTTTTTAAAAAAAAAAAATATTTCACTTTCCAATAGCTAATGAAAGGTCCACAACAGATTTAGAAAGGGGGGAACGCGACTCCTAAGAGTCTATTTTGTCTCAATATGAGGAATGAAATTTTTTTACGCCTCTTGATGGAAAATGGACCAAAAGTGAGGAAGTGCAATAGTTTTTTTTTATCATAAACGGGGCCAAAGCGGGTCGCTGTTGAAGTACTCTCCTCCTTTCAGAATGCATTTTAGACCTTTTGGCCTAAATTTGTGCAGACATTTTTTTATAAATTGAGCTTCCCTATTATCATAATTGATTCTGGAGATTTTCCCATCCACCTGTGCAGTTTCTTTTCTTTCTTTCAGTTCTTCGCAAGACGAGTAATTCCAAATCTGCGTCACTTCAAAATAAGTTCCACCCTAGCGCAAATACACACATGAATACACAACCTAACACACATTGCAATGCGAGAAAAAAAAATTGTGAAACGAGTCATAAAATAGAATAAAATAAAGTGAAGAATTACACGGCTGCGTGCACTCATCTGCGCTTCCGTCACCCAAAGCTAAAGTCGCCTGTCGTCTTCTGCCAAAACAAAAGTCAATGGTGCAAATAAAAAAAATACCGTAAAACCTCGCTCTCTCTCTCACTTTCTCTGCCTCTCTTACACCCGACGACATAATTTTAAGCGTAATCTGCAGCAATTCAGGCACAAAAAAGAAAAGGTTCTCATAAAATTGCGCAACACTCGCATAAACAACTTAATTGTGTTGTTCGTCCTCCTCGTCCTCCTTCTCGGGGTGGGCTGGCAGGATGCGCTGCTGAAAATGCGATTTTAAGTAGTAGAGTTCATTTCCACTTTCAGTGGATTTCGTTGCTTGAATTATTTGCAGAGAATCGAAGTCTCGTAAATTTGTAATTTGCATAATTTATGCCGCACAACCCAGCCAATTATGCCAGTAGCAGCGCAAATGATGCCGATGGTCGTAAATCAGTCGACCAAAGTTTTCTTTCATTTTTTTCTCGGTGTATAGATGAAGTAGGTTGTTTTTTCAGGTTGAATTCACACTCTATGGGTTAAGGTGTTTTTTAATTTTGCAATATTTTTTTTTTTTAACTACCCTTTTCCCAATCTAGACGTTTTTATTAAACAAATTTAAAAACCATGGACACATGTGCCTTAGATATTAAATCAGTGTTCCAAATAAATTTCTTTTTAACTATACTATGCTCGATTTTTTTAAAATTAACTAATCAATATATACCCAACAGGAAATCATGTATGTAAGAATAAGGAATATGCTCGTAATAGATAGTAGAGGAATAGAATTAATTTTTCTTTTTTAAATTTTGTCATTTTGCTTTCTATAGTATTTATTGAACACAATTCTATTGATCAATAATTTCACTTTAATAAAAATGCGAGAATAAAATTTGCAAAAAAAGATAGTTCCCTTAGTATTATATACTGATTTGTTTGTTAAAAGCAAAGCCCTTAAAAATCTATAGTTAAAATGTTATAAATTTTCGTTCCTTTAGAGAAACGTTAGTTTTTTGCTCAAAAAAACTAATTTAATTTAAGAAACAATTCCTATAAGGAATTCAGGCCAAACATATTTGCCGACGTGCTAGTTAGTGCAAAAATATATTAATTTTTCATAAAAGTTTTCAGGTGTTTTCTACCAGCAATCATAGCAATCGTTCATACTTCAGTCCTTACTTTCCCGTTGGGTTGTTTTACTTGATATTTATATTGGAATTATAAATCTACGCCTCGGACTATTTGAATACTTACAAATTTATAATACATGCATCCCAATAGGAAATAAAATCACTTCAAAAGTACTTCTGATAACTATTTCCAAGATGCCGGAAATGACCTTCAGTGCCATTGTCGCTACATATCATTGAAAGGAAGTGTCTGGAATGCTGCGGGAGCCTACTAACCAAAGCATAATAAAAGTTGTGGGAATCGCCTACGTTTTTAAAAATTTCAACAAAATTTTATTAAAATGCAGAATTTTTCACATAAAAAATTAGATTTTGCTTGCAGAAAGCAAACTGATACTTCCACGCTCCTAACTTACCGCTCCTTGCAATCAGCTTACAATACTTCTCGTTGGGTTATAATGTAAAACTATACAATTTTATTTTTTTTTTGTTTTGCTCAGTTGGCAGGGGTTGTTGTGACACTTAAAAAGAGTGACACTTTAATTTTATGGTAAATACAAACAAACAAATCAAAAAAACTAAACAAAAACCTCCCTTAAGCCTCTTACATGCATTGTATTGTAATTCAGTGAAGTGCAATAATTCCGGAAGCTTTGAAAAGAAAAATTTAAATCAAAATGAAATTAATTGACATTTAAGTATATAGCTATGTGACCTGGAAACATGCACGACAGACAGACATCAAACACATGCGACGTGTTTTATAATATGTATAAAATGGCATATGGCATAGTATCCCAAATACTATCATAGATAGAAAACTTTTCGCAGTCTGTAAGCTTCAAAACTCGCGATTTTTCATAGTTGGGTTTTAACTTTTTTGACTGTTGGCCTAATGACTATAGAAATTTAAAATGGAAAATTATTGTTAAATGAATATTTTTATGACTCTATTTCATGTTTACTATAAAAGGTAATTTTGTACTTTTTATGTATTGAATTTGACCACATACACAAGACACCAAAGGAACAAACAAACAAACTCACATACATATGTATGTGTGTATATGAAGGTAAATCGTAGATAATAAAAATGTGCAAATTGCATGACAACAAAAATAAGTCAAGTGTAAAATTTTAAATTTGGTCCTCATTTCGACAACAAAAACATTCAATTATGTGAAACGAACGAAATTTCTTAATCCGATTTACGCCACACGAACACTCGCATAAACACGATGCGTATAAAAAGCCCTCACAAAGCAAGAGAAGAAAGATGAACGTCAGGGTGTTGATGAATAAATGAAAATATTCTCACACTTCTTGAATAAAAAAAGTTTTTTATTTTTTTATTTTGCATTATAAAATACGTATTTACGTACATACATATATACACCACATACTCATCTACAAAAAAAAATCAAAAAATCTGAATATTACAGGGTGATCAACAACGACATATTTTAAGTTCTACTAAGACTTTGTGGTGATGTTACTAAATCTCTAGAAAACTTATTATTCTGTAATTAATTTTTCGTTAAAACTGATTTTCTGATCAATTTTCAAGCAAAATTTTTATCACAATGAAGGTGATATTCCAAAATAATGCTCAAAAACTATTTGTTCCAGTCTCTAAGTTTGATAAGCCCTGTATAAACAAAAGTGACGCACTTCCGCATCATACCAATGCCAGTGACAGTTCCATCATCAACTGTCAGACTGATAAATAAACAGCAACAAAAACAAATGAGCGAGCAAGCGAAAATACTGAGCTACGCAATTGAATTCTGAAATCCTGAAATCCTCGTATCCATTTCTGAATCCCATTTGGTATCCTTTCATTTTTGTGTGTAACTTGTCCTTTGTCTATGTGCGTAAAGCGTTGAATATCTGCGCGGTGATGTTATCAGCAGACACGTTGCATGCAGCCACATACCAACAACACAACCTCACCACTGCATCATTTCGCATACCAATCGAAACGACCAACCAACTTACGAAGAACCCAACGGCTTCAACATCATCATCACTTTCGTCCTCATCTGCCTCCGCAGTCCTCATTCCCTTCCTTATCTATCATTCGTCATTCGCTCAAAATTGAATTTTCTCGTTGTGGAATTTATTTGCATATTAAAATAAATAATATTTGCATGTGAGTGTTGTGCATGGGTTAGTTCTGATGGTGTGGGTGAAATATTTTATAGTGTGAGCGTTATGTTCGCACACACAATGATATCAGCAGCAATAACGCTTATTCAGCCATTTTAAATAAATTATTTGGAAAAAAAAACCTTTTACATTCTCTACTAATCTTTTCAAAAGCATCTCGCAATTAGTTGAGCAAATTTCACTTATCTCTATGGTATGCATTAGAGATGTGACAAGTATTCGGTTTTAGAAGTATTCGTTATATCTTGTTGATGTTGCCTACTTTGTAAGTATTTGAATGCCTGAACAAGTCTTTCGAAAAAATCAATCAAATTTATTTATTCTACAATTCAGCTTGACTTTCAAAATTATCTTAGCTGATGTGCTGTTTTCCAATGGCTTATTTTATTTAGTGCTACCTTTCAAGAGTCATTACCTTAACAAACGCACCATTATCTCCTCCGCTCTTTCAGGTATCCTGCTGAATCTCTGTAGCAAACGCTTTTCAATGCATTCTAGGCTTAAATTTTGTCTTCCATTCAAAATACCCCGTATTTTAGTTTATCATATGTTCCATAAATTTATAAAAGTTTATTTTGAATAAAAAGAAAATCTCTTTAAAAATTTAGGGTGCATCTTATTAAAAGAGCCATATGTACCTACGGATAACTTTCGATGCTTCCTAATTCGAATTTATGTTCTATATGTCGCTGAAGTTTGTGCTGACTTAAGTAACACTGTGCCAATTTAAAATGTTGATATCACGCAACATGAAATTTTAGTTGGCAGAACCAACACAGCATTTCTGGAAAACAGACTTAGCTATATTTTGATTCCCTGCACCTGTATTATCGTTAAGTTCATGATATGATAAAATAATTTTTATTTAATATACTTTAAAAAGCGAAATTGTCGTAGTTGGTGCGATGAAAGCCAAAGGATAATTGTCGAGAAACCGATGAATTCATTAATAGTCACAGTGTGGTGTGAATTTTCGGCAGAAAAAATTATTGGATATGACGCATCATTTATACAGTTAGGAGCCATTAACGAGCATACTAACTAAGAAGTCACTAACAAAGAAATTTTAGCTTGACCTCGAAGAGAACAAAAAGCGGGAACGCTTAAAAACTTATGCCATGTTTCGTTCTATTCAACCCAATCAGTTTGCTTTATTCACTTTACACAGAAAAAAATGGTTCTGAAAATTATTTAATTGTTCAGACAAAAAAAAACAACGTATCAACGTTTGTTCTTAAATTTTTGCCACTAGAAAAGAATTTGAGTTTTCTTTTGCTGAATTTCGAATAATTTTTCTTAGCTTTTACAGATTTAATAATTGAGTTTCTTAAAAATTTATGAATTACTTGAAACCTACGTACGATGTGCTGTTGGATTGAAGTTTAATTCATTCGCAAATAAAAGTAACTCATACGTCACGTATACCTAAATCAATTTTAAAATTATTTGTTGGAACAAGTAACCTCGGTATAGCTCTTAAAGAGAACGTTGTTCTGATGAATTTTGCCAAACAAAGCTATAATCCAGCTTGTCCTGGTTTTTTTATTTGCATATGAAGGTAAAGGAGGTAAGATGTTAACTTTTTCAAAACTCTCAAAAATTGGCTTGAAGTGTATAAAAAATGTCACTTTTGAATAAAAACGGATTTCAAAATCATACAAAAAATAATTTAAAACTATCATTCTAATTCTATCATCTAAGCACCTCAGCCTTATGCTCCATGCGAAAAAAAGTTTTTATATTTTTAAAAATACTGCGTTGGACCTTAATGTGGCAGACACTCCATAACTTTTTTTGATAAATTTAGCGCCGATTATATGCCTTATTAAAACTGGTCTTTTGCTTTTTAAGTTGAAAATGGTGAAATTAACATAAACTGATATGCGAGTAGTAATATGAGGTGTCATGTTTTTATTCAACTGGGGTTCAAATGTGACAAAAACACTGTCTCGAGATCTATTTGCTTATGTGCACTCCAAAAACATTGAAAATGTTTTTTCATGCTACAAGTTTTTTCAAAAAAATGTTTAAAGAATAGATGATGTCGATAAACTTTTCAAACTCCTCAATTTGACAGCGTTAATACCATAACGCATACGGCGTCTTCCATGAAAACTTCGTTTGGTGGCAAGCCGTCATTGCTCAAAAAAAATTTTTTTTAGTGATAAACACAAATAATTGGTAGGTGAAAAATTCTCAAACCTTGTTTATTTCTTGCGTCGCTACTGTGGTCTAACCCCTTAATAGAAACAGCTGATTGTTTTTGTTGATGTCAGTGATGCCAGAATTTTTTTGGAAAATTCATCAATCAAAAAATGAAAAATTTTCAAGCATGTTTTTTCTTGCTTACTTCTTCTCGTAAAAAAACTTTCAGTCTCAAAGCTAGCGAATTCTCTCACATAAGGATGACACTTCATTCCCTCATTTGTTCTCTCGATGCACGCTATTTTGTGTAAGCGAATACCTTTCGAACAAATTTTATAATAAAGGGTGTTTTTTTTAGAGGTTTGTTTTTCGAATAGAGATAAAACTGGCATTTTATGGTCAAATCTGGCAACTCTAATGTCATTTATGTTCAGTTTGGTTTGCCATTTCATCATGAACAGGTTGACAAAAGAACAACGCTTGCAAATCGTGCAAATTTATTTCGAAAATAATGGTTCAGTTCGCGAAGTTTACCGCAAGCTCCGTCCATTTTATGGTCGACATAATCGTCCATCAGAGCAATTAATTCGGTTAACCATGGATCGTTTTCGCACTACGTTTACTCTATGTGATAATACGCATCCGCAGAGACGTCGAACAGTGCGCACCGAAGAAACAATTGCCGCTGTAGAGCAAAATGTTGAAGAGGACCCGAATGAATCGATTCGCCACCGTGCACAGCAATTGGAGCTTTGTCCATCAACTTTATGGAAGATTTTGCGCAAAGATCTTGGCTTGCGACCTTACAAGATCCAGCTTGTGCAAGAATTAAAGCCGCGAGACCATGCAATGCGTCGTGATTTTGGTGTATGGGCCGAAAATGAGATTGATCTCGATGCTGATTTTCATCGCATAATTTTGTTCAGTGATGAGGCTCATTTTTGGTTGAATGGCATTTGGAGTGAAGAGAATCCACATGAGACCCTTGAGATGCCATTACATCCACAAAAACTGACTGTTTGGTGTGCTCTATGGGCTGGTGGAGTC
Organism: Meiosimyza decipiens; assembly: GCA_963680825.1. Taxonomy (NCBI): domain Eukaryota; kingdom Metazoa; phylum Arthropoda; class Insecta; order Diptera; family Lauxaniidae; genus Meiosimyza; species Meiosimyza decipiens. The sequence continues at coordinate 81,021,950 of OY804259.1, read as the reverse complement.
ATTGGGCCATACTTCTTCCGAAATAATGCTGGAGAGTCAGTTACCGTTAATGGAGACCGGTATAGAGCCATGATAACCGACTATTTGGTTCCCGAATTGGATGGCATGAATGTGGATGAGTTGTGGTTCCAACAAGACGGCGCTACATGCCACACAGCGCACGTCACAATCGATTTATTGAAGGAAACATTCGATGAGCGCATAATTTCGCGGAATGGACCTGTCAATTGGCCACCAAGATCGTGTGATTTGACACCATTGGATTATTTTCTTTGGGGATATGTGAAGTCGCTCGTCTACGCCAACAAACCAGAAACATTAGGTTACTTGGAAGCCAACATTCGTGGCGTTATTGCCGACATACGGCCCCATATGCTCGAAAAAGTGGTTCAAAATTGGACCTGTAGAATTGGCTTTATTCGAGCCAGCCGCGGCGGCCACATGCCCGAAATCATATTTAAACATTAATGGCATAAAAGTATCCTTCCAATAAAGCCAAATTGATGGACATTAAAAAGATTTTCTTGTGTTTTATTTCAATTCGAAGCTCTATACCTCTAAAAAAAACACCCTTTAGTTTGTGTAAAATTCTACAAAATATCTGTACTCGAACTGATCAGGACTGGAGGCTATAGCCCAGGGCCCCTAACTAGCGCATTTTTCTCAAAATGTAAGTTTTTTGAGTTATGACAATAATGAACAGACAAAACATAATTTATTTAAATTTTAAAATCTTTAGTTTTATTTAATGTTTATTTTTTATAACTAATATACTTTATCAGTTTAATCATAGCTAGCTTATGTGATTCTCTATATACAATTAACTCATTAATATACATATGCCATAGATTATAAGCCGTATATACAAACGGAAGAACATAAATGCGCTTACTTTAGACTACGAGTACTATAAACATAATGCTTATTACAATTCTACACAAATTATAAGTTATTTTAATAGGTAACTGTTATAAGAATATTTCAGACATGTACAAGCATAACTCATCATATGATTTTGGAAATAATTTCAAAAATACGCCCATGGCAAGTTTAGCTTTAATGGCTACCTCTAATGACAACTAACGTTGGCAAGTGTCTTACACGAGTTCATGATTTTACTTCTTGTCGGGTGACGAGATATTTCTATACAGAATTCAATTTTATGAAAATTATAACCTATAAAACCCACTCTTTTGCATGCTCCTTGCTGTTGGGTTTTATTTTCAAAATTTTATTTGGATAGGACAAATTTTGCTACTGCATATTTAATATCTATTTTTTATTGAACTAAAAAGTTTGTTACTCATGTACTTTTCGTATTCCACTGATTCCCTCATACCATAATTGACAGCAGCGATGTGAATTTTTATCAACTCTTTTGCATTACTTTGGCCCAGCCGTTCGGTGTAATCACAGTTTTCCCTCTTTCAAAAAGAATCACCATTCAGCCATTTGTGTTGGCAACACTTTCTGCATTTTGATTTTGTCTCATTTCGTAAATATGCAACAATTTCTGTTGCATTTTACAATTTTATGAATGCGAATGACCTAAGTGATGTGCACCCAGGGGATGAAAGTATGGACCATATGGTGGATATGGCACAGCATGTGAGTAGAGTAGACTGCTTGCATAGGCGCCAGGACCAAAAGCTCCACCAGCTGGTGGTGGTATCGTTGGACTGTTGACATCCATGCCAGGGTTTTGTTTTTTCCATTTGGTACGACGATTTTGAAACCATATTTTAACCTGAAATAAAAGATATAAAGTAGGGTATTTAGATACATTTTAATAAAATAATGAGCGATTATAATGGTCATAGTTTGTTTTCATTTATATGACCTCTAATTTGTTTTTTTTTACTATTACAGTTTTCTTTTAGAGATGTAACTCCCACTCCTAATTTTTGACAAAACTTTACAACTTTGCAATAGTCAGGATGTAGTCTTCATATTATTACTAGCTTTTTGTCTACATAATAAATATCTAAGTCTTACATTTGCATAAAAATCTTCAGTAAAATTTCGTTACAATCTTTCTAGTAAATTCTGCCCACTTTTTGTACAATAATCCTAAAAAGTACAATAAATCACACAAAAAACTAAGCAACACCACTGAAAAACTAGGTGCCAGAGAAAGTTAAATCATTCCAAAGAGTGAACCTTAAAGAAAAATTTTCCAAAACATTAAAAATTCCATAAAAATCTCCACAAAATGACTAATCACTAATTAGGAGTCTTAAGAAAAAACTAGCATATCACTGGGCTTAAATTGGCAAGATGTTTATGACAACACATACAAAAAATTTTATGATTAAAATAAATGTCATTCGATGTAGACTTCTTTCCTCAAAATATACATGAAAAATTCAGAAATCCACACTATATCTTGAAGGCCCCTTCAGCTTGCAATCCGGGACCCTAAACCAAACTTTAGCCCTATTGCATTACCTTAATCTAGCTCCCTTGAGTTCGGGGCCCGTGGTTAAAGCCCCCTCTAGGTTGAAGATAAAACCAACAAAAAGGAGGATAAACGTTAAATAAAACAAATGGAAACCATTTTCATTGGGAAATTGTTTGGCGATTCTTAATTCGTTCAATAGTTCTTCCAATTTGGTTTGTAATCGATTTTTCTTAAAGCATAAGAGAACACCCATTATGTCCAAAAGCAAAACTTTAAATTTTTATATTTCTTAAGAACAAATTTTCCTAAGTATCAATTTTTTGCATTATAAATATAAATTTACACACCTGCGTTTCGGTCAGACTTAAACTTAACGCCAAATTTAAACGTTCACAAACACTCAAATAGCGCGTCGTCTTAAATTTATTCTCCAACGATACCAACTGTTCATAGGTGAAAGCGGTGCGAGCACGTCGAGGTTTTGAGCCGCCACCCCCACCACTGCCACCTTGTGATTTACCATCACCACTTCGACTGCCACCTTTTTTAGAATCTGTTTCGCTGGCACGGTCATCAATGTCACTGCTCATGCCATCGTCACACATGTCATCCTGATCCATATCGTTGAGATCCTGAGCTGAAATAGCAAAAAAAAAAAAAAAAATGTAAAACAAATCAAAAATTGAAAATTCAGAAAAAAAGATGACTTCGGATCGAAAATAAAGAAATGAATTAGCATTCGATGGCAATCAATCAAAAACTGGACACAGCCAACCATCGATTACGGTAAGAAGAATACGAATGTGAGTAGTAAATCAATCACCAATTGAAAGTTTCCTCCCTTCACCATCTCGTACAAAAAACAATAGCAGAAGATAGGCTGCATTCAAGCAGTAACGTAAAATTAATTGAATATGTCAGATGATATAGGCAGTCGCATACAAATAAGACCTCAACATTGCATTGAATTTGATTGTCGATGATGGTGCAATAACGCTTCAGTTAAGTACTTCATGAAAAAATGGGTCTATGTTTTTTCTATAAAAATGAAAATTTTTGATGTTAAAAGTATGTAATGCGATTCTCATTAATAAAAAATACGATGTTTTAAGGAGATTCACTTTGTAAGTGATTTTTTGATTTTGATGCTCTTGAGTTTTAAAATAGTCAGACATATTTCTATTACAAAACTAAGTTGAAAACTTATCGTGCTTCCTGCAGTCTGAAATCTTCAAAACTCGCGTGCCATCAGGCATTTTAAAGTACATAAACTTATAAGTTTTTGTTGTCATGCAAGAGGTATAATCTCTTTTGAAATTGACATAACTTTTTCGGCTAACGCAAAAAGTTTTCTGCGAGTACATTCCAAATCCGTCTGATCATTCCAAAAATCTTCAATTTGGGAAATAACATACATTGTTAATGTACGAGTACATATCGCTAACGAGTGACAAATTAGAGTGGTATTTGTGTACTTAAATCAAAATTTCGTTTAATTAAAGTTCGTATAACTTTAAACTGCCACCACTAATTTGCTCGTAATTAGTAAAAGTGTCATTATTAATGTCATTAACTGATAATCCGTATTATTACGAAGAATTTACTTTTGCTTGCTTCATTTAAATTAAGAAAAAATCATACTCGTTCCCTTTAAGTAACATCATTAATAAGTCAGAAATGAGTTAAAAGACATTCGAAGGGTAAGAACTTATTGTGTTAACAAATTAACTACACAAGAAAGCAATTTTATTTACTGCAGCACCTTTAGAATACATCTATTGCCAAATGTTAAACCCCTTAATTTCTTTTACTCCTGCCCACAAAGTGAAAACAAGTTCACTCAAGCATTCCTACAAGAGACTTGACAATATTAAAATACCAAAATAAATTACCAACAGAACTGAGATTTGTGCACTCAAACAAAAAAAAAAATTAAAAAAAACAAAAAAATGACGTGGTGATATTGGCACTAAGGTGTGAAACTTTTCCAGCATAATATAGCCCAAAACATAGTCGCTGTAGACTTAAATATAAAACCAGAGGCTAAAGGGCTATACCAAAACCTTCAATTGGTAAAAATAACATAGTGTCCATGCTATCGACTTCCGTTGAATTTTTCGATATTATTCAATGCATATCGACTTTTTCACGTTTTCCTTACTTTAGTAACTTTTTCGATGTTATATGAAGGCCTTCGGCTATTCTACGCTTCAGAGTTTGTCGATGGTATTCGATTCTATTTGATATGTACATTCCAACTTTATCAAAGTTTTTCGATACCTTCTAACACATTTTGGGACTGACGTTGCCGTTAATTTTTGATGCTGTCTTATGAACTTTTTCGATAGTTATCCATAGTGTTCGATGCTTTAAGCTTTAATTGTATTTTACAATGTTTTTCGATACATTTCGACTCATACGATTTTGAACAAATCTTTAGATACTTTTCGACATATATCGATTTTTCGATATTTTTGTACTATTAGATACTTTTCGATTGTTATTCACTTTTTTTGATTTACGATACTTTTTGGTAAAACTCAAAATATTTCTTTACATAGTAAATGAAACAATATAATGTGCACACATCGCTGAGCGAATTTGAGAAATAGTTCTCTAAGACTTTTTTTAAGACAAAGATATATGTATATTCTGGCTACGTATATCTTGCAAAATAAATCGGTTAATAAAGCGTCAAATAAAGTGTGCTTTATTATATTTTTAACGAAGTGTCGCAACTTCATGGCATAATTTTTTTCTGTGTAAGAACTGAAAGGGTAAAACTCCAATATTAAAAAAGGAGGAAAAAAACTGTCAACCCTAATCACAGTGTTGTAACAAGTGTATTTTGCACAACAACAGCATTAAAAAACTCGAAAACACTTTGCTGTGGTTGCATCAAGAGTTTGAGATGTAAATAAAACGAAGATAAATTTGAAAAGGTCGCACAAGGGTTCAAATTTTCAACGCTGCTTGAATCTCTGCCAAAGTATCAATAAAATTAAGTGTCTGGCCTAAATATTAATAGGATAACAACAGTGTATTATGCAAACAAAATCACCTACACAAAGTAAATACAACCCCTAATTAGACTCGAAATTATCACTGTCTTTGGCAACTGCAGAAAATAATTTCCAAATGCATTGCAATTGCAATCCTTTCATAATGCAAAACATTTAATTACCCTAAAGCAACAGTAGCGGGCAGCAGCAGCAACATGATTATCTCAATGTTTGCCTATAATTAGTTAGTAGGTGTGCTTGTTGGCGCGCCTAAAAGCGCGTCGTACACTTCAGAAAGCTTTTATCAACAACATTGCGGTAATTAATCAGATAATTAACATCAACGCTTCATTTAATATTTAACGTTGTTGACCAGCAGCAACAGCAACAGCAACAGCAACATCAATACATTGCAACGTTACAACTGTTTTGCTGTTGATAAGGCGGTGTTTGTGATGTTGCTTTTGCTACATCCATCCATCCCCCACGCTTAATGTAACGCTACAATTTTGCCGTGATGAAGCGTATAATGGCGGTTGTAAAATAAACATGGCGGATAAATACGCTTGTCTGCATTTATCCGACGGGTATATGTGTGTGCGAGCATGTGTGTCGGTGTGTGTGTTTGCATAAACTGACTGGTGTAGATAAACAGACAGTGAAAAGCTTTTAGTTTTGGGGTTTGTTTGCTATTGGGGCGCTTAAAAACTTACTGTGGATGCAGTTGATTTCCTGTAACAATAAAAAAAAAATTCGCTCAAATAAGGGCAAGAAAAAGTGTTACCCTAACTGGTTAATTTTATTAAGTGTATTATAATGGGCCAAAAACGAATTAGTAATAACAATGAAAAGTTGATATAAGCCATAGAATTGAGTAACCCAACAATTGGATATCTCGCTAAACAGTCCAATTTTTTGTAAAAAGTATACTTTGTATAAAAAACTTTTTTATTTGCTTAAATAAAGTTCTTCAAGTCCCAATGAAAGATATTTTGATGTTATGTATTGTACTTAAAAATATTGTATCGCAAAATTCACCACTCTTTAAAAAATCCTGGTTACTGCGCCACGCAAAACTACGTTTCAAATGACATGCTCGAACATTTCATTGGGGCTTAAGGAGATTTTTTTTACAAAAACATAATGGGTTGGCTCTTATGTCCAAGAGTCTGTTGATTTTAGTGGAGAGAATTTGATCATAAATTATAAATTTTTGCTTCTTCTTACATTTCACAACTTCCTCCATTCCTAAGCAACTAAAAATATGCAATGAAATTTTTTTTTTTCTAATATTTCTTTTGTTTTAGTTTTTTATCTTTGTACTGTCATTATGCGCAAATTTTCTGAAACTGAAAACTACTTTTTAGTTATAATAATGAGATAAATTTTCGGAAATTTTAATTAATTTTAAAACAAATCAAAAAAATATCACTTACCAGATTTCACAAATTCATTCGTTAAAATAAATCGCGTACATTCTACCGATTAAATTAAACACACCACCACATTGAAACCTTCTACCATTAAATAATTATCTCTGTTTGACCTGTTAATTTATACGAATAAAGAAAGAGTGGCTACAAATCTCATTGAACACTTGTCTGTGGTTTGACACCAAAAGTGCTCCAGTTCTCCAGCTCTTACACGCTCAACTTCAAGCTGCTCTATAGCAGCCTCTACAGGCAGAACGTTGCAACGGTCAAGGTTGTCACGCCTGAATTTCTCGCGAAATGTTGTTTACCCATTCGTTGAAAACAAAACAATTTCACTGACCGACCACATCAGTCTGGCCTCAAACCACAATTCGCATGATGCGAGTATTGCGACAAAATTGCCGTATATTGAATGCCGTGCACATCCTCGCTAACCACTACTATCGCAATGGATTGTAAGCTAGAGCGTACGTAGCGCAGGCAATTTGGCACATAATAGAATCCTATAGAATACAGCAATTCATTAACCATTTATAGACTACGTAAATGGTGTAGCATAACATAGCGCAGTGGGGCGTGAGCAGCTCCATTACCAGTTGGTATGCACGTATATTGTTCCAGTTCAATTCATTCACGTCGACCGCAAAATCAAATTAAATGCGGCTCGAAATTAGTCGACAAACCGCCATTTCCCTGATGGAGAGTGAAACAAAAAAAAAAATTGATTGCTAGAGAATGGCAGTGGGGTTTAAAAATGCGGCTTTACTGTGTGATATGAAGTAATGTGTTGTAAGGAGAGACAAGTGATGGTTTTATGTAAGCTACAAACCGGGCCAAATTCCGGGTAAATTACGCGTGCAATATTGTTATTTGAATATACTATATAGATGTCCGAATACTTTCTTTATAATTATCTATAGACACATACGTGCAATTTACTTGGGTTTTGCGTTGAGTCTTGGACCTTCCACAACGAATTTGGTGTGAATAGCCTTGTTTCTTTTGAAAATCGTAGAAGAATAATTTTAAAACTTAGCATGCCAAGAGCTTATTGCTCGTGCAATATAAATTTTATTTAATATCTAATATTATGATTCTTATAAATAAATAAATAAAAAAATTTTTTACATCAGGGAAGAATTTCGTGAAACGAGTATATTTAATACAAATAATTGAAAAAAAAAATGTTTTTAACGAACCAATAAAATAATTCAATCTTACGCTTGTTCATAGAATCGAGTCAATTATATAAACGTGCAATGTGTGATTGTAACCCAGGGCCCATGTAACCTCGTGTATATGTAATCGAGATTGTACTAAACTTTACAACATAAATTGTAAAACAAAAAAAAATCCATTTGTAGTTGAAAAATATTCCATTTAACTTACGTTTCTTCAACCTACCAACAATAAAATCGTTGAGACACAACAACTCAGCATTACATAGCATCGATTAAATCCTATCAAATAAATTTTTCTTCTCTACAATTTTCGATAGACATACTCGGACTAAGAGTACGGTGACCATAGCTTTAAAATCTAAACCCAGGTCAAAAAAAATCGCTTGCGAAATTTGCGAAAAACCAAATACTTTATGACCTTTTTTTTAGGAACTTAGTTTAAAAACAGGTTACCTGGTCCTTATTGAAAAAAACTCTTTTGAACCTGATAGCAAAACATTAATATCCAAATACGGGATTTAAAATTAAATACGGTACATCTGCACAACCCTTATCTCTCTGACAAAAACTGGAACGGCTTACTGAAATACAGAAAAGTCTCGGGAAATACGGGACGGATGATCACCGTAACAAAGAGGCACTTTTTCCTATCACTAAAAATACATAAATCGGAAATAAAATTGAAAATAAAATCGAAAAACTCAAATTTTGAATCTTCCGGAATTTACAACAAGTAGGTACTCCCGGATTTTTTAGACTGGAAATGTCCGAGACACTATAAATCAAAATTTATCGTTGTATCTACTATTATGTTTTTCTAAGGATACTGCATCTATCCGCCCTTGTGCACACACGTATACGGACAGTAATGAAACTTCTTAAAAGGTTAAATCCAAGGCAGATAATGATGTGACTTAATTCTATTGCGATATTAAAAGTTATTTAATTGCTTTCGCTTATTTTTAATTCATAATAAACATTTTATGAAAATTACCTAAGAGAAAATCTCGTTATATACGGCCTACAAGGCTGTTCTTTTATTTTACAACATTTGTCATATCATGATGCGCTCGATAAAGCTTAATTTACAAAAGCCCCTAAGAAACACGCACACAAGCATGCCGCATCATATTTAAACTTAAATAGGCAAAGCCTCTTGGGTGCTACAGCAGCATTTAAATTATATTACATACAGACAGCTATAGAAGTAGACACTGAAACATAAACGAACATTTTAAGTCATAAACTTAATTATGAAACCCGAGTGTTAATTACCAGTTCCAACATGAAAAAAACTGGAAATTGTGTGTTAGCATCAGGGCAACTCATTCAGAGTTGCCAACAGCTTGCTATTAAATTGAGAAGTCAACTTTTAAGTTAATACAAATTAGATTGTGTGTGTGTAAGGGTGCTGGAGGATTCTTGTCGCAATCATTATAATCACATTCACAACCCCAATGCATCCCTGGGGAGCATTTGTCGTCTCATTTTGCCATTTTCATAAAATAATAAATAAATGGCAGCATAATTTTGTCATATAATAAAATTTCTGCTCGCGTTACGTAGCAATTTGTATGAATGTGCGTATATATTTAGGTACATTTGTGTGTGTGTATGGTTATTGTATGGGCGTAAGAATGCGGGGATTTTAAATTGAGCGCCCCATAAAATGCGGCAGGGACTTAAATGATAAAAAAATCTTGCCATTCTACGCACACACGTAACATAACCTAAAATTGTCAATTTGTACGTATGAAAATGAATGCGCTAACATTGACTTTACTCTAACCTCAAATATTCTCTATAACCTCACTTTGTTTTTTTTTTTCTTCCAGCAAAAGTTATGAGACTGAAAAGAAAATTTTCAAAGAACAATCTACTTTTAAGGTGACGTTATAATATTTCCTCTTCTTAAAAGTTGGTAGACTGAATTTCTTTTATTTCTGATATTTTGCTCCATTGCTACCTTCTTGAGTTTAAATTGTCTTGTGTAATAGCGCATGGAATGGTGCTGAAGCGAAAAAGAGAAGGCAATATATAGCATTGAGTTTTACGAAGTATAGTAAAAGCTTTGCAGCCATTTTATTTTTATCAACTCCCCCCCAACCACTTTGTTCTGAGTTTAACGTAAGGCAACTACAGCAACAAATACGAACTACCCACTGTCAGCATCACCCACAGTTAAACATGTGGGGAAAGCAACACAGTGGGAGTGTAGGTAATATGCATGGGCATAAAGCAATAAAAATGTTTTCAAGTTATGTACACATTGTTATATAAAATTGCTACTTGTTGTGTGCAACCCCTTTTAAGTAATGTACAGTATATATATTATTTATTTTTTCTTTATGTTTCGTGGACTTTCACAAATTGGTACGTTTGCTTACTTGTGTTTTTTGTGGAAATAAATTGACTGTTACTATTTCTATGTATTTATATTGCTCCACTGCACAAATATGTTACCTACACCAGTTGCTGAGTAGTCCTAACTATTCGACTACATCTAAGAAAATTATGAATTAACTATCCGATTTAATTCAACTTCATTTCACCCTTTCAAATCAAAAAGAAACCCAATCTTTCAGAATTGCTTTGGATATATAATTCAAAATATGTAAACGCATAATAGCATTTTCGGGAGCCCGAAGCGGCAACATCTATGGGGGCCCCAATATACTATATATATGTATGTATATAATATATTTTTTTGTCAGAGATAACTCTGAATCATATGTAGAGTTCCTACAAAAGTGAGTGTTTTTATTGCTCACAACCGTGCCAGAGCAACAAAGCGATGCACACAATGGCATCTTTTGACGGCCATACTCAAGCCAGGGACTAAGAACACCATAAATACAACTAATAGGGCAATTTTTATGCAACTATTGCTTGAAAGTTTTAGGTTTTTGACAAAGCTTAGCCATTTCCTTCATCGCCTCAATTTTAACAGGATCAGGAGCATAAAACTTGTAAAATCAAAACCGACTTCACTTAATGGTACCATATAAAATTATTAAATGACTAAACATTAGTATTTGAGGACTATATCCTTGGTTTTCAGCATAGTAAATCCAGAAATTGCAAACAAATTTCAAATATCTCATGCGTAAAAACTACTGTACGCGGTAAAATATTCAACAAAATTCTTAAAATTCTATGTACATGGTTGGTTGAACTCATGATCCTTAAAAATTTAACCAAAATTGCGAATATCAAAGCATTTAGGGCATGACCAAAATAGCAGCGTAATTGAACTGTCGCTCTGCACAGAGTATGCGTGGATTGAGAACGGGTGTTTGAGATTGATTATAATGAGGCTCATATTTCTACCACTGGGAGAATTTATAGTAAAAAATTTCGATATTTAAGTTTTGGTCAGTTTTCAAGTCCAAATTGAAGAACTTACTACTCCATTGAATACGAATATAATTAATTATAAAACAGATTCAAGTACATCTCATATCGATATCCTAAAATACAAAGTCGGCCAAAAACTTGATTTTACTTTCAACCTTCCTCATTATGGTCTTACCATAAGCACTTAACACCAAAATCATAATTGCTACCATTTAATCTGTCAAATAACAAATCCGTTAGTGCGCATGTCAACAAAATTCCACCCACTACGTCTTCTCCTATATAAACTCTTTGGTATGTGAATAACCCCTATTTTATCCCTCCATTCACGTTGTATATCCTACGAACTTGGGCTATGGACTAATTAAGGCAAACCATTCAACAACGAAACTCATTGAAGCGCTTAATAAATGTGCGGTAATTAAGTACCTTGCTAATTAATGAGTCCATCCAGCAAGCTTCATGTTGTTGGAGCAAGATGTGACGTAGCAACAACATCAACTACAACAATGAAATGCTACCAACGCATGAGTGACTGAAATAGCACTAATTTATCATCACCGCATAACGGCTCCCTGAGGGTTTGTTATGACGGTTCGTAATCAACGTCATTGCCAACAACACCAATGCTAACGCCATAGCCATTGCCATCACAAAAGTCAACACACTGAGTAGTAGGTTGATAACAAAGTTAACAATAATGGCAACAATTTTGTGCTTAGAGTTGCCAGATGGCGTTTAGTAAGCAACAGATTTTTTTGTGTGATTTTATAAGTTTTAAGATAAAACGATTTCACAACCACTTTGAACGATGAGGTTTTATCACACAATCGTCAAAAAGTCTTATGCTCCATGAAATGTGCAATTGCTTGAAAATAACAATAATTGGCGTTATAGATAAGAAATTCCCATTAAGCAAAAACTATGAGAAAATATAAAAATAAAAAAAAATTATGTTATAAGCAACATCGCATTTTTTAAAAAAATTTTTGGTTTGTAACTATAATCATTCTTGATATGGACAATATTCCCAACAATTTCGATTAAAAAGTGTTTCATTTTCTTTCATTTAAGTCCGCTATTTGAACACCATTCCATGGTGTTATGTTTTTCCAAAGTGTCGAAACACAAGTCTTTGCTCAATTTTAATGACGTTCTGAAAATTTTAAGCCATTCTTATTTAGTTTTTAATGTTTTCCAGTTGATTGGGATGAAAACCGCCTTAAAGCGGTGGCGGAAAATCAACCACCGTTTGACGGGCGTGCTAAAGCACTGACTATAAGAATTTTGTGTAGAAAAATAAGCTTAAAGATGAAACTTTGTGGAAACGCTTGACTACTGTATGTAAACGTAATAGAAACAGTATCTTTCAAATGTGTATCTTTCAAATGTGTTTATTGTGTTTATATACGTAAAGACTAGCTTATGGAATGCACTTAGCGCAATGCCAAAATATCAGTGACCACACGATACATCAAGATCCTTAAACTTTCCTCACTGGAGTCATTCAGAAACTGTAGCCATTTGTCCAGAAGTAACAGACAAGTAGAACAGAGTTTTGAGTAGCAGCCTTCCTTGCGTGATGTATTGACGAGATCATTAATCTCATCAAGGGACTATACGAAGTCTGAAATCTTGCATAACGTGAAACTTTTTGGTTCTCTTGAGTCCGACTTGGGTGTCCTCAGCAGCGCCTCAGTTTCCTCTTATCGTATCATTCAATATGGTTTTATCAAGCATCTGACAATTTGATAGTTCTTAATCATCTCCAATGTTGAAACGCTGACAAACTTTGATTTCCATCTAAATCAAATGCCGAAACACGTGTCGCAAGTCACCAATTGAAATTTTCCGACAACAATTGTAGGTATGATAGCACAAAACACGGCGGCCTTAAAACATCGTTGAAGTGATCGTTAAAACAAGAATACGAGAATCGAGAAAACACTAGAGAAAAATGAAGATGACAGAAAATATTTGCAAAAACTGATTTATGTGACCTTAATGACAACTTTCTGAGAGCACAAAATATTGATGTAGACTTCATACTGAAAGAAAGGCAACCGAAAGCAACACAAGAACTGAACTTTTCCAAAGTATGTTCCCTGTTCGATTTTTCACTTTTATTTCCTATTATTACTATTTTCGTTCTGTTCAAGTTTCAACCAGATCATTTACTCTAATCTGGCAATCCTAGATGCCGTTGATTATGCGCTTACATTGTTGTCATTGTTCTCCTGTTGTCGTTGGATGTTGTAGCTACCGCTAATGATGACGCTGATGATGGCAGCCATTGATCGAGTTAATTGTGTTTTATTAACACAAACACAGCAAACTCGTTATTGTTGTGTGCTCGTTGCCATGATGGACGCCATTATGGTTATACATTTTAATGTTAGCATGCGTTAGCGTGGAGCAAGCGTGAAACTTGGAGCTTTTGTTAATCTATGATTGTATAAGTTAGTTATGAAGTGACTGTTTGTGCATGCGCGTGTGTGTGCATATCCGTTTCTATGTTTATGTAACTGCATGTTTATGGTTGAGGCGAGAATCATTCAAATATTCATTAACGCATCGTTAGGATCGGGTCGACTGTCGACAAGAGTTTTATCGATTTGAATTGCTTTTGTTACGTTAATTTGTTTCAAAAGGCAGAATGCCAATGGTGAGTGTAAGAAAGAGAAAGATAGCTCATTAGTGAAAATTAGTTTGACAACACTTATGAAAGGAATATTACAACAATTGAGGTAGGGGAAGAATGTTGATATTATTAATAGTTAAATGGAATTCAAACCAAAATTCGATCATACGCTTCATATTAACAAGGCTTTAAAATAACAGTGGTCAGGTTCATAATATCCTTAATTTTAATCACCAATCTTATTTTATTGACTCTATTTGAAAAAGGATTGTAGGCTTCGAAATTAACAACTTAGGGCGGGGATAAACGCCTGATTTTATGGGAGTGGCAAACTTTCAATTGACATGCTTTTTCGTGCTTTGTGAATTATTTGGTTGCCTATCAGTTTGAAAAGAGAACTCGCAAAAAAAAAAAAAAAAATTTGTCATGAGCTGGCAAATCTTTAAATCTGCAACTAGTCGGTGCTCTAAAGAATGACTTTGATAAAATGAAGCTTAAAGTTATTAAACGTATGAAAGTTGAGTTACGTTGTTGTTATAAATCGACTCTTGTGCAACCTAAAGTGAAATTTCTAAACTAAAACTGAGTGGATACTCAAAAACGCCCATTTTGACATTGAACGACATTATTTACTCTCCAGAAATTGCTTTTTGAAAATGTGTTTTTAATATTTTTTTTCGAAAATCCTTTACAGTATATATGTAATTTTTTTATGTAAACCTCCTCATATGTAGCTGAGTGTGGATAAATCAATTCGTACCTTTCAAACAAACTGAAACCACTCAAATTCTTTAGAATCACATTGAACTCTTTTGAAATTGGTTTTTCATACTTCCTAATCAAAAACAAAGAAATCCTAATTCCATTTTCATTACCAAACGAATCACAAAAATATGAAACGAATTTTAATTAAAACATCAATCAAGTTCGAACTCATCTGAGCGTAACCTGGAGGCTTACAGTGTGGGGTAAAGTTCCATACGAAATTTAATTTTTTCTACTTTTTTTGGAAATTTTTATTGATTTGAATGGTAAATCTTTAGTAGATACACCCATCAATATACATCCATATGTATGTATAGCAAGCAAACGTACGTACATTGGATAGAGTGTTATAAAAAATGTTGCTATTTTTTCGATGCAGAAACTTTGATTCATATGTGTAGAGTGAGAAACTTAAGGATATCACAAATCGGAACTATATGTATATGGAACATAATTTGCCAAACGTCTCAGACCAAAAGGCTGAAAATTGGGTTAGTTGTTGTCTTATTGAATGGCACTTCTCACGCCAAATTTATATATTTAGACAAATATGGACTATGGTGGAGGTGGTGCAGTCTTTAAACTTTTCTTGCAAATCCTTATTTTGAAACGTTTGTAAACTTTTTTCGAATGTATAAAATTTTGAATAATTGACCGACGAGCGCCAAATTTCACTTTCTATCAATTTTTTCTCCTATCAATTTTAAGTAAAAATCGCACTGAGTAAAAAGTTCTTATTCTTATTTATTATATTCAGAAAAATTCTGTTTCTTTTATTGTAACAATTATTTTTCCTATGACGGGAGGATTTTTTTATTTTAAATTTTTTTGGAATAAAAAAAAAACTTTCTGAATACTCTGACCAAAAATTTAGGTATTCTGCCCACTTTTGTCGTGGCAAATAAGTCTCAAAATACACCTTATTTAAAGAGATTAGGGCACTTTGAAAGGCTCTTCAAAAAGTTTTTGCCACTCGCATATGTAAGTACAGGTTTTTTAAAAATGAAGATTTCAAACTTTTCGATAAACTCTATCGTCTTCAATACACATATATCATTACTTTGCCTAATAGAAGCACCTTTTGGCAAATTGAAATGCACAGCCATAGCCATTAAAATGAAAACATAACGCAAAGCTCAAATCTATCAAAGACAAAAAACTGATGCAAATAGAAGTGGAATTCGAAAAAATAAACATGGAAAAGTAAACGAAACACAAAATGGTCTAAAAAATACCAATAGAAATTGTGGCAGTGTTTTTTGCTCTCACAAATTTTCAAAATGAAATATGGTTAGAGAATATGAGTTTCGAAAAAGTATATGGTTTAAGTAAGATTTTATGAGGAAATAATTTTGATAGTATAATGTTTGGTATACTATTTAAACACATACTTTTATGTGTACATTTATTGTTTCATTTCATTTAAGCCATTTTAAAAACTTAATAAAAAAATAGCAGATGGCTAGCTTTTCATGTCCATTGCACATCAATTGAATTGAAATGAATTGAAAGCCTTAATACATCAATAAATTCATTGTTTTTTAAGCAGATTAATCGCTGATTTGTGGATGTGCAGAACATGAAATTCAATATTTATTTAAACAAAGTATTACAAAAGAATGAATCGGACACATTTTTTTCTAAAATATCAATTCCCCAGTAAGGCAGAAGTTTTAAGACATCGCGTTCAGATTTTGGGAGTAGCTTGGCACAATCAATGTGCATTCATGTATCAAATTTCACAACTGTAGATGTTATAAATGCCAAGATATAGCGTTTTAAGTGTTTTTGTTGCAAGGAAGGTTCCACGCCCCTCTATTTGTAGCGTCCAAATTACATGAGGTTTTTAAAATAGACAATATACACCCTTGTTCCAAATTTTAAGAACCTTGCTACCATATGTTACCTGATATAGCAAGTCGTCTAATTCCGTTGCGAGGTGCTTAGCATAGACCATATGCATCCCAACACGAAATTCTAAGACTCTTGCTATCACAGGAGCGATGATATAGCGTTTTAAGGGATTTCTCGTATGGAAATTTCTAACCTGTTGCTGCCATAGGAGCTAAGATATAGCGTTTTAAATATTTTGATTGCCTGAAAAATTCCACGACCCTTATTTTTATCAAAATAAATATAGCTTATAATACTCAGGGATTGTGAAGCTTTCTATTGGTAGAAGATTTTCTAGAATTAGAGCAGTAATTCCAGAGATTTCCCATTACATACAAAAATATATATATATTTATATAATAGTATAGATTACTTGGAAGATGTGATCAAAATTTCTATTTACGGTCTTAATCATAATGAAAAGATATATCTTCTGCAGCCAAATGCTATCCACATGAAGCACAGTTTTCATGAAAGGTTACATAGAGCATCTGGCATCGCTGGTGTAAAAATTTGACTTTTCTCCACAATATTCAAAAGCGTATGTAACAAAAACAGCCTTTTCCTTCCGTTTGGCCAAATAAAAACCATCCAGATATATGATGCTATAGTTATGTCACATTTCATTAAAGCCGCGTTTTATTATAACTTTCTTTAGGAAACTATCATCGGAGCTTTATTACTTTCAGGTTAATTTCTATACGTTTTAAATTTTAATAATTAATTTTTTTTATCAGTTTTACCAACTTTTTCTATATTATCATAATGACTTAAGTTTTAGTTTACATATTGCGCAGCGTGTGTTTCACTTACCCGACATATCCTCGCTTTGTGCATCGTCCAAATGATCATGCATATCTTCATCGCGATCATAATTGCTGCTGTTGCAACTCCATTGTCGATTTGAGCTAAAGTTATGTGCTGAACTCGTTAGATGTCTTCCAGTAAATTTATTTGGGTCCAAAATATTTTCTACTGAAAACGCTAGACGTTTTATAGCCTCTTTATCACTGGGTGTTGTGGTTGTTGAAGATGTTGCTGTCGTTGGTACGGATCTCGTTAAGTCCACAGGACACACCTGAAAATTAAATAAAAAAAGTGCAATCAATGTTGAAATCACAATTAATACGACTATATTTTATATTTAATTGTTTAAGTTAATATGTCAAGCAAGTATAGAGTGCAAACCAAAAGATTCTCAAAAGAGTTATCTTTAACAACGTAATGTTGCTAAAATCAACTCAACTGCAGTGGAATAGGAAAAATGTGAGAGCCTTCTTTAGATTTCTTGTTTGCTAATTAATTCAACCATGGTTGAACAGAGGCACCGAACATGATCTTGCACCACAACGCCAGGTGAGACTTAGGCGACTTTAGCGAGTGGCAGACTGCCTGGAAAAGCTTCCATTTCGAAAAATAAATTCAGATTTTTCGCTATAAATTTTGGTCATTTCGCACTGTTTAGAAGATGTCTTTCGAGTGGTCACATAATTTGTTAAAAAAAAATAATTTTAAGCATCTTAACGCCCACTACTTAAGCAGTAGGTACTACGACGTTATTCAGAACTGATGCATTAAGGAGTGAACGAACAGAACAGCACATGTCCATGGTCGGTCGTATTGAGTTTTTTGGTGTAATTGTGTTCATTAATATGTAATGTAGATGTAGTACTATTTTGATAGCAAAGTGAAGTTGTTCCTCAGATCAGTTTAGAGATACCAATAGTTTTTTGCGATTTCTGAAAATTTTTATCAACTGGACATGTGCCGTTCTGTTCGTCCACTCTTTCTTTATTGCGATTTTAGTCTACCACTGTAATATCTAATATACCAGGTTCCATTTTCCTCTAATCGATTAATAATTATTTGCAAAATATCATCAGAGGCGTACCGTGCATATCATGCGCCCGGGTCAAACAAATTATTTGCCGACCTACCGAAAAAAATTTTCTCGTGTTTTTTAACAAAAATTTTATTTACCTCACCAAAAATTGCTCTAAACTGTGAAAATTTCTACATATTCAAATTTACTACATCGATCTAATTTCATTCGCTAAAATAAAAAGGCTCTCATTTTTGATTTTCAAAAACCCTATCAAATTCAGATATATTTCACGACCATTTTGCCGCCCCCTGAAACCTTGCGTCCGAGGTGGCTGCTCCCTCCCGAAATGGCAGACAAACTGGTGAGAAGAGAAGCCTCGAAACCTCTTCTAGATACAGAACACTGCTTTGAAATTGGACCAGATAAGATCTATGGTTCATTACTCAAAGGAAAAAATCTTTAATGGAGAGAAAGCTGGGTGGAGTTACCAAAACTACGACAAGCATAAGAGGTTTCTTACAGCTATTATTCTACAATAAAAGTTTCTAGGTGTGCATCGTACTCTCAAAAACTAACTTAAATTAAAGATAGGGTTGAATTAAGATAGGGCTATAGCTCCGAGCCTAAAGCTCTGGGGGGTCCCCAACCAATGAATGAATACCTAATTGTAATTGGTAATACCATATCAATAATATATTTGGTAGTAATAACTAATTAATATTTTTGTTGCAACAAATATTTCTTTGCTGGAAACACGCACCTGTTAATAATCACCAAATTATGTATTTGGTGGAAGAAGTATTTTTTTGGATTTAAGTTAAAACGATGAGCCCAATGCCGATAGTTTAAAATCGCAATTCATAAATTAACCGATAATGCCAAAATCGTCACATCTTTATATTGAACGCTGTTGGCATTTCTACTTCTATTTCTATAATCTACTCAAAAAGATATTATGTTTGACCAGCACTTTAACTTCCAATTAAAGGCAAAGTAATGTCTACCAAAATTTGTTGATAATTAATAAATACTTCATAAATCCAACTTTATTAATTTGATGGGAACACAATCTTTTCTCAGTGTATATGAGTTTCGGGTGAAGTTCAGTTTTGCTCTCATAACTTGATGGCCGTGATCCTTGCAGAATGTTGTCCCGTGGTTCAAATACATTTTGTTTCGATATGCTATAAGAAATGATTCCGCAGCCCAACCCCTTTCTTAAGCCAACACTGAAATTGTTTTGCATCCGCCCCTGTTGGTTTGAGTGAAGCTAGGAATGTATCCTTCTCACTAAGATCACTCAATAGTCGAGATTTTGAAAATCTCGTGAAAAATCGATGCATGTCAAAAAAGAAAAAAATAAATGCTGACAACAAATATCCATTCGACTGTGAAAATCACTATATTTGATCCACATGATATAGGTTTTTGCAGTCGTTTTGATTGCTTTTGTTAGAAATTACGAATAAGCACTATAAAAATTACTTACCTACACAATTTTAGAAGTTTTAAAATTGTTTACAAACTAAGATTTACACATGTAGTTTCGATCAAAAGTTAGAGTACAATCCACTGCTATGTGCACATATTTGTCGAAAAGCTGAACTCAATCACACCGATCTTTAACTAAGTAGATAGAACCCAAAGATAAATGTATAAAATATCGGGGATTGATGACAGATATTTTATCTAAAAGATGTTCTCACATCAATCATTTATTTATAAAGATTCTGTGCTAAATTTAATTCCGCGAGTTGATCATGGCCCTAGAAACTCTCTACTGCGTACGTCCTTGCAGTAATCAATAGCTTGATCTGCGACAAAACTATTATTTTTGTTTTCATTCAACATTCTTCACAAATTTGTTATCTAGATGAATCTAATGATACCTTTTTTCAAGTACCCTAAAAAAAGCCGATTTTCTATGAGGATCGTCGAGCATTAAATAAACTCTGCACATTAAATGATATATAATAAATCTACGAACAAATAAATGTCAATTTAAAAAACTTTGTTATAACTAGAGCATTAAATAAAGAGATAGGTGGTTCGAATAGCGGAATGTGAAAAATGGTTATGTATAAAATTATCTCAAAATTTGAAAAAAAAAAATTTCTTCAAATCACATGTTTAATATTTTGCTTGGTACAATATTTTGAATTATAGCTTCGATAGCTTCTTCTAAAGGTTATTATTCTTAACTGCATTCGCGGTTCATAAACTTTTACTTACCGATGGTGTTCCATGTGACTCATCATTACTATCCTCGTCATTGCCATCAACATTTAACTCTTCGCTTGTATCGCTTCTCGCATAGCTAGCAGCGACTGCGATTTGACGAGAAGTGGCCGCAGCAGCTGCTGCCGCCGCAGCTAAGCCACCTAATTGTATCCTAAAACCATATTCACTGAGATCATTCGAGCGAGTGTTCGCCAGGCCAGTTGATGTCGAGCAGGACGTTGAAAATGTGGAAGAACTAAGGCTGGTTGTGGCAGCGCCGGCAATAACTGGCGGTGTCGAATTGATGCTGCTGCCGACGGTGCTGGTTGCAATGCATGTAGAACGGGCACCAGCAACAAGTTTAATCCTTTCAATATCCATGTCATTTGATAATGACGAAGGGCTGCTAATTACAGGAGGTGGAAGTGTTGTTGTTGCTGCCGCTGCAGTAACAGGATTTAGGGCGGAAGACAGAAACATGGATGTTGGTGGTGATGACAGTACCTGTCTAACTTGGGAAGATGGTAACGATAGACCACCAAAGGCAAGTGCGTTATTAGTTTGTTGCGTCAATTGTTGATCTGGATGCTGATGATGGTGATGTTGCTGCTGTTGCAGTTGTTGTTGAAACTGTGGCGGTGATGTTGGTGGTGAAAGTGGTGAATGAGCTGGTGATGAAGTATGAGCAGCAATAGCAACAGAAGGAAGGAAGGTAGATGTTGTTGTTGCACTGGAAAGTGGACGCAAATGAAAAGCGGCCACAGCCTGCTGTTGCTGGTGATGTTGTTGCTGATGTTGCGCTTGAGCAGCAGCAGCTGCCAAAAATTGTGGATTTTGTAGTAGATGTGGATGTTGTTGCAGCAAAGCAGCATGTGAATGTTGCAGTGGCTCTGGACGCGCCAGATGTCGGCCGCCGTTCGAAATTTCCACTAGTTTACGCTGTCCGGGAAATGTTACGGGTGGTGAAATGGTGCGACGGAATTTTAGGGACTGCTGTTGGTGCTTTTCACTGTCTACCAACAATGTGTCATCTGTAGGACTTAGACATTGTAGCAAATTTTGCTGTTCGGTCATTTGCTTCAAACGCTCTATAGAGAAACGTAGACTTTCCTCAGGAATACCGACGGAAATACCGGCTGTTTTTGTTGTATTGTTGATGTTAGTTGTCGTATTTACTGTTGTTGGTCCAGCGGACACTTGACTTGGCTGCTGTGAGTTGATAAGGAATTTTGGTATCTTTGCCGAAGGTGAATTGTTATTGTTCACATTACTGTTGTTGTTATTATTAGGTGTTGTATTACCATTGGCCTGAGTAGTACAAACGTCGGGAGATGTATTTGATTTAGGTGAGTCCGGATTCGAGTTTGGGCTCATTTGACCGACGGCGGTATTCACCACGGAATTATCCGTGGTCTTGGCATTAGCCTGTAACATAACCATTTTTATTAGATATTGCACAGTTTATTTAATTTTTAACGATTTGGTGCTTTTTTCACAATTTTTCCATCGAGTTTTTATACAATGATCAACTTATTTTATTTTAAGTACATTAGTGTTTCAATTGAGCTCTTGTATCACTAATGAATTTCCAACTTTTTTCACATTTTTTGCGACATCGAACGTCTATTGGTGTGAAAGCACGTCAAAATTGTCACAAATGCAATCTACCGTTTGCAAGAACGTGTCCCGTTGCTGTCTGTCGTAAGACTGCTTGGTCGCGTTTTCACATCCGCAGTGCGCGATTGTTAGTAATCCGTCCGTAAGATGCGGCATACGTCAAATCAACTACCCCGCTATCATACCCGAGCGATTAAGTGATTTTCTAATGCTGCCTCTCTGCATTCACTCCACTATTTGTTTCATTTGCTTCAACCCGTCGTGAGTTAATCTGACAACAACTTGCCGCCTGTGGCAAGTGAACGGTGCACTTACTCTGTTGAACCAATTTTTACAACTGACGGCAGACGGACGACTGGTGCAAAACGGAAGGCATGTGGAAAAATATTTAAACACTATCGTGTTGCAGATGCTCGACAATTACTGCGGCTGTTGCTGCAAATGCTGCTGCTGTAACTGGTACTGATACTGGTTCTGTTTGGTGGTGGCTATTGTTGTTGCGGTATGCGTATTTTTAGTGCCTCAGACACTGGGGTGCTACGGTGTGCATGAGCCTGCGCTATGTCTACGCCCATTTGAAAAACAGCTGTTGCTCTGCTTATTGGATTTCTCAAATTTAGAATTGAGTTTGAAAATATTCGCTCTTTGGTGCCATGCGAGAGAGCACAATATGAGTGAATGAGCTAATCTGTAGACCCCGCCCTATGCTATGGTATATCGTGCACTGCAAACGAAAGACATGCGATCTTTGTCTAACGTTTGTTTACCTCATGCATTGCTATAAGCAATTGGTGAGAATATCCATGGTTTTATAGCTCAAGTTGATATACACTAGGGTACACCGATAATTTTTTTACGGAATAGATTGAATAAGTTGACATTAAACTTTGAGCAAGAGAAACTTAATCAGACAAATTTGTATATACATAGGTACAGCCCAAATAATTAGCATTATTTTTGTAAGGGCTTCATACAAACCTGCAGCTTGCTAAAGGTACCTCCGAGTCTTCAGCCTTGTACAGGAACCCTAATACTGTCTCATTTAGGTCTAAAGTCGCAGCTGCTTAAGAAAAAAAAAATGTTCTTGATTTGTACTATCTATCGCTTGTGTTTTTGTTGATGACATTAACTTTTTTTTCACTAAATCTTTTTTAAACAAAATCTTTTTTCCAATCTCTTTTTTTATATTCAGCTTGAGAGCTTGTTGCGTATTGCAAATTGGTATATATAAAGCTTATCATCGCAAAACCATGGCGAATTATACCCTCTGAGGTAGCTCGTATCTATTCAAAAAACTAATTTACTTATCATACCTCTTGAAGACTTAATATTATCAATAGGGAATCCAAGCTTATTTTTAAAACATTAAAATCTTCTGTGCTATTATGATCAGTACAATTTTTTGGGGCATATCATATACAAATGACGTTCTTATCTCTTCCATTCATAATAGGTGTTAGGTGAAAACATACAATGTAAAGAGCAGCGCAGTAATTTTTACCAACTAATATGGTAATAAACATTGAAACGCGTTCCGAAAACTTTGAAGAATGGCTGCATTCGCACGAGTGAAGTGGAAAACACTTTTGTTATTAAATAGCAAACGGAAGTTTAAGTCGCTCCAACTCTTCAAAATAGTAAATTAAACCAATGAGGAGCAGTAAATTAAAAATAATAATTATCTAAAACGGTGTTAACTTAATATTTTGTAGATAAACCTATTGACAGAGTAGGTAAATTTTGCGGAAAAAGTAGGTGAACCAAAAACAATGGTTCAATATTGTTAACATAACCCCACACAATCAAAGGTTTCGGTAAAATCTTTCCAAAATTATAGTTATAATCATAAATACTTTATTTTTTCAATACATAACTAAATAAGATGAAAATTTTTAATTTTTTAATTAATTTACGAAGAAAGCGTCTTTATTTCGTAACTAATAAAAATTAACATGTACATATGTACATATGATGTGTAAATACTAAAATATATTTCTTATTTCCGTTTTAAAAACTAAGATTTTGTTATATCGTGTTATATACGAGTATTTTTTATTGCTCTTATGTTGGTATAATTTCTCAGCACATTCATATGCACACGTATGCGTCTGTGTGTACAACAGTTCTTAGTACACCAAAACTACTTTGGTACTTGTCTAAAGGATCAGTATCACAATCTAATGATTTAATTTGTTTTCCCCTCGTTAGCAATGTAATGGTCTGTTCCAAGGCGACTTTTCATAGCGTCTTACGTCCTTTGTGCCAACAGCATGGTAGAGCATAGACATTGTCCGTCCCACTCCACTGAACGTAACAATTCACTGCAGTAGTCGTTGATTATTTTCTTCATCTGTTTTTCTATGGCAGACACACTACACCACACCACCCACCTCAGCTATGGCACTGTACTCACTTAAGGTCCATATACATACATACATACATATGTATGTCTATAATCCATATATATTCACTTT
This sequence comes from Meiosimyza decipiens, assembly GCA_963680825.1. Classification (NCBI taxonomy): domain Eukaryota; kingdom Metazoa; phylum Arthropoda; class Insecta; order Diptera; family Lauxaniidae; genus Meiosimyza; species Meiosimyza decipiens. Next base: position 80,997,141 of record OY804259.1, on the reverse strand, counting down.
CGGTGTGTTATTTTTCCACTTGTTTACTTACCACCTCTTCCTTCCACTTTCCACGTTCGTTCCTCATGTGATTTTGTTGTTGTCGGATGTGAGTAATTGTCAAATTATTTAGCGAAAAATTTGTTTGTTTATTCGCTTGGTTGGTCGAGAAATGGATCTCTCTGGTTTTATTTTAAACTTTTCTTCATCTCTTTGTTTTTTGTATTTTCTACTTTTGAATTTTCATTTTTCTTCGTGGCAGTCGCACTGTTGGTATGCGTGTGTATTTTCTTTTTCTTGTTGTTTGTATGTTTTATGGGTGGTTGGCTGTTAGTTGTACAAAGGATGATTGTGATTTTGTTTGTAGTGTTGCCAAATTCTGTTGCACGTAATTTAGCTGCAGCATATTTTCGGGTAATTTTGAAATTTGGTTAATTGTTGATTGCATAAAAATATTATTGAGAAATTAAGAGAGTTGTGTAGAAATTCCAGCATAATAATACAATGGTCTTCTAGTGATTTTCTCAATTTTTAAATTTTCTTACCGTAATTTTGATGATTTCAACTATTCTTGCATGAACTTCAAAGCTATTTTATTTTTTTAGTTAATTTCCCAGTAGGCAAGGGCAGGAGCTTGCAGGCCTTCCTTGGTAAGATTAAGGCCTTGCCACCTCCTTTCAAACTTACTTTGTTTTTTATATGAAACGTCCCGATAAAATAGGCCTTCTTTAGCAGGCCTGATAGAAATACTCTTCAAGCAGGTCTTCCTACATCGCTTGCGTCAAGAGCCCTTCTAAGAGCGCTTACCGTAGAAGGGGTCACAGAAGTACTTTGAAAAAATTAAATCTTAACACGTCCTGAGACTCTTAGTTAAATGTTTTTTTTATCTGCGTCAACCTCCCAGGCCTTATAGCACTGCTGCTGTGGGAAGGTTTTATAGCAGTACTGCTGTGGGAAGGCATAATAGCACGCCCGCCGTGGTAAGGCATAATAGCATTTCATGAGTATACACTCAATGGAGTGTAACTATTCTGCTAATTAAAATTTCACTACTTATAAAATTTTCTTATTGTTAATATTGACAGATTGTAAATAAAAACAAAAATCATAATAATAATAAAAAAAAAAAACATGATTTTATTTGCATGAAAATTTAGTTTTGAGAAGGCCTCTTACAATCGGAGCAGTGCTATCAGGCCTTCTCCGGGGAAGGCCTAGTTCAATTGCCTGCTGGGTTAAATCTTACTTTTTACTTTTAGTCATTGGGTCAGTGGGTCTATTTTTATTCGAATGACTTTTTTTTATATTAAATACATTTTAAGATTCTTTTACGAAAATTTAAATCGCTCATAGGTACATTGCCACATATACGTTCTGGATCAAAAAAATGGGGCGACAGACTATACTTCGCCCCGGGCAACAATTGTTGAAGAAACGCCACTACATGTAACCCAATATTTCATTGATTATTTTTTTTATATTTGAGTATAAATAAACAAAATAAATATCAAGGCAAATCTATTTTTAAGGTGTCGGAAAAGGTTTTTGTCCAATAACTTGATGCGTTATTTAGCATAAGCGTATCTAGCAAATTCTTTTCTTGGGGTTGGCAAAATGGACCTCGGAATTTCATATTCAATTTTTGTCTTTGTACTTTAGCTTGAACATAAATTTTCTATTTATTAATATGTTTCTTAAAATATCTTGGGTATGTCATCTTATTTTTTAATTTTTTACATGTTATTTTTCAATCAATGTTAAGAATATTTATATTAAGACACAAATGCGCCCAGGAAATTTTTAAAATTATAATACTGCACACCTTAAAGGATAGTATTTAAAAGTTCGTCAGACTTCTTTTTTGCGTTTGATAAAAAAAATATAGATTTGACAGTAAATTTTGAAAAATTCGTCATTTTGTTGTACAATGTAAGTAAGATTCTGAATCTATCCCATACCTGATCTCTCTAATCATATATTTAGATATTGTTCATAAATTAAGCATGCAAAAATATTTTAAATTCGATGAGACATCCTGAATCACATTGGAATAATTTACTATTTTTATGATCTCTTCAATTGTTTTGATCCTTGATAATTACTCAAATCGGTTACCTTGATCTGATGAGCTATGTAGTAAAAATTGCGGTGATCTGCGATGCACCAGACTCTTAATCTTCTTTTCCGGTGATCCTTCCACGCCGCTATACCTCAAATTATATCGTCTGGAGTGAATACTCTTCTCACCACATCTATGGACCATACCCGACAATGTCTCAGATAAGAAAATATTCAAATCACAGCCATCAGGTTTGAGAAGATGCAAGTTGCCAAACCATGGTTTCAGAAGTCAGATGATCGATGATACCGGCTCACTTGGTTTGGCTAACAAACTCAAACCATCTCGCTCGGAATCTGGGAAGATTATGTGTAACATTTAAAAGGACATTCATACAAACCTAAATAAATTTGGTAGGTCGTCAGTTTGTTAGATTCAGGGCCGTATCTAGGGGATAGAACCCCCCCCGAAATTTTTTGACAGACACTATATAGAAACGATTTTGCAAGGAATAGACACTACCTTAAATTGATTTTAAATCTAAAACCCTAGCCCCCCCCCGAAATTAAATCCTTGATACGGCCTAGGTTAGATTCATGAATTTTTCGGGGTTGCTTAAAAACGTTAGTACAATGCCAGTAATTGGCAACACTTTTAGTGGAATTCCACTAGAACAGCATATAATTCATTTTCGTCCTTGCATTCCTTGCTGCATTTAGTGAATTACTGAAGCCTTACAATGAACGACAAGTATTTCAACAAAAAAAAAACAAAATGTTACAAAGGAAGCAAGGAATAAAAGTAAGACGAATGTGATGTTGATGAAAAACGTAATATCATTAAATTTTACAAATAAAAAAAAAACAAGAAAACTGTTATGAGTGGGAAAATTAAAAAAAGAGGGAGCTACTCCGCCAGCATGCTAGAGAGAGCTGGATATAGGTCTAAATAAATGTATGTCTTGTCAGAGCCAACACTGCCGTGCTAGTCATATAATATATAAAATATTGTCATGCCATCTCTTTTGAACACACAGTAAACTTGCTCCTTTCACTCCAATATCTATTTTAATAATAAACTTGCTCTCTCTGAATTCTGCACACTCGCATTCGATTCTCACTCTTTTCACTCAGGCCCATCACTATTACACAACCACACCTCCCGCCCCTTTACAAATTGTTTAAATTGAACGAAATTTATATGCGCTTTGCACAGCCAATTTAATATCGCATCCAATTTGCGGTTTATTTCAAAACGATGTTGTGTCATTTGTGTGCGGGGAATGTGCAAGTCGGTAGTTGAGTCTACTCGGGTATGAACGTGGGGTAGCGCAGTCTAGAGGCCCACTAAGGCGGCATAATGGCGTTTGTATCAGTGTGCTTTGCCTAATGAAGTACAACGAGTACTGAACTGTCAAGTATCCCAGAATGAGAAAGACAACTTCAAATGCTGGAGTAAGAAAGAGATGGAAAATGGAAAACTTGCAATTTGTATAATTTTTTTTTTTTAAGTAATGCGACAGTTGTAATTTTTAATGGATCCTCACAATTGCGGAGGTCGGCAATTGTCTGTTGTTGGTGTTCATTTTTTTGAGTTGTCTCTGGAGCGTAGTTTGGATTTTTTTTTATGTACATATGTATATAAAGATATACATGTGTATGTACATATACATGGATATTTTGTGGAATATTCTTAATTTTTTTGTTGCCCTACTCATTAGACGGAGGAACGAGACATTTTGATGGCGTTGTTGTTGCTGTTGATGTTGCATTAATTAAACACTAAACGTAGGGAGACTCTGTTAATGAGAGCTTGTTATGCCATTTCATTTTAATTAGTTTTGAAATTCGAACATCGTTTGTTCTCACTTACTTTTAATGTCTATTGACAAGTGATACACTAAGAAAATTTGGATACGAATTAAGGATACTAAAAAATCTTTACCGAAACAGAAGCATGTTTTCTTTATTTTAATGAAATTTAAGCCCCTTTTGAAAATTTGTCTAAGTGTAAAGAATGTCAAACGTGATACCAGCGATAATCATATGCTAAACTGGTGTGATTGTGATTAAAAGAGGTCAAAAAGGTCCAAACTTTGTATTTTCTGTGCGAGGGACATTTTGGTTAAATTTTTTGTGTGACCATTTTTCAGAAAATATTTTCTATGAGTAATCGATGGAGAAAACTCCTCGAACCAATTAAGTGAAAAAAAAATTTCTGTGATTAGAAATTCTAAAATTAATTTTCGTGGGTTCACGTCAAAGAGTTTCCAGTCTGTTTACGGAATGTCTTGTGATCATCAATAGCAAGCGGTTAGAATTAGTTTTTTGAAAGTCTTGGCTCCTAAGAACCTCTTTTATTCCATTCCTAAAAAAAATTTCTGCACTAATCGATGGGGAAAGGCTTAATATAGATTTTGGACTCAAGGAAATATCGAAAGATTTTCATTTTTGATACATAAAAATTAAAGTCAAATATTAGGAAATGAAGAAGAAAAACGTAATGAGAGAACCAAACTTCATTTAAAAGCTAGAGGGTACAAAACGAATATCTAAAGATCAAAAATGAAAGCAAAAGAATCATTCAAGTAAAAGTAGACTCCAGGCATTAAAGATTTTTTCTTTGCAAAGGTGGAACCGGGTCAAATAAAATATATGCATACAGTGTACTAAAGGATTCAAGCCTACATATATCAAAAAATTAAGTTTTTGACCTTTTAGAAGGTTTGTATTGTAGCTCGTCCCGGTGCCTTAAATTGCTTTTAGTTGTATTGCTCCTAAGCTTAAGGATCTTGCAATCTTATGGAAGACAATAACCCACCCAACTTTTGTTCAAATATTGGTTCTGTTGTCAGTGGCGAATTCGAGCCATCTGTAAATCTGCAATCGTTGTAAATTTTTTCATAGTTTAAATTGTATAGCGTTGTCGAGTGACAATGATCTGGAGCACTCTTGGAGTCTGTCTGTCTCTACGCTTTTATCCAAAGACAGGTAACAGAAGCGTTTTGAGGGTGCTCCAGAAAGTATCACGCGAAAACTCTGGGATATTTACGGATGTTTTTTTTTTTGTTGGCAAAGTTTTGACCAAGTTTTCTGTACTTATTCTATAATTTTTATAGCGAAGTTAAGCAAACAAACGTATGCAATCCTACTCAGTTAAGCTCAACCAACTTGGATGAGCTACATACGTAAATACTAAGAAAGTGTATGATGGTGAATTTTGAAAAAAATGTGTAATTCCTGAGGCAAAACGATCACATGCTGCTAGAACTTATTGTGTAGGTAGATACTCTCAAGAAACTTAACCTATTTACCACTTCCTGGTGAACCGTAAGTAGACTATAGAAGCACTTGCATGCCTTTTTTAAAAAAAAAACTCTAGGTTATAAAACCTTTCAATGCTAATGCATTGAAGCTCTCCTTCCAGCAAAATAGAGTTTCTTTTAAATATTTTTTTTAACTCACGATCATTGTTTTTAAGTGTAGAACAATATTACGTACATACATCGAAAATTAAATGAAGCGCACACACATAACACAACCGCAATTTATTTAAATTGCTTGTCTCGTCATTATTTATAATTTTACGGCAGACACAAACGCATATATACGCACAAATATACGCCTATGCACATGCTACATATATGAGCGCCTACTTTCCTCTGCGGGTGAATACTGAACGGTACTCTTTTCTGTCTGTCCGTAAGGAATAAAACATATACTTAATTAGTGAATTGTTCATTACGCTTGCTGTTATATGCAAAAAACAAGTCTTAATGTGTTCTTATGTAGGTACCACCATTTATTTAATTGTGTGGGGGCGTATAAATTTCTTATTTGATTGGCAAATAATTAAGTAGGATGTTCCTGGAAACGGAAATGCAGTTTTGTGTACCTCTAAGGATAATTGAACCCCATTCGCCTGCAATGTCATCTCCCATGTCAGACAAGGTCCTTTTACTTTAAGAGATGTAGCGTCACCGTGATCATTTGATCACTTTTCCAGTTAGTTGGAAAATGCATCGGGCTGCCAGTGCTACAACATGCTCACCTTGCTCTGCTAAAAAAAAAAATCACAAATTTGACCTTCATCAAATTGAGTAATTTTGCCACGCTGCAAGATGCTCTGTTTATCGATGTATTTCATGTAAGGGTTTCTAAATATGCTCTTTGACGAATCGTATGATTGGAAAATCTTAAATATCGGCAAACAAAGCTTACTGATGATACCATGTAGTAGTAGTATAAGCAGCTAATTGCCCTTTTTATATTGTGTTTTTTCCACTTACAGTACTGATCAGGAGGGTCAGTAAAAAATATAATAATAAATTAACTCCAAAATAAGCCAATTTTTTTTTTTTAAAATAGTTATAGCTTACTGAGACTTTGTAGAAAACCTTTTTTTTACGAAAAAAACAAGTCCTAATACGATTTGTATTTTTTAAGAACCACATGTTTAAAATACGGCTTTATTGAAAAGTCATATGAATTACATGAATTACATTTTCTTGAAATGTATGAAAATGTCTAAAAACATATTTGGATTTCTTCCATCGTTTCAGATCTCATGTCATTTTACGTTTCATCAAAATAGCCTCAGCAAAAAAGTCTACCCCGCGGTATAGTCTTAATTAGTGAATTGCCATAACTTTATATACATTTTTAATACATAATTATTTTGACCGCCAACCCCGCCCTTGCGTCTGCCTGTGTCACTTTTTATTTTTTTAAATCAAATTAAAAAGAATTCTTATCACCACCCACTCTGGCCATTTCGCATTAATTAATTCATGTTTAATTCATGCAAATGAGCGTAAAAGCTGCTCCGCCATTTTCGTTCATTTAAATGACGCATTTTACGCGGTCAACAACACAATTTATTGCTAATTAAATTATTTTAATTTCATAAGCTTTTCATTTTCACAATGACAATGTGTGCGTAGGTGGCAGGCAGTCAGGTCCAAGGGGTATATTTATTTTACTAAGTCTATTTCTATCTCTGTTACACGTTCGTTTAATGCGATTGTCGCCATCTCTGTTCAACTGTGAGCCATGTTAATTAGTTAGCTAATTAAACTAATGAGCGACTAAAGTCAATGCGCAATTACGAGCAGTTGAATGGATTCACCGTTGCAATGCGATTGTAAATTGCATTTGTGTGCACTTCATGGAAATGAATGTGTGTGTGTTTGCCGAGGGATTTATCATTGCTGCAGAGTTTATTATTTGAAATAAAAATATTTTGTTGTTTATTTTTAATGCGAAATAATTATTTGATTTAATCAGCAATTAGTGTTTTGAGCAACCAATTACGTTAGTTTTTATTCAGTTACCTATTGTGTAAAAAAAAGTTTGTATTGTTCGTAGGTTGAAAAAAAATTATGTGGTGCTGATGACGTTTTTTACATTTTTTTGCCAATCCTTTTTGATACATACGAGGATATCATAAAAGGTCTTCCGCGGCTGACAGCAGACAGTCGAAACCTCAACCGGTTCAGCAACAAAAATTTTAATGAACACAGAAACCTGCAAAGAAGTTCAAATAATTTGCACAAAAAATTTAAATAAGACACAGTATTTACTTTAAACGTGCTAATTGCAATTAATTATGCAGGATATTGAGTTTAGCTAAACAAAGATTTTTGCGCGAAGCAAATTGAAACTAAAATTAGAGGTGAAGCTCAAATTAAATGAACCACACAAAAAAAAAATGCAGACGTAGCAACAGTGCTGCCAAAACATTCCAGTTAGGTAAGATTTTAAGTTATAAAAAGATAAAATTTGAAAAGCGAACTTTTTTTATAAAGCTGCAATGTTCCCTTACGTTAACTCTTTACAAAATATTGCGTATCATATATTTAATTTTAAAATTCACAATTTATTTTTAAACATATAATCAAAAATAAAAACTAGATCATACATAAACCTTGTATCTTAACCCTTTCGCGGATACACGATATTTAGAAAATGTTAGCAGAATGACACATGCAATTTATTTGGCAGATAATTGAATTCAGTTTGTGGTTTATTGAATATTAATTTTTTACTAAAAACAAAAAATTGGGGCACTAACTTAAATCTGATTGCCTCTGCAGTAACACACACAGTGACGTATCCAGGATTTTATTTCGGGGGGGGGGGGGGCGGTGGGTTTTGGATATGAGATTTTTTCTACGTAGTATATATTCATTGCAAAATCGTTTATATACAGTGTCCGTCAAAATATTTCGGGGGGGGGGGGTTCTATCCCCTAGCATCCCCCCTAGATACGGCCCTGGGCACACAATATGCTACTACATATAAAACCAATGCAGTTGACGTTACCTAAGTCCGACGTGTTTATACACGATTTTGTTTCTATGTCGGCATATACCGACGTGTCCAATTTTAAGCCATTCGTAGTGTCGGCTTATGCCGACGTGTCCGCGAAAGGGTTAATCATATCAGATCATAGATCGTGGACGATAGATCATAGATCATTGACCATATATCATAGACCATAAATCATAGATCATACCCGGGCTCAATTTTAAAAAATTTAGAAGTTGAAAATTCATTTGCTATCTTTTGGCGGTCGCGGTACTTTTTTATGTTTTCATTTCAATATTCCAAATGGTGGTGTTTTTCAAAGATTTTGTGTTAGCCTTTGCCTATCAATAGGATAAAAAAAACCTTTTCAACAAACGTTCTCTTCATAGACCTCAATGAGTTCCTGCTGATGTTCAATCTTATTTATCGCTCATTCTCCATTGACTGGAGCAAAGACCGTAAGAATAACGTAGATGTTCTACAGGATATCAAAATAGATTTTTTAGACTCTTTTGCATCCATTGGAGGAAAAATCATCTTTCGAAAAATAGTCCCAATGATGCTTTTGATGATGTCAAATATTCATTTTCGAGATTTCTCATCGATTTAAGAAAGAAAAAAAGATTTTGGAAAACGAGTACGAGTGTTGCTCGACATAATCTTCAAAATTTATTTTCGAGCTCTTCCCATCGATCGGAGCAACAAAAACTATTCGCAAAATGCTAACTTGCAAGCTTTTCCCATTGATTGGAACAAAAGCGTTTTTCGAAAAACGGTCTTAATATGCCCCCTGATGCAATGGTATTGTCCGAAAATATAACGATCAACTCTGGATTTTATGTTATAGCATCTAATGCCTTAAATCAAAGTTTTGATAGATTAAGGTGCTCAATCAGATTGGCAATGCCCGAGCTATAAATTTAAAATTTTTCTTTATTTATTTCCATCTGGCAAGCATGTGAAAAACTACAGTACTATATCCAATAAGAAGAATACGAACAGTTAAGTAAATAAAAAATTTCCAAAAGACTTCAACACTACATATCGCTTGTGCCAGGTTGAAGGTGACAAGTATCGTTACCTTGCATGCAAATGAGCTTTTTAATGTCGGACCAGTAGATTAACGGTTAAAACTCTGCAAATACAGAAAAGAAACTAAAGAAATGCAAAAAATAAAACATACGCAATCTCATTATTGCTCTCAGCCATTACCACTACTATGGCCCGTTGGCAGCGGCAGAGTGTTAAAGGGTCTTAATCCAAAATATGCCCATACCCACATCGACCCCTTTTAAAGCCATGCTACCTACCTACCGCTGCTGCTGGTGGCAGCAAAAATAAACAGCTAAAGTGTTAATTGTCATAAATGGCTGCCATTGTAACGGTAAACGAGCGTAGATATTTGCATCATTGCCCTGCAAGAGATTCAAAGTTAGTCGGTCCGAGTCCTATCATGGTTGGGTGTAGACGACACTGTTATGCCTGTGGAAAACTAAAACGCGCCATAAGCATAAAGTAGAGTAGAGAGTTAGTAAAGCGCTTAATTTTAAATGGATTTGCTGCCCATTCCCCCGCAACCCACACAAACGCACACACACATACGGATCCCTACCTATACCAGCATGAGTGCGCATGACTTTGAGCTGCATTCCTCAGTCACTCAATTGACGCTTTGAGTCTCCGCCCTTTGTGTGCAACCAATCGTTGCTATTGAGTTAAGAACCTCTCCATGGTTTTTATTCTCTTACGCTTCATGAGAAATCCATTTGTAAAAATTTCTCCTTTTAATGCCGTTAATATTTTCAATATGGCGTTTAGCTTTGTGTGCTCTTTTTTGTAAAATGTTATTCCTCTCTTTCTCTTCTTCATAGTTTGTAAAATTTTTTGTGCTCACTCGTTAGTTTTATGTTTAGTTTGTGTTGTGCCCTTCATTTTTATATTTTTGATCCGCAATAAATGCATAGCAACGATATCCTGGAGACATTTATAAGCAAATTTTTTATATCCTTTTTTTAAGCACCTATTTTGTGGCTACTATTTTCTTTTAGTTTTATTCTTCTCGTGTTTCTCCATCATCTTGGTCTTTGGAAATCTTGCAAACGTTGACGACATTTTATTCTTCTTATTTTCCTTGTGTGAGTTCTCCATAGCATTTAAGTGTCCTCGAGGGTATACACTTCGTTAGTAGAAAGAATTTCCATCGTTTTCAAGTGTTGTCGCTGCATGTGATGAGTAATGCGGCGAATTTTCTCTCTTACTATATTATTTTCATAACTAAAATTGCTATGGTTATTCAGTGCCTATAGGGTAAGTGTACACTGGGGTGTTTATATTGAAAATTTTTTGATTGTTTTTATTTTTTAGTTTGAGGCTTAAAAATAATTCTGACAAAATTTGAGCTTCTTAGCTCAAATCTATAAATGGCACGGACAGAGTTAAATGTCCGTGTACCGACTTACTGAAACACAGAATAAATCTACTTTTGGTGCCAAGATACATATATAGCGATTTAGGTATTTTTTTTTTATGGGTGGTGCCACGCACGGCCACATTTTTCGCGTGGCTGAAAATGCAAAGAAAATACACCCGAAATTTGTTCTTTTTGCGGTCCCATAGGCATATATTATATATTCGGACTTATAGAAAATGCTACCTAAATTTCATCATCTTAAGGCAAACCAGTGAACGGCGCAAGCAGTTTTTTTCCTATTACATTCACGAATTTATGGAAATACGAATAGTACACTAAAAATTTCATAAGCATTATGATTTGCCCTATAGTGAAAATTTTTTTTTAAATTGAACCAGCAATTATCGTATGTATTGTTGGGCTGTGTGACTTCTTAAAATTCAACTATCATACTAAACTTCTTCTATTTCTGGTTAATACACCGACAGTTAAAATAAACGAAGTTTTCCCAGATAAAATGTTGCTCCTGCTGATTAAAAAATGTTGGACTCTAGACTTGAAAGGGGCTGTACAAAACTTTCTTAAAAAAAAACACATACATAAGTGTTCATTAAAGCAATGTGAGACAAAACGAAAAGAGACTGAAGGAAGAAGTACCTGTCAAGGATATTAGATGCGATTTGAAACATTTTGTTTAAATGAAAGAATTGCTTTGGGTGACATTGTATAACAATGTTTATCTTAACATGAAAAAGTACATAATTATGATTGGATATGAAAACATTTATTAGCAAATACGGTCGTATAATATGTAGATAAGGGGAGGAAGTGCGAATGGGTGATCGCCTTGGGCGTATAGACTTTGCAGCGACAAAATGGCTCTCATACAATCAATTCTACTTTTCCTTAGCATCATTCTTCAAAAGACTTCTGTATATTATAAAAATGCAAGGAATAGCGTACCGAGCAGTGACATTTCGTTTTTCAAATATAAATCCAATGATGTAATAAAAACAAAAATAAGCAAGGCTCCATCCTAAAGATAGATGTCACATTGGGTGATAAATGATGAATTTGGCAGACAAAAATTCTTACCTACCTCATCTGAAGTATTCTGTGGGCTGCCTTTACGTTTTTCCTTTTCTAAAATGTATCCCTAAAAGTAAAATTTTTCAAGAACTGAGGAAATTATTACTTAACGAGGTCGGGAACTTATCACAAGACTAAGAATTTTGAAATAGCAAACTAACATTCATAAAATATACCTTTCTTTAATAGCTAAAAGTATGCGACAGAATTTTGCTTTCTCCTCAGCATGTATGTGTTTTGTTCTAAAATTTCTATTCTTTTGCATTATACGCATATTTTCTGATACTGTAAACTATTTCAAATAATAGAAAAACAACACAATCTGGAGTTTCAATACGAAAACGACTTGTTCTAAAAAATTGGCTAGACACGGGTAGCTTATTTTAGACCAATACCAAATTTGTAAAACCCAATCCCCAGAAATTCCAGGCCTTAAGCGTCTGATTTGAAGGGGAGGCGTCAATTTGTCTAACGATAGACTTTGTTTAATTGTAGTGCCTCATCTTAAATTCTTTTTTCCCCATCTTTGCCTTATTCATGGAAATTTTCTTCCTACTGATGTGGCATAATTTTGCTTAGGAATTTATTGTTGAATATTTTATTTTCTTAAGCGGTTCTTAAAACTAATAACATATTACATATAATGCTTTTTTTATAATGTTACCCCGTTCTCCACGTAAAAAATCGCATGAGAAAATTATACCCATTACATAAAGCAGTAATGATTGACTTCACTTCCCACTAAACGTCTAACGTAATTAATGTGCTGACCCTAAACAAAGAAGATGCGCATATAAAATAAGAAAATTTAACATTAAATTGTTTTTGCTTTTTCATAATTTATTAAAAATTTCAACATTGTGTTTTTATTCCATCGACCTCCTTAAATAAAACATTAAAGCTTAAAAAGTAAAAATATCACGCTTCAGTGAAGACAAATTGCTTGCGATTAATTTTAGTTCCCACTTGTCTTTTAATCCAATTTTATTATTGCTTTTATTTCATATGTCATTTAAAAAAATTAACACATTTTGCAATATTTTGCTGTCAAATTAACTTTGTTTATTTGCATACACCCCTACGGATCCACTTACTTTTTGTGCTGTGTGATGCTACTTACGTTTCCTTTTTTACTCAAACGAAAAATTTGTGTGCCATTTAATTTTCATGAGAGCCGACGATAAATTTGAATTTAAATTGCGCGCACAATTAAGAGATGCTTTGGAGTGTGTTACAAAAAACAGCAAATATTCTACATGATTTCATTTTGCTTACTTATCACTTGTTTTATATAACGGTCATTCCATGAATAAAAAGTAAGAAATTGTGGATCCTAGGTGCGATTTTTTTATGTTTCAAAGATGCAGAGGTATTTTCCTAAGTCAGGAGATTGCAAAAATTGTTTTCAAGTATCAGTTTCGTGAAAACTATTTAATAAACGTTTTTAAATTGAAGCTTATGAGTCACTCTATGCAGTTTGGAAAAACATTTTCATGCCACTTCTCCGATTTTCTTATAATTTTTATATGTGGGTTAATATTGATAAAAAAAAGTATCGAAAGCCAAACTTTTTGCAAATAAATCGTTTTTCGAAAGATACATACCTATTGTGATTGTTAACATAATACATAAATTGTATTAAGGCAAGACCTGATGTCCACCTTCCCATCTTTAGTTGATAGAACTTAGACAAATTTACCACTGAACTTGCTCAATGATACGGGAGCGCTGCTCCACGTCGGTGTTTTTTTATTAAATGGTCTTAAATATGATGTCAAGTGGCTAGCACACTTTTCATCTCAATTTCGCAGGCTTCTGGTGTTACTTCAGCAATTCCGTACCGAATGTTGTTGGTGTACACTTTTTCATTTAATTACCCTCATAGGAATTATAGTTAGAGAATACCTTATAACAGCATAAATTGTTGAAATAAACTGAAAACATATTTTGGGCATTATCATCTGTGCCTTTGCTCTCCATGTACGAGTGCTACGTCAAGTGTTGAAAAAGTGGTATTGCTTCAGTAAATGAAAAAATTTTAAAGACAAAATTCAAAATTCAGTGCAAAAAATTAAGCTTTAAAAAATTTCCTGGTGCCTATGGAATATATCATAAATATTTATTACTAACGGTTATGTAACAAGAAAATTGATTTTGATTTTGTTAACCAAATGAGTATTTGGCGCCCCCACACAGCGTTATAAGATGTGGGTAGAGTCTTATAGCGATGCCACACAGTATTGAAGCAACAGCCTCATATTCTTGTTTTTTCCATCTGCTTGTCCATTCAATATTATCGCACATTCTGGATTTAGCGCCCATTAAAATGACAACAGAAATATCAACTAATTAACATTTTTGTTGAATGTCAATGGTTCCGCTCAAGTTATTTGCTCTCGTTTTATGACGAAGCTTAAAAAGAAATTAATTAAGATTTTAAACCTATTAGAATTATTAAAATAAGTTTTGTACTTTGAAATATTGCCAAAAATTTCTGTATTATAATTAGGTGGCTTAGCTTTGTTTGAGATTTTTCATTGTTATTTTAAATCACATACACACATACATATACACATACACATGTAGTACATACATATATATATTAGGGTGTTTGAATTTTTTTTGTATTTTTTTAAGATGCTATTGACAGTTTTATTGATTTAAACACCATTTTTTTACGCAATGTATGATATGAAGGGTGAATAACATTCGATGGTAAAAAAAACCGCTGGTAAGGCTGCTCTTATTTTCAAAAGAAATAATTTTTCTCGAGGTGGTTCTTTTTAGGCCACCATATTATGTCACCAATATAGAATTTTTCAAGTGTGCATTTTTCTTTCAAAAATTAAGATATTTGCATTTTTTTTTTAACACAAAGTGGCAAATTTTAACTGAACCATTATATATTTTGATTGCTCTACATAGTATGTATATCAAATAAAATTTATATACATGTAAACATATTTAAGAAAATTGTTTTCTATGTATTGGAAATATTTAATTGATTTTTTAATTAAGTATTTATTTCCTTGAAAATAGTAACCTTCTAATAATTTTATTATTTATAGTGAGTGGCCCGTGCCGTTGTTCAACCGAATTTCTTTGGCTTATTCCCGAGTCCACAGTAGCCGATTCACTTCATCACCACATCATTCAATTGGGTAAGTTCACATTTATCGTATTCAAAGTGTAGATATTTATGTCCGTTTGATGTTAAAAAATGTAAATTCAGGAAAACATTCCCAAAACTCTCATCGACTCAACAATCTCCTATGTAGAATCGCTCAAAAAAAAAACTCCATTTCTATTCAAATCAATAAATTCGGCACACCTTACGCAAATCACCATCTTAAAATTGCTAATCAGCATTGAAGTGGACTCTTTGGGAGTCCACTCCGTGGAAACACGGCCCTATGCTTAGGTAAAAGTTAAGGGGCACATGAAAAGTATATCAATGTATTCTTAATGTACGGAGGACTTTTATGCAAGAAATCGCTATTTTTTTTCTTCTCTGTTTAAAATATACTTTGTATGTAAGCGAACTTCTTTAGTTCCCATAAAATTATCTCATCGGATTTTCTTCCTATCACTTAATCAAACATTTATCGGCTATATCAATCTTTGGATTAATATAACTAAGCATTGACAACACTTCTTCAGAAATTAATTTGTTTTTAATCAATTTAAAATGAAACTTTTGCTGAAAAATTCTGTCGGAATTCTCGTAAATTTTTTTAGTTTGCTTCCTATCTATCCCCTTATCAATGAGCCTCCAAATGTCAAGTCTTTATAACCCATCAACGCATTTAATTTGTGAACTGGGTAACTTAAATTTATAGTTGTTTTTGGTGTTGATTTATTTTGACAAATCCTCAAATTGACACATTACGACAACAATTCTTTATTTGCGTTTTTATAGCTTGCTCAAGTGTCATTTTAGATGTCTGTTTAAAGAATGCCCTACTAAAAAATATTTTTCAGAGAAGACTCTTCTTCTGTTTTTTTATTATATCAGAAGAAGGGTGATTTTAAATCTTTTTCTTTTTAATGTGACCAACAATTTATTTTCATCACATAGGAAATGCTGTCAACAAAGTTGTTAATTGAAATCTATATAAATAAAGTCTTGCAGGTGTTTATTTTTAAAACATAAAATTTATAGAAAAATATTTATGTTCCAGTATGAGCTATATATTTAAAGCAAACACTTCACGTGTCACACTCAGATAAAACATATTTTTTATAAATCATTTTCGAATTTTTATGCACTTTTATAAAGCTTCCGACACTTCTGTTTCCGCACAAATAAATAATGAAAGCTTGTAGAATTACTCTTGTATATACATTGCATTAGCAACTAAAAAAGTGTTTTGAAATGCATTAAATTGTTTCAACAAGTTTATGAGTTATAAAAAAACGAGTAAAATGATATACTAAAATCTCACAAAAAAAAGCGAAGGATAAATCGTAAAAATTCCACAACAAATCGAATACGTCAAAAAATCTGGACAAAAATCTGATTTGAAATTTATTTATTTATGAAGTTGCGTTGAGTTGCCATCAAATTGATGGCAACAAAAATAACAAACAACATCAACGACAACAACAATATCAGCATTAACACGGATACCATCAAATTTTTTGTTGCCACTTCATTTGTTGTTGTACACCAAATCTGTATTTAATAAAATGATGTATTGACATCAACAACAAACAACGTCGAAAAGCAACAATGGAAAAAAAACCTCTCTCGTCATACCAAAAACAAAAAAAAAGCAACAAATTTAAGGTAGTCACACTTCCACACGGCATTAGGGTTCACTAAGCACCTCCCCCCAACACTTTACCACAACTTATTCGCGGGTAAAATGTTTTTAGCGCGTTTTACTATTTCGCCACTATATTACTCGATGATGCCCTACACTTGTTTCAGAGGGCAAATTAAAATGACAACGCTTAGGACAGAAAGTTCGAATTTTTATGTTATGCGCTGCATGCCCGATGCTTTAGGTTTTGCTAAGTTTTTCATAAGTTTTGAAGGTACGATTTATTTGAGTATACCAAATTATATTTGGTTCAGTCAAACATGAAATGTTTCAACCAACATATAACACTATTTGATCCAAATGCAATATGTTTGAGTCAAATATTTATACGATTGTACTATATGAAATAGACATTTGTTATTTTCGCTTCTTCAGAGCGGTAATAGTGTCATTTGAGAGGTAAATATGTTTTGTGCGGCAACTACTTACATTCCGGAACTGAAGTTATAACCCAGCAACTAGAAGCGAAATCCCTATTGCAGTCATACGTCACTTTAATGCTTGGACTTTTCTGGGGAAACCTTAAAGTTTATATTAAAATTGGTTTACACATGCATGTCAGATTTATTACATTTTGCTTATCATTCCATTTCGATCACGTCCTTAATATATGAAACAACGCGCTGCTCCACGCAAAACTTGGCACAACAGCCACAGATTGCTCCACGCAAAACTTGGCACAACAGCCACAGATACGTTCAATATGGTGCAAAAAGTTGTGTGGGTAATTGTCCATCACGGTGAAAAACTTTTGAGTGGTATAAATGGTTTTTGAAGTTCCATCAAAAATTCTTGTTTTCTTCGATAGGAAAGGGATCATCCACCACGAGTATGTCCCAACTGGTCAAATAGTAACTGGTGCTTTATATTTTGAAGACACACCATTTGAATTCTTCAATGGTATTTGTTAGTCTACAATGCAAAGAGTTACAACATGAATGAATTTTTTGTCAATTTTTAGCTCGAAATCAAGTCTGTGTTTAATCATTGACTTCGTACTAAAAATACGTTTTTCATAACATTGAGACAGGATAGGGCTGAAAGAGGCTATAGGCTTAGCCCCCGAACTGAAAGGCGCCCCCATTATGGAAATATGTGGCGTGGAAAACTTTCTTGATCACACCGTCAAAACAACTGCGGCGCCTTTTGCCAGAAGAAGAATATTTTGAATAATAATAGTGATAATTGCAAAAAAATGCCTCTTTCAGCAAAGTAGAAAAACCGAAAATGAGGTTTTATTTAACATGTAAACATCTTTTGGGCCACCATATATAATGAATGATACATATCAAAACCATTGTTCATGACCCAAAAAAATACTACCTAATACCAAGCCCTCCTTCTTAGTCTTTTTATATTTCTTATATGGAATGACTACACTTAAAAAAACATATGGTGATATCTGAATAATATGCAGACATTTTCTCTATAATCAAAAAAACTTACCGAATCAACTTACCGAAAAGTTTTAAAAAATATCGCAAAAAAGGGTTTTGGTATGTAACCAATACAAAAATATCAGAACTAAACTTAGAAAAAGTTACTGCCGTAATTTTGTCTTACAACTTAATTAAGTCCAGGGATATTAACATAAAGGATAAAGTGCAATCAAATGCTGAAAATGTCTTCAATGTAGAGTACACAGTTGTCGCAATTGATTCACTAAAATTTTCTCACTGTTTTGTTCGTGTTGCTTCTTTTTTTCACTACGACTTTGCGGGGCAGCAAAAAAGCTTCAACATTAAATATTTATATTGCAATCTAAGCTCGTGTGAGAGCTTCTAAATATTTCATGGTCTAGAATAGAGAGTTGAAGCTTGGCTATCTGGAGCTGAAACTGAAATATCCGTAACCGTTAAGCATCAAACATTGTTGTTGCTGTCGCTGTGTTGTTTTTATTGTTTTTGTATTTTACTACTTTAGTATTTACGTTAAAAATTTGGATGTAAATGTTGAAGTTGGCGTTGTTAAAAAGGCTTTCGTTGATTCACTTGCTATTTTATTCACCTTTGTCGAATATTGAATATTTTACATTATTGCAGCACCCACCAAGTCTGCCCATAAGCCATACCATTCCCACCACAATTGTGGTTGAATTGAGAATTTGTTATCATAGCACTTCAATTATTTTTTTGGTTTAATGTACATTAGGGTGGTCTCGCAAATCGGAGCGGAAGAAAGTGGTGCTGCATTGGCAATAAATTAATGAAAAAGTATAAACATAAATATGTATGTATTTGACTTTACTTTACCATCGTTACTTTAACAGATTAAGAGCTCAATTAATATTTAAAAATTTATTTTCTTTTGCTTACAATGGAGATAAAATGTTACACATAGGACATGTTGTGTTTAAATTACACAGAAAAAGATTTTAGACGATTGTTACTTCTGTAAAAATATTATGACCATTTGAAAGGTAAAACTTTGAAATATTTATTTTCAAAAACCAGAACTGATGTTAAATCGAAAGTTAAATTCGGATTCAGTGCGTCATAAACCTTAGTTTAGTTTCTGGGTTTGATTTTATAGGAAATTTTGTCGGTCTGTGTTATTGAATTAATCATATCTTTGGAGATAATTGATAAACAATATCTTATTGAAACAAGTATTTCTTAGGCACAAGAATTCACTTGCTAATAATTACCAAATCATATATATAACCAAAAAACGTAAAAGTTACTGAAGTAGTGTCTTACTTAAATGCGTTTGGAATCATATTACATTCATAGCTATGTAAGTTTAAATAAAATAAAAATATGATTAAAAATATTTATTTGACTCGACCATATCATAGTTATTTCTACCAAAATTTGTTTATTATTAATAAATATTCTTACATATCATAAACCAAATTCATTTATATGCAGGAAACATTTCCTTTGCCATATATATATGTCGGGGTTTGGTGAGTCAAGTCCACTTCATCCTTCATTTTTTATGTTTCACCTTTTCGAATTGCACAGTGAGTCCCTCAGTTGACAGATCATTCAAATGAATTACAAATAAAAATAAAATTCAAATAAAGCATTAACCGACATATACATAGTTTAAACTATGTCCACGGTTCGGCATAACAGCTTCAAAACGAAATTACTGTTCGTATGATTATAAAAAATCTAGAATTATTACATAGCTAATTATTCATATAATTAAACTAATTGGCAAATATTTAAGCAGACATTTCAAAATTAAAAATTATTTAAAAACGTCACTAAAAGCTCTACAAGCAACAACGAAAAAATTTGCACATCGGGTCGTATAAATCCATCAACACTTTATAAAAATAAAATGATCACAATTTCGAAACAGATTGAAATCTTAAAATTTTTATTTCAAAACTTTGCTTGTATCGCGACATTATATTGCACATGTTAACCATTGCGCACATGTGTCTCTAGCAAGCAACATAATTGGACCCGCTTACCGATGACATTTGCTATGAAGAAACAAAATTACTTTGTGTAATTTGTAGTATTTGAATGCATTTAAAGCAATTTGGCGTCATTGGTTTGTGTTTTCGAAATTAAAAATAGCAAATTTTTAAAGTTGTGAAAAACTTCATTTATTTTAATTAAAAACGCCAATGTAATTCGTGCTGCCGATTCCAATTGACACAGCGGCTTCGCGCTCTCTACGCCCCAAATGCTGTAACATACGCGCATTAGTATTTTACGTTCAGATTTATGATAAATTAATATGTAAAATCGCAACTTGTAAATCTGTCACGCGCCCCACTAAATCATCTTTCATCTCGTGGCCTGCTGCGCTGCCGTACTCAATATCGCACCATCAGCATTCAGTGTTAAGGAAGTTATTAGGGGGCGCTGTTTGTCACACTTCGTGCATTATTAACTTAAGAAAGCGATAAATCCTTAAAAAATCAAATAGATCAACATAATACTGGAAGAAGCAGACATAAACAGATGCTAACCAATATGCCGCAAACGCCACAGTGGTTTCGAGTGTTGCACGACACATTTGTTGCGCGCTGTTGAAAACAATGCACAGTAAATGTTGTCGGGCGATCTATAGATTTGCTTTAGTTACGTCTTGGTTTTTTCTCAAGTATTTTCAATTAGAAATGCTTAAGTCTCATCAACAAAGAGGGATAGTCCGTCGATAATCTATGACTAACAACATGTAATATGAGCTAATGTCAGCTACATTGCCATCTTTTTATTTTAAATAGAACTAAGAAATATTTTTAAAATTAAAAATTTGTTCATCGTTATCATGATGAAGAGGAAAACAACCCTCGAAACGTTGAACTAAATTTCTGTTTTAAAAATCAGTAATATTTTTATATCTTTTAAATTATGATAATTTAAGCAGAAAATAATTAAATTAATTTAAATATAAAATCCGAAGCATATAGTTCGCTTATTTAGTCTTTGAACTTAGTTAACTTTAATAAATTTTTTAGTAGTCAAGAAAATAAATAATTTTTATAAATCAATTGAAAAAAAAGTTTGGAAAGGGTGAACATTAAACGAATATTTAACATGCAATAACTACACCCTGCGTCAGTGTTAGCAGATTCAAATCGTCAAACTATCAATTGTCAGATTTTACTCTAACTTAAATACAAGCCAATTTATTGTAAATAAAATTTAAAAGTATTGTGTACTAAGACTGCTCCTTATTTGTGTTGAAAATCGCGACCAAGTGAATAAAATGTTTGTCTATCGTACCAACGGTAAAGACTGCATTTCGAAACACCACGTTGGTGGTTGAAATAAACTTGCTCTTGGGTCCGCTGGAAGTTTGAGATTCATGCGTTTGGCTTATGTTAAAAAATTAACTTCAATTAAATCTTTACAAGATACAAAAACTGTGTTTGAAAAGAGCGAACGAGTTGAAGCTCATGACAAACATTGTCTTCTTTAAGGAGAAATTGATCACGACTCAGCAAGTAGTGAACAAACAAAACAATCGCGTTTGGTTGTCGGAGAGATCATTCGAGAATTTGAGCTTAAGAGTGGCGATAAAGCCTGCCTCTGTCATGTTTTGGGATGCAGTGTCAGCCGAAACTCGCTCTCCATTGGTGTTTCTTGATTAAAGGATAAATGTCAATGCATCTGAATATCGAAAATTCAAGTCGACATTATTCACATTCATGCAGTATTCTACACCATCACACAAAGCTGTGAATGAAGAATGGCTTAAAAACAACGTTCCGCACTTCATCTACCGCGCACAGTTGTTCTTGAATTCACCAGATGCAAAGTAGATAGATTTCTATGTTTGGAGTGTCATAGAGGTGGAGGCCAACACCAAAATAATCTGTTCTTGATGCTAAAATTACAATTTCGAGGGACGCACCTTAAGTGGTTTTAAGCCATAAAAGGAAATTTGCTGAAGAAGCTGAAGGTTTTTCCTCAATAAGCTTACAAAAAATGTATAAAAGACTGGATCAAGCAATGGCAAAGTTATGTTCCAACACAGTTTAATTTAACAATACCAAATAATTTATAAACAGAATGTATAGGTTTCAAACAAAGAGTGCATTTTCATTGTTTTCTTTACAAGTTATATATTAACTCCTTAAATTATAAAACAGTTTTTGCTAATTATTGCTGCTCGTGTGTTGTAATGGTTTTTTTTCATTTTTGGAGATATTTATTTCGCTCCCAAAAATATGGTCATCGTAGTGGTGCAGCTTTTTAAAGCGAATGTTCAAATTTGTTTTAATATGGGAGTCTATTGAATAAACACAATATATTAGAAAATTCATTATTGCTTGTAAAAAAAACTCAATACCAACTGAGAAAAAAAATGCTACAAATCCAATTACAAGAAAAATTAGTCCAAGTCCAAATTCAGCACCTTGTCTTCATAGTTAGCTAATCAAAGAAATGTCATTTGTTAAATAGGAAACGTTAAATGACTTTCACTAAAGAGGGTGAACCCATCAGTCACACAGTCACTACTAACTTAAACAAATCTCAACTATTTGGAAAGACAAATAGTCTAATTAGTTGAAAGCGATGAGTTTGTTCTATTCCACAAAGACAAGAGCGTACATAACGCTGTACATATAACCAACACGAACAACAACCAACAATATTATGTCAAAATGTCAAACTGAAAGGTAATAAATTGGTAATTACAAACGCAGCGCCCTTCTTTTGTATTCAGCTCTTGAGAGTTTTCGTTTCGTTTGAATTTCAGAGCATCTGGAGCGTACTTCCAAGTACAATATTTGTGTTTTAAACTGTATTTTTAGTTTTATAAGGAAGGAAACAAATTTTAATACCATGAAAAAAAACAAAGTAAAATTCAATTACCGCTGGGTGAAGCCTACTTACTTCAGTCATTCATAATGATTTTTTCTCATATTCAAAAATTTCATCATTGGGTTTTATTTTTAGTATGCATTTGATGCTTCCAGTGCGCACTGGTGCATTTATCTTAAAACTAATTAGCTGCATGTGAATCAACGCCGCCAAATTTAATTCTGTCATTTGCTGTATCCCGCATACAGCACAGCATCCAACATCTCAACAGTTGCGAGAGAGTAATTAGTTAATGTTGTTGTTGTTGTTTCCTTAGGGAGACACTAACTAGCTAATATTTCATAATTGAGCAATTTATTTTCGCCTGCTTTGAAGGATCAAAGCGGGTTCCGCTTAAAATGTGTCCCTGCAGTATTTGCATTTTAAACGGACGATTAAGCAAATCCTTTTTGTGTGTGTGGTAGGTATATTGCAAGAAAATTTATATTAATTTTTAATTAGTTGGCTGTGGACTGACGTAAGTGTTAGTGCTTTTGAATATCTTAAGAATTATTTAATTTATATTTTAATTAAATTGTAAATGCAACACCATTCCGATATTTTTATAGTTCTGGACTGCATAAACTTATCACGACTTAATAGGACATATGCTAATGGCTGAGCACAATAATGTTTGAAACCCCAAGAGGACTAGCTAAAACTTCATTATCTGTTTATTATGTTTCATTAATTGAAACCAATTAACGCAGTTACGGTCAACATTTGATAAAATTTATATTTAAAAAATAAATGTAAAGAATGGTTTATTTGTATGATGATAAACATTACCGATGTTGTAACGATTATATATAAGTGGCACCTTTTCAGTTTTAAGCTCCAGGCTCCGCAAAGTCTTAGTTCGGCACTGGCGCTTGATAATTTGTTTTGTATTCAGTAGCAATTTCTCCTATAACCTTTTCAACTTTCGTTATCTTAACACTTTTTTACGTGCTGACTGAAATCTTCGATACACAATATTTCAATTTCTTAATTTCAGCACAGTACATTATCAAATAAAAGTTTTAAATTCAGATAATTTTTAAAAAAATAACGAAATGTCCCTCATTCCGTCACACTTGGAGCATAAATGCACCATTTAATTGTGCTCCATATTATCATGTACTTACCAACCTATTGCATATAAATAATTTAAAAGATACATACACATCAGTACGTAAGTACCTACATTAGTTTGCTCGAATAAGTTTAACTCAAGCATTTTTACGAGCTAATTAAACAAAATTGTAAGCAAATTTTATAATCATGTTAACGAGCTCAACATCCGCTTAATGAGATACAGATGCGTTACTAAAAACTTAATTAGCAAAATATTTTAAAAATTTTATAAAATACATTTAGCAATTGAAAGTGTTGAAAATCAAATTGAAAAAGTAATCTTTTTCGATCATTTTACATGCACTAAATAATTATTTTTGGCAAGATGTCAAGCACATAAAGACCACTAATGTCTCTCATCATATGCCAACTCATTACTCGCATATTATAGGAAATAATGTATTTAAATAAGAAATTCACATGTATTTATTCAATACCTTAAGATTTGCTCTATTTCGGTACCGATTTTCACATAAAACTTAATAATATGAATTTAGTCAATACGTTATATAATGTCGTATTTTTGCAGCATTATAAAACCTTACGATGATTAGGTGCGCCAATCTGAGAGTTTTTGAAAATGAATAGTCGGCTTAAGCACAAACTCACTTAAACCAAATGATGGTCTTTTGTGATACCATGGGATAATTAGTTAAACCTTCTTGTAGAATCCGTGAGTAGCTCACCTGTAATATAATGTCAAAGGTCATTGAGGTCATCAAAATACAATGAACCAAAAGTTTTTTGTCGTCTCGTAGCAAGTACGGGACAAAAGTAAATGAAGTTTTTAGTGCTCCTTCTCCACATCCCCACAGCCTCTTCAGGAAATATAAGACCAATTTCCTAATCTTTACGCCGGATGAGACAGTGGCCAGTTATCACAGCAACAATTGACGAAACACTCCGTCTGGTGCGGGATAACACTGCTTAACAGCGCTTGGAATCCAATTTTGGCCAGATTTGCCTTATCATACAGCATGTCAACGCTTGGACCCACCTTTTGTTTGCTCTCCAACAGCATCTTGCATGTGGCAAGTCAACATCTTAAAATTGCATGCAACTAGCAGCTTGAAAATATGTACTGACGATGAAAGCTGATAATTTCTTTGTTTGCTATTTAATATACAATTCAAAAACAATTTTATTTTTATGTTTTTCACTAAAAGCGAAATGTGAAAAGTTTTAAATTTACGTACTTTTTTTCCTCCATAATTAATTTTTTTCAATTTTTCTCATCGAGAGATTTTCACTTCACACGGCACAGACCATTTGCGCAATTCGATGCAAATTAAAAATTTTTGATTTTACAAAACAGCCTGCGCAGCCACGAATTCAGCACCTCACACAGCACAGATATCAGCACATTCACATATTTGCGCAAAAGGTCTGTGTCGTATATTTGGCCTTTTGTCTACATTTTTTGTGCTCTGAAATTTTTATTAAGGCTTTTGGTAGTAGGTCTACTCACTTTTTTTTAAAATAAAATTGGTTTCATTTCCAGAAAGCAGAATGCGGTTTTAGTAGACCAAAACCTTAGCCTTCTGTTACTAATAATGTAATGTGACCATATGATCTGCGTTTTTGGTTTGCCACTCCATGTGGTCCGTGATTTCATTGAAAATAAAACATCTTATTTTGCTAGGGCTTTGTGGGGACAATTGGTAAATATCTGATTTTTCGAAATATCTGATTTGCTACGGTTTCCATGTGAAAGTGAAGACTTTTTTTTAGTACATAAAACCAAACGAATCTGCATCAGCTTTTTCCTGCTCCGCATTTTGGTGAAAAATATCTGGTTATGTTACGCTAGCACCATTACATTAAGGCTGTGGTATGTGTTATTATAAATAACTTTATGTGGAGTCCTTAAGGATGCTTAATAATTCACTATATTTATTATTTTTTACCAAAATATAGCTCAAACATTACTCTAAATAAATATTTACACCCATATTATGTCACAAGACAAAAAAAAAATCATTTCAATCACCTTTCAACTCGTTCACACACACAGCTACTGCATTTTTTTGTACATTTACGTATGTTAAATATCTTCCCCACTTATATAAATAAAAGTCATAAAAACTAACAGCTTCCGTTTAGCTGGCAACATTGATTGTAGACTGTAAATGCCATGTTCAACCTGTTCAACTTTCTATCACATTTTCCGGAAAGGCGCATCACTTGCTGCCCTCTCGAACGACAACACAAAGGTGACACTCAAATTTTATTACCCAATCAAAATGTCATTAAAATTGACTGTTTCATTTTGATTTCGACTTTCTTACAAGTAGCAAGTGGAAGCAGCGCTGTTGCTTGTCAATGTCAAAACAGCGGCTCACAGATCAGCGCCAGACTGTCATAAATTTTGATCGTGCCACTTAATTTGGTGGAAATTTATGTTTCTTGGTTCCTCATTGAAGTTGAAATGGAAAATGATTTCTTTATTTTCCTTTTTTCCAAAGCTATCAATTCACTGCTCAATGAGGCATATGAGTAGTTCAGAAAGTTTCCCTACAGCTGGGGTTAACAGAATATTTGGGATTTTGATTTTGTGTCCGGAATAACGATAAATTAATTAAGTTGATCATGTTAACTGCCTACAGGGTGTTGGTAAATGTAGTGAAATCCCTCGTATAATAAAACTAAATACATATTCGACTACATACTTGACAAATTTCTTCGGCTTTACTCGGACAATTACTACTGAGTGTTTCAATTAAGTAATTGTTCACTATGTGACAAGGGAATATTATGTTTACTGATACACTCAGAAGATCGTATTTACTGAAATGTTTTAATTAGAGAGATTCATGATGGCAAATCATATTTTCTAATTACACAAAAGCATAACAAACATACAAACTTTCTCTTTTAGTATTTCAAAAATATTATTAGTGCGAAGAACATTCGCTGTAGAAATTGGATCGCATTGTAAAACGTCAACACAACAAATCTCAATTAGTTCACGCTTCAGTTGTGAGTACAAAGCGAAAAGACCGCCACCGTTTTCAACCGCAAGTGTGGATCTTTGGGGAATTGGAATGATGCATGCGACTATCATCTGGACGACTTAATGACATTCCAACAATATAACCAACAAGACATTCAACAACATGAGACAACGTTGTTTTCTTCTTCTTTTTTGCTTTGATGGTACATAAGAGTACTGTGCACGGGAATACTTTTATTCTCGATGAGCCGCAACAAGAGTGATGTACGTCGAGTTCGTCGATGTAAATAGCTATTTCGTTGTTTTAAGCAGAAGCAACGTTTACAATGAGCTGCATAATTATTTTGAAATAAGTTTTTCATGTTTAATTATATTAAGCACTAGCTGGCCTGGCAGACATTGTTGTTCCCCATAGCGGTAGATAGCGCAATGAGTTTAATTTGCTTCTAGTCCTTGTATGCGAAAGTCTGAACAGGAGAAGTCGTTGGTGCGATTGCAGTGTAGACAAGATCATCGAAAACTTTCGCTCCAATATTTGAACAAAATAGATTGAACTGCTTTATGTTTGAAATGGATTGAATTAATAATGACAATTTAAACTTAAAATCCGTACATTGAATTTCGAAAATAAAATCCTGGATTGCAATATGAGTTTAAAAAATTTGGTTTTTCTCATATGGTGCCGCCTTTTTCATCATTGAAAATTACTTTTCCTCGTATCTTTTATATGGGCGCCAGGTGTCATTCATCTACGTCCAATAGTATATGAGGTATGATCAACCATGTCATTTATCCTGTATTTTACAGGATGCTCCTGTATATCCTGTAAAAAAATTACTCCTGTATTTTTGTGGAAAAATCTTTAACTAAACTATTCTGTTTTATTTCCATTGATTTGAAACTTTGCATTTCTATTGAAAGTTAACGATCATTATGTTACTCAGTTTGTTCTTGTTATTTTGTGTTGGTCATTGGTCGCTGATAGCGTGATCAACACTGTTCTACAAAAAAAGTTGTACAGCAAGGCATTACCATATCATTTATTTTCCAAATTTTGAGAATTTTGTGTTTGTTTCGAAACGATGGTTTGAAATATTTACTCATTTGGAAACTGAGAATTGCAATTGAAATGGAAATGGAACCAATAGTGAAATATGTTCTTTGTTTACCCGGCACGACTCACTCTGTGGAATGAGCATTCGCCATGAATAAGATGTGGACAGATGAAAAATCTCAGTAAAAAGTAGAAACTTTGGAAGCCATTCTAACCACTAAGATTAATTTAAACATGTCGTGCATCGATTTTTACAATTGGATAAAAACAAAACCGGACATGCTGCGGAAAGTCAAAATGAAAGACAAGTATTTTGTTGAAACTCAAGGTGGAACTGAACGAATCGAAAACGAATCATGCGAGGAATACATGTCTTCGTACATTTTGAATCGGACGTAGCAGGACTATTTTTCTCGCTTCCACTAAGACGTGGCTTACTTACTTACTTACATAATTTTAAGAAGCGAGCACGGCTGGCCATACCTAATAGAGAATAAATTAAAGAGGTTTAAGGGCGTATCTTAATATGTTACTTTTTTTAAAGTTTTCACAATTTTTAATTGATCAATAATCAGGAAAGTACATTTTTCATGCAGGTTCGTAAAATCAGATATTAGGCCGCCGGCCCTTCGCCTATTGAAGACGCCGCATAGGCAGTGCGGTTTTTGTGATCCACATTATTCAAGGGAGGCGCGCGCATTAAGACGCAGCACAATACTGCCCCACGTATCGATTACATTCACTTGTGGAGACGGCACAGAAAACGTGTCACACAGGACGCAGTCGTCTTATTTGGTATAACAACAATAGCACTTCCGGCTCGGTGAATATTCGCCATTAATTTTCCACGCATACGACGTACATCTCAATGTGAGAGTGTGGGACACAGTCCAAAGATTTTGCTATTAGTTTCACTGTATGTAGTATTCACAATTATAAACGGAAAAAATACAATTAATTTAAAACATAATTTTTTTGTACAGCAACCAACAACGATTCACATAGTCATTGTAGCTAAGACATAAACCAAATTATTTTAGCTATGCTAGCTGCTGCCAGGTGACAGTTCATTTTTTCATTCGATGCATTTAAACGTAAGATCGTACGATATTAAATCCAAGCAAATACACAAACAATTTACGTTACGATTACGATTAATAACAACGCAGTTATACAAAACACCAACATTTATAAACATCGTACGATTTGGTATTCCGATTTCGATTTAAAATCCACACGAGTTAGAGAACATGTCTGTGTGTAGCATTTTTTTTCATTAAACGTTCTATTTATTTTGACAACAAATATAAATAAACTACACGTGCAATTTTGTTTCCTGGCAAACGAAAGGAAATTCCATCCGAGATTTTGGAACAGGCTCACAGCATAAAATGGCAGCAACAGTTTTGCATTCCACAGCATTTCACGGTGGTGATTGAATATGGAATTTATGGAATTTTGTTATGTATGACGCTGTTGCTAAGTTAATGTTTGCCGCCAAGAGTTTGTGCGTCAGTACTCGTATCTACATACGCATGTATGTGTTGCTTGTAGAGGGCGCGGTTGAAAGCATTGAAAATTTGTTTCAGCAACAAGGGGTGGTTTTCTTCCGTAATGATATGAGAGTATAACGATAGGACAGTGACAGTGTAAAATTTCTGAGATGGCAGTAAAATCAAAATGAAATGTTAGTGCGCACCATAACCGGACGAACAAACACCGTCGCAGTATTTTTGTCCGGTTATGGGAGATATTGTAATGGCAAAAGGTCATTTCTCTGACTTCTTGTTATGAGAAACTGGGGCAGTACTTCAGTTGATTTTCCCCCAGTGTAGTCAAATTTATTTTATGCCTTTCCATAGCTATTATTACATAATCTTGAGCTTACTGGATATGTTTTATCAATGTGAGTTGTGCATACAAAACAGCTAGATTAAAGCTTTCCAAAGATTAATCCTTAGTATTATTATAAAATCATTCGGCTAATAGCTATGAATATTATTGAGTACTATAAATAATGAATAAATGTTCTGAACGGTTTGATAAAAAAACAAATATTTTCAAAAGTATCGCCCAATTAATGAAATATTCAATCCACAGTAGTGGTTTTTCATTGAGATTTTCAATATATTGCCTTATTTCTTTAAATAGTTTACATCAGCTCTTTTATTATTTTCAATAGTAGCAAAATCGAGAAGTTGCGTTTGTTTTTTAACAACCGGACATCGTTTACTGTGGGCCTTGAGGCGGAAAGTTTTTCAATTCTAGAAAATACTGCTTGTGTTGATATTGTTGTAAAATAATCTGCAATGAAATGTTTGTGATATTTTCTTACTCTCATGCCCAAGTGGAGATGGAAAAATCAAGTCAAAATCAAATTTTGTTCCAGAACTGGAAAACTCTACTCGGTACTCACTTAAAAAAAAAAACATTTTCGATGAAAATCACTTTCACTGAAATATCTAAAATATCGAGTTAAAGATTTTACTTTTAGTATAACCATAAACAATTATTTTAATGCCAAATCGTAACATACAAAGTTGATAGTTATATTTTATATTAAACTGTCGCCATGCACCTAGTACTATAATTATAAGATGTATATCTTGTTGTACTAGGAAACAAATAAATAAATAAATAAAACTGTACTATCATCCATTCCGATATGGAAAACTTAAGTAATAAAGGGTTACGTTGCATCCCTCTTCCATGACCTTATATACGCCACTGGTGCTATAGGCAAATGCTATGAAAACATCGAATAACAAATCCAAGTTGCTAATGGAAAAAATGATACCCTGCACCAAACACCTGAACCTCCCAATGGGTGGACACAATCAGGCAAAATGTAATGTAATGAACGCAATGAAGTCAAATTTTTTGTTCTTTTTTTTTAACAGCAAAATATAAGATTGGATAATATCAAATGCCAGAAAAAGGACTTCTTGTATCTAAGTGTTAAACAAAGGACTATGATGGCTGGCGCAACTGTTAAGAGCCGTTGGCTGTTTCAGTCATCGTACGTCCGACCCTCGTTGGTGGTAAAACCCAAATTCTAACCCGTAAACGGAGAAGCAGCTCTTCAGCTGGCGTGTCTTCTTTGGCAAAATGATATTAAAATAGACACGTGTCCATCAGTTGTTTAACCCTTCTCAAGGTAACGCCCAAGGATAACCAGGCGAACAGCAACGACAAGGCAGCTACTGCATGTGCCTCGAATGTTCTTTAATCAGAGTAGAATGGCAATAGAAAACCTTCAATTACCATGGTTGCCATTTTTCTAAAAATGTATTCTCAGCTTGCATTGTTATTTGTATTTTGGAATTTTTTCAGTCTGTACATGGGTAGTGCTACCAACTTCAAATTCGGGATTAAAGAATATTTCATTTTCAGGAAAGTACACAATTTAGAGAAAATTTGTATTTTTTAAAATTTTCTATGAAAAATTTCACGTCACATTTAAAATGAAAATGTGACGTGATTGGTAAAGAAATATTTTATTTGCTATAGGTAAACCTCAATAATCTAAGTTTTTTCGTTTTTTTTGTTTTGAAACACATAAATAATGTAATTTTTCGACAAGAACCTGATAAAGCTCCAAAATTCATTAAAATTTTAATATCTATACTAAAAAAAGGCAAGAAAATTTTGCTGTCGGCATATTTTGCGGTAAATTTACGAAAGAAAATGGTAATATATATATATGCCGAATATAATTTGAGTGCTGACTTGGGCATCAGCCAATAATATACTGATGAGATCTTAAGATTCGAAACATGTGTCTATATTCTAGAGTTGTGGGTTTTTTCCTTTGTTATCAAAGTTTGACAAATACAAAGTATTGTAACAAATTGTAAAACTTTACATGAATGTTGATCGCTACTAACTGGCTGTTAGTTCAGTTACTATATAGTTGTCATTAAAAAAATATTTGTATCTCGCTTGAGGTTCAAAGTTTCAGGTTTTCAACAAAAGTCATGCGAATAAAGACAGTAACGACAATTACAAGGTACTGAAAAGTTAAGGTGTAACATACCATAATCTTTGAATCACTTAGGATAAGATTATCTTAGAAGCTATTAAGCAATTTATCAAGAGTTATTTGCTCAGTACATTAAGATATGTAATATTTAAAACATGGCGGATTGTTGAAAATCAGAGTCTTTATGCCTCAATATATCGAAAACTAAGCGAGATTGAAAGTGGGCTGAAGTCTTTCAATTGTGTGGATGCTTCCATTTTCTTTACTATACACATAGTCTTCTTGTCATATCGAAATTTTTCGTTCATGAAATCCATGAGTTTTCATCTGCTCTACAATACTGGTTTTAATATATTTTTCTACATGGTGCTTACTTTCCGAGCTATTGAGCAAAACTTTTTTCGTCGGCCTCTCACAACCTGGCGACTAACGAATATTTCGTTTATCGAACTTAAACTTTCAGTCGTAAAAAAAAAATTAAGCGGGTGGAAATGACCTAGGTCAATGCAATGCTGCCTCCCGGACTAAAATGATGTTGTGAGTTTTGTAATGTAGAAAAATTTGCGGACAGATACTTAAAAAAAATTCAACACTAATATTTCTTATAAAATGTTCGAGGACAGGCTGTTGAAAAACAGATCTAGCTGCGAAAATACAAATCGAATAGGCTCACGAAGAAAAGCAGTTCTCAAAATAGAAGTAGCGTGGCATCCATGTTCACTACGTTGTGTTATGTGAATATAACATTTTTTCTACGATTTCCTTTGGCATACATTTTGCATTTATTCACTTCTTTTCCCCATGAAAAATATACTTTGAGCATTTTCTTTTTTACTTAAATTTTTCTTTGTCATTATTGTGGGAGTTAATTTTGCATTACGTTAACGTTGCGAACACAGTTTGTGGTTTTTTTTTGCTTCGTTACATAAGCGTCACGTGCCATGCATGAGTTTCGCTCTCCTTTAAGTAAGCATTATAGTTACGTCGTAACTCAATTCAACCTTTGCATACCAGGTACTCAGCAAAATGCAACAGTATCCTTGGTACTACGTAGTTACATTGTATTTAACGTCATTGTCCTTACAATACTCGTAGTGAGCGTTCTTTGTCGTCCTTAATGTACTGCGCATATCCTATTCACATTGTTGTTTTAGTACTGCACTAAGGGCGTTTGCTAATGATTTGAGGGTGGGTTTGGTTTCAACGTCGATATGTGAGTAGTTTAAGGTATTTGTTAGTTGTTGTTGTTTGTTACACAGCTGGTATTTCCGCCAAGAAGTCCTTTATTTTACCCACACCTTAACATTCATGTATGTATGTCTATATCTATATGTATGTGTAACAGATATCCCAACGGGAAATAGAGCATTGCAAATGCTATTGTCACTGCCCTGGTAGGAAAAAATTTCTTAAATAGCCGATTTTTGTGACATGAAAGTATTGTTTTTCCCACACCAAAATTTAAGTTTTTAGCATTACCTATATGAATTAAGTTTTAATATTGCTAGCCAATTTTTCCCAAACAAAATTTGTTTAGTTACCATCTGAGGGGAAACTTTTTTTTTATTGAGGAGGTCGGGAATTGCTCTTTCAACTTGTCAACCCTGACAATATATGTTGTAAGAAAACACATTCTTGCCAAAATTAAATACTTTACACCTTTAACTGTTGATGTGGGCGAATTTCTCAAATTATAATATCGCTCATTTACTTCAAGACTGGCATAATTCAACAAACATAAAGTGGGAGAAAAACGCATTTAAAGTTTTCAATATATTTGAAAATGATGAAGAGTATGTCTACATAATCTCTTCTCATGAGGCAAGTTTATAAGATACTTTTCTGATTTTTTCACACAAAATATAACATGAAATAGCGCGCGATGTACTGCGCGTTCTTTACCAAAATACGCCCACTTTTTGGATAGTGCTAATCTAAACCCATCTCAGGGTTTTTATAAAATTTAATTACATTAGCTCATCCTATTGTATAAATTGACTGTTATGAAGTCTTTGATTGCTTAGGAAGTACCACACCCTCTTGCTAAAACTCTGATTGTTTTGGTGTGTTCCCAGACAAAATCATTTCTTTTATTTGCATGAAAATTTTTTCCATTTCTTCAAGTATGTGCCTTAGTATAATTTTTTGAAGTTTCTGCTTCAATGGGAGGTGCCGCGCGTTCATGTCAAAATCTGTCCACTGTTTGTCTAATTTTTGACCAAAACAATTTTAGTAACTTTGTAGAATTTGTGTGCATTATCTGGAACAACTCCCTCAGTATATCGCTTTAAGGAGATTTAACGCCCTGTTGTCAAAATGCGTCCACTTTTTGTCTAGTGCTAATCCAAACTACTTTGTACATTTGTGTTAAATTTGATTGCGTTACTTAATATGCGTCTCTTAAAATATTGTTTTGAGTTTTTTGCTTCAATGTAATATGCCGCGTCCTCATGTGAAAATGCTTCCTCTTTTTTTCTATGTTCTCTATTTGTGTAAAATTAAGTAACTATTTAAATATCATTTCCTTAGTATAATGATTTGAAACTTTAACTTGAATGTATGAAAAATCTTAATCCATTATCTTAAATAATTCTCTCAGTACAGCGTTTTACTTATGTGTTTGGGAAACGCCTTCTCACCGGAACTAACCCGATTTTCCTTCAGTTTTTTAAAGTCATTGCTATTATTAGTTTAAATTTTGGTTGCGTATCATAAATAACTCCCTCATTATCACATTTCTGTTTTACTTGTAGACAACAAATATTGTTTAACCATTGCCACTTCAATCGGGAGTTAGCTCTCTTTAATTTTATCTTCGACAATGGGAAAGATAAATGAACTACATCAGTGACTCCTAGATTTCCTCGACTATTGTTCTAGAAAACATCAATACAATTCTGAATTTATCTTCAAAGCCAAATAAAAACAGTTGAGTTTTTTTTTTATAAAAATATGGTCATAAATGACTGTCTTTTATTTATCACATTATAACTTATTTCAATATGGTTTAAACATCTAATTTAACTAAGGAACCATACAATGTAGTTTGAAATACTCAGTCTAATAAATTAAGTTCTATCTAAATTGATCTTAAGTAATAGAGTGACACAGTTGATTTTAAGCAAGAAAGTGAAACGGTTGTCTATGCAGTGCCAGATTAATATTATAGTTTGAATATAGATAAACAAAGGAAATAGACAATTGTACCGTGTAAAAACTAGCGTTTTGATTTAAATAAACCCTTTTATAATTAAATAAAGCTTGAGTTTTTGATTTCTACACAATCCAGTGATCGAACTCAGAAAAGTGTAAGAGATCGAAATTATCGTAAAAGAGACAGGAAATTTCGTAACAATACTAAAGAATTTAGTCTACTTCTTCGACTGTTGGACCATTGTAATGGCCACCACCAAATCCACCAGCTTGCTGACCACAATTACTGTACTGTTCTCCTCCAGACTTTGACGTATTTCCTGCTTGCTGATGCATCTTTGTCATAATAGGACTGCACAGCTTTGTCAACTCTTCCATTTTACACTCGTATTCTTCCTTTTCAGCTATAGTGTTGTCGTCCAACCACTTCACGGTTTCGTTACATTTGTTAAGCACCATTTCCTTGTCAGGCTGGTTAATTTTATCAGCAGCCTGTTCTACTGCTTGCTTCACACTAAACACGTATCCTTCAAGTTGATTACGCGAAGCAATGCGTTGTCGGTGTTTTTCATCCTCTTCGGCGTATTTTTCAGCTTCATTCACCATGCGATCAATATCACCTTGTGACAAACGACCCTTATCGTTCTTGATGGTGATGTTTTTGGCGTTACCAGTTCCCATTTCCTTCGCTGCCACGTTAAGAATACCATTAGCATCCATATCGAAAGTTACTTCTATTTTAGGAACGCCACGAGGTGCTGGTGGAATACCAGTGAGATCAAAAGTGCCCAAAAGGTTGTTGTCTTTTGTCAACGCGCGTTCTCCTTCAAACACTTGAATAGTAACAGCTGGCTGGTTATCGGCATAGGTAGTGAACGTCTGTGTCTGCTTGCATGGAATTCTGCAGTTGCGTTCAACCAGCTTCGTCATGACGCCTCCCGCAGTTTCAATGCCCAGTGAAAGTGGAGCAACATCGACTAACAAAACATCTTGGATTTGGCTGCTCTTGTCTCCACTTAAAATTGCTGCTTGTACGGCTGCACCATAAGCAACAGCTTCATCCGGATTGATGGACAGATTGAGACTCTTGCCGCAGAAGAATGATTGCAATAAACTCTGCACTTTCGGGATTCTAGTGGAGCCACCAACTAGCACAATATCGTCTATCATTTTCTTGTCCATCTTAGCGTCATTTAAAGCTTTCTCCACTGGTTGCATTGTCTGTCGGAAGAGATCAGCACAGAGCTCTTCGAAACGTGCACGGCTTATTTTTGTATAGAAGTCGATTCCCTCATACAGCGCATCTATTTCAATAGTGGCCTCCGTGCTGGATGACAATGTGCGCTTTGATCTTTCGGCTGCTGTCCTCAGGCGTCGTAGTGCTCTTGGATTGGAACGCAAATCTTTTTTATACTTCCGCTTGAACTCCTCAGCCAGATGAGTCACTAGTCTGTTGTCGAAGTCTTCGCCTCCCAAATGTGTATCCCCTGCTGTGGCGCGTACCTCAAAGAGCGAACCTTCGTCAATAGTTAAAATGGAAACATCAAACGTACCACCGCCCAAATCGAAGATCAGCACGTTGCGTTCACCCTTGAGATTCTTGTCCAAACCATAGGCCAAGGCCGCCGCTGTTGGTTCGTTCACAATTCTCAGCACATTCAAACCAGCAATGACACCGGCGTCTTTAGTTGCTTGACGCTGTGAGTCATTGAAATAGGCTGGTACGGTGATCACTGCATCTCTTACCGTTGTGCCCAAATATGCCTCAGCCGTCTCCTTCATCTTCGTCAGTACCATTGAACTGATTTCTTCAGGAGCGAATTTTCTTTGTTCCCCTTTGAATTCAATGCTGAGCTTTGGTTTTCCACAATCGTTAACCACTTTGAATGGCCAATGTTTCATGTCTGCCTGTATCTTGGGATCATCATATTTGCGACCGATTAAACGCTTTGCGTCGAACACTGTATTTTCGGGATTCATTGCGACCTGGTTCTTGGCGGCATCGCCAATAAGACGCTCCGAGTCTGTAAATGCCACATAGCTGGGAGTTGTGCGGTTACCCTGATCGTTGGCAATAATTTCAACTTTTCCATGTTGATAGACTCCAACACAGGAATATGTTGTTCCCAAATCGATTCCAATAGCTGGCATTTTGTGTTTTATTTATTTATTTTTTCAAAAAAATATTTTAACTTTTTACGTGTGATTTATTTTTGTGTTGTATTCCTTTCAAGATATTAAGTTTTTACTTGAAGTAATTAAATTCGTTAGAATGAATTTGTTTTGATTTTTCTTCACTTAGCAATTTGCTAAATTTGTTGTTAACACTTTGGTTTTTTGTTTTATACTGAGCGCAACAGAGCTACCTGACGCCTTTTATACTTTTTTGGTCTTAACAGATTTTTCTAGAACAGCTCTCTGGAAATTTCTAGCAATTATTCGATTGGCGAAGTGTCAACAGAAAAGAGTGCAAATGTGAATGAGAATAAGAGTTGTCCAAAGGCAATGAATATTTTCTCAAAATTTCCCCTACTTAGAGTGTTACCAGACAAACCCATTCTGAGGAGTACAATATTAACCGAAATTGGCTCGTCATATGTGTTTAAGATGAAGTACTGACCGATTTGTGCAGTTTCCCATGAATATTGATGTTTGATAGTGACTGAAAGTTAATTAAATAACGTTTATGTATAGTAATAATCAGTCTTTAAAATCAAATAAAATGCATAACATACTGAAAAATCTTTTAACATAAGCTTAAAGTGTTTAAAACTGTTTGCTAGTCCCTCTTAAATGACTGGAATTGTATAAATTTTTATTTCTCCTATACAATAACTAAACACTTATCCCGGCAAAAGTGTATGTAATTAATGTATTTTCTGTTTATTGACATAGCAGCATGGGTATACGTACAGTCGGCCAATGTAATAATAAATAAAATTCGTATGCAATACTTTGATTTCATGTTTTCGTTCATAAATAATACGAACTTTTGCACTGGATGTATTTGAATGTTATATATATATACGAGTATATTATATATGTATCAAGTTTACCTTTGGATTTTGGGCTCATTTTATAAACAAGTTTATCCGGCATCACTGTAAATAGGAGAAATTTTGAGAAAAAAGCAAATGTGTCTAAACTTCTCTCATTCTCATTTATATTTTCTCTTTTCTATTACCACTATTCACATAGAGAACACCTAGAATCTTCCAAAGAGTAGTCGAAAAAATATTGTTAAGAGTAGAAACAGTACAAAAAGTTTCAGCACATATTAAATATGAATTTAACTTAATAGCTTGCGCCTGCTCTTACTTTGTGCAGCACCGAAAATGAGTGTTACTAAGCGATAAGAATATTTACATATGTATGTGGAAATATTAGTTGGTGAGAGAAGAGAGCACGAAAGTAATAATTCTGTTTATGTAAAAATAATCTCTTTCCATAACTGAAACGTACTCTGGTAAAATGATTCTAAATTTTAGAATTACCAATGAGATATCGTGAATTCCAATAGGTTTCGAGAGTTTTCTTGAATCTTCTATGAAAAATTAGACTCATGGTGGCCTTGAAGGCGGAAAAGTTTGCCTACCCAAATCGTTGCTTGAACGCTGTAATAATTAAAAAAAAAACTTTTGCCAGCTACGATCATAAGTTATGATGTTTCAAATATGTACTATATTTTACTTGAGACTTCTCATACAAACTTTGATACAAAAGGTAAGATATTTGCTATCGCATAAAATACAGATACAATTAAATAGAAACTAGAATCAAATTATATTTTTAAAAATTATACTATATTTACTGGAAAAAACATATAAAAAACTATGCATACATTATTGTTACTCATGAAATCTCAAGCCTTAAAAGTAGGAAGTCCTCTCCAAAAGGACATTCTATTTTCTGGTATTTGATGGTGAAGTGATTACAAAATGTTTACTTTTTTGGTTTGTGATATGCCTGTTCGAGTAGATTTGTTGTTTGGTGGCAGCAAAACATTAGTTTTCAAAGTTTTGTTTGAATGTATTCAAATATACGACGTGTTACCTTCGTATTCATGATATATGTAGGTATGTATACGTCTAAACCGCATAGTAATTTGGGGTAAAATTGAGACAGAGGAAATTGTTTTAGGAGATTTTTTATATGTTTGAACCTAAATATCGTTATTTGGCTTAGTTCTTTAGACGCGTAATGTCTTAAACTATTCAATGCCATAAGAATCACGAATATGATGATATGAGGGCAATATTGTGCACAGCACTCTTCTTATGTGTTGCATCTCAGCTCATACAGTCCGGTCATGTCCATTATGGCAAAGTACACAATTGTCAGCTGGATTAAAATTTATGATTTTATATAAAATTGTGAAACTTTTGATGTACATATGTATGTACAATTGATTCTGTTCGTTTTTCTTTTCTCGATTATTTTTTAATGATCAGGTTTGCAAAGTTGAAAAAACAATTCACGGCTCTCTTAAAAGTAAAAATAACAAATGAATCGACTAGTTGAGCATAACTTTATGTAAATCATTTACAAAAAAGATCGAGAAAAGAATAAAAGCCATGTGTGCCATGTTTTATTAAAATTGACGAATATGTTTATTAAAATGATATCAGTTGACGGGATCTAGAATAACTACAACAAGGCTTTGGTACTCAATCAGTGCTCAGCTCAGCTAAGATTTTTAGTTAACCGATCTCGAAGCTGATAGTTTTAGTGTACTCTGCTCGATGAGTTGATGCATAGGTATATCATTTATTGCTGTAGCTATTCTAGATGCTGTCAAATGTTATCATTTCTCATTCTATCGAAGCTTAATTCTCCAAAGGTTTAACTTCTACCAACTGTGAACTGCATACATGATTTTTTTTATTTACTTGAACATAGTTTTTGATAAAAAAAAACTTGTGTCGAAAAATTTTTTTGCTCGATCCTAAATTTATGTAGGTCAACGTTTACACGAGGAAATTCGGTCAGACAAATTCTTGTCCATTCTCTTTTGTGAATTTGTTTTGCGTTTACACACGAAAATTAGAATTTCTTTGTGCAAGAAAATATCAAAGCAATTATTGCGTCAACTCGCCACAACAAACGTAAATTCAAAGCATAATATCAGCTAACGAATAGAACGAAAGGGAATTCTGTACACCACCCTTTCGTTTTTCCCTTCTTGCCTACTTACAGGAAAACTTTTTCTCAAGAGTTTCCTCGTGTAAACGTTGACTATGCAATTGTTACTAATCCATCAGCTGTTCAATAAAACTTCAATAAAACCTTTTCGGAACGTAAAACTTTTGATTTGCTTATGATGTATGACAGTATCACATGGCTTTCTTTCATATGGCAAACGCAAAACTGATATGCAACCGCCACGCAACTTCGTACCCATATGTACCAGCAATAAACCGATATTCATCAGCTGTTTACTTGCCACTAAGTTTAGTTTGGAAATAATAAAATGTTTAGGATAGCAAAAAGTAGGTTATCATAATTTTTTCATAAAAACTATATCATACTTCTGCTGAATGTTGTTCGCATGGAATGCGAGAAAAAGAAGGTATTTCACTTAAAACTTTAAATTTTGTAACTAAATCTTTGCAATTTGTGACAAAACTTCATACAGCTCCATCAGTAAAAAAAATATATCAAAAAATCATCGACGAGGTAATCTAATTTCTTATTAAGAGTACAGAAGATGGATTAATCATAACGCTGTAGGAAGAAAGTGCTAACGCTGACACCGATTTTAAGGACGAACGTAACTCAAAGGTACCTAAGACAAAAGTGAGCTCACTCAGGACAGATTTAATGTTACGTACTGGTTTGGCAATGGCAAGAAAGTGAGTAAAGTTAAATATACCTGCAGTAATTACTTCAACTTAGTAAATTGAAAACCAGTCGATAAATGGCTTAACTTTAGCTCCTACATGGCAATTTTGATAACGCCAAACTTCTTATGTGTTTTAGTCCTAAGGATAGATCTTTAATCAAAAAGTCGGTTGTATCTGGTTTCGGAGATATAGCCATCAGTAGTTGCGAATATTGCTTTTGTAAAACTTAATATCAGTTGAGCACCGCTATATTGATATCCAAAATATGGGTGTCATAAGACCGATATTTTATATGCAACCATATTAATGTTTGTAATTTTGAGATCCATTTAAGTTTTTAGAGATGTGATGATTTTTCTGAGATTTCGATGGATTTAAAAAATATAATTTTTCCCATAACATGTCAACATTCCTTTAAAATCACGTATCACTTGTAGCAGATTTTTTTTATTTACCCTGTTTTACAAAAAAAAAAAAAAAAATTAATTCTTGAAAACTATTGATTTATGAACAACACCAATCAAAAACAAGTACTTACAGTTGCTACTAGTACAAAAACACCATTTTGTCGGCGGTGCTATTCATTCAAAATTAAAGAATTTTAATTAGAAAACGCACGCGTGTATTTAGATAGAAAAATTATAATCTTATCCATACATTTACATACATACTTATGTACCCAGCAGGCAATTGAGCAAGGCCTTCCCCGGAGAAGGCCTGCTAGCACTGCTCCGATTGTAAGAGGCCTTCTCAAAACTAAATTTTCATGTAAATAACAAAAAAAATTTTTTTTTTTTACTATGATTTTTGTTTTTATTTACAATCTGTCAATATTAACAATAAGTAAATTTTATAAGTAGTAAATTTTTAATTAGCAGAATAGTTGAACTTCATTGAGTGTATACTCATGAAATGCTATTATGTACTGCTATGAGGCCTTCCCATAGCAGCAGTGCTATAAAGTCTTCCCACAGCAGCAGTGATATAAGGCCTCATAATAGAAGGCAAACAAGAAGGACTTCATGTATTTTTTTATTTCATGTATTGCAATGTTTTATGATTCGACATTACTTTTTTGTCATTACATTGTACTTATACATCAAAAGTTGATACATGGTTAGCAGTAAGCAACGGTGTGAATGTTGCTAGGTTGGTCTTCTGTTTCATGTTATGCTAAATTAAGAAATCGTCACAAAAAATAAACATTAAAAAAAATATGAACGTAAAGGGAGGTTGACGCAGATAAAAAAAACATTTAACTAAGAGTCTCACGACGTATTAAGATTTAATTTTTTCAAAATACTTCTATGACCCTTTTTCTTTCTATGATGAAAGATTACACTGCTCAACAAAATTCAAGTTAATAGTTTTTTCCTTGGATATTTCTGTAATTTTCTATGTATATATATTGATGTGCAATGACATGTATAAAATTAATTTTTTAACAACAGCTATATTTATTAATACATACCAAATAGGGGAAAAATGCGATTTTCGGCCAGGCGCTTTGGAACCACAGCCACAAATGAAGGTATTCTTTTAACCAGTTTTCATAATATTCTTAAATAGTTATGATATCATATGTAATTTAAATTTAAACCGTATATACTGTGGTTCTTTAAAAAATAGATGTAGAACTTACAATTTTTGTTTTGCTCTATATTTTCTTCAAACTTTAAGCTAGTGTGGTGTAAAAAAAGCGTGTAACAAGCTACGTGACCTACTTAAATACTATATATAAATGTTAAATAATATTATTTGCATTTAGTTCAAAATGAGATCTCCAGCGGAATAGCGATAGCGAGTCTTAAATAAGCGTTAAAAAATCAATAGTCATATTAAAAATCTCGTGATCGTTGCAATAAAATACTGAAACATGGTTTCACAGAGAAAAATCAAAGCACTAGTACTTACACTAATGTTTATTTACATCAATCCCACTATTTCAAAGTCGTCACAAATCGCAAAAAATAAAATTCATTCAAGTGATGAAGAGCAGAAATACCGAATCAATTATGCGAAGCAAATGTTAACTTATATGAATATGAGTGTAGATCCTTGTGAAGACTTTTATGAGTTTGCATGTGGAAATTGGAAGAATGTCATAGAGAAAAAACCCACAGAAAAGAGGCGCAATAAT
Source organism: Meiosimyza decipiens (assembly GCA_963680825.1). Lineage (NCBI taxonomy): Eukaryota > Metazoa > Arthropoda > Insecta > Diptera > Lauxaniidae > Meiosimyza > Meiosimyza decipiens. The sequence goes on along the minus strand of OY804259.1, from coordinate 80,953,951 downwards.
TTACTTGATATTGACTACAAAATAGAAGAACATGTATATGAGATTTTGCAAGATCCAAGCAATCATTTAGACGTAAATTATGGGTCTGAATTAAAAAAAGCTCACAAGTTCTATCAGTCATGTGCAAGCGCTGATTTGTATACGGTAAAGATGTCATCAGAATATTTAAAGGTTATCGAGAACATTGGCGGATTCCCTGCCGTGAACAAGAATTGGAATCCAAAAGCATTTAGTTGGTTTAACATGAGTGCTCATTTAACAAATTATGGAGCGTCTGGCTTAATCAATGAAGTTATTATACCTCAGTATCCCTTCCCTCCACATTTTTATCTCCCGGTCCTTGGTTTCAGTTATAATGTTCATAGTGACAACATCGCATCGAAAAAATCAAATGCTTACACAATGAACGTTGAAGAAATGCGGAAATATTTGACGGCGTACGGTGTAAAAGAATCAAAAATTACTAAAGTTATTTCAGAAATTTTTGATTTTTGGAAAGCTGTACTTAAAATGACAGATCAGTTTGACGAAGATATTACAAAGTGTCAGCAGAAAGGGAATGGCGCAATATTTACGAAATGGAACAATTTCTTTGATATTTCTTGGTGGGGAAAAGACTTCAATATACCTGAAGATGATTGTCCTTGTGAATTCTATTACACTGAATTAGATAAAATTTGTCAAAAACACAAACACCCTGTTGCTAATTATTTGTCAATGAAATTTTTGTTTGAAATGGATGCAAAGCTTAAGTCAAAGGATCATCAGAAGGAATATTGTGTAAGAAGTATAAAAAGTACAATGCCTTATGTGATTGATAAATTCTATTTAAAGGTAAGCAAAAAAACTTAAAAGCTCAACTTACTCTTAGAATTATTCGTAAATTTTATTCTTAGGCACATTTCAGTAATGAAATCTATGAAGATGTTTCAACTATCTTAAAGGAACTTCGGAAAAGCTTGCGTGCTGTCTTAGAAGAAGCTGACTGGTTGGATAAAAGCACACGAACTGAAGCTCTGTTGAAAGAGTCCACTATGAAAACTAGAATTGGGAACTTTGAGGATAATGAAATGACTGACAGACTTATACGAGAAATGAATAATCTTACGTTCGTTGAAGACAATTATTATCAGAATAACATTAACTTACACAAGTTCAAAACATATATGAAGCGTTACAATGGACTGCATTCGGAGATATTCGACAACACCACAAAACCGTTGGAACTTCTTATTGCTGCTCAAGCAAATGCATATTATTATAATGTTGATAATTCGATTAACGTTATGGCAGGATTTTTCTATCCACCTGTCTATCACAAAGCATGGCCCAACTCTTTGAAGTACGGCACCTTGGGTTACCTAATTGGTCACGAATATACTCATGGATTTGATTCGACTGGTGCTACCTTTGACGGTAATTTACAAGAGCGAAATTGGTGGTCAAACAAATCAGGAACATTATTTCAGGAGCGCCTTGATTGTTACGTTAATCATTACAGCAGCTATTTAATACCAGAAATCAATCGTTATGTGAACGGAAAAAAGACAATGGATGAAAACGTTGCAGATAGTGGTGGCTTACGTGAAGCCCTCAATGCATATCACAATTTTATGAAAAAACATAGTAAAGAAAACGGTTTCGTACCCAAGAGCGAACAAATGCCCGGAATGGATTTATCGCCTGAACAATTGTTTTTCCTTGGTTTTGCTCAGTTATGGTGCGCTTCATATGAAGAAAAACATTTCTGGCAAGAGCTAGCTGATGAGCACACAATGGATAAATATCGCGTATTAGGCGCAGTATCAAATTATAACGAGTTCGCAAGGGCTTACAGTTGCTCAAAACAAGCAAAAATGAACCCCAAAGACAAATGTCGGCTATGGTAGAATATTATGTTTTTTAACTAGTTGTTGACTTTAAAATCGTCTGCTTGTTGTAATGCTTATTAAAACATGTTTTTATACTATTGTTTTTAGCGAATAAATAATATGATTTTTTGAGGAAATAATTCAGAACAGCATTTTTTTGTGGAATTATTCATTTATAACACATTTACAAACTCTTAAATTATCCCTATTGAAGGAGGTGAACGTCACCACCAAAAGGTCGAAGAAAATAGCTCATATGCGAATTTATCTCGATTTTTCTTTAATCATACAAAAACTTTAAAAAAAAGTTTTAAAACATTTTTCCATAGATGCTAATGTTTCCATGTAATTTTTCTTTTAAATGTACTTCCAAGTGCATAAGAATACGTATGCAAAAGAAAAAGCATCAACAGAAAGCTATCACATTATTATCTGAAATTGATGTTATTGACTTTACATTGAACAGTGTCAGGTATAGGAAGAGTATATCTGTGGCCTCGAGGAATAACAGCTAAGCTCGATATTTGATGACAAGGCGAAACAACATAAGTTATGTGTATATTCATATGACTTATACTGTTTCGCTTTGTCATCAAATGTCGAGTTTATCTGTTATTCCTTGTGGTCACAGATATATTCTTGATCAGCGTCGCCACCTGAATCATTTAGCCATGTCCGTTTGTCTGTCTGCCTCTCTATGCAAACATAAATCTTAATTTTGTTTATATTATAAACTTTGCTTATTGTTTTTCATAAATATTTTATATTGCCCTGAAAATCAGTATTAAATTGTATTAGTGTAAGCTTGAAGACATAAATTTTGTGCTCATTTCTCTTACCAGCTTATAAAACCAGATAACATTCACACATAATGAGTTTTTTTTATTGTTTCTGCTCCGAAGATAATTTTTTCGAACTGGCGTTTGCCGCAAAGTGTTAACAGAAAAGAGTGCAAATGCCTAAAGACAATTGATATTTTCTCAAAACTTTCCCTATTTAGACTGGTTTGTTAGTTGTTATTTTCTCACTTTTTCCTTCTTATAGTGTTGCCAGTTAAAGTTTTTTTTAATAAAATTAAAATTGAACTCCATATAGGGCTAAGGCATATAGGCAAAGCAGGAATTTTGATATGAGCTGTTATAAAGTAAAAGACGAATTATTGTAGAACGGTACACTCGAAACTAATAATAACTAAATTTTGATTCCACATTGATGAACCTTTCTCAAATTGTCTCCCCTCCTTTATAAAAAGACCGCTTAAAAAAAATTCTGAAACAGAAAATACGCAATTCATCTGATTATCCGCAGAGTTATCAGCATATAAGAAAAAACTCAGAAAACGTTAGTTTTTAAAAATTTTTGTCTCTTAAATAGCTTGACGAAAAAAAAATTAAACAGCATACTCGCAGCACTCAGAACTAGGACTAAAAAATATTCAGAAAAATCAGAGATGCAGAATCGAAATGGTGTCCAATTTGGCGTGGATTGTCCCATATGTGTATTGTTGACTTAAATGGTAGTTTTATGTATTTAAATTTGTTTTTGACGTGCTATTTTGACGTAACTTAAGTCATATAAAAAGTAGTCAGCTATGGCAAATAGCCTATTTTTTTTTTGTGGGCTCGGTCTAGTCAAAAATACTTTGAAAGCCCACAAGGCAAAAACAAAATTATTTTTATATATTCTACTAGATTTTTAGCCGAATTGGTTTTAATATCTTTCCGCGAAAATTGTGAATAACACAATACAAATGAAATTTTTTTTCTGTTCCAGAGTTTTATAGTTAAGCCACGCCAAAGAAAAATAAAATCATTTTTCACTAGTTTTTCGGCTGGAAATGTTTTTTTTTCGATTTTTTCCATGAAAAATGGTGAACATTTCTAAAACTAATCTGAAGATCAGATATGATTTCGTTCTCGGCGTTTTTTTTTTAACTATCACAGCGTTCAAGAAACGATTTTCGTAAGCTTGCAAGACCACCATGAGTATAATTTTTCATAGAAGATTCAAGAAAACTCTCGAAACCTTCACTTGGAATTCACGATATCTCATTGGTAATTCTAAGTTATCAGTTGAAAATTTTACCAGAGTACGTTTCAGTTATGAAGAGAGATTTTTTTACATAAACAGAATTAATACTTTCGTGCTCTCTTCTCTCACCAACACTTTGTATCAGTGGTCGGCGCGCATAGTCAACGTTTACACGAGCAAATTCGGCCAAAGAAATTCTTGTCTATTCTCTTTTGTGAATTTATTTTGCGTTTACACACGGAAACTAGAATTTGTTTGTGCGAGAATTTTCAAAGCAATTACTGCGTCAATCCGCCACAACAAACGTAAATTCAAAGCATAATATCAGCTAACGAATAGAACGAAAGGGATTTCGCGTGTACGACAAATTCTGTACACCACCTTTTCGTTTTTCCCTTCTTTCCTACGAACAGGAAAACTTTCTTTTAAGAGCTTCCTCGTGTAAACGTTGACATAGCACAATTGTACGCTCAAATATTACACACATTCTTATGCTCTTTCATTCAGTTGTCGAAAAGCCATTGACAAAACAACATTAAGTGCTGCTGTAGTTCTTTCAGCTCGTTATGCACGTAAAAAATGTCTTGTACAGTTATGGCATATGGGCTGCCGGTCACTGCTTTAGACATTTGCACTCTTTTCTGTTGACACTTTGCGGCAAACGCCAGTTCGAAAAAATTATCTTCGGAGCAGAAACAATAAAAAAATTCATGTGTGTATGTAATCTGGCTTTATGAGCTGGTAAGAGAAAAGTCTTCAAGCTTACACTAATAATATTTAATACTGATTTTCAGGGCAACATAAAATATTTATGAAAACCAATGCAAATTTTATAATATAAACAAAATTAAGATTTATGTACAGTTAATCACATAAGTAAGTATACATCAGACAGGTCCTATTCATTTTAAACTTATTTCAAAGATAATATTAAAAAAACAAAAAAAACTTTATTTCATTTTAATAAAACATTAACCTTTTATTACAAAAGTCAATATCGACAAAAATATCTAAAAAAAAAAATTATGATAGTATAAACAAAATAAAAACTAATTTCATGTCACAAAAGTTTGTATACTCAATTTCCCGATTTCACGCACAAATTTTTTTTCTTTGTAATATTTTATAATTAATTTTTTAAAGTCACTTGAAAGTTCTTTTCCTCTGGTCGCCATTACTGAAAACTAAGTGTAAAAACTATTTTGTTTCGTATTTTTAAATTAAAATAGCTTGCTTTTTGCTTATTTAATAATAAGTTTTTTAAATTTTTCTTTGGGAAAAACTCTGCCAATATTTATCTACAAACACGCGTGCGCTGTATACTAACTTTTGTGATATGAATTGCACTCACTTCATAGAAAAAGCGATGCTGTGCATAATAGTAAAAAAATGTGCCGATATTGTCGAATGCATACTACAGGGCGTTTCTAAAATACTAGTATTTTGTTAAAAAATTTAAGAAAAAATCTTAAAAAGCGCTGCAATTTTCAAAGTTTTTCTTTGGGAGAAAGGGTGTATACTAACCTAAGTGATTAACTGTATGTACTGAAATCAGCGCAATACAACAATACAATACACAATCTTAGATGCAATACATAACAAGGGTTTCTTTAGACAACTCTTATGATGAGATTAGAACCTGAAAGCTGTAAAATAGTGCTATGTATGAGAGGGACTTTTTTTTTTGACTTTTCTCTTTGGGGCTTATTAAAGCTTAAGGCTTATGCCAATAAGCCCTCAACCATCCTTGAAGGAGGAAATTGATTTGTGTATCAACAAAATTTAGCCACATCTATGCAAAACGGTCATGGAACATTACGATAAAAGAGGGCGCATGTGCCCAGTACAGCCGTGGAAGCCATTTACCGAAAATGCTTTTCCATACAATTAACGATACTTCGGAGAAAAAAAAAATCTATCCATAATTCTCTCAGTATAGGATTTTGAAGCCTTCGCTTGCATGGGAAAAGGCACGCACTTTCGTCAAAATTAGCAAACTTTTTTTCTAGAGCTTGTCTAAGTTTTTTCCAGTATTTTAAAAAAATTTGGTTGCGCTACATCGTGATTTGCATAGAGAGGCAGACAGACAAACGGACATGGCTAAATGATTCAGGTGGCGACGCTGATCAAGAATATATCTGTGACCACAAGGAATAACAGATAAACTCGACATTTGATGACAAAGCGAAACAGTATAAGTCATATGAATATACACATAACTTATGTTGTTTCGCCTTGTCATCAAATATCGAGCTTAGCTGTTATTCCTCGAGGCCACAGATATACTCTTCCTATACCTGACACTGTTCAATGTAAAGTCAATAACATCAATTTCAGATAATAATGTGATAGCTTTCTGTTGATGCTTTTTCTTTTGCATACGTATTCTTATGCACTTGGAAGTACATTTAAAAGAAAAATTACATGGAAACATTAGCATCTATGGAAAAATGTTTTAAAACTTTTTTTTAAAGTTTTTGTATGATTAAAGAAAAATCGAGATAAATTCGCATATGAGCTATTTTCTTCGACCTTTTGGTGGTGACGTTCACCTCCTTCAATAGGCATAATTTAAGAGTTTGTAAATGTGTTATAAATGAATAATTCCACAAAAAAATGCTGTTATGAATTATTTCCTCAAAAAATCATATTATTTATTCGCTAAAAACAATAGTATAAAAACATGTTTTAATAAGCATTACAACAAGCAGACGATTTTAAAGTCAACAACTAGTTAAAAAACATAATATTCTACCATAGCCGACATTTGTCTTTGGGGTTCATTTTTGCTTGTTTTGAGGAACTGTAAGCCCTTGCGAACTCGTTATAATTTGATACTGCGCCTAATACGCGATATTTATCCATTGTGTGCTCATCAGCTAGCTCTTGCCAGAAATGTTTTTCTTCATATGAAGCGCACCATAACTGAGCAAAACCAAGGAAAAACAATTGTTCAGGCGATAAATCCATTCCGGGCATTTGTTCGCTCTTGGGTATGTTTACTATGTTTTTTCATAAAATTGTGATATGCATTGAGGGCTTCACGTAAGCCACCACTATCTGCAACGTTTTCATCCATTGTCTTTTTTCCGTTCACATAACGATTGATTTCTGGTATTAAATAGCTGCTGTAATGATTAACGTAACAATCAAGGCGCTCCTGAAATAATGTTCCTGATTTGTTTGACCACCAATTTCGCTCTTGTAAATTACCGTCAAAGGTAGCACCAGTCGAATCAAATCCATGAGTATATTCGTGACCAATTAGGTAACCCAAGGTGCCGTACTTCAAAGAGTTGGGCCATGCTTTGTGATAGACAGGTGGATAGAAAAATCCTGCCATAACGTTAATCGAATTATCAACATTATAATAATATGCATTTGCTTGAGCAGCAATAAGAAGTTCCAACGGTTTTGTGGTGTTGTCGAATATCTCCGAATGCAGTCCATTGTAACGCTTCATATATGTTTTGAACTTGTGTAAGTTAATGTTATTCTGATAATAATTGTCTTCAACGAACGTAAGATTATTCATTTCTCGTATAAGTCTGTCAGTCATTTCATTATCCTCAAAGTTCCCAATTCTAGTTTTCATAGTGGACTCTTTCAACAGAGCTTCAGTTCGTGTGCTTTTATCCAACCAGTCAGCTTCTTCTAAGACAGCACGCAAGCTTTTCCGAAGTTCCTTTAAGATAGTTGAAACATCTTCATAGATTTCATTACTGAAATGTGCCTAAGAATAAAATTTACGAATAATTCTAAGAGTAAGTTGAGCTTTTAAGTTTTTTTGCTTACCTTTAAATAGAATTTATCAATCACATAAGGCATTGTACTTTTTATACTTCTTACACAATATTCCTTCTGATGATCCTTTGACTTAAGCTTTGCATCCATTTCAAACAAAAATTTCATTGACAAATAATTAGCAACAGGGTGTTTGTGTTTTTGACAAATTTTATCTAATTCAGTGTAATAGAATTCACAAGGACAATCATCTTCAGGTATATTGAAGTCTTTTCCCCACCAAGAAATATCAAAGAAATTGTTCCATTTCGTAAATATTGCGCCATTCCCTTTCTGCTGACACTTTGTAATATCTTCGTCAAACTGATCTGTCATTTTAAGTACAGCTTTCCAAAAATCAAAAATTTCTGAAATAACTTTAGTAATTTTTGATTCTTTTACACCGTACGCCGTCAAATATTTCCGCATTTCTTCAACGTTCATTGTGTAAGCATTTGATTTTTTCGATGCGATGTTGTCACTATGAACATTATAACTGAAACCAAGGACCGGGAGATAAAAATGTGGAGGGAAGGGATACTGAGGTATAATAACTTCATTGATTAAGCCAGACGCTCCATAATTTGTTAAATGAGCACTCATGTTAAACCAACTAAATGCTTTTGGATTCCAATTCTTGTTCACGGCAGGGAATCCGCCAATGTTCTCGATAACCTTTAAATATTCTGATGACATCTTTACCGTATACAAATCAGCGCTTGCACATGACTGATAGAACTTGTGAGCTTTTTTTAATTCAGACCCATAATTTACGTCTAAATGATTGCTTGGATCTTGCAAAATCTCATATACATGTTCTTCTATTTTGTAGTCAATATCAAGTAAATTATTGCGCCTCTTTTCTGTGGGTTTTTTCTCTATGACATTCTTCCAATTTCCACATGCAAACTCATAAAAGTCTTCACAAGGATCTACACTCATATTCATATAAGTTAACATTTGCTTCGCATAATTGATTCGGTATTTCTGCTCTTCATCACTTGAATGAATTTTATTTTTTGCGATTTGTGACGACTTTGAAATAGTGGGATTGATGTAAATAAACATTAGTGTAAGTACTAGTGCTTTGATTTTTCTCTGTGAAACCATGTTTCAGTATTTTATTGCAACGATCACGAGATTTTTAATATGACTATTGATTTTTTAACGCTTATTTAAGACTCGCTATCGCTATTCCGCTGGAGATCTCATTTTGAACTAAATGCAAATAATATTATTTAACATTTATATATAGTATTTAAGTAGGTCACGTAGCTTGTCATACGCTTTTTTTACACCACACTAGCTTAAAGTTTGAAGAAAATATAGAGCAAAACAAAAATTGTAAGTTCTACAACTATTTTTTAAAGAACCGCAGTATTTTAGTTTTAAATTATATATGATATCATAACTATTTAAGAATAGTAATGAAACTGGTTAAAAATACCTCCATTTGTGGCTTTGGAATCAAAGTGACTAACCAAAGATCGCATTTTTCCCCTATTTGGTATATATTAATAAATATAGCTGTTATTAAAAAATTAATTTTATACATGTCATTGCACATCAATATATGTACATAGAAAATTACAGAAATATCCAAGGAAAAAATTAGTAACTTGAATTTTGTTGAGCAGTGTAATCTTTCATAAATTTTTTAATTTTATTGGTATAATTATTCCATCTAAATTCATGCGCGCGTTTCCTAATTAAAATTCTTCTATTTATTTTGAATGAATAGCGCCGCAAACAAAATGACGTTTTTGTTGAATTTTCTTGGGCGGTGTAATCTTTCTATTTTTTTTCAATTTTGCTGTGATAATTACATATGTATGTACACGTATGTATAAGATTATAATTTTTCTATCTAAATACACGCGTGCGTTTTCTAATTAATTCTTAAATTATGAATGAATAGCACCGCCAACAAAATGGTTTTTTTGTTGTTGTACTAGTAGCAACTGATAGTACTTGTACATTTTATTATTTCCAGGCTAAACTTGTCCAGAGATATATGGCAGGTTAGTTTAATAATTTTTCTAAATAAGTATTTTAACTTAACCTTAGTAGCAAGTAAACAGTTGATGAATATTAGTTCATCGCTGGTGCATATACTACTTAGATACGAAGTTGCTTGGCGGTTGCATATCAGTTTTGCGTTTGCCATATGAAAGAAAGCCATGTGATATTGTCTTACATCATAAGCAAATCAAAAGTTTTACGTTCCGAAAAGGTTTAATTGAAGTTTCATTCAACAGCTGATGGATGAGTAACAATTGCATACAAAAATTTAGGATCGAGCAAAAAATTTTTTCGACACAAGTTTTTTTTTATCAAAAACTATGCTCAAGTAAATAAAAAAAATAATGTATGCAGTTCACAGTTGGTAGAAGTGAAACCTTTGGAGAATTAAACTTCGATAGAATTAATCTTAATTATCAGTTGAAAATTTTATTAGTTATGGAGGAGATTTTTTTTACATAAACAGAATTAATACTTTAGTGCTCTCTTCTCTGACCAAGTTATATTTCCACATAAAAATGTATATCGCTTAGTAATACTTAATTTCGGTGCTGCACAAAGTAAGAGCAGGCGCAAGCTATTAAATTAATGTGATTCATATTTAATATGTGCTGAACTTTTTGTACTGTTTCTACTCTTAACAATATTTTTTCGACTACTCTTTGGAAGATTCTAGGTGTTCTCTATGTGAATAGTGGTAATAGAAAAGAGAAAATATAAATGAGAATGAGAGAAGTTTAGACACATTTGCTTTTTTCTCAAAATTTCTCCTATTTACAGTGATGCCGGATAAACTTGTTTATAAAATGAGCCCAAAATCCAAAGGTAAACTGGATACATATATAATATACTCGTATATATATATATAACATTCAAATACATCCAGTGCAAAAGTTCGTATTATTTATGAACGAAAACATGAAATCAAAGTATTGCATACGAATTTTATTTATTATTACATTGGCCGACTGTACGTATACCCATGCTGCTATGTCAATAAACAGAAAATACATTAATTACATACACTTTTGCCGGGATAAGTGTTTAGTTATTGTATAGGAGAAATAAAAATTTATACAATTCCAGTCATTTCAGAGGGACTAGCAAACAGTTTTAAGCACTTTAAGCTTATGTTAAAAGATTTTTCAGTATGTTATGCATTTTATTTGATTTTAAAGACTGATTATTACTATACATAAACGTTATTTAATTAACTTTCAGTCACTAGCAAACATCAATATTTATGGGAAACTGCACAAATCGGTCAGTGCTTCATCTTAAACACATATGACGAGCCAATTTCGGTTAATATTGTACTCCTCAGAATGGGTTTGTCTGGCAACACTCTAAGTAGGGGAAATTTTGAGAAAATATTCATTGCCTTTGGACAACTCTTATTCTCATTCACATTTGCACTCTTTTCTGTTGACACTTCGCCAATCGAATAATTGCTAGAAATTTCCAGAGAGCTGTTCTAGAAAAATCTGTTAAGACCAAAAAAGTATAAAAGGCATCAGGTAGCTCTGTTGTGCTCAGTATAAAACAAAAAACCAAAGTGTTAACAACAAATTTAGCAAATTGCTAAGTGAAGAAAAATCAAAACAAATTCATTCTAACGAATTTAATTACTTCAAGTAAAAACTTAATATCTTGAAAGGAATACAACACAAAAATAAATCACACGTAAAAAGTTAAAATATTTTTTTTGAAAAAATAAATACATAAAACACAAAATGCCAGCTATTGGAATCGATTTGGGAACAACATATTCCTGTGTTGGAGTCTATCAACATGGAAAAGTTGAAATTATTGCCAACGATCAGGGTAACCGCACAACTCCCAGCTATGTGGCATTTACAGACTCGGAGCGTCTTATTGGCGATGCCGCCAAGAACCAGGTCGCAATGAATCCCGAAAATACAGTGTTCGACGCAAAGCGTTTAATCGGTCGCAAATATGATGATCCCAAGATACAGGCAGACATGAAACATTGGCCATTCAAAGTGGTTAACGATTGTGGAAAACCAAAGCTCAGCATTGAATTCAAAGGGGAACAAAGAAAATTCGCTCCTGAAGAAATCAGTTCAATGGTACTGACGAAGATGAAGGAGACGGCTGAGGCATATTTGGGCACAACGGTAAGAGATGCAGTGATCACCGTACCAGCCTATTTCAATGACTCACAGCGTCAAGCAACTAAAGACGCCGGTGTCATTGCTGGTTTGAATGTGCTGAGAATTGTGAACGAACCAACAGCGGCGGCCTTGGCCTATGGTTTGGACAAGAATCTCAAGGGTGAACGCAACGTGCTGATCTTCGATTTGGGCGGTGGTACGTTTGATGTTTCCATTTTAACTATTGACGAAGGTTCGCTCTTTGAGGTACGCGCCACAGCAGGGGATACACATTTGGGAGGCGAAGACTTCGACAACAGACTAGTGACTCATCTGGCTGAGGAGTTCAAGCGGAAGTATAAAAAAGATTTGCGTTCCAATCCAAGAGCACTACGACGCCTGAGGACAGCAGCCGAAAGATCAAAGCGCACATTGTCATCCAGCACGGAGGCCACTATTGAAATAGATGCGCTGTATGAGGGAATCGACTTCTATACAAAAATAAGCCGTGCACGTTTCGAAGAGCTCTGTGCTGATCTCTTCCGACAGACAATGCAACCAGTGGAGAAAGCTTTAAATGACGCTAAGATGGACAAGAAAATGATAGACGATATTGTGCTAGTTGGTGGCTCCACTAGAATCCCGAAAGTGCAGAGTTTATTGCAATCATTCTTCTGCGGCAAGAGTCTCAATCTGTCCATCAATCCGGATGAAGCTGTTGCTTATGGTGCAGCCGTACAAGCAGCAATTTTAAGTGGAGACAAGAGCAGCCAAATCCAAGATGTTTTGTTAGTCGATGTTGCTCCACTTTCACTGGGCATTGAAACTGCGGGAGGCGTCATGACGAAGCTGGTTGAACGCAACTGCAGAATTCCATGCAAGCAGACACAGACGTTCACTACCTATGCCGATAACCAGCCAGCTGTTACTATTCAAGTGTTTGAAGGAGAACGCGCGTTGACAAAAGACAACAACCTTTTGGGCACTTTTGATCTCACTGGTATTCCACCAGCACCTCGTGGCGTTCCTAAAATAGAAGTAACTTTCGATATGGATGCTAATGGTATTCTTAACGTGGCAGCGAAGGAAATGGGAACTGGTAACGCCAAAAACATCACCATCAAGAACGATAAGGGTCGTTTGTCACAAGGTGATATTGATCGCATGGTGAATGAAGCTGAAAAATACGCCGAAGAGGATGAAAAACACCGACAACGCATTGCTTCGCGTAATCAACTTGAAGGATACGTGTTTAGTGTGAAGCAAGCAGTAGAACAGGCTGCTGATAAAATTAACCAGCCTGACAAGGAAATGGTGCTTAACAAATGTAACGAAACCGTGAAGTGGTTGGACGACAACACTATAGCTGAAAAGGAAGAATACGAGTGTAAAATGGAAGAGTTGACAAAGCTGTGCAGTCCTATTATGACAAAGATGCATCAGCAAGCAGGAAATACGTCAAAGGCTGGAGGAGAACAGTACAGTAATTGTGGTCAGCAAGCTGGTGGATTTGGTGGTGGCCATTACAATGGTCCAACAGTCGAAGAAGTAGACTAAATTCTTTAGTATTGTTACGAAATTTCCTGTCTCTTTTACGATAATTTCGATCTCTTACACTTTTCTGAGTTCGATCACTGGATTGTGTAGAAATCAAAAACTCAAGCTTTATTTAATTATAAAAGGGTTTATTTAAATCAAAACGCTAGTTTTTACACGGTACAATTGTCTATTTCCTTTGTTTATCTATATTCAAACTATAATATTAATCTGGCACTGTATAGACAACCGTTTCACTTTCTTGCTTAAAATCAACTGTGTCACTCTATTACTTAAGATCATTTAGATAGAACTTAATTTATTAGACTGAGTATTTCAAACTACATTGTATGGTTCCTTAGTTAAATTAGATGTTTAAACCATATTGAAATAAGTTATAATGTGATAAATAAAAGACAGTCATTTATGACCATATTTTTATAAAAAAAAAACTCAACTGTTTTTATTTGGCTTTGAAGATAAATTCAGAATTGTATTGATGTTTTCTAGAACAATAGTCGAGGAAATCTAGGAGTCACTGATGTAGTTCATTTATCTTTCCCATTGTCGAAGATAAAATTAAAGAGAGCTAACTCCCGATTGAAGTGGCAATGGTTAAGCAATATTTGTTGTCTACAAGTAAAACAGAAATGTGATAATGAGGGAGTTATTTATGATACGCAACCAAAATTTAAACTAATAATAGCAATGACTTTAAAAAACTGAAGGAAAATCGGGTTAGTTCCGGTGAGAAGGCGTTTCCCAAACACATAAGTAAAACGCTGTACTGAGAGAATTATTTAAGATAATGGATTAAATTAAGAATTATTACATTGAACTTGCAGTCATTTTGCAAAGACCAATATGATCGTAAAATTTTACTTAATTGATCAATGCTTTTTTTTTTTTATTCAACAAACATGACAAAGATAACAAATGGAACAATTTAACCTGGTAATTGGTGACATATGTTTCGGCTATTACCACATATATACACATTCTCATATGTATATACATAGCCTCATCAGACCAGTTTTTGGTTAATGTTGTACATGGGATCGAACCCCTGACCGTTCTTGAATTGCAATGTTATTTTTGACGGTCGCTCTTAACACTTGAGCTGTTGGGGACATGACCTTGAAGTGTACAATGTGCGCTTATCTATTTCAATCCACACACAATGTTCCATTTTTTGTTATCTATATACTTGTCACTTTCTCGCTTGTTTGCATAGCCGTTAAGCCATTGGCTTAAAGTCGTGCTATGATTTATTTTTCGAAATTGTGGCATTGCCAGCCATTGAAGCAGAAACTTCAAAAAATTATACTAAGGCAAATATTTTAAGTAATGGAACAAATTTTCATACAAAAAAAAAAATTTGTTGGGCTGGCAACAAAATCCTACAGGATGAAATTTCAACAAGGGTGAGGGTATGGCACCTCCCAAACAATCAAAAACTTCAAAACACTCAACTTACAGAATTATATGAGCTAATTTAATTAAATCTTAAAAGAAAACTGAGAATGGCTTAGATTAGCATTAACTAAAAAGTGGGCGTATTTTGGTAAAAGGGCGCAGCACCTCACATACAAGCATTTTTTCCAAAAACCAATACTGTGGACTGTAAATGTAAACGCTTTCAAATCCAACGTGGGAACGTTTAGTCAAACTAGTCAGCACGCAGCGTGGCGGAAGCTATACACGTCTTGTAATAATTTTTGGAGTAGCCAAAGATAACCTTTAACTTATAATGAAAACACAAAAAGAAAAAACTAGAATATGGACTATGCAGACCCTTTTTATTTTTATTAAAAAAGCAATGCATTTAAAAATATAAAACATAAATGATCGAGTAAAAAACTTATTGTCCCTATTTTTAATGGATTCTGGTTTTTAAGTATTTTTAATGTTTGAATACAAAAGAGAAAACTCAACCAGCCCTTTTAAATTAATAAAGGTCTATGGTCATTAAAATCGGCTCTATGCGAATATTTTAAAGATCATTTGCTTATGTGTATAATCAATTTCCTTAAAACGAAATTTGTATGAAATGCGAAAATACACATTACTTCTGCGCATACGTCGACTGTATTGCAGTTTGGTTTTTAAAGAATTGATGGACACATCATTTTAGACAGTATTGCAAAAGGCATTTATCAGTCAAAAAAAGGAAAAGTGGAAATTTTTTCGAATTCCTCGATTTTTAACCGTATTGCAACTTTTTTTTCGAACGAAAAAAACCGGATACTAAGGTTTTTGATTTTGAATTTAGCCTCTTGGGTACACTATGTTCTTAATTTCAACATTTGATTTATCAAAGAAGATAAAATATATCCAGGCAAATCTAAATGGTTTCATTAAACATAACCTTTCGACGTTTCATAACTTCAAATATCTCGAAAAAATCAAATTTCGAATGAGCACTATTTTCAACAAAAATGTGTAATACTGCTAGTTCTTTACTTGGTCGTTTTCCAATATATGTTTGGTAATCGTGATTTCGATTTAAAGAATCTCTAAATCTATTGTAAATAATTCTAAGCAGTGTTTTATGATAGATCCAAACACATACATACGTAATATGTTTAGCAGCTGTGATTTTTTATTGGATGTGAAATGAAAGTTTAAATTTTATTCAGTAATTAATAAGAGTTATACAGCTGTCCTGGAATAAAAATGGAACTTGTTAGAAATTTGGGAAATTGTAGGCTTCACATTATTTTAAGTAAAACTAATCCACATACCTAAGATGGGAAAATTATATTTATCTCCTCATGTTTCAGGTTTTCTAAAAGAAAAAAATTCTTATTCCGAATATCATTTCGGACTGACGAGTATCGAACTCACGCACTGTGAGCTATGAGTTCATAGTCCTAAGCACTTCGTCACGCTGCCAGCCTTCTTCCAGCTTTTTATTATTCTTTTTATTCACTGTGTCTACAATGTTTAATGGAACTTTTTCTGTTTTATGAGGTCATTCTGTATAAAACTAGGTTTTTACTTAGAGCGCTATTAATTTTGAGACTATAATTACGGGTCACTATTTTTAATATTTCAGTGTAAGTTTGTTTGATTCGAAAAACTGCTTGTGAAAATCCGTATTTCATTTATTTCAATTCGTGAAATTCTTGTCATAACTTGACAACTAAGCCTCATACAAAAAAGAGAAGATGTGTTCACACATTCTAGAAGTACAATTAGACCGAATATGAATATATTTTAAAATCTAAATTTTGTTCGTTGTCTGTTTTACGTTAAATGTCCGACGTTCGTAGCCCTAGTTTAACCACAGTGAAAGTACTCAAATACCACCGCACAAATTATTGAACATTCAGTACATTGATTATAATTTATACCTTAATTTTAAAATTTTGTCATTGCCAAATAGAGGCAAATCGCTTTATTTTTAGTAAATTTTGATTACACATGCATTTTATAACTGAAATACTTTTTTATTTTCAGCAAATTTTGAGGATATTTGAAAATTAGCACATTCGTCGGCCAGAAAATGAATTCCGAGGGTAAGTTCAATATATTACCAAAAAACAAAAAACCAAAATACCATCAGTGTTTAGTTACTGTAGGTATCGTTGATTAAATTATGGGCAATGAATGGTTTACCGAATATGTACATATAATAGCTAGCGTAGTTAGAAGCGCTATTTTTAGTCCTTTGCAACTTTGCTAATCAAATTTTTCAAGGTCTGACAGAATTTTTGGCGGAGTGCATGTTGTCATAACAGATTTTTCTGAAAGAGTATAAAATTTACTGATAATGCAAAGAAATGGAATTCATTTCCGCGATAACAGTAAAACATTATTTATTTTAATGATAATAAATTTAGCGAAAAGTACTTTCGGTTAGAAAAACCTCGTTATACTTTGTAAGTATAGTTTTCTGCAGGCAATTCTCACAAGAATTTTTCAAATCCGCGATGACCCACGTTCATCAAAATTCGTACAATAAAAACCAAAACTTTGATATAATACTTATCAGAAAACGCTGCATACATTTTTACTATTACTTGGCATAAAATATAGCAGAAAAAAAAGCAAAAACTCCTTTCACTCAAACACACTACACAATCTTTAACATCTGCTCTCCCTCTTTGATTGTTTACACATTGCTTCTGACGTAAAAGATAAGAATGCATAAAACTAAACTCAGACAGCTGTTTAGTTTTTTCAAGGGCCTAGGTCAACGTTTGGTACATTATAACTTTGGTGAGCTTTTAAAAAGCACAGATAAAATCTCTTTGCTAAACTCTCTTAGCTTTTAACAGCTTTAGTTTAGCGTCATCCACCGTTAACTAGCCGCACTAAACAAATGCAAAAAGCACAATTTTTCCATTAAGGTAAAAAACTGTGATTCTCTATAAAAAGCTTTTGCACAGGTAAATAATACTTTAGAAACGAATTAGATGTGTCTTATATTTTTACTTTTCTTACTTACACTCAAGATATTTTTGTACTCCATTATTTACATTGTTTTTTATCCAGAGTTGAACGTAATGCTTTAGCTTTCAATGCTTTAAGGGGGCAATTCGTTTAGATAGGGTAAAATTTATAATTTTTCATGAATTTATTTCAAGGTGATAAAATCGTTGGATAATTGTTAAATTTTAACATCTTTCTAGAACAATATTAAAGTTTAAAATAACATGAGTTTTTTCTTATCAAAAGGCCAGCTCCACAGAGTATCTCTTCAGAGGCATCGAAAACTGATGCAGCTGTCAAAAGTTTTCTATTTATCTGATGTGAAAAATGTTGTTTTTTTTTTTTTTATTATTGATATGTTAAAAGGAAAGACAAAATTATAAAAATGCTAAAAATTCAAATCTATAACGTCTGTTAAATCAAAGTTGCAGATTTACGACTATTTTTTCAACAGTTTTGACCACAAAAAAAAATTGTTAATCTACGCGATATCTTTCAACTTTTGGGTACATCCTTCCAATAATACTGTAGACAAAAACTTCTCAAAAGCTCAGCATCGGTCAATATCTTTTAGACCTACAGCACTAGCAGTTTTTGCAAATTCAGTTTCGTGATAATCGCGTTTGAAATTCCGACTATCTGGGCAGTGACGGTATGCGGACTCTGAAAAAAACTCAATAAATATTCAATATTTCGCTTTTTCCTTTTGACAGTATATTCTTAGCATGTTATACATTCGAATTATAAAAAAAAATATATTTCTTGAAAGTTCCAAATTCTAAATAATCCATTATATTTTGGAGGAAAATGAATAAAATTTAATGAAAACTTTTAAAAAGAAATTCAAAATTTATTGCATTGATTATTGGAAAGTATTAAAAAAGTAGATTTTAATGCAATTTCTTAACGTTAAATATACAGTAATTATTTTCAAAAGTTTTAAAGAAAAATTTTAACTTTTCCGATAGTTCTTGTATCATTTGATATATCTAGGATTTTATACATATGTTTTCTCATTCAATAGCTCTAGACTATTATCGACTTTTTCGAAACCTTAGCAATTTTATGGATTTCTTTTATCTCTCTTAACTTTTATATATGTATGTTGTTATGTATATAAGGGTGTTTATTTTAGTAAGCCAAGTTCATCGTAAAATTTCAACGAAAGTGGACATAAACTCTGTCCGCGCCGTTACAGGTTTGAGCTAGGAAGTTGAACAGCCATTGGGACAATCATTTCCATGCTAAAACATAGGAAAAAAGAAAATAAATAAACATATACAAGTTTTTAAAAATAAACACCCTAATATGTTCTTATATCTCATACGAGAGACACTTATTATTGTCATGTCTGTTAAATAAAAAGTATCGATCGACTTGCTAATTTACAAAATCGTAGGTTTTTATCGGCCGACTGATGTAAATTCAATTAAAAAAATAATGTATAATAATTTTTATAAAATTTTTAGATTTGATTATGAAACCAAACTAATGGTATTGGTTTTAATACTGAAGAAATTAGATTTGAAAAACTGTATTTCACAGATAATTCATGTATTCGTAAGCATGGGTTCGCCACTGTTAATATTTACATAGGCTTATAGGCATGTTGTTGTTGTGTAAAAATTTAAAACTAAATTGGTTTACGTGAGTAGGTACCCAAAAATCAATCTTGCCCCTTCTTGTGTGCTTGTGTTTCTAATCTGAAACCGATTTGTTTAAACTTTAAAGTGGTTTTCACTTCAATTTTATATTGCTGTTGTTTCAGGAAAAGAGAATTTTCCTGTTGCGTTTTTCCATTTGCTTCACATATGTACATATATAGGAATAAAATAATGCATAGCAATTAAGAGCACTTTCAGTGCTGAAAGCTTCAAATTTAGCCAAATGATATCGCAATGCAATCAAACACAAAATTTTGATACAACAAGTCTACACACATAGGTCCTGGTTAAGGTTCCTAGCTGTACTTTTTTTCTAGGGTGCTCTTAGTATCATGTTCTTTTTTGCCTCTGCTCTTTTTTATTGTTCACTTCTTTAATATCTCGAGATACACTTCGAAAATAAAAAAGATTTCAATCATTATCACACTCAACAAAATTATCTCTCTCTGAATATTATTGTGTATAAGTTACTTAGGACGGAATAGATTTGAAAGTCCTTAATTTTCTCTTAAATTTTGGAAACAGAAAATTCGATGCGTAGCGAGTCTTTAGAGGGTGATGAGATTATAAATAAATAGTGTAGCAAACTTTGTAGCTAAGCCAAGTTGTAGGAATAAGTGGCCATATTTCCTGCACTATATCTGAGAACATGTACCTCAAGATTGGTGTCTGTTTGAAGTGCTTTAATGGCAAAATCGATCGAAATTAATCATTTAATTCTGCTTCACATGTAAATTTAACAATTTGGGATATCAATTACAAATTGGCAACAACGGCACCAACCATCTGTCCGCTATTCATTGCTTTTCAATTAAGCGACAGCACGCAAGGGTTTATCATAGCACTCAAAGGACACGCATAAATCAACCGATGACTACATGACGACACTATGTTGTCGTTAAATTTTCGCGTTATCATAGTTGGTACCGAATCAACTTCAGGCACCAACGCTTGTCGGATAAAGAATCCATTATCAAGGTAAGATAACTCGAGCAATTGGAAGCACTTTTGCCAAGCTGTAGCAGATTTTTTTCCATACATGCCTGGTTACAGCAAGTTCTTTCCTATTTGTGTGTGTTGTGTCTGCTTAGTGGCTGTGCACAGTAGGGTGGTCAAAATTACCATTACGAAAATTAAAGCTTCACAACTTGGCTCAAACATGTAGCCACCGTTCAGAATTTTGTTGAACCAGCCATAAGTGAACTCATCGATTTTGCTTCTTTTTGTCTGCATCATTTGTTTGCAGATTAATTTGACTGACAGGATGTACATATGTAGATATGATAACTTCGTCTACTTGCTGACGTTGCTGTTGCTTACCTGTAAACAATTCAACGTTCC
Source organism: Meiosimyza decipiens (assembly GCA_963680825.1). Taxonomy (NCBI): domain Eukaryota; kingdom Metazoa; phylum Arthropoda; class Insecta; order Diptera; family Lauxaniidae; genus Meiosimyza; species Meiosimyza decipiens. The sequence continues at coordinate 80,933,152 of OY804259.1, read as the reverse complement.
TTGGTGTATTGCCACGATCCGATGTGTGCAGTTGAAAATTTACCGTTTCCGGCTGTTTCAAATTGTTTCAACAATCAAATCTCACAGCAGGCGTTACAGCAGCGTGGAAACGAATTGTAAACTTTAGCTTTTTTGTGTGCATTTCTGCATCACCTGCAAAGGGTGTGCGTTTGTTCGTTCGCATTCGCAAATGAATACCAAGAAAAAATAATCGACGAATGACTGATTGAATCTGGAAGTAACGATGTGAGTGCTAAAGGATTCGCTGGTTTTCGTTTAATATTTTGCTTTGTTTTAAAGCGAATCCTTGCAATTATTTGGCAGGTAAAGGAAAAAAAAAATATTAAAATTGAACTGAAGTTCCTTAGAACTGAAATGATGTAAATGTAAATTGTTTGTGTACCTTGTAATCCAATAAGGGTAACTGCAGTATTATATCCTTATAGGACATGCAAGAAGTTTTTCTTAATGGTTTGATAATGGCCTGTTATCTATGAAGAAACTTTTGTCTGATTTAAAGGTTGCTAGTTGTAAGCACTTTTGCTTAAAACGCTATTAGCAGAGGGTTCAACCACCATTGATGTCTTGAATTCTAATTCTAGAAACTGTTAAGTTTCTAAAGTAAGTCTTCTTTAAGTGCACTAAACTTTCATTAAAATGCAGTAAGTTAAAAGTAAATGGTGAAATGGGATTATGTGGATAAAGGCATCTAAGTCCAACTAAAAAGCGTTGTACTGATATTGCCGAAACTTTTTCCGGAGCCTAACTAAATAAATGTTGTATTCCTTAGGATTTTTTGGGTATTTTCGATATATTAATCGACAAAAATAGGTTCAAAATTTTAGAACTTGGCATAGATGTTTCTTTGGCAATAATAAAGCATACGCACATATTTAAACAAAAAATACCTTTCACAAATGTCCAAATAATAACATAAAAGTCTTCCAATTCTTTGGTGTTCTTCGGAATTCGAACATTAGAGAAAATGTATCTAAAAATTAGTTTTCACATACATACTTATTGTGCGGTAACCTGTGAAAATTTGATAAAAGCCAGGGGTTTGGGGTAGTTTGACACAGTAAGTCACAGTGCAAAACCTTCTTAATTTTAGAATGGACCTTAAACAAAATTTACTTAGAGGAAAACTGAAAAATCTTTTAGAATATAAATGTACGAGTAACATCATTTCGTGCACAGTATACCACCATTAAATTAGAATCAGTTACCAAGTTATACCAGTTTTTAATAAAAATAGAGAGTAGTGAGCGATAGATGATTCAATTTTCCAACGGCTTTGAATATGCCATACGAAATATTTTGTAAATGCAGACTTATTGAATTTACAATTTTTCTAGATATTTGATAATAATTTTACATCGTTCTAAGCTTACCAACCGGTGAACTTTGAAAACACAAATTTAAAAAAGATGTCTTAATTCTGCTATAAGATTATATTCAGCACGCTTATTGTTTCAGCAATCGCTCACCGTACTGTTATTTCATATTCTATGGCAAGGTAAATTACACCAAGCTTAAAGTTAAGTATGTTTACAAGATTTTTATCAGCATTAAAATATATTTTAATCCTTAAGTATGTACAACTGTAATTCATATAAAACTTTTTGATTTCCGCTTTCAGACAAACTCCATTAGTTTCAGACCATGTGCAGAAATTTAATTAAATTTTCTTTTTGCAACATTCACATCACATCCCATGAATAAAAGTTGCTCTTCTTGTGAAAGGACTTTTGTATATATTGCGGAAATTTCTTTTTATACTATTTCCCACAAGAGTTTTGATGTAATATTATGATTGCTGAAATAAGAAAAATTTCAATATATGTACTTGTACACAGAAATCCTATGGAACATGAATTCTTTTAAAAGAAGTTTTCATCTGCTGCATGGATTCTAATTGACCCCATTTCTTTATATTGAGTTAATGTGTGTAAAATTTCATGAAACTATATATGTACATATATACATACATACATGAGTACATACGACACGTTTATATTTGAAGATATATATACACATATATAGGTATATATATATATATATACATCTATATATAGAGTGCGTAAACAAAGTATACTACTGTGTCCAAAAAATAAGTTGACATTTCAATTTAAACTGCGCGCGTTGAAGGATTTGGAGAATAACTTTTTTTTTAGGTTGGTAGTACAGTCAGTGACATCTATGTCAAATTTCATGTGAAAATATTTATTAGTGTTTAAGATACGCGTCGTTTTGTGAGCTGCTAAAAGTGAGTTTTTCGTTTTTTGCTATGTCGAAATTTGTTGAGCAAAGAATATGCATTAAATTTTGTTTGCGGAATCAATTCTCTGCTGCGGATTCGTTGAGGGTGGTGCAGAAAGCCTTTGGTGATGAGGCTATGTCTAAAAAAAATGTTTACAAGTGGTATAGTGAGTTCCAAGCCGGCCGTGAACGTGTCCAAAAAAATCGCACCAAAGTCGCTCAAAAATCAAGGTCATGATGACTGTTTTCTTCGATTATCGTGGTGTTGTGCATTATGAATTCCTTCCAACCGGCCAAACAGTCAACAAGGAATATTATTTGAACGTTGTGCGTCGTTTGCGTAACGCTATCCGTCTAAAAAGGCCGGAATTGTGGAAAGACAATTCATGGTTTTTACACCACGATAATGCACCATCCCATACTGCACACGTAATTCTTGATCATTTCGTCAAAAACTCAACCCATATCGTTCCGCAACCACCGTATTCACCTGATCTGGCGCCGTGCGACTTCTGGCTGTTCAGCAGGCTCAAAAGATCGCTCCGGGGACACCGTTTTGATACGATAGAGTGGATTCAAGCCGCAGCGCAGATGGAACTGAAGGCCATCCCGGAAAGTGACTACAACCAATGTTTCGAAGCTTGGAAAATCCGTTGGCATAAGTGCATTGCATCGGGCGGGGATTACTTTGAAGGGGATGAAATTGATTTGGAAGAATAAATGAAGAATTTTCAAAATAAATACAATGTCACCTTATTTTTTGGACACAGTAGTACTGTGTATATTCGGTGTAAGAAATTTAGAAAAAAATTACTCTACAACTCAACGAAAATATTTATCTCATTTAGTAAAAATCTGTTATATGAGTAGTAGTACAGATAAGTCATAAGTCACATAAGTCATAACTCCATTATTTGTTTTTTATTTATTCAAAATTTTTTTTTTTGGTTTTTTTAAGAAAAATTAAAACTTTAGTGGATAACCTTTGACATGTGGTGTGTTAGTTTCAAAAACGTAGACAGAAAAGTGGGAATGGGGTTGAGGTTGACCTGTTCAGCAACGTATTTTTTTTTATTCTGGCGCAGTGTTGAAAGAGGTCAGAAACAGTGGCGTCACTTCACCAAAACCTTGGGGGGTGGGGACGAGAATCATAGTTCCACCACTATAAGATGGCTTTATTGAATTTATGCATTGAATAATAAAAAGTATCAGATCCTTTGTGTGGGGGAGGGGCAATGCCTTCCCCAGCCCTATCGAATTGACGTAACTGGTCAGAAAGTACTTTTGTACTTCTTAGCACTTCAATTATTCATGTCTTTCTTATTACAGCTCAATCTGGTACTAATTTTGATGAAGTTTGGTATTGGAAATATTTAGAAGAAATTAAATTTTAGAAGATATGGAATGTGCATTACCATGTCCAAACTGAGAATCGATATCGTGGACTTCTGGCTTGTAACCTACTACTACAAGACTAGCATAGCAGAATCAAAGCTTTGTTCTTCATTTCAAGGCTTTGACGTCACATGAATATTTGTGTGGAAAGTATAGTAAGTAGTTTTTAAAATGTGTTTTCAAGTGTAACTCCAAAAGATTTCGATTTTCTGTCAGGAACTGTTAGTTTCAGAAATTGAGGCTAACAAAACAATGTAGATGAAGACGACAAATAAGTTCTGGTATACAAATGAGTTTTTCTTAAATTTGAAGTGTACAAATATATCATGATTATTACTTTTGTAATTTTTATTGGAAAACCATAGCCGTCATTTTGAAAATCTATTTCTTTCGTTTAAGAATAACCGGTATTTTGGATAGTTATTTTTTTCGATGATGTGTAAGCACCTTGTATTTTTATCCGTGAGAGGTGTTTTGCAAAAGTCGGTGAAGAAAATTCACAAGCTAATTTTGCTCTGGAACTTTGTACTATTTTTGATGTGTTTTGATACTTTCGCCTTCTCACAAATTGCTCGATTTTTTTTCAATACAATGCAATAGATTTTTACATTTTCGATAGTTTTCGACTTCCATCGATTTTCGATAAATTTCTACTCTCCTCACTTTTTTCGTAGTTAATCTATAACTTTGAAATTACGTCGACTTCATTTCGATAAGTTTTGACTAGTTGTGGTACTAGCAATATAATGAAAATATAACATTTTAACGAAAATAAAATCAACGTGTATAAGACGAAAAAATTTTTGTTTTTTGAAATTGAATTGAAACTGCAATAAATCGTACAAAAATCAATTAGCAGTAAAAATTAACGACACCCAGATGTTTTAAGAGCCATGTCTACATTCACAGCTAAATTTACAAAACACTAACAGAGTTGTCGGATAAAAAGAATAAATAAAAATTAATTGAAAATCTCTGGGAAAAAAAGATAGTTTTGCAGTTACATACGTAAGCTGCTTACTGCAATAGAAAAACTCTTTAATTAAAAGTAAATGTGGTACGCTGACCTTTTCCAAGTAATTAAGAAAGCAAATCGTATGAAACTGCAACTATTACGAGCATAAGAAAGAAGAGATTAAGACAGTGGTGGAATATTCAACAAACACCTTTGTGAAAAGCACCAGGAATAACTTTAATCTAAGGGCCAGAAGAAGTCCGATGCTAAACAAGATATAAAAAAATTAAAAGGACATAGAAATACATACCCAAAGAGAATTTAAAGTGGTCACAGCAGCGAAATTTGTCTTCAATCTTCTCCAACAACCAACTAACGCATTTGTTCAACTTTAAATTTAAATTCAAGGCGTAGTAATATCTACCAAAAATTTGTTGATTGCCTGAGCTGCAAACCAAATATATTAATTTGAAGAAATAATAATTTTCTCTCAGTGCATTTGTTACGTTAAGCCATGTTTTGTGCCGTATCAGCATTAGGTATAGCTGTGTGTGGAGCTATTAAAAAGATATCTCTTCTCAGGGTTCAATTTCCCTCTGTACCGAATTTCAACAAAATCGGTTCATTAGCTTAGCAGTGAAACATGTTTTTCTGTTAGAGACGTGGCATTTCCCTCTAAAACAAATATCTTTTCTCAAAAATCAATCTATATCCATGCCAAATTGTATGAAAATCGGTTTTGTGGCTTAGCGGAATTTGTCGGGCGGTGGCACGCTCACTAAAAGAAGAAACTATTCTTAATACCCTTCCTTAGGTTTCAATCCATCTCCAATCAGAATTCCATCAAAGTAGTTACATTGGTTTCGCCTATTTATACAAAGATGCGTATTTAAAGGACAAATATATTATCTTGAATATGAAATGTACGCCATAAAATTTCAAACAAGCTCTGAAACCTATTGTCGAAACCGTTTAATTTTCGAAGTGATTTCCTAGTGGGGATAAAAGATTTCATAGTAAACATCACATACGAATTTACACGAATATACATATGCCACTTTTAATTTCTGCAGCGAACAAAAAGGACACTCTTACGTTTGTGTTTGGCATTATTTATTTTTCCATTTTTAATGATTTCTGCTTGCGTCGTTGCGCAATTTTTTTCAGTTTCTTGTGTGTGTTTTTACTATTCGAGTGCAATAAACTTTGCAAGAATATACTTTTTTTGCACCATTATATATGTGCTCTTGCCATGTCACGTGTTTATCTGTGTGCCGTCTTTGTTTCATTTGTTCCCGCCTTAGTATACAAAATGAAAAGCAATCAAAGATTCAAAGCCAGAGATACGATTACTTCCTATTTTGCTCCACATTTGATTGAAAATGGTATTGTGTTGGTGTAAATGGTATTGACACAGTTGAATGTTTGCGTCTAAACTTGTAGCTTATATAGCGAAGTTCGGTGTCAGAGACCAACTAAATGTCAGGGACCATTAACATTGCAATGTCGCAAGGTTGTGTGAGTATTTTTATTTAATGTGGAATTTTTTTTTTATCAAGAAAGTATAAGACTAACAAATTTAGCATTAACTTTTTCTGATAGACCTGGTCAAGAAGTCATAAAAAATTATGAAAAATAGAAATAAATCTAATTGAAAATTTTTCTTCGAAGCTATTAATTTTCAACTTAACTAACAAGTCTTTGAATGATCTCCATTAAGAGGTGTTCGTATTGAGTATTTAAATTATCCCCATTGACCTTGACGGTCGGCATTATCATGTTAAACAATCGTTGTTTTTGGTTATTTTGCTTGTACACATTATCTTTTTTACAGAAAGGCTGCTCAGATAGTTTTTGTGCCATGTGAAATTTCATGAAATGCAATCTATTTGTGTGGGTGCAGTGATGAAACCAGGGGATTATGGGAATGAAGCCCCATGAGTTAATGATTTATTAACTAAAACTAGTAAAAAGGAGATTGGAATGGAAGGACATTAGACCTTTAAAATGTACAATCAAAGATTCGATTCAGTACTTGTGTCAGCTATGCGAATTTGAAGCTGTAAATTTCTTCAATCAGAAGCCAAATTTTCCGTCGATCGTCGTCCGACGCAATTGTGTTTACTCGAATGATTTTCCGACGGGACTTTTATGCATTCAAACCATAAAAATATTATTGTTTTTTAAATTTTTTTTTTTAATATTTTACATTTTGAAATTTTTCAAAGTAAAGCAATTTTTGCATCTGAAAATCACAGTTCGGGTGGGGTGGTTCATTTGACAAAGAATGTCTTATGTACGAGTATACTTATGTACATGTATGTATAGGGTGTATATAGAAAAATTGGAGCAAATTGCATATTAAATAACAGGATATAAATTATGCTTTTTTAAAATGTAAATAATATTACAGGCTACTATTAAACTATTAAACTGATTTCAAATTATTTTGTGCAAATTAGAAATCTTCTTAAATTATCTTTCTTATAATTTCTATATTTTATAAATTGACCTAAAAGCTCTCAACTCTTGATCGAATATGAAAATATGTCATATAAAAGATAACACTGACCGGTGCTATTTTCTGGCTGTTTCAGCTTATGCAACCGAATGTGGGAAGCAAAAAAACTTTATAAGTAATACTGAACTGAAAAAGATATTTGAGCAAATGTAACGAAATGTTAAGCTATAAAAGCAGGCATCCACTTGGCACAATACACTGTTGAAAAAGTAAATACTTACACACACGATACGCTCGCAAACCTTTAATTGACTAACAAGGACTGGAATTGTATCGCCAAGCCCGCCTCTAGCTAAAGCAGTTGTTGTTGTGGTATGTTTTGCTTGGCCAACTATAAATCCTGATACTCTTTTTTTTTATAAATTCTTGTACACTTAAAGTTTTATATAGACAGAAAAAAAAAGATTTTGTTTTTTCTTCAAATTAAAATGAATTTGAAAAATATTGTCGGCATTTTGTTTTTCTTCCATGCAAATTCTTAAATTTTCATATTCTTCTGATTTTGACTATTTATCTTTGGGGATTTGTTTCTCCTACCTTTCGCTGAGTAGCTAAAAGGTACAGCACACACTTCCGTTCTCCTCGAAGTTGTTTCGTTAACGATTTGCATTTGATTCAATTTCATTGAAGGATAAAATTTTTGCGTTTTCCATTCCATTCACTTCAATGTTTTCAGTTACTTTTAGGGTTTTGTTACTAAAAAAAAAAAAAAATCAACAGATGGGACCGTAAATTCACTGCTAAATTGTAGGACTGCGAATTAGTATTTTTGAGATTTTTATTTTTTATTTTTGTAGTTTGTTGTGGATTTTTTTTTTTTGTGGTATGAGTTTTTGTTTCTACAATTGTTTCGTTGGGTTTATTTGTAAATTGTATGGTTTGCATTATCTGCAAATTGCCGAAATTTACATTTTGAACAAATTTTTGTATGTATGTACGTGGATTGTTTGACTCAATTGTTTTTCTCTTCATTGTGCCTATTTTTTGGTCCTGTGAACTTTTTTTCAAACATTTTTTTTTAATCTATTGAACTTTGTTATGCTGCATATTAAAACGGGCAGACGAAAAATATGTATGTAATCTCATTGTATGAATTTAGATTTTTTAAATGGACTTTTGTATTTTTTATTGACTATTGCTGGAATATTTTTAGATTTTTAAATGAAGTCAAGTCTTTGGTGGGAGCATACGCGGCAATGAATGTCAAACAGAAAAGAGTTTTTGACTTATTTTTTGTGAGTAGTATTTCGGTAGTTGATGAATTATCTATATTTTTTTATATAAAATTGCTGACATGGAAATGGTTTGTAACGCTTTGGCGCAAAACATATTGAACCAATTTGAATATTTTTGTTTTTAAAACAACATATTTGTGTTGAAAAAACTTATTGCATACTCATTTTTTTTATTTTATAAAGTTGAATATCTTCGTTTTTAGTATTCAGTCTGCAAAACCTCACACAAATTAGCTTTGATATTTTTAATAAAAATAATTTTTTATTGAAGTCGGTATACAACAAACAAATGAAGTGTTAAAACCCAAATAGGATTTTAATACTATCTCTGAACTTTTTGGAAAAATTTCAATATAAATAACATTTTTCAAAAATTCATAAAAATATAAAAAGCATTTACTTAGATACAAATTTGAGTTTGTAAATATATTGTTGTCAATTTCATTTCATGTAGATCGATTTTCTCATGTGGCTATGTATACATACAATTTAAATGCTCAAATTATATATCTATGAAGATTGTCAGCGGTTTATTTCAACCATTTGACCTATATTTCATATCAAAGTGTCAAAAGCAAAGATCTTTCATATCCTTAGCCTCCAGTCAAATCGTATTGTGCCTACTATATGCATTTGAATTGCATTGCATGTACTGTGCGAAAACAAATAAAAATAACTTTAAGCCTATGAAATGCACTGAAATTGCATATTTGCATAGTACTCGGATAGCCATCTCGTTGACAAATACAAGCGGCAGCAGCATCCAATTGCACTCATGTGTTGTCGAGATTGACAATTTGCGATAGGTGTCAACAGCAATAGCAACACAACACAAACATCAAACGTCAAAATGAAACAGAAAGGAAGCAATATCGTGTTTATCAATCTCTATTTACCGGTGAGTGAGTGAGTATTAATGCACAGCGAACTAAGCGTTAGGGTTGTTGCTTTTGACCTAAATTAGACCAACTATTAAGGTGACCAATGTTTATATTTTTATTTACTAAAGGCTTAAGAATAGTCTGTATAGCTTTCAAAAAATAAGGACTTCTGATAATATTCTGTCAAAATTGATCTGAAAACTGATCCAGCGATTGCGTTTCAAGGCATGCAATAACAACGATAAATAACACCATTCATAGATAAAAAAAAAAAGGGAGCCTCCTTCTAAGTTCACAATGCCAGTAAAATATTTGTCACGGCTTCTGCGGCGCATCTTTACCAGCTTGTCACAATTTTTGATGACATTCGGTATATTTGGCGTTCTTTCCCACCAATATGCCTTACTATCTTGTCATATAGGTATGAAGTTGTTGCTGGCTTACTTTTGATATAGCCCCAAAGAAAAAAGTTCAGAGGTGCTAAGCTATGATCTGGAATCGATGTCACTGTTTTTTGCTGTGACGCGACCCGGTAAATGCGTGTTCAATAAGGCAACGTTTTATAATAATATGACACCATCCTGTTGAATCTTTATATACTTATCATTCATAGCTTAAAATTGGGACTTAAACAGTTTGCTATGAAGCATTCACCATAATTTTCAGCTACATGTTGGGAATAACACCCTGTACATACATTTTTCCTTACTTAAGTTACTGAGCATTGAATATTTACATGGTTTATATTGTTCATAGAGTGGTTCAAAAATGTAATAGCCTAGACACATTGAAAAACTTTACTTTTTGTGTGTACCTACCCACAAACGCTCCAAAATTTGAAAGCGCTCAAAAAATACTCTATGCTGGTATGAAAATTAAATAAAATATACTGAAAGTTCTCTTAAAATTAGATATACTTAAAGTGGTTATAACATATGTTTCGAAAGACTAAAATTGTCACTTGTTGTACGACTTGATGGATAAGGTTTCGTCTTTTAGAATATGCAAAAATTTTCCATTAATTTTTAATAGACCAATTGCTGTAAGTAAATGTAACTCGTATATCCCTTATAACCCTTAATATCTGCTACCCAAAGGAAATAGAAATTCAAACATAATATAAGTATGAATCACTACAACGTTATATTTTAGAAAATAACAATTTCTATTACCGCACCACATTTAACTCAAACTTAAGAGTTAAAATATGAGGCAGTTCATATCCACACATTAAACAAAATTTTATCGGTGTTTCCTGGTCTCCCGAAAACTGTTTTTTTTTCTCTATGATAGCGTGAACCACACTCATGTATAGTGTGTATATTTTATACTTAAATTTTTCGAATTATTTGAAGTGTAAACTATAATTTTATTTAAATTCCCAAATTGTATCTTGCTTTTCTCTCCACTCCTCCATTACGCTGTGACTGTATCCTGTAAATGCTGATGCCAGGCATCAAATAGATAGTGATGTCTATGATTTTAAAATGTAATGCTTTAAATTTATTTTCCTGTTTTTCATTTCCGTCATGCATGAAAAAGCAATGATCCTTTCAAATTTATTGACATGCTTATTACTTGTTCGTACATTTGGGTATGTAAGTATTTGTTTGTTTGTTTGTTTGTCTGTTGGTGTGAATGCAAAAGTTGTTTGTTGTGCGTTGTTATTTGTTTGTTTGCTTGTACATATCTCTAGCTTAACATCATTTTTGGGGTGTCCTAAGTTGATCCCTCGGTAGCTGTACTGAATGTTTTCTTATGCTACAGGAAGTGTCCTTAAATGACTGTATTTTTGCAAGTACCAAAAATGAATGTACAGCTTAAATTAATGTGAAGGAATTTATTTTTCATTTGGCCATTATATTTCAAAACTTAATTTATTTATTGAATGGAGATTCATATTTGCTCAATGATGTGTAAACTGCTTTAGGAAGTTTGAGAGAATTTACAGTTCTCTGTAGGCACGGAAATTTTGATTTCATTTTGATTTATATTTTGTAGCTCTAAATAATTTTAATTTTGATGAAATAAAGATTTTCTAGAGTTAAATGTCTTGCTAGTAATTTAAATGAGCAATAAATATATTATTGTGCCATACTTAAATAAATTGCTTTTTGTGTATTGCTTATTTAAAACAAAGCACTTTCGTAGAAGAATATCTGCATACTGATTGAGCTTTGACTTAAAAAGTAATCACTTGGCGGTCTCTGCTGATGCTGAATTGGTCGCTTTGGAACTAAGTCTTGCATAGCATCATTAATATAAGAAATAATAGAAATAATGTAATGGAAAACCAATTAAACTAAGTTTATTAACATAAATAGTCAAGGAAATTGTTACTAATCTACCTAAGTTGGTTATTAAAAATATTATTAACGTACTTATTTGCTATACAACATACGAGTAGTAATAAAATTCGAATATTTTTTAACGTTGCTTGAGGTCGTCCAACTTACTATGCCAAAGGATTTATTATTCACTTGATTTCTGAAACGAAGGAATGTGCTTTATTTGAATCCTGCTGGCTATGAATTGAGGGTTTTCTTATCTATACATTGTCCTCTTTGGTTGATATGTCCGACTTAATGCAATTGATTCAAATAGTTTTAACTCGTTAATACTTCTCCCAATACACCGTTCTCTCATACTGTATCAATTATACTATGTAAGATACACAGGCAAATATAATTTATAATATAGAATTACTTTGTCCTTGAGTTTTAGAAGTTTCGAGCACAGCAGTTTTGATATTCTGAAACAATGATTAATATCCAAGGTTACTCTTCTTTGGAACTCCTAATTTACTGATTTCCACATCACCGATCCTACTCCTTTCGTCTTCAATCTCAACAGAAGTTTCGCTGAATATATATATTCTAAAATTAGTTAAATAGGCGGCTTATAAAAGAATTTGATAGTGCAGGAGTAATTAAATTTAAAAATGACAACAATAATTCCTTATCTCATGTATAGAGCATCGAATTGACTGTAAAACGAGAGTGGAAGCTTTTACGATGTACTCAAAATGGAAAAATTGTCAAGGGTTGTGTTAGTTACCTTATTGATGTTATTTTGAGAAATAAAACTTTTTTTGTGGTGACGCTTTTGTGTCTAAGTGACCTTGTATTCGCTGCCCAAACACTAACTTTATATTATGACTTGCAGTGCAGAAGTTACATTTTATTCATCACTCATATTTTCCATATTTTTATGTAGATTTTTATCTGTTGTTTTGAGTAAATATTAATTTGTCAGCAATACAAAAGGAGACCCAGTTTTGAGCGCAATAAAAATAAAAGACAGATGTAACCAACAGATAACTTTATTATGCTATAGAATATTGTGTTTTTTTATCATTTTTCCTATGAAAAATGTTTTAAGAATTTTACGTTTTATGGCTTTGAGATTTATCATCAGTTATATTTCCTGAGGTTGAAGTTTTGTTTATTCGGTTTTTGAAATCCACTTTGGTTGGCCTATTTTTATTGTTTTTCTTTTTTAAGTTATATTTTTATTATTTTAGTTTTATTGCAGCTGATGCATTTGAAGAATTAATTCATTTGAAAGTTTAAAAATCTTAAGAGCAATGAATGTGCCTACTTTAAACGGGTCTAAAACAAGAATCTTAGCAATGGCCGTGAATATAAGGAACTTATACATTTTTAGAATGGTTTTAACCTGGCGGAAAAATCTATTTAAAAAGGGATTTTTTGAGGGGTAGCTTAAGATATGAGTTGGAAGTTCGCTAACTTACAGCGTGTTCGCAACACTTTGGTGGGTCTTGCTACTTTGAATGACTTTGATGAAACTTTGTGACGTAGTGCGTGAGGGTCAAAATAAGGACTAGAGGCTAGGACTTGCATGCACAATTTTTTACAAATATTTTAATAAAAACTTTTAATGTAAGATATTCGCAGTTACATGCAAAATTAAGCAAACAATAATAGGGTATACATATCACTCCATGATTTCCACTCCTCTGTCATCATAAATTGATTTTTTAATTATTTCAAAGTGTTAAATTGCTGCTGCTCTTAATGATGATGACATTGCTGTCGAAAATGATTTCTTGATGAATTTTATGAGAAAAGGCTTTATTTGACTTGTGGTTTGAATTCTGTTTTTCTTGGAACTAATATGGAGCTGTGCGAATAGGAGATATGTAGGTAACTAATAGAAAGACTTTGTTGTTAACTGCTTTGCAACCAAGGTAATTAAATGGAATCAAAAACATTTGTGGCTTCCACTTAAACTGAAGATGTGAACAGGAAAGGAAAGTGTTTAATTGGGTATAAAGTGTTAGTTTTCTGTGCATGGGTTCTTAATTATTATTATTGCTGTGTTTTTGTGTCAGGCAGAGCTGTTTGCTAGAACTTTATAAGCGTTTCAGATTTAATTTGCATGGTTTTTATAGTGGTTAATTAGGTACACCATAACATTGTGCCGAAAACTGAGTAAACGGTTTGGTTCTACTATACAAATGTAGGATTAGACACTGACAGACTATAATGACAAGTGGGCGATAACCTTAAAGGGCATTTCACGGACAACATTTAAATAAGAAAACAGGGAGACAACATTTTAAACAAAAATTGGACGAAAGTTGAACGAAGCGTGGGATAAGAAAAAAGACGTTAGATTAGAGAAAGGACTGCTGAAGGAAAGACCTATTTTTGAAGAGTTAAGAAAAATAAATTTGAAAATCAAAAAGATATGTGAATATTAAAATTAAATCAAAAATGTACAATTACTCTGTAACTTTTAATCGAGATAAATAAAGTGAAATTATTATAAAAAACTACACAAATATAGTCACTGGTGTTTTTTCTTAAAATCGGGTCAAATTTTTTTTTACGAAAAAATGTCGAAAAACTGAAAAGTATTATATATTACAAGGAAGAGTTTTGAATAAGTAGTAGCTAAGACGCTTTCAAAACTTTTTTAATCAGTCCGAAAATATGGGCTTAACTTTATTAGTTGCTATATTAATAGCATTTATTAACCGCTTCGCTAAAAATTTCTTAAGCATCAGTATTATGAAAAGTTTCAATATAAAAAGATGCAGTGTAAAATGGCAAAAATAAAAGAACCGAACTAGGTTTAGTTGCTGTTGCTTTTTTGTTGGCATTTATTTTGGAAAGGATTGAGGAAAGCACCAATAACTTTAAATTCTTCGATAAGCGGCACGTTTGAGTCAAGGATTATATCAATAATGCTTAAAAAAGAGGATTTTAATTTGCTAAAATTGTTTATTAAAAAAGGTTTCTTTTTTTGTTACGAATAAAGGAGACAATTTATTTTTATTAATGCCATATAATTTCGAGCTAGAAAATGAATTTTGTTCACGAATACTCAAATCGGCCCAACTTTGAGACCCTGCTCCACGAACTGAGCGGTGGCCTGGCGGCATTGTGTACAGATGATGATGAGCTAACTAAATAAGCGCATAAGAAAAGTTTGAAATTCTGTCAAAACGTTGTGACGCTACCTCCAGGACTATTAGTACAGAGCTTTAAAGTATTTGTATGTAACTGGTGATTTTTAAAGCGTTTGGTTTTTGAAAATTGTCAATAGCGAATTTATTTGAAGCGATACATTAATTCCATCCATTTACTTTTTGAAGATTATATAGTGGTTCATTCGTAAGCTTCAATTTTGGCATATTTTTTCCAGCATTTCGACCGGTATCTCACCAATGGCAGCTGTAATGGCTGCAAGCATGGATGGCTTGTCCTTGTACACGAGAGATTTCACAAAAAATAGTTAAGTGTTGTGTTAAATCGCATGATCTTGGCGGCCACTAGACTGGTCCAAAACATGAAATTAATTGACCACCAAACTGGCCTCTCAATAGCTCCATGGTGTCGCTTGCCATGTGGCACCGTCTTGTTGAAGCCACATGCCAATCAAGTCCAATTCTTTCATTTTGAGCAAAAAAAAGTCGGTAATCATTATGCTCCATTAACTGTAACGTTGCGATTTTCATTATTTTTGAAAAAGTACGGTCGAATGATGCCGGCGGCCCACAAACCGCACAAAACAATGCATTTTTCAGGGTGCATTGGCAGCTCTTGAACTGGCTCTGGCTGCTCTTCAGACCAAATTCGGCAATTCTGTTTGTTGATGTACCCATTGAGCCAAAAATGAGCTTAGTCGCTGAAGAAAATTTTTCGATAAGAAAACAAATTTCTCTCAGAGCATGAATTTTGAAAATAAAATTCAATAATTTGCAGAAGGTGTTTGTTTGTTAGTCTATTCATGGTAAGATGGCAAACTTTACTGAGCATTTTCATCTTTGACACATGTTACGAATCACGCGTAAAGTATCAAAAAACTTACACTGAAAAAACAAATAGCAAAGAAATCACCCGTTACGGTTTCGATGTTTTGCTTGTTAAGATAGTGACACTTACTTACTTAATATAAGGATGTAGTACGCTGAGTTATAAGTACGGTTCCAAATTTTTCAACTTTATCCAAAGAGATAAGCACTTACAGAAAGTATAAATCTTCATACAAGCACACGATCAGTTTTATGCCACAACTCCCAAGCTTCATGTTTTTCACACGTTATGGCAACGTTTTTAGCAGCTTGATTACTTGAGTAGAAAATTCAAGACACACATTTTTTGTAGAACTTTGTTTTATCATAAATTTCAATATCGATTTTAAATTGACACCGTTTTCTTTGAATTTTTTATTCAACAAATCTTGTGTGCAGTTCTATTGCTCTATAAATAACAAGTACGAATGGTGCAATTATTGTGCAATAGCACCAGTTTATTTTAAATAACCGTGTACGTTTTTGGATCCAGTTTATTTTATGATCATAAATTCAGACTTGCATATTTTACATGAATGGCAACATTGATAGTTGCGGTGTTTATGGGTCATTAGAATAAGTGAGCAATTATCTGGCATATAAAATGTGCCAAGTTTTGGCGTTACCATGTATTTATATTGACGGAAGGTGCAACAAGAAACAACAGCAATACGAAAGATCAAATAAAAGAATTACCCATAAATAGCCCAAGTGGATATGTACTAACGTTTGTACAACATTATTACTCGAATTATCCATAATAGTGAAATCTACAGCTGGAATTATGAGGTTTTAGTATTTGGTCTGCCTCATGTAGAGAATAAACATTGGCGTCAAAGAAAATATTTTCATGGGATGCATCCAATAAAAATATATTCAGATATGTACGAAAAGTGTGGCTCGATTTTTAGGTGTTGTGTATAATTCGTTTAAAAAAAAAAAACTTAATACTTTTATATGCATATGCAGCCTCAGGCTTTGCCTATTTGTCCCCATGGAAAACACGACACTGTGTGTACGTCTCTAATTTTAAGTACATATTGTATTTATTGTTGTTTGCTGATTTCATTGTGTTCAATATTTGAAAATGAGTCCACGACAATTTTACTGTCTATTTGCATTTATATTGTAGTTATTTGCTATAATTCTACAATTCAATTCTTTTATAACCTATACTTAAACTGTGGGATGGGAAGTGACATCTCGCTCGTGTGCATGTTCGAATAAATAAAAATAGCTGAATAACACTGCGAAGCACTTGTTGAAAAATATGGTGCTTGCAAATAGTTCCTACTAAAAGGTCCGGGCAGTGGGAAATGGCAACTCAGTTCTCGACAAATAATTTTTCTTAGAACTGCTTGACAAAAACTATCGGTCCTTCAGCCCGAAATTTCCAAATTAATGAAGAGTCCTTAATACTCCTCCAACAGATTAAAAGAAAAAGTAACTGAGACTTACTCGCCCAAGGCAAAATAGACGGATTTTCACTTATAACAGCAATGTGTATACAAATCACAAGAGCTACTCGAGTATAACCATCATAATCAACGGCACGAGCAACTATATCGTAAACAAGCTGCGTTATAAAACATGGCCCGTTTCGACGATCTCGATTTTACCAGCACTAGCTATATCCATGGCCGACTTTAACAGTTACAATGATTCATTAACGACCTCACAAACGGCTTCAAACTCTCTGACAATTTCCTTGACCAGAATTATTCGTATCAGCAATATAGCGCCAGCAATACTGCCAAAGCCTGTATTTTGTCTCTGGAAATGAAGATCATTACCCATTAATGGCACAGCGCTCAGTTCTCAAAAGGCTTTCCAGCAGCCAAGACTATAAAGTTATGGTCAAAATTGAAATGCAGTACCCATTACAAACTCAATTTCCAAAAGAAAAATGGAACAGTTCTAGCAAAATCCTTGATCACTTTGCTTAATAAATCTTATTGTTGGAAAGAAAGAAAGATTTGTTGGTATCATTAAATAAGCTCCCGAAAAGCATATCCCTTGAGGCTACTAAAAAAAGGTATCCACAGCTGGGCACTACATATGTGTAGAATGTAAGCGAATCAAATACCTGATATCTGACGTTGCAATCGCTGGAGGATGTTAGAAAGACAAAAATCGAGCAAAACTATGAAGAGGGCTACAGATAAAGCATTTATCCTTCCCTCTGAAAATGTTAAAAGCTATCATTCTAGTTAGTTCTAGTAAAGATCCAAACTTTTCGATAAGCATATTTACAACGGAGCCGCCTCAGTAATAAGCAGCAGCATACCGGTCTAACAAGCTGGATTCAGAGTAGGAACGAGCTGTTGTGTTTGCGCTAGCATCTCATACAGTTACAGCCTTTGCAGATCCATTGCCAGCCTACGATAGTGTCCGGCGAACCGGACTACTTTGCAAACTCAACAAAATCATTTCCTGGTCGTCTCTTATTAACAACGTCAGAAACTTCTATGACAGAAGATTCCACAAGCAAAATACGCCTCTTAAACTGTAGGTTATCTCAAGGGTCGGTACTTACATCTATCCTCTTCAACCTGAAAATTAGTGCCATCTAAGAGACAACATTGAGAAAATTTGTGTATTCAAATGATTTCACAATAGCAATACTAGTAAATACACCCGCCAAAGATGAGAATGAAGAAGACCTTTGCACAATGTAGCATTCTTAAAAAAGTAAGGACTGAATCAAAACGTGAACATAACGGCAAACTGCAATCACCTAGAAAATAGCAAGGTGAACATTAACATCGTGAACAGAGCTAGGATATGGTCGGATAGTGAAAACAATTGCTGAGGCAAGCAACTATTAATCAGGAAAATGCGAGACCTTGATGTTTTACATTTTTAAAAAATGTATTTAAAAGAAAACAAGATTTGTGAGTTGAAGTTCTCATGATATCGTGGTCACTATGTTCAAAATAATTTATGCTTTAATATTTTCAATTCATGTTCTTATTTTAATTATGGTTGAAAATGCTCATTCTGTAAACACAAACACTTTTCCAAGCAACTCACATAATACGGTTATGTGGCTGGTGAAAACAAACTGTTAAGTTAATTTTGTTTTAATTAACCACGTGAATATCTTAACTCATGGCGTCGGAAGAACTGATGACACTCTGTGACAAAATTTTGCCAACATTTTATGTTGGTATCTCCCATAAGTGGATGCTACCAGCCACCAAAAAGATTCTCTAAAAATAGATAACTTAACAGACTCACTGGGTAGTAGCGAAGAACATTGAACGAAAGACTTTTTGCGCTGCTTCTGCTGTAAGGAACATTTTAAAACAACAAAAAAATTAAAAAAAGATAAAATCTTGTTCGTGTTTTGTGAAGACATTAAGGAAGATACACGTACTTAATATAAAAGAATAATATGCGCAGCTACTGTTTTCTTTGACCTCAAGTTTGATGTTGCATCTTAAGGCACAAGGTTGGCGTTTGTTCAAGTCTTTATTGTGAACATGCTCTTTGTGTTGCACCACAAAGGTTGTTTTTTTTTGTCATGTAAACTAACCTCCTTGTATTTCTGCCAAATTGCTTTTATATTTTGAAATCTTATCGAAAATGTTTCCTATGTTAAGTTTTCAGAAAGAAATTCATTTGAATTTTTAATCAAAAGGACTTCTGGAAGTTTAAAAAGGAATTAAAATTTTGTAAATTAATACTTCAAGTTATTGTACAAAACTTACCTCCAACCAAGCAGCAAATCGTTTAGTTCGCAACATATTTGAAATCGCAATGGCTTTCGGTGTCCTACACCTATTATTTTTAACGAAAGATAAGATAGGGTTTTTGAGAAAATCAACTTTGCCTACATACACAAAATACAACTAATAACTTCGACAATTTTCAACCATTCTCAAAATTGTTCAAAGATTCTGAAAAAAAATTAGAAGTTCTATCAGAATCAATAGATATAAAATGAATTATTTTGATTTGGATCGTAATGCCGCTTGCTTGAAAAAGTGTTCATCAGCTTTCGTTTTTTGACATCAAAAATTGAAATGCGCATAGCTTCGTAAAAAGTGTTTTTTATTCAAATTGGGGGAGTTCGTATCCTCTGGTTTCCCTTGAAAAATAACATATTCTATCGGCAATTAATTTCGCAACTTGAAGTCAATCAGTTTGCATTTGAAATAAGTTCGGCCATGAGGTGGTATCCAGTGGACCATATTAATTTTTTTTTTTAAATCTGCAACCA
Source organism: Meiosimyza decipiens (assembly GCA_963680825.1). Lineage (NCBI taxonomy): Eukaryota > Metazoa > Arthropoda > Insecta > Diptera > Lauxaniidae > Meiosimyza > Meiosimyza decipiens. The sequence goes on along the minus strand of OY804259.1, from coordinate 80,913,359 downwards.
TCATCGACTACATTACCAATTTTGTTTTAAATTTTGCATGTCTTCACTAAGTGAATTGTGAAAGTAGGTTGCAAAAATGAGCAACTAAAGTCTGCCAATAAGTAATGGAGTGTAATCCTCAGAGTAACAGAATTCGTGGCTGCGAAAACGAGGTGTGGAACAAGAAATCTGAGAATCAAGGAAATAGTAGAGATCATTGAAGGCACTCGCCAATGACTGTGTACTATGACAAAGGCTTGTGAAGGCCCAATAATGCAAGGAAATCAGAAATGACTGTCCATTTATGTGTTATATTAGACGTGTTTGAGGTACTTATCTGTAAGAATTGTGAATAAGTTAGCTACTCATTTCAAACTCGAAGCTAAATAATCATTAAAATTTTATAAAATATCCTTGCTATCAATAAATTTTATGTACATACATCGATTTATTATAAACAAAGAAGATTTTCTCAGAGTAACTTAGTCTTAAGCTTTTATATGTACTCTCCTGAAAAGCGATGAATGTTCACAATTCTTGCAGATACAAGAATTTGGTCGAAGGTATCCTTAATTTACTGCCTGAAAACAAAATTTTGCTGTTATAGTCACTGCTGCATTTTACTCCATGTTTTGAAGAAAACAATCAGTTGATGTTTTAATGCACCGAATGAAATGACACATATTTTCTGTCAAACCTCTCTTTAATATGTGAAAGATTTATTCAAAAAAATTTTCTTTGTATGTCAATTTTGATGAATATGACCTTAAGAACAAGTTGTAAGTTAAGTACACTAACATGTGCACGAGCCCGGACTAAAAAAGTAAAGACGAAACAGTAAAGTGAAATGATTGGACCTACTATGGTAACAAGTGCATTTCATTGGCATTCAAGATGAACATTAGTTCTACAAGAAGAAGTCGAGGATAATTGCCTATGTATTTCGTTAGTGTACAATTCCATGCACAACATTTATCAACACCAGATAACGACCAGCAAACAACTACAGCAACAACATGGAAACTAAATAAAACTCAAACTCATGCAGGATACTGCATTCCTGTCACAGTCATCAGCATCACCATCACCATCACCATCAGCATCGAATGTCGTTTGAAGCAAACCGTTGACATGGTGTGCGCAAATAAATCAAAATGCAATTTGTCTACGTGGCACCGATTCTTTACATTGTGAGAGCAAATAAAGTGCGGGTGAAAGTTTGGAGAGGATACGAGCAGTACCGCAGCATGAAATTGCATTGCTGCCCTATTAATACTTAAGGTAAGTAGAGCAATTTTTGTGTCATGAATTCTAAATAAAAGGTTCTTTAAGTTATAATTTTCAGTAAATAATTTTCATATTGTTTGATATTTATTGACCGTACGAATTTTTTCTTCCAATGCCAATAACTATTATTTTAAAATTAATATTTCTTAAGAACTTTTAAAAAAAATGTTCCAATAATTCTTGTCCTTCATCGAAATTTCTGAAATTTTTTAAAACAATGTGATACCTTCCGATTTAAGTTTTGATTTTCAATTACATCTTCGACTACTTTTAATGCTGTTCACTTATCTGGTAAGCACTTAGTCGCCAGTTAATTTGATAATATTGAAAGCAATTTACTTACCTTCATTACCCATTTATGTTCTTTTTGAAATTAAGTAAAAATGATGATACTAAATTCACATTTGAGATACCAATTAAATTAATTAATTCCACTTAAGAATGTATAAAAAAACAAAGATATTTGCAATAAAAACACAGAAACATCACTATTTCTATTCACTAATGAACAGAAGTACTTTGCAATACTGCGTCAAACATTTGTTGCTATAAAGTAAGGGAAATTACGAAGAAAGTTGCTTTGGAAAAACAAAATCAAACACAAATGACAACTTGAGTAAATGGCCGATAAAAGCTTCAAAGGAAAAATGGCACAGTAACATTTGAATTTTCCATCAGAGACTAATTCTAATGGCTGTATGTTGCAGAAACATAAAAAAGAATTGGTCACTGAGGGCACTTTAAGTGGCAAGATACTATATATGAATAAATAACGACAATTATTTTTTTGGCCTTTTGTCAATTAGTGAGCAAGCTATTTTTCTTTGTTTATTTTTTTTATAAGAAACAGAGGCCATAAATGGTTTCAAAAAACAACTTAGTAATATCGATTTATTTGAACAAAGTTTTTTGTTATTTGATAAAGTTTTTAAGTCAGTTTGTGGGGCAAAAGTCATAATGCAAAATGGTCGTGAAATATATCTCATTTTGGTAGGGTTTTCGAAAATCAAAATGCAAATAGTTGAACATAGTACATTGCAATGTGAAAGTAAAATAATTCTCATTTTTGCTAGAGCTTTTGAAAGTCAAAAGTGACGACCTGTTTTTTTTTTTTGTAAAACAAATAAAATTTCTGCATAAATGTCCACATTTTATTTTAGTAGGGGGCGGCAAATAATTTTTTTGCGCCAGGCCCCCGATGTGCACGGTACTCCTCCGATTGACACTAAGGGAGCTTTGTCCACATAGAAATATTTCCGCGAAAAACTAGAAACTATTCAGTTAAATTAGAATAAGAACTATAATTAGAATGTGACTTTCTTAATACAGTAAAGAATTAAATAATTTATCTTCAATTGAAAAGTTCTCAAAATAGCAAATAAACTTTTTTCAATGATATAATTTTGTAATTTATACATTTACGACCATAATCCGATTACAAAAACTTCCAATTTACATCCATACCTGTGACCAAAAAATTAAATAAACTTTTTGCGTTATAGAGATTGATGCTGAAATGAAAATAAGGAAAAAAATAAATCATCACACGAATAACCGAAACGTGATAGAGTTTAAACCCAGCAAATTAAACTTTTTAGAACCATACTTTTCATTACAAAAAACATTTGTTTAATAATTAAACAACAAAAAAGTCTGAGTCACTCAGCGTTTGCTAGGCAAAATAAAATAAACATTGTTCAGTTGGCTTAAATATATTTTATTTTGCAAATACTTTTATGTACATAAGATTATTTATTCTTAAATTAACATTATAAAAAATCCCCCGCCCTTCAGAGAAATTTCCAAAATCGATTTGGAATTAGTGGTCGCCCAAGTGGCCGAATAAGCTCTTTCTTATAAAATGTTTTTAGGAACATAATTTTTACTTAAAGTGAAGAATTCAGAGCTAACTTTTCAGACATAAGGCTAGAGTTGAGATTTTTTCCTTAATGAAGCCTAAACCATGAGAAAGATGATTCCATCTTAATTCGAAACCCATTTTCGACCTTTTTCTATCGATTGGCGCTTTAAAATTTTTTATTAAAGCGGAACACTGCAGGTTCATCTCCCATCATAATTCAGTCGTAACTGTTTGCCAACGATTGGTGCTATTAATTTTTTGTTTGAAATATTGGTTTAAAAACTCTACTAGGTATGCCAGGGAGCCTTTGGTGAGTTCCGAAATTCCCTTACGACCTTTTACCAATACAGAAACAAAACAGACAGGGAGTTGGAGAGCCCTCTGTGACTACAACGAATTTTCAAGCTTTTCCCATCGATTAGTTGAAGGTTTTTTTTTCGGAAAGTATTACCAAAACATTACCTTAGAAAGTTCGGGGACCACCAGATGACTTCTAAAATCTCATTTCAACCATTTCATATCGAAAAATGCCGTATATTTTGATTTTCAAAATCCATTTTCGAGGTTTATTTTCGAAAAAATTGTGACAAATTTAATTTTTTACTGCATTTTTCAATTATAAACAAAATTTAATTTTGGATATATTTTTTGAAAAAATCATCAATTAGTGAAATATTTGCAGTGAGGGCAAAATCGTATTGATAATATACAATAACATTTCAGAAATACGAATTGAGTTTTTGTTGCGGACAAATAAGTCTAAAACTCCTAAGGCGCTTTTGGGCGATGTTTTTATCTAAATAGTTTTGCGGTGAGTCTCATTTTTACTCAGTCATATCCTGAAGAAGAGCACTTATGTGGTTATATTTGAATAAATTGAAATTTTGATAACTGGGAAATAATTTATATGTACATACGTGGAAGCTGTGTATGTATGTTAGATTATTGCTGGAGATAACAAAATACACAAGAACATATTTACATGATACGGTTTGATAATCCTTTAAGTACCTTAGAAAATGATTGCTCACTTTAAGCTACAGAATCCTTTGAAAAATATTTCATAAAGGTCTAAAAAATCATACATTTTCCTCAGTGAAGTTTATTATTTTTCTTCAAATGCCATAAATTTATATTTGTACGTACAAGCAAAATTTTTGTCATTACTTAATAATAAAGGGTGTTTTTTTTAGAGGTATAGAGCTTCGAATTGAAATAAAACACAAGAAAATCGTTTTAATGTCCATCAGTTTGGCTTTATTGGAAGGATAATTTTATGCCATTAATGTTTAAATATGATTTCGGGCATGTGGCCGCCGCGGCTGGCTCGAATAAAGCCAATTCTACAGGTCCAATTTTGAACCACTTTTTCGAGCATATGGGGCCGTATGTCGGCAATAACGCCACGAATGTTGGCATCCAAGTCCCCTAACGTTTCTGGTTTGTTGGCGTAGACGAGCGACTTCACATATCCCCAAAGAAAATAATCCAATGGTGTCAAATCACACGATCTTGGTGGCCAATTGACAGGTCCATTCCGCGAAATTATGCGCTCATCGAATGTTTCCTTCAATAAATCGATTGTGACGTGCGCTGTGTGGCATGTAGCGCCGTCTTGTTGGAACCACAACTCATCCACATTCATGCCATCCAATTCGGGAACAAAATAGTCGGTTATCATGTCTCTATACCGGTCTCCATTAACGTTAACTGACTCTCCAGCATTATTTCGGAAGAAGTATGGCCCAATGACTCCACCAGCCCATAGAGCACACCAAACAGTCAGTTTTTGTGGATGTAATGGCGTCTCAAGGGTCTCATGTGGATTCTCTTCACTTCAAATGCGGCAATTTTGCTTGTTGACGTAGCCATTCAACCAAAAATGAGCCTCATCACTGAACAAAATTTTGCGATGAAAATCAGCATCGAGATCAATCTCATTTTCGGCCCATACACCAAAATCACGACGCATTGCATGGTCTCGCGGCTTTAATTCTTGCACAAGCTGGATCTTGTAAGGTCGCAAGCCAAGATCTTTGCGCTAAATCTTCCATAAAGTTGATGGACAAAGCTCCAATTGCTGTGCACGGTGGCGAATCGATTCATTCGGGTCCTCTTCAACATTTTGCTCTACAGCGGCAATTGTTTCTTCGGTGCGCACTGTTCGACGTCTCTGCGGATGCGTATTATCACATAGAGTAAACGTAGTGCGAAAACGATCCATGGTTAACCGAATTAATTGCTCTGATGGACGATTATGTCGACCATAAAATGGACGGAGCTTGCGGTAAACTTCGCGAACTGAACCATTATTTTCGAAATAAATTTGCACGATTTGCAAGCGTTGTTCTTTTGTCAACCTGTTCATGATGAAATGGCAAACCAAACTGAACATAAATGACATTAGAGTTGCCAGATTTTACCATAAAATGCCAGTTTTATCTCTATTCGAAAAACAAACCTCTAAAAAAAAACACCCTTTATATAGTTGATATGTATGTTTTGTTCAAAGTTTGCAAGTCACCAAGAGAATTTAATTTTAGCGTAATACAGAGCTGTTGCATGTGGTATATATTTCCTTTTTTAAAGTTAAAATATTTTTTTCTGTTAACATTCATAGATAGACAAGAGCGATATTTTAATATAATATGAAAATGTGTCTTCTGAATAAGGTTTTTCTTTGAAGTCACCATGACAATATCTATACATAATCTTATGCTTTGCAAGGCATAGGATTTGATGAGTCATGAAGTGTTAAATCCTTTTTTGCTTGAAGTTTATTAGACAGACATGTTATGCTATGGGATTTTTTATAAGTAAGAGTAATTACATTCTGTTCTTTAAAGGAGGTCCACTCAATGCTGATGTATGTTATTCATAGTTAAGAAGAACTATATTTTTTTGCTTCGCAAGTTATGTTGAAATTTAAGCAAAACTATTTTTTTTTTTATGTTCGATATACTTCAAAAATTCATCATTCATTTGATGTATGTAATATGATTAACTGTTAATATGCATATTTCATGACATTTTTCATTAAACTACGCAAAACATGGAGTTTTTTCGCTCAAATTTGAAGAACTTATTTCGATAAATTGAAAATCAATTTTCTTAAAACTTTGTAGAAGATGTGACGCTTAGTCCATGCAAATGGCGAAAAAAAGCTAATAAGATAGAAGAATATTGCGAACGCATTGAAATACATTCTCTTCCCCTTTTCGAGTGCGGTGAATACGATGCACATGATTTTGGATTTTTAACCCTTCTCGAAATATCCGTATATGCAAAAATACACCTTCAAAATGCAAAATATATGCAAAAATACACCTTCTATGCTTGCGAGAGCTTGCTGGATTAAGATTTGAAACTATTCTTCTAAGCGTGGATTTTGTTCTGAAAATCAAAATGTGAAATTCATTAGGAATAAGAATTTTGTCATCTATTAAGATGATAATCTATACATATGGGTCATTCTTATAATAATGTGGTCTGAAGAGCAGCCAGAAAACCAGTTCAAAAACTGCCAATGCATCTTTAAAAATGCACTGTTTGGTGCGGTTTGTAGGCCGGTGGCATCATTGGACCGTATTTTTTCAAATATAATGAAAATTTCGGATGTTTCTAAAATGCCTCGTATAAATTGGTGCGTGGTTTGTAAAAAACTTATATTTAAGTTTGAAAAATAAAAAATAGTATTATAGATTTTGTATTACTGCATTCATGTTCGATGTCCGAAACCCACATATTAGAACGATAATCGATTTTCATTAATCAAACATATTTTTTGTTTAATTTAATGGGTAGGTAACAATTCTAAACTGAATACACAACTAGCAATAACAATAATACTGAAAAATATGTTATTTAATTATCTAATTATTCTGTTTCTTTTGGTGGCTTTTGTTTTAAATACTTTTGAAGTTATGAAATAATTTTTATGTTAAAATACAACGAAGATATATGCTCGCTATGAATAATTTCATTTAATTACATTCCATATGAAACTGTAATTACAATACAGTTGGTCGGCGGTTCATGGAAGCTTTTGAATGTATAAACTATAATATTCCAGAGAAAGGGAACGTACCATATGTAGATATTGAAGAAGCAGTTAAGCAAACAAACTTTCACTTGTCATCTTAATTATTGTGCAAGTAGTATACTCGTATGTGGCGAAAGTTGATGATGTGAATATTTTCATCCTAACAATATAAATTTTGTTGGGGCGCAAGTACCAATGCACATTACTTAACATAGATTTATTGTTTAAAATTAAAGCGCAAATTTACTTGTGAGAACTACTGTTTTTACAATGCAAAGTAATCACTTTTATAATGCAAATTTTTAACAAGTAAAATATGCGTTATACAGGGTGATGTAATAAGAGATTTAATTTTTTTATTGCGAAACACATGATTTTTATTTAATATCAGAATTTCCAAAGAAAAACTAATTTTTGTTTATCTTTTTGCTGTTCTCAACAGATCTGTGGAAAAAAGGAAATCTGCTTAAAATATATTGATGAGTCCCTCAAGGTGGGGACGAAACTAGTATATCTAGCTCTAGCCCATTTTTCTATTTAATTTATCTCTGTTAAGTGTATTATTTTTGGTGTTTGACACACACAAGTTGTTGAATAGTTAGCTCGATAAAACAACATGAAACATGGGAAATTTAACATGAAACGATGCTTAACAAAATAGCGTAGAAGAATCATAGAATTTTATTTTGAAATTGCAATTGGTTTTGATGGAGCGTGCAATTCATCGATGTTAGCAGCCCATGTGTCAAAAATAAACTATGCATCTGGTTGCACATTTTGAGCGAGAAATGTTAATAAAAACCTCCCTGTTATCGGAAAACTATCTAAAGCACATACAAATTAGAATATTCAAAAAAAAGTGGGTACTTCAGCGTACAAATTTTTGAGTCAAATTTCGATCAGGCAAATACAAATACAAATACAAATTATATTTTGGAGTTAATAAGTCGTTTATCGACCTCTTCGCTACTGAATATAACTGACCCACGTAAAGACTAACTCCATTGATCTTTCAATTCTTATGATCAAGTCAACCGTTTCCTACAAGATTCAGTCTTGGAAGAGCTTCACTGAACTGAAGTCTATTATTTGGAGCAGAATTCCAATTTCAACAAACATTTAACAATGACGAATTTCTTATAAGTGGCTTCCCTGATTCAATGGTGATTAATATTGGACAATGTTAGAAACCTTTTTGAGCTCAACTGTCCAAGACCATTCACAATTGTATTGCCAATAGTATGGAGCAACAACACATACACTACAAGACTCATACCAGACTGTTTTCTTTGGGTCTACTTGTAAAAACAAATATAAGTCATTAAGCCAGCGACCATACCCTAACTAAGAATCTATATTCACAATGAAACTCTCGCCATCAAATCTAGAATTTTTTTAAAGGTTATGGAAAATGTGTCTATTAGTTGTGAGACATAACCATTTACGAGTAGTTTTATAAAATCCACATAATTTATCTCGCTTTGGGCCACCCTTTACTTAAGCTTAAGCTACGGGCAAATTCCACTGGTTAACGCTTAAGTTTGAATGAAGAACTTTACGCATTGGTACTTCAAACTTGGTACTACACACTTAAGAGCACTGCAGATGTCAGCACGCAACATGTAGAAAAAGTTTTTAATTGGGTTATAGCTGCGCTAAGTGCTGCATAATTTTTTTTTTATTTAAAAATTTTAAAACTTAAAAGTAGAACAACTGTGAGCCAATGCTAAAAAATACGAATTAATTCAAACAATAATTAAACCACTTCATCTGATTTTATTTTATAACCAGTGAAAGTTTAGTTTAAAAATTATTTCAAATAGAAAAAATGTATTTGGCTAAGAGTTGCTAACTTATAGTAGGTTCCTTTTATTATGCCTTATATTACTTGCTATATGACATTTGTTCTTTAATTTGTAACGCATAAATATGGTCATAACAGCTATTGAAAAGTGCAGTCCATATTCCTGAGTTTATTCAGTTTTGTCTGCCTGTCTGACCGTTTGTCTGCAGATATTTACAATTACAATCAAACGAAGCAAGATCAAATGATGAATTTTGGCACAAAGATTATCCATTTATTTCTTCAAAATGAACCTGAGCGATATTTTTTTCAAGGACTTGCCTACTAGCCAAAAATGTTTGCATTCACCTCGAGATTTTTTCTAATAAGCACTTCAAACTTTCCACACATTTTCCAAACCACCTTGCCAACTTCATAAGTCAGGAATATGTGTATGCAACACCAAAATGGGTAACAACGTCGTTAAAACAACAAAAAAAAAACGGATGTACAAATTGTATCCTTAATTTGTGTCTTTATGAATTAATTGACTTAACTCCAACGAGCTGTTGATCTGGGTGCGTCTGTTCCACAGGCGATAATTGAATAAATTGCCGTGGACGCCGGCACAGACATCAAACATTCGAGCAATAAATAAAGTTTTGTCTGGTTATGCTGCTACCACAGCACTCGTATTTATTTTGCAATATTGCACTGTCATATCGACTGCTCCATGCGAAATATGCAGCAATTATGGGTACCGTCGTAATAATGGTATATAGATGTGAGTAAATTGTGACCAACTGAATTCAATTAAAGTGCTACCGTTACATGAAAATTTCAATTAACTACACTCCAACACACATATCCTTTTTTTAATCTTTATTAACGGTATTTTAACAGCGCTAAAAAAAGATTAAGTAATTAGAGTGAACCTTGCCGAAATATTTTTGTATGGGTGCATGCATAAATGTTACCCGCAAGGGTATCCTTTTGGAAAGTGATGACGGTGTTAACAACGCCGCGGGACCATGTGAACCCTGGCTGCATGCTCAGCCGATTTGTAGATGCAAAATTCGTATATAAATGAAGTAGATTTAACCACAATTAAACTTGAAAATAAAAAAACACTGAGGTATTCCATAAATTTAATACTTCAGAACAACATTTTTACAATGAAACTACACATATTCGTTAGCATTGACACATCGAACATTCAACCGCGGTGCACTGGAATGGTGAAACAGGTGACCAAAGCATTCATCAACGAAGTATTATAGTTAGGGAGCTGATAGTTCAAATTTAATTGTGTGTGGCAAAGGTTGAAACTTAAAATTACATTATCCCGGAGAAAAAGAAAATATCTCTATATAATGCAAAGTGAGTTTTAAAAACATAATATTGAACTTTTCAACTAAATAATTTAAAATATTCGGAAAAATCTGGTGTCCCTAAAATAAATGACATGCGAATTTGACCAAATTCGATGATTTCGTCATACACAACCCAATATGCTTTGAAAGCTACTGACATTACAATGAAGGAAGCGTTTGATCGCCAACTTGTAACAAGTGTGAGCTTCTAATTATGAGAGATTTTAACGCGCGATTGTACTAAAAAACTAAAGATGCACTCAAAATTTCTGTGGCTATATAGACAACAATAAAATTAATAAGCAAATTCTGTAAGTTTTCTATGATTAGCAGAGCTGCTCTTGAACTATTTACCACATCACATTTTTTTTTTTTTTTGATTTTTCGATATTAATAATTTTAACAAATGTCCAAAAAAAAAGTTTTAAATGTAATCCACAATTTAAAACGTTCATGCTATGCGTTCATTTCTAAAATATTTTACTAAATTTTCAACATCATTAAATGCTGAAAGTCGTCAGGACTTAGTTATAAAGAAAAACAATTCAATGTTTAGCCATAGGAAAGAAAAAAATCTAAAACAAAAGTAAAACACTGCGAGCAGCAACAGCTGCAACATTTCGACAACACTTGCAATGATGTTGTTGTAACATTTTTTTCCTTATTTTTTGTGAATCCGTAAAATAAACCATTTATAAAAATGGAACATAAGTTTAAAAAACCAGAACATAACAAATAGAAATACATTTTAAATTTCACTTTTTTTTCTGTGGAAATTTTTCATTCAATATCATTTATATCCAATGACGGCAAGAATGAAATGAAACAAAATATTAAAGTATTTGCATGGGATTTTCATAACACAATTCAATTTGATTTATTGCCGTTGAAAGCAAATTTAACATCAAGTTTTTCCATTCAATGTGCGAATTTTGTTAACACATTTTAAAACTCATATAAATGGTGACGAACATTTAGTAAGTAACATTGTGCTTTTATATGGATATGGTCAAAACTATGTAGTTTTTTTTTTAATCAAAGCTGATTGATTTTTCGAATTAGGCATGAAAGCCCAACAGTTAAAACTTTTTCGAAATATGTTCCAATGATATTTTGCTTGAGAGATACTTATATATAATACTGCAGTAATAGTTCAGCCCGATACTACGTACGGGGAGTTTTAACTTAACTTATTGATTTAAGCAATCTCTTAAACGTATTATTATATTATGCAAATATTGTAGGCCAACTATAAACGTAGTGTGTGCTTACCAATATCAACATCTACCAAGAACATTATGCTGTAGCAGATGCAAGCAAATCAACGGAGATTATTGTTCATTTAACCAATAGGGAGTTTGATGAAATTTTTTTCCTAAAATATTATTGCAATTACTACCAACTTGCAATGCTAACACCAGAGCACCCTACTGATTGTAAACGTTTCTTTAACCATACTTCTCTAACATATAATACGCAATAATTTTCAAAAGACCATCAATTTTAAGTTCTCAGCATCGTGATGAAACCAAACAACTTCGAAGAGTGAAATGTATATTAAGTCGTAAAAATGGTTTACGATCTTCATGGCTGTGTGTTATGAATTTTCGGCAACAATGTTGCAAGAGTTATGCGAGCAAAAAAGAAAAAAAAAAATCGTACTCCCCTTATTCCAATCGTAAAATTTTTTTTTGTGTGCTTTTAGCAAAAAATGAACCTATTTTGTGATGGCTAAAAAATAATATGTACAATATATGTATGCAAAAGGTTGGACAACAATATTGTCAATTAAGTATTCCACGGCAAGATAAATTCAGCTTTAAGATATGTGCAATTTTAAGAATTTCTCATTGACATTTTACTGAAATTGTTTATCCAAACCATTCTATAATATATTGCGATATTAAAAAAAAAACACTTTCATGAACACTGCTAACGTTAAATGGGACCACCCAATTAAGAAGTTTGAAAATTGTTCCAAGCTTTAATGCATGCAATAAGTTAAGAGTTTTTATTTAACCTTATTCCACTTTTTGAAATTAGTCCACGCTATCATATGAACTACAAATCATATTTGAACATTTAATATGGATCCCTACGGCTTTACTTAATGGTTCGTAATGAAAAATGTTTTTAAATATCTAACGCGTGGAATTAATTCCAAGGGTCTTATTTTGTATGTGCTGCTGCTAAACATTGCTTATCTGTAGTAAATGAAATATTATATTGAGTGCCTTCCTTAGACACAATACTTTTATTTATCCTAACCAACAATTATGTAAATGTGATTAGTGATTTCATGTTAATATTATTTAAAAATTTATATTCCATATCGCTGTCGTCGTAGCGATAGCGAAAATTGTTCATTGTCCTTTAATATCTATGGTGCGGTTTGTGTTAGGGAACTTATTCTTTCCAATTTTATTTTTAAAGAGAGTGGGTAGTAGTTTTGATGAAATATGGCGTTTATGTGAATTTTTTGAATTTCGATCCTAGGTATCCTACAACATAAGGTTATAGCTTAAAACATGCAAGCTGCGCAAGTTTCGATTTGGAATGATCAGGATAAATGTACAAAAAATTTAGCGGGATGAAATCAATGTCTGAAAATTTATAAAGAAAACATAATTTGATGAAAGTGAATACATATTTAAATGTTATGATCTTTTGTGGAGTAATCGGCATAGAAATTCATTTATAACTATTTTACTGAGCTTCCTGTTCAGAACAGTGAGTGTAAACACCAAAAAATTACACTGGACAATGACAAATTCAACCAAAAAGGGGCTAAAGTAAGTCGTATTAGTCTTATCCTTTTCTAAACGGAATCATCAGTCACCTTGAATCCCATTAGTAAGAATTTCTAAGTCTTATTTGCATAAACCTGTTGAGAATCCAACCAAAAAATTAAGCAAAGCAAAGCAGAAACTCTTTTTTCTGTTGTGTGTTTTTGTTTTTCTAATTCATAACTAATTTTCTTGCAGGCGCTTCGTTTCAAGCTTTATTGGCGGGTCAAAGCAAAGTAGCAGTGAATCTGTAAAAAATTTATTGTCTCCATCGTTCTGTAAAGTCAGTAATACTGAGGAGATGAAATACTTAAGAATCCACCAAGCAATGTAAAAAATTTGATGAGAAATGTTCTTACCTCCTTCTGTTTTGAAAAGAGAGCCCTCTTTCTCCTGATAGGAGATTTTACTCGTAAACGTGATTAGATAATGTCAACTCAGATGTAAAAGTTGCTGATTTCAAATTATTTAGCGAGCAGCATGGTAAACGTTGCATATTTTCAGCAGCGGGAAGCTTTGTTTTAGTACTTTCTGTAGTGACTGGGAACGATCTTACCTCATTTGTCTCTATCGTGCCAATGTCCCTTCAGTAACTACTTCCCTATATGCCTACAAAATAAAAATTTTTAAGATGCTTAAAAAAAAATAGATACTTAAAATTTACTCTTGATATGATACCATGATATCATATCAGAGCAAACTTTCAATGTTAATATTCAATGAAGGAGCAAGAAGTAGATTTCGGAGCATAGTTTTATATAGTACAGTTTAAGTAAGGACTATGCGCTGCTTCAACACGATCCACTTGCTATTTTTGTATGGCATATCAATCGCAATATTTTTTGAGTGACTTTTCAGGAACGTGAAATAAAACTTCAGCCTCAAGGCTAAATATGTCGAGCTGGTTGCCTCAAAGTATAAAACACAATTTTAGCTAAGCAAGCCGTAGAAAATTTGCTGCGAATACTATCAGTAACGTGAACAAAAGAACAGCACAATGACTGTCGTAAATTCAGTTTTAAAAGTTTTACTGTTTCATATAATTCAAAACTAGTAGCGTAGATAGAGGGAGGGGGCAGGTACTATTTAATCAAAAATTTATTTGTGATCATTAATTTCGATTAATAAATTTGATGGAACTTTTTTAATCTAGTAATTTAAAAAGTTATTTTGTTGATGTAAATAGGTTCAAATTAATTTCAATTGAAAAATATTTTCAATTTTAGGGTTTGCGTTTTCCGTTTTTAGTGAAAATAAACTTTTTCGTCGAAAGATTTCTTTGTTATTTTTTTTGCTTCTTCGCCCCGTGCGGCAAATGGTCACGCTAAACCACTGTTCAAAACCATTTTTGTTCCCAAGCTATGATTATATATGTAAAGTTTTTACTACATTTTTAAAAATTTTCAAAGTGCGAGTTCAGATATTGCAAACTAGAAATTTACGAAATAAGCCAATAAGATTATTAGCAGCGAGGAGTTGAATTAAATATGCGAAAGGTCAGCTTTTAAAGGTGTAAACACTGTATTGAATCGACTCGACTTTTTTTAGTTACTTTGAGGTTTGAAAATTGTTTGCTTCTATGAAAATGCTCTACCATATTAAAATATGGAAACAATTTTAGTTTATTGTTCCACTGGGACGGCTACATTAAATCAAGAACATTTAACAACCTATCATAACTTTCAAGTACAAAAGTTTCAAACTTAAGCAAATATTTGACTGTTAATGACATTCATTTCATTAAAATTACTTTCATCATCATCATCACTTTCAAAATTTAGTACTCAGCATAAGAAACAACATGTCCGAGATGTTTTATTATTAGCGCTCGTATTTGACTTACTGGTTGGTATGAGCTATGCCTTAAGATTTGCCTCTGTATGGATATGTTCTCAGCTTAACACCTTAGGAATCGTAATTAGATATTTGTTCCACTTAAAAATGAGTCGAAGAGGATACACAATTTTGTGCAATATTTGAATAAATCAATCTAAGCATATGCATCTCGAGATCTTTGGGGCCTATTGTTTTCTTAATGCTGGGAGTTACTTAATTTTTAGCATTTTTTGATGAATTTTCCAGTACGCATTATCTTCGATACAACGTTTCGCAGCATTGAAGATATGTCGATTCACTTACATTTTCTTAATTGCTCAAGTATTCATTCCTAGATATAGAAATTAATTCAGATCCCTTAAAATTGTATTATTTATTCGATAGAGTTAATTTCGAGTATTAATTGGTTAAACAGCCGAACATAACAACATCTTGTTAGCGGCAAATTTCCATAGATAATCGTAACGATAACTAAGATGAATTTGATGGATGCGAACATTCAACAATAAACTTTAAACCAACGGATGGATAGATGGATGAATGGTGTTGCTTTCGCTGGTATCTGTTCGCTACAATATAGCGGTATAAATTATTCAATTATAAATTACTTGTACTTGGCTGGCACTTTTGCAATGTTGGCATTAAATTTGCTATGCATCTTTTGTTTGTTAGTCGTTTGTTTTCCATATTGTTGGGGTTGAAATGGTGGTAGCAAACAGGACGACACACACAACTTGGCATGAGTTACATGGTCTTTTAATTCAACGCTCCTTTATATTTGTATTAAATTAGAAATTTAAGCTTTTGTTTGCTTCTTGTCTGCGTTTTCGTTGAAAAAGTTTTCCTTTTTTACGCTTTATGTTTGATGTTGTTGGTTACATGGAACATTGCTTAAGACAAAGGCAAGGTAGTTGTTGTTGTTGTTGTCGTCTTATAGTAGCTGCGGCCAAAAATGCAATATGTCTGTTGAACAAATGTTGTCGCAGCATTTTTAAGGACTATACATGCGCCTCAAGGACTATACATGCGCCTCAAGGACACGCTTACTCAACACAACACAACACAGCACGAAAGAAAGGAACATCGCTAATACCAACGACTGACTATTCGTAACGCTTGAAAAAACAACAAATGATTTATGAATTTAATTTGAGAGTCAACACAGCGCGTTTGAGGTTAAGGGAGTTGTGTTGTACAACAATTCAAGCTTCATTATCAGAACTACGTGTATAGTACTTAAACTGTATTTTGTATTTATTATTTTAGTTTATATGACTAAGTCTACGTAGGTAAAGCTGTTTTTTAAGTGGAAATCATCGTTTTGAGGATAATCAAGGTCGGTTAAAAAACTTATCTCTTGAGGAAATCTCTTTTCTACTCGAAAAAATTAAGACTGTTTCACATCACGAAGAAACTGAACGCCCATCAAAAATGAAATGAGAATGTGCTCCTATAATGTACAAACAGTCCACACAGCCGGAGCTGCTTAAAAAGCTAAAGAAGAAGTAAATCATAGGTTTGAGGGAAGTACGCTAGACAGGAGTCTAATGAATTCAAGGACAAGCTTAATGAGGACGAGTACGATACCAAAATCGTGCTCTGGAACTTTAATGCAAAACACTTCCTGCAGATAGGTGGGAAAATGCAGCCAAATTCTGCTAAAAGCCTATGCAGAGTACAAAATACGGTCATTGCGGCATTCGCACTAAAAACTCTTAAAGGCACGTACTCCATTTTTTTGAATGTTGGACTTATTCAACTTTAAAAATAAACGAATCAGGCATGTAACAAAAATCTATGCAAACAATTTAATTTTCAGATGAATAATAGTGTTGTAATCAAGTGTATTCTGCGCTTCCTGCTCTAGTATCCTATACAAAATGTATGAATTATTTTAAATTTAATGAAGTTTTAAAACCAACATGTTGATGTTTCGTTTTTATGACTCTGTTTTTGTTCGTTGAAATTTTAATTTCATGTGGCTGAAATTGCATCCATTATGTGCTCGTATTGCATGTCATGTTGGGGCGTTTATAAATTGTTCAGCTTAAAAATTCAGCAGGTTTGAGTATTTAATTTATCAACATTTTGTATGAAAATTGTTTGCACCAAATGAATTTTGGTTTAATTAAATGAAATTTAAGTTTAAATAAATAGCACTGAATTTTTTTTCAGTATCATTTAACTTTATAGCTCAAGTTTTGATTGAACTATTTGATCGTCACAGGCCTTTATTTAAGCTTCAACGAGGCGTTGACTGATGTTTGAACTGATAAATTTCGTGTTACGATAGTTGCCTGTAATTTTATGCTTCTGAAGCTATTTACTTGATGATTTTTATCAAACTCATCGCAAAGACATAAAAAACTTAATACATGACAAAAACTATGGCTTAATATTGAAAACTATCGAAAAAAGAAGATATATATCGATAAAATTTGAGTGCGACAAAAACTACCGAAAATCATTAAACAAATCGTTTATTTTTGAGAACTATTGAAAAATAGCAGAAAAGAAGCGAAATATGTCGAAAAACATAGAAAAAGACTAATAATAATTATCGAAAACCCCAAAAAAGTTAAAACTTATCGTAAAATATTGAAAAATCTATACATATCAAAACTTATGAAAATTTAAATCCAACATTTTGATTATTTTTCATCTATAACTACAATATTGAAATAGTTTTTGATGTACAAAAATATAAGTTAAAAATATTCGCAGAGCGCCAAGGCCAAAATCCAGGAAGGGTTCATTGTCTTTCTGATGGCCGTAGCTCATTTCTAAACCCAAACTCACCATTATTGCAATTAAATAATTGCCATAAAATAGTCTGCAAACTGAATTTTAGTATGAGTTGCTTTGGAGGTTGAACTGTTTTTTTAAGTATATTGCGATTGCATACTTACTTGATATATCTCATATGAAAAGTAAACGCACTTAACACATAAATTCCCCATAAAATAATATATGAAATTCATTTGCAAAACGTAATAACAAAACAAACTCCCACTTTACTTACCCACCCCATTTATTTCAACCCACCCCACCCATTTTAAGAGATAAGAGCACGTGACTCTTACTACCAAAGAAAATATTTGCCATAATTTTCATGAATGTGGTGGAATAATAAACATGGCAAAAGGAACAGCTTTGAGCTAATTAAATTTCTACATTAACTACAGCATGAAAATATTTCACGAACATAAATTTTGAATAATGGTTAGAACGAAAAAAGTAAAAATAAAAACAGTAATAAAAAAACAAAAGAGTAAAGAATAGAAATAATAAAAGTAAATTTATATCTACAAAACATAATACCAAGGAAAGATCGTATTTTGCATGCACATAAATTTTTGTAATTAATAAAAAAACCTTAGATAATAAAAAAAAAACTTTCCCATTCATATTATGCGCTTATTAGTCACTTTTAAGGGCTTAAAGTCCATTTAATAAAAGTGTGAACGTTTTTTACTGCTGAAAAAATAAAAAGTAAAAATGACCAACAATAAAGAAACTTTTCACGCCATTTAAAGATGATTTTTTTCTTACTTTCTCCGAAACTTATTGACCAACAAACATCAAAAAGGCAACAGCAAATAAACGAACCTTTAGTGCAAAAAACAAACCAAGAGAAAAAGTTACGTTAAATCAGTGGTGGAAAAAAAATGTTTGAAAACTTAAGTGGCCACTTAAGAGAGAGAGTCCTTTGGCCATTTTCACTGAAGAGGCAGCAACAAATGACAGAAGTTGAGGGAAACGTACGTATAACTGCTGACATCGACTATAGTTCTTTTGAAAAGTTTACCAAATCAAATATGAATGAGATTGAAAAGTAAAAAAAAAAAAGTAAATAAAATAAAGAAAGTGAAAAATTGTCATTAATTTATTTAATAGAGTGGTTTTTCCTTATTTTACTTTATCACTAATTTTTTTGCTCCTTTTACATTTACTATATTGCCTGAGGGCATTGAATAAGTACTTCTGTCAACACAAATTAAAGGAATTTTTACAAAAAAATGCATAAAAAAGATGAAAAAAGGAAGCAAAATCGGTATGCCGGAAATGCCAATAAAAGCATATTGTTTGGCTTATTGCTTTGGGGGTAGAGAAACAACAAAGTAGTTATAAAAGCTTGAAAGGTTAAACGATTTATAAACTTCGAGAAAGAAGCATAATCCAACTGCCACTTTCGAGCGAAACTGCGGAAAGATTGAGCATTGAAAAATCTTAAAGAGCGATGGCTTTGAATTATATGATACCTAAAAAATATAATGATTTCATAAAATAAGGAATTATGAAAGCGTGTTGTGCGCAAAAGATTCCTGCATAAGGAATAAAGTAATAATCTTTAGTGATACCAAAACTAAAGTCCAATATGTTGCAGAAATCAACGCAAGACATCAAGTTTTGGTAAAGTTTGGGAACCAACTAACTCTTTAAATTATATTGTCAGTCCATCTTCAGTCCATTTACTCAGTTAAGACCACAGCTATTGCCCTCAATCTCACTTTCAATAAGCAAAGGATATTAAAGGATATTAATGCAAATTGCTTAAGTGTCTACACGTTGAAAGATTCTCTTAAGTTGTCTGTATTCTGTGGCCGCATGCCTTAAGTTTGGCTCTTAGGAACAGATCCAGTCATTTCATATGATGAAATGAAGTCCAAAGGCTACCAACATTTTTAAGAAATATGCGAAATATTTGTGGATAAATAGTGTCAAGGAAACTTGCTAAAACTTATCATTATGTCCGAAAATATATGATATGGTTTCCATAATACTTCTCCCGTTTAATAGTGATTGGCGAGAGACTTCAAATCTTTCCAATATTTTCACGCTTCACAGATGCCAGTCATTGTTTCCAAGATGATTTGAACTGTAGTTTACCTAAGTATTACACTGAAGGTTCCATTCCTATTACTACTACTTATTTAATTCATTTCCATTTTCCACGTTTGATATGAAAGGATAATGGCTCTTAACAACAATGCGACATTTGAGATGGTGTAGAGTCACAAAATCTACATAACATAAGTTGGCCGAGGCAAAACAATTTCATCCGTTTTAAACTGTCATAACACAATATGACCGGTTGATTTTTTTTAAGCTTTAACTGGAGAGCACGTTTTCCCGTCTAAGCTAATCTCGACTAAATTTGATTTGGAGATAGATAGAATCTTGAGGAAGAATATTGAAAATTCTGTGCTCTTTAAGTGGGCGTGGCACCACCTCTAATGGTAAAAACCCTTGTCACGTCTGAGCCGCTACTCCGTTTTAGATGAAACTTGGAATAAAATAGATTGATTGCTAAACAAAGTTATTTGTTTTAAGTGGTAGTGCTCTGCCCCTAATACGAAATGAAGTATTTACTGCTGTACTGATTGATCGATTTTGCTGAAATTCTGTATGGAGATAGATTAAGCCCAAAAAAAGTTATTTGTGATTAGTGGACTGAGCCACTGATCCCTAATAGAAGAATATCCTTTCACAGCTAAATGAGTGAACCGATTTTGATGAAATTTTATTTGGAGATTGATTCAACCCTAAAAACGGAATGGAAATAAGGATTTGGCAACATGATATCATGATTTTTATTTTTGGGAGCAATGACATTTAATCAGGTAAAATGGCTGTGATTTTAACCAGTGGACGAACTCTAGTTTTTAGAATTGGGCGTAGACAATTGTTCGTAAACGCTTGTATATAGTGTCGCGGAGCACTCTTGGTCTCAAGTTCTGCAGCCGTATGGTAGAACTAGCTCCACGTTGCCTCAAAGCTATTGAGCTTCATTGTTGTTGAAAAGCTTAAAGAATGCCTTACATTACAGATCTGAGCGAAGGTATTCTCCGCCTTGAAATAGATCTGAGAGGTTTAAGAATTGCCTTCATGCCGTACGGCTTGATGGATAATAATCATCATCAGTCATCCTTTTAAGCAAAATCTTTTAGATTATTGCTGAATAATATCGACATTATAGAGGTTCAATCGATGAGTTATGAAAGAGCTCTTCGGGTATCTAAAGATACTCTGCAAATTCCTAAGGAAGTTGTAATTTGCCGAATGTGAGCTCAGAAGTCTACGTTTACCTAACTTGCATATAATTTGAGAGAGCAGCAACATAAAGGCCCTATGTGAACAAATGTTTATCATGCAAATCTTTTTGTTCTATTCAAAACAACTTTACTCTGGCCATATGGTAGCTTTTACTTAACTGATTTTAAATTCGAACTTCAAACATTTCTAGCTTAAGTCTGTTAGATATTTTAAAAAGTAGAAAAGCATGAAAATAATATATTCAATTAAATTGAATTTGAAACTTCAAAAGCATTAAATATGCCGCCATTTTCAATTGCATTCCATTGTCATAGTTTCACTCGTATTCTCTGTGGCTTACAAAGTGGAATTTGTTATTTCTATTGATACGGATGATGATCGTCAACGGCATCAATGTTGTCGATATCAAAGCAACAAGCGGTTACGCTGTTGTTGTTAACGCCAAAGTCACCGAAACTCATGAAAAATGCATTTACGGCGTGGAATTTCGCGCATAAATGTTAAAATTTTATAGCTGAACGAAAAAAAGACAAAAACAAAAAAAATCACAACATGACAGAATTTTTTGGCTTCCGTGATGATTTGTGCCATCAGCTTCTGCAGCAATAGCAAAAAAGCTGTGATTTTTTGCAGTGAGGGAGTGTGAGGCGCAGTTAGGTTTGGTTTTTAAAAAATAAAGCACAAAAATCTGCACTGCATCATTTGTTGCATTCACGTTGTGCTATTCTCGCTTGCTGCATTTGGTGGATAGGCACAGAAAGAGCACTCCTGAGTGGAATTGATGAACTTCACATTTTTAAATTGTGCAATGCATTTAAGGAATTTGTTGGCATCAATAAAATAAACGCCTTCTTCAATCATTTGAAAAACAAGGATGAGCAAGAAGATGGTGCTCGCCGCAGATACAGCAACTGCTTACTGGTTGGCAATCAATGACCTGTGAATGATTTGTTGTCCTTTTTGCTGTTGTTCTGTTTGAGTGGCTAATGGAGTTATAAGTATCATTGATCGAACGGTGCATTAATCGTTTAAACGCACTTTGAAACGCTTCACCAGTTGTAATTCCGCTCCTATTTTTAATATATATTGCCAAGGTGGATTGATTTTGAAGTAAAATTTTTTCGCAAGTCTTCGACCATACTTCAAGAACGGCATTTGTACGAGTATGTAATGAAATGGAAGCCACATGTACAATTTTTTTTATTTAAAAATTACAATTTCCACAAAAACCAACAACAATTAAATTAATTTAAAATTGTTGTTGGATCTTAAATTACTAAGTTAGCACCAGTTTGGATTAAGCCGTATATATAAGACCAACAAAAACTATAACTAAAGCATCACTACCAATAACAGCATCGATAGTAATAATATCTGTGACGCTTACGTTTGCCAACCAAATAAATCAAATGTTGTGGTGCATTGCACTAAAAGCCGCAAAAAAATCCAACATTTTTTTAAGAAAAATATGGTCAACGTGTCGCAGTCTGTGTTTTTTATTCAGCTTGGCTAATCATTGGTTAATCTTCTTTCATATTTTGGTTAGCAATTTGTGTTAAATTGTTGTCAACATGATTTTTGATTACGTTGACTTAGTTAAAATTAGCTTAAGCTTTTTATAAAAAAAAAATGTAGTTTGAGATGGATGGTGTAGCGTGCAGTATGTGTAAATGTATGAATTAAAATGATTTTATCTTATATACGAAAATTTTCAAAAAAGTAATAAATATTACAGAAAACCAACACAAAGCTGTTTGAAGTTCAAAACTTGGTATTGTCGTATCGAAATCTCAGAAGGTCTCGATATCGTAATATATGTTACATTATTTGTTTCTGCCAGATGGCAAGACCAATTTCTGCGTCTGAAAATATCGCGCCACTCGCCTTCAGATGTCGTTTAGCTAAATAGATTAAGTACTAAATATTTTTCGTAATATTTTCGTAATTTTGACCTAAGTTTTACCAAGGTGATGTCTCGGTCATATTGCTATTCTGCACAATATAACTTCTATTCATATTATCCTAAGCTATTTGATTTATTTTCGAGCTTTTCTGAGCTTGAGACTTTATCCCTATTTCAGCTGGTTTTACCTACTTTCAATACTACTACGGCTTCTTCTAGCAAACGGATGTTACTAACCCTAAGATTCCACAGATTCATTTGGTCTTTCGAGCTGGATATGAACCATCGACCATTGGAATCGAAGACGGAATCATTCTTTAAAATGGTGGCAAAAGACTTAAAACGAATTTTACTTCAATTACTAATTATTTCAGTAACTGTAATTTTCGGTACACTAAAGCGACTTACTTTCGATTATAAATATATAGTTAACGAACCTTACCCAATAGGCTTAGTAATGTTTACGAAAAATATTTTCCAATTCCGGTAACGACTTTGGGCCGTGCAACGAATTTTTTTGTAGGTACTTCTCTCCTTTATTTATCATACACTGCTTTCTAACGTAGATTCTACTGGTCTTGCTATGACTAGATCAAATGCAATCAAATGTAGGGAAATCAGAAATCCTACATATATTTTTTTTTTTAAACGATATAAGCTGTCTAATGAAATATACCACATGAAAGATAATTTCTTCTTGTTTTGTACTTTACTTCCCGAAAGGCCGAAAAATAATAAAATTAACTGTAATGCAAAAACTTCAAATGTTTAACATTTTTTGAGGAAATTAGTACTGGTTCTAAAATTTTTTAAGTCAGTATAGCACGGACTACATCTTTCCTTAAATATGTCTACCTTAAGCTAATTTTAAAGCTTAATAAAAAACTAGCCTTAATCGTTTAATTTAAAAACGTTATTTTATTTAATAGAAACAAAAGTACAAATTATTCTTAGACAAATGATGAAAATAACATAAAAGTTCACTTTCCACTGTACGACAATTTAAAATTAGCCTTCAAGATATCGTCACAAAAAATTCTTTACAAAACTCAAGTAATAAATGTTCTTGTTTGGTTAACAGTTCGCAAATTTTTATAATTCGTATTTCTATTTCTTTTGTCAAAAATAAAAAAAAGTTACCGCATCTCTGATCAAATGCCACGTGACCTTTGATTTTACCAATTTTTATAACAATTCATAGTTATTTCCCAGAACGAAATGCTCGTAGCAAGGCAACTTACTTGCAATAAAAAACAACTCAACACACATTTACAAATGTCATATTAAAGCCTGGCTAAAAAGTAAAAGAAAGAAATAATACTTTTGTCCAAATTACTTTGGGCAATTGCGCTACAATAGTGAAGTTTCTTGCCAGCAAAAAAAAAAAAAAAAAAACAAAAAAATAAATTCGAAAAGGACAACTTGGGTAAATGACCGTAAGAAGCTCAAAGAAATGTGGGGAAAAAACGCAATAGAAAATTTGAATTTTTCATCAGGGAACTAATCTAAATGGGCAAAAATAGCATAAACATAAAATAAAAGTAGTCACCGAGGACACTTTAGTTGGCAACAATAAAATTTTCCTACTTTTGGCCAATAGCCAAATAGTTGAAATGTGGACAAGCACATGAGAAGTCAAGAGCAGAGATTGTAAGCAAATGCCATTTTTATGTGTAGCTGCAATCAGCGATTCATGGAATGTTGAATTGCTTTGTTGATTAAAATTTTTGGTCAGCTCAAGACCGCAACTTCGGGAAATGGTTATATGAGTATTGCAAGAAATTAAATAATTGAATTCACTGGACTTATGCCTTTTAGCTTGTAATGCCTTTATAACATAAACATAGGTGCATTAATTCTCTGTGAAGTTTCTATGATGTATCAATTGTTACTTGTAGTTAACCATTCATAATGGCATTCTTATTATTGGTATTATGATATGTTGATTAAGTCAAAAATGCAGCTGTTGTCAAAAAATGCAGCAGATTTATCTGCATTTCGGCGGATTTTATTAACTTTTACTTTGCTGGCTATGAGCACTTTAATCAAAAGATTCAAAGCATAAAAGAACGTGTCATTGTGGTCCGAAATTGTCGCCTTTTATTATACAACTTTTTAGGTTGAACTTAAACTGAAGGTGCGCAACAGTCTAATTATTTGAGTTATTTGATATTTTCGATGCATTCTTAGGATTGATTGAAGAATTACATAAAAGCATCAAAAAAAATATTTTTTGAGATATTTCGTTTAAAAAGAAGAATGACGATTTATTTTTGAAACGTTTTATGAAAAAATTTAAATACTTTGTATGAAAAGAAGGCATATTTAAAAAACGCCATTTGGCTGAGCGGAGTTATGATGAACAAATAAAAAAAAAATGTTAAAGTTTACAAATATATGCCTCTTAATACGTGAAAAAAATTATAGAGAATACTCTCCTCAATCAGTACCAACTAAAAGGAAAAAAAAAATTACAACAAATCAGAGATGCAAAAGCAAAATGGTATCCGATTTGGATTGGAGTGCCTTATATGTAAGTACATACTTACTTAAGTGAAAAGAAAAGTCATAGATTTGTGACTTTCACGATCCCACGAAACATTCGCATCAAATATCAATTTGCCATTTTGTTCTCCATCAGAAATTTCTGTAGCAAAATATTTATTTTGCAAGAAAAAAAACCGTCATACGTCCTGTCAAATTTTTCTGCTTGGTATAAAATTTCATAAATAAAATTGATATGGAATGTTGAACAAGAACTCATAAAATGAAAATACGAGAAAAAAAATATCTATTCACTTTGCAAATATTTTATGGTACATTTTGTTTCACATTATTTTAATATTCAACCTTATTTTCAGTTAAATTTGTCTGACAACGTTGAACATCTTCTCGAAGGACAAGGGCGAGGTTGTCAGGAAAGACACAAAAATACTTCAGCAAATGTGCAAATTTTCACGTTGAATGGACCCCTTATTATTTTGGTGACAATTTTGCACCTTTAATAGGAATACTAGTGTTGCTTTTTATGAACTAAAATAAGCCACACCTTTTATTTTAAAGACTATGAAGTTATTCAGTTATATCAGAGTACATAGTTTAAGTTGAATTCAAATTTTATATAATACTCATGTTTTTTGGTTCTTTAATGTCTAGCATATAAATAAATCTTAAGTTATAATTTCACGCAAACTCTTTTTATGCAAATGAAGTCGCAAAGGTATGAGACTTGAAATTTTCTCATCATAGAATCTATGTCAGATATCTCTACTGCTTAGTCATTTTTGTCAAAGTAGTGCTTGATGTATTTGGAAATATGACATTTCTTGTCAGCTGCTTCTTACTACATACATACATGCAAACATTCATATTACTCATATACAACGCATAAGAAAGCCATAATTTTGCTATCAAATAATTGACAGGTCTGAAACTTTCAGTGTCTCCCTTCCGCAGCTGGTACTTATGCAGCCGATATCAAATCAGACTAGATTGCTTTGCCATATGTTGTTAAGTTGAACTTAAAGTCATTATATGCTTTCGATTTTTTTATCAATAGATCTGTTCTAAAATGTAACTCTTTTCCTTCAAAGCATATTTTGAATTTTTTTGTATATCCTATTTCTTTTCCAATCAAGACCGAATCCAGATTGGATTCGACATTCCTGCAAAGTTTATCCGACTCTGCAGGATGACGCTAACCACTACCACCATCGCAGTAAGAATTGGCAAAGATCTCTCCGAGCCATTCGAAATGTTTCAGACAAGGATTATGGAAAAAATAATCCATGCTGCAGATATCGATATCTCCGGCATAATTTTCTAGAAAAGCGTTATGCTGCTGGCATGTGCTGATGATGTTGACATTGTTGGCACCAATTCACAGGTAGTCAGCGCAGCATTTTTCAAAATTGAAAGAGAATCGCTTCGCGTGGGTTTTGTGGTGAACGAGGACAAAACAAAATATCTTGTGTCAACGAACAAAGAGTCCCGACGTCGTGGAAAACACGTTACTGTTGACAACTACACATTTGATGTGGTCAAGGTTTTTGTGTATTTTGGATCCAAAATTTACCACAATAACAATATTAGCCTAGAGATCCAACGAAGAATAACTCTTGCCAACAGTTGCTACTTTGGGCTCAGTAGTCAATTGAAAAGTAGAGCTCTCTCTCGAAGAACAAAAACAACGCTTTACAAATCACTCATTTTCCCCATTCTGTTGTATGGCGCTGGGGCGTGGACGATGACAAACAACCATGAGACGATATTGAGAGCTTTCGAGAGAAAAATTCTTCGTAAGATCTATGGTGATGGAACCACAAGCTGTATGAGCTATACGCCGACATTGATTTAGTAAAGCGCATAAAAATACAGCGGCTACGCTGCCTAGGTCATCTTGAGCAATTTAACGACAACGCTCCGGCTAAGAAGCTACTCTATTCGGAGTGTATTGGAAAAACTCGCAGAAAAAGACGTTCTAATCTTCGTTGAAAGGCAAATTTACGAGTACGTCAACGCGAGTGGTGTTTCTAACTGGCGTCAGCGCGCGCAAAGCAGAGGCGAGTGGCACATCAATTTAGGGCGGCCAAAACCTGGCGTTCTAGCGCCAGCTAAGTAAGTAAGTATTTATTTTCCATGCAATCGTCCATTGATAGCTTTTCAAACTAAGATCCTATTTTTGTCCTCGTTTGTCTCTTGATTATCTGGTAAACCTAGTTAAGATGATACACTGAAGTTTATTTGGGTTATAATTATAAGCAAATTACTGTAGCGCGATATTCATTGTATGTCAAAACATTAACAATGAACGTTCAAATAGAGCAAAAAAGTATAGATTGCAGAACGTATGTACGTTAGTAGCTTTAAAATGCTCGTACAAATGAGATCACAATTAGAAGCTGCATTCAACGCATTTCGGTACAAGTAAAAGTTTAGTAATTTTTGCACCCAGTGCCAAAAGGTGCTGAGATGTCGTAAGTCTGTAAAGCAAATTATTTTTCTTTTTAACTTAATTTCTATGCTTAAGAATCATAAAATCAGAACAAATGCAGAAATTAAGTCATTATCACATGTTTTTGCTGCCACACAAAACACAAAATGTTAACATTTTTCTACCATATTCTTTCTTTTGTGTACGCACTTGATATGCGACCCAGCAAAACTTTTCTTTAGTTCTTAAGCTGATATTTGAATATTTTGAAAGACCAAAACCCAACGTGTGAGACCATGACTGCTGTCCACTAGTGAAAAGTAAACGAAAATTCTTAACTTTTTGGCTTGATCCAAATCCAAATTATCTAAGAATAAGATACTTATTTTTCTAAAAAAAATCACCCGTTGTAACAGTTTTTTAAAGCACCTCATGAATTCGTAAGCGATTACCTCCTGTGACATGCTTATATACAAATAATTAGTTATGTAACCTAGAAAGTAATCAATGACAAAAACATTTTTAATTACACAACAAATTACATGGATGCGAAGCTTTCGCTGGGTATTTTTTTGTTTTATTTTAAAGTCGTGTATCCATACCCGCAAGTGCTTGCAAGTATTCACATGTCTAAGGAAGAAACTTTTTCTTTCATTTTGATTTTTAATTTTTCGCGTAATTAATTTTTGCACACACAACGACTCTTATGGGATTTTCCTGCTTTTTAAGCAAAAACATGAAAATCGTTTTATTCTTCTCATAATTGAGAATTTTTGCAGTTCAGTAATTCTGAAGAATTGATTTTAATATACCTACTAGTAAGCTATATTGTTATTATTTACATGGCACTTTTTCTGCTCTAGCAATTGTTTTCGCGAATAATCAAAAAATTTTACATGATAATCGTATGAAGTTTATTATAAGGAAGAGTCGTATATGTATTTCATTTTCCAAAACAGATTAGAAAAATGCTCAGGGAACTGATCATAAGTAAATGGAAGTTAAACCGTTTTTGAAATCTGCTATGTTGCTTGTATGGGTATTTCTACAATAATAATTTCACATTTCTACATTTTTGGAAATACAGGTATTTATTATTCATAAAGGAACAAAATACTTTGAAATTTCAACTATAACTTTCTTGAAGACGTGTTTTTTTTCGGGAAGCCCATTCACTACCCATTTTTTTTAAAACAAAAAGTATTTGATACACAATATATTAAGCTGAAGAACAATGTACATAACTTTTTATCAGTTTTAATGGCTGAAAACAGAATAAAATAGCACACATGGACTTGTGTCCTTTGATGATTATGATAAATAATATGATGCTTATTAAAAAACTTAACCATGCCTGACTAGTAATTTATTTCACTTGTGGTTGGATAAAGTGCGCATAATATTCTCTTTAGTGTTGATGTTACTTTCAGTAAAAATGCATTGAATCGTGTGGCACGCAAATGTCCATCATAAAATTTCTTAATAGTTTTCTTACCTTCTACGTTAGGTCTGGCTAAGTTCAGATATTCTATTCCATTTGTTGTATTAGACTGGCAAGTCGCGCAAACGCAATCACACTTAAAATTCCGATGTGATTGAGGTGAGCGTAATTGTGGTTAGTTTGTCTGAAATGTAATATCAAATTGCTGATACTTTTCAATATATTACTTCAACATGACGATGATAATACATCACCGTTTAAATAGAAAATTATAGTACATTATGCAAGTGTTTTGGTTAAGCAATAATAATATGACTTAAAAATAGTTTTAAGAACTAAGCTAATGAAACTGATTATGTATATCATATCATCACGTGGCATTTTAAAAAATATCAGAGCATTTCTCGCTGAAAAAAAATTATCACTTTTGAAGTTAACATGTAAAGGGTGTTTTTTTTAGAGGTTTGTTTTTCGAATAGAGATAAAACTGGCATTTTATGGTCAAATCTGGCAACTCTAATGTCATTTATGTTCAGTTTGGTTTGCCATTTCATCATGAACAGGTTGACAAAAGAACAACGCTTGCAAATCGTGCAAATTTATTTCGAAAATAATGGTTCAGTTCGCGAAGTTTACCGCAAGCTCCGTCCATTTTATGGTCGACATAATCGTCCATCAGAGCAATTAATTCGGTTAACCATGGATCGTTTTCGCACTACGTTTACTCTATGTGATAATACGCATCCGCAGAGACGTCGAACAGTGCGCACCGAAGAAACAATTGCCGCTGTAGAGCAAAATGTTGAAGAGGACCCGAATGAATCGATTCGCCACCGTGCACAGCAATTGGAGCTTTGTCCATCAACTTTATGGAAGATTTTGCGCAAAGATCTTGGCTTGCGACCTTACAAGATCCAGCTTGTGCAAGAATTAAAGCCGCGAGACCATGCAATGCGTTGTGATTTTGGTGTATGGGCCGAAAATGAGATTGATCTCGATGCTGATTTTCATCGCAAAATTTTGTTCAGTGATGAGGCTCATTTTTGGTTGAATGGCTACGTCAACAAGCAAAATTGCCGCATTTGGAGTGAAGAGAATCCACATGAGACCCTTGAGACGCCATTACATCCACAAAAACTGACTGTTTGGTGTGCTCTATGGGCTGGTGGAGTCATTGGGCCATACTTCTTCCGAAATAATGCTGGAGAGTCAGTTACCGTTAATGGAGACCGGTATAGAGCCATGATAACCGACTATTTTGTTCCCGAATTGGATGGCATGAATGTGGATGAGTTGTGGTTCCAACAAGACGGCGCTACATGCCACACAGCGCACGTCACAATCGATTTATTGAAGGAAACATTCGATGAGCGCATAATTTCGCGGAATGGACCTGTCAATTGGCCACCAAGATTGTGTGATTTGACACCATTGGATTATTTTCTTTGGGGATATGTGAAGTCGCTCGTCTACGCCAACAAACCAGAAACGTTAGGGGACTTGGAAGCCAACATTCGTGGCGTTATTGCCGACATACGGCCCCATATGCTCGAAAAAGTGGTTCAAAATTGGACCTGTAGAATTGGCTTTATTCGAGCCAGCTGCGGCGACCACATGCCCGAAATCATATTTAAACATTAATGGCATAAAATTATCCTTCCAATAAAGCCAAATTGATGGACATTAAAACGAGTTTCTTGTGTTTTATTTCAATTCGAAGCTCTATACTTCTAAAAAAACACCCTTTATTATTCATTTAGATCACCTCGCCTCTACAAACGACCAATGAAGAGTAAAATAAATTTCTAGAAATCTATGTATGAATAGTTCATCTGTTGGAAAGAATATTTTTTGGAAACCATTAGCAGTCTACTTCCACCCACTATTGCTCATCATACTCCGTTTCCTTAACGAAGCCCACAGAACATCAAGGCTATGAAATCCTTATCAACACTGTACTTATTTAAAATTTGGAATAAATCGCATAGCTCTTTGCTGAAAGTTTCAAGAAACCATTAGTTGATCATGGTGTTACTAACTCTATTTATGGCCCTGAAAAAAATTCTTATAATCAGAGGCAGTTAGGAGCCACTTAGATAATAATTGACTAACAGTGAGGTTTCATGCGTATAGATCATGCTCTAATCAAATATTTTATCTTAAAAACTATATTAATTACTTGTGATAAGGAGTTTCTTCTATTTAATAATTTCAATCAAGTTTTTATCACTAGCCTCATCAAAGCTCAATAGGCAAACAATGAAAAAGATTTAGTTCTGTTTGTGTCCAATTTGGGTGTCGCCAAGAGTATTTCTTGACATTTTTGAAGTTAAGCATTTGCTAACTGCTAATGGCAAAATAACCATTATAATAATTTACAAACCGGACTGCACCCGAGGAAAATTGGACATAATTCGTTCGGACACGGTTGTCGAATGACCTTTGCTCAGTTTCGTAAGGCATGTTCCTTTCAATGACAACTAGGCTCAAAAGATTTAAGTTAAATGCAAGTCCAGTTCTACTGACAGCTGCGATATCTGATAAATCAGGGCTGTGTTGCACAATTTACAGGCATTTGCCAACGACTCTATTCGTCGAGTTTTGAAAATTTGATGGACCATTACTAATGTCGATTTAGTTATCAGATGCTACAAAATCGGAATATCGGTACGTAAGTGAGACCGTCCAACATCTTTATAAGTAAATGAAACAAAGCCTCGCATGATCTTTTTGATATTCAGCAAAGTGTAATATGTTTACTTCTTACATTAAATCTGTGACACTTAAACAAAACAAGCTAACTCAATTTCTGAGCAAAATCGAGACAAACGTGTCATTCGATTTATTTTGAATTTAAATTTAGTTCTATATACAAACTAAACGATTTTAGCGAACAATTCCACAGTAATTCCAGAAATTCCTTACCAGTTATCTGCATTATTTGAGGAAAAATCAGTTACTTTGAAATTTTGAACATCAATAACTCAAATTCACTAAAAATTGAGTTAACTTAGTGCCACAAAAATATTTCTCTCAGAAAACTTCAAAATTTTTTACTATGTAAAATACGTCTTCTTTCTATTTCGAATATAATACCTACAACGTAGGCAACAATTATTTCAGCAACATTCTTAGCTTTACGTAATATTTTGTTATTGGAGACTTGCGGAAAATTGGTAAAGTTTTATTTACACTCCACACTTGATAATCACGTTTCTTATTTTTGTTTTGATCAGCTCTTTCTCATAATATTTATGTTCGCACCGTGATTGTGCGGTTGCGGACAAACAAAAGTTCTCACTTTGTAGTTCCTGTTGGTATCACAATGCTGACAAATGATATGGAAACTTTCAATTCCACAACCATACTCACCCTCCCCACATGAGTTTGCACCTGACGATTTAAAAAGGCGGGTTCACCAAATTTAGACTAGACAAGTTTCAAATATTTCTGTCAACCGAGCAGAACCTTGGTCTGTATGTCAGTTGATTCCTTGTTTTGGTTGACTGAAGAAATATCGAACTGTTCAAATGTATAAATTCGAAATCTAAAGAAGATATCTATAGCAACACTTACTTCCCGCTGGAGTCTTTCAATGATCCACAAAACTGAAGTTTTCTTCTCAAATGAGAAAAACGTTTCTACTCTCATAAATTCTAAAATATTATAGCAAGTTTCAGTTTTGTAAAGCTCCTTTGTACTGAGCACATTACCATCCACATTATTCTTTTGTTCCACAAGCACGTACCACGTGCTGCTGCAACATAGCAGCCCCAAAGCAAAACAAGTTTCAGCTCTCTGGCAATATTGCTTCAGTTAAAATGTTTCTCTCGTGCACAACGGTTTGGCTGTGTGCCATTGGAAACTTTAAATTTTCATTTAGTCGGCGCACGTGAAATATCTGCATTTCGTAATAATATTTTATGCTGCAGTTTATTTTTTTTTTTTGAAAAATTTATTTTTAAAATTTCAAGCTAACTAAATTTTGTAAATTTCAGTCATTCTTTTAATATCTGCACAATTTGTTTAAAAATTATGGCGTATATCACGGACGTATAAAGGGGGGGCGTGTCCACTTCAGAATGTTGAATTACCACCCCAGAAATTTGACCACTTAATACTTATATCTTTCAGGGGCTAGGTCCACCCTGGAAAATTACTCTAGATACTCACATGGCGAATATGATAAGAAACCTAAGGAATGACCGATGTACAAAGTAGATGTTACCATGCTGTTTTATATTCGCGGCTTCTCTATCTAGACTTTTATGGATTTTTCTATCTACAAACATATGTATTTATTATTGTCGTTTATTTCCTTTTGCATTTGCATAATTTTGTGTGTTTTTGCTCAGGTATCCCTAATTAAAATCTCAAAGGGAAAGTGAAGAAATGACTTAAATAAAGCATAAGGTTGTCATTGAAGAAAATAATGCAAACACCTTTAGGGGACGTCCATAAATTATGTGAGTCTAAATAGGTAGGGGGTCCGGCAAAGTCTCACAAATCTCACCAATGGGAAGGTCAACGAAAATCTCACGTCAACTTTTAAATCTTCTCTCCTTCTCGTTTTTCACTGAGAAAATGTAATACCTACATATAAGACATCAGTGATATTATGTCTCTAGTGGCATGAAGCACAATCCAAGAACATAGCTATAAAGTTAATTTAAATGAATAGGGTAAATCTCAACAGAAGGGGGAAGGGGTCTCGTCAGATCGCACCGAATCTCACCAAGGCGGAGGGAGGGGTTCGAATTTTCCAAAAAACGAATCACTTAATTTTTGGACGTCCCTTTACGACAGTTAGTTGTTGCAAATATTGCATTTCTTCTGTTTACATTTGTGTAGATAGCACCCAACATCGTTAAACTTTAGCTCAATAAGTGAGGCTGCTGCTACTAAATGAAAACATGCGATGCTCAAACTCAGATTTTTTTAAACAATTTTTCAATATTTTTCAAATATTCTTTTTAATTTATGAATATTATTATATTGTTTTAACGTGTTGAAAAAAAAAGGATTATGGTTCATTTTCATCTTGTTGGCTTCGTTACTCGTCGAATTTGTCGCATTTGGGGTTCAGAAAATCCACGAGTGATTTTAGAGAAACAAATGCATCCACAACGTGTCATTGCTAGGTGTGGATTTTTGGCTTGGAAGCATCATCGGAGCACTCTTCTTCGATAATGCGGCTAGTCGGACAAGAATAGTTAATGTTAATGTTACAACATATGAATGTGGACGACAAGTGATTTTAACAAGACGATCCCACATACCATACAATCCGCAAAACTGCATGAATCATTTTCTGGTAGTGTAATTGCACGTTTTGGTTATCAGAGTTTGCCGCCTAGATCATGAGATTCTACTTTTGATTTTTTTGAAATCTAAAACTTACCTATGATAGCAAGCTCTTGACCACCCACACCTTGAAAGAGGAAATTGAGCGGTATATCAGCAAAAGAAGGCTTATGAGCCAGCAAAGCCGTACATGCCATATTGGCCTGATATGGTATTCCATACATAACCCTGTTCAATTTTTAATAAAAAACTTGTTTTTCTTCCTTCCCTACTTGCGTGAATTTTGGCCCACTCTTTGTTTAAAAAGTTTAAATAGTACTCATCAACTATTACAAATATTGTATGCCTCTATCAAGTCATAGTTTTTTTTTATTGTACTCAAAGTTTGGGATTTTATACACCAAAGGTTGACATAACAGAACGAATTTGAGATCAAATCTTCTCCACAACAAAATCTTTTGGAAAAGCTCAATGCTGAATTGATTGAAATTTTTCGTTTATTTTAAGCTTTTCAAGCTGATTTTCTAAAGTGCCGATACTGTAGTCGATTTTTGTGCCGATATTCGTGCATTAATGCTACGTGCCACATAAGAATCCACCAACAGATGTGTCATTAACATTAAGCTGAAACTAATTGCTGTCAATTGTAGGTTAATATGTTGGCAATAAACTGAACAATTGTTAATTTAAAGTACAACGGACGAACATGCACCGCCATCAGATTTAATTAAACGTTGTATTGTCGAACAAACTGAAGCCTACTACCAGCTACGAACTGTTCGTTGTGTTTTAGTCTACCGCTGGCTTTTGATTTGTTTAGAATCATTTTAAACAACACATACGATATGCCATTATATCCACAGGCAAAACTCAAGCTTTCAAAGGCCCCGGATATTGCACTCGCTGTTGGTCGTGCGACATGGTGGAATCCGCTGTCAACACGCAAAAAAATCCGTCTCGCATTTTCGGAGGCATTAGATGATTTTATGCAAAATTTCTCATTTCATTGTTATGGCAGAATAATGGAACATGGTCGTTTATATGTGGAAAAGTGAGTACTTCAGTTGATACTTTTCAATCGAAGTGAATTTTAGAGCTGCACAAAGTGTAACTACTCAGTGTCCAAGTGCATTGAGTAAGTCATCGTGTTAAAGAATACATCCGCAATATATTAATTTGCTCAATCTGCTTGTTTTGTCAAAACTTGTGTTGAAATAAATTGCGTCAAGTGAAATTAAAAGCTGCGTTCGTTATGAGAAAATATTTACAAAAAATTTTTCAGTGTTATTTAGAAATTTGTTTTGTTTCAAAATATTTATTTCGTTCTCTAACTACCTTGCATTATTGCAGATTATTTTGGTTGACATTTCACATAATAGCACTGACTATATTAATAACTTTCCTATGGAGAACACACAACATTGAAGGACAGTTAATGGCAACAACAATTTTTGATCCGCTTTATCCGATACAAAAGGTTGCATTTCCTGCTGTTTCCATATGTTCGATAAATCGTATTTCAAATACTTCTGCCTCTCAGTATGCGATCGAACTGTAAGTGTACTCATATGAAGTAGTAAATATTGCATTTTTGAACGATTATGTCCGTTTGTATCTTCAGTAGCTCGAAGGATCCCTTGAAACGTGATGCTGATTTCTTTTACAATGAAATTAAAATTATGAAATACAACTATTTTGCGCCTGACGAAGACAACGATTCTGAACACGCTTTGAGATTTCAAACTTTCTTGGACACATACGATACAGAAGAATATGAGTGGTTTTATAACACGAGAAAGCGAATGATAATGGTAAGCAGCGAAAACTAGAAAATTAAAGCGAAATGTAATATGTATTACACAAATATAGCAGCATTTTTAAGTCCTAGAGACTAATCAACTTTTCAGCTTGGCAATAATCAAAAAGTCATGGGTTTGGTGCTGGCACTAGGAAACGTAATTCCTTATCAGCTTGAACTTATGTTTCCAAATAGGTGCTTCTATTTTTTCGCTGACTCTGGTGGGGAGAACTTGCGTTCAATTTTTTAATATTTTTTTTAGTCTCTGTAATTTCCGTTAATGAAACAATAAGTAATTGAAATTTTTCCATTGGAATATAATAAATTTTATCATGCTCTTAGCTTACACCATCTTGTAAGGAAATTTTGGTAAAATGTCGTTTGGGCGGTGAAGATTTTGAATGTTCGGATGAGTTTAGGGATACACTGACGCAGCGCGGAAGCTGTTGCACATTCAATCATGATGGCAAGTAAGACACACAATTATTTAAAGAAATTTTTCTCAATTAAATATGAGTGCTTTTGCAAGATATTCTAAGGAACGTCATGCGCAGAAACGCTTTTTTGGACCAGAAAAGGGCTTGATTGTTTACTTAAACTCATCTAAGAAAGATTACTTTTATGGTTTTACAAAAGTGGAGGGTTTCCTTGTAAGAACTAAAAATTGTACGTAAAACTTTAACTTTCTAGACTATTCTCTCTAGATGTTAATCTATGCTGCTGGAAATTACCCCGAAATATTCTCAGGGAGCGTGAGAGAACGTTTTGCACAAATTGAAACTGAGACTTTTGTTAGTGTAACACCGAAAATTGTGCAAACAGTCAGTCAGGCCAAATTTCTATTAAGTCCCAAACGCGTAGGTATGCATTTCTTAACATTTTTTCTCATTTTCCAACAACTTCTATGTATTACAGCGCAATTGTTATTTTTCCGATGAAATGCCGCATGTTTTTGGTAAAAGTTATACCTTTAATAAATGTATTACACGCTGTCGTATACGCAGTATTTTAATTCTTTGCAAGTGCATACTCTTCTATGCACCCTACGAGTACTTGGATGCATCAACTGATACAGTTTTTTGTACGCTACAACATAAGGAGTGTCTGGCACGTTATGAATGTAAATATTTGGCAATTCTTTTGTTTTTTGTAAAGTGAAACTATTTTCCAAAACAAAAAAAGTTGAGCCTGAAAGCCTCCAAACTTTGTGCTTTTGTTTGTGGGTAGTATTTATCATATATCGTTTCGGCATTAGTTGAGCAATTGTTGGACAACAGCTTTGAAAATCTATGATAAATAAAGGAATTAGTAAATGTGGTAATTGCTGTTCTTGTCTCACATACCTCATTTCAGAAATTTATCATGAATTTCTGCCGTCTATGCACATTTTGATAAGAAAAAAATGACGTGATATTTACTCCAATGCTATTTGCTTTAAACTCTTACAGTTAAATGGCTTAACGTCATAACCCAACGGCAAAATGTACGCGGTCTTGAGCGAGAAATGGAAGATGCTCTCTTCTGTCCAGAGTGCTTGCCCTCATGTAGCGAGACAGTTTACCAGATGTCTATTATGACTTTACCTTTGAACAACTACACGAATTCAAAATTGAATTTGCCGTAAGATAAACTGTGGAACATTTTAAAATTTAAATTTTTTCAACATTTTTCCTTATAGCCATAAAGTTATGAACCCCAATACAAATCTGGCCTTGGTGCGTGTGTATTTTGGAAGACAACATATTGAATATCTCCAACAGATTATTAAATCTGAATGGTTTGAAGTTTTCAGTAAGTCTAAGATTGTGTAAGGAGTTCGACTGGTAGAGTACCGCGATATGAAAGTTGGATTGGCTCATATGTTGTTTTAGGGTGGATCATTTTATTTCTTTCAAATCATCGAATAATAGAACTATGCATGAGTTTGAACTGAAGGTTCTCTTAAAAAGCTATCAAAATAAGATCTTCCCTAATGACAAACTCACACTCGTGCGTTTGTTTGTTGAAACATTTGTGACCCTCAACTTTTGGTGCACTGCCATGTTGTTTTTTTGGAGTGGCGCAGAAGAGAATACCCCTTGTTGATATATGAAAGTTAATTTTGCTTTTATTACATTGATATGCTCATATTGTTATTGTTATTTTAGTGCTGTTGTTGTTGTTGTTGTTGTTGCTTTTATTACCTTCGTTGTTTGTGTAATGACAGTTGGCTGGCGTTGTCTTCATTTACTTGATATTTTGTGTTACCTTTACTCTAACTTTGATATTACAGGTACAACTGGCAGCATATGTGGCATCATAACAGGATTTTCCTTGATTGGTATCTGTGAGGTTTTATTCTATTTTGGCAATCATTTGGTGACAGCATACAAAGATATCATTTTATTGGAGCGTAGGGGAAAGAATGGTGCTTTGAATGCGGCACCACTAATAATTTTACCATAATTAAGATTTGTTTAAGGAAATTACGAATTGTGAATTATGTTCAATAAATGTAGCTATACGATACTCGCACTGATGCTGATAAGAGCAATAAATGTTTTCAATTATCTACACAAGTTGCATATTTTTGTTCAAAACTGAGTAGGTGTGAGAAAAAATTAAATCGCAGAGTTATGTCTCAACTTAATGATGTTTTGTTATTTTAGTATGGAAAATATTGAAGTAGTCACACAATATTGGGAAAGTGTTACAGTTTTCATTAAATATTTTTGAAACTAAAATTGTTGGCAATTTATCCATATAAGGTACACCTAACCTAAAAGGCAAAGTACCAAATTAACCAGAATAAAAAGTAATTCAGTGGGTGTGTACTTGTCACCATTAACTTAGGAAGCAACTGTTTGAAGCTGCCTAATCTGGAATAGACGCATTGGTGACACCCTTGTTATCGCTGCCGTTGACTTAGTGTAAAAACCTTACTTGGGACTTTAAAGTTAGTTTCGTCGAGTCTGGGAGCTAATTTTGGTAAAAAACATCGATTTGATTTTTGCTTCCCTATCACTGGATGGTAGGTACTACCTTTAATAAAGGTAAATGTGAAAATGCAGTCACTTTACGAGGGCGGATTGATAATGATGCGGATTTCAACAGATGGCAACACTGGGCATCATATGGTAATTTTTTTCCCCGCGTGTAATCTGTGAATAGGCTTCATATAAATTTTTGGCGCGATATGTCATTTAGTTTTTGCTTGGCATCCATATAAGTCGGATAACTTTTAACTTTTCTTGTTAAATGGATAAAACCGATTTTCGCTCATTGATTAAACATAATTTTTTGCGTGGAAAAACCGCGATAGAAAAGCTTGATAAATATTATGGCTCATCTGCTCCAGCGAATTCAACCGTAATTTATTGGTTTGCTGAATTTAAACGTAGTCGTACGAGCACTGAAACAATGCCATCAGCAGGAATGCCAAATGAGGAAATGATCAACAAAATCCATGATATTGGTTTGAATGACCGTCGAGTGAAGTTGAGAGAGATTGTCGAAATTGTAAACATTTCATATGAACGTGTATTCAACATCTTACACGAACATTTGCATATGAAGAAGCTATCAGCCAGATGGGCGCCGCGATTACTCACAAATGATTAAAAACGAAATCGTGTGACTACCTCAAAGCAATATTTAGGTATGATGAGGCATAACCCAGATGACTTTTGGCGTCGAATAATAACGGTTGATGAAACATTGATTCATTACTACACACCGGAAACCAAAAATCAATCAAAATAATGGGTAGAACCTGGTGGAAGTGCACCGAAGAAGGCAAGGACTGTGAAATCAGCTGATAAAGTTATGGCGACTGTATTTTGGGATTTCCATGGTGTAATACTGATCGACTATCTTGAAAAGGGAAAAACAATAACAGGAGCGTATTAGGCTGCGCTTTTGGATCAATTGGACGTTAATATCAAGGAAAAACGACCACATTTAATGAAGAAAAAAGTGCTCTTTCTTCAGACAACGCACCGGCACACACATCAACAATTGCAATGGCTAAATTCCATGATTTACGTTACGAGTCCAGATTCAGCATCGAGTGACTTTTCCCTATTTCCAAACTTAAAAAAATGGCTCGCGGGAAAGAGATTCACATCAAATGATGAAGTAATCAACGAAACAGACTCATATTTTGAGGAGTTCGATAAAACCTACTATTTGGATGGCATCAAAAAATTAGAATATTGTTTGACCAAGTGTATCGAGCTAAAAGGGGACTATGTTGAAAAATAAAAAGAAATTTAAAAAATAAAGTGTGTTTTCATTGTTAAACCGGATCATTATCAATCCGCCCTCGTATGCCTCACTCGAAGTATGGTCAAATGAAGTCTTAGCAGATTGAGCTTGCATGTCATTAAAATGAATTATGCAACTGTGCTTCATATATTTCATTAAACTCATCATCCCTAGGGAATTTCTGACATCTCTTCAGCAAATACACATTATTCCTTTTGCTGTGCACGAATCTGATTTCAATAATTATATATACTACTATCTGCATCTTACTTTAAGAAGAAACAGTAATTTCAGTTTGCTCGACACATAAATATTATATTTAGTTTCTCTGTGGCTCCGAAAATCTCTCCTATTATCCTCAATATTCATTAGATATGAATCTACGTAATTGGTTCGATATCTTAGTTTTTAATAAACATTATCAAACTCATGAAAATCTCGAGCAGCCTCAACAACTGAAATACTTCCACCATATTGCAAAGTTGCCTGAGCGATATTATTGAGATGGTCCTACCGCGTATCTTGTTGCATACTTCACTGGAAAGTGCAACAATTGTACCATTCATCGTGCTCTCATTTCAAGACTCGAAAGTTTGTCCACTTAGCTGGCTAGAAAGCTCTGGTAGCCAGAGATTCAGGCTATGTTTCGACGGCGTTACATCCGACGAACAATTCATCCAAGTTAGACTTCGACATGAAACGGCCATATCTCATTGGCTGTTTAAGTTTTAGTCAGTGATAAGTATTATGTCATTGACTGCTAGTACTCTGAATTAATTTAAATACGTACGTTAGGTCTAAACCAAGTTAAATGCAAGGCTGAGTTACAGTTATAACTTGGATAGGAAATTATTTGTAATGGCATTCAGAGTCGATATTTGCCAAATGAAATGAAATCCTCAAAGCTTTTTTTTATTCCTGTATTGGTATGTATAGCGTGGTAATTATAGAATTATCAGCATGGTAAGTTTCGGATGAATGAAAGGCTTAATAGCTGCTTTGGAGCTTCTCTATTCATTTAGTACCTTGTAATGATGTGGTTTTTGACACCTCTTAAGAAGAGTGAACTTTTACCATCAATTCAAGTATTATCCAGCAACTTTCTATCATTTTAGAAGGAATTTGTTCAATAAACGCAAACTAAGTTACAGTCTTTCTGCATTCAGAAATCCGTATACTTGGTGCCTTCTCGACTAGCACATATGATGAAATGTTAGTATTTTCAGTAAATTTGTACTTTTCCCAATAGATTCCGACTTTACATCCAATATGTTCCCTAAAAACCCAAATGCCATCACTAATAGGGTATAAGTTTTCACCAAACGAAAAGAATACGTATATTCGTTTTCGTAGTGTACAACATAATTTTGATCCTCTTCTATATTATTTGATAATTTTCTAGTAAGCTTAAGCACTACCTTCTATGATTGGGTTTATTAAAGCAGTGCCTTAAATTTAGTCACTATGCACCATTTGTCTTTGGCTCAGTAAACTAAAAAGAAATAAAAAATTCAAAGATGCGATAACTTCCAATTTTTACGCATGCCACCATGAATCTTACGTTTGATTACAAACGTTTATGTGATGGTGTGAATGATATTGACACAGTTGAATGGAAACTAAAAAAGGAGCATTGGTTTCGTAGTTCAGTATCAGATACATAGTTGCCAAATATCAGGAACCATCAGCATTGAAGTAATAGCTGAAGCACGTAAATGCGTTTTAGCTTAATGTTATTTAAAAAAATTTCTTGTAGAATTTTTTTGTAATAAATTCACCGAGAAAGATAGAACGCAAAGAGTGGCATAAGATATAAACGTGCAGATTGCTCGTATCTATGAAGAAAGCGCTCAAAACCAATGAGATGGAATGTGATGTAAAGAGAAATAAATTTCAAGTTTTCACGAAGTGTGAAAAGTGCAAATTTTGTTAAATGAAAATATCTAAAACTGTTAATTTTTTTACAGTGCGAAAGAAAATACATTTTTAGGAAATCTCTCCATACGGCAAGTACGTTAACCTGAAATCTTTTAGCAACTTTATCAGAAAAACTTTCATATCACTGAGAAAAACCAAAATGTAACAGACTACTACTTACTTCGAAAAATAAAAACCGAATAAAATAAAAATCAAAATATTCATATATGATACTCCATTACCGTTATTGAAACGATATTTATGTTTCAAACAATTCTGTGCTGTACGATAGTAGAATTTAAATATATGCGGATAATCGATTTTAATTTTCCAAACATAATGTATACCCGGACGAGGGACGACTGCACATACTTCACATGTTACGGCTTTTGCTTGTTTTCTGAAATTCATTTCGATTTTACGCTTTCGCAGTGCTTAGCTTCTTACTAAACCAATACATACAATCACATCAAGGTTAGAGAATATAATGCATACAGCTGCTATTTAAGTTCTTTAACCATAAATGAACAGAAGTTTTAAATAAATTTGTACGATACTAAATTCTTAGGATTTCACTAAATTTGCGGTAGCTTCAGCCATTACATTAACATCTTTTGTTACATCGCCTGCTGCTTTGTTCATGCGCACGATTTGGAAGAGTATCTAAATGCCTGCAACTACCCAATTGAATATTTTACTAATTTCTGGTATTTGCGGTGAGTACCGTCTTGTAAATCTGCATGTCCTTTGGCTGACTTAAAGGAAACATTATGTAAATTAAATTATTTATTAATGTGATTATGTATCTTTGCTTTGTGGCTCAAGACTACAAAATCATGTTACTTCCCTTAATTACTAGTACACTGTAATAAAATAAGTAAATTATATGTTGTGTAGGTGCGTACTCCTAACAACTGCAATTAAAGATATTTGTGGAGACAAAGCATTGCTAATATCGATGATATATGAATGATTACTGCGAACAAATTATCTAAGGCTATGAAATTAAAATTTCGTCAATACATAACCCTACTCGTTCATGTTGTTTTGAATGTATTTAACACACATTGAAAATCTTATTTCATAAGAATTTCACATGGCACGGTTGTCTGGAAAAAGTTTTAACCATCAAGTTGTGTCCCTCCAAAAATGTATGATGCCACGTATTCGAGGTACCCCACTGATCATTTTTCTCCAAGCTAAATAATAATCCCCTGCTATTTTCTAACAGGTATCATTTCTTATGTTGGGAAGTATGCTTAAACGCGAATTAAATGCCTCATTGAAACTTGTCACGATATGCGAAAGTACCGCTCTTCCCCTTCCAAATTCATTTAAACTATGTCGATATCTCTTTATTCGTAAGAATGCCTTTTTTTCTTTGATCTCGTTTTGGATGCACAAGCCAGCCAAAAACAGCATATACATAAGTCAAGTGTCAAACAAAAACACTACAGACCTCGTTTTCTAATTACATACAAAGGTTAGCGCGAAGAAATAAATAAATTAATTGATAATATGGAGGAGAAGCTAAATTTAAGTCAAAATTTTTATGCAGGAAGGAAAATTTTGCCTGAATCATTTATTATTTAAATCAGTTTTTCATAAACATATGGATTTTAGATAAAGAAACGCAGGAGGCATAAGTTAATTTTTATTTTGCGAACAACGTAACAACATTTTTTACACAAGAAAAATTTTTGAAAAAATTC
This sequence comes from Meiosimyza decipiens, assembly GCA_963680825.1. NCBI lineage: Eukaryota > Metazoa > Arthropoda > Insecta > Diptera > Lauxaniidae > Meiosimyza > Meiosimyza decipiens. The sequence continues at coordinate 80,869,102 of OY804259.1, read as the reverse complement.
TTCCAGTGGTTCAATGCCAGTTTGACGATTTCGCGATTGCACATGAACAGTGCTGTAGAAGTCCACGGTAATAGTGGTATTTTTTTCTTCACTTCTACCAATTATGCAGTGTTGAGTATATTTTGTGCCTTGGCCAATGATAACACCCTTACTAATTTGATATTATAAAATTTTACTTGTTTTCACAATCATAAACTACCGAAAATTTTGTCATGACTATCTCATAAGCAAAATATTTTCTATTATAATAATTATATTTCTAACATAACTTTTTATAGCATATGCAATGACCTAAAATATATGTATGTATATATGCCAAGTAACTTAGTGCTTACTTTTGGATATTTAAAATGTCAATCACATCACTTCTTGGCAAACGTTCTTTACTCTTTAATGACCAAAGTGCTAAAAATCTTGTCAGCAGTTAATTTTCTTATAGAATCATAACAAAAACAACACGAAGTTATAATGGATGTGCAATTGGCAATAAAAGCGGGAGGAATTGATAACAAGTTTGGGTGAAATTCTAGGAGTTGTGTACAAAAGAAGGGTATTAATTATTTAATTATGAAACACATCAACTTGATGTTTTGCTTTGCAACATTGGCATGAAATTTGGCACATCATTTGTTTGTGTGGATTCCATGTTTTGCTTGCTATTGCAAAGGTTTCAAATGCGAAGACAGACTGCCGTTCCAAAAACTAAACTAAAGTCTTTGATTTAAAGCATTGAACTTTCGAAAACTCTCGGAACTTGCTTGCGGTTTTTTAAATGCTGCTTTTAGAAAACTACATGAACATAGCCTTCCGATGTTTTAAAATTTCGATTTCTACTTTTAACAGCATTAATATTTTACGATATAGTGAAGTTCTTCAAAAAGTTTCTCTGAATGTTCAGAAGAAAGAAAATATTGCTGTGTTTAGTGAATGCTTTTCCCGTGTCTCTTAAATGGGTCTCGCGCTTTATGCTGCGACGTGCAAGTTAGGCCACTTTTCACTAGCTATTTTCTTTTCAGGAAATTGGAAAAAAAATTACCAAAAAAGAAAAAATATTAAACCAGAAAAAGTGCAATTTTCTTAAATTGATAACTCTAATTCCAGAAAACTAAAATTTTGCAGCTCTGGTAGCAACCCAAGGAGTAATATCTTTCATTTTTAGTGCATTCAGTATCGGCACGGTGAAATGATGAGTTCTCAGGAGCACTTTTTAAGTACATTTTTAGTACAATTGGGGCTACCTCTTTATTTAGTATATACGTAAGTATTGCATATGCATTTAGTTTATTTATATTTCACATTCTTTACTCCAATTTAACATATGTATTAACGTTAACTCGTGGTACGTTATACGCGGACCACGTTGTATTAAGGGCATAGTCACCTCTGGTAACTGGTAAATAGCCCTTAAGCAAATGGTCAAATCTTGCGTTGAATACTTTTTCGACAACGATATCATGCTATATGACTTCAAAAATACAATATATAATGCTAATCTCTAAAATAGTTCTATGCAAAAAAGTTGTAAATACTCGTAGGTTGATATTTGCATTATATGGGCAAGAATGATTCATATTGGAAAATAATACAATCATTTTAAAATGTAAATTTCCCATTGGATTATTGCGTTTTTCCAAAAATTTGCAGATATCAAATGTAACATCGTATAGAAATGGTTTATATCCATTTACGCGTTTCATTGCTTGCAATCGTAAGTAAAAGTAATATTTTAAATAACGAATTTTCAACAAATGTAGGCTTAGAAAAATTAATATATAGATACTTACATTGGCATTGTCAATGGGTACTTTGTGACATATACTGGTAGGTACGATTAACACCTTTTATATAAAAGTTTTCGATTCTTCTAAATTTTTTATCAAAACTAGTACACTTTAAATTGTTAAATGACATCCTTACATAACACTGCAAAATTTAGTATGGATACTGCAGTGACATTTGTGACTGATTGTGCGATAGAGTATGTAGATGTATGAGTTTATCGTATTATCGTATTATATTGTTTGCTTTTATTTAGCTTGATCGACTGAACACAATTCTCCAATAACATTTTTTTTTTGCATGCTTATATTCTTTCCTTCGATTACGTCAAAACTCCAGCATTTTTAATCGCACACCACAAAATGATTTATATCAAAATCATTTGAGATAGTGCAGAACATGCTGTGGCGTGGTTTAAGGTCACTTTGCTACCAATGTGCTACCTTTGTTCTTCGATGCTCTGTTTTGTTTTTACATTTGCCAGTTTTTCTTGCTTTTGCTTCGAAGGAACCAAAGTACGAGCACAAGAAACCAGCATGCTGAATGAAATTGGTTCTGCTGAATATTTTCGGAGTGTGGCCAGCAAAAACTTAAGAAGTCATGTAGCGATTTATATTAAATTTATGAATTCTAAGCTTGCAAAAATTTTGGCAACCAATTTTTGCACTAACACAAAATGAATGCTAAAGTATACTTGAACGTATGTGTATGCTGAAATAAAATCTTAATACCGCTATTTATTAGTTTACTGTTTGTTTTTTTAAACTTAAAATACCATATCCAAACGTATTACAACTATAGCTTCTGGGTCCCTAAGCCGTATCTGCACCATTTATTTCCAATATAATATTTTTTTTATTTCATTTCAATTAATAATGTTTATATTACTAAACAGACAGGCCATCCAACAACTTACAAAGCAACGCAATGTCAAAAAAGAAAGAGACTTCCTGCCGAATGGCTTGAGAGATTGCTTACTAAAACATCGAAAAAAGTTTACCTTGCTCTTAGAAAAAATTTCAGAAGAATCAATATTCATCTTCGAAAGTAATGTCTAAGATTATGTTCAATCGCATTCAAAGCAAACTCAAAAGATAGCAAATCGAAGTCCTTACAAACCACTCATGTACGGATCATATAGTCATCTTCCGTACCATCCTTAAGCAAATATACGAATATCAAATGACTTCACGGCTGCCTTCGATAGCATATTTCGGTAAATAAATTGGGACCCACTTTAAGCAAACAATCTTCCCATTAAAATTAAGCACACTAAGAGTGCCCCATCGTCCACGACAACAACCTCTCATCGCCAATCGTACCACTATCAAGCGTGACGCAAGGTAGTCTAACTGTTATTTCTAACTGTGATGGTCGATGTGCTAAGCCGCACTCTAACTGGGAATAGTGAAATTTTTTGGGACACTTGAAGAACTGGTTTATGCCGATGATATTGCCTTGTCGTCATCAATCTCGTCTGATATGCTAGCCAACTTTACACGACTCAGCACTCAGGCAGCCACTGTTGGACTACATATCAACACTTTCTCTTCCAATGAAATGTGTTAAGTCATCTTTTAATTATATCTCAAAAATTGCAGTATCAGGCGGCTTCAATTCTTGTACGAGCTGTATTTTATGGGTCTTGAGACCAAGATCACGCCTCAAGATACGCCACAATGACCGATAAGACATGCCGAAAGGCTGAGATCGGCGACGAATCGATTGTTCACGGTTTTCACGAACAATCTCTGCTACTGCAGAAACATTCTCAAAATTACGGGCTATATGCACTCTGGTTGAATGATGAATGTCCAGTAGTCTAAAATTGGTTCGAAATGATGTTACGAATAGTGCGCTCAGTTGGACGCTCATAACGACCAAAATGATGTTGAAGAACTCTATAACATTCTCTAACTGATAACTGCTTTTGGTAGTAAGTTTCCACAATTAATAAACGTTGTTCAGGAGTAAGTGTATTCATGATTGAATCGTATTGAATACTGAACACAAACGTCATATGGACAAGCCATTTGGCACATGACAGCTGTCAAAACAACCCAGTTGAAAAAGGGACCTCGTATTGGATCACCCATAAATGAAATACCCTTAACCGCGTTAGCTCTCTCTAAAGCATTTTGAAGCATTGGAGGTGCCACGCCATCTTTCTAAAATTCGCTAACTTTTTGTCTGACACTTGGCCGAACCATATTTTGTATAATTTGACTTCATTACTTAAACAAAATCCTCTTAGTATAGCGATTTAAAGCTTATGTTTCTATAGAGGGTGGCACGCCCACCAAGTTTGCCAAGTTCTTGTTCAGAGTTTTTCCTAGTCATTCTTACTTTTTGTGTGCAATTCAGTTCCAGTCAGTAACTTGAACTGAGTTTGATGTCCTGTCTCCTTGCCATCAGAAAAGATTTTTTTAAGTTCGAGGAAATAGTTATAATATTGTGTGACTATCAATGAAGTGTTGCAGTTCCACGATGGCTGTATTGGTGTAGGATAATTTAATGGGAAGATCTTTGATATTTTTCCAGTTTCGTAATAGTTTTGAGGCGGTTAATTTAAAAATTGATTAATACAGTCCATGTACCCATAATTTTTCATTAGTACAAATATTTTTACGAGTTTAAGAATCTGTAACAAAGGTGTAGGGTTTCATTCCACTACTTAAACAGTACATTTTACTTGACAAATTTGATGTAAAAGGATTTTACGTACAACAATTTGCGGCTTGAGTGTGGTTTTGATTTGTTTACTTGTAGTCGCTTGAGTGAACAACAACAGAGTTGCTGATTACTTTGTTACCACGGTTATTACCTTGATAGCTAAGTTTGAGTTGGTTATTGTTGTGTTAAGCCGCATGAAAAGTGTCAAACACCGAAATGTTTATTCTTCATCTAATTGATATGGTCTTTCAAGTGGTTGATTGAAGCGCATAAATTAAACTTTGTTAAGGTTAATTATATTGTTAGCCTTAAATGGTTTGTGCTTTTGGAAGCAAAATAGTAAGCGAGCTATTTATTTTCGATTATTCATTTTAAGTATTTTTGTTAGGTTCACTTCTACTGAACTATGATAAAGATAGGCCACAGTGTACAAACATATATCTGTCGTCATAATACAGATGTAATTCGCTGTGGTGCCAGTAATTTTTTGCACTTGCGCGTACTTGTTCGTCCTACTTATACGCCTTCATCCACCACAGCTAAGAATGTCTGTCTATTATTTACTGATTATGACCTTAAGGCAGAGCCATAACTCAAATGCTTTAACATGTATGTAAGTGACCTCGAGCAAAAAGACCAAGACATCAGCGTGCAGTCAAATGATTCCAACGATTCGAATCCGAATAACAAGTTCATGTCAATGGCACGCCAGATTGGAACTCAGGACAGGAAACATAAAACGCGGAATGAACGCTGGGTGCATTTCATTAGCGCACAGTTTCCACCAACACATTAATCAACATCAGAGGACGTGCAGCAAACAGCAAAATACATAAAAAAATTGAGCTGCAGCAGATTCTGCCTGCATCCTTGTCACAGTCATCAAATCGGTGTCATTTGAAGCAATGCATTGACTTGGTGTGCACAAATAAATCAAAATGCAATTTGTCTACGTGGCAGCGATTCTTTACATTGTGACAGCAAATAAAGTGCATGAAATTACATATCCGCACTGCCCCATTAATATGTAACGTAAGAGGAGTTATTTTTGTGAACTTGGTATGTTAACCCAGCAGGCAATTGCACAAGGCCTTATCCGGAGAAGACCTGCTAGCACTACTACGATTGTAAGAGGCCTTCTCAAAACTCTTTTTTTTTGTTTTTTTATTATAATTTTGGTTTTTATTTACAATCTGTCAATATTAACAATATGTAACTCTTATACGTACTGAAATTTATTTAATTGAGTGTATACTCATGAAATGTTATTATGCCTTCCCATTGCAGCAGTGCTATAAGGCCTTCCCACAGCAGCAGTGCTATAAGGCCTTCCCACAGCAGCAGTGCTATAAGGCCTTCCCACAGCAGCAGTGCTATAACCTCTGATATTAGAAGGCAAAGAAGAAGGACTTCATGTATTTTTTTATTTCATGCATTGCAATGTTTTATGATTCGACATTACTTTTTTGTCATTCCATTGTACTTATACGACATCAAAAGTAGATAAATGGTTAGAAGCAGAGAATGGTGTGCATGCTGCTAGTCTGGTCTTCTGTTTCATGTTATGATAAAGTGGTAGAGTGTTGTGTATTCAATGTGAAATTATAAATTAAGAAAAAGTCACAAAAAATAAACATTAAAAATATCAACGCAAGGGAGGTGTTGACGCAAATAAAAAAAAAAATTAACTAAGAGTCTCACGACGTATTAAGATTTTATTTTTTCAAAGTACTTCTGAGCCCCCTTCTACGGCAAGCGGTCTTAGAAGGGCTCTTGACGCAAGCGATGTAGGAAGACCTGCTTGAAGAGTATTTCTAATAGGCCTGCTACAGAAGGCCTGTTTTATCGGGACGTTTCATATAAAAAAGAAAGTAAGTTTGAAAGGAGGTGGTAACGCCTTAATCTTACCAAGGAAGACCTGCTAGAAGGCCTGCAAGCTCCTTCCCTAACCTACTGGGAATATATTAGTTGAAACACACTGAGCATTACATACAATAAACAAAACGTTACTGTTGGTGGGTTTATTTTACATGTAGTAAATATTTACTCCACAAGCTGCCTACATTTGACTACAGATGCAGTAAAAGATTACTACATGATGATGGCATATAGAGGTAAAGGTTTATTTGAGAAATCTTATTAATCGTTCCTTGGCCATCCATCTGAACACGTAAATCCGTCTCTACGGTTCCTAAATTCCGCCTTGTTTAAGGATGAGTTGCTCGTCTTTTTGAGATTCCTGTTGACATATTGCTTTTGTTGGCAAAGGTGCAAAAGAAACCGCAAATAAATTACACTTCATTGCATTATTGATAAAGTTGCAACAGAGTGATTGTGACTTCAAAAGGTGAAGGTGTCGAATTATCGCAAAAACGACAAAGTTATGTTCGCAACATAATTAATATTCAATTAATAAAATGGATGTGTGCACACGCCTTTGCTCATATAGCTTAGAGAGATGTTTATTTGACATGGTCAACATCAATACAACGGAAATTATATCAAACATATGGAATGGCTAGTAAATATTAAGCCACCCAAGCTTTTGTATATTTAAGTAAGTATCATAGTATTGTATGCAGATTAAGGTGGTATTTAAAAAACATTTTCAGATTTAAACTCAAGCCATCTAGGAAGCTTTTAAAATAATTATTTTTGTGATAAAACTGTAGATATGTATGTGCTATTTATGTGACCCTTTCTGCGCAAACGTTTCGCACCGAAAACCAAACAGCGTTCCTTTATTCATTTGGTATAGTGGATGTAGCCTCATAACTCCATCACGTTAGCAATTTTTATCCCTTTAATTCTGAAATTTACGATCTTTTTTTGTTTAGTCAATAAAAATTTGGTTTTTTAAATAAAAAGTTCATAATTAAACCGATAAGATTATAGCGGGTGATTTTTTTGCTAATTGTTTTATCAGTGTATTGTTTTCACGCGTGATTCATAACCAAAAATGCTCAGTAAGGCGTGCATTTCACCACACATAGGCTAACAAACGAACAGCGCTTGCAAATCTTTGAATCTTATTATCAAAATTCGTGCTTTGTGAGAAATTTGTTTTTATCTAAAAATTTCCTTCAGCGACGAAGCTCATTTTTGGCTCAATGGGTACGTCCAGAGAAGATAGAGGCAGTTCAAGAGCTGCCAATGCATCCTGAAAAATGCACTGTTTGGTGTGGTTTGTGGGCTGGCGGTATCATTATGTCGTACTTTTTCAAAAATAATAAAAATCACAACTACAGTCAATGGAGCAAGGTACCTTGCGGTGATTACCGACTTTGTTTTTCCCCAAAATAGAAGAATTGAACTTGGTTGACATGAGGTTTCAATTGAGCAATTATTCTCACTTTTTGGAGCAGTCCATTAGTAGCGAAGATCATTTAATTTTACCCCACTAGTCTGTCGTGTACAGGGACAAGCCAGCCACAATTCCAGCCCTGAAAGACAACATTACAGCTGCCATTGGTGAGATACCGGCCGAAATAATAGAAAAGTATGCCAAAATTGGAGCTTATCGATGAACCACCTCAGACATGGCAGCAGGTAACATTTGCATAAAGTATTCTTTAAAAAGTAAATGAAGGATTGGTCCTTTCTTTCTTTCCAGGTCCCTCCTCGCTCTCTATCCGAACTCATGTGTGTTTTTAAAAGCACATGAGAAAGCCAAAATCACACACTTCATCCCTGACAAAAAAACTATAAAACTACAACTCTTAATTTAACAGGGTTTCATAGTGTCCTTTTTTAATTCTATATAATCCCTTAGATATCATTATCTCGAAAATCAGGATTAATAAATTGTTGCATTGTGTAATTATAACATTGTTTTAATAAAATATTGCCTGTGAAAAGTAGGTAAAGTGCAAAGAATTGAGGAATGCTCAAGCGAACTGCAATGCAAACAAACATTTGTGTATTAAATGAGTGCCCTGAAACAAATGTGGTACAATTTCGCAGGGCCGAGTGTCACTTTTAGAGACAAAACAAAGAAAATGAAATTAAGTGGCTTCATGACTTTCCATGATGTGCATTTCTCCCTACCTGCGACAGGGAAGATGTTTTAACTTTCGCTAGCGATATATCTGCTGCTGCTGCTGAACATTTTTCAGATAACAAAAATAACTTGTTATCTATCTGTGGTTAAAGCGCATCAGCGATGCATGAAGCGCGCATCGTAATAGGTTGAATTCACTTTTCAGCAGAGATAAAACTAATTATTTGCATTAAAGTGAAAATATGATTGTGGGAAAACTCGTTTCATTATTGAAATGTACATACCTATGTAAAGCTTCTACGGCATTATACGTTAGGGTGCTGCAAAAAAGTGAATGTAAGGGCATTTTTACATAGCCATACTTTGAACACATATTACATATGAGACTCCCAAAAATTCAGCTACCTAGTATAGGGGTGGATTTCAAAATGAACTTCTTTATGCTTGCATGAAAAATTATATTCAAAAAACATTGATACACTGAAATATATAAAAAAACACAAAACCATTTGATAAACGTAACGCTAACGGACAACATGTAGCGCCTTTCGACTTCTTTAATCTTTCCTGACATATTTTGACTTTCTCAATCTATTTCAACTTTAATCGAAATACGCACGCTGTTTCAACTTTTTTCAATTTGTTTCTGACGTTTTCAACCCTATTCAACCTTTTTCGTTTGATTTAAAATTTTCCAATTCTCTTCGACTTTTTCAAACATTTACCACTTTTTTTTTTATTTTGTCAACTTCATTCACTTAGCCACTTTCGTCAACGCTTATTTATCGAATTTATTCGACCTCCTTTTGAAAGCGTTATTAAACGCTTTTCGATTTTGAGAACCTTCCTCAACTCGTTTCGACTCAGTTAACTTTTTTTCGATTACTTACAATGTCTTAAAATTTTTACATTTCTTTTCGACTTTTTTAATATTTTTGTACTTTTTCAATATACACCGGATCCAAATTGGCATACGAAAAAATTAGATTTCCTGGTGCATTGTGAGTAAAAAATTGTATGACAAAAACTATTTAACAAAAGTCTAGAAATTTCTAAAGCGAAATATTATTTCAGTTAACTATTTATTTAACTAAAATATTGGACTCCCATGAATACCCTCAGAATTTTAAATTCCCATCTCTGAATTTTGGTCAGAACTCAATTTTTTTCTATTTTCAATAATTGAATAGAAAGTATACATAAAACAGGTTAACAATTCAGTGCCCACAAATAATAACAACTAAACTCGATATTTAATGATAAGTCATGACACGCATATAGTATACACAGATCTTATGTTGCTTTATCTTGGAATCAAAAATCGACTTTAATTGTTATTCCTTGTGGCCACAGAATTGTTGAGATATATGGTCGAAAAGTATAAATTTTTCCAATTCAAACTGAAAGACATCTTTGTTACGTGGAATTTTTAATGCTGAAATGCAATAAAAAGTTTACGTAAAGTGAACCCAATCGAATGTCACTGCTATAGGTCCTGTTGACATTGCAGCAGCACTTGTAATTATTTAATATTTTACATATTGTATTCAAAAGGATGGTACAATTTTGCAAAATAAATATGAGTAACGTTCAGAGCAGCAGACTAAAGTTTATTTATTACTCGAATGTTTGATGTCTGTGCAAGCATCCATGGCAATTTATTCAATTATCACCAGTGGAACAGTTGCGCTTGTAAGCACCGCGTTGCAGTTAAGTCAAATAATCTATAAAGAGCAATATAAAGGACATAGTCCGTGTTATCTCTGTATAATTGCCGTTGAACTCACTTTTTTTTTTTTAATTTATTTGTATGTATGAAGGATTTTATTTTTTTCATTTTTTTTAATAATCAACGTAATAAAGCACAGCAAAATGATTTCGTATGATAACCCGTCGCCACGACACCTACATTTCAACTGCTTACTAGGGATACCTCTGATGAACTTGTCCGCGGCTTTTTTTTTTGAGACCAATAAAAATAGTTACTTATAGGATTTATTTTGATGTTTCAATAATTAGAAAAAAATTTGATCAAGAACCGGTCAAAAATAAAGTGTTCAGTTTACTAAAAAATTTTTTGATTATATTTCAGAAATTAAACTCTTTAATGAATCATACACTTAGTTTTCATATAATAAATCACTGCAAATAATATATTTTTTTTAATTAATGAAAATAATAAATGTAAAAATGTCAAATAGGAAAAGAAAATACGATTTTTGCATTCATATAACTTCCGACTTTTTATTATTCGAATAACTAGAGACTCTGAACACCTGTGATGAATAATTTTTCGAATTCCCAGAAATTTTCTTTATTCTGCGCTATAAATTTGCATCTAAAAAGTTTCTGACGACTCTACAGATTTTAATGCCAAATATTTGACTATTGTTATGGAAGAAAATGCCACCAATCAAAAGCAACAACAAATTTGTAAATTGTGACTTAAAAACTTTTCCGCCAAACTTTTCGTCAAAGTTCACTTACACGCTATAAAATATCTATTGTCACCAGGTGCGAAACACGTGTGCGGTCTAAGTTTAATGACTTTGGTGTAAGTTTACGACAGCAGTGGCAGGTAACAAGTTGACTAATTTTCAAGCACATTGTATGGGTTAAATAAGGCAGACCATGTGCGGTCATGAGATGACTTTAAAATAATTCGTTGTACCTATTACCAAGATATCAAGTGGCGATTCTGAATAGAGCCCGTTTTATTGAAGTTCTTTAAGTAGTGCCGAAATCTGTGTAATATCTAATATTTTGCTGACAAATTCTCCAAGGTACCATCAAGCCGTATTGAAGTGGCTTCTTTTTTAAGATGTACCTTTACTGATTGCCATCGTTTTTACTTTTTTTTTTTCTATCATAAATATCACATCAAACAATATAAAAGAATTCTCAAAGGTACGTGCTGCGATATACTCGCATGTACATATGTGCTATATTGCGAATATCCATTTAACGTTCATAGCTACGAGATGAAAGCATATAATAACTAAGGGAGGAAAATATTAAGTCGTAAAAAATATTTACGATTTTTCATGCTGCTTGCTATGAATATCTGGCAACACTGTTGCAAGTGATGTGTTAGTCATAAAAGAATGCGCACTTTCTTTTCTCATTCTAATCGTAAAGTTTTCTTAGCTTCCACCATGCTAAAAGGAAAAAAAGTTGCTTCGCTTCATGTCCCTTTAAAAAGGAAAAAGGTCTGGAACTTTTGTTAAAATGTTGCTGACAACCCGACTCTAAAAAACTGAAATTATCAACAAATTGTTTGCTCATTTAAAAGACATTCGTTTAATTTTTATGGTTTAGTCATAAACCTTGAGTGAACTTTATTTTTAATTTTAAGGTTGATGTTTTGAACATATCGTACATAAAAGTTGACTCAGAACGCGGCAACACGAAAAGTTCAAACTTATAGTCGATAAATTGATAGGTTTTTTATACCGATTGAATGTATGGAATTGGTTATATTGGGAAAACATACTGTCTAGTAAGAACCATTTTTCCGGCTACCTTCCTTTCTTCGCTTAACTTTTTCTATTCAGAATTTTACTAGGGCATTCAGAAATAATATTCACCATGCTTCTGGTTACTTCTCTTGTAAGCCCATTGACTAATACAAGGTTATTAAAGAATTAGCAACAACCAATTGTCATCCATGTTTGAAGTATGATAGTAGTAACACCATTCCGAGGGCGACTTCAATATTTATTTGGACATAATCTTGGAAGAGGTGGCTTATCTATAAGAAAAAAATTTAGATGCAGAAAGTCTCGAAATATGTAGTCTTACCTGAACCAAGAAAGGACACAAACTCACTTAAGTTCTGCCAGAAATGGTGATCCTCTCAGAGATTTTTGCAGGAATTGTGTAGATGGAGAGCGGTTGAGGAAGTTAAATATTTACTCTGTAAATGCACATTTTGGCTCTGCGTTTTTTTGCTGGTCTAGAGGAACTAGCAGAGCTCGAACTCACCTCAAAGTGTTGAAGCGATTTTTATCTTAGAAACTAGCTCTAACTAGGGCCTGCTTAATTCAACTTCGATCTTCTTAATAGCAATCGATTAAAACTTCCTACCATTTACAATAACTAGGATCTTGTAAATTCAATGTTGATATGTATTTACTTACATTAAAATTTGGTTATTGTAACTAGGTTACCGGTCATATGCTCTTGTTCCTGCCTTAACATGAAATAACCTTTTTTTTAACAAACAAAACTTTTTCTTAATTTATGCCTCGAGTGCACTATCATACCAAATATTTGTCGGCGGAAATATGAAAAAACTGAAATGATTTTTCTTCACTTTATAACTTTTCATGGGTCTTCTTTGGCTTACCATTTCTCATTTGTCGAATGGGAGTTGTCTGGGGTCTTGTGCTGCATTTTTTACAGATTGTTAAATTTTATGTCTTGAGCTACTGGTCTTATTTTTTTAAGTAATCTTTTTTGTATTTTTTTCTCATTTTTAGCTACAACAAAAGATTTATTGTATTGCGTATTATCGAAAAGCGTTCATTATAAAAACTGCGCATTTTTGGGCTGTACCACGAAAAAATGAAAAAGTGTATATAACAACTTCACTTTCAAAAACAACCTAGAGGTACCATACACAAAGATTCAACCAAAAAAAGAGTTCTTGTAGCTCAATTAATTTTAAGTACGCATTATGAAGAGAAGAAGTAACTAACATAAAAGATCAAATTGTGATGCAATTTTGCTGTACACACCCAGCACAAAAAAAAAAATGCTGCTTGGATTGGCTCAATTGGATACGCAACACTGGAACCAACTCAAACGCTGGTGTTTTTGCCCTCAAGCGATGCCATAATAAGATGTAATCTGTCAAAATTAGCTGTATCGAATGTTGGTACAAATTAGGCCTGCAACAGGCCGGAAAAATGAAACAATCAGGTAAGAAACAAATTTGCTTGTCTCAAATTGCCCTCTGTATAGATCTTAAAGGTTTTTTTTTAACAAGAAAGTTGCTATTTTTTGTTGACGTTGATGTCAATGATCCGTAAATGAGTTCAACGGACTTTTGTTAAAGATATCTAAGAAATTTAAAGGAATTTTTAGCATTTTTTTTTTCGTAACATATAAAAGTACCATCCTAAACTGTTTAGTTATGTGAAGAAAAACGAAGAATTTTTAATGAATTGAGTACCAGCCATTTAAGGATGGTAAACTTTAGGAAGAAATCAATGATCTTATGTTTGATTCAACCATAAAAGCTTAAAATTTAGCCACATTCTTGGGTTAAATTCAAAAAGAATTCAAATTCATATCATACGTGATTGAAAGTGAAAAATCTTAATATTTCTTCTTTTGTCTTTAAGGCCATAGCTCTAAGGATATTTCCATGGAAAGACAGATATTTTAATAAAAAGACCTCTTTTCAAAAGTTCGAAAAAGACAGCGAAATGATGCATTTGAGTATGTCAAGTTTCAAGCGAATCAGAGAAGGTCACGCCTGAGAAATTGCTAGAAAGTTTGTTAAAACTGGTTTCTTTTTAAAATCGTTATTAGGTTTTAATTTTATGAATAAATGTATAAAAGTTGCAAGATTTGGTTAGAACCACGAGTATGGAATCACATATAAGATGCGAATCATGAAATTACATATATACATATACTTGAAGTTTCACTTTAAGCTTTTTGTCGGTCACTTAAAGGTTAAGCAGCGTAACGTGAAGTCATCTGGTCAGAGAAAAATTTCTATAGATAATCGTAATAATCATCAGAAAATATTTGATGGATTAGACAATAAACTGTTAGTCGTCGGAGAATAGTTGATGTTGAGTTAGTTGGTATTTGGCTGCAATATAATGGCACTAATTATTCCATTATAAATATCTTGTTACTTGTCTGGGTGGTTCTACAACGCTGGCATACACTTTGGTGCACAGCTTTTATTTGTGTTGTCTGCTAAGGAATTACTTTTGTTAATTCGTGGGGCGTTAGATTGGTCCTGTTAGAGGACGTAGTACACAAGGTCTTCTCGTTTCGCGCTACTTGTCTTAAATTAGAAATTCAAGATTTTTTTTCTTTTTTCGTTTAAATATTTGTTCGAAAATTTGGCTGTCGCATCTTTATGTTTTTGTTGCTCTTTACTGTCCTCAAGACAACGTTGTTTGTTTGCCGCCAAAAACGCAATATGTCTGTCTAGAAAATGCTGTCGCAATATTTTTAAGGAACCGACACAAAACTTAAGGACACGCTAACCAAACAAAACAATAAACATGAAAACAACGCCAACACAGGCTACTACTGAGACAAGCAAATGAATGATTTATGAATTTAATTTCTTGAATTTACACTATGGGTTGAGGTTAAGGGAGTCAGACGTGTTAAAATAAGTCCTAGAGTTATGTCAAAGCAACAGATTCAGCTGAAAGGAGGAGTTGCGTTGCAAACTAAGCGCAGATATGTTATATCGACCTATATTTCGAGTAATATAAATTCAAATAATTTCTTATATTATGCTAGATTTCAGTTTGAGCAGCTCCAGACATCCTGTGGTAGCAAAATTTGCAGATAAGTTGCAATGTACGTAAAAAATTAATTCAAGTTAGGTTCTCTTCAGAGCTCAGGGGGAAACACAATTCTTTCATAAATAAATGTATGCTTACAGGGGACTAAGCAAAGCAAACATCCCCTGGAACAAGCAAGATCGAGCTATACTTTGTATTATTTCACTTTTTGCTTGGGTTCTCAACAAATCTGTGGAAACAGGGGAACATTTCAGGCTTAAAAATTCTCACTCATAGACTCAAAGGTTACTGATGATTCCATTTAGCAACGGATGAAACTGGTATGACTAGCTTTAGAGAGTTTTTTTTTTTAATTTTTTGGGGTTAGCACACACTGTACTGAACGCTAAAGCTCACCAAAAAAAAAAAAACGTTTTCAAAAATAAAAAAAAAAACCTATATATATGTGCGATATCCTTGAAGAGCCGCAACAATGTTTCATAAATTTTACTTGTATTCCTCAATCGTGGTTTGCGTTTCTCCATGTGTTTCTCGGTATCCTTAGTTGTTTTTGTTCTGCTTCTTGAATGTTTGCTCTTCCATAGTAAATATTGTATGTATGTTGAAAGTGCTGCTTGGGTAATGAAGTGGAAGCTTTCTACCTATTTCTAAGTAACGCTAGGTATACAAATATACACAACAACATCTGTTATCTTTTACAGGACTCGCTGTAGTAAAACTCAAAAAGAAGCTTAGCATGTGAAATGCTCCCTATGGCATCTTCTTAAGCTCCTGCAGTATATTCTTATGTACATATGTATGTATGTTGCCGCAGGTTGTTTACAATGTTAGGCATACAATTTCGGCAATTGTATCTGGGTCATTCCATCTATAATGGGCCTATCATTACCCTCATGTTTTCTAATTAGGCTGAAACTTTTTTCAGTGATTGGTCTATCATGTAGAAGATATAAGCTCTACTTCTCTATGTTTCAATTTACATTGCAAATCTTAAATCTTAGCTTTAGATGCCTGTAAAATGAAATAAGGTGAACAAAAATGTATGAAATTTTCAGAGATAGTACTCCTGAATGTTTTGAAAATTTTGAGCCTAAAAAGGCTGAAATCTACTCAAATTTTATTCTCTCGGTCTCATTCTCAATGTTTCAATTTACATTGCAAATCATAAATCTTAAATTTAAATGCTTGTAAAATCAAATAGGGTGGAAAAACATGGATAAAATTTTCAGGGATGATACTTCTGTATAGTCTAAAAATTTTGAGCCTAAAAAAGTTGAAATCGATGATGGAGAATTTGGGAAATTGATGTTTTCTTAAAAGGTAAATTTTTTTATCATTTACCACATAGAAACCGTTCAGGCCTTAATTTATTCAGATTTGCAGTTTTTTTGTCATCTACTAGTACACAACTACCTATAAATAATATAAAAGCTAATTTGGATTATGTTGGTTTGATTATATTCATCAATGAATTTTTTTGTTTTACTTACGAGTTTTTTTTAACACAATTTGAAACTTTTTTTTTAAGCAATAATATTGGTTAGAAAAATGTTATCTAATTTTTTTATATCTTCTACATGATAGAATAATCACTGAAAAAAGTTTCAGCCTAATTAGAAAATATGAGGGTAATGATAGGCCCATTATAGATGGAATGACCCATCTTCAGATGTTCACTGTTCATCAGTTAACATTATAATTCTTCACTTTTATAACCTTACTCATCTAATTATAATTTATGAATGAGTTACTGCTATTGACGGCGCTGTTTTAAGGAAAACATCGTTAACTTAAGTCATAAAAGTGTTGCTACCAAGAGTTTGATTGCGTCTGCTTGGTGCTGTTAAGAATAAGGTAATTAAATGTATTCCTTTGAACTATAGCATACATTTGAAACTGTTTAAATATTATACAAAAAATAAAAACTTGACCATGAAATACTTATGTACTTAAAAAAAATTCGTAGCTGATAAATTATGCACGATCCTTTTCAAAGGATTATTTTTCTGTAAAATATTGCAAATACATAAAGCTTATCATCGAAATGAATAATTTCACCTTAATCAAGTGTTTCGTGCGGCTTTTGTTTTGCTATTCTGTAAAATATTTATGAATTATAAAATAATTTTATCTTATTTGAAAACCAACATGTGGATTCTCTCTTTTTTTTTGTGTCAACATTTTCAGTGGTAGAAATTTTAATTCGATGTTGTTGATATTGCATCCTCTCGTTGCTGCATGTCATGTTGGAACGTTCATAAAGTATTCAGTTTGAAATCAAAAGGTTCAAGTATTTAATTTATCAAAACTGTGTGGGTGTATTATTTACGCTGAATAAGTTAAGTCTATGCTCATATTGAGCACAAAAACATATGAGCTGCAATTGAAGATTGAAATTGTTTTTAATATGAATAATTTAATATAATTTTATTTGCAACCATGTAAAAAATATATTTAAACGCATAATCCATGAAAACCTGGAATACTAATTTTTCACAAAAAAAAAAAGTTTTCACTTTGGGCCAAAATTCAAAACTTTACAGATATTTTACTATGAGATATGGCTTGTTTCTCGTAGCCGAAAGGCTCAATTAATTCATCTCGTATAACCGTGTAAGCGATGTATCAAATTTGATAAAATGCAGAGTGGTGTATAGCTAAAGTATAAGAAATAATATATAATTTTTTTTTGTAAAATGAGTCCCATATAATGAGGGAGCTTAAGTAATTGTACCAAGGGAATGAGTGTGGGAATTATGTTAAAAAATCATTTTAAAGGCTTAGTTTGTTATCATCTCGCTATGGAATAGAAGGCTTTCACAAATAGGCGTGGTACTTCCCATATGAAGAAAATACTTTTAATCCATGTTCCAAGAGAAAATATTAGTAAAATTCTATATATACGATTCAGAAGTCTTTACAAAAAATATGCACGATCGCAGCAAATAGCGCGGTACCTAAAACATTAAAAAACACATTTGGCGAAAAAATAGTTGGGGTAAAAGTGCTACACCTACTCATTCAATTTCGCTATTCAGTGCCAACGATGTTCTTTCTACTCACTTTTTATTATTACATGAAATGTTCTCGATTTATCAAGACTTTAGCTTTGGGTGGTTCTACACCCCACCAAAAAAATGGGTTTTGAAGGGTAAGATCAGTATTTACGCACGCCGTAACAAATTTTGGTGATAAATTTAATTTGCGACAAAGTATACTCCCGAATATAAGAAACGTTGCTAGAGAATTTTTATTGTTTTATGCAGAAAAATGGTCTGTAAGGTACCACTATGGTGGCACTATGAATTTTTGGAGGGATACAACTTAAGGGTTAAAACTTTTTCCAGCCACAGGTCGAAATATCTATGAAACATTTGAGTACAGTTCTGCCTGGAGCACAAACTTATGAACTTTTTTGAAGCGTCCAAAAAAAAAACCTATCATTTGCAGAGATCAACCCGGCAATTTGAGCGGGAAAATTTCATATTAATGACATTTTCGAAACCGGCTTAGTAACTTAATCAAATTGATTATATCTTTGTAAGGCATGGTGTAAAAATCACAGATTGAAGCATTGGAGTGGAACCCTCAGGGTAGTTGAAAACGATGGCGTTTCTTGGAGCGCAACAGAACCTGCGAACGTGTTGCAGCAAAGATGTTCCGTAGTCGGAAGGCTGCCAAGTTGAAAATTAACGGCATTTCAAAAAGACATAACATTTTTTAAAATGCTAAAATTGATTTTGGAAAAGTTAATAAGTTTTTGGTCCGCAATATTTCAATATTTTAAATAATTTGTGCATCAATCAACGGGCCATTCAATCAACGGGCCATTCAATCAACGGGCCATTAACGGCTTTTACTTCCCAATAACGTCTTTTTGCGAAATTTTCCAATTCCCACGCGGCCTACGGCTTTGGCGTCCAATAAACGGTCTGGCTGGTCATATAAATTCTACATGAAGTACATACATAAATGTAAAGTGTAGAAAAAAAAAACAAAACTCAAATCATTTTTACTACCCTCACAGCCCACCTATGTAAATCTAAACATTTCCGGAGATACGGTGCGCGTGATTCTTATTACGTAAAGAAAATATTTGTCATAATTTTTAAAAATGCGGGTGAATAATAAACACAGCGCAAAGAAAAGCTTTGAGCTAATTAAATTTTTGCATTAACTAAAGCGTGAAAATATTCAACAAATATAAATTTTGAATAATGGCAGAGATAGGAAAACAAGCGAAAAAAAGCAATGAAAAGAATAATAAAGAAAGAATGTGAAAATTGGGTGTCTACCGAATAAATTACAAGGAATGGGCTTCTTTTGCATATACTCGTAATTAATTAAAATTATGTAAATTATTAAATTTTCTTCCTCAGTAGGGTCAGCGTTTATCATTCATTTTAAAAAGCTTAAACTTCACTTAATTTAAGGGATGACAGATATTCAGCTGAACTTTAGAAAATTTAAAAACGCTTTTCATGAAATTTTTTAAATTCCTTGCAAATCACAATGACAACAAAATGCAGCTCAAAAAAAAAAAAAAAAATAAATCTTGAAACGCACTATCAGTGACTTTAAAAAATCAAACAAAATCTGAAGTGGTCACTTTGGCCTTTCAAGTGAAGAAACAGCAGCAAGTGACAGAGATTGAAGATAAATAGAGTGCGGACTTTGGCGATGGTGCTCTCGAAAAATTGACCAAATCACATCTGAATCAAATTGAAAAAGTAGAGAAGAAAAATTGGCATTAATTTATTTAATTGAGTGGGTTTTTCCTCCTTTTTACTTTATTACTCACTTTTGCACATTCCTTAATTTTTTGGACTTTAAAGATGTCAGCACAAATTAAGTGAAGTTTTTGTAAATAGAGACTAAGAGCGAAAAGTATTCAAAGCTTATGTAAAAATTTAGCTTATATAGACTTACATCTAAAATAAATAAATAATGCACATAAATAACCTTTGTAAATAAGATGTTTTGGGAAGCGAGTTAGCCTGGTTGTTAGTGTGTTTGTGCGTTTATTACACTGCTAACTAGGAATCGATCCTCAGAGCTTTAGACACATTAATGTTTTGTGTAATTAATAGAACATTAATATCAAGACCATGATTGATAAAAATTAATATGCGAATTAGATCGAATATATAATGGACTTTAAAAAATTAGTATACAATTTATCCTAAAAGTCGGAAGTCTAAGAATCTTACCCATTTTAGTATTTTTAGTTCAAAAATGTTGAAACTTTTTATTACGTCACAATTTTTATAAAATTTAATGCTATTTATGATTTATTTTTCAAGTGGCATGAGTGCTGATCAAAATTTTCCAAGGCCACTCCATAATCGAGGTTTTCAAATTTTATATTGCAATGATCCAGTTTGTAACCTTTCAAATAGGGTCATTTCTAATGTGATAAGTCATGCATGTAGGGCAGATGCCATTCGCTGAAATCATTTTTTGTTCACTTTTAGAATTTGGAGCTCAACCATTTGTGTTCAAATAGAGAATAACAAAAATAATAAATCCAATTAAGTGCCATTTCAAGCGACAACAGCATAAAATTTGTCAATTTGTCAATTGTCATAGCTCAAATGTTATCCAAAGCATACCAAGTTGAATCCACTGATGATGATGATGATATTCGGTATCATCATTATTGATGACAACAAACGGTTGAATTCATGAAAAATTCATTCATGGCGTTGAATTTCACGCATAAATGCTAAAAATTTAGATTGTGCTGGCAATACTGCAGTAGCTTCCGCTGCAGTGATAAAAAACGAAGGTTTCTTTTTAGTGGGAGTGTGTAAGACATAGCTGAATACCAAGCAGTTGAAGCAATATCTTGACTTACATTAGACAAATAAATTTTTCAACAGAAAGTGTTTAAGTTCTCAAGGAACTGTTGAACCTTTGTAGTAACATGGTATGTTTTATGTTTTAACAATTTTATTTTTAGAAATAATGTAGTGCAATAATGGTTCGGCAAGTGCCAAAATAACTATGAGTAAATCATTTAGCCGAATATTACAAAAAAAAAAAAAAATCAAAAGCAACTTCGGAAACTTCAAGCTTGAAATATTTTCGATTTGGCAAAATTTGCCTTATGCGAGTACTTGTGTGAAAAATTTCACAAATTTTCTAAGTATCTGCAGAATTTGTATCAGGCTGAAACGGCTCCAACAACTATCTATTTTTTTTTGTAAGGACTAATTGTAAAATAACAAGGTTTTCTAACAAGATTTTCGAAAAGAGTCAAGGTTTGCGATGAATTAGATTTTGGCATTGAAGTAGTGAGGAAGGAACCTTGAATTGTTTGCTATTCTGATGAAAACTTAGGAAGAAAAAATCGTTTTGTTGAACAAAAATTTGTTTTCAGTTAAAGTTTAACCCAAAAAATAAATCCTAGGTACATGTCTTGCGCTCGCTATTGCTTCCATTAACGCCAAGCTGTTTTCATTTGACGCATTTCCGCTTTGATGTGCAACGCATTCAACATTTCTGAAGTTGTTGGAACTTTCGATTGAATTATTTCGAAATTTTTTTGGCTGTCCCAAATATTTCTGGAATTTTTTGGTGTCAATAAATAAATCGAAAGAAATAAATCATTGCGTTGAGGGAGACTGATGTGCAGACGCATCATCAGCAGTTGGCTATCATGATCTATGAATGATTTATTGCCCTTTTTTGCCAATTTCTTATGATTGATCAATGAATTTATAAGTGTCGTGAAAATTATATCAAATAATGCATTAGGACTTTGCATAGTTTAGGGGTATAAGTACATTGATAGTGGATGCTGTGAGTCGAAAGAAAACACAAATATTTTAAGCAGCAACAAGACCACCTACTTACTTCCTCCCACCGTTTTCGATGGTGGTGTCAAAAATTATCTTCGAATTGGACCTTTTCTACAAAATGGCCAAAAAACCACCCTCTATATCGTGAAAAATTGGTTTCTGGCCGGTTGGGGGTGGCGTTAACTTCAAAAGAATCTTAAACACCGCCATCATGCTCATCATCCTCTAAAACGTTGGGCGAGGTGGTCTGACTGCTGCTTAAAACATTTGTATTTTTCGAGGTTTCTTCTGACTCACTGAATCCACTATGACCTCATTTAATTTTTTAGAATTCATAGTTCAATTTATGATACTATGGGACGCGGGTAGACAAAATCGGGTAATCAACTACAGAAATAAATTTCTTTTAACTATTACAGAAACTTCCAGGTAATTCGTTAAAAAAACGTTTTGTGGAGACCACCAAAAATGATCAGCTATTGGTTTCTCATTCTTCCATCCTCATTTGACTAAGCTTTGTGCATCGCGAACAAGATTTGTATCAACTTTAAGTGACCAAAAGTATTTTTAGGTGAGTACTGGAACACAGCCACTGTCTACCTTATATTCGAATATAGAAAGCTAGAAATAGCTCGCATATGACTTTTTTCGAAAACTCAGCTGATGAAGAAGTATTAGTCAATATAAAACTTATTTCTCCGGAACTATTTCGTCATAACACAAGATTTTTCTTAAAACTAAAACCGATTTTTGAACTTACATAGTGCAAAACCTGTGATTAATTTCTGTATTACTTTGCTGTTGATAGTTAGGGTACTATCCATATTCATAATTTTTGTGCATCCTTTTTACGCTATGTTCTTAAGACACTTTAAAGGAGTTCAATGTTCTGTTAAAAGTTTGCGTGTCGAATATAAAACTGCATAAAACATTAAAAAAAGTTAATGCTTTCAGTTCGATTAATGCGATCGTTAATTTTGTAGTTTCTTATCGCATGCAAATGTTGGTTACGTGGAGAAGTCTCAGCATGTTGTGTCATGACTTTAGGCCAATTTGCTACCATGTAGTTCTTTTGTTCTGTTAATATTCTTTCAAACTTTTTGCTTAGCAATCTGTGCTGAATTACGTTTTCACATAATAAAGGAGCCATGCTGCGTCTCATAAAAACATGATTTACACTTAATGTTGATAAGATATACTTAAAAAGATTTAATTAAAATATTGTGACGTGCTGAGGATACGTATTTTCGCGATAGAAGCGACAAATATTTTCCGAACTGTTCTCCTTAGATCTTGCATTTCTGGTTTTGTTGTTGCATTCGAGCAACGGCTTCTAAACTTTTTATTTTTCGATAATCTCCAAAGTAAGCTCGCTACTATCTAATAAGTATCACGATATGAAGAAACAAACTTTATAAGCGCCAGGTCAGCGGCTACTGTTCTTTGTAACCTCACGTTTGTGGTTGATCTCAAAGAGGTAGGCAAGTGCATGGCCCTGAAGCCATGGCAGGAACAGAGTCTTAATATTTTAGTTCTCTTAGTCAAGCGTTGTGCTTTTGTGTTTCTGCGTACCCTACACACAGTTCATACATACATATGCACATGCATTGTTACTCGTCTTGCCGTCATTTCTGGTTAGCTTCTTAAATTCTTATTTTGAGAGCTAAAAGAAAAGAGCACTTCAAGATAACACTGGTCTGCAAATAACTTTTTTGTCTCTTCCAAACAAATAACATTTCATCTTACTAATTCGAGGTCGAAATATATCGCTTCTGTCGAACACATATTTTTCTTCGATCCTTAATTTTGATATTCTTAGTATATCAAAAAGCAAACGATTAATGGCTTCTTAACTTTATCTTCTACTTGGCAATTGGTGTTAAATCAAACTTCTTGTGTAAAGTTTTAAGAATAGATCTGTAATCAGAAAGTGTCGGTTGGATCTGGTTTCCGAGATATAGCCATCGAAAGTTGAGCACTGCTAGATTGATATCCATAATATGGTTGTCATAAGATATATATTTTATATGCAAGCTTATTAATATTTGTAACTTTGAGATCTAACCATATTTTAAGAGATGTTATGAGGTTTCGATTGATTTGAAAAAAAAAACAATTTTCCTTTAGAATCATGTATACCTTCTACCAAATTTTTGCGTATGAACCGTTTTTTTTTACAGGAAACAAAAAAAAAATTAATTTAATGTAGTTTTTAATATTAATTTCACTTTATTTATTACGATTAAAAGTTACAGAGTAATTGTACAGTTTTGATTTAATTTTAATATTCACATATCTTTTTGCTTTTCAAATTTATTTTTCTTTGCTCTTCAACAATAGCTCTTTCCTTCAGCAGTCCTTTCTCTAATCTAACGTCTTTTTTCTTATCCCACGCTTCGTTCAACTTTCGTCCAATTTGTGTTTAAAATGTTGTCTCCCTGTTTTCTTATTTAAATGTTGTCCGTGAAATGCCCTTTAAGGTTATCGCCCACTTGTCATTGTAGTCTGTCAGTGTCTAATCCTACATTAATATCTTTCTTTGGAACCTATATATTTATGAAGAAGAACAAAAACACTATTTTGCCGGCGGCGCATTTCATACAAAATTGACAAATTTTAATTAGAAGACGCGCGCGTGAATTTAGATAGAAAAATTATAATCTTCTACTTATAATTAACATTACAAAATTGAAACAAATATTAGAAAGATTACACTGCCCAACAAAATAAAAAACAATAATTGTTCTTCTGATATTTCTGGAATTTTCTATTGTTGATATGCTATGACATTAGTTTTTTCTCAACAGCTATAGTTTTTTAAATATTCCAAATAGGGGAAAAATGCGTATATTGCATTGTATTCTTTATTAAGTTATGATATCATATGTGACTTAAAATTAAACAGTAGTTCTTCATAAAATAGTTGTTGAACTTAAAATTTCTGTATTTCTCTATGTCATCTTCAAACTTTAAGGTAGTGGGGTGTAAAAAAAAATGTATGATAAGCCAAGTGGCCAACTTAAATATTATATATAAATGTTAGATAATATTATAACACTTAGTTCAAGATGAGGTCTCCAGCGGAATAGCGATAGAGAGTCTTAAATAAGCTTTAAAAAATCAATAGTCATATTAAAAATCTCGTGATAGTTACAATAAAATACTGAAATATGGTTTCACAGAGAAAAATCATAGCACTAGTACTTGCACTAATTTTTATTTACATCAATCCTACTATTTCAAAGTCAAATGATGAAGAACACAAATACCGAATCAATTATGCGAAGCAAATGTTAACTTACATGAATATGAGTGTAGATCCTTGTGAAGATTTTTATGAGTTTGCATGTGGAAATTGGAAGAATGTCATAGAGACAAAACCGACACAACATAGGCGCAATAATATGAATGATATTGAATACCAACTAGGAGAACATATTCATGAGATTTTGCAAAGTTCAGGCAATAATTTAGGCGTAAATTATGGGTCTGAATTTAAAAGAGCTCAAAAGTTCTACCAGTCATGTGTAAGCGCTGAGTTGTATACGGCAAAGATGTCATCTGAATATTTAAAGGCTATCCAGAACATTGGTGGATTCCCTGCCGTGAACGAGACTTGGAATCCAAAAGAGTTTAGTTGGTTTAACATGAGTGCTCATTTAACAAATTATGGAGCGTCTGGATTAATCAACGAATGGACTATTTTACCTCAGTATCCCTTTCCTCCAGATTTTAAGCTGCCGGATCTTGGTTTTAGTTATATTGTGCATAGTGACAACATTGCATCGAAAACATCAAATGCTTACACAATGAACGAAGAACAGATGCGGAAATATTTGACGGCGTACGGTGTAAAGAAATCAAAAATTACTGTAGTTATTGCAGAAATTTTTGAGTTTTGGAAAGCTGTACTTGCCATAACAGATCAGATTGAGTGTCTTAAAAGCAAGGACTCAATTTTTACGGAATGGAACAATTTCTTTGATATTGCATGGTGGGGAATTAATTTAACTGATGAAGATTGTCCTTGTGATTTCTTTTACATTGAATTAGATAAAGTTTGTAAAAACCACATAACAGCTTTTGCTAATTATTTGTCAATGAAATTTTTGTTTGAAATGGATGCAAAGCTTAAGTCACCGGATCATCAGAAGGATTATTGTGTCAGTAGTATAAGAAGTACAATGCCTTATGTGATTGATAAATTCTATTTAAGGGTAAGCAAAAAAACTTAAAAACTCAACTTACTCTTAGAATTATTCGTAAATTTTATTCTTAGGCACATTTTAGTAATGAAATCCATGAAGATGTTTCAACTATCTTAAAGGAACTTCGGAAAAGCTTGCGTGCTGCTTTAGAAGAAGCTTACTGGTTGGATAAAAGCACGCGAACTGAAGCTCTGTTTAAAGAGTCGACTATGAAAACTAGAGTTGGAAACTTTGAAGATAATGAAATGACTGACAGACTTATACGAGAAATGAATAATCTTACGTTCGTTGAAGGTAATTATTTTTAGAATAACATTAACTTACGGCAGTTCGAAAATATATGAAACGTTACATTGGACTGCATTCAGAGCTATTTGACAACACAACAAGACAAATGCATTTTATTATTATTTTGATAATTCGATTAACGTTATGGCAGGACTTTTGTATCCACCTGCTTACCACAAAGCATGGCCCAACTCTTTGAAATTCGGCACCTTGGGCTTCCTAATTGGTCACGAATATACTCATGGATTTGATTCAGTAGGTGCTTACATTGACGGTAATTTAGAAGAGCGATATTGGTGGTCAAAAAAAACAGGAACACTATTTCAGGAGCGCATTGATTGCTACATTAAACATTACAACAACTATTTAATACCAGAAATTAATCGTAATGTGATCGGAGATCTGGCAATAAACGAAAACGTTGCAGATAGTGGTGGCTTACGTGAAGCCCTAAATGCATATCGCAATTTTATGAAAGAACAGAGTAAAGAAGACGGTTTCGTATCCAAGAGCGAACAAATGCCCGGAATGGATTTATCGCCTGAACAATTGTTTTTCCTTGGTTTTGCTCAGTTATGGTGCGCCTCATATGAAATTCTAGGTAGTTCGCACACAATTGATAAGTATCGCGTATTAGGAGCAGCATCAAATTATGATGAGTTTGCAAGTGCTTACAGCTGCTCAGAAAAAACGAAAATGAACCCCAAAGACAAATGTCGGCTATGGTAAAATATTATGTTTTTTAACTAGTTGTTGACTTTAAAATCGTCTGCTTGTTAGAATGCTTATTAAAACATGTTTTTATACTATTGTTTTTAGCGAATATATAATATAATTTTTGAGGAAAAAATTCAGAACATCGTTTTTTTTTGTGTAATGGTTCCTTTATAAGACATTTAAAAGTTCTTAAATTATCCCTATTGAGGGAGGTGAACGTCACCACCAAAAGGTCGAAGAAAATAGCTCAAATGCGAATTTATCTCGATTTTTCTCTAATCATACGAAAACTTAAAACGAAAATTTTCAAAACGTTTCTTCATAGATGCTGAAGTTTCTTCAAACCCTAATTTAAAATACACCGATATCTTTTTTTCCACGGCTTTACTGGCGCATACCTCCTCTTTTGCCGCAAAGTTCCAGAACCGTTTTGCATAGATGTGGTTGAATATTTTTGATATACCAGTCAATTTCCTCCTTCAAGGCGTATATGGTTGAGGACTTATTGGTATAAGCCTCAAACTTTAATAAGCCCCACAGTCCAACGGCGCCATATCGCTTGATCTGGGAGACCAATTGCATGACCAGGAAATGACTGATACAGTAATTGAATGTTTTATTGAAAGCATATATCGTATAAATCCATATCTTTGAGTACAAGAACCTGGATTAACATGTCATGACAGTGGGCATGATCAACTCTTATTTCCTGAGCGGCCTCATTTTCATATCCACTTTTTTGCTGTCTGTGATGAGCAGACTTAAGTTCTTGTCTCAATTGAACTTTGTAAGCTTGAACCTGCAAATCTTCCATAAGGTCACGCTGTAGAGAGCTTCTCGAAATGTTCAATTCTTTGTGGACTCTCAGCAACACTATTTAAACTGAAACTGCTTCGATGTTTTTTGTTAATCGACTTATTGAAGGTCAACCAGAGTGTCTTACATCACTAATTAATTCAGTACCCAGAATATTGTAATTAATCCCTTCAAAACATTTTAGTAAATTTTTAGATAAAAGCCTATATCTTAATATGAATCATTAACATTTTAAATAATGCTGTAATATTTTATCCACTTTGGCCGTCCTGATTTTGAAATGTGGAAATCAAAAATTTAAAGGGAACCCTATGTCCTTAAAGACTTCAATAAATTATGTTCCTTCAAAACTTAAGATCCCTGCGTCCTAAAAGTGTTGTTGCTTTCTTTTAAATTTTATTCTTAACATTTTGGTTTTTGTGCATCAATTCTTCTCGTACTGATTGTGAGTCACGTTTTCTTTTCATTGTCAGTTACGCTGTCAGCACTCACGTCGTACATTTACTTTTTATTTCATTACAGACGTTACGTTATGTAACGTTGGTCCGAATCACGACGACAACATTGCGCCAGGCAGTCAAGCAACCAAACAGCCAGTCAGAGCATGTTAACAACATGTTTTAAATTTTTAATGCACGTACATTTAGTACATAAGTAAGGATTAAAAAAAAAAGAAAAGTTTGAAATTTAATAAGGAACTAAAATCTTAAAAACTCCAGAGAACAAAAAACGAACAATAGAATTTTTCTTTTTTAAATAAATGAATACATTAAAAAAATGCCACTGCTGTAAGCCACGTAGTTATTGTAGGTGCTTCTCTTTTACACTCGTTGCAATATGTTTCATATGTTACTATCTTATACCCATAACTATGGACTAATGCAAACTAAACATTTTAGTAATACCAATGTGTTGTATATCATTTATTTATATATGTAGTGCATCAGATTTTTTTTTGAATTATTGTTAGTGTACCTATAGAGCCGACAGATTTATGTATGTGCTTTATTAGTGCAACTTTTTACATAATAAACATTTATTTAATAATATTTTATTTTGACAGCATTTACTATTTATTTATTAAATGAAAAATTGCTAATAAATGATATAATATAAATAATTGGAACTAAGTTTCAACTAACTAATTTATCGCATTTGAAAAAAAAAGTAGGACTTTAAGTATGGCTTGTGTGTTTAATTTTAGTTCAAAGGTTTCCATCCAGTCACATATTTTAATCAGTGAAATCAATCTTGAGTAACACTTTTGCAAAAGTCAAATGTTCCTCTATGCACATAATGTATGTATGTATGTATTTATCATCTAAGTGTTTTGATGTCAAGCAGCTTGACGCGCTATAACACACTAACAAGTGTTGATTACATACTGCAGGAATCATATGCTCCCGCTTGCTTGCTTGCAATGCACTCAAGTAAAAGAGCTCATATACAAAGGATGCATTCCTTTGTAATGCAATGATGCTAAAAGTAGACTGAAATTATCAAGTTGTTGACGTACCTATACCTTAAGGATGTTAACTTTATGTGTGTTCGTGGAAGTTGCAACCAGCTCTGGTGATCAAATTATTAACGCGACATAATTTGAATGTCTATTACTGAGAATTTTAATTAGGTCGTTAGAAATTAAGGTGCTTCTGTGAATTGCACTACTTATTGATGTAGTTTGAGTTATTTTTTTTCGCATACACTTAAACTCATAATTTATTCATTTAATGAATCGACAATCAAAACACAAGTTAACTCTATGCTTAACAGCATTTTTAGAAATAGAAAAAAATCTTATATGCTTGCAGATAGTTATTTTTTATTATTAATGAAAAAGAAATATGTGTATTTTGGATCGGAGCTTTCAAAACAATTTCAATTTGCTCTATAATTTCTAATATTCTAGAACATTTTTAATGAACGAGGCTTGAAGTATGCGGCCTTAATGGAACAACTGCAGAAATATGACACACATCATTGCATTGTATATGTTTTGTTACATTTAATAACAGCTTACTACAGTCGGTGCACGATATTATTAAACTGCAAATATTTCGTAAACTCTAAAAATATATAGTTTTTGAAACAATCTTAATTGGATATTAAAGTTTACAAAAAAATTCGAAAGCATATTTTCGGACCACGAAACGTAGTCAATTAATTTATTCAAGGAATTTTTTTTTTACTGTAGCGCAAGAAAGTTCATAAGAAATTCAATAAATTTTGTTAAGATGATACTTTTTTCATATATGCGAACTCCTTTTAGTAGAAAATCAGTGGTATTATAATCATTTGCTTTAGATATGTTAATGGTCTGAGAGTTTAACTGCAAAGACATGTTTTCCTGTTAGAGACGTGGCAATGCCCACTCACAAATTTCATCAAAATTGGTCCTATAGTTTAACTGTGAAAACATATTTTCTGGCTAGAGGCGTAGCACCACATATTAAAAAATCTTTTCTCAGGGTTTAATCTATCTGTGTGCCAAATTTTTTAAAAATTGATTGATAAGTATAGCAATGAAAAAGAGATATTCTATTAGGGATGGTGGCACGCCCACTTAAATAATACCTAATTTTAAGTACTCTTCTTTAGGGCTCAGTCTATCTCCAATTGAATCAAAATATCATGGAAAGAGGTACTTAAGCTTAGGTCCTTTTCCATTTGGAGCCATGGCATTGTCGACTTTTGGTAAAAAATTACATTCTGCAGTTCCTTCAAATCACCCAAGCTTGCGATTTTCACTGAGCCAGACCAGCAAAAAAATTTGGCCCTCTCTAATATACACACATACATACATACATGTTCTATCACGATTAAGATAGAAAAAAAAATCTTTTTAAAAAGCCTACATGGAGACATTTTTTATTTTGCTATTTATCTGTCGGTAATTTGCTACGTGTCTTTAAAAATTCATTTTACTTTGTTTCATTACTCAACAATCAGCTAATAAATGTTCATTTTATTTAATATTTTGCAAAGTTTTACTTTTCTTATTTGAGTTTCTATTAAAGTCCTCAATTAAAGTAAAAACGATCAATACTTTCGAATAAATGCCACGTAACATTTCCCTGAACAGCTAGTATTCATTTTCGAGAGAAAATTAACCAGCATAAATCAGTGACGGCACTTGTACCTATTTTTTTAGTATGCATATATTTATTTAATTTTTACATTCGTTACTCCAATTTAACATATATATTAACAGTAACTCGTGGTACGTTATACGTAGACCAGGTTGTATAAAGGGCATAGTCACCTCTTGGTACTGGCAAATAGTCCGTAAGCAAATGGTTCAATCGTACGTTGGATACTTTTTCGACAACGATATCATGCTATATGAGTTCAAAAATACAATATATAATATTAATCTCTAAAATAGTTCTGTACAAAAAAGTTGTAAATACTCGTAGATAGATATTTACATTATATGGGCAAGAATGATTTAAATTGGAAAATCCTGCAATCATTTTAAAAAATAAATTTCCTATTGGATTATTGCGTTTTTTCAAAAAATTGCAGATATCAAATGTAACATCGTAGAGAAATGGCTTATATCCATTTACGCGTTTCATTACTTGCAATCGTAACTAAAAGTAAAGTTTAAAATAACGAATTGTCAACAAATGTAGGCCTAGAAAAATCAATTCATAGATACTTACAGTAGCATTGTTAACGGGCACTTTGTATAGGTTCACTTTTAGTGACATGTACTGGTAGGTACGATTTATAGCCTTTATATAACAGTATTCGATTTCCGTAAAATTTTTATCAAAACTGGTACACTTTAAATTATTAAATGACATCTTTGCATAACACTGTAAAAATTTATTTTAAAAAATTGCCAATTTCATTTCAATAAAAAACTTACAGTTGCTAAAATACTCGTACATATGATTAAAACAATTGCGAAATTATTTTGAAACATTTTCTATAAGTAAAGTATACAAGCGAAGTTTAAAAAAAATAGCTTCAAAATCATGTCCACTCAATGGTTTTTATAGAAAATGCTTAATTCATTTATAATTATTATTAAATGTTAAAACATTAACGTATTATTAGGTACACACATTAAAAAATTGTGTAATTTTCATGAAATTTTACTAATTTTTAGTATTTCTGAGCAAGCTCTTATTGTCAAATGCGTGTGTATAAGTTGACGGACAAACTAGTTTTTAGCGAAAACAACCCAGCAGGAAATTGAGCAAGGCCTGCGTCGCAGAAGTCCTACTAGCACTACTAGAATTATACGCATGAATGACTATTATGCCTTCCCACAGCAGATCTGCTATCAGGCATGATATTCGAATACTCAGAAGAAGGGCCGCATTTATATTAAAGGTTTTTGGTCATTTTATTTAATTTATTGCAATATTTTATGATTCGACCATACATTTTTGTTATCTGCGACATCAAAAGTAGATATATGATTAGAAATAAAGAACGGTGTGCATGTTGGCAGGCAGGGCTTATGTTTCTTACCATGTTTTATGTTATCATTGTCAATTAAAAATTTTGAAACGTTTCAAAACATATACATCATTAACATCAACGCAATATTAAAACAATTCATTCAGTGTTCCATGACGTAATAAAATACCGATTTTTCCAAGTATTTCTGTGGCCCTTTTACGGCAAGCGGCCTTAGAAGGCCTGTTTCAGCGGATCATTTTATATAAAAAAGAAAGTACGTTTGAAAGGAGTTCCGAATACCTTTTATAGCACTTAAAGTTGTTTGATATGCCTGCGAGATGAATTCAAAATGTAAAACTTTTCAGTTTTTTTTTTGTAATATCTAAATATTTGTCTATAGTAACATAACTAGACATAATTAAATTTATACATCTTGCCGCGAGCGCATGCTTTCAATTGCTTAACTTTATCATATGAATTCTTTAATTACCATACGAACATTGACAACGATAAGATTTTCTCAATTTATTTCAAAATATATGAGCCGTAATAACTTCATGAACAAAGAAAACTTCAAATTAACTAAAATTAAAGTTTTTTTTAAAAATGCCCTGGAAATTCAATGTCGTAAAAAGTTTCTCATCTTAAGCTGCTTAAATTTAAAATAACACTGTCTTGCATTTCCGAAAAAAAAATTTTAATGCGGACATTCGTAAATGGTCCTAATATATATACATACATTCATGTTTTATTACGATTAAGATAGAAAAATACAATAGTTTTAATACGCCTATGTATAGGCATTTAATATTTTGCCATTCCTCTGTAGGTAATTTGCTGCGTGGCTTTAAAAATTAATTTTACGTTGTTTCATTACTCAACAATCAGCTAATAAATGTTATTTTTATTTAACATTTTGCAACTTTATATTTTTCTTATTTGTGTTTCTATTGCCTCAATTAAAACAAAAACGATCAATACTTTCGAATAAATGCCACGTAACATTTCCCTGAACAACTTCAACTTTCGAGAGAAAAATAACCAGCATGAATCAGTGACGCCATTTTTGAACATTTGTAACTTTTTAGTACATTTTAAGCATTCGTTACCGGCAGAAAGTATGAAATTTCAGGAGCAGTTTTTAAGGACATATCCAATACAATTGTAATTTCCTTTTTTTTAGTATACATATATTTATTTAATTTCCACATTCGTTACTCCAATTTAACATATATATTAACATTAATTCGTGGTACGTTATACGTAGACCAGGTTGTATACAATATATAATATTAATCTCTAAAATAGTTCTGTACAAAAAAGTTGTAAATACTCGTAGATAGATATTTACATTATATGGGCAAGAATGATTTAAATTGGAAAATCCTGCAATCATTTTAAAAAATAAATTTCCTATTGGATTATTGCGTTTTTTCAAAAAATTGCAGATATCAAATGAAACATCGTAGAGAAATGGTTTATATCCATTTACGCGTTTCATTACTTGCAATCGTAACTAAAAGTAAAAATTAAAATAACGAATTCTCAACAAATGTAGGCCTAGAAAAATTAATTCATAGATACTTACAGTAGCATTGTTAACGGGCACTTTGTATAGGTTAACTTTTAGTGACATGTACTGGTAGGTACGATTTATAGCCTTTATGTAACAGTATTCCATTCCTGTAAAATTTGTATCGAAACTGGTACACTCTAAGTTATTAAAGGACATCTTTGCATAACACTGCGGAAATTAATTTAAAAAAAAATGCCAATTTGCTTTCACTAAAAAACTTACAGTTGCTAAAATACTCGTACATATGATTAGAACAATTGTGAAATTATTTTGAAACATTTTCTATAGGTAAACTGTACAAGCGAAATTCAAAATAAAAAGTTTCAAAATCATGTCCACTCAATGGTTTTTATAGAAAATGCTTAATTGATTTATAATTGTTATTGAATCTATAATGACAACAGTAACATACTTATCATTAGCATTACGCATTAAAAAATTGTTTAGTTTACATAAATTTTTATTTCTTTTTAGTATTTCTGAGTAAGCTCGTATTGTTAAATGCGTAAGTATATGTTGACGGACAAACTTCATTTTTAGAACATACAGGAGTACCATCTCTGAAAATTTCAATCAATTCAATTTTTTTTCACCCTATTTCATTTTACAAGCATTTGAAGTTTGTGTGTACAGTGGAATATTTATGGAAGAAAAGTATCGGAATATTTAAATTTTCTCGCTCTCATTCTCAATGTTTCAATTTACATTACAAATCATAAATCTTAGCTTTAAATGCTTGAGAAAACATGGAGAATTTTTTCAGAGATGGTACTCCTATATGTTCTGAAAATTTTGTGCCTAAAAGGGTTGAAATCGTTGATGGAGTATTTGGAAAATTGATGTTTTCTTGGAAAGTCAATTTTTTTATCTTTTACTACATAGAAACCGTGCAGGCCTTCATTTCTTTTAATCAGATTTGCAGTTTGTTTTGTCATCTACTAGTACACAACTTCCTAAAAATAATATAAAAACTAATATGAGTTGTGTTGGTTTTTTTATATTCATCAATGAATTTTTTCGTTTTACTTGTGAGCTTTTTTGAACACAATTTAAAACTTTTTTTTTAAGCAATAATATTGGTTAAAAAAATTTTATCGAATTTTTTTATATCTTCTACATGACAGACCAATCACTGAAAAAAGTTTCAGCCTATTTAAAAAACATGAGGGTAATGCTAGGCCCATTATAGATGGAATGACCCATATACATAATTAATATCTACGGAAGTGATGACGCGGATAGAAAAACAATTAATTCAGTGTTCCATGACGTAATAAAATTTCGTTTTTTCCAAGTATTTCTGTGGCCCTTTTACGGCAAGCGGCCTTAGAAGGCCTGTTTCAGCGGATCATTTCATATAAAAAAGAAAGTACATTTGAAAGGAGTTCCGAAAACCTTTTATAGCACTTAAAGTTGTTTGATATGCCTGCGAGATGAATTCAAAATGTAAAACTTTTCAGTTTTTTTTTTGTAATTTCTAAATATTTGTCTATAGTAACATAACTAGACATAATTAAATTTATACATCTTGCCGCGAGCGCATGCTTTCAATTGCTTAACTTTATCATATAAATTCTTTAATTACCATACGAACATTGACAACGATAGGTTTTTCTCAATAT
The DNA here is from genome assembly GCA_963680825.1 of Meiosimyza decipiens. Taxonomy (NCBI): domain Eukaryota; kingdom Metazoa; phylum Arthropoda; class Insecta; order Diptera; family Lauxaniidae; genus Meiosimyza; species Meiosimyza decipiens. The sequence continues at coordinate 80,833,701 of OY804259.1, read as the reverse complement.
ATTTCAAAATATATGAGTCGTAATAACTTCATGAACAAAGAAAACTTCAAATAAACTAAAATTAAAGCTTTCCGGAAAGCCTGCCGACAAAAAAAAAATCTGCATTTAAAATTAAAGCTTTTTATAAATGCCTTGGAAATTCAATTTCGTAAAAAGTTTCTCATTTTAAGCTGCTTAAATTTAAAAAAAAACACTGTCTTGCATTGCCGAGAAAACACTTTTTGTTCGAAAATGGTTGTTCAACTCAACAGCATCAAATATCAATTTGCCAATTGCTGACATTCGTTTCGTTCGCATTCATAAAACTTTCATGCAAAATATTTTTATTTTAAGAAAAAAATGTTTCATCAGCAAAGAACTACCGGCAGATTTCCTTTGCTGGAAACTTGGGAGACTTTCATAAATAAAATTGATATCAAATGTTCAAAAAGAACTCAATAAAAGGTAAATGCGAATGTACAGTCAGAGTCAAAAATTAGTATACAGCTTCTGGTACGTTCTTTAGAGCCAAATAACTTTATGAAAAGAAGTGAAACAAAATTTATTTCGCAGAAAAAATAAAAAGCATAGTTCTCCTTTTTTATTAGTTATAATGATTAACAAAACAAAACTCGAATTCATGAAATAACCCTGAAAAACGGATGAAGTATCTGAAAAATGCAGTCAAAAGTTAGTATACAATCAATATACAGTCTGACTTTTATACTACCTTAGTCCAAAATTTATGAAATTTAATATTTTGTAGGTCCTCCTTTTGACTGAATTACCGCTTTTAATCTATTGCTCATGGAATTGACTAGATTTTGGGTAACCTCGGCTGAAATATTTGCCCATTCCTCAGTCAAGGCCGTGCGCAGATCATTTTTTGATTTAATAATTTTCGGTCCAAAACCGGTTGGAAGACCCATGGCGTTGTAAGGCCCAATTTGTCAGCACTGCTGCACAAGTTATCTTTTAATATCTGCAAGTAATCTCGGCTATTCATTGTAGATTCAATAAAAATCAGGTTTCCAGTGCCAGCGGCGGACATACACCCCCAAACCATTAGTGAACCACCGCCATGTTTTACGGTGGAGATGAGATTTTGAGGCAGCAGTTCGCTATTCTGTGTTCTCCAGATCTTCCCGCCCCTTTTTGCTCCAAATATCTCAAACTTACTCTCATCACTAAACATAACATTATTCCAGAAGGTTTGATGGCTGTTCAAGTGAAGTTTTGCAAAATCTATGCGCTTATTACGATTTATAGCAGAAATGCACGGTTTTTTTCTAGGCACTCTGCCATCCAATCCATTATTATTTAGCGCTCTTCGTACGGTTGAAGCGCTAACTGGCTTATTACGCACTTTAGAAAGATCTTTGGCTATTTCTACCGCACTAGATTTGGGTTTTTTTCTCACCTGTCTAACAACATTTCGTACTTCGGCTCCGGTCATAACGCGTGGGCGACCTGAACGTTTCAAAGATTTCACATTTTTTCGTATTTTGTATCGTTCTATAATTTTCTGCACAATTGCACGGCTTTTGTTTACAGATTTAGCTATTTGACCTAGAGTTTTTCCATTTTTTCGATGGGTCACTACCAACTCGCGAACTTCTATTGAAATTTCTTTACCACGAGCCATTTGATATTTACGGAATGAACAATTAACACAAAAAACTTATTCAATCACACCGAATTTTAACTGCGCAATGCGATTTGTTAGAAAAACACACGCACAATGCTGAAAAGTAGCGGATTTTATAACGACACTTGTAACAAATTGTAATTGGAAGCATTGTATACTAAATTTTGACTGCGTTTTTTAGAGTTATTTTTACTGTGCAGCAAAAAACTAAGTGTTACAATTTTTTCCAAATGGAAATCTATTATGCTAGAATACATAAGACTGTTAAGTTTAATTTAATAAAAAAATATTCTTTGTATCTTACATATTATAGAAAATATATAGCTTAAAAGGTATAGGTATGAACTGTATACTAATTTTTGACTCTGACTGTATATACAAACAACAACAGTCAGTTTACTTCAAAAGATGTATCTTATTTTATATTATTTTATTATTTTACATTCATCTCAAATTTTCAGTTGAATTTACTACAGCAGCAACCATTCGAAGGACACAAAAAGTTTGTGAAAAAAAGTGTGAAAAATGTGACTGCAAATGAGTTCATGTGCGGAAATACTAAGTTGATTGGACTTTTATGATTTTACTGTGAACAATTCCGCACTTTTCTGCAAAATGAAGTTGATATTTTATGGTTGGATTTTTATTAAATATTTTAGATTTAATTTAAGTAAAAAAATTGAAATTTATGAATACTTTGACTTTAATGTTACATTATGTCATTTCTGCAATTTAAAAAAATATGAAAAGTTACAACTAATTTTACACAAGCTCTCATAAAATTGAGTCACACTTCCCAAGGGAAATGAAATTTTTCTTATAAATGTCATAGAACTTCAACACGCAGCGGTTTCATGCGTATATACAGTAGACTATCGGTGTTTTCAGAAAATTCTTTAAATTAGAAACAATTTTTTTCTTCTTTTGTTAATCCTTAACAAGCGATTATTTAGAGCTTAAAACCGGGCTAATAATATTGGCACCACTAGAAAATATGTGATTCTAATGAAACTCTGTAATTTTATTGCTTAGCCATATGTTGTGGTAATAACGGACAGTCTTGTCCTTGTACAAATGCATGCATGACACATCTTGTCATCTCCACACTGCCTCATACAAATATGAGCGTAACACAATTGTTTACACATACTTATGCATATGTTAATAAACTCATTCACAATATATTCATGCTATAGAATAGTTGACAGGCTGGTAATATTCAAAGACGGTATCATTATTGTCGCGAAGCTAATGACACTTTGAAACGTCACATTTGCCCACAAATAAATTACGTTTCAATTGTCAATGATAGTGCTGTACCTGCCGACGCAAAGGTGGTGCTGTATAAAGATATGATTTTTGAAAGAGACCGAAAAACTTGAAAAGTAAGCACCGAACAAGATAACTAATGAAGAGGAGACATATATACATCAATTCGTTGGCCAAAAAAATAAAATAAGATGAATGAGAACTTCCTTGAAAGTACTTGGGCTTGGACGTGTGACTCACTTGACTCATACCAGCAGTTACCTTTATAATTCTATTGATTTTAAGTCTATCAATTGCTCTAAGGCCTCAAGCCACCCTTGGCTTGCAGAAGACTTAGGGATTCTATTATGGCGATTTTGGCAGCCACTATAATATCATGGGCAGATTACCAATCGGACTATACAATGGACTCAGAATAACTGAACGGTATAATATAAACCATTTATTCCTGATTTTCAACTCCAAAGGCAAAAACATATTCTTTTGAAATTGTTGGAAACGTGATCCTAACCTGAATACGATTTTACCACACCCAGCCCAGCATATCAACCTCAAGTATTACTTTACTTCACCCTGACCCAACATTGATGGACATTACCATACTACTGATATATTTTGTTTCATGATCGATATGGGATTTGCACAAAGCGACGTGGTATAACAAATTTCCAGCGGTAGATAAAAGTGCTCGCTGGATACCCTTTAATGTCCAAAACTGTGAACAATTTGGTAGTATCGTAATAGGAAGTATTTGGGTTGTCGCTAAAAAATACAGTCTACTTCTTACTCATCATTATTGTGGTTTATTTTAGTAGATTGACTTACAGAGTAATAATGACCAGGACTAATCACGTTCAAATATAAAAACAGACCCTCATAAGACCTTCAGAAAGCTTTTGCAATTGCACGTATTGTTGGTTGGTGTCAGGAATACGAGGAATGTTTAAGAATACCTACATTGTAACATGGGATTATAGCTTAATGCCCACTTGCTGATATCGTTGTCTACCCCAATACAACTTTGTACCAGTAATGGTACAATTGAGAATAGACTCGCCTGAGACATGCAGGAAACGACGAAACAACAACAATCTCTACGACACCAAATACGACTAACAAAATCATTCGCTCTTAAAATAATATGAGTTTCTTTAAATGCATGCAGTAAAAGATAAAAAGTATAAACGTGATCCCTCCCTACAATGACGCGCCTGTATACGTCCCTGCTAGTAAAAAAAACAGAGTGAGAGTTAGCCCAATTATGAAGTAATTTCTTGTATTGAAAATTTCCATTGTCTGCTACTTTTATGAGCAATAATTTTTATTATTTCGACATTTGCTTGGGGAAATGAAAACTTTATTTTTCTTATCAGCTTATCAAATAATAAAAAACATGCATGTGAAAATCGCTTGCACCGCAAAACTGCTGAAAGTAACTGCACGAATCAACAGTACAAATGCAATGACCGCAATTAATCGCATCCCATGTCAGACCACGACTAAGAATCGTAGTTCAGAATTACGTATAGTGCAGCAACATTTTGTTGTTTTTTCTGCATTGCCATCATTTCTGACGTCAAAGAAGACACTAAAAGTTGCAATCCTTCCCAGACATGGAGACGAGTTTGGGTATTCAACTACAAAAATCTCTCAATATAATGAACTTTTTCTTGTCACCTAAATCATTGGAGTGTCTGCGGGTGCGTCTCTTACGGTCTGGCTAACCGAAAAATTATTAGTTGCAACAATTTCTTGTAGGGTTTTCAACATGCAAGAAAAGTATAGCTTGTCATTTAAATAAATATTTAAAATAAATTTGCAATAAATTAAAAAAAAAAAAGTTCTTGTTTCAAGAACGCGAAAAGAGCAGCCTTGAACTTAGTTGCCAATTAAGTTTGAAAAAATCTTTTTCTTTCATTCAATTAATAGAAACATAATTTATTAAACGAAAACCAAAATTTTTCTAAACTTTCTTGAATTATTGATCTAGTGTGATTGACCACCCGGTTTCTAGAACAAAGGTACTACTCTATTTTTCCCAGCCATAACGCAATGACAGATGAGTGAATTATCCCTCAATATTTAGCATCGTTTTCAATTCTTTCAAAGTGGCTCGTGGAATTTTGTGTTAAACTTTTCCTATACGCGCAGGGCTGAATAACCTTAATCTCTAGGCCTTAAAAAATGGTCAGTAAATAAATCCTTTGAGCAGAATTTCGATTTATGAGTAATTTTTCAATTAATTTTCGTTGAATTTTTTTTTAACTTTTTTTAAATCGTTTTTGGTTTTGGAATTGTTAATTTTACTGAAGATTAAGAAAAACATGGTCCATATTCAGCATTGGCTTTAAATGACATATGTTTCCTGATAATTTTTTTTTTGACATTTGAATGTAAAAATAATATATCAAAACAAATTCCTTATAGTGATCTATAGTTCACAGCCACTGGTTTCGCAAATTGTAGTATTGTAAGCAGATGTAAAATTCGATAAAATGAACAATATAATGCAGTTCTCCTTTGCAAAATTCGTCAAGTAGCTCCCTGGATGTTAAAATGTAACACAATTTAAATCTTTGCAGCATGCGTCTAAGAGACTAACTTTATAAGAAAGAGCCCAAAGACTGGCAGACGAAAAATAGGCCGCTCAGTCAAGAATTTTGATGTTTTGCGTGCGGATATGGGGCAATGTCCACGAACATAAATAATTCGACTTCGAAGGATTCTGGCACAATATCTGAGAAATATATTACAACAGCTACTGTTATCAGAATTCAACATCTGTCTACATTACAGACATAAACTTCATGTTGAAGTGGAGAATTTTACGTTAAAATTGATCATAAGTGGTGACACATCGACATTATCACTGCACTAATTATCACTTCCGAGTGCTGTGTGACTTTTTAGTACCTAAATTGGTGGAGTTAGTGTGTAAGCAGCAGAAGACGTAACAAAATGATGTCAATGCTGAACAATGGATTTATTAAAAACCCACTGTGGCGATATCCATAAGCCCAAAAGCTGAAAGCTTTGAACTGTATCTGTAGTTCAAAAATAAGCCACAGGATTGTAATAAGGTAATAAAGTATTGATAACGAATGGACGTTTGATAAACATTTTTAGAAACTTGGATAAGAAAAGTTTTACAAAAAATTCTTTTAAACATCTAAACTTTACATATAAAAACTTGAATGAATTTGTATTCTTTCATCCGCTTGCGGTCGAAGCTAGCTTCTTTAGTAATGGACATGTTTTTTATTATGATGTGGTGGAAGTTTTAGTCCTGTCTGCTTGGTTGCAATCAAATGAACAGAAAGATTTGAAAACTACAATAAGAAAGCGTTCTGAGCTTATGTGAAATTGTCCCTTTGAAATATTAATGTTGTGTTAGCACATTATAAAAATGAGTTTATATGACATACATAAATCCAAATTGTGTGGGATTGATAAAAAACAAATAAAATACTGAAAAAATAAAGACAAAATTCAAATACAACCAGAAAATCTTCAGTGAATTTGAATTTCAATAAAGAAATTATTTTAAGTGGCACTATTGGAGACAGTTTTTTTTCTAAGAAATAAATTTCGAAAAATTTTTATTTTAAGAATCATATTCAGGAAAAATGTTTTCAAAATCTTTTTTACAATAATATATAGAAATGTTAAAAATGGACCGAAAGTTTTAAATGTTGCTGGCTTATTGGCCAGAGACTATACTAAACAATAATTAAAATATTTAACGTGAAACACAGTTTCCATGTCCCCATAAAATTCGTATTTGCTGCAGAGAATGTAGCATTATATTTTCGCATTTAATTAAAAATAAAATATTTAATTTAAATTTATGTAATTCACCCAGAGCCCTATTTAATTTAAATTAACATTTTTTTTTGTGAGAAATTCACAAAGTATAAATGGAAAGCTGCGTGTGCAAAAATTCCAAATGCAATTACTGACAAATAAAATACGTGCATAAGACTCCAGTAGGAAAATTTTCAAAAGGTGTCATTTTGTAATGTTGCAAGAGTTTATACTTACTTTTTTACTCTGGGAAGATGACCAAATAAAAGCCAAAAATTTTCAAAAGTGTATCATTTCAGACTGACTCAAATGTTCCATAGAAGGTTTAAGGAGTGGCGCTATAGCGATAATGATAATAGAGAAACTTTTATTATTTCATGCCTCAGACAGCAAAGCTTGAAATAAAAAAGTCGTAGGCAGGCGTTTGTAGCCGTGAAAAACTCGGGTAATTTAAATATTTATTTTTTAGAGCTTAGCGTATTCTCACTCAGAACGCTCTAGTAATGAAGAAACAAAATCGACAGTAGTGATTTTCAGGGACCTTTTTCTTAAGAATTTGGAACTGTTAGTCACATTCACTTCATAGAAAAGAAGTGCGAGGCATGGTATTGAGTAAAAATACATGACAAATATATTATTATTTTTTTTTTTCCTTCTCGAAAAAGACTAACGAATGTGGGATTTGTTTCGGATTGCTGAAACAAAACAACGTGAGTACCGCAAGTCCAAAAGTGGGTCTTACAAACAATCGAATTGCATTAAAATGCGAATTTCAACATCACTTTTTTTTTTTACACAGACTTTCAAGAAGAACAAATGAAAAGCAATGCAGCTACATATATACCTACGTAAACTAACTGTTAATTTCAGAACATACATTACTTCTACATACGCACACATGAGCACAAGGCCAGCGGTAGTGACATGTTATAATAAAATAGGTTTTACATATTATCTAGGACAAGTGAAAGTTAGATACGCTTTGCGCCGTAAATCTGAAGACTAATTAACTCTTCGCTATTTTAATTTGTGCGCTAAAATCCAATGCAAATGCAGAGATAAAAACATTTTCTCATGATATTTTTTTATCTACTATATTATAAAGAAACAAAAGCAAAATCTTTTCTTTTCCTACAGTTTCCTTCCTTTGTGGGTTTACTCTTGCACACAGTTCATTGTTGTTTCATATGGTAACGAGCTCTTGCATCTTTGAAAAACAATACAGTTCTTCGTTTTAAAAATATTTTTTTAAGATTTTTAATTTATCGCATAACTAACTTCTGCACAGTAGAACTGTTAAGAGACTTTTCTGCTATTTTAATATGAGCATGAAAAATGGTTGATTTCCTCATGATAAAAATTGTAAAGTATAAAAGTTATTATCGACGTTAGAACTAAGTTAGGAATTTTTATTTATTTGAAAAAATATTGTTATTTCAATTAAATAAGGAAAAAGAATACCCACAATTACTTACCTACTTATTCACAATTGTTGCAGGTTTAATCAGATTTAATTATAATGAAATTCTTCAGTAAATTTGTTGAATGCATAGATACATATACTTATAGATAGGGCTACCATATATCCCTAAACTTGATGAAGTGTCCTCTATTCGCAGATTTCAAAGCCTTAAATATATTTAATTCAGGTATTGAAAAGTGAGAAACTTCTCATCAATTCCGAAATTCGGTCGAAAAAAGTTGAAATTTCTCTGCACTCCGACTTATTGCCCATTTTAAAATGCAAGGTGACTTGGGATAATTTTTTAACATGTTGTTTTTCAAATTTTTACAGCCTACACAGAGGGTACATATATTCACAATGTCATTATGAACAAAATTAGGATTGAGCTTAGTTTTGAAGTTATCAAAATTGTGTGGCACAGCACTAAATATTTTTGTTTTATAGTGCCATATCTCGTAAGCCGTGCAAGATATTGTGATGGAATTTGGTAAACGGATATTGATCATATATAGCTTAAATTCTGCCAAAAGTGAGCGGAATTGATAAAGTGCACGTGACACTTTTCAAAAACTGAAAATTGTGATTCTGTATAGCTAAAAATTACCACTTATGGTTTTTATAACAATTTTGGAAATGATACCACTGGAAGCTAAAACAGTATATATTGGCAAAAGCCATTGAAGGGTGTGGCATAGCTCACAATATTTATAAACGTTATAAGAAGAGAACTAACTGCGTAATCGTTATGAAATTTAATATGGCAGATATAATTGCTATCAGGTCTTTTATTACAAAATTTTGTTCAGTAGTAAATGTGGGCGTGGCATCCGCCATACAAGTAATTGGAAGTCGACCGTATTGCTTTAGTGGGCGTGGAGGTTCCCATATTAGCATTAAGTTGTTAGCATTATTTTAAGTGAACTATTGCAGCAAAATGTATGAAATTTAATTAAGGGGGTTTGCTTGCTATAAGGTATGATATATATGATTCAAAATTGGGCAAAATAGCACCAGTATGCGTGGCACCTCTTACACAAGTAAAATACATTTAGTGTCGTATCTATTGAAATATGTAAACAATCATATTAATATTAAGTGTAAGAAAGTTGTTTATGAAAGCAACTTTTGGATCATAATCGGATAAGATCGTACAAGAGGGTGTGTCACCGCCCTAAAGTTTAAAGCTAATTACGGCATATATTGCAAGCTTAACAAGATATTGTGATAAAATTTGGTTTGCGGATGCCGATTACGAATATAATTTACTGTACCAAAAGTAGGCGGAATGGGAAAGTGCGCGTGACATACTCAGATTTTTTCATTTCTTTTCGAGTTTTTCAACATTTTCCATATTCTTTAATATCAGTTTTTTCTATATATCCCATATATCTATGTTCGACTTTTTAACCTCTTTCACCTATCATATGTATATAATATATGTCATATTATATTCATAATTTTTTTGAGTTTTCATTCGATTTGGAATTGTTCCAACATTTTCCAACTTCTTTCAACTTTTTTTTCCGACCCTTTCAAACTTTTTCAACAGTTTTCAATATATTTTCGATTGTTCCAAAATTGTTCAGTTTTTTTCGACTTTTTTAGTCTCTTTCAAAGGTTTAAACATTTCCAACATATTTAAAATTGTACAGTTTTTTCGAATTCTTCAACCTCTTCAACTTTTTTAAACATTTACTTAAAAGGTACCGAAGATAAATCATAGTTTTGTATTTCACTTAATGTTGTATTGCTCAAATAGCAGTTAAAAAACGCAAATTTCCTGTTGGTAGCCACAAGAAACTGCACAGAAATTATTAAGAATAGTAAAAGTTACATTCCACACAAATTTGTCCATTTGAAATTCAAAGAAATCAGCGTCACTTTACATCGTCATCATCTTCCTTTAATGAAGATTATCTTTTGATTTGTGATTTTATGCTATCTACGCCGTGTGAGGTTCAACTTAGTCTCTGTGTAACTGCTATTTATATGTAAAATAAAGTTGCAGAAATAAGCCCATGCAACAAATCACAAACCGCCCGCGGCAACAAAATCTTTTTTATTGTAAACTTATCCAGATCTAACAAAAGTTTGAACGCAACAAATACAAAAACGATATTAACTAATTCTTATTAAGTGATCAATAATCGTTTCAAATACGCCACGGGGACGCCATCGAGACTGCAGTTGCATCTGCTGCCCAAGTAATGCACATTCAGACGTATGGACAAACAAAAGAAAAACTGAACCACAATGGAAACATTCTAAGGGGAGTGGTTAGCAATAAAAACAAAAGTAGGTGCATTCATTTGAGTTCTTTTGCGATTGATTTCAGTCTCGTGGCAGTTCATTCCATGGAAATTCTTGATTTGCGGATTCCAAAACATTTTTGGTTTTATAGTGCAGCATATTCATTATTGTCAACGTCTTCTTCTTTGAATATACTAGAATTTCTGAGTTACTTTTATGGTTGTATGGATATCACAACTTAAATTATCACAGGATTTGCTTTTCAGAACAGATAAAATTATGAAAGTGTTCACTAAAATGCAGCTGTACAAAGTATGGCATACCTCCTCATAAAAAAGCAATTTGCCTCCAGCATATGGTTAAGCTTACTTTGACTTAGCGAAAAGTCCAAACCAAATCACAGCACAAAGTATTTCCGCACATACATAGCTACCTGGCATCTTTAACGAAAATTGTTCCATTGATTGTAAAGTGTGGCTACAATAGACGGCAGCACCTTCTGGCTACCATTCGAAAGAGAAGTGCGCATAGGCACGCGTTCCATCAACATTTGAATGTTAAAACATAATTCTTTGTGGTCACAGAATGATAATGATGCTGATGCTGATGTTGATGATGGTAGAACTCTTTGCTGTGTGTCTGGCATCTGATCGCGCTGCACGCAAATGTCGATCATAAAATTTCATAATAGTTTTGTTGCCTGTTGGATTAGTATGTCCGACTTAAGTTGAGGTTTCGCCTCTGCCTATTGTTGTGTACAGGGTTGGCAATGCGCGCAGACGCAATCACACTTAAAATTCCGATGCGATTGAGCGTAATTGTGGTTATTTTGTCTGAATTGAAACGAAATTGCAGATACTTTTCGAAATGTAGGTATGTACTTTACCTTGTAGATTGTGATCGAAGATGATATCACATTACAATTTGTGTGGAACACATACATATTATCGGATATGTTGCAAGTGTTTTTTATGCAATAATAATATGACTAAATGATAGTTATCAATTGTATAGTAAATTATATATAAGTAGTTTGTACTAAACACACATTTTTGATGTATTAAAGAATTGTCAGTGCTTTGGACTTTGTAGTTACAACTTCAACGAAAATGTTTTCCATTCAACAACGATATTGTAGATTCTCACAGATTGCAATGATTCCATCTACTATTGATGTCTTAAAGACTTTTGTATCGCATTTATAGAGTTTTAGTGATCACAAAATATCATAATACTCTAAGAACTTCAGAACAAAAGTGAAAATGCACCGCATAAATCAACAAAGTGTCCAGTGTAAGCATAGGGTAAACTGGGGTACACTTAACATTTAATTTTCAAAGGCCAGCGTATCCGATAATTATTATTGAAATTCTTGGGAATTTGAGGTTAAATCTAAAAAACTATTTGGTATAAAAACTGGATCACGTTTATTTGCTCAACTTATTCCAGTTTTTCTTAGAGTTTCTCAATTTGGTATGTAGTTTTTGACAAGCCATATGTAACCAAATCCTTGAAGTGCTGATTATTTGTTTTGGAAAATGAAACAGTCGTCGAAACTGCATTCGATTCCCGAATCTGTCAAATCTTTCAATGAATCCGCTTTAATATTAAATTTCATGAAGTTTCCTTAAAATAAATTTAGCTTTTATCTGCATTTCAACACTTTGGCTCTTAAATCGTGTTCACACCGAACTTGGCAAAGTCAAATGTGCCCCGCTGTCACATGTACACTAGTTTACCCTACTGCCGTTGCAGCAAGCAATAGCCAATTCAATTAAATCCAACGCATGCAATCATACAACGCATATCGATGCGGTTGCATAATGGATTCGATCAGAACAGATCAACCTTATCAATATTAACCGCCAGTGAGAAGCGCGACAAAAGCATTCAAGTGGTGCCATCGATGTAATGTGCGTTCACGCCTAAACGAAGTCGCACAACTCATGAAAAATTCATTCATTCTTCAGCGGTGAAGCAATAAAATATTCAAAAAAAAAATAAAAAAACGCTATAAAAGTTAAGTGAAAACATTTTGATTTATGCAATCTTGTTGAGTCCAAACAATAAAATACCCATGAGTATTTGTGCGTTTTCAGTGGTTTCAGTTGTGATCGGATTATCCTATTGGGTTAGTGTGGCATAAGTTGTTTATAAAAATGGCATTAAAGCATAATCCTCAAAGGTATTAAGTCTCTGTTTTTTTATTTTATTTGTAAATGCCCTGATATGAAACTTCACACTCATGTGATGACATTGAATTAGGAAGCTTGTTGGCAGCCAATGACCTTCTGAATTGAATAATTTCATGGATGCTAAGGTTTGCCTCACACGATGTTATCATCAGCAGAAGTTACTTGGAAAGATATGATATTGTTGCATGGGACCGTGTAACAACTGAATGTATTCAGTGTTTTCAGTACGTGCTACACAACTCTAAAGAGACGGTGAGTGACCATTAAATGTAAATTGAGAATTGCGCTCCAATTCAACGAATTGCATCCATTGAGAGCGCATGTACAAAGGTTACCTGATCGTGTTTATTTAAAGCAGGTCACGTACGCAAATTGCTTATGATTTATATAAAAGTTTTTCTCTATCGCTATTTTTAGTAGATGCTTTAGGGTGGGCTCATTTAAAATTAGAGTTTTTTATTTATTTTTTGAGTGTCTACTTCAGTGGAAATAGGTCTCAGTTTGTGCTTTCACTGCATTAAACTAAGACAAAATTTAACTTCAACCAACAGTGTGCGTTAAACACAATTTCATAAAATCATCTAGATACAGGTTGCCATCTACGTATGGGTTCTAATTGGGAAATTCTGTGAATTATAATTTTATATAGTTATATATTAGTGTACTAGCCAAATCAAATCAATCCCTATCGCCGCACAGTGGTTTTTAACACTGCAAAAACTTCGGAATAATTCGCACCTCTCGCCAACCTTTAATTTAACTTTATTAATCCACATTTGATAGATATATTCGGACTTAAATGGGTGTGATTTAATATTTCTTAATGTTTTCACACCATGCCACGAATTGTAATGGGCTTGGTCTTCATAAGGAAGTTAAAGAAGTTTGTGAAGCTCTTTTTTTTGTTAAGCATTGATGCGAGTATATAGGGTTCGTTTTTAGCGGAAACAATGACACCCCGAAATATTTAAAAAAATACTGAAAAAATTAATATTCGTATTCATACAAATCAATGATGGCAAATTGTTTCATTCCTGCCAATTGTTACTTTTTGCTAATAGTAGACGCTGCCACGTCACTAACGGTCTAATGGACCGATTATGATGACAATTGAATGGAGATAGCCTAAATCCTAATGATGAGCATACAAATTTTTCCCCTAATGGGAAAAAACGCTGTCACGGCTCAGCCGCCACACTGATTTGTATCAGACTTTGTATGGAAATAGAAAATATATTTATTTTTAGTGCACGGTTCTACGCCCACAACAGAAAAATATGTCCGGACCGATTTTGATAAAAATCACCCTAAATTTTCTCACGACCATAGTTAATTGCAGAAAAAATGTATATAATTTTTTGAAACCGATATCTATATACAAATTTTAAAAACTTTTCAGCAAACATACACAAATCGGTTAAGTATTCCATGAGAATTAGCGACAACATAGTGTTCTTTAGCTACTGCCTTCAAATGCATTCGAGTAGTGAAACAGCGGAGATATTCACATACCATACAATCAGCTCAAAAAATCAACTTCTTATGATATATCCTTCATTTTTTTATACACCTTATTACAGCAATATTTGCCAACACATAGCATAATTTGAGCAGCATGATTGTTTATTTTATCGCTTTTAAATTGATTTCTACATAAGCAGCTCTCGACACATCTGCAATTTCAGGAAGATTTACTATACGAATGAATATCTTCTACCTTGGTTGTTTATCCTTGCAACGACACTTGCCGTTGCTACAGCATGGGGTAGGTAGCCCATAATTCATGAGCAGTGCAGCGGCAAAATGCAAGCAGTTGCAAATGATGCATAGCTTTAGGAAGCTTCTACAATTTATAAAGAATATGCAGTTGGACCCTGTATTTATTTTATGCTATGATAAATGCTTAAGTCAATAAAATATGAATGGCGTTGAAAATTTGCAACAGCAACAGCAACAACAACAACAACAACATCAGCATTTAGAATCATTATAATTTTGACATTAACAAACAACGACAACGGCGTTGCGCCACACACTGTAATCAAAATGTTAAAATGTTCTACAAGTTGGAAAAAATGCTATAATTATGGTCAAGAAAATAAAAATTGCCAACAGTCGTTTTATCTTGGCCTTGTTTACTTGTCTCTTGGATTTCCTCTTATTGGTTTTTGTATTTTTTCTAAATGGCCCTTGGCGGGTTTTTATTGTATTAAAAAACCCTTTTCAATTATGGGTCTGATATACTACACATTATTCCTCTAATTTTATGCTGTTTGCTTTAATTGTAAATTTTAATTTTTTTTTTTTCAATTGAAAACTGAAATATTTAAGAGAGTTGATACCAGAAGTTTAAAAACAACGGTGGAGCTACGTCAAGACTATTATATGGTTGCGTAGCTGAGCAAGGTACCACAAATTTGAAATATGGTTTGCGAACTTGAAAATTCGTTCATATCAGAGTCTGTCTCAGGGTACAAAGCAAGTCAAAATTCAGCCAGTAGGAGGGGCATTTGCAAAGAAACAAAATTATTTGAAGTAATCACACCAATTTTTGGCGTTGGCTTAGTACCCGAAAAAAGTGAAAAAGTTTGAAGTAGAGGCCGTAGCACCTTCCACGATATACTGAAATAACTTTTTAAGGTGCGAAACCAAATTCTACATTAATAGTGGGCATTACTCGGACGACAAACTCTGTACGAAAACTTAATGGATTCCTACACGAAAGCGTGGAACGTCACATAGAAAAAATTAGTTCAGAACGTTATGCGATAGAGTTATGAAACCAAATTGCACTCAAATATGAGAAGTAGTTTGCTCTAGCAGTAGGCGATAAGGTGTGGCACCTCACACACAAGCATAAGCTTAGAAGCGCTACGCTGAGCGCTATTTAAGTAAATATTGCCATATTCTATGTGCATACGTTTAATCAAACCAGCCAACACTTAGCGTGGTGGCAGAAATACCTTTTCAATAAAAATTTAAGGCTAACGTCACTTTGAACGTTGAACATCATTACTAGTTTTTTCTTAATTTTAAGTTAGCAGATATTTTCGGAAGTAGCAACACTTCGCAACATTTTTTCAGCAACATGTTTCACCGAGAGTATTAGCATTTTATTGGAGTAAAAGCAGAACCGGCTAATTTATATTTATGTTCCACAAATCATTAGCACGTTGTTATGACTTTTGTTTTGCTCTGCTCTTTCTCAGAAAGATTTACTTTACACTCGAATTAATTTAGAATTTAAAATGAGAGTGCGCCAGCAAAGCCGATGTTTTATTGTTTTCTTTGCTTTTAAATTGACGGTTTAAAATATGTTTTATCCATTGATTACATCTTTTTTTTTTAAGAAATAAAAATAAAACCCGAAGTTGATCATTTAATTGGTCTGCGATAAAAACAACATTAGTTGAGCTTAAGGCAGATCTCTCAAAGTCCGGAGAAGTTTTACAAGTCTGTTCCTTCCTTTCCTTCTTAACTGCCATAATGCAACATTATCACTTCCACGGCCAAACTAGTCGACCGATTTTGATAAAATTAAGCAGGGAAGTAGATTTCTGAGTAAAGAATTTATTTTTTAGTGGGTGGTGCAACGCTTCTTACAGGAAAATATGATTTCACTGCTTAATAATCCGAATATAATTTGGTATGAAGACATTTCAAAGCCTAAGGAAACGATATAAGAAGGGATTGGGCAACATAGTACAATGATTTTTATTTTTGATGGCGATGACATTTAATCAGTTAAACTGGTACTGAACAGTTTTTTATTGTCATTATAATGGACGAATATCAAACAGTGGGTGAACTGTTGTGCCACGAATTATTCTGGGAATGAAAGAAAATCTATATTAGAGTGAATTTGTGAAAAAATTTCGATGAAGCTCATGCAACGATACTACTTTTACATGTTAAACGATAATTGACTCAAAAGTTTTAATTTTTCATTTTATATCTCTTTAATTTAAGACATGCTTGTCGAGTACATATTCAATTCCAAAGAATACTAAAGTGGTCGAAGAATCATATCTTATTTCTTGGAAATAAATTAAAAACTACCGCCTTGCTTCATCGTCGAACGTATTTATTCCACCTGAAAAGTTTTATTTAGTGTTCTTAATTTTTCAACAAAGATAATTCTTGCATACTTCTCTTAAGATTCGTTATTTAAAATTTCAGAGTATATACATATGTACATATGAAATAATAATTAAAATTATTTTACAGAGCTTACTATTCACTATAATGTGTGTCAATACCAAAAAAATTACACTAAGCACAGATAAATAAAAAAAAGCGTTTCATCCGTTACTAAACGGAATCATCAGTGACTTTGTAGCTGATTATTAAGAATTTGCAAATCTGTAATGTTTCTCTTTTTGCATAGATCTGTTCAGAATCCATGCAAAGTTTCTTAGCAACGGATGAAACCAGTACGACTTGCCTTAGCACACTTATTTGTTGAACTAATCTTTGTTTATTGTAACTTTAATTTTCAATATATCGTTAAAGATCAAAATTCACGTTCTTAGATAACGCCGTAGATGCATGCACTCAAAAACGCACTTAAGAATTTTGACTTCCTTACCTTTTTTGTATGCTCATTTTTTTTATGTCCTGAAAAAATATTTCTTTTGAAGCTTTAATTTCAGCATACTTTCTCTCACTGAAGTGCTCCAAAACTTAAAGTTCGCTCTCGTTCTCTTTTATTTTACCATTCATTTGCAATAAAATTATGGCAAATCGCTGCTCCAGCAAAGCTCAATTACACGACCTACAACATCGTCCACAAAATATTCTTGTTCCACAAACACGCACAAACAACTCCAATACAGCAGCCCCACAGCGCAGACAGCACAGCTCCAAAGTCATTCGGCAGCTTTGCATCAGTTGAAGTTTGTTTCTTGTGCGCGACGGTTCGGCTACGGGTTACACGAAACTTTCATTGGTTGTGCGTCCCACACTCTGCAGCAGCATTCAATCAACAACACAAGTGGAATTTTGATGTGTAACTGTAACTGCATACCGGCATCCAGTGATTGATGTGCATTCATCAAATGCAGTTGCGTTTTGTAGTGCGTGTGTTCAACGATTTGTGCGTTGTTTGAGTGAAAAAATTTGGATAATTAGTTACTTAAATGATTTGAATTAATTTCGTTTTCTATTTAAACAAAAATAAAAAATATATCAACTTTAAAAAACAAAACCGGTTTTCGCCCGCGTTGCTCCAATTTTAAGTAGAGTTTATCTTGAAGTTCAAGCAACTTAATAACTACGTTTTGTTGTTGTATTACGGTTGTGTTGCGTTCACACGTGCGCCTGTTTCTCTGCTTGTGTGTCCGCCCAATTAATTTGCTCGACATATCGCTGGTCAATAAATATTTTTCTGCATTAAGCAAAATTCATACGGTGCGGTATCTTGGCGCTGCAGGGGATCTTTTTGATTTTTATTCATTGTGAACAGCTGATGCTGAGAACGATGTGGTGCCAATGTATAACTTGGTCTACCTGGTCATTTGGTGTTAGCTGTGCTGTTACAAATATGGTTAGTGTGTTGGCGTTATTTGATATTATGTGATTTTTATTATGTAGTTCCCTAGACGGGAAAGAATAAAATAATGGACATGAAAAAATTTATGGAAATATTAAGATAATTATTCTCACGAGTTATTACGCAAATATTTGGCGAAACATTTAATAATATGGAACAAATATTAATTGATTAAAATGAACACAAAATTGAACTATCAATTGAGTCACGTATGTATGTACATATTTCCAAAACGCGATCTGATCGTTTTTTTATGAAATTGTTTTAGCTACAAACTCTTTAAGCAAGTCACCCCAGAAATCCAAGGGTGCAAGTTATTTTGTTTGAAACTCATAATAATTGCCTTAACAAGAAGCTTAAAAAATACACTTCGTTCCAAAACGCTACCGTTTTTTTTCTGTTCGTTTTTCGCGTTTCTGACAAATTACCCTAAAAGTTCAGACCGCGTTGTGAAAATAAGCAACTCAATTTGAATGACTTAAAATTATAAAAAAAAAATTCATAAGTCAAGGACTTATTTGTATACACTAGAAGCGTTCAAAATAAGGTCACGTTCTAGAACTCTTCGGCAACGCTTGAAATTCGCCAATTTATTCATATTGGAGTATATCCTCATTTAAAAAAAAAATAAAAAAATACTCCTAGGATTGCTACAAGAGCTGCAAAATCTTAATTTTTTGAAATTTGAGTACAAAAATTAAGGAACTTAGATTTTTGTGGTACACAATTAATAGAAAAAACTATAAAAAATTTCCCGATAAACTGATAACAAAACACGCGATTATTCTTTGAAGTATTTGACATTCTAATTTTTTGGAATACTTTAAAATAAATAGGTCTTTGATCCAACTGTTTGGCTAATTTTTTCTTTATTTATAATTTTAATTACGTTTATCTGGTGGTTTTCATTATAAGTGATTGATTTTTCTTATTTGAACTAATTTCTGCAACAATTTTAATCATTTGGAAAAAGACAGCAAGATTTAAAGTTTTACGTCCATTTTGTTTACTATTTTTATTGTTAATTCAAAGATTTTTGTAGCTATATAATAATAAAAAAGATTTTTAAATATTCTGTCAAAACGGTGCTTTTCCTAATATAAACATGGAGAATCAAATGAAGAAAAATTGTTAATGTCGTTTTATTCGAGAAATTTACTTATGCAAATAAATTAAGCGAACGAAATGTCCAAATTTTACTGATGTACTGAATTTTATTATTGTAAAAAGAAATATTTTCCTTTTGAATGGTTATTAACCTTTTTTCAAAAATAGAGACACCTTCTAACTTGAAACAAACAAAATTTAAATTAGATTACACATGTCACAATTATGTTGCGCAAAGTACCGGAAAGTCTCTCAAATACCTTTGTTATTATTTTAATCGCGGCAATAATAAATAAAAAATGAGATTTCTAACTCGCAAAACATGCGTATGTTGTATATTTTATTCATTAATATTGTAATTTAATTTAATATTTGTAATTTAATTCATATTGATATTTAATAAACAATCGCACATAACGTAATAATCATTTGATTAAGTTTAAAATATCTTAAAATGTGCTCAACTTCGTCTTAATAAACTTTTACCACTAATCTTACATTTAATTACGCCGTTTTCCTGACTTGGCTTTGTCCTTACATACATTTTTGGCTTTATCCACCATTGTTCTTCTCACATTGTTTCATTTCAAAACGTTACGTAACGCGTTGTTCGACCCCCTCTCGACCCTGTAACGCATCGTAACGTTTCACAAGGCCCTCTTCCCTCTAAATTGCTTTACGTAATACTTGAACGCTCCCTTATGTAAGATTAAATTTTACAGACTTTTTGTTAAATTTATTAATTTTTTTTCAAAAAATAATTTCTTTTAACTAAGTGCAAAAACTTCTTTATATTAAATTCGAAATTACGAATCAGATTTAAAATTCACAAAATTTATTACATACATCAGTTGATATGAAACTGCTTTAAAATAAAAACCACTATCAATTAAAAATAATGTTTGATATTTTAGAGCGTTAAAGTTTAACATTAAAAAAAAACTCATATAAATTATGCTTGACTAATTTTTTTCTTACAAAAGATTATTGAGTGACACTTATTTTTTAAAAATAACTTCCGGAATACTTCACCAGGATTAGCTGTAAGTCTCACTCGACTAGTGCAATTTTCATTTACTTTTGTCCATATTTTCTGAATGACAAAAATCAAAGCGTCAATTGTTGCTGACTCAAACATCTTCATAGCAAATAATAAAATAGTTATTAGATTTTTAATTTTTCTTATTCTTAAAATGTTATTGATAAAAATGTGTTCTCTATGAAAACAATTTGTTCAATACATGAGTGGGCGATTACAATTAATACTTTCATTCAAATAATCGATATTTTTCTATACGTGCAGTTCATCGTGTTGCTGTTACTATTGCTTCGAGTAAATTAAATGTTGTTAAAAAATTAACAATGGCTTCATAGAGCTAGATAATAATGTACACAAACATATGCAAAATGTATCTCATCAAGTAAAATAAAAAATTTAGTTTAACTTGAATCTTCTATCACTCTTAAAAAAACAACCTTTTAATAATGTTTAAGCATTTTTCGTTTTTTACCATTTACGAATTAATTTTTGTAAAAAAAAAATTATAATTTTTGTAACTATTTATTGGACCTAATCATTTGGAGGTATTAAAATAAGTAAATAAATATTGAATCGGACTAATCAAAAAGTTAAGAATGAGTTTAGTTCTGTGAACTAATTTGATTTTCTTCTAAACTTTTCATCCTTTATAAAGTTCTGATAGAGTTCAGTAACAAATATTTTTTTTTTATTTCTTTTCAGATCAATTGTGTTTAAGTTAAAAAAAACAGTAAACAAATCAAAATACGAGTGTGTTTTAACAATTTCTTTCTCAAGACTCGACTTTAAAAAATGACGAATAATTGTAAATTCAAATAAAGAATTATGAAAAAAATAACTTGTTAAGAAAGTACAGTGCACCTTTAACAGTTAAACGTTAAAAAGACGCCAAGTTGCCCTTTTTTTATACAACAATTTGACGCCGATGCCATAATACGTTAAATGCAACGTAACTTTTAAATTGCCACTAGCACCAACACATAATTAGAGCAATTTAAGCAAAATACATTACAAGCACATGCTGCTAACGTATGCGTGTGTGTGTGTGCGCATTTATATTTCACTGTGAGTGTTGTTTTTAGTGCCATTAGTGTGATGTGTTCTTTGCCTCTAATGAATAAATAAATGTTGCTAATAGTTTCCACATTTCCTGTTTGCGATCGTTGACGTCTAAGCGGCAATAAATAAAAATAAAAAAAAAATTCTAAAAAAGGCAAAATATAAAGATAAAAATAACAAATACATAGATACAAATACTAAATCATAACCGTTCAGCAGCAGCAGCAACATCCGCAACCAACTTCATAAAATGCAATGTTGCTGCAACTTGTCGTTATGTGGTGTGTTGTTTTCCTGTGTGTTTCTCTCTTCCCATTGATATCGTTTGGCGTTGACAACATTTAATCATTGTGCGGAGAATAAAATTAAAAAAAAAAATATAAAAAATTGAATTGGCAAAAAAAAAAAAAAAAAACATTGCTGTCGTTTGTTGATGTTTTATAAACGCGTCTACTCGTACATAGGCCAATTTCATCAGATGTGGCCGCAGTTGCTGCCACATCCGCATTGAATCGCTTGTGTGTTTTGCTTGTGCTCAAATCACCAACAACATAAATGTTTACCTACGCAAAACGTAAAACGTTTTAAAAGCAGCATTCAGAGAAAGCAATGGTGAGTTTTCATTTCATCTGTCTTTTTGTATACTGGGTATAATAGGTTTGTATTTTTTTGGTTTTTTAAAAAGTTCTCATGTTCTTTTCTGATCATTTTAAGAAGAATGGGGAAAAACATATATATTTTTCCCAGCTCTTTTGCATATTTAATTGATGGAATTGATTTAAAAAATAAATTTAAATTATTAATTTCTAATGTAGCTAATCTTAAAAGTTACTAATGAACTTTTTTTCTGGAATGAATTAAAAAAATCGTCGACACATGTGCAGCCACACTTAAATATTTTAAATGGAAATATAAAGTATTATGCTTCCACTCTTGGATTTTATGATGTAGTAACAATTAATGGGAATCGTAATTGTAGAGCTATTCTGCCACACTGAGAAAATAATATGCTTCCTTCAAATTTCTAAAATGTTTATTAAGTATCAACAAATTTAGGTAGATATTACGTTACTCTTCATTGAACGTTGAAATGTTTTTATTAAGTCAAATATACTATTTGTTTGAGTCGATTCAAGAGATTTTGTTGGGGTGAATATGGTTTTGATAATTCTACTTTTATGTAATTTCACTTCTTATTAGCTTAGAAATGTGCTTGGTACACACTTCAGTTATCTATGATTATGATATTAACGACATCCACTATAAGGATTTAACTATAATGGAAGTCTTGATTTTGGTCCTCAGTTTTTAACACAAACCGATATGAATAAATATTTGCGCTTGCGGAAATCCCAATATTTCTTCCGTCAAATGCGTGATTTGGTGATTGTTAGTAAGTGAATATTTTTCAATGAAACTAGGATTTGGTAGTTATAACTTACCAAATACATGAATAATCCAATAACATTATTCCTTTCAACAGAAAGCGTGACATATTAACACATGTTACATATGTTTTTATATCGCGTTTTTCAAATATATAATTTGTTAATTATCACCAAATTTCGATATTTATTATATATATGTATGTTTATGCCAAGCAACTTGGTACAGGTTGGGCAACATTCAACAAAAACCTTTAACTGAAATTTCGTAAATGGACCCAATTGCCTGTAGTAAAGACTGCGTAAAATGAAGACGTGGTTGTACAACGGACAGTTCGCTGGAAAGCCGCTGGTTCAACTATCGTAGTTTTATTTATAGTACATATATAAAAATGTGAACGAGAATTATCGGCGATAACAAGACAAGACCGAGACGATAAAGATGAAAAATCTCTCGCACAAGAACGAGTACGAGACGATAACCTTGGCGCCGCTACGAGGACGATACGATAATTTTTGAACTATCGTATCGTTCTCGCATCGGTGAAGCACTGTTTATAATAGACAAGTTAATTGCGATACAGTTTTATGAACGTATTTCTCTAAAGTAGTATAATCTACGTTTTGTGGAACGTTTGTACTACCCATCAGCTATTGAAAAATTTGAAACCCATTTCCGGACATGTTAAACTTTTCATTGACGGTCCACTGAACAAATCTAATTATTCGTATTTATATAATCTTTATAGTTTTGATTTCGTTTCATCTATGCAGTAACCCACGACCATTATGAAATCTTGCTATTTGCAAAGATAAGAAAACTATTTCTGTCATTATTTATTCAATTTTTTTCTTGTAATAAAAGTCACATTGAACTACAAAATAGAAAGGAGAAAATTCATAGAAAGCACTATATCTTGAAATTAACAGAACTTTGACAGTAAACGAGGGATACAGCAACAAAAAGAAATAAAAGAAAAAATCGCAGCAACCAACTGCACCAGTTTATACTCGTACCATAGTTCATACATCAACAACGGGAGAGCAACATGCAACATTTTGAACCCACAACCACACACCTGCAGCTCCTACAGATGCTATCAACACTTTATGGAGAAAAGGAAAAAAGTTCAAGAGCAAACAACAGCTATAAAGACGTGCAGCAGCTAAACAAAAAAAAAAAAAAACTTTACTACATACATGTGGGTAAAAAGATATAGAACAAGATCTGGAACACTGCAGCAATTTTCCGTTGTTGACCACATCATTGCAGCATTGTATGCAACTTTTAAACAAGGTGCTTAATTAAAGCAGCCATATACGTACATATGTATGCTCATATCAGCGTCTGCTGTTGCCTCATATGTGGGCTTTACGTAATAGTTTCTAGATTGTAAATAAGAGACAATGGGACAAAATAAGAACATTTTAAAATTGGCATTATCGAGTGGAGTTTTTCTTTTACTTGAATATCTAAACAATTTTAAAGTGTAACATTATTGGAAAATAAAACATTGTCTGTTTGTCTTTCTTGTTCGCGTAAGCAACTGAACCAATTTTTATATATTTTGCATGTTGGCATGGTAAAAAATTGGCATAATACAGCACTAAGTTAGACATATGGGCGTGGTACTCACCATGCAAGCAGTGCACTTCAAATATTATTGCTATCTGAGCGTGATTGATACTACAAGTTAGAAATAACATAAAAATTGTGTATCAATCCACTGTTCATCGCTTCAAAAAATAATCAAAGGAGGATAAGGAATAAGATGTTATCGGTATATTACTTCTGAGCGGTCGATCAGTAGTAGCTGAATACGCAAATTAGTGAGTGACAAAAATCGTCACATGCGCTCGGAAAAAAAAATTTGCGACAAAACATTTTACGGATATACTTGTGTGTTATGAAAATCAAGAAAAAACATCAAAGGAAGATTTGAAAATAAAAAAATCCATTTCATTATTACTCATACACCATAAGGAAACTCAACTTGTCGCAAGATAGCAACTAATTCTTAGTGTAATGTTGCTGCAGTTTGCAACTTCGTTAGCGAGAGCATGTGCTTATGATTAGTTTTATGTGGTCAAGACTACAGGATGCAAGGAAATCTATGCAAATAGGGCTCATCCATTTGCATTTAAATAATAGCGTTAGTCAATTTCTAATTAAATACAACCTAACAAAAAAATAATCGGTAAGGTCAGAGACCTCAAGATTTAATTCCGCTCATTTTGGCATATAATGTCTTATACCGTATGATTCATTTCAATTTTCCCAGGTCAATATCTCGAAAACTAAGTGAGATAAAGATAAATACTTTTGCAAAAGTTGAATAAGTTTCTAAGAAACTTGTTTTAAACAATTTTATTTTTTATTGATTATTCTCATTAAAGTTGTTTCTAAATACTAATGTCAAGTTACCAAGAAAAAAAATATATTAGTGTCATGTTGTTACTTTTTTTTATTATCGGGCTTCTAGTCAGCAACTTTGCGCTTCATTATATGCCACAAGTGCTCGATGGCACTCCGATCCAGCAAGTTTCCGATCCAAAAACTTTTTGTATATTAAAAGTGGAATTTTAGTTTTTCCTTATTATAAATAGAATAAATATAGAAAATCCTGTCCACTGATATTTTGTTTAAGGGATAAACATTATAAAGTGTTTTTCGAAAAAACTTTATAAACCTAAAAAGGAAATGTCCTACACCTTTTTAAACGAGTTTTTTTGTTGGTTCTTATAATGCCAACACTAAAAATCTTATGATCATCTAATTTAAATACCGCCTTTTGTCACTAAATTGTTGGAAAACCTAAGAAGCTACGAGAACAAGCCCTCACAACTCAACAGAGAACGCTTGATTTTATTTCTTTTGCACAAAAAAAAACATCATAATTTTGATGAAATGTCGTTAAATTAATGAATTCGCTACGACAAAAAGCAGCGGAATACTGATGACATTACAAACAAAATTGCAACTAATTAAAACTTGATGAGTCTGCTTAACATGTGACAATGCGGCAACAAAACAAAAACAGAAACAAAAACAAAAACAACAGCAATACTGACAACCCAAAGATAAACACGCTTTGAAATTTAATATATACACCGCTTTGCACAACTCAACAAACATTCATGCTTTGATGAATGAGACTGAATGACTGACTGCTAGACTGATGGTGAAGACGAACTTGTAATCCTCTCGTCGCATATAAAAAAAAGGATGAAAGATTTACGAGGATACGAGTGGAATTTTTTTTTATGACTTGTGCCACAAAATCAAACCAAAAATCACTGAAACACGTGATGCATATTAACACCTTCTTAACGTATACTCACGTAGTTCTGGTATGTAGGGAGCAGTGGAGTTAAATGGCCATTATAGTTAAAGAAGAAAAAAACACAAAACAAAAACTCTCTTGAGTAATAAAATAAAATTAACACAAAGTGTTGTAAAACAAATGATTAGCATAAGAAAAGGAATAAAATTACGAAAATACAACAACGGATTTTATGGGTTGACATAAGATTAGCAGTCAGCGTAAGTGGGAGTTAGCGTTAGCTTGACGAAATTTATACTTTTCTCTTAAAGATAAATTATTTATATTCCAGAGCTGGTATTTTTTAATGTGTTAGAAAACTTAGCAAGTGCTTTTGAATAAGCAATACTTTAACCGTAATGTTAATTTGATTTTAAAAACATTTATTCTGCTATATAGAGACCAATGTGGAGACTTTATATAAAGTTCTTTACAAAAATTCATATTTTTATAGTTTTTTGTTTTACTTCCAAAGTTGTCAGTTATAGTTTGTTCATAACTCAAACATTTGAAATTCAGGTTGTAAGTGCTGTATCAAAATTCTGAAATGTTAAATAGCTTGTGATTTGCTAAGTACTTTTCTATCACTGATATCAAAAACAAATAAAAGTTTTTAATTTATTTCATACTCTAAAGTTATGCATATAAAATTCTATTTGGCATACTAACCCAAAAGTAACATTTTTTTGTCTGCAATTCCCCTTCAAATTCATATTAACGGCTTAAAAATCCATTAATATAACGTATCAAAATCATGTAATTTCTTGGCTTTTGGTTAATTGGCAACATTGGTTAGACAAATTATAACTAAAGACATCATTTTATGTAACTGCTTGTCCGAAATGGAGGTAGGAAGCTGTCAATAACCAATAATTAATTATAGCGTATGAAATTTATAAACTTTTCAGCTTCGGCTAACGACAAGTTAGCAGTGCAAAAATACAAAATAAATAAATATGATCTGCAAAATATTTAAAAGTAAAATGAAAGTGATTGATGAACTCGCAAAATTTTGTTGTAAAAATAAATTTTTGTAATTTAATACAACAAAATAAATATAAGAAAATAATATAAAACAAATTCAGATAGATTTTATAACATTAGGCATATTTGTAAATATTTGTTTGAGCAACATTGCTTAAAAAGTATCCTACAATTTCATACACTCATACTTTATATAAAAACTGTTAAAAAATTTCGGTCCCGGAAAATGTATTCAAAGTACCTACTATAAAAAAATGCAAATTCATTCAAAAATAGTTTTAAAAAAAAGATTCTTACTGCAAGAAACAATGCTCAAATGCTATAAAAATATTTCTGTGCGATTATTCCAATGGTATTGAACTATAATGATATCTTTGACTTATGAAAATTATTTTTTTTTTCCAAAACAACCTTTGATAAAATTCCAAATTTTTGTATGCAATTTTTTATTAATTTAAATTTGTTTTCAAAATGAAAAATTTTTCTTCACTTTAACAGATCACTAACTGATTTTCTGAATTTTGCCTCTTTTAAAGCTAAAATGTACTTTAAGAGTTGAATTATGTTTTCACTATGATTGACTTAAAGCATACTTTACAAACGGAGCAATCATACAATGATCCCAAACATAAAAATAATACATTTTTTAACTTCTCGAACACTTTGAGAATTAAAATTTTATAAAAAAAATCGATATTGAATCGAAATTTTTTCTGGTTTGCCTGTGTAAATTTGTTTCCATTATTTTTTCCCCCCTAAATAGAGCTTAACACACTAACCCAATAAAAAAGGTAAAAATCTTTCACTTTCAACAAACTGTTTTTCGATATCATCAATATGTTAAGTGAAAAAGGCCTTAACCTTTCTTTTCATCATAGCTTCAGGTTGTTTAAACTGCTATTTGTAGAAATTAGTGTCAAAGAAATAACACCATCATCGCACAGGAACGGCACAAAATTGAGCACAGAAGGCAAACAAGCTGTCAATAAATAGCCAGTAATTAATTTTGTGAACAATATAAGTTCAATTCTCAGCAGGTAAAACATGAACCCTCTTTTTGTATTTCAACATGAATTTTGAATTTCAGAAGGTATCAATTAAACGACGATTAAAAATGGGATTGCTAAAATAGCTAAAGCTTAAAAGGTTGCCTGTTAATGATTAATGATTAATGACTGTAGGCGGAAACAAAATTTCAACCAAACAACATGAATTTGCGAAATATGGATTTGAAAAATTCAAATTAAGTTTATAAATATTATTTCATCATGCCATAAAATTAGCAAATTGAAAACGTTATATAAATGGTGCATTCCATATGGATTGAAAATAGGAAAAATGTAAATCCACCGCACACTGGTGCCGAATCAAATTATTCGATTAAAAAATGGTTAGAGAATGCAAATCTCGTTGGAAATAAACATATTTTTTTTCTAATCATAGCAAAAACTTCATTTTTTATTAATTTATGGCGCTCTAAAATTGAAAGAAGTGCATAATAAGTTGCATTAAAGATCGATTATTTTATTAAAAATTTGGATAAATGCCTGATAAATTCTAAGTTAATCTTACAAAGTAAATACAACTAATAGTGACGCAAGATTCTGGCATTTCAATAGGGCCACACTCTCGATTTAAAAGCATATCGCGTTCCTGTTGGAAAACCGTCTAATTTGTTTTAATAATTTTGTTTCTCATAAAAGTTAACATATCACAACTATCGTATATCTTATCATGCGAAGTTTTTCTCAATAATTTCAGCTTAAATATTTCTATTTTGATTCAAGATGCCAAGCTCAGATGCAATTGATTGTTTGTGGACATGGTCCCTCATATAAATAAAAATTTAAATTATAATCATTCCAGCTAAATATTTAATGTGTTTTCGCATTAAATCTTTATTTTTTTAATAAAAACAAAATTGTTTTTTGATCGTCCTGTCACTGCTACTTACTTTTATAACAAAACACACACACACACACTTATATATTTTGAATGCAAAGCACGTTCTTAATATTTTATTAGGTTTTTTATATTAAGGAATATTGTTATTTTGCGAATATTTGCTGTTTTAAATTTCAAGGAATTTCATTGTTTTCACTTTATTACATTGCGCATAAATGCAAATAAAAAAAGGTAGTAAAAATGTTTATCAACATTTTACCAGGAATTACAATACATAAAATTAAAATTTAAGAAATAAAAAGAGATAGATATATATATATACATGAGGTAACTTTATTTTATCTCATAGCCATAAAGTTATGTAAAGGGTGTTTTTTTTAGAGGTATAGAGCTTCGAATTGAAATAAAACACAAGAAAATCGTTTTAATGTCCATCAATTTGGCTTTATTGGAAGGATAATTTTATGCCATTAATGTTTAAATATGATTTCGGGCATGTGGCCGCCGCGGCTGGCTCGACTAAAGCCAATTCTACAGGTCCAATTTTGAACCACTTTTTCGAGCATATGGGGCCGTATGTCGGCAATAACGCCACGAATGTTGGCTTCCAAGTCCCCTAACGTTTCTGGTTTGTTGGCGTAGACGAGCGACTTCACATATCCCCAAAGAAAATAATCCAATGGTGTCAAATCACACGATCTTGGTGGCCAATTGACAGGTCCATTCCGCGAAATTATGCGCTCATCGAATGTTTCCTTCAATAAATCGATTGTGACGTGCGCTGTGTGGCATGTAGCGCCGTCTTGTTGGAACCACAACTCATCCACATTCA
This sequence comes from Meiosimyza decipiens, assembly GCA_963680825.1. Classification (NCBI taxonomy): domain Eukaryota; kingdom Metazoa; phylum Arthropoda; class Insecta; order Diptera; family Lauxaniidae; genus Meiosimyza; species Meiosimyza decipiens. Next base: position 80,803,906 of record OY804259.1, on the reverse strand, counting down.
TGCCATCCAATTCGGGAACAAAATAGTCGGTTATCATGGCTCTATACCGGTCTCCATTAACGGTAACTGACTCTCCAGCATTATTTCGGAAGAAGTATGGCCCAATGACTCCACCAGCCCATAGAGCACACCAAACAGTCAGTTTTTGTGGATGTAATGGCGTCTCAAGGGTCTCATGTGGATTCTCTTCACTCCAAATGCGGCAATTTTGCTTGTTGACGTAGCCATTCAACCAAAAATGAGCCTCATCACTGAACAAAATTTTGCGATGAAAATCAGCATCGAGATCAATCTCATTTTCGGCCCATACACCAAAATCACGACGCATTGCATGGTCTCGCGGCTTTAATTCTTGCACAAGCTGGATCTTGTAAGGTCGCAAGCCAAGATCTTTGCGCAAAATCTTCCATAAAGTTGATGGACAAAGCTCCAATTGCTGTGCACGGTGGCGAATCGATTCATTCGGGTCCTCTTCAACATTTTGCTCTACAGCGGCAATTGTTTCTTCGGTGCGCACTGTTCGACGTCTCTGCGGATGCGTATTATCACATAGAGTAAACGTAGTGCGAAAACGATCCATGGTTAACCGAATTAATTGCTCTGATGGACGATTATGTCGACCATAAAATGGACGGAGCTTGCGGTAAACTTCGCGAACTGAACCATTATTTTCGAAATAAATTTGCACGATTTGCAAGCGTTGTTCTTTTGTCAACCTGTTCATGATGAAATGGCAAACCAAACTGAACATAAATGACATTAGAGTTGCCAGATTTGACCATAAAATGTCAGTTTTATCTCTATTCGAAAAACAAACCTCTAAAAAAAACACCCTTTACCATAGAAAACATTTAAAATGTCTTGCTAACATTAAATGATCAAAGATTATATTTTATAATCTAAACATTAAAATGTAAAAAATTCCCTTCTTTTGATGATACTTACATTACAGCGACATAAAAAAAAATTTCAATTAAAAAACGTTCCAATACCGCTTTTTCAGTTTGTACCTTATGCAAATATTCTTCTTACAGCTCGTGCTATTTTCATTTCATGAAAAATTGTGAATTAGTATAGCTTCAAATTACCTATGAATAAAATGTATGAATCTTTGAACTAGAATCTTAAAAAGACTATAAAGTTAATGTCAAAATAACTAAAAAAAAAATTCAAAAACAAAACAGAAAAAAACAGCTATAAAATATTTGATCATCAAACACAATTCCAACACGCACCAAGCTAAGAAATTTGAAATTATTTCTTAATCAGCTTGCGTATCAAGGTCCCTCAAATCTTTGCTTAAGGTGAATATTAAGAAAGTGGTTACTCCGCAGTGCTATTAACCATGCATCTACAACAATTTAGATTTAGAAAAGACCCCATCGACAGATAAGCTATACGGCTTGGAAAGATGCTAGAGAAATCTGCCTGTCAGTGCGAATAGAAGGAACCTGCTATCATAGATGCCAAGATTTTGCGCTTTAAGTGTTTTTGTATTATGAAAGATCTGGCTGAATTTCGTTCTCGGCGATAATTTAGTGCCAACCTGCGATAAGCATTACATTATTGCCGAGATCGAGATATCGGTCGGACCGTACGTACGAGAAATAATTTTTTTGATATCGTCTCGATATCGATAGTTATCGGTTCTTGGTGAAGCACTACAATTTATAGTTGCTATATTGTGGTTTAGCAAGCGCTCCAAAAGTTTGCGTTTTCTTTCAGTTTTTATTGAAAAAATTTTCCATTTTGTTTTTTGACTGATTTTAATTAATGAAAAAATGTAGAAAATGGAAAATCAGTCAAGACATTTTCATTTTGGTTTGATTTTTGTTTGCAGCTATTCATAAAACTTATGAAGTAGTTTGGCATTCAAGCAATTTATTCCTTCTATAAACACTGTGTTCAATATGTTTGCAAATTAAAGTTTCGATTTTATTTATTGCATAGTAAACAACAACACGGTGCTCAGAACTTTACAATTTCATGGACTTATTAAATTTAAAATACAATTTAACAAAAAACAGATTGCTGTTTGATACCTAATTTAAGAAAAATGTAAACGACTGGTAATAGACTTTTTCCTCATGCCATTCCAAAGCCTGTAATTTTAAGTATTTTTGTAACTTGAATTATTTACTGCAGCTGTCAGTCAACGGATATAATTTATCAAGAATATTTTCAGTCAAATTTGTTAACACCAGTCAATTCCAATCTATCAACGTTTGCTTTTTATACCCGCAAACTTTGAATTCTACTCTTCAATAGCAATGCCATCGTCATTCACTTTGTCGCCACCGCGATTTGTCTTCGATGAGCTTAGATTTCCAAACATAATTCTAATGAATTCTATTTCTATTCCAAACATCTCGGCTGCTTCCACAAATCCATTATCAACCATCAATTAAGCGGTTCATCATAATACGTTCGCAGTTCAAGTTGCCGTTTGTCTTCTTTATGGGATATGTTCCTTTACCATTCTCCTTCTTTTTCTTGTTTTTTTTTTTTGCTGCTGGAGGAGTGATGATAAGCCACTACGATACTTCCAATATACAACGGTACGTGGTTGCTTGTTTAAAATGCACCATGCTGCATGAAGTGGTGTATAGCTAGTAGATATAGTGTCTACTTATATGGTATTTGGTAAATCTTTAGGGTAAAGCAAGCATGAGGTTCTCGTTTGACAGTGTTTTCGTTGTGACATTTTTTGTGAAAGAAAAACTTAAAGTTTTAAATTTTAGATTTCCTAATTTTGATGTTTTCGGATTGCGAATACAGTTCACAATTGGGATACTTGTATGTGTATTGCTTTGAATCAAGTGGCATGTTCTTCTGTCTAAAGTTTTGATGGCTATTTTAATAAATCTGGAATCTGAAGATATGTTAAAAAAATATATTCTTCCTTCCAAATGCTTCATCATAACGATTTTCTAAACAACTGAAATCTTTTCGAAGAGCTAATTTTATTAGAAAACATTACACAGTACAGGCTATAACAGTTCTCATTGAGTTTTTGTAACGGTTTTGCTAATTTTTTAATTTTTTTCTGCGGGGATACACATTCTGTTTTTAATTATTTTGTGATGTAAAATAGAACTTTATCCTTGCTAAAACAAATTTGGTATTATATCATTGAAAACCTAGTAGCAAAATAGAGCTTCTGTTAAGGGCCTTATAAAGACAAGTAGAAAAATAGCACATTAGCTTTATAAATTATTTTTAGGGCCTAATAAGAGTCATTTGGCGGATGAAGTATACATACATATCTTTGGAAAGAATCGGTAAAGTTTCTTTCTGAGGCCTCAAAAGACAGCTTACAAAGACACTTAAAAGACTGCGCTCACAGGCAAGTGCCTTTGTAAGACACTTAAATATGTCTTTTAAAATTCTTTGAGAGTATTTAAAGATAAACCCTTGAACCCATGTACCAAATATCCATAGACTTGCACGCTATCTACTACGCTATCGGTAATAAATTATACTAGACGTAAAAGGCAAATCACATTTTTCTCACATATGGCTTGGTAAAGTGCCTTAAAAAGACAAAAAATTGACAGTATCAAAACATCGGGCGGCATGTTTCTAAAATGACTTTTATGTCAACAGTATAAAGATACGCACGATACATGTCGCCTGATTTCTCATATGAGTAGATATATATAGTGACAGACACGAAATATACTACCTAATGTCTTTATAATAATCCTATTTTGAGCTTTAAAAGTGCATATTCAAGAAAACTTTACGTTTCTCTTTATAAAAGTTTTATATCGTGCTCTAGCGAGATGTTACGAATTGAGCTAAAAAGGTAAGGTATCTTTTTAATTACGATACCAAACTATTTGTAAGCTGAACTTTGGTTTGCTACTAGGGTACGTTCACAAAAGACTTGACTGGAATATTACAAAAGATACTGTCAATCAAAAGTAAAGATCTAACAATAATTAAAATTTTTGATAGCAGTGGTCCGAAAATTGGTTAGAAGCTTAGTCAATGAAAACTGATGTAGGATGCGTTTGCAAATTTGTAGTGCTCTATTTGGGTAAATATTACTTCACTATAAAAGATTTAGGTAATAAAAAAGAAGGCCTTGGAAAAAAAAAACAGATTATTTCTTTAGAGCATCCTCCATAAAAATACGCCTTTGCTTAAAATTTTAGACTTCCTCTCGTATTTCTGTTATATTTAAATGCAGTGTATGGTATGTACTTGTGACTAGGACGAAAATAAAACCTCTAGTTGGGCACTGTTTGCATATTTACCCTATTCAACTCTTTATAGAGATTGCTGATTGTTTCGTTGAGAATTCTATTCAACGCAACTTCAACGTAAGTGTAAACATAATAAACATTTTGATTACTTGCTAGCTAGCTTGCATCCCCAGCCATTTTTGTCAGTTTGCTGCAGCACCATCAGTCTATAAAACCACCGCTTACTGGGGCTACACTGTATTTAAATTGTTGTTCATGTTGCTGGTGGTGCTGTTAATTCTGTTGTTGCAGCAACGTAATCGTAATCTGTAAACAATCAATTAGTTGCCGTATAATTTTGCTGTTGTAATACGTAATCATCTTGCTTTTGTTGGTCAAGTGTGTGGTTAATGTTCACATAATAGAGACGATGAGTCTAAGGTAACTGTAAATATTACACTTTTATTACAAACTAAAATCTCCGTACAAAAAAATAATTAATTTTTGGAATAGGTGTTTTATTCTTAAAACTGGAGAAACGAAATAATAGGTAATGACTTGATCGAGAAGAACATATTACGCCCTGGCTGGGCTGGGTTTGTTGACAGCTCCAAAGACATAAAAATTGGCGTTTCTTTTTTGTTGATATTTTGCATATATCTTTGAGTGTTTGCTCACATTCTAAGCCGTAAGTACAACTCATTATTTAACCATTTTGAAAAGTGTGATACACTTCAATTGTTTTGAAACACAATTCCAACCACAAAGTACTTGCGTACACCCCACTAACATTAACCCAGAAAATAAAATAAAAAGTCATTAGTGTAACTGATCCATAGACTGACCGTCTGTCCAGTTCAGTTCAGTTCAGTCAACCGAGCCCTACACAGACAAATGAACAAATAATTGAAGCAGACAGCGCATGTTGAATTAAACCAGTCCGAAAACCGTAATGTAGAGCGCGATCATCACTAATGATCAATTAACTCAATTTCCTTAGTTTGACTTGAATTAACCAACAGCAGCGTGGTCGGCAATAAAGATGATGGCAGTAAAAGGGTAAACACAGCTGGGCAAAAGTAAGAAATAAAAGTTATTTACTGCATTTCAAAATAGCAAAATAAAAAGCAACAAAATGCACGCAATCGTAGAAAAGTAGAAATGAATAGCTCCAATATTGTGGCCAAAGAACTGTAGTTTCAAGAAAACCAGTTCAGTGATTCAAGATCGATGGCATGATACATTGAACATGGTACAGAAGTAGCGGCTACAGTGGGATTTGTTTGTAAAAATAGAAAATAATTTACTATTTATATATATATTATATATTGTTTGTGTAGCCCAACGATGGGCAAAATAAGAAAAATGAGCTAATTTTAGCTCTTTACAACAAAAATGTCGTCTTGGACGAGACTTGTATTGTGGTTATTGTTGCATTTTTCAGAAAAAAAAACCGAAGCTAACGAGAACAAGAAAACAACAATGCGCACATTGAGAACAGCTGCTCTCGTTTCGTTTGATCAGTGTAGTTTTGTTTCTACACTCATCTTGTTCAGGCTTGATTCTTGGAATTGACTTTTGGTTTGTTACAGAATTTTATTTTGTTGTCATCAAGATCGAATTTATGTTGGATTTTTTGTTGTTGTTGTTGTAACTCTTGTTTTTGTTCAAAATAGCTTCTGCTTCCAAAACTTCACCCACCTATTACTTAGACGAATATTCTCGATCTAGCTTATTCCTCACAGACATTCTGTTATATCCGTTTCGATAACTCTGAATGACGGGCATCTACATCCGAACGGTAATAATTGAGTGAATTTTTTATTGCAGATTATACCCGTGAAACATTGCCAGGGGCTTGTATGAGGAGAAGGCATTTTTAGGAATATTAAATTGTCTTCTTTAATCCCACATATTGTGTGGTCAAATTTCGAAAAACTACACAACATTTTCAAAATTGTTGATTTGGGGTATTTGAGTTCGCTGATTAGGGTGTGGGCATATATTACGGATCTCTCATTCGAGGGGGTGGTTCGAGAATTGTGACACTCTGCGAAAGTTTTGGTTCAGAATTTTGTGACAGGCAAAGGACCTATTATTCTCAATTTTGTTAACTTGTTATAACGTACTTCTCTCAATGCGTTTAAAGATTTTCTTTGAGTCTTTTTTGCTTATTGATTTCACGAATCACTAATCGCTTTCCACCAATTTTAGCTACTATGTAATAAATTATTTTGCTGCTATTGGTGGTGCCAAACCCACTTTTCTTTCTAGTGTTGGAGCATTATTCTGCCATGTTAGAAAGAAAAATATTTTATTATATTGTACCAAAAGTGAAAACATTACTCTATTGGCAAACATTTTGATAGGGCATATCTGGATTTTGAAACAAAATTGTTGAAAAAATTTTTATTCGCATAAATGCTCGATTCTTATTTAGCGCTATGTTTTACGCCACAGCCATTTAAACTAACACTTTTGTTTTTAAATTGGGTCCACAGTGCGATATTCAATTACTAAACCAATGAAATTTTTGGTAGACGAAATGTTTCTACTGTTCTTTATTATTGTTGTTGTAAAGAAATGGGTGAATGGCTGAGGATCGTTCTAAATATATTTTGTTTTCTTGGTTTTGTTTTAAAACAAAAGTACAACTTTTTTGTTTTAAACGACTTTTGGAAAGTTTTTATTGCTTATTTTTATCTACGGACTTTTTCTATCTCGATGCTGCCACTAACGGACGTTTTGTTTACAGCGGCTATTTATGTTGTAACCATTGTTGTTTTTGTTCTGGTCGAGCACATTTTTTTTTTTTGGAGTGAAGACGTTCATTTTTTTCAATACCAACATTGACTGTTGTTGTTTCAATCAGGTTTGTTGTTTTTGTTTACATTTGGATGCTGTTGGTATTGCCATTTCTATTCTTTTGTTTTATGTTTGTTGATGTTGGTGTTGTTGTTTTTTATTAGGTAACATTCTCCCGTACGCTTATTTCGATCTACGATTCATCGTTAACGCAAAACCAGAAACCGTTATTTTCAGTTGCTGGACCCAAAGAGAAAATTGAGAATATGCACGCAAACGAAGAGTTGATTTACACAATTGCAACTGTTTTTAGGAAATCCCGTGGTTTTTTGATTTGATGACTCTTTCACTAAGGCTAGGGGTGGGGCTTTTGCTTGCGTATGTATATGTAACTATTACTAAAAGTGGCGTATTGGGTAGGGACCCAAAAAGGCTGAAAACTTTATTTTTAGTAGACTGTACTTTTGTTTTGTACTTAAATCAAAAATTGTCGAGATAGTGTATATACTATATATACCATATATGCTATTTTAGTTAGTAGAAAACTATACATTTGTCATCATCAAAATGTACAATATTCGAAAGATTAACTGTGTTCTAAAGTAGATTCTAAAGACGGGGTTAACGAACATTTCGCCGGTTTCAATATTTATTTTGCTTATCTTTATGTGTCGCATAAATTTGCATAAAAACTGAACGTAATTTTCTGAATTATCATAACATTTTTTTTTCGCGTATGATTTTTATTATCAAACGTTTCTTTTTCTAAGATGTTAACCGCTAATTATTATCTGGCTGTTACAACACGTATCGTACCTTTTTTGTAGTAAAAACTTCATTACATGTAAAGAGTGTTTCAGTAGAAGACAAAAATTTAAATCTGAAATAAAATGCGTTGAATTTTTATATTTGGATAATATTTTTATCCATCTTTATTCGGCAAATGTCCTGCAGTATTCCGAGAACAACACAATTAATTTCGATATTTTCAATTTTTATAAGAATGACACGAGATGAGTGATTATTGTCATCGAAATCATAGTGCAATGAGATAGAATAGTTTCAACAATGAAAATGTGTTGATCTATTGAATACTTTTTCATAATTTGAAATGGCAATAAGAAACTACCGTATTAGAATTCTTTGCAGAAAACTCAGAACTGAAAAAACCAACTACCAAATGTCAAATAAAGTTGTTTATTTTTGATTTGGAAAAAGCATAATCAAATTTAAATTGTAATCATCAATTGAATCACCCTTTATATATTTGTTTCATAAATGTATGTGTTTGTTGTTTAAACAATTAGTTCTCTAACGGATTGTAAGCCGCTTACTCTCTTTCAAGATTGCGGGTGATATAGCGGCTTAGATGGACAAACAACCAAATAAACCGTAGCTTTAATGACTGAACATAAAAAGAAAAATAAAGAAATACGAGTACACCAGATGGTACATACGAGTACAAGTATTTTATTACCAAAGATTATAAAATGATGCTGACTAATCAGCGCTGTTTTTGTTGTTGCTGCTTAAATTACTTCACTGCGGCGGCACTTTGATGATAAACGGGATGTTGGTCAAGTCGGATACGCCGTCATCATGTTGTAAAGCTACAAAGTTGTATTAAGGTGTTGCTGTTTGCAACAAGAATTTCTCAGCGCATTCAGTAATAGCTAGATAGAAAAATAATTATATAATAAAAATCTTATATGTACATTTGTTCAGGTTTTTAGAATTTTAAAGCTGTGCAGCAAATTGAGTAAACATATTCAACAAAGTTATGATCTGCAAGTTAGCTTTTCTGTAGTGCCGTAAACTTCTTCTTGTAAAGAAAGTATCGTCAGTAAAATAAAGTATCGTCATCCTTGGAGGCGTCCCGCCTGTAGTGGTCATTTTAGTGATATGTTGATAGTAATAATTTTTTGCCGAATTCATCGCCGATACTGCTATCAGTTATGCTTATATCAGCAATAATTTTTATTTTGTTTGGGAAAGAGATCAGCACATTTCATGCTTTAGAGATGTTGCAGTGTAAAACATGCATAGAATATGTTTCTCTCCACGGACTTTGCACTCATTTGTAACGTTTAGTTAGGCTTCTGATTTTGCTTTGAAATTCGTTTAGCTGACCAGTTGTGATAACTTCGAATTTCGGATTGACGACAGTTTAACCTACTCCCATACATGCCAAAGAGTTTAATGGTTTCGTAGAATCTCCCGCTATAAATTCGTAGATTTGTGTTTTCTTTGGGCTATTGAATTAGGTTAATAATGAAATCTATTGTGTGATAGTCAATTTAAGATTCGAAAAAAAAAGAAAATACAAAACCACAATTTGCACATACTGTTATACAAAAATTCTATGTTTTATGTACGCATTAGAACATATAACAGTTGCCCACATCTGTACGCAACTCTTGCTTTTATATTGTTTTGTATACGTATACTTTAGTTTCTGCAACTATGCACACTACACTTGCTCTAAATTGCAGCTTCATTAACTTGTCCTATATATTAGGAGTGGTTTTGTTTATATTATATTTGGATCTGATAGCGTGCATAGAGTCAGTTCTTACCGAGCAAATGTAACATTATTGCAGAAAACAGGTTTTGATTTATACAGTTTTGCCCAAAAACATTTGATTTCGGGCAACGCTGTGTTATATCGGACGTTTGGTGCAAAGCAAAATTACATTTGGCATTCTTTCCAATTTTACCAGTGAAACTGTAAAGATCTGCGATCAGCAAAACAAAAATAAAATTTTCTAAAGATTTAAAGTAGTTAAGATTTCTTGTAGCATCATACGCATGCAAATTAATTAATTAATACAATTATATATATGCATAAGGAGAAAAATCGGTGGTTTTTCCAGTAGTCGCTGATTAATAAAAAGGGAAATTACCTATTTTCCTACGCTTCATCAGGACATCAGGAAATATTCAGCATCACCAAATATCATACTTGGGAATTATTTTTAAGAAAAATTGAAAAGCGTGAAAGCAAAAAAATCAATTAAACCAGCAACGTTTCGTGGCGCATCTCCAGCGAGGATCTGGAGATGCGCGAAAAAAAAGAACAGTCACTACTCCAAGGTTACGCCACCGTTGAATTTTGCATGACGTGGATTTAAATAAGTGTTAAAATACCAATTTCATAATTATTCGAAAAAAAATTTGAAAAAAAAAACTTCATATTAAGTAACTAAATTTAGTTTTTCTTATTTCTAAAACCTATTAAACGTAAATTTAGAATACTTAAAGTCCAACTTCTTAACCATATTTGCTGATCAGTTTACGAAATCAAAGTGAATTAAGTAATTTCTATAATTGATTTTATTTTGTTTGTTTGGGTTAAGATTAATTTAAGAACACAGAAAAACAATACCTGTTGAAAATTATATATAAAAAAAAAAAAAAAATTATTATTTCCAAGAATTTTGTGCTTTGTATAAGTAACTATTTTAAAGCTAAATTTTGTTTAGTATTTTTTTTCTCTTCGTTCTCTTTTTTTCTTTTCTCTGGCTTAACATTTTTTTTTACTAAGAGGTTAAAAAAAAAAAAAAAAAAAAAAAAAAAATAATATTGTGAGAAAAAAAATGTTGAAGTATCTTTTCTAGAACTTGGTAACTAAGAACCAGAAAAAAGGAGGAAGAAAAGAATAAACTTTACTAAGATATAAAAAAGTGAGAATTAGAGAAATTACTTGATTGGCGAGAGAGTAAACAATTTATTGTTACATAAAATATTAAAATTTCAATCTCCCAAAATTAGAGAGTTAATTGGCATGTAAACGAAGCTGAACATCATAACGCTGAGCTCACCGTCATGGATGCAGCAGTAATGTAAGTGAACTTTCAATTTTTTTTTTATTCTCTATAATATTATTTTACTCTCAACAATTTACAATATAAACCTAAAAAGTTAATTGTATTCATGAAGAAATGGACAATATTTAAGATTTTGTTTTCCATAACTGAGAAGCAGTTATAGTAGTGGTCATTTTGTTCCAATCTCATAATGTTCCATTAAATTTGGACTCGCTCGTTTTTTTTGCTTTTATTCATATTGTCAATCTCTTTAAATGCAACATATATTTCAAATATGAATATTTGTTCTCTCTCTGCTAATTTGGTTTTTTTTACCTATACATCGTTGAATTGCTTTAGTTTTGTAAGAGTTTAACCATTATCTAATTGAATTATTTGAGATACTGCACTTCATATCGATTAATTGTATTTACATAGGGTTGCAATAAAATGTGTACCATTTATTTTGTATTTTTGAATTGTTTACCGACTAGAAATGAATAAAGCGTAAACCTTATTAATAGTCTTGCAATGACAAACGAACCTTGTTAGTTTGATTAGGGCTAGGGAGAGAAACTAGGGTCTCTCACTACATGGTTGGGAATGGGGGCTAAGACCCGAGGCATTGTAACAGCTTTATGCCTCAATATCGGAATTAATTGATTGAACCGCCTTGCTTACGATTGAACAGCCTTGCTTACAATACAAATGTGTGTTTTACCATAATTTAAATAAAGTTTTATTTTCCGTTTAGGCATTACATTTTTTTTTGTATTAGGTTTTTTTTGTATCAAAGTGCACGATTTTTTTTGTATATATAAAGATGATAAAGGGACAAGTGGAGGGAGAGCACGAACCCCGACTTCGCCGACGAGCTGATAGACCAGGAACGACTAGCGTGCACAACCGCTCTATTCACCATTTTTGTCCACCGTTTCAAATTTACATTTATTTATCATTATCATCTTCAGTCTTATTATATATATAAAATGGCGCCCAACGTGGGGCCCAAGGTTTTGGGTTCTTTCAAATTTATTTTTTTTTTCTTTCGACATATTCAGAAGGACTGGAATTAGGATTAAGTCTCATTCGGCTTACCTAACCGTCTAACTGGATGATGTTCCTGTACTTTTGTAGTTATTTTCTAAGAGATTTAATTATTAATCCCTAATATATCTGTTTTGGAATGCAGACGGCTTCTTAATCTTATATACCGTTGTACCAGCTGATATGTAAAGGGACTTCTTGTATAAAAGTGGATTTGATTTTGACGTATTTAAGTGAAGTATGTTTTCATGCCGCTGATGACGTTATAATTCAACCTGTTTTTTTATTTACTTCTTTTGCATGCAAGGCAAGGATACAATTTTTTTCGATTTTTTTCTTTTAAACTAACTTGGTGTCGGTAATCATTCGCAAGACTTGAAGAAATTTATAAACTTTTTATATATTGCAAATTTTATTGCTGATTTTTTTTTTTGAATTCAATATTCGATATTCAAATTATTGAAAGTAAATTCCATGAGAATCTCACTTTGAATTTTGCTTCAATAATTAGTTTTGGTATTTTATTATTATTAAATAATAACTGGAATTGGTTGCTTAATTTGAAATTTTTTTTGGTATTTAGTGTTGTTTCTTTTTATTGGAATTTGAAGTGCTGAGTTATTGTAGGAAGTTTATTTCGTACATTTGAGGTTTGTTGCCTTCGACTTTGGAATTTATTTCGAATGGTAATTGTGTTTTTGGGTTTGAACTTTTGTTTTGATTTGGTTTATTTTGCAAACGAAAATGGCGGTGCACCACAGTAATGATGATCTGTTGCATGTTGGTGTACCAGGGGAAATCTGTTCGATATGTACTGAACCAACAACAGAGTTAAATTTTGCTCTCACACCATGCAGTCACGGTTTTCATCGATCATGTATATCGGTTTGGTTGCGGGATAATAATGTCTGCCCAAGATGTAATAAGTCGTGCGACACTCAATCTTTACATAGTTTTGCGGAACAAGAATCACAACTTGAGGGTGCGACTGGTACTATAAGGAAAAATGCTGCTCCAAACTCAGGGCCAAAAACTCGTTCACGAACAAATGCTAGTAATTTAGATTGGATACAAGGATATGGAGTACAGTCTCCAGCAAATGCTCCTAGACGTGGGCGTGCAGGACATTTTCACAACTCAAACCGAAATAGAAATGAGCATTCCAATTCAAGTTTTAACTACAGACATGTCCAAGAATTGATTGATACCACAACTCAACGGCAACATCAAATTATGATGCGTGAGTTAACAACGACTGTGGGTTCCCTTGTTAATAGTTCTCTTGAACATTATTTTCAAAGTATGAGTATAAATGGAAATAATATCAACCGTGAAGATAGATCTCGAGCACAACAAAATATTAGGGCTCAGTCAGTGCAAAATGATAGAGCCAATCGACAATCAGATCGGGCTGATAATTCAAATATTCTGCTAGACCAAAACCAAATAAATGAGTTACAGCGCTCCCATAATGAACAAGATAATAGTCAAAGCTCTCGACAATATTCTAATCAAAATAATTCAGTTACCCAACAGAATTTAAATGCCAATAATTTGTCCTCGCAATCAGTTGCAAAATCTATTTTTGACTGGAAGCTAACTTTTGATGGGTCCCTAGAAAATATCTCAGTCGATGAATTTATTTACAGGGTAAATGCTCTCACAGTATCCTCACTTCGAGGAAATTTTGTCTTACTGTGTCAGCACGTCCACGTTTTATTCGAAGGGAAAGCCAAAAGATGGTTTTGGCGATATCACCGGTCAGTACCAGCATTGGACTGGAATTTAATATGTGATGATTTGCGTAAAAATTTCAAGGATGTACGATCCGATTTTGACATTGAAGAGTGCATTCGCTCCCGTAAACAGAAATCAAATGAAACATTTGAGCAATTTTTCGACAGTGTTATGTTTATTTGCGATAGTTTACGCACCCCATTGTCAGAGATAGCACTTGTAGAAATTCTGTCACGTAATTTACGAACAGAAGTTCGTCATGAACTCCTACATTTGGAGATCAAAACGATTCCTCAATTGAGACGAGCTTGCAATCGTCGCGAGAATCTTCTTGAGACGGCATCGCGTTCAAATTTTAACTATAGTAAGCCAATAAGCTTTCCAAAACGGCATATTACTGAAGTTTTTGAGTCGCAACAAGAGTCCGATAATTTTATTGAAGATGCTTGTGAGATTCGTTCTCAAACAAAATGTTCAGATTCTATTAATGGGAAATGTTGGAATTGTGAGAAAACTGGGCACAGCTATAAACACTGCGAGGAACCCCGCCGAGTGTTTTGTTATGGTTGCGGTCTTTTGGGATTTTTCCTTCCCAATTGTCCAAAGTGCACCTTAACGGAAAACCAGCAGGGGGATGCCTGCAACAACAACAGCAGACATCCCAATACCCAAAAGAGGATTTCCAAATAGTAAGATCAACTCCTATAACAATTTTAAAAAAACCAGATAAGTCACTTATACCAGATTCGTCAAATTTATACCCAATCAGACCTTTTCACGAGAGATATATTGAATATCAAAAGATTCGTCGAGAAATTTTCAGTAAGTCTAGATCAGCTAAACGTGCCAGAGATTATTGGGAAAAAGTAAAAACTAAGCGACAGTTTCTTGTTTCTACGATATTATGTAGGAAAGATGACATCCGACCTTATGCTTCCATAAAAATTTTAAATAGAACTGTGCTTGGGTTGCTCGATTCAGGAGCTTCAGCTAGTTGTATTGGGAGTAGTTTGGCAAAGGAAATTTTGAACTTGAAACAATTAAAACTGAAACCCTTAAAATCTTCTGTCCGCGTGGCAGATGGGACAAGACAGAATATTATTGGCGTTGTATCTCTTGAAGTGACCTTTCAGAACAAAACAAATGAAATAGACTTTTATATAATCCCGAATTTAGCTCAGAACATCTATTTAGGCGTGAATTTTTGGAAAATTTTTGAGATTGCTCCAAACATAATAGGTGAAATTAGTTTTTCTCACGATGATCCACACATTCATGTCCTAAGTGCAACGCAAAAAGACTTGTTGAGTGCTACGGTAAAATGTTTTCCATCTTTCGAAGAATCTGGCCTCGGCAAAACAAATATTTTAGAACACGTCATTGATGTGGGAAATGCCAAACCCATAAAACAAAGGCATTTTCCGATTTCTCCTGCGGTGGAGAAAATTATGGGACAGGAGATTGACCGAATGTTGGCAATGGGGGTAATTGAGGAGTCGAGTAGTAGCTGGTCTTCTCCGGTAGTCTTAGTGAGAAAACCTGGGAAGGCCAGGCTCTGTTTAGACAGCCGTAAAGTGAACGAAGTGACGGTGAAGGATGCCTATCCATTGCCGCACATCGAGGGGATTTTAAGCAGGCTTCCTCGCGCTGAATTCATCTCAAGCCTGGATTTGAAAGATGCTTTCTGGCAGATTCCACTGGGAGTGGGTTCGCGCGAGAAAACTGCTTTCACGGTGCCGAATCGACCTCTTTACCAATTTACGGTAATGCCGTTCGGTTTGTGCAACGCTCCCCAGACGATGTGTAGGTTAATGGATAAGGTTATCCCTTACCAGTTAAAAGAAAGAGTCTTTGTTTATCTTGATGACCTGTTGCTGCTTTCGGAAGATTTCCTGTCACATATTCAACTCCTGCAGGAGGTGGCATTGCACATTCGAAAGGCTGGACTAACTATTAACATTGCTAAGAGTAAATTTTGCCTTAAACAGGTACGGTATTTGGGTTATGTGGTTGGACGTGGAACATTGCGCACAGACTCTGAGAAAATCTCAGCAATTACAGAATATCCTCCACCGAAGACGGTAAGACAGTTGCGGCGATTTTTGGGTATGGCAGGGTGGTATAGGCGTTTCATTTCCAATTTTGCGGAAATCGCCAGCCCCCTGACCGAACTTCTAAAAAAAGCCCGTACTTTTAAATGGACGCAGGAAGCAGATGTAGCTTTTAATTTGCTTAAAGACCGATTGACATCAGCACCCTTGCTCGTCAACCCCGATTTTTCGAAATCATTCATTATACAGTGTGACGCAAGTAAACACGGAGTAGGGGCAGTTCTAGCCCAAAATAATGAACATGGTGATGAAGTTCCTGTGGCTTTCATGTCCCAGAAGCTGAACCATGCTCAACGTAACTACTCCGTGACGGAACAAGAGTGTCTGGCAGCGATACTGGCAGTAAAAAAATTTCGCCCGTATGTAGAAGGCCAAGAATTCAAACTTATTACGGACCACGCTAGCCTTCGATGGCTCATGAAACAGACAGACCTTAGCGGACGATTGGCTCGCTGGGCCTTAAAATTGCAAGGTTTTGACTTTGAGATCGAACATCGGAAAGGTAGTGCTAACGTGGTACCGGACGCCCTGTCACGTGCTAGTGCAGAAAACATCGACGAAGTTTCTGAGCTCATAGTAGAAAACATTCCAGAAATAGATTTAGAGTCTGAAGAATTTAATAGCGCAGAATATACTGAACAACGCAACAAAATACTAAATGATATCAGTAAATATCCTGATTTGAAAGTTTGCGACAAATTCATTTACAAACGAACTGAATATTATACAGGTGATGAAAAACAGGAAAATTATGCATGGAAATTGGTCGTGCCAAAGAACTTGCAACTGAACGTTATTCGCAATGCTCATGATGGCGCAACATGTGCTCATGGAGGAGTAACAAAAACAGTTGAACGGATAAGAAGATTTTTCTTTTGGCCGTCATTGTACCGTACAGTACGCGAATATGTGCTTAGTTGTGAAACTTGTAAGACGACAAAGCATTCAACCAAGATTCAAAAACCATCAATGGGTAACTTTGTGCCAACCGACAGAATTTTTCAACGCTTGTATGTAGACTTGATAGGTCCATTGCCAAGGTCAAAAACCGGCCATATTGGCATTTTAATTGTGTTAGATCACATGTCCAAGTTCACATTCCTTTGTCCACTAAAAAAGTTTACAACTTCTCCTATAATTAATTTTCTAAAAACAAGCATTTTTGATGTATTTGGTGTCCCCGAAACACTATTAAGTGATAATGGTAGCCAATTTCGGTCGGGTGAATTTGAGTCGTTTTTGACTAAATTGGGTATAAGGCATATATGCACTGCTGTTTATTCACCTCAGAGCAATAGCTCAGAAAGAGTAAACCGTTCTATTAACGCAGCTCTTCGAGCGTATATTAAAAGCGATCAGCGTGAGTGGGACGTCCACCTCAGTAGCATTAACTGTGCTTTGCGCAACTCTATTCACCAATCCACGGGCCATAGTCCTTACTTCGTTGTCTTTGGTCAACACATGTTGAACCATGGCGAAAGTTACAAGCTGTTGAAAAATATATCTATGCTCGAAGAAGGCAGATCTGAAACTCATGAAAACCGACACGATAATTTATCCATGATTCGGAATTTAGTTAAGCAAAATTTGAAAAAAGCCTATGATGCAAATATGAAAACATATAATTTACGCACACGCCCAATAAACTTCCAAGTTGGTCAAGAAGTCTTGCGCAGAAACTTTACCCAAAGTAATTTCGCAAATAACTATAATAGCAAGTTGGCTAAAACCTACTTGAAAGCGAGAGTTCGTGAAAAAAGAGGCACAGTTTACTATTTGCTAGAGGATTTGAATGGTAAAGTTTTAGGGACTTACCACGCAAAAGATATGAAATCTGTATAGATTTCGCTGGAAAAAATAAAAAAAAAAAAAAAAAAAAACTAAAATCCTTTTATTCCCAGATTTTAAATACTGATATAAGTATCAGTATTTCAAACCTGTTTTTGTGATAGTCAATTTAAGATTCGAAAAAAAAAGAAAATACAAAACCACAATTTGCACATACTGTTATACAAAAATTCTATGTTTTATGTACGCATTAGAACATATAACAGTTGCCCACATCTGTACGCAACTCTTGCTTTTATATTGTTTTGTATACGTATACTTTAGTTTCTGCAACTATGCACACTACACTTGCTCTAAATTGCAGCTTCATTAACTTGTCCTATATATTATGAGTGGTTTTGTTTATATTATATTTGGATCTGATAGCGTGCATAGAGTCAGTTCTTACCGAGCAAATGTAACATTATTGCAGAAAACAGGTTTTGATTTATACAGTTTTGCCCAAAAACATTTGATTTCGGGCAACGCTGTGTTATATCGGACGTTTGGTGCAAAGCAAAATTACATTTGGCATTCTTTCCAATTTTACCAGTGAAACTGTAAAGATCTGCGATCAGCAAAACAAAAATAAAATTTTCTAAAGATTTAAAGTAGTTAAGATTTCTTGTAGCATCATACGCATGCAAATTAATTAATTAATACAATTATATATATGCATAAGGAGAAAAATCGGTGGTTTTTCCAGTAGTCGCTGATTAATAAAAAGGGAAATTACCTATTTTCCTACGCTTCATCAGGACATCAGGAAATATTCAGCATCACCAAATATCATACTTGGGAATTATTTTTAAGAAAAATTGAAAAGCGTGAAAGCAAAAAAATCAATTAAACCAGCAACGTTTCGTGGCGCATCTCCAGCGAGGATCTGGAGATGCGCGAAAAAAAAGAACAGTCACTACTCCAAGGTTACGCCACCGTTGAATTTTGCATGACGTGGATTTAAATAAGTGTTAAAATACCAATTTCATAATTATTCGAAAAAAAATTTGAAAAAAAAAACTTCATATTAAGTAACTAAATTTAGTTTTTCTTATTTCTAAAACCTATTAAACGTAAATTTAGAATACTTAAAGTCCAACTTCTTAACCATATTTGCTGATCAGTTTACGAAATCAAAGTGAATTAAGTAATTTCTATAATTGATTTTATTTTGTTTGTTTGGGTTAAGATTAATTTAAGAACACAGAAAAACAATACCTGTTGAAAATTATATATAAAAAAAAAAAAAAAATTATTATTTCCAAGAATTTTGTGCTTTGTATAAGTAACTATTTTAAAGCTAAATTTTGTTTAGTATTTTTTTTCTCTTCGTTCTCTTTTTTTCTTTTCTCTGGCTTAACATTTTTTTTTACTAAGAGGTTAAAAAAAAAAAAAAAAAAAAAAAAAAATAATATTGTGAGAAAAAAAATGTTGAAGTATCTTTTCTAGAACTTGGTAACTAAGAACCAGAAAAAAGGAGGAAGAAAAGAATAAACTTTACTAAGATATAAAAAAGTGAGAATTAGAGAAATTACTTGATTGGCGAGAGAGTAAACAATTTATTGTTACATAAAATATTAAAATTTCAATCTCCCAAAATTAGAGAGTTAATTGGCATGTAAACGAAGCTGAACATCATAACGCTGAGCTCACCGTCATGGATGCAGCAGTAATGTAAGTGAACTTTCAATTTTTTTTTTATTCTCTATAATATTATTTTACTCTCAACAATTTACAATATAAACCTAAAAAGTTAATTGTATTCATGAAGAAATGGACAATATTTAAGATTTTGTTTTCCATAACTGAGAAGCAGTTATAGTAGTGGTCATTTTGTTCCAATCTCATAATGTTCCATTAAATTTGGACTCGCTCGTTTTTTTTGCTTTTATTCATATTGTCAATCTCTTTAAATGCAACATATATTTCAAATATGAATATTTGTTCTCTCTCTGCTAATTTGGTTTTTTTTACCTATACATCGTTGAATTGCTTTAGTTTTGTAAGAGTTTAACCATTATCTAATTGAATTATTTGAGATACTGCACTTCATATCGATTAATTGTATTTACATAGGGTTGCAATAAAATGTGTACCATTTATTTTGTATTTTTGAATTGTTTACCGACTAGAAATGAATAAAGCGTAAACCTTATTAATAGTCTTGCAATGACAAACGAACCTTGTTAGTTTGATTAGGGCTAGGGAGAGAAACTAGGGTCTCTCACTACATGGTTGGGAATGGGGGCTAAGACCCGAGGCATTGTAACAGCTTTATGCCTCAATATCGGAATTAATTGATTGAACCGCCTTGCTTACGATTGAACAGCCTTGCTTACAATACAAATGTGTGTTTTACCATAATTTAAATAAAGTTTTATTTTCCGTTTAGGCATTACATTTTTTTTTGTATTAGGTTTTTTTTGTATCAAAGTGCACGATTTTTTTTGTATATATAAAGATGATAAAGGGACAAGTGGAGGGAGAGCACGAACCCCGACTTCGCCGACGAGCTGATAGACCAGGAACGACTAGCGTGCACAACCGCTCTATTCACCATTTTTGTCCACCGTTTCAAATTTACATTTATTTATCATTATCATCTTCAGTCTTATTATAATTGGTTTAAAGTTCAATGGTGGATGCTTTCAAGATTCGGTAAGAAGTTTCTGGTCGAAGCCAATCTTAAGGACTTTGTTACGAATCCTTTTCAATGCAAATTGTTGTTTGTTAGTTCTTTGTGTTATAGATGCACAGCAGATGAGATCAATAATAGGGAAAACTAAGGATGTGTGGAACATGAGAAATTTTAAGACACGTCCCTTTTTCCACCGCAGAGCCACTAAGCTCATTTTCCTGTTAACACTCGATAAGTGTACACTTTACACGTATCTGTTAGTTCGGTGCCACAAATAAAAATATTCTCAAATTTATGTCGAGCGTTCAAATAATTTTTGTGGAAGCTATCGGGCTAAGAAAGAGTGTGTCACAATACCTGAATTTTCCCCAGTAGTTTTATAACGTTTAGATTTAGCAGTACATCGAATGTTGAAAATACATATTTACTTGATAATACAATTCATAAAATTTATTTCTATAACTTTTTTATGCCATTTTTTATTAATCTTAATCTGGTATTCATTTCTTCCTATGACTAATGCGTTTTTAAGATTAAATCTGAAAAAAAAAATGCAACACTTAGTGTTGGCTTACTCATAAATGCTCCAAAGCAATTGATGTTCTTGGTTTTAATACATTTTACCATGTTTACATACGAAATGTACCACCAATTTACTGTTGCATGAAATGTATTTTAGTCAATGAAACATTTTTTAGTACAACCCTTTTAAGGACATGCAAATGTGGCTAAAACTCTAAACAATTTTTCCGAATCAAAGTTTTATAGAAATACTACACGTTGCATACCTATGTACATCCTAAAAGTGCGCAATACACAGAGGGCTCAAAGAAAACGCAAATTTTTAGTTTTTCTATTTATTTTACTCTATTTCCCACTAAAACATCAACTTTATTAAATTTTTGTGAATTTCATCTATTGAATCGTTTATTCCCTTTGCTCTTTTATTTGGCTATAAAAACCAGAATCTAAGTGCTGTATGTGTGTCAATTGGTCAACAACCGAAAATTGCTGGTTTTTATCGGACATAAAAACTTGAGGGATACACTTTTTCCTTTATTTTTTGTTTGTTGTTTTTTAACCAATATATTTTTCAATGCAATCAACGGTTTTTCAGCGCTAAACTGCATATGTTAGCAACTGTTGACTGTTTAGACAGCTTTTACTCCCTGCTGCGATGATGTTGGGTTGCAATCAAACTGAATTTTTTATGTTTTGTACGAAGCATTTGAAAATCGTTAAAAAAAATATGTAAATGAATACAGAAAATGAAGAGCAACGAACTTTAGTTGTCTGAAAGGTACACATACATATATATTTTAATTAATCAGTTGAGTAATTCGTGAAAATCTATCAATTTTAATTTATGATTTTTTTTTTGGTAGTCAAAACATATATTGTCTGATTTATAACACGATTTTCAAACATCGCCGGAATTAGTGTACATACTACTAAAAAGGCTCAGGCCTGCAGCGACAGTTAAAAGCGAGCATTGAAAAGGTATCATCTCCAACTTTCTCTAGCAGAAAGACGCGGCCGTCCTAAGTCATCATGGAAACGTCGAAATACGAAAATCAGAGAAATCTTGAAGAAAATTTAAAGCACATGTATTGTAAGAGTGCTATGGAGGTCCTATATTCCGTGAGGAATGAAGGACACAAAAAAGTGCCAATGGAAAGTTGTACATGTACCTGTATGTTAAGTGTTTAAGCTCTTACTTAACTATGAACATAAATCGCCTCGTAAACATCCAAACGAGTACCAATACTATTAGTTTTCAGGCTTTATTTTTATGTTTTTTTTTCTAATAATATAATACCATGATTATCCAACTACGATGAAATTATCTAACATTGACATCATGATACACCAATTATGTTACAAAAGCATTGAAAATCTCAAGTGTCTCTTTTCACAGATATCTAACTAGGTAACGCAACAATAGTTATGACACAAAAAAAATAATGTGTGCAATAACAACATTTATTGTAAAAAGACATACAATACTGTTGAAATCAATGAGCTCATGTACCAGAGCCAACAAAACACATTGTACTTATATTTCAATATAACTTTTTATGCTATGGGTACTTTACACCTAATTTTTTTTTATTAAATTGGAACTGCAAGAAATGTTGTTAGCTATTAACATATGCTGCTAATTTTAATAAATCTAGTTTTTTCTTTAAAGTACCGCAAAGCTCTGAAAACATTTTTGTGAGAATCCGATGAAATTTTCAATGTTTTAAGAAAATTTTTGTAATCTAAACTGAATGCATAGCCACCTTAAGCTTATTGTATTATCAAATGTTGGAAAAACTAAAATATCAAAATCATAGAATGAATAAAAAATTTAAAGCAATAAAAATAACTATATAGACAAAGCCCAGAGAAAAAAAATAAATAGCAAAAACATCACCAGTTATTTCCACTTTTGCTTACCACCTGAGAAGATTCAAAAATAGTTTCAAAATCGTCAAAATTCATCGATACTCGTTAATTTTACTATAAAATTATGAATATTATTTAAATAAATCAAACAACATAGATATTCCAACATTTTCCTTTGATTCAAAGGGTTTGACATTTACAATAATGTTAAAATTTACTTAAAAAAAAACTATATTTTTTTTGTGGCAATCGCATCCCCAAGCATGGCAAATTTTTCCATCTTCAAATTTTTTATGAGCTTGACCGAAAAATGCTTTTTTCTTTTACTATTTCCTTTAAACATGAAAACATATTTTAACTTTAAACAAGGCCTATGGCAGTGTACCAACCAACCCACACAAATACAAAACAGAATATAAACGTAAGGACCGCTTGCTGTTTAATGGGCCACCAGCATAGGCTTAGCTGAAAAATTGTTTTATTTCATCTTAATTTTGCTGTTGTTTTAACTGCACTTGTTGTTGTTATTTAAGAATTAAAATTATTCCATAAAATTTTGCTTACTTAGCTAAGCTATTTATATTTTGTGCTCGTACTTTTTAATGGGTGGCCGACCTTTTTTGTTTTTATTTTTTTAATTTCGAGTATTTTGGCTTTTAAAACCATCTACAAGTGTGGGTATTTGTGAGACTTACATTTATTTGCTGAGCGTCGCTTATTTGCCTAGTTCTTCTTAATTGAGTTGTGCCAACATTTATAAAATTTTGTGCAGACATAGTTTTTTTTTTTAATTTTTCTATGGCTCTGACGAAATGGTTAAGGGCAACAAAACATTGATTTAAACAAAGTCTCGTGGTTTGCTTTGGACAACAGCTGTAAATAACATTAATTTGGCATGATAACTCGTATTCGTGTACAAATTGAACTGGAATATTATGCTTTAGCAAAAATATTCTCTGTTTATCATATAATGATTTATTAAATAAATATTATTATTTGAATAATAAATTTAAACTAGAAAGGATTTTTATTTTGTTGCCTTAGGACAATTCAATTCACATTAAATGTTTTAAGTTCTTATCTCTATTTTCTATGCTTATGAAATAGTAAACAAAAAAGCCATCAGCTATTTTTCTGTAAGTTATCTAATTCTATGGTAAGAAAAAATAAAGAAATTATAAAAACCTAAATTGGTGACTTTTAATTATTGTTTTGAACAAAATTAAAAAATATACCAAACCTTTGATTGAGGAAACTTGTGAAATGAAGAAAGGTTTGGTGCTGGGGGTACAGAAATACCTGCAATACAAATTATAGATGTGTGGAAGCAATGTAGCTACTTTAAGTAAAAACACGTTGGAGTAAAAGCAGGATTAGAGGAACAATGCAATGGAATTTGTTTTTTATTTTTTTTTTTTGTAATAAGCATGCAATCAATTTTACGCTCCGTTTCTTTTCACACTTTTTCATGTTGATTTCCATTTTCATTTTCGATTCTGCTCGTATTTCCATTTCCATTTCTGTTTTCATTTGCATCTCACAATCAGACAAAACCTTTTGTTCGCACATACGGTCATGTAACGGCGACGGTATGTTGGCACCAACACCAATCGAACGAAATGCAAGTATCAATATCTTTCCAACAATCAGAGCTGCCAACGCAAACACTTCCCGAAAGTGTCAATTCATTGACGCTTTTTTTTTTGTTGTTTTGTTTTGCTCGCCTTTCAACTCTGCTTGCCGTTGGTTTTTTTCTTGATTTGGCAATATTGTACACTTTTTGTTTTTATTTCTTAAAAGGTTTTACTTGGTTTTTCATCGAGCTTTTCTTGTATTAGTTGGCAATTGCTGCTGAGAGTAAGCAATACCAATTTGCAACATTTAACCCATTTTCTAACGGAAAAAAACTATCCATTGCAAAACGTTTAAGTTTGCATTTTTGTTACTTTTTTGTAGTGACTTTGTGTGTTGACAATTTTTGAAATTCATATGTACATTGCAATGTGTAAAAGGTTAAGAAACTAAAAATAGTATATTGTTAATATAATCTTGCTTTGTGCTTTTTTAATATGTTTTTTTAGGGTCACAGTAGGAAAACCATTAAGCAATCTCTATGTTGCCGTACTTCAACTCTTAGATCCTTAAGTGTCACCAAATATTCGTCGAAATGGAAATTGGCTAAGGCAAGAATTATCTTCTGCATTGATTGTTGACTTTACAGGTCTTAAGATAGTAGAGGTATCCTCGTTTTATTTGTTGCTGCTAACGTTAGAAAAGCAAATGCAGTTCAAAAATGGTTAAGGAATACTAACCAGTTCAGTTTTGAAAGCAGCACGTTACACATTTTTGGTCGAGACAACGCTGGCTCGTAGAATAAAATGAGTAAAACTAAAATCGTAATGCTGAATCTTGAAAATAAAAACAGAGGCAGCTGCAACAGCAATAACAATGCAAACACCAACAATCAGAAAAACAGTAAGGCACAATTGCAATTGTCCTAACTGTTGTTTGTCTGAAATGCAGCAGCAGCACAGCAGCAGCAACTGTTGAAGTTTTTGCATTTTGCTGGAATGCTGAATGATTCCGACTGTCTTTGTTGTATTTTTGCTGCTGCTACGAGATTTTACTTCCATTTTTGTTTTTTATTTACTGCCTTAGTTGGCACAGCTTCAGTCAGGCGTTTATGAAGTGGTCTACTTGCAAAATGCTTCCTTCTCTTAAGTATTTGAGTCATAAGACTTTTGTTTTTGCTTGTGGTGGCATCATAAACTCGGTCTTACTGATATTTTGATATCAAATTTTTATGAAGGTTCGTTACCTCAATATTTATATTCTTCAGCACAAGAATTTACTCTTGGGGTAGTGTTGATCAGAATGAAACAAAAAAAAAGACAAATAAGAAGGGAAGCTAAGGAAAAAGTTTTTTTTATTTTGAGACTTAGAAATGCTTTGTCGTTGTGCCGCAAGACAAGTTCTCTCTTTCATGTTGTCTGGGATCAGTGTATTATCCAAAAGTTCCGATGTTGTTTGTTTTTTTATTTTTTTCTTTTTTATATTCTGTGTGAAACATAAGAGCAGTTTTTCTTGTATTTATACAAACAAATATTTCTGGACGAAGTTTTTTGCTACAAATAAAAACTACAAATGTCCTTTATAACTTAACATGAAATATTTGTGTTACTTTTTTCGAAACACACCGTTGTAGTGCTTTTTCAACAAAAACATTTCTACATGCAGTATAGTTTTGTAGTTGTATTGTAAAGTAAAATAAATTACAATGCCTCTCATGTGAAATAAAAAAAAAATTTAATAATGCAAATGCGTTAATTCAGGCAAACGATGTTGTGTTACACCGGCTGTGTCATATTTGCAACAAGCGTCTGTGCACTTATGTAGCATAAATGCCGCGTAAATTCTGTAATTTTCACAATTGTTTTCTAAGCGTTGACTATGAAAGAACATAATTTACATGGTGGATTTTTATGTGCAACTAGGAATATTACAATGTTTACACAAAAAAAAAGTCAATTTACAAATAAAGGACAACTGTGTATCTACGTATATTCAAAAGAAGCGATATTTCCATATTCTTTATTAACATTTTTATTGTGATGATTTTATAACATTTCAAGGCTTTTTTTAGGATAAAAAATAAAATCAAAAAACAAATCTTGAGTACTGGCTCTGTGGGTAAGAAGAAAAACAAATACACAAAATCATGTCTTAAAGTATATTAATTTTCAAAACCCCTACATCCAGTAGCATTGCATGGAAGAATTTATCACTTATATGGAAGTATATATATACGATATCTGGCGGTTATGTTCATGTTAAGAGTTTTTTTTTTGACATATCGTATCACTGTGCGCTGTCACTGCGTTTTATACGAAATGAACAAAAATTATAAACGAAGTAAAACTTGATAAAGTTGGTGACCACCAATCAGTGCCACTATAAATTCGTTCATCTTAAATCATTTAAAGCCCTTTGAAGGCAATTTGCGTAACTTAATGCACATCAAATTTAACGTCTGAGTAGCCTTAAAGTAGTGCGGTAAATGTTGTAAGTTGGAGTAATGCTCATCGCAGCTTGAGCTCTTACAATCGATTCAGCGCAAATGCGCATCAGCGTAAATTGCACACATTTCACTGCAGTATGACACTGAGTTGACTTGAAATGTGCTTCAGTCAACATTTTATGAACGCTCATATTAATCAAAATCAAAGTCAAGAGAATTACAACAACGGCAACAAATAGTTAAAAAAATACGGCATGCATTTTTGCAATTACATGTTGTATGTGTATCAGTAAATGCTCGTTGTACAACAAGCGCCAATATCATTAGGAAATCGAATTTTTTACACGAGAAAAAAAGAAGAAGCGATTACAATTGAGATCGAAACACAGCCAATAAACTTTCGCATCGATTACAATTTTCGTCCACATCATCCAATTTGCTTAATAATGTTATTTTAGACATACTTTCTAAAGAAATCATCAAAATTTATTTTGAATTATAAACATAAATAGGTGATGTACTATAGGTGAAATTAATATTTCATAAACTTAAGTTACACATTCCACCGAATTGAATAATAATATTTTTGTATATATCATATATTTGGTATTAATTACTTTATAATACTTGAGGAATTAAACTAAGTCAATCATATATTTTGTAACAAATAATAACTTGGTTGAAATAAATATATCTTTGGTGCAAATATTCTGATGTTAATAATCACCAAACGATGTACTTGGTGGAAACGATGTTTTTGGTGGTTTTGTCGCTAACGTATACATTTATTAATACAATTTTCTTAAAAATAGAGGTAAAAACGACATTTTCAAATATTGATACATATATAAATCAATATTTTCCCTAATCATCATATCCCAATTTTATATGCCATTAATATTATCACAATCATAAAAACATGAAATTCGTACCAAGCAGAAGGTAATTAAGTAGTGTTTTACTTAAATATGTTGAGAATTGTATTGTCTTCATATTAATGTGAAGTTAAATCAAACAAAATCAGGAATATCATATATATATATTCGATCCAATCAAATCCGTTCAATTGATGTAATATTTAGCTCAACAATTAACCATTGACTTCCAATTAAGGGCATAACGATATCAACTAAAATTTGTTGATAGTTAATAAGTATTTCAAAGATCTATCAACCAAAGACATTTAATTGATTGGAACGTTATT
Organism: Meiosimyza decipiens; assembly: GCA_963680825.1. Taxonomy (NCBI): domain Eukaryota; kingdom Metazoa; phylum Arthropoda; class Insecta; order Diptera; family Lauxaniidae; genus Meiosimyza; species Meiosimyza decipiens. The sequence goes on along the minus strand of OY804259.1, from coordinate 80,776,132 downwards.
TTTTCTCAGTGTATAGCAGAGTTGCGTGGTAATGATAGATTTCAAATTTCAATTCCATGCAGTTTGAAGTTTTAATCGGTTTTTGTTCGAAACGAATCGAATTTCATTCCCAAAAGACAAATTTCTACCCAGTTCTGTTTCATTGTACGTTTCACTGTGATAGGGTTATGCTAGCAAAGTTGTGATCGAGTGAGCCGACTCTGCTCTAGCGTGTTTGTCAGTACTCCATTGCTTTAAGGTAATTTTTCTCCCTCGATATAACACTGTGTTTGTTGACTACAGTTAGAAGCCTCCTGGTGTCTGAACAGATTTTTATGTTACGACCTAAAATTAAACTTTTTAGGAGATTTATTGAAGCTTTTCGAATAGTAAATACTTCTTTAAAGAATATATACTCTCAGGTATTTTTTGTTTTGAGTATTACTGGCCATGAAAACCATAAACTATAACACATCTATTAGTCCATGTTCATGTGCCCTAAGAACTTACCTATACTCTTCCATTCTTTTGAGTGTATAGTTGATTTCTGTCCTACTTCAATTTTATTAGTTTAATTAAAGCTAAAAGCAATACACACAATCAGTTAGAAAATGAATAACGACATTGATTGGCGGCTAAAGTAAATGATACACAGTTGTTTAAAAAGTCTGTCCAAATGTCAACTTGTCTCTCTGTCAAAGTCAATCGATTTATGTTGTATGCGTCATTAACTAAAAAGCAATACGCATGAATTGACAAAATTGCATATTAATTGTATGAAAATTACGATTGATAATAAACAGTTAACGACGTTAAGAAAAATCTCAAATGAATTTCCATATCAATATTCAAATGAGTTTCAACTTAAGTAAGTTGTGTGAGTTATGAGAAAAAGGATATTTTTTTAAGGCGATTATTCCTGTATATTGGGTAAGTTTCCAATTCAAAATTTGTGCATTTTTTCTTAAGGCAAGTCATTGAAATCTCACGTACAAGTATTGATTGGCATAGTAGCATTACAAAATATAACACAAGACGCTGGACTACGGTGTTATAGTTTCGGGACTATAACGATGATATTTTGATTTTCAAGACCTAAACGTATGTAGGAAAAAAAAGAAGTCCTTGAAATGACTTCTTTTTTTTTAGTCACCAATGTAATAAGTTGTCAGTGTTCAGCTCCTTCCCCAAAAAGTCTTAATACCGCACTGTAGCACATAAGAGATTTTAGAAAACAAGACCCTAACATAAATAAGTAAGGAGGCACTGTTTAAAAGTTAATAAACTTATCAACAAAATTTTCGTTTTTGCTCAGTTAATACAAAAAAAAACACTTCAAATACACAGTAGCTGTGGTGATTTAATGGCCAATTTATCTTTTGTAAAAATCTGTCTGTTTTCGCAATCTCCTCTTGACGTTAGCGTAGTTTTCCTTCGGGAAAACAACTTAAAAGAGTAGTTGTAGTGCATAGGTTGAAGTAGGTAATGAAAAATGTGTGTGCGCTTTTGCTTTATCTGATAGTGTCATCGAACATTTTTCTGGCGGTTGCCAAAGCGATACTGTCATGTATTTAATTAAAACCAATTAGTAGATGGGAGAGGCTACTGCTGCTGCTATGTATGAAGTTTTCTGAAAATGTGTGAAAGAAAGTAAAACAAAGCAACAAGTTAAAATGAAAAAGTTTACAAGGATGCTAAGGTCTAGCCAGATTTACTTGCCTATAGGTAGAAAATTGTTATGTGCGTGCAAGCGTTTTGGTAAGCGCATAGGATGTAACGTTTTTGCCAACAGACGCTCAGCATCTGGGCAAATAATGTCAAACAATAGCAAAATGGTTGTTCTTAATTCGGTCACTGAAATTAAATTTTTAATTATTTAGTATTCATTCTGACTTCACATTGCTGCTGATATTTTTGTTAAAAGCTTAGTTTTATAGCTTTCCTTGATCTTTTTAAACACTGCCAATGTTTTATACAAATGTTCCTGTTATCTTCACTTAAGTCTTCCATTTGAACATCGTGATATATGGAGTCTGGGGTGTCTTTTGAAAGAGAAAAAATAGTGCAAATCAAAAATAGTTCTTTTTCCTAAAATATATTTGTTTTCATAGTTTTCATATTGATAAGCAACAAAAAACAGTCACCACTTTTCATTTCGAAAAATCTTACGAAATGAACAAAACATTTCGATTGCCTCACTGCAATTGGTCTTGCTTATGGGGTACGATTGTAATCGAGGCCCTGGTTTACATACACTCTCTTAATGTAGCGTTGCTGGTAATCTGAGGTTTTATGTACAATATTGATCAATTGGGAACAGATATTTCGTACTTTTGTGCGAACAAAATGTTCAGTTCTGCAAGAGTTAGCGGCTTAACTCTGGGCATTTATGTCAACGCAAATTTCATAAGATTAGTGATTGATGCAAGAACTTGCTCAATATTACCTAATACTTGTTTAAGTTCTTATGATATTTACGTATTTACATAGAACATAGACACAATGTTATTAACGTTTTTTTGAATCATTTACTTTTTTATTTCTTTACAGTTTCAACGTTTCAATCAAATGGTAAGTTAGTTACATCTTTAATTTTTTAGCTTCAATTGTTTAGTTCCTTTTCATTTTAATAAATGAAATATATTTAACCAGAAAGCAAAGTATGTGTGTTTCGAATAATGGTTACTTGCCTCAATTCAAAAATACATATGTTCAAATGAAATACACATTAACGCTCATCATCACTCGAATGCCGCATAATCGATAACATTGAATACACGTGTGAATCTTGAGCAGCATACCTGCATAATTAAATAGATACCAATGAAGATTCCTTAAGATGATAGATAGATTTGTTATTACCAATGCGTACACGCACCTAGCTAAATTGGTAGATTGCTTAGGCTTAATTAATGAAGAAAATCTATTAGTGGCAACATACACATTGCAGCCGCAGTCACAATTAAGGTGTGAAACTGCACTGGCCCGGAAAGCACACACAAATAAAGTCAGAGTGGGGATTAATGTGCTAAATTTAAGCCCGAATAATTTTTAGTGGTGATGGAAATCGAATCACACTATCACTAAACGTTAAATGAAACTTAAGCATTTGGTAATAATGGAATTCAAAATCCATTATAACTTAATATTCGGTGAATTGAAAGTTCACTACTTTTAAAAAATCGATTGCCGATGTCTGCCCTAGCACTTAAAATTACAGTGAACATCTAGTTGAAATTTAACTTTTATTAAATTTTTCTTTCTTGAAATTTTTCTTGCATGCAATTTTTCTTTCATAAAATTTTTCTTTCGCAAAATTTTTGCAACAAAAATTTTTCTTGCTTAAAATTTTTCTTTCATAAAATTTTTCTTTCATGTAATTTTTTTTTGGTGAAAATTTTATAAGAAATCTAAAAACTTATTTACTTATTATGTGTGTTGCCATTTTTCTTAAGACAGAGTACTTCATTACAGATATTGTGCAATATAAGTAATGCGTTACAAAAAGAAATTATGTTGACTTAAGTCTCCCTGAAGCATTGAAACTTTCAAGGAAACTGGAAAAAGAAACAATTACCTTTTATTTTGGCACTCCTTTTCACATATCTTCCCATGTCTTAGCATATGTGTGCAGCTGCTTATACACATAGGTATTGCATTCACATACATGGAAAAAATCTCAAACTTCATAAAACCATATTTCATCCATGTTCTTAAACACTTCACCCTAACTTTTGCTTTACATATTTGCACATATTTGACATTTTCTTTTATTTGATTTTATTCCCTTTATTATGAAGAAAACAAAACACGCGTCAGAACAGGGTGTGCCACATAAAAATAATCAAAATAATTTACGTTGCGCCTGTTGCCTTTGCCGATTGTGATAAAATGACTTTTCGCAGGCACTTATCCTTGCATTTTTTTTTTTGTTGTTTTGTTATTTACACTGTTTGGCTTTTTCCTGTTAACTACAGTACATATTTCATTATAATTTTTTATTATTTCCTTCGTGTTCCATACCTATATTTCTTCTGATACTGATAGACTCATCAGATTGTCAACCGCATTTTAATATGCCAATCTACGTTGTTTGGTGTTTGATATCTTCCATGTGGGGGTTTTTGTTTTAAATTCCTGCAGTTTATAAATGCGTACGTTTTTTGATTACATAAGCAGGATATGGGCGTAGTTTATAATGCTACTGTTTGCGTTTTATGTGATTTTGATTATTCTGACTCATTAAATAGTACCACGTGCTTTATGCGTGTTTTTATGTACCTACTTGTAGTTTTTATTGAGCCATAAATATTTTTTTGGATTCTTTATATGCAAATTTTTTAAGTAAAGAAGGCACCCATTTTTTTTTATTATTTTGCTGATAAAGGGTTTTTCTAAGGTGTGGCTACTTAAATTTAACATAAATTTTTTAGGTGGACATTTTATGACAGTAAAATTTTTTTAGGCTTTTGCAATAATTAGAAATTATTTTCCCTGAAGACTTTCAAAGTACAACACATATTTAAACATTATCTTACTAGAAATCCTAATAATATAGTCCTGGAACTTATGATTTGAAATAAGTGAAAATTTAAAATTTTTACTATTTTTGCTTCAAAATGGTTGTTTTGAGATTTTGTGGCCTGAAAATTGTTTTGATATAAACGCCTATGGGCTTTCAAATCTCATTTTTGAAGACAAAAAAAAAATTGCGTTTTCTCCGCTTCTTTGATACAGAATTTTTAACTTAGTACTTTCTCGAGATATGTTCCAGGCTCATCGCTACGCCATCAGTTGATACAAATTTGGATTTTATGTCGTCAACCCACTCCAAGCGTCTTCAATGAATTGATCATTTAAGTTTTGGGTAAAAAAAAAAATCAGACGTGGCCACATCAGGTGAATACGGTGCTTGTTCGAAGGCATTCGTTGAATTTTGGACTAAAAACTCTTGCAAAATTATGGCTTAATGCAGTGGTGCATTGTCGTGGTGCAAAATTCATGAGTTGTTCTTCTATAAATCTGGCCGTTTTCGGCCGACATACTCACAAAACCGTTTCATGTCACATAAATAATATTCTTTATTTTCCGTTGGTCCTTTTAGAAGGAATACAGAGTGCAACACACTGCAGTAATCGAAGAAAACTTAGTTATCAAGTAACTTTGATGCGGGGTTTCGGATCGATTTTGAGGCATTATACCGAAGACTGCTACAATTCATATCGCACTTCTAAGCCCATGTCTCGTCGTCATGTATTATACATTTCAAGGTGAGGTTCGATGTTGATGATCTTTTTGTAAAGAATTTAAGCTCTTTTGACACAAGTCGAACGGGACGCGTTTCATGCCTTAAATATTAGTTAAACTGTGCTCCTTTCCATCACATATTTTCATGGCTCCGCTAAAGGATTCATTGTCGAATAGGCCAGTTTCACTATAAAACATAAAAAGGAAGCGTTGACCAATTGCAATCATCTAAAATTTAAAATTGCTTCCTGAGCTCAAACATCACCAAATTAATTGAATCGATTTTAGTTAGAACTTATAGCTTTAACTTTTCTGACCGTTCCTTTGAGCCACTTTACCCAACTTTTCGGTGCTGACGTAGACCTCCAACATTAAGAGTAAACTAAGTGCTTGTTAGTGGAGTACAAACGAACTTTTAAAATTGTTTGTAATGATTGGCCCTAAAAATACTTATTTCTCACATATATGTAATCTACTTTTATTACAAACTGAAACATTTTTTCAATGCAGAGTAAACCTAGCCCTTATATCGACAGTAGCTGCGCAGGCTTCGAAAGACTGTAGTCCACTGGAATGTAAAAACTTGGCTCCTTGTTGGAATAATATTAAGATTGCAATTGGTCAGATACTAATTTATTTTAAATGATTTTTAGAATATGAATTTCGCTGTCATATGCTCTGCCAAGAAATATTTTTTAACTTTTCCTTAGTTGATTAATAGTAGATGTCTAAAAATCACAAAGGCTTTTGCTTTAGATACTTCAGTAGCATAGCAGCGCATATGTAGTGCACACCCTAAACTCAGTATTGGGTACAGAAATTTTATGTGCACTAGCGTACACAAATTAAAACTGAGATTTTAATCATCAGCAAATTAGACGCCACCCCGACACACCTTAAGTCCTTCATTCACTGTATAGCATACAGGTTGCAGTATATTACCACTATTGCACTTAACTGAATGGCTGGCTGACTTTCACGTTGCTGTCAGCCCAAATTTAGTTCATGTGCTCTTAGTTAAGTTTATTTATTTTTTGTTTTTCTTTTTTCTTCTGCGCCTCCTTACTACTTAAGACAAACATGCACGTTGCTTACAACAACGTAAGCACGTCCTGGCAACTCCATTTTTGGGAGACCACTTAAGCAGAAGTTTTTGTATGCTATCAAGTTGCTGGAGTAGGCGATGACGATGGCGCTAGTGCTGCTACTTTCTAGATGTGTCTTAAAGGGATTGCGGAGATAAATGAATGTGGTTATAATGAAGATAAGCGCGGTAATAAGGTTTGTCAGTAGAATTGTATACGTGGTTGTAAAGCAGTTCTTTGTCTACGTCTGAGTTTAATTTCATTGGTTGCTGAAATCTTGTAAGTAGCCTTTTTTCGGTAATGAGTGCGGTTTTGCAACATGCAAAAAGTAAGATTAATGATAAGACATAAAATGAAATTGTGAGAACTTTACTATGAAATTTCGATTGCTAGATTTTTAAAGTAGAGCTTTCAAGGTTTTTGAAACTTTAACAGCGCAGAACATTCCATATGTTAAATATTTTAATCTAACTCTTATCTTAATATGAAAAAAGGTCTAATTAATACTTTGGGTATCATAATAAAAACCAACATTAAAATTCTATTAAAAAAAAAAAAATTAAAAAGAATAAAAACAAAAAAAGAATCAGACAATCAAAATAAATAAAAAACAATAATTTTTTTAAATCTGACAGCTCTGTACAATTAAATCTTTACGATTTTAACGTACACTTCAAAGAACGTTCGGTCGTTTGGTCGCTTGATCTCTATTCGCTTGATCGTCGATTGTGCGACCCAACCCATGCCAATGTTATATCGCTACCAATTGAATGCATAATGAGCGTAATTAATTTGGAAACAGGCATCACATCGTTTCGATTTGTATTCAACATGGATTTCCTTGAATCGATACCTTGAGTATAGATATGTATGTACCATTGGAATAGGTGTTGCTGCTGTTGTCTTTGCACAGTGGTCTTAACCAGATATAATTTGTTTTGCAATAATTGATTTTCTTGGGAGAAAATATCTTGAAATATAGTTTGGCAATAAAGTTTGATTCGAAACTTCTTTTACATGTAAGTTAGTACTTATATAAATTACTTAGATACTCAAGTAGTGGCCCAACCCTGACATTTTTGTATATCTTCCCAGTACAGCATGAAGTTCCAGGAGAACGAAGCCTTTACAGATGCTAGCAAAGATTCACCATCTTGATCAGATCATGATACTTTAATTAGGAATTAGCGCTATAATTCGTTTTACGATTTACGACTTGCAAGTAATAGCCCAGCGGTATTACATCACAGCGGCTTCCATGAACAAAGTTGCAGTATAATTTTCTTATGAAAGAAATAATGCTTCTGATATGACATGGAAAGATTTGGATAATGGATCTAATATCCACGTTTATATAAAACCCAAAAGCAGTATTTTGTTATTTGCAACTAAATTTACGCCACAGTGAACGTGCGATTCGTTAGTCCATCATAATCAACAACATCAACATTAGCTGTGTGTCTAACTTCAGCACTCGAAGTGTTATCACATGCATATAATATATCCAATCGCATACACATTCAGAAGGCATTCTTAAACCGCACCATGTTCCCTGCTCTGCCATGCAACCAATTGTCCAATAGGTTATGTTTAACAATTCAATGAGCATGGCAATATTCATACATACATTTTAGCTCGTATTAATTTTATGTTACGTGCCGAGACATTTAGGTGCTGCCCTTACTATCATTCCTTTATCATTACCAACGATGAGAGGTTTGGTCACACCAACGGCATCATCATCAACAGCGAACAACAGCATAGGAGAATTCACATTAACCGTTCGTTTCTAATAGAATTTTAATTGAAAATAAAAAAGTGTCATTTATTTACCTACATTTGAACTTTAATTTGAGGACGTAGACGTTTGATGTGCACAAGAATCATTTGGTTGCATTAAATGAATGACGACGACGTGACTGGTAAAAATCTTTTTAATGGTAGACATAAATGATTGGGAAATTAAGGTAGTCTTTATATTTGCCCTATGTGGCAATTCACGTGAAGCGAACAACCAAAAAAATTTTGGCATTTTCAAAGTCGTTTCGATTAGGTTAAGTGATACTCGTAAATCGCTAGGAGTTAAGAAAAAAATATATAAAACTTTGACCCTATGAGAAATCTTTGTAGTAACTATACAAAAAAAAAACAATCTAATATTTAAAATTGCATTATACGAGTAACAACTTCAGTTATATATTTTTCTTCAAAAATTTGCTTGAAATGTATTGAAAATGCTTCAGAAATATCATAATATTCCAGTTGGTACTTGGAGGAAACTCGTTTAATATAGTCTGATGTTTACAACCTATGAGTTTATTAATTATAAAACGCAGTCATTTTGTAAGGTACGAGGGAAGAGGTGTAGTAAGCAGATCAAAATTTAATTTTCGTTTGAAAATGCTTACCTATGTGCTTACACCATAAGGTGGGTGGTAAGCATGTTGGTGGAGTTCGTTTGCTTTTTGCGTTCTTATAATATCATATTCTTGTGAAATATTAGTTATTATCCTTTTTGTTCTATTTGTTGCGACTCTTAAAGCTTCTCCACACAGAACACGTCCGCGTCCCAAAATGACGTTGTATTACACAATGTTGAATCATTCCCTTCACACTGAACGCGATTGAACGCCGGCGTTATTTTTGGGACGCAGCGTTCAGCGTTCAAGTTGTACAAAATTACAGAATATCGCGTTGACGCTGTGCTATCTAATAAGTAAAATGAATGAGGAAATTGAAATTTTAATTGAAAGTGTGCGTAAAGATAGATTTTTATTCGACAAATCTGACGAAGGTTATAAAAACTTATTAAAAAAGTCGGAGGCATGGAACGAGATTGGGAAAGAAGTCAATTATTGATTTCATGAACCCAATATCGTCTTTTCTTCTTTTTGCATTGCAAAGCTAATAGCAAAAGGAGTTCTTCTTCTTCCGAGCTCATAGTCAACATCAAATAAAAAAACTCAAAACGCACTACTTTTTCCAAAGAATTAAGCGAACAGACTGAATCGCTCAAACAAAAATATCGCGCCCTGTGTGAAGTATTGGACGCGGATGCGTTCTGTGTGGAGAAGCTTTTAAACTTTACTTAATTTTATGCAACGTATTTTCAATAACGTTCACGTTTCTGCCTTCAAAGAAATCGTGAGATCGAATCCTATATAACGTTGAAAAAACCAGAGGCACAGATATTTGTTGTCGTTTCTGTATAATTGCTCACATTTTGCTTGCAATCCCATTACTTTTATGCCTTACCGCGTAAGGCAGAATTAGATGCGGTTTTTTCTTTCCATTTAATTTTCAGGAAATTCTGCTCTATTGCTTTTTTACCTTAATGTGCAATGGGCAAACAACCATCTCTAGTTGGTCAGGCAACCATGCGATCAGATTATGCTTAGCGGTCCAATTGGTATTTTTTTTTATAATATTTTCTATGTTACTTTTAGCTTTAGAGGTGTTACTTACCAAATCTAACAAAACTTTTAAAAATCTTGAACTATTTTAGCTGTCCGCTTAATACGAGAGATCCCATAGCTCTTCTCATACATTTTAATGGTGCAAAGTTTATTATTGACATTGGTTTAATGGTTCGTGCTTTGCTAAAGTTGGTTCTTCATCAGAAAACTTATGAACATTAGAACTCAATCCGCTCTTATGATTATTCATTATGAGAACATCCAATGTTGCTGATAATAAAATAAAGATCAATTTCCAATCTGAGTAAGATCAGTGAGAGCAAAGGAAATGCTTTACCAACCATTTGATCGCAAATTGCTAACAACGCATGCATGGAAATTGATTAAAAGTTTATCTGCCATTTATGTAAAATCAATAAAGTTCAAAGTAATCAATTTAAAGCTGAGAACAAAATAAATGTAAATTTCACGATACATAAAAAAAAATATTGATTTAATAAATTTGACAAAACTAAACGCCATTAGGCTTCATTTCAAAAATCAAGGTCATATTTTAGTCAAATTTATAATTAAAGTTTCGTAAATTTAAGCAATAAAATAGGGTCCTAATCAATCAAAATTAATAAAAGAAAAAAATACGGAAACTGCTTTTACGTCATAAAAATTATTGATTAATATTCTACTGGAATTAAAGATTTAAATGTGAATCTAGCAAATTGTTATCTGCTTATAAACAATTTAACATTCAATAGAAAAAAAAATTGTCTCACTTAATAAGCCATTTAATAAAAAAATCAAATTCGTTATGATGAAAAAAATTCAGAAAATTTTTGAAGGGAATAGGCAATAAATCAACTTTGTTGGAATATATGACAAGAGACTGACAAGTAAAATCTATAATAAAATAGCAAACGTGCAAGGTAAATCCAGCATTTTGCCAAGATTTAAGCATTTGTGTCTAATTTCTATACATTAGCTATAATTAGCCATAAACTTTTACGCATTTACCTTTACCTGTTAATCTTTGCTTTGACCAATGCGCAACATCACTGCACATTACATTACATCTTGGCCTCTATGATTAAATGTCTTAGGAGTTATACGAATTTACAACAACAACACCAGATTATATATTGCACAGTGGATCGAAATTATTTGATGTTACATTTCGAAAATTGAATCTTTCAATTTGAAACGACAAATATATCAAAATAAAATGCCGAAATATGACTTTAAGGCCCGATTGAAAAATATCACTTTAGCCTATTACCAGCTATGTTGGTTGGTTGATCCAAACTGATGCAATTTTTGTCAGCGATTATCATACAAAATTTAAGAACATCCGTTTATACTCAAATCATATCATCTACATCAATCCACTGTCCAATGTTTTACTTTCCTCAAGTTAATATGTTGCCTCAGCCAGTACGTACGTTAGGCGAGAGAATGATTAACTGACTAAAATCTTTTAAGCAGCTTCATTAATCTTCTTCAGTTCTTTGCGGCTGTTACACTGTTGCGCGATGGCTGTCTGCTGCCAGAGACCAAGTTGTGCTTGGGCTAATTCTACCACCACCATTTCTGTCAGCCTCATGTCATTTTGCTGTTTTTATGACCTGATGCTGTTGGGCAACAAGTACAGCACCGTCGTCTCTAATGAAGTCTCATAGATAAAGGACATAAAAAATAGACATGGCACATCTTAGTAAATGGTGTCTTAGGTTCGTTATTGGTTTTTCTTTCTCTTTTTTTTTTGCTTATTTTAAAGAAAAGTGTACTTTATTGTTGCAGTTGCTGTTGTTTTTTGTTGATATTGTTAATAATTTTCTTACACTGACAGCAGCTAATGGCTACAGCTCAGCTCAGCTCAAGTCGTCTTCTTTTCAATGGTCGTATCCTGTGTAGTCTTCATTATGTAGGTTGTTCGTAACCTACACATTTTGCTTAGATAGTACGTTCGTTGGTTGGTTGATATAACCCAGTTTGGGTAATTTAAGGCGCTTTTGTCTTAATGTTTAGTTTTAAAATTTTTTTTTGACTGAGATGTTTGCGATGATATGATTAACGTAAGAATGCAGCACCTTTGCCGTGGTCGTAATGCGTTGTATGTGCTTTAATATCGTTAAGTGAGATATTAAAAAAAAGTTCATGGCTTATGACAACTTAATGATCTTAAATAGAGAAATTATAATGTAAGTAACAATGCTACATTTTTCTAACTTATGGGTTAATTGTATTGGATCAAAGTTGCCAATTTAACCAAAAGCCTCTATTAGAAGAAAAACTGTGTGGCAAAGTTGAACCTTTTAGAATCTCAATGAAATTTACTTATTTCTAAAAAAACTTTCTAATCAAAGACTAAGCTACCCCCAATTAATTTACACCAAAAAATTTAATTCTGGTGATTTTAACATCTATTTATATCAAACACTAAACAGCAAAACAATTTTGAAAAAACCGCAATTTAAAAAGTTGTTTTGGCCTAAAAAAAAGAAAGAAATAACAATTTTGTAATATAAAAACTTTTACAAAAGAACCACAAATTGTAAACAAGAACTTTGCACCCCAGCGTCTATTAAAGCCACATTAATGCTGTTGAAAACTTCACAGACTTGTAGCAAGGAAAAAAAAAGTTATCGCAAGAAACAGTCATCAACTAACTGTGCTGTACGATTCTTGACCCTTGAGTTCAACACGTTTCCTTGGTTAACAGAAATGAGAAGAAAAAAAAGAGAAATAAAAATTCAATTTAGTAACACAATGCAAGTCAGAGTTTTGCATTATATGCAAAATGAATACAAAAACTCAGCCACAAATTAAACGCAATGAATGCAAAAGACAAAAACGGTGTCTGTGGGGATTCAGGTCAACCGACAATGTCATTTAATTTGCCACGAATTCTCACTGAATTAATTTACAAGCAAATGGTCTGCCTAAAATTGTACCCTGTTCCCTCTTTGTCAGCGCGCTTACTTGCAATTAGATGTTGCTGCTGTAGTTTGGCTTAAGTTACAAGCTAACCGTTGCAATTATTGGCTAAAGTATTGCAGCAGCAGTAGTAACAGCAACAAATTTACGAATTTAACAACTTCCTATTTGGCTTAAATAAAGTAATCGCACTGAGCAAAAAAAGCGCCATGCCAGTAAACTGCAGTTTATGAAACATAACTGGGTTATTCTACAAAGTAATGAAAGTTAGAAGCTTAGGTCGAAAACAGTTTCGCGAAAAGTTAGAGAAATGCTACAGGAATATTCTTGGAGTCAAAAAAAAAAAATTATGGAAACCAGTTGAACATCAGACCCAAGTATGAAGTTGAAAAGAAAATTGTTAAAAAATTTGAAAAAATGTTGAGAATTTCTAACTTTCGGAAAATGTTGAAAAGGTCAACAAATATTGAAAATGCCGAATATATTGAGAAAGCCGAATAAGTATTGAAAATGTCGACTTACTGGAATAATGTTGAAAAACTTAATAAAAGCCTAAAATACGACTACATCAATGTATGAGGATTATCGATATTTTTATGCAACATAAATTTCCTTGTATATTGCAAGATATTTAAATATATGCTCCGATTTTAAGCAGTTCCGACCATATTTACACGGTAAAAGAACAAAACAGTTTTTATCAATAATTTTCAGTAGCTCTAAAATGTATGGAGGAACTTCCACATAGAATGACCCCAAACCACAAAAATGGTGCAAAAAATGAATAAAAATCAGCTTACAAAAAAACAGTAGAAAAAATTTTAATAGAAATTCTTTGTCGTTTTTCTTGTCGGTTTTAGCAAATTGCAGTGATTTTCAACGGGCACCGTAAAAATGCCCCTCAAGATTTCAAGTCGCGGTGCTTGTAGCCGCCACCAACACCGTCAATGACATCACTTCTGTGCTGCCAGAGCAGCCACCAACACAACATGAAACGGTTGCGGGCAGCATGTGTTGTGTTGCATTGTACAGTGTTGCCTGCATTTAAGTGTCTGATTTTCTTTAAATTAATTTTTTTTTTCGGTTTTTTTGGTGTTCTTGGTTTAACGTTCTTGTACTCGTACAAGTAAAATGTATTGTGCTGTGTTGCTGGCTGATGATGGCGGCAACGGCGACGACAACGACGATGACGTTAACGCTGACACTATGACGATGTTCAGAATCTAAGGTTTCGTGGCCAAAAAACTTACAACTTATGGGATTAAGTTTTTGTTGTTTCAGTCGTTGCTGTTGATGTTTTGTTAGTAATGAGCTGCTACCACTAGCTCGGTGGTATTTTTTTGTTGTTGCAATTTTGTTGTTACCGTAGCTATTGCTGTTGCTTTAATATCAAATTCTTATGGCTTTCCGAATTACTACTGCTGTTTTTCTGTAGTTTATTGAATTGCGGAAATTAAATTGTATAGAACAAAGCTGATAACTGCGGAAGGAAATACAAAATAAACAAATGGACTCGTATATCACGAGGTAAGCGCACTTTACTGGTTTCTAAATTTATTATTTGACCTTATGAAAAGGTAGCCTAATTACTGAAAGGTCCATGATGTTCATATAGTACCATGGTTCGCAGCAAGATTAACAACATTTCGAAGGACATAACCGATAATCTCAAACCCAAAATCAAACTACTAAAATACTATTTTTCGATTTTTAAAAGTGACACGCCCACCAAAAACAAATTTCATTAAAATATCTGCCCGGTTGAGGAGATATGACGAAAGTTCAAATTTTGAGCGATGCCACGATGTTATTATAATCTTCAAATACTTGAAACCCAGCAAAACCTTAATTTTGTTCAGATCATGAAGATAATAATTTATTTATATATTAACATGCAATTTTTGTTCGCTTAAGAAAGTTACCTAGATAATAGAATATATAATTTGTTTTCCAGCTTTTGAATACCTAAGAAGCATTCAGTATTTTTTTTGAAACACATCAAAACTGCTCCAATTAATGCTTACTTCCTTTCTTGAATATTGGAAGTGATTTCTAAAGAAGTGATGTTTTGTGTGGCAAATATTTTAGAAAATTCATAAAACTCTTTTTGTGATTAGTAAATTTATTGAAGTTGTAAACTTTTTTAAGTATTAACTTTAAATTCAACAACATTTTTAACTACGATAGTTATGTTTACAAGAAATACTCAGATTGTGAATTTTATTCCTAAAAAATAAAAAATAATTCTCTTACATCAATGCATTGACACGACTTGAAGAATTTACACACTTGCAGCAATAGCATGCCGGTAGAATTTTCCGCAAATTCTGCAATTTTAAGCGCCAAGTGGGGAATTCCTGCGTATGCAGCTCCACAGTACACTTGGCCCACAGACTGGCTATAGCCGTTGCAACCTATGGGAAACTTGTTAACGTTAACGTAGACAGTAAACGTGAGTGAGCATTAAGTAAGTAAATGGGGTTTTTTATTTTTTGTTAGCATTAACACGAAAACAGTAATAACTAAATGAATAGAAACAGAGAAGAAAAAATTGAAAGAAATGTAAATGACATACCAAAGTAATATGTTGTATGTATATAGAAAAAGAGTATTTGATAAGGGTTGCCGTACATATGTAACACTTTCAAGAACACTTATTGTCGGTAATTGCTTTACTTGCTGCATAACACCACATGTATTTACTTTCCCAACATACATTTCTGTCACTGTAGATGCGTTCATTGCGCCACTAATGCACTCTGGCGTAAATAAACGACTGCCAAAATGTCATTGACTTCTGTGTAGGTACATACGTCATGCTGCAATTGCGACTGTGACGGTTGTCGCTGGCGCTGCTGCTGCTGCTGCATTCTTCACTTTTATGCACTTCACCACTTTTGCAGACGGTAGTGAAGGCTCCATCAAAAGTTGAAGGCTTCTTGCTATCAAACTCATCCTCCACGACGACAACACATTGAATATCGTCACTGCAGCAACGAGTGTGCCACATTCATATATCATAGATAACATGACAGTTGCATCAAATTCTGATAGGAACATTGGCGTTGGTACGCGTAACTTGGTAATGAGTAGAATTATTGCAGTCATCCTGTGGAATGTAGATAAGCACTGGAACAGAATGTAGTGTTTCTTTTGTTGGTGATGATTGTTGGTATGAAGAACAAACTGCATACAAATATATATCCTATTTTTTGTAATAATAAACCTTATCATCCTTTTTTTTAAGCTTCAATTGGTGTTAATTATGCTAAGTCTGAAAAATATCGTTGTTGTGTGCCATCACATAACAGAAACTGCTTTGAAATATTATCATACGAGTGGCACACCATAACAACTCAAAAGTACTGACATTAAAGTCACATTTAATTACCATTTTATCATTACTTTAACGCTTATCACCAGAACCGTAACTACATTAAAGGTGTGCTAATGATAATCCATCGTAAAAGGAATTTAAAATGTGACTTAGTTAAGCTTAAGGAAAAGTTATGTAGTTAACGTGCATAAAAATGATTTTTGCTAACAAATACTTTGGATTGATAAAATGCGCAAACCATTGTTGGTAGGTAGCTTTATTTTTACAGAAACTTTTCAAATTATTAGCATTTCAATATATGTATAACAAAATAATTTAATTGATCGATTTTGCTTATGATATTAAAATGATTAAAGACACAATTCGTCTATTATTGATAACTTGTTTTTTGCGATAGTGCAAAATATTAAAATGTATTATGACTTAAGTGGTTACATTGATTCTTTAGACGATTAATTTTAAAAATGAATCACTGTATGTATAATCGTCATCGTATTTCGATCAAAATAACGGCTATTATCCACTTTTATTTTTTAAATCAAAAATAATCGCATTTTTAAGGTCAATAGTTTTTGATAAAAAATAATTGTCATGTCGAATTTTTATTTTCCAAATCAAATACAAATATCATATTCTATATTTCCTATTTTTTTATAGTGAGTTGCACTTTTCGCTGTTTTTTGACAGACATAGCAGATAGCGACATATTCGATCACGAGTACTAACGAATATTTAGAATAGAAACAAAAATCTCAAATAACGATAATTTTTGATCGGAAAAATAAAAATCCATTATAAAAATTATTCATTGATTTTTAAAATAAAAATCACCAAAATCAGAATCAAGTTGCGGCACTGTATCAGTGAAGGCATTCTTAGAACATTTCTACTGAATAGACTAATTTTTAGCAGATTGCAACCATTTTCAGTACACTCGGACTAGTTTTAATAATTTATCTGTTAATTGTTTTTAAAATCCCAAACACAAAGAAACACCCAGCGAAATATCGGATGAGAAAAATGAAATAAATTTGTTTTATTTGCTATTAAGAATTTATGGACCATTTTGGCCTACAATTCTAAATTCGCAATAAAGAAATACCTTGTTTTTTGTTTTGAGTAAATTTTGATTGAACTTATGTAAAAGAAAACCCAAATATTTGTTTTTGATTTCTAGTAAATAATATTTTCTGGACATATCAGAAGAAATACAATTTTTAGCCAAAAAATACACTGAAGTTCAGTACATTCCCAAAAAAAAACCCAAATAACATTACTGAGCTGCATACCTGCATTTTCCACTTTTTCCTTCCTTATGCAATTTTAACCTGAATATTTAAAAATCGATTATAAATGGTCCCTGGTAATAAAAAATATTTGTGTAATTTTATTCATGGGGCTTGTGTTTGATGGCAAACAATCAATGTTAATATTGCTTATTCCCTAGCATCCATTTTTTTTTTTAAGAAAATCACTTACGCTACGCGAAAATGTAAGATGTTTTTCAAGAAAGCCTTGAATTTTGTGCTGGTTTGGATTACCCACTTACTAAATGATAATCGATTTTAAAGTTTTTGAACATAAAGTATAACTACCCGCAAGTAATGCGCCAATCAAACGAAGGTTCTGTTCTCATCACAATACATTTTAACATAAACGACCTACACTTAAAAAGTTGCCAATTTTATAGTTAACAACATGTCATCGGCAGAAATTTTCCCAAAACAAATTTGTTAACAGCAATTTGAACTTTTCCATCAAACTTTATATTTGATATTTACCCACCAAAGCTATAAAATTTCCATTGTTTACAAGGTGTCAGAACATATGTTCGCGAAAAGTTGTATGGCTTTGGAATCAGATTACAGCAGCGGTGTCGCTAACAAGTTGACTGACTGCCTTGTAAGTCAGCGCTTTGTTTGGGTTAAATAAGGCAAGTCATGTTTGTGCACTCAGTGTAATGATTCTGAAGTAACATAACCTAAATTCGAAAGTAGGAAATGGGGGTGTCATATGCTGAAAAAAAAAGTTTGTCTCTATTAAAGTACATACTACGAACTATAATCTACATTGGGTAAAACACTTTGATTGAAAGCATAGCTCATTCCATACACTTGTTCTTGAAAACTTTGCTTAAATGACGTCAACATCACTTAGTGTCCTACATAAAAATGGAAGAACTTCCTTTTTTTTAAAGGAAAAACACCAACACACTGATTGGCAAAACTTTTTCATAAAATTATTTTCAAACAAAAATAAAAAAGTATTTTCACACGTGTTACAAAATTGTGTCAAATCTATTTTCGGCTTTCAACATTAAAAAGAAGCAGAAAATGTAATAACAAAAAACAGAGTCATAAAAAAGCTTTACGACTTTTGTTGCACGTTATGAATATTTGCGACAGTACACGTACACTATTCCTTGCTAAAAACACTGAGGCAAGATACATTTTGGCAACAAAGAATCGTTGACGTAAATTTTATGGAAAGGTAAGGGAGTGCAGTTGCTGTTATTGATTATCTAGTTTCGAAAAAATAGTGTTTTTTTTCAATTTTCGAGCTGTCAATTGCAATTGCTTTTTAGAAAAGTAAAATAGTAAAATGATGTAGAAGAAGCTGAACCCTGAATTTTCTGATGACAATATTGTCAGAAAACAATTTTTTCAAAAATATTGTAACGAAGATGTGATGAAAAACACATCTGTATATTCCACAACAATGTGCTACTTAATAAAGTTTTTGTTATTCCATCGCATAAATAGCTAAAACTAAATTAAGTTTTCATGACTTCATCTTTATTATTTCATCTGCTACATTTTTATTATCAAATGAAAAATATAAACATCAAATTGACACCCAAATTTCTAATGTTTTCTTTGATTAATGACTTGCAAATATTTCTTTGACAACATTTAATATTAAGAGGCAATTTTTATGTTATTTTTGTAACGTCCCACAATTGTGATTAAGTAATCATATTCTTAATGTCATACAGATGGCTTTAAATAACCCGGGAAAGGCTTTTTTAACTAAGTCCTTAGTTTGTAGGAATTTACTGACTGTAGCCATAGTACACAAGAATATGTCATATACTAGCAACACAAATATATGTAAAGAGCATAGCTGTAGGAAATTATTTCAGAATAACATGAAAACAAAGCCAAAGTCAGAGAATGTCTGTTATCTGCCAGTTAGGCAGCTTTTAAAATCCTAAAACTAACCTAACTTGCACCTTGTGGAATAGTTCATGACAAAACACTATTGTTAAATATTACAAAAATTCAATCAGAAATAGTTTAAAAAATAAGAATTCGTCGCCCAGTTTGGAAAGGACTTCCACATTTTGACTGGTTACCTAAAGAAGATCGAATTTTTTGTTGAAAACTTTATGGCTGTAGAATGTAGATGCGCCAAAGCTAAATTATTAAAAGTTTATACGCTTATGTATTTTGTGAAACCAGTCAGTGAAGCACTTGATTCATTGATGTATTGCAGGTAATTTTGTCGTTAGATTATGAGAAATTCTTAGAGTGGAGAACTTCTTGATACATTAATGATCGTGGAGACCCATTACAATGCACAGGGATGCCTCATATTACAGATACGAGGGGTCTATTTTTGGCGTTTCGTTAGAAATGCATTCTCAACAAGAGCTCTTAAAACTCTCAAACATGAAATTAAGCCAATTTAGAGCAATGGAAAATCTTAGGTGAAAGACTTAAGCTTAACGAAACAAAACAAAAAAAAATTTTAGTAGATAATCAGAACGGAACGGATTAATTTTAAACTGTGCATTAAATGTCGCACAATCCGTATTTTAACTATCAGTGAAAATCAATGCTGTTTCGCAATAAAAATAAAAATAATGCCAAAAGTGGATAATGTATGCCAATTGATTCTCTTCCAAAAACTTTTTCAAGAGAGTAAGAGCCCAAAAGACTCTGTATCTCTGTTTTATTAGCGCAAGTCTTGTTTTATTATGGTTATAATATTTCTTATTGAGAAAACAAGTCTCATATTGAAAGATTTACGAATTTTAAAAGCTTTGATATAAAATTGAAAGTTTTTTAAAGTAATACAGTTTTAAAATACATTTTTTTAAAATTTCAATATATTAAATGCAATAATGGAACACATAAATATTATTGATATACAAATATATCCATGTAAATAAAGAAAGTCAGCGTTCTTATATGTTTTATCTTACGAAACAGACTCACAGTTTTTTTTCAAAAAAAGTTATTTTAAAAACTTGAAGTTTTTAAGCAAATATTTAACAACACTCAATCAGACACCATAAAAACTGCACTTAAATTAATGAAAATGCTTTTCAACACGAAAGGTGTTTTTCTAAAGAAAGCAACTAACTACATAACTACTCGCATATAGCAACATTAATGACAATACTAATATGCAGTTCAGCCCACTAACTAACTGAGCTACTAATCAAAAACACAACATTCGGACCGGTACAAAAAAAAAAAATAACACAAAAAGTGGCATTACAACTTGACTTTAATATTTTTATAAATGAATGAATGAGCGATTGCATGAGTGCATGAGTGACGAATGTAACCTGTCGGTATGTTTGTCTGTCTTTCGTTTTTATTTTATATCTAATGCTGTTGCTTGCACTCATTTTTTTACTTATGAATGACTTAATCATGCGACTGTATTTTTTCTCTTACTGTTTCTAATATGTTGCAAGTCCTTATCTGGTTGCATGATTTTTCTTTTCAGGTGATGTATCCCCATGTGACAAATGGTGGAAAGTTTTCTTTTTCATTAGGGGTTTGCTATATAAATTTCGCTCTTTAAAAATATATTTCTCTTCTTTAACCATACTTGTTTGCGCTAAGTTGCTTCAAGCAGTTCATTAACCTGAATTAAAGTTGATTATTTAATTTTTAAATAATTTGTTTCTTCTCATAACTCCCTTCCTTATGAACTCTTTATAATAATAATTTCAAAATGCAAATAAAATAAAAACAAATGCAAATCTTAAATAGAAACCAAGTTAAGAGTAAAAAAATAAAGTTTCAAGCCAAATGGTTGAAATAACAACATTCTGTTGTAGTAAAATAAACGCGCGTGAGAAAATTAAAACAATTGCACAGCTGGGAATTGAAAAAACATGAACGATTTCATATTACGCTCATTGTAGGAAATTTTATTTTTCAAGTCTTGAACTCCTTTTGAACCCTCACCCACAATTCAGTGTTGCCCATTCTCCAGCTTTGTCGCCTATGGCGAAATTCTTGGACGTCAGTTTGTCAGAATTGTCAACTGTGGCATTTTGCGCTTCAGTTTTTCTGGAATTTTTTATTTTTTTAGTGCATCCCCTTAAAATATGGCTATTGCCATGCTTGACCCTTAGCAACAGTGCTGCTCCCTACTGCTGCGTAATAAAAATTGTTGCCTAGTACCCAATTTGTGCACATTAGCGTAAAAATTAATTACCCCATGCAACAGCAGCGGACTATGTTTTTACTCTGCTGCTATTGAATTAGAAAAGTTTTGCTTTAATGAGCGATGTGAGGAGGTGTAAAAAGCCTGCCGCGTGAGCAAGTAGGTAGAATTTTTATTTTGCTTGTGATTTGAGTATCGCTTTTGTTGAGGCGTAGCATGAAATGGCTGTAAAATCAGGTTGAATGACCCACTGCCTTAGTCTACTGTTGCTGTTGTTGGCTTGTTAAATACATACATACATATGTTTCAAGGTGTCCCTTACGGCAGGATTTATGACTCCATGGACTTATGATTAGATGACACCATGACTACTATGAGTCTGCATTCTGATCGAGAGGTGTTCGAACCGCTCAAATGAACAGGATGCTCTTTCGTGATAGGCGCTTTGTTTTTTGTTTTCTCCCCAAACGGTTTGCAAATTTATGACTTTAATACGAATTTTGGCCGTTTTAGTGTTTATCGTACACCAAACTCTTGAGAGTTTTTCCCGAAATTGGTGACCTGTAAATGTTTCCCGACTTTGGTGTTCGAGCGCTTCAAATTTTTCTGTGTACTATGTCACTTTTACTTGCTATCGAGTTCCGGCACCTTGGCGGATGCGAAAAGACTTGAAGATCGAACGTCAATTTAGAAAAACTAAAAGGCTAAAATGCGTTATATTACAATTATATTATGAAACTCGAGACTAACCAATTACAGCAAAAGGACCAGCAAAAGTTCTTCCATTCCCTGCTTGATGTTTTCATCACAGCGATTCGCGAATCAATCAACAAGATTTATAATTTTTCTACAGAGTCGCAAATTTATCTCGTGATTAAGTTCTTAAAAATTATTGCGAGCTTCACAAAACTCTAACACTCAAGAAAAAACCTGATGTTGATAGTAGCAGTTTTTGATTCGAGTTACCAAGCATAACGATATATATTACAACGACCGAAACGTCAAAATTACATGCTTTGAGTTTTATCAGTAAAACCAAATTAGAATTTAAGATCTTTGCCTTTTCGTTTTGATATTTCTAAGGAAGCAGGAAAGGGAGCTTTTTAAGCTTGGATTAATACGTTTAAAACGTTTATTTAATCTATGATGAGCTATAAACAACTGAATTCCATAGTGATTCTTTCTGTCGATAATGAAATGACTGCAAAATATTAATTTTTCCGAAGTTATATATTTTATCTAATGGCAGCTTCAATCATTTGAATTTGGAACTTACACTTTTTTCCCAGATGTATAATCGCAAGAGTTGAATAGAAAGTACCTGTAACACCACCAGCAGCCCTTTGCGATGTGTTTCACATTCATTAAAAAATCATTTAAGGTAGCCTAAGGGTTCAAAATATCGACTTATTACTAGCGATAGTTTTGAAATGATAGCAGTGTGTTAAATTTCATGGCAATAACTAACTTATTATCTGCGCTTATTTACTATTTAGCTCAAGGGTCACCCTAATAAATAATAATTTAAATTTTCTACCATTCACAAGCAATTGCCTTTTCATATCCATAAATAATTCATAAATAAAATAGCATTTCTTTAACCAAGTTTTCTTTGATTTCATTATGTTGTTGTTGCATTAACTACCAACTGCATGTGTGGGAATTGTTGCACAGGCCAACAAGAGAAACAGCCATACATAGATACTCCTATGAGAGGTTCTGTGCAATTAAAGCATGCGGCCAAATGCTAAGAAGCGTGAAAAGTTGAAGGAAAACATTTTTCTCTGCTTCGGTTTTTTGTACCGCTTTGATTTGTGATGACGATTGAGTGCGCGTGCAGCATGCAAGTGAAGTTTTTGTTGTGTGAAATTGTGCTGCAGCAGCAAATAATTTCTAGGTGGAATTGGTAATTAAAGAGTGGAACTATTAATTGGACAACACCATTAAATAAATTTAGCGATTTTTATTTTTATTGAATAAATTATAGTGCTACAGCAAATTACAGTAGCGGTTTAGGAAATTCATCAAATATCAATATTTTTCGACGTTAATTCTATAGGTATGCATGCAACTAACAATACATTCACATTTTTATTATATACATATATATTAACAACACATTTTATAAAGTCATGACAGTCTATAAAGTTTGTGAAACAAATAACGCCTTAAAATCACTACGTTGTCCGCCGCGCCCACGCCTGCCTGTTTATTCTTTTCTTCAATTTTTTTATTATTTTATTTTATTTAGCGAAACTTATCGCATTTAAATCGCTTTGGGTAGGGTGGGAAAATGTGTGTCTCGATTGTGCTACACAAAACTTGAACTAAATTTAATTCGCATTATTTTCTTATAACATGAATTTTCTTATGGCTTAATGGGTTTGGTCAAGACACGCTTCGTTTGGACAGTCAAAAGCCAAAAGTTAATGATATTTTAGATGTAGTGTAAAACCATACCAACGAAAAGCACAACATTTTTTATACCATGAGATAAATTTCATAGAAAATGTGATTACTTACGGAAATTTCGTGTGATTGAGTTGAGTTTTTTATTAGCAGAAATAAAGTAAGCGACCTGCAATATTTGACCTTGAACTTGAAAGTCTTGTGTTTGCAAATTCTTTGTTTGGAGAATAATTTTACAATCGCAGAGGACCGAAAAACCTTAGCCAAGAGGGTTGCGTTATCGATCTAGAACTATTAGTACGCCAAGCTAGAGGTCATTCAGACATCATGCTAAAGATCTGGTATAGTCATAATGGAAAGTGTCATGTTTAACATTTCGTATATCTGTAAATCTGTATCATTTAAGCTTATAGTAAGAGCTTGTATTCAAAATTGCCTGCAGTATTTAAAGTCAGTCACAAATACATAAGTCAAAAGAAGTGCGGTTGGCGAGTCGTACTGCTTGTATTAAATCCAATCTTCACCAATCATTGTCAAATGAACTTTCACGAAACCAATGCAATTTGTACTTTTTTTCACAAGTTTTTATTACAACGGACACGATATGTTAAAATGAAAAGACCTTAAATGTAACATTTATCAAAATCAAATACTAGAGACTTATTTATGCGACTCATGCGATAGACACTCCTCGACCTTTTCATTGGTTTTTGACAGTTCTGGATGTTATGTTATTATACAATTCGATATTTTTGGTCTTATTCGATACTTTTCGAAGCTTTCCAAAAAATTTCAACTTTCGTGATAGTTTCCACAAGTATCGATTTTTTTAAATATTTTCGATAACTTTCGACTGATCCTTTCGAAAAGTTTCGGATTTCATTAACTTTTCCATAGGATCTCGTTACCTTCGATGATTTTCGTCATGTTCGATACTTTTAAATTAATCTCAGTAGTTTTCGACCATTTAGATCTTTTTCTATAAATTTCGTTTTTATCGATGTCGCCCGCGTTATTCTAATGTTCGACTTATATCGTGTTATTCGGAATTGGTCGCTTTATTCGATTTTTGTACAACTTATCGAATACCTTCGAAAAAATTCTTACGTTAGCAAACCATGAAAAAGCATCGAAAAGTTTGGCTTGCAATAGAAATAGTACCAAAATGTTGGTTATCTTCGATATAAAGTGATCGAAGTCTAAAGTTACTATTATTTTTGATACAAAAACATATAAATCCATAATTACAACTTTATACTTTGAATGGAAAAAAATTCAAATCCATAACGATAATGCGGTGATTTCTATCATGAAATTCATAATCGTTAAGGTCCCTAAGGAGAACAGTGCATGGGTATAATATAATATAATATGTAGTTGGAGAAATTTTTTTTGCGAAGAATTAATATTCTTTAAATAATTTGTAAAAGTATATTTTGTTTGAGATTTCAGCTTGAAAGACATCGATCGAGTAGTGAGAATAAACTTTTTGGAAAACAAAAAAAATTATAGCTCGTTGACAAATTATTTATTCTCCATACACCATATACCATCCATATATGAAGTTGTTAAGCAAAACTTTTTAGACAAATATCTGCATTGTCAACAGCTTATGATAAACTTTCAGTTATTACGGTTTAAGTCAATTCAACATTTATCATATGATTTTTCTTCGTTTTGTCTTTTTTCAAGCACTACACACATTATTTTTATGGAATTTTCCTACTTCTATTCTCAATTCTATGTGATACATAAAGATAATGGTATATGTATATGTATTTATGTTATCATCGTAGCGTGTAAGTAAAAATATGATGAAAGAACAGATATCATTCATAAAACGGCAAGATTCATCATAGTGATGATAAAGAAAGATGGCGATGACTAGCAAAAATATCAAAGTGATACTCCAAAGCGGGGAGGTAATAGCTAATGCTGATAAAATGCCGAGAAAAAAAACTGTAACATCTAAGAAAACAAAAAAAAAAAAGTGTGATATATCACAGATGTAAAATGCACAGACACGCTGGGACATATGACGAACTGAATGCCTATTAATATTTTTTCTTCCTTGCTCTTCATCATTATTTTGTTTTTTCTGTTTTCTGTTTTCGTTTTTTTTTTTGCTTTTATGGCAGGCATTAAATTCACAGTAAAGCTCAAGGATAAATGTGTGACGTGAACTTGTGATGGATTTTTTTGCAAAATTTTTCTTCTTTTTTTTTGTTGCGATGTCGTTTAATTTTGTTTTTCCTTTTTTTATCTGCATTGTTGGCTGCTTATCTAGCAGTTATCTTGGCTTTCAGTTATGTTGCTTGTGTACAAAACACAACAACCAGTGCACCTTAGGGGTTACTTGTGATGCTGCTGACGATGATGGAAAACAAAAAAATTGAGGTTGGAACGAGCACGAAAAAGAAATTTAATGATGATTAAATGTGTTATTGTATGTGTTATTTATGTTGGTGTTGTTGCTTACAGTACCTTTGTGTGTAACAACAGCAGTGGCATCAGCTGACAACAGCACAAAAATTGCAGTCTGTCGCGCATGGAACGATTTTTATGGCAGCAAGCGTAAGACAAATACAAATTCTGATGAGCTGCAATACTTACTCCCATCCAACCTGGTGCAACATTGTGCTGCTGTTGTTGTTGTTGCCAACCCTAGTGCACCTTTTGCACTTTTATTGCAAGTGCAATGAAAAATTTAAGACACAAACGTTGATTTAAGGATAAAAGGGACATTTTATGCTGCACTGCAAATAAAGCACAAAAAAAAATTTGCAAAACAAGTTAACAAAAATATTAGTTTCAATAATTAATTTATAAAAATTTTAACAAATTTATTTGTATAGATACATGTAAATCGAAATATCGTGGGAGAACTATCGATATTGTGTTGTGTTAAAACACATTCGATATCTTAGCTTTTTCACTATGTAATGAAAAATTGATATTTTCTATGGTTAATGACAGACAACAATTTTTGTTCTTAAATAAATTGATAATTGAAAAGTTTGCTTTCAATTGTAAAACTGGGATCAAATAAAGAAATTACAACGTATTTGTCATTTACATTTAAAATTTCATTGGGTTAGATATTGTTAAATATAAATACTCTTTGATGTTTCAACGAATATTCTTAGTAAACCTTAGCTACAGACATTCTTGTAGCAGTGTCATATCAAGAGGGAAACGAAGGGGACCGTGAGCTAAATAGCTAGTCAGGCTCCTGATTGAGCTCGGCATAAAACACATTTGGTCACCGATCCACTCTCTCTTTACGGAACCGAAAATATTTCTGTCTGATTTCCAAGTGCAGTAAATCAGTGCTTTAAACGTTATTATCTTTGTGTAATCCCGTCTGGCAAAGATTTAAGCCAACCAAATGCTTTATTTTACAATATTTTATAAAATCCTTTTATTTTAAACCAAGGACACACTTAAACACGTATTTGTTTTTTGTTGCCACTGTCCTTTCTCCCCTTTTGAAATGAAAAGAGAACGTGAGTGAGTGTCATCCATCGCCTTATCGCTTGTATCACTCAGACTGGTGTTGTTGAATACCTTTTGCTATAACATTTTATCTTTTCAACAACAAAAACAACAATGATAACAACAACAACAGCAAATATAAATCTGTACAGAAGAAAAACGGATGCACAAAATTAAATCTTTTTTTTCCCCCCGACGCGTACATTGACACACTCACACAGCCTCAAAGATACACACTCGAGACACTTTTTACGTGTGCGACACAAACGACACGAGTCACAAGTGTTGTTGTTGTTGTCATTGCTTGACTGTCACTTAAAACGTCATCATAGCCGTCATCTTCCAGTTTCATCTGTCATGAGCTTTTTATTTTTATGCACGGCTTCTCATTTTTTTTTTCCTTTCTTCGAACATTTTGTTGCCATGAAAATTGTGAAAAAAAAATAAAATATTAAATCGGTAAAAAAAGTGTTTGGTGATGCCTTAAGAATTTTTCATACGTTTTACGTGTCTACTCTGCGCTTGGGAGTCTTTAAGCTTTTTATATCGTCGTTCTGTTTTGGCTTGAGATTATCCTTGGTTTAAAAATACTATGCTTAACATGGTTGCCAAGTTCTCAGCTCTAATTTTACAGTTGCGCAGCTTCTGGTTTTGTCATAGAGTTAAGCAATTTTCTTTTAAGCTGGCATGACACTTCTTTGCAGATAACGTTTAATCATTGTTTCAGTGGTTACCATATTCTCTCTTTCTGTGCAACAAGCGTTAGAATCGTTTTTTATATATGAGAAAATTTTATTAAAACTTTACAAAGGCTATCACAAACTTGAATCAAAAATATTTGATTTATGACTTGATTGTTTTGTATGAAAATATGAAAAATTATGACTTTTTCATGAATATGAAAATGAAATTAATATTGCATTCATGCTGGATCATAACATAACTGCAAAACGTGCTATATCCATATGCAAAAAAATTATGAAAAATAATAGCGCGCTGCTTTTCGATAAAATATTAAATACTTTTAATGAATATAATTTCTTTAATCAACAACATTCATATAACAGCTCTGAACCCCTTTTATGCGTATTTCTCATTTTCGAACCTGGTGCATACACAACGTTTTGTGTTTGATCAGTATAAAGCTAACTACATTTATTGAAAAACTGATTTTTGTAACCTTAAGCCTCCAACAATCATCTTGAAACGCTGAGTAAAGGTAGATGATAACGTTTGCAATAGAGAATTAATAAAATAAAATGCATTAGGCTTTGAAGATTTCAATTTTTTCGGCATTCTATCATCTTATAAGCGATTCACACTGGCATCGAAATTAGTATGGTTTCCATAGTTTTCGATTTCGTATCGCGATTTTAAAAATTGCTTTCACACTGGCATTATTGATATTTTATTGACATTAGCTTTCTCTTTGCAGTTATTTGACTCTATTGATATCACATAATCTGATTTTTGAAGATGTTAGCTGCGCTAAGTTAATCTGTTAATTGAACGTGTTTCACTAAATAAAACCACTTAAGAAATCATTCGCAATGGTACCCGATTTCGAGCAAACACACGGGTAGATTTAAAGTAGCGAGAACATTTTGTTCAGCGTTAAATTTGTGTGTAAAAAGATCTGATTTTTCTCGGTCTTATGCTGAAAGCTATTTTTATGGTTTCGAAGAGTTGGTTGAATATTATTAAATATGACTATAATTAAATATTCAATATTTAAAAAAATATCGTACCAGCTTAGAAACATTTTGCTCACCTGCAAGAACATAAAGTACCTTATGCAAACATACATACGAATGTATGTGTATATTTACTTATGTGAATGAGCATTTGAACATTTGTATAATAACTGACAGACATATTGTTTACTGTAAGTTATTCATATCCTGTATATTCTTCATTATAAAGTTTTCTATTTGCGTTGACCAGTGTTGAGCAGTTAAGTCTACTGGTTTAGACTTAACTTTGTTTTATTATACTACATATATTACTTTTATGTATATTTTTATTTGTGCCATGGGCTCTGCAAGAAAGAACCCCTGCTTAGTGTACTGTGCCTTTTTTTTGATATGGTTTTCTTAT
This sequence comes from Meiosimyza decipiens, assembly GCA_963680825.1. Classification (NCBI taxonomy): domain Eukaryota; kingdom Metazoa; phylum Arthropoda; class Insecta; order Diptera; family Lauxaniidae; genus Meiosimyza; species Meiosimyza decipiens. Next base: position 80,746,730 of record OY804259.1, on the reverse strand, counting down.
GTAAATTTCAACATCATTTTCATGTCTCGTCCTTGTTTCCATTGCAGTTAGCTACAAGTTGACAAAACACATTACAACACTGATTATTTCATTTATATTTCAATTACTTCGTCAACAAATGTTCATCTCTTTCTTTTTTCGCTATTTATAAGTACAATAAAGCAGTTTTATACTAACACACCTGTTTTATTTAATGCATGTAAATAGCTACACCTCCATCTGGAGAATTATGCATGAAAAATATTTTTCTTTTGTAAAAAAAGGTGACTGCATTTCTCTAAGAATATGACTTCCATTTACATTTGTTGCGAACAACACATTTTTACATTAAGTTAAAATAGAGGGTTAGAAAATAATACAGTGCAGCTGGTTGGCAGCATTTTACGAAATTGTATCTTATAAATATGCGATACCATTGCTATATGTCCATAGCAGTTAAATATTGAGTTGTGCGCCCGATGTGTTAGAGCTTTGTGGTTTGCCTTATTTCATTGAAGACTTCTGGCAAACAATTGTTTCTAAGAGTTTCTAGCGCTACCATTTGCTTCCAAGTACTTCTTGCACGAGCAACCTTTGTTGGTTGTGGCTCTCCTTAGAAGACTCACACACTCAACTGCTTTTTAGTTTCTGGCTCATATGCATTTATTCGGGATTCGTCACCCGTATGGGCACTGTGCATAGCTTTTGATTCATCACAATTGCGTTTGTGATAATTTCACAGATCACTGTTTATTTCAAATCTCGTTTTACTTATGTCCATGGGTGCCTCTATCTCACGGTATGTCGATCTTTCGTAATTATTTACGCACAACTTCGTTGTCCTCTGGCATAACAAACTATTTTGAGTGACCTTCCTAAAATGCGTGCGTGAACGAACTTCGACCACGTTTAATTTCGTTAAGCCAGTGATATACAATAGTTATTGAAGTTACTTTATTGCTAATAGTAATAGCGAGTATCCATAGAGTAAATAACTACAAACTTTACGATAAACCCGGTAGATGTCGGCAAACAATAGTTTTGACAAATCCGAAAACGTAAATTGCATAATCCAAAACTTACATTACTAGCCCCCTGCTTCAACTTAAAAAAAAATTATTAAATGTTATTATTATGGCTCTGAGCATCCTTGATTCAATGTCTAGAAAATTCTTCAGTTTTTAATTTGAGACCCTGAAAGAGACACCCAAAAGTTAAATATTTTACCAAAAGATTAAAGGAAAATGAAATGGTGTAATTTGCACTAAAGAAATATGTATTCGTAGTTTTAATATTCACAAATTCTGATAAAAATCGAAAATTTAATGTTTCTATTATACAAACATTGTTAAACAAACTTACTGTTTCACATAAAAAGCATTAAATAAATAAAATATTTTTTTTTCTCTTTACTTTCAGATTCACACTCAAGGATTAAAAACTTCATGAAAAACCTACAAATAATACGATGTAAATGAAAAGCATTAAAACAGATTATAGTGATAGTCGCAATAATAATTAAAATATAAAAGAGATTATTAAAAAAACTGTTAAAAGCATTTTAAAAAAAATATTTTTTTGTTAAAAAAAATTCAATTAGCATTTTTCGTGTGAGTGTTTCAGCTGTTCTTTGTTTTAACACTAACCATGCAGAAATTTTCAGTTATGTTACACAACTTAATTAAATGCAACCAAAATCCAGATTTAAAAAAATGCGAAAAACTATGCATACCAGCACAAATTGAGAACATTTTATTTTTCCAACAAATTTGTGAACTTTACTAGAAGAATAAAATATAAAATCAAACATAAATGTTAATTTAATTAAAAAAGTTCGAAAAAATCTACAGCACAATCACAATGGATTGTCTTTGTAGACCATCACGGATTATGGCCGTGCGAATAAATTTGCTGGATGAAACTGATTTTATACATGAAATAAAGGTAAGTAATTCTTTAGAGTATAATTTTTGTAAAAAATTAATCTTTCTAAATAATTTAACAATTTTAGTTTTTCTTAAATAATGTTTTATTTCATATAAGTTTATTTAAGGCAGAAAAAAATGTTCTTCAAATTCAATACTTCTACTGACAACGTACGGCATTTATTGGCACACATTTAGAATTTGCTTGACAGTAATTTTCATACAACAGTCTACAACTCCCCCTTATTATTTTATAGGGTCTTATGTACTAAGCAGCTTCATTGTAGAAAAACAGCATATGAATGTTAACATGCAAGGGTGGAACTTATTGTGAAAATAATTAAAGATATTCTATCTTTATAAATAAAAATTTCTTTAAAATAAATTTCTAAAAATAGCATTTTGTGAGACTGTCGTAACGATAACATCAAAGACATCTGATCAGTTCCTGGTCAGAGTGCAATACGGTTAACTTATCAGTTCCTCATCATAAATACTCTGCTATTTGCACTCTGGTTGAATGATGAATGATGTTCAATAGTGTAAAACTGGTTCGAAATTTGGTGATGGTGTTTCAATTCACGAACAATGCGCTCAGTTGGACATTCTCTAACTGATGATTGATTTTGGTAGTAAGTTTCCACAATTAATAAACGTTTTTCAGGAGTAAGTCCATTCATGACTGAGTCGAATTGAATACTGAATACAAACGTCATATGTACAAGACATTTGACACATGACAGCTGTCAAAACAACCCAGTAGGAAAAGTGACCTCGTATTGGATCACCCTTTATTTTAAGTAATTTTTGCAACAAACTGTTATTTTTTTGTTGTTTACGAATCCATAGATCACTTCGCGAAAATAGTTGATCTCACAGTATTATGTTATTACCCTTTTAACAATACAACATAAAGGAACATTTATTGGATTTTTGGATATTCAAGAAATCAAAAAGCTTGTGGCTCTTAACTTCTAAAAAATCCAAGAAATGTGGAACACTCTAACCAGCACTTGTACCAAAGTGTTTATTGGAATGCATGTTGGAAATTTTTTTGCTGCTGTTGCAAATTTTCTCATATTGAGTGTCATCATTCACACGTCATACAGTTTGCTACAGCAGTTCAATTTTGTTATTATTATGTGCTATTCGCCCATACTGACGAACACATATCTAAACCCGTCAACAAGTAACAGCTTATTGGTAAGAGATTTCTAAAAATTGCTCACGTTGCTGAATAAATGTTTGAATTTGTTGGGTTCAATTTTTCCGTAATTTGTGCATAAGTAACCTTATAAATTGCTGAAGTAGGAGAATTAAGAACGCAAAAAAATTTGCCTTATTGTAGACATTTCAACTTTGTATGAACGATTATTTGAAAATGGGAATAATTCGTTTATTCAGCAGCTTCTCTGCGTATACAAATAGTAAGTGTATCACAATTGGTGTTCTTTTATGGTCTTCTGCGCTGGAGCTTGAGTGAGTTTCCAGGTCGATATTTATCCATAAAGTTAATCTGCTTTCTTTATTCCTAGCCGTTTTGGAATCTATTCTATCATACTCTATCCGCGATGGTTTGATCCTTGAGATTACTTTATCGCATCTCTTATATCACTGTGACACACCATATTATCAGTAATCTTTGCAGGCTCTTTGTGTTGTTGACGAATGCAAAATCTTCCTAGTCGTCAAGTCTTCTCATAATCGTTGCATCGCAAACGCATTGCTCTTAGCTTCCTCACAGTTGATTTGTCAAGTCTTGTTACTCTTGATGTTCACTTTAATATTATTAACTTAGAGGCGGTTTTGCTAATGTGCCGTCATTGACGTCTCATGTCAAGTAATCAATATCTGATCAAATCCATCAGATATTGGGTTATGCCAGTTTTGATTAGAGATCTTGCTAGGTGAGTTTTTCTAGTACGAGGACTACTTTATATCTATAAAGACAATACTTTTTTTTGCTAAAGCGTTGGTGTTGAATTACGTTGCGTAAAATGTATGAACCTTATCGAAAGAATCACTATAAATAGTATCTATAGTAACCTGCAGTTACCAAAAATAAAGCTCTTAAGCTGTCAGGCTAATGGTATATTCACAGCCAGACTAGAAATTAGTTCAGGCTTTGATCTGATTTGGATCAGATTTATCCGATGTATGATCAGGAATAGTCAGACTATATATAGTCAGACTATCGGATCCAATTATGACAATAATTGTCGCACCTCATATGAAATGGCCCGGATCCACTCAACAGACCCGGTCCTAATCACAATATTATTGTATTCTGTTGAATAACTGATCAGATTACATTAAAGAATTTTGTCAGTGCCCCCTTGTTTGCTTGACTATAAAACCTCGCGCAGCTCAGCTTTAATGAACTTGCACGAAAGTTCTCTCACTAAACTACAGCGCACTAAAGGGAATTCTTTATTGGACAACAGTTCATAGTATTCCATCTCCTTGAAGTGCCCATAAAATTTTTACGACCCCAAAGTCAACAAAAAATTGATTACAAAGCAAAACTCTGCATGCAACTTTAGTAAAATAAATGCCAATGCGATATTTTTGTCACAACAACGTAAGAATAAAATCGATATCTATATTCATATTGAAATATTTCAGTCAACCAAACCGCTAAAGTTAAATTTTACTTACCACCGTATGACATTATGTACTGTAAATATCACAAATATTTTTAATATCACCCCAATATAACGCAATTGTGCCTTTTGCACTTTGTAATAAAGCCAAAAATCACACTTTAATTTGTTCGTCATGTTGAGTGCGTAGGTGACTAGTGGGTGTGTCAGCTATTTAATAGATACTGTGGTCACCCTCACAGACAAACATGCCCGTATTGTGTGTGTGACCAACAAATGCATTAAAAATGATAACTGGATATATTTCCCCATGATTTTTTCATTTTATTAGCAATATTATTGAATATCTACCCCACTGTGTGTCTGTCTGTCTGTCTGTCTGTCACAAGTTGTCATTTTGATTTTTCATTTTGACCAGTCAATAGAGGGCGTGCAGTTGGTTAGTTGCCGAGAGTTTATAGTAGCGCGGGACGGGTTTGCAACGCAAACATTCGTTTTGGTTTGGTTTTTGGTTACTGCAAATTGTTCACACATATAAATTACAAAAGTTATTGACATGACAATACCGCTGATGATTTTGTAATATTCGATTTCAAACATGCCAATGTGGTTAGGGGGGGAGTAGTGATTTTACTTCAATGCGAGCTATTTAATTTAATAGATTTTCAGCTCATATTTCAAAGTGAGTTTAAAGTGAATTGGTGTGAAATAAAATTTATGTGAGTATTGAAAATTATTGGCAAAAATACATATATCCAATTGGATTGCCATGCTTTGTGTTATGCATCTCACTTTTAATTTTTAAGTTTCAATTGTATTTGAATGACAAAAAATGTGCATACTATATATGAGGTTAAAATCACACAGGCAGTCAGTTTGAGCTGTTCAGGCTATCAATTACAACTCGTTTGTTTTTTAATTAGTTTTTTTATTGTGACAAAATAACAATATAGATAAAGACATTTTTTCTTGCCTGTGGTCATTGAATTAATTTTATTTAAAAACAGTTTATAAAGGGTGTTTTTTTAGAGGTTTGTTTTTCGAATAGAGATAAAACGGGCATTTTATGGTCAAATCTGGCAACTCTAATGTTATTTATGTTCAGTTTGGTTTGCCATTTCATCATGAACAGGTTGACAAAAGAACAACGCTTGCAAATCGTGCAAATTTATTTCGAAAATAATGGTTCTGTTCGCGAAGTTTACCGCAAGCTCCGTCCATTTTATGGTCGACATAATCGTCCATCAGAGCAATTAATTCGGTTAACCATGGATCGTTTTCGCACTACGTTTACTCTATGTGATAATACGCATCCGCAGAGACGTCGAACAGTGCGCACCGAAGAAACAATTGCCGCTGTAGAGCAAAATGTTGAAGAGGACCCGAATGAATCGATTCGCCACCGTGCACACCAATTGGAGCTTTGTCCATCAACTTAATGGAAGATTTTGCGCAAAGATCTTGGCTTGCGACCTTACAAGATCCAGCTTGTGCAAGAATTAAAGCCGCGAGACCATGCAATGCGTCGTGATTTTGGTGTATGGGCCGAAAATGAGATTGATCTCGATGCTGATTTCCATCGCAAAATTTTGTTCAGTGATGAGGCTCATTTTTGGTTGAATGGCTACGTCAACAAGCAAAATTGCCGCATTTGGAGTGAAGAGAATCCACATGAGACCCTTGAGACGCCATTACATCCACAAAAACTGACTGTTTGGTGTGCTCTATGGGCTGGTGGAGTCATTGGGCCATACTTCTTCCGAAATAATGCTGGAGAGTCAGTTACCGTTAATGGAGACCGGTATAGAGCCATGATAACCGACTATTTTGTTCCCGAATTGGATGGCATGAATGTGGATGAGTTGTGGTTCCAACAAGACGGCGCTACATGCCACACAGCGCACGTCACAATCGATTTATTGAAGGAAACATTCGATGAGCGCATAATTTCGCGGAATGGACCTGTCAATTGGCCACCAAGATCGTGTGATTTGACACCATTGGATTATTTTCTTTGAGGATATGTGAAGTCGCTCGTCTACGCCAACAAACCAGAAACGTTAGGGGACTTGGAAGCCAACATTCGTGGCGTTATTGCCGACATACGGCCCCATATGCTCGAAAAAGTGGTTCAAAATTGGACCTGTAAAATTGGCTTTATTCGAGCCAGCCGCGGCGGCCACATGCCCGAAATCATATTTAAACATTAATGGCATAAAATTATCCTTCCAATAAAGCCAAATTGATGGACATTAAAACGATTTTCTTGTGTTTTATTTAAATTCGAAGCTCTATACCTCTAAAAAAAACACCCTTTATCAATAAAGCAGCTTATAACAATTTAATGTTGATTTTTATGTCAAGCAGTATGACACATTTTCAAACATTAACCTACCACCCCAAAGTTCTTATAATCAATGTTTCCAACTATTGTGAGCAAAATTTCAAGTTCAGTATAAGACCCTTAAGTAACACCGGTCTCGAGTAACTTTAATGAACCAGTTTTAACAATTTTTGATATTTTGCTGTTTTCGAAAATTGTATTAAAACTAACTTTAAAGAAACGTTTAGAAGAAAATAAATATAACTAAACAAAAAAAGTGCATAGGAGCATCTAAATCCTTAATTAAGTGTTTAAGAATTTTTTTTTATTTTGCTGGCAGCACTTTCATAAATTTTAATATCGTTTCATCGTTTCGTGCGAGTTACACTCGCAAAGTACTTTTTTCTGTTGCTATGTTCTGGAGCTACGCTCGCCAACAAAATATACCCTAAGTTATTCTTACAGCCTCTTCATGCTTGGCTACTGATTTTTATCAGCGTGGCGATACAATATGCAGACATTTTCATTATTCGGTTTCATGTCTCCATAGTATTAAGTTCCACATTTTGTGGATGACAAAAATATTGACATCTCTGGATTTGCTTGACATTTGTAGCGTCTTTTGATATTTCTTCCGAACACTTGACCAATTTTATTAATTATATTTCTGACATAGAACTTTTGTAGGTTCATTTCCTATTCTCATATCAACAAAGAAGATTTATGTTCCTTCTTAACGAAATAAGGGACTCCTTTAGAAAGCCAATACGCGCATCGAGCATACCAACCATTTTCAAATTCAGAAGTTTTTACGAAATTTTCGCTCAATTCGACTCTTGATGGTAATTTTTGCATTTAACCATTTTGGCAATATCAAAATGGCTGTTTAGAAATACGACGACTACCAAAGTTCTCTTACTTAAAAGTTTCGCTTTAAAAAGTAATGGAAATTGGCTTCATGTATTTCAAATCTTATTAAAACTTAAATTTTTTAGACTTGAGCTCTTTAAGTGAATTTGCCTAAAATTGGCTAAAAACTCTGCCTTAGAGATGACTTTACGCGATAGTGCTTTTGCCCTATTGCAAAATCCATGTCTTGCTCTTCCACTAAAATGACGCTTTACTACACATTTTAGTAATGGCAATGCAATTTTTTTTATGTTTTCCAATATTAAATTTACTTTGTACTTTTTCCATTCATAAATTTTATTTATAAAAAGTTTCTGAAATTATTTTTGTAGGAAGTAATTATAGGACCACCTTGCATAGTCTACTCACAATTTGAGTTTATTTAAAAAATAAAATATTAAGTGACATCATTATCGTTGCTTACATGAATGCTATAGTAAGATGCGCTTCCAGTATGACGCAAAAAACATCCTTTGGTATTTTTTCTTTAGTTTTGTCAAAATGCAATGAAGTGCAGCTGATTTGTGCAGTTGAAATTCTTAAGTAGCGTAAAGTCTCAAGATATTTTTACGTCTCTATAGGGGTAATTCTTATTTGCTCTAAGGTTTACTACCTTATTTATATCAACTCAAACTTTCAATTATTGCTTTGATTTATAGCTAGCTTTCTATTTTTGAATCAAGAATTGAACATAATATCGGGTAGAAAATGGCATCGATACATAACGAATTTCTAGTTTGTTAATAAAAATGCATTTAGTTCTCATAAATGAAGCTACAGATTAAACAGAAAATCAGTTTTCATACTTCAGTAAGAGTCGTCAACATGGTAACTCACTTGCAAGAATGATATCCTTAAGGATATTCTTAAAAGTATCAAATTCGAATCAGATATTAATGATGCCAGCTGAGAAAAATCAAGAAAATATCAGTGATATTTATATTAATTCTTTTAAATTGGCTACATTCTTAGACATTTCAATTGCAAGTCACTCAAATTCGCCCACGTCTCGGACTGACAACGAAGACAGTCAGCCAACGAACCAACCAACCGACCAACCGGTGAATTGACTGTAGCAACTTGTGGTGACTATTTTTGTTTTTATTATGAAGGCAGCGGCGGCTCAACAATGCGGAAGATTAAATTAAATTTGCATAGCGGCTATGCTAAAAAAAAGTTCTTGACTGTAAATTATGTTTGTCAAGCGCATGAAGAGTATGACGCTTTGTCAATCTCTTGTATAGGTAGGTAGGAGTTAATGTTTATTTAATGCCAACAGCATTGGCAAGATGTATTAACACTCATAGCAGTGATGTCATTTTCGGTACGCATGTACTTTTTTCGGCACATTTGCATCCTGAAAAATCGTTGTCAGTACATTCGACAAGTTTGCAGTACATTCTTTACATTTGAGACATTTTCAGTACATTTGCTGAATTTTCAGCATATTTTCAGTACATTTTCGATACACTTGGATAATTTCTAGTAATTACCTTTATTTTGTTTTTTTTTTTGTAAATAGAAATACTCGCGCGAATATTAACTATATTTAATTTTGCTAGGGGTTTTGGCAATATTGTTAACCTTTTTTTTTAGTAATTGTTTCAGAAAAATTTCGTTCATTTTAGTAAAATTGTGTGTCCTAAGCAAAGAAAAGTACATTCGGGCTCTAAAAAGTACTTTTCACGTCTCGATTCAATACATTTTCACGAAACCCAAATGCAATCATTGACTCATAGATACCACCGAAGTTTACTACCCATTAAAAAGTATAAGAAGGTTGGACATATTCTACATAATTTTGAGGGTTAAATACAGTTTAGAGCTCAAAAAAAAAAACCAACATTAAAACTCGCAATGAAATGAAAATTATTAATTTTATGTTTAAAATTGAAAACTTGACAAGATTAGAAAATTCCCCGGAGTTAATGTTGCGTATACGCCTACGTTACTACAGAAATTAATGATAAATAAATAACAAGCAATTCACTGATTTTGATATATTTTTACCATTAGTAGAAGTCAGAAATATTTTACTTACAAACAAAAACGCACCGGGACATTAATTACTACGTTTTATATTAAAAACAGCAGGAAATGCTGCAAAGCACAGCATCCACCCTGTCGTAATAACCTTGTGCGCGACAAGTCGTTACAAAATAGAATTGAAATCGGTACAGCAATGGTGAAAAAATTAGAAACTTTTAGCGTAATTAAAAGCTACATTAAACGCAATTTCACAGTTCCAAAAGCTTAATTGTGCGTACTTTGGTTGTATTCGGGTAGACATCAAAGGATTTTATACCGCAGTCGGCTTAATGTGCCGATTATGCCGTTATATAGCTATTACCTCACGTCTGTATGTGTGTGAAAGTGCGATTTAAATAGCGTTCTCGCTTTATTGCTATGAAGTTTAAAGCGTTTACGTGTAGATTTTCTTAGAAAAGTTCCACAAATATGAAAATTTTGTATCGCGAAGGGAAGATTTTTAACTTGACAGCATACCCTTTCGAAAATTAAAAATGCTTAGAAAAAGTTAATTTTAAATTTATTCTGTATTAGTGGAGAGATTTGCCAAAAGATCGTGGTAGTAGAAAATTTAAGGAGAAAATACTGTTAAGAAATTCATAATGTGACGTAGCATATAAAACTTCAGTTTTTGCTTAGAAGCAACAGATGATACCATTTAGAACATTTTATATCTGCCAGCATCAGTCATCGAAATTCATCTTTCAAATTGCAAAGACAAGATTATTTTTCAACAGGGCTGTAACGGACAAATTCTGAGCCCACATGTATAGGAACACTGAACACCATATTAAGCTTTTACTGACAACTTTCAGAAACTGCCTTCGAGATTCATTTCAGTTTTGTTATTCCTGTCATTGTTTCAGCTCGTGTGTGCAATCGACAGAAAAGCTTTTTCCACATTTTGAATATCAAAGAATTTTTTTAGTCATTTTAAAATACTGACACTATGATAATCACTTCATATACACCCACATATAATCCAGTCACAGAAGTTGATACTCGTACGCTCTTAACTGACTTTGCTTTTTTAACTTGTTTGCATTTCTATATCTTTAAAAGGAATTTTATGTGCGGCCAAGTACTTAAAACTCGTTACCACAAAATCCACCAGTAATGCTGCTTTTTGTTTAAGGGGTTTGCTTGGATTATTTTTTTGTTTTCTTTTCTCTCTTAGTTTTCAGTAGAAGCACTTAACATTCATTATAGTTTTAGTGGGCTTAGAAATACATACATATAATATATAGAAATACATATTTATTTACATATTAATTCTTATTGTTTGCTTACGTACGTTTTCTGGTGTAGTTAAGAGTTCAGTAGATATTAAATAATTGTATGTGTACAGGGTGTTTTATGCGAATTGTTTGCTCTTATTATGAAGAAAATTTATGTGATTCTGAGTATATGATAGTAACTGATTTAGGTTTCATAGCTTACAAGTTAACCACTTTAGGTGAAATGTTTGGTGCCACTTAGGTGTTTAGTTGAATGGGCAAAACCGGAAATGTCATCACTTGTGATTCCAATAACAAAGACTGAAATCTAAATTTCAGATTTGAGAAAAAATCTTTTGTAACAAAAACTTACAAAATAATTTCATAAATTTTATTTATGGTGGATGCTGCGTTTTTAAGCCCCAAAGATGTTGCTATGTCGCTGCCATGATTATCCCAGTGTATATGAGACATAGTGTTTGTGATATTTGTTGCTACTTTAGAATATGTCTGGCAAAGTACAAGAAATTACTTTAGTTTTTGAACGATTTTGTTTAGGTATCGGGACTAATTAATTGAAATCTTTAATTTTAGTATGGGCTTATAAGCCTTATTTTAAAGGCAGAGTTATTTTAGCAACAGGAACTACACATGGTAAAACAATAGCTAAAGATATGAGTAAGAGATGCTAAAAATAAATGGCAAGACTAAGTGAGGAAATATTAAGGGTATCCTATAAATTCATACAACATTAAAGTGCTCGTCTAGTATAAAGAACTGAAAAGTGGTTCATACAAGGAACGTTTCAATAAAAGTAATAGGTATCATCACAGAGACTTAAGACATTGATGCCGCTACAGTCTAAAAAGTAATTCATCTCTCAGGTTCTTAATTTCATTCGTTTTTTTGGAAAATATTCTATGATTTCTAATATTTTGCCATAATAGCTCAGATGATAAATTAATGTTACGTTTTGAAGAAATATTGCTTTAGTATGCCTTACTATTAAGGTTGTCCTATTACGTGCTCTTCAATCCATTTTTCCGCAGTTTTCAGAAGTGCAATTGAATTTCGATTTGAGGAAAGTTATTGTCTACATTTTGTTTCCTAAGTTTAATTTTTGTTTTTTTAAGTTTATTTACACTTCTTTGTTTTAATTTTTAACATAGCTTTAGTAACTTATTTACTCCTATAAAATAGAAAATTCTCATTTTTTACAAAATTAACATACATACTTATTTTCAGCGTATAAGTTTTTCAGAAAATATAAAATAATAGGTACACATGTGTTCCAGTGGCGCCACGATGGCGTCTAACGTTAAAGTTTTGTCTTTCAAAAACTCACATTGGGGAAAATTTCGATTAGCATAAAAAGTTTTATCCTCAGTGCTGAAATTTTATTTGTGTTTGCACCTGTTGAGCCAGCAAACATTTTTTAATGAACGTCACTTTTATCTCCAGTACATATATGGTCCGATTATGGCTCCTTTTTGTGATGAGCGAAGTTTAAATCGAATATGATCATGTTATTCATCATCATTTTATGAGCACTTCGTGTAGCACTCAAACGCACAGCTTTTAATCAAACCAAGCCTTTTAAAATGAATGTCAAGTATGAAGAATATAATATATATCGAGATTTGGTTTTGGTTTATTTGAACTGTACTCCATTTTGTTGACAACTCTTGGCCTTATAAGCCTTCGCTTATGTCGCATAGGAGAGTCACCTAAACAAAGCTTTGCTAGCTTTGAAGTTCCATTTTCAATTTTTCGGAGATCTGTTTTAATTTCTTACAACGTGCTTTTTTGGTGGAAACTTTTAGAATCTGTAGCACTTATGCAATTTCAAAGTTTTTAAATATTTAATAAAAATATTTAACACGTTCTCTTTTTTCACACATGACTTGATGATTTTGACACCAAAAGTTAACATTTATGTGTACCACTTAGCCCTGTAAAAACCAACATCACGTGCTTAAAGTTTATTTGCACGTTTCAACAATTTACGAAAGATTGTCAAAAGTACGCTGTAGTAACACCTACATACAAACATAGCCACTTACACATACAAATATGTATGGCAATGCGTTAATACCCTTTGTTTTGAAGTTTTCATATTTTGGTTTCGACAAATAACAAAAGATTGTGCGTGTTAAGTGTTTTTTTTTTTCTGCGCTAATAAATTATTATGTAAATATTAATGTTGAGGTGCAAGAATATGAAAAAACAACAACAAAAATCCAAAAGTACTTAAAACAAATTCTCAAGAGGCTTTAAAAATTCAATAGAGTGAGGTTAAAAAGGTTAAAGCAGTTGAAGCAGTGCTTTTGAACTTGTCAAGTAGGTGGATACGGTTGTTTCAATCTATGCCTGGTGCTGTTTTCTTTATTGTTTGCTTTATTGTAGTGCTGTGCCTTTTTTTGTTGCCTGTTGAGCCAAGTAATCAATTGCTTAAGTCAAAGTTATAACAACAAAAAAAAAAGTTTTATTTTTCTCAAATTATGAAGTCATCGCTGTTAACAAGGTTGCTAGTGTTGCCATTGAATGGCAGGTACTTAAAACTTTTTTTGAGGGACAGTATTCAGCTTTCAAGTTGGGTTCAGTGTCCTATGGCCGGAAAAATTTCCTATAGCTACATAATAATGTTTATGATAGAAGATTTCTAATATTTAGTACAAATAGAGTTCGCCCACTGGTAAAAATTCAACCTTTATATTAACAATACAAAACTGTTCAGTATTTTACTTGACGAAATATCATCTCACCCGAAACTAAAAATCATGGTTTCATGTTACCCAATTTGAATTTCTTCCTTTGGGTACAATCTATCTCCAAACCGAAATTTATCATAATTGATCCATTAACTTTGCTGTGAAACCGTGTATTCCTGTTAGGGGCGTGGCACCGCCAACATCAAAATGAATACTTGTCTTCATTGTTATCTTCTTATGAATTATGTAATTTGATCGCGTTCAAATCATTGGCTTTCAAGTAAAACTAAATAATTTTTGTTTATTGTTTTGACGTGGTGTATCGTTGCTTATTAAATTTCTCAATTCTTGTAAGACTCTTAGAAATAAATAAAACAGTTAAAACTAAGCAGGTCACTTTGCTATAGCCTGTGCAACATTCAATCGACAAAATAAAACCACAAAATGTATGAATTTCTTTGAGAGTAACGCACAAACGACGTCAATTAAAATGAAACTAATTAAGGCAACCACTTAAATGCAGCTTAATTTGTAAATGACAGAAAATACCAACAACAACAACAAAATCATGTTGCTGCATCAAATTAATTAAATACTCTATCAAGAAAAGTAGCCAGCAGAAAAATATACAAAAAAGGAAATATAGTTCCTTTGATGTGTTGCGTTACTTGTGCAAAAACGAAAAATATTTGTACATTAAAGAAAAGAAATATTACACATTTCTTTATGAGAGACTCGAAATATAGTAAGTAAATGAGGTTTTCTTTCCTATGCCATTTGATGCTTCAAAGTCCAGACTCCGCGACAAATGCTGGGGACACTCATTAGTGCAACTGCTGCTGTTACATAAATAGAAAAGCAGCGGAAAATGCAAATTAGCACTGAAAGGAGGAAAATTGCATAAATGGCATTTTATAAAAAATAAGCAATTTATTACTTTGTAAGAAAAATATCACAGCCAACAACATTGACAGAGTTGTTGTACATTTTACTTACTGCGGGTTTTTTGTGGCACTTATGTTGAATTGAGTGCATGTTCGGAAATTAACTGAATTCTTAAAAGAAACTTACTAAGACAAATGAGTTTATATTGAGAGGTATAGTGAATAGCGCACACTTCTGAGATAATTTTCTATGACTCTTCGATTCTTAAAAGATCATTAGAATATTTAAAAATAGAAATATAAAAGTAGGTGATTTTTTTGCTATTTGTTTTTTCAGTGTAAATTTTTTGACATATCACGTATGATTCGTAACATATGCCAATTAAATATTTTTGAATTTTGTTTTCAAAATTCTTGGTCTGTGAAAAATGTGTTTCAGAAACTAAAATACTCAAAAATTTCTTCAGCTAATTTTTGGTTCAATGGGTAAACAAACAGAATTGCCGAATTTGGTCTGAAGAGCAGCCAGAAAGCGTTAAAGGGCTGCCAATTCACCCTGAAAAATACACTGTTTGGTGCGGTTTGTGGGCCGACGGCATCATTGGACCGTACTTAAAAAAAAAATTAAATCGCAACGTTACAGTCAATGAACCAGATAACTTGCGATGATTACTGGCATTTTTATGTCCAAAATGGAAAAATTATACTTGGTTGACATGTGGTTTCAACAAGATGGTGCCATATGACACACGGCACGCGATACCATGAACCTGTTGAGAGGCGAGTTTGGTGAGCAATTAATCTCACGTTTTGGAGTAGTCCATTGGCCACCAAGAGCATGCAATTTGACCCCACAAGACTATTTTTTGTAGGACTACGTGAAGTCTCTCGTGTACAGGGACAAGCACCTAAAGACAACATTACAGCTGCCATTAGTGAGATACCGGCCGAAATGCTGCTAAAAGTATGCCAAAATTGGAGCTTCCAAATGAATCAGCTAAGGCGTAGCTGCGGGCAACATTTACATGAAATAGTCCTTAAAAACTTAATGAAAGGAATTGATGTATTGCTCTAAATAAATATTTCATTCACTGTTGCAAATTTTCTGTTTTTTTTTTCATTTTTCAAAAACCAAATGCTAATAAAGCACCCGTTAGGTCGCTGAATTTAAATGTGGTTCCAGCTTTATCCTCTCACAATAAAATTTATTTATTAAATCATATTTCCTCATACTGTCTATAAAATCGTTAAAACATACCAGCTTCATAGTATCACAAAATTTTGTCCAAGAATACTGATTTCGGTTCTACCTCGCGTACCTGTTCCACCAATTGAGCCGCAATCGGTACATCTGAATTTAGTGAAAAAAAAAAATGAAAAAAGTGCGTAATTGTTAAACTGCTTCCGAGACATTAGAGCTGCAAAATATTACTACAGATAATAAAAATAAAAACTATAAGAAATATGGAAACTACCAAAAAAATAAAAAATTAGAAAAACCTTCTGTATAAGCGATGTACAATTTTGAACGATATTTCATTTAGCGAAATTTGGTAAAAAATATACCTTTTTTTGGGAATTCAACTTAAATTATGAAACTTAATTAAACTTTCAACATTATACCATTTTACATATCACACATCCATTACGTTGAATAAAATATAATTTTATTGAATTTCAAGTGATTAACACTTATTAAAAAGTCATTTATGGTAGAGCATAAGCACAACAAAATGAATAACCCTTCAACGAATTCGATACGAGAGCAAAAAATTTGCGCATTCTGAAATCTCGTTGATGTTGTTGTTCTTATTTTTTTTGTATAATGCGTCCACTTGGCAAATACCATAAAATTTATTTAATCAACTGCATGCTACGCAATTTGATGGAACTCATGGGACTAAAGATGTGGGCACACACTAGACTGACACAATTTAGGGGGTTTGAAAAATCTTTTAGATTAATGTGTATTTTAAGAAGATTAGTACCGGAATATAAAAGTTTCAAAAATTCATACATAAGCGGCGGTTTGGGCTCTCATTTGATAAAACCTTTTATTTCTCTTAAAATTCATTCTAAAAAGTGTTTTTCTTTCCTATACAATATAAGCAGTTCATTGCCTAAATAAAAGCGTTATGTAAAATAACTACACTATTTTCATATAAAATGCTGTAATTTTACCAATGTTGAAATTGGCTTATTAATATTCATTCAACCCAATGTCTCGAAAAAAAATTTTACTTTGGTGCGTCAAATTTCAACACTCTATTTTTAGAACACTCTATTTTAAGTACGCACTTTTGTCAGTATCTCATTGCATAGTACTCGCGTATAGCAATGTTAAAAGCCAAATGCACCTCGGGACATTTTCAAAAACCTTGATGACTTTTTGAGTGGAGTGCGCGCGCCAGAGAGATGCCTCCGTTTATTTGTTCACCCGACCACCGTCGAAATGTGAATGAGTCTGTGCGTTCATGTTACTGATGACTGACCGCACAGACCCAAGCGTGCCATAATCGATATTTTATTACACGCGCTCACTCATGTTGCCCTTCATCAGCGCAACTCCGTGGATACCTTCAGTGGCTCCAGTTGTATTGCGATTGTGTGCACGAGTACTCTATACCATTTGCCATTTGTAGTTCACAATGTGTGATTTTAATTCACGATGACGTCGTTTCAATACCTCACTGACGTTGATGTTAATGGTTATGGACCATAAAGACTTATTCTTTTTATTGTTGTTGCTGTAGTTTCTAGGGTTCCAATTACCTCAACACTCTAGGTTGCTCGCATTATTTTGCCTGTATGTGAGTAAATTTGATTGTAAGTTTCAAATGATCAATGCGACATTTGTGCACTGAAAGAAAAAGTTAATTATTTAACTGATAGAGCTGAAAATGCATTTTACTTAGGGTAACAATCTTGGTGACAGTTAACATTAAGTGCTTGCAGGAGCGTGTGTAGAGGTCATCCAAGAGGGGTTTTAATCTCGGATACTTAATATTAGATTATGATGTTTATTAAAAAAGTGAAGAAACTATAATTTAATACATATATAGTATACACTATATATCTTATGACTCGATATTTAGTTATCCTAATGCAAAAAGCTGATTCTACGAGATTCTGAAAGAAACTAGTCCAAGACACTTTGTACATTGATTTCGACATCGCGATGTTTATTAAATGAATGGTTTACCATTCAGCCGATCTTCAGACATTACTGTATATATTATTTGGTACATGATTTTACCGTCGCACCAAATTTTTCCGAATATATTTAATTGTATACTTAAAAAGCTTAAGCTTTTCCCATCAAAACCCTTTTTTGAATTATGTATATCGAAATCTTTTTTTTTCTCCGAGGAATCATAAATTTAAATTTTACAGTTTTCCTGCCGTACTGAAACTTATGTAGATCCATTTGTGTAATAAAATTCAATCAGCGATATTTCGAAGAAAAAAAAAAATTTAAAAAAATTATGGAGGCTAGTCTCAATTAGTATTAGAAAAAAATAGCTACACAAAAATCAGAGAAAGAAAAGCAAAATGGTGTCCGTTTTGGCGTAGAATGCCCCATGTGCACAAACAGAAAAACAAAAAACATATAATACATTGGGATAACTAAATTTGTACAGCATCAGTTTCGTTATCAAAATCATCAGCCTTCGAAAATGCAGCGCTGAAGTCGTCTGCCTTCATCATTCAAGAAGCAGAAGCGACAAATGTTCTGATTTTTTTTTACATCTTTGTTATAAACTAATTTTTAAATGCAGCAATAATTTAGTGGCAGAGGTTGTTACTCTCGTTTTTTATAATACCTACAATCTGCCTGGCAATAAAAACACTGAATTTTTTAAAAAACTTAGTTTTGATAAAAATGATATCACTCTTAAGCGTCTGCCTCTTGCATTTCTCTGTTTTTCTTTTGTTTGTATAGACTCATTTTTTTATATAACAGGCAAACGCGATAAAATTTTTTATGATCCTTTTTTTTACATTTCCTAAGTCTCGAGACATAGTTTCATTAATGTTATCGAATTATAAAAATTTCAGGGGGCTTGAACCTTATGACCGGCTAGGGACTTGCAATTTCTCATCTTACATAATGCAATATTGAGACAATACGTTTTTACAATGTCTTACAGAAATGACTGTACTCTATATTATGATTTTCGTGACATATGATTTATGTGACATATGGAACTTTCGAACCCTTTAAAAAACTTCTAGCAAATACTACATACTGAATTTTTTTTTCAGTGAAATGTCACTCTATTAACCACATCGTATAGCTATAGCCAAGCTATCATTATTTCAATTTTTGCATTCACCTCTCTTTCAACAGCAACTCCCCTATTTTTCATTTAATTCGTTTGCTTATTCTTTTTAGAGGGGCAAGCCATTTGGTGGCAAAAACCATCATGCCGGTGGTTTCTTTATTGCCGCCATCAAATCTGTCAATTGCAACAATCCTTAAACACATGCACATAAACATACAAATACGCATACTTTAGCGCACACCCACAAATGCGTTATACGGTGTGTTAAATAAAAGAAGGGGATGAGGATTTCCCTAGATTTTGTCAAGAAGAAATTAATAAAAGTTGGTTAAAGCTCTTTGAGTATCACTGTTCTAGACAGGTAATTTTTTATTATGTATTTTCTTAGGATTGTGGCAAAATACACAACCTTGCCACAAATCGCTTTAAGTTGGTCAATCATTGGTGTACTTTTCCTTAGACTGATTTAATTTAGCTGGTAATTCAATATTATAGAGAATATTGTTAATTTGAAATCTTAGAATGATTGTTCTATTTAGGAATCTAAGTAACAAGCCCTATTTTTTCCATGAAATCAACATAATTAGCACATAAAGTGACACAAGATTGCACAGTGGATGATGCTGCCAGGGATGATGCACATTCAAATTAATTTCACAGCATTTTCGAACATTTTTCCCGTGACTTTATAAAATAAAAGTCTGAAATGATATCCTTGCTGTTCTACGCAAATCGCCAAAGCAAGAGATTTACGGCCAAGATTCATTTACAATATACGCGACACAATGAATAGTCGCTCTCCGAATTTTTCTGTAAAAGTCAATCAACTTTTAAATACGACGTCGTTAGGACGTCGCCCAATGACAGATGTTAAAAGGTCAATATTAAGTTAATTGCATGTTAAAATGGCGTTATTTATAGAATTATTAATGATGTTAAACAGGCGAGAGCATCAGAACCAAGTCCGATTTGGCCAGTGTGTGTGAAAACGGCCCTAATTATATCAAATACTGTATTCGTCTGCAGCAATTGCGAGTGTTTCCATTCAGTTAAGTTTAGTGATAATTTGGAATAAGAGCATACATATGAACTACATACTTGCTTATGGGGTACGACAAAAACAAAAAAACAAAAGTTTGCTCTAGAATCATTAAAAATATAAAGGCGCAAAGTTTGACTTTGCATGTGGCAATCAGTACACTACACACAAAAGATTTCCAGGAAAAAATTACAATTCCTTTGAACAAATTTCATAAATTGCTTTTTATATCATAATTTTGTTCGCTCTTTGAGCACTCACAAAAAGGCATTAAATGAATTTTCACGTTTTTCCTCGAAACACGTCCCATTTATGCACTACAAACAATTTATGTGGCGCCCATGCAGAGTATTTTTTGCGATCAAAAAAAAAAATTGTAATGAATTTTCACCTGCAGCAAATGTGTTTATCTTTTGAAAAATTGATTCAATTGGTAGCCGCCTATAGCATGAAGTATAAAGTCTATAAAAATAATTAACAGGGAAAACTGAACACAAGTAGCGTAGGAAAAATAAAACATCACAAAAATAAAATACTTTGAGGGAATATTTTTTTTAATGATGTGAAAATAAGAAGCACATTGGTATCTACAATCAATCAATTTTATAGTAGCGAAGCACAATATTAAGATACTTTACATTAGTATTCCATATTCGTACCCCAAAAATAGTTTTATTAGAATAAAATTGTAAAATTTCGTACAACAGCGCCCTCTATTGACAAATTTATGCAACTCTCGCATATCTATGCATACCAGTCTTCTTAACGGCAAATGTAATATCAAGTTGCTGATTAGTTATGGATTCTAAACTATGTAGAATAGAAAATATATTTACTTACTAATAAGCCTTCTTACAGTAAAACATATGAAAATATCCTGCTTGGTAAGAATTTTCATCGAACTTATCAAGACTAGTTTTTCTAATTGTGGGGTATACAAAGATTGTGCTCGACAACATGGCAAATTGCACGTTATTGAAAAATCGATAAAATTTGCATAAAAAATCTAAGAAAAATATTAGAAAAAAAGGTAAACAACTAAACTGGGCTTATCAGTCGCAAAACCGCCGAACTTAATCACATATGATCAAGTTAATAGCAGCAATAATATTCATAGCAACAACTACTGCACTTAACTTAAAACAGCCGGAAAGGAGTTAGGAACGCTGCAACAACAGCATGGCAGCAAGTTGAAACTCATTAATAATGACCCCAGGGGGTTAACGTCAGCAAAAAAACGAAAACATCAACGTTAACCGGCTGTTAAAAGATGCTGTTTGTTGTAAACACATACATACAAACACGTTGAGATCAACATCTAAGCTATCGGGTGCAACATCAACCAACAACTGTTGATATGTTCCAGATTGACTGTCAGTGTGATTACCGACTGCAGGACTGTGGTTGCACTTGCCACCAACCCAAATACTTGAATAACTAATGGGAAAATCCATGACGTTTGTTAAATATTTTCATATAAAATTTACAATTATTAAAATGTGAAATGAATATGAATTTCTTATGCAAATAAATTCATTTGTTAAACCCAAATAAAACTTGGTTGAATTTGTGTCAACTAAGAAATGTTGTCAATTAAACGATTAATTAATGAACTGCCTTTCGTAGTTTCGCCGATTAGGTATGTGAAAGGCCAAATTCTGTTGAAAAACACGCGAAAATATTTTCTACTGAGTTTCACAGCTATTGCTGAAATTACCACTTCGACCTATTGGAAAACTGTCATCTAATATATTCTGCACCATCAAACATATTCCTCAGTATTTTTATATCGTTTCGTTTATTTCATAATTTTTTAAAACTTTTAAGCGCAAGCTTTGAACAAAATGTTAGCATAGAAAGCAATACTTTCGAATACGTACCTGGAAGCAAACGTTAGCTTACAACATTTTATAATTTTTGTGCAAGCTATAGCTGACCCTCAGTTGGCTTTAACTCCAAAAATATCGAAATCACGGATAGGGCAATTCAGATTGATGTCTCTCTGCTTTCGCTGAACTCTATACCTTTGGACACACTTCATCTATAAAGTCGACAAAATAGTACGGATACGAAGGTTTTTTAATTTCAAATCTGTTGATAGACGCTTTGCAATAGATCTCAATAACGGCCAGATCAAGGCATTTGAAGGCACGAGGAAAAGCTCTTTTGGTCTAGCTAGGGACTGTGTGTATTATTTACGGTCTCGAAAGGTTTAGTTCATGTGTTACTTATGGCTTATGGAAGGTTCTGAGCAATGTATTAATTTCTAAAAAAAGGCCCCCCATATAATAGAAAAATCATATCTTATCAACTATTTGATGCAGATAATTGAGACTTGGTACATGTGTATAAAAAATAAAGACTACAACCAAATTAATCGATTTGACTTATTTCTAAAAAATTTCAATTTTGTATCATACCACCTTCATCAACTCAACTTTCCAATTATGTTTTCGTAAAATTTTTAGTGATATTTTTAGAATTATTTAAGATTTGTTTAAAAATAAGTTGAATTAAATATTTAAAGACCATGGAGGCGTAGATAAATATCGAAGGAAGTTTCTAGCTGTTCCGCATGCGTTATATTCTACAAATAGAAAACCAAAACTTGCTGAAATCCCGCTGCCACGAGAAACTGCTCCCTTGGTCTCTGCTAGATCAGACTTTGACCTCAAACCTAACTTATTCATTCCTGAATTTTACATGGAATAGTACCAATGGTTGTGTAGTTTAAGACAAAATTTTGGCTCAAAGCAAAATTCGCAGCTGATGGTGCATTTTGCATGCAGCTCAAAATCAGTAGCTGCGTTATGAAATCCTTCTGTGTGTGTCAGTCATTTTGCCCATCACTCTGTTTGTCCGTCTATCTGACAACTTGACTTGCGGCTTATCGTCCGCCGTCATTGTCAAAGTAATCGGCTTGAGAGCGTTGATCAAGTTAATTTTTTTAACTCCGCTAGTTCTCATTTTTTTTCTGATTTTAACATTTTGTTGAGTGGAAATGAGTTAAATTGTAATAAGCTGCCAACTTAAGTTATCGTTGTGAAGAGAAAAAAAAATGATAAAATGGATATTAAAAATGTTCGCCTAAAGCAATGATTTTTTGCATGGATAGGCAACAAATTATAAGCAGTGCATTCAAAAAATATAAGAATTAAAAAAAAAAACTTGTATTTGCCTTGTGCTTGAAGAAAAACGCCGTTCTAAGCCAATTTGTAAAGCTTTTTGACTCATATTGCAATATCCATTTAACATATATTGTCCACAATTACAAAACGATTGGAGATGGTGCCTCTACACATTGGTTCTAAAGTCATCGTTGGTCATGCCCATAAACAAATTTCAATTTTTCCCCAACAAATGCAACAAGTTTTGTTGTAATCAAAAAAAAAAAAATCCTAAAAATGTGTCCATTTTAAAGATCCATGAATTATTATTAGTATTTTTTTCATGTAAAATTTGTCCCATTGTCATTGTCAGATCTAATTTTGTCTTACGTTAAACTCCTCGATGAGTTTGAAGGCTGCACCCTCAACTCCTCTACGGCTTATATGCTAATGTGTGTTATATGTATGTATTTCTATACTGCTCGACATTATCCGACTTTTTCGATACAATTCGATGCTTTTCGAGTTCCATATACTTTTCCGATGATTCTCCATGCTATTCAATAATTTTCGATTTTTATCGGCTCAATTGCTTTTTTGATTCGATTTATAATTTTATTATAGCATAACCCACACTTCAAATGTAGGTATTATACTCTTTTTTTAATGTAAGTTTGACAATTGTTCTTGCCCTCTGGAAAAGTTTAAGGTATCAAAACTTTATTGTAATATGGCTATAATAACTAATTCAGCTGTGGAGTCCCCTAAACCTTGAAGTGCTTTACTATGGCCTAGTTAGTTTTCCCAAGAATGAAATTTCGACAGTCTGAAAGTTTTATGTTTGATGGAATAGATGGCTTATTATTACTTTATTGATCTTTAATAGCAAAAGAGAGTAAATTACACCATGGCCTTATTGGAATACTCATTGAATACTTAATCAATAAACTGTTATTACCATCAATTCTGTTATGCAAATATAAGTTCAGCCCATGGCAGCGATAAAATGAAATGAGCAAATCCAAGACTTCTTACAAAAAAAGTCCATTAAATCTTGAAACACAATTCAGTAACTTAAAAGGACTTTAAGTAATGGCTAACATGAATTGGCATACTTCAAATAAAGTAATATTGCACGTAAGCTAAAAAAAACCGCATCATAAAATTTCCGCTCTTTAAATCCTTAAGTCCGCATAAATAACATCACGGCAAGACACAGAGTTAAATGAAGCCTCAAATCTTTTTCCAGCTGTCAAACGCAAATCTTTGACAGGAGATTTCAGCTGCCAAACCAAAACCAAACAACCAGCCCGATATAAATACATCAATGGCGAAAAGTTTTGCAAACAATTTGCAACAATTCAATCAAAACTTTGAATGCCAAGCAACGTCTGGGCGCAACATGAAACAGATTTATACGTTTGGTCACATTGATGATGATGACGAAGGTGATGGTGGGCATGAGGAAGATATAAAAAATAGACAAACAGACAGTTAAATGAATGGGCCAAGTCACAAGGACAGACAACGGACAGTAAAAAAAACAAATAGAATACTTTTTTTTTATAGATAGTTTGAAAGATTGGAAAAATGCCAATACGCGCAAATAAATATCAGAGCATCTTCCATGCAGTAGATCAATGGAGATGAGTCTCATGGTTAGGAAATTTGTTTTAGCAATTGAATATTGAAAACTTGCTCCAAAGTGATAGGGATAAGAAAATTTGTTGATTGGCTGGTACTCGATATTCTGTTTGTCGATTATGTAAAAATTGTTTATTTATTCTTTCTGGAAGCGGACCGTATCGTGAAAGTGAAAGGCCAGGGCAAAGAAATATGTTTTTTGATGCGTTTTTGAAGAAATATTTCTATGACCGCCCCCTTTCCGTTCCCTATTCAAATTAATGAGCAAGAAAAAGGTCATCTTTTTCCAAAATCTGACTGTAATAATGCACATCATAAAATCCGTGATTTTGAGAAATGCAGTTCTTTCTAAAAATTAATAAAATTCGGAAATCCAAGAACTCTTCCGAAGCTTGATGATTTCTTAATTTTTTTTGAACTTTTGGGGTCGCCAAAAGAAACAAATGCACATTTAGCTTGATAACCTTTCGAAGAGCTAGAATTTGTGGCTTAGTGATTGATAAAGAACTAATGAAAAGCAAGAGATCGCTGACATATTTCAAGGGCTTCTCAAAAAATTAAGTGCTTTAAGACTTGAGAACCATTCCAAGCCTTAGTAAAAATCAGAACACTACAAAAACCTAGACGTCTAATATGATTTGGTGCTACCAAAATTAGTTTGTGAAGCACATATAGCTTGAGAAGTCTTTGAGCATATAAATTTGTTCTGATTTGGGAGCACTCATACGAAAAATTAGAAGCATTAGAGCACTCAAAATCAGAAAAAACCAAGTTGAAGACGTGTTAATCTTTGAGGATAAATTAATGATTCGAAGATTTGAAAGGACCAAAACTATTACAATTCTTACGTGATTCAATGTAAAGATAACGATCTATTTCTTTGTCCGGAAATGACAGTAATGGGTATAAGTTAAACCACATAAGCTGTCTGTACCAAATATTCCTATTCCAATACCATAATTGCTTAGTTTGTACTCTGTTCAAGAACTTTTCACATATCGATATTTTCGATTGATGTGCATCTCTAAGTATAAGCAATGTAATAGGAACCCCGTTCGTGTATCTTTAAGCAACCACTATCTAACACTGTGGGCTGGTCTTCTTCAACTGCTTAGTTGTCAGACAAAGCTGTTAAACATGCGCGACCCTATGTCTGTCAATACGCAATCTGAGGCTGTCAATATTAGACAAACAAATGGCTGAAGCTGAACATTAAATTTAAAAAGCCAACCTTTTCTTTTTTGGATTCTTCTGTTAAATGCAGATTTTTAGATTGAAATTTTGTACCGGTAGCATGGGTTAAAAGCTGATTTTCTTTGACTTTTTTTTGTGAACTTTAACTCTTTTGTGATTTATTTATTTTTATTCCTTTCTCGTGTCTTTAATAGAAAATAAAGAGATAAGAAAAAATAAACATTTTCGTTAATATTATAAGTATGGCCTTGGGCATTTTCTAAGTGAACTAAGTCTTTTATTTGATAATCACGCTTTCTGTATGCTGTCATCGTCCAGTTTTCCTACTTTTTTTCACTTTCTATTTTAATCCATAGAAAGCGCATCCTAATCCTATTAAATAAAAGGAAGACAAAACTTTGCCAACAGATAAAATCATTATACTGGCAAACTTTTCAATTAACCCGCTTTGTGCTGAAGAGCACTCAAACGCACTCTAAGGAGATTTAAGTTCAGAAAAGCTGACAATTGGCTGCATACACAGAAAGAAAATTTCATTTTAAACTCGAAAATTTTGTTTTTGTTAAATTTTTTTGGTATTTATATTTAGTTGCGCTGAACACGTTTCATTGGACTGTAATATCAATCTATCCCAGATTAACAATACATAGATACAAATGACATCTAAGTCACTGTAACTTCCATCGATATGTTAAGCTACCAGCTATGGCTGCCAGATAAGATTGGTGTCGCGAAATTGGCGTGGTATTTCCAGTACAAAAATTGTAAATAAATGCGCCAAAAAGTTAAAGCTGTATCATTGCTGGTATCTTCAGAGTAGCGTGGAAGATGTATTCGAATATGCACAATTCCCAAGCATCCAGTATTTGATTGCTAAACCAAATGTTTCGGTAGCGTATTTTGGTGCCACGCCCTCCCTTTCAAATCCGTCTATTCTTTTTTTATCTAGTTTTATTATAACATATTGTCCTGTTTGGTAACGTCAATCAGATCACTGGTTTTCGATTCAAAATCAGCCAGAAAATTGTGTGATTTGCCGTATTATAGACCGAAAGATTCTTTAAATCTCCAATTCTATTTGCCATCTTAGTTGAATTATGTTCACGTAGCAATTGCAACAATTGCAGATGCTTTATATTGTATTCGACAATTCTCTCATGTGCACGATGCTACTTTCATAGTAAAGTCACATGAATAATAACTACTACAAAATTGTCGATCACAAATTTGCTAGTTCCTCATTTATCGTTTGAGCTTCTGAGAATTTCATGCCAACTGCTGTTCACTTAGCTAACAGAAGCTTATTAGGCGCAACTGTAACAGTAGCAATGGCTTACTTCAATAGTCGTTTGTCAGATGGGGCGTATTGATGCTGCTGCTACTACTTCTACTGAAGCTACAATTTTGAACTGTAATAAGTGTAATTTAATTAAGACATTTTGTACCAAACAAACTTGACCATCATTAGCAAGAAGGTTTTGTTGCAAAAGCCAACCGCTACGGCTACCGCCATCACAATCACAACATCACGAGTATTCGTGCATTAGTGATGATGTCTTCCCAGACGGTTAATGCTTAAGTCCTTCTCCATCAGCATCTTGGGCTGATAATTTTCTACTTGGCTTAAATGGGGT
Organism: Meiosimyza decipiens; assembly: GCA_963680825.1. Classification (NCBI taxonomy): domain Eukaryota; kingdom Metazoa; phylum Arthropoda; class Insecta; order Diptera; family Lauxaniidae; genus Meiosimyza; species Meiosimyza decipiens. Next base: position 80,719,247 of record OY804259.1, on the reverse strand, counting down.
GGAGTTGATTATGCTTTGATTGTTGGTCGCTGGCGGTTGGTTTGGTCTTTCGGTGGTTTGGCAAGTCTGTTGAGTTGTCTTGTTAGCAGCTTTCAATGAAGGAATTGATTAATTATTTATCATCATTAGCGGGGAATAACATTGGTTTGGCAGTTGGTTTGTTGTTGTTTGAATTAAATCACATGTTGATATAAATGTTTACAAATTTATATTAAATTGCTTAATATGATTTTCTTTGCGTTAAGCCGTAGTCATAATTATTTTTTACCGGTCAATTCAGCATTTGAATCCATGCTCCATGAGTTTGTTTTTAAGCAATTCATTGTTGTCATTTTTATTATGCTTTAAAATTGCTATGTTTCCTTTGTCATTTAATAGAGCTTTAGAAATATCTAAAAAAATTGTCTTCAGAGTAGATACCTGAATAGTTGGACCATATCCAAAAGATAATACTATGTACCTTCCCAAAAATTTCAACTACGTGCTGTGATATTCTGAGCAAATCCGCTCGAACTTATTCCAAAAAGAGTGAGCACGAGTACTTCTGGTTTGAGCTCTGTTGCCTGTCGCTTTTGAAATTTCAGCTCAATTAGGTTGTTTTTGTGTAAAAATAAGAAAGTTAAAAGATTGCTAAGGCCTTTGTCTAAATGTACTTTAAAAGTATAGAAACAGCAACCACATTTCTTCAAAGAAATCAAAGCAATGCGTTAAACCATTGAGCTTCAATTCAAAAGGCCGGCATCAAAAAGGTATACAGGTGTTTCAATTAATTATATAAAATGTTTTTGAAGCTTTCCAAAAAAAAAAAACGTTCCCTGTACAACCTTAATATGACCTATATTTGTAGTCTTTTACATTTTTGTTACTTTATATCATTTACATAGTGCTCCATTTAATTCAGTTTTGAATCATAATTTGATTTCAACATTTCAATACAATTTTTCCTCTCTAATTAGTTTATCCCATTAATGTTCATCTACATTGAAACCCTAATGACCTGAAAACCATTGCTGTAACGCACTACATTCGTTAACTTGTGCTCATTAATTTACTTCCTACCAATTTACTGTATCATTTTTTGTTGCTCTTTCATTGCATTTACATAAAAAAAAAATGAAAAAACAAAGACACCGAAGAGGAAATCATTTCATTAACCATAAATCTCGTCCTCATTGCTACTGCCTTCCTGTTTTGAACAAAGAAACAAAACCAAAAAAGTTCAAATAAAAAAAGAAATCCATCCAGCCCTAAACCACACACTTGGGAGCAATTTATTTTTATGCCAAACATCAACCCAGCAACACCCCCTTCAAGTTGCCTATTTTGTAACGTTTTTCCTTTGCCGCATAGGCAAATTCACAGGATTCTTGAAGCAAACCACAAAATGAAGAGCCTACAATTACTCTTCTGCTTCTGTCGCTCTTGTGGTCTCTGTCAAATATTCTACGCTACCTTTGCGCTCATGTACCTTGGTGTGCTCTACACAGGCCTATGTAGTTGCTTTAAGTGAACTGAACCGCAACGAAGCTGAACTACCTTACAACCACTAAATGTAGCTTCCTTCCCTAACTGCTGTGCCGCATAACATAAGAAATATTTAAATTCTTAAATTATGGCAACTAAAAAGAAGACAATGCAAGCGAAAAGAAAATCTCAAGTCTTCAAGGAGGCTTTTTAACTACTTGTCAAATAAATTCATTTAGCCGCGCTTGAACGATTTGCAAATGGACCAAAATAGACGGGGCAAAGTTTGCTGCGTTTGCATGAAGCGAAACAAAAGCAACAACACTCGGTTGAGGTAGGCTAAAATGCAGAACAAGACGGAATAAAAAACTTTCTGTCATTATAAACATGAATTACTATGACATTTGTTCAGATTTTGCGCTTTTCGAGGCTTAAGTTATGAAATGAAATCATTGTTCATTATGGTATATTACTTAGTTGCTGGAAAAACTGCGTACCAAGTTACTTTGAAGTGCCCATGTAGGCATCGACATTGCTTGGGCAAAATATAAGCGGGCGGGCGGACATAACAATGCGTCGTTAAGTGTAATCCTTGATTGAAAAATCGTGAATTTTTGGTCAATTTTTGGCATGAAATCAAGTCTGTTTGTTGAATCATTCACCTGATTTACTATCCACCATGTGACTTCGCACTTTTCGAAAAATTGAAAATGAAGTTGAAAGGATTCGTTTTCGATGACCATTCAAACTGCTTGAAGACGCAGCTTAGAAACAGAGCCATAAAATGAGCTCGAGAGAGCATTTGAATCACTATTGAGGCGCTGTAGAAAGTGTATTGAATCAGAAGTAGAATGTTTAAAATAAAAAAAAGAGATTTTTGAAGAAAATGTTTCATTAAATTTTTGTAGCTTTAGTCCCGGAGTATAATTGCCACACTGTGTATTTTGTCAATTAGCAATTATCACATCATACTTTTAATTTAGAAATCATTTTATGGTTGTTGTATTCCAAATTTTGCACGGAGGTATCTAAAGGGTGTTTTTTTTAGAGGTATAGAGCTTCGAATTGAAATAAAACACAAGAAAATCATTTTAATGTCCATCAATTTAGCTTTATTTGAAGGATAATTTTATGCCATTAATGTTTAAATATGATTTCGGGCATGTGGCTGCTGCGGCTGGCTCAAATAAAGCCAATTCAACAGGTCCAATTTTGAACCACTTTTTCGAGCATATGGGGCCGTATGTCGGCAATAACGCCACGAATGTTGGCTTCCAAGTCCCCTAACGTTTCTGGTTTGTTGGCGTAGACGAGCGACTTCACATATCCCCAAAGAAAATAATCCAATGGTGTCAAATCACACGATCTTGGTGGCCAATTGACAGGACCATTCCGCGAAATTATGCGCTCATCGAATGTTTCCTTCAATAAATCGATTGTGACGTGCGCTGTGTGGCATGTAGCGCCGTCTTGTTGGAACCACAACTCATCCACATTCATGCCATCCAATTCGGGAACAAAATAGTCGGTTATCATGGCTCTATACCGGTCTCCATTAACGGTAACTGACTCTCCAGCATTATTTCGGAAGAAGTATGGCCCAATGACTCCACCAGCCCATAGAGCACACCAAACAGTCAGTTTTTGTGGATGTAATGGCGTCTCAAGGGTCTCATGTGGATTCTCTTCACTCCAAATGCGGCAATTTTGCTTGTTGACGTAGCCATTCAACCAAAAATGAGCCTCATCACTGAACAAAATTTTGCGATGAAAATCAGCATCGAGATCAATCTCATTTTCGGCCCATACACCAAAATCACGACGCATTGCATGGTCTCGCGGCTTTAATTCTTGCACAAGCTGGATCTTGTAAGGTCGCAAGCCAAGATCTTTGCGCAAAATCTTCCATAAAGTTGATGGACAAAGCTCCAATTGCTGTGCACGGTGGCGAATCGATTCATTCGGGTCCTCTTCAACATTTTGCTCTACAGCGGCAATTGTTTCTTCGGTGCGCACTGTTCGACGTCTCTGCGGATGCGTATTATCACATAGAGTAAACGTAGTGCGAAAACGATCCATGGTTAACCGAATTAATTGCTCTGATGGACGATTATGTCGACCATAAAATGGACGGAGCTTGCGGTAAACTTCGCGAACTGAACCATTATTTTCGAAATAAATTTGCACGATTTGCAAGCGTTGTTCTTTTGTCAACCTGTTCATGATGAAATGGCAAACCAAACTGAACATAAATGACATTAGAGTTGCCAGATTTGACCATAAAATGCCAGTTTTATCTCTATTCGAAAAACAAACACCCTGTATAATTACATCTGCAAGATAGTTTATAATCCAGATAATTATTAATGACATGCGTCCTCAAATGATTTGACAATTTTCTAATTTGGTATCTGAGGTTACAGTTTCCTGTTAAATAACCAGAAGTCGGAAGTCTTAATTATGAAGTCTTTGCTGAGGTAAGCAATATTTACGGGTGTGATGTGAGTGTATTTTATAGTTGGTGGGGAGGTTTTTAGCCTCATGTTTACTGGTTCTTTTTGTTCTATTGGATCAGCCAGTTGATTTTCTGAGTGTGCTTCATCTTTAGAATTAAAAATGTATAATCTTTGAGGGCCTCAGAAGCCAAGGGGCATAAGTGCACATTTTTAAAATTTTGAGCTGGCTCGTGCAAAGTACTCATAAAACCGTAGAAAACATGTATATTTACTGAAAATTAACTTTTAAGCTCTCCCCGCGCCATCTCGTGCTTTCAAATTAAGTGGCACTTATGCCCCTTGGCTTCCAAACAAAGTTCTAAAGACCTGTTTGCTCTGAACTGTACAGCTGTGACGCTTCACATTATTTCAATAATTGTAAATTGTATATATTTAAATAATTATTAATGTAAATAACATAAATAAAATTGATATTTGTGCAATATATTTTTTAAACTTAGTGTAAGCACTAAGTTTTTTTTCTTATGAATTATTTTTTTTAATAAAGGCTTTAATAAGTTGAACATATCAAAGCATAAACATATTTAATTCATCACATTTTAATATCTAGAAAATTGATATTTATGCAATGTAGTCTTAAGTTAAATTTTGACTTTAAACTCAAAAATAAATTTAGTTTTAGGTCATTTTAGTATGAGATGGTGTTGCCCTTTTGCTTTTCAACTAACTGCAACCGGCGGGGCATCGAATTCACCAAGTTTTGTAGAACCGATAAATCTATCTTTGACCACTCCATAACAATTGCTTGTTTTAGCTGCTTCAAGGATTCGCACTGCTTCGCGGCACCAAGAGGCATATTGAACTAAAATAAATATTTGCCAACACATATAAATTACAATTTAATTTTTGTATTAATAATTACAAACCTCTTCAATAATTTTGTCCGTTTATTTGTATGTATGATGTCGCTGCAGTATTCAAGACTCAAATAAATCAATTTGCACAAATATCAATTTTCCATGAAACGCAGTGTTTACCGCGCTTCGTTAAGATAACGGTATCATAGATTCAAAAAAAGTTTGGAAGCCAAGAAGCATAAGTGATCAAGTTTGGAAGCCAAGGGGCATAAGTGAAAAATACCTTCCTACCGCATGCTGGTACTCCGATATGACATATTGTAAAGGTTTTTCCACTTTAGGATTACTTTTTTATAGTCTATTGAACAAAATAGGTGTGAAAAAAAATAAATTTATTTACATGCAATGTTGATGTAGCGTGTTAACTTTAAACTTAAATATCTCGAAAATAGCATTTTTGCACTTATGCCCCTTGGCTTCTGAGGCGCTCATTTAGAAAAGAAATGTAATACATTCCTTGAAATAAGTTCATTGGATTTCTTACTATAAGTAAACGTCGGTTCTTCAAGCTCTTACCATGGTACAATAACTGAAAAGATTAATTTACTTTATTTGAGCAGAAATATCTTATACTGTAGAACAAAACTTTCACAAACAAAGTAACAAATTTGCTGCCTCAACACTCAACTGTTTTGAATGAAGGAAAACTACTGAATCAAAATCCAATTGCCACAGCTATCCGTACCTTGCTTCTTTGTTCACACAAAAAAGAAACTCATTCGCCAAGTAAAGAAAAATATTCATCGATATTGTAAAATTTTTGCTAAAGAATCATAGTAATCAGATAAAATTTGATTTTTTTCTAAGCAAAACATTTCCCTATCTCACTTTCTTGAGAAACCTTGAATTAAGAACTTGAATCTTTGAATTTAGGAAAATATATGTTCTTCAACAGAGATAAGATTTTCCTTGAAATATGCAAACTAATATTCATTAACCTAGTTTATTTTTATTTATCTGTGTTTGGCTAAAAATTAGATAAAAAGTGGGTGTGGTGTCTTTAAAGGAATACAAGTATGCTCGAATAAGCGAACTACCTTATTGGTGAAAAAGTTCTACCAGATGTTTTCTACCTATCACAGACAAAAATCCCAAATTTTTTTCGATTTCTTAAAAACAAAGGTGCGCGTAAAATATAAAATCGCACCTTTTCACATTGTCAATATAAATCCTATAAAACAAATCAGGATGAAAAGTTTTCAAGCCAATTTTAAATTGCTTGAAACTCCTGTACCTCTTTGCATTTAAAAAAAAACAGTGCACAAACACGTAAACTTGCTAAAGATAAACGATTGACTAACTTCAACAAGAAAAAAAAAAATCTTTTTACCAGATGTAAAAACAAGAAATAAATATTGCCAATAAAAAATCAACAATAATACTTTGCTGATTCGCACTTATGTCCGAAACTTATTTTGCAAACCCACAGAAACATCACCCGTAAACCCAAAGGCAACTCAAACAATTCACACGATGCTGATGCTGCTATCAAGGGAAATTTTTGATGTTTTCAGTACCGAATCAATGAAAGGGAAAAAGACCGAAAGACTGCAAGAACACAAGAAATATAACAATACAAAACTGACAATAAAAACAAAATACACAACATCCAACATGAAGAAAATTGTTAGTCGTGTACACATAACATGCTAAAAGAAGGAAGTAGAAAAATAAAAAAAATAAAAAATAAAAATATAAACCCAATATATAAAAATGGACACAACTGGCCACTTGGGTCGGTCGTTGATGTTTATCAGCGCAAATCATTGAAGCGTGCAAAGACGGCCAAAGCCAATCTTTCGTATATGACCACCCCCAATTGAAACTCAGCCATCAGCAGTTGTTTAGTTGGAGCATACATTCCCTACGGTATGTTTTTGGAGGTCAATACCCAAACATTATCAATTGGGCAAAGTGTTACATTACGAGTAGTATGAGTGCGAAGTGGAGTGCGGAGTAACTGGCCAATACTGCTCTTTACATAAAACATTTTTTTGCGTTTGTGGAATAGAAAACCTTTTCTTTTATTGTTGTTTGTTATTCTGTCATATTTTTTTATATCTTTATGAACAACTTTCTGTAGAGTTCGTGGGGAGAAATAATTATACTTTGAAACATCGATATATTTGGTAAATTTTGGTATCGAAGCTCCTAGCAATTCATATTCTTATAATATTTTTTGGAGTATTTAACAGCGCTACAGACTGGACATTTTTATTCAAAATATGATAATGATTTCTGACTGTTACCAAAAGCATATAATGATTGGAATACATACATGAAAACAATGTATGGTCATTTGAAAGATAATTCCTGGTACTAAAACTTGTTTTAAATTTTCCTCGAAATAGGCCAATTTCGGAACTGAAGGACATGTCCTGGGTATTATGCTCTGGCAAGATTTGGGAACTTAACGTAGTTCACTTGTAGTCTATCGATTTTAATTGATTACAATTTTAGATCATGTCACTTTATTTGGATTCGAAAATTGACATTTTCTGCATTGATATTTCATCATGTCCGCAATGTTCTGTCATCTTCATTTTCTTGCGCTGTCTATGTTTCTCATGCGTGTTGATTTGGCGACTCAAATGTAGTAAATATTTTTGCGATATGAATCGTTATAAATATTGTTTTCAATTTTTTTTTTTGATTCATTTTTATATGTTGGTAGTTTTCCACTTCCTATGTTGTTATTACGTTTTTTCCATTATATTTTATTTTATGTTTATTTATTTGTTTGTTTGTGTTTTGCGCTCTTTTTCTCGCAAGGAGTCACAAAGGTATCGAACTTTTTTCTATAGCGAGACATATAAAGTATACTTTTTGGGGCAAAAACATTTACAACTCTTGGGAAATTTGTTTTCATATTTTTTTTTATTTTTCACAAGATTGTGAATATTAAATGATGTGGGGAATATTTTAGCACTCTGTTTGGCAAAGTTAAAAAAGAGTAACCAAATTATGTTTAGTGGTAAAAAGCTACATTAATATAAGAACTTTATTTTGATTTATGAAAGTTAAAAACTACAATATATTTTAAAAGAAACATAATTTTCTTAAGTGCCATTATAGTATTTTTTAAAAAAAGAAAGTTCTACATTTTCTTAAAAGAAAAAATAAATTACAAAGATAATCAACATCCATTCATTGCACTGATGGGGGTAGTAAAACTGAAATTGACATATAATAACTTGTTCATAACAAGTCATAAAGGGATATTGCCTGAACATATTCTTAAAACTTTCATGATCCTACTCAGGTTCTTTCTAGATTTTTTCGTTAGCAAAACTCTAAAATTAAATAATTTTTAAAATGTTTGCTCCAGCTAAAACTGAGTAGTCTAAGGGTTAACATAAATCCTACGAGTATATCATATCGTTAGCTTGATTTTAAATACCATATTGTTACATCAAGACTTTGAAGTCACCAATGTCATTGTCTAGCTATCGAGTCACGTTGCCTTTCTTCGATGAGATCTTTAAAATGTCATATGTTCTTACCACCCATTTGTTAGTTCTTTTTCAGTGGTGGCATTTCGGTACATATGTACCTATTTATTTAGCACATTTGTGTTGTGAAAAATATGCGTTAATACATTTGAAAAATTTTTAGCACCTTAGGTACTATGGACGAATTTTGAGTAGATATGTTTTTCGCATTTTCAAAATGCAAAAACAAATGACATTCAAAAAGTTAAGGCATCTTGTATAGTTATTTCTTTTAATCCTGATAAAGTTTTGATAAATTGCCCATTTCAGTAGAGTTGCTCAAATAATAAAAAATGTTGCAGTTTTCCATGTGTCTTTTCAATTCAATATATCAACTCTTCACTCAAAATAATCAGATTTATTAAAAATACATAGGTAATAAGAAAACCTATAAAATTTAATATCATAATCTGAATTAATATTTATATTTAATTTTCAAGGCTTGAGCTCTCCAGTGAAACAAATGTTTAATTTAAATATATCCATTAGAGGGCTGACGAACTTGCAAAAAGTCGCTCAGAAATGGAACTGACAACTGTCAGATTACTGCTGCCAATTTTATTATTCATTAATTTAAATCAGTGTACTGGGCATAAATATTTTTTTACTGTATTAAAAATAATCAACTCGCTTCGAGGATTTTTTTATTTTTGTGGAATTCTGGTTAGTTGCATAAATATGAAAAGTCAAATTACTCTGAACATAAAAAATAATTTGGAATACAACAAAGCATAAAATTAAATAAACATTATGAAACATTTTTTAATCCTTGATAAATTGTTGCATATATCAAAAATTACTTACGATTAATCAAAACAAAAAAATTGCATTGAAGATTCCTCTTCAATTTGATATAACTATGTATATATAATTGATTTTTCGCTTTTACACAAATTCATTTAGAAAATTTTGTAAAATTGTTTTGCAAGGCAAAATTTTGCTTTTGTCTTTGTTTTTTTTTTTTTTTGTGTGCAAAGAACTTAAGAGACAATTTTCCAATTGATTAACTACTGATGCTGTTCTACGCAAACCGCCTAAGCAACCTACCTGCCATGCCATTCTTGCTTTCATTCCACAATTCCTTTTGTTATTTGTAATACCTATTTTACTTCTTTACTCTTTGTGAAACTGTATTCATCATCATTTGCTTGTCTACTTTCAGGATGATTTACCGGGCCAAGCTTTATTGGATGTTGTTTTTGCCAGACTTAATTTAATCGAAACTTCATACTTTGGCATACGCTATATCGATGAGGAGAATCAAACGGTATGTAACTACATATGTGTATGAATTATTATAGGGTGCACTGAAAAATAAACATCAGAATTGGACAAAATCTTTGAGGTTCAAAATTCAATCAATAATTTCACAATTTTCAGAACAATGTTGAACAGTTGAATAACAACAAATAATGTTAAAAAGTAACGAGAAACGTTATATATGTTGGAAAATGTTATAAAGTTCGAACAACATCGAAATAGTTTAGAAACCCGAAAAATATCAAATATTGTTACTGAAGTCAAAATATGTTGGACAATGTTAGAAAATCATAAAAAAAGTCGACAAACGTCTAAAAATGTTGCAAATTACGAATAAATCGAATTAAGTATAACCACAAATGTTGAAATATGTCGAAAAAAGCCGAACAATTTTAAAGACCATTAATAATGTCGGAAGTATAGGAAAAAGTTGAAAGAATCGAAAAATGCTGGAAATCGATGAGAGTCAATCCATATTTGCTTTCATAACAGCAAGTAAATCTAATTTTTTAATTTTTGGCAAATACTTCTTGCAATGAAAAGCAAATCATTTTTTTAAGCTACCCAAACAGGGAATTCTTTTTGTCCATACCACACAACTTCGTCTAAATACTGACTGTTTTCTTTAGCCTCCTTTGAGGACGCACACTACTCGTAATTCATTTTCGTTTTCATTGAATTCCATTGAGGCGTAATGAAACAGAAACGAAAATGAAAATGGTAACCGGCAAATGGATTCTGACAAATATAGAAAGGCACCCGCTGCTGCCTCGGCTTGAAAATTTTGTAAAAGAGAAAAGGAAAAAAATTCGGGAAAATCCTTGAAACTTGAAATTACAATTTCGCTTTCATTGCTTCTCCAAATATAAAAGCGTACATATACAAAGGCACAAACAGACACACACATGCTCATGTGCACATACATAATCACATTCCGAGTCAGAATTTATGTGGCTTTACAAAAAATCGCTTTTTTCTTCCACAAACGGCTTGTAATTTCTATAGGCAGGCAGTCACACGCTTAACTTTTGCTTTAAGCCGTTTTTAACCCTTAAATTGTTTCAATGCATAAATACTTTTTTGTTCGTTGTTGCCTGCCACAAACGTTTAGTCTTTTTTTGGCCAGAAAGAGGTCCTTAAAGTGCTTTATTTAAGTGTTTTACGTGTAGAGTTCTTTTGGCTACAAAGATTTTGCAATGCTTGCCTTTTTTTATTTATGGCCGGCTTTCACCAATAGTTCCTGTTTCGGTTATGTTCTTTCCTTTGGAAATGAGGCTGTCAAAGGACTTTATGCTAACGTTAATTCTATACACTTGTAAGCACACCATATAAAACAATATATATATGTTTTCTATCTCTATTTTATTTCTCTCTTTTCTATTTAATTTATTTTATAGCATTGGTTAGATCCTGCTTCGCGTATATCACGTCAACTGAAACCGAAATCGGATCCATTTGATTTATATTTTGGAGTAAAATTTTATACAGCAGATCCTTGCAAATTACTTGAAGAAATAACCAGGTAAGATTTATTGCGGTTTCTTAGTGCCAATTGTTGGCTTTATAGTCTTTTTAAATAAAGTGTATGATTAAATTATAAAAAAAAATTTTGAATATATGCGCGGATTTAATTGAAAAGTTATTTCAGATAAAAATGTCAGCTTTAAGAACTATGGCTCTGAAGAAATTCGAATTTAAAATTTATTTAAATATAACAAATTATTTGGTATGTTTGAAACATACTTTAATTATTTTATACAAATAGAAATAGTTGCCTTAAGCTTTTTTCGAATATGCCTACGTTTACTCACGGTCATTTTCATAAAAAGCTTCGAGCACGTTGTGCAAACTAGTATCTATACCCAGTAGGCAAGGGCAGGAGCTTGCAGGCCTTCCTTGGTAAGATTAAGGCCTTATCACCTCCTTTCAAACTTACTTTCTTTTTTATATGAAACGTCCCGATAAAACAGGCCTTCCTTAGCAGGCCTGATAGAAATACTCTTCAAGCAGGTCTTCCTACATCGCTTGCGTCAAGAGCCCTTCTAAGAGCACTTACCGTAGAAGGGGTCACAGAAGTACTTTGAAAAAATTAAATCTTAATACGTCGTGAGACTCTTAGTTAAATGTTTTTTTTTTATCTGCGTCAACCCCCCCATTTTTAGTGTTTATTTTTTGTGACGTTTTCTTAATTTATAATTTGACATTGAATACACAACATTCTACCATTTTAACATAACAGGAAACAGAAGACCAAGCCTAGCAACATGCGCACCTTTCCTTACTTCTAACCATTTATCTACTTTTGATGTCGTATAAGTACAATGCAATGACAAAAAAGTAATGTCGAATCATAAAACCTTGGATTACATAAAATAAAAAAATACATGAAGTCCTTCTTTTTTGCCTTCTAATATCAGGGGTTATAGCTACTTATAAAATTTACTTATTGTTAATATTGACAATAAAAACAAAAATCATAATAAAAAAAAAAATTTTTTTATTTGCATGAAAATTTAGTTTTGAGAAGGCCTCTTACAATCGGAGCAGTGCTAGCAGGCCTTCTAGGGGGAAGGCCTTGCTCAATTGCCTGCTGGGTATATCCATGACTAAAACACCCTAATCTAAATACACATATGAGTATATACATGTATTGCGTACAGCTTGTGTGAATATGTATTTTTGTTGAATGCAAATTATTCAATTGAATGTTTATCACGTTGTCTGCTATTTTATCTACTAAACTGTTCGATTTTTCAATCGTCCTATGCTCATATGTCCTGTTTGATTGAGCGTGATGACTGGTCATCATAACATGTTTTGTCTATATCCAACGTTTAATGGTGATCACACTAATTTGCATACATTTAGGCAATTTTAATCAGTTATGGAAAGTAGATAATATTGTTGTTATTATTGATGTTGATGTTGGTTTTATTGTTGTTGTTATTGTTTTTTTTTTTTTGTTAACGCTTTGCTAAATTGCAATTTGATTATAAAAGCGTGATCAAGCGTTGGCAACCATCATCATTGCTGGCGTTGGTATTTAATTGAATTCGTTTAATGCCCCATGTTAAGCAAATACGAATTGAAAGTAATAATGACTTAAGAGACTTATACAACTTAACATTAAATACTTAAGACGTTTTTGATGATTTTGAAAGCCTATACGTAAGAATTGCGCACTATTTAATAAAATATTTATTTCAACTACACAACTATTTTTAATAAATATTTTCAATGACAGTTCCAAATTTTTCCTAATGGGATTCCTATCTACCAAACTATTTACATAAGATTAAGCGCATCACAGTGTTAAATGGCGTGGAAAATATCGGAACATGAATTAATTGGGAATATGGAAACTTTCCCATTTAAATTATCATATCTATTAACACAATTATAGTAATTTCTTATTTGTTTTTCTAATTACATATTAATTTCTGTAAAATGAAGCAAAAAAATATAAATGTTTTTAAACCTTCAAATAGACGCGCATGCCTTAGTGAAGTTGTTTACATTTTTACTATCATTTCTGAAAAATCCTGCTTGAATATCTAGTTCATAGAAAAGGGGTGGTGGCCATCACCCATCTCTTGGAGGCTACTTGGTGCGGTTCTTATGCAAGTTATATGTAACAATAAACAATAATGTATGATAATTTAACGCCAAGAAAAGTTGCAAGCACGTTACTACCATCTACTGCACAATAAAGCTATAATGCAAAGTAACAGATTTTGAATTAAGCTATAGTAATGGGTGATATTTTTCCTATTTGTTTTTTTAGTGTAAATTTATTTAAGATTCATAAGATGTGTCACCGCCAAAAATACTCAGTAAGGTTTGGCATTTGACCACAAATAGACTGACAAATGAACAGCGCTTGCAAATCATTGAATTTTATTATCAAAGTTCGTGCTGTGTGAGAAATGTGTTTCGCAAATTACGTCCATTTAATGGTCGTCATAATGGACACACCGAAAAGGATATTGAAGCTCTTGTGACCAAATTTCACACCAATTTTACTTTATTGGACATTAATCCATAAACCCGTATACGGAGAGTGTGTACCGAGGATAAAATTGCTGCTGTATTGGCCAGTGTCAATGAAGATCGGGATGTGTCAATTCGTACCGTTGTCAACAATTGGGCTTTTGTTATTCGACCACCTGGAAGATTTTACGTAAGGACCTCTGTATGAAACCATACAAAATGCATTTGGTGCAAGAACCGAAGCCACAACGTTCTTTGTTTGGTGAATGGGCCTTAGAACAGTTGGATGAAGATCCTTCTTTATTGAAAAATTTTCTTCAGCGACGAAGCTCATTTATGGCTCAATGGATACGTCAACAAATAGAATTGCCGAATTGACCCCACTAGACTACTTTTTGTGGAGCTACGAAATATCTCTCGTATGCAGGGTCAAGCCAGCCGCAATTGCAGCCCTGGGAGACAACATTAAAGCTGCTAAAATGCTATAAAAAGTATGCCAACATTGGAGTTTACGAATGAGCCACATCAGCCGTAGCCGCGGGCAATATTTACATCAAATAATCTTCAAAAAGTAAATGAAAGGCATTGATGTATTGCTTCAATTGAATATTTTTTTTTATTATTTTTTATTAGTAAAAAATCATCAATACGTTTCAAGTTGCATTTAGGAAGTCAGCCAATATATCAAACAAATTAAACATTTTCATTAAATGTTGCTCAATTTTCATATAAAAGCTTTTGTTGTTATTGATCGATTCACATTAACGTCAAGTTGGTTTAAGTTTCCTCAAGATGATAGAGCTCAGCTACTATAACTATTAACTTTCTGAGCTATTAAGCTTGAAGTTTTAATGCTTAAAAAAAACTTTATTGTCTCGATGGAAAAATCAATTTTGTGATATTATAAGCACATTTATCTACTTAAATTAGCGTTTTTCCATAAGTAAATTACACTAGTTTACAGTCCAAATACGACACGGACTCCTTCAGAAAATTCGCCGGTGCTGTAATACCCTGATTTCAAAAATAACTACTAAATTAGTATGTCAGTTATGTCTCTGATTAGGTTTTCGATATATCGATCGATGATTTCTGTTGCCCTTTACGAATAAAGGTGAACTAACATTCTTCGCAATGATAAATATGAAATTACCTTTGAATAAATGGTAATTAAATTACCTACAACTTTTTTATGGATTATAGCCTTATCCGATAAAAATTTTAGCATATGTAAAAAATTTTTGGTAACTTCAGTCGGAAATTTATTTTAAAAAAGTCACATAGCCACCACATCGTTTCCTTTAGTGTAGAGTTCGGACTCTTGCAAAGATTTTAAATCTAATTTGAGTAGAAGCTGTTAAAATAACAATTATTGGTACTTTGAATGGGTTAGGTACCTAAAGAATTTAAATAAAAAATTTATTTAAAAGTTTTAAGTCATCCGATTCGATTTCAGTATATTTTCGGCAGTCCATGTCAACAGCTGTTATACCAAGCTTCAAAATTTCGTAACAATACGAATGAATATCGAAACATCAACCGTTCAAATTCTAACATGATCTAAAAATAATAATTACAAAAATTTCATTTAATTTCTTATATTTAGATTTTCATTAAATTCGATAAAGCCGTTTTAAGGACATGTAAAAGCAACAAATATTTACTTTTAAAATGTCTTCTTCTAGAAGATACATAGTAAAGGTGTAAGCAATACGCAAAACTTATCTTTTCCATCGGAGCGCTTATGTCAGAGTCCTTAGACCACGAGTAACAAGATGTAAAACTAAGCTGCTAGGTAAAAGTTGCGTTGAGTCTTCTGTTTTTGAATTGGATTCCAGTTAAGTGCAATTTAGTTATAACAAAAAACAAGTAAAAGCACTGAGTTATAGCAAACACTAAAAAGTACCATTAAAAATGGCAAAGGTGTAGCTACGTCCTACATGGTCTATTGAAATGAGAAACTTTTTAATTAAATGGATGTTTTATTACGTTTATGCTTGAGAGCCGATACTTAAATGTTATAATTATGGTTGTTTTTAAGTGTCTTAACACAAGAAGATCACTGCTGACCAGTTATGTCCTAAAAAGAAATGTAGTAAATGTAGTTTTCAAGCAAACTGTCTATAGACGTAATGCAATGATGCTCTTTTCGAATATTTGCTTACTTAAAGCTTTAAGCTGCTTGTAAGATTTCAATCTTTTCTATACACATGTACATACAAATATGTATTAGGGTGGAGTGAAAATTCACCAATTCTACTTCGTGAACCGTGTATCAGTATATGGTGATCATATGGTAAAGTTGCATTCTTGTAAAAAAAAATTATTTTGCGAGATCTCTCTGGGGTAGTGCACTGCAGTGAAGTTTTTCTTGAAAAAGTTAATTTTCAATTAAATTTTCAGCTTATGTCAATAATAAATTGGTAAATCCAAAATAAATTTATATTTTGATAAGAATATTTGCCTTCTAAATACAATGGCATTTGTCATTTTTTCTGTCGATTTTTGTTATAAGGTAACTCACCAAAAACAAATTGTTCCACTGAAATTTTAGTTTTTGAGCTTTTGCTTATAAATTTTATGGGTGAAGTTATTTCTGTTAATGCAATTAAGTGTAAAGCATTGGTCACCTTATTTTATATTAGATATAACTGACTAGTCTCATGATTACCGCAAGGTTCTCATGCTATAAATTAGAGCTCTCCAAACAGATAACTTGAATTTCGGTGCTAATTAGAAGTAGTTACATGACATTTATCATCAATTGTTAAATGTATTCTATCATTTTGTTTCGCTAATAAAGTGGCTGAAAGCTAAAAATGTGCTTTTATATTTCAATTTCGGTATCTTAATTTTATACAGGAACAATAAAGCCGACAAAAAAACTTGAACGAATAGTTATTATATGAAAGATTACGTACCATCTTAGTTTGATATAAAAACAAAAAAGTTTTTTAATTCCTTTTGAATTTTTTAACATCTGGTAACATTTATTACTTTTTAATTTGAACCACTCTAATATATATGTAGATGCCTTTAAGTACGTTTGTACACTGGTGTGCATTTTCAAGTTTGTTTATCTTCTTAATAAGCCCGGCAAACATTGCATTTTGCTGATTAAAGTGTTGTCACCGTGTGCATATCTTACTTTTCTGTGTGTGTGTGTGTGTGTACAAATTTTACATCAGATGATGACAAATATTTATCATAATCATACACTTTGGTCTGAAGACGTAACATATTGGTATAATCAGCTTTTCATATCTGTCTGTTTATCTTCTCATTACTACAGGTATCAGTTATTTCTGCAAGTCAAACAGGATGTGCTGCAAGGCCGATTGCCCGTTTCCTTTGAACTGGCCGCAGAGTTGGGCGCATTTGTTGTACAGTGTAAGTTTAAAAATTTAAATCTTATGTATTTTTAATATACAGTATAATTATTATAGCACTTTGCTCTCAATAAAATTTAATTTAAGCAAATATTTTTTGCATCCCCCTTCAATTCGATATGAATAATGTGTAAGAATTATGGCTCATTGTGCAAGTCAAAGGTCTTTCAATCTATTTGAGTGTGACACTTGTTATATTCTTTTAAGTTACTTAAGACATACTTTGCATATCACTCAAGCTAACTAAACTTTATCTTTTTTAAAAGCACTATTTTCCATTCCTTTATTGTTGACTTTCTTGGAATATAAGCCATAAATCAAAAGATATTAAATTTAAAAGTTTTAGAAGACGATTAAACACAACAGCTTTTGGTGCTAAAAATGTCTGCATGGTACAATTCGATTAGTGTTTGGTCGATTTTAAGCCTTACACCAACATTGTTTTCCAATATGTTAAAAATTTATGTATGTTACATCCGAAACTTTCTTTAAATATATTATGTCAGAACATCATAAATCGGCAATAATTTGGTCTTATCGTAACCTACAGATATTTATTGTCCAGAAATTGATGTCATTTGTCCTTTTCTTAAGGATTTTTTTGCAAAAGATACAGTTTTTCTTTAAAACGATGTAATTTAGTAAAATTTTTTACGTACATACGGCTTTTGGGCATGAAATCGATTTACTTTTTACCCATCCACAAAATTTTTTGGAAATATTTTTTTTTTGTTATGTGTCAAAAAGTAAAGCAAATATTTTGGTTTCCATTCGACCTCATGTTGAACGATCGAATAGTCGAATATGATAATTTCAACAGTCCAAGGCATAAGAAAAACGGCTGTTTTCTGCTTTTTGTAGATATTAAATTTATTGAAACATTTTATTCGTGAGAGTTGTGATTATTGCCCTTGAAGTTAACGTTGTTACATTTTTAATTATTTAAGATAAAAGTGGGTTGTTTAACAGAGTTGAGACCCGTCTGTTAAGTTATGAAAGTTGTTCGTGCATAGATCTTGTAAGTGGCTTATTTTATCTCCGAAACATTCAGATACAGGTCTCCTATTATTCTTGTAACTAAATCGTGCAAAAATTTAAACACATAAATTTCTGTTATTCCGCTCCAGGCTCGCCTGTGTCTATGTCTCCATCTATCTCCCAGTGAGTTCCATCAATGCGCTGATTCGACAAGTTTCTCCAGGGTCTGTCTTGGCAGTTTGGCTTCTCCTATGCCAGCGTCTTTTCATAATCTCAGTTGAGATAGGACCATTGTCCTATGGTTGGTTACCAAGCTCGTAATTTGAAGTCGCGCTGGGCTACACAGTCTTTAATATCCGTTCGTATTCGGCTCATCAGCGTGTAACTGACCGTCATAAACCAACACTGATTGAACAATTTAATGTGGTCTGTGTTGTCATATGGCAACACTTGGACTTTCACATTTTTTGAAGTTATACAAAATTAATTATCTCTTTGTTGAATTTTACTGGTACGTTGCGGTTCCGTCCTTAGTAATGAGAGTATCTCTAAAGTAGCAGAAAGATGTGTTGGTGCTTGCGTAGTTCTCGTGTAGTTCAAAATTTGGGAGAATCCTGCATGCTTTCGCCATTGTTATTTTACTTGGTTGGAGTTTTATTGAGAATATTGTTCGGCTGCCACTACAATAGCGATTTTGATGCTCTATTATTTGGGAGTAATCCTACATATTTAAAGTGGAGGCTATCATGTCTAGAGTATATATAAATTTTTCGTATGTGGTGTTATGTGTTCTCTCGTTTCCATCCATAGGCTATCACTAAGCCCAAAATGTCAAGTTCTAAATGACGAACTTTGAGGACAGTCTACTTAAGATGTCTGCATTTGAAGAGGATCTGAATGCTGTCATAAATTTGTTGGTCCGTTTGTTATGTTCTTTTGTTCTAGTTTCTGCAATCATTTATTATTCGAGATTTTGATCTATTTCCACCAGTACGGTGTTAGGGCTGCTGCCTTTATTCGTTTTACAGCCTCAGGGGTCAAATACTGACCAGTAAACCAACTACTCTTGGTCATTCGCTTCTAAATTCACTCGCGCGGAATCCTTAGTTTAGGTACTTCTCTCCAAAACAGATGACCCTGACAAACTCTACTAAAATGCAATTAGTAATTTTAAAGTCTTATATGTGTATGTCAGTACCAAAAGATTCTTGGCATGTTGGTTGTTAAAATAATTAATTTATTTTTTAAGCTACGCAACAAAAAATGATGCACATTATTTGCAGTTCATCGCTGCAGCTTTTTCCAGAAGCATAAAATTTAATCACTTTGCATTAAATAAATCGTAAAAAAAATGTTTTTTAAAAATAGTTTTTTACTTCGCTTTCGCGTTAAATAACTGCATAAATTAATCGAATTTTAACAAGGTGAAAAAATTCGTCAGACAAGAATTTTTTTGCAAAAATATAAAAAGTGAAAAAAATTAAATTATGCAGCAATGTTGTTAAAGTTTTTTACATATGTATTTGTTTACACGTACGCATATATGTTTGACTGTACGTTATTTCCCAAATTTCTTTAGCAGCTTCTCCAGGTATATTTATAAAATTTTTATTTTATCTCAGAGAAGCTTGTTCCTGAGACTCTTGAGCTGTTTTTTTTACTTAAAGTAACTCGAAAACTTGCAGACTTTTATCAGATTCGCGTTTTTAAAAAAGCTTCCATACTGGCACTATCGCGTTTCTGTTGACTCCATTTTGTTCGACTTTTTATAAAATAAATGAATTCTTTCCAATTGCAAAAAAAGTTCATTCCATATCAATGATGATTTTTTTTTTCTTACTAAAACATTAAAATATCGCAAAAAGTTTGTATAAAAATTTGGAAAAACGGACAGTCTAATATATATGTTTCATTTTGTAGTCCTATCAGCATCGCCGATATCTTCCTCGATACATCTATCAGTCTGGCATTACAATATGCAGTGTTTAAGCTTAAACGATTGATTTAATAAATTTACTTAACTCCACAAAATAATTTTGCTGCTGATTTTCGTTGTTCTTGTTGTTGTAATATTTAATGAACTTGAGCGATTAAATCGAGGATGAAGCAATTTGAAACCTCATTTAGCACAGTATTTATTATATTGTGTGTATCATGAAATTCAGCATCCATTTGACCTTTATTCTATTAGCATACACTGAAAACAATTTAAGTCTTTACTTTACTGTTGACATTGCTCCTACATTTACAGATTAATTTCGAAATAAAAACTTTTTTATTGAAATCTGTCACTTAACTTTTTTGATTTGTTTTATTACTCAAACAAGACTTTTTGATTTGGATTTTGGATTGTTAAGCCTGAGTCTGCTTCCATTTAGTGTTTTTTTTTTTATCTGGCTTATAGCTGTTTCGAAAGAACCACAGGTTTCTGTCTTTTTTAAAAAAAATGTTTAAAAAGTAGCAAAAGAGCTTGTTATATTATTCATTTACGTTTAGTGATATCGACCATTAATTACAGAAAGAATTACTTATCTTTATAAATAGAAATAAGGATTTTTACGATATTAAATATAATAAAATTATCACAACTATCATCTCAGTGTAAACATGAATGCCAATACATTTATTGGAAGCTGATGCAGACAAAATTTTATATTAATCTTATCTGGTTGTGGCATTCATACATAATATACCACATTGCCTGACTGAACTAATTGTGTCCCTTGCTATTTTTTTTTTTTATCTACTTCTGCAGCTGAATTGGGTGACTATGATCAGCGTCGTCACTCCAAAGGATACGTCTCGGAATTTCGTTTACTTCCAAATCAAAGCAATGAATTGGAAACTCGCGTCTCCGAACTACATCAGCAATTAAAGGGCATGTCACCGGCCACAGCGGAACTCAACTATCTGGATAAAGTAAAATGGCATGATATGTATGGTGTCGACTTGCATCCAGTATTGGTGAGTACTTTGTTATATAAACCTAATGAAAAATTCGTATAGTTATGTTTTGATGTTAGAACGACACGAAAATATATTTGCTTTCTACTAAACCTCAAGGTATCATAAATTTCACACTTATGTAGCTTTCTTCTACCCTGCTTTTCTGACACTTGAAACCTTTTTTCACGTAGATATGCACCATATTGTTTTAAATGCCATTTTCATTTGCCTCAACGTAATGTTTGAATTGAGTGTGCATATCTCAAAAATCACAATAAAATTTCACGAAGCCGGCCATAATTCTTAAGTCCCTTTTGGTGGATGACAGTGACACCAAATCAAATGTGAAACAAACCACG
The DNA here is from genome assembly GCA_963680825.1 of Meiosimyza decipiens. NCBI lineage: Eukaryota > Metazoa > Arthropoda > Insecta > Diptera > Lauxaniidae > Meiosimyza > Meiosimyza decipiens. The sequence continues at coordinate 80,697,997 of OY804259.1, read as the reverse complement.
CAATCAACACGCACTCTTTGTCCCAGAAACCTAGCGAACTCCCAGAGCCAGCCACAATGATTCTTTATCTGTTTTTCCTTTTTTTTTTTTGTTTTGTTTGTACTTTTTCTGTTGTTGTTTATTATCCTGACATCATTTTTACAACGCACAATGCGCACTGCGAAAAAGGCAAAATAAGAGGAGGTGGGGGGTTGATCAACAGCGACAACAAGAACGAAGAGGGAAGCACAAATGGAATTTCGGGTGAATTTTCGCTTCATTTACATTTTTTATGGTTTTCTTGATATGGCATACGCATAAATCACCTTCAATCCAACTGCTGTAAAGTCATCATATGATATACCGGGCGCTAGCAGTACATTATCTGACAACGTGTACACGTCGCACACACCCTGTGGCGGGCGAACGGCCGCCCTATCAACGCGTCACTATCGCATTTTTATTATTTTAGTGTTTTAATGAATGAGTTAAATTACATTTTTATGGCATAGTAGTTTTTCATGTTCAAGGGTTTTTTTTATTTCTTTTTATGTGGCGGTCAATGGAGGATATTTATTGTTAAGCCGGGACATTGAGCGATTGCTTGCAAAATTTAAAAAAAAGAAGTTGTGCACAATTTCATGTGCTTAAAGGTTTCAAAATTACGTGTAATTTGCTTAAACAAAAAAAAAATGTTAATTAAAAAAGAATACTTTAAAGTTGATGTAGTTTTCATTCAAAAGTTATTTCTTGTTCTAACATTCGGAGTAACGTTATTATAAATATTGCCATGCAAGTTTGAGCATAGTTTTATAAGAGCAGAAATGACGTAGCCCAACGTTGTGGGCAAAAGTGACTTAAAATATTAACTTTTTACTTTAAGGGGGGATCCTGAATTATGAGTTTTAATTGGAAAAAACAACTGAGCCCTTGGAATGTTTTGACATATTTTCATGATTGCTTGAAAGGAAGTGTTTTTTAAAAACCACTCCATAAAAGCTGTTCAAACCTTTTAGTTTAAATTGAAAAAAAATACACACACGGCAATTCCGTTAAATCGTAAAAACTAAAAAAAACTGATTTAAGAAATGAAAAAAAAAATCGATTTTCCGATCTTCATAACTAAGGGTCCCCCCTTAAGACAATGAAAAAGTAAATTAATTTTAGAGCCATTTTTCAAATACAATACTTTCTTTGCACTAATGTGTTCAAAAATATCAAACTAGATTTTGTTACAAAGTGGTGAGAAATGGTGTTTTTGACCCATTTCTCGACCACAAATTTCTCACACTTAGTGATGGGAAATGGTTGAAAATGGATTTTGGAAGACACCAGAAAGGTTCTTAACCACCTTCCATTTCCGAAAGAAACATTTTGAATGAAAAATGGTCGAAAATAGATTTTAGGAATCACCAGTGGCGTTCCCTACTCCACTAAAAGGATGTTTGGACCAATATTTTTGGAAAGATGTTATTGCACTAATCGATCAGTAAAGTTTGAAGAAAAACTTCGGTAGTTACCAAGGGTCTCCAAACGAATAAAAAAATAAATTACTTCACCAATCGCTGGAAAAGGGTAAAAATTAGATTTTTGAAATCTCCCTTAAAGTTTATTTGGCGCCACTTTTTAATAAAAACTAACAGCACCAATCAATGAGAATATCTAGAAAATAGGAAGGTGTTTCGCGATCAAGCACGGAGTCCAACAAAATTCTGTAGTCTATGATAGATGAATACTTTTTACTGATATTTCCCAGTATGCATAGATGTTCTTTTTTTATATTTGTTTAAGTCAATGGAGCGAATATGGGTTCACAATTTGATGGCATCAAAAACCATTTTTAGATAAAAACTTCTTCGATTTCAGTAAACGATATTTGTAGTTAAGTTAAGTCCGATTAAGGTAACTCTGACTTAAGCCATATTCTTGCAGGTATGGCTTTAAAAAACCATTATATAAGATTGGGTATTTCGTCATTTCTGTTGTCTATCTATCAATAAAATTAAAGTCTAGCTCTTACGCACTTTTGGGAAAATTTTCGTTTTTATAATCAAAGATGTTTCTCAAAAGATTTCTTCTTATATAAAACTATGTAGTGAAAACCGCAGTAGTCAAAACCAACAGCTCGCATCGAAACAATTAGTTTTCAATGCAAATACCTATTACGAAAACAAAAGCAAAATTAGCAAATAAAAATAGTGTGAAACGAAAGTGTGAATACCCTTATAAGGTACAGCAAAAAAACTTGGATATTTAACACGCAAAGGCTCCTTAATAAGGAAATTACCGCAGGAGATAGCAGGGGTTAAGTAAAAAAGAAATAATGAAGCGCGAAAGAAAATTCGCATAGCTATGCCTCATGGTTTCGATATGAAAAAGAAAAACTGCTGGTTGAGATGGATGTAAAAACTTCTTAATAACTTTATTACAACGCTATTGAATTTTAATAATTCTTAAGCAACTTTACAGCAACTTGTTAACAATTTCTTTTTTCCATCTTTTCTTTTCAGGGTGAAGACAGCGTTGAATATTTTCTTGGACTAACGCCAAGCGGCATCGTTGTGTTGCGTAATAAAACGACCGTAGCTCATTACTATTGGCCGCGTATAGCGAAAGTTTACTACAAAGGACGCTACTTTATGCTCAGGATAAGCGATAAAAATGTAAATTTTCTTGCATGCTTTTTTTTTGTCTAATTTTCTTTAAAGGACTTTCTGTTCTTATCCTTTTACTTAGCGCGTTATTTTTTTTTCTTGCTTTTTTCTTAAGAGTAAAGTTGTGACAACTTTAGTGTAGCGCGTGAAAGTTTTAAAAAGCGCGCCAACATTATTAACGTTTGATCGTAATCGCGCTTAACTTGTCGCAATTCATCGTGCGCTACAATGTTAGAGCCTCATCACGTTGCACAGTGGGGCAGAATTGGTTTTTGGCAAGTAATGTCTTGCAATTGAAAATGAAACAACTAAAGGTTGTTATCTAGAAATTAGTGATTGAAAATGATCAGAGTTGGCATTGTCATTAAAAACACTGCACTTCAAAAAGAAAGTTTAGACTCAGTACTAAGACAAACCTATCCTCACAATTAACTCCGAAAATTAAAAAAATATATATCATATCTAGGAAATGTTTTAATGTTGAATACATATTTGGTCGTATAATTTGAGCATATCATTATTACTTTAAAACAAAACTACAAACGCATTCAAAATTTAGCCTACTGTGCCCATTGTTGCAGCAACATTTTGGTTCACTTTATCAAAGGCGTTAAAAATAAGGAATGTAAAATGAAAACTTGATAGCAAACTTTGTGTCAAGTGTCTTGTTGCAACAACAACTGCATTAAGAAAACTAAAAATGAAAAAAACCCGAAAAAGTTTTTCATTCAAAGGAAATGAAAAAGCTGCAAGAGTATGCAACACATGTACAACAATTCTATAAGCGATTTTCAATTTTCTTACTACGAAACAAATGTTTTCGTAGACAAGAATGCAATTCTCTGCACATAACTTTGTAATGCGATGTTCCAAACTTTGATGCCATTTATCAAATGCTGCTCATTCATCAATGCACTTGCGTTTGGCTTTTTATTGTTGGATTCAAATTGTGTTTAAAGTTTTTGTTTTCAGCTACAAGTCGTAAAAAACTTATTTTTCAGACATATATATTTTATCTTCTTTTAGAATGAACTCAGCACGTATGGTTTTGAAACACCTCGAAAACCGGCCTGCAAACATCTTTGGCGTTGTTGCGTTGAGCATCATGCATTTTTTCGTTTGGTGCGTATTGCTCCATTGCCAAATTCACAATCAAATACATCGGACCTATTTCAATTGGGTGCTCGGCTGCGTTACAGGTTTGTATTTTTCAAATTAATTTATATATGGTCTTATTAAACAAATAAAGTCACAAAATTTTGCATGATGTCGATGATTGTAAGTTCCAGTTTTGAGTGTTGCCAGAATCAGCACAATCGTTGTAGGACTTATCTTGAGCCATCTGTCGATACAAATTTTTTCACTTTCAATAAATTTCTTTTCCGATGCAGCATCGTAGAGGAAATTATAGTGAATTGTTGCTAAGGATTTGAGTAAAATTGCTCGCACCTTGAATCACGTGCTTATTTAAATAATACAATGTATTTTATTAGGTTACTGCGCTACGTTACTTGTAACGTTTTGAAACCCTGATAGCTTGGAATTTGCTCAGTCTTACATTTTAGTTCACAAGCCATTAAGTTTCAAATGCTACTCCAAGCGGACACAAAAAGACTTGACGCAAACGCAAAATACAGGATGCTCTACGTTGTATGTTCACTATTTTCCCAGACGTTATATGTAGAAAAATAAGGAAAATGTCCTAATAGCATTTAAAGTGTTGTACGCAATGCTGCAAAGTATTTTTTATTTTGCTTCAATTTAAGTATAAGTTTTGCATTGCAAGATTAAAAGTTGCATGGTATTCTTGGGGGGAAGGGGGTATCATTTAGAATAGAATTTGTACCCATATCAGTGCTTTTTCTACTCTAATTTCACTACAGCGTTAACTGAAGTTGATTAAAGTTGTGGTAAATGCAACATTGTTGTTTCTTATCTGTTGAGCTTGCAGACGCAGCACTGGAAAAAACAAATTTGTTTTTTTAAGTCAGTGAATACTTAAATAAACGAATATGAGGCACAAAATCTTTTTATAAAGATGAAAGAACTTTATTTTATACTTAACATAACAGGAATAAGAACCAGAAGTAAATTCATAGACACAAAGCTCTATTACGAGACTCTCCTTAAAGCACTAAAGATAGCGTTACAAAACGGATAATAATGAATGTAACGCCGCTGGTCTGCCGCTAAGTGCAGACCAGGGTACTCTGGTTTTAAAAAACCAGAGTACCCTTGATAAAACGGTCCATTCCGCTTTTTTCAAGTTACTCTAGGCTTAGTCTACGATAACTTTTGAATAACCCTCTAATATACTATTTTTACTAACCTACTGATGTTTCTTCCATTTTTTTTTTTTAATTTCAGATAATTTTTCATAATGAAAATGGTCAAAAAAGGCCTGAAGTATAGTATATTTCATCTGAAATAATACCCAATTTTCATATAAAATTAGATTCAAAATAAATTTGGTTCAATGTTTTTTTATTTAGTTTTTTGAACATATTAAGGGTGTGGTTATTTTGAATACCTTAGATAAAAATGGATTTCTAACAAATAATAGGCCCTCAAAATCACATCGCACTACATCGTATTAAATGACATAAATGATATATACAAATCCATATCATCATTAAATGGGCACGTGGGGTTGCATATTATAGCCAGGGAGAGCGAGATCTAAAAAAACCGCCAAATGAATATATTAATGACCAATATTTGGCATAGGTCGTTGAAATAGATCTACATAATTTGTTAAATTAATTATGTATGGTTAAAATTGAGCGTATTTATAAATATTTTGGTTGACGAGTATCCTATTTTTTTTTCATAGACGAATCAAATACGGTGAGAGAATTAGGAACGTTTTTTATCGCTCTAGTTCATATGTGAACGTGTAAAGTGATGACTGTGAAATATTTAAATTTCACAAAAAATTTGTTTATTTCATTAGTTGGTCTAAATTCGTCAGTATGCAAAATTCATCCTAAAATTAAGTACGCGCTTAGAAAAAATAACAAGAAGAAAACTTTCCTGTGTGCTTTTAATACTACAATCTCTGCAAAAACATTTCAAACTGTTCGGTAGCATTAATTTTAATTTTTTTTATTCCATTTCTTAAGATTCATATTAAAATTTATGAATTGTGCTTTCTTCTCTTCCTTAATTTCCATACTTTGCACCAGAATAACGTCTGTCAGAATGTCAAATTGCCAGTCATTAAAACAAATATTCTTTAGATTATGTTCGCTTTTATTTTGAATCCCCACCATTCAGTTGCCCCATTTTGATTTTTCAACTTTACTCCGCTCAACTTTCAATTTTGATGACTTGCAAAGTTTTTTATCTTTGAAATTGTGTGTGCATTTCAACGCGCAAATTTTAAAGTTTTCCCAAAAATAATTTATATACTCTACAGAGGAAGTTTTTATACTCAACGAAAAAATATAGAAGTATTTTTCTTAATGAAAAAAAAAAAACATTTCACAGGTTCCCTAATGAACGCATAATTGAAGTTTTCAAATGTATTAAGATTAATGAACTCGTAGCGATGTTTTTTGTAAAACTGATGTTTCTTACTGTTTAAATTTCGTGTGGTTGGCATTCAGCTGTTTAGATATTCTGCTTATCAATAATTTTAAAAATTGAAAAAATTTCTTTTATTTCATACAAAATTAATTATTTAAGATTAGAATTTCGAAACCCAATTACGGTTTCAAGTTATTTGGTGATCCTAACATGTCTGCTTTGCAGTAGAATTATGACTCTATTTGGCGATTGTTAAAACTTTATAGCATAATCCATAAGGCTTCCTTGAAAACTGCTGTTAAATGACGAAACCGAGCCTGATACCGAGCCTGATACCATTTTCTGTATTTATAATTATGCTCGTAAGAACTATTGTGACGTAAAAGACCGTTGTTTCTTCAATGTCTTTAAAGTTTCTTATATAGAAATCAATATCAAGAAAATTTTTGACCCTGTTTTTCAAGGATATCACAACCAGCAATAACTTTCAAATACTAAAAAGCATTAATTTTGAAACAGTAAATTGTAAGCATTTGAAAGGCTTATTATATTACAAAATCCTTGTCCTTTTATTTATTTGTAAATTTAAAAATAAGACACTAACATCAAAAGTATAAACGATTTTTGAATACGTTTTACTATTTTATTTCGAAAACCAAGCCTCTAGCAGCGTTTTACTCAGGGCTTTTAAGACTACTAAAATTTCTTAAAAAACTTTCTTAAATTTTTTCGTATTGGACTATCTTTCGGCGTTTTTTTATTCTTTTAATATCAACTTTAGTGATTTTTGTAATCAAACGACCTCATCTTAAGTTAGTTATTTTAGAAGAAATTATGCGCGTATGCCGACAAACTGTGACTTTTTCATTACGATAAAGTTTCGTTTTTATCTAAATTTCTTTCTTTCAACTATTCATGATTCCAATATTTTTTCACCGTTGAATCCCAAGAAAAGCAGACAAAATTCGCTTCATATCTAATCATCGCATGACTTGACTTGCAGATTTTGGCTCGTTTTATTTTGATTTCGTTTAACAGAGTGATGATTTCTTTTGAAATTTCATTTTAATAAAGAAACATTACGTAAAACTTAATGTAGAGATAGACATTGAAAAGCCAAAAGTTTTTGGTAAAGTTAATCGCATAAATGTACACAGTAGAATGTATCTAGGCAGCAGGGATCTTAGCATTTTACAATAGCCGTGCTGAACATAAAACTTTATTTTACATGTAGCACTTTATGGTTTGCTATCATTTCTTTAACATCTTGTGAGCAAAGATAACATTTTTTTCGTCGAAAAGTCGTAAAGACTTTGGTGAACAAGTAACTGTGAAATATTGCCACCTTGAATTTTTTGAAGCTTCCTCAATCATCTGTGTACAAAATTTTAAATAATATAATTAGATAAGATCGAAACATAAATGAAGCTTTTTATGTATTTTGAAACTGTCAAAGACAGGGGAGAATTTTCTCATACCGAAACAATTTATAATAAATCATTAACACTGGCCGAAATAAGATAGAAAAACGGGGCCAAGAGTTTCAATATATTTCGGTGCAAGAATTCAAAAATTTCATTTTGTTTTAAGTTTCATAATAATGAAATCATAAAAATCATTCTGACATTAATTTGTTCCTCAACAATCATTTCAATGGCATTGCTCGAAAACATCTAATTGCCAAGTCTGATCAAAATGTCTGCACTTGAGACAACCACGATTTCTTTTATCCCATTTACCAAAAAACATATGAACATTAAAAGTAAACCAAAAAAAAACTTCATTCAAATCATTGCTAAGGAGTTCCAGTGATGGAGTAATGACTTTTTATTTTCAAACTGCTACACTTTATGGCAACTCTTCTCAACAATGATGCACACGCGAATGTAAGGAAACAGAAACCCTGCGGCATTCATTGTCAATACTAATGACACGGTTACACATGTATGTATGTATGTATGTATGTATGTATGTGTACGTGTGGGGTGTTAGCTGACCGCTGCTATGTCCAATGAATGGACGCCTAAACCTTAGCTTTTGCTGCTGGCGTAAATAACACTATGCTGTGCACAAGTCCACCAGTGTACTGCAAACAGCAACAACACCAAATGGCGAAAAAAATGCTTAAATCCAAAATTATGGTTTCTGACCAATTCAAGTGAAAACTCTTGTGACCCTTCACCGTATTGTTGTTGCTTTTTAGATAACAACTAACGAAGTCATTCGCAACATAACTTTGGCTTAAAAAACAACAAAGAAGTCGCTGCAGTGTTTTTTATGATCAGAAAGACACACAGTCGAAAAAAAGAAAACAAAGCACCAATGACTGGACTGGGGAAATAGTTGGAGTCAGGCTAGTCAACTGAAATCTTGACGAATGATGAATTTTCGTCTTTATGTTGATGTTGATTTGATGCGCTCTCATGGCACGCGGACTTGGTTCGACATTCGCCATAGTTTTATGGCTCGAGATTTTTGTTTTTGTTCATTTGCACGTAACTTGAATTTTTTATGTTTAAAGTTTATGCGAACTGGAGGTGGATTATTTACGTGGCACAGTGTTTGAGATATCAAAAATCAGAGGACTTTTATGTTAAATTGATTTTAAGGCTCAAAGCAAAACCCAAATAAAATTTTCACGTTAATTTTAATAACTTTCACACAGTTTTTTAAATACTACACCAAAACATGCCGAAAACAACAAATTTTAATAAAATCCCAGAGGTTGCGTGATCTAACCACTCCAGTTTTTACAGAAGAACTTTAAGCAATTTTGGGGCGAACATCACTCCAAGCACTTTTTTCTGCGTTCAGCAATGAGGTTGCATTATACATTAAACCACCGAGGAAGTAAATTTTTTTTTTGTATTGAAAACTATCTACTAATCGTACAGTAAAATTATGTTCAAAACATTAAGAACATTTTCTTAATTTTTCTAATTTAGGTAAACGGGTCTGTTTAATGAAACATTTCAAACACTGTTTATCCAATTGTGCAATCGGTACAACCGAAGGCGTCGTATTTTTTTGTGGCTTTTTTATATTGGTTTTATGTATTTCTGTGATATCCTTTTATCTAATAGCTGCTTGTGCATTTATCTTTATCTTTTCATGATTTTGCTGCACGTTAAAATTTAACTTTTTTATGTTTCCTGCGATCACAAAATTTAATAACAAATCGTACACCAACAACAACAATAACATCGTAACCAGTGGACGCACGGAGAAGCAGTCAGTCAAGGATGCATTGTCTTTTGGACGTGCGCCACCGGCATTTACACGTGTACCCTCGAAACGTCAACCCCGTCGTGTGATTGATGACTTTTTGAGTGGTAGTAAAAATGTTGAAAGTTACAATGGTCCTGCTGGTGTCAGTATTGGGGCAGGCGTCAATATGCTGGGGAAAAGCGGCGGCGGACTAAAGCCAACATCATCGTCGTCGATGCCAATGTGAGTAATTGCAAAGAAATTTATTTCTATTTTTGTGTTGCCAGTCTGCAAGTTACGATTTTCCGCCTCCTTATATTTTACTACTTTATTTGTAAGTGTATGCAGTTTTTCTGTTGGCAACACTACAAACACAATCAAAAGCATATAAATTTTGTTTCAGCTTCCGCCGGATGCGCTGCTATATATGGTGTTTTTTTTTTGTTCGAATTACCAAAGTTCCGGCTATGGAATTGATATATGATTGCTATTACTCGGTAAAAAATATCGTTTTCAACAAGTTTTGATATAAAACAACATTTGTCAATCTGCATTTAAGTGGCTTCAGTGCAATTTAATTTACAGTTGTGTGTGGAAAATTGAAATCAGTGTTACAAAAAATTTGATTAATTGCGTGGTCTAGACATATTGAATTGAAGCCAAAATTTAGAAACATTTTTTTTTCTGCAATATCCCGGCAAAGAAAAAGAATCGTTTGATCTACGCTTAGCTTACGTCATACCTTTTGCGTGGATGTCCACAAAAAGCTAAAGCACTTGCTTGACCAAACAACCTACAGACTTTTTAATAATAAGAAAGTTAAGAATTGATTTGGGTAGTTAATTGCATTGAGATAAGGGTGAACCTGTGGAATTATATTTCTACGACAGAAACTTTTAAGACCATTACTTTTTACAGTCACTGGATTGTGGTAGAATCAAAGTACAAAGTGGAAGAAATTGAGAAAATAAATTTCAGAACCTAAGTCTGTTAATTAAAAGTAAAAACCCGTTCCAATAACGAAGTTCACCTCCAAATCACTTATTTGTAAAGAAAATGCTCACACCGTTCTTTAAAACGCAGCTATCCCCTCCAATTTACAGATTTGGGATTTTGGAATTTTCTATTGAACTATTGCCGTTTAAAGAGCGACATAAAAGAGTTAAACCTTTCTAATTTAAAGCAAACTTCAGAGATAACTGCGTCGACAATAAGCTCGATTTCATAAATGCCGCTCCCGTACGAATTTTATAGTTACCCTCCATTTTATCCTAGAGCCAATATCCCAATAGGAATCATGGTTTTCAATAGAACTCTTGGGGTTATCTGCAAGAACTGGCTTATGTCGTTCATATTGCCTTATTGTCATCAAAACTGTCCGATATGTAAGCCGACCTTAAACAGCTTAACGACCAGTCAGCCACTTTGTAGTTACTGATACACTGGGAGTGTTCTTAACAGTGAAGGTGGTTGGTCCTTCCCGGTGTCAAATCAGGAATATTACTTATCTAAAAACCATACTTCTAACTCATCAGAAATTATTTAAAAACGCTGGGCCAATATCTCGAGAGCTAAGTATGATAGTGATAAGTTTTCTTAAGCAAGAGCCATAAGATTTCTAAGAGGTAAAATAACAGTGATATTGACTTTGATCTTGAAACTAGTTTCCAAGTGCAACTGTGATTTTTTAATTGCAAACCGATATTTTCTTATTACGTAAGTAAACTTGCCCTTAAAAGTTCTACGAAACATCAAAAAGTTCTAAGATCCGTTCCAGCAATCGTTTGTACAATGATACAGGACGTTCAAGTTTTCTGCTACCGCGAGGGTTGCAATCCGATGTTTGCTGGCAAACCTCAGTTCGTGATTTCGGCAACGCTTTTCCAATTCATTACGTTTATTGCCATTTGATTTGAATAGAGATCGGATCTTGACAGCGTCTGGTGCGCCATCAAATTATCAGAAACCAGTGAACGCTTGAAAGCTTGGTTGGAGGTCCAGTGCGGCTCCATTTTAACTAAAAAATATAGGTTATGACGGAAGACAATCTTTGCGAACACGCAACACTGACCAGAAGGATCAGAAATATGCTCCATAACGGATCAACGAACAAATAGGTGCACGTTTTTGTTCTTGATTGACCAGCTTATTGAATTACGAGTAATTAGATCAAATTTGTTAATTGTCAAAGCAATTCAATCTATCAAAGCTTTTTTCTTTACTAAAATCGTTGACAAAGACATTATTTTATAAAAATTTTCATACAAAAATCTTAAATATCACATTTTATCAAAGAAAACCTTAACCAAGTTCACATGTCTTCATTATCAATGCCGACAAACGCTAAGTTCAGTATCAATAACAATTTTCTATCTCTTTGATCCCATTGATCTGTAAGTTTTGTCAAGAAATTACAGACTAAACAACACAGTAAAGCTATAAATTGAGGGTAATCAAAGGCTATCTGGCAACCTTTAGATTCTACTTTATTTAATTTTATTTCAATTACTTACGTTCTTCTTCTTCTTTTCTTTCCTCTGCAGCAACTTTGACAGTCCCTATCTTTCAACATATAGCATACCAACGACTTTAGGTATCCGTCCTTATCATCAGCAACATGGTAACAGCAACTATCACAACAGCAATAACAGTGGTGGCAGCAATTTGCAAACACCTGACTCACCACGTAGCACACGTAGTGCACCATGGCCAAGAACACAGCAACGATCACTTTTTGGCAATAATCCATCGAGTCCACGTTCAGTTCGCTCGGCCAGTACAACAGGTGGTGGTGGTGGCGGCACATCAGGGCATCATCGACACCAGCAACCGCAACAACAACAGCAGCATCAGAACCAATCACATCATCATTCGCATCATCATCATCATCATCATGGCAGCAGCAACGGTGGTACAACGTCGACATCACATCAACAACGTTATCGTTCGAGTTCAGTAGAGAGTCATTCATCAAATGATTCGCGATCGACACGCAGGTGAGTGAATGAATTTATGCACTGGTAGAATCGTTTGCTTTGTGTGCAACGTGAGTGGCCTTCCTTTTAAATCAAGAAAACCTTAGCTGTCTGTTTTATGATTTACAAAGAATAATTTATGTAGCTTCTCTTTGCTATAAATTATGACTTAGTTACGGAACCAAATGAAAATTTCTTGCATTAATTGCATTTCAATTCTATTCAGTAAATGAATCTTGGTTTAAATTTAACCATCACACAAAATGTTAACTTTTTTTTTTTGCTGTGTAGCTAATACTTTATCTGATAATGCGTCATTAGTATAAAATGACCGCCTTATTACAAATACGATCTATGATAATTTAACATTTTTGATCTTTCCTTGCAACCGCTTGATTCAACCAAAAGGAACAAACATCGGCACCGCCGCACATCTGATAATGAAAGCGAATTATCGCGCGGCTCTGGACGTTCTGGGCGTTCGCATCATCGCAAACATCGACGTTCACGACATCGACGTGACTCTGCCGGTTCCGATCAAGATAGCACACGTGGTCGCAGTTATTCTGGTCATCGTGTCTCCTCGTCGGGACGCAGTGCTGGCTCCGCTGAATTAATTGACTCTACATCACAATGGCGAGAGGTGCAACGACGACAGGCCGAGACGAGTTCGGGTCAAAGTTCCGTACAACAGGCGTCGGTATCGAAGAGCAGCATGGTGGCACGCAGTCTGCACAGTAATGACAGTCATTCGGATACGCATTCGCATCATAAGTCGCGTAGACATCGCAAGAATAAGTGAGTAAAAAGAGGTTGCGAGGCGGGAGAAGTGGTACTTACATTTTGTGCGTCATTCATAGATCACCATCGGATTCGCGCAATCGCATCTGGAATAGTGAATTGGCTAAGCATTTGCAATTTGATCTTGTCGATACTGCGGGCATGACAGAGGATCAGTTACGTGAGATACCATATACCGTAGTTGAAACAAATTCGAAACGTTCGACATCAAATCTGAAGATACACAAAAGCAGCAGCAAAAGTAGTGTTGGTGGTAAAAGCAATGGTTCCGGCAATACATTGACAAATGGTAGTGGTGGTGGTGGCAGCACCAGTGGGCAGGGCAAAAATCGTGTAGATCGCATACGCGGGTAAGTGTTTTGAATGCTCCTTATTTGACTTTTTTTGTCTATTGGATTCTGTAAGACTAAATGCATAATGATGCTCAGCGCAAAATATGAGTAAATACCTATTTAGGTGAGCTATGTTTTGTTTTTGTGATCACCACTTTGCTCATCAGTTTATTTTACATTTAGTCTGATAGAAATTCGCATGTTAGATTTTATATCATATGAGTTTTTTCGCTATTCAGTTTATATATCCAAAGTTCCAATCCAAATGATAGTAATGGCACAAAGAATGGTTCAATACGCTCGGCCAGCACGATCTCATCGCGGGAATGTGAACGAAATAATGGATTGGTGAGGTAAGTCAAATAATGTAAAAGAATCAATAATGGCTATAACGTTTTGATAAAATTATTAGGTTTAACCGGTCTTTATTAAAATTTTGTGTTTTATTTTCAAATGTGTTATTCTCTTTTTCAATTCTTGAATATTGATTGTAAATTGTTTCACTTAACCAATAGATTGGCATCTTTATGGTTTAATTCATCAAAATCGCTCCATTAGATTGGCTGTTAAAAAATATTTTCCAATTAGAGGCGTAGCATTGTTCACTTAAAAACAAATACTTTTCCTCTGGGTTCAATCTATCTATGCATCGAATTTCATAAAAATCGCTCTGTTATGTAGTTCAGCAGTGACCCCATTAAAAAGCAACAATCTTTACCAAGGAATCAGTATGTGCCCATACCAAATTGCATTCAAATCGGTGTAGTGGAAATGTTTTCCCCATTCGGGGCCGTGCCACTAAAAAAGTACAGACTTTTGATACCCCTTTTCTAGGGCCAATTTTATCTTAAACCCGATTTTTATCAAAACCAGTCTATTAGTTTGGACGTGGAAATGTATTTAGTTCGTTAATTAGTTAGTTAGTGTTAGTGGTGTGGCACCGCCTACTTTAGGAAAAAGCTACATTCTCCACTGCCCCTTTTTCCAACCTCTCCAACAAAAAAAAAATGCTGCATTATGGCAGCTAAATAAAAATGGAACCGTTTTGGCTCCATCTATTTATATAAAGATTACACAGATCGAAAGAGGGTGGTTGAAAGTACAGACTAGTATTCATAACTGAACTTTCACGAAAATGTCTATAGGAAAACTCATGTAACGACATGTAAAAAATTTTATTTTTAAAACAGACCTAATTTTTCTTCCTCAATCTTCTCTGAGAATATTACTTAATAATCCAAATATTTAATACAAGATCAATTTTATAGATATAGTACCGACACGTTCTTTTATATACTTTTAGAATGATGTCCAGCATGAGCATGGGAGATTTCATCTCACCAACTGGATCCAATTTAAGTCCGTTAGAGAATTCAGCATTACGCGTATCACATGAACATACCGATTCAGGACTTGGAGCAGATCAAGACTATGCGTACTCCTCAGAAAGGTAAGCTTTGCAACAGCAATCTACACTGAAAAAACAAACATACATACATCCATATACGATACTCACTGCACCATTTTACAACACCTTGTAGATCCAGCGACAGCACACGCTATGGTACTAACAAATCCTCTGGTGCATCTAGTGGAAGTCATCGTAAATCAGCCTGTGGTAGCAATAACGGTGGCAGTGGCACCAACGCCTACAACAGCATCATGGCACAGACTGTGAGTAACCAACAACAAAAACGACATAACTCATTCTATACACCTCAACGACAACAGGCGCATTCTCAATATCCACCAACTAATCCCAATACGTCATCGCTGGCGCCCATACATAACCATCACTCTGTCACATCCCAACTCGCTACTAACAACAATTGTAATTCCCTTACTAACAACACTTCCGGTTGTCACGATAAAACTGGCGCAACCTCCTATCACTCCACATCCACCGGCAATTCCGCCAAAAGTGGAAACAACAATCGTTTACTGAACTATACAACATTCGAAAATAATCAATATAAATTTAGTTTAAATAACGTATTCAGCGGTAAACATAGCACCGCTGCTGGTGCTGGTGGTGGTAATACTAATAACATCTCACACTTGGATAGTTTTCTTGAAATGCCCCATTCAGCTGCCGCACCTTATTACTACAATGGGCCGCCCACAACTAATGCTCATTTGAAGAAACGCGATGCTAAATCCGATATTGGTGTACCAACTCGTCGTAGTTCCGCCTCATCTGCGAAACCGATTACTAAAACGCAACTACTGACGGGGCAAGCACCAGGCAGCGCTGGTTTTTATCCAACGTCATACGGTGGCGGAAACAGTTGTTTGACCTCACGTTTACATCCGGCCAAATCTGATCTTTTCCTTTCCTATATACATTCAACTGCTAGTGCGGAATTTGAGCGTCCGCACATTTACAACTACAAGATGCCACAAATGCCCGAATTCATGCGGCAACAGCAACAGCAACAAAAAACTCCAACGGCAGCGTATCACATTAGTGGCGCACAAACTTCCGACTTACCACCCCTGTACAAACCACCGTCAACATCCGGAGGTGGCAGTAGCGGTAACGCTGGTATGCTGTATGCCGGTGCTGCGCCATCGAATGATGTAGTTTACTATCAATTTGATGCAGGACAACATCCAACGGCACCCATTGTGCATCAGCCAAAGGCAAGTGCCAATAGCGATTCTTTTGCAGTAGCAAGCAACGTTGGCCCTTTAGTGTTTCTGCAACATGCTGCCGGTCAAAATGTTACCACATCAACGTCGGCCACATCAAAAGCCACGGCAGCAATGCAACAAACTGTGAGTAGCATTGCATGCTGCGTCTGTGTTGTACGAGCACATGCATGCGCGTACATTGTGGCATGTCCTTAATTCGTTGTTTATTTTGTGCTTTTCCTTGTGATTCGACACACGTTGTTTTTGTTCGTTTTCTAATTTAGTGTTGCATGTTTTTGTTTCATTTCGTTTTGAAATTGAATTAAAATTTTGTATCTTCTCAGCACGTTCTTTTTCGTTCAAACTATTGTACGAGTAGTCTCTTTGATGAGATTTGTTCGATATCTAATTTGTTTCTAACTTTTGTGTTAACACTTTTTGTGCATGTTCCATTTATTTCTTTTGGAAATTTTTTATTTTTAAAATGAGTTTTTTAGTGTTAATTCAGCAAAAAGCATTTATTTTAGCAACAGATAATACTTGAGTCATAGTGTTTTAAGAACAAAATTCAGCACAAGTATTTTTTCTGCACAGAAGTTTGTTTGTTTGATTAAGCACATTCTTATGTATAATATAAACTGAAATTTATTAAAACTTTAAGATTTGGATATGAAGGATATATGGCAAAACAATGTTCATTAAGCATTTCTAAGCCAACTGAAAATATTATTGTGAATAAGTGATATTATGCTATGCTTCGAAAAACAAAATTCTGTTGCGCTGCTAAAAGGGTACGTAGCAGCTGGAAAATTTGCGGTTCCATGTTTGAGGAATGAATGTTTTCGAAAGTTTTTACACACTGTAGTTGTATAAGATTATACTTATAATATGAATTTCGGTACAACAGCATTTCATTTGTGCATCATGTTGTGAGGGCTAGCTCACACTTTTCATTTTAATTTTGATAAAATTATATCTGCTTGTTTTTATTATTGGTGCCCAAATCAATTAAACCATAGAAATTCCAATAAAATAAATTTCTCTCACAACATAAGTAAAGTTGCTGATATGTGCATACCAATGTGTTTACTTCGTAAGCAGTGGAATTGCTTAACCCCAGGATGGGCAACGACGCACTACGAAAACTTTAGCAAAAACTTATGCGCGTATAACTATTGTGCATAGTTTTCAGACTTCGAAGATGTGCCCCAGAATTTTATGAAGTGCTCGCGAATGCCTTCAAAACCTCGAAATTCTATTGATGACATCGATTTTCCTTTATCTGGCGAAAAAAAAGCAAATTTTTTAACCTGTGCCCAAAAAAAAGTTCTAGTAAAACTTTGTTTATTTTTTGTGCCTTTTTCGATAGTGGCTCACTGACAACCGATAAATACGAGAAGATATCAAAGAAATTATTTCTCGTATGACCGAGGACGAGAAGGGTCTGGCCGATATATCATTCTCGGTGGTAATGTAATGTTTATCATATTATAGGCACTAAGTTATCGCCGAGAACGAGATTCAGCCAGAACTTTCAAAGGCGTGGCACGTTATAGAGCAAAAACACTAAAACGCCATATCTTGGCATCTATTGTAGCTACAGTTGTGAAATCATATACGTATATGTAAATTATTGGTGCCAAGCAAGTCGCTAAATGTGGGTTGAATAATGAGTCATAGCTATTCCCATTCAACAAAGTCCCTTAAATTGCATAAAAAAAAAATTTTTTTGTAGCCCACATCTCGTTTCAAATATATATTATTAAACCTTTCAAAACGAAATAGATCATATATGTAGGTAAGTTGCACATCCTTGGGTTAAATGAATCCTTGTAAGCTAATTAGATGTAGTCCACAAAAGTTTTGTCATACACTTCTTCATAGAGCACTGACGTGCTACATATCTAACAGTACATCGACAAACAAGCTTATTATATATACTTATGTACAAAACTACACACACACTTTTATATATAATAAGGACTTGTTCTGAATACATAACAAAACTTAAAATTAATTTTCACTAAAAGATTTCTACAAACATTTTATTTTAGTAAAATTATGAAATTCTTTAATTATCATATAAGGGAAACTTAATCATCATAGAAATTTACGCAAAATTAACTTGACTCAGCAGTAAGTCAAAATTAAAAGAAAACATCCAGAATAATAAAAATAAACCAAAATTATTTCTATATGTGTGCGTTCATATATACCAATGTTTGCCATACTCCGCCCTCCTTATTCTGAATTATAATAGAAAAATGAAATACATAAGAGCACAAATAAATTCGCTGAAGTTTGGAATAATAATCACATAAAAATAAATTTTTCGTAATAAGTTTAGTTTCTTGCTGTCTTCTGGATGTCTTAAGATAGTTCCCTATGTTCGTACATATACCACCCTTATGAACGACATCATTAAGCTTATGACATTAAGATAGTTACTGTTGATAGAGCATTGATGGTATGCCAATATATTTCTTATGCTAATATTGCTAAAATCTCTGAAACAAATCTGTTAGTCAAATGATTTAGGTCTCATTCCAGAAATAATCGAGATAAAATAGTGACAATTATGTAGGCAGAATCGGATATGAATTTTTATTTTGCTTATTGATTTCTGTAATCGAAACCATACATAATATGCAGTTGCTTTGCTTTTCACATTTGTCAAACTATGTCACAAGAATCCAACTCGCCGCACCCTTAAAATTAAGCTCATTCAGTTTATTTTGTTATTAACCGAGTTGAGTTGAAATATGATATTATATTTGGTAATTAAATCAACTTTGATTTTGCAAGCACATTTTACATTTCAATGGCGGTAGTATCACTTAACATATTGGGTTATTACTGCTTTGAAAAACTCGTTGTGGTTACTTAAGCGCTTTGCTTCTACAGAAGTTGCTCAATATCCTAATCTATTCCAATTCAAAAATGTTGCAATGTAGTAGTTAGGTCCCCATTGTTTTTGCCTAACAAGATCGTTGTGGTCAAATCCTTAAGTCAAGTAACAATGCCTAACGCTAACCACATAAGGATAGTCATCAAGTTTTAAGGAAGCTGCTGGATATGAAAAAAAATTAGCAGCCTTTGAATTTTTCTAAATTTTGGCGAAGAATGTGATGGATATTGCTATGTAGGAAAGTACGAGTATATATGATTAAATAAAATGTTACCAATTTTAAAAAAAAATGGCTCATTCTCTCTCCTCTTCCAAAGATATGTATTTCATGTTATCACCAACACTCTCTATGGAATTCTAATTTTGGAGCCATTACTTAAAGTTTTGTATGCTGTTGCTTTCAAATATCAAAAGTGAAAATTTAATTAAAATAAATTGCCATTGAACAATAGTTTTATAAAAATGAAAATCTTATTCAAAAGTATCTTTTATTTGCTTAATTCATTGGGGTCTTTGCTACTCAAACCAATTATTAAGTTGAATAGAAAATTTGCCAAAATAAGCCATGAAAGTTAATGAAAACATGCTCTGTAAAATATGCGAGAAACACTGCCAAACACACACGTGGGAACTTCAGAATGGAAAAGAAAATCTATAGAAAACTTTCTATCTATGTATGTAGAACATTACTTTGTATACATATTCATATATGTAAGTACGTACATATGTATGTACGTACATACATTTGATTGAGCCTTTAGAAAAATAAACACAAATCAACATGAGGCAAAAATTCAATATAAATTAGAGTTAATTAAATTCTTGTCTGTATATTAAAAGCAAAACACAACAAAAGCTTACTCACACTTTGACTTCAAATATTTGATGTAGTGTATATGTGCCTAATTCCGTCCAGACTTACCTGAAAATGTAAAATAAAATTAATATTATCATTTTTCACAATGTTTGCCACAAATAAATCATCTAAGAGAGTAAAACTACTTGCAGAAGAAACGCATTGAACTAAAATTCTTCGATTGTAAAGTCCGACTGTAAGGCCTCTAAGGCTCAAACTGTACCATCTGTTAGCAATTGATATATTCAAATTATACGGGGTAGCCACTTGAAAACTGTAGGATTCAAATAAGATACATCCGTTTTCAATTATCTTTAGTTTTAGAAATTAAAATGGCTATGTATTATGTCCAGCATCGAGAAAAACTTATTCCAGTCATAGTATCTTCTATAAATAACATGATTTGGAACCAAACCGGCGGCTAAAAGAAATGGATCAGTCGGCGACTGATTTGGTCTCTATCTTACCTATGCTCATAACTGCACGGAGAAAACACTAGCTCAAATTTTAGCAAAAATTAATAGATGAATAAAAAAATTAAAAGCTTTATAATTTATAAAAAGTAGCTATAGAAAAATTATTTTATAGAAAATAATTTTTACAAACTCTTATGTTATAAAGTATGATTGAATTAATTCATATACATGCATATTAATATTTTAAATCAAGATAAGTAATTTTTATTATGTTTGTGTTTTGTTTGCTATGATTCTTAACTGGTCAAGGCAAAGAATTAAATATAGTGTGTTTGCAGACTCTTTAACATCGGCTAACAAAGCTTACTGAAGATGTGACGTAGCTGTCACTGAAACTAGTATAAGCAGTTCGTTGTCCATTTTTTGTTCCTTTACAATTGTTGGAGTTTTTCTCCAACAATTAATGCATTTTGCACTTGTAATTTTTTTGTTGTTTTTGCACTAAAAGTACTGAACATAAAATTTCTATAAAGTATATAAAAATTACATAGCTGATGTAATAAATTCTAAAAATCAACTTCAGTTCTAAATTATTTCATCATACAAATTTTACAATGTACTTTTTAATAATATTACATCTCTTAACGAAAAAATAGTACAGTCCTTTTAAAATTCAATAAATTATTTCAGTAATTTAGTACGTGAATTTAGTTATTTTAATATCTGCTTTGTAAAAATTTAAAACATGCATTCGAAAAAATGATGAGAACGAAGATGCAATTTTTATATTATGCTTAGCAATTTTTGTTAGAAACTCGAACCGTTTCTAGATTACTAAAAATTCTACTAATATTTCTGTAATTTTGATTAATATTTACAAGAACTTCGAGCTCTTGTTTTTTCCGTGTGGCCCATATGGACAAGAATAGCTGAGGATAACGCAAAATAAGAAAAAATTTTTGTATAGTTAAAATAAAATTCGCAAGCAAATAAAGAGTCTGAACACATTTCTTTAACTTAAAGAAAATAGGGGGCATTGTTTGCATTAAACTTAATACGTAAAGCAGACAAATTCACGTATACATCAGACATCAAACATGTGCATTTACCCTACAAACTACAACGTTAAAAGATACATGATAAAAGGAATTTTGTACAAAGCCCTGCCGAATTGAGTGCGTTTATAATGAAGAGTAAAAAAAAACATTTCCGGAAGCTGACACTCCTGGCATACCACTCAATTTAGTTTTGAAATTGTAAGGAAAAGCCACTTTGTGCCAGAGATAAATCAGAGAAAAATACTGCTAGATAAATGGGAAAGGTATTTGAATAAGCTTAGGTCGCAATTTTTAATGTTGTACTAAAAACCACTAATCACATGAGTGTGCACTTTGACTTTTTGTGAATGTAATATGGGGAAAAAAAAGTTTATTTCATCAATTTAAAAAATATAAATATTTCCATTTATGAAGTTATTTATATTATAGAAAAAAACTTTCACAATATTCAGAACAAAAAGAAATTTAGCATAAAAGTATTATAGGCTATTGACTTTGTCAACAATTTTCGAATATCTTAATTTCCAACATATTTCGACATCTTTTCAATCAGTTTTTGAGATTGTGTCTCTGATTAAGATTTAATTTCGATTTGAAATTTTACCACATTAATTTCTATGAAAAATTTTTCTTGTTAAAACTTATCCTCGCAAATACGTTAAAATTTATCGAACTTAGTTTAAAGGGGATTTACTTATTTTGGAAGCATCTTTTCTAGGCCATCGTTAAAATTTTTCTGGTGCTATAAAACCTTAGGCAATTTCGCCTGCACTCTTTAAATGCTCCTTCAAGGCCTGCCTTATATAGAACCATAGAAAATTGTCCACGTTTGCTCTTAAGAAAAATTTACTTTTTTGGTTCTGTAGTCAAAAAGAGTAAAAAGCTTTTTATGTATAGACCTGCGTATATGATGACTCTTACACTGAGAAAATAAGCAGACACTTGAGCTACTGTAAACAGCGATGAAGATTAAGGTTTTATTTGTCACAAGCAACTCCTGATCAGGATACAAAAGTGTTGTCTGCAGAGCCGGTTGATAAAATTCCAGAAGACTGTACATTTTCTGAAACCTTATTTTGCCAGAATAAAGGCGTTTGTACACATATACAAATATAAAAGATCAAAATTAGTCCCCATGTCATATATATCTATTTTACAATTAAACTTATTGCAAAAGTTAACATATGTTTTCTCATAACTCTACTAGAAAATTATACGAGAAATTTGTCATAAAATTCTTGCTTTCGTCTTTCTGCTTTGCTTCAAATATCCAGCGGCATCTTCTAACAATTCATACAAAAATGTTGGAAATTTCTGCTAGACATTCAAAGGGTTTCATATTTGAATCCTTTGCAACGACATTGTCAAATTTCAACATAAATAATTTCATCAAAAATGTGCTTCATAAACGTAAAAACAAAACAACATCAATTGTTGTTACATATGGCATTATTGTACTGAAAATTGATGTACATAGCTCCGTTCACTTGTACACATCATGTTGGCGCGCACATAAAACAACAAAAGTCAAAAATCGATTTACTGAAATTGCTTCCGTTTCATTTTTGCAACTTCAGTTTCAGTTATCAACAACTGCAAAAGTAACAACTAAACGCCTAATATGGAAAGTAAATTTTGAATTTTATTGAATGTAAAACAAATGGCTCGCAGTCATATGCGCATATTTTTGCTAGCAGTTTGATGAAACTGTGGAAATTATTCAAATTGAAAACATTTAGAATAGAAAATTTCTAATTGATTTGCACATGTTTTGTCTTTAGTTTTGCTTTTATTTTACAGTTGCTATAAAAATCAATGGCGCATAGTTATTGAATATAGCATGCAACTTAATAATATTTTTCAAACAAAGTTTAAAATTTTTAAGAAATATATATTTGAAAAATATATTTTGTTTGAGCTCATATGTCTTCAGCTGTATTGAATTTATTATTTAAAATTGAATTCAAAATGCACTTTCAAGCTTTTTACAATAGAGTAAATTTAAATAATTTTATTTTCATTACTTTTCAAATTAAAAATTAATTTGCAGTTCTTTATTTTAAATATAAAGAAAAAATTTTAGTTTTAACAATTTCTACATCAAAGCTTGCGGCGTTGTATCAAAAATAAAATAATTAAATTTTTAGTTTTTGCGTTAGTGATAAAAGAGTTTGGTCAAAATCTCACGTTTTATAACTTTTTTCTCTTAAATTATCAAATTTAAGTACAAATCGCACGTCATTTTTTTGTTCAAATATAATTTTCTTAAATGGATCCAAATATTCAAAAAAATAAATTTTTTGGTTTTGTAACAACTTTTTTTCTATGACGTCATGAATTTTGTTTAAAATGAAATGTCACAATAAAATAAATAAAAATTTTCTTTGTGTTTTTTGATCAATTTTAATAACTTTTAACTGACAGAAATTTTTATGAAAATTACTTTTGAGCAAAAAAAAAAAATTATGATGTCATAGAATAAAATAATTATTGAGACGCCTTTGTGAAGTTTGCAAAATAATTTCACGGAATTATAAATTAATGTTTCACCGAAAATTTCAATCCCGGTGTCTCACTTCGCACAAAATGCTCCATATACAAAGCCATGCAGAACTATGCATATGCAGTTATCCACTGAACGTTTTCTAAGCAATAATTCGGCCAGTAATTTACTTAAAATTTTTCCACCCGCGAAGGAAGGTTTCAATCAAAAATTGTTCAGATTATCGGAAAATATGGTAGATTAGGAACCATATTTAGCTAAAACGGTAGAAGTCTAAATATACGAAAAGATACGGTGAGTCACAATTGTCGAAAAGTTCTGTCATTGGTTGGAGCTGGCCTAGGCGTTTCGCGTTTTAATCATAAAGAAGATTATCAAACAATTATTTTTGAAAGTGAAATAAAAATATTTATATTCAACAGACATCGGACTCACTACTTACTTTGATATACATATGTAATTGGCACCACTATATATTAGCTGCATTGTAGTTTATCATTGAAAGTTATTATCTAGAGTTTTAGATTTTTATCATATATTTACATTTGATGTCGTGTTTGTACACTGAAAATAACCAATATGTCATATCGAATCATAATGAACTCAAACATTTGAATATAAAAAATGCCTATTCTATACGAAAACACGTAGCTAAAGTTGTGGGATGAATTTCGACTTAAGTTATCATTAGCCGATCAATCGATTTTATTAGACTGATCATACTGAGAAAACTATTAGTTGTCATCGTGCATTTGGAAATAAGTCAGAATAAACTATTTATTGAAGAACAACAACGAAATGAACGCGGCATAAAAGCTAATTATCAAAGACTGGTCGCGAATTTCATAACGTATATATCTGATTCTGATATTTTTTCTCGATCTGTATGAAAATATCGAGATAGTGACATTTTAAATAAATAGAAATGGCAGTTTGGTACTTTTAAAAATTTTTTAGTGTAGATTCAAAAAAATTATTTATTTTCAACCGTTCGATGATTTCCAAAACATGTCCTTTTTTCTCCAAAAATCTCTCGGAAATTGATTGTTACCAGTAATAGTGAAACGAGCCATCGTGCGGTGTTCCGAAAACTTAATAATGAAAGCAACTGACTTTACCGCTGGCATTACTTTCTGTTGTAAATTTTAAGGATATAGAAATACGCTTGTGTATATTAGAACCACATACTTTCATGTCTTCCATTCCGTGACGCTTACTGGGGACTATACTTAGATTCGGTATTTTCAAGCCAATCCAGTATAAGTTGGCATCAGTTTGAAGAAAAAGCAAAAATGTTTTTAAAATGCACGTACTTCATATAGTATAGTAGTAAAATATATATAAAATAGTTGAAAATTGAATAAAACAACGACACATTGATTAACAATATATAGGGTGATTCATTTAGAGGTACTTATTTCAGTGGAAATTTTATGAGAAATCACACGTGAGTCATTTTATTTTGCCGCCTAGATCACCTCTAGTTTTTTTTACTTAGGGGCTACGTAGAGCCCAAAGTTTAAGGAATAAGCCGGCTACGATTGAGAAATCGGAAGCAAACATTGCTGCACACGTCATCGACAATAGTAACTTCCAGCATTTGAAAGAATTTATCTTTAAAACATAAATGCAAAGAATGGTTTCTTCGTGCGATAAGAAAGATTACCCGATAAAAGTGAATTATGTGATTTTTTTTTTATATATTCGAAAAAAAAGTACCTCTAAATGAATCACCCACTACATATAAGTATACTGTACATTATGTTATGCTCCTGCATTTCGCAGCTGACAACATATTTAATTACAATTACACAAATTGTAAAGGGATTATCGTTAATGTTAACGCTTCATTGATCTTGAATAATGAATAATGCGCTCTGTTAGCAAAATTTTCACAAGTATCGACATTTAATTTAAAAGTTGAATTTTTAATTAAATTGATTTTTTTATTTCATTATCAAAATGAATTAACAAATAAATTTTCATTTCACTTAACTGCAGGCATTAATTTGCGTTACATTTAATTACAGAAACGTGATAGATGATAGTAAAATTGAATTGAAATACCTAAATGAAAATATTAATACTTAGCATATTTTGTCAAATAAATAAGTGAAATTATTAAAAATTCAAGGAAATTAGGCAGAAAATTAATAGCAAGTGGAAGAAAAAAATTAAAGTCGTTTGAAATTGCACTTAAATAACTTAACGGGGTGTGGAATTAAAAATCCAAAACTGCAAGTCAAATTCTTTGGAATATCACTAAGAAATCCAAAGTAATAAAAATGGATTTAACTTCTATAGTATTCATTTTCTAGTGATCCACTGCTTAAATCTATAAAAACTATGAACTAAGTACTATTCGTAACTAAGACATATTGAAGTTTTTCAAGTAAGTAAATGTATTTGATAGAAATAGTCTGCATAGCACCGAATAAAATTTAACAATTTTTTGCATGTTATCCTGCAACCACTACAATTTGCATTAAAATTTCAAAATTTACGTCCAGTTTCTAAGCTCCCAGCGAAGTTAGAGGATAATAGTAGTACTTAACATGGATAAGTTGTTAAAAAAGAAAATCGCAGAATTCAGCTGCTTCGCATGAAGTCATGCCACACTTCATACCGTGACATAGTTCCATATACCAAGCCATATATATCCAGTTGAAAAGACGATTTTCCATCACCAACATCAATTAATTATCAGACATCAAACAAAGCTAATTAAAGTTAATTTTATTTGTTTGCTTTTTAAATTCACATTAAATTGCCAATTTTAATTGTTTAACCACAACTGTTTTTAAATGAATTTATGTTGTGTTTTATTTATGTTCGTGTTAATTTTGACCACTTTATTTATGATCTAATTGAATGTGTTTTTACTTTTGCTTTTAGCTAAATTTTTAATTAGTAAAAACACATTAAAACGTGCAGTAAATTTGCTGTGAGATTAAATTGAAAAACCTTTCAACAATCAATATCGAGCCATTAATGCCTTTCCAACCAAAACACGTATTTTTGTTTGCTATCAACTTATTACTTGTAGTCACCCGAGTTACTCTGACTCATGTGAAATGTTAATTTTGGCCCAATATGAAAAAAATGGATTTCGAATATCCAGTAAATTTTTGGCAGATCGACGGGAAATAAAGTTAACAGAATTACTGACAATTCTCCATTTTAAAATCCATTCTGGACATGTTTCTGTGGTGCAATAAAATTTTTATTTTTCTTACATGGAGCCCAAAATCACCTTGCTTCAAAATCAAATTTTAACCTATCGCCAAACTCACCAATCGGTGCAGTAAAATATATTTTCCGGAAAAAGGTGCACATAACGATCTCCAGCAGTACCCGGGCCACCTTTAATGATGTGCAAATTCTCTTTTTGACCTTTTCATCGATAAGGAGACGCCCCCCTCCCTTGTCCGTGGCCGCCTCTTGTAATGAATGGCCCATCGATTTGTGCAATACAATTTTGCGATAAAATTATTTTTCTAAAATTTATTTATATTTACTGATACTCATTCATATAAAATATTGAATTTTATTTATTGAAATTGATTATAGTCATCTCTGGGTAACCTCTAAAAAGCACATTTCAACTCTTAATTTAGGTGATCTCGAATTGACCTTGAAAATAGGTTGCAAGATCAAAGGCAAGGCCGCTGTTATTTGACCTCAGTAGAAACCTTGTAATTTTTTTCTGACTAATTTATCACTATCGTACTTAGTTTTTGAGACATAGGCTTGCTAAAATTAATATGAAGAATTTTGTTGAATTACAAAAATAATAAACTGATTTTATATATTTCATGTATTGTTTTCTTTAATTCATTACACTGCATTTTAAATAAAAGTTATTCTATAGAAATCGGTGCAGGGTATCACGACATATATCGATTTCTAGATGAATTGATATTAAAATGCCAAAGGTTATATCATAGTAAAATGTACCGTTCGGTAGTGAATCATACTTCGATACTAAGTACTTTAATATACTAATTAAATCGAGTTATATTATTCTGATATAATTGAAATTATCAAAATAGAGAAAAAAATTTAATAATTAAATGCTATAGCTCCAGCAAATTTAGCCGTATATTAATAGAAATCATACCAGAATCTGCATTATTTTATTTGCTACATTTTTTTCCCCAGCTATTTTATCATTGCTTATACAGTGCAAAAAAAATTAAAGCTGGAATAATCAAAGATACTAAATAATAAAAACTATATATACATAAAAAAAGAGCATCCTACAGTTTACAACACTTGTACGTGATCTTCACAGGTACCCTCGGCATTAATTTATAAGAAAAACTCTGTGTAGCAAAATAAAGTTTAAGTGAAAACATATTTAATATCTATATTGATTTCTAAATATTCATCAATGTGTGAAATGAAGTGCTGAAAAATGCATTTAATGGAGTGTTGCATGTCTAAATCTAATACATGTTTTTTCCTATTTTCTTTTTTGAATGTTTTTTGTGTCTGTTCAACATGTCAGTACTATTTGGGGATTAAAATGAACTAACATGAGTTTTTTTTTTGAAAAAAATGTAGAATATAAATAATTTGTGCTCCAACAGAATTAATTTAAATGCATGAAAACAGTCTGTTATTATTACTGGAGTAGTCATTGTTTTAATTTTTTTTTTTTTGAACAAAAAAGTGAATTTTTGCAAGTTTTCAAATTCATTGTGAATGGATTTGCATGAATATTTCATTAAATCAACACAACTGTTTGCGTAGAACTTCCTCAGCCCATGTTGCTATCCCTGCATTACGCCTCACGAAGTTGATAGAACAATGTTTATATGTGTGTGTATTAAATAATGTATAATCGTATTTGTGTGTGTGTAAGAATTTTTAATTAAAATATTTGTTAAATAATATCGCTGCTTTTTGTTTATTTAAGCGAACATTTTACCTGTGATTGTATTTGTTTCCAGTTGTTTTTTTGTAATTCCTGTTTTTGCATAATGAAACTTTAAGCAATTACTTGTTGTTGTTGTTTTTTAACTTGCATGAAAACGCATGAGTCCTATGAAATATCACAAGGCAACAAGAATCATAAACTGGTTGAAATTTTTGTTATTGCTGTTCTATCTTTTACTAAGCTGATAACTGGTGTTGATAAATTTTAATAAATTGCAATATGCGCCAATAAGTATGCAATAAAAGACTTGCCATTGTCATCATACAGATGAAAGTAACTGCTGTGATTGCATATTTTTTGTCTAGTTAGTTCTTCTACATATCTCAACATTTCTATGGCATGAGTTATCAGAAAAAGATATTTTAGAATAGCAGATGACACAAAGTCTTTGCCTTGTGTTAATTTCAAAAAAAAAAAAAAAAAAAAAAATAAGAAAACCTCAAACCAAAAAATTTTGAAAAAAAAATCTCCTCCCTTTTGTTCTTTTGTTTATGCTCGTTTGTTATGTAATAGTGTCCCAAGAAAACCACTACCAAGAACAACCAACACCGCCATCTACACCAAAAACACCAAACCAGCAGCAACGCAACAAATTCATCATGCAGCAAAAAAGAGCACAATGACATTGTCGACGATGATGACGACGTCGCCAATGATGATGTTGATGACTTTGATGGCATTGATGATGGTAACAATTTACATGAAATTGACAATGAAAATGATGATGATGATGACGAAGATGATGACGACGACGACGACGACTACGATGATGAAAATGTTGATAATGAAGTTACCAACTTTAAAGATTACGATATTGGCGATGCTCTCGCAGAAGAAGATGACTTTATTGATGATGATAATATTGAACAAATGGATATATCACCCACTATTGCCAGTGATAGTAACTGCAAATCAATGCAGTCAACAGCATCGCACATAAACATCATCAACAGCACAAATGCTACCAATTCTACTGCAATCAAAAATAATAATCATAATCTAGATAATTGTAATGCGAACGTGTGTGCAACCAATAACGGCACCAATTACCAGACCAATATCAATACTAATGCCAATACAAATACATTGAAACGTTTACAGAATCAAAATCGCACTACTATACAAACACATAATCAGACTGCGAATCAGAATCAAAATCAATATCCCAATTCGAATTCAATTCAAAGTCAAAATTCGAACATTTCCTCCAGCTTAGAAATAATCCTATCACCAATTATACAAAGTAGTCGACGGTAAGTTTACCACAAACCCCTTTATGTACTGGTATTTAGATACACACACACATGCAAATGCAAAAGTTTTACCTATAGCATAGTAAAAAATTAAACCATAAGCCCTCCACCCCACACCCCGTTGCAATATGATGTTAAACCAAAATGAAAATGAGAAACAAACAAAATATTTGTGCCTTTGAGTTGCTTTTTTTTTTGTATTATCGATTTGGATTCTGATTGGGTTCAAAATCCAATTAGGAATTTAATTTTTTTTTTATGGAATGTATTGAATGCATGGTTCTATTTATAAAAGTTATCCCCCAATCTGCAATAGCATTATTATTGTTGCATAAACCGAAAGTGTACAGCAATGCACTCACATTGTGGACATATTGTTATTTATTGAGTCCTAAAAATTGGTGATCGCTTTTATCTTCTAGTGTTAAAAATTTATTTAAAAAAATCATATTATCCTTAAAGATAGGCAAATAAAAAAAAGCTGCATCGAGCATCAGTTGAAATGTATTTTTGCAGAATATAGTTGACATTTTCTTCGAAAATTTAATCGCATTCAAGTCTTGTCACCAAAAATCATTCTGAAAAGACAACTTTTAAAGTGAATGTAGATAAGCTGACTTACTTTTTTATCATTTGGAACTGGTCGCAACCACAAAACTAAAAAAAAAATTCCCATGATAAGATTTAGTGCTATGATTGCCATGGCTTGCGAGATTGAGAGCATATGAGTAAATTGACACAACTTCGACTATGAAGGGATTTCTTCAAATTAGTTGGGAAAAATTGAATATGGGAAAGAAAATGCTTTCATTCTTTGCGAGTGTCAAAACCACAAGTGTTAGTCAACTTACTAATGATGTGCAACTTGTTCGAACAAGCATGAAACTCACAAGCTTTTCATAAAATTTCAGCACCGAACCAAGTTCACTTAACTCGACTCAAGTCAGTTCGTTTAATTCGATTGTGTTTTGTCGTCTGAAGAAAATAAACGTACAGTGGGGAGAAGTTGAAAGTCGAACAAACGAGAAGCTTGAAAATCTTGAGATACGAACAACGAACGAACTGAACATGAGCTGAGTTGAATGAATCGATTTTGACTTGTTGCATATGACAAAAGTTCGAGCATGCTCGATCAGCTAGTTGCACAGCCTTACAATTTACTCATATTTATTTTAAAATTCGATCCCTCAAGCCCGTGTCAGGATTAATTCGAGAAGATAAGAAAATCCTATCATGTTCTCCAACACCTGAAATGGTGGAGAAAGAGAATGCTTGGCAGCATATTCGAAATGATGTTTATATTTTTTTTTTTTGCTAATTTGAGCTACTGGAGAACTTTCTTCTACCAGACTTCATCCACCATTGACGAAATGATGTAGGGATAGAAGTCTTCTAATGTCGAAAATAAGCCGCCAAATTCATAAATTTTTTTTATAACTCTAAGGAAATAGACCGATTCAGAAATGTTTAAGAGAATTATTTGCGTGAGCTTTTTCTATACCAAATATTAAGAGAACGCTTTGAATATTTTGTCAATCAAATACTTTTTGCATCATCGTAGGGTAAACGCATTCAATTGATACCTCTACGTGCAGAAGTTCTTTTAATAGCAAAACCTTTTCACATTTTTCATTCAAATTTCATATTCAGATATGAGGGCGACATTCTAAATAAAATTTTCAATGTTAAACATGTCGTATGCGTAAGCTCCTATTCAAATCAACTGATTACAACAATGTACATAATATTGAACACTCATACGCCCCGTAGTACAAACATTATTAAAATTTAAAAAAAATGAATAAAAGCTGTACAATTTAAGGAAAATTTATACTCATTTAGTAAATGATTTAAAAAGGAAATAACATTTATTTTAATATTTCAAAAATGTTTATGTATTTTCACTTACACACATTTCTTGCATTGTTTTGTAATCTGGTGGTAGACAGCGCTCAGCCTGGCTGCCTACCGCTACCGCCATAACATTTCTCAAATTTTCGAATGAAATTTCCGCAACAAACGAGAAATAACAATAATTTGCAAATTTAATGTGCAATGCAAAAATATTTTGTATTAATGTTTATTGTTTTTGTTGTCGTTGCTGCTGCCTGTGGCGCAGGCAGCAATGAAAATAAAGAAAATACCAAGTAACAACTACAGACTCAATTGAAAATTGTCTGTCTGTCTGCTGTTTGACTGTGTGCTGTGTGTGTGTGCGAATGAAAACACACTTTTTCTTAATTTTTTTTTTTATCTTTTCTGTGCGAAATGAAATCCAGGCCTACATCTCGGCACTTCAAAACCTCTTGAAGTCCTAAGGGGACGTGCAAAATTTTGTGGGCTTTCTTTTATTTGATTTTTTGATTCTCGATTTTTGGCTGTTTTATGCATGAGAAAGCAAAACGCTCGCAAAAGTTTATTTTCACAAAAAGAAAACAAAACCGAATGGGTGGGTGTGCGCGAGGTGGAGAGTATGTTGCAAATGGAAATGTGCTAAAGATGTTGAAAACAGAAAATAAAAAAATAATGCGCAGACTTTCGCTTGTTAGTTGTGGATTTTGCATAGGATATCAAAATACATAATATCAAGAACAGTAAAAACAACAAAACATGGAATCGTACACAAAATGAAACAAAATATTTTTGAATTTTAATGTGCCTACTATTATTGCTTTGTTGTTTTTCCATTATTATCTCTTATCGGAAATGGGAGAAAAATATCACTGTTTCATTAAATTCTATTTTGTGAAAAAAAAATGTTCACATTAATGATTTGTAAAAATGATTTGCATTGCATTGTTGAAATCGTAGAATGTTGTGTGCTCTTTGTACCCTACAAACCTATCTTTGGAAGTAGTATGTCTGATAATATACATATACTTAGTATATATAAATTCTTATAAAGTTAAAGCCGTGTTTGCTTTGTAATCTAAAGATCATGACTTGAACACTTACCATTTAGCTAAATATTAAATGGCAGTTGGGTCACTTAAAAACTCTCTAAAATTTAAGGTTGGAAAATGTTTCTTAGGTGCGATGAACACCGCCTTATCCTTTAAATTTGCGTTACGTTTTTCTTGAGTTTCGTAATGGATAATGCAATGTATGGTAAGATAGGGTAAAATTTCATGGCACGGAGAGTTTATATATGAAAAGCACTAACTTTTTTTTTATTGTATAGGAATGCCGTGATATATTTTTCAATGCTGCTCATTTTTTGTGCACTAAAAGCTAAGTTGCCACCCGTCCAAGCAAAAAGTCTTGAAAGTAGTTTCAACATTATAACTTTTAAAACGTTATTGGCTGTTAAAAATTGTCCCGCTTACCAGTCTCATTCAGCATATATTGAAAATAACGAAAGATGACTCAAATAAGGGTAACATGAACGCATTTCACCCAAGTTGCTTTTAAGACTTTCTCAGATAAAGAAAACCCTCTGCTTCTGGGACTTGTCAAGTCCCCTTGCTAAAATTCAAAAAGATATGTATCACTTCTAAGCCCCATCCATCGCTTAAAAGATCTTAAAAAGAAAAATAGTGACGTAATTTAGTATCGCAGCACAATAACACTCATATAGTACATTATCTAAGGAGTTTCAGTAATTAATACAAAATATCAAATACCGTAACCCTTTCGTTCTAAACAAGATATACAAAAAATATTTTTGGCATACTTGAAATGCTCTTGATTCTTTCCTTTATCCGGGGATATACTGTCCCAATAAGGTTCTGTGATGGGACATAATCTCCCAATAAAGAAAACTAAGTAAAAATTTATTTCATCAGTTTCAAAATTAATTTATTTTATTTGTGATAAGTTGCAAAACATGGGTAGCATAAGGCATTGTTGCGATTTGAGATAACGAACTTTGTTCTTTTATCCTTCTGTAAGGATATACATCGCACGCAACAATGACGCGAAGTGCTTTCTATTGGCAAATAAACACCAATACTCACCGCATAGAGGGTCTTTCGTCACTTTGACAAGTCCTTGGTTCTTTCTTCTTAACTCCCACCGCTGTAAGCTCTTCAGCCAGAGAAGCCATAAATTGAACCAAATATATCTTGCGGCTATATAGCTCCATATATGTATGTTATCCATGGATTAACTGCAGAGTATATACTTTTGACAAATAGCACTAGGAGGAACAGCAGCACAAGGACCAACATCGACGCCAACAGCACTAGGCTCATTATTAGATTCACCATCTTCACTCTCATCGTTGGAAACGGTTATGTTCAGTTGACGAAAATTTTAAACTTTTTCTCAAAAAAATGTAGCGCATATCACTGTCAACCATTATTCCAAGAATTCTATGTAATTTTTCTTTATTTTCCAATTTATTTTTTCTTGCTGTACCAACATTTTTTGGTTTTAACAGACACCCTCAATTATTTTGTTTTCGCATTTCGTTGAGCAGAACATTTGAAGAAGTCAGCATTTTCAATTAATGACTTTGTATACTTTTCGTTATCTCTTCTTTATTTTAACTGACATCCAGACAGACAAACATCTAGAAAAAATCAATTCTTTTCATTTCAATTTGCAAATTTCTGCAGTTGAAATAACAAAAAGCACTCAGCCACATACGCACTCTTACAGTTTTTATGGGTACTCACACTCTTGATAATCCCTTGAATATATAAATGTTGAAAAATGTAGAAAAAAAACTCAGCCACCCATTTATTTTTTTTAACTACATTTTGAAGGTGTGCTGCAAGGTGCGTAGAGCATATACTTCATTTCGCACACTTATGCAAATCCATTGGATTTACTTTGAAGTATCTTTGAATTTTATTTTAATTTTGAAAGTGTGCCATGTCAAAACATGTGGGTTATCGTGTTGTTTTTATCTTCCTCTCAACGGAGGGAAACTTTCAGCTTATTGCCGTTATTGGTAGTGGATATGCTTCATTTTTTCAGCTTATATTTTTTCAGTTCTACAAGTCAGAGTGTTTAAGGCCTTCCATTAATTCTGTTTTTTTTTTTTTTTTGCAAACTATAAAAGTAGGCATGATAATATCAACACAATTGCTGTGTTCAAAATATAGACATTCTTATTAACACCAAATTTAACCCTTCATATGCAAAATCAAATATCTCGACATAAAGCTTAAAAAAAAGAATACTTTCAAAGCTTTAAAGCGCCAAAACCATCTGTTTATTGCACACATACACATACACATGAAATAAAAACATAACAAAATATGAAAATCACAACCAAAGGCGGTACGTATCCTTTGAATTGCCTATAAAAACTACAAAACAAAAAGCAACGTAACATAGAAATATCAACAACAAAAAACAAAAAACCCAACTTATTCATAGATAATGTTTTTATACGCGAACTTTGCTTGCAAAACATGTAAGGCCCAAACAGAAATTTTATACAAAAACTATAAACAACCACAACAGCAAAATTATAACAAAAATATAGTTGCGCTACATTTTAAGCATCACTTCTGAGTCCTTTTTTGTTTTTAGTTTTTCAACGGCCATAGAAAAATAATATCAAAATGAAAAAATATGACACGAAATGAAAACCAGGTCGAAAGTACAGTGTTATGTGGTTGAACAAAAACTAATCAACAGAATGGCAGAGGGCTTGATAGTTTAAATAAAATAAAGGGTGATTTCTTAATAGTTTGGATTTTGAATTTTGAAAAAAGAAAAAGTTGAAAAAGTTTGCAATATTGAATGAAATATTTATTTGGAGCGATACATCAATTCCTTTCATTTAGTTTATAAAGATTATTTCATGTAAAAGTTGCACGCCGCTTCGCCTGAAGTGGTTCATCCGTTTTTCCAGCATTTCGGACGGTATCTCAACAATGGCAGCTGTAATGTCTTCCAGGGCTGCAATTGTGGCTGGCTTGTCTCTGTACACGAAGAGTGAGCGTATCACCAACACTATAATTTAGATCACTTTAATATTAAAAACTTTATTTATATAATTGACATTATAATGATCTAACGAATATGGCTATCTTTAAAGTTTCCAAAATACTCATCAACTGTCACGCAAAGTTAATCTTTTCGAAAATCTGGAAAATATGTAGTCTTAGAATGAGTGTATACTCGTACTTCAATTCATTGATATGTCTATTGAAATTATTTTCGCAAGAAAGAGGTCGTGCAATATTTACGTGAAAATCGGATATTTTTTCAGGAATGTTCGGATGAAGCCATCTTGTATTGTATTATCCATATTATCCATAGATAGTTTCAATTTTGTAAAAAACATCAACAAAAATTCCAAGTCGTGATAATCAGAATCTTTTAGCTGATTTTATGGTCACTTTTTGCTTTGGAAACAGCTTGGTCGAGAGATGCATATAAAAATCTACTTCGGGAACTGGTTTCAACAACATCAGATTGGGTAAAAACTCAAAAATATTTTTTAAAAAAAAACAACAAGTGTTGACGAAAATGATTTATTCAGTTGCGGCTAGTAGCTTATTGTAAACAATTAAAAATAATAAATAAGACACAAGAAGCAAGAGCTAAAAGAGCAAGTGTCTGGAACACAAAATCAAACAAACAAAAAGTACTCGTATGCAGCGATTTCCAACCGAAAGTAGTTACCTCAAGTAACAGAACTTTTTTAAATTTTACTTAAATTTGGAATCAACTCCAAAATATTAATAAGAAATGACTAGATGGTAGAAAGTTTAAGATTTTGAAGACGAAATTGCACTAACAAAGAGAATACAGTGTTTGCGAACTGAAATGATTTAGCTCCACGTGTGCTTCCTTGGTTTTGACCGTATGCATTTTGTTTGTGTCATTTATTCTTCAAGATCTTAACTTTCCACAATCTCATCATTTCTTATTAATTTTTTGAAGTTGAACGACTTCAATAGATTTAAAAAAAGTCCTTAAGAAACATATATAGTGGTGATTTTGAAACTTTTTCTTAATTTCTAAACTTTTTACAATCAAATTTACACTGACCAGCTAGATTTTTTTGAAATATTTAAATTTTTACATAACAAAGTATATGATATATTCGCATGAGCCTTAAAAAAATGAAAAGATTTTAAACAATTTATATCCTTAGGTTTTTTTCCTCAAAAGATTTTTTCCTTATCACTGTTGCACAAGAGATTACCCCCACTGCAGCAAATAAATCAAAACAACCAGAGACGAACATCATCACTTTTTTTGGGTTTACTTAAAAACTAAGTTGGAACTCAATTTACAGCATTTTTCAAGATTAAATCGGAATTGACTGCAAAACGCACAAAAATTGTGCCCATTAATTCTGTCTGGTGGTCCCCTTCTGCACACAGATGCACACACGCACATGACATACGATTGGGGCTTAGAGTAGTAAATGGCAAAGTAGTAAAAAATGGAAGTGTAGTGTCGCGTGGCGTGACGGTTGGCCAAAAAGGTTTATTCGCACTGTCACTGTTATATGACTTGGCATTACCAATATAAATTTATTTAATTAAGTAATTACATTACTTATGCAATAAATCTACAATATTTTTTCCCAACCACTGTCTATTTTGGTCACTTTGAAAGTATTTGCATTTTAAATGGCGTTTTTTTTTTCAGTTCTTTCATTTATTCATGCGGGTCGGTTGTTTTTTTACTTATTTACATTTCTATACAATATATGATATTTGTACAGCAACAAGCACTTAATAAAGCATTTTATTTTTTGTTAAAAAAATAAAACAACAACTTTTGCTACATAAAAAATGTTGCTTTAATTTATCAGAGAAGTTGTGCGCTTCTGTTATGGGTGTTCAGGTGTTCAGGTGTTCAATTTGATTAATGTACCTACTGTACTCGTACTTTGTTTTGCACTTGCAATGGAATTAAAGTTAAAAATGTGTTACAGTTTTCATACTTTGCCGTTTTGAGTTCAGTTGTTGTTTCTACACTAATTAAGTTGCTACAGTAATAGTATGAAATGTTACAATTCCAACTTAAAGTTTTTAATTAGTTGCTTGCCTTATTAATGTAGTGAAAGTAGCACAGTTCAGAAAAAGTTTCATTCAAATATTTTTTTAACTTTAATTTAAGTCGCAACTTTGATTTGACTGTTTGTGAATTAAAATAAAATTATGACTTAAATTTAAAGTGATGTATTTATGTCTCATGTGTAAAATGTCTTTAACTTGAAAAGAAGTAGGTGCAATTCATAGACTGTTTATACAGAAATATTAATGGAAAAATTATTTAAGACAACCGATGATTAAAACTGCTGTGCTGTTTTGACAACACTTACATTTCCTCCTCAGCAGCCCCTGTGTTTACATTAATTTATCACGCTAAAATTCTTCATAGCTGCTAAGCAATATGGAAATATAACATAATGCTGCTTTGTCTTTTATGTTTAAGCAAATATTTGGGCAAAAACCTGTTAACCCATTAAAGGGCGGCTGAAAAATATACGTGGCTATGTTTGAAACTGTGTATTTTAAAGAAGTGTATCTTTTTCTATGTATGTTTGGATTGCGAGAACGATTTTTTTCCCTGACACTCGCCATTTTTCACTTACTTTCGGAAAAGATTTTTTGGTACACAATTTAAACTTAGTAATAAAGGCAATTTTTGAAAAAAAATCTCATTTAATAACTCAAAAGACTTCATAAATTGCATTTAAATCAAATCTCTGGGTCTGATAACACAGCCCAAAAAAAAAATTCTTGAAATTTGAAGATTAGGTTCGAATTCGTATGATTTTTATTGTGCTGAAAATTAATCCGAGGTCAGACTGTCGCCATAAGCTCAGGCTTACGAGATATCCTTACCAAAATATGGGAAAAAACATTTTCTTCACAAAAAATATGTTTTTCAAGGATGTCTTAAAAAGTTGACGTGATGGAGCAATTCTCACATCAGACTCGTTTCTACATCACCAAAAAAAATGTGTGGTAAGATACCTCATCTTCCAACTTCCAGACTTTTTTTGTAGACCTGTGTACCTAATTCAAAACTGTTTTCTGTATGGCCTTTAGTTGTTTGAGAAACTGACTATTTTTTTTTGAAGACTAAAACTGTTTTGATGATTCCTGATACAATTTGGGCATTTTCATTCAATGTTTTTCAAGATTTAATGTCTGTAAAAGTCTTTATAATATGTGAAAAATTATATGATACCTTCCTTCCAAAATTTTTCTACATAACATTATTCTTGAACTGATGTTCCTACACATAAATAACTGAAATTCATACAATTCGGTGTCACTTAAAAATAATTCATAGAATTGTTGCACTATGCAATAAACACTTTATAAGAAACTAAGCAATATATTGTTTTATTAAAATTCAATCTCTCGAATTTTTCTTACAGAGCGCAATAGTTGGTGAAATGAGCACGGAATTGTGAGAATTAGCCAAATTTAATATGGCATAGCCAATGGCCATATTTTGTGCTGAGCAACAACAACGACACCAAACGGCACCACCACCGGCGACGTCATTTTGTAAACTTTGGCTGCAACAGCAGCAGCAGCAACAACAACAATAGCAGCAATAGCAACAATATTGAAAACTTTGACAGCAGAAACAACAACTGCAGCAACAGTAAAAGTTAACAACAACAACAACTACAGCACTAAGCAATACAGTTGCTGTTCCCATCGCGGTAGCACAAACATCAACAGCAACAACGTATGCAAACAACAACAGCTAAACATTAACTTGGCCAAAACTGCAAATTAAATGAACATTTTAACGTAAATAGATACAAGGAAAGTATGTTCATCACTGTTTTGTTTTTGTTTTTTTTTTTTTTTGTTTGGCTGTGTGTGTGTGTGTAATGCAAAGGCTACTGCAACGCAGCAAAGTATGCAAAGTTTTTTATTTAGAAATTTCTATGCTAAAGGATTTTTTTCTAGTGAAACTGCAAAATGTGTATGTACTTTCTGAGAAGGAAAAATAGATGCTGCAAAGTTTGTTTATGTTTTTGGTACGACTATAAAGTAAAAAGTTTTTCCTCGTTTTGTTTTTGGCCAAAAGTTTTGACTTAAAAGTGAAACTCAGCAGAAACCTTTTTTCTTTGCACTTTTTAACAGCAATGCAACTAATTAGGCTACGGACTGCAACTTTTTACTATTTTATCATCAACATATTTGTCTAGTAGTTTTAATGAGGAAAAAGTTTTGTGTGTCTACATAGGGAATTGAAATTGTAACGCCTGAAGTAATTTGTCGTCAAAAATTTCATTCGTTAACTCTTTAATTTCACAATTTTGAAAACCCATGATGGACTGTGATATTAAATTCAAACAATTATTGAATTGGTTTGGGCTTTATACTTAAAAATGTTTTTACAAAGAAATATGAAAGGAAAAAATTCAAAAAAATTATACACTATTCTACAAAATAGGAATATTTTTTGTGCTTAAGTTGTAGGATATAAGTAATATATGTATTATTAATTAGTTTTTCTGAAAGAAAACACTATAGGATTTTTCTTTTGCTAGAAGCTTCATTTCTTTTCAACAAAATATCACTGTCGTTTTTGAAGAAAAAAATGTTCTCTCTCCATGAAATCCAATATTAATATTAGACCCAACAACTATCAAAGTATGTACTGATCTTAATGGGTCAATGATTATTCCTCGAAGCACTACGATATAAAATATCTCTCATGCAGAGTCATTTTACTCGTATTAACCATATAAAAGTGCTGGTTTTATTGGCACACAAGTGCTATGGGATCTAGGAAAGTATATTAATACTTTTCCAACGGGTGACTCCACTGGGTTTCTCTGGTAATTTTTCTTTGCTCAAATGTGAAGTATACACATTTTTCAAGAAAGAATTAATACATATTTTAACCTATACAAAGCCCTACTGATAGAAAGCAATACATAAAAAATAATGTAATAATATTTCTGTAGTGCTCCACTTACAATTCATTATGGGGCCACCTCAGTCCGGGCCAGTTCACCTCCGCCTTTATATTGAAATTTCGTTTGAATATAGATTGAACCCCAAGAAACTGTATTTTATTGGCGTGGCACCACTCCTAATGGGAAAAACGCTCTTACGACTGGGCGTGATACTGCCCCTAATGAGAAAAAACGCTATCAAGGGCTGAGCCACTATATCGATTTAGATGAAATTTTGTATGGAGATATATCGATTTCTGAGTAAATGCATTTGTTCTTAGTGGGCAGCGTCACGCCCTTAACAGGAAAATACATTTTTGCTGCTTAACTAATATACCGGCATTGATGGAATTTCGAACAGGGGTAGATTGAACCCTGAGATATTTGTTTTGTAAAAGGCGGAGCAATGCTCTTAACCAGATTGATGCTAAAATGAGTTGTTGTTAGAATGAGTTATCAAAACTTGGCGCTCTATAAAATAAAGTCCACTCGATCTTTTTTTTAAAAATATTTTCATTTGGGAGTGCATGTCGTTTGGCTTTGTTTTAATGGGTTTAAAACTAAGTATGTGAAATCTGCACCACAACAACTGGCGTAAGTACAAGAGTCATCAAAAAACTTTTAGGATTTCTCCTTTCTTGATAGTCTTGTATACAAAAAATCTGCTTAAACGAAACAAGCAGTTCTATTGTTACAAAATAAAAGCTAAACATAAAGAAGACAAGCCCGCGTTGGTTCCAGTAGCTTTTTTTTAAGATTAATTAAAAGCACTAATTTTGCAGCACAGTGTAAAAAGAAAAGCGTAAGTAACAAATGATGGTAAGAAGAGAAAATAAAGAAGTAGAAACCAAAGCACTTTAAATATGAAAAGTTATCACATCGAAAAATTCTATTACATTAACCTAAAAGTTAACTCCGACTTCAGCACTAACACAAAAACGCTAACTCATACCACTTTCTATAACATACAATTGAATATAATGGGCGCGTCCCAAAGTCCCGAAAAAGAACACACACACACGCAGTCACACACACATATGCCACTGGCAATGACAACAAAAAAACAAGAACAACACATTTCATGCGTTTAATGAACGAAAAATGCCAAATATTCTACGACATAAGGAAATCGTTAGCGATAAAAATAAAATTTTATGTTTATTACAAAAATCCGTAGTCGCAAGCAACAAAAGTCATTGGTAGGTTGCCATTGCTGCTGATGTAGCCAAATTAACCTTGTATATATGACATAATAATAGGGCCAACGAGGGGAGGGTGTGCAATGGTTCTGCTGGTTGTCAAAGTCAAATTTAAATACGCATGTAAAATAATTTCCTTGTAGCAGTCATACATAGTAAGCTGTAGCAGCAGTAGATTAAGAGTTGTGCTACAGGACCTCCGTAAAAAGGTCGACCGTCGCTTGCATAATTTTATAAATTTTTGTCGGAGATATTGAAAACTA
Organism: Meiosimyza decipiens; assembly: GCA_963680825.1. Lineage (NCBI taxonomy): Eukaryota > Metazoa > Arthropoda > Insecta > Diptera > Lauxaniidae > Meiosimyza > Meiosimyza decipiens. The sequence goes on along the minus strand of OY804259.1, from coordinate 80,655,634 downwards.
GTTAGAGTATATCATAAAAGAGGCTATTTTTACACACAACTATGTAAATGTTTTTTGTGGCCAAATTAATTTTGAAATTCATAGATTTTAAACGTCCAAAAAAGGTTGATGTTTTTATTATATGCAACAATAAACAAACAATATATGTATGTAAATTTTTCAAAAGTATAACTAACCCTTTTGAATTTTAAAACATAGATATGCAAAATAATCATTCAATGGAATGTATAATCAAACTTTAATAAAAATATAATGTAATGTATATACAGTGTATGTTAAGTTAACTATCAATTATGTGTTCTTATATTTATGTACCGTAAGAAACTTTAATGTTACTGCTTTATAAAAGCGCCTGTAATCCTTTTAAATGAAATTTTTTTATATTGTGCACTTAACGTTTTTTATGTTAAGCTATCTCATAGTTTTTACTAAGATGTAATGATACTTCAAAACTCTGTTTGCAACACTGCCAGCTACTAAAGTAAACTACGAGCACAACTGTAATCGTATGTGTTTTATTAGATACAATAAAAACTTAGTTACATAGTTTGTCATTTGTATTCAAATCGCATTGGATGTAGAGTTTTTTAAAGTTTTATTCAAAAATTAAAGAAAATGAAAAAAAAAACATTTTAATATTAAATGTATTTATAAATATTTACTATGTAATATTTTAAGCCAATAATATTAATATTCAAATTAAAAATATAACATTCGTATTTTAATAGCATTTTAAATTTTACTAGCTAGTGTTAGCCACTAATAAGCCATGGAAATTTTTGTAAACAACAAAATCAAAAGTATTAAATAAAATGCATAAACGTTTTTATATAAAATAAAGAATATCGTTTTGTTTCAGTAGGCTAATTGATGTTAGGATACGTTGGGTAGAAAAGGCTATAAATTTAAAAACGAACACTTCTAAACCAAATGATAGTATATGGTATGGCATGGTATATCAAGTTCAACAGTCTCGTAAAACCAACTATGAAACTAAGCAGCAGCCATATACTAATTTGCTTTTGACCATATAGGTTTTCAAATTAAAATGAAGCAACCGGTTTTGTTTCAGCAGGAGCAAAAAAAATGTTTACAGATTTTGCTGCTCTCCCCAACGTCCCTATATTTGATGAGGTTAGGTTAGGTGAAAAGAATTTCTTGCAAATAGCAAGATGCACTCGGAGACAGTTAAACAAAAAGTTCCCCTCCTTCTCCATTAATTGTCTTATTAAATGGGGGCGCACCACCAGCAGACTTGGTGAAGTTAAGGATGCAGGTGAGTTCCAACTCAGAATGAAGAACCAAAATATTTGGTTCGTCTCCTCATTAGCCCCGGACATTCGCAGAGCAGATGTTTAACTGTCTCATCCTCTTCTTCATCTCTGCAACTCCTGCAGAAATCTCTGAAAGGAGCATCTTATTTTAGGGATAATAACGCAGTGCCACGTCAGTACCCCTACAGCAGTACTTAACTCTCATCTTCTGAATCTTAAGAAAGTTTGCGTCCCTCCCATATTCAGCTTAGACCACATGATTCGAGACGTTCTGCATCCGGCGGTAAGGTTCCATCTTCTGTTCATTTGTTCTTGATTATGCCCTCTATCGGATAGTGTGTATCCGATGATACACACTACCTGGCCCCAACTTCTTAAGTAGTTATTGAGGAGACAATCTATCAAGTGCAGTATAGAGTTGTTAGCATCTCATTTCGAGCAGATTTGAATATGAAATTACTATCTTAACATCTCATTCTATATTCTCTCTTGAAAAATAACACAAAAAAAAAAACAAAAACAAATGAAAGAGAGTTTGTTCTTTGAACTTCCCAAGAACTTAGCTACTTTTGATGTGTGAAGATCTGGTAAAGAAGTTAAATTTAGTTTTTCAACATTATTTGACTTCTCAATATCTCTCGACTTTTGCGATCTCTTAACTTTTTTACGATATTTAAACTTTTTCGACTTATTTAACATTTTTCAATGTTTTCTATAATATCTCTCTACTTTATCAAAATATTCCGAATTCTTAAACGCCTCCCGAGTATTTCAACATATTCGACTCTTTTTCGATATTTTGCAATACTATTCAACACTTAACGGCACAATCGATAACGATGGACTTTTTCGAATAAATTTTCTATCAACTACTTGCCATTTTTATATGCTCAAATAAAGAAAAATAATCTTTAATATTAAAACATATATAATTTATTAAACTCACAAATCCAATATTCGTATGATCAACGAAAGCTTTCAAAAATCTAAAGAATTTTTAATATTCCTTTAATGTTATACAACAAATGAAAGAGTATTGTTCACATAGAAATTTTCAAAAACTTCAAATTGCCTCCATATTTTGCCTTTTTATTTAATATTTGTTTTTTATTTTTTTTTTTATTTTTGGCTTAATTTGAAGACAAGATTTTGATTCTCTATTTTGTACACCAATTCACAGCAGGTGGACAATAAAATTTATCTTCAACTGCAACAGCAAAAATAATGAAATTTCACAGAAGCAGAATAACAAAAGTTGGAGACACAAACAACAGCAACAACACAATTACACAAAGTGATAAGAAATTCTATTGTCCTTGTTTGTGCACAGGACGACAGCTGTGAACAGGTAAAAAAAAAATTAATAAAAGCACTGGCAGGATATTTGCTTATTTGAAAGGATTAAAAACAACCAGTTGGCAGCTGAAGCCAACATATTTTTAAAACAAAAGAAAACGAAAAAAAATTTAAAGAAAAGTGAAGAGACAAATGGAGGAGTCAAAGAGTTTCTATGTAAATTATAATCAGTTTGGAAGTTCTACTAAAAGCTTTGAATTAAGATCATCCTATGTAGCGTTGGCAGTTAGCGAGTAAAATATTGTATTGGATCAATAGGTATGTTCTGGTACTATTCCAGCAAAAATTGCCAATCATTAAAATTCAAGAGTGGAAAAAAATATTCGCTCATGAAGAGAAAAATAATCAAAATAGAAAGCGTTCCATTTTAATTTCGTTTCAATATCAAATAACATCGAATTGAATACGAATAAATGGAGATGGAACAAAATGTCTACGATGATGTATAAAAGTATTCAATGTTGTCAGATTTGATGAATTTTTTGACACTTAGTTTCCATTGTAAAGTTTGACACTCTAAAGATATCCTTCATTATTCCTTAATAATAATTCAGTATGTTGACAATAACTCGACAGACAATGTACTTATGAAGTCCACATATTAAAAATTCTGCAACATTTTCCATACATATGGTATTTCCTCACTAAACAATGCAAGCATATTTTTGAAAGAAACAATTTTTCTGAAGACCAAAAAATATTCGAAAAATAGTTTTGCTTGTTTCAAGCATTTTTATATGTAATCCTTGAAGAAAAAAGAATAGCATTATATGCTCGCTGCGTGTGACATTTCTCTAAAATATAACAGTTTTGTGCTTGTTTTGCTCTTTCTTTTCATTGTTTTCTTCTGTGTTTTTTTGTTTTAATGTCCCATTGCGACTTAAATTTGAGACGGGGTCATTTTTCAGTTTCAACAATTTTGTTTTTCGTCTTTTAAAGTTTTTTAGCAACAATATCCTTGCTTGTTGCCCCTTGGGGAGTTGTCATATCATTGTTTACCACTGGCGTACAATTGTCAGGCAGTGTAACAAAGTTGGAATATAAAGTTATTTTCTAAATGTCTAAAGAATTTTTTCTTATCTACAAGTTGGCGCTTAGTTTCATTGAAAATTTCTTTTTTTAAACTTGCTACCATACTCGAAGATATTAGTGTAAATTGTACACTATGCAAATTAAAACGATTGAAATATTTGCGGAATTTTCCAATTTTATTCATTAAAAATATATTGTTTGCTTTTGCCAGAGCTCTAAATACCTTACTAAAGAAGGTATTATGTCGAAAAACATCAACCTCAGGGGCCTACACATTACGACTACGTTCTTTAAAACCTCACTTAATCTATGAAAATCATTTAACTTTGCAGTTTAATTTGAAAAATATCACTCTTCATAAGATTTTTGTTAATTGGCAATTGGCGAAAAACACAAACTTTATTTGAAAGATACCATCATTATACAAAGTGTTTGAAGGGAAATTAAGGTTTTCATAGCGGTCATGGCATAAAGCATAAGTATTTCAAGAATATAAACAATAAAAACACAATACTTATAAATGGTTACTGCAATAAATAAGATTAATGTTGAAAAGTTAATAAGAACTTTTTGCTTATGTATTGTCATTTTTAAATCAAAATTTATGAACATTTTTATTGCTTTGAAAAGTATTAAAAAAAGTACCGAAAACTAAATTCTTGAATTGAATTTTTATGGTGTTCTCAACATCAACATCTTATATTTCGCAAGACAATTAACAAAGATTCCAATAAATTAGTCCCAATAGGAATTTGCCGCCAACGACTTGTGTAAACAATAAAAATTAAAACAAACGAAATAAATCCTGTCAGTAGAAAACACAGTTAAGCAGCTGCTTTAGCGAAACAAAGCCCTAAACCGAAAATCACATTATCCTGGTAAAAATAAACAAAAATCCTCTTTACAAAATTTAACAGTGGACCACAAGCCCCTTAGCACTAAGAAAGGGATACCGAGCCTAAATCAACATACAAATCACCATTTGTATAAAACAATGGTAAGCCGGGCGGACACTTAAACATTATTTATATGCCTCACAGCAACTATAGTCACAACTACACGCACACGATTGCAAATGCCAGCCAGGCCGTCGGAAGCTCCTCTGCTAAGAAGTACAAAAATAAACATTACAACAGAAGCAGCAAAACATTAATTCGCCTAAAAGTATGTGTAATTATCATAATGCCACATTAGACCTCCCATGCGCTTGGGTAAGATTTGTGTGGTTGTCTCTGTTTTTATGCCTGACAGGGTGTATTTAATTATGGAAAAGAAATGAAAATTTAAGCTTGATTTACTCTGTACAAAATCATTGCCAAGATGTGGAAGTCGGCAGACTAGGAATATCAGTGGTAACAAAAAGGCTAATGAAATAGCAAGGTTCTCTTTTGGCTAAATCGATTCCAATAGATATTTTACTCCATTTGGTCTAGTCAAAAAATGAACTTCCTCGCACTTACGTTGTGAGGCTTACTTAGCTATTTTTCCAAAACCTTTGTGAAGGTAATTTAAGTATTCGAACGAATCGCGAAAAGCTAAAAATCCTTTGAACATAAGATTTCTTAGGGATGCTTCGCTTTCAGAAGTTTATCCAGTTACTATTGTTTCAATACCAGTGCAGATCATTCAAAGTTACACGAACCAACATTTTTATTACCCACAATAGCCACAATTATTTATTTGTGTAGTACAAAATTTCTAAATTAAGATCAACCCTAATTACAAACACTTCTGTTTGTATTATATGTATTTAAATAAGTATGTGCGTGTGTTTGTGGGTGGAAATGAATTTTCGGTTTCATTAGTTAAATTGAATAATGAAAACTTTTTCTTCTGCTAAACGCTCAACAGTTTCGGTATGGTCGAATGGCATTCGCACTACAGTGCCAAAAGAAAGCGAAACAATGGCGAAAATTTCACTTCCGCATTTTCTCACACGCTGTGAATTTAAATTTCGCTATGACAGAAATTGCCGCAAGTAAATTCCAAAAAGAGGACAAAATACTGCCAAAAAAAAAAGAAACTAACTAAAAACAACAACAAGCAGCCAGAGGCAGTGAGACAAATTTATGCGACAAGCATTACATTTATTTTTTTATGTTTTTACTACAAAAGCAACATTTTGGCAAAATTAAGTGAAAACATAAACAACGAATGCAGAAACTTTGGCATAAAAAAATAAAATAAACTCAACAAATCCGATTACCAAAAGTTATATCAACGGATAACGTATATCTCATAATTTGTGGTTTTTGGGATTGAACCTTTCATACAAGACTCATAGGCACTTCTGCGACATGTAGGTATGTCGATTTTGTATTGCCAAATCAAGTTCAGTAGATTCATCTTACACTTTTCGATCGAAAATGTTATGAAACGACACTATTTGCAGATGTAAGTAAAAGTTGAAGAGCATATGCGTCTATGATTCCAGGATAATTTCGAGAACTATACAGTAGATTTAAGTCTGAATTTTTTCATAGGATTCGTGAAATCGACTCGATCTGTAAAGCCCCATAAGACTCACATATATTTTTTTGGTTATTTGAGAGTGGGTCATTCATTTATCATCTTTTCCTTTCAACCTCCACAGTACGCTTTTTTTGAATCAATATGAATACAAATGATACTGACGTTCGGAAAGAAATTAATTCGGTGGTGAATGACAGAAGTTCATCGATCAAAAGGAGCAAGAGGAACATTGATAAAACTCCAGAGCTCCAGCATTGATGTAGTATTCATTTGCTAGGAAAGTGTCTATGACAACACGGGTAGAGCGGCCACTACAGAGGCTCACTTTCTAATACACACAATCAAATACCTTGGAAATACCTACATAGACCAAAAACCATACCACTCATTGGCTCCTTTTTTCTGTAAAGAGCGTCAGCCCAGCGGTGGAGCAGGCTCAAAGAAATCAATATTGGCAATCACTAAATAGTGCGTGGCGCTCCATGAGAATCTGACCGTTTGTGACAGCTGTTTTTGTCGTCTTAAAGTCATGAGCAAAAAAGGTTTCCCTTCTTTTTTTTTGGAGAACAATTTTTACTCCTGAAATTTTGTCGCCCACAAAACCATAGCTCAGCACGACCTAGCACGTATAGAAGAGGGTGTGCTTAAATAACCGGTTTATTTTTAAATACTATTTATCAAATAATTTCTGGTCACAAACTGTTTATCACTCAACTTCGTTGTCTGCTAAACAGCAACAGAAATGTCAAAAAAAAAACTATAGCAACACAGGCAACAACAATGGAGTGTTGACTTAGCCCCTCAAGGTTAACGGTTAAAGTGTTTTGGTTCACTAAAACAAATACACACTTAGCTAAACACACCTACACTGGCACGTGAGGCGCAACATAAGATAAGTCAAAGAGAGTTTAACCTTCACTTCAAGCACCGTAATGATACAATATAATACTACTGTGAGTACCCTTGCGCTTTTAACGGCACATCATGTGTGTTGGTGCTGTTCACTGCGACGTGTTTACTTTAAGTTCAGCGAGACATTATTTCATTTCCGTTACGGGTTGCCATTTGCAACTATAACTTTTTTCCACTGTCTGTGGTAACATCAGTGATACCTACGAAAAAGTTTGATTTTTAGTTGCAACTTTTTTCACTAAATGCAAAATAAGTTTTGATAATACAAATTTAATGTATCTGCTTAAAGGTTAGGGTGTATCATCTGTCTCTTAATTTATGTTTCAAAGTTGATTTCAAAAATATTTATAGAAAGTGTCAAATGGAGTAAGAGAAATGTATAAATAAAATATGGTATTTCCAATATAAAACATATTATTTGTATTGACTTTAATTTTATTTTCATTTCTGAAGCTTAAATTTAAATCTCCATTTATATATACAAGCTGTGTTTCGTTTTCATGGTTTTGATTTGCATGGTACTTCATGAGACGTATATACATACTCTCCAAATCGAAGGATGGATGTACTTTTTTAATAATTAGAAGAGAGAAGTCCCGCTTCGGATGAACTACGAATTATATTCGAATATGAACTTAAGTATTGAGCCCGAGCACACAGGATCAAAGAAGCGATTTCGAGTTTGGAAAATCTGATCTTATATGAAAGAGCATAATAAATAACTCCCGAAAAAAGTCTAAAATTATTTCTAAGAAATATTTCTGAAGTCGTTAGCCAAATTCTTTTTAGACTTCTCTTTTTATCTTTGACTAAGAAAACTATTTAATAACCATTGACTAAATTCTTTTGCATGTTTGAAACAAACAATTAGTTTCTCAAATAGAAGACAAGCTCACAGACAAAAACTTAATTATGAACTTCAACGCCCACAAAACAGTTAATTCAATTACCAAACGACTGAGGCCAGGGAACGAAGCACACACTCGTTTCACACCTGGTAGTACCCATGAAATTGGTTAAATTTGTTAGACACGTTTATTAAAAAAGTTAATATGGTGGTTGCCAAGTGTGGAGCAATGCATGCAAAATGACAACTAGATGGCGCTGTTGATGTCATGCGATATATAATTCATAAATTTTTTCGTCAAAGTTTTTAACCCCATGTTGTTCAACAGCAACCTGATGCACTGCAGTCAGTGACAGCGTTGAAATTAAAATTGAAGTTTTAATTGGATTTTCAATTCAATTAACACATTTGTCAGTTCTGTAACAACTTAATAAATTGTATGACTCATGTACGATATTAACAGAAAACATTTTGCGAAAATAAAGAATATAAAATGGGAATGTTGAGTGAAAATTTGCACAAAAATAAAAAATATACATACATACATATCACAGTGTCATGAATTGTCAATTGAAATGTTAACACTCCCCTGACAACCTTTGAAAATGAAATATTTTGCATTACGCTTTCATTCAACTCTATCAATTTATTCATTAAATAATGAGAGCCTGATATGGGTCGTCATATAATTATATTTGGACGTTTCCATTGTTATGGGTGGGAGAGTTCTCCAATGTTTCGATCATAAATAAGTAAATAGAAAATTCAGTAGGCAGTAGAAACTGGATTATACTATATGTCACAAAATATTCTACTGTACCTTAAACAAAGTTATGTAGATGGCAACGTATAAATTCATATGGCACTATGTTATGCATCTTTTTTACTTATATATAAAAATTTTATAGTTGTTCTTATACACAGTAAGTGCTTCATTATAGGCCTGAGCAAAAAGTTCTTAATTTTGGTTCCGCTAAATCTGCTAAACTTGATGTCCGAAGAGAAATAATCAACTAAGTACCAATACAAACATTTGTACAGCAGGTGGAGCGGAAATATGGCATCTTCCTTACGAAACAGCAAGCGATTCGCGTACAACTAATGTAGGAGTGAAATAGTGCATTTTTCAAATAGTAAACAAAATGTTGGACGAAACCAGCAGTGCTAAATTGCAAAGCGGTAACTCTCAGTACTATGCGAAAGTTTGAGCTGAAATCAAAGGTATGCGATTAGTTGGGTAGTCGGAATTGAAGTCTTAACCTATATCGTCTTTGCTTTGTTCAAAGTATCTTATGTAATAGCAGGATTTATTTGACAGATTTTAAGCTTATTTTAAGCTAAAAGTAAAACAGCAAAAAGTAGTTCGATTAGGCCGCATCACAATCCATAGTTTGAACTCTTTGGGAGTGAAAGAATTGAGAATAAAATTACTTAACGCTGCAATTAAATATGTTTATTTAATATAGGCGCCTTAAGACTGCCAAATCCTCTCCTAAAAACCAATTAAGTTTTCTGCGAAGCCTAAAAATCGTGTTGTTTTTAATACAATATATTGTAAGCGCAGTTTCTTTTACGCTCAATTATCATTGATTGAAAACGCTTTATTAGATTAATTCCACTGAATTTTCTTCTTATAAACTAATTAACTCATATGTTTGATTAAACATAAATCCAACTAACACCCACAAGTTTTCATCGTTCTAACTTTATTTATTTATGCTCTTAGCCAACCTTTTTTTCCAGAATCCAATTAATTGCATTATTCGAATCTTAAGATATTTCCCATCCAACATCAATTTACACCACTCGCAATCATGACTGGCAGCAAACTTTATGAACAGCAGCAGTATCAATTTCTTTATTTTCCGGTTTCTACTTGGAACTATGAATAAAACCAACAAACAGACAGCGTTTCACTCCATGCAACTTGGCATACAATTACTTTTATATCATAATCATTATCCTTGACTTGACTCAAGTGTGGACTTATCAGCATCACCACTACCAACCGACATCAACTCCGCCATCGTCAGCCATCTCCATCGTGATGCTTTCATGTGAGTTTACCGCTGTAGTCGTTAGATTTCATTGCCGCAAAAGGATTTTCATCGATTCAACAAAGTGAAATGAAAATCCTCTTGATATCAATTTGGTTTCAACATTTTACGTAAGGCAAGACAAACTTCTCATGTTCCCACCTCTGCTACTCTTCCTTTTATTTATTTATTTTTTCTTTCTTTGCTTCTATTCTTATCGTCCTTGTCGTGCTTTGTAAGGATTTACTCTAAAGTAACGCGTCAAGCATAAATAAACTAACGCGCGTGAAGTTTGCGCGTATCGTGCACATGAGAGGAACTCAAGCAAAATTGGAACTCTTTTTGTTGTTGTATACGATGTCTTTAATCTGCTACTTGAGTTATGTTTTGGCGAAGTTGACAAAGGCGGAGTTGTAGTGCTTAAGTTTGTCGAAAGGAGCACTCATAGATAACCAGACGAACAGTAAAAAGGGATGGTGTTCTTATTATCCTTAGATGCCTTCGTTCGAGAGATTCTCGATGTAAACACAAGTGATTCGTCTGTCACGGCCTTTAATTTTTTAATGGAAAAAATATTTTTAAAGTTCGAAATACTTAAAAAAAAAAGGATTATCGGTTTACTTTACAGATTTTTGAAGCAGCAAAAGTTATGGCTATAAATGAATAATAACTGATTTTCTGAAAAAAAAAATGTGTTCTATAACAACAATTTGAGCCGGATCTTAAGTGATTAAATTGTTGAAAATATTTCAATATCTTTCAAGACCAATGGAGTATCACAATGAATCAACATTTGGTCTCAGTGAATTGATTCGGAACGGTCTGAAACACTTATCCAAGGCCGATGGGATCTACCGAATTCGTAATTTAATTTGTTTTCATATGAAAACATATTGGCATAAGAAGCGATTGGCAACATCTTATGAGACCTGTATGAATGAAAATTGTTAAAATATTGATATAATTGGAACAATTCTAGTTGCGACGCGTATCATGCCTAAAATATGGGTCAGAATGTTCGAGGCGGACTTAAATAAAATTGTAACCACTTATCCCTATTCCCCTACACTAATGGGACGATTTTCGATCACCAAATATTTTATTTGGTTGATGTTTTCGACGCTCGTAGTCTTTGAATTTCGACCAGAATGCACTAAATTCACTACCACGTGTTGGCCTTCTTTGAATGCTTTATACCATTCGCATGCCTGTGTTTCTGAGAAACACAATTCGCTGTAGGTCGTCTGCATCATTCTGAATGGCATGTCACACGAAATCCTGTTTCTAACACAAAATATATGGCGATTTCTATCTCTCAGTATAGCGAATTGAATCTTATGCTTTTATGGAAGGAGCTTTGGGCTCTCGTAAAAATTCGCTCTTATCTTGTCTGATGCTAGACCGAACTATTAATTATATTTGTGTGGCTCCATAGCTTTGAATAATTCCTTTATTACAAGGTTTTGAATAGTGCTTCACCGAGGCTGCGAGGCAACCTCGTTCAACCGAGGCGAGGCGAGAACGAGGCGAGGTGGAAAAATAATTTTGCCTCGTTCGACCGAGGCGAGGCGAGATCACACCGGCACCTCGCCTCGACTCGCCTCGCCTCGTTCTCGGTTCTGAGAACGAGGTGCCTCGCAGCCTCGCTTTAACACTAGCTCGTATCGGAAGTAAGTGAAGTATTTTTTGTTTTGATACTATTTTTTGAAATTTGACTCGATATTTATTTATTGGAAAGCATAAGGCATCTTTAGGGTGGCCCTCATACAAAAACATTTTTTTAATATCATTTTCTCAAAGACCGGTTAACCGATTCACACCGAACTCACACCACGTTGCTTTCACATTAAGCTCTGCTTAGGCTACGTTTATTTAGAGTCCATATATTTCGTCATATCTTCGGTCTTTAGAGTCAGCAGTACTAAAATGATCTCTAACTGAATGAGAGTTTGAATAATACAGCTACTACTCTCTTTTGTTATTATTATATGACGAAACATTTAATAAGGGGACCCCTACGTTCGGTAAAAAACTTTGTTGTTAATGTCGAAAACCGTTCAACCGATCGCCTGAAGATTTGGCATGTGTTTATGTTTCTTATGATTTGGGGAAGGTTCGTAGTATACTTTGGTATTATCAACTACGACTTGGTACATTTAATTCTTATAGTTTGTAAAAGGTTTGTAGCTTAGCTTGATTTGAATAAAAATGGACAATGCCACGCCGTCCCATATAAGAAAAGAATTAAATTCATCATAGCTCATCAATCATCATATATGATTCAATCCACCAAAAATAAATTATATTTTATTTTACTTCTTGAGGCGAAGCAACGCGTGTCGGCTTTGCTAGTTGAATATATCGTTGGCATACAAGCAAAATTGACCATTTTTTATTAACAACCGAAAATAATATATCACAAATTTAAGAGGATGTAAACATAACTAAACGATTAATTAGCGTCACCCACTTATTATTTGCTTGCAGATAGTCAATTTTGCTTGTATGCCGACAATATACAGGCCTAATTATTTTTTTTCAGTTTAATAAAATCCTCGGTTTTTACCGAGGCGAGGCGAGGTATGTGATTTCAAGACCTCGGCCGAGAACGAGGCGAGGCGAGACTCAAATTTTTAAAACGAGGCGAAACCGAGAACAACTAGAACCTCGCCTCGCCTCGCCTCGGGTGAAGCACTAGTTTTGAATAGTTTGCTTGTATAGGAAGTGCCACTCTCTCTCATCAAAGTGCATCTATTTTTTGTCCAGAGCTTGATCGCATCATTCCTAGTATTATTATTGCACTCTGTTGCATTATCTTTAGTACAGCATTTAAAAAATTTTATTTATATCATAGGTACCACGTTCTCTTATCGAAATTCCAAAGCTGGTCCGAACTATTTCTACTCGCTCTGAGAAATTCGATTGTACTATTGTGTATCAACTCACTCTCTCAATATTACGTTTTGAAATGTTTTAGTTGTATATGCAGTATGCGTGTCCGTGATCTGAATTTATTAATTTCAATCACATGAACTATGTACAGCCTGTGTACCAAATTTCATTTAATGATGTCTCTTGGTTTTTTCATGATCGTGATTACCACTGACAGATCGACAGATAGACGCTGTTCATGTCTTGTTGCGCTCCCTTCTATGCATTACAAATGGAATGACAAAGTGAATATAACCTAATCGTTGAGTATAATAAAAAAAAAAACCTGAACATCAGGTACTTTTTGGACGTGCTCACTGTTTAGGCGAGTCTGTTGAGCCAAAAGGTAAAAATAAATTTGATGTTTCGATTTCCACCAACATTTCACCAATTCACAGATGTCATGATCCAACGATCGATTCCATCATTTCGTAGAACAGCCGATAGTTGAGGGTACCACTCCAAATCATTTCTTTTAGTTCAATTGTTCAGGTTGTTTTTTTTAGAGGTATAGAGCTTCGAATTGAAATAAAACACAAGAAAATCGTTTTAATGTCCATCAATTTGGCTTTATTGGAAGGATAATTTTATGCCATTAATGTTTAAATATGATTTCGGGCATGTGGCCGCCGCGGCTGGCTCGAATAAAGCCAATTCTACAGGTCCAATTTTGAAACACTTTTTCGAGCATATGGGGCCGTATGTCGGCAATAACGCCACGAATGTTGGCTTCCAAGTCCCCTAACGTTTCTGGTTTGTTGGCGTAGACGAGCGACTTCACATATCCCCAAAGAAAATAATCCAATGGTGTCAAATCACACGATCTTGGTGGCCAATTGACAGGTCCTTTCCTTTGTGACGTGTGCTGTGTGGCATGTAGCGCCGTCTTGTTGGAACCACAACTCATCCACATTCATGCCATCCAATTCGGGAACAAAATAGTCGGTTATCATGGCTCTATACCGGTCTCCATTAATGGTAACTGACTCTCCAGCATTATTTCGGAAGAAGTATGGCCCAATGACTCCACCAGCCCATAGAGCACACCAAACAGTCAGTTTTTGTGGATGTAATGGCGTCTCAAGGGTCTCATGTGGATTCTCTTCACTCCAAATGCGGCAATTTTGCTTGTTGACGTAGCCATTCAACCAAAAATGAGCCTCATCACTGAACAAAATTTTGCGATGAAAATCAGCATCGAGATCAATCTCATTTTCGGCCCATACACCAAAATCACGACGCATTGCATGGTCTCGCGGCTTTAATTCTTGCACAAGCTGGATCTTGTAAGGTCGCAAGCTAAGATCTTTGCACAAAATCTTCCATAAAGTTGATGGACAAAGCTCCAATTGCTGTGCACGGTGGCGAATCGATTCATTCGGGTCCTCTTCAACATTTTGCTCTACAGCGGCAATTGTTTCTTCGGTGCGCACTGTTCGACGTCTCTGCGGATGCGTATTATCACATAGAGTAAACGTAGTGCGAAAACGATCCATGGTTAACCGAATTAATTGCTCTGATGGACGATTATGTCGACCATAAAATGGACGGAGCTTGCGGTAAACTTCGCGAACTGAACCATTATTTTCGAAATAAATTTGCACGATTTGCAAGCGTTGTTCTTTTGTCAACCTGTTCATGATAAAATGGCAAACCAAATTGAACATAAATAACATTAGAGTTGCCAGATTTGACCATAAAGTGCTAGTTTTATCTCTATTCGAAAAACAAACTTCTAAAAAAAACACCCCATATTAAGTACCTTCAACATATTGCAATTTTTCATTATCTACGCAGAAAAGCTTTTAATATTTTTAGTTCTTGCAAATATTTCTTTTAAGAGCTTTTTTTGAAAGTGCTCCAACATCAAGGCAAACAAATCTATTAAATTTTATTACAACGTAAACGTAAAAGTCCTTGAAAACAGCACAAATAACATAGAACCAAATAAAAGCACCTTCGTGCATTAAAAATTCCAATGAAGAACTTTGCTAATTAGAAGTTACGAAATCTTCTTAATGCAATGAAATCTGGACGCAAAATTGGTGCACCTGCCCCATCACTTCACACCTATCCAAGTGGTGAAAGACTTCTTCTCTGGTATGCTCGACTACTTTTCTGTCTCTTTCGTCTCTTATGCAGTGTAAGAAATTAACTTTCTTTTTCAATTACTCACAATATGCAGAGATCTGATGCAAAGGATAATGAGAAATGAAAATGTCTGCTGTATTACAGTCTTCCCGCGCACTCATTTACACTGCAATCGGAAACGTAGTAGAGCTAAGAACACTTGTAAATATTGAAAAGAACTTATGATGTTTTTCAAGTTAAATTGTAAATTGAAATATGCTCCACTCGCGAGCAAGAGGATGACAGAAGCATTGCTACCCAGCAAGTAGTGTTGTCAGCTTTTGTTCAGAAGACCCGGTTTTTCTTAAATAACAAAAATTATATATTCTGCACAGCTTTAGCAAATCATCAAGTGAAGTCTGCCGTCAAACATTGGAATGAAGCTCTTAGATAAAAAGATAGCACAATTGTTCCGAATCGTGCTGGAACAATTGCCATCACAAAATGACATCTGTGATATATTCGAGACAAGAGGTTCTCCTGAAACTGATGATGAACCTCGACTTCAAAATGTGTAACGATTTGGTTTCACTAGATCTATAAATGATATTATGTTCTTGTACAACCACTTTCACTTCATTTTTGAAAGTTGTTAGTCTGGCACTTGCACACTTAAATCAGAAAACAATTCAAACACATCCGGGTAATCCCTGTTAAATTGTTTCAATATAGTCTTTCACGTGTTGATGCTTCTACCACTCTAAAATGAATTCTGTTTCTACTTCATAGAAAGTCAATAACACGTTCAATGCATCATTTCGAAAGTCATATAAAAAATTGTTCTTCTGTGTCTGAGAAATTGAAGCGGTTTTTTGCATCAAACCGAAATTAGGCAACACTATTTGCTAAGCACCCACTTACTCTTGTTGCATAACTGTGGTGCTGCACCGTTGGCATTTCACATCGAATCTCAAGTAGAGGCAGAAGTTCTAAGACTAATTCATTGTTTGGATTAACAAAGCTGCTGACAATGAATTTCAACACAGAAAAAATGAAATAAGTTTTCATTGTCAAGGATATAGCTGCACAAGTACCAACTTCTGATGGCTTTGAAATGAATGTATAAGATTTGTCGCAGCATTGCTTACAAAATTTACGTAATTAAGAAAATTTCAAAATACTACAAGATGATACGAATTCAGTGAAGTCAAGTATCGCAAGTTTAGTCATGTTTCTTGGCATTAAATTATAAAAATATTTTGAAGTTCTCGGAAGAATTTTCTTCGAAATGACTTTTAGTAATTACATTTTTTTTTATAATAATGTAACATTGCTGTTATTGTTTTTTCAAGATTATACAGTTCATCTTGCTGAAAGTCATTTAATATATTCAGTAGCATCAGCAATTATCATTTGTTGTTTACGCGTTCTGCTGCCGACATAGCGTTACGTACAGACTTTGTTTCATTTATTATATCACAGATGAAGTTTTAAATTTCATAGTCACGCCGCCACAAGGATTAATGCTGCGTTGACTAGCGTGTAAAGCAGGTAGTTTCTTTGTGATAAATTTAATGAAGTAGTGGGATTTGCTGCTGCTTGAAAATTGAGTAAATACTTCTTATTCGAATATAACTAAACATAGTACTTCAATCAATCTGTGACATAAATTCTTAACACTTTATCGAACTTTTTACTTAGAGATATTATACATTTTTTCATTTCAAAGCAAAATGTTTGTAATTGTATTGATTAGGCAACAAATAAGTTTCTGGCTACACAAACTTAAGCTATGAGAACTTTGTTCCATTCCTTAGCAAGCGATGGATTCAATTGGTTGTAATAAGAAAATAAAAGCTAATCATCAAAAGTCACTGTGACATTAAAAGGCTAATTGCAACTTCCGCGTATCTTGAAAGAAATATCTAAGTTTTTCGTTTAATATGAAAAAATCTGTGCCTCATCCTTTCGGGAAACTTCCTACAGTTTTGAAGCATGACGCTATGTGGCAACCTATGGCTCTTGCTGGGCCAAGACAGTGACTCAATATGTACTCTGTTTTCTCTATATCTTCATGAGTCACCCTAAACAATTCGTCAGCACTAGTTCCATGTTCAAGAGGTGCTTTCTTGGTTCAGTTAGAAATTCTGTGACGTTTCAAACATACACTCACATAATTAAGCCATTCGTATGCTATGTAATATTTTTGCTTATACAGGTAGTCCCCGACTTACGACCGAGATAGGTTCCTAGTCATCGGTCGTAAGTCGATTAAGTCGTAAATCGAGTTTCATAAAAAATAACTAAAGAAAAATATTACATACATACTGTACTACTATTTAGTTCCAGCCATTTTTGGGATGATATAAAATTATTCACTTAAACAAACGTATTATTTGTACTGAAATAAATCGAATCCTTGTACATACTACTGTTTTTTTTTTAGTTTTTTCTCATATACATATTTTAGGGACTCCCCGAAACTATTTTAAGCATTTTCTATGAAAAAAATTTAAAAAAAAATTGGTCGTAAGTGCGAATAGTCGTAAGTCGAACGGTCGTAAGTCGGGGACTACCTGTACGAGTATATCTTTTTTTCTGATTATAATATTATTAGTTCTTATAGTTGCTATGTCGGTGGCGGTGACGGATCCATAATGGTTTGGAGTTGCTTTACCGCATTCGGGGTAGGTCCAATAGTCAAAATTTACAGTAAAATTTCTGACCAAGTATATAAGAATATACTCAGGGAACATTTGGCCACCGAAGACTTACCGCTGAGATGAATTTTCCAACACTAATAACCTCAAAACATTGTTCTCATCTTTTAAGTTATGGCTGGACGCACAATTCACCAAATTTTTGGAGTGGCCGTCTCAAAGTACCAACTTAATCGATTTCAATGGTTTTAACACTACAAAAAAAGGAGGCTTCAACATGGAACATAAAAAGCGTCCCGGACCATTGAGAAAGCTTGAAGAAGCAAAATTGGAGGCATTACTGAATGAGGATTCATACCAAACGCAGCAAGAACATAAAGATTCATTTGGCGTGACTCAACAAGCCATTTTTCATCGTTTAGGAGACTGGACAACGATCCAAAAGCAAAGAAATTGGGTGCCTAGTTGAAGCCAACAGACAACGAACGGCGTTCTTCACATAGGTCGTTAAAACCTACATAGAAACACTGAAAGAGGAAGTCATACCCGTTTCGCCATACTTTCCAGACATCACCCCTTCCTCCTACCATCTGTTCCGATCCATGACACATGGCCTGACTGAGCTTCACTTCCATTCATACGAAGAGCCAAAGCCCAAAAAGTAAATCGCCTCAAAAAACGACCATATTTTTGTACGATCAATCCGTATGCTGCGGCTAGCACTGGTGCTTTCAACAATAAACACAGCCATTTTTCCACAAAAAATACTATGCACATAAAACAGAATATCAGAGGCAGACGTGATAATATAATTTAATGTATTTGATTTTTTTTGCAGCTTAAAAATTCATTTTAAAAAAGCGGTCCTATCTTTACTTAACTCTTGGTTTTTCTTATTCGTTTAAGAGAATAATACCATCGCTGCTGTAAAAATATTTGAAATTAATGAGAGGTGGGTTAATATGAAGCTTCATTTTAAAACATTATCATTACCAAAAGTTCCCAAAACTCAAACCTGAATAACTTAAACTTAAACTCTACTTCAACTCAAAGCAACGTCCACATGAATCGCCAAATTTCCATACAACATCCTTTATTTGATATGTAAAACTTCTGAGTATCTTCCTTTGAAAACGAACAAAAAAAACGTTACAACGCTGGTGCATTGCATGTGCAAACGACCGACTTTAAGAGTATTTAACATAAGTATTGAATACTTATATGAAACATTGATGTACGTAGCCAATAGTCTTACAATCCATACAACCAACATATTTTCTGTGCATAAATTTTCCCAAGAATCTTTGTAGCTCCCACTATAATCGCACAAATGTGCTGTATTCATATGCCCGCGTGCCAGGTGGGAAGCATGTGGTTGGCTTTCGGTACCTATTTTGTGCTCTTGTGCGTTTCATGAGGTGGAACACTATTTATTTGCATTTTGCATAAGATTATTGCCTACTTGCTCGCATGCTTGAGCTTCTTTCTGGACCAACCCATCGATTGAACGTAAAAACGTACTCATGGCTGCTGCTTTTAATGCGCCACACTCAACTGATCATTGATGAAAATTGAGGAAATGAAATCCTCTTCTGGACGATTTTTCAATTTTTGAATTTTCATTTTTATTCAAAATTTGTTGAAGCGAAAACTTTTCTTGCTTTCTATGGCATATAAATCAATTGTGTTCGAATATTGAAAACGAACAACATTAAGGAGCAAAGCTGAAAGGAAACTATGTACAACATGCGATACATAAATCTTTGTAATATACCTAGTTTGAGTTTGAATGAATTTAAGTTATTGTTGCGCATTATTTGCATTCGATCATGCACATGTAGACACAGTAAACCTGCCGTAGGCTTCGCTTGCAACTAATAAACAACTTAGGATAATGATTGTCGTAATTATAGTTAAGTCATTTGAACAATTGACTGAAGCACCAGCAGTCCAGACTCGATTGTCAGCAGTTGAAATTTAAAAATCTTATTGTCAAATCTTATTTCTATCGCTTTCCATCATTCTCAGTTTATTTATTTATTCACATACCGAGCTGTCTATCTATATATCTATTTAAAGCGTCATCCAACAAGAGGTTATATTTTGAATGTCGGCTATTTTGTAACAGTCAACATTCGACTATCATTGAGATGACTTTTAAAATGTAATATTTCAAAGGTTATTAAATATGGAGTGATACATTCAGTGTCACAAAATGTGTTGATAAAGTGAAAGTTCACTTTTAATTTCCTAGACGTCTGATTTCCAAATGGAGACTTAAATTAGTCACTGAGGTGGAGCAACCATGTCTTTGGAGCTTTCAAACGTAACACAGCTGCTATTCGTGAAATACAGCCGTAATTATGCACAAACGTAATAAAAAATTTCATCAGCAGAACGACCATTTGTATACAGAGTCGAGCTGGATATTTGGCAGATGTTGTATTCTATTGCTTAGAAGAATATCATCACTTTTCACAAAAAACATTGAGATTCTATATTGAATTAAAAGGACATCCCTTGTTGGATGACCCAAATGATACCTCTAATTGGATGACCATTTATCTACCTATTTTTTATTAATTTAACTTTAAAATCTTTCCATCTATTAGTCTGTTTATCTATCTATCTATCTATCTGTCTGTCTGTCTATCTCTATATCGTCTCATTAATTTTTCTATCTATCTATTCATCTATCTGCTTATCTACTTATTAATATGTCCAAATTTGAGTTTATCTATTTATCTATCTATCTGGATGTTTAGCTATACACACATATATAGTATTTTATTTATATATGGAACTATGGATCTGTCTTAATATTTATGTATCTGTGTATCTGTCTTTCTGTCTGCATATATTTACATCTTTCTGTGTATTTATCTGTTCAATCATACCTGCATTTCTACCTTTCCAACCCCTAATCTACTATATCTCTACCACGCTATCTGTCTATCAGTCTATCTACCCATTTATTATTCTATTCATAAATTTATTCATATATCGATCTATCTGTCTGGCATAGATATATCTCATCTATTTAATAATTATGTTTCTATCGTATATCTATTTATCTTCGATCTGTTTATTGATTTGTCTATCAAACTTTCCTGCATTGTATTTTTTTCTCTACCTATTCATGTACCAACCACGACAAAGTCTATTCTCACTAACGCCACTCACTCTGAGAATGTTTATATCCCCTACAACTTGTTATGCAAATCTTGCGTACTGAAGCGTTAGAATCCTATTTTAATAAAGCATTGTTCCTTTTTTTATTGTTGAGTTGGCACCAACGAAGTCCAAATGTTGCAGGTGACAACATTTCAATTGTGACTGTCGAAAATTCTCATAAATGGTCGCACAAATAGAAAGACAGGCTCAAACACAGTTGGCATGTAGGCACACAGACAGACAGACAGACAGACAAATAAACAGATAGATGGATAGACGCGCAAGCATTCATAACTTAACGCCTCGTAAATAAAGTATGTAGAGGAGCTTAAAAGCGTGCGCGCCAACGTCATCATGTTGGTTGCGACGGGCATTCGTTGGGCAACGAATTCAAGCAAACACATTGCTACCAAAGACACATCCTGTGTGATGCAGACAAATATAGTGCGAGAACGAGTAAAATTTGAAAATCGTCAAAATGCAGACAAACTGAAATTTATTAGAAACGCACCCCAAAAAAAAGCTGACATAGTGAATGTCAACAAATGATGAAAACACCTTTTATATAGCAGAGTTGCTGGAAAAAAATTGCAAATATGTAGATTGAACATCATAGACGTAAAGATTTTACAGTCGGTCAGTTCTGACAAGGATTTGTTTAGTTACAAAATCTTACACAATATTACAAAAATATAGTGCACAAATAAAGTACATGCATAGAGAATGTAGTAATATTAGGCAAAAAATTAGGCGTATGAAGTATCTTTTACAAAACTCAACCCAAGACAATTTTATGTGCCTTCCAGAATTTATTTCTCCAATCAACTTGTTCACATTGCATAATTCCCCTTGTGCATGAGTTTAATTTCTTCTTGCAGCTTCAACCAATCTTTATTTGCTTAAATATCACTTACTGTACTTGCTATACTTCATATGGGCGCCAATTTAATCTGAGCTGAAATAGAGAAACCTTTTATCTTTCTCTTTCTCCTAACCTGTTATTTCCAATCCTGTAGCCGGAGTGATCTGCTGCTGATGATCACTTTGTTTCTGCAACGAAGGTTCGACCTGCCTTTTCATATCGAATTCGGTGGTAATTCGGTAAAATTTTTTTTTAGATGGAGCGTTGTATTCTATTCGCTTGATGTATTCGAGCAAACGCAGTCGTCGACATAGATGTCTCGGTTGAATTATCTTCTTCTACAGAACAGGCAAAATTAAAGTCTTTTACAGCATAAGTTCGGTCTATCAAAGAGAAGCTACGAACACAAAAGTTTCGACAGTCCAAGACCGCAACAAATGCCTAAGGATTCTTTTTGTAAGATTCCTACTAAGTTGGATTGTAAAGTAACTATTTTCTTCAACGTAAGTAAGCCCTGGGGCTTCTTCGAAACATTACGCCACAGACGATAAACAGATGATCGTTTTATTACAAAATTACAGGTATTTGATTTTATACGCTAGTTTTGAAACGTCTTCAAAATCAGAATTTCCGGAGACAGTTGGGATGGGAAGCTTTGCTACAAAAACAACTTATTAATAAAGCGTTGTTCAGAGCGAAATTCTAACTGGGCTTAACACTCGTTTCTCCACAACAATTATTGATTACAGACACAAAATGATATATATATATATATATATCATTTATGGACCCGAAAATCGATAAAGACATTAGCTATGAAAAAATTTACTCTCTTCCAATGCGGCTATCTTCATCAGACCGCTGTCAAATTTCAACGCTTAAGGCTTGACATATTGGAGCTCAGTGAATTCTGTTGGACGTGTACAGGGAACATATCATGTGGCGGTACTCGGAACATGATAGCCTCTATATTAAAGACATAAGATTTTCTTGAGTATGGAAGCATTACAATCGCTCATAGAGTGGAAGCTGATTCTTTCAGAAATATCATAGCACGATTCAAAAGTACAAGCATTTGCATCCTCAGATGTTGCAGAGCCCGAGAAGAAGCTCAAGTTCTTAAGCGAGCTCGACAGCATTACAAAAAAAACTTCGAGAAACTTAAAAGCACTTCATGTTCAATCAAAAGTAAGAACGCCACAAAAACTACATCCGATCACGAGCTCATTCTTTAAAGTATTGACTAGTAAAATCCTCCGTATTATCAAAAACACTACGAAAAATTGAAATTCAGCATCGTCCACAACAACAATCTCTCGTCGACAAATACAGGGTTTTTTTATATCCCTTTTGTTGTTCCTAATTGTGCTGGCCTTACTCTTATTGGAAGCTATGGGATGAATCGAACACCAACCAATAAAAAAAATTTCAAAAAATTCAGAGAGAACAAGTCCATCAAGCAAAGGTGCGCTTGCTTGTGCAGCACTCAGGCTTGGATTCAACATTTCGGATATCCATTACCCTCTAATTGAAGCGGGTCACAGTAAAGAATTTAATGCATTCCAACATTTATTCGCAACATAAATCATAGTTGTCTGTATCTTGGTAGTTTTTGTATTAAATAAATGATAAAATGATCTTACAGTCATTTAGCAATGATCGATAATCATGTAAATTAACAAATCCAGCTTTTTATTGACAGTGTATTTCGCCATATAAATTCCCATCAGAATCGCTTTTTAAACCAACATGAATGTCGATCGTTGTGAATTAGCAGAAAGTTCATTGTTACCCCTTAATTAATATAAATTATTCGTTAGACTAACATATACTAGAGGTATTACTACAATCGGATTTAAAGTGTGTAGGGTATAACTAACACAAAAAAAGAATTATTTTTTTTGTTATTTTAAGCAAAAAAAAAGCACCTGACACTATGCTAACAAAAAATCAAAAACGAAATTAATCCACTAAAAAAATTCTGAGTCCTTGCAAATTTGATAAAAAATCCTTGATGTTTTGCTTCATGACCAAATGGCCGAAGAAAACTTCATGCTTCAATGCTACACTGATTGCCGCCCATTCAAAGCACTTGCATGTTGCTATTGCCCACCCTCATATGCTCAGTGTTCGTTTTTGTTCATTCAGCCAGGTGCAATAGCAGTTTTTTACTCCCAAGCATCACATTGTTCAGAGTGTAACGTAAAAAGGAATGTAATAAGGATTCAACCAAAAAGATAGGACAGAATTATTGAGTCCTGTGGATTTTTCACTTGAGCTCCGATTGACAAAAAAAAGGAAGCAAATTTGATTTTTGCGATTGCGAGTATTCAATTGAATTCTATTCTTCACATTTAGTCGCATGAGAGAAAAGTTTATTCATTATTGGATACATGCGTAAGGACTCACTAGAAGACCAACTAAGATAGTGAGTGAGTAGCTTAGAAATTTGAATTTTTTTATCTTTTGAGACTCACTTCTTAACATTGAAGTTCAATTGAAATTTTACGTGGGCAGACATCAGAGAACTTTTATTAAAAAATGAAAAAAGAAATTTAATGCACTGAAAGAAATGTTAACTTTTTTTTTAAATTTTTTTTTTTTTTTTATAAATTATCTAGCATTTGTAAACGTTAAGATGTCGCACACAAAATATTTTATTTAATTTTTTCTATTAATTATTTTACAAGCTTTTAAATGGACTTAAGACCTCAAGCTAAATAGCTAAGCTGGCTTATAGCTGTAGTAGCTTAACTCTGATATTATAATTCTTATTAAATAACTGAGTGTCTGCATTAAAAATGTTATAAGACTCCCATGAATATGAAATAAAATCAAATCAAAAAGAAGGTAATCAAATATTAAAGTTTGTCATTTTTAGAGTACATTTTATTCAATTGCAAAACGATTTTGTTGCATATTCCAACAACTCTTGCAAATTATTAAAATTTACTAAATTCACTGAAATTTTATAACTCAATTGTTCGAAAAGTGATCAAAAGATTTGGGCTTCCGTGATTCTGAACTAAAAAGACCATAGAATGCTTTACTGCAACTAGTGCAGCTATGCAGGTCAGTTGTCTTGGATCTAAATCACAATTTCCCATCTTTTAATTGCCAATAGAGTATTGCTTACTTGAAGCAGAGTTTCGGCAACCATATACATTATACGTAGAGCCGTTTTTGTTGAACTTAGAAACTTACAGCTATTTTTCTTTGAGTGTAGCTGTAATTTCATTGCAAATTACATCCGCTTTTCAAACGAAAATCGAAAGCCCTTAGAAAATATTTATTGCATTTTGAACTTGAAAGTGAAATGCAAAATTTGTATCGTGGTTTTGCTATGCTCGTACATATTTATTTGTTTGTAGATACTTTGTTTTGGGACATTGTCTGCATTGTTGGAAAATTTTCATTTAATAAATAAAAAGTCGTTCTTTGAACGATATATTTTCAAGACTCTTGAGGCACTAGAGATCATCAAAGCAAAGTATAATAAAATATAAAGTTATTTTAAATACTGAAATTTTTTTGAGAATACACACATACATTTATTAACAGTTTATTTTTAAAAAATGACTTAGGCGCATTATTTCTTTAAAATGGAATATGAGGAGGTTTGCGTTTTAAGTTATTCAAACTGAATGTTAATTGAAAATCTAATAATTATGTCTTTTTTCAATTACGAAAAGCTTGAGTCTTTTATAAGATATATTATCTCTTCTGAAACGTTCTAGCATTGAATATGAATATATAACGGGTGCGGCATCTCAATCTAGTCATTGGAAACTTCCAACGAAAAAAGTCCTTTATTGAGCATGCAGTGTGGACCTTCACAACCTTTCACACATTGGCGGAAACAAAAAAAGTCCCAACGAATATCCACCCATATCGAACCACAAAAAGAATAACCCGATTATGATTTTAGAGCAAGCATCGGCCCAAATAGTCACTTCTCATCGTGAATTATGTAAGGATTATCAGTGCCCCCAAGGCGACAATTTTGTTTGTTGAGGGCGAGAGAGAGTGTGGTCAATAGTATCCGCTCCCAACAATCCGGCTCAGCTTTATCTATTCGATATGACGATATTCGTGTTAGCCAAGTGATTCGGCTGGTCCGTTTCCAAGAATTCATAAGTCAACTGCGCTTTGTATGGAAATATGCGAATATCTTGCTTCAAAATATCTTAAAGATATCTAAACTACCCAGTGATCTTCAAGTGGCACATTTGTCACAAAATTCCAATAAACTAATTGAGACTATAAAAAAATCGAAACTTCCGGGAGAAGTTTTGCTGAATTGACCCTGGCATCCTTGCCACGTTTTGCATTAGTTAGTGCATTTTTAAGCGACGAAAACCTACTAACTTCAAAGCAGTATAGATCGGTCAAAAACAGAGTTGGCCTTAAGTAGTGCGATGCCCCGAGCAATGAGTTAGTTCGAGGCTCCTTGCAACCAACACAATAAAAGCTGCTGCTTTGGCTCTGCCTTCATTTTCCTTTAATTACAACGGCAAATAGATTTTTCCTTCTCCTTCTATCGTCAAATATCTTTTATGCACGGAAAGGAAAATAAAAAACAAACTTTGGCGTCTCTGCGACGGTATAAAAAGAGTTCAAAGCGTTTCATCACAATTTGTTTAAAAAAAAATTGGCTCGCAAAGCCTCCTTATAGCTCGGAGCCTCGTGTAGCGGCATTAGCTTAGTGCCCCTCAGGCCGGTTCCGGTCAAATCATATAACATAGCGCATATTTTTACAATTTTATCATAATAAAACAAATTTATTAAATTAACTTTCAACTTTACCAGTAAAAAAGAAAAAAATGAAAATATTTCAAGTTGCTTTCATCTAGGGTTGCGTTGACCGAGGGCGCACTGTATTCATTTAGAATTTAAGAAGAAGAAGAAAGTTTTAACACTCAAGAAAATGTCTGCCAATTCAATTTTCTTATTTCTTTTAGGTGATAGTCTTCGAATTAACGCTCATAAATGTTTTATATACTTGAACGTAGCTGTGGTAATTTATATTAAATGAAAAATATCACAACTTCTGCATTACAAAAAAATGCACATCAATTTCACCACTTTTTAAGAGAACAACACTACCCACAGACACGAACCACTTGAAATGCAAACAGTACTAAAAAAGACGGAGAAGCTTAAACGACCGCAATGCCATCGCTGGCAATGTAATCAAAGCAGTTGAAAAGCTTTAGAGCTTTTGAACTTATGAAGCAAAGCTTTAATTGAAATTAGACAACAACCAAAAGTTGAATATGCATAAATCCAAGATGCCGCTTTCAATGATTTCATTTGTAAGCTTTCAAGCTCAAAAGTTCTAGCTACACCCTACGGTCAAGTTACACAACTTCCAAAAATTTAAGAGAAAGCAAATACTTCAACATCAGAATTCTACAGAATAATGAAGCTACCATTATTTTTTATTAACATGTCTGCAATATTTTTAAGATTTAATATGTAATAACGACAGAAAGCTACTTGAAGTCACATAATAATATCGAAGTTCATGCGAAAATTTCAAGCCAGCTGAATTCTTGAATAGACTTTGAGTATAACCTCATAAAAACTGAGCAAAAAGTCCACATAGATGTCGTGTAATTGCGATTAATGATACTCAAGGTCAAAGGTTCAGATGCTAATGAAAAACTTCTAAAATAGGAGTCACCGTTCATATCTTGTGTTCCTAAAAAAGAAAACAACGCTCAAAGCTTTGAACCTTTGTTTGCGACATATTAAGCCTTTAGTTCTTATATAAAGATTTAATTACTGAAATTTGTCTTTGAAACAAAAAGCAAGCTTTCCCGCCTTGAACAAGGCGTTCAAATGGCATCGCTTGTTTGATTTTGGGTGAAGGTTTTAAAGGCGATTTCGTAGTCAACTTTAATTTCAAAAGAAACAGTCATTTTTGATTTTAGAAACGATTTTCTTATAACCGATGTCCCATAAGAGAATTGGCGGCATCTATTTTAGATATCTTCTTATTGTAAAGTAGAGTTTTTAAGCAAGGATACAAAACAACCTTTACACCTCAGAATCAATTTTCGACCATTCTCAATCCATTAGAGGAAAACAATCTTTGTAAGATAACTTCTCAAAATATTAAGGTCGGTCTTAACGATTTTTGAATATTATACATGAACATTTCGATGTGAAAGAACTATCGGCAAGGTAATAAATAATAATAAATCTTATAATTTTCTTTTTAAAAATGTATTTAATGTTTCAACAATTTTTTTTTTCAAGAGATACAGATAAAAAATATTTTAAAAATGAATTCTTAATTCTACATATCATAAATTTTGAAAAATTAAAGCATAACAATGGTTCGGGCTGTGTCAAAATGGTTGATAGTAAATCATGAACCCCACCACTAAAATAAAGTTAAAAAAATCGGTGTCCAAAAGATATAACCCATTTCTTTTTATGCTTTAAAGCTTAGTAATTATTTAATAACATTTTTCTAATTTGGATTGATTCTTAAAAGCTTTGCATCGATCAGCAATAAATTTGCCTTATGCGCATGCGTGACAGATCTGATGCAACATTTTAAAATTTTATTTGCATGCGTTGGAGCGTTAGTTCATACAGATATATGTGCGCATAGTTAAGAAATAAATGCGAGCAATCAAGGAATATCAAATGTAAAAACCGCTTTTTAAAACCTTGCACTAGACTGTGCGGTGTTTTTAATAAATTATCAATATGACAATATAAGTATGCACATAAGTACCGTTTTATATCTTGAACATAAAAGAGTTTAAAGTTTTAGCGATCAATATACATACCAAGTTTCGTATTACAGTATACATTTGCAGTTTTTGTATACTCAGACTTTTTAGAAATAATAATAAAGCCTTTAAGCTATTGAACAGTCAAACAGTTGTTAAATCAAAGGGAAAAATAATGGGTAGTTGGAAAAATAAGCATATATGAGTATAGAATGGAGTTTCAAAGCGAAGTTAGTACTTTCTGTTCTTAAAGAGTAGTTTAATTTATTTTAATACATTCGATTAACAAACTAATTTTGACGGAGCTAATGTCAACCGTAAAGAAGTCAGCTAAAATCAAATGACAAAGCTATGTCAGCAAAAATTAGGTCAAATAATAAAAGGCAAAGATTTTCAAACAGAAAGCTAATATCATAGAAAATGCGACGATGCCACTGTGAAAGCTATTTTTTGGAAATACGATAGAAAACCAAGAGCAATGAAAGTAGGGCTTATTTCGATACCAGTGTAAAACGCTTGTAAGGCAATGCAAGAGAGATAAAGATTTATTGCTTTAACGTGTGAAACATTTAAATGAAACTTATAGCTGCGAGCAAATAATGGGCTCCTTTCTGAATAAAACCTTTATTTCAGAATAGTTTTATAAATCTTGGGTACCACAAAATTAAACTTCATTGACTACGATAAATGAAATACTACTCATATCGGAAACACTCTAGTGTTAAGATTTCCACACAAAAATAGAGAACCTTTCAACACTAACATTATGTTAGAGCCTGCGCATTAAACACAAACCGACCTTGTTCAAAACAAAGTAAGAAGAAATAAAATCTGCTAGCAATAGTAAGGCAAGGCTTCTTTAATGCGTTTCACTCGGCATCAATTCACTTAAATGGACCAAAAAGGAGGCAAATATTTTTATGTTAATGCCCGATAGTTGAAATTCTGTTATGAAATTCAGAAAATCGTACGGTAATAGAAAGCAGACAGTGAAATATAAAACTAAAAATGGAAAAGCAAAATTAGAAATAATGCAATCAAAATATAAAATTTTCTGCAGACATTCAGAACAATGTAGCCAGATAATTAAGAAAATTGCTTGTTCATTTTGTGGAATTTAAGTTAAATACCCGTGTATCAAACTCTTTTCCATTATAAAATAAAATACCGACATCATTTCAGTGTCAGATCCGTAACTTTTGGAGTAGTGAGAATCATAGGGAATTGCATCAGCGTCAATTACATTTCCAAAAGAGTTATCGGGCCTTTAAAAATAATTTAAGACAGTTAGAAGGAATCGACGGTGTCCTGTGATAGAACGAAATAGGCATCTTAATAAAAACTTTCTTGCCTTTTTATAGAATGATGATCTTTCTATAAACAATCAACTAAAAGAGCTTCAATTATTAAAACAGACCGCACTTAAGACACTATGCTTACATGATCTTAGACCATTATTTACGCAAACAAAATACAATCAAAGATTGTGAAATTTTATTCGGCTAAGCTCAAAGGCGGTTCCACTTAAACGAAGTACGGGGTTGAAAAGTCCTTTTACTACAACAATTCGTTAGATCTCGCAAGTCGAATGAAAAGACTCAATTTTCCAAAAAAAAATGCAACCAAACATCCATTCCGAAAAATTCTAAATTTCAAATTGATCTTTTGTATGCCTTGTCGAAAATTGGAGTTCAGAATCGACTTTATCAATAACAATTTTTGATAAGCGCATTTTCAATCAAATTTCAAATTCACCAGAAATGTAAGAAATTTATAATGAAATAAATTTTTTAAAAAAATTTACATGGCAGCATTAATTCTTAAATTTTGGCAACTCAACAGCAAAATTAAAGAAGGCGTTGACATAATGGGAGTAACGACTTCCTTGAATGCTGTGGCAGAAGAACGTCGTAAAGAAATGCTTAAATTTCAAATTCAGGAATTGTAAATATTTACAACTAAGGATGAAAGAAAGAATTGCGTCTGAGAGCCGTAAGCAGTACCAATTTGCAGAAGCTGTTTCTATTTGAGAGATACATTTTCAGCGCTGCAAACTAAAGAACTCGTATAAAATAATTGACATTTACGGCTGCTTTAGTGTGAGTTTTTCAAGCGGACAGTTTGGGAGCATCTATCTAAAACGAGATAGATGTTATTCTTTAGTAAATTAATATATACATAACTTATTCAATGAAATTAAATTAAAAGCAAACTAATAGAAAACAAAACAAAATTAATTGTAAAGTACGAGTAGGTACTTTTGCAAATATCAAATGTGTACAACATTTTTTCAAATGACTTAAAGATTTGAAAACATATAGAGAAAAATTAAGCTTTGCATCGCATATATCTAATCATATGTAAGTTAATTGTATCCAATTCCTATTGTGCAATTAAAATGTTTGAATCATAAAGTTTTAAATTTTTTTCATTTAATTTTGCTGAGATTCGCCCTTCAAACCACGAAAAGTCGTTTTGTCTGCAAAAACTTTTAAGGTTATTAACAATTTCTGGTCTGCAAAGGAGAGCAACCCAAAAATGCGTTAGCAATTTGTAAATACGTCATAGAACTATGTGACCTTTGTTGGTAAACGTCACAAAATGTTATCTGTCAGATAGTTGTTTTATATTCTCATTTAATTAATTTGCTTAAGTTTTTAAATGGATTTTTCAATTTTATACTTAATTTTCTTTAATTTTTTTGTGATAAAAGATTTGTTTACTTAATTATATAAATATGTTTGTAATACCGCGAAATAATTATCATTCAATTCACGTGCTCATTAATTAGTTAATGTTTTGGCTGATGCAATTGCATTGTGTTATTTGTACAGATTTTTGTAGTGATTTTATGAAAGTGCACTTTTAGTATATGGCTTCTAAGAAAGTGAAATTAAACCCATTTGATTCATGTATTTTTGATTGACTTACATGGTCATATTACGAAGTAGAAGGGATTTTTGTTAAAAAAATTCATAAATTTGCGTCTTACTTATCTGAAGTTGCATTTAGTTAGATTTTTAGCTTAATTACAAATTATTTTTTGACGCGGACAAACGATAAACCCTTTGTGTGGGAAGTAGTGAATTTAAAATTAGTCTTGCTTTGCTACATCAAATATTGCTACCATAAGTTTTAGAACCAGGAGGCTGACCATTTGCTATGTTCCTATGTTAAAGAAATTTATCAGCAAACTTGAAGCTGTTTATTTTGGGCAAACCGGGTTCTAAGCTTAGAACGCCCTTAAGAAATTGGCCAGAGTTATTTGTGTATGAGGTGCTACGCCTACTGTACAATTCTGCCCACTTTTGAGTCAGTGAACGCTTTTTCACATGAACACTCATGTAGTTAATACAGTGGAAAATATATTTGATAACCTCCAGTATTAATGTTAAAGTAATGAAAACGTTGGAAAGTCGATGGAGTGTCTGTATGAGGCAGTATTGTTATCAGCCAATTCCACGCGGTCTTAATTTTCTCTTAGTGATTTTTTTATTTTCTGATTCAGAGATACCTAATTGCACGTAAACCTGCTCCATCTTGTAGCTAGAGAGTCGCTGAAGATTTTAGGCATATGCTTTTATCGTCCTAACATTTGACAGCTCACATTTATGCGAATTAGAAAAACTAAGAGTTGCGGGCAGAAAGCGCCACCTTTTATTCATTTTTGATGAATTTCTAAGTTACAAAAAAAAAATTATATTAAATTATTTTATCACGTCTGCCTCTATATTGCGTTAAATGAATACTATAGACAATGAAAATACAAAGGGCATACATCCACACTGCCAATAATGTCCTGGATATTGCTCCTAGAGTCTGAAAACACAAGTGGCAGACGTGTAGCCCTCCGCTTCTTAAATAAATATATTTGCGGTTTTAAATGTCAAAGTCGTCGATTTTGGTCAAATTCCTATATATATTTAAGGGACACCAGCTTTTTCCGAATATGTTTAATAATATAGTTGAAAAGCTTAACTTTTTCCCTTAAAAACTTGCTTTGAATTATATCTCAACACGTACTAAAAGATAAAAAAATTCACAAAATTCGGAGAAGATGATTAGAATGCTCCATACACAGCCAGGAAAATGTAAAAAAAGTTAATAGAAACAACAGAGAAACTAAAGCAGTAACTTTTGGGAAAAAACCTCATGAGTTTTATATCGATTAAAGTGCTTAAAAACGTCTGCCTTCGAAAAAGCAGCGCTGGAATCGTCTACCTTCTCTATTTCTGCTTTTTATAAGTAAAAGAACCAGTTAGGCAAAAGGCAGACGCGTTAAAGTACTCAATTTTTTTTTCATATGTGTGTATAGTAATATTTAAAATGCGGCAATAACTAATTGGCAGAGGCTGTTTCTCTCATTTCTTAAATCATAGTCTTTATAAAAATTTCAATCTGGTTGACGATAAAATCACTTAAGTTTTTATATATCATAATATATTGAAAAAAAATTAATTACTCTTAAATGCGGCTACATGAACATTTGCTTCTTGTACTTAACTGCTTTTGTGTTTAGACTCATTTTTTGATATTAAAGGCAGACGCGATAAAATTGCTTATGTGACATTTTTTTTATGGCTTGAAATTGCTCACAGAGGTAAAGAAAAGGTAAAGAAATGGCAGACCTTCTTCGTATAAGTTATATTGCTTAGAAATTGATGATTTTCAACCTCTGCCGTACCATAAAATTATATATTACAATTATGTGACGACTTGTCTATTGGTATTCTTATTAAATTGCATTAAAGTTTTTGTGAACTGTGTCACCACCGCTAACAATAAAGAAATCTGTCTCATATTAATGTTTCGCTTTTAGTGTTACATTTCTTTCAATTTTTATAAAAATTGCCCTTACTGAGCAATATTGAATCTATTTTTCGCACTATATATTGGGTATTTTACCTAAGGTGCCAAGCTCATTGGGGTTAGTTATTTCGTCCACTTTTGGTTGAGAGATACCCTATATAAAGTAAGCTACTTTCATTTAATTTTATAACAACTGCTGCATTATCTCACTTAAAATAATTTCATACGATGTGCCACGCCCAATCGTTATTTATATCACTATAGCGTTGATTGTGTGGCATGCCACTCCCAGGATATGCGTTGGTGCAAATATCTGGTTCGTTAGCGATCCGTTTGGGTGGAAACCACATTGACATAAACTGAACAGAACGTTGAAGAAAGACTTCAAATATTTACTCGGTTTCAGCAAATTTATCATGCCATAACTGGCAAAAAAATAATCTTCTCGCAAAAATTTTCGCATTCGGTAGATTTCAATCAAGTGTCATGTAGCTTCCAAGTTCTATCTAAATCAGTATGTGTTGACTCTATGGTATATTTTAATGGTAATGTCTTTTATCATTTAAAGCCATAAAGTGACAGCCAGCTGCCACAAAGAAATTTATTTTAAAGTGTTCCCTATTAAATTAGTTAAGCCAAGTGATAATTTAGTTTTTGTAGGTGTTGTTGTAAAATCAGCGTGACAAATTTTATTTAAATTCAGAATTATTAGCAGGGTAACACAAATAAATTTCATTCAATATTTTATGTCTTGAAGTCAAATATTAGGTTTCAACTAACAAATTATACAACAACAAGGCATTAAAGTCGAATTTTAGGAATGACAATATTTTTTTTGTTGTTTTGGTAAATAAAAAACAAATGTGACCTTGGTTGAGTAGATATAATTAAATACAATTAAGCAAAAAATATTGTTGCTTTTAAGTCTTATATCCTATTGGATATCTACATATAGGTATGCCAGGATATATTATAGCAATATATGTATTAACAGTACTCTTTCAAATACTTACATCTACATTCTATATTTTATTTTGAATCATTTCTGTCTGGCTATTAAATTGTTGACATGTTCTTAATACATCTGGGGCATTCTCTGCCAAAACAAACTTATGGCATGCAATTTTTTAGAATGATGCCTCCGAACTTACGGGCTCTTTTTTTTCTGAAGGTAAGCTAAATTTTTTCTAATTTTTTAGAAAATCAGAAAATTGGGAGGTGTTGAGATTCCATGTTGATAGTAAAAAAATTGCACAAAAAAAATTTAAAGACTAACTTAAAATATTATATTCAAAGCGGAAGATAAATACCTGAAAAGTGTTTTTTTTACAATTATTTTACTGCGCTTACTGTTCAGTACTGTGAGAGGGAAAGCACCAAAAATAAAGTTTCAAAAACAAATCAACTAAAAATGGCTAAAACTAGTCGTATTAGTTTCATCCATTGCTAAATGGAATCATCAGTGGCCTTTAAGCCAATTAGCGAGAGTTTCTAAACCTGATAAAATTTCTTTTTGCATAGATTTTCATAAAGTGAAAGAAAGCAATGCCAAAATTATATTTTCTGTTGTGTGTCTTTGATTTTGTAACTCATTTGATAACTGATGAATTTTGAAAAATTGTATGATATGACTTATGCCAAAATGATTTTTGGTATGGTGAACAACTATTCAAATATTACCTACAGATAAAAAAATTATAAAAATCGGAGACTTGTAGGTTCAACTCATTTTTTTTAACAAAGAATGCCCCATATATGTACAAACATCTTATTTTCATATCGTCTGTGATCTTTGCCCATAAGTTCGCTATATGTTATCGCCTTTCAAATCAGATATGAGAATACCTTTAATTGAGTATATCCTCTGCTATACGCACATCTGTAGATAATTGTGCTCAGTACTATGAATCCGCTTTATTAGTTAATTCGCCTTTTGTGTCAGCATAACACTGATGATAAAAATAAATCTCACAGTAGCAGTAAACTAAGCAAACTTAAGTAAACAAAGATACCACAAGTACACCACTTAAAAACAACACAGTTCAACAAAAAAATAAAAAACAGACAACTGATTTGAGATATTGAACTCATAAGCATGGTAACTCATACTGAATGGAATATTTAAAAACTCTGAAGTAGATACTAAAGAGACTCCACTTCTGAATTAACAAACAGCATTGAAAAATGTATTGTAAAAAATTTAAGGCTCTCAGCTTGCGTGTTTTGCAATGGAATTATCGACACTTAAGGGTTAAACATATCGATATACAACCACTCCAAAACTCCAAGAACGTTGACATTTCGTTTGCAACCCGATATTTTTTTTTGTTGAACTGTGTAATCTTCTATTTTTTTAACTACAGAAAATGCGCGCAAATTTATCTGTAGTTGAGTTCACAATTTAAACAGATTACAAGTGTCTGGAGAATTCAACACAAAGTGATTGTTCAGTGCAACATAAAAGATAAAATTGTAAGCTATGAACGACTGATACTTTTATTTATAACACAATTTGACTTAATCAAATTAAACGTTAAATTTGAATATCGCCCTAAGCATAAAGATTTATTTTTTAAGAAGTTTATTGACTTCGATCAAAGCGAAAAATATCTCTCTACCCGCAGGGGATAACATTTTATATCTTTAATTGTTGTACTTGAAAAGTTAATTAGATGAAATTTTTGTTTATGTAAAAGTTAATGCGAGTCTAAGCTTTAATTTTCAAAAAATGTGTAAATGTTTTTTTTATATACTTGCGGATGGAAATTTTTTTTAAAATTGTAAAGGATGACGTAAGAATATCAAAGAAAGTCTAAACTTTTTTAAGTTTTGATATTAGGTCGTTGCAGCTCGCAAAAGAAGAAGGGTCTGTAAAACCAGAGAAATTTACTTAAATTGCTAACTGTGTAGCGTTTTGTAGCCTGGAGTTGCCACGACCTCTTTTAGTAATTCGACAACTTTTGGTCTGATGCTAACCCTTATCATTTTTTGTATTTTTGTGAAAAAAAAATTACATTTATGCCACGCCCACCACGTTTTATTCAGATACACCTTATTGTAAGTATTAAGTATCATAACAATTGATCCGATAGTTCACTTAAAATAGCGCTTACAACTTTATGTTAATATGGAAGTTGCCACGTCCACTAATTCAATTCCGCGGAAGTCCATTTAATATGAAATCTTATAGTAAATGGCATCTATACACTAAATTTAATGAAGATTATTCCCATAAGTAGCACACTATCTATAACATCAAAGGTTTTTTGCTTGTATGGGGGCTGCCACGTTGACACGTACTGTAGCGTCAAATTTTTGTAGTAAGATACCTTAAAGCAATTATATCTGTCCGATTGAATATCATAACGATTACGTCGTTTGTTCTTTTTTTTTAAATATTGTGGGCTGTGTCACGCCATTCAACGAGTTTTGCCAGTATACTGACTTGTATTGATAAATGCTTTCTGTGGTATCATCTCCAAAATTTTTATGAAAATTGTAGTCGCCAATTTCGAGATTTATAGCCACAAATTTTTCTATTGTTGAAAAGTACCACACCCACTTTAGGCACAATTCAACATACATATGATCTTTATCCATGTACCAAATTTAATCACAATAACTTGGGATATGGCTTTATTGAAGTTAAAATCAAAATCCTAATTTTGTTCACATGTGCAGCAAATCACCAAGTTTCATCAAAATCGTTGCAACTGTATTCGAAAAAGATTTGGGCATATATACATAAAGTATAGCTGGTAGGTGTATCCGTGTACCGATTACGCACATTTTCAATCCGAAGAAGCTTGTTAAAAGGTGTGCTAAATTTCATTGAATTAGCTTACTTGGTTTTCCCGTAAACGTGATTTCAATAGACAGACGGACTTAGCTAATTCGACTCAGGTGGTGACGTTGATCAAGAATATATATACCATTCTATACTTGCCACGCGCCTTTCTATGCGTTACAAACGGCATGACAAAATGAATATTTCCAGTGTGCAGGGTGCACAAATGAAAATTCTGCTTTGGAGCGCAACTTATGGATCTGGTCAAATTTCTTAATGAATGAGTCAGGTGAAATACAACATACTTAATAGAAGTTAATAATTTCTGCAATAACGAAATATGTATATAAATTTTACTTTTTTTTTGGTACAGTTTTATATTGAAAATTATTAGATATTCATACAACTTATCCACCTTGTGCAAAAGGTGCCGCTGCATTAGTATTGACAAAATACGTGCCACTTGTGCTGTAAAAAT
Source organism: Meiosimyza decipiens (assembly GCA_963680825.1). Taxonomy (NCBI): domain Eukaryota; kingdom Metazoa; phylum Arthropoda; class Insecta; order Diptera; family Lauxaniidae; genus Meiosimyza; species Meiosimyza decipiens. The sequence continues at coordinate 80,618,185 of OY804259.1, read as the reverse complement.
ATGTCATTGTTTTTGTTAAATTGTTAATTTTGCATAATAAAAATCGTTCTACCTGTTAGTAGGTGTAAAGTAACCCATCAAAACTTTTTCATAACTTGCGTATGGACTGCATCGACCTAACGAATACTCCATCCTACTGCCACAAAAAGAGGACCTAAATCCACTTTGTGTAGTAATTGATTCAGCATAATATATCGGTGCACGAAAATGACTGCATTTGTCATCCATAAAGGTACTGCCACAACCATTTTGCGGGTAGCTTCGGTCATTTACAAAAGTGTCCACATGACCGCAATTATATTTGGTGCCATACACTACTGGATCAGTATGAACAACATCGACAAACGTCGCATCCGAGGCATCCAATTTTTTTGAATCTAACATTTCTGTATCATAAAGGGGGCCTGCAGGATCCAAACCTATAGGTAAATTTTTTTTTCATTTAGAATCGCTTTAAAACCTTATCAGACCTAGTTGCTTACCTGTTATTCTACATAATGGAGTAGTCACATAATTTGCTGTTATTCCAGCAAATTGAGCCCCTAAACTAAAACCAATTAAGTGCAATTGTTCTTTTTTAACAATTTCTTTGTCAATCAGATTATTAATCAATTGTGCCAAGCATTTTGCTATAATATCGCCATTTTGCACGGCCGCAAAATAATTGGGTGCTGGAACAAGTGCACCATAATCCGCAGTTATTACATTTGCAGTCTGTGTTTGCAGCATTGCTGAACGCACTTCGGCATTTGGCGGCGCATTAAGGTCACCATTATAACCATGAAGCAAAATAATAAGTTTGCGTGAATATAGAAATTGACTGGCATCAGGTTTCTTAGGATCAAGCAGTATCGGAGTTTCGCTGAAAAATTAATTTATAGCAAAATATTTTACAGAGGTATGTTTTAAATGTACTTACTTTGTGTAAAGATAAAACTTTATTAATGGATTAGGACACTCATCCACAGCTTTGAAAAATATAGCAAGGCACTTAACTAGATATGAGAGATGTATTAAAAATTTCAAGTCTTGAAGTGCATAATTACCTTTGATCAGTATAAATGTTACTAAAATAATTGCCCACAAATTTCTGGTATTCATATTTCCGACTTTATCGCAAAGTTAATGAGCCAAAATATGGTTCACATCTGATATTTATAGTAGCATTTGCTCACCTATTTGCGTAGAAAAAGTGCACATTTTAATTTCATGTTCTTTGTAGACATAATATGTCCATATAGTCTAAAATATTTTATGTCATAAACACCTGAAATTGCAAAAAAGCCTTTCTCACTCTTACCCATTGCATATCATTGAGGTGGAGTGAGTGCCTTGTATTCTAAGATAGTTTTTTTTTTAGAAGAGACTTTTATTTATATAACGTTTTAATATATACTTTGGGGGAAAAAAGTAAAGATTGTCAGAAAACACACTTTAAAATCATTTAACTTTCATACACCCTACATACAACTTCTTAAATAAAACCCCCGTTGGTAACAACTTAGGAAAAAATTTTTAGATAGTGCCGAAGCCTTAATAATAAAGATTCGAGGGCATGTCAGAATCTGGAGAGAGCTTCTTCAACTCAATATGATTTCGCAAACAAACCTAGAATGGGAGATTTTTGGGATCGCTATTTACGAATCTGAATTCAAAATTTTTAATTTGAAAATAACATATGACGGATCGAAAATATTATTCTATTATGTATTCTTTTTTTTTTATTTTGATAAAAACAAAATGAAATCCTTAAAAACAACATAGTTCAAAAAGGTCCGGGAGTTCTAGTGGGATGGCACCACCACTCTCAAATCGATATGATTTTCGGAAGTGGCAACTTTTTAAAGAGGAATGTTAAATTTTGATGACATTTGGCAGTTATCGCTGTATGAGTGTCGCTACTTTTGGTATTTCGTAAACAATCGAAAAAAGTGAATTTCGCATTTTTATAAAACATTGCTTTGTGATCGGAAAAAACGAGGAGCAAACATTGGAATAGCTCCAAAAACATCACAGCTCATCTGCTACGTCGAAAAGATCTGTTTACAGATGGTTTTCTGAATTTAAAATGGGCGAATTTGGAGCTGTTTCGGCGTTTTCCAAAGGAGTTTTTGCATCGATTCGTAACAATGAATGGAGTTTAATGAACAGTCGGCAGCATGGTTAGAACCGGGTGAAAGTCGCTCGAAGTGCCCAAAAATGCCAACGTCGGCTAGGAAGATGATAGCCAGCATATTTTGGGGTGCACATGGTATAATTTTGAGAAAGGCATAATCATCACGGGCGACTATTACGTAGCGTTACTGGACCGTTTGAACAATGAAATGAAGACAAAACGGCCTCAAATGGCAAAAAAAAGTGCTGTTTTACAACGACAATGCACCGCCTCATTCATCGCTCAAAGCAATTACAAAATTGAACGAATTGCGACACGAATTGCTGCCTCACCCACCGTATTCTTCAGACTTGGTCCCTAGCGCCTATTATCTGTTTCCAAACTTGAAAAGATGGCTCCTGGGAAAGAGATTTTACTCAAATGAAGAGGTCGAGTTCAAAACTGATGTCTATTTTGAGAGCCTCGACGTAGACTACTATAAAAAAAGTATCGAAATGTTGGAGGTGTTGAAGAATAAAATCGATTTTTATCAAATAGTTTGTGTTTTCATCATTTTTCCCGGGATTTTTTAAAGCATGTATTTAGTACATATGCTAAATTGACTTTTAGCCAGCAGTTTGCTTTATGCGCCCCTTGAAATTGAGGGCCCGAGAATTTTCTGCTGGCCCTGTAGCTAAACATCATTGCGTTTAAATTAAATTGTTGATATTTTTTTTAAATTTTTTGTTTGTTCAGTTTTATATTATTTTCTAATACACATACGTAAGTAATATGAGGATAAATATTGACTTAAGTATATACTGGAACAGTCGAATTCAATACTATATCACTCATCTTACTGTCTGACCTACAGTACTTATAGCTTATTCGACCATAGATGGTTTCTTTTTTATTTGTGATCACTTGGTATATGAAATACTATTCGGTCTAGTCTTTTTTTTCATAACTAACTCATGATTCATATGAAGAGGAAACAAACGAAAGAAAATTATATATAATATATCCTTAGTTTTATACATGGCGAAATTATAATTTGAGGCAAAAGAATCAATGCATGATAGATGTTAGCAAATGTTAAAACAGTTAAAAAAGGCTGAAAAGTCGAAAATATATTGAAAATTTTTAAAAAAGTGGAAAAATGTTGAATACCTCGAAAAAAGTTGAAAGAGGTTGATAAATGTTGAAACAGTTTCGAGCTATGCAGCATCAAAATTTTCAACTGTTCAAAAGTGTCACACCCACTTTTCCACTTTTGGCACAATTCAGATATTTATGATCTGTATCCGTTTACGAAACTTCATTACAACATTGTGTGATTTGAGATTTTGTGTATAAGAGTCTTTGAAAACTTGGAACCTAGTCCAATCTTCAATTTTTTTCACATGCTATTTTTTTCGAAATAGGTTTGGGCGCATATACATAGAGTATGGGTGGTAGGAGTGCTCGTGAATCGATTTCGCCCATTATAAGGTGTGACCTGTATGACAAATTTCATTCAATTAGCTTACTTGGTTTTCCCTTAAACGTGATTTCACCAAACAGACAGTCAGACAGACGTACATAGCTTAACAGACTAAGGTGGCGACGCTTATCAGGAATCTATATACTTTTATATACCTGCAACGCTCCCTTCTATGCGTTACAAACGGAACGGACTCTGTGTAGGCAATAAAAACAAAGAGCGTCAAAAAGTATAAGAAAAGTTCCATAGAGTAACTAGACACTAATATCGACTTTTTGGATATTATTTGTTACCTACTCACTTATTATTGTCTTTTTCGATATTTTTCGGTACTCATCGACTATTGTCGACTACAATCGCTACTTTCATTACAAGGAACTACCTTTCTACCATTCGAAGATTTTTGATACTTTTCAATATTACTTATCTACTTTCTCGATACTATTTGACGTATTTCGACTTTTCAATAACACTTGTTATACGTATATCCAGTTTTATTGACGTATTTGATACTTTATTGCTCAATACTTAGAGATAACTTTTACTATTTTATAATACTTTTCGATCTTAATGTTCATTTCAAATCTTATCACGTTGAATTGATCCATCTATTATCAAGTTTGTTAAAAAAAAACCATTTATCGACTTGTAAATTTACAAGAATATCGGTCTTTGCATGTGACAGTAAGTTCAATTAAATTTTATTTTATTTAAATTGATAAAGGTAACTTCTTTTTGCTTACTTACAGAAACATTGCTCGACCTTCGAAAAGCTTTCCGAATATAAAGTCACTACTTTCAAGAAAAACTGAAATGCTCTCACTGACGCGTTTAGCTCATGCTATAAACGTCCTTGACTAATTAAGCCTATTGCTTAAATTTCACAAATACTTACATTACATTAACTTACTTTTGCTATGGCATTAATTTTTTGAACGATAAAGATTTTAAAATGGGATTTATCATTTAAGAACTTTATTCTAAGCAAAGCAATGTGCAGTGAAATTATTTGTCATACAGACAGTTGCCAGACTTTAATTGTTCTTTATTTGTTTCAATTGTTTTGGTTTCTCTAAAGACAATTAAATTTAATATAATGCCATTCACTCTAATGATAATTATTATTTCAGTCAACTTAGCGAGTGACCATTAACTGACGAAGTAGCTTTTTAGTGTAGATATTTGTAAATTTTTCTTTTATTCTTTTAGTTAAAGCATTAGTTCACGAATAGCGTGAATAAAGAAACTTGGAGAATATTGAACGTGTCTTACCCAAAAACGTGTTTTACTCACATATACATCGCCTGAATTTCTCTGCCCCGAATCAGATTTTGGTTTTTTTTTTTCAAAACAAAAAAAATAACGAAAATGGATTAAAGATACCCTTACCTGTCTTGGGCCCATTTCTAGAAAGACACACAAATTTCAACAATTTCTAAGAACAATCACTAAATGAGGCCGCTGAGTCACTTTTCTACCGCCTTAGTTCGCCCCTATTAATGTCTCAGATTAATTTTCAAAACAAAAAAGTACCAATTTAGATTTGGAGCCGCCGCCGTGAATTTTTTTTTCAAAAAATGGACTTGAAATCCATTTTTACAGTTTACCATCTCGTATTTATCAGAGCTTCCGGGATGATTTCTGACATCAATTTTTAAAATGTTTTTACAGCAAACCGTGTAGCGTAACACATGTGACACAAACTTTACCAAATACACATAAAAACGAATCTAAGCAATACACGTGTATACAAACTTAAACAAAATACGAGTAGTACACGTTTGAAATACACGTGCAGTTCGAGTTCGTGCTTTCAAACAAAAATTACACAGAGTTCGAGCGTTCGTATACACAAAGTTGCAAAGCGTGTGCTCCAGTTTGAATGAGAACGATGCTCTTTATACTCTCCAAAATCGATCAAGAGAGAAATTTTTCTTTTCTGTCAGATGGCCAGGAAGTGAATTGGGCAGTATATACATTATATATCAATATTATACGTTTTTATTAGAGAATAGAGATTTATTCTTTTAAGAGTGTTAATTCTTTTGACCTGAGACTTATTCTGTTAAGAGCATTAACTCTATCGCCCTGGGCGGAGTGCTTTGCATGTAATTTTCGGTAGCTTCTTCAATAATAAAATGACGTGGTGAACGAATAACGTCTTCTATCGATTCTATATAGAGTAAAAGTAGTTTAATTTTGTTAAATATCTTTCAATACGTATCCCATACGTCTTCGATTTGGGGGGCAGCTTGATGAAGTAAAGGTTAAATGTCTTTTAATGGTATTGAAAATAAAGTGTTTCTTCCTGCAATTTTGGATGGATGGTAAAAACTGCTACTTAGTTTTTTTTCTTTTGCGAAACTATACTAGTAAGGACCTAGTTAAGAACCTTTTTGTGTAGAATCGAGCTAGTCGAACTGTAGTGGTTTCACAAATATTCAAGCAAATAATGTTTGCATCCGAAAATTTTGCATTTTGTGTGTCCGAAATAGACGTTGAAAGAACACTGCAGAAACTCAAATTTCATTCTTTCAAAATCTTTATAAACCGTAGCTCTAGGGTTTGAATTTATTTATTGTTATTATCGTAATTTTGTATTAGCTATATTGTGATAACATTTTCAAGTACGCTGCTGGTTAATTATCATTTTTATGTTTTTTTTCATGTTGGCCAAGCCCCTTAAATAATAATTAATAAATATTTATCATCATTTCCATATAAGTTTTTATGTTTGTCCGTGCTAATATTTCAAATGCGGCATAATTTAAGCAATATTATATCTATATGTATGTAGTACTTACAACATAAATATTTATACAAATTCTCGGTTATGTTAAATTTTTCTACGCAACATCCAAACAAATTGTAAAACAAACACGTGCTTCTTCATTCACAACACAAACCTCATTAACCACACAATTCCATATGTAGTACATGTGTGGGTACGTACATATATGTTCCACTAATGAAGACGTCACATTCAACTGTCAGTATGTATATCTTTTAACATAGCTCATACAAACATTTGTACAAATACATCTCTGCGATAGATTCTATTGCGTGCCTTAACTTTCAATGACAGGTTTGACTTGTTTTTTTATCACTTGCTCAGTTTTATGTCCCATATATAAATAGCATTAGAACAGAGCTACCAAAGCAGAGGAGATTTATGTTCCAAAGAGATTACTAACGACACACATACATACGTACATCGATTCTATTAAATTCCAATTTTTATTTCATAGAGAAATTAAAAAGAAATTCTTAGGCAATCGTTTTCCATTACAAATAGAAATGGGTATCAGTAATGCCATTTGTACTCTTCCGAATGTACTGAATTTAGAGATGGAATGTACCGTTTGTAGATCATGCGTACTTTTTTCTATCAATTCGTTCGAAAAATTCATAACTTTCAGCAATAAAAGCACAGGAACAAAATGCGTTAAGCATAATAAAATCGAAAGATTATTTTTTGAAAACTTTTGACCGGACGAGTTCAAAAAAGTATTCATTTGAAACAAGCCTCACTTACAAGCCTTAAATTATTCCCATCGGTTGGAGTCGTTCTCACCGCAGATATGGAAAAAAATGTGACCAAAATTAAACTTTTTTTGGAAATTTTCAGTTTATCTATGGTTTTATCAGAAAATTTTCTAAAGTCACCTAAGCAGCAGTCACCACTTCCACATGAGTTATCTTCCAATTTTGTGTTATACGAGTACGTTAAAATAAAAATCTGTCACATTACTCAAACGCTGCGTTTGTATGTCTTTGACTCTCACTTAATATTGACAGTTCAAATTTTTCCGAACAAAACATTTTACTTGAAAGCGGTTACAAATTCGAAAAAATTTAATTTGACTTTTCTCGGTTAAAAGTAACCTTGACTACAAAAATTTTTCGGACTATTTTTATAAAAAATTAAATGTTTAAGAGAAGAGGCCTATTAGCACACAGAAACAGGTTCGGGCTTATGTGATAAGTTGCGACGCAAGGGTTCCAAGAAAAACGTAAAATATGTGAATAGCCACTTACTGAAAATATTCCGAACGTACTAAATGCCAGTACTTTGGACTTGCGTACTCTTTGAATGTGCTTGAAACTCCATCACTGATGGCCAATACAAAAGGTAATGGGTAATCTTTATACATTCCATAGAAAATTTAAGCTTCATTCCAATCGAAAATAAATGGCAATTTCTATTGAATTCTTATAAAAATGCCCACCAGGATAATAGGAAATTTGTGATAGCAGCACAAACTTTTTAAAGCTCAAAGTGATTTCTAATAAGCATGAATTAGATACACTGAAAAAATAACTAAATAAATGCTAGAAAATGTTAATAGTTAAGTAAACTAAAAAACAAAAGTCAAAATGTTCTTTGAAATAAGTTTCTGTTTCATTACTACGTATGTAAATATATCAAACGAGGACGCTTTGTATTAGCGTTTCACCGAGAACCAATTAATATCGTTATCGCTCTCGGTCTCGATAACAAAAACGATACCGAGACGATAAAAAAAAGTATTTCTCATATGACCGTGGACGAGAACGAGAAAGTTTGGCCGAAAACTTCTGCTCGACGATAAGCGTATACGAATACGAGGAGACAACTCTCTTCCTTTTTTATAGTTCTTTATATATTGATATGATCTTTAGAACAAACAATTGAAAAGTTAGTTGCTTCTTCGATGTGAATGTTGCGCTCGCTTTCTGTCTTAAAACAATAAAGCATTTCCTATGCGTACAGTTTAGCGAAAAGTAAGCTTTTCCCGAGAATATATCTAGTAGAATAGATAGTTTCCAATAGTCGTACGATAACTAACATAGGCGGTTGGGTTTTTAAGTTCATAAAAAACAAAACGTCATACGTAATTAATGTACAGTTCCTTAAATAAATCACCATACAGTGCCTTACTACGCTGCTTTAAGTAAATAATGAGTTTCTTATTGCAATAAATTCTTTCGTGGAAGCTAAAAAAATACCCCAATGTTCACACAGCTACCGAACTTGGAAAAGAAAATACGTTTTGAGTCAGTTTGTCGCTCAGACTTAAAATAAATGCTCTAACATAAGGTTAACATTTGTAATAAGAAATTATCAGACAAGTTAACGTGTAGCTTAGCATCCAACCACGTGGTGGTTCACCCAAAAGTAACTTCATATTTTGTTATCTTTGCTGAAAGAAACTGCGTATGATGCATCAAACTAATGTATCTGACATTCTAAAAAAAAAGCTTAAATAAATTAGAACGTATTTTGAAATTCTCAGGGGGAAAATAACAACAACCAAATAAACGACTAAAATGATAAAAATTATGTACATCATTGCACATATGTTTAATAAAAGATAGAAGCAGAACTCTAACTAAAGGTAAGTTAAAATTTTAAATATCTGCAAAACGCCGGTATCTGTGAGATACACCAGAAAACTTGTTCCAGATACACAACCATAAAACAAACAAACATACGAATTTCGAGTCTTGCAACATCGAACATGTTCGATGTTAAGCTAACACATGCTATTGTGGTGATGGCATTTGAATTTTTCGCGAATGTACTGAACATAGAGCCAAAGTGTATTTTTTTGATTACGAGCGTACTTCTTAATTTTCCACCAACTATTATAAATTTGAAACATATTGCTAAAGATTTTATAAACGAAAATGCATTGGAAAAGTATATTGGAAATGTGCTAAAAAATGTACTGAATATATCGTGAACTTTTCAAAGCGCGAAGGTATTGAAAAAATTACAATTTTATTTAAAATAACATATTCAAAATAGAGTTTTTGCTAATCCACAGTTCTTACTCTAAAAATTTTCTTTAAATTTTTATTCGCGAGACTTTCTCTTGGACTTTTTGTAATTTTCTATGATTTATCACTCAAAAATCCAAACTGTTGATTTTTTGCAAAATCATTCATTTCATAGATTTTTTAGACTTAGATTATTGAAAAATCAGCACAGTGAAAACTCAGTTATTGGAATATTCAAAAATTACAAAAAAATACTTTTATCTGACCTAATCCGAAAATTTACAATCAAAATAAATTCGAAACTTTTAGCACTAAAAATCCTAAGGAATTCTGCAAAGAGGCACTGATTGCAAAAATTTTTCTTTTTGTATATGATTCAATTATACCTCACTAAAGTTAGGTTAGATTAGAATGGGAGATGTCAATTGTCACTTAGGCCGCAGTTGGGGCCATTGTATACCCTATTTATAACTTTGTTTTCTATGCAAACCATTCCAAAATTTTTATAAGCTCCAAAGTAGATTTTGAACACTTTTGAGCGATGCCGTTAAGAGAGTCGAAGAAGTGGAATCTGAATACTTTAAAACGTCGATTTGTCAGCGCTGGGTATTCACAAAAATAATGAAAGATAGACTCTTTGACGTCAGATCTTCACAGCTTCTACAAATTGTACCACTCTTACAAGCACGTGAATTATCCCCATAAAGGAGTGTTGATTACGATGCCCAAAACGTTGAATGAATTAATTTTACAAAAAAGTTGCACAGGTCGTTATTGTGCCTTAAGAAATGTATTATATGTCATATAAGAAAAATCGTACAAAATACACAATATTTATGATCTTCTATTGTGGCAGAGCTCAATCTGGATCACAATTTTAAGGATATAGCCAGTCTGATTAGCGGTTTGCAGAATACAACCTTCTGTACAAGTTTTTGCAAGCATAATTCTTCAACTAATAAAAAATTGGGCCATAAGTTCGGTCGTCCAAATCTCATTTGATTGGTAATAAGGTATTTATATATATATTCCCATTCATTTAAAATATGAAGTAAATGCTTTGACTTTGAGCCATCATTGGGACTGGCTTACACTCAAATATTTTTGACTCACAATTACATTTTCGTTATATATTTTTGCAATATAAAAACTCTAAGCTATATGTGTCCATTAAAGAAGTAAAAGTCTAAAACTGTGCCGAAAAGGGGCTGAATGTACTAAAGGTCAATACATTGAACTCATTACTTTTTCATTGGCAAAATTAGCGCTCTGAATGTACTAAAACATAAAGTCCATTTCACTTGCGTACTTTTCATAGTGCGCGTATGTACTGAAAATGCCATCACTGATTGTTTTACTGCTAGAAAGAAAAATACAATCTACCTACCCAACAGATACTCGCAGGAGTTGTTTTTGCTTTTCATGTTCGACTGCGTCTGCGTTTACAAGCTCATTTTTTGTTCATGGAGATTTTGTATTCTGTAGCTTTTTTGATTTGCTTCAGTCTGTTAAATCTGTTGAATTTGTCGGTTCTATCGGTTCGTTACGGGCGCAATATTTGCTGTGCCCTTTTTTCGCCGTGGTCATTGTGACTTGATGTTGCAGTGATTATTTTTATGTCGAATACGTGCTGTGATTTTGAATTTGAATTTTTGGCGGGAAAGTAAACTTTCGCAAAGAAACCAAAGGGTTGCATCTGCTTCGGTTTAGTTTAGAAAAACAAGGTAGCTATTATGAAAAGATTGAACTTTATAAAGTGCTTGAATAAGTTTTATGTGTGAGAGTTTAAAATAAAAGCAAAAACTTGCGTTGTATAACTAAAATGTGAAAAAAAAAATTTTGAAAAACATCCAAAATTTATATGGCAAGTACATATGAACTACAACAACAAATAACAATATACTGGAAGCTTGTGCCTGAACAAGGGATTTATAGCCAACTTGATCCCCACTTTTTTTTTATGCTGTACCAGTACGATCGTATCTTTGACATAACATTTTCTACCATTCTTCACCATGAAGCTTTGAGTCCCTTAAACCCTGGGGATTTCACCAATGCACTGATCGACAAGTTGTTCTAGCATCTTTCTAGCTCCTTTTCAAAATGTCAAGCAGGAGTTTAGAAAAGTTTGTTTTTTTCATGTTAGTGTGCTTACGAAGGACCATGGATTTCCAAGCATAATGCAACATTGATTGAATATATAATTTAAATATTCTTAGTTTGGAATTCACCAAAGACATCTTTGTTTTGCTTTGCTTTGTTGATTCTTGCTGCTATGTCTTAGGTGATGCCGCCTATAGTAGTGAGGACGATGTCAAGGAAGTAGAAAGATATATTGGTGATTGCATTATTCCCAAATATACATACATATATATCAAACATATATACTGAAATTTGGAGAAAACTTTTGTGTTAATATTTCTTTGGATCTCACAATGTTAATAGGAAATTCAACAGTGGCTGACTGAACGCTGTTCCTTGTAACTCATATCAGGAGGGCGATATCATCGGCCCTAGGCAGTGCTTTCAGTTACCCTTTATAGTCTGACTGGTTCTTAAAAAAGTGATTCTCCTGACTACCTTTTGCAGAAACTCTAATAACTCTTCAAGTCATTCAACAGGTAGTCTCTCATCTATCAAAATATCTGCGAAAGGGTATGAAATAGTTGCACGATTGAAATTGAATTAACTTTAATTACTTTGCTCGGGTTGCTGTCATAACCTGTTGCTTTGTTTAGTTTGAGTTGCGGGATGGCCAGTGATATCTCTTCAAGTAAGGGAATATAGGCTAGAAATAACTGAAATGTTTCTGAGGGTGCTTAGCTGGTAGTGCTCCTGCAGTTTTTGTTGTTCTATTTTCATTTTTGTGATCATACCATCTTCGGATGTTGGTAGTACATTTGATTGGACGTAAAGAGTAGAGATGCTGTACAGCTCATTTAAGTTGTGGTAACGAGCCACTTTCTCCGCGTCTGACGCAAGACTATTAGCCCAAGCCCTTGAGTTGTCTCGACAGATGTGTTTCACATATTAATGGTCTGCATAGCGCTGTTTTATGGTTTTAGCTTCTCTTTGTATGTATGTATTGCCGATTAGATTAATTTTCGATGATACAAACAGACTTTATTTTACTGAATACTGCAGGCATTGCGGATCAAATTCTTCTGATTTTCTATGTACGGAGCATTATAATTCTCGATTATTCTCGTTCACATTTTTATATATATAAAACTAGCTAAGCCAGCGGCTTTCCCACCCACTGTCCTTCGTAGAACCACGTCCACATTTTAAGCAGTCCTTACTGCAGACAATTGGGTCCATGTACGAAATTTCACAACTTGGTATAAGTTCCAAGAATAGCAATGTAAGGGTTTTTGTTGAATGGGAGGAGCTATGACCTATTATCCAAACCTGTTCACATTTTCGTTTTATAAAGGTGCCACGTCCGTTTGTCTAGTCTCGTTCAGATTTCGTGAGGTACTTAACATAGACAATATACATCCTAGCGCTGAATTTCAAAACGCCTGCTACCATAGGTGCCAATATGTTGCATTTTATGTGTTTTTGTATTATGAAAGTTCTAGCTAAATTTGGTTCTCGGCGATAATTCAGTGCTTGTCGTACGATAAACATTACATTAACGTCGAGAACGAGATACCGGCAAGACCCTTCTCGTTCTCGTCCTCGGTCGTAAGAGAAATAATTTTTTTGATATCATCTCGTTATCGTTCTCGATCCCGATTACGAGAACGATAACGATGTTTATCGGTTCTTGGTGAAGCACTAATGGCTAAGTAAAAACTTTGTATAAACTATCATGCGGCTTTTTTCATTTACATATTTGTGAGAATGCAGTAAAGTTTACGACAAAGATAAAAAATTCATGACAGAAAAAAAAAACACACAAACTTCTTAAAAATATAACTGTTTACTGTAATTTTAATATCACAATTTGTATATATGCACACCACCATATCAAATGTATAATGGTTATAACGTTAAAAAAATAAAGACTTACATCAAATTATCTATTGTTATGGGTTTTTTTAATTTATTTTGATATTTTTATTCTTTTATAATTGAGCAGCCAACCGCTCCAGCTGAATTTTTTCATGACCTTCTAAGTTTTAGTTTTTCCTAAGAAAAAACTTTTACCACGATTCTAATCAATTGTAAGAATAACACGACTGCAATGTGTTTTCAATTTACTTACCTTCAAATTAAATAAGTAGACCTCAATTGCAGCAATTTTTTGTAGTAAGAAATTAACTTTTTCTTTTTCATTCGATTTTGTTTTTTACACTTAACTAGTTAACTGCATTGCAAATACAATTTTAAGTCAGTGAATGGTCCATGAGATTGAAGTTAAAAATTAACTATGATGGAATAAATAATTGGCTTTGCCAAACTGCAGCGCTAGATGAAGACAGGGCTAGAAGGGGCTCCATCCCCAAAACGAGTAAGTTTTGTTGGAAGCGCAAATTGAACTTTTCTTTTGTGAAATTATAAATATATGTTCATGAACTTTTCCAAGTGTTTGCTGCACATTTGCAGCACTTTTGTCAATGCGCGAAATTGGCAAAAAAAAATTTCGCTTGCATCATTTCCAAGAAACTTACGCTCTTCAGCTTTTCTTAAGCAAAAATCTGGATATGTGATAACTGTGCAGCGGTTTGGTTGGCGATTCGCGTACACATCCACATGTGAATATTTTCAAACGCAGTTCATCACTTATATAAAAATTTTATGAACTGCTTGCAACTATTTGCGCAATCACAATGTATGTGAATTTTCGGATGAAAATCGATATGTGGGCAAATAAATTGTGCTTGAGCCGAGAAAATAATTTTTTTTTATCTGTGATGTCTCGAGTGGCTAGTGAAGAATGTCGATTATATTTATTTGACTTTGTCCCCCAAGGGCGCTAAATGTTGTTATGAGGATTGATGAAAGAAAAATCGTCTTTTGTTGTGATATTTTTTATTGTGGAATAAATGTTTTCTTTAAAAATTTTTATTAACTGATCAGAGATTAGCGCTTACATCTGACGCTGATACAACATTTTATCATACCAATGTAAATGTAACTTTTGGGGTGGACCTTCAATGTTGCTTTAATATCAAAAATTAACCTTCAATGTTGCTTTAATATCAAAAATTATTGTATTTATGTAATTTGTTGTCTACATTAATTTCAGATTTTAAAATACAAGCGTGAAGGAAACACAAAAAATCTTGCATAACTGGGAAGTTTTCAATAAAATTTAAACTCTCTTCTTTTTCTAAGTGTTCGACTTTGTGCAAATACACGTTACGTGTCAATGTTTTTGTTCTTCAGCACCATATCAAACAAATTACGAGGACATTGATGACATTATACATAACAGCAATTAGTGTAGCAACTATTGTTTAGCAAAAAAAGACAAAAAACCTTTCTAAAGGTAAAGGCACATTTAATAGTGACTTTTTTTACCTCACAACCTAAGGAGTTTTTAACTTCCCTCTCTTTCTTTTTTTTTTTGTATATTCAAAGCCACTTTTTTGTGCGACTAAAAAAAGTTGAGATAACACGCGTTTCTTGACAGCCAAAAAGTATTTAAAAATAGTGTTTAACGCCATGTCCACATGCTATATATACATATTCTCATATATACATACATACGTACATATTTACATATTACAGTTATTAGCCTTTTTGTGGTCATTAACGTTGTGGCCTTAATTTTGCTTTATTATCGTAAATGAATTAACCCTCTCTATTCGTAAGGGTGGCTTAATCCCTCTCTCTCTCTGTTAAACACAAAAATATAGTGCTATACATCATGTTTGGCTGGTTAATTTAATGAAACTATTTAGTGAAATTATTGATTTTATTAAAAGAATTTTATATTATTAAAAATATGTATACTCATCGTAGAAGGAGAAGAGCTAAACAAAAGAAGAATGCGCTTGTAGATTTATATTACCCTACCGAATTTCTAATCAAGGACACAGGTTTTTATATGGGTCCACACTCCACTGCTTTTATATTTTTGGAAGTAATTTTGTTGAACATTTGCCGAGGCAAATCATAAAAGATTTTTTGCCCATATTAACTTATGCGAGTATATAGTTTTATTTTTATTAGTGTTTACTTTTGTAGTTTGTTCTCTATTAAAATATAGCTAAAAAGACACTATTTTTATAGTTGCATAAATTAAACTGAAAGTTTCAGTATTTTCCCTGTACAGAGAAAAAATGAAGTATTAACTTTTTAATTACATTTAATGTGTGCAATATATGGGGTATTTTGGGTGTAGAGTTTATTTGGAAAATTTTTGATCTCAATCTGAGATGAAATTTTAAAGATTTTCTAACATACGAAATCTATAAGCGACATTTAATCGAAAATGAGTTGACTTTCTGGAAGTATGAACTTTCAGGAGAAGATAATGTAATGTAATATAAAAAGTATAGGTACATATATCGTTTTCGACTTATTCAATATTTTTACACTTTATCAACTTTTTTCGACATTTACACCTTTTTGAACTGTATAAGCTTTGTACAGTGCGGCCTTGGTCAACGAAACTAATAAAAACCAAGCCTGTTGCAATAACCGCGGTAGTTGCAAGGATGAAGTCAAAAAATCTTAAGTATCGGAGTGTGAAATAAACTGAAGTATGAACAATCATCCAATGATTTTGAAAAAATCAATTGTTTAAACATTTTTCCATCTTGGGGTTTTCACGAACTCGGTTTAATAACGGAAATGGTACAGAGAATATTCAATAAGCGAGGTAAAATTTTTTTGAAAAGTTTCACTTACTGAGTCTGTAATGAAAGAAATCTACAGGTTGCGATAATTGAGGAGCTGCATTATCGAGGGTTGCGTTAACCGAGGTCGAACTGTATGCCTAAATTTTTTGGATTCTTTAAACGTTTTCAACTAGTTGTTTGGAATTTTTTAAATTTTTTCGAAGTTTTCAACATTTTTCAACGATGTACTTTCACATATTCAACTATTTCCAGATAAAAAATTACTAATTTGTATTGGCTTTTCCAACGTTATTCAAATTTTTAATTTCTTTCTCTATATCTTCGACTTCGGGCTGCGCGGCTGTTCATATATTACGTAAGACTGTTTTTCGACAACCACCCCACCAACTCTGCTCAGTTTCGCAATTATGTCATAGATAATTTGGATCTTTGTTACAAAACTGTCACAGATAATCTGACCCGCCCTAAACCAACACCGACCTATTCAAACTTCTTCGTCCTTTTCAACTTTTCCCAACTTTCTTCAGTTTGCTTTTTTCAACTTATCTCGACTATTATTACTTTGTTTTCGACTCATTCAATCTGTTTCAATTTTTTCGACTCATTCAATCTGTTTCAACATCCATATATCGACTTTTCGAACCGTCGACTTTTTCGACATCTTCCAACTTATTCAACTTCTCCGTTTTTATCAAAATTTTCTAACTTCTTTTCCACCTTTTCAATCGCTTTGAACTTCTATCGACTTTTTCAACTTTTTTAGAATTTTTGGGTCTTTATCGAGTTTCTTCGTCCTTTCAATTATTTTGTCAACTTTTTCAATATTTCGAACTTTTGAAAAATCTTTTTTTGCAACATTTTTTAATTATTCATAATTTTTGAACTTTCACGATATTTTTCGATTTTTTTTTTGTGATATTTTGCATTATTTTACAATTCAATTCACAACTGTTGTTTACCTTCAATTGTGAAATATTCGCAAAGAGAAGATATTGACTTGTCCACCTAGAATTTATATGTTCGTAGGTAAATGGTATAGGCACTAGTTAATGCAACTTTGTTTCATCTGATCAAATGATATAATTCGTGAATTATTCGCCTTTTTCAAACACAATCACAATTTCACGAAACAACAGTTGACACAGATAATTTAGACAACTATTCAAAAGTACAAGTATATTCAATGAATACGTACAACGGACAGCAGATGTTTTTTATCTTTTTACTGTTCCCTAAACTAAATAAACAATTTTGCAGATAGCTTTTTTTTAAGATAGAAGAATATTTCTGCCAGTGGATTGCTAGTATTTTTGAACTGTAAAAAAATTTTAAATTAAAAATAAACATGTGGAAATTATAGCATCTTACACTACGATTAGATAAAAATTATTTTAGCCTTGAATGCTCTTAGTCAGAGTCTATTTTTCTCATAAATCAAAACAAATCAATCTTCTTAGTATCGAAAAGTAATACGTAAATGACCGATATTTTCTTGAAATTTAATTTCTTTTCCAATTTCACTTCCTGGTACAAACCTGGCTCACTTTGGCATGCGTATTTTTAATAAAAACGAGAAACCGCACATTACTAAACCGCGTCATATTTTAATCAATTTGCGTTCTTAAATTAATTAACACAATTGAAAAGGGCAAAAACCCCAATGTGAATTCTTTTTATCAACAAAAAATTGACATTTCATTTTACGCTGAGAACGTGTTTCATCAATCAAATGATGTTTTACAACATTAATGAATTTGTTGATTATTTGCAAATAGCAGTGCTATTAACGGATGCTTTTGGTATTTTTCAAATAATTCATCTACAAGTTTTCAAAGTTTAATTGTAATATTACAAGTTCCAGCTATAATAGGGCGTATGCATAAAAACTGAGTAAGTGATGCATTTACTTTGGAGTATTGGAGTAAAATAAGTTCTCGGAGGAAAAGCCTATTTTCGTATGCACTGTCACTACATAACTCGTTTCTTTTATCTACTCCTGTCATAATTTTGTATTATAAAATAGCTACTCAGTTCAAAACGTCGAAATATTCAAACTAAACCTAAAATATTAGATTTTAAAAAAGTTCTTTTTCGGTCTATAATCCTCCAAAATAACCAGTTTGACCAAAGCTAACACAGTCCTCCTGAAAGAGGACGTTTTCCTGATCAACTTGGAGCAACAAAATTATGGTCACGTCAGGTTTCCGAGATACATAACCTAAAGATATAAAAAATTCGATTTTTTGTTGTATTCGCGAGTAAATTACACTGTGTGTGTATTTGTAACGGGTGATTTCTTAAGAGTTTGTTTTTTGAAAATTGAAAAAAAAACAGAAAATTAACAATAGGAAATAAAATATTTATTTGGAGCAATTGATCAATTCCTTTCATTTACTTTTTCAAGATTATTTTATGTAAATGTTGGCCATGGCAATGCCTGAGGTGGTTCATCCATAACCTCAATTGGTATCTCACCAATGGCAGCTGTAATATTGTCCCCCAGGGCTTCAATTGTGGCTGGCTTGTCTCTGTACTTCACAAAGTCTTACAAAAAATAGTCTATAGGTGTCAAATCGCATGATCTTGGCGGTCAATGAACTGCTCCAAAACGTGAGATTAATTGCTCACCAAACTCGCCTCTCAATAAGTCCATGGTATTGCGTGCCGTGTGGGATATGGTACCGTTTTGTTGTAACCATATGTCAATTAAGTGCAATCCTTCCATTTTGGGCAAAAAAGTGGCCACTAATCATCGCACGGTACCTTGCACCATTGACTGTAATGTTGCAATTTTTATTATTTTTAAAAAGTACGGTCCAATGAAGCCGTCGGCTTGCAAACCGCACCAAACAGTAAATATTTCAAGGTGTATTGGCAGCTATTGAACTGTCTCTGGGTGCTCTTCAGACCAAATTCGGCAATTCTGTTGACGTACCCATTGAGCCAAAAAGTAGCGTGGTCGCTGAAGAAATTTTTCGTTACAAAATTGGATCTTCATCCAACTCATAGAGCACGAATTTCGATAATAAAACTCAATGATTTGCAAACGCTGTTCATTTGTTAGCCTATTTACAAAAATGGCAAACTTTACTTAGCATTTTTCAAGCAAACACATATTACGTATCATGCGCGAGGTTTCAAAAAACTTACACTGGAAAAACAAATAGCAAAAATATCACCCGCTAGAAAAGAAAACCTCTTTACTGTAAAATATGACCGATGCGAAAAATACCAATTTAGACTGAAAAGTGTGGACTTTGTTTGAACTCGTGCAGTCACATTGGATCGAATATTTTTAAATCAAAAAACCTGCAGCGAATTTATGCTTGACCAATGTAACTCAATTTAGCTCGACTGTGCGCCCTGACGAAATCTAATAGATTCTCTTCTCAAAAATATTTATCATTATAGAGATCAACAAACTTTTTTGTTGTTTTATTCCACTATTTTATGTTCAGCACGTTCATTAATTATCGCTTTTGGCTAATCAGATGTCAATTTTTATGGTATAAGTATTACACAACTTTTAACCACAAAAACGAATAAAAGTTGATGTGATGCTAATTTAAGTCAACTTTTATTTTACTTAGCTTTCATATTCCCCCATAATTTCGGAAATTTTAATATTTGTTCAAATATTTATGTAGGTGTTGGCTTATATTGAATTATGTATGTAAGTGTATTTTCATATGTGTTCTGAAGTTTGTTAGTTTATGAAGCACACTCTGCTTGCAGGATCTTATTCCAAGAATGAAACAAAGGGTTGTATGATGGCTTATTGTCGTAAAGCAGCGATATTTATACACTGACGTTTGGAGGTAGTTTTTTGGGCACATTATAAGAAATTTACGACATTTGACTGCGAATATATACAGACAGACAAACGTTATTTCCCAAATTTCTTAAATCGAATTGCCGCTTGGCATATTTATCCTTTTGCTTAAGAAATATAAAATGTTTGACGTTATTTTGTATTTGTACTCGATAAGTAGGTAGCTTACAGAGAAAAGTCTTCAAGTTTTCTTGTTTATACTTTTATGAATATTTAAGAAAAAATATAAATATACTGAAAAAAGGATTTCTTAACGATTTTTATATATACATTTTTCGGTGTAATTGATTTTATTCTTAAATGTCCATGATATGGTCAACAAAAATTTGGAATACGTTTTTTCTAAATTTACTAGACCCACGATTAGGAAGCTTTAGGCATTTTGAAAGGTTCAAGAACTCCGGATTTAGTACATACGATTATTTAAAAATGACCAAACAAAAAACTTTTTGGGAGTTTCAACCCCACTTTTCTCCAAAACTATACGTGATGGACAATTTTTGAGTCCAGCTGCGTGTTTCTATCGAGAACATTTACTAACTTCCTAGAACAGTGTAATTTTATTTTTGTCGAAAAGAATAATTTTCATAAGAAATTTTTTAGTTTTATTCAGTGCGTTTTTGTTTGTAAAATTGATAGTATAAAAGGAAAAAGTGAAATTTTGACGAAAACTGTTCTTATCACTAATGCTGAAACTAAAAACTTTCCGAAAATTTTTAAAATCCACAAATAGTCTAAGTTATTCCAAACTGTACATTAAAAACATTAAAATATTTTCCATTTTCTACATTTTCTTTCTAATATTAAGTATTTTAAAATTTTACGTGACCTCTCCGTTGCGGATGCCATCAAGAACCGCCATTTTAAAATTTACAAAACCGATCAATGGGATTTGAAAGTTTAGACCTTAAAGATGAGTTTAGTGCATGACTTGCCACAAATAGGTCACAAATTTTGGACACGCAGGTGATATGGTTTACATGAAACGTTCCATATATCTACTGAAAAATAATTTTGATCTTTTTACTTAACTTACATAATCATATCATGATTTTTGATTTTTCATACAAAAATCTGAGAAAATCAACATTAAGTCCAGCAAATTAATTTGAATTGTACTGTAAGAGTTTCAAATAAAAGAGTTTCTAGAGGAATCTTATGTATAGCATCCAATTTTGATACACATCGATCTGCATCGAAATGTATGTATAGCCCCAAATTTTGTGTGCATTTATAAAATCAAACGTAAAGTGACAGAGATTAGATACATTGTGTGGCATAGTTAATCAACTTAATATTACCTTTCTAAAAATATATATATTTTTAATTTCTGTCACTTTTCTTTGTTTTACTGTTTTAAAAATTCATTTTATAACCTGCCATTATGATATTTTTTTTTTCAAAGCAAACTCAACAATTTGTGGTTAGCAATTATTTAAGCAATAACTAATCTCAGTATTATGTACATACAAGTACATTAGGTTACGCTAAATAGAATCTTAAATGTTTATTAAGCTACAGAAATAGAATTTATTTTATTATTGTACAACCAAATCATTATCACTTGTAGGTACATACATATGTTCATTAAATTTATGCAAAAATAAACACGATGATAACATACTACGAGTATGTATTATTTACAAGTGAAAAAAAATTAACTCTTATTCAATGTCAATGTCAAGAATCGGTCCTTGGATTTGGACGCATCCAGACATTATGCTGCACAAATGTTTTATCAGATAAGAACATATCGCGCAATGAACTTTTAACTTTTAGTAACTTCCTCTTGAGATTGTTGTAAAATTATTTAAGATTTCTTACAAAATTTGTTTATTTAATTAAGATGTTATCAAAATTAAAAAATTACATTATTTCTATTTGCAGCATATTAAATCATCACACATAAATCAACAAATATACCTGTACTCTGCCTCAAATTAACGGAAGAAAAGAGCACCATCACTACTTGAACCCGCTTATTGCCACCACCTACCCCTACACATATAAAATGGAAAACGAATCATTAAATCGTAAAAAATCAGTAATCAATGGAAATGGTGAAACTCCCGCTAAAGTTGCTGCAGATGATGGCGGTGGGGACGTTACGCTTAAAGCCAAAATGAGTCTACTAAACGGTTGTACCGTTATTGTTGGTTCTATTATTGGTTCCGGCATTTTTGTATCACCCACAGGCGTTCTCATGAATACCGGCAGCGTTAATCTTGCATTGATTGTATGGGTGTTATCGGGTTTGTTCTCAATGGTAAGTTTTATGTACATCACACGTGCATAATATATGCTAATTTAATGTTCAGCAAATTTTATTATGAATGATATTTGCATACCTGAAGTACAAAATTTATTTATTGTTTTTGCTTTCAACTCTCACAGCTTTTGTATTTTTAGAAGAAAAGAAAATATCATACATATATCTATGTAGATGTCTACAGTAGCGTAAAACATCATCAATTTCAGACTTTTTTATTACCCTTAGAAGAAAAAATATTTAAAAATTTGTTTTTTTGTTTCAAAAGACCAACTATTTCATAATACTTCATGTTCTAAAAACTTGTTTAGTAGCGTTCAACCTAATTAAACTTTCGCCTTATGATTTGAATAGAAATCTGAGCTTGACGGCATTTACTGAGCACTTCGATGTTGAAGATGAACCAATTTTAAGCCAATAAAAATATTTTTCTCGAAGTATTTTGAAATACCTAAGATCATGTTAAAATATTAACCAATTCTTATATCATGTAAAAAATTTAACCCGCTTACAATAGCACTTTAAGCATACGAATAGACGGAACTTTAACGACTCTGAAAAATAATACACGACGGATAAAAATATTTTGTAAAATTTGTTTTTATCAACTAATTATAATTAATTACAATTGAAAATAATTTAAAAGAACTTACAATTATTATCAAGGATCGTTAATTACAGTTGAACAAAATTTAATATAGCTTACAGTCATTAGAAAGGACCGATATTCTTGTAAATCTTACAAATCGATCGTTGCTTTTCCTGAAACAATGATGATAAGACACCATATGGATCAATTTAATATGGTAATTGTTGGCATAAAAAATGGTTATTACCACATACATATTTGCTCATATAAATGAGTACAATATTTGGAACATGGAAAAATTCTATGCATACTTACAATTTAAAAACATCACATGATTTTTATTTTAACACAAACAACCGATGAAAACAACATGTTATGAATATGCAGTTATCTTGGTTCGGGGAGGTTGTGATCGCCTCCCCTAGCACCACTGTTTGGTGTATCTGCATAAGAATTTTATTTGATATGTAAATTATCAGTGCACACATCTGTTGATGTTGAAAAGCGTGTCGCAATCTGACTAAACAGGAATTGTAAATGATTTGATAATCCAGTTCAACAGGTGTTGTTGTCGAACTCATCCTGATTTTAAATTTATGCAATTCATTATTTAATACCACTTTTAACTTATTACTTTGCAATATTAGGGGGTGATCAAAAATAATTTAATAGCAATTACAAAATGATGCCCCATTTCTCAAAGCAGCAACTAAAGCACACATGTTTATTTAATATTTATAATTTGAAAATGTTCAATCATCCGAAGTTAAACAAAATGTCTCATATTTTATTGTTTGCCAAAGTAATCAACAAAAAGCTCTCATAAGCTGCATAAGCTGCCTACCTTTTTTCAAAGTAGTCACTTGTAATTTCCTTTGAGACACTTTGGCGGCAGAAAATAACATCGCTTTAATGTTTGTACAATTTCCACTGACATGATATCCACCTGTTGCCGCTTGGTATTAACGCAAAAGAGAACGTGACGCGAATACCGCGTGCAAAATGTAGTAGACATCTAAATTGTGTACACTACCATTTCGTATTCAAGATTGTGCTAAGTTAATGCACAGATGCTATTTATATTAATACTGGACACACTCTTCGGTTTCAGCATAATTATAAGTACACAAAAATTAAAGATATACATATATATACATCTGATTTTTGTCATTACCGCAACTCCGTGTTAAGGAAAATAATTACGAAAAAATCGATTTTTCATAAAAGGGCAGAAAACTGGAAAATTTCAAAAATGCTTTAAATTCCTATAATGCGCTGCTCATTGAATTTGTGTGGTAAGAAATAAAGACAGGCAAGTAAAAACTTCCACGAGCGGGGCATGAAGTTTTAGGAAGACAAATTTCTGCTGCTTAAAAGATATTATCGGCTCTTGTGGCACGAAATGTTCAGCAGTTCGTTGCTCTTTCTTTTCTTTTACTCAATCACAACATTTTAACATGAAAAAGCGTTTTTTGTGGTAAAATCATACTGCTATTTATAAAAATTTAATCAAATTTAGTTCAAAAAAAGCAGGTTATATGTATCTCATTTTAAATATTTTGTTTTTAAGTATATATTGGAGGGCGTCTATGGCGTATGGAGAAGAAAAATTGTTTAATATTAAGATGTTTTCAACACCAAGTGTTACTTTTGATTATTCAGACAAAATGACAACCAAGAAAATATATATAAACTTTATTTTTAGAGCTCTCGATGTCTTCAAAGTTAAGATCTTCATATAAGACTAAATTATTCGTGGTACATAAGGTTTTCGGAAAAATATGTATTATATGAATACATGCTATATATTTCACTACACAATTATCCTGATTATTTCTATATAAATTTAATAGAATAATGCAAATGGTTTCAAGACGGCATAAGTCTGTTCTATATGTATTACAGGCATATATTTTCCTCTCGGGGGGTCTTGCCGTCAATTTCGCATGTTCTTCTTGTCACATTTGTTAAAAACTCTGTGTAAAACTTTCATTTTTCGGGAGATGTGTGATTGTAAACTTTAGTACCCACCCCATTATACGCACGTGCTTATTAAAACCAATTTCCTTACATGGCTTATATATATATATAAGAATAAAATCAGTATTTCAGTATCAATATGAGAATTGATTTGAATTATTTTTATGAGGATAATGAAGAATATATGTAGGATAGCATTTTATCATTCCTTGTCAGTGCTTCAACGATAAGAGAACGTTTGGATAGTTTAAAAATTATCTTATCGTGCTCGTAGTGGCGCCAGGCTTATCGTCTCGCACTTGTTCTCGTACGAGAAATTTTGATCTGTATTGTTCTTGTCGCGTTCTCGTCTCGTTACTGTCGATATTTCTCAGTTATTTTCCTTCACATTTATATGTATATAATACTTACTGGACTTTTGTATATAATACTTACTTTTCCGCGCACTGCCCGTTGTACAACCCAGTGTACATTTTACGCTGTCCTTACTGCAGTCAATTGGGTCCATATACGAAATTTCACAAATTGGTAGAAGTTCTAAGAATATCAATTTAAGGATTTTTGTTGAATGGGACGTGCTATGACCGATTATCCAACCCTGTTCACACTTTGCGAGTTGCTTGGCACAAACAGATTACATTTACGTAGTTATCAGTTTTCTCAACTGTAGCTGCTACAGATGCTAAGATATGGCGCCTTAGATGTTTTTGTTCTATAAAGGTGCCATGCCCCTATGTCTAATTTTGTACAGATTTCGTGATATACTTAACATAGATAATATACATCCTAGCACCGAATTTCAAAACGCCTGCTACCATAGGTGCCAAGTTATTTCGTTTTAAGTATTTTTATATTATGGAAGTTCTGGCTGAATGTCGTTCTTGGCGATAATTTATGTGCCTATCGTACGATAAGCATTTCATTAAGCCAAGAACGAGATATCGTCTAGACCAGTGGTTCTTAACCGGTGGTGCACGCACCCCTTAGGGGTGCGAGCTTGAATATTTTGGGGTGCGAAATTGTAATTTTACAAATTCACGTGTAGCTAGCAAAATAAAAAACTAATCTTAAAAATTCATTTT
The DNA here is from genome assembly GCA_963680825.1 of Meiosimyza decipiens. Lineage (NCBI taxonomy): Eukaryota > Metazoa > Arthropoda > Insecta > Diptera > Lauxaniidae > Meiosimyza > Meiosimyza decipiens. The sequence goes on along the minus strand of OY804259.1, from coordinate 80,592,334 downwards.
GGTTAGTAAATTTTTTATTCCCTAAACATTTTTTAAATATGTTTGTAAATTATAAACCATCGAGACAAATTAATTTTTGTATTTTTTCTACAATTACAAAAATTCAAATGCGTTTCTAGTTTCTATAGTAATTTTTATATTTCCTCGAAATTTCAGTTGATTGTTACGATTATTCTTAGAAATATAAATACTGTTGATGCGCACATTACATTGAATAAAAATTTAAAAATAATTGAATTTTAGTGTCGACTATTACAAGTTTGAATTTTTGTGTTGAATATTAAAAGTTAAATATTAATAATAAAATAATTAATACAAGTTAATTTTACAAGTTTAGTTGAATATTTATATTCTAATTATTAGATTCTAATTTGGTACATTAAAGTCAAATTCAAAAGGTAAGCTAAAATATAGCAATAATAGATAGAAGTTTAATATTTTTTTAGTGTTTTATTAAAAAATTTAATTTAGTTTACGCCATGTCAAAGAAACGATGTTGGAATGACGATTATGTTCGTTATGGTTTTACATTTACAACGGAGAAGGATGGAACGCAGCGACCACAATGTATTCTGTGCTGCAATAAATTTTCAAACGCCAATCTCAAGCCGTCGAAACTAAATGAGCATTTTACCAAACAGCATGGTGGTGTAGATGCTGGCTATGATTTTGAAAGTTTGAAATCTAAACGAGTTCGATTTGATAAAAGTGGAACTATCACAACTTTTGGATTTATATCACACGAAAAGCCGCTGTTGCAAGCGTCTTATCAAGTTGCATATATCTGTGCCAAGAAGAAGAAACCACATACAATAGCTGAAGAACTTGTAAAGCCTTGTGCATTAGAAATGGCTAAAATAGTGTTGGGTACTGAAGCACAACAAAAGCTTCAACAAATTCCTTTGTCAAATGACGTAATCCGTACTAGAATTTCTGATATAAGTAAAGACATCTTACAACAAGTAATTGAAGATATTAAAGCTAGTAATGTCCCAGTGGGTATTCAATTGGATGAATCTACAGATGTTGAAAATTGTTCTCAGCTGATGGTGTTTGTACGATATGTAAAAGAAAAAGAAATTGTTGAAGAATTTTTGTTTTGTGAACCATTAGAATTGACTACAAAAGGAATTGATATATTTAATAAAGTCAAAGACTTTTTATTACAATATGAGATACCGATGAACAAAATAGGATCAATTTGTACTGATGGAGCTCCTTCCATGTTAGGCAAAAATTCTGGATTTGTAGCGTATGTAAAAAAGGAAGTGCCTCACGTTACAATTACCCATTGTATTTTACATAGACATGCGCTAGCTACAAAGACATTGCCTGAAAAATTAAAGAAAACATTAATCACTTCAGTCAAAGTTGTAAATTTTATCAGAGGTCGAGCTTTAAATCATCGTCTCTTCCGTGCTTTATGCGAAGAACTTGGTGCCGAGCATACTGTCCTTTTATTTCACACAGAAGTAAGATGGCTATCGCGTGGACGTATGCTAAATCGTGTGTACGAATTGCGAAGTGAAATAATGCAGTTTCTTAATAATCAAGGCAGTAGTTTAGCTGATGAATTCAGCAATAGAGATGCTATAATTCAGCTAGCGTATTTGGCAGACATATTCACGCACCTTAATGAATTAAATATTTCAATCCAAGGATTTGGAGTGAACACTATAACAGCGAAAGAGAAGTTGACTGCGTTTAGTCGAAAACTTTCAATTTGGATTAACCGTGTTGACAAGATAAATTATGCTAACTTCTCTTTGCTTGAAGAAGTTCTTGTTTCAGATGATGAAAGAAACAATATTACCACCGAAATTAAAGATCATTTGCAAAAGTTGAGCGAATCTTTTGAGGGATATTTTGCTACTGGAGATATAGATATATCAGAAAAATGGATATTAGATCCATTTATTTATAATCTGGACTCAATGGATGACAGTAATTTATTGAAAGATGACCTTGTTGAACTACGGACAAATGGACATAATCAAATGGAATTTGAAGCAGAGAATTTGGAAAATTTCTGGTGTGCTCAAGTAATGTCATATCCACGATTAGCTAAAATAGCGCTTCAGCATCTTGTTCCATTTGCCACAACATATTTGTGTGAGATGGGATTCTCGTCACTTGTGCATATAAAAACAAAAGCTAGAAATAGACTTAATGCTAGTAATGATATGCGTGTAGCTATTTCAAAAAAGATCCCCCGGTTTTCAAAAATAATTGAGGAAAAGCAACAACAAAAAAGCCATTAATAAAAACTTTGATAATTTATAATTGATTATTTCAGCTAACAATTAAAATTTATAAAAAATTTGTTACGCACATAAAATTAATAAAAAATATGTTTTGCATAATGTTTGTTTTTTAATTTATATAACTCAATAATTTCTAATAAGGGGTGCGAGAATATTGTTTGAAAATTTTAGGGGTGCCGGTAGCTAAAAAGGTTAAGAACCACTGGTCTAGACCCTTTTCGTTCTCGTCCTCGGTCATACAAGAAATAATATTTTTGATATCGTCTCGATATTTATCGGTTCTCGATGAAGCACTATTTCCTTCTCCTTGTTTGTTGAAATCTTTAAAGAAATTCTATCAAATGTACTGTGAAAATCTTTGAGAAGCTATGAATATTTTTTATTATTTACGGGATTTTTGGATTAAAATTCCTTATAAAACACATAATAAGCAAACGCCTTTTTATGATATTTTGTTGGTATCTTAATATTATTCCATTGTTGTTTTTGACTTCCAAACTTTATTTACCCTGTTTTTCCACTACTTAATTGTCAAAACTATATGTTTCTGTAGGGGAATCTGAACTTTAAAAACATCGAGGGAACTCTGAGGAAAAAATTTTAGGAAATTGTTTTCTATAGTTCTCCTCAACTAACCGCATCTTGCATACATGCACTGAACGCATCTTTATAATTTCAACATTTAACTATTTAAAACACCCTAACATATATAAATGTATATGTATGGGATATTCTTTGCTAAAGTGAAAGTAGTTGGACCTTGAAATTTCCGATCTATCTTTTATAGTATTTTGGAGTAGTATGTGACTAGTTAATAATTTACTTTAAATAATCTTGGCAAAAGTATAAAAAAAACTAAATGCAGCCTTGTTGTGTTTCATTTCAAACACTGAGTCTTCCCTAACTTCATTATTAAGTATAGCTACATACTTGACTATCAAAATACAAATTACTTTATAGCTTAAAACTAACGAAGATCACATATGTTCAAGCTATGTAAATAGTAACTTCTGAAGAAAAGTCAGAAATTTCAAATTAAACCATTCAAACAAGATTATGAGCCTTAAATGTCATCATATACTTTGGTATTTTCAAGTTGGAGCAAAATACTTGAAAACCGCAAAAATCTAATTTGAATGATTGAATTTAAGATTTCCGACCTTCCTAAATACCAATTTACTATTCACGCCATTCCATGCATATTAATGAATAACAAGGACGAAGAAATGCAGATATACAACGGCACGTTTTCAATGAAGAAATTCTTTGTAAAAATTAAGTTTATTGTTTTGTAGACTGTTTTTGATAGCGAAAGACAAGAGGACAAAACTCTTTGCCCGTTTTATCCTCTTTCCTACTGCATTCTTGGTTAAAATCAACAGGCATGCTCCTTTTTTTATTCATCATATGCGGAAATTTATGGTAGATTATATTATATATTGGCAAACATTAAAAGGTTGTGCGTAATTGTGAATGCCAATGCCAATGGTTGTGACAGGTTCAAGTGTTTGACGATTAAAAATGACTCTCAATATGATGATGTGAAGGAAGTAATGCAGCACCACTAAGGCAGTGACTGTGTTGATTTTACTTTAAGGCTATATGTATGTACATATGTATGTTTGTGGATGTTTCACTGCATGATGTTAAAGAAAATATTAAATTTCATAACGTTGGGTGCTTCATTTTAACTTCTCCAGGCCAATATCTCGAGAAATATTTAAGTTAGTTAGTAGTAAACAATTTAGGCGAACGTCGTAAGGTTTTTGGAGAATCAACTAACAGTGACCTTACCTTTGGCCTTGAAACTAATTTACGAGGTCAACTGTCATTTTTCAAATCTTAAACTATATTTTTGGTGCAGATTTTATGAAAGTTTGCTATTAAGTTATTATTTTTTAACTTCAGATAAAAATAACTAATGAAATTTATTTAAGACTTTATGCGAGATTTCTCTCCCAAAAATTAGGGCTCTTAGTTTAAAATAAGAACTGCCACGTAGTTCTTTAATGGAAAGCTTAAGGCAAACCGTTGCCCAAAAATTCTACAACTCACAAGGCAAAAATTTTAATTAACAAAATATTACTTTATTTCATCTCCTCAGGTTGGTGCCTATTGTTATGCTGAACTTGGCACAATGATCACAAAGTCTGGTGCTGATTATGCATATATAATGGAAACTTTTGGACCCTTTATGGCATTCATACGTTTGTGGATTGAATGCATGATTGTGCGTCCATGTTCACAGGCTATTGTGGCACTAACATTTAGTGTGTACGTCTTAAAACCATTTTTTCCCGATTGTTCACCTCCTGAAGATTCCGCACGTTTATTGGCTGTGTGTTGTATATGTAAGTAAAAATTTCATATATTTTAAGTAGACATTTCAAGTTTTAATAAAGTTTTAAGACTAATTGCATAAAAAAAATTAATCCATACATTTTAGAATCTTAATAACCTGTTACATTCGTTAAATTCCCCATAATCTGATGGTTTCCAAATAAGGTACAGCAGATTTTAGGGGGCGCTGGCTTAGGATTCATGAAGCAAACGGGAAACGCATACCTTTCAAATACTCGAAGATTTAGATTTTTCATTAAAGTTCCAACCTCCACCATTTTTATGACAAAAATCTCTACTAATTGGCAGTTACGTAACAGTGCGGCTGAGTGCTCAAATATTCAGTATACGTAGCGCTGACTGAACTAATAATAAAATTCATAACTTATTTAGATCTTAGCAAAATTAAGAAACAAGAGTGATAATGAAATTAAGACAAAAGCAAATGCGATGATCAAAGAATATCTCAATTATATAGAGAAATAAAGAATTTTAATTGAAAATCACATAATTCTTATCGTTGCTGATGTCTCAGTCAAAACGATCTCTTTTAAATTGTTCTCATGACGATAAGACAAAAGAGACATTAACTGCGTTTAATGTCTTGACCTTATTATAAATCACAATTTGATTATTCCCAAATTTCCAAATTTTTATTTTTTTTACTGACCACTACTCATGACTCTGATAGCTAATTGATAGTCAAATATTTCGATTTCAACTTTAAAAAAAATTGGCAATATTTATCGATCCCAAAATTTTATGACAGTGCCTTTTGTAGATTAACTATCGAAAGCGATTTGTTGCGTTCTGATTATATCATTCATCAATCAGTATTTCATATATACCCAATAGGAAATCTTAAATAAATATTCTTCTTTGGACTGATCCATGAAGAACTTCAGCATTAATAAAGTATTTGTTTGATGTGAAACCGTTGAAGTGATTCATTGCGCTCTAGATAAATCACTTATCAATAATTTTAGCGAGCTCAGAGCTTATAGCACATATTTTTACTGTGGTGACCTTAACTTTCGCAAACTTTCAATATAATTGGTTATATACCACAAATGGCTCTGACAGTGTTGATGCACACATTTTCAATATGTGGTGTCAAGGCTGATATGGCTTGAAGTTTTTTGAATGTTGGGCCATAGACCGAAAAAAAACGGTCAGCATAATCAAAGATTTGCTCTCAAAATAGAGCCGTGGCTGATTTATAGCTAGGAGTATTGAAGTCCTAGCAAAGATGACTGCCAAAATTCACAGTGTTAAGATTTATTTAATAGACGACAAAACCGGATACTTCACTCTCTTGTCTTTCAAACTATTTTAATATCACCACTTCTACTGAAACGCCACTTTTGAAATTATTCCTCTTACAAATTGACTGACATTGGTCATTAGACCAAGAGTGGTCCCCTGGCTTAATGTTAAATTGTTTAGAAGGTATGAAGGTCGTCTTATCAAATGAAATGGATTCTTGTAGCATCGAAGCCACGACATTAAATTCATTATTTAATCCTACTTACATGGAGCTAAGTTCAGCGTACTATCCCCCCTATGGAATCTCCATAATTCCAAAATTATCGTTTCGTGCACGTATCGGCAAAACATTTTGAGCTAAAAAACTAGTGATAGTTATACTACGACAAGTCTGGCATCAAATCTAACGTAGCCAAAGAGAAGTAGAAAGAGAATTTGGTTGGTACATAGGTATTCTTACTGACCACTGTATTTTTCGGTAGGTGTTTGAATGTTTCCTGTAATGACTTTTGCTGGAGCTTTTGCTGCAGAGAGGTGAAAAAATTTTAAGAAACTCCTCTGTAATTGTCCTGTCCTCTTTGTAGGATTAGGCTTCGACGGATTGTTTGTTACTTTTAGAATAAACTAGCTAGAAAGATCTGACCCAGACCTACCAAAATTCTAAGAACGCCGCAAAGATGTATATAAATTATATACATCTGACTATAGTCCACTTTAAGTGAAAGTCTGTCGTCCACCAATGATCGGCGCATGCAGTTATATATTAACTTATATAATTCACTTGGTAAGGTCTGAAAGTTGCATAAATATGATTATATGTACAAGGATATATTTTTACATTTGAGAGTTTCTATCCTACGATACTGAATGAAGTTCAAGTTGCAGTACTATGTAAAATCTCTCACTTAAGATACATTTATTTTGATGTACCGGATTAAACGTGGCAAGAAAATGACTTAATAATATCAATTGAAAAGGTTTTCACTTAGAATGTCACTAAAAATATTTCTAATTAAAAGTTGGCCGAATATAAACTTGATTATAGCCCAATAATATTGATAAAACATCAAACTTAGCAATATTAGATGTAGCTAATTATCCATAGAAAACTGAGCAATGAGGATCAAAGAAAAAATAATCTGTTCCATTCACATGTTCTTGACCTATTGATTAGGAAGTAAAACTATTAATTGTATGTTCAATGAACTGGAATGCTTATCAAAAACTAAATTGCATTTTATTGTATTGCATTACATTGTACAAATAAAACTACATGAGAGTAAAATAGAGAAACTTAACAACTCTAAAAAATAATATTAACTTGGGGTAAGCAATCAGCAAAACAAAACAAAAGTGCGTGCAATAAATTTAATATTTATTATTTATTTCCAGATTGATTAAAATTCTGGTTGTTTTTTCTTTATTTGTATCAAAAGTCCAGAATTATGTAAATCTTGTAATTCTTGCATCATACTATTTTCACGATCAGATTTCTCGCAGTGAATTGTTGTTATTTCTTTGTAACAATTTTCATGAGAATCCAAAAATAAAATAGAAATGAGATTATCTCCATAAAGATGATGGAGAAATAATCCATAAAGAAAATCTATATTTTAGGAAATAAATCTGAATAAACTATAGTGAATCTTGAAGGTTAAATAACTTTATGTCAAACGTTAATTGACCATATCATATAAAGTTTAATTTCATTGAAAATATTTTTGATAAATATAACCTCTAATTTCTAGTGCTCTATAGAATATAAGCAATCGCGAAATCTTCCGCTTACCAAAGAAGTGTTCCTTACCAAGTATCACGGGGCCTCGAATATACTACCGATATTTCTATTGCCTGAACCCCACTTCCATTCATGGCTTATATTTCATATTTCAAGCGGCCATATTTTGGGTATACCAAGCTCAAAAAATATTCCGTAGAGCTCGAGTTACGCATACCTATAATCGACTGATTATTATTGCGATAACAGCAGCATGGAAGATGGTATGCTGTGAAGTAGGTATAATTTTTATATAAAGTCGTTTAGCATAGAAGTCCCATTTTCAAAATATCTTTTAACAAAGCTTTTATGCTTTTAAGCCAATGAGATGGACAGACATATTTTTCAGATTTGAATTGAAAAAATCTCTGTCACTTAACTGATATTTGTGGGTAGCATTTTCAAAGTTAGAGATTTTAATCAAGAAGTTGTGTTGATCTTAGTAGAGCGTATACGTACGTCCCTTTCGTCCAATTATTCTATAGTATTTAAAAAACTATATGAGAATACTCCTGTAAAATATCGTGATAATATTATGATAATAATACTGAAACTTAATAGCTAAGAAGGACCATAGCTGTAGTAGCTTAACTCTTTTATTATGAAGTAGAGTTTTTACGAAAGTTAAAGCACTACAATTGTTGAAGTTGCATGTTGAGTGGAGTTGAGAATATAGCAGTGGTGACCAAAAACGGGAAAACTCCAACCCCACGAAGTTCAAGCTCCAGCTGATCTACTTCGCATGATTTCTTTGAAAAATATGATTTTAAGCAGTCAAACCAATGCAAGGCCCTAGTGTGCCATATTTTGACTTCTTGAAATACTGTTGCTATTGAAACATTGATGAAAGAAACAATAATATCACTATGCAACATGAATTTCGAACATGTAGTTCCTGGTATGGTATAAAAATAATTTTTGCTGAGGATCAACACTCTAAGCCAGAAATTTCTGAATTAGTGTAGATAATGAAAGTTTTGTGGTGATATTCAATTTGTGACATTTATAGTTCTTTGGATAGGTAATTCTTTAGAGGGAAAGGGTATTTCTCAAAAGTTTAAAACATTTTCTCATATTTTTTCTTTAAATATCTCTATATGATATATTATTTGCAATTTCTTTGTTTTGTTTTATTGTCTTTTTTGACAATAATACGAGCATTCTTAACATTATATCATTTTAAAATATACATTAATTAAAAAATAAACACCATATTTAAAAAAAAATACACATAACTTGCATTAATTTGCTACAATATATTTACCATGAATGCTCCATCCTTATTAACTCTCTTTCTCATATGAATTTCTTACAGTGGTCTTAACATTTGTCAACTGCTGGGATGTTAAATGGGCAACCGCTGTGCAGGATATCTTTACGTATGCCAAGCTATTGGCTTTATGCATTATCATTGGGACTGGCGCTTATCAGCTCTTTACGGGTCATACTGAGTATTTCACATTTGAAAATACGGATACGCGTGTAACATCAATAGCACTGTCATTCTATTCAGGATTATTTGCCTACAATGGATGGTAAGTTGTTAGAAAAACCAAAATGGCCTTGGGTGTGTGTTTTCTAAATAATGCGATTACTTACCACAATGAAGCTTGTGAGGTGCTGCACCAACAATTGAATAAAAGCAATCTGTGCTTTGGGATACAATTTTCTTTTCTTCTGTTTTGGCTTGGGATATTTAACTCTTGGCTTCAGTATTTGTTTAAATGCTTCTTATGACATGTCTATGCAATCGGTCACATATCACGTAACACACCTTTGAGTTGTGACAAAGGGGAGGTGTCAGCTACTTTGCCGCCATTAATAATCATTACTCATTACTTTAACCTACAGACATACTCTTACTTTCTCCTTTACTTGGTCGTATTATTTGTACAATTTTAGAGAGATTTGAAACAAAGTACTACCATTTCAAAGAATTACTAAAATTTCTAATAAGTTTAGTAGAATAACTGTAAGTTCATTCTAGAGTATAGAACTTAAGACAAAAACCTTAAGATAATTTCCATATTATTAGTAGCCCTAAATAAAAAGCATTTTAGCCAGAGTGACACCCAGACGAATTTGCCTTCACAACTATACATGCTACATTCCAACGACTTATTCATTGCAACCGAGATATGACCTTAGAACAAGACTTGGAAGAAATATAACAGCTAAATCATGTGAGATTTATTTCTGGAGATGTTGTGGTTCAAAAGCTGAATTTTTGGCAAATGGACTATATATTTATTGAAAATTTATTAAGACTCTTAAAAATATCTTAGAACCATTTATAAAATGTTAAAAATTTTTGAAGAACATCAAGAAAAGTCAATTGACTTCATTATCATTTCCATCACATTTTGCGTTTCCTTTGACCTTTTTTATTTGATTCATATTCGTTATTGAATTTCATCCATTGCTAAATGGAATCATCAATGACTTTTAAGCCGTTTAGTGAAAATTTCTTAGCTTGTTATGTTTCCCAATTTTCATAGATTTGTTGAGAATCTAAACAACAAGTGCAACAAACCAAAAATACAAAAATGTGCAAAACTGGAAACATATCAGGCTTAGAAACTCTTTACTTATCGGCTTAAGAGATGATTTCATTCAGCAATGGATGAAATGAAAAGCCTTAGAACTTTTTTTTGCTATTCAAATAATTGTATGTTTTTCAGTTTTTGTAAAAGTAGCATTGATACAAATGTACGTTATTACTGAAATAGGGACACTATTTTATGACATTATTTGAAAAAGAGGGGGGAGTTGGTAATGTGTGAACTCCATGTCGAATTAATCTTTGCCATATAATTCAATATTATTTCTAGAAATAAATTTCATTTATATATAAATCGACTGTTAGTTGATATTGTTAATTTTATATCCGTAGGAACTATTTGAACTTTATTATCGAAGAGCTTAAGGATCCGGTAAAAAATCTTCCACGTGCTATAGCAATCTCCTGTACACTTGTCACAGTCGTCTATGTGTTAGCCAATGTTGCATTCTATACCACATTATCACCCATTGAGGTTTTGGGCTCTCAAGCTGTTGCCGTCACATATGCAGAACGTGTATTTGGAATGTTTGCATGGACCATACCAGGTAATTCGTATGACTTATCAGAGATATATATAAACTTACATAATGTTTTTTCTCTATATTTTACCTACAGTTTTCGTTGCGCTTTCAACATTTGGTGCCGTTAACGGTATACTGCTGACCTCTTCACGTCTTTTCTACGCTGGTGCTAACGAAGGACAAATGCCTGAAATTTTAACAATGATACAAATACATCGATTTACACCTACGCCAGCTGTTTTGATAATGGCGCTACTATCCATGTTATATCTGTGTGTATCCGATATCTTTGCACTAATCAATTATGTCGGCTTTGCAACCTGGGTATAATGAAAAAGCTCTCATATCTTCCTAAGTATTTTATTGAAAATAATTAATTTTTTCATTACAGTTAAGTATTGGTGTTGCTGTACTCTGCTTACCTTGGTTGCGATGGGCTCAACCAAATTTGCCACGCCCCATTCGTGTGCCGTTGGTCTTCCCAGTTGTCTATTTACTTGCTACCATTTTTGTTACCGTTGTGCCGATGTATGCCAGTCCTTATGAAACCGGCTATGGTATACTGATGATTCTCACTAGCATTCCTGTATATTTGGTGTTTATAGCGTGGAAAAATAAACCGATTTGGTTCCAAAGGTTCATGGGTGAGCATATTTTACAGACACTTAAAATTTCGATAATATTTTATCAATGTATACTTGTCAGAAATTATCTAAGACATAAGCCAAGTACCTTTTTTAATTCACTTCTTAAAATGCTTTTTATTACTACTCGTATTTTATATAATTTTTTCCACTGCTATTTTTTGTTTACCTCACCCTAAGACTCTTCTTCCAATTTGTTTTAGGTGGACTAACTCAACTTCTACAAAAAGTGATGATGGTTGTCCGACCAAAAGCAGCCGCAAAGGTTTTTATTTTTTCATTTACATTTTTTCCAAATATTTAGTTTAATTTACATTTAACGCCTGCTGTTAACTACAATCTGAGTTATTTTTCACTGCACTTCTTACTTCAAATTAGTTGCACTTCTTTGTTTATATTGTAGGAGTTTATTTATTCGAAATATATATGCATAAGTGTAGCTATCCATGGGAGAAGTGTACCTATCTTATATTTGCCTCCATTGACGTAAAATCTTATTGAGATGAACATGCTGGACACGATAGTGTTTTCAGCATCGTTGTAGTTCATAGGAAAGTTATGACGTTTTCAGGTCTTACGATTTTTGGATGTTTCCGTAACCGTGCATATATATAAAAAAAGATTATAGACCATTTCTTTACGATTTTACGATATTTTATCAAAGGAATACCTCTGCATCAAGTTGCCTAAGGCAATCGATAGTAACTGGAATTTTTTTTTTAAACTTTTGTTCTTTTGAGGACAAAAAATAAATAACAAAAAAAATCAAAATAGTCCATAAAAAGCATGGAAAAAGTCAAGAGGTATGGAATATTGAAAAATCCAATGAAAGTCGATTGGCAACAGAAAACATATAAAAGCCGGAAAGTATTGAAAAAGATCTAAAACCAAATGAGTGAAATGCATCAATCTTATCCTTAAGCATCTAAGGAGGAGGCGATGGCCCCGGGACTATTCCACAATAAATTGCGAGATGGGCTAGCAGGTATTTTACACACAAATAAAATTTTTTTCGATGTGATCAAAACAGCACTTAATGGTGTCGGGGCGCCCCTGATCAGGTCGAAATATTTTTCAAACTTTCTTATAGAGCGGAACAGTAAAATTTCTTTGTTATTAATGAGATCAATATGTTACTTAGCGAGGTCGGGCTATACCTGATCATGCGCTTTCCTCACGGATTGGTGCAGTAAAAATTATTAAGTTAAATGAGGTCAAATTGCGCCTTAGAACCCTCACATAATTTTTTCTTGGAGGTTTCCCCATCGATTGGTACACAAAACTAACAAACGTGCATATAAATTGTATATTTAGTAGAAATAATTATTACAATGGATTGAGCACTTAACTTATAAGATAATGTGTGACATTTTTATTATTCTTAACAATTTTTTAATCTTTTTTTATTATCCTTTCAGTAAGCCTTACACGCTTCCTTCAGAAGTTGCTTATGGTACTTGGAAAAACTAAACCAGCTCAGGTGTAAAATTATAGCATGTTCGTGAAACATTTCTAGCAATTATTTGGAATATATTCTCAGCATTCTTACTCAAACATACCATGTATACATACAAACATCGATTCAGTTCATCACATATTTTTAATATAAAAGAAATATATATACTATATGTCTACGTATGTACGTTCCAATAACTCAAGAATATTGTTATATAATTATTTTCGTTTTTAATTATATTTTGTATTTTTTATCATAAAATATTTAATTATAAGTAAAAACTAAATAGAAAAACATCACTTATACAAATAACTCAAATTCCAATGTGAACTTTAAAATGCTGTGCATTTGTTTTTTTTACGTAATACTCGTATAAGTTCAAGTATTTTTGATATCCACTAATAATATTTTTTTTAATATAAAATAAACCATTGACACATAAGACCGAATTTTCTATGCTCACACAAAATTTATCTCTGGCAAATCGACTTCATAATGAAACTGTGATGGTGATTGGCCAACTATGTATGTAGGATTTATCTCTAAATATTCTCCACAAGCTATAATTCACCTATTCCATTGGCTTTGAACTTAGGACAGCGTAGGTTGTGGTGCGGTGAGAGCTCAGGGCCTGAATCCGTAGAAGAGAACTTCTTTTCATAAATACAAGAAGTGATCCAAAATCACACAGCGAGTTCTGCATACATTACATTCAAGTGTTCCAAAATCTTATGCCCAGTGGGGATAACGAGAAATTGAATGAGTTTTTTGGGATGTAATTTAGAGTCGATATTAATTAAAGGAAACTCACAGCTTGTTTTTTTTTTTTAACTGTATATTTACTGATTCTTAATTATATAACATATTGCTTGTTTAAAACAACCGTATTTTTACACAGCTCGCACATTTGAATATATTCATCACAAGATTTTCCTCTCCAAAGACTTTAAGAGCTGATACACAACTTTGTATATTGCCCAACATCGGCTACATACAGAAAACCAGACAAAATCAGTGTCACAGTTCTTATCCGAGAGTGTTACGGAGCGCATTTTTTTCGAAAATCGGAAACTAAATACATTGGTTGCCTGCGGCAGTTTCTTTTTAAATCAGCTGTATAGGCTTATCGCTTGCTCTCTCTCTCTATCTCTCTCTCTCTCTCTTTTTTCTAACAGAAAGGAAAGACCTGTGAACCGCGAACATTTTTTAGAGTTATGTTGGGGGTGTATCAACCTTACAAAACGATTTTTCTTAAATAAATTTCCTGCATGTAATTTTTTTCTCTTAATTTATAAAACAATTCACTTTCTTTTCTACATGCAATGAAGTTTCATATTAATACACCGGAATAATCCCATAGAAGATTTAACATTTTTGAATGACATAATATATACACAACTGCCAAAAATATCTCAAAATAATAACTTAGAATTTAAATGTATCATTGAGCTGTAATATTATCTGTACAGCAATAAAAAAAAAACATATTAATCAAATGAACACATATCCCTTGAAAAGCTTTTATCCATACCCTTTATTGCTTGTGAAATAACCTCTATTAAATGTTATGAAAGTAACCCCTGATTTTGTAATCCAAATATATGCCTAATCAATGTTACCGCAAAGACGTTTCGACACTTGGCTTGTTCTGTTCGACCATTTTTCCAAGGAACAGTTAAAAAATCTGTTCATATGTACTCATTTACCGATCTCATAAGCCATTAGGAGCTTCCAGAATGGGGCTTCGTCAAAAATGTTCTTCTTAAATGGGTTTTTAATTTTACGGGACAAGTCTTAGCCTATGCATTGCAATTCGATACCAAAACTGCGGCACTTTTGATTTTTTGACCATAACGTTCAAACGGCAAGAGATATCGTTGTATCAGCAGTTGAGTTTTAATGTACTATATAAGTAGGCAAGCATATTTTGTATAAGTGATATAGCATTAAAAACAGTCCTTTGAAATGAGATTTGATTCGATTTGATTTTTCCGTTAGCCAGTTTTTAAAAAAAGGTTTCTTTTTTTGGTTTCTCGACATTTTTTCAAAATATTTTTGAAACACTTTATTTTACAATGCTCAGAAGAGATAGCATTTTTGGAAAGTCGTGAGAAAAAAAAAGCTAAGAAAAGACCATTTTCCAAAGACTTGAGAATAGAAAAATGTACAAATCAGATCTCACATGGATTTTTAATGCTTTAACTTTTATTCACAATTTGCTTGTGTACTTCACCACAATTATAAATTTACTGGTTGGGAATACTTTTATTGCATACACTGTAAGACCGAATCTCTAGCTTCTTGAAACTTATGGTCAAAAAAAAAAGAGCAATCAGTTTATCAAAATTGAAGGCGCGTTCAAAGAATAACTTTACCGACCTCTGTTATGGTTTATGAGTTCGGTACATGAATGCATATATATATAATCCAAGCGAACTATGATAACATTGAGTAGGAGTGGTGCTACTGCACACCGTTGATAGATTTGGTCTCATATGATTGGTCTCATAATTTCGGAATTACAAAATGTATGCGAATACCGATAGTTAGCAATACATAAGTTTAGATTACAATACATAACTGTATAACTACGTTTACATATAATACAAATATGTAATGTCAAAAGAATGCTTTAAAAATTAAAATATATCTTTAGAGTTGTAGGCTATTTAACTCTTAAGTATTTGAGTTTATAAAGTTTTTATTTCTCAATACTTAATATCAGTTTGTATGGGCTTTACAACATAGTTCTTTTGCTCAATTAAATTTATTTACTAAGCTTGTGTTTTGAAATAAATGTTGCTTATTGTAAAGTTTATAAATGTTTTGAAATTAAATTGACTAAATATTGTATGTATATGAAATATTGTTGACAATAATAATTTTTAATGCATAATTAAGTAATAACTGATATACAACGTAATATACAAAAGCATATAAATTATGTAACTAAATACAATATACACAAAAAAGATATAACTAAATTGTTGTTTAAGCAAAATTAGACTATGAGCATATAACGTAATCCGTTTCATAATGAATTTATAATTGTGTATTATTGAAGTTTAAAATAAAAAAATTAAAAATTATTAATATGAATTTTGGTTTTTCATAAAAAAATAAAAACAGCTGACTTAGCTTTTGCATATACATATATACAGTATACTGTCGCGCTAATCCGGACGCATATAGTTTCGGGGTATTTCCGGATAACTGGATTTGTCCGGAACACAGTAAGCTTAATAATTATTAAATAAATTATATGTAGAATGCATATATGAGGCGTATCTGTTTGAATTTCATTATTTTCTTTGTTTTTATAAAGAAATTGTGGTCCTATACATATGTAAGTAAATAATAAAACGATTGGTAAAATACACATATACATGCATATGTACATACAATATATTATGAACACTATTTTAAATAAACAGCGTACCTACAAAAACTCACGAGTACGAACATGTACTCAAAAAAAGGGCCCGTTACCTAACGAAATAAATTTGAAAAAATCAAAGTTGACAGGTTCGTGCAAGCGACAGTCTATTTGTTAACTAAAACATACTTTGACTCAGTTTTGTCCGAACTGTAGAGGCAAAGTTTCAAAATGTCTGAATCATGTAGATGTCCGGATTGCTGGGAAGTCCAGATTAGCGAGAGTTCGGATTAGCGTAACTGTACTGTACTTATGTACATACATATGTATATCAACTACAACAAATTATATAAGGACAATGAACCTAAACCTAAATCACTTTTGTGTACTACCTGGATGCTGTATAATTGCAGTAAAAAGGTGGGCTTAGCAGCCCCCAGGCCCCGATATGAACCCAACGGAAAATAAATGGGTACACTTAAAAAAAAATTATGCAAAACGGGCTCCAATAAATAAAAACGCTCATCATAAGAGTTATTAAGGAGGAGTGGGCAAAAGTATATCGGCAGGACATGATTTACAAAAACTAATTGCATCTATTCCAAGAAGACTACAAGCCCTGATGGATGTTCATGGTGGAAACATCAAGTATTGTGTTTTTTCTTATTAATTTTTTAGATTCTTCATACGTTCCTTACATTTTGCAAAGAATTATTTGACACCGTTGAATGGCCGTTGTTTTTGTTTATGCTCCATAAACTTTTTTTTTGCTTTTAACAACTAACTTTTTTTGTTTTCTAATGAGGAATAAGTAAAAGAATTGAATTTAAAAAAAAAACATCAAAAAGTATATGCATTTCTTATTTTAATTCAATATTATAGTGAAAATTGTACTGTATAATTTATTTTGCACACAATTACTTGACAGGCTGTATGTACCAATTCTCAATCATCTGCGTAAAGTAGTTGATGAGACATAAATAATTCAATGTAAGACGTGTCATCGCCCATTTTTTCTAAGCCAAACTTTGCTAAGAACCTTCCACAGACCCTTTGAAGCATTTAAAAACGAATTATTATATGTGACAGGCAAACAGTTTTCGGTTTTTCTCATATGGGAGATGTGGCACCGCCCATATTTCTATTGGAACTTACTTTTGCTCGTACCTTATATGCACACCTATATAACCAACTCTCACTCATTTGCGTCAAATAGTTGATAAGCTATGATGAACCTGATTTTTTTATCTAATATGGAGGGCGTCTCATCGCCATGTACGAGCTTCATTTGGATACCAACCATACTCCCATTTTAGCTGAGGTTATGAAGAGACGCTAGCAACGAATAGCTGACACAATCAAGAAATATGCTAGAGTACATTGCTTAATAACGAGTCTATAGAAAATTTAATCAGGCACTACGCTCCTCAAGACTTATAGGATAAAATAATAGGTAGCTGCTTAGATTAAATTGTATTGTATGGTCAGTGATATATCTTCAAGTCAGGGAGGCGGGTCAGGCCAAAGACTCGTTTATAATGCTGACGCAAATTCTTTTGTAGTCTATATAGCTTAAGATCTCAGTTGATTTCTCAGTAGCATTTTTCTAGGGTAGCGTTGAACGGGTTCGGATGTTGTTGCGATGGATTTTAAATATGCGATTAGATTCACTAACGCAATAACACCTTATTTTTCACCAGAAAGCGAAAGCCAAAATCTTCAGAATTGCCGATATATAGCTGTCATATGAGGACCTAACATTGAAGGTATTACTCCTAACGAAATCGTTGATATGTATGTATGTTTAATGGTTTGGTCTTTCAAACGTTTGACTGCAAAATGTTTAAATGTCTGGAGTCTTTGCTTACTATCATCACTCGTAGTCTAATTTAAGCCATAGCAAAATCAAGTGTTCAGAACTGCGTCTATGTATTACTACATGAATGTTATTTCACTTTATTAATGAAGAAATTCCAATTACGAGTTTGCGCATATTGCAGAAATCAACCAAAAGGTCGAAATTTTTGTTTAGTTGGCCAGGTCCGTGATTGCTCATGACATATTCGATGTTGTACTTTTTTTTTGATAATTTGTACCATAAAACCATCCATTAGCATATTTATATCGTATTGGCTGTTCGAGGCCATAGTTGAGGTTATTTCTCGAGCTCCGCAACTTTTATGAGGACATATGCTTTTTCTATTGTTATTTTTACTACTACTGTCAGTGAATTATAGAAAATTTCATTACCTTTTCTTTGATATACAGTTTTACCATAATTGAAAAATGTTCTTTCATTGGCTTAACTTTGGCGATTGTTAGTGATCTAAGATATAAGACGAACTTAGGCATTAAAGAAATTTAAGTTTAATACCTTTTTATCAAATTATAATTAAATGGCACTATTTGAAGAAACTATCTTATATAACGCGTTGCGTTTCTAATGGTTGTGGTCCAGAAAATTTGTACTTAACCTATTGGTTCAAATTTTCTATATGGAATAAGTCGTTGCGTTTCTAATGGTTGGGGTCCAAATAATTTGAAAATTTGAACTTATCCCATTGGTTAAGTTCAAATTTTCACAAGTTGACTTCAACGCTAATACAATAATGAAGTTTAAGAAATCACAATTTTATTAAGGCTAATAACAAAAATACGCTTTAAAGAAAAAGTTCAGTTCTTTAAAAAATATTTCCTTATTATTCTTAGTAAAATAAGTTATTTGGTTGTTATCGCAGCTGCTACATTACTATCCATGGCTACCGTGGTAGTTGTTATTGTTGCATTTTCTAATGCTTCCGAGACTGGTTCCAACTTTGGTTTATTTTTCTTTAAAACGTTCAAGGCGTTAACTTCATCACTTATGGTGCCAGTCAAGCGCTGCTGGCAAATCTCCAGCTGTTGGATCTTCAGATGTAATGCTTGTTTTGCCAACTCATAATTTTTAGTTTTCAGATAGACCTTCAGTAACTCGCAATAACTACAGCGTTCGATTTCCTTAGCCAAATTACGAAAAGCTAAGAGTGATGCTTTATAATTTGTGAAACTCGTTTGTAGATCACGTTCTGCCGAGCTGTTCTTAAGCGATTCGGCGTCCGGAACTTTTTCAATTTGGTCTATAGTGCGCACCAATTGTTTGATATCACCACAAATTTGCCTAATTTTCATGTCATATTTGCGACTATAATATGTTTCCATTGCACTCATAGCCGATGCGTACTTTTCATCAACCTTGCAGTACCAAGAGCTTAGACTGTTGAAGTCTCTGCTGGAAAAGGATAAATCACTGTTCAATGTATTTTTGAATTTTTTGTTATAGTTTGCACCGTCGCCAATGATTTGAGTTTTTGGAAAAAATTTTGTTTCCATTTCAGAGTAAAATATATCGGAATCAATAATGCTAATTTCCAGAGATTCCTATAAAAGAAAAAAAATTCTAGAAAAAAATTGTTGGAAATAGCTTTGTACTTTTTTTAGCTTTGGAACATATGTTATGTCGTTGGTATTGAACTCACGACAGTTGAATAAGTAAGACCTCTCTCAATTGATATGCATACCATAAGAAAATGTTTGAAAACCTCTACGGTTGAAGGATAAAAATTGAACATAGTATGTATATTGAATCGTTTTTCCAAACAAAAAAAAATTTATTACCTCATCCCTATGACTGACATGATGTTCCTCTAGTTATTACAATCTAAAATTCAAAAAAGTCTGATTGAATATAGATATCTTCAGTGCTGACTAATAACTGAGTTGGAATGAGTGAAATAACTCAAAAACTCTTCCTCAGCTGACTGAGAGTTTCTGGATTCAGTGTGCCAAAGCCAACCATGAAATCAGAGCCGCATTATCGCCAATGTCATACCGTAGCGGTAGTGGTTTCATTATAGAAAGGGAAAAGCGTCGGAGCAAAGAAACAAGACGTTCTAAACATAATAAGTTTTTCCGGTGCATCGCATACATGAAAATTATTCCCAGAATTTTTCACTAACCTTATGATCGGTTGTATGAGAACCTATATAAGCTGCATTCGCCAATTTAAGCATATCGTCTGTAACATTTCCAGCGAATTTAAGTAATGGCACATCAAATATCATCCAGGTACGCCATGTTTTGTTATCAGCAAAGTACTCCTTCAAACAATCGGTCAGCAGAGAAGGCTTAATGGACTTATCTGTACCCAAATTTTGAAAGAAATCGCACAATACATTCTTCGCATCCAAATCCATTTTACTCAGGTACAAATTAAATAAAGATAACTTGACCTTATGCACACGATGCTTTATATCAATGAACATGAAATGGACATCAAGGCAATCGTGACCGACGCCCGCTGACCACAGTGTAACATATTCTTTCTGAAACCATTTATGTAACTCTAATATGTTGCTAAACTCAGTACGTATGTAAGGGCGTCGTCGCTTTTTCGTAACCTCAGAAACCAGGTTGACCATGTCATACTTTTGGACATCAAAATATTCAATCTTTATGGAACTGACTGTCGTTCTTAGCATTTGAATTCGTTTTTCTATCTCATTCACGAGATGATTGCAAATAAATGGCACTTGACTCATCAACTTCATTGGACTAAACTTGAGCAGACAGCAGTTGTGACACTGCACTAGAAGTTGATCAATCAAAGATGAGATTTCAGCGGAGGTGCGCTGATCGGAATGCGTTCCGATACAGTCAAAACGCATTTCTTGCGATCGGCTTGGTTTGCTGGATTGTACATCGTTTTTAACGCTTAGCAAGAGAGTTTTTTCGTCCAATACATCAACGTTGGCTTTTACATTCCTGGTTAGGATAAGCTTTGTTTTGCGCGATCGAGGTGATAGAGCAGCCGTAATCGATTCATGCATATCAATTTCACTACCATCGTCAGTTAGTTGAACCACTACACGATGCTTGTGGTTGGACATAGTTATCGAAACGTTACCAGCTCAAATAAAGCTACCAATTCAATTATTTGCTTAAAAATTTTGAATTTTGTTCGAAGAACTGCAGTTTTTAAAAAATTTTAAGGTAAATTGAATACTTTAAATTTTTCTCCTGCGAACTCTTCCTGTTTCCAAATGTTCCGAAATATGTATGCTTTTATTTTAAGTTTTAAATATTTTCCAAATTTAAATGATTGATTGAAGTTTTATTATGACATGACAATCTATTACATTTTTCAAATTAAGGTGTTGTCAGGTGTTCAGTTCCTTTCAATTAAATCGAATTCTTTATTGAGACTTTTATATCGAGTATACAAATAATAAGGGTATTCCTATAAGCGCGAAATCTCGAAAAGCATGTAAATCTTGAAATTTTTCGATCTTGCTTACGGAAACACCCTTTTTGATGCAAACGTGCAAACGAATAAGGAATTTCTCGTACGAGAAATTTTTGATCTGTAAAGTTCTCGTCTCGTTATTCCAATCGGTTTCGGTTATTCTCGACTACATTTATGTATTTAATACTAGTTGGACCAGAAGCTTTGACCGCGCACTGCCCGTTGTACAAACCCTCCTAAATTTTACGCAGTCCTTACTGCAGACAATTGAATAAGAATTTTTAATGTATGGGAGCAGCTAAGACTCAATACCCATTTCAATACATTTCAATTTAATATAAAAATAAAATTCGCACAACAATTTTCTTACATATATATAATATTTCATAGTTCATTATACGTTTATATACTATAGCTTATAATATTTTTACATGTTTGCATAAATAACATCATTATTTTATTATAAATTTTAAGTTTATTAACGTAAAAGTTGTTGATTATACTTTTGGAACACCCTTAGTTTTCGATATATATTACTATTAATAAAATAAACTTTAATGCCTTGAGCAGTTGTTGCAGAAAATAAATTTGTAGACCTTCTTTCTTAAAAAAAAAACTGCTTATGGTAGCCTCCTTAACAGTGATCGTATGATTCAATACAATATAAAAAATATTTTTTATTACAAGATGAACTTCCAAAATATATTCTAATCCATGAAGTGAAAGGTGATGTTCAAAGCGCTAAAAAGTCTCTCCGTATATAAACACATTTGTATGCGTGTTTATGGAACGTAGAGCTTCTTCGCAGCTTCTAGTATTATAGGATGGATGCAAACCAAGCCTTGAATCTTAGTTTATTTCTATGTAACTTTAAGATTTCCTATTCGTATGTTGAACTCATTGTTTAATACTCTCAATTGATTCTTCTTCGTTTGCATCCCTTAGCTGAAGTAAACCTTCAAATGCAACGGATCTAATAACATTACCTAACTTGTGTTTTGCAACGGTATATTTCTTAATATCATCATTATGCGAGTAATATTTTACATGACGGTCAACACACAATAATTCTTTACAAGGGCGCATATATTCTCTCCTTAGAAATCCATCTCGATCATAATATTTTAATTCAGTCGACGAAAGCTTAGCAATAAACTGAATTAGATTTTCAACAGAATTTGGATACCCATAGAACTGACGGTTG
The DNA here is from genome assembly GCA_963680825.1 of Meiosimyza decipiens. NCBI lineage: Eukaryota > Metazoa > Arthropoda > Insecta > Diptera > Lauxaniidae > Meiosimyza > Meiosimyza decipiens. The sequence continues at coordinate 80,569,642 of OY804259.1, read as the reverse complement.
TGTCTTTTGTCTTCACCCTTTCTTATGTAAAAACATCTTGGATAATAACTATCTCTGAAATATTGTGGTGGTTTTTCAACTGTACCATTTATTTTTACGACCAGCTGATCCTTATCTTCCTTTAACAAATTGGCTAAATGATCCAGTGATGGTATTAACGATTTCGTACAACAGCACCATGGTGCGTAAATAGCTATAAAAACATTTTGCACGCTATCCAAAACAAGTTCCCGAAAATTCTCTGTAGTTGCAACTTTAACAAGCGGCTCGTTATTCTTCACAGATAACAGTTCTGATGCATATAATTCATCATGCAACAGCTTATGTGAAAAGTCTGTCAATGCCTCAATAGAAAAATACTCCTTCATTTTGTATTGAGTGCCACTCGTACTAAAAGCATAAATCCATGGTTGTGTTTTTGCGTTGAATTTATCAAACTCAAATTGAAGATTATCGATGCTAAATAAACTTATATCTGCTATGGCATAGTCAATTTTTCCTCCTAAATTGTTTGCAACTTCTTCGATAAGGTCGTACCATGGTTCGAGTTGCATATTGTATTTTATATAGTTGTGAAAGGCGACCACAAGTGGCTTTTCTGTGTGCTTTATTTCTCCTGCATCGGTCAATACTCTGATGTGATCATTATAGTTGTCCTTAAGAAACGATATGATATTTTCAATACTTTCTAAGTGCAATTCAGTAGTTTGTCCTAATTCCTCCTTGAGCATCCCATTGCGATCACAACATTTCAGTTCCGTTGTTGAGTGCGTTGCAATAAATTCAATGAGACTTTCAATAGTAAGAGTTTCTTGTTCATATGGAATGTAATTGGTTTTATCTGCTTTCTGTATAAAAATACATCTTGGATAACTGGAAATATTGAATTCCGGGGGTACATGATTGTCTTCGACGTCCATTTTGACAATTAATAAATCTTCATGTTGCAACAGTCTTGCCAATTCTTCAAACTGGTCTAATAATGTTAAAGCGCAGTGCGTCCGGGTCCAACGTTCATAAAATAACAACAGTATATCCTCTTCAGCACTTAACACTATCTCCTTCAAATTAAGGCCAACAGCAGTTCTGATGTGTTTTTTAACGTCTACTTCGTGTATGGATTGCGATATAAATAATTCACCTGCTAGCAATGATTCTATAAATTCGATTAAAACTCTAGAGCCTAAGAATTTTTCCATTCTGAAGTGATTATTATGCAAATCGAAAGCATATATTCTTGGTCCTGCTTTTGGTCCTATGAGTTTGTAATTAAATTTATTCAGCTTAGATCCAAAGCTCAAATTTGCGCTAAAATCTGCAATAGCGAAATCAATGCGTTCTTCATATTTCTTAGCGATTTTTGCCATTACATTACACCATGGTTCCAACTGAGGAAGGAGTTTTTTAAAATTATGAAATGCCAATATGAGTGGTCTTTTCGTTACTACCAAATCATTATCTCTTGTTAGCACTCGCAGTAATCCATTGTACTTTGTATTTACAATCGATATAATTTCACCGTCACTCAGTTCGATTTCACTTTCCTTTGAGGATAAATTTCCTTCCACTGTTGTAGAAGTATCTTCTTGCATTGTTATTTTGTTTACAATTTTTATTTGTATGATGTACTTCTTTTGGTATCTTCAGAATAAACACAAAAAGTAACCGGTCTCTTGCTCAGCAACAATTTGGTAATACTAATGCAATTGGGCTATTGAGAAAAGCTTTTATATTTGAAACAAAACAAGCTTTTTTTTCATTTCAACAGATTCACTGTTGTGTGTTGTTGTGAAATTGAAAGCACAGTACTTCCTCTATTTACACCGACTACCTCTACGTCGTTATATGATAACAGTAAAATTTTGGAATGTTCCGATTTGACATACTAAATATTAAGTAAATGGGTCCATTTCTGTGTGAACATTTTTGTTTGCAGGTATGATAGAAAATCTATGTATTATACACACACATTGCAAATATGTATATATGTGTACTGGTGTAGTTTCTAACAAAAATATGATGCTGGATTTACGCTTTACATCAACCTTTACATATAAGAAAATTCACTACTCTTAAGCTACTGAGCCGACTTTGACAAATCGAATGCCATAATTTTAGTTTTCAATATGGATTTTAAACAGACAGGCAAAATGATTATCTTTTTGCAAAAATCTTTACAGCTTATCAGTCTATTTTAATTAAGTCATAATTTCTGAGCTCACTTGCCTTAATTAGGGCCAAAAATTATTTAAAATGTAATAATTGGGCTAGTAGACGATGGTCAAAATTAAAAATATGTCCTATTAAGAGGGCGACTATATTGTAATGAATACCCGAAGTTCAACCATTTGTTTGCTTTTCGTTATGATGCTTTGATTTAAATTTGAATTCGATTCAAAAAAACTTAGTTCTTAGGGAAAAGTTAATACATCTACGATTAACTTCTGAAATAAAACGTTATAAAAACATTTTAATAACATATTTCTAAAGTGTACCTTTGAATAAAATAATTTTGGCCTTTCTTGGTTGAGTAAAAGCAATAGCAGCAAACATCATCAAACAGATTTTCATTAAGATTGTGAATACATAACCTAAAATTTTAATAAATTTCATAACAAATCTTCCGACGTTTATTTAGTGTGGACTGATTAGTACGTGGAATCTAAAATAACCTATTACAAATAAGAACATTTTTTTACCAAAATACTATTTTTTAATTAAAATTGAAATTTACAAAGTTATTTTGTTTTTTTAAATTAATATAAAAATTGACTAAATTACATCAGATTGTTCTATAATCACATAAAATATTTAGAATCTAGCGTTTCTTTCGTAACACCATTTCTGTTGTAACTCCTTAGCTCATTTGTAGCATTTGCCAACCAAAAATGCTATAAAACTTTTTAAACTATCACAACTGCTGTATCTCAAATGATCTTTTCTTCGCGCTTTTGGAAAAAGGTACTCACCAACAGCGGATTCCAATGGAACATATTTTTTAGATCCAACAAATTTAAAAAATTAATTTTTTTCATTCTCAAATAATTCAGCATGTAATAATAATTTATATGCTTCTTCTGAATGGTAAATTTATACAAAAACAATAGTCATTATAGTTTTTTCGAATTAATGCTTCATTTTTTCTTTAAGACACCTTCGCGCTCATAATTTGTCAATTCCATTGATGAATGTGCTGCAATAAATTGGATATAACTATCTACAGTACGTGATCGTGAATTAAATTCAATAACATTTGTCTTATCAGTTTTCGGTAAAAAAATACATTTTGGATGGTAAATTGACTTATACTGAGATGGAACGGCATAGGATTGTGTATTCATTTTAGCAATTATAATTTTTTTGTAATCACAACTCAATAATTTTGCCAAGTCGTTCAGCACTTGCCGTATTTCGTTATAGAAATGAGAGTAAAATACCAGAAATATGTCCTTATTGGTATGTAAAACCAATTCATTAAAATTTCTGCAAATTACAACTTTGGCACACTTGTTTGCAATCTCGAAGTTTTCTTCTTCGTCAGCTCCCCGCAATATCAACAAACCTTCAAAAGCTGAGGTAGATATAATATTTCCTAATTTATGTTTTCGGATGAATTGCGTTCCTTCTTCTTCTTGGCCTTCTGTTTCATTTTCATCACTAGCGGTGGCTAATATACTTTGTAGAGGTTTTATCCAACTCTTTCGCTTATATTCTCTTCTCAGATAACCCTCACGATCATAGTACTTCAACTCATATCTAGAGTTAGCAGCAATAAATTTAATTAAGTCTTCGATATTTTTTTCCCAATAGTTTGTATTTTCAAGATGGCAATTTGTAACGTAAATATGTGTAGGAAAACAAAAAATCCTATGATAAGGTGGTGGCTTTTCTGCTTCTGTGTCTATTTTTACAATTACTTGATTTTCATCTTCATGTAACAAGCTTGCTAAGTATTCCTGCACTTCCAGATGCATCTGGCTATTATATACCCAATGTGCATAAAATAGTATAAAAACATCCTTACTGTTATTCAAAACAAGTTCATTAAAGTTTTTTTCGGTTCCTACAACTATCGGATCTATTTCGTACACTGGCCTTAATTCTGACGCAGTTAACTCGTTCCGTTGCAGTCTATTGACAAAATGTTCAAGTGCTGTCGAGGATAGAAGTTCTTCAAGTCTATATTGATTATTTTCTTTATCAAAAGCAAATACCCATGGACATACATTCTCCGTAAAATGTTCTCTCTGAAATTTATGTCCTCCTATGCAAAATAAACTTATATCAGCTATAGCAAAATTCACTATTCCCTCAAACTGCTTTGCAACTTCTTCAATAATATCACACCATGGCTCCAAATAACCATAGAAACGCAAAAAGTTATGGAAGGCCACCACAAGTGGTTTTTCTGACACTTCTATTTTGGTTATCATTTGGACCAGATCATTGTGATTCTTTTTCACCAACGATTTAATATGGACTAAACTGTCTAAGTGAAGTTCAGTCTTAAATCTGAGCTGCTCTTTCAACATGCCATTGCGATCACAGCATTCCAGCTCTTTTGTCGAGTGCGCTGCTATGAACTCGATTAAATTCTCTATTGCGAACTTTTCGTGTTCATATTGGATATAGTGATCTTTATTACCCTTTTGAATGTAAAAACATCTAGGATAACTAACGATATTAAAATCTGGCGGAACGTGATTTTCTTCAGCTTTCATTTTTATAACTGTGAGATCCTCATGTTGCAAAAGTCTCGCTAACTCTTCCAGCTTTGATAAAAGCTCTGTTGAGTTTTTGTTTTTCTCTGCATAGAAAACAATGAATATATCTTTGTTTATGCTTACTAAAAGCTCTTTTAGATTACAGCCAACTGCAATTTTGACACGATTGTTTACATCTTCTTCTGGTAAGGGTTCGGATATTAACAGACGATCTTTTAACAACAACATTGCAAACTCTTTTAAAGTTTCTCTACTTAAAAATTCGTCCTTTCGATACTGATTACCATGCAAGTCGAATGCAAAAAATCTGGGGCGTGCTTTAGGACCAAGCAGTTCATAATTAAACTTGTTCCATTTCGGTCCAATGCTTAAGGTGTTAAAATCGGCTATAGCAAAGTCAACTTGGCCTATAAAGTCTTTTGCCGCTTCTGCTATTTGATTGCACCATGGCTCCAGCTGAGTGTTGAGTTTGTTGAAATTGTGGAAAGCCAGTATGAGTGGTCTAACCATTGACGCCAATTCGCCGCAATCAGATAATACTGTGAGCAATCCATTATACTTTGTGTAAATAAAGTTTTTAAAATCAATTTCGCTTATTTCGACTTCAGGCTCTGAAGCAGAAGAAGAACTTTCTTCAGTTTCCATTTGTTTTGTATTTATTATTTTAATATGAGAACTTAATATTGCACTTAAGGAGTAGATAACTTATACTAACAATAAGTATTTAATAGAAAACGAATGTAATAATACTGATTCAAGTGAACTAAGAGTAAAAGCTTTTGTAGCCTTCTATTTGAAGTTGATTGAGAGAAAGCTCTTTATAAATTTCCCCATTGTACGGTATCTGTATTTCTCACATTGTGAAATATTAAGCACAGTACGCTGTCGACATATGCGACTTATTGTTAACCAAATGAAAATATGTATTTATATGTATCAAGATTCGAACGTAACTGATTTACGACCAAAAAGATTGTTTATGGTCTTGAAAGTTGGTGCGTTATTTTGAAATAGGGGAACAAGTTTTTGTTCAGTAATAATTATTTAACGCTGAACAACATGTTCGACGTTTTTTTCGAATGTTTCCCCATTCTTCATCTCTTACCACGTCTCCGACTTTTTTTAAATTTTTCGAGAATTTTTTAATATCATAGTTTTTGAAATTTGCAACATATTTCGTCTTGTTCAAAATTTCGCCATTTTTTTAACTTTACAATATATAAAAAATAATAAGTATACACGCCAACACAATTGGACGAAACTCCAGACCCCGAGGCCAAGCGTAATTTTACAAATGTTCTTGGTGCGCTGACTTCATATCCGATCCTAAAATTGAAAAATATCTTTTATTTTTTAGAAAAAATTTGTCCTCTGTGTCTTTTTTTAATTTGATTTTTAAATTGGATTTAGTTGTGGCTATGAAAGAATTTATTTACAGGAATGAACTGTCACTCACGCTTGTGTTATATTTCAGATTTTTGTCGATACACCAAAACATTTCGAGTTTTCAATATTTTCAACATTTGTCGACTTAATATTGCCCATCTTTTTTCACATTATTCAACTTCTTCAATATTTTTAGACCCTTTATCATTTCACCATTGTTCGATTTTATATAATTTTTCGACCATTTCATATATTTTTCGTATTGTTCATTATTTTTTTCCTACTTAATTCAACATATGAAACATCATTAACAGTGAGTGTGGTTTTCATACCGACTGTACTCGAGATTGTAGAGGAGATGAAGGTACATCGATATCTTATCCGAAATACCCCCATACGATAATATTTGACTCCGCATTTTTTTAATAAAAATAGATATTTTTATTGGAATTCTGAAAAAGATTTACTTTAAGGGTCTCTATTCAATTTTTTTTGTGAGTAAGTAGGGTTTTTCGAGAAAATAATATAAGTGTGATCCAAATTTGGGGAACGAGTCTAGTTTTAGACAGACTATAAGTTAAAGCATTTTTATGTGAATTTGGTGTTTGATGTCTTTATTGAATAAAACAACGCGTTCTCGTACTCGTACTCGTACAGTGCGCACAGTCAAAAACATTGGTAATGTTGCTCAGAGTGTGCAAGCACAGCCAAGCACATCAACTCGCCATCCTTCTCAGGAACTGAACTTATCACGCACTTTTTTTATGGTGCCGCGCATTGATAACAAATTATTTGTAGCCTATTTTCGATGATATGGACTTGGACAACATTTGGTTTCAATAGGATGGCGCTCGACATTTTGAACGGGAAGTTTGAAAATCGCGTTATTAGTCGTTTTGGTGATGTGCATTGGACACCGTTGGACTATCATTTGTTGGGAGCCGTTAGAGATAAGTGATACGCTAACCATTAAGCTATCCTTAATATCATGAAAAATTGGGATGATGAATTTCATTTGAATGAAATAGTATTCCAAAATTGACCTGAAAAATTGTACTTTCGAATAAAAAAAACACATAAGAAATTATTCGATTTTTATTTATACGAGTAGCACTATCAAATTCTAAATTATAAATAATCTACTTTGCGTCTGTAAAGATTTGCCTTTAATATTCACTTATTTCAATCAAATTTTAAGCTTTTCAATACTGAACAAATTGCTTAATGCTCTCAATTGATTCTTCTTCTTCGATTGCATCCCTTAGCTGAAGTAAACCTTCAAATGCAAAAGAGCTAATAGCATTACCTAACTTGTGTTTTAAAACATAATGTTTCTTAATATCATCATTATGCGCATAATATTCCCCAAGACGGTCAAACAAACGCGTATCTCTTACATACAAGATTTTTTTATAAGGGCGCATGTATTTTCTTCTTAAAAATCCATCTCGATCATAATACTTCAATTCACTTGGGGAATGCTCAGCAATAAACTGAAGCAGTTTTTCAACATTACGTTGACAATGATATCGTAAATGATATCTCTGTTCACCCTTTCTTATGTAAAAACATCTTGGATAATAACTATCTCTGAAATATTGTGGTGGTTTTTCAACTGTACCATTTATTTTTACGACCAGCTGATCCTTATCTTCCTTTAACAAATTGGCTAAATGATCCAGTGATGGTATTAACGATTTCGTACAACAGCACCATGGTGCGTAAATAGCTATAAAAACATTTTGCACGCTATCCAAAACAAGTTCCCGAAAATTCTCTGTAGTTGCAACTTTAACAAGCGGCTCGTTATTCTTCACAGATAACAGTTCTGATGCATATAATTCATCATGCAACAGCTTATGTGAAAAGTCTGTCAATGCCTCAATAGAAAAATACTCCTTCATTTTGTATTGAGTGCCACTCGTACTAAAAGCATAAATCCATGGTTGTGTTTTTGCGTTGAATTTATCAAACTCAAATTGAAGATTATCGATGCTAAATAAACTTATATCTGCTATGGCATAGTCAATTTTTCCTCCTAAATTGTTTGCAACTTCTTCGATAAGGTCGTACCATGGTTCGAGTTGCATATTGTATTTTATATAGTTGTGAAAGGCGACCACAAGTGGCTTTTCTGTGTGCTTTATTTCTCCTGCATCGGTCAATACTCTGATGTGATCATTATAGTTGTCCTTAAGAAACGATATGATATTTTCAATACTTTCTAAGTGCAATTCAGTAGTTTGTCCTAATTCCTCCTTGAGCATCCCATTGCGATCACAACATTTCAGTTCCGTTGTTGAGTGCGTTGCAATAAATTCAATGAGACTTTCAATAGTAAGAGTTTCTTGTTCATATGGAATGTAATTGGTTTTATCTGCTTTCTGTATAAAAATACATCTTGGATAACTGGAAATATTGAATTCCGGGGGTACATGATTGTCTTCGACGTCCATTTTGACAATTAATAAATCTTCATGTTGCAACAGTCTTGCCAATTCTTCAAACTGGTCTAATAATGTTAAAGCGCAGTGCGTCCGGGTCCAACGTTCATAAAATAACAACAGTATATCCTCTTCAGCACTTAACACTATCTCCTTCAAATTAAGGCCAACAGCAGTTCTGATGTGTTTTTTAACGTCTACTTCGTGTATGGATTGCGATATAAATAATTCACCTGCTAGCAATGATTCTATAAATTCGATTAAAACTCTAGAGCTTAAGAATTTTTCCATTCTGAACTGATTATTATGCAAATCGAAAGCATATATTCTTGGTCCTGCTTTTGGTCCTATGAGTTTGTAATTAAATTTATTCAGCTTAGATCCAAAGCTCAAATTTGCGCTAAAATCTGCAATAGCGAAATCAATGCGTTCTTCATATTTCTTAGCGATTTTTGCCATTACATTACACCATGGTTCCAACTGTGTTAAGAGTTTTTTAAAATTATGAAATGCCAATATGAGTGGTCTCTTCGTTACTACCAATTCATTATCTCTTGTTAGCACTCACAGTAATCCATTGTACTTTGTATTTACAATCGATATAATTTCACCGTCACTCAGTTCGATTTCACTTTCCTTTGAGGATAAATTTCCTTCCACCGTTGTAGAAGTATCTTCTTCCATTGTTATTTTGTTTACAATTTTTATTTGTATGATGTACTTCTTTTGGTATCTTCAGAATAAACACAAAAAGTAACCGGTCTCTTACTCAGCAACAATTTGGTAATACTAATTCAATTGAGCTATTGAGAAAAGCTTTTATATTTGAAAGAAATTAAGCTTTTTCTCATTTCAACAGATTCGCTGTTGTGTGTGTTGTGAAATTTAATGTTCTTCAATTCACAGTATTTCCTCTATTTACATCGGCTATCTGTAAGTGAACGTTTACACAAGAAAATTCTGCGAAAGAAATTCTTGTCTATTCTATTTTGTGTTTTTTGTTTTGCATTTGCGACAAACTACAAATTTTGTAGAAGAAGCCTGGATCCGACGGGCGAAACGTCGGGAAATTGAGTTAAAAAAATGTGGTTCTTTAATTCACTTACCACAAATCACCAAAAATAGCTCAAGGAACAATTTTTCCACAAAGTTTCAAAAATTTTGTACCTCGTCTCTTCCGTTTTTAGACTCTTGCCCACAAACAAGAAGAATTTTCGGAAAGAATTTGTGCGTGAAAAGGCCAAGTACGACGTACGTCGTTATGTGATAAGATGTTACACTTTGGAACCTTGTGGTTGAACTTGCTCTAAAAATCGTATGGGGCCATTTTTATGTGAAAATATTTGCTTGCAAGCATGGGACATAATTTATGCACATATGTACACATACATGCATGTACCCGGAAAAATGATTCATTAAAAATAGCATGTGATATTGAAAGAAACAAAGTTATCAAGGGAAATTGTCGTACACCTCTCTAATTTAGAAATTTCACGTGGATAATCAATATAGACTGATGGGTAAACTGCAAGAATTACAGTGGAAAACTATATTCTAACAGTTACGGAAAGGGAAAGTGGCAAGGAAAAATATAGATTACACAAAACACTGAATTATTATTGAAAATATGCTATAATGGACAGACAAAAAATACTGGGCAATCTGTGAAACTTGTACGTATAACAAAATAAATCATTTAATTTTTGATTCGATATTACTTTTTTATTATCCGCATTATACAAATGAATATAAAATGTAGATATATAATTTTAGAAGAAAGAACTGTGTGAATGTTGCAAGGCTCTGGTTCATGGTATATAAATTATAAGAATGAAATGTAAGATTTTCATTTGTTCAAATATTTTGGAACACTGTAATATATCATTGACACTTTATTGATCAGTTGTCACAGTTTTTTACTTTCTGACCAGGCTAGACAGGGTAAAACTGTATTTATTGTTGGAAGTCCAAAGAATTTTTACAGTATTGTTTTTTCCCAACGGGAATATGGAAGCACGTCAGATGTGCTTCTTCGGAAGTATTTAATTCGAAATTTTATAAAAAATGTTGTTAGGCATCCATTGATATTTGAACCTGGGTATATCTGCATTCCTGTATTATTACATGCGACATAACGACATCAGCCAAGCCTATTGTTATTTTATGGCTTGCTGAAGGAAGAAATCGTAAACTAAACTTTAAATTTTGATAGAAAACTAATGTAGTTTTAGTCTCACTGAAATTAATAGTAAGAGTAGCTCAATTGCTTAAGATGCGCGCATCTTTGAAAGCAGGCATAATAATAGTAATATTATTACAAAAGCAGTTGGATATAAAGGGGGGAAAAATATAGATTTTTGGTGCACTAAATTTATGATTTGGCTTGATTCTTAACTGGTCAGTGTAAAAACTGAAATATAGTATGCTTGTGAATTCTTAAACGTCGGCTAACAAAGGTTACTGACGATACCATATAGCAGTGGTTGAAACTAGTATAAGCAGCTAGTTGCCCATTTTTTCCACTTTATGCATTTTGCACTGTAATCTTATTTTGTGTTTGCACTTACAGTACTGAACAGGAGGCTCAGCTAAAAACAATAAGATTAATTAATTTTTTTTCAGTACTAAGCTTCCTTGCATATATCTAGCACGTCTTTTATATGCTTCCAAATATGTGCTTCTACTAAGCATTCAAGGAAGACCATTTCATATGCTTCCCGCAATGACATTCCATGTTAAAAAAGATAATTAGTGAGAAGTGAGAGGTGCATTGGAAGCAGCTTCCTGCTTCCCTTGAAGCACATTCGAAGCGCTTTGTACGTGCTTCCGTGTGCCGTTGGGATGATACGAGATGCACACTTTACAGTAGCCTTTGGATATATAAAGATTCACTGCTTTAAAGCTACTGAGCCGACTTTGACATATTGAATGTCATATTTTTCTGTTTTACTACGGATATTTAACAGGCAGGCAAAATGATTATCTTTTTGTTAATATCTTTGGAGATACCTACTACCTGCATAGCATATACATATTAAATTTTTTAGCAAAATTTTTTTATTAATTTTACAGCAATATCTCAAATAGTTTTATAATTATCACGTTTTGTGCAACATCTACTGATGTAATTCCGTTGAATTTTATTGATTTTTAAAGTTTATATCATAATTACTGGTATCCTAGTCAGCGTCAGAGTAAGTCTTTGCAGGAGTTGAAAATTAAAGAGGCCCCTTTTAAATAAAGAATATCCTAAAAATTCCTTTAATTACATTGATGAGCAAAAAATTATAAAATAAATACGTTTTGTTACTGCAACTCACAAAAATCGTTGGAATGATAGTGTAAAAGGAGCATACAGTGGGCTTTTGTCATATAAATACATATATTAACGGTGTGACCAAACAAAAAATAATGGTTTTGCTGTTTCGACGATTCTCGACGATAACTCTTAGTCTAGTTGGAGTACCGCTATGTAATCAAATATGAAATGACTTTAAATAAATTTGAAAAAACTTCTCCAATGTTTTTTTAGCGGCACACATCAGTTCGTAGAAACTAAAATAAATCTAAAACAAATATAAAGAAATTTTATTCCAAAATTCTATTTTTTAATTAAAATCGTAATTTACAGAGGTAAACTATATTTTTTTAGTTGGTATAAATATTGATAAAAAAGACTAGACTACATCACATTGTTCTTCAATCACATTACATACTCGTTTTTAGGTTTTGGCATTTCTTTCGGAATACCTTTTCTGTTGTAATTCCTCAGCTCATTTGTTGCATTTGCGGACAAAAATGCTACAAAACTTTTTAAGCTGTCACAATTATTGAATCTTAAATATTCTTTTCCTCGCGCTTTTGGTAGAAAGTAGCCGCCAACACCGAATTCCAATGGTACATAATTTTTAGATCCATCAACTTTAAAAAATATAATATCTTCATCCTCAAATAATTCAGCATGTGGTAATAATATTTTATCTGCTTCTTCTGAATTGTAAATATACACAAAAACATCTAATTGGTTGTTGAGCACCAGTTCCTCAAAATTATGTCCAACTGCCTTATTCACAACTTCGTTATCATCTTTTCGAGGTAATGGTTCAGACTTAAAACACTCATTATTTATAGTTTTTATAGTGAATTCCATGAAGGTTTCGTAAATCCTTTTGAAGATACGATTTGAACTATCGATTGAATAAATGTCTGGAAAATCGTACACAAGCCAAAAGTCTTTGTCAGGACGTTGAAATTGTTTGAAGTAATCACAATCACATACATAAAACTTAATCTGATCGCGAAATTCTTGCAAAACGGGTACTAGCGTTGCTGACCATTGAATTAAAACTCTTTCTTTTAGCTTTTTAAAGTTATGCACTATAACTATTAAAGGTCCTTTAAACATTTTTATATTTTCACCTTCATCAGAGCAAAGGAGCTTAAGTAAGCCATTATATTCAGATTTATAGATAAAATTCACTACATCTTGCTTGTAATTTGAACACTCGAATTTTTCCAATGAATTATCGTATGCATCCATCAAGTGAAGAATACTTTCTTTCTTTTCACTCTGACTGATTTTTCTTAATTTTTTCTTTAAGCCCCCATCACGCTCATAATTTGTCAATTCCATTGATGAATGTGCTGCAATAAATTGAATATAACTATCTACAGTACGTGATCGTGAATTAAATTCAATAACATTTGTCTTATCACTTTTCGGTAAAAAAATACATTTTGGATAGTAAATTGCGTTATACCGAGGTGGAACGGCATAGGATTGTGTGTTCATTTTAACAATTACTATGTTTTCATAATCAGAACTCAATAATTTTGCCAAGTCGTTCAATACTTGTCGTATTTCGTTATAGAAATGAGCGTAAAATACCAGAAATATGTCCTTATTGGTATGTAAAACAAATTCATTAAAATTTCTGCAAATCGCAACTTCGGCACAATTGTGTGCAACCTCGAAATTTTCTTCTTCGTCGGTTCGCCGTAATATCAACAAACCTTCAAAAGCTGAGGTAGATATAATATTTGCTAATTTATGTTTTCGGATGAATTGCGTTCCTTCTTCTTCTTGGCCTTCGGTTTCATTTTCATTACTAGCGGTGGCTAATATACTTTGTAGAGGTTTTATCCAACTCTTTCGTTTATATTCTCTTCTCAGATAACCCTCACGATCATAGTACTTCAACTCATATCTAGACTTAGCAGCAATAAATTTAATTAAGTCTTCAATATTTTTTTCCCAAAAATTTGTATGTTCAAGATGGCAATTTGTAACGTAAATATGTGTAGGAAAACAAAAAATCCTATGATACGGTGGTGGCTTTTCTGCTTCTGTGTCTATTTTTATAATCACTTGATTTTCATCTTCCTGTAACAAGCTTGATAAGTATTCCTGCACTTCCACATGAATCTGGCTATTATATACCCAATGTGCATAAAATAGTATAAAAACATCCTTACTGTTATTCAAAACAAGTTCATTAAAGTTCTTTTCGGTTCCTACAACTACCGGATCTATGTCGTACACTGGCCTTAATTCTGACGCAGTTAACTCGTTCCGTTGCAGTCTATTGACAAAATGTTCAAGTGCTGTCGAGGATAGAAGTTCTTCAAGTCTATATTGATTATTTTCTTTATCAAAAGCAAATACCCATGGACATACATTCTCCGTAAAATGTTCTCTCTGAAATTTATGTCCTCCTATGCAAAATAAACTTATATCAGCTATAGCAAAATTCACTATTCCCTCAAACTGCATTGCAACTTCTTCAATAATATCACACCATGGCTCCAAATAATCATAGAAACGCAAAAAGTTATGGAAGGCCACCACAAGTGGTTTTTCTGACACTTCTATTTTGGTTATCACTTGGACCAGATCATTGTGATTCTTTTTCACCAACGATTTAATATGGACTAAACTGTCTAAGTGAAGTTCAGTCTTAAATCTGAGCTGCTCTTTCAACATGCCATTGCGATCACAGCATTCCAGCTCTTTTGTCGAGTGCGCTGCTATGAACTCGATTAAATTCTCTATTGCGAACTTTTCGTGTTCATATTGGATATAGTGATCTTTATTACCCTTTTGAATGTAAAAACATCTAGGATAACTAACGATATTAAAATCTGGCGGAACGTGATTTTCTTCAGCTTTCATTTTTATAACTGTGAGATCCTCATGTTGCAAAAGTCTCGCTAACTCTTCCAGCTTTGATAAAAGCTCTGTTGAGTTTTTGTTTTTCTCTGCATAGAAAACAATGAATATATCTTTGTTGATGCTTACTAAAAGCTCTTTTAGATTACAGCCAACTGCAATTTTGACACGATTGTTTACATCTTCTTCTGGTAAGGGTTCGGATATTAACAGACGATCTTTTAACAACAACATTGCAAACTCTTTTAAAGTTTCTCTACTTAAAAATTCGTCCTTTCGATACTGATTACCATGCAAGTCGAATGCAAAAAATCTGGGGCGTGCTTTAGGACCAAGCAGTTCATAATTAAACTTGTTCCATTTCGGTCCAATGCTTAAGGTGTTAAAATCGGCTATAGCAAAGTCAACTTGGCCTACAAAGTCTTTTGCCGCTTCTGCTATTTGATTGCACCATGGCTCCAGCTGAGTGTTGAGTTTGTTGAAATTGTGGAAAGCCAGTATGAGTGGTCTAACCATTGATGCCAATTCGCGGCAATCAGATAATACTGTGAGCAATCCATTATACTTTGTGTAAATAAAGTTTTTAAAATCAATTTCGCTTATTTCGACTTCAGGCTCTGAAGCAGAAGAAGAACTTTCTTCAGTTTCCATTTGTTTTGTATTTATTATTTTAATATGAGAACTTATATTGCACTTAAAGAGTAGATAACTTATACTAACAATAAGTATTTAATATAAAACGAATTAATAATACTGATTCAAGTGAACTATAGGTAAAAGCTTATATAGCTTTCTGTCTCAAATTGAGAGAAAACTTTTTTATAATCTTCGCCTTCGTACGAAATCGTAGTTTCTCAAATTGTGAAATATTAACCACAGTAAACTGTCCACGTATTGTTACCATTGCTACCAAAACTGAATGGAAAAAAAAAATGTTAATGGTCTTGAAGTTTTGCACATATACCTTACTAACTGAACAAAATGCGGAGCAGGAAAAAGCTGATGAAACTGTTTTGAAGATTCGTTTGGTTTTATATACTAAAAAAAAATAATATAACGTCCTCACTTTAACATCCCGGAAACCATAGCAAATCATATATTTCGAAATATTTTAAAAAAAAATCAGATTTTTACCAATCTTTTATATATACTAAACAGAAAAGAAGGTCCCCAATTTCACCGAAAACTGAAAATTTTTTTAAATTTTCTTTCATTTCAAATTTTTTTATAATTAATTTTTCATTAATTATATCAACCCATTATTTTGAAGGTAGGATAAATCACTCTTCCTTGAAAAGAAAAAATCAAGTAACTTGAAATCAACTGAATCGTAAATATCGAAAAGGGCTCATCTCGGATATTAATAAATGAATTTCTTTTAACAGTTTGATTTAAGAAGGTATTTATTTATATGTATATGCGTACTTTTTGAAATTCGTCATAAGAAAACGGCATTATTGAAAAAATGTGGTTTATTAAAAAGAACATTTTTAATATTTAATTATAAGTTCCTTTTACTTTGTTTTAGGGATACCAAACGGCCGTGTGCAGGAATGAACTCGCTTACGCCTACAATATGTGTTCGATGCATTTCGAAAAGGTATCATCTCACCGATTATTTTACAACGTCATACTTTTTTTCCACAATCAAACCAGCTTTCTCGCTCATGGAACATCGGTCTATACCTTTCAGAAAGTAAATATTTTAATTCTGTCAACATAAATTTATTGAAAATTGTGTAGCAGTTTTATTTTTAACGACATAATTTTCCCTTCAAATAAACTTAAATCGCGCATATTTGGGACAATATTGGTTCAGAGTAAAGAAGCCTGGCCAAATGCTAAAAATTGGCACTTTTACTTGAATTTTTGATTCACACTACTTTGTGATAAGCGAGGGATTACTGTGTTAAATATCTTTCAGGCAAATAAATTGGTGAGATAAATTTCAACTCACTGCAACTGTTGACAATAAATTTCTCTCTTTAGTTATTTCACAATTCCACACAATACATTCGTATTCCATATTGGTGGCAGTAGGTTTAACTGAGAGCAAAAGCTCAGTGTTGTTAAACTAAACATAAAAGTTATTATTTCTAATTTAACAAAATTAGTTTGTTGTGCTCGCTCTTTTCCTCTATACTCGCAAAGTGTTTAAATTAAAATAGTCACTTTTTTCAATAATCAAAATAAAAATAAATGGATATCGAAATAAAAGAAAATTTACCTGCTCACAACGAACAAAGTGAATTTGGAACATTTTTAAAAAGCAATTACAATGGTTTGATCGGGTTATTAACAAGCGATGCAGATGTGGCACTTGCAGCGAAACCACTCGTACTTGCATTTCATAACTTTCAAAAACTTGGTGCACAGCTGAAGCAATGGTTGGATGTGCTGCAAAAACCCGCCGAGCAGTATAAATATCAAGTGAATTTCGTTATAGCAGATTTTAGTTCTCTGAGTATTGGTCGCCGATGGAATAAATTCAATTATGAGCTTTTGGGGCCAAAGTCAAGGCCTAGGATTTTTGCTTTCGATATGCGTGGTAATCAGTATCGCATGAACTTAAGTTTTAACAGTGAAAATCTTGCACAATTTACAGATTTATTGCTGAAAGATCGTTTATTTAAATCGGAACCACTGCCATCCGCTGAAAGTAATGAATTTCGTAAGCAAATTGCTGTTGGAGAAAATTTTAATGAGCTTGTTTTGAACAACAACAACAGAGATATCTTTATAGTCTTCTATGCGCCTTGGTGTCTTATATCTCAAGAGTTGCTATCAAAACTGAATGAATTAGGAAGCTTATTACAAGAACAAGATGAATTGGTGGTAGTCATAATGAATGCAATAGAAAACTATGTACCTCCAGAGTTTAACGTTCTAAGCTATCCAAGATGTTTTTACATCAAAAAAGATAGTAAAAATAATCATATACAATATGATCGTGGTCCACATTCTGTTGAGAACCTTATTAAGTTCATAGCTGTAAACGCCACAAAAGAATTACAATGTTGGGATCGAAACGGTTTTCTCAAAAAGCTATATCAAAAAAAGACTGAAATTAAAACAAAAGATATGGTTTTGCATTTAAATAATATCAGTGATATTAAACGTGTTATGAAAAAGAACTATAATGGTCTTATTAATGTGCTAACGACTACAGAGGAAATTGTAGTAAATAAAAGGCCACTCATTCTCATCTACCATAACTTTAAGAAATTTCTTACGCTCTTAGAGCCTTTGTGTGATATAGTAGAAGAAGTTGCTAAAATGTACCGAGAAAAAGTCGACTTTGCCATAACCGATATCGGCTTCATAGACATTGGAAGTAGTCTAAATAAAAGCGGATATAACATTTTCCACATGAGCGCAGAACCATGGATATTTGCTTTTGATAAGCACAACAACCAATTTCAAATGAACAAGTTTCTAAATGTAGGAAGCTTAACCAACTTTACCGAACAGATATTACAAAGTCAGTTGACAGCTATACGCGTACCACTTGTACTGAAAGATGTTGAAGCTCTAGTTAAAGTTGCAGCAAGTACAACTTTGAAGGAGCTTGTCTTAGATAGCAACAGAGATGTATTTTTAGTATTCTTAAAATCCAGTTGTCCATTTTCAGCTGAGTTTTCGACGACTTTGGAGGACTTAGCGTGTCTTTTGTTAGATGACACAGATCAACTGATTGTCAAAATGGATGTAGATAAACATCGTATTCCACCAAAATTAACTGTTCTCGGTTATCCCAAATGTTTTTACATGAGATTGGGCGATAAAAATAATCATATTTTATATGATTGCTGGCCACGTACTATTGAGAGCCTTGTTAAATTTATTGCAGCGCACTCTACACAGGAACTTACGCACTATCATCGCAATGGTGTATTGAAAAATGAATCGCGTATTTCGAAGAGAGAGGATACATCTTTCATTTAGTATTTGTGCTGACGAGTTTTTAAAGTAACTCGTGTGTACTGGTGATATGATTTTCTGCAAACAAAAATTGACGAATTTTTGCTGATGGTTTATTGAATGTCAGACTAGGCATTAAAGTACCTTATATCTCTTATAGAAATAAAAACGAAACTTTAAATATTGTGGAATTTTAATTATTAAAAATAGATGTACAATCTGCGATTTCAATGATTACAATATATCGTCGCTTTGACTAAAATAATGGCAGTGTGAAATTTTTCTAAATCGGAATAAAATCAAAATTATATAATTTTTTTTGGGCGGAGTTAACTGTTGCCCACAATCTTCGTGTGGCTGGAAATGCGGAAAAATACATCCCAAGGGTTTTTTACTATATAATCAGGTTTGAAGAAAATGTTGCTAAAGTTTTAGCTTCGTAGATCATACCTGTGAACTGCGCAAACAGTAGGTTTGGCCTTACACTGTAATAAAATGTTTATATTCAGCAAATCAAAATGTCTATTTTGCTCACTTGCACTTTGAGCGATGCTTAAATTTCCTTTTTTTTAACCAGATTTGGGAATACGTCTCGCTTATGGTCTTAATAAGGTCTATAATATAGACTCTGGGACCGCAAAAAAGACTCTGCGGGTGCATTTTGTCCGCATTTTTAGCAATATATATCTTGGCACCTATTTCAGACTTTTTCTACGTTTTAGTCATCTGGTTTTTCTGTAAAATTTCAACAAAATCGGACACAATCTCTATCCGTGCGGCTTACAGGTTTTAGCTTCGAAGCTCTAATTTTCTGGCAATTCTTTTTAATCCTCATGCTAAAACATAGGCAAAAGAATAATAAAAACAATCTACAAAACAACTATACAGCACTATTTTCGTCAAGCTAAATTTTGCGTCTGTTCTGAGAGTGATGAAGTAAAAACGGGACCAGCGTTGATGACCTTCCATTGATTGAATGGATTAGAGAGTTCAACATGCTACAAAATTTTAGCGAAAATCTATAAATCACGACAGCCTGGTTATAATAGCTTCACTTGCAGATAAAAAATTCTCGATTCAGCGAGGAAAAATGAGGACGAATAAGGAGTAAATATTATCTTCTTTTACACTGGCTAAGTTTAATGTATATTCGAGTAAATACATGCGCTGTATGTATAGTAAGTAGTTTTACTTTGGAAATGTATACATTTTTCATTCAGTGCACTTTATGCTATGTAGAGTTTACACTGTAAGCTAAATCTTAGTTTTCCAACATAATGTAATTTTATGTTACGGAAGTTTTGTTATAAAGAATACAACAATTTTTGCTTATAATTTTAAAGAACATGTTGTCTCTCAACAATGTATTTATATACATAAATGTGTCATTCCATCTGTTTTTTTTTTGCTATGACCGCTCAACATGGAATCACCCTTGAGTAACTCAAATGTAGCAAAAGTATTTGAGTTATAGTTGCTCTAGTAGTTCTCGTCGAATGCTCTTATTCAAGCTAAAGTATAGTTATATAATATAAAATTAAATGATCTTTAAATTAGTGGTAGCTACGCTTAAAACTAAATTTCGCAAAATTTTTTTTAGCGAGACACACAACGTGAGGGTGCCGCTCGGCACGTAGAATCTAAAAAAAACTCTATAGCAAATAAGAAGAAATCTCATTTCCAAATACTTTTTTTTAATTAAAGATTTAATTTACAAAGCTAAAAATGTTTTATTACTAATTAATATAAATATTGACAAAAAAACTAGAATACATATGATAACATTCTTTAATCACATTATATACAAGTATTTAGACTTTAGCTTTTCCTTTGGAATACCTTTTCTGTTGTAATTCCTCAGCTCATTTGTTGCATTTGCGGACAAAAATGCTACAAAACTTTTTAAGCTGTCACAATT
Organism: Meiosimyza decipiens; assembly: GCA_963680825.1. Lineage (NCBI taxonomy): Eukaryota > Metazoa > Arthropoda > Insecta > Diptera > Lauxaniidae > Meiosimyza > Meiosimyza decipiens. The sequence continues at coordinate 80,549,080 of OY804259.1, read as the reverse complement.
GTTGAATCTTAAATATTCTTTTCTTCGTGCTTTTGGAAAAAAGTATCCACCAAAAGTAGCGAATTCCAATGGCACGTAGTTTTTAGATCCATCAATTTTTACAAATATAATTTCTTCATCCTCAAATAATTCAGCATGTGGTAATAATATTTTATCTGCTTCTTCTGAATTGTAAATATACACAAAAACATCTAATTGATTGTTGAGCACCAGTTCCTCAAAATTATGTCCAACTGCCTTATTCACAACTTCGTTATCATCTTTTCGAGGTAATGGTTCAGACTTAAAACACTCATTATTTATAGTTTTTATAGTGAATTCCATGAAGGTTTCGTAAATCCTTTTAAAGATACGATTTGAACTATCGATTGAATAAATGTCTGGAAAATCGTACACAAGCCAAAAGTCTTTGTCAGGACGTTGAAATTGTTTGAAGTAATCACAATCACATACATAAAACTTAATCTGATCGCGAAATTCTTGCAAAACGGGTACTAGCGTTGCTGACCATTGAATTAAAACTCTTTCTTTTAGCTTTTTAAAGTTATGCACTATAACTATTAAAGGTCCTTTAAACATTTTTATATTTTCACCTTCATCAGAGCATAGGAGCTTAAGTAAGCCATTATATTCAGATTTATAGATAAAATTCACTACATCTTGCTTGTAATTTGAACACTCGAATTTTTCCAATGAATTATCGTATGCATCCATCAAGTGAAGAATACTTTCTTTCTTTTCACTCTGACTGATTTTTCTTAATTTTTTCTTTAAGCCCCCATCACGATCATAATTAGTCAATTCCATTGATGAATGTGCTGCAATAAATTGAATATAACTATCTACAGTACGTGATCGTGAATTAAATTCAATAACATTTGTCTTATCACTTTTCGGTAAAAAAATACATTTTGGATAGTAAATTGCGTTATAGCGAGGTGGAACGGCATAGGATTGTGTGTTCATTTTAACAATTACTATGTTTTCATAATCAGAACTCAATAATTTTGCCAACTCGTTCAATACTTGTCGTATTTCGTTATAGAAATGAGCGTAAAATACCAGAAATATGTCCTTATTGGTATGTAAAACAAATTCATTAAAATTTCTGCAAATCGCAACTTCAGCACAATTGTGTGCAACCTCGAAATTTTCTTCTTCGTCGGTTCGCCGTAATATCAACAAACCTTCAAAAGCTGAGGTAGATATAATATTTCCTAATTTATGTTTTCGGATGCATTGCGTTCCTTCTTCTTCTTGGCCTTCTGTTTCATTTTCATCACTAGCGGTGGCTAATATACTTTGCAAAGGTTTTAACCAACCCTTTCGTTTATATTCTCTTCTCAGATAACCCTCACGATCATAGTACTTCAACTCATATCTAGAGTTAGCAGCAATAAATTTAATTAAGTCTTCGATATTTTTGTCCCAGTAGTTTGTATTTTCAATATGGCGATTTGTAACGTAAATATGTGTTGGAAAAAAGTAAAGTCTATAAGGTGGCGGCTTTTCTGAATCTACGTCTACTCTTACAATTACTTGGTTTTCATCTTCATGTAACAAGCTTGCTAAGTATTCCAGCACTTCCACATGAATCTGCCTATTATATTTGCAATGTGCATAAAATAGTATAAAAACATCCTTACTGTTATTCAAAACAAGTTCATTAAAGTTCTTTTCGGTTCCTACAACTACCGGATCTATGTCGTACACTGGCCTTAATTCTGACGCAGTTAACTCGTTCCGTTGCAGTCTATTGACAAAATGTTCTAGTGCTGTCGAGGATAGAAGTTCTTCAAGTCTATATTGATTATTTTCTTTATCAAAAGCAAATACCCATGGACATACATTCTCCGTAAAATGTTCTCTCTGAAATTTATGTCCTCCTATGCAAAATAAACTTATATCAGCTATAGCAAAATTCACTATTCCCTCAAACTGCTTTGCAACTTCTTCAATAATATCACACCATGGCTCCAAATAATCATAGAAACGCAAAAAGTTATGGAAGGCCACCACAAGTGGTTTTTCTGACACTTCTATTTTGGTTATCACTTGGACCAGATCATTGTGATTCTTTTTCACCAACGATTTAATATGGATTAAACTGTCTAAATGAAGTTCAGTCTTAAATCTGAGCTGCTCTTTCAACATGCCATTGCGATCACAGCATTCCAGCTCTTTTGTTGAGTGCGCTGCTATGAACTCGATTAAATTCTCTATTGCGAACTTTTCGTGTTCATATTGGATATAATGATTTTTATTACCTTTTCGTATGTAAAAACATCTAGGATAACTAATGATATTAAAATCTGGCGGAACGTGATTTTCTTCAGCTTTCATTTTTATAACTGTGAGATCCTCATGGTGCAAAAGTCTCGCTAACTCTTCCAGCTTTGATAAAAGCTCTGTTGAGTTTTTGTTTTTCTCTGCATAGAAAACAATGAATATATCTTTGTTGATGCTTACTATAAGCTCTTTTAGATTACAGCCAACTGCAATTTTGACACGATTGTTTACATCTTCTTCTGGTAAGGGTTCGGATATTAACAGACGATCTTTTAACAACAACATTGCAAACTCTTTTAAAGTTTCTCTACTTAAAAATTCGTCCTTTCGATACTGATTACCATGCAAGTCGAATGCAAAAAATCTGGGGCGTGCTTTAGGACCAAGCAGTTCATAATTAAACTTGTTCCATTTCGGTCCAATGCTTAAGGTGTTAAAATCGGCTATAGCAAAGTCAACTTGGCCTACAAAGTCTTTTGCCGCTTCTGCTATTTGATTGCACCATGGCTCCAGCTGAGTGTTGAGTTTGTTGAAATTGTGGAAAGCCAGTATGAGTGGTCTAACCATTGACGCCAATTCGCCGCAATCAGATAATACTGTGAGCAATCCATTATACTTTGTGTAAATAAAGTTTTTAAAATCAATTTCGCTTATTTCGACTTCAGTCTCTGAAGCAGAAGAAGAACTTTCTTCAGTTTCCATTTGTTTTGTATTTATTATTTTAATATGAGAACTTATATTGCACTTAAAGAGTAGATAACTTATACTAACAATAAGTATTTAATATAAAACGAATTAATAATACTGATTCAAGTGAACTATAGGTAAAAGCTTATATAGCTTTCTGTCTCAAATTGAGAGAAAACTTTTTTATAATCTTCGCCTTCGTACGAAATCGTAGTTTCTCAAATTGTGAAATATTAACCACAGTAAACTGTCCACGTACCTGACTTATTGTTAACGAAATGAAAAATTTGAACAATTCGTGTCAAACGTAACAACATTGCTACCAAAACTGAATTGCACCACAAATATTTTTTATAGTCTTGAAAGTTTTACCCAAAGTTGATCACCTAAGTTACAATTTTTTTCTTCAATTACAATTAGGGTATCAGATTTTCGAAACACAAAATAAGTATAGTCAACGCAAAAAATCGGTACAAATCGGTACAACCTTAAGGTTGCCACTTGTTAACAGTGTGACACAAAAAACCATTTTCATTTTCAAACTGATAAGAACAGAAAAATACTTGAGGTGTAAAAAAGCGATAGTCATGGACACCATTATTTGCGGCCAGTAAGAATTAGACTTCACTTAAATATAAATTTTTTTGAGCAGCCCGATGACAGCTAATATTCAACAATAATATACATATTTACACCGACAAAGTTATGGTTGACTGAGAGATAGATTTTCCAAAATTTTGTAGATGGATTTATTTTTTTTTTCCCGTTATTTTAGCTTGACGCTTAAAAATAACTGTTCCATAATTTGCTCTTCCAAGCTTAAAACTGTGAACGGTGCGGATAGAGTCTCTGTCCGATTTCATTGAAATTTTAAGAAAAAATCGACTTACTAAAACGTTAAAAAAATCTACCCTAGATGGCAAAATATAGGGTCTTAGGTACATTTTTGTTTGGCAGAGGCCACCCTCTGTTGTCAAACTACACCCACATTTTTCTTGTGGCTGAAAATGCGGACAAAATACACCAAAATGGCCAGATTGGGACGAATCGGGATTAAAGAAAATTTGCCCTAATCTTCGCTTCCTAGCTCAAACCTGGAAACGGTGCAAATAGTTTGTTTCCTATTACTACAGGTAGTCCCCGACTTACGACCGTTCGACTTACGACTATTCGCACTTACGACCAATTTTTTTTTCAATTTTTTTCATAGAAAATGCTTAAAATAGTTTCGGGGAATCCCTAAAATATGTATATGAGAAAAAATTAAAAAAAAAACAGTAGTATGTAAATACAAGGATTCGATTTATTTCAGTACAAATAATACGTTTGTTTAAGTGAATAATTTTATATCATCCCAAAAATGGCTGGAACTAGTAGTACAGTATGTATGTAATATTTTTCTTTAGTTATTTTTTATGAAACTCGACTTACGACTTAATCGACTTACAACCGATGACTAGGAACCTATCTCGGTCGTAAGTCGGGGACTACCTGTATTCATATGGAAACAACGACTTTTTTACTAGAACCCAAAAAAATATATTTTTTTTGTTTTTCGCTTTTATATATGAATTGTCGCAAACTGGCATGTAGAGATTTGACAATTTGGTTATCACATAATTGTCTTCCACTATCACAATTTCCAGCTGATTTAAAACCAGAAACGACGCTTCGAACGCGTGGTGCATAGCCTAACGCGTAGAACGCGCAAAAATGGTGATAGGCCTAAAACGCTTTGCCGCTTGAAAAACGTGATGTGGAAGTTCACCTACAGGAAGGCCTGGATTTGTTCAGTCTTGCCTGCAAAAGTTATCAATAGTAGGGCTTAGAAGTTACAACGACTTCCCATATTAACTTCTTTTAATATGAACATTCTTCATGAACTTAAAACGAAACCCAAGTGAAAAATTAATTCTGGCCTTCTGTGTAGCTTAGGACTTTTGCTAGTGCGCAATAAGATAGAAGACAAAAACAAAAACTCTGCTAAACGTCTAGATAACAAAGCACGTAATTATGACATTTGTCGGGTAAAATTTACTACGAATTGGTTGAGATTGGATTGAATTATTGAAATTACTATAACAAAATAAAACAAATAACATTTAAAAACAAAATTTAAAATTTTTTCAATCAAGTATCTATATTTTGAAATAATCATTTCTTATTTTGTAATGAAGAATATATAATGCTTTGGGAGTGTCAGCATCAGCTGGGGCAACGTGCTACTTTTGATAAACGAAGCGTTTAACACTGGATATCCTGAAAATTAAAATGAAAAGATCAAATCTTCTCTCAAAAGATTATTAAGGTAAAAGCTCAGTTTTCCTAAAGTCATAATTAATAATGACTTGCAAAGAATCATTTCGGGAACGACAAATTCAGGAGCTGGAAGTTATAAAAGTAGGTATTTAGCTGAACTGGGATGGAAACATCAATTAATACATATTAAAATTTTAGTCAATTTTCGGTGCTGATGTAAAAGATCTGCGTCCATCATCTAATTACGCTGCCAGTGCATCACAATGGAGGCCAACAGACATAAGCATTTTATTAACTCCCCTACGAGACTCTTCAAATGGACAAACAGAAGCCTATGTACGCACAAAACTACGTATCGTTTGTCCATCAAAATATCCGAAAGTGTAAGTTTTTATGAATACAAAGTAAAGCAGTGTTTTTAAATTTATACCATGCTTCGTTACTGAATGTCCTAGATCGAGCCCATATTCCTCTAAATTTCAATGTTCCTCCCATTGACTTAAACAAAAAAAAAGGTTTATCTTAAAATATCAACTCTACGGGAATGGCAAAAAGGAATAACTGCTTCAGTCGACTTAAGCATGAAGGGAGCTGAGGCTTATACTTCTACTTTGATTAATTACAGCCGTTTCCAAGTGTGGGCTTTATTCTCACCCGCCAAATATAGTCATATCTCTCATAATAAATAATGAAATCCGTCCAGGAAAAATTGACTTTTAATAAGAAATAAATTTTGACTGTTTAAATAAGTTACAGTGATATAGAGATTAAAATCCAAAAATGTTCCAACTTAAAAATGGAGACATCTCTAAAATAAGCTTGATTTTAGTTTTATTAATTTTTCATATGCACATATGATAGAGCATTTCAGGAAAAAAATATTGTACCATAAATCTGTGGCTGCCTGGACAAATGTCTCGTACTCGAATTTAGGTATTTTTTAATAAATTGTTTGTTCATTTTCTAGTGCACCCAAAATCTCGCTTGAAGAAACAAAAGGCATTTCAGATTCCTTAAAAGAAGAGTTACTTCAACAATTGCAACAAGAATCAAATAAATTACGTGGTGAAGTGATGATTTTCGAATTAGCACAAACGGTGCAGTCATTCTTGCTTAAGCATAATAAGCCCCCACGAGGTTCTTTTTACGATGAAATGCTAGTGGAAAAGCAAAAACAATTAAATTTACAAAAAGAAAAAGAAACACTTGAAAGACAAACCCTTATCGAGGAAGTTGAACGTCGCAAGGAAATTTTTAAAACAGAAGCAAAGCGACGTGGAGAACCACGACGTAGTATGAGTGAATCAAATCGTAACGCTAGTTCCTCTGAAAGTTCTGACAGTTCCTCACCATATTTTCGTGGTCATGTTTATCCAAACAAATGTATGGAGCATCGAAGTAGTGAAACATTATATTTTCCGAAAATGGGAAGGCAAATAAAACGTGGTTGCTGTTTGGGTAAGTAAACGCCTGATAGGGTTAAGTAAATAAAAATAAATTCATTTTCATTTTTTCTAAGGACACTCGCAAAAAGGATGCATTGCCTATACTGGCATTGACGTTGACTCGGGTCAACTACTTTATATCACCGAATGGAATATAAAATATGCACAATTAGAACAAAAATGTAGCAGTAGTGGTAAATGTTTTTGGAGCAGTGATCCCAAATGTAATGGTAACCATCGCGTCGATGATTTAATATCATCAATTGAAAAACAAGTTATGAATATCTCATTATTACACCACAAAAATCTCATACAATATGAATGTGTTTTATGCATAAAACGTAAGGAGGGCATTGTTGTTTATTTGGTACAAGACTTTGTGCTTGGTACAAGTGTCTTCAGTATATCTGCCGCGCTCGGTTGGTGCATGGATGGCGCACGTATGGTAGCACGCGGTGTTTTAGATGCTTTGATCTTTTTACACAATAAAGGCGTTTCTCACAATAATCTTTTGGATACTACCGTTTTTATGGATAATACTGGCACCATACGTTGCACTGATTTCTCTTTAGTGCCGTGTTTGCTAGAATTAATTGGTGGTACAGGGCAGAAATCCATTCAGGGCGACTTACCTGCCTTGGGTACGCTAGTGGAAAGTTTAATGCCAACGACTGCTTTCGAAATGCGTGATTTTGTAGATAAGTAAGTCTTTAATGTACACACCCAAATTTTTTTATTTTTTAACCCTATATTATTCCAATTCCTACTTCTAAGCTTATGCAAATTGTTGCACTGGACCACATAAATTTCTTTCTATATACTGGTACCAGACTATGTGGACCCTGTAGATTGTGGATCTTTTTGTGTTATTAGTGTGTAATTTTTTTTTTTTTTCAATTAAAAAAAACCTGTAATAAATAGAAGATGTGAGGAATTTTTTCTAGCTCAAATTAAACAAAAAAATTTACAAAAACCATTTTGTGTGTCACACTACAAGATTACATAGTTGGAATTGCTTTTAAGTTATAGTCGAGATCTATTTTTTATGACGATACACTTCTCGGTACTATATTCATCTTGTCATTTCATTTGTAGCGCATAGAAGGGGGCGTGGTAGGTATACAAAAGTGAATATATTTTTCATCTTCGTCACCACATGAGTCAATGTCATGATTACGAGAAAACCATGAAGGATAATTTATACACATGCTACACCCTTAATCATGGCTCTCAGATTTAAAGTAGTCGAAATAGGTTCATAGACAAGACTACCTCCCATACAAATTAAATGTTTAAAACGCTATACTAAGGGAGATATTTTAGATAATACAAAATGAAATAGAATCGGACTAGCACCAGACGTACATTTGGGCGAATTTCGACTTATCCTCCAACACAAACAATTACCTTAATACGCTATACTGAAAGAGTGTTTAAAGGTAGACTAACCAAATTTTACACAAATACTAGAAATTAATCAATATTCTCTGGACAAAAATTGGGCAACTTTTAACAAGGCGCGGTATCTCCAATATAAGCAAAAACTTCCGAACGTTATACTGAGAGAATTATTTAAGGTAATACAATCAGATTTTACATAAATATAAGGTATGGTGCGACCATAAGAGCGATTATTTCATCTATAAGTGTGGCTCGTATCAATTTCTTATTCATATTATCCCCATTTTTAAAAGGTTAAAAATTTACTAAATAAATCTTTTCTGTAAAAAAATGATTCAGTAAAACATTCACATCTATTTATTTAACAGATGTAATTCAAATCGTACCCTATCCGCATCTGAACTCTTAGAACATCCATTCTTGCGTCCTTCGCTATTTCTACATGAGGATAAAGAACATGGTGAACGCATGACTGTTGCTTTAACAAATCAAACACAACGCAAAGGATCACTTACTATGACACAACAATGCAACACTCAAAATTCCTACTTGCCAACTCAGCAAGGCGCTGCTGCAACAAGTAATAATTCTGTATTCACAATTCCATCATTGCCAATGAGTCAATCGCGTTTGCGTACTGAATTTGAAGTTCTTATGTATTTGGGTAAAGGAGCTTTTGGTGATGTTTTGAAGGTAAGGAAAAACAAATTTGCGTAATTTTTGATATTCTACTGATATTTTCCCTTTAGGTACGTAATATTTTAGATAATCGGCAGTATGCTATAAAACGTATACCATTGCCGGCACGTAGTCGACAACTATACAAAAAGATGACACGTGAAGTGGAGTTGCTTTCCCGTCTAAATCATGAAAATGTTGTTCGATACTTTAACAGCTGGATTGAAAGTGCTCAAGCAGAGGATATGGATGAAATTGTAAAATATATATTTATTCATGTAAACCTATTTATCGAATCGCATGTATATTTCTAGGAGCAAATGGTTGCTGGAGATTGGTCTGTAAGTCATGAAAGTATAAAAACTCCAATGTCACCACAATGTGGAATTGCCGTTAAGGAATCAGAAGAAAGCTCTTCAAGCATGTGGAGCGGTTTTATGTTAGTATCTATAACATCGCGATGATATAATAATAGATTAAAATCTTATATATGGGTCATTCCCTTTATAATGGGCCTATCATTACCCTCATGTTTTTTAAACAAGCTGAAACTTTTTTCAGTGATTGGTCTATCATGTAGAAGATTTTTAGGTAGATGTGTACTAGTAGATGGCAAAAAAACTGCAAATCTGAATAAATTAAGGCCTGAACGGTTTCTATGTGGTAAAAGATAAAAAAAATTGATTTTTTCTCCATCACCGATTTCAGCTTTTATAGGCTCAAAATTTTTAGACTATACAGGAGTATCATCCCTGAAAATTTTATCCATGTTTTTTCACCCTATTTGATTTTACAAGCATTTAAAATTAAGATTTATGATTTAGAATGTAAATTGAAACATTGAGAATGAAAGCGAGAGAATAAAATATGAATTGATTTCAGCCTTTTTAGATTCAAAATTTTCAGAACATTCAGGAGTATCAACTCTGAAAATTTCATTCATTTTTGTTCACCTTATTTCATTTTACTCCATGTATTTGGGAAATTGATGTTTTCTTGGAAGGTCAATTTTTTTATCTTTTACCACATAGAAACCGTTCAGGCCTTTATTTATTCAGATTTGCAGTTTTTTCGTCATCTACTAGTACACAACTACCTAAAAATAATATAAAAGCTAATTTGGATTGTGTTGGTTTGTTTATAATCATCAATGAATTTTTTTGTTTTACTTACGAGTTTTTTTTAACACAATTTTAAACTTTTTTTTTAACAATAATATTGGTTAAAAAAATTTTATCTAATTTTTTTATATCTTCTACATGATAGACCAATCACTGAAAAAAGTTTCAGCCTAATTAGAAAATATGAGGGTATTGATAGGCCCATTATGGATGGAATGACCCATATACAAATGAATTTTTTTGCATTAGCCTCGCAAAGGCTCTAGAATGGCTCGACCGATTTGAATAATTTTCATTTTGTTGGGTTTGTAATTGCTAAGGCAAGGCTTATATGTATGGAGAATGTACACCACTTGTGTTTTCCAGCAATTAAATTAATTTCAAGCAGAACAATGTCGGCCGATCCAGGACGGGAATAGGAATAGGGATAGAGATGGGGTTAGGGATAGAAATATGGATAGGATTAGGGTTGGGAGTAACGATGGGGATAGGGATAGAAATAGGTATAAGGGTAAGATTTGGGGTAACTATTGGGACAGGGTTAGGGTTTGGATAAATACTAGGATAAGGGGAGATGAGGATAGGGATAGGGATGCGTATGGGGCTGTAGATAGGGACATGGACAGAGAGGTAACAACACGTCTGCTGGGTGCACTACCTTATAAAATTAAATTAGTTTTTGTTAATAAATTTTTATTAATTTCATTTCTTGCATATAAATTCACGTTGTTTTCAGAAAAGCAAATAAAAATTTTATAACTGAATTATGAAGAAAGTTTTAACTTTTATCTATTAAATTTTGTTTCCAAAACGATTAATTTTGTATTTTTGGTGCTTCATTTGATGTTTAATTTAATTTTAATAATAATGACTTAATAACTTTAAAAGCGAACACAATTTTAAAATAATAAGTAGTTTGTTCTATATGGACATTTTAAGAGTTTTCCAAAAAATTTAGAATTCAATTTTGCCGAAAATATTCAAACACATTTTAATTCTTCAAATTGACATGATCTATTTCAGCCTTTCTGTTTATAGTAGATAAACAGAAGAAGCGCCTTGTAAAATGATATAATTAATATACAAGCAACAAAAAAATTCATTTTTGCAGGCCACATATTGATGATTCTGACTCTGATGGTATAGAATTTGTTGATTCAAACGGTGAAGCTGCTGTATATGATGAGGACGATGACGAAGAAGAACTTTCTAAGGTCGCATCGCCAAGACCACCAATGCAGATAATGTATATTCAAATGGAATTTTGTGAAAAATGTACATTAAGGTAACTTATACATTTTTGGCCAACAAACATAAATATTTAAATTCAGTAGACGTCCAATATAGCGTACAACGATATAACGAATTTCCGAATTAAAGGAACAGTTTTGCAAATTGGTTTTTTTCAAATGAAGTCTAAGTTACGAACACTAAAAGTGTTCACTATTCGAAATAAACAAACGCTGTTTAATTCAACAATATCTGTTGAACAGGAATAACTTTTTTTTCCAGAAAAGCTGATCGCAAGTAAATATAGCATTCCAAAATCGAACTTAAATTTTATGACTAGATATGTATGTGTACATATGAGTAAATAAAAGCCAGTTTCTTCAATTAAAAACTCTTCGATATAACGAATTTTACGATATAACGACTGACCCGTGCATTAATTAGTACGTTATATTGGACGTCTACTGTACATCCAAAAACTGATTGGTATGTCAGACTTGTTTTGGTGGCGCCTTTTTAGTCAGACTATATCGTGAGGAACAGGGTTGCCAAGTGACCGGGATTGACTCGGCCAAGCTCGGAACTTTATGTACAATCAGGGGGCCTGGTAGGAATTAGAAAATTTCTGAAATAGCTGGGGATCGGAAGATTTGTGTAGCATGGACGTCAAAGTTAAACGAGCAAAAAAAAAAAGAAAGTCGTTTAGGTTTTCCTACACCAAAATTTAAGTTTTTATCTTTTATACCATTTCATATCATAACTTGATAAGCTTTATTTTTTCTTTGCTTTTTAAAAAAAAATTTTTTTCAATTCCTACCAGGCCCCTTCTTTGACTGAAATTCCGGTCTTGGCCAGGTCAATCCCGGTCACTTGGCAAGGGTTAATTTCAAAAACAAAGACTTAATTCAAAATATTCTTTTGGTTATAAAAACGTCAAAAAATTAAAAAAAAAGCAAAACTTATTTATCTTAATGTTTCACTCTTACAGAACCACTATAGATGATAATCTTTACGAGAATTCTGATCGACTTTGGCGTCTATTTCGTGAAATCGCTGAAGGTCTATCGCACATACATCAACAAGGTATTATACATCGAGATTTAAAGCCAGTTAACATTTTCTTAGACTCACACGATCAAATTAAAATTGGTGACTTCGGATTGGCCACTACAAGTTTTTTAGCTTTACAATCGCAAGGTATTTTCGAGTTCTATTTTCTATTATATTTATTATTCAATACAATTTTTTTCCTCATGTTTTTATTGCAGGTGAAAATCCAATTTACTCCCATATAACTGTTAGTATAACCGAAGATGCGACTGGAACTGGAAAAGTTGGAACAACACTCTATGTAGCACCAGAATTAACTGAAAAAGCATCGAAATCCACTTACAATCAAAAGGTTGATATGTACACTCTGGGTATAATACTTTTTGAAATGATACAACCACCATTTGGCACAAGTATGGAACGTGCACAAACCATAATTGCGTTACGTAGTCCAGCAATTATCATACCAGAGTCTTTACTTATAGACAGCAAATATGAAAAGACTGTCAGAGTACGTAAACATTTAATAACGCTATAGAAAATTTTCATCCATATTCATCTATTTCAATTTGCAGATTATACGTTGGCTTCTTAATCACGACCCGGCACAACGTCCCACCGCAGAGGAATTACTTTCCTCTGATCTTGTGCCACCAGCGCATTTAGAAGCCAACGAATTGCAAGAAATGTTGCGTCATGCCTTAGCCAATCCCCAAAGTAAAGCATATAAACATCTTGTTGCACGGTGCTTGCAGCAAGAAAGCGATGAGGTACTCGAACACACCTACCATTTGGGTAGTAGCCGTGTAATAAAATCATGGAATAACGCAATTGCTCTTGACGGCCTCGTTACACTGAATCCAGTTTTTGAGTATGTCAAATCAAAAGTAGTTAACATGTTTCGAAAGCATGGTGCAATCGAAGTAGACACACCACTTCTATCCCCCTACTCAAAAAATATCAACAACTGGCTAAACCCTGTTAAACTAATGACGCACTCAGGCTGTGTAGTGGTGTTGCCTAGTGACTTGCGAACGCAATTTGCTCGTCATATTGCTATGAGCGGTGTCAACATGATACGACGGTATTGCGTAGGACGTGTTTACCGAGAGGAAAAAGTTTTCAATTTTCATCCAAAACAGAATTATGAGTGTGCTTTTGACATTATAACACCTAATGCCGGTAATAATTTGGCAGATGCTGAACTTCTTTCGCTTTCGTTTGAGATTACAAATGAGATTCCACGCTTGCGTGAAAAGAACATATGCATACGCATGAATCATACAAATTTACTACGTGCCATATTACTTTATTGTAATGTGCCGAAATCACAATATAGTGATCTTTTTGGTAACATCCTCGACTATATAGAAGGGCGCATATCGAAATTTCAATTTCATTCGAGCGTTACTTTGATAATGGAAAAGTCGCGTTCATCAGCATCAGCATTGATTGATTTATTGTTGGCCGATTTTATGCTTAGTGGTACAAGAAGTAATGTTGATGATTCATCCTTAAAATCGTTAATAAGAGGCAAAGGAGAGGCTGCATCATTAGCGAAAGAAGCCATAAGGGAGCTAGAAATTATTGTTTCATTGGCACAAAGTCTGGGTGTTACAGTAAGTTAATTTCTAAATTTGACTTAATCTGAAAGTTTTCCATTAAACTTTTGATTGCCAATCTCTTATAAATTGCTCAAATTCTCAATTTTACTATTTCATAGTGCCCAATCCATGTCCTGGCCGGGCTGCCAATTAGTTTTGATCGTGCAAGTACAGGCGGTATTGTTTGGCAAATGATGGCTGACCTTAAGCCAAATCGAACAACACGCCCTACTGTACTAGCGGTAGGTGAACGCTACGACACTATGTTGCATGAATTTCAAAAAAAGGCACAAAGCTTTAACGGTAGCATACCAAATCGTGGTATTTGTGGTGCTGGTGTTTCAATTTCGCTAGACAAACTGGTAGCAGCGGTGGGCGCTGACTTTGCGGAAGAATGCCGTGCAATAGATGTTGGAGTTTGTGTCAGTGGCACAAGACCTCCACTTAAAGATATTACCTATATCATGCGTCTTCTTTGGTCTTCAGGAATCCGATGTAGTGTTGTTGAGACTTCAAGTGGTACGGACGAAACGCAAGATTTGACCAAACTTGGTGCATTACGTGTTATACTCGTCGCTGAGAATGGGGCGTTGCGAGTTCGCACATGGGATCGCGATAGATTTCAAGAGCGCCATGTAACACGTACCGAACTTGTTGACTACATACAAAAAATGTCGCGTGTCGATGAATTTAGCGTTGCAATGCCAGACTACACTTCACAAACGGCAGCATGTTTTGGCAGTGGTGGTCGTGGTGATGGAAATGGCAGTAATTCGAGTGGTATCAGTTCATCCGCATCAAGCGCAACTACTAAGAATTCTTACAATTTAAGTCAATTACCTAATGTGCAGGTAGTTTTTCTAACGCATGAAAAATTAACAGCTAACTATCGCAGGCGTTATGAAAATCAGGTACATGAACTTAAAGTTTCTTCCATCTATTCATAAATATAAAATCAAAAAAAAATCCGAGATTATGCTTCATTGAGGTTACATTCTAAAATTATTTTTTTGCTTGAAGGTAGCACAACAAATGACCGGTACGCTGTCGCTCTTTGTCAAGAAAGAACTTTTCATCGTTTTAGTTGTTGAACTTCCGCCATCAGTTTTAAATGCAATTGTTGGTGCCATCAATCCTCGCGAAATTACTAAAAAAGAGACTGAACTAGAAATAAACAATGTGATAGAAAGGTATGAAATTCATTTCATTTTAAAAATCTAATGTACATAAAGTGCTGGATATTTTAATTTTATTTTTGCAGATTTTCAAAACATAGACGCTACATCTCAGAAATTTTTGACGAAGTAGTTGATTTCTTAACAGATGCTAAGACACCAATTGTGACCTTGTATAGCATTACAGATTCATGTTATCGTGTTATCATTTAATTGAGTATTTTTTAAGATAAGAATTCTTTAAAAAAATAACTCTTGTGAAAATCACACGAAAACTGTGTGGGTTACGGAATAAAGGATCCCAAAAATGCGGTGGTCTTCATCGTTTTTTACAGATATATATAGAAATCTCGTTCTTTTCCGAGTTTTTGACGATTTGTCATAGAGTAAAGAACGAAAATGACTTAAATCTAATAAAGGAGCCATTCACTTGTAAAAGAAACTCCAACAAAATAGCAAAAGGACATTACAGAAATCAAGAAAGCGATTATTTTTTTCGTGATTTTCGTGGAAGATTTTTCTTTTACAAGATATACACAAAACTGTCTAATAAAGCATTTTTTTCCCCATACAAATCGTATGGAAAACTAAAAGGCTCGATAAGCTCTCCTTGCACCTGACTTTTCTTTTAATGAACTTGCACCTATTAAACCTGTTTGAAACAAAAAAAAAATTATGATTCTAATATACATAAGCATATCTCAAAACATCATTTATGACTTTTGAGTTGCATAGAGATGGCCAATATACGCATACGCGTCAAGAGAACAGATCCTTTAGGTTTTTCTTACTTTTTTAATTTTAAGACACGTTGTCAACACCGTTTTGCAAGATAAAGATCGAAAGTATCATACATTATTTTCACCCATTTCTTTATTTTTTATTGTCTTTTTTTCTAAGTGAAACTTTTGAAACTTTTTTATTGTCTCCAGAGTTCAGATGTGCTGAAACATAAAAATATTTAGCTCCTTTTCTTTACTTTCCTTTTTTAATTAAACTTCCAGGATTATTATCTCAAAAACGGTAATTGTGAGTTTTTTATTTTAAACCTAAAAGTTTGTTGAATACTTCGTTACAAATTAACAACTCCGAGGTGCGGTTTAAGTCTGATTCGGGGTTTGATCTATTCTAAATGCATAAAAGCTGTTGGAAAAGAACGGGATAAAGTTTGATAAAAATTTTGTTTTCATATACTAAGGGCTCCATTTTAGTGAACAATCAAGGACACTGTTGCCTTGCATCATTTAAGGTTCCTTATCTCGAAGCCCAAATTTACTTTAAAAATGATAAGCACAGAAGAGTTTTCGTCACTAAGAAAAGTCACAAATCTGTCGCTCAGCATTGTTATATAGCGCCCAAGTATCACTGCCAATTTAAGTTGGGCAGCCAGTATCTGAATTTAATTTTACAGAAATACTGCAAATACATTGCTTTCAGTTCACATATTTCCTAACTTTAGTGCCAAAAAATCTTTCATCATATTTGTTTGTGTTAATTATTAATTATTTTTTTGAATTTATTAAAAGTTCATTGCATTGCTCACTAAAATTTATAAACACACATACTTTTTGTACAATTTTATTTCAATAAAGACACAATCAATAACTGCAAGTTTGAGCCATATGGTACGCCTACTATTATTCAACTGTGAAATTAACAATTTTTATAAATCAACGATCTGGTTTTTGATTTCATCTTATGTAACATTCTCCTCGGCTTTAGTAAAACTTCGCAATATACCCGTTGCTGGTCCTTGTAACACCTTACGTGATAGTCGCATAAATCCTGACACAGGATCGCGTCCGAAATATTTTACTTGTATTTCTTGACCTATTTCTAGTCCCAGTGCAGAAGGATGCGCAATCTAAAAAGAACAGAATAAACATGTAGATTTTAAATGGAGCTTCTGATGGTCAAATCCAACCTTTCTTTGGTCTAGCTGGGAGTTATGAAGCAGTGCCGGTGGCATATTAGGATACAATGTTACCATAACGCCAGTGTCACGTATTTCTGTAATTTTTGCTGTATATATACCACCAAACTCTAAATCTGGCACACGTTCCTTCTTTAATAACGATTCAATGTGTTCCTTAGCTTCGTCTAACGCGGCCTGTGATGGTGCAAATATTGTAAAGGCAGTTTCATCGTCTGCTGTAAGTGTGGTGCCTGTTTCGAGGTAGATACGTTTTAAATTCATTCCACTTGGACCGATAAGTTGCGCACGTTGATGTGGTTCAACTGTTAAGCGTTCAGTAACGGGCCAGCAGTCTTTGGGATATTTTCTTTAAAAAAATTTTCGTTAAAGCATTAATTTGGATTATTTTTTGTAATTTCAAAAACTTAGTTGAACGATTTCCACAATATATAGTACCAACCTGTGTTCCCGGATTACGCTGCCCATAATATCCAAAATTTTAGATTTTGCATCTGTTGCTTTTTGCAGTGATTCCATTACGACTTTTAGTGGTATTCCTGGAATTTTAAGATCTGCCTGTATTGCGGTAAAGCCTTTTCTTGTTCCAGCAACTTTCATATCCATGTCACCCATATAATCTTCAATACCAAGTATATCGGTCAATATGCGATAATCTTGCAGATGTTTTGTATCGTTGTTTTCATATTTTGTTACCAAGCCAATTGCAACGCCTGCTGCTGGAGCAGACACCGGAACACCTGCATCCATTAAAGCCATTGAACCACCGCACACTGTAGCCATTGAACTGGAACCATTCGATTCGAGTACTTCAGAAGTAAGGCGCACGGTAAAAGGATAATTATCGGGCAATGTTGGCAGCAGTCCTCGCTCCGCTAAGGCACCATGACCCATTTCACGTCGTCCAACTGGACCAATCCGTCCTACTTCACCAGTAGCATACGGCGGGAATTCATAGTGCAGCATGAAATTTTTCGCTTTGGCACCACTAAATTGAAATTAAAAGAAAATCTGTGTACGTATATTAGAGTGGCTAAAAAATCGAAAACTTTTGTTTTTTAGGGCCAACCCTCTAATTAGTTCACTTTATCTACGTAAATTGTATTACAAATTTTACTATTTTTAGGAAGTTGGAAAAAAACTTTTGTTATTAAAACACGTTAACAATATCCGAATTTGATAATATAAGTTGTAGAGGAGGTAATTTTAGAACAAAATGTGTTTTGATATAATCACTCCAATAAAGAAAGTGAAGTTATTATAAACTTAGTCATCGGTATTCCATCTAATTTGTGTTTAAATTTTCTTTTTAATGATCGATCAATATATCAAATATCATCATTCAATGCGTTGTTTCATTATCTAATTAACTCTTCGATGAGTTGAACTTTATATAGACGAAGATGTAAGTCTAAAATCAAATTACGCCATAATGCTTACGCCATGGAATTGATAAATTTAGGTCTTCGGTATCACTTTCACTTACAGCACCGATATTTCCAATATAGCGTGCGTTCCAATTTAACCGCATTGTATCGTAGTTCAACGAATTATCTTGTTAAATGGCTATCCTTAAATAAAACAAATGCCATCTTGGATGACATCAACGTGTGATTACTGCCAAATGACAGGGTTGCACTTTCCGAACCACAAAATGGACACCTAATTGCGATCTTGAGTTTAAAATTACATCTTACCTTTCTAGTGCTGATAGACTATCCAATTTCATAGCGCTTTCCTGAGAATCTAGTGCTACTGTACAGAAAACTTGTGTTTGTCCGCGCTGGAAAAGCGCAGAGCCGTGTAATGGTTTATATAGATCAACCTAGATAGAAAATTTTAAAATTACAATATAAACTTATTTTTTTATAACAAGCGATCTACCCACCTGGCAGTTAATGTTACGCAAACTATCATAATCTCTACCATCACAACGAGTGTTTGTCTCAAAAATCAACTCTCGGAATATAAATTTGCACTGCTGATTGAAAATATCGCCAATTGTACTTGGATCTGTATCTGGATACGATGACCAAACTTTGTCAATGACATTCGATCGCACTTCATTCACAGCCGTATCACGCGATATTTTGTCATGTGTGGAATCTTGAAAAATTTCACGCAAACGCATTTCGCACATACTTTTAACAGCCTTTATGACCTCATGTTTTTCTGGTGAAAATTCGGCACTGACGTTGGTATCGAGTTTCCGTTTCTCCCGCCCGTAAGTTTTTTGTAATTTTTCGATTTCAGCTATGATCGTTTGAGCTTCACGTGTTCCTTGCTTTATGGCTTTCAAAAGATCCTGTAGCAATACTACATTTCCTTTGCCCTCCAGCATCACAACAAGATTTTGTTTTGTAGCAGAAACAACGAGATCTAATTGCGAAGTTTGCAACTCACGACGTGTGGGATTTACAATAATTTCCCCATCGCAGAGTCCTAAGCTAAAACGAAAAAAAAGAATCTGAATCATTTTCAATATTTTTACACGGTAACTGCTTTTGTTTATACTAACCGCACAGCGCCAATGGGACCATTCCATGGAATGTCACTGAGGCTTAGCGCCACTGATGCTGCATTAATGCTTAGTATATCGGGCGGGTATACATTATCCATAGCCAATATGTTACAAACCAATTGAGTCTCTGTTTTAAACTCCTGTGGAAAAAGTACACGCACCGAACGATCAATCAAACGCGCCGAAAGTATTTCTTTTTCTGATGGACCAAGTTCCCGTCGCATAAAGTTCATTGGAATGCGTCCGGATGCTGCATTCTTCAGTCGGTAGTCAACCACGAGTGGCATGAAGTTAGTACCCGCTGTCGGTTTCGATTTTGCAACTGCAGTAACCATCACAGCAGTATCACCCATTTGACAAACAGCGGTGCCATTGGCAAAGCGCGCATATTTCCCGGAACTTATGATCAGATTTCTCCTAGTTGGTAGTTCATTGAAAGGGAAAATTATGCCATCAGATGGTTGCGTTATTTGAATACTCACCCATTCGAAAAATTGACTTCCACTAATGGACAATCACTACTTACTGTATGTAGCAGCTTGCGAAGTGTAGGTTTGGCATTTCTTAACCGAAAATTAAGAAATTTTAAGATTTTCTGTGGAAAAATCATAATCAAATGGACAACTGCAGCAACGTCCGGCAAATTGCTAAAATAAAAAAAAAAAAAGTAGTTTGAAGTAAATCAGCTGTTTCAGAAACACAAGCAAATAACAGGAGGCTTATATGAGCGACGAGAAGCAGAGCACTTCGGGGCTGTCCATAGACGACGTGCCATATGTGGGAGCGAGGAAATAAGATTCGTAGTTTTTATCTATATATTTCACCGAAATCGAAAATGAAAAGTCTACATATATTTAATGTGTGTAATAAAGAAAAAACGTAACTGGAAAGAGTTGTCATATAAGGAAAATAAATAATGTATTGGACCAATTGATAGGAAAAGGTCGAAAATGAATCTATGATGGATGAGAGACTATTGAAAAAGCTTTTTCCCCATTTTTGGCGTTATCCATAAATACCGGAAGTCATTTTGTCCCACGTTAACCTTCCAAAACTTAATTTCGACGTTATTGCATCGATTGGTGCAGTAAAAGTATACGAGCGAAGATTCGGAAATCATGAAAAAGAAATGCTAGCAAGCGTGCCTTTTCGAGCAATTCATCTTCATCCAATATTCGTTAGAGCAAAAGCTTGCTGTATATATATTTTTTTTAAATTACTTTTGCGAGTTTCCGAGTAAATTCGTGAATGTATAGTTTCTTTGAGTTCCATATTGAAGTGTCACATGATTATGTACATATAAACACACAAGTACATTAGAACATTGCATAGTTGTAATTATTTTAATTTTTGCTTAAAGCGTCCTGTGTGAACAGGGCTTCTTAGTAATACAGAAACAACAACACTTTATTTATCAAAGTTGGCTCAGTAGCTTAGAAGCTTTGGTCTAAAACAAAACACTACTATAGGCATGTAGTAACGTTAGCACGTCACGTGATATATCGGTTCGGCCAAACATTCGATTACATATTTTTCTACACCAGCTATCAAACAAGCTCACGCAGCTTAAAAAAAAGATAATCTGTTTCTTCTGGATCAAACGTATCATACGTTCAGACGTTGTGACTTTTATTACGGGTTTCTTGGCAGGTCGCATAAAAATCGTAGCGTATGAGGCAAATCGTGTGTAAGAAATCACAAGTCGTACGGCCAGATCGTATGAAATCAAAATAGTTTGGTATTTTCTCAAGTTTTGCGAAAAGTCAGAGCGTTTCGTACGGCTTCATGCTAAATTTCACTGTTCATTTTCATTTTGTCTGTTGAAATTTTGTACACTGAGAAAATGGTTAAGTTTACTTCAACTTCTACTTTTTATTAAACCAAACCAAACTTTTCGTATGTACTTCCGGAGAAATTTGCGCATATAGCTGTCGTAATATAAGTTTGAAACTCTTTGATATCAAATATATGGATTTCATATTGACGATAATTGAATATGCTATAATAGCTCACGTTTTTTCAAATTTAATCCATAGCTTTGGAGATATAATAATTTTATTTTAAAATTATAGGAACGAGAAAATAAGAAAATTTTTTCATTTCATTTCATTTATGTGTACAATAAGTTATTCTGAGAAGTAGTGAAACAACAACTACAAATCTCTTTCTTATTTTTTATTGCTTTGGGTTTCCTCATACCACTAAAAAAACAGCAATTGGAGCTCTAGTAAACTTGTTTAATTTTTTTCAATACCTAGAACCACAACAAAGTCCGTGATCTTGTTCTTTCTACTGTGTAAGACTGTGCGCAAAATTAAGTCGGATGAAACCATGTATGAAGAAACCGTAGCGTTAGACGTAACGTTTAATACGTAACGTAATACGGGTGGTATGAAAAGTTGCAAGTTCAATTTATAGAAAATCTTACAGATAGTTTCAATAATTTTTTTCAAATTTCAAGCAGATAATTACATAGAGGCAAAATAATAATAATTAGAAACATCAATACATTAAAAGAATAAAAATCCGTAAAACTCTGTTTTCTCCGTTCCAATTCGACAATGGCTATATTTGACTAACATCACACTGTTAAAATATATATTTACAAGATTTAGAACCACTCTAATGATGAACTAAGTTAACTTGGCATCACTAATTGTATAAAATTGACACTAGTGTTTTAGGATTCACGCATACTCATACGCTAATTCAGCACAGTGTATTCAGCACACACAAGAAACTTTCAAGCAATCAACGACGACGTCCGTCAGAAAATTTTTAACTTCAGCGCTACAACGACGCTGGGAAGTGAATCTCTTGTGTTTGTTAAATTTGTGTGAATTAGAAAATTGTGAAAATTTTTGCAAATTGGAAAAATACAATTGCAAAATAAGAAATATATATACGAAATTCAAGTTCTTCTACTTGCGGTGCAACTGAAAGCAGCAGTAATAAAAGAATAAACCGATAACTGTGGCGCAGTGAAGCGAAAAAGTTTCTCAATAAAGTGACGACTGCAAATATAAAAAAAATCAGTCACCTAACAAGAATTGGTGTTTCTGATTGCGGCGTGGCGGGATGTTATACAATTCTTTACTGATTTCGACCTAGTATGTGATGATCAGTACCATAAAGAGTGAAAAAGTGTTTTAATTAAAAAAAAAAAATTACCAAAGTTCTTGTACGATCGTTGTGGCAAGTGGCTTACTTTTGTCACCTGTATCTGGGGATGCAACAACAACAAATATAACAACAAAAACAAGTTATTTCTTTGTGAAAATAAAATTGAGGTCCTAAAATAAGTGGTCAAGTGTCGGTGCTGCCGGCTAAATACATACGATTCCCAGATCTTGCTCTAGTGAAGTCAGTCAGTGCTGTAAGGCTGCTAATAGTCTTCACGTATTGCCAAAAAATTGTGTTCCGAGTGGTTTTTTGACTTCCAAAAGCTGTCACTCAAAAAGTCAAAAGTTTCCCCAAAATTTATAATATAAAAGTTATCGAAAAATGTTGCCGTTCGCAGTGTCGATATTTCTTAGGGTGTAATCGAAACTGTAAAATAATTGCAAAGTGTCTGTTTCATTTTATTTAAATTTAAGAATTTATGCTGAATTGCACAGAATACATGTGATTTAATTTATGTTCCTTTCTCGAAACGATCGTCGGTGTTATTTGAAAATTGAATGTTTCTGAAACAGTAAGAATCACAAACTTAATACTTTGATAAAATTTAGCCGATTTTCAATTGGCGAAAGTTACCGATTTCAATTTTCTGAAAAACCAAACGCTCAAAAATAAATAAACAAATTCACACCAATTTGTTAATTAAACCAAACTGAAAAAATTGCGCACCATAAAATTCAAACGCTCAAAAGAAAAAAAATCAATATAATTTCAATATCGAATTTCGCACATGGTAAATAAAATCAAGTCTATCATAGACACGCCTACTTTTAAAAGTCGCCCTTTAAAGACTTCAACAGCAACAACAATCCGGTGTGAGTATAAAAGTTCATTTTCATTTTGTATTTTTATTACATATTTTATGAGTTTTCATGCCGATTGCGCTTCTGCTTCGTTTCTGCCTTCCTCCCATACCCATCCATACGTTCAAATTCATGCTTGCGTTCACTGCTGTCTCAGTAGCCATTTCGTCTCGTTAGTGCCGATTTTGTTGCTACCACCAGCAACACCGCCAACAATAGCAACAAAACGACTACGTAAACTTTTGCATCAGACTGGTGGTAAACGAAGAAGCACAGGTGCCACGCCTTGACTAGATTTTTTTTTCGCTGGTTGAATTCATAATCGGCTGGACTGCATTTTGATTTTAACTATTTTTTTTTAATTTCTTTTAAGAAAATTGTGATTTACAGTGATAGTCAGGCAGCTATCAAATCAATTTCTTAAAACTGCAGACGTAATCACGATGATGTAGAGAACTTGAGGTCTAGATCGCTTGAGTACTTTACCGTCACAAATTAGATGTACATATGTACAGAAAGTTAGCGAAACAGCTCTTGCAAAATAGGCTTATCAAATGTCGCTAATTAGTTGTGAATGCGAAAATTTTGCTTTATTATATTTATTTTTTCAAGTTATATAGGGTGTTTGTTGAACGAATCGCCTCGAAAAGTTGAAAAGTGAAACAGTGTTGCCGTTTGTCGAAAAAACTTTCAGTTAATTTGAAATTTATTTTGAATAGTTAAGTATACTTTTTAAATGTATATTTTTTAACATACTGAAAACGATACCTATTCGAAAACTAAAACGTATGTTGATAATACCAGCGCATTGTTGAACGCAAAATAAAAGACATCAAAACCAGACACAAATATTATTTTCAAGTAAATAAGCATCTCGATTCGATCTGTTAACATTGTCACAGGAAAAAATTTTCATCAAGTACAGAGGTAACATTTTTGGTAACCAAATCTACCATTTACAAAAAGTTTCGTTTCTGAAAAAATTTTTCCGACTTATGATGTCTTAATTCATTGAACAAACGCAGAAATATTCAAGATTATATACATTTTCCCTATTTGATATGATACATTTTTTTAAATGGTTGTTGCAACAATGCTCAAACATTGCTTATTCGTTTGCATAAATAGGGGTGTTCTCGTAAACTAGCAAGAAAACTTTCAAGCTTTGCATGTTTTCGAGCTCAGAGACCCTAGAAAACCTTAATATAATTTAAACAATTTTCGAATCGATATATTTCCTCGATTAGTTAACAGCAAGACACGCCGGTCACAAACTACTGACTTGTACGCGAAGTACGAATGCATTGTATCCTAAGCAAGTGTGCTTTAGAAATCGCTTAGTAACAGACATTAGCGATTTCTTGAAATTCGAAATATGCCACAACTAAATCGAGTCAACTAAGCCGCAACAACTTCACCTCTTAAATGGATTTTTTTTTATTTATATATCATTAGTTACAACTAACCAAAAGAAATTTATTTATGTGTTAACATTGATAAAAAATTTATATAAAAGCTTAACCATTCACAAAATCGAGCTGAATCAGTGGCCATAAGCCATAATTTAAACACTCTTAAAGAATTACCTAGTTTAGTTACATTTGACGTCTTGGAACTGGTTTAAAAATATTTGTAATAAAAACAAAACGTTTTGGAACTAAATCGAGTGTACTAAGACTTGCAGCTAAGCTATACCTCGCCGTTGAGAATTTGTTTATCAACGCAGTTGAATAATTCGTGTTAAAATAAAGTAGTTACTCCACAACTAAATCGAATCGACTAGGCTTAAATTTATAATTGCATGTCAACTAAGTTATACCTCTTGTCCATGGAAGTGTTCTTATTGCAATACTTTTTTGACATGAATATTTTTAAGTAGGTATTAATATAAAGATAGTTCCATCCCCCAGCAAATTTCTGAATTCGAATTTTTAGAGCTCACCCACGGCCAATGAAGCTTATTCATATGAACATTTTCGGTGGTATCATTATTTGTGATTAACATGAAAGAGCAGAGCCGAATTTTCTCATATGAGACTGCGGTTGGCATCATTAGTTACTATGACAATTTGTTGCTCTTAAAAAATATCCACCAGACAAATTTTTCTTACTCAATTAACTAACTATTATCAATATTACAGACTATCAAATTCTCTAACTAATTTAATGCATGAAGCTGCTTTTGTAGCCAAAATCGAAATATGCATCAATGCAGTCATATCCTGGAGTCTTTTGGCGATTCAGATATTTGATTTAATTTTGAATTTCAGTAGGAGCTATATGTCGTATATATGGTAAGCTCATTTGTCAAGAAACGTCCAGAAAATTTAAAGCCTCTTATCATTCGGCACAACGGTTGTTAACTACATGGGTTTGAAAGGCATTATATAAATGTTCAGCAAATGTTTCACTTTTTTCTTTATTAGACTTCAACCAAGCTCCATTATTAGTCTGAATAAGCGCATTTCTTTGGTGGGGCGCTTTAAGTACTTTGTTGCTTTCCAAAAACTGTAATCATTTTTCCTGGACGGTAGTTTTAGATTTAGGAGAAATTGAGCCGTTGTTACATTTTTTAATTACATCAGACTCTGCTCAAGTTTTTTGGCAGCTTTATTAAACTTTTTCTGCTTTTATTAATTTCCGCTTCTCTCTGATTAGTAATCTTAATTCCACAGAAAGTAGAGAATTGTTTAATTTTATATAATTTTTTATTTCCGATTGCTGATTTGTTACTAAAAATTGACTCTGAAAACCTGTAACTTTGACAACATTTGTGTAAGTGCAATTTATTTCGAGACATTTTTAAATGACAATAAATTATCTGAGTAATAATGCCACTCATATTCTTATCTCTAAAAATTTAGATTTGATTTCCTTATTTTAGATATTATTTCTTTACATGAAATCATTTCCTTGCTGTACATCAATAAGCTTAAATGTCTTTGCAGTTGGTAGCTAAAATAATTAAAATCATGTCCCAAATGTGCTTAAAACTTAACATTTTATATTGTACTATGAGTTAACACACGACCTTTAGAAAATTATATCTCATTTAGATTAAATTTCCTTTAAAAAGGGTTCACTTATAAATAGACAGAAAAGAAAGGATTCCTGTATTTATATATGTTACCTTCTCTTGTACATACCCATGAGTAACTTTATAACATACTACTTACCTGTAACTTATACTTCAATTCATCATTTCATACATTATTCAATGGAGAACATATTGGAACATAGTTATTCATATGAAATTTTAAGTTTATACCTACATTTTTGCCACACTTCCATTTTATTGCAAAACTTACTAATTAGTTAAAAAACAAGTTACACAAAATAGCACAAAAATGTTTCATTTGTTATAACATTTTTATAATAAAGAATTAAATTCACATGTAACCCAAATAATTATAATTACACAGTCCCTCTTAGTATTTTTTTAACGAAGTTAATTAACTAGTTATTGCAAATTTAAATTTTCCAAAACTTTATAAATTAAAGCTTGTTGCTCTCGGGGAAATAAACCGATCTAAATGAAAGTTTGTAATATTTAAAAGGATGAATTGAACTTTAGTTAATCGTTCTTTCATTATATTTTAATTAATTTATGTAACAATCGGTCATTCTTTTACGAACCGCACGAATTTCTGATGAAAATAATTTGACTTCTTCAAATACGATAAAAACTTTTGCCTGCATCTTTCAACAAATTCAATTGACACGTCAATCAGGATTTTACTGAGAAAACTTTGTCTTGCTATTTTTAATCGCACTTTATTGTCACTTTAAGTTAGTTATTAGGTTATTCATTGATTTTTACTTGTTAAACGATATTGTTGTAGTTAGTTGTCACTATGGTTGCACGTATTGGCCGCAGTAATTCAATTTACTGCTTCATTATGCGCAGTCACCCACTAATGAAAACATTGACAGCGCCATCTATTAGATCACTTCGGTTGCCTTTAGGTTAATTGAAGAAAGATGGTGCATAATGCATCTG
Source organism: Meiosimyza decipiens (assembly GCA_963680825.1). NCBI lineage: Eukaryota > Metazoa > Arthropoda > Insecta > Diptera > Lauxaniidae > Meiosimyza > Meiosimyza decipiens. Next base: position 80,521,704 of record OY804259.1, on the reverse strand, counting down.
TCCATTTACTAAATGTATTGGGTTGCCACATTTTTCCATGGTAGCGTTGCTTTGCCAATGTTTAGATATTCGCTATGAGTTAAGGTTTCAAATGAATAGAAAAGTGATTTGGATTTTAAATTTGATTCAATCTAATGAACTTCTATCGTCAAGCATTCTTATCAATTTGTTTAATATATGTTATCGGCCAAACTAGTTTTTAGGATAAGCTAGCTTATTCTAGGCAAAACTAGTTGATTTTTGTATGCCAAAAAATATGCACTGTGGATACCGAAGCCGTTGTTACACATATTATGGACTGAACCGTGGCCGAAGGCTGCCGTAAAACCGGTAATAAATTTTATTGTTTTACTATGCTACTGTCTTAGTCTTCACTACCCACAGTGCTTTTGGATTAAGATTTCATTGCATATCTTTAGGCATAACGGTAACTAGTTTGGCCTAAAACTAGTTTAGCCGGTAACATATACATAGCAAAGTTGCATCCAACTCAACAGACTGTATCTGTTTCATACTTAGCTTTAAAATAAAGTTTCTTATGAAATGTTCGGAGAGAGTTTTCCAATCACAAGTTTTTGCCTTTCTTGAAGCCCATAAGGCAGTGGGTAGTAATAACTCAGAGATGAAAGCGATTTTCTCCGATAGTTAAGCTGCTATCAAAGCGTTGAGCTCGGCACAAATAAAATCGAAACTAAGTACTATGCAGGAAAGAACTATTCAAACTAGGGCACAAAATATGAGTTTCAGGCCACAATAACATTGAGGTAAATGAAAGGGCTTGTGAGCTAGCAAGGCGTGGTTCCTCACTTTATTAAACCGCTCTGGAGCATGTTCACACTTCTCGCGATTTAGTCAAGTAGTTAGTAATTAGGGAATTTTCTTCTTTCTATTTGAAGCCGAAAAGCACTGGAAATCTTTTTCATACCATAACAGAAGATCAAGACCGCGGAGACCTTTGGGTTTAAATCGTGGTACACTATTGCCAGGACTTTTACGTAAATTTAAAGAGAAAATTTTATAATATAATTAGTAAAAAAAAGTGGCAACTCCGCTAGTGAATGCGTTATTGAAATGCTTTTATCAGGAACATGACAGCTTCAGCACTTGACGTATCGCCTCCTGGTTGCCTGAAAGGTGCCGGAAATGAATGCAATTTTAACACTAAGTTTCTTTTATCGTTGCTTTAGTTTAGCGGTAGTGCTATTGTGCAAGAATTTCCTTTTTTTTGTGTGCGTATCCTCCTTTTAATATGCACTTAACGTTCTGCATACTGATGTTGATAAAGAGTTTTTAAGTGGCCACAAAGTGGGTGCGATATTATGAAAATTAAAGTTAAGTGGATTTTCTACGTATTTGACGTTTTTCTTTGCTTGTTGTTTTTGACTAGAAGCCTATAATTTTAATTTAAAATGCCTCGAATGTTTAGTGAACAAAAACTTGATGTTTCAAATTCTCTCACCTTGTGTTAAATGCTTAATTGATTTAATTAATAAAACTTTGTGAAACAATGGGTAAATATGGGTGAAGTTTAAAACCACAGAGTGCTATGATGAATTTCGGTCTCGCTATAGTTCGTATTTGGGAAGAGGAGATTAAGTTTCTCACACGTCAGCTTGCTCGCTTAAAAAATGAAAAATAAAAATCAATTCCAGCTTCTCTTAAATAAATCCATTAAAAACATCCATCCGAACAAAATCTGGGAAGGCAAGAACCAGCTAGATTAACGCAAATAGCAGCAATCTGTTTAAATATATAGAAAGTTTTTAATGAACATTTGCCCATTATATTCTTTGAACAATAAACAGAACACTGAGCAAGCAATCAAAATGATTTTAAATTTTCATTATGAAACATTTTAATAATGGCTCTTAGTTCTTCAAACACAATAAATCTTACACTTTGTCGAAGGTGTAAATTTTTTACTTTCGTCAAAGTATTCTCAGTTACATTCAGTTCACTTTTCATTCATAAATTATCGTGCGTTTTATTTATTTGTCAATTTCAAGATTTGCTTTTCGTTATCTGATCTACTGGGCCTCTAACTTCATGCCGCACTTTCCTTTCCATTTGAGTTTCAGTTTTTGTTAGCAACCACCTTGTTGTGAAGAACATGTGCCTATTAATAACACTTTTATCTACACATCTCATTCTATAACAAGTCATGCTAACCATTCAGCTGCTCATCTAAATGTTTTTGTTGTTGTGTATTTAAATAAATTATATACTTTTTATTCAAACTGACGGCAATACTTTTACTACTAACCAACTATGACAATAACGACTGTAGTAGCAACAAAAATGCAATAATATGGTCAACCCCAAAAAAGGGACCGATGGCAAATAAATAGTTGAACGAACGAACGAACGAACGAACGAACGGATGGTTGTAAAATGAACTGACGAACGGAAGGAAACAGCAGCCACCCACGTGCAATGCTGATGACAGTTTATTTACACACTTTCCAATCAGTTAGCAATGGGGTTCTTTGTTAGTTAATGGGCAAAACCACAATAGACTTACACGGACTATGTATATTCAATGAAGATGCTATAATAAGGTGGACTCCAAGTCTTGATTTGAGAACTTAAAGCATGCCACTCCCTACACTGTTTGTATTGGTGAAAGAACATAGGAAATCGGGCAGGCGTATCACATTGGTGCTAAAGTTTCATAAAAATTAATGAAAAATCTTTATGTGTATATACCTACCTACTCGTATGCTCGTATAATAAATCTTCAAGACCAATAATAACTACGCTCGTCTGCATGCAAATATAATTTAGACTGTTATTCAAAAAAATACATTATTTCACATACACAAATTATTATTAAGCCCAATATATATAGCGTGTCTACGAGTACTTAACGTTTTGTTTTAATACATATAAAATAAAATTTTTTTCATCCCAGACACATTCGAGTCTGAAGACTTAGAGAATTTAATTGTTTTTGAAACCGTTATTGAATTTGCTGTTTCCGCTAAGATCAACCATATGGTCACTTATATAATTTTGACTATAACTTTGAATATAATTAAGTAAGATCAACTTAAGATTTTTAACGAATTACTCGAATCTAAACAATGATACCAAAGGCTGTCTTATATCAGAATGTTTGGCTCTGGTTTCTTCATTTAAAGAAAAAGTTATGATGCCACTATTAATTTTTATATAAAAATGCTTTATCGGCCTTGAGCGACGATTTGAAATTGGAAATTTTCTTGGTGATGGATTTATCTATATGTATAAAAAAGCTTTATTGTAAGAAATTATCATGCAAATTAGAAAAAACACTATTCCACATGTCGACCCTTCCAGCTTAACTGATTACTATTCGAAAAAAAAAAAAATTTAGAAATATCGACACTTCCAACTTAACTGCTTACTTTCAGAACTATAAAAAAATTTGTAAATTAACCGATATATTTCCTGTTGCTATGCAGCTTTAAAAATACTTAGTAGTTAATAATTATCTAGATAAAATGTCTTTTTCATTAGTTTTTGTTTTGAAAAACAATTTATTTTATATTTTACTATAAGATTATTCACACCCGTAACATTTTTGGAGTTACTTTGTTGCTATCATTTAAAAGTTTATGGTAAAAGTTACTCATGGTTCTCATGAGGAACATTTGAAGTATTTCTAAAATGATATCCACTTATCACTTATTCCTGTAAAATTTTAGGTAATTTGAACTCGAACTCATAATATTAAAAAACGAAAGTTTCTCAACGTCACACCCGTTGTAAACAATTTTCTGAATTAATTAACTACACATACTTTTCAAATTTTTATATATATAATAAATATAAGTAGGTACCTTGTGGTGCTTGTTGCAAGAAATGAAACTGCATTCGCACACTTGTCAGCAAAGATATGAATGGAAATAAGTCTTAAATTGTCACACCCCTTCCCTTAGAAGTGTCGATATGTATTTGTTTGAAATATGTTGTAATAATCTTAACGAGCGCTACTTACTGTACCCAGAACCTTTTGTGGCGCAAACCTAAAAGTTGCCATTTATGTACCAGAAAAATGGATACTTTGACCCTTTATCTTGAGCTGACAGTTGGACACTCTCTGATTTATATTATAAAAAAGTTTTTTCTGTCTATAAAATAGGTTATGGAAATGTTAAAATCAACAGTAGATGTTGAACCCTGATAAAGTTCAGCTTTCACACATTTTCATTGAGGGGATTCATGACAGCACATAAGTTTATGTGTTGTGTATTTTTATACGTTTGCAAGGTGTGTCGAATGAACGCATCTTGCAAAGGATTTGTGTATGCTTACATCACTACAATTGGTAGTTTTATCTCACCACTTTTAAATTCTCTTAAAATGAACATTCGTGAGACAAAAATTAAAATAGTTATCTTATCTGATATGAAGTGACAGGATACCAGACCGCGTGTGTCAGGCTAGATCTCGAACAATTTTTTTTAAGCATCTCGTAGACGGACCCTTTGATTTCAAAACTGAACAGAATTTTTTTATATTCTCTTCAATCTTCGTTTGGGAGATATTTTAAGGAAAACACATTTTTATTAGTTCGGCAAGAAGTGGTCTCTTGAGAAAATCGGTGGTAACACTCAAAACTTGTATAAATTTGTACAGTTTATAAAAGACTAAAAATTGCCTTGAAAACTTATCGCTGCACTAGTAAAATATTTAATTTTCTGAAACTGAATATTCGAATGAAACTGTCCATGTTTTTAAATAAAACTATTTGTTAAATTTCATTAAGTACTCACTTATATACTCTATCCAAATTTGTTTTTGCTTATGAGTTCTTTCATTTCTTGAAGAGGAAACGTTTGTTTACTAATATACCCGCTTTTTTTGAAACGCAGTCGGCTTTGACAACTACGTCTTTACGAGTATTTGCGGATTTTTTTTTATTTACACTCTACTGGTATCCAAATTTTATACGTTTTTGTTTTTCCCTTTCTCTCTTTTTGCAGTTTCTTTATTTGCTGTTTCTACTGTTTAGTTTCTTTTCTTGTTTTAATGAATGAAATTGAGAATATTGTTTATTTTGGTCATAAAATCGATTAGGCAAATATTTAATTGCCCATATCTATCCACATAGAAATGCACGCACTAACTATACCAAATTTATTTAATATTTATCTATAACTTTTTTACTATCCTATAATTTTTCAATTAATTCTAATAAAAAATTTGTTATTTTTATTCTATTTACAGGTTTTGCAAATAAAGACTTATAGAAAATAAAACGGTTGACATTGAAAATTTAAACAATATATTAAACAATTGGGAAAAAATCTGGTAGTTATTAGCTTACAACAAAGGTATGTGTTAAAAAATGTTTATTCCTATTAGTACCCTAATCCTTAAGGAAAATGTAAAAAAAAATATTTATAGTTAGTTTAAAAATACTCTACAAGTAGAGAAAAGTCTTAGAAAAATTACCATGCTTCTTAAAATACATTAGCTAGAAAATATGTGCAAGGCATTTTTTGTAAGAAATTATTCAATTGCAGGGATAGCAATTTTTGTTAGAAATGATTCAATTTCTATAAGACAGCATAATATCAAATTCTAAAACAAAATAGACACAATTTTGATATAACTTATTAATATCCGGACTTCAAGTTTGATAATGTGCTGTCGCAGTGGTCATAAATCTCAGTTATTCATACATACAAAGTTATAAATTCCAGATAAAAAATACGATAAACGCTACAGTTACTAAATTATTATTTGGAAAATCCTCAATTTTTAATAATTTTTATCACATCTACTTCTCTAGTGACGTGATTGTAATCGTAGTTTGTATATTATTGAAAGAAATTAATCAAATATTGATTTCTCCCAACTAAATCCTTTTAAATTAATGTCAAATTTGAACCAATGTATAGCCTTTTAATTTTAAGTTCATGACATATTAATATTAACCATAATTTATTCATTTTTAAAAACTGACAATTAAATACACTAATTTAAGGGAATCATACTTTTTTCATATTTTGGTAGATTGCATATTATAATAAAAAAGTAGATATTGCCTATTATACATTTTTTTTTATAACGAATATATTACAATTTAATTACTGTCAACAGACATACGACATAAAAAGCTCATATAATTGAGTTTTTTTTTTTTAATAATATGATCAGGCTGGCTCATATAACAAGTTCCTATTCAAGTATTTAATAACCATTAGACATTCAACACAACATTTGGCCAATGACCTGGCAGCGTTAACAAAAAAAAAAACAAAAAAATATCTGAAGCAACAGCAATAAACACCACCAACAACGTATGTTACCTACACATAACAAAAACGCGGCGCAATCTGTAAAGCGATAGTTGCAAGAGTGAACATTACCTTGTACAATATCAGCAACAAAAACAATAACAACGTCAACAGCCACCGTCGTCACTATAGTCTAACTGACATGACTACCTTTGGTCATTAAAAAATATACATAGGTGTGTGTGGGTATTTGCACCCAATAGGAATTGTTGTTTTTCATATGTTAGTACTTAATGATGACATTTTTCAAAACCCAAATTTTTTAGTTAACTTCCTCAGATTTGATCTAGCCATGTTCGTCCCTCTACCCGTACATGTATAACTTTCTCTCACTTAATCCGTATGTCTAAATGTCTGTTAAGAAAATAGTCATATAAGTAACCAAAATTTCTTGAACTGATTACTTATTTAACTATATAACTTACACGCCTACGGCGCACATAGATAGATAGGGCTTACATTCTCCAAGCACGAGTTCACTATACTTTCTTATAACCGCGGCCGAAACCCACAGCGAAGCCGGTATTGGACATATTGGAGGATGTAACCCCTAAGTCGCGGCCATAGGTCGCCCAATTACCCCAACATACTAACATTTTAAAAAATGTGAGAGTGAGGCCCTTAAAGTATATAATAACCTTAGTTCATCCTAGGCTAAACTAGTTCATCCTAGGCTACATCCTAGCACGCTTCGGTTTGGCCTAGGGAAAACTAGTTTATCCTAAAAACTAGTTTATCCTAAAAACTAGTTTGGCCGGATACATATACAAATTTTACCAATTAGCATATGTAACCAACATATTAAAATTGCAAATATGTAGGCAGATCCCAGATTTTTGATGAAGTTTTTAAAATAAATTTTTAAAGCATTTCTACAGTCTTAGTCATATCTATGTGGCTAGATGTCCAACTGGGTTAGCACACTCTATGAGCCGGTGTGAGTGCTTGTATCGTATGCAAGCATTAAATGCTATAATTATTTGTTTAAGTCAACAGTGACGCTTGACAAGCTTTTGTACCCACAATAAAGTGTCTTTCGCCTCTTTTTTATTTCAACTCGATTCTACTAAGAATGTTATACAGAAACCTTGGCCAAGAAAGAGTTGCGCACAGATACAGAAAGAAAAGAAAATAACATAAAAATCATTAGCAATATAGTACATCTTTCAGATGGACACAAAAGCCTTTTTCAACTCTAAAAATACAAGCAACTGACACTAGATCCTTTGGCCCCTATAACGTGCATATTCTTCATTGTGCTTTATTTCATTGGAATCTTCATTTTTTTTTTATCTGCACGTATAAGTTGGTTCGGTTTTAATCCTTCTGGGTGGTCGTTATTATGCATTTATCTCACTTTTTTTTTGCATTTCAGATTTTATCCCGTGTCTTGATTGAGAATACTTACGTTAACTCTGCTGTTGTACAATTCTCTATGGTTACCGTCATCTCAAAGGTGGGCTTTAAAACTTTGCGCTCAAGAGTTTTATTAATTTAACGCATGGTTTTATTATTTGATTTTGATATATCGCGAAAGATCCTCTGTTTCATTGCTTGGTATGTGTAGATCAGAGTGGGGACTATTGCATTGCATTTTCGTTTTTGCTAACTTTATACGTTAAAGAATTTTGGGATTTTTCTAGAAAATATTACTGTGCGGTAATTTAGTTTTACTTCGCTGCATAAAAATTTGACACCACTTTATGTGTTTTCGATGTTTTCCGCGATAAAAGCTCGTCGGTTCAGTAATCACAATAGTAAGCGGATTCATGAAAGTATATAAGCTTATGTGTTGTAATTTTTTATACGTTTGCGAACTGTGTAATGCGAGTATGAACACACCAATGATTTTTGCATGTACTTTATACCGATCCGCTTAAAACACCAAAAATTAGCTCTTGCGTGCTTTATCTCCGCAATCGGAGCTTAGGGCGCCCACGAAACTCTTCCAACGAGCACAATCAGAAAGGATTCACGTATTTCCTCTCCTAGTGATCATATTCACGATAATTTAGAGTTATACTTCAATGCATACCGGTAGTCTTCAGTTGGTGATTTTTGCCTAACTCAATTTCAGTTTTGTCAGATCTTAAGGGAAATGATTCTAAGCCCCCATATTTTTAGAATTCAGCGAAAGCATTTGTTGGTGAACACTTTGATATTATATCGCAGAATGCTGTTGGTTAATCAGGTCTCACAGCCGTATAACTTAAATACCACAATTTGTGGAGTATATAGCTCTTCTAAGACTATTGTCCATTACTATCTGATGCATTCAATAGCGCTACCGAAGTCGATGAAGGGCGATTTTGACGCTAAATCTGGTATGATATTTTTAGGATTTTCACGAATGCTCCACTGAGTCAGTCTTCAACTTCATAATTCTTCTTTCCAAATTTGGTTAAGGACAGGATACTTCTACCTCGGCTACCCCCAAACATTAAATTAAAAATAATTCTAAGTAACCATTGGCCCCACTCCAATTTCTTTTGCCTGCAATTTTTCGTAAGAATTTAGGTTGTGTGCCTTGCACTTACAGCTATGGTTTCTAGCTAACTGTTTTATAAAATTAAATGAAGTCTAATTTTGTTTTTTTTTTGGAGTCGCCGAAGTTGATCAAATATCTTACATTTAATTTGGCTTCAGTCTAACGAAATTGAATACAATTTTTTATCAGTGTTTTCCAAGAGGTTCCAAGGAAAGTCATATCCTTCAAAATTAATAAAATTAAATCGTTTTTCGATAAAACTTTTTTTTTTAATTTGACTGCTTTAAACAATGTTGAAAAAGGTTTTTTTTTTGGTTTCAAGTTGGTGGAAACACAAATGAGAGTGCGGAGCTTGGATAATAATTTACTTATCCAAACTTATCCAATTATTTGTATTTCAGTCACTTTGAAACAGAGTTCATGCTGCCTAGGAATATTTTTTTTTACTTTATGGATTTTATTATTACGTCTGTGAAGTAAACGCAAATTATAATAAGCTCGCTCTCCTGTTTTATCAGAGATTCTTGCCACAAGAATGAATTTAATATTTTTCTTTTTTGTTTATCTTGCTGTCTTATTCTCAATATTTGCTTTTTTTTTGTGTTTGCTTCTATACTATACAGCTCTATGTACTTGTATATGTACATACAAAACTTCTACTAAACAACCAATCTACGAAAATAAAAAGCTGAAAAATGTAAATTTCATGCATTTCTTCTGTTGACAAACTCATTCCATCCCAAAACTCTTTTGTGCCAAAGTAAGGTCTCTTCAAATACTTTTGTCTACATAAATTGTGTTTCACGGCACAAACACTTCTGCAGTTGTTGTCGCTAGAAAATGGCCCGAAACTGTTAGCCAAAGCCTTAAAGTTGTATGTTGATGAATAATGTACGGTCGAGAAATTGAAGCATTGAAGTGAAACGTTGATGTTTGCGTAAATGTCGTAACGTTAAAGAAGCGTAACGATATAGCATGCCAAGGTCATATTTTATGTTTTAGTTGCTTGATTAAAAATATGGAAAAAAAATAGCAGAATGTAATGAGTGACAAACTAAAAAAATGTTTGATATGCATGATGTCGTTAAGCATCTTACTTTTTGGAAAGGAGTCGTAGCTAATTGTGTATAGTGTTATAGTGACTAGACATTTCATTTTGTTTTCACTTGTGATAAATGTTATACAAACAAATTTTAATTAATAGAACTCGAATATCACATGGTTCCTTGCTCTCATTATTTACATTTTTAGTTCCTATTTAACTATATCATTATAACGTTCTTTTAACAATAGAAAAACACTTTCAAATACCGAGCTTATGTTCTTGATAGTGGGTATAAGCCTCTTAACTATAATTACACTTGACATATCCTGTCTTCCAACCAACAATGGAACAAAGTGTTGTAACTACTTCTAGGTTTTATCATTTTAGAAACTTTACTTCATTCCTGATATTTCTATGATAATTTTTTCATATACGAAGTGGCTCCGCTGCGTGTTCGCCATCCTCAACGCGCCTCTGGCCCCACCAAAACCCTTTTTCTCTAACATGTCCTTTTAGTATAAGAAACATAAAAAAAATAACGTAGACTTAACTTTAGCTTAAAAGATTTAATTGTAGTTCTTCTCTAAACGCTATCTATATATTCTTTTTTTCCAACTCACACTCGATTTTTACTCCTTTGCTTCTGCATCTTGACAGTGCCACATATTGATCGTATGTAAAAAATGTGTATTACATATATATATGTATAGCATATATGTTATATATTTGTTTTGTTTTGCTTATTCTTGACTTGAACCATTTTCACGGTTGCATTTAATTTGGTAAGAACTAAAAGTATGCAATGGAATTTTTTTTCTTTTTATAACAAAAAGATATATCCACGTCTAATGAAATTTTCAAATAAAAAAACTTAGAGGTCGCCTGCATAGCCAGATATTTGGGAGCATCATTAGTTTCTGCTTAGAGCGAAGAACTCAAAGCCAAAAAAAAAGCAACGGTTGGCATCAATATTTATTGTCCTTAAGCAAATTGCTCTAACTCAATAATTACAATGTTAGGAATTTTCTAACTCAATTCTGGTCATTAAACATTAACTATAGCTACATGGATATATTTTCTAATTCAATTCTGCTCATTAATCATTAACTATAGCTACATGGATACTTTTTTCTATAAAATTTTTTCAGATCACTAAAAGATTTTTGTATTTGATTAAGAAGGAAATAGAGTTTGACCTTACTCCTTCTCTTCTTCATAATTTCTTACAACTTGCTGTCAAGTCCCATCATCCAACTTAGACTGAAAAAGCTCTACAATATTTTCAAAACTTTGCTCATCTCTTATGTACAACTTACTTAATTTACTTAGAAATGTATACCTTAGTAAAAAAGGCCTGCGGACTTGTTTTTCAGAAGCAAATATATTTTATATTTCTACTGTGCTCGTATACCTCCCGCATCTTCTCTTTTTAATATATTGAGTGGACTCCCTTTTTGGTTTTACTCGAACTCACGTAATTCGTCTCTGTTGACGACGTTTTGGCACTTGTATTTTTATGAGTTTCGGTGCTCTTGGCACAGTAGGCAATAAGCCAAGTTCGTAGAGAATGCGAAGTGTAGCAGCAGAAAGAGTCTGGAAAAAGTTGTACATAAAATTAACAATAATTTGCTTCCAACTTGTACAAGTATTTGCTTTCGCCGAGTAGATAGATGTTGGAATGAGTATCATTATAGTAGGACCAAATAAGTTCTTAATTAAATTCAAGTTGACTTTGATGGCAGCTTCACTTCACTGCGCCAAACATTTCTGTGTAAACTTTTCTTAAGTAACTTTTTGTTTGAGTTTAAGTGAAGTTGGTTCCTGTTAGCAAAAAAAAGCTTTAATTAAATAGGTACATCATAGATATGATGAGGCGAAATTGTTTTCTGTCAAACTATATATTTGAAGATAACTATTTTACACTTTAAGTTACACATTGCAAAAAGAGCTTCAAGCAATTTATTAGATTTTCTGAGACCTGTACCGATACCATGTGCTGGTGAAATTATGGCGTTTTAAGCGAAATCTTCAATTATTGTTTTCTATTGCAGAGCACTGGCGCTTGCAAATCATTGAATTTTATAATCAAAATTCGTGCTCTGTGAGAAATGTGATTTTATATAATAGAAAAATTTTCTTCAGCGAGGAAGCTCATTTTTGGCTCAATGGGTAAGTCAACAAACAGAATTGCCAAATTTGGTCTGAAGAGCAGCCAAAGGTAGTTCAAGAACTGCCAATGCTCCATGAAAAATGCACTGTTTGGTGCAGTTTGTGGGCCGGCGGCATTATTGGACCGTACTTTTTCAAAAATAATGAAAACTGCAACGTTACAGTCTATGTAGCAAGGCGCCGTGCGATGATGACCAACTTTTTTTACCCAAAATTTAAGAACTGGCCTTGGATGACATGTGGTTTCAACAAGACGGTGCCATATGTGACACGGCACGCGATACCATTATTCTATTGAGAGGCGTGTTTGGTGAGCAATTAATCTCACATTTTGGAACAGTCCATTGGTCGCCAGGATCATGCAATTTGACCCCATTCGACTATTTTTTGTGGAACTACGTAAAGTCTCTCGTGTACAAGGACAAGCCAGGAAGATAATTACAGCTGCCATTGGTGGGATACCGGCCGAAATGCTGGAAAAAGTATGCCAAAATTGGAGCTTACGGATGAATTACCTCAAGCGCAGCCGCGGCCAACATTTACATGAACTAATCTTTAAAAAAGTAAATGGAAGGAATTGATGTATCGCTCCAAATAAATATTTCATTCACAATTGCAAATTTTCTGTTCTTCATTTAAATTTTCGAAATCCAAACGCTATCCCGTTATCTCTGTCTGCATTGAGATCTTAATTTCTAAGCTAAACGGAAGCTTGAATATTTTTCAAGTAGGTATCGATCTGTACTATAATTCTTTGGATTATGACCAGATATGACTTTTGTGAAAATGTCACATAACTTTTTCTAAGCGAAGTTTTTTTCCTTCAATTATTTTAAACCTAAAAATAGACTGGTGCCTCAAAAGTTTTTGCTCACAACATACCAAATAAGTATTGCTGCAACCGTTGAAGTTGCTGTTATTGTTGTTGTTTTCGGTCAATGAACCGCAACCAATTTAATTTATTACTCAAAACTTACAATAATAAAAAAACATAATTTTGTCGTTGGTGTTGCCAAAGTTCTCTTAACGCGTATTTTCATCCACTACGTAGTCGATATGCCAAATTGAATTGGTTCTTTTTTCTGTGTGAGTTATGTGAAAAATACACCAACATTGGCAATTTTTCACTTGCTTGTTTTGTATATTTTTTTCTTTAAAATGCTGGTTTTTTTCATATTTTCTTTTTGCTTTAGTGATGTGGAAGGTAAAAAATATGACATTGCGAAAATTTACAACTTTATTTTGCATTTGCACAAAATGAAACGGAAACATGAAGCACACCAAAAAAAAAAACCCTTAATGTAAAGCATTAACTTTTCAAAAACTTGTTTATAACTTTTTCCTTTTTTCCCAAACTGTTTCCATTGTATAAAAAGTTTTTTTCTTCTTTAACTTTAGCTTATTTTTATTATTTTCTTTGTTCTTGAAGTTACGTTTTTGTGCTCTAAACTTTGACATTTTTGTCACAAACATTTATAATTTACGTACTGAAAAACAAACAACTACTTGAGACTAATTGAAAACTATAAATTTTTTTATGAAACTTTTCTGATGTTTTAATAGTATGTAAATTGTATGGAACTAATGTATTAAGGTCGGCGTTTAATTTTTAAGTGTAGCAAAGTGTATGGTATTAAATCGGAAAAGTTAGCTAGCCGTGATCAAATAAATAGCACATTTTATCTTCAGCTTAAAGATGTCTATTTTATTGAAAGGAACTTACGTATTTTCCAGAACTATAGAGATACAGAAATTTAACTTAATGTATTACCAATTCAGCTAACAAAAAAAAATTTTAATCAAAATTAAAAAAATTTGAATTACTTAAAAGAAATGGTTCACATCGCCGTAATGAGATGTTCATATAAATAGCACAAATACTAGAATATGGAAATTTTTTTATTTTGAATATTAGAATTTAACAAAATCTGCATGTAAATGATTAAGGATATTTAATATTTTATACTAAATCCCTAATTTTATATGACCGCTTCGGCTCAATGTCTTCACAAGCCTTTGATGCCTCTCCTTACTAAGTTTCTTGAGCTACAGTCCACAAATCGTCAAAGTTACACAAAAACTACATAAAAACACTTTGTACACCTCATGTAGGGAACCCCTCATGTGTCAAGTGTTAAAAGTGGCTGTCCAAATATAATTCATGGAATGGTCGGGGTACAAATCCTTGTACAAATAAATATACAGCAATTGAAGATTTTTGCACTCAAAAATTCAAATTTCAAATTGAACTTTTATTTTCTATACGAAAATTAAAATTTGTTGAAATCATAATTTTGTAACTGAAAAACTGCAAAAGCTATAGCATAAACTTCCACTTTCCATAACAAATAATCAATCAAATATTATGGTGTCGTGCAGCATCAAAGATAGAACGCAATTAAGCTGCTCGCTCCTATCTACATAACTAAATTGATTCAATTTATTTTCAACTTCGTCATTCAATTAATACAAACAAAATATCACTCATCAGCGTAATTCCAAATAACTTAAGTGATAAACGCCTCTGCCAGACTAAAAGCATTCCAGAATAAATCGACATCGCCATCTCCAACGTCATCATCATTTCAAACAAAAATGTTCTCCTCTTCCTATAATCTAAGTTACGCTGAACCGCAAAGGCGTCACCAGCCAGCGGTATTGGCTGCGTCAGCTCATCAAGAGGTGTCAGTCTGTTTCTATAGTTTATTTGCATGACAATCGTCGTTGTCATTGTCGTAGTCGTCGCTTTGTTGATTATATTTTGATATTTGTGTATTTGTATGTCCAGCTTGCTATCCGATTGTACTCAATATTCTGTATATTAGAGTATTGAAAAAAATAAAATATAAAAAAAATGTATTCTGTAAAGTCGTAAAATTAATAAATATAGGTAGCAGTTGTTAAACTCATAATGCCATTAACTTTTTTGAATGTTTTTTTTTTTTTTTTGAAAAAAGGAATTTCCAATTTCTTCTCTAACGCTTGAAAAAATACTTACACTCAGTCAAAAATGTCATTACAAATTTGAATATTTTATTTTTTGACTTAATCACGCAAATTTTGAAATTGAAATTAATCTTTTTTCTCTTTATTTTAAACACAAAAAATTTGAAAAAAACTTTGAATTTAGAAAACATTGAAAATAACATTTTCAACTTTGCTTCAATCGTAAAGAACTTTAAATTGAGGTTGCAAAGTATTTGAAATATCGCTTTTTTTTTATTTTACACCAGCCGATGCCCGCGACTTTGCACGTGTAGCCTGATTGCACTTTTTTTCTGCGAAGACAAACAATTTAAATTTTTTTAGTAGACCTACTTTCATTTTTGATTATTCTTCACAAATCCCGAGTTGTTGTTGTTTGCAATGTAAATTGAAAAATTGCGAATGAGAGCGAAATCGTTAAATTTGAATATTCCCTTGTTTCTCTTCCATAAATATACCATTGTCATAGAAAAAACAAAAACAAAAACAAGACGCACACACAGAAACATCTTAATTTGTCACTAATCGATTTGTTGTGCTTGAATGCTTGCATGCTTGTTTCTTTTTGCGCAACTAATTTCATTTTTTGAAACATTTTTAAACTTTAATTAACTTGATATTTAATAGGTATGTCGTAATTATTTTTATTCGAACCTAAGAACCAAAATTGATCCTAGTTTTTGCGATATGCGCGAACATCGATCGATGGTATTTATATAGATTAAGCACTTTGTCACTTTACATCTTACATAAAATCACTTTCATTTAAAGTTCTGTTTCCTAGTTTTTGTAACAGTCTAATAAATTTGCCTATGCAAAGTTCCTCTGAATTTGTTTGCTCGTTTGTTTTTCTGGATTATGTAGAATTTTTACAACAAAGCAAAAAGGAATGTAAATTATTTTGTCGTCATAAGTAAATTAATTTGAAATTCTTGCGATCTCATAAATTTGCGATGTCGTAGTTTTCTACCTGTGTTCTGAATGTGCGTCATGTCAGACCGTGAGCACGATTTCACGATTTCGAATGTCATTTTGCCGCGCAGTGTTTCGATTTGTTAGTTTCGCTGTCCGTGGTACATTCGTTATTCTTGTGTTAGCATTTTCTTGAATGCAAAATTAAATTTAAGCAGAGAGTCAGCCATATAGCAGTAGAACCCAAAAAAAGCAATTTGTCCGCAAAATCCTCATAAAGGCAAAGCTATGACAAATTTCAATATCTACCACATTTTGTAGTGTGTGATTAAAAGTACCTTCACGAAGATAGATCATTTGCTTATCCGTCTTCTACAACAATAAATAAATAGTTGTGCCACAATGAATATATAATATCCCGGTATGGAACATACGTCGCAACAATTCTTTGAACTAAGCAAAGAACAGCGAACAATATAAAGTTATTGAACACCATATTTTTTAAAGGTATGTTAACATGGATTTATTATTTGGTTAAGAAATTAGCTAATTTCATCAGAATTGTGTTATGGGCGATTCACATTGGCAACAAAATCACCACGATTTCCAATTCTCTCGATTAAGAGATAAAATGAGCTTTTTTCCACACAGACTTAACGTTAAACTAAAATCTCTCGCATATAGATTGCATTTAAATCTACTCATTTTTGATTTCTTTGAATATAACAAACTACATATATTTCATGCAGTGAATTTAAATATTTAATTGAGTCAAACATAAAATGCTTCAACCAACACAGCAGACTTAGTATGAATGCAATTTGTTGTTTCTTAGAACAAATCTACTACATCATTAACACGATATACCACATCATTCTGGCGTTTTTCAGGCGGAAGTTACAGCGGTAAAAAGATTGCATCCTGGCTGAGGATAATATTGTATCCATCCACAGCTATCAAATCTCTATATTCAGTCTTCCTTTACGCACTAGTAGACCAGCAATACCGCTCGTCTCTAAATGAGATGGTTCAGCATTTTAACATTCACCTCATCTGCCTGGGCATAGGAATATTGACGGTAATCGCAAAGCTGAGAGAGACTACTGCAAAAATTCGTCAGGACAATAACGTGGTTGGCATGCCACTTGCTACCTGCAAGTTACTGCTTGAAGAAGAAATGGT
This sequence comes from Meiosimyza decipiens, assembly GCA_963680825.1. Taxonomy (NCBI): domain Eukaryota; kingdom Metazoa; phylum Arthropoda; class Insecta; order Diptera; family Lauxaniidae; genus Meiosimyza; species Meiosimyza decipiens. The sequence continues at coordinate 80,504,636 of OY804259.1, read as the reverse complement.
AAAAAATGCTAACAAAAGATGGACTCAAGGGTCAATTTGCAATGTAACTAGGCAAATCTGGCGGAAATGGGATGCCAAGCGTTTGTCAGAACTAATTTTTCGCACTAAACATAGTGTCTCGTCAGATTTCGCAGTCTCATAACTGGCCACTGCCTCATCGGCAGACATGCGGAACGATTAGGTGTTAGGTCCTTAGACTTCTGTAGAAGTAGTGGAGATGTGAAGGAAGAGGAAAATATAAAAAATTTTCTCTGCTCCTATCGCGCTTCTGCTAGAAAACGCCACAAAACACTTGGGTCGTTATTATTTGATGACCTGTATGTCCTTAGACATGTTATTACAAGTCAGCTATTTAGTTTAATTACGAAATCTGGTTGGTTTAACGAGAGGATATAGTCAGACACCCTGTGGTATCAAAATGGATTACATTTGGTCCAAATGAGCCGGTTTTCGTAACTGACTGGCACTCTTACCTAACCTAGCCTATACGATGAATTAAATTTTTTCTTTTTTAAGCCAACCAGATCACTTTTTACATTTCAATAACCTTTTTCGTTTAGTTGATATTTGCGAAATAAAACGTACTTTAAAAATTCATTCATTTATTTCTTAAAAACTTCGAAGAATAGTAGTGCAACAATTGTTCGACTTATGCCGAAATAATTTATGGTAAATCAGATCATATCGTCACCTCCTAAATCGATGTCGTTGCCTGATTGTTTCTTGTGTCTGCGTCTGGTTGTCTCTCTGTCTATCTGTCTGTTTGCTTGCCTTTCTATTTGTCTGTTCGTCCACCCGTTTGTTAAAATCATGATTACCACAAAATAAATCGCATAAATTGATGAAATTTAGAAATAGGTAAAATCGGTTCACGCCTTCCGCCCATACAAATAAAATATTCAAAGCGCAATACCGATGCCGTTATTTAAGGCAATTTATCCAAACTTTCAACAGATATTAGAAATTGTTCCGTCTATTTCTATGCAAAAAGGAAACGCATGTCAATTAGAGGACGTTTTATAATGCTTCAGACAAGGGCTTGACAGAAATTGTGTAAATTTCGGCTGGAGTTCAACATGCTTTTATATATTGGTCAGCAGAGTACTTATACCACACTCCACCCACAAAACCGAGTAAAAATGTAAATCTAACGAAATAAAGGGTGGTCGAACAGCCATAGTATAACAAAGTTTTCTTAGTAACAGAGCTAGAGCAATATTTCAATATTTCTTTTCCTCGCTATAAATGTAATTACTTACTCATGAATTACATTATCGATTGTATAGTAATAAAATTAGCGAAAAATATGATTTTTTAGTTATAGCGCAATTTTCACAACTATTTATACATTTTTTACTATCTCTTTCATTGTCATACCTTAGCTTGCGTATTTATAAAATTAGTTTCTATATTTTTAAATTAGAGTCACAACAAGCTGCTTTCGCAACTTACCGAAGCATTGAACCTGCCTGTTTAAGTTGTTAGTATCGCTTTTATTATTAAATTATTTATAACTAAGCGTGTTTATTATTGACTCACATTGAAATGCCGTCTCACAATGACGTCAAACCAATGAACGTTATTTAAAACTTATTGCTAAAGTGATGAGCGACAGGTTGAAATTACGCGACAACACCAACAACAGAAAACAAGTAACTAATAATAAAAACAAGCTGAGAACTAAATTATAATTGTGCCATCACATTCAATAGGAGGTTCTTGAACCCAGTAGGAATGACTTTTAACGAAATTCAAAAATTGCATGTCTCTGAAAATGCTATTCATTCTTGACTAAATTGTCCGAACAAATTTTCTTTAAAAATTATTTATCCTCAAGAGTTTACTTTGGTCACTTGACCTAAGAAATTGAATGTTTTTTAGATAATCAGATTTCAAATTTTGATGCATCACCAAAAATAAAAATTAGAAAAATATCAACTTAAACTTTTGTCTCCTTGTCACCTATTTAGCAATTCCTTGCCTGGTATTGGCACAACACTATATACACTACATACCTGAAACACTTGTATGTACAAGTGGCTAGAAAAATAAAATCAACAGTACCAAGAATAATAATTTAGCAATAGAAACTGAAATAATAGCAACCTCAACAATAATGACGACAACTATCATAATTGTTTCCTTTTTCCCACATATGCTTTTTACAAATGAAAGCGATTTTAAAAAATGCATCATACCCCACGAGACAAAATAGCAATTAGAGACATTATTTGTGATTGAAAAAAATTGCACAACACCAATGAATTATACTTTCTATAATTTGCATGGGATGGAATACGATGGGAAAATGTCGAGCGTAAATTTTGAATATCACCACACGTGATTTTTTTTTTTGCTCCAAAAATGCAATGAAATTCGCCACATTTAATTTTTGACTTCTCTCCATCAATTGATCCAAACATTTTTTCGCAGAAATAAAACAAATTCGTGCACTTTGGTGACCGGGTGATGCCGAAAATCTATTTTCAACCTTCCAATAATTTGCTAGATCGAGCAATTGGGATGCCCGTTAGCCTACACCGCGTTGACAGTAAAAATGTGCGTAAGTCTCAAATTGTTATTGAAAGTGTATTTTTTTCACCTCACTACACATGCTGGCTGGTTTGAATAAACGTACCCACATTAAATTTGACAACATTTACTAAAATATCTTCCTGTTTAGCGTTTTGAAGCTTATGCCTATATGGGAGGTGCCACGCCAATTCGCCAGTTTTTTATATGATGATTTTCCGAACTATTTTTTGTATTTGTGTGAAATATGGTTTCATTAACTGCTGACAGACGAACGGACTGACAAACGGACGGACTGACAGACGGACTGACAGGCAGATATACGGACAGGCAGATATACTGACAGGCAGATATATTGACAGACAGACATACTGACAAACTGACAGACAGACGAACATGGCTAAATCGAGTAGCTGATCAAGATTGTATGTACTTTTCTATGCCTGCCACGCCACTTTCTATGCATTACAATACCAGTCGTATTGACAGTGGATATTAATTATAATTCTACTTAAAAAATATTTATTTGACACTAAGAGTTATCAGCAATTAAACTAATTCGTCGTAAAAATACCTATGGCAAATCTAAACAAAAAACTAATAATAATTAAAAAATTTCAATTACGTCGATGACGTCAGACACTGAGATAAAGCGGATCCTGGTAGCTTCAGAGATAGCATCTTCTAATGGGTGATAGTAAGCAAGTGGTGCTGCAAAATTATGGTCGAATCCTACGTCAAGCTGCAACTACACGTCGGGGAGAAAGAAACATTTTTCACTGATAACAAGCTGCTTACGTCAAAAGACAGAAACTTTTAGTTTTTTATTTTCGCTACCGTAGAGATTTATTTATTTTTATTTAAAGCTTTATTAGATATTTTTATTTTAGTTTGGTGTGATTTGCTAAAAAATAAAAAGTAAATTAACGAATTATAATTAAAATGGTAAACGCCTACCTTTCCACACACAAATATTATCTATAGTTGCCAGTCCAAAGTCTACCCATGCTGCATTAGCCACCCACCTAAGTTTTTTTCCTGTAGGCTTCTGCTGTACAAAGTAAATGTTTCTATTAACAATTTATATAAAGTTGCGTTCTTTAAGTTTTTAGCTTCAAAAAGTTTATGTGCTGCGTTTCGCTGCTTACAAACCATAAAGTTTATTATGCGCAACACTGTAGTTTAAAAAAAAATTTCAAAATTTATTAAACAATTTTCTGTATGTTGCATATTTAAATGATACCTCCAGGTACTCTTCAAAACAAGTATTAAAATGGCTACATTATGTAATAGAGTAAAGTTTTTTCAACAAATTAACACTCAATGACATGTTTTGCATAATTTTAAACAGCAAAAACGCCTACGCCAAAGAAATGCCGAAAATATTGGTAATAAATTATCTAAGTGCGCAAAAGAAGCCAACAACACAAATGACAGCCATTAACAACAGTGGTACCGAAATGAAAAATAAGGCAGAGCTAAAGTTTGCACCACAGTAATTAACAAAATCGTGCCGCACCATAACGAGGCGAACGTAAGTCAATTTTGCAAAAAGTCAAAAGGAAAACGTTACATACTCGTTGAGACCGATACTTAGTGTAGCATTTAGGACCCGTAAATGCCGCAAAATTAAAATGTTAAAAATGCGCTGAAAAGTGGAGTGTTCAATGAAGTGTCAAAGTAACTTACGTAAATGACGTAAAGGTCATGACGATCATGTGGAAGTGTTTTTTGCTTTTCTGAATGCATGGAATTTATCTTGATAAAGAGCAGAAATATTTTGTGACTATAATTGAAAAGAACATTTAGTGTGTGAGAAAATTTGGTGCCCGTCGTTAAGAAAAAAAAAATATGTAAATTTAAATTCATGAATGGTTAAAATTTGCGTTTGAGAAAATATTCATGCAAGATAAAAAACATTTAAGTGTGTTTTCATTGAATGCAAAAATTAAGTTGTGGAATATTTTTGATGCAATAAAAAACTGTGCTCATGTCATTACAGAAAGTATCAGATTTCACTTGACCGCGCCATTAATAAACGCGTACACTGGTGGTTCGCGGTTTGAATCGCATGGCAGTCAAGTAAAAAAAAGTTTTTAGTTTTAGAAGGATTGCCCGACTGACAATGGGCCGAAGCTTAAGGCCCAAGATTGGCTATTGTATGACGCAACAGGCTTTGACTTTTCTTTATGTTTCTAAATTATAATCATATGTCGAATTGTGCCGCAAGTTTGCCAAAAGTGGGTTAACCATCATTGAGCCCGGACTTCAACGAAGTTGTCATCCCAGATATGCCGAAGGTGAGTCTGTTTACATTGCATGCTACTGGAAATGCGTCGAGAATAAAATTCGCCGCAAAGCTTTTCTCAACTAGTAGAATTTTGGGCCGACATTACACGGCGACTCCTCCTTATTCTGTTTAAAACTAAATGAATATGAAACAAAATGTGGATGTGAAAAAACCTGGACTGAGTCACCTTATGGACTGTTGCACCTAAATAATATTTCATTGCTCACCGGTTGCTATTTTTGCAAAGTAAAAACCAAATATCCAATTTCATTATGTACAGGTTTGTAATTGTACACAAACATGGTTTCTCTGTTATGGAAATTGTATGCTTCCTCTTTTGCCACGCCCACTAGCAGTGTTGACAGTTAAGCGCGTTTTCGATTAAAGGCGAAAATATATGTACCTAATAAAATAACATTGACTTTTAGTCAAATCCCTCTAAACGAAAAAATTTGACAGAGCTGTAAAAACAAAATTTACTTTAGTTAACCATTATATATATTCTTAATACAAAAATAAAATATCAGCTTTCCAAAAAGTTGGACATGCATTAGAAAATGCCCTGCTATAGAAAATGTTTCAATATTCCCATGATAAAACGTAAAACTCGCTAAACTCAACAGCAACTCAATGAATAAATGCCCTGCAATGAATTGAAGTTTAAAATGAAGTGTGAGCAATCTGAATTTTATGCTACCCCTAAGTATTTCCACTTTTTACCCCTCCACCCAGCTTTCGCTGTTTAAAAGTACTTAACAAAATTTAAAGATAAATTTATGTATGGGACGTTTCACGTAAGCCGGTTCAATAATATGCCCAAATCTGACAAAACGTAAAAAAATTGGAAGTAGGCTCTAATAACTGTTTATTGCTTTTTTAATGGTTCAATAAAGCGGGCATTTTTGCAAATAACTTTTTTAGTTCATTTGAAACTGTGAATTTTTGATCTAAATCTACTGAACTACTTTAACAGAAAGACCGATCAATTCTTACATCAAGCACATATACTAACAATTGGAACATATAAAATTTAACTAAGTACATCCGTAGGTATAGCTAATAAATCCAAAGATACTACTCCCTTAAAAGTTAGCACTTTTGCCGTTGGATTAAACCTAATTTTTCTCCCTTTCTATAAAATCTTAAAAAATAAAATATTGTATTTTTTGGAACCACCCTAATATATGTACATACATCACTGAAATTGCATAGCTTTTTATTTCCTCGCATAATTTTTGCAATGTTTGCTCACTGCTTCAAAATGGCCAACTACGCATTCTGCTGATTTTTATTCTCTATCATCGTTAATTCCCCAGCTGCATAAAAAACTCCCTAAGGCTGCATTTCCCCCAGTAGCAGCCAAGTCATCATGTTTAATGAAATTTTTTGTTTTAACGTCGTGTTGTTGTTTTTGTCTAGTTATCCACAGTAAGAAAAGAAAAGGAAATTTCCGATGAAAAATTAAAAAAAAAGAAAAATTCTGCCAAAGGGTAGCATAAAAAGTGCAATGACATCGTTGTTTCAACATAACTGTGAGTTGTACAGAAGAAGGGTTTCATAAGTTTGAAAAGCTTGAGTACGGAAGAAATGCAACAGGAATATTTATGAGACATAAAATATGTTCCATGTTCATCAGTAAATTTAAAATATTTTATTATTTTTGTGAGCTTCCAGCGTATGCATGTGGGTGTGAAATTTAAATTTTGTGATAGTAGCATACTTAAGGCCTGATTTCTGATGTATACTTTACTTCACTTCAATTCATTCAATTACACTACACTTCACTTCATTCAACTACACTACACTTCACATCACTTCACTTCACTTCACTTCACTTCACTTCACTTCACTTCACTTCACTTCACTTCACTTCACTTCACTTCACTTCACTTCACTTCACTTCACTTCACTTCACTTCACTTCACTTCACTTCACTTCACTTCACTTCACTTCACTTCACTTCACTTCACTTCACTTCACTTCACTTCACTTCACTTCACTTCACTTCACTTCACTTCACTTCACTTCACTTCACTTCACTTCACTTCACTTCACTTCACTTCACTTCACTTCACTTCACTTCACTTCACTTCACTTCACTTCACTTCACTTCACTTCACTTTACTTCACTTCACTTCACTTCACTTCACTTCACTTCACTTCACTTCACTTCACTTCACTTCACTTCACTTCACTTCACTTCACTTCACTTCACTTCACTTCACTTCACTTCACTTCACTTCACTTCACTTCACTTCACTTCACTTCACTTCACTTCACTTCACTTCACTTCACTTCACTTCACTTCACTTCACTTCACTTCACTTCACTTCACTTCACTTCACTTCACTTCACTTCACTTCACTTCACTTCACTTCACTTCACTTCACTTCACTTCACTTCACTTCACTTCACTTCACTTCACTTCACTTCACTTCACTTCACTTCACTTCACTTCACTTCACTTCACTTCACTTCACATCACTTCACTTCACTTCACTTCAAAAATCATAAAAATTTGTGCTCATAGACTCTTAGCGAAACACCGGCTTAAAGCTATAAATTTAAAAATTCAATTTTTTTTATTTACCATCTTCTCCCATTTGCTAAATGACAAAAAATTCCAAACTGCCTCTAACAAAATACATACTACTTGATGCGAAATATATACATATTTACCAACATTTGTTCCCTTCGAATGAACAAAAGATTAAAAACGCAACGTTTTTTTTCTGATGTTTTAATTTGCGAGAATTTTCACTTCGCTTTCAATTTTTTTTGAAAAGCTCCGTCGGTAAGCACAATTGAACAAGATGAACTTTGAGGGGGCTAACAACAAAAACAGCAAAAAAGGGTTGAAAATAATTTTTTGCTGATGTTGTCTGAAATTATGTAAGTTATTTTGAATATGGGTTCATGAAATATTTAATTTTTATAAAAAACGGCAACACAAAGAAAGAATAAAACATTAGAAGTTAATATAAATGTTATGAACCTCTGAGTAGCTTTCTAAATGATATTCTTATGCGAAAAAAATATGTATATCTTTGAATTTGTAGATTTTAATCTCTAAAGTATAATAACCGCAATAACAAAAAAAAAAATTATGTGAAAAATACATTTGTGTCGTAGGCAACACGTGTCCACTTGAGCCCCTTGTTAATGACTCGTTTTTGCTATTAACTTTTTTTTTTGCAATGTCTGTCTGTTTTCTTTTTGTTCCGCAACTTTTTAAAAGCCTACACATAAATCAACATCAACATCTACTCCAATTGTTGCTGGCACAAGGGTCTGTCACGCAAATCTCATCATTAAGAACAAACATGTTTTGAATTATTCGAATAAGTTTAGCTCATGCAGCCCACACTTAAACCCATTCCTTTTTTTTAAGTTAACATAATCTTACTTTTGTACTTCCTACGACTCGAATTGTGCACAGAAGCGTATGAAGTTTGTTCTTTATATTCTATTTTTTAAGAATTATGACTTTACATTTGAACTTGGTCACAAGTATTAAGGATGACAAACCCAAGAGAATCCGGTGCGATTTCAACGTTAATGTATGTATGTAAGTAAGAACCTTTTATAGTGCTGATTCCAAAAAAAAAAAATCAAAATATCTGAAAACTTTGTGAGTTCGAAAACTGTTAAAGATGGCCAACCATGCATCCTTTTTATACCAAAATACTACCACGCCCAGCTTTTGTGCAAATGATCTACTTGAGGGGTCAATAATCCATGTACTGATGGCCGAGACATGATACCCAATGGAGAACGTTCGAAAGACTAAGTCATTTAGCCGATGGTGTATATAAATTCACTATCAAGTACTAGACAGATGTGTTAATCACTACTGATGGTTGGAGCTTTGGTTGCTCTAAGTATCAATTAAAAAAAGACAAAAGTAAGGCACATGTGCCGCACCACTCATAAGCGCATTATTCTGAAGCAGACTTTAATTCAGAGGGTTGAACACTTTAACTACCTCGAAAGTTTCATATCATCTGATGGCGGAACGGTTTTAGACATTAAAAATAAAATTACGCTGTCTTTGGGTTCCTGTCTCCAGTTTGAAAATCAATCAAAATCTCCTTATGCTCTAAGTTAAGTCTCTTCGAAACCAACGTTAAATCCGTGCTGTTGTGTGCCTGTGAAACCTGAATTGTCTTGGCAAGCATCATAAGAAAATTACAGCATTTAATTAATCGTTGTCTCCGATATTCTAAAGATTTGTTGGCCACGAATTGTATCCAACCAGGAATTGTGGCGTAAGGTAACTCAAACGCTGTTGCATTAGGGCATCGTAAATGGCGCTACATTGGTCAAGAAAGAACGATAAAAGACAAAATCGCTAGTCAGTCATTCAAATGGAATCCTCAGGGTGCATTGCGAGTTAGAAGGCCAAGAACAACGCGACCCAGAGGAAAGCGTGGCCACAACTGAAATATTTAGCTGCAGACTAAAAAAGATGAAAGAGATTTGTTGCTGCCTTATGCTCCGCTGAGGGTTGAAGGAAACAATGATGATGTATTAGCGATTTAAAATTTGGGTTTTGTTTTTCAACCGTTCTAAATTTTTTCAACTTGAAAACGAAATATTTGTTGTTTTTTGTTTAAACTTTCCAACCATTTACTACAGTGTAATTTTACAGCATAGCATAGTTAGTATATAATATAGCTTGTGTAGTCCTAATTTTCAAGGACATTTAAACTGTCATAAAAAAAAAAAAACTAAAATTTTTAGTTTTTGGAAAATATCGTACAAAACTCATTGTTTCTTAAAAAGTCGACTTCCAAGCTATTCTGTGGTCCAGGGTGTCATCGTGCCCTTCTCAAATATTTTCAGTTTTGAATTTGGCTTTTAGTGACGTTGCATTAATTTGCAATATATGACCTTTCCAAGCGTATCGTTACGTTTGATTTTTTCTTTATTTTTTTGGTTGCTTCAACTGATACATGAGAACATGACTCCAATAGATTTTGCTGTTGCAGCAACTGTTGCTGTTAATTAAGACTGCCTTAGCAACAACTAGTCGTTTGTTTCGTCATTATTTTTGTTTCATTAGTGCTGTTGTGTATCTGAACATTTTTAACGTTTCTGTTGTTGTCTTAATCTCATTAACATAAATCCCAAAAGCAACTTAATATGAATATTTGGTAGCAAAACTGTTCCTTTGTTGTTTTTGCTAATACTGCTGCTGCTGACCTATTTTCTTCACATTGGATGGAATTCAGCTTGTTTCAATGTATTATTACTGTTGTTGCTTGGTTTCTTCGCCATCTTACACCAGAAGAAGTATATGTATGTGCCAATATAAAGAAAAAAGAAAAACTAAATTCATTAAAGCTTAGATATAAAATAAATAATTTTTAATATTTTTAATTATAAAGAAAATGAGAAAAATATAAATTTAGGTCAACTGTGATATCGTCAAATGGTGCTTAGCTCTTTGGGAATTTATTAATTCAAACTGCAATGTTGAACCTAAATGGTTTATGGTAAACATACGAAATTAAATGAAAATCCTTATTATTTCACCAAAATATTGAAAATCGTATATAGAACTGATTTGTGGTAAACAAGTGGGAAGTAAATTACTGCCTTTTCCAACAGCACTTGAGTTCAGATACTTCAATGACCTCTACAACAGTTGTAGAATTGAAGAAGATATAGAAACAATAAGGCATCTAATGTGTGAATTCACAACACCTCATTGCGAACTTGATCTGCTTGGAACAAAGTTTTTTTGTTTTTGGGAACCTGAAATGAAGCACTTTATGGGTTTTTGTCAATTTTGTGTTTTTATTTCTGAACTCAATTCAAAATTAAAAAGTAGGAAGAAAAGAAAACAATTTCAGAAAGCAATTATTTTATTGCTATTGTAACGCAACTCCGAATTGTGGCATTGCTTTCTTAAGATGGCGTGGTTGCCTGGTTGCGCCAATTCCCGTCTTTGACTGGTTGCTGTTGTGTAGGTTGACTTATAAAAAATTAATGATTTTAAACTTGGCAATATTTTTACTCTTGTTTATATGTATTTTATATTCTTTAAAACTTTCTTCCAATTTTTTCATATCAATGCGGGGATTATTCTTGTTGTTTGTTTTGCAATAAAAGTTTTGGTCTAATTTCCTAATGTAAAATCCTTGTTGGAGTTTTTATTGTCACAGTAGAAAGCTCTTAACTTTCGATGAACTAATTGCTGTTTTCATGTTGTTGCTTGGGAATTTTTTTTTTGTTGGTCTTCAGCGTATTGGTGGTATCGTTTATTTATTATTCCTCTCCAAATAAGCAAGTTATGTTGTTTGTCACATTACACGTCTGTTGTTAATTGTTATGGACAACATAAGGTCATGGTTGTTGTTCCGAAGTTTTAATTGTTTGCTACATAGTATGCCGCTGTTTTTCTTTGTTATTTTTTGCTGTGCAGAAATTGTTTCAATAAAATGATATATTAGCTAATTTGTGAAAGCTGTTGACTTTTTATAAAACATGTAATATTTCATTCCAAATCGATGCTGACCGTAAGGGTCATCATACGTAGAAACAAAAAAAAAATATATCCGTCGCAAAGAAAGGATCATTCAAACTACTGATTTGTCTATAATATATCTCAAAAGCGTAATAACTGAACACTATCTTATTGATAAAGACTTATATAAGCTTGATCTACTCAAAATCAGGGATCTTTAAAGTCGCTGTAGAAATCAAAATTTTAATAGATCTAAAGACTTTATACTCTCTAAAGGAACGACCACATATTCACTGTCTATGTTGACAAAGCTAGTCTTTTAGCAAGTATCTCTGTAAAACATACTACATTTCTTAAAGTCTGAAGAGTCCTTCGAAACCTCAACATAAAAAAAGTCCAAAAATGGTGGAGGCTGTTTTATCCTATCTCCATCTTTCTTCTTTTTACTGATGATCTTTTATCATCAAGTTGGTTGGCTTTTAGGTTGGGAATATAATCCAACGACTGGTGTAGAAATTTTTATGAACCCGACGAAGAGGAAATCATGCCATACCTTCCTTGCCTTTGCCCCGCCAAGACCTGTGAAGGTTGACAGGAAAATTATGGTTTATGAATGACTTACTCTCTAACATCCTCTGGATGGAATTGTGCTAATCTGTTTGATTATAATGCAACCAAAACTGTAGCACAGACGAACGAATTGTTCCCTTCGTCCTCTTAATATAAAGATATTTTAATATTTAATAACTGTTGACGTTATGAGCATTTTTTATTTTACAATTCGACATTACGCGGAAGAGATTATCTCTGCTTCTCATCCTTTGTACTAATTTCAATGCACAAAATTCATGCTTTTCTACGTAAACAATTCAATTATCAATTTTTTTTTTCTTCATCATAATAGAAAAAGGATCATCTTTGAAATTTTTGGCTGATTTCACATGAAAGTAAATATTTTAAAATTTAACCTAAAAGTCGTTTAGTCAAAAATGTTACTCCCTATGGTTTTGCAAAATCTAACTCTACTCGCATGTTACTCATACCACGCCCCCTTTCTCCTGTTGCTGCTGAAACTGACTGTGGAAGTATTTTTCACAGTTTTAGCTGTTACTGTGTTGTTGTTTTTGTTGCCATTGCCATTGCTTGTTTTGCTTTTTTCCCAATTTACGCTTCATTGATCAAAGGGATTTTGTAAGCACATGAAATAACAACAACGACAACAACTACAATAATTTATTGATGGAGAAAAAAAAAACAACTACATAGTACATACCAACTTACTTGCAAAAAAAAAAAATGCAAAAACCCTTGTCAGCCGACTTGTTGTTTTTGCAGGATTAAACGAAAATTAGGGTAAACTACGCAAAAAGTTCGCACGCTCGTTTACTTGCTTATTAAATAGCATTTTTTTTGTTTTTTCGTATATATATAAAGGGTGTTTTTTTTAGAGGTTTGTTTTTCGAATAGAGATAAAACTGGCATTTTATGGTCAAATCTGGCAACTCTAATGTCATTTATGTTCAGTTTGGTTTGCCATTTCATCATGAACAGGTTGACAAAAGAACAACGCTTGCAAATCGTGCAAATTTATTTCGAAAATAATGGTTCAGTTCGCGAAGTTTACCGCAAGCTCCGTCCATTTTATACTCGACATAATCGTCCATCAGAGCAATTAATTCGGTTAACCATGGATCGTTTTCGCACTACGTTTACTCTATGTGATAATACGCATCCGCAGAGACGTCGAACAGTGCGCACCGAAGAAACAATTGCCGCTGTAGAGCAAAATGTTCAAGAGGACCCGAATGAATCGATTCGCCACCGTGCACAGCAATTGGAGCTTTGTCCATCAACTTTATGGAAGATTTTGCGCAAAGATCTTGGCTTGCGACCTTACAAGATCCAGCTTGTGCAAGAATTAAAGCCGCGAGACCATGCAATGCGTCGTGATTTTGGTGTATGGGCCGAAAATGCTGATTTTCATCGCAAAATTTTGTTCAGTGATGAGGCTCATTTTTGGTTGAATGGCTACGTCAACAAGCAAAATTGCCGCATTTGGAGTGAAGAGAATCCACATGAGACCCTTGAGACGCCATTACATCCACAAAAACTGACTGTTTGGTGTGCTCTATGGGCTGGTGGAGTCATTGGGCCATACTTCTTCCTAAATAATGCTGGAGAGTCAGTTACCGTTAATGGAGACCGGTATAGAGCCATGATAACCGACTATTTTGTTCCCGAATTGGATGGCATGAATGTGGATGAGTTGTGGTTCCAACAAGACGGCGCTACATGCCACACAGCGCACGTCACAATCGATTTATTGAAGGAAGCATTCGATGAGCGCATAATTTCGCGGAATGGACCTGTCAATTGGCCACCAAGATCGTGTGATTTGACACCATTGGATTATTTTCTTTGGGGATATGTGAAGTCGCTCGTCTACGCCAACAAACCAGAAACGTTAGGGGACTTAGAAGCCAACATTCGTGGCGTTATTGCCGACATACGGCCCCATATGCTCGAAAAAGTGGTTCAAAATTGGACCTGTAGAATTGGCTTTATTCGAGCCAGCCGCGGCGGCCACATGCCCGAAATCATATTTAAACATTAATGGCATAAAATTATCCTTCCAATAAAGCCAAATTGATGGACATTAAAACGATTTTCTTGTGTTTTATTTCAATTCGAAGCTCTATACCTCTAAAAAAAACACCCTTCCATAAGTTGATGAAATGGCAAACCAAACTGAACATAAATGACATTAGAGTTGCCAGATTTGACCATAAAATGCTAGTTTCATCTCTATTCGAAAAACAAACCTCTAAAAAAAACACCCTGTATATGAAAATATCAAAACCCAGTAGGCTTGACATAAGCACAAAAAGCTTGCTTGCAAAACTTGGCTTTGTGCGTGCTTGTGTTGTGTTTGTGCGTGTGTGAATTGGCTCTCATTTTTTTGTTGCTGCTTCTTCCTCTTTGTTGAGATGTGAACAAGGATAAACGAAGAGCTTTAGATTGGCGATTGATGCTAATGTGACTGTCAGCCAATTGGCTGCTTGCTGTCACGGTCAAAGTTGACTTAAAGTCCGTCCAGCTCTCAGACCGTTCGCCTATCCTTTTGGCATCTGATTAGTATAACGCTTGAAATGCTGTTGATATTAAGTGCCTTTGAAAGCAATTTTAATTGAAATAGTTGCTCTCAAGAATCCTTTGAAGTGCCCAAAAATAATCTTTAGCTGAACTCTAGTAGTTAGTTACAATTAGCTTTGCTTAGAACAATCGATCACAATTGACTTGCCAACGTGTTTCTAGTAATTAGGGACTTAGATATATTCTGGCTATGATGAAAAAATAGAATATACATTAAAATTTTTAACCGTGTAGTTTGCTTCTATTTATAGCAATTAAAATCGATTTTTAGTTTTACTATGTTCTTTAAAGGAGTATCAAATTATTGATTTTGCCAGTGGTTCTCAGTGGCGGTGCCATGAAACGTTTTTCCAGACTACATATCATGCGTATTCAATAAATGTGGCTTCAACACAGCAAAACCATATTTTAAAACTTCCCTATATCGACCAATCTGAATGGTAACGAACATTTAGTAACACAAGAAGTAAAACAATTTCACGTAATGAAAAATATGCTATGTTGCTTGGAGAATGTGGCTTCTACTAAATTTTTCCATTTCAATAAAAGCTAATGGTATGATAAAAAATTGGCCTAAATTATGTTATCATAGCCAACGAGAAAAAAAATTAAAATCGCTGAATGCAAATTTGACAGAGATCCAAAAAGCCACAAGCCACATGGTTATCATTTTCTTTTGTTTCTCCACACACATACCATGTTAAATATGAATACATATAAAATATGCTACATATATAAGCAAACACAGCGAACATTTGTAAACACGAAAGAGCTATAATTCGATCGCCGAGACGAAGGGTTTTATCGCGCGTATGCTGATATTCTGATGTCAAGCGATGGCTTGTGCGATAGAAAATGTTCGGAGGTAGAGAATCGGCAAAACAGCTCGCCAAAGCGTTTAAATCATAAAAAAGAAGTTCAAGCGATTGTTGTTGATGGCGAAATAAAAATATTTACAACATCATCGGTCTCGGACGATTTTTTGGTGTGCTATAAATTGTAATTGAAAGTGATTAGACAGTTTGACTCATCTTACATCAAACATTATAGTAACATTGACACCGTTTTTTGTCGTATACGACCCCGTACAATGCAAAGAACAAAAAAGTACTGTGTATATATACATATATATACAATAAAAAATTAAAAAAAGAAAATAATAAATTCTTCCAATGGAATGGAAGATGAGATCAAATAGTTTTATAGCATAGTTGGCAAATAATCCAATGAAAATTTGATCGCCTAAAACTCTTCTAGAAGAGTTAACAGTTAACGCCGCATATACAAAATCTACCAAATGTTTGCTGGGTTCATATACATTTTACGTCTGTGTGCGTATTATGTCTTAGTTGTTGTTTTGTTATCAAGTGCTTTCAGCTTATGTACAATTCCCACAGGGTTTCCATTTTAAGGAAGAGTAAACAGATAAGAAAAAAAAAGAACAAAAAATTAAAAAAAATAACAGTACTGGAAAAATAAAGCCATCAAAAATGTCCCGCCTACGCTATGGATGACAAAAAAAGGACGGACCAACACTCGTATGTAAATTTTGTCAGACATTCTAATATTCTGCAGCGAACTTTGTCCCAGAAAAAATTGTTGCGTTACATTTAAGTGCGTTATTAAATCTGCAAACCATAAGGTTTGAGAAGTCTTATCGTTGTATTAACATTTTTTTTTCGTTCTTTTAAGTTGGTCAAATAAAAAAAGGGTACATAATGGCATAACATTTGGCTGAATTATGTTTTTAGTGGATTTAGTGGGCAATTCCATCTTAATCGGGAATATCTTTTGGAATCTACAAATGCAATTCAACAAATCAAACTATAGCTCCGAAAGGAGTATTAGCGATCCTGCTACACATTTGCATACAGAACATTTGCTTCGAACGTATCTATCATACACGTCCAAGTGGAACTAAACTTTAAACCGGGCAAAGATTTATGAAAAAATTTTAAATTCAGCGAGCGAAAGAATAAATGAGCCACGCAGTGGTTAGATTCCATACAAGAGATAAAAAAAAATGGATGGAGTTGTGCCAGTGATTAAAATTTTGGTACACATAATCTGATTGAGAAAAACAGGAATGAAAGTTCACTTCGTGATGTTGCCATGCACAGTGACAAATTTCTATAAATTGGAAAGTTTCCTCGTATCTCAATCTATGTCTAAAAATTTAGACCTGTAATAGAATTTTAAAAGAAATATCTAAAATTGAGATTTCGCTAAAGAGGAGCCTTAAAGATTCAATTGAAATGTAACGTAAACGTCAAACTGAATCACTTTACTGCAATGAAATGTAACGTAAACGTCAAACTGAATCACTTTACTGCAATATCACCCATGGGCTTTTTTTTCCGCTTTTGAAATCAAACTGTGGAGGTCACATGTTACATATGGAATAGCCGTACTCATCGTCAAACAGTCTGATAATAAACTTGAAATTCGTTGCAATGTCCTTGATATCCTTTTCAACAATTTATGTATATGATTTCTTTTACTTTTTTTCTTTCTTCAACTTATGTTCAGCATAAATAATTTTAATGCGACTCTTTCGGCCTTTGTCTACGCAGCTCTTAATGTATTATTATTATCTGCAATACTTGAAATAAAAGCCAGAAAAGACATACTAATGCAGATAAAGAGACAAACATTAAATGGTATGTCTGGCATTTTTTAGATTCGTTTTAATATTTAACCATTTCATCAAAATTGGAATGAAGCAAATACGAATTGAAACGTTTCACTATATCTTAAATAGGACTTAAAGGACAAATTATAAATAAATGATACACAAATAAAAGTTAAAAAGGTTAAAAGTTTGCCAATTTTCTTCTTTTATTTATTTGCTGCTATTTATTTG
Source organism: Meiosimyza decipiens (assembly GCA_963680825.1). Lineage (NCBI taxonomy): Eukaryota > Metazoa > Arthropoda > Insecta > Diptera > Lauxaniidae > Meiosimyza > Meiosimyza decipiens. Next base: position 80,487,326 of record OY804259.1, on the reverse strand, counting down.
CTACACTTTAATCAACCACACCCAAAACAAAAAAATACGCTTGCTTCAATTTACTCTGCGATTAGGAAAGAAACCATGGAGCTACCCGTATGGACATCATTATGTTAAGTGTTTGTTTTGTTTTGCTTTGTTTTATCGGTTGGTCCCTTAAAAGCTGTTAAATTTCCGAACATTAAAATGAAACGCTTGCTTTCTTTAAAACAAGAATTAAATTTGATTTTAGATACGGACTAAATTTAAGCTGAATTTAATTTCCAAACTTTCAGTAAATTATAAAACTATAAAAATTTAAGGTTTTATTAAGTAAATAAATGTGACCCTTGCAATTCAAATAAAAAAAAAATTGATAACAAGCAGTGATGGCATTTGGGTTTTGTGAAATTGTATTGAATCGAGACTTTAAATGTACTAAAATTTATGAAATTTTGCTAAAATTTAATAAACAACTCAAATGTACTGACGACGGTTTTTCAGGACGCAAATGTACCGATAAAAGTACAAATGTACCGAAAATGCCATCATTGATAAGAAGTAGGACGAAGTTATCAGTGGAGTTGTTTTGAAGCTACCAAGAAGCTTGAGCTGGTTGTGAACATAAATCTCATAAATGAAATCTGTTCTTCTGATTTTCGCTTATAAGATATAATGATCAAAAATGTCCCTATTTTCAAGTTCAAGAGATCACAATAGCATCGTCAATTCAGTACAATTTTAATCATGTAATCGATCAGTTGTATTCACTCATATTTTGTCGGTGGTAATGTTGAGCAGATTTAGATGGCACACCCTGTATAATTCTATTGTATATATGTATAAAATATTATCCTCATTTACGGATATTTATGTATGAAATGTATAGCAAATTAAGCTTCGGATTTTAATCAATCCCTATATTGGTAATTATAATCTCTACATATCCTGTGTGCTGTATCGTGTTAATGACTCTAAATCCTTCATGTAATGAAAGACATTGTATTAATAGATACCCTTTAAGTTGAGTTAATTTCCGTTATTTAAGTCCATCTATAAATTTTAGTTTGCTCACTCGCTTGTTATTATGAATTTGTTCTGTTTGTTTGCTCGTAATCAACATTAATCATAATGTGCCCCAATAGGAATTATTACATCTCTAAATTTGTTACATTCTAACCGTTTAGTTTCGTCGTTGGCAGAGCTAAACCAACTTTTTACTTGACAAACAAAAATTCCTCATAAATAATAATACAATGTGTTAATAAATGCAACATCTTCTTCATATGTTGCTCTTTAATCTCAATCTGCGTGAGAAATTTATTTGTTGTCCGTCCATTCATCTTCATTTTCAAGCTTCAGTTTGTGGTCGAATAAACAGCGAATATAATTCATACTGAAATACTAACGAATAATTAGACAGTTTGTAGCTACGGTTTATTAATGAAAATTTTATGAAAATTAAAATGGAAACTGAAAACTGAAATTTTGCAACTGCACAATGTAATTTCAAATTTTTCACGTTTGAATTTAAAGTTTTTTGTCTTAAAACTTAACGCAAAGAATGTTATTTGTACTATTTTCAACTTCAACATTTGCAGCTTGAAATCCAGAGTCAACATTTTTAAATTTGCAATACCATTTTTTCTGAGGGTAATGTCGAAGTGCTCACTAAATGCTGTCAAGATCCAATTTCCAATCAAAACAAATGACGAAAATGGATATGGATTCGACACACGTTCCGGAAATTACCAACTGAGGTTTGATGGCAAGCATTAGAGTAGAACTCTCTGGGTAGCAGAAAACACGGCCGTCCTTAATAATCGTGGCAACGATCGCAAGAACAGGAGATATGTGAAATGGGGTAATGTTGAAGAGAAGGCACTCTTGCACTCCGGAAGGGTTTTGTGCAGACCCTATGCTAAGTGAGAATATGAAGGACACAGCTAGAAATTATTTACATGAGCTTTGGAAACTCGTAGCGCAACAATAGCTCAATTTCTGGCAATGTGACTTTTGGCAAGTCATCAACAAATCAAATACAACCCACAATTATAAAAAAAAAAAATCGGAAACCTCTAGAGCTAATTCTGTTCGTTTTGCCAAAATATGTTTTAAATATATATATATATATTAATATTTTGGTCCCAATTTAAGTTAATTAAGAAGAGCTCTTGCTTCTAAAAACAATGAAAATTTTCATTGATAAAATCATCGCCCACCTTTCTCAACGGGGACGCAACAATCAATTTTTGCCGGAATACTTTATTTCCAGAATGTTGCGCCTAACCTTTTGTATTTGAATGTACTTGCTCTTACACTCACAACGCACTCTTACCAGTAGCTCATAAAAGCAAGCCACTTAAAAGTGAAAGATTATCTTGGTGCAGAAATGGAAATGAAAATGAATTTACAGAAACTTTGTGATTTTCAAGTGGCTTTTCCAGTTAATGAAGCCGATAAGCAGTAATCGACAATTACTCACCATTACTTGGCGCTTAGGAAAAAAAATTCCGTTGGCAATTTATACAACTCTTGGGATCACTGGAGACACTCGAGATTTTCCTCTTGAAATAGCTTGCAACCTCATATGACTCAATCCGTTGCCGCTTAATTATAAATCTACAAGGTACTTTGCAAATCAAAGAACAAGTACCTTCCAGAAGTGGCTTTTTATTCCTAGTGGGATACTTAATAGATGTGACGCCATTTTAACAAACCAAGAGGCATTTAAATAATTGGCTAGATTAGTGCAAGTGTAGGAGTATACTTGCATTTGTGTGCGTGTTTACATTTCTGTGTTTTGATTTTCTGTTGTTTATTTTGTAGCGTGTGCCTGCGGTCGTTTTTGCAAGTGAAGCTCCAGCATCCTGCCTGCGACCATTTCGACGGAATTGACTTGCATTCTTCGTCGCTGTACTATGTAGTTGCGGTACAAAACTGCGGCTGACTGCACTTTCATTACGGATGCGCGCATTTCAAAGACTAATGTTTGCTGACATTCGATGCGGTTATATAGATTTTCGTATTGGTATTTGTAGAGTGGTATTTGTGCTTTTGTTTACACTGCATTTGTGTTTCTATTTTGTTATTACATACCCAGTAAATATTTTTAACGCGAAAAAGTTTGACGAGTCAATCGCCGAGATGATGATTTATTTCGCGCTCGTGCTCATATTCTGATGTCAGGCTATAGTTTGTGTGGGAGTAACTGTTTGGTGTCAGCTACTCGCCAAAGCAACTCGCCAAAGCTACTCGCCAAAGCAACTCGCCAAAGCTACTTGCTAAAGCAACTCGCCAAAGCAACTCGCCAAAGCTACTCGCCAAAGCAACTCGCGTATGCAACATTAGAAAGCGTTTTAAGTCATACTTACTTTTATAGAAGAAGTCGACAAATAATTGCATGGGTGATTCATACTCAATTTAATTTTTTTTGTGTTGTTATTTAACTTCCAGAAGAGCGTTAATAGGTCAACTGATAGATCGCACTAAAGTTCAATCGCCTGATACTCTTCTGGAAAATTGTAAATTGATCGCCATAAATGCGGAAGTTTTAAACTGCTTCCAAATATTTGCTGGGTATTAACAGCGCGAATATTTGTTTTATAGATTGCAGCATATAAGCTCTCCTCTCTAAGCCCAATTCCTTTGACAATAAAATTTAAAATAAAATTATTTTATTACATTCTGATATATTGAAAAACTCTGAATAAAAATTTTATTTAAACTTTTCATTACAGGTAAAGCAACAAAAAAGCTTCATATGTAGTTTTAAAACGTTTTGTGCGTAAGTAAAATTCACAATTTATTTATAAAAAATCGATTTTTATGTCATTCCATCACTAGAACATTAATTTCATTTGGCGAGATTATAAACTCAGAATCATAACATAATTTTAGTTTATCCAATTCAGAAAAATATTTTCTACGTAGTAATAATGACTTATAATTCAAAAAAATAAAAGATATAAAAAATTGCATTAACTTTTTATAGTCCAGTTTGCTGGGAGAATATATGCTTTTACTCTGCCAAAGGTGGGACATTAATGATTTTAACATGTTATGTAAATACCGGAATTCAAACCTTTTGAAAGGTTGACATTTTTTCTACATTTTGTTCAAAGTGGTCTAAAAATAATTATTTCACTAACTAAGCTTACTTTTCGGTACAGTGTGTGTCGCACCAAATAGCTACACAAAACAAATATTCAGGCAGCATGAGCTAAAGCTGCTCATAGTAGTTTCATCAATTGCTTAGCGGAATCATCAGTGACTTATTATCTGTCGATAAAAATAAATTCGGAGAAAGTTGCTCAGTTTTGTACTCTCTGTTTAGTTTTATTGGACTATAAATGAGTTGATATATTTTTGTTTCTTTTTTAAATTCCTTTTGAATTAATTGAGTATATATTTTTTGAAAATATAAGGACCTCTCTAGAAACAGATAGCTAAAACTTAAGGCTATGCTAAAAGTTAATATTTTTGCATATGGGTTTTTGTGTAAATTTTTTCCTTTGTTTGTGTGTTTTCATTAATATTTCATTTGAACCAAAAATTCAGACAAATTTCTACTGGGACTTTTAGATTTTTGTGCATCCCCCCCACCCCACTCCTCCAAACTGTAATGAAGGATGTATGTATATTTTTTAATATATGCCATTAAGTTTAACGTAACAATGTGCCTTGGGTAAATAAAGTCACTCATAACATGTGGATAAAACAACAGTAAATTTATGCATGTACGTATAATATGTAAATTTAATATTTTTGTTTTTAAAACATATGAAAACATGAACGAAATAACGAATCAACCCTTATGTAAAGGGTGTTTTTTTAGAGGTTTGTTTTTCGAATAGAGATAAAACTGGCATTTTATGGTCAAATCTGGCAACTCTAATGTCATTTATGTTCAGTTTGGTTTGCCATTTCATCATGAACAGGTTGACAAAAGAACAACGCTTGCAAATCGTGCAAATTTATTTCGAAAATAATGGTTCAGTTCGCGAAGTTTACCGCAAGCTCCGTCCATTTTATGGTCGACATAATCGTCCATCAGAGCAATTAATTCGGTTATCCATGGATCGTTTTCGCACTACGTTTACTCTATGTGATAATACGCATCCGCAGAGACGTCGAACAGTGCGCACCGAAGAAACAATTGCCGCTGTAGAGCAAAATGTTGAAGAGGACCCGAATGAATCGATCCGCCACCGTGCACAGCAATTGGAGCTTTGTCCATCAACTTTATGGAAGATTTTGCGCAAAGATCTTGGCTTGCGACCTTACAAGATCCAGCTTGTGCAAGAATTAAAGCCGCGAGACCATGCAATGCGTCGTGATTTTGGTGTATGGGCCGAAAATGAGATTGATCTCGATGCTGATTTTCATCGCAAAATTTTGTTCAGTGATGAGGCTCATTTTTGGTTGAATGGCTACGTCAACAAGCAAAATTGCCGCATTTGGAGTGAAGAGAATCCACGTGAGACCCTTGAGACGCCATTACATCCACAAAAACTGACTGTTTGGTGTGCTCTATGGGCTGGTGGAGTCATTGGGCCATACTTCTTCCTAAATAATGCTGGAGAGTCAGTTACCGTTAATGGAGACCGGTATAGAGCCATGATAACCGACTATTTTGTTCCCGAATTGGATGGCATGAATGTGGATGAGTTGTGGTTCCAACAAGACGGCGCTACATGCCACACAGCGCACGTCACAATCGATTTATTGAAGGAAACATTCGATGAGCGCATAATTTCGCGGAATGGACCTGTCAATTGGCCACCAAGATCGTGTGATTTGACACCATTGGATTATTTTCTTTGGGGATATGTGAAGTCGCTCGTCTACGCCAACAAACCAGAAACGTTAGGGGACTTGGAAGCCAACATTCGTGGCGTTATTGCCGACATACGGCCCCATATGCTCGAAAAAGTGGTTCAAAATTGGACCTGTAGAATTGGCTTTATTCGAGCCAGCCGCGGCGGCCACATGCCCGAAATCATATTTAAACATTAATGGCATAAAATTATCCTTCCAATAAAGCCAAATTGATGAACATTAAAACGATTTTCTTGTGTTTTATTTCAATTCGAAGCTCTATACCTCTAAAAAAAACACCCATGGCGGGCACGACAACAACATCAATGAAAATAGAGTGCGCCATGTTATTCCCCGCAGTTTGAAGGCTCCGAAAATCATAATGAAAATGATGATTTTGTTTTTAAAACGGCTTTATCATATTCAATAAAATTCGGAGTAAATAACAGCTTAAAAATAAGTGTAGTGCAATAAAAATTGGAGGTTAAAAGAGAGCGTGGCAAAGTCGCTAAAAAAGCAAACCCTAACGTTCAATATCTCGAGAACCATTATCGATGTATTGGCGCAAAAATGCGCGTAATTCGTACACCGTATATTCTACAGTAAGCTTTATGTTAAATATTGAATTTCACTGAAATTTCAGCAAGAGGTTTTTTGGTATGTGTATTGATCTGTAGTACAATTGTGCATTTGGGTGGCACCACAGCTATCTTTAGAAATCTTTATTATTTTGAGTACAGCCTTTACATCGATTTATAAAACATTTGTTGTTCTTATGCTCTTAATACAATGTATTAAGTTGTTTGTTTATGTAGCACGCCCACCGATGCAATTGTTCTTTTCCAGACAGCAAATTCGCCGCACACTGCCGACCACGAAGTTTCCTTCTAATTTTTTGATTCTGCGCTACAGAGCTTATTTGGAACGTTATGAGTAAGGTGCGCGCAACTTTTTCAAAACCTTTATCGTAAAAAGTACGGTTTGTCAATATGTTTAAAACAAACTTCTGTCTTGAACTGATTTTTTTATTTTCGGGAGTCACGGTTTCATGTTGGGAAACAGAAAGATTACGATGAAATCACAATATGCAATTCGACCGCTGTGATACCGAATTAGTTAAATGGTGCGTTTTTGTGATGGAACAGCACTTTTTCATTTGCAAAATGTGGCCATTTTTTTTATCGGTCCAATAATTCACTGTAGTAAAGCACGCTCACGCTTTTTGTTTTTTTTTTATAGATGGGATTGTGTTTGCCTTCTACGGAGTAGATTTGCCTGAAAAATCTATAGTTTTGATTGCTGCTTGACCTTTGGTGTATAGTGATAAATCTAGGTTTGATGCGGCTTTGCTTCGAAGTTGACAGCTGTGTCCGCTTTTTATCACTTATTACACAAAATATTTATTACCGTTCTATTCGACACGCTGGTAGCCTCTGCATTCTTTCGTTCGGGTATCAGTAATAATCATGTTATGAACCTATCCAACAACTTTTTTCAGTAACGAAGTTTACTGGGCAGCCTGGTTGCTCCTCATCAAAGGCAGATTTTTGGTCACGTTTAAATTTGTTGAACCAATCCTTCGCGGTTCAAGAGGGCCCCCAACCAGCGCTGGCTTAAGGTATTAAAATAAAGGGTAGAGGTAGAGCTCAAGCCCCTGGTGCAGACTTGTGCATGCTTTGTGAGAAACAAAAAAAAAAGTATATTCTTTTTTTCTTAGTCGCACCGTCGGTAAATGACACCAAAGTCTACTGGGGGCCACTTTCGCCGTTTCAAGGATTTTTGTTAGATGGCCCCTTTTTAGTTTCAATGTCTTAATTCGTCGCTGGCTTATTGGATGCACTCTCATAGGCTGATGACTAACTCGACAAATTCACTATTTTATAATTTTTTTCCATTCGAATGTTGTGGATTGTGTTTATGGAAAAGTTTATGCAAATTACGAAAATTAAAATGTACAAATAACACAAAAATAGGTGAAAAGCTCAAAGCACATATGAACCTCATAAACTGTTACCAGCCCACAAAAAAAAAAAACTTTACGGGCCTAGGGGAAAATACACTTTTTATAGTAAGTATTTATTCGCAACCATCAGACATAAATATTTTGTATTCAGTCAAATTCTCTATCAAATTCATTAAAATAAGAAAGAATTTCAGAAATGAACTCATCGTTGATGTGAATTGTCGTCAACAATAACAGAAACCTTTTCAAGAGAGGTACAAATGCTGTTGCCTAGGCGCTTATCATTGTCAAGATTAAACTTTTTAAAAAAAATGTTTTCTTGTTGTTGTTGTTCAAATATTTAACTCGACATATTTCTTATTTGTTGAATTGACAGCATTAAAAGTCGAAGGAGAAAAACAATCTCTTAATTTGTAATATCCTCAGGGTCTAATTTAAGGGCTTTTACGATTTCCCTGTAAAAGGATAATTGTAAAAAAAATCCTTCATCAGCTAACAGCCAATGTTGACAGCTAAAAACTTTATGGCTCGCTTTTCTTTTTGGACTTGAAACTTTGTAATTGTCAAGGGTCACTTTAACTTCAAAATTCTGCTTACCGGTGGGTTTTTTTTTCTGGGTCGCTTGCAACGCTCAGCAAACAGCATCATTTTATTGCAACACTTAAATGATTTTTACTCACTATTTTGCGTTTAATTTTTTTTATATATCTCCTTATTAAAACTGAACGTATTTCCTAACAAATTATCCTTTGCATATTTGTAGCTTTGTTCGTTTAAATTTGTGAACCATAGCGAATGTAAATCTTGCGAATTATTTGTTTTCATTTACATTTCGCAGTGTGAAATAACTTTTTTATGCTTTAAATAACTTGATAATGGATTTTTTGGTTACTGGCAAAAGTTTTGCTATCAATACTTAAATGTGTGAGAAAACATTATTTCGAAAAAGAGAAAAAAAAACTGTTAGAAAAAAAAGTAAAAAAATTAAAGCAATAATAGACACGTCGAGAGGGACTTTTATGTCTTGAAATTCGGCAACAGCTGAGTATTAAGATGTCGCTTCGAGAATCATTGCATACTGAGTATAAAAGAAAACCGATGTCATTCGGAAACCCTTTAAGACTCTCCGTGGACTGCCCGTGGCTGTCAAAGTCACTACTCAGTTTCTTTGCTAAAAAAAATTTTTTTTTTTGTAGATAACTTACACTTTTAATATTCAAAAATTTGAATTGTAAAATAATTTTTGTTCTGTAAAAATGTCGTAAATTCAACCAATTCTAAAATATTTGATAAATTGGATTTTTCAAAAAGGAATCTTCAAAATGAATCCAATTCCAAAGTCTTATTAGCAGAATGTATGATGAATCTCTAGAATAACACACTAATTCTAAAATTAATAAAATCTTACCAACGCTGCCATTTGCCGTAATTGAACAAGTTGATCTTTGTCTTCACAAGTTCTATATATAATCGATGATTTACCATATTGGATTTAATGACAGGGTCATCACTGTCAATGCGTCTCTTTTGTATGTTGCAACTTTCAAACATGAAATACTTAGATACAATTTATTTTTGCATCAAAAAACTTAGCATTCTTACGATAAAAGAAGCACCAAATCACTCAATTCTACAAAAAGATTTTTTATAATTTTGTTTTCTTCACTGAAAATTCGTTTATCTGTCCGTCCAACTGCTGCTGCTCGTATGTCCATCATAGCTTTCAATATGCATGTTTCTTGCACGCTTCTAAACATACGCGTTATTGTATATCGAATATGATTTATGACTTGACTTAACAATATGGAACGCTTTTAGAGCTGATTTCCAAATCAAATCTGAAATGAGCAAAAGTAAAGCAACAAAAAAAAAAAAAAAATGAAAATTTCATATTGCACCACTCTAAGGATGAGCAACTCATTGATAGAAAAATGTTAAACGACTCACATTTTGCTGTCTTTCTTTAATTTAATTTTAATTATAAATATGAGTACCTAGTTGTGCTTAGAATGAGCATGAAATGTTACAGAAACTGCGTATGAATTTTAGTGAAATTTCAAAAAATTTTGAAACATAAAAATTAATTGAAAATATTTAATCATAATGAGCATTTGACTGTGACAACTTTACAAAAGTCAGAAATCCAGGTGACTGGTAAACAAATGCCGCATTAATAATGCAAAAATTCATATTGGAGTTTATGATTCCCATGGAGGTAAAGGTACACAAATTATGCCGTCCAATAAACGAGTTGAAGTTGTAGCGTTAAAACTTCAAGAATTTAATATAAATAGCAAAAATTAATGAGTATATTGCTATTTGTAGATATGTGTGAATATACATTTTGACAAATTAAGGTGACCGAAAAAACACTTTTTTTTTTTAAAAATTAAAAAAGTTTTATTTAAAAAAATATGATTTGGATATAGTTTACTTAGGTACTGTTTGATTTTGGTGATTTTCAAAAAAAAAAAAAAATTGTTTTATTCCCTATAATTTATAGCTCATCTAAAATGTATTTTAAGCATAATTTTTGTTAAAAAATTTGGTCACAAATAGCATATAAGCGGTTCCTTATATGTGATATTTATGCCTTTCAACCGTAATGTTTATCTAAACGTACTGTCTATGAAGTGTATATCAATGGAAAGGTCTGCTTAAGCACTTTAACTTTTGTTATGGAACTAATGGCGTATCAATATACACAGTGCGGCAGTAGTATTCTGATACTTGAGCTATAAAAATGAAACAAATATTTTTTTGAAATACCTATTTCTTTTTAATTTAAAACATTCTCATTCCGATTCAATGCAATTGCTACAGCGACTCATATAGTGGTATTGTTTTCAAGATGCGTGTTGAAGCTGTTTGAATGTTCTCAACATTGTCGAAAACGCCTACTTTCAACTCCATTTTCATTTCTGATAATAGTGCGAAGTCAAATGGTGCTAAATCAGTTGAATATCATTCAACAGAAAGACTTGATTTCGTGCCAAAAATTGACAAATAATAATTGATGTGTTAGTCGTTGCATTATTGTGTAACAAACACTAGTCGACAGCATAGCGACTTTGAAATGGAAACCACCATTTACTGTTTGACCAGCTGTAGCGAATTCGCGGTGGATGATGTCCTTGCCATCGAAGAATACATTAAATATTGTCTTGTGGTGATCATTTCGATTACCATTCAGCACTTTACCCCTCCTTCATTTCGGTGTCATACTTCATTTCGGTGTCATACTAAAATCATCGTGTCTCGTCGCCATTAACAAATAGCACAGTAGAATTTTTCTATTCTTATTACAAATTGCAAATAATTCGAAGATATTTTTTTCGGCTCAACCTAATGTATATGTGTAAAACTTATGCAATATATGTACATGTCAAAAACAAAGTTTGGAATTAAACAGATTTATTTGCTTAATAATATTGTCAGTATATGCTGAAATGCTTCTTGACAAACTGACGAACATCAGGGTACAATTTAGATTTGGATTCACATTCAATTAAATCCAACAGCTATCTATCGTATAATGATGAAATTCTTCGTTTTCCCAAGTATCAAAATAAATAATTGTGCACCGGAATCGGATGCTCATGAAATTGAAGATTTGCTTAATGAAGGAAATTAAATTAATTTGCCAAAGGCAAAAGATAGAATTTGTTTTTCTTTTATTTGTTGGCTTAAGCAAATAAAGCACAAATGAATTTTTGCCTGAAGCTGTATATGAAATGTGTGTGCGTATGCTCCTAGTGTTTCTCGAATAAAGTCAATATATAGTAAGATATGAATATCGATTTTCTTGGCATTTCATCGTTTGCGTTTTTCTAGCAGCCTCTGCCTTAAACGAATTCAATTGCAACAATAAAAAGCAGAACTGCTGGAAAACAAAAATTTTCCACTAAATTTTCAGATACTGCACTAAATTCGATTTCAGTGCAGTTTTAACAGAATCCTAAACAACACAGAAAGTCAGTTTTCATTAATAAATGAGTGCAAGCATACTGCAACGACGCTTGGAGCACATGGGTCATTCACTGTCACCCTTCCATCGCAGTTTTTTCGATAAAATTGCCTTAATCGACGATTGACCACACAACATCAACACACGAAAACTGAATGCCCGGTTTATCTACGAAATGCAGAACCTATTTTCAAATTAATAAATCTGGGTAGTTAATTGCTTTTTTTATAATTGAAATTGAACACTCACTTAATGCATTGAATCGCAAGTAATTTCCATTATTTTGTTTAGCTTATTATTTAATTAAAATTAAATTAAATAATTCAAATGAGCTACTGCTATTCTGTAAACAAACAAAGAATATAACTTAATTACAAAAATCATTCATCAAGTGAAGAACAGCAGCAGGCACTACAAAAACAACAACAATATCAACAACAGCAATAACAAGTGCAACAACAAACACATTAATTAACATTAACGACAAGTCAATGAGTAAAGTTAGTTAGTGGTGATATCGTGGATGCATAATACGTACGTTTGCGTACTTTGACGTAGCTTGCCGAAGTGGCAGTTGATGCTGATGATGCTACAATGTAGCAGCTGTTACCTACCACTATTATTGTTGTTGTTTTCTTTTTGTTGCAACAATTTTCATCAAAGCTTTATTGTTAATGAATTTACGTCAATGGGTTTTGTTCGTTCACAAAGAACGTGCTAAATGATGTGGTTACTTAATTGCACTTAAATTTGCACTTTCATACCAGAAATAATTGAGCCCTTGAAATTTGTCGGTTTTGACGAATAAAACAGCTGATATCGAGATTCTATGTATATGAGGTCTAAGCTCACTCTTTGGTGTTGAGAAAAAATGCTGCAATAAAACAGATCTCTTCTGATGCATATTTGAGAAACTAAAAATCTTTTTTAATAAATAATTTTCATTTCTGTGACAAGTATATAGATAACAAAAAATGGAACATTGTGTGTGGATTGAAATAGATAAGCGCACATTGTACACCTCAAGGTCATGTCCCCAACAGCTCAAGTGTTAAGAGCGACCGTCAAAAATAACATTGCAATTCAAGAACGGTCAGGGGTTCGATCCCATGTACAACATTAACCAAAAACTGGTCTGATGAGGCTATGTATATACATATGAGAATGTGTATATATGTGGTAATAGCCGAAACATATGTCACCAATTACCAGGTTAAATTGTTCCATTTGTTATCTTTGTCATGTTTGTTGAATAAAAAGCATTGATCAATTAAGTAAAATTTTACGATCATATTGGTCTTTGCAAAATGACTGCAAGTTCAATGTAATAATTCTTAATTTTCATTTCTTTAAGAACTCTACTCAGTCTACATGGAAAGAAATCTTGTATTAAATCAACAATTCTTGGTTGATTTCATGTAAACTAAGACGCCTAGTCAACTGAAAGCAATCAAATGTGGTCAATACTTTTACATTCACTCATTAAAACTTGCGTATCTTATGTCCGAATGCCGTATACAAACTAGCGACACCCGAGGAAAATTACTTAGTTGCGTCTCGTCTATCGAGCATATGCTTTGAGTTTAGCTACTACAACTATTTGCCTTCTTAGCTATATTGTTTTTTATTTATTTCTACTTCACTTGAAGTTTCTACTTTTTTGGAGCGACTGATCTTCTCAGTGTCTACTCATGAATTTCCAAAAACTCTTTGCTTGTACAGCTTTTTAGTATCTATCATTGGAGAGTGTTATTTTTGCAAAACCTAGCTACATTAGCTCCGCCTAGACGATCAATCTATCAGATAGCTATTCAGACATAGGCATAAGATAATTGAAGCAATCATTGATCGTTTTAGAGTCATTGGGTCAATCATTTAAGGATATTGATAGAAATTTTGATTGAAAATATAAACTCAACAGAGCATTTACTGCCTCGGTCTGATTGTCAAAAAGATTGGTCGTCTAGGTGGTGCTTTAGTTTTATTCAATTTTTGTCAATTATTTTTCTTCTTTCAAATAAATCTGAATGTAGGTTTGGATTGGAACAGCAACAAAAGTGCAGTAAGGAGGAAAATGTGGCATTTATTAAAGCCACCTACAAGAACTGCGCATGTGGTAAGTGCTCACTATCTACTGCAGTAGCAGTACCTTGTTGTTGTATATGAGATGCTCCAGAAAAATGACAAATACAAAAGTTCACATGCAGCAGGTGCATTTGTGGAATGAACTCGCGCGCTGTGGAAACAATTTTGTGTTGTTACTTTGAAGGTTTTTAAAAATCATTTTCATCATTTGTTTACGTCAAACAAATATTTATTTTTTGTACGAAAATCCCTAGCGGCTTATCTGTCACAATTATACCAATCGAGCTGTAGGTTGTCTCTACTGACGTATGTTTGGCATAAATCATAAACATTTAAGTGCAAGTGCATTTGCTTGTTTGTCGAAACGGTTATTAAATTAATTTTAATTATTTTTTTTTTATATTTAAACTTTGACGTAATTAGTTTGGTAGTCATGTGGCAAATATCAAGTTAACACCTCGTTAATAAGTCAAAGGCAAAATATATTAAACGATAGGTAAACAAATTAACAGCATGCGATAATTACTAATGATATTTTAATTTCATTACAAATATTTACAAGATTGCATGTACGTCGTATTTTTAGTTTGTCAAATGAAAGCAAATTTAGAACATTCAGGAAAATTATTTATACAAAATACCCCGCATCACTCTCAAAATCATGTTTTTTCCGAAAATTGTTTATATTGTTAAGGCAGCGATGGGCAAAACATGAAAAATGAGCTGCTTGTGGCACATTTCAATTAACACTAAGAAAAATAACCAAATCAAAAGTCACTAACCACTGTTACGCACATTTTTATTGTTGTGGTTTTTTTTTTTAATACGTTCTTTGCACGGGATTTGTTTTATTGTTGCATCATTCAGAAAAAAAAAACGAAGCAAGCGAACGAAGAAACACCAATGCGCACATTGTGGGCAACGTCACACGTTTCGTATGATGAGTGTACTTTTACTTCTACGCTTATGTTGTTCTTGTTTGATTCGTGGAATTGTCTTTTGGCTTGTGGCTGAGTTTTTGTTTTTTTTGCTATCGAGATCAAAGTTATATTGGGGGTATTTTTTGTTGCTGTAATTTATATTTTTGTTGGTTTGTTGTAAGTGGCTCTTGCTTCCAAAGCTTGGCCCATCTATGGTCTATTCGGAGAAATGATTCTTATAGCGACGAAATTTTAAATACATTTTCTATTTGTAAAGCCCTCTCCGTAGAATGTTCTGTAAAACACGAACCTCCACCGATATTTTGCCATTTAAGTATGCTCTACTTTTAAGCACCGATGTGGAAAGAACTTTTTCTATATCTATAATCTTTTGTTTTAAATAAACTAAAAAGCCACGTTTTCATGTTGAGAAACAGAAAAAAGTCACCGGGAGCCATTTCGAACGATAACGATGGATTCCTGCAATTTGGAGACGACGTTTCCGTAGAGCTATGACGTTGCCGTTGTAGTACAGCACTTTTCTTTGCCACATGGCTTCGTTTATTTTTCAATTTATCATCAAATCGGTCTAATAATTCACTGTAATACATCGCTGTGATCATGCTTCCTTCCCTTAAAAAGTCCATGAGAATTATTACCTTCGGACACCAAAAAATCGTAGCAATGGCTTTTCTCGCCGATGGGACAATCTTTGCGTTCTTTGGAACAAATTTGCCTGGCAAATCCACTGTATTGATCGTTGCTTAGTCCAAAATGGCGTAAAGTCGGGTGAACAAATGAATTTAACATTGTTTTATTCATAAAATCAAAATTGACCTAACAGCCTGTTTTTCAACAAAGAAAAACCTTTTCAATTCATAAAATCAAATATATTGGTCAGATATTCTTCATATGATCTAGGTTTGATCAACGGTTACGATTCGATGCAAAATCTCTCTGCTTCAAAGTTGACTACGATTCTTAAATTTAGACGTTCTTTATTTGACGAACTTGAATATCTCTGCACCTTAAAGCATATGCTAAACATTTGCCTTACTTGCGTTATCAGGTTAAAATTACCAGATATTGAGTTAAAGGAATGATGATGCGTAATGAGTATAATTCTGCGAATCGATGCAGAATATCAAATGATATCAGATATCCATCTGAAACATGTTACAACGTCAAAGCAAGAAAATTAAAAAAAGGGGTGGAAGCGTTTTTGTAAAGAAACACCAAAATTTTAGCTTTTTAGCTTCAAAATTTATTGTTCTTTGAAATCATTGCATAAAGGAAACAGTCTGACACTGCCACTCTTGTTCGACATTCGCATTACCCTGAAGTAAATCGAATCAAGAATATGTGGACGTTTTGCAGAAATATCTGATTTTTTATCTTAAGCGTGTGTCACTAGAAATTGGTCACATTTTATTCTGGATATTTCACATTTAGTAAGCCAGGTGCGACCAGAAAAACACTTCTCCTTGACAATCTGTATCAATGTGTGTCACATTCACTTCACTGAATTTTCCTACACTTGATATGCAAACAGACATATTCAGTAAATTCCTGGAAAAAAATACAAAAGCATCAATAAGGATTAATAATTCCTTTCAATAACATGATTTAAATTTAAAATCATATCATAGCGTGTGCAGCAATATTATGCCAAATTATAAGTGGGCTATATATAGCAACACGAGCTGATTTGTTCCTTGAATTAATGGAAACATTTCATACAATGAAGTTATTGTTTGCGGTAAAAATATTTATTATGCGTCTTAATGTTATTTCGACTGAAAGCAGTTAAATTTTCCACTCAAACAGTTGCCAAAATAAAAGTCGTATGTACCATAATTCAATCATTTCCATATTGGCTGCATATTCAATGATTTGAGCTCTATTCATTATGCCTATGTATGTTGATTTAAGTTTGATCTGGTAATATTGACTCCATAAAAAATTACGCCAGATGGTGTTTTGAGAACAGGGTAATGTTAATATGTCAGAATCATGAGAACTACGACAAAACTTTGAGTAAAATTGCCATAAATGTAATGAGCTTAAAGAAACTTCTTATTGTTGTGTTTTCTATAATAATTACAATAACAAAATAATTCGGAATTAGATTGTATACAGGAAATATATATTATAATTTCATTCGTAATGTTTTTAGAGACTTTCTGTACAATTATGTATTCAAAAATACATACACATTATGTATGTTTGAAAAATTTTCGAAAAAATTATCGTTAGAGTCAAACCCAAGTCAATAATCTCATAGAACCCAAATAATTTTGCAACAACAATCTCTTCAGGACTCTTTTCGTCATAATTTTGGGCGTTATTATGCAAGCAAGTACCACAAATTTCTGGAACTTTTTTTTATTATTTCCCGCTTTTTTCTTTATTTTAAATGGGAAAAATACAACATTTTTAGAAAAAGTTCATAATTCTCTGCATTGACGCCAAATTATTTAAGCTTTTTTTCCCAAGAAGAAAATGAAAAAATTCCATAGAAAATTTTGTTGGTATTTTTCCATTTTCTGCTATTTTTTGGTTTTATATTGATAGCCAGCATTTGAGCCAAAAAAGCTAACTATCCATACAAATCAAACGACAAGGAAAAATATTTCAAACTCCGCTCTCTACAAAAACCGGTGATATTGATTGTTAATTTTTTCATATCACAAAAATTATTATCATCGAAAAACTGTTAAATCCAAAACGAGTCCCCACAAAAACTCTATAATGCGAGTGTGAAAGTGATTTTCGAAAACAACATACAAAAACGACATAAATGAAAAACGGGTTGATTTTTATATCAGAGTTAAAGTCTTATTATGTAAATCATTTCAAAAATAATTTTTAGATCTAAATTTTGAATTTTAAAGACACTTAGAGATAATCTTTTTTAAATTTATATAAACACCAAAAAGTACTCAATACGCTAGCAACTCAAACGACCTTTAAAATTTAAAAGGCTGCGTATTTTTGAATGCAATACAAACTCTACATGTTGCTCATAATGCCACCAAAAGGTGAGTGGTGGCCCGCTATCAGTGTACGCGCCTATTTTTGCTATTGTTCATATGAATTTAAAAACAAACCTGAATTTTCGATCCACTCTAATGTAAAAAGTGTATATTTGAATAAGTAATTTAGTTCTAAGCAATTACAAGCTCCTTGCGATTCACTTAAATGCTTATGTATGTGTATGTGTATTCCTTCTATAATCGAATGAATCTGGTAACATCCCTATGGCGCCAATTTACATAATTTGGATGTCTACTATATACTCTTTGCTAACTATGCTTTTTCCTGTGTTTATTTATTGCTTCTTTTAAACATTCTTCTCTATTCATATTCATGACATTCACTCAGCTTTTCGTGTGTTAATGCTTCGATAAGCGAATGCTTTACAATCTCCGGTTGTTGATAGCAGATACCAATTCCGAATAGAAATTGCAACTCCGTTCGTTAGCTTACATCAGCTGCGAAATAAATTTACTCATTTTTTTTAAATTTTTCTACTTGTTTTATTTTTTATATATTTTATTTCTTGATCTTTGTTTATTCCTTGTAAATTTATGTTGTGTGAATACTGAATACTAATGGGAAAAGCGATTATACAAAAATATGAAATGTTTTTCTCCCATAAGCATAAAGTACACGCTTAAAATGCGTATTCAACGAATCTAAGCTGAATTTATTGAATGTGTTATTTGACCACATAAAAGATTTCATGTTGAGTTCAAATATATTACTCATTGTTTACTATTTGAATTCATTTCTCTATTCGTATAACTCTTCAATGTCGATAATTTGAGCTCTTTACATAGCATAATATTAGTAGGCAAGCATTAATTTTGACGTTTTACTATCATAATATCCTTTAAAAATGTCCTGATGCGGTCATCAGTAAGCACTTTGCACTGATTATACAAATTTTGTAGTTTTCAACTTTTTTCAACATTTGCACAGTTGTTTTATCGACAGTACAGTACGATCTTTTCCACTTAAGTCAGAAGTCTTGAAAATTTTTTGCAGTCTTACCACTCTTTCAAAGATCTCTTTTGGGCGAATTTGCAATTTTTAGTCCAAAATTGATCTTACTTTCATACCGTACCATCGTAGCTTCAGAGTAATAAGAGGTTGCTAAATCAGGCCAGAGCATTACTATGCCCTCATGTGCACGAAGGAATGATGGGACACTTTTTTCGAGGCACTCGTCTTTATAAAATTTGGATTTGATTGTGCCTTGCGTAAGAAAGAAGCTGCTACTGAGACCATATGGTCTCTCAAACCCATATTGCTTTGGAAATTTTAACATTTTTTTTTCGTTTAGCTTACAAGGCACATGCTCCTTCTTCGGGACGTATAATATTCATGCCCAGATTGCTGCTTAAAATCTGTTTTAGCGTAAGTTTTGACGTAAATTTAGTCAGGTAACTTTCATAGCACTTTTGGGCTCTCATCTGAGCCATCAACTGATTTTCATCAGAACGGTCTGGTACTTTTTGAACTCTTTACTTCTTCAGCTTACTTTTCTCTTTTATGCTTTATGCAGTAGATTTTATTATACCGGCTCTAGTTGCCATATATCGCACTGATATGTTGGGATTCGGCCTGAAAGACGATTTACCTTCGCTGGGTTGGGTTAGAAAATTCTGGTTTTCTGCCTGAAACTTTTTTCAGAAAACAAGTAGACCCTTCTTATAAATATTTAGAAATAACCGTAAAGACAGTTTTATCTGATGTACCAACAATTATTGCTATCGCTGAATATGGGCAAAATCATTTCGCGGACCTTTTCTTGTTAGCTAGACATCTTTGTCGTTAGAAGTGCTATCCTCAAGTGTTATACATCATATTAAACGTTACTTTGTATATAGAACAAATATTGTGTCTTTTTAGACCTATAGTATTATCAAGTAGAGCTTTTTCTGGGACAGTCCTTATAATAAAATATATTTTCCTTAAACAATTGATCAAAAACTGTGCGTCATTGTATTATGAAATGTTTTTGAATTTAAGTTAATATTTTTTTTTCTGGTTCACTAATTAGTTTTTTGTATAAAGATTAAAATTTCTAAAGAACTGATTACATTTTTGCTGTGCATTCCGCTGACCATGCAATTCTGTTTCAAAGCAGGATATCCGTTAGAAGCTTAACAGCTTTTTTCTCTTTAGCTACATACTTTGTTGGTACTCCTAGTCATAAAAGCTGATGCCATTGCAGTAACTAGTGGCAGGTTGCATGCATGATGTTCAGTGAACAGTTAGAATTTTTTATAAACCTCGTGCATTTTTGTTTTCAGCCGAACCCACCTCCCACCGTTAAATTCATTTTAAAGTGAAATTTTTTCAATTCTTCGTTCTTTTTCTTTGCTGCTTTCCCTCGCTCGACCTGTCTGTTTGTGGTCGGTTTTACTTTTTTATTTCCTAGCGTTTATTCTTGCTTGTTTTGCTCTCTGTTTGTTTTTTCTGTGGTTGGGTTTTCTGCGGTAATACCATTTTTTGTGGGCGTGTCAGGGTTGATTTTGTGTTATGTCTTTTTTCCAACAGTTTATTCAACTTTTCTTGCTCACGTCAGGCAAAAAGTTTTCCAAGTTTTTTGCTGTTTGTTTTTTCTTTGCCTCCCTATTTTTGCAATGTTAATTCGTGAGAATTATATTAAGATTTATTTCATGTTCCTACTATTTGCTTGCAGATATATTTGCTTTATAATTCTTTTTTATTGTACGTTTACTTCAGGCTTGCGTTTGTGTATGATATTTATCATTTTATGTTCATTAATTTATTTTAATAGGATTTATGGATTGAGAACCTTGCGAATTGACAAGTCTTTGGTGTTGCAATATGTGCGAGGGCAAGACTGCAAGATATAGATGAGCAAGAAAACCTAAGGTCAAGAACGCAAAACCATAGCAGTCTCGGTACTCGTGAGGGTCTTTTACATTTTGGTCTTGACGTCTTCCTCCTTATTAAACTTTATAATATATTTTAGTGGTCATTTGCCTTTAATGTGTCTTGGTTATTTAACTTATTGCAGACACTACTTTAGTACTGGAATCTGACTATTTTTTTTTTAATATCGCATTAGTTTTTCTATATCTTTAATACTTTTTAGTACAAGTTCTTAGAAAATCAATAAAATTTCTGATGTTAGGAAAGTAATTGGAACGTAAAATTTTGTTGAGAAAAGGTTCGATATTTTAAAATATTTATATTTGTTACAAACAAAATACTTTTCGAAAAATCTTCACTTACCAAAATTGATTTTCGATAACTGGGCTAAAGTGGCCTATTTCGCCATGCGGCTCCAAAGTTTTGTCCTGTTTTTATTTTCCATCGGGAAGTATATTCAAATTGTTATCGAAAAAATTATCAAACATTAAGCTAGACGCTAAATATGTCGAAGTTCGATTAAAAAAAAAAAGTACCACTCTACTCCAATAAGAGAGTAGTGGACTGTAGATGGCCATTATCATCTCGTGAAATATTATATTGCGGGTAGAGCTCTAGTGACTTCAGTAATAAGACTGTTGGATATGCGATTTCATCTATTCTAAAATTTAGGAAACCTTAAATCGGCTTTATGAAGAAAGAGTGCACTTGTCAACTGCTGTAAAGTCGCTCGATCTCATTGCTACAGAAGCGGTTTGAGAATTAGGAATAAGTAGTTTCATTAATCTGCTTCGTGTTGTTGTTTCTTTCTCAACGTAAAGTCACAATGAAGCTGATACAGTTCCCTGTATTAAAAATGATAGAAAAAGAACCATCTAAGAAGAAGCGACAAGCTGGCAGGACACATATTGGAAATAAAGATGACATATTGGTATATGTTGGTTTTGCATTGTTAGAAAGTGGGCTAGCTTGGGCACAAAAAAAAATCGGCACTTAAAGGAAAGATAGATTATTTTTTTACATATCTAAGTAAGTTGACACAATACTAGGCTAAATATATATATAAAGGACTTTTTTTTTGTAAATACTTGAACTGAATACGAAAATATCCAACAAAAAATTACGAAGCTCAAAAGCAAGTTAGTTAAAAATTTAAGTGAAATTGAGAAAAGTTTTTAAATGTTCAAAGCCGAAATTCGATGATTGAGAAGACCACAAAACCTATTGAAAATGCTATGCGTTTGTCTATGTATTTGAAAATTCGGCTCAAAGTAAACAATGCACACAACCACACCAAATGTCAAAAGGAAATTTATTTTAAACGTTGCACAAACACAAATCAAAAGCAGCACACACACGCACACACATGTACAAAGAGAATGACAAAATCAGTATACACTCATACATACGCAATCAGTTGAAAATGTTTTGCTAAATAAACAGTAAAATCTAAAGAAACAACATTCCGCCCGATACATTTGACATTTGGTTGCACCACTCTTAGTTTTGTGACCATCGTGTTGTGGTTAAATCAACACGCTGCGCATTATTTGTGGAGCAGTTGAATGAGCGGCTAACCTCAGTGTGTTTAACTTGCATCGACTACTGTGCCTTTTTTAAAGTATCAAGCACAATTGCATTTGGGGAGCATTGAACAAACAAGGTGGCGTATCCAGCATTAAAGAGGAAGATGCTCCGTGAAGAGCTGAAGCGCTTAGCACGCACAGAAGAAACTTGCAACATATAGTTTACGATTTTTGGAGAGGAAAAATCTTCGGCCGAATATATGGTGCTATAAGTGAGGGTGGTCTATCGGAATGAAGTTTTAATCGCGAATTCCACGAACTGATTGCATTTCCTGGGATACATCGAACGATTGGAAGAAAATGCAATTCCAAATAATCCTGTGTTCAGATATACACAGGTCCGAAAACTAAAAGGAGGCTAAATTTCCAGTTTAAGGAACAGATGAATGCTTATACCAAACCATTTCGCTAGCGAATGAAAATATTTCGCCACAATTGAAGAAATATGGAAAACTGCAAATTCAGAAGTCTTGAAAATGCATACCAGCACTCAAAATTGTATCGATACTTCTCAACAGCTTAACCTTTGTAAATGAGCCGTATATATAGCATATAAAATATTTGGTTAGTCGAGGGATAAGGCAATTGAGATTGCCACCATGCTTGAAAATTCCAAGAGCAAAACTGAAATTGCAAATAGCAAGACCCATTAAAGAAATTATAAGTAAAAAGGACGACATGTACGAGTACAACACATGAACGAATAAAAGCAATACATATACAATTATGATTAAGACTCACAGAGAAGCAAATGGAAATTTTCCCTGCAGAGATTGCGTTCACACCAAAAGTAACGAACTCAGTCACTCCAAGATGTAAGGTCTCAGTACCATCACACGTTGTCTAAAAGAAATAGGAATTGTCACCTTGATGTCTAATATTTGAAAAGGCCATCATATTTCCAAAACTCTCCGAGCTGCACTTTCTGTTAAAATGTTTACTTTGTAAACATTTTCTTGCAAAAATAAAAATAATGCATGCAATGAATGAGGTCTTTCACAACAGCTGGTTATCAGCTATGGATAACCACAGAAGAGAAAATTCACCCATCTTTTCTAGACAAGTGATACGACTATAATTTGGTTGTAATTGACTCAGAAATCCTCTCAGGGATAACATAGAAAACTATGCGCTATGCTCACCCCATCACCCCAACGCAAACACTCATCGAAAGTATTCATAACTGCGAAAAGAAAGGCGAAACACAACACCAGTGTCCTTCAAAACCTTCACTTGTCTTCACTTAAATGTCATGCTGCATTTTTTTTATCGGCTTCTTTCGTCTTCACACGCCAGCATTTGAAAAAAATTATAGCATACTTTTGTGCGTTAGTAAAAAAAAAAAAAAAAAATTAACCATGAAGATGATAGCGTGAATAAAATCAAAGGAACGAAATGATGAAAAGAAATTTGTACTTGTTGTTGTTTTTGTTTATATTGTTGTTGCCGTTGGTGTTAACAAGAGCAAGGACATTCTGACTAGCATTCCAAAGTATTGTAGTTTTTCTTACGGCATTGTTTTCGTCTTTGCGAAACTACTTCGTTAATTTATGGAATTTTTCTGGCATAGTGCGGAATAATATTTATACAAAATTTAGGTGGGAATTTCGAATATACGAAAGTGAAGCAAATATGAACCGAAATTTAATTTTGGCGAGTTTTGAAATAAAGAGCAAACAAAATCGCTTATATATTTTTTTGTTAGTCTAAAGGGTGTTTTTTTTAGAGGTTTGTTTTTCGAATAGAGATAAAACTGGCATTTTATGGTCAAATCTGGCAACTCTAATGTCATTTATGTTCAGTTTGGTTTGCCATTTCATCATGAACAGGTTGACAAAAGAACAACGCTTGCAAATCGTGCAAATTTATTTCGAAAATAATGGTTCAGTTCGCGAAGTTTACCGCAAGCTCCGTCCATTTTATGGTCGACATAATCGTCCATCAGAGCAATTAATTCGGTTAACCATGGATCGTTTTCGCACTACGTTTACTCTATGTGATAATACGCATCCGCAGAGACGTCGAACAGTGCGCACCGAAGAAACAATTGCCGCTGTAGAGCAAAATGTTGAAGAGGACCCGAATGAATCGATTCGCCACCGTGCACAGCAATTGGAGCTTTGTCCATCAACTTTATGGAAGATTTTGCGCAAAGATCTTGGCTTGCGACCTTACAAGATCCAGCTTGTGCAAGAATTAAAGCCGCGAGACCATGCAATGCGTCGTGATTTTGGTGTATGGGCCGAAAATGAGATTGATCTCGATGCTGATTTTCATCGCAAAATTTTGTTCAGTGATGAGGCTCATTTTTGGTTGAATGGCTACGTCAACAAGCAAAATTGCCGCATTTGGAGTGAAGAGAATCCACATGAGACCCTTGAGACGCCATTACATCCACAAAAACTGACTGTTTGGTGTGCTCTATGGGCTGGTGGAGTCATTGGGCCATACTTCTTCCGAAATAATGCTGGAGAGTCAGTTACCGTTAATGGAGACCGGTATAGAGCCATGACAACCGACTATTTTGTTCCCGAATTGGATGGCATGAATGTGGATGAGTTGTGGTTCCAACAAGAAGGCGCTACATGCCACACAGCGCACGTCACAATCGATTTATTGAAGAAAACATTCGATGAGCGCATAATTTCGCGGAATGGACCTGTCAATTGGCCACCAAGATCGTGTGATTTGACACCATTGGATTATTTTCTTTGGGGATATGTGAAGTCGCTCGTCTACGCCAACAAACCAGAAACGTTAGGGGACTTGGAAGCCAACATTCGTGGCGTTATTGCCGACATACGGCCCCATATGCTCGAAAAAGTGGTTCAAAATTGGACCTGTAGAATTGGCTTTATTCGAGCCAGCCGCGGCGGCCACATGCCCGAAATCATATTTAAACATTAATGGCATAAAATTATCCTTCCAATAAAGCCAAATTGATGGACATTAAAACGATTTTTTTGTGTTTTATTTCAATTCGAAGCTCTATACCTCTAAAAAAAACACCCTTTACAAGCTTTCGAATAGAAAAAATAAATAAAAAAAAATACTTTAAAATAAATTGCGTTAGGTCGGTCACTAAGAAAAGCTCAAAAATTCATTTTGGACATGCTCAGAGTCGCCTCCGACTCTCCTAACAATTCATTAATTTATAATTAGTTTTGCAAAAGCTCCATGTTATTATGGTTTAACAAAATTAAGCATAAAAAAGGTGCGGACATACCAACAACCGTTTCATGTTAAAAATATTTGAAAAAAATATTCTTACATGTAGTTTTTGATTTATCGACAAACTAAATGTGTGTTTGTTTTTAAAAAAGGATGTATCACCTTTCACTTAAGAAACGGTTAGTAACTGGTCAGTACCAAAACCTGTGTTTAGCTGAGAGCAATGATAGATTAATAACTCAATAAGCGCAAGTTTGAAGATCAAACTACAAACTTTAAGAAAATTGAATCAGATTTAAAAAATATACGGTACATAGTAGAATTATTAAATACTGAATCGGTTGAAATTGTTTTGGCTCAGGATTTCAGTTCACCCAGAGTGCGTATTATGTAAATGTTTAACGCTTAATCATGACGAAAGCTCTCAAAACAAGCTGAAATTAATTAAAAGTTTTTAACCAACCCCCCCATCTTCGCACACGTTGCTTAGCTTTTTTTTAAAACTTTCTTTTATTTGACTACATGATTATACCTTTCTTTAGCAACTAAAAGTATGCAATTGATTTTTTCTCTTTTTGACCTCTAAAAGTATGCAATGTAGTTTTCGTTTTATATATGTTTTGCTTTGTTTATTTTTGACTTGAACTACATTCTCGGTTGCATTAAATTTGATAATTGTATTCTACATTTCTTTATCAATTAAAAGTATGCGATAGAATTCGTGCTTTCTTATATTGAGCAAATTTGCTGTGCCACAGGCACTGCACATCACTGGAAACTTCACTGCATTTTATCACGCTGTTGAAGTAAGGCCTTCTTATGTTTGTTAATAAATTCTTAAAATGCTCTATAAAATGTTTCTTGAAACAGCGCTTATATGATTAGAATCGTCTCATAACGTTCTCCACCTTGAATTGTGGAGCTTTCTTAATAGTCTCTTAGCCTCCAAGAACTTTTGCTGTCTGCTGAAAGTTGAAACGAAAATTTATAATAAATAATAAAATTTAATCAATATCAAATTTAATCAATATCAAATTTAATCAATATCAAATTTAATCAATATCAAAGTTTCAATAAGAGTGCAAAATCAATTTCATAAAAAATTCAACGATATTTGTTTTATATGTTTTTTTTGAAACACACCTTGGTAATTGGTTTTACTTTCATATTTAAAGTTATCTCATAACAAAGTTATTCACACATTTTCATTAAAAATTTTTCAATTCGTATTTTATCAGACATAAAGTTTCCATACAGTGAGTTTATTTATTTTTTTTTTTGCAAATGTGGATATTAAAGTTGATTTAATGTAATGAAGAAGAAAGTACCCAGTGGAAAAAGTTATTAAATCGTTTCATTATTATTAGCTAAGGCACAACTTTATTTAAAAATTATATAGCTTATGTCGACCTGATCAAGAAATCTTCTCAGATACGTGACCATTTGTGCCCGAATTTAGAAGTTACAGGTATTCAAAAAAAAGTCAATTCAGTTTTTTATTACTCCATATTTTTAAGATATTTTATAACTCAGGCTAACTAAGGACTGTCCCAGAAAAAACTTACGTTTTTTATTTTCTGTATTATGCTCTACCTGATAATGCTATAGGTCTAAAAATACTCAATATTTGTTCTATAAAAGTGACGTTTAATATGATGCATAACACTTGGAGATAACACTTTTAAATTTTTTTTGAAAACAAAACTGAGTTATGAACGCTTTAAAAGATGTGAAAGCTGAAAAATTTAGTGCAAGGCTCGTTGATTTTTGGCACCCAATAACTCATAAACTTAAGCATAAATGGTCTTATGCCCAAATAGACATCTGACAAGGACGGCAAAAGCTACAACATACGGAAATTCCATACTACTTATAGAGACATAGATGCAATTAAACTTTTTGGGTTTACTTTCTCATTGGGGCAATGGAATTATTAAATTGCTCGTTGGTGTAAAATCAAGTAGAGAAAATGAGCACCGGTGCAAGTAAAAAGAATAATTTCTTCGTACGAAAGCTTTTAAAATATTACCTTCATTGCTTAACGATGCGTTTCAATGACAGATGCGAGGATCAAATGTTTGTAGATATGTGTGTGCGAGTATAGCTTAAACACATGTAAGCTATTGCACGTGTACGCATTTTATAGCTGTCGGTGTGAGCGATTCATATTTATGTATTTAAATTTTAAAAAATTACTTAAAGTGAAAGTGCTCTTAACCGTTCTATTTCTTTGCAAGTTAAATGATCACCAAAATCAGAGTCCTTAAGGTTCAACTCTTTTCGTTTTGGTAAAAAAAAATCTTCTATAGCCACGACCTCTGTTAAAAAAAACGCTGCAAGCTCTACTCCAACGTTCTGCTGATGGGACCAGCAGTGAACTGAAAAAAAATAATGTTTTTTTTCAAATAAATGTATTTTATGGAAGGATTTTTCAAATATTTATTAACTGTTAACAAATTCACGTAGATATTACAATGTGCTTAATGGAAAGTTAATGTATTGTTTGTTTATTGGGTTAAAGATAATATCTATTTGAGTCGATTAAATTGGTTTGATTGGTCGAATATATATTTGGTAATTCAACTTGTATTCGATTTTACTTCATATTAATATGAATATCATACAATTCTCAACATATTTCAGTAACCTCTGCATGGTACACAACGCTGATGTTTATTATTGTGTAAATACCAACGTCATTTTATGTAAAGTTGTAACGATAAAGGAAAGTATCGAATTATTTAAGAATCGATATTTTAAAATATCGATTTTTTGTTCATCGATTTTTACCTACATCGATATTAATAAATGTATACGTTAGCGCCTAAACAATATTTCTTCGAATATATGGTTTGAAGATTATTAACATGTGAATATTTACAACTAAAAAACATTTGCTTCAACCAATTTTGTAATTATTACAAAATATATGAATGACATAGTTTTAGCTATCCAAATATATTGTTAAGATTATTATTACCAAATATATGATTTATTCTTTAATCGTATTCGATTTGGTGATATGCGTGATATGTTAACTTATGTATATCTCATATTCATTTCGTCTTTCTCAAAAATATAATTTGTTAATTATTACCAAATCTCGATACATACAAATAAATCGTTTTCTCTGTGTACTGTTGGTTGCTTAGTACTGATCATGCCGGATCAGCTACTTGGGGTTTAATTGTGTGCAAAAAAATGCACGCTAAGTTTTATCCTCACAGTCCAGGCCATACAGAGCTCCACTTAGAAATAGTAGGCAAAGCTGGATAGATATTTTGACGTAATATGTCAAGTGCTTTGCGACCTTTCCATGAGATTTACCAAGAGGTATTCAGTGTGGTGCTGCAATTAATAAGTTCGTAGAATTTGGGTTACCAAAAAATGAAATTTAAAAATTAAAGAAAAAATTGATTCTTTTTTACTTTTTCTATTCGAATTCAAATAAATAAATTCAATTTAACGAAATTAATTCATTAATTTTGCCAACTTCTCTCATAAATGTCTACGACAACGTGTTGTCCCGCTACCGCTGTTTCAACAAAAACTCACTGTGAGACGATCTGTTTCTTTATGGCTTTAGATTACTCGTACAGCAAATAGGTTTAAGCGCGTGCCAACGTCAAACTTCCGCTCGGTAACGTGTTTCCGTTTCCGTTATGAACATTAACTTAAACTTCATTTCAGGTAAAGTGAATTTTACGCGTTTTTTCTAGTCCATTTGTGTTGTCGCTGTTTTTTTTTTTTTTTGCTGGTGGCAGACGCGACTTCGATGCGATGGTGGGATTTTTTTTTTATGTTCAATTGTTTATTTTTTCGATATTCAATGAAAACGTAGTACGACACGCTGATGTTCATGAATAAGCAATTTGGTAATGTGTACTTAGTGTAGAAGAGTTTTTTTGTTGTTGCTTTGTATACACAACCAGAGAGAAGTCAACAGAAGTCGCATGTAAAATGTAAATTACGTAGACAATGAACTCTGTTACGCAACATTTTAGTATTTGCTGAAACGTTCAATTTAACGTTTGGGGTGTTTGCTATTTTTTCTCCTAATATTTGACATTAATTTTATAGATATCTAATATTAAATGTAAATTTTTGCTTAATTTTCTCAAACTGTCTTTTTTAAGAAATACTGCGTCGAAACCTTTGACGAATCGCCTCTGGTGGCCTCCAGAATCTATTTCTGATTATCCCCTATCTTGTCCAATTTTAAATTTTTTTTCGAAGCAGTTAACTTTTGAATTTCTTTTTCCAATTTCTTTAAAAAATTCTTAGGAATGCAATCAAATATATTTCATTTCAAAATTATTTTAACTTTTTCGAAAATGTACACATTAAGCTTAAGCTCATTAAGTATTAAACTTCTTGCGGCAAATAATGTATTGCTTACCTGAACAATTTTAATAAGATTTTCTACACTTTCGGTTCTGAATTGTGTTTTCAAAATAAACAATTTAACTTAACGCACTGCTGGAACACAGCAATGTTGCCATCTCCATTTTTAAATTTAATTTTAGCGCTTGACAGCATTGTTGCCGTTGTGATTATTTATTTTATTTTCGTAATTTTTTCTTTTAGCAAAAATAAAACATTTTCATAAACGGCTCATACGTCAGCATCAGCGAATGTTTGGATTCAACTACAATTTATCATGTGTCGGAATACTTTTTTATTTTTTATTGTTGACTTGAACATCTTTTGATTGATGTCTGCAGCAGTTTTTGATAGACTTTTTCTTTGGTTTCTATTAGCAAAGTCAAATAAACAAATTATTTCTGTTGTTTTACAAAAATTTTGTATAAAATGTGACGTAAAAAAATGGAAATTATTCATCTGGAACCATTTAAAATGTATGTTGATAGAATTAAGCGTACGCAAAAGAAAAAATACGAAATATTCTACTTAAAATCCTAATTAGCTATGCATGCCCGCGAGCGTTTTAGGGAATGAATTCTTGTAGGAAAAAAAGTTTTAAATATTTATTTACTAAAAATGCGACGATTATTGTGAAGCGATCTATTGTAAATTAAAAAAGTTTATCGAAATAACCCAAATATCCAAAACCACCCCCCAGAAGCAAAATGCAGTTCGCCTCATTGTGGTAATCATGCAAAGGATTTTAATGAAACTTAAAAAAAACACCTCCTGACGAGTAAATATTTTCAATTTTTATATTAAACGAAAAATAGAGGAGATTTTTAAAGTAGGCGTGACACAATTTAGTTAGACAAAAATGCTATTTCGTTGTTTACAGCAAACTGTCGAAGCAAATTACAACAAACTCTATGTACATCAAGTATGATACTCGCACTGGTATTATCCAAACAAAAACTTTATGGGATGACGAAAGTAAGCGTGTTACCTTTCATAGAATGAAAAATTGTATTTGCCATGCTCGTGCTTCGTGTGAAGCTTACAATGAATCTTGGTAAATAAGCACTAAGTTATACAAAAACTATGGTGGGATTGTGCAAATGAACATAACACTTCTATAGATTGAATAAATTTTAATCTGCACACAAATTGAACCGGCAGAGTGCTCATAATGAAATTTGGTACGTAATCGTAGTCGCACACAAAAACATGCAATCATTGAGTAGGCTTCCCATAGGAACAAAAACTGAAGAAAAACACACCGCATTTTGACGAAAAAAGATTCATCTTGCAGGACAATCTCCTCTCCAAACGACTCATACAAGTTTTGAGTTGCTTGCACTACGGTATTGCCTCTTCGGAATCCAAATATACTCGTCAGTTAAGTTAAGGTACTAAAAACTTGAGTCACACACAAAATGTGCCTTAATAATAGTTGTTCTTAAAAGAACAATACATAAAAATGTAGTTGCACCCAATATTTGCAAAAATGGGTTGAATGGAGGATGGTCTTTTTTGTGAAGTCAGATATAACTCTGGTGAAGCATAGAAAACAGTGCAACATACACATAAATTATTAGATTGATAGATGATATTTATTTTAAAAACTTTTAACTACCGATTTTCGAGCTTTTTTTTTCTTCAACTATATACAGGATGCTTTTAATACAAATTGTAAAATTAAGCAGATTCAAGCGCCTCCACAAAAAATTCCTGATTTGTTCAAAATTCTCGAGGAAAATGTTATGACAGCAAATTTTATTATTCGTAGCTATAATTTGAAATAGAATATATCATAGCCAATTGAGTATCTCTTGTGTCCTTTATTTTTAAACAGAGCATAGGGCCTCCCGAAAACATCGTTCTTTGTAGCAAGTGCCTTTAATGCTAACCAAAATTTCCCTGATTCACGTATTACCTGAGAGCCACGTTTTCTACTGCACTGAGGTTTATATTCCAATTCTTGCCGGCAGACTTCAATTGGTGATTTTCACAACGTATGCCCTATCCATTTTCCGTTTGATTTGAATAGAAATTAAATCTTGACGGTATCTGGTAAACAGTTCGACATTGGAAATAATCCTAGGTCGCCAAATTTTCAGAATTCGGCGAGGACAGTTGTTAGTGAATACTTGTAAATTGTGTAGCAGGGTGCTATTGCTTTCACTTTAGCTAAAAGAACAATACCAAAGAGAAAAATACATAGCTTCTCTAAGCGGTCATATCTCGGCATTGTTCCACAAATGAACTGATTGCGCTTGATCTTTTTTGTTTCAAATATTCAAGTTCTATCAGCCAGGAAATAGATGTATTTCATCTCAGCTTTTTCTATGGATGCATTATATTTTTCTTTTGATGTTTGCTTTTCCATTTACTGAGTAGAAATCCTTTTTTGGCTTGTTTAATAATAAAAGAGTTTAGCTACTACAGCTATTGGTCTTCTTAGCTATTCATTTTAAAGCTTTAAGTCAAGTTAATAAATAGCTTATTAAAAAATAAATGTTGAAAATCTTAATCTAACGCATATAAAATAACTTTCGACGAGCTAATGTTATAAACTTTGCATCAGTCCATACAATGATAGTATTTGAGAACAAACCGAATAAAAGCGGCTATGCCTCCCTATTGCAACTTTGTTTACGATATCCAATTAGTCGAGTAATCATGATTTCTGTCGGTATGAAATCGTTCAAGTCGCTGGCTTCCGCATTACTAAGTAGTTAAAGGTTAACTATATGTTTTATCCGTTTCAAATGCTCATGAATTATTGATTTTTTAATGACTCTGAACGTTTATGTCATCCCATGGCACATTGCAACTAAAATTCTTCGCATGCATGCTTAAATATTTATTGATCCTTATTTTCCGTGGCTCTTAAAGCTTCAATATTTAATTTTGTTGTTGTTTTCGTACGTAAGTTGATACAAAATAGAGCAGTATATTATAAAATGTCTAATGTTTAAATTTCTGTTAGATATTACAAACAGAAATGAGGATAGCAAATTGTTAACAAAGGCAGAAAGTAGATACTTAGAAAAATCGCATGCACTTGAAGTAAAACTTAATACACTCACGGAAAAATATTTTCTAAACGATAAATAATGGTCCCATTAATTTCATAGTTAAGTTCACAATGTCAATGTTACCGGCCAAACTAGTTTTTAGAACAAACTAGTTTTTAGGACAAACTAGTTGGATGTTAGAATGAATCAGTTAAGTCTATGATAAACTAGGGTTATTATTTAATTTAACAGTCTCACTGCTGATTTTCCTGAAATTTTAATTTATTAGGGTAAGAAAGCTACTCAGGGCTTTAATCCTTGAATATGTCCAATGTCGGCCACGCGGCGGCCTTCAGCCGCGATTCACTATACAATATTCAAAACGGGCTCCGTTTACATACTAACGTTGGATATACTACAGTGAGCCACGACCAAAAGCCGCCGCGAAGCCGATGCTGGACATATAAGAGGATGTAAACCTTGAGTCGCGGCCAAAGGGCGCCCTTTTATCGTAACAGACTGACATTTTCCTAGGCTAAACTGATTCATTCTAACACGCTTCGGATGAACTAGTTTGGCCTAAAAACTCTAGTTTTTCCTAAAAACTAGTTTTGCCGGTAGCACATATATACAATTTTCACAATTCTTTTTATTTGATGTCATCATGAATCTAACAACCAAATTTTATTTATATTTTTTGCAGATTTCCACAAAATCTATCGCAGTAACAACATTCAAAATCGCTGACTATCCCTGAAGTAAGTCAACCGAAATAAAAATAATTGGCATATTTCAGCTATACCAACTGATAGTTTCAATTTATTAAACTTTTTTCTACTACTGACAAAAAACTAATTCAGTTTTGCTAAAAATATTTCCATCGAACTCTTCTACTAAAAACAAAAAAATTACATTTGTGGTTGATGGAAAAAATAAAGCGTAGAAAAGTAAACGTGGCCAAAAAACTGCACAAACTGAATGAATTGAAAACATTGGTTGAAACCAACACTGACGTTAAACTTCATAAAATTAAATTTCGAAAACCGCAGCCAAAAAATCACATCGCACTTAGCGCAACTTTAACGTGTGGTGGTTTGTGCACCGAATAAATGACGTCAGGTTAAGTAAAAACCAGGAAATAGCAAATTGAAAAACAAAAGAAAAAAAATACTCTTGTGAAATAAGTAAACAAGTGTAAGAACTGACGTCAATCATAACCAAAAAACAAAGAAAAGAAAAACAAAAAAAAACACGACAGGATAACGCTCCATTAATTTCGTAGGTTCTGTTAAAAACCTAAAAAAGAAGAAACACTGACGGTTAAACTTTTAGCAACGTCTTCAAATACATACATAGCGTACGCGCACACACATTAAAGTGTGTGCACACAAGGAGGACGACTGAATCTATTAAATCGTTGCTAAGCCGCCAACCCACCACTATCTATCTATATCTCTCACCCCATTCCCTTTCCTTCCAACTCCATTGAAAGTAAAAGGAATTTATATTTTTTGACAACGCAAAAGGATTTCATATAAAACCGCCAACCTGGAACTAATGGAATTAGAGAATATTGTGGCCAATACGGTCTACTTGAAAGCGAGAGAAGGTAAGCAACATTTTAAGAATATCGTTGATTATGTCAAATAATATTTATTTGTATGTGTGAGTGTATGAGTGTGCTCGTTATTGTGTGATTTTATAACACATATTATTATAATATTATAGGCTCGCAAGACTTAAGTCGATTGTATTATGGTGGAAAATTATCTTTGGTTGAAAGAGTTTCTAAAGATTAGTTAAAGACTTCAGTCACAAACGTGTGTTTAACTTTCGAACCACATTTTCATTTGGCTTCCACATTGGTAAGAATCCAATTGGAAGGGTTAAAGCTTACTCGTATAACACATTTTGTACAGGTTGGCACAAGCGGGTGTGGTACTATCTATACAGCATTAAAACTTAATGGTATATGCTGTCAACAAAAGACAGACAGATAAAATTTGAAGACGACTACTATCTGTTGTAATCAGCTACAAAATTTCTGAAATTTAATATATACCTCACATTTGGGCATGTCTTGAAAATTTGTTGGCCAAATTGGAATTCTGTATCGAAATTAACGCCGAGAGTGGTGGTCAACTATTTTTCCATATTTAATCGAAAACGTTACTCAACTAGGAAAATGTTGGTAGAAGCAAATTGTGGATAAGGAGAATACGAGACGATTTCATGCTCAGAAGTCTTAAGCAAGGTACAGACGCTCCAATCTATTGTACAACGCGTTGTACAACAATTTTAACAAATACATACTCCAATAATATCTTTTTTTTCGTGATGGTGGTTGTGGGAACTGCATCGCATTAACCCTGCAATGCACTAACCCAAAACTACCGTCATAATCATCAGAGTGTGTCAGTTCACTAAAACCCACATCCTCTTTTCAGGCCTACATCTACCCTAATACTGCGTTAGCTATTCTTCTGGATATGGCCCATGATTTTTTCTCAAATCATATTTTTTTCTGAGGACGTCCTCAGTTCTAACACGTTGTCAGCGGATCATTGGCCGACTGATATCTGTAAGGATGTTCCATAGGCTGCAGTTGAAGAAGGTGTACATTCGTCATCTTCGTCAGCGTCTCCATATATACAGAAAGGGTGTTCTGTTTTTCCCATGCGTTGTAGATACTTCTGGAAGTATCCATGGCCCGATAAAAACGGTGAGGTAATAATTTATCTCGTCAAAGTCTCTCGAACCATCATCTGATGCAGGGATCAGTCTTTTTGTTCACCTGCCGCTGACTTTTGAGCTATATCTGTTCTGCCATTTAGAGAGGGTTATCTGTCTTGCGTCTGCTGAGCTTTTTTTCAGGTTTCCTTTCTGTTTTGCCTCCCACCCTATTTTACGTTCGCTAGCTAGCAGGTCAATGGGGATAACGCTGCTTACTACTAGCACAGTCGCTTAGTTGACTGACACATTCATATCATTGTTTTAATATATTTCAAATTGATGAAATATGAGAAGAGGAAGAAGAAAAAAACAAAACATTAAGAAGAAAAAATTATACATTTAAAAGTGGTATATGACAATAGAATAATTTTTTGACAGGAAACTTTTAATTCAACGTTTTCAATCGCTATGATTCTGTAGCCACTCTATGACCTGTCAATCAACTTCGCTTCAAACGTTGCAACTCTTTGTAAAGGGTGTTTTTTTTAGAGGTTTGTTTTTCGAATTGAGATAAAACTGGCATTTTATGGTCAAATCTGGCAACTCTAACGTCATTTATGTTCAGTTTGGTTTGCCATTTCATCATGAACAGGTTGACAAAAGAACAACGCTTGCAAATCGTGCAAATTTATTTCGAAAATAATGGTTCAGTTCGCGAAGTTTACCGCAAGCTCCGTCCATTTTATGGTCGACATAATCGTCCATCAGAGCAATTAATTCGGTTAACCATGGATCGTTTTCGCACTACGTTTACTCTATGTGATAATACGCATCCGCAGAGACGTCGAACAGTGCGCACCGAAGAAACAATTGTCGCTGTAGAGCAAAATGTTGAAGAGGACCCGAATGAATCGATTCGCCACCGTGCACAGCAATTGGAGCTTTGTCCATCAACTTTATGGAAGATTTTGCGCAAAGATCTTGGCTTGCGACCTTACAAGATCCAGCTTGTGCAAGAATTAAAGCCGCGAGACCATGCAATGCGTCGTGAATTTGGTGTATGGGCCGAAAATGAGATTGATCTCGATGCTGATTTTCATCGCAAAATTTTGTTCAGTGATGAGGCTCATTTTTGGTTGAATGGCTACGTCAACAAGCAAAATTGCCGCATTTGGAGTGAAGAGAATCCACATGAGACCCTTGAGACTCCATTACATCCACAAAAACTGACTGTTTGGTGTGCTCTATGGGCTGGTGGAGTCATTGGGCCATACTTCTTCCGAAATAATGCTGGAGAGTCAGTTACCGTTAATGGAGACCGGTATAGAGCCATGATAACCGACTATTTTGTTCCCGAATTGGATGGCATGAATGTGGATGAGTTGTGGTTCCAACAAGACGGCGCTACATGCCACACAGCGCACGTCACAATCGATTTATTGAAGGAAACATTCGATGAGCGCATAATTTCGCGGAATGGACCTGTCAATTGGCCACCAAGATCGTGTGATTTGACACCATTGGATTATTTTCTTTGGGGATATGTGAAGTCGCTCGTCTACGCCAACAAACCAGAAACGTTAGGGGACTTGGAAGCCAACATTCGTGGCGTTATTGCCGACATACATGGGGCCGTATGCTCGAAAAAGTGGTTCAAAATTGGACCTGTAGAATTGGCTTTATTCGAGCCAGCCGCGGCGGCCACATGCCCGAAATCATATTTAAACATTAATGGCATAAAATTATCCTTCCAATAAAGCCAAATTGATGGACATTAAAACGATTTTCTTGTGTTTTATTTCAATTCAAAGCTCTATACCTCTAA
Source organism: Meiosimyza decipiens (assembly GCA_963680825.1). Taxonomy (NCBI): domain Eukaryota; kingdom Metazoa; phylum Arthropoda; class Insecta; order Diptera; family Lauxaniidae; genus Meiosimyza; species Meiosimyza decipiens. The sequence goes on along the minus strand of OY804259.1, from coordinate 80,450,051 downwards.
AAAAAACACCCTTTACAAACACTAACTCCGCCCAGAAAAAATCAAATCATTTTGATTTTCATCCAACTGTTGAATCAACAAAAAATTTGGCTGTACAACGAGGCAAAAAACAATACAATGCGTTGTACAACTGATTGGAGTCTCTGTACCTTGCTATATGTTCGATTACATTTGATAAAGTTGGGTGTTTTTGGTTTTTTGATGAGGTAAATATATATTTTTTTTTCAGTTTTTGTTGATTTTCTGAAGATTTAATTTTATAAGATGTTATTTGAAAAATATTAAAAACTTCGGCTTTTAAAAAAGTATACCAAATTCAAATAATTTGCAGCTTATTTATCCTTTGTCCAAATCCGAGACAAAAACAAAGCATAAGGACAAATTTTATTTATAGCTTTTCAAATTAAATGTCTTATGAGGGCATATATTATTTTATGATTTCATTTTCTTCGCCTGCCTTGCCCAACATGTTTGTGGTTAAAGCAAAAGTTGCCAACCCAATGTCCGAGGTGATATATTCACTTCAAAAACACCCAACTATACTTCAGCATTATAATGCTCAATTTACCTGCTTCAAGCTTCCACAGCATAATAATAACAGTATTTCATTTCCACCCCCCTAGGGCATTTCTTAAATTTAATGAGTTGTAAATATTTTGGCAGAGCTACCTGCCAATATTGCCAACTAACGAATTCACAAGTAAAATAGGAAAAGGTTAAACTATTCGTTTTTATTTATTCCTTTTTTTTTTTGTTTTGTTTTTGGGCAGAAAGTTTTCGACTGTAATCAATGGATCGTAAAATTTACCAAAAAAAAAAATTGGTCTTTGATATAGAAATTGAACAGGAATTTTATTTTTGCTGGTTAGGTTTTCTATTTCGTATAAATTATTTATGAACATTAAATGATGCTTAAATTTTAGAACTAACCCTTATCTTTTTTCCACTACATTAAAGTTTTCGCAAACTGTTGCCGAACGAACGTACCACCCCATGAAGTCGGAACACGTCAATTAACTTCATAATTTCTGCTCACCATAATATAATTAAAAATTTCAAAATTTCTATTGAAACTTTTCTCATTCACCATCTAAATGTTATGTAAATCCATAGAAAATCCACTTCGTTGTTGGTATAAAGCAGTAAATTTTACATAATTACAACTAAAACTTCCAGTTTATTCTTTCGTTATTGTTGTTGTCGCCGTGATTCAAGATAATTTTCAAAGTTTTAGTTGTTTGTTTTAAAATTTGCTGCTTAAGTTGATAATTTTGAGTTGTTGAAGTGCAAAAAAAAGTTATGAAACTTAAATTGTTTTAATGAAATCAAAACTTTATTAATGAAATATAAAACGCTTGAAGGAATTAATAGACATTAAATTTAACACATTCATACTCAAAACGCTTGCATTGTAGGTAATGCAAACTCATAGATAAAACTTGTTTTAATTAAATATTTTCATTTGGTTATTTTGCAGTTGATTTTAAAGTAGTTAAAAGCAAAATAGGTCTATTGTTTACTTTTATGCTATCATGAAAAATATTGGATTGTACAACGCATTTGCAGTTATTTACTTTTATGCGACGGTGCATTTGTAGTTGTTTACTTTTTTGCGATGATGCACAATATTTGAATGAACAAGGCATTTGTAGTTCTTTACTTTTTTGCGGCGATTATTAATTTTTGAATGAGCTACGCATTTGTGGCTGTTTACTTTTTGCGACGATGAACAATTTTTGAATGAACTACGTATTTATAGTTGTTTACTTTGTTGAGGCGATGAAATATTTTAGAAAATATGTGGTCTGGTATATTTGAGTTTTTTTTTTTTTGGGCGAAAATCTTTCACAAAGGCATCCGCGATAAAATAGAATCACTTATTCGGAAACAACAGGCTGACAAAATCGTATATTGATCATATTAATACACTTCGCATTATCGTGGAGATAAATGAGGTTGAGCTTTCTGTTTCTTCTGAGTCGATGTTCTTCAGCAGAGCTCATTCAGCAGGTATTCTACAAATGACGTTTCATTGAAGAATTCGTTTTTGCCTTTGACATATGCTTCCTCGTCATCAAGCAGTCCAACATGCAAGAAATACGATACTTTAGCTTCAGGACTTCTTTTCTGTGCCTTCTTATTCTTAAACTGTTTAAGGCTTCCTCAATTTCAGTTAACAGGATTAAATACTTTCCATAACTGTTCTTTTCTACTCTTTTCTCCTGTGCTATTTGAAAAGTTTATCAGATTCATGTTGGTGAGCCTATGTTGTCTTTTACAATAAAAAAAACATTAAGCGAGTAGGAATATCTTTGATACTTTAGTTTTCTTTTTATGTTCAATAAAAAAATTATCTATATGTTGTATTCCTTTTTTCATGCCAAAGATATAAAGTAGAGCGCATATGAGCATTATGTTCTTTCAAACAGAAATATTTAACGCGTAACTAAGTAATTTATTCAAATGTTATTCGAAGCCGAATCTGGTTTCTTTCCAGAGAATTTTACTGCTATTAAAGACAAAAACAAAATCAGGACATTTATATTATCCACCATCACATTCACTTCTTTTATGATACTTTAATTTATGCATAAAACTTGCATCCTTATTGACTAAGAAGAATAACCAAAATCAAAGAAAAAAAAAAAATAAAAATGAAATAAGTTTTGTAATACTCGTATCGTCCATTAAATCATCTTAAATCATAGATTTAATTCGTTACATATCCTTAACATGTGCTTGGAATGTCAACGATGCCACACTTTCCGAATTGTCGCATTGCAAATTTCAGAGCATTTTGAATACACGATGTAGTACATAGTCCATTTTTTGGTAAAATATCTACACAAAACAAGAGTTGTAAAATGAAATTGAATGCAGTATCTGTATGTAGCAATAATGTGTAAAATGTATATATGTATGTACATAGCATTAGCAAAAAATCTCACACTTGACAGCATCTTGTCAGTGTTGCCATGATATATTGGCCTTGGAAGCGAATGGAATTATGTAATGTAATTTTGTTGGATAGTTTACAGCAATAAAATTACTTTCACCACAAATTAAATGTCATATGCAGCACAGTCGTACATTTTCTTTGTTGACCACATTTACAATTTGCAAGCTTCTCAAACAACCACCCCCTATCTGCTCGGTGACCAAAAATTCTATCAACGAAATTTCAGTTTCTCTTTTTTTAAGTGAACACAATATCAGTGACGTTGAAATGGTCAAAAAAGAAATTAAACCTTCCGATGCTGTTCGCAAGGTGTGTTTAAAAATTTTGTAATATGAAAAATATCCCTAAAACTATTGCTAAATGGACTTCGGGACTTTATTCGCGTAAATTTACCGAACTCCTACAAGATCCGTTTGACTTTTGTAGAATTCAAGTGGCTGAAAACATACTCGAATAGTGCTTCACCGATTCGAGCACGATGTGATAACTCAAGAATTATCGTATCGTGCTCTTGGTGACGCCAAGCTTGTCTTCTCGTACTCATTCTCGTACGAGAAATTTTTGATCTGTATCGTTCTTGCCTCGTTATCGCCGATATTTCTCGGTTATTCCCGTTCACATATTTATTTATATAATACTAGCTGCACCAGCGGCTTTCCCGCGGACTATCTCTTACTGCAGATAATTGGGTCCATATACGAAATTTCAATTACTTGGCATAAGTTCAAAGAATAGAAGTGTAAGGGTTTCTGTTGAATGGAAGGAGCTATGACCCATTATTCAACCCTTTTTACATTTAGCGAGTTGCTTAGCACAAACAATTTTCAATGGTAAGTAATTTTGTTCTAAAAAGATGCCCCTCCCCTTTGTCTAATCTCGTTAAGATTTCGTGTGGTACTCAACAGAGACAATATATCCTGGGGCCGAATTTCAAAACGCCTGCTACTATAGGTATCAAGATATTGCGTTTTAAGTGTTTTTTTTATTTTGGAAGCTCTGGCTGGATTTCGTTCTCGGCGTAAAACATTACACTATCGCTGATATAAAAGCAAGTCAATTTTCGCAGGAAGTTAGTTGAAATCTGTTCATATTGACGTCATGCCCACAATGTGTAAAGTTCAAAGTGTTTTTAGGAATGGTGTATATTTGAAGACTGTAGTAAGGACATAAAAATGAGTTCAACTTATAAATCGTTAGAAAATGCTATTTAATTGCATCACAGTTGGAAAGTTTACCTCATCAAAACTCAATTCCGTTATAATATTTTGGTCAAAGTGTGCATTTATTTCTGTAATGGCCGATTTATTTTTATTTGGCTATGCCACTTTCGATATCATTAACGACCAAAAAACCCTAAAATCTTAATGTATTTTTCGTAAACGAATAATATTGCTGTCATAATGAATAATAAAAATAACTGTAAAACAAAACGAAAAAAAAACAAACAAAGGTGTAATGGAACCACTAACACAGCTTCGCTCGTCTCCTGCCTTTACTCCCATTCCATGCTCTGTCTTAACACTAAAAGCACAATTTTGATTCTTTTTGTTTTTATTAGCCTTTTTTATTTTTATAAAAATAAATTTTATTTCCTAAACAATTATTATCACTGATTTTAAATTGCTTCGGCTGCCTACATCAATAAACTCCTTCTGTTTGTGTGGACTAAACTTCCTGTCGGCAGGATACATTTCCACTTTGATGAAAGAAAATATGACGAAAACGTGCCGAAAATACAAGTTTGCGTTTTATCGTAGCTCCTCTCGTTACTGTTTTTTTGTTTTCATTCAGTCATGTTTTTCCACTCACTACTATGGTGATATTGTATTCCATTTAATTTTTCAAAAGGTTTTTCATCAAAGTTTTTCATTTCATATTATTGTGCTCGCTGGTCTTTTTTTTTCTTCTTTCTTTTTCTCAATCCACGCCGGGTGTGCAGTTTTATTTATCACTAAGGCTTTACAGTTTAACACAACCTTTTTATACCCTACGCAAATGGTATATTCATTTTATCCCTGCGTTTGCAACTCCTAAAAGAGGTCGTGGTGGTTTTAGAAAAGTATATATGTTATCTTTCGACGTCATCTTCTGAGTCGATAAAGTCATATCCAAAACAAAGCATATACTAATTACATCTTTTAATGCATTTGGATTGAAAATGGAAGAAATTGGTAACACGTTACACGCCTACCGCCCATGCAAGTGAAACATAAAACGCTGTATGCTGACATAATACTATAAGTGATTCGGCCTATTCATAGAAAATAAGTAAGTGTGTTTTGATAAGAGTGCGTGACACTTCGTCCCGGAAAAATTCTGCTATTTTAAAAGTTTAAAATTCTTACGTGCAACTGTGACTGTCAAGGTAGTGTAGGGTATTTAGGCTTAATCGTGACCAAAGACAACATCCTTATTATTTTTTGTAATAAAATTCTATTTGTTTTACTTTATGAAAATATTGGCAAGAACCTGCCGGCTTTTTTAAGCAGAGAAATTTTTTTAAATATTTATATAAAGTATGTATCCCTTTAATGTTTACTTTTGAGACTAAGAAATACACTTAGTTTCATTTCGGTATTTAATCAAAACAAAATACCAAAATTTTCAATGGATGTAGAGCTGAGATGAAATGATTTTGTTTGACGTTTAGCTTAATGGAAAATTGTCTGGTAGGAATACTGTGAAATACTCAGAATTCATTTTCAATTCCAGATATTTTAGTAGCTATTTCTAAAATATTATCATCATTTTCAGAATAAAATTAAAGGAGCACAATAACGTTGCAAACTTTCTCTTTAAAGCTGAATTGGTAGCTAGTTGCTTATTAACGTTGAAGACGTTGAAAAGTAAGTAAGTCAAATGTTGTCATGGTTGCCTTATTAAAGTTCAATTAATGGTAAGGCAAAAGATGAAGTACATAGTTCATTTAGATAAGATAATTGTTCTTAAGTTTAGTGAAAGAAAAAGGTATGGAAGGAAAAACACAAGGCACAAACTCTCAAAGAAGATGATGCCCAATAAAGCAGTTAATGACGCCATTAAATCTGAATTGGGCGTATTTGCTTAACATAAAGCCAAACTACAACAAATCTTGTAACAGCAATTGAGTAGTCGACGATTGATGCGAAACTATTCCATTTTTTTGTTATAACCGAAGAAGTGTTTGGTTGTGCAGTTAATGTGTTGGCTGGTGTTTCTGAAACTTAATTTTTTTTTACATTGTCAATGGGCCTTTTGGAGTCATCTTGAAGACTGGCTTGTGTCGATAATATCGCGCTGTAATCAAGATCGTCTGATATGCAATCCAATCTGAGGCGACTTATCAATCAGGCAGGGTATGTTATTTGCCGCTAACTGGGCAAAGAAAATCCTCATGTGATTCAGATGCCAAAAAGTGATCGTTTGTAGTCAAACAGCGTCATTGATACTACGAAATCGATTAATGAAGAAAAGTTAAATTAAGAAAAAAAGCTAAAATTAGTCATAATAATTTCAATCGTTGCCAAGCGGAATCATCAGTGACTTTTAAGTCGAGCGCCTGCAAGACGAGTGAAACATCAAATGAGTTTAAAAAGCAAAAATAAACAAAAGGAAAAATAATTTTTACTTTAGTTTGCATTACTTTTTACTTGGGTTCTCAACAGTTCTATGCAAAAAGGAAAACATATGCGACTTAAAATTTTCAACTAAACGGCTTGAAAGTCACTGATGATTTAGCTTAACAACGGGTGAAAATAGTATGACTACACTAAGCCCCATTTTTCGTTGACTTTATCTTTGAATAATGTCCATTTACATCAAAAACTACAACCAGATTCGAATTCTGCGTCATAAATTACATCGAAAATGATAAAAATAAATTTAAAAAATTGTGGTTTCAAGCAAACTCGTACTTTTAAAAGGCTTATGTTTCTTTCATTTGAGTTCTATCGACGTGAACACCGTGGAGTACCTTTTTTTCTGTTATTTTTTAATCAGTACTTTTCCAATTCAAAATGAATTTAAAGTTTTTTATGATAAAAATAAATAAAAAAAAGGTTATTTTAACTATTTTCCATTTCAAAATTTGCGACTTAATATTAAAAATAAATTTTCAATGCCATTTTCACTGTGTGAACGTTACATTCTTTCTTCAAATTATCGTCATTAGAAAAAAAAAGATTTAACTTCTTTAAAAAAACTTTTTGTGTACTACAAAGTCATTTATTTCAGCTGCATTATCAATATCGTCATCTAACGCAACGCCACTCCATCTTTTTCGATGTTAGCGCTCACTCGACCTCGCATTATTCGTTCAAGTTTTTATTTTTATTTTTTTTTTTCGACAGCAACGCAATAAAGGCGACGTAAGCGGATATAACCCATTACTATGGTCGGTGCAACGCATTCATCCGTATTGCACCAGTCGTTTCCTTCACCATATAGTTTGCATTTTAGATCCTTCTCAAGGATAAGCAACAATTTTTTCACTTTTATTGTTTGTTTTTTTTTTTTAAATTTCTTTGAATTTTGTTGCATAGCAGCTTCCTTTTCAGTTTTTCAAGTTCTTATTTTTCCGCTGCTTTCACTAAATCCCGTCGGAAACAGTGGTGCTGATTGTCTTGCCGTTTTTGTTTTTTTGTTGTTATTGCTGTTACTGTTGTTGTCATCGTTGTTACCATGCTTTTGTGCTGTTCTATGAAATTTGCAATAAGAAAGCAACGTCAATTTTCGATTGCTGCAGCATCAGCAGCAACATCACCAGCAGCAGCAGCACTAATCAGGTCAGTTGCAACATTGAGTTCCCCCATTGTTGTCAGCATATATTTTGTTGTTATTGTTGCAATCTTTATCTGCATCAAGTGATGGTGATGCTACACAGATGCTGCTTTTACGATTTATTCCCACACACATTGTGTCCTTATCTGCTTCGCTTCGAATTGGATTTTTACAAATTGTTTTTTAAATAAAATTCTAATTTTACTCAAGAATCAAATTCTTTGTCATTTGTTCGAAGAACAGCAATAAAAATTTGCAATTACATGGAGTATTCGTCTTTGTTGTTGTTGTTGGTTGTCTTATGGGATGGTTCGAATTATCTGTCACTATAAATTTGCATGAATTTGTTTGTATTTTTTGTTGCTGTTTCGATTTCTGGGTTAAAGTTTTACAATATCATCTCTTTGTTGGTGGAGTGTTATGTTATCAGCAACAGAATTTTATTTACTTTATTCTTGAAAAGCATTAATCTCTGGGAAACTACATAGTTCTGTGGCACTTCATTTTATAAAAGAGAAAATAATTCAGTATGTCCTAAGACTTGAATACACTTAAATAAAAAAAAGGCTTAAGCATAAATTTTTGGTCAAAATATACAAAAATTTATATGTATGCATATATGTTACCGGGCAAACTAGCTTTAAGGATAAACTTGTTTTTCTTTGCTCTAACTAATTCATCAGAAGCGTATTATTATGAGCCCGTTTAGCCTTGGACGAACTAGGGTTATAATATACTTTAAGGGCCTCACTGCCAATTTTAGTATGTTAGGGTTGTGGGAATGCCTCCTCGAATGTGTCCATCGTTTTCATCACGCCGGCGTTGTTCGCTATATTATGTCCATCAAGGGCTTCGCTAACATACCGGCGTATATCCATACTGCAGTTAACCGCGGCCGAAGGCCCAATCGGAGATGATCCTGAAAATCGCAAAATACTCCAGAGTGATGAAACTTCGAAGATATTATGTAGCAAAGTACAACGATTTGGTCTATCATCTCGAAGTAACTAGAGACTTCACACTTACGCTTAGCTTATCCGTTGGAAAGAACAACTTTTGGAGGCTATCTACCATCTGATTCCAACTGGTAGTACTTATCATAAGCTGTTCCCTGTCCTTATTTAAATTTCGCAAAGAGGAACGTATTCATGGAGATTAACTTTGGAGATATAATGTTATTGTCAATCCCATCCAAGGTTCGGACAAAAAATATCTAACAACAACGCTAGGCATTCTTCCAGAACAGTTAAAAGAGTGGCATTCCTTGTTATGTTTAAACCTCATCGACTACAGCATACTCTTGATAGTAGTGACCGCAATTTCATCTGGGGAAGATCCTTATTATCGTTAGGGCTCAATTCGATGGCTCCATACAAAAGGGTATCCTTATGATCTTGTAAAATCATGTCGGGTGTCAGCGAAGGTTTTTATAAATTGGACGATATTCCTGTGACATTTATTAAGAATTTAGCATAGAAGGCACGTGCTTATCATCCAAGAGATACTCTAAAATCTCAGCTATTTTTCTCATAAACAAACCGCCTTCCCAACAGAATCCTTTCGTGCCGATATGAAAATATATTGATTTGTTCAGCCTACATTAAATTTCATAAAATTATTGTTGAAATATTAACTGATGGTTATAGAATAATCTAATTGTGATTTGTTCTTTGCTGGACTCGCAGACTTCGAGATTTTTCTTCTTCCTAGATTCAAATATATCTTTAAATTCCGAAACAGAGGACAAGTGGTTAAAGCAGTGTACAAAGGACAAAACAATTTAAATATATGCATGTGTATGGTATATGAGGAGAAGAACATTTGGTTAAATCCATGCTTATGTATGTTAATGCAAACAGATTAAATATAATCACCAACATGAAACGACACCAACTTTGTGGAAAAGTATAGTCAATTGTTTGCCCTCTTCGCTTATTTGCCGTACATGTCTGTATGTCCAATGTATGGCAATCTTGATGGCATTCCAAAAAAGTTCATTCAGTTGTGGCCACGAAACTCATCTTAACGATAATACATTTTGAGATTGTCGTAGAAAAATGGCAAAAGTGAATTAAATGTAAAGTGAATATGAACGTTGTTATCTCTTGAGTTGGACATAACCACAATACTTCGCATTGTAAATATTCTGACACTAAGTTTATTTACAGGCACTGCAAAAATAAAAATGCATGTGCGCTGAAACTTAGAAAGCAGAAAAGATCTCATAAACCTTAAAAATTAAAATAGTTGAGATGCTGTGCTTAGAAGCTTTTGCAACAACTTTTCATTTAATCTCAACACTGCTATCAGATACAAAATTAGTTTCATTACGATGGGAGTCAATCTCATTCGAGAGCTTCCACATCCACGAAAGATTCAGTTGCTATCAGTATAAGCAGCTAATGTCCACTATGCAGCTTTTTGATATGTTTGCACTTCCTTGTGGGTTCTTGAACAGGTTCACTGCATTATTACAAAGAACCTAAATCCCGCAAGCTTCAAAATGCTCGACGTTTTAGTAAAACTTCCAGCATATTTATTTGTAAATCTGGTAGCCCAAGACACCCGCAGATATTGCCAATTGACGTATCTCTGTAGTGCAAACACAGGGCTTGTCTCACGTCATTTGCATCGATTTTACTGTACTGGATTCACGACAAACAACGATTTGACTGACTTGATTAATATGCTCCATTACATAAAAAGATCGAAGTTTACCAAATCATTATCTGAAAATCAACCGGATTTTCAATTGCATGTAGCTGGTGCTAATGCGCAACAGTAAATACTGTTTATAATTGCTCATTACATACAATTCTTAATCCGCACGATTTGTTTATTTAAATGAACGTTCTCCCACCACCATCATAAGCATCATCATCAATATCATAACCTTCATCAACATCATAACCTTCATCAACATCACTAATAACCATCATGATTAGGCGTCCACTATGAGTGACGACTTTATGCACGAATCACGCTATCACTAAGGGGCACTATACATTTTGGAGGCAAATTAAATAAATAAAAACAACAGAAAAAACTTTCTACATTTTCTTTCTTCTTTTTTTTTTTAACTGAGTTGCATGTGAAAAAGTGTCATGACAGCGACACCATCGTCGTCATCACCGAAACTTGAATCCAAGACACGCATGTTAAACACAAGAAAAAAAGTGGCTTTAAGTCTTGAGGCTGTGTTTTTCTTGATTTTGCTGTCTGTTTTTTCCTTCTGTCTAGCGTTTTGCCCATTCAAAAGTATGGGACAGCGATAAAAATAAAGAAATATTGTAATTGTGGTCAAGTTGGCGAGACTGTTTGAGCCTTGTTAAGTGCAATTAACAGATTTAATTATAGAAATTTATATGCGTGCAACTAGTAGTTGCTAGTTGAAAGTTGTCGCGTTGTGTATATGTCATATGAATTTAGTTGCTTTAACTTTACAATTTTATTGCTGCTTACTTTTGCAATGTCACTTACAATAAAGTAGGCAGTCTTACTGGTGAATTTAGCAACTTTGAAAAGATAATGCAATGCTGTCTGAATTCAGTTTAGTTTTACTTTTTATTCAAAAATTGCATGAATATTTATTTGAGATTAATGAACAATTAATGCAAAAAAAAAGCGAAATTTTAATGAACTTCTTGTAATGAAAATGGACCAGCATAGTGTCCGTAATTAAAAAAAAAAAAAAATTACGATGAAACTCTTTCGATATACAGGTAGTCCCCGACTTACGACCGTTCGACTTACGACTATTCGCACTTACGACCAATTTTTTTCATAGAAAATGCTTAAAATAGTTTCGGGGAGTCCCTAAAATATATATATGAGAAAAAATTTAAAAAAAACAGTAGTATGTACAAGGATTCGATTTATTTCAGTACAAATAATACGTTTGTTTAAGTGAATAATTTTATATCATCCCAAAAATGGCTGGAACTAGTAGTACAGTATGTATGTAATATTTTTCTTTAGTTATTTTTTATGAAACTCGACTTACGACTTAATCGACTTACGACCGATGACTAGGAACCTATCTCGGTCGTAAGTCGGGGACTACCTGTATGTATGTACATGAATAAAAAAAAACCTTTGGATAAAATTTCTGAAGGTAATATTGAAAAGCTGTTTCTTCCACTTGGTTTTACCAATCATTCTCATATTTAATTTCGCAACATTTACTTACTTACTTACTTTTTGTATAGAAAATTTAAGTTTTTTCTTATATGGAAGGTGCAATAGCCTCTTGTCATAAAGTGTCCACTTTTGGTTTAGTGCTTGTGCAAACCAATCGTTACGTTTGTGTGAAACTATCGAAGTGCGTGTTTTTTAAAGTTTGATTTGTACTCTCTTATTTCGAAATTCGGCCATTGCGTCAGGCATTCCCAATATTTGTGTGAAATTTTGTTATAATACCATTAACGCTGTGCAACGAGCTGATCGAACGTGTTCGAACCTTTGCCATACGCAACGAGTCAGTCTCGAGCAACTCGATTAGTTCGACTCAACTCACGCACAGATCGTTCGCTGTTCGTGTCATAAGATTGCTACTCATGAGTTTCGAGCCACTCATTTGATGGAGTTTTGACATTTTCCCCACTGTACGGCGCACCACAATTTTAATTTCTTATCTTCGAACAACTTGTACAAAGGTACAAACAGAAGCAAAATAACGAGATGTGTACGAGCACATCGAACTAAACGAACTGAGTTGAGTGGAGTTAAACCAACTTGGCTCGGTGCTCGAGTTTTTCCGAATGAGTTTTGCTCGTTGCACAGCCTTAAATACTTCAAATAACTCCCTAGTATAGTTTTTAAAGTGTTTCGTTGTATGGAAGGTGTCATGTCCTTTTACCTAAATGCACCATCCCACAGTCTGGTACTACATAGCTCAAACTATTTCGTGTATTTGTGCAAATTTTGTAGCAGTAAATTATGATTAAATATATAGCCTTTGTACCGAATACCATTAAATTATCTCACTTCGTTTTCTCTTCACCGTTATATACACAGGAAGATAGTAAAGCAGACAGACATGGCTAAATAGAATCAGTAGGTGACGTTGTTTAAGAATATATATACTTTTCTATACCTGAATGCATCCTACTCTGCGGAACAAAGGGTATGATAAAATGTACCTTGCGTAAGGCTTAAAAATAAAGTGGATTCGAACGCAGAATCTCTAGATTGGCCAACAGAACCGATTGGTTTCAAAAAACTTGTAGTTTTTTCCTTAATATATGTATATCCTTATACAAATTCTTAATTTGATTTACTAATACGAAAAATTTAAAAAATGTTTTACATCATTTTTTCACATTTTTTATCATTTTCTTAAATTTTTTCATTCTTCACAAATAAATTTAATGAAATCCTTTCCATCCTTTGAGTTTTATTCAACAGCAACAATTTTTTAATTAAAATTGGTACTCGTTTTTCTGTCAGATAACGTTTTTCATTGAAAATCTTCAATTAAAAATAAAGTTTAATTTGCCTTATTTACTTACAGATCCATCCATCCATCGTACTTTGCTCCTATAAAAATCAACAATTCACATACAAAGTGTGAAACGGTCACTGGTGTGTGTGTGTGTGTTGGTGACTTTGTCTTTATTATTTGTTGATGCTTGATTTGGTCTTGTTGACCTAAATTCGTTGATTTATTGTGGATGGCATTTTGCTCTCATTTTGTTCATATCTGGAAGTTCTTTTTTATTATTTATTCATTTTTTCCCCTATAGATTTGTACTACTGTCTTTGTATGTGTGCACAAATATATTCACACTATGTTCCCAGCTGAAAATGTAGCTAACGATGAACAAGTTAATTATCCTTTACCAAACTCCGCTGAGAACTTTTCAGTTGTACCTCTGCTGGCTGTGAGTTAAAAAATCTCTCAGCTGCCTGAGATCAATCCAGCTTAGAGCTGTCTTTTGAACTACACTTTTCAAAATATCTTAAAATCTTTTATAAAGTTGTGCTGAGTTCTTAAGAAAAGCAAAGTTCTGACCACGTAAAAATTGTATATACTCGTATCAATAATAATGCTTTGTTCCAGACCGCACACATATATTTCTTTGTAGACAGCAATTTGTGTTCCTAGAGCGGCAGTAAAATTTGTTGTTAACATTTCTTCTTGAAAATTTATATTTAGCCAGTTTCACAAAGAGATTTTCGGGTGACAGTAATGAAGTCAATACATCCATGTATTCTAAACTTGTGAAAGTAGTGCCATTTGCGTTTATTGTTGTCCTTTATAATGCCTTTATCAGTTTAATGTAGAGTTGTACAGCAAGCCGAACTTCTTTGAACAAACGCGAAACTCAGTTCGAAGGAAAGAAATGAAAATTGCGGTACACCGACAGTCGGAAAAAATTTCAAACTCGAACAAACGAGTAGCTCGAAACTCATGAGTAGCAATCGTATGATACGGACAATGAATGAGCTGATTATGAGTTGAGTCGAACGAGTCGAGTTGTTTGATTTGTTGCGTCTGGCAAAAGTTTGAATATATTCGATTAGCCCTATGTACAGCATTGGTATATGTAATGTTAAGGAAATCCTATGAAGAAATCCTATGAATATTTCAGTCAGTTGCGGCGTAGTAAATGTTCGTACAGTTTGTTCTCAAGTCATGCTAAACACGGTTGGACTAATTATTTGTACGTTATAGCGATATGATCTTATGCTCCATCAAGAGATAAGAGACAAAAATAGAAAAATATATGTGCTGTCGTCTGACGCATAGTCTATTTTTCAGTAGCCGTTGCTTAGTACTATGGTATTGTAGTTTTAAGAGGTCCCGTTTTCGGATTGCTTCAAAAACGAACACAGCCTTTCCAATTTTCACGACTTTGAAACAGTATTTTGCTGTCGGGGCTGAAATCATAGTAGGGGTGACGATAAACCGATAGCATTGCAAAGTTTTGCGATTTTGGTAGTTTTCTTGCATCCTTCGTTATTCTAATAATGTTCGAATATTATTAAATCTCTTCGGACTTCCTTGAGCTAGTTCAGAAATGTGTCGATTTCTTATGCCACTTCAGCCTTACACATACGATTCCACATCATAATATAAAACACAAACCATTGTGTTCTTTCCTACTGGGTATTAAATTTCGTTTACATGCAAATGGCTGTGTTTTTTTCTACGAATACTTTGTGTGTTGATGCAATCTTTCGCTGTTGCTGTTGCATGTGCAATTTCTTTTTCTGTTGCTGTTGGTGTTGTTGCTGTTGCTGCATCTTACAATTTCCGTGATTACTTTTCGATTGCATTTTGTTTTTTTTTTATTGTTCTTTCCTATTGCTGCTGTGACCGCTTTTGCTCTTTTTTCCCTTGTCACTATCATTCTAATGATCTATCTATTCAAGTACGAGTAACAGTGTACACTGTACATAATTTTCTATTGTTTTCTACTTTCATTCATAAATTTTTTTTTTGTTGTTTGTTTTTGTTATCTCACTTAATTCACATTCATTTAATACGTTTTCTTTGCTTTTGTTGTAGTTGTTGCTGTTGTTGTTCTGTTTTGATTGCGAATTGTTTGCATTTGCATAAATTTATTTTTTTTGTTTTTTGTTTTTGTTGCTTTGGTTTTTATCTCATCATCACAGAACATTGCACTTTCAGTTTGACACTCGTGATGTCGCTCGCTGCATTGTGTGTGTGTGTATGTACGTATGTATGCAGTGCGTTCGTTGGTGTATGTGACTTGTTCGTTCATTGGTGTATTTCCCCAGATACTGCGTTTTGCTTTTCAAAGTATTGGTGGCGTAGCTTTCTGTTCATAGATTTTTTATGTGATTTATTTATTGTTTTACTTTTGTTGTTTTGCTTTTGGTATTGCTGAATTATGTCAAAGTTTACAATTCTAATAAGCGTGTGAATGTATGTGTGTGTGTATGTGGCATGTGCCTTTGTGATCACAAATTGTAATTTATTGTTATGTATGCTATTTCATCACATTAAGAGTTTATTAAATTATTATTTTCTTCTTTTTATTGCAGGTAAAAATTTGTTAACAACTTCCGTAAATTTTAGTATTTTTTGTAAGTATAGTCGTCGCTTGATTATGTGTACATGTTTAGAAAACAAGTGTAATTGTTCTCGAAACAAAGTATATCACTTCATCAAGCGAAAAGATGTTTTCTTTAAGACTGTCATAGTTTCAAACTGAAATAAAGCACAAAAAATGGTCCAAATGTCTCGATTTGTTGCTTTATTACACAGATAATTTTATGCAATTTGGCATTTCAACATGATTTTTTGACATAATAGCGCCGCAAGGTCAAACTTTCAGCAACTTTTTCGAGCAATATAACACGAGTTGTGTAGGTTTTCAAAACTTCAACTTTTCTGGTTTATCAACACCAGCCAGAAAGTGCACACAAATTACTAACTTAGTGAAGTCAAATCACGTGATCTTTGCCGCTAATTGACTTCATAATTGCAAAAAATCATGTGAACTTTCAGTGAGTTTAAAGTTCAGATTTTAATAAATTTACACAATTTGCAAGCGCTGTTCTGGCGCAGGTCTTTTCATGATGAAATGCCAAAACATACTGTACACAATTCATCTGTCAGCGGTCAAAGTGATTGTCCACTAGAAATAGTGTTGCCAATTTGAGTATCAATCCTCTAAAAAGCACCCTATATACATATATATATATATATCAAGAGGTAACACAGCCAGAGAGAGAAAATACGTTTGCATTAATGGGGTGAAATAATATCAAATTTTACATATTCCTGTTTTCAAGAGTGACCTGTTTGTGGTTGCCTCTTGAATAATATTGGAAAAGTGGAAACATCTTCCGCTTAAGTTCCTTCTGCCCCGCAGTAGTTACGCCATTGCCTGTACACATGTACTTTTCCATCGAAAATGCCCCTTAACAGGCCAATAGTCATCTTTATTGGTCTTGACTTATTCAGGTATCTAGCTTTGGCACTATGTTTAGAGGTGGCATTGGCATTAGCTAAAAATTTTAATCAGCACCAAATAAGCAGGGGAAAAAAGCCGTTTGGAATAAGTTAATAGGCTTAAACTCGAGTAAACCTTGAGATGAGAACTACATTAATTTAGAAACCAAAAATTTCATTAAAAAATTATAAAAAAATATAAAAATTTGACTTCAACAAATAAAAGAAACGAATTGGATTATGGTTTGATATTCGTTTTTACGCCAAATCAAATTCGCACAAAAAGTTGCTTTTTATTTATGAGCTCTGTATGTTGTCGGAAGCCATTAAGTGCCTTAAATTTATTTGATTTGTACAGAGTTTCTTAATAAAAATATTGATATCTTTTTTAAATAATAATTTAGCTCGTTTCATGTTTTACTATTTATTGGCGTTTTTAATTATATTTTTATAGGGCTTATTCCATTTATAAAAGTTATTGATTTGCATTTATTATTTGTTGAATAGTAGAAAATATTTGTTGGTTTTTACGATATTTTTATGATATGACCTTGAAACTCATTTCAACGGTTTCTAAACACTTAAAATCATGTCACATTTCTATTTTATGGCAGACATTTCTATTTTATGCCCAAATATAACGTTGCTAATATTTTCATTCCATTTACGGATATTTACATCAATGGGTAATTCAGTTTTCATTTTGTACCGGCAAACGTAGTGCTGAGATAATGAATGTGAAATTTTTTGAAAAGTTAAAAAACGCTCCCCGAAGACTAAAGTATTTAAAGTGTCGTTCTAGAATGTCAAAAAAAAAAAAATCAAAAGTATACATTTTCAAAAAAAAATTATATTCATTTTTGTTTTTGAAAAATCAAGCTCAAATTTTAAAATTTTTGAAAAATTCTTACTACCAGGCCAACAAAAAATCTGTCGAAAGCACTTTAACGAAGATTTTAACAGTTAGTTCAGAACACAAATTATCTACACGAAACAGAAAATGTCAACCAAAAACCAAAAAATTTTCATTCTCTACTTCATCAGTTTTTGAAGAAACAGAAAAATATTTTGGGATATAATTACTACCCAATAAGACAACACCCTACTTAAGTTTGAGGTTAATCGCTTATGTTCGACTTTTCGCTTAGGGCATTTAACATGGAATCCATCATTACCCGGGTTTTCTCTTTGTGGACTAGTTTCTAAAATGTATTTACTAAATTTTGAGGTTTAGGCGGTGTAACGCCTCTATTAAAAGCTCTCTGATATTGAAACAATGCCATTTTTATATTCTCTTATGAATCCATTTTATTTTAAATCATTCATACAGCGCTGGATTAAAATTAATACCTTGGTATTTTTTTTTAAACGATTTTTTTATAAATATATTATTGTTTCCGCTCAAATAGAGTACCTACTACTCTGGCACTTAAAATTTATTATTGGTGCTGTCATTTTTTTTTGGCGTTTCACTCGTTCAACTTAAAATTATTAGTATATTTCTTTTGCTGAAATTTTCATTTAATTAATTTAAAAATATTTGCTTAGATCTAAAAGATTTTACGCACGCACACTCGCAATTATTGGATAAACAAAGCGTTTTCAATATCGATTTAACTATTGGAAATTATTTTTGAAAGGCAAATGCCACGAAGGTGTGAAACTAAATTTACTCATTAGAAAATGTAAAGCCGTACGCCGCGTTCTCTAAACAATTTATTTCAAAAATGTATTCAACATACTTTACATGTTTCAACGCTTCAATATATTGTATAGAAGATGAATGAGCTTTATATATTTACACAAAAAACAAACAATTGAATTATATCGTATTTAAATTCCTATTTGATTGCTGATTTAGCTATAAGCACGTTCCACGCTCCATGTGTACCTATGCGCCTAAAGGTAGACACTTCAATTTTAAGCTTAGCTCTCAAGTGCACAGAAGGAAAAAAGAAGCATTAAAATGATTCCCTGTTGCAATATTTTGTTGCTGTTTTTCTACAGAAAAAAATTTGCATTTAATATGAATTTGAGGCTTGCTGAGATGGATGGATGAATATTCTTTTTAATTCTAAAGCTTCGAATTTTTATATATGTCATAATTTTTACAAAGTTTATAGCTATTTAAAAATTATTTGCTATTAATGTACTTTTGCATAACGTCGCATATGAATGACATTAAATTATAACCATAATGCTAAAAAACAAGTTCAAATAAAAAAGAATGAAAGCCAAACTTTTTTTAAGTCAATAACATTTAAATAAATTTATGTTATATTTGAAATCAGTCCCTCCAAATAATCGAAATCGCTTATTGTTATAAGTCTAATTCATATGTAGAGTTTGAGTCGATTCCGTTTACAATCCGATGAAAATCATCAGGGTACATATAAAAATCAAATTTCTTAAACCAAGAGTGTGTACCTCACGCTCAAGTTTTTAAAATGTACGAGAAATCTTTATTCAATTGGAATAATTCTTCTACGAGCTCATTAAGGGAAAAACAAAATACCCCATTTATGAATGCACTCATCAGTTTGTAATAATATGATGATTTTTATTTATTAAAAATTGAAAAGAATTTTATTTTTTTGTTATTTTTTTAGTAGGAACTTGTATCCATTCAAGAAGATAAAAATATGTTATCTATGCCAAAAGAAGCACTACTCTTTTTGCGCGTGTGTGCTTGCTTTTCAATTCTATCAAGTTTTCAATCAATGTCAATTTTCCACAGACTTCTTTTCACATTTTCTCTCGCTCTCAAATTTTCATAGCCATCACTCAGCACTTACATTTCCGCACATCAATTGCTCTTTTGAAAGGTTGCTCTCCGTCATATGTGTGTGTGTATTAGACTGTCTATTATTTCCGAAATTTCTTTCTGAGCTTCTCGCGGTATTTTGATGTTTTCGTTAAAACAAATAAAGTTTTTTTTCTTTGTGGTGTATCGGAACAGAAAAATATTTATAACTATTTTAATGAGCCTACTGTTCACTACAGTGTGTGTCAACACCATAAAAATTACACAAAATATATACAGCAATTGCTAGTTATAGTGTGTTTTTTTTAGAGGTTTGTTTTTCGAATAGAGATAAAACTGGCATTTTATGGTCATATCTGGCAACTCTAATGTCATTTATGTTCAGTTTGGTTTGCCATTTCATCATGAACAGGTTGACAAAAGAACAACGCTTGCAAATCGTGCAAATTTATTTCGAAAATAATGGTTCAGTTCGCGAAGTTTACCGCAAGCTCCGTCCATTTTATGGTCGACATAATCGTCCATCAGAGCAATTAATTCGGTTAACCATGGATCGTTTTCGCACTACGTTTACTCTATGTGATAATACGCATCCGCAGAGACGTCGAACAGTGCGCACCGAAGAAACAATTGTCGCTGTAGAGCAAAATGTTGAAGAGGACCCGAATGAATCGATTCGCCACCGTGCACAGCAATTGGAGCTTTGTCCATCAACTTTATGGAAGATTTTGCGCAAAGATCTTGGCTTGCGACCTTACAAGATCCAGCTTGCGCAAGAATTAAAGCCGCGAGACCATGCAATGCGTCGTGATTTTGGTGTATGGGCCGAAAATGCTGATTTTCATCGCAAAATTTTGTTCAGTGATGAGGCTCATTTTTGGTTGAATGGCTACGTCAACAAGCAAAATTGCCGCATTTGGAGTGAAGAGAATCGACATGAGACCCTTGAGACGCCATTACATCCACAAAAACTGACTGTTTGGTGTGCTCTATGGGCTGGTGGAGTCATTGGGCCATACTTCTTCCGAAATAATGCTGGAGAGTCAGTTACCGTTAATGGAGACCGGTATAGAGCCATGATAACCGACTATTTTGTTCCCGAATTGGATGGCATGAATGTGGATGAGTTGTGGTTCCAACAAGACGGCGCTACATGCCACACAGCGCACGTCACAATCGATTTATTGAAGGAAACATTCGATGAGCGCATAATTTCGCGGAATGGTCCTGTCAATTGGCCACCAAGATCGTGTGATTTGACACCATTGGATTATTTTCTTTGGGGATATGTGAAGTCGCTCGTCTACGCCAACAAACCAGAAACGTTAGGGGACTTGGAAGCCAACGTTCGTGGCGTTACTGCCGACATACGGCCCCATATGCTCGAAAAAGTGGTTCAAAATTGGACCTGTAGAATTGGCTTTATTCGAGCCAGCCGCGGCGGCCACATGCCCGAAATCATATTTAAACATTAATGGCATAAAATTATCCTTCCAATAAAGCCAAATTGATGGACATTAAAACGATTTTCTTGTGTTTTATTTCAATTCAAAGCTCTATACCTCTAAAAAAAACACCCTTTACAAGTTTCATCCATTGCTAAATGAAATCATCAGTGACTTTTAAGCTGCTGCAGTGCGAATTTCGTTCTCAGTGGGTCTTAAAATTTTAGAGTGAAGTATTAATTAAGAAAAATGTTTTTAGCGACACTTTGAGCTGAATTTATTTTTTTTTCATTTACGCTTTATTGAATCTTCTCTTAAGTGGCTAACAATAAGTTTTGAAATCTCAAATTAAGATTATTATTATGTATAAGTATTATATATTTTAATAATAAAATTGTCTCCAGAAACAAAATGTTAGCAGGGACCTATGCTTGTTATGTAGTTGGCGCTGCTTGTTTATGGCTCACTCGCAGAAGAGTGCGGCAAGTGTTTAAGCGCGAACACCCTTCATAGCTCGCAGTTGTTAAGCATGTGCCGCCTAGTAAGTGCATCTATGTAAACTGCAGGTGCAACTTGTGTGTGGCTTGCGCGCAGCAAGTGCACAAGAGCGAATAACCCGTTGGAGCAGTGACAGGTTCATGACTACCTGTCCGTATACGCAATTGACGTGTTTCCCTTTTGGGCTAAGTAATCTTTTTTACTTCTAGGTCAAAAATTAATATTTTTTTTTTAACAAAAACATTCATGAATTTCCTCTTCTAAAGAAACTTAAGAAATAACCGACAGTCTAATTTACTTGTTGTTGCTTTTTTTTCGACAATTTTTCCTCTTAGCTGCGTTGTTCTTTTTCTATTGATTGGCAACAAATAAAAGTTGCAAAATGGATTTTTTAATCTTTTGTGATTTGATGCCTTCTCTTCTCATTCTACGATAGATTTGTGCTTCAAAATCAATTGAACCGAATAGTCAAGTCAGTCAATCATTTCAAATGTGCACGACGCCTTAGTTGTTGTTAGATTTTGCAGGCTATTTAAATGCAAATAAAAGCAAGTGAAAATTTTGCATAGAGAACTTTAAAAACAAAAAAAAATTCCATATACATTAATAGTAGAAACTTACACATATATAGTTAACTTAGTTTGATATGTCTCCTATATTGTAGAATTATTTTTGCCTGTCATCTTGGTCATAAACTGTGTGCCGTAGGCCCCGTTTTCATCAAAACAGAATATTTCCATCAAAACTGAACATTTCCATTTTGTAAATGCTAATATCAAAACTTGGTTTTACATAGAAATAGATTATCAAACTATACGTGAGAAAACTTTTTGAATCTTGTTAGTTGATGTTCTTTCCAGGGTTGCTCATACTATATATCGTAACTATCTGCTAATATAACAATATAACTAAAATTTAGCTTTTCTTTAGAATTGTGTTTTATTTAACAGCACCATGTGAGACATATAAAAGGTGGAAAGCTTAATGACCTCTTTTTCTATTATAAACATACAACATGACAAATGAACAAATGGTATAAATACGTAGACAGTCCTTCAGACGGTCAAGCATTTTCATGTTTTTTTCTTTTTATTTTAACCTTAAAATGTATAGCACATTAATCACTTAGAAAATGTCAGATCAATCTGAAACAAAACAAAATCAAATTGAAATTATTTACATAGATAATTCAATTGATATGCAACAGAAAGTTGGTTTCATTTGTAAGACAAATGGCATCAAGATAAAAAATGGCATGAAAGCACAGTACGCGCAGTTTTATTTTTTCGTAAAATTTATGTAAATTTAATGGCTAGACGCATTTTTATTTCAGAAAATAAATTTTAAACAATTACTGGTTGTTATTTCGGACTTTTTTGTTGTTGTAATAATTAAGGTAATCTATCACATGCATAATTTTACACTCATTTGAATTTAAAAATGTCATTGAAACGCGGCAGTCTTGCTACTTCTGGTTTTTTAAAAATTTTCAAACCTCACTGAATAAATAGCATGTATGTCAAGCGAGTTCTGAACAACAATAAAATATTTTTTCTTATAAATTGTTGCTGGAGAATCCAAGAAACCTTCATTTTGAACTCATTGCTTTATGCAAAAAATCAGAAAAACTAATTATTGGATAGATTTTTACTAAAGATAATACAAAAATTTTATATAAATATTTGTTATAATGAATATACTCAAACACTTTAAAATAAGACAAAAAAAACTATGCAAAAAACCAGGTGTAAAACTGTGAACTGTCGGTACTCAAATTGCGAAAATGTAAAAAAACCGCGTGAAAATTCCAAAACAAAGTTCCATTTGGAGCTTTAACACATTTCTTAAACACACACACTGGCAGCAATAGAAAGGAAACGGAAGCAGCGTCAGCAACAGACACAAACATAATTAGAATACGTGTGCCGGCAACCCAGCAAACATTTGAATGAATTTGCAAATATGGCGATGAATATAAATTTCCTACAAGAGTTTTGTGTCTGCCATATGATTCGTATGCGCGTCGAACCTTTTCGCTCGAACAAAATATCGCGTGACATTAGAATATGAGCATTATCTCGACGATAATGAGAATATGACTTTTTCGCACTTAAATTTGTTTGCTGGGAAAAACCATATAGTGCACATACAAACGAAAACGACTAACAAACACTAGCAGTATCTCAACAATATACGATACATAAACTATTGTGAAAGAAAATGTGGCGTTAGAGTGAAAATAAATGAAATCAAAATGAAATGCAATCTTTGCATACTCTTGATAGAGATATTATTATCTCGTAAATGTTCTAATGTTCATATCATAATTTACTGTAATAGGAATTGTTTCATTATGATAATGTTCTGATAGATAGACGAAGCAACTTCAATGAAAATTCTTCGATCAATACTTTCCATGAATTTTGATACAAATAAGAATCGCATCCATTAGAAATATAAAGTAAAAGTAAATTATAAAAATATTATTTATACATGGAATTAAACAATTCTTTAGTACCTCTCTCTCTCCCAATACGTCTCGGCGTGACCCATACACATTTTTGCGTTGCTCTCGTATAAGCAGTTCTTTATAAACGCCTCTTACTCAAACTATTTTGAACATATATTATATGTTTTAAGTTAGAAAAATTTAGTTAAGTTTTAGTTAAGGCCATTTTCCCGTTGCTTATGCTCGAAATTTCATTTAAGTTCTTATGCAATTTTTTTTGTATATATTTAAACCTTAATAGTACTGTAATATGAAGATGAAATTGCGCTCAGAACTAATAGAAAATTGGCCTGAGCTCAACCTTAACTTCATTTTTCTTAACTTGACTTAAGCTTTTATTGTTTGTTGGCACAGAATTTAGACCTTAACTATACTGGTAAAAAATAGTCAAATTCTATAGTCGCTGGCCCGCGGGGCCCCGAAATTTTTTTTATTTAAAATAAAACAAAAATAAGTTTAAATCTTACACTTTTTTTTATTAAACTTTACACTGAAACATTAACAATAGTAGTATTAAACAAAATCGTTAATGGAAAATTTTATTCGTTTCTATAATGACACTTATTTTAATCATGGGTCCACTGGACCCACGACTACAGTTAAGGGTTAGATTGAATAATATGTCAAATAGCTTCGATAGCTTCTTTGGCGTTTCTCCCATTCTTTGAAAAAAATATATATATATATATAATATATATATTTATAAAGATACACAAAGGCTCAGGAGCTGAGCAAATCATGTCTGCATGGGAAATCTTCGATTCAGTAATAAAAAAATTACAACAGTTTTATAAAAATGGAAACTAACAAAACTGTTACTGTTTATTAATAACAGCAACAACAACAACAACAAAAAAGCATAAAAGACGGCCCTAAAAAGAATTAATAGGTGCAATAAATTTTTATGTCATTTTATCATTCTGAAGAAACCACAATTTAATTATAGAAATATCTCGACTCTGTATCTCGTTTATCTAAACTTTAAATGCTTTTTAATATGAAATTCAATTAAAAATAATGGCAGATAAAATGAACCGGCAAGACAACGACATTTGTTGTAATACAGAGTGCAAAAGAGACCTATTAACATTGGTTCCACCAAGAAGAAAAAGAGCAAATATTTAAAAATATTTGAAATAAAACTCACATTTCGCGCACTCATGAGACTGCGACATAACATAAATTGCATAATCTCATTCAATCAAAATTAAGTGCCTAAATTCTATGTAAAATATGAAAGGAATTGGTACTAGGAATCGTTTAAGCAACGCTGCCATACAGATAACCGATGAGAGCACACAATGAGGTAGCTCTAAAATATTGGAGTGAATGGGAGTCATCCTACTCACAAGACACACGTGTCGCTTGTTTCAAACGCACCACTGTCACAGAGCACTAAACATGATGTAATATTAAAAAAGTAATAAATATTATTTAAAGGACTGCTGGGGTCACAGCTGATCAATGGGCAAATGTGAGCTGTTTCCTTTGACAAAAAAAAACCATTTCAACAAAAGTTGGAAAAAAGGTTTCTTGAAGCTCAACAAAAGACTTAGATTACATACCTGGCAGTTCTGATAGCTTTAGTTGTGAAATTCGTAGCATGGCACCTCCTTTACAACAAATGCATTTCAAACGTTTTAATTTGGCAGTTATGGCAACTATTATTGTGAAATTCATCACGGATACATATATAGATGCACCTTGTTAAAAGTGGGCAGGATTTAAAAACGGGGCGTGTTATCTTTCATGCAACAAAATCATTTAAAACACTATGCTTTGGCACACAATATATGGTAGCGTTAGCTCTCATTTAAGGTACATTAATGTATAAGTGTTGTTGCGTTTTGACAATGGGGCGTGACACCTCCCATGCAACAAAAGTACTTTAAACTATGTCTTGATGCGTTATATATTACAGCTATAGTTGTGAAATTCGGTACATGAATTCACACTGTCTGTGCCAAATATGTTGGACAATGCGGCAAGCGTGCGGTGCAGGTGCGGTGTGTAGGCCAGAAAGAACTTATTTTGTGTTATCTTTGGCCATTCCAAAAATTAAATACCTATAATGTCTAATGCTTGGCTGAACCATTTCTGGAACATGTATGAAACTTTGTTTAATTTTTTTTGATTTTGAAGATTTGGCTTCTATGAAGAGTGCCACGCCCACCATTCTCGTCAGGTTCTTGTTCAGAGCTTTTCCGAAATTTGCCAACTTTTTTCCAGAGCTTGTCAAAGTTTTTCTAGTATTTTTGAGAAATTTGGTTACACTTCGGTACACGGTAGGCGTGTACGTGGCCTGATTTGGCCGCCTATGTTGCTGCGAATTTCATTCAATTAGATTCCTTGATGTTTTCGAAATTGTAATTTCTACAGTCATGCAAACAGATGGACATTGCTAAATCGACTCTTGTGGTGGCGGTGATGAAGAATATGTGTGTATTCTTTTCTACATCTGACACGCCCATTTCTATGCGTTACAAACGGACTATGTAGGGTATAACATTGCATGGAGTACATTAGTAATATTGTCATATAAAAATCCCGGAATAGATTTTTTTTTAAAGAAAAATATCAGTTTGATCTTGGTCCTCCTGATACAAATTAATTTGGGCAAATAAAATATGGTATTTTATATATGATAAAAATTTTTTTCGACTGATTCTTAAATTAATCTTGCTTGTTCGACTTCCCTGCTTTGCCCTATTTGCAAAATAAATGATGTAAAGGAATATGTCGTCTATTAAAACCAATATATGAAAGATAATAAAAATGTAATAAAGTTAGATATAGGAAAATAAAAATGCTTTTGCGTTGTGGAATGTGAGAAACTTGCACGATTTGCTTTATAAAAGAAGGTAATTGAAGTTATCACCGGTACGTTTGCTTTGCAGTTCAGACAATATATACATACCTGCACATGTGTAATGGGTTCACAGTTATGATTGGTATTGATTTTTCAAAAGGTTATTTCATTCAAGTTACTATTAAGTATTTTTGCCCCCTTATATGTTGTCCTTATTAAAATCACTTAAAGCTTCTGAATGCTTCTGATTTCCCTTATGGTAAAACTAATTACACTCTTAACCTTAATAAGTTTTTAAAAGTTGTTATGTAAAATTTAATTAAAAACCTTAACTATGACCTATTGTAAAATATTTTTTTCCTTGCAGGTACAAAACTTTGAACGTTTTATGAAAATTCATAAGATATCGGGTTAACATATTACAATAAAGTTCCATAGTACATATTTGGTTTACTATGTAGGTCACACACACTTTATTCATCTTTTGTAATTCGGGTAGCTCTTCTATGGAAAAGAATCATTTTCCGAATTGGCATTCATTTAAAACAATTGGTTGCAAGTGTATTAATTACCGCACAAAATCATTATGCTCATTAAATTGAAAATTTTGAAATTGTACATCAATAAAATGATCGCAAAAATTACTGAATCGATTTTGATCAAATTTTTCTAGTTTTATTCCTGGCCTCAATCTTCAATATCCAATACAACGTTATTAAAGTTTGAAAATTGCTGGAAAAAAAAATAATTGCGCAAATCGAAACAAGCATGCAATCATAACATACGGTTTAATCGCAATTTATGTTTGTGCGTTTTGTTTTTTTTTGAATTTATTGGAGAGAGCAATGCGTGCTGAAATTGAAGCCATTTTGAGAGAGTGAGAATATATCAAAACTCAATAAAATAAATAGAAATACCGATGAGAGAAAAAACTCTCTTATGACTTCATCTTTTTGATTTTTTCTGAGAAGTCGGGTTTATTTTGAAAAAATCAAAATAAAGAAATACAGAGCAAACCAGTGATGTAGCAAAAAAAAAATATTTCAAATATATAATATGGATCTAGAATTTAAAAATTAAAAATTTTTAGGATATATTCTTCATATTCAATAATAAATCAAACTTCAGCTATAATCCATTTACAAAAAAATATCAAAATGTAAAAACCCGATGAAATGAACTAGACACATAAATGGCACTATCTGGCCTGATGTGCTATTTGTTGGCATGTCATAGGTCTGCTTATAAAAATCAATGACAAAATGGACAAGTTTAAATATTTGGACACATTGAAAATCCATGTGGAACCAAATGCGCTCCATTCCATGCCAATTAAGTGGACATTTTTGCAAGCTTACGACACCAAGCATTCCTCCAAAACAGTAAAGAGTTTGTTATATGCGGAAAACGTCGATGTTTTGGATTGACCATCCCAGAGCCCTGAATTAAATCCGATAGAGAACCTGTGGAACCAAGTCAAAGGTGAAATCGCTATGAAAAATTATACATATACTGACGATCTTTGGTCTGCCGCTCGGAAATATTGGTGTGCCAGATTAAAAACAAAATGAACTAGTAAAGGTGTTATCTTCGGCCAGGCCGAAACTCACATACCCTACACTGCATTGAAAGTACTTTTTAAATAAATTTTATAAAATTTTAAAGAGGTTGAATAAGTCGGAAATAATGTACAAAGGTTCAAAAATATTGAAAAGTGTTGGGAAAAACTGAAAATGTTGAAAAAATATGAAAACCATTGAAGAAAGTTGAAAAAAATTGAAATAGTCGAAAAATATGAAAAATGCTGAAAAATTGATGAAACAGTCGAAAGAATAAAGAAAATGTCGAATAAAATTGAAGGGTAATGGTAAAAGGTTGAAAATGTCAAAAGAATATAAGAAATGGAAAAAATTGAATAGGAATGAAAACGACGAAATATGCCACGCCCACTTCTTCCATACCGCCACTTTTGGCATAAAAATAATATTCGTAATTAACATACATACGCATACAACTTTTAGCACAATAGCTTGTATATTTTGCGCTTTATGACGTAATTAGTCTTAAAATTTAGGGCGGTGACACACCCAAAGGTACAACGCAGTTTGACTTTTATCCAGAAATAGCTTTACATAAACAAACCTCTTACACCAAATTTCAGTATAATTGCTCATATATTTCGATATTTATGCCACTTGAGGTATTTTAATTGTATAGAAGGTGCCACGCCCACTGACTCAATTCTGTTAAGCTTCATTTAATTTCAAAGCTTATAGTAACCGACACCTGTACACAAAATTTTATGAAGATTACTCTCATAGCACACTATCTATAGCATTAAACGTATTTCGCTTATATGGGAGGTGCCACACCTACCGGTGCAATTGTGACAAAATTTTACAAGAAGACACCTTTCAGCAAGTGTATCCGCCATATTAAATTTCATAACGATTGCGTTGTTAGTTCTTTTTTTAACACTTTTATAAATACTGTAGGCTGTGCCACGCCCTTAAAATAAAATGTTCAGTATATTGATGTGGCTTGTATTGTTGACTACTTTCACTAAAATTTTAATGAAAATCGTATGTGCCATTTTGGAGTTATACGAAATCCAAATTTTTAATTGTTAAGAAATGCCAGGCCCATTTTTACAATTCCACCCACTTTATGCGCAATTCAAGATTCATAAAATCTGTAATCGTGTACCAAATTTCACCACAATATCTTGCACGGTTTACGAGCTATGGTGTTATAAAAGTTAAAATTTAGGGCTGTGCCACGCCCTTTTCATAGCCTTTGCAAACTTAAGACCTAGCCTAATCTTAATGTTGTTCTCATATTCAGCAAATCACGAAGTTTCATCAAAATTGCAGCAACTTTTTTTCAAAATGGACTTGGGTATATTTACATAAAGTATGGGCGGAAGGCGTGGCTGTTAACCGATTTCACCCATTTTTATATGCTAGCAGCTTGCAAGAAGATGTGAGCTGTGTGCCAAATTCCATTGAATTAGCTTCCTTAGTTTTCCCGTAAACTTGATTTCAACAGACAGACACACAGACAGACAGACAGACAGACGGACACAGCTATATCGACTCAGATTGTGACGCTGATCAAGAATATATATACTTTTCCATACCTGCCACGCTCCCTTCTATGCGTTACAAACGGAATGACAAAGTGAATATACCCTCTGTGTAGGGTATAAAAACGTGAACACTGTGGGTCGCACGTGTGTCATCAAAAACAGAAGCTACTCCACAAGATATCAATGATTAAAATGTCTGTGCATACCAAAAAATCAACAAATGCAATTTTAACACGATATTTTCTTGTTTTTCCGATTGTGCCATTTATATGCCTAGCTCATTTGGTATTTTCTTTATTGTTAATTTATTATATTATAGCTAAAGTTAGTATTTTTATTGAATATAAAGGATATATCTTTGCAAAAAACCAAACTCTTATTATTTGTTAATAATATTTACGATACTGAGAAAGAGAATATAAAAAAATGTGCTATTTATATGTCCATGGTTGTATGATCTTATCATAACTTCATAATACATTATGATTAGATTGCTTTCGTAGTAAACTTCAATAATAAATAATATGTACTTGGATTTTCATTGTGGGTGATGTCTTGAAAAAACTAAGAAGCGCCGCATTAACCGTTAAGTTGTGCACAAATTTTAAAGTTTTATAAAAATGTATTTTTCCACCACGCAAAATGCTGTTAAGTTATACTAAACACTCCCACATTCATATGGTTACCTATCATACTTCTCATTCCTATCATAATATCAACTGAGATTATAAAAAAATTATGGCCATAAATAGACCAGACGGTCAGAAAAAACTTTGTTGAAATTTTTGAGCCCAATGATGTGGCACCGAATGATGCAAGTGATTTGTCAAAAGTCGGAACCAACTGGCACAGCATAAAACAACGAGCCATGGATCGAAATAGTCCTAGGTTTTTAATGAAGTTTTATGATGATAGTTGTGGTTACAAATTTAAATCATTGATTTAGTGCTCAAACACTTAGTGCTTAGACTTTTTTTAAGGTATTTTATCTCAAAACGCAAATATGCTGAAGCTGTCATTTGTATAAATAATTTGTTCAGTGGTCCATAAAAATTCCCAAAACATCAACAATTCTTTGGAACATGTTTCAAAAGTAAATTAAAATACTGTACATTAAACTTTTAAAATTAAAACATTTGACGTCTTCGGTACTTTTTACTTGACGTATTTACAACTTTTCATCTTGCCACAAAAACAACAATTACAATAATTTTGAACAAAACAACGAGATTTTTGCTTAAGTCTGAAAACAATAACACAAAATAAAAAAAAAAGTTATTTCTATTGTGAAACAAAGCAAAAGTTAAAACGAGTCGACTGAAATTTCTCGTAAATTTCGCAACTTTTCATTGTAAAAACACGCACAGTGGAACTGTTTTATTACAATAAAATATAAGAACTAAATGTTGTTGTTGCTGTTTATAAAGTCTTTCGTATCGGCTGAGTTAGGAAATGTCCATTAGTGACCGGAATTGCAAGATCGCTAAAACTAGAATTTTCTCATTTTATTCTTTAACTTTAGTTATGGAATCCAATTTTTTAATTGTGTTTTTCGTTTTAAGAAAATTTAATTTTTTTTATGTCCGAACACTAATTTATGAAATTCAGAATGTTTGAACATTTGTTGTTAAGGACTTCTTCTTCTGTTTTTATACCCTACATAGAGGGTATATTCACTTTGTCATTCTATTTGTTACGCATTGGAGAGGGCGTGGCAGGTATATAAAAGTATATATATTCTTGATCAGCATCACGACATGAGTCGTACAAGCTACTAGCATATAAAAATGGGTGAAATCGGTTCACGGACACGCCTACTGCCCATACTCTATGCAGCTCATTTTGAAAAAAGTTGCTGCGATTTTGATGAAACCTGGTGATTTGGTGAAAATTTGAACAAAATTCAGATTGGGATAGGTTTTAAACTTTCAAAGGCACTTAAAAGGGTGTGCCACAGCCCTAAATTTTAATTTTTATAACGCCATAACTCGTAAACCGTACAAGATAGTTTAATGAAATTTGGAACACGGATACAGATCATTTATATCTTGAATTAAGCGCGAGCGGAGTTGGAATAGTGGGGCTTGGTACTTTTCAACAATTGAAATATTTGATTTCGTATAACTCAAAATTGGCACATACGATTTTCATTAAAAATTTAGAAAGCAAAATACGTCAGTATACTGAAAAAACTTGTTGAAAGGCGTAGCGCAGCCCACAATATTTATAAACGTTATAGTAAGAGAAATAACTACGTAATTGTTATGAAATTTAATATGGCAGTTATACTTGCTAAAAGGCATCTTATTGCAAAGCTTTGGCACAATAGTTTCGGTGGGCATGGCACCTCCCATTTAAGCGAAACACGTTCAATGCTATAAATGGAATTAATCTTCATAAAATTTGGTGCTCAAATGTCAGTAACTTTAACCTTTGAAATAAATCGATTTCGAAGGGATTGTGTCAATAGGAGTGGCATCTCCTATATTTACATAAAATTGTACGCGTTTTTTACAGTTGTTGCAATTGGTATGAAGTTTCGTGTTAGTGGCTTACCTGCTATAAGGTATGTCTGAGTCAAAATCGTACGAAATACCACCAGTGGACGTGGCACCTCTTATACAAGTAAAATTCGCTAAACTGCATACCTATCGAAATCTGTGAGCAATCATACTGAAATTTCGTGCAAGAGGTTTATGGAAATCTATTTCTGGGTAAATATCGGACTGTATTGCACCAGTGAGTGTATCACTGCCCTAATTTTTAAAACAAACTACGGCATATATCGCAAACTACACAAGCGATTGTGGTAAAATTTTGTATGCGTTTGTCAATCACGAATATAATTTTTTGATCCCAAATAGAGCGGAATCGGAGAAGTGAGCGTTTTTCAACATTTTCCATACATTTTCGACATTTTCAATTTCTTTCAACTTTCTTCAATGGTTTCCACATTTTTTAGACTTTCAGATTTTTCCAACTGTTACAACACTTTTCAACCTTTGTACGCTATTTTCGACTTATTCAACCTCTTCAAACCTTTCAAGATTTTTTTAACATTTATCTAAACAGCACTTTCATTGCAGTGTAGGGTTATTGAGTAAACAATGTGGCCGAAGATAACACCCTTACTAGTTATTGTTCTCTTTCATTTTTATGCAGATTTTCTTTCATTGTTTATCTTTCGTCGCAAATTTTAAAATGCATTTTAATGCAAATTTCACTTATTAAGTTTATTCTATTTCGGTTTTCATCGCTCAATTTTAATTTTTGTTGAAAAATATTTCAGCTCGTAGTTGTAATAAAAACATAAACTTTTCGTAAATTTATTTCCATTTTGCTTAAGACTTATATTCCTATGTATTTTGGTGCTTTTGTGCCAATTTTTTCATATACCAAAAAGCATATATTTATTTAAAATAAGTTGAGTAATTAAATTTCAATATATGTACGTACAGTGTTGGATAAAAATAATAGGAACAAGCACATTAAAATATTTATGATTCCATAAACTTCTATGCTACTGCTTTAATGGAATTGACTGTAAAGTTACGTTATCTAAGGGGACTTAATTTAGTAAAATTATTTAACTACGAAAGCAAGCGTATGCAAATTGAATAGAAGCGTCATTGATTTTGCACAAAATAATTTTTGGCTGGAAAAATGTGGCGCCACCTCATTCAACTTTTTTCCTATTCTGGTCTCACGATTCGAAAATTTTTATGTGTGGAAAATCTACTTCAGATGACCCAAAAATGTGGAATTTGGACGTAAATATACTGGGGTGGGATCAACCATGTGAAATTTCGATGTTTTTTATTTGTCTCAAAATTAAAAATGGAATCTCAATATCTCTTATCAACGCAAAAGAAATCTAGAGAGAAAAAACCCCCTGGACTCAATTCGTATTAACGTTACTATATCTAACTATTTCTGAACTTTAATATTAAACAACCACAACCTTAATTTATGTTTAAACCAATTTTGTATCTTTTTAACTTTATTCTTCTGCGTTTAACTTCAACAATTCGAAATATTTTGCACAACTCCATATATCCACGACGCGTTTTTGCCTTTCATCTCCTCTTTTCATCTTTTGCTCGCAAACATTTGTCACTGATTGCATTTTTTCTATCAACATTGAATTTCAAATATTTCTATCGCAATGCGTTTTGTTTTATTTTCTTGTCATTATTTTATTGCCAATAATAAATTAAAAAATGTTTTGACCAGTTTTTGTACATTCGTGCCATTTTCTGCAGCCACAAAACTGCTACGAGTACAATCAATAAACAATAAATAAAAACCATGTCTCGTTTTGCTTAAAATAAGCGAAAAAAAGACGTAGTTGTTAAAAAAATTTATCCATTACTCAGTGCTTAATTATATGAAAAACACTTGTTCATATGCCATGTAATAAAATTAAATTGAATTTTGTTTATCTTGCATGCGTACGTACACTGTCAGAAAATATTCAATTTTCATTGAAATAGTTTGAGTATCACTCTTTCATTTTGAAATTTATCACAGAATTTAATTATAATTTGTGAATTTGAGTTCAACTGTGCCACTAATTTGTCACAAATGTTACATATCTCTACAATCATTGCGATTTAAAATGAATGAAACCATTTTGACATTATCTTCTTTAACATCTAAACCAGAATAAAATATCAGCTTCAATGTTTTCCATACATCAATCTTGTGTCATTAAATATTTTTTATCAAATTTTGTCAAAATAGTGATGCGACTATTTCATTGTCAAATGTTGAATATTTCCAAATCATAATAAAATTTCAACATTTTATTAAAATCCTATGCAATTTATATCACATTCAAATTGTAACTTCCAAACGAATCACCCTATATTATTTTTATCTAATCTACGGACTTTTTTTTTTTTGCTTTTAGCGAATTTTAATGAACCCCAAAAATGCCAAACTGAATAAAGTGCTCGCTCTCTAAAATTTATTCGCATTTTCCGCGGCACAATTTTAATTTGATAAATGTTTTCGATGCAATTTAATTATCATTTTTAGCTCAAAACAACACTTGAGGCAATTAAATTTTTATGCAAAACTTTTATCGTTTTTGTACAGCAATTTTATTTTAATAATTGCTAGAATAGCAAGTATGATAAATAAGTGAGTTTTTATATAAGTATGTACATATGTACGTGAGAATGTATACATTCAAACTAAAATATTATATGTTGTATACATTATAAATATACAATGGCAAGCAAGAGATTTATTCTTTATTTATTGAACACATAATACACCTTTTAATAATGTATTTTGGTATGTTTTTCAATATAGTAGAAATCTTGAGCCTTATCTTCTCTAAAGTCTCAAGCTCCTTTTTTGTGTGTCGCCAACCTTTGATTTTTAGAGAAAACCTCAAGTTTTTACGTTTTGTTGGTATCTAAGCTTTACGCGAGACAGTTTGATATTCGATGCCCCTATTAATATGTCTAATTTCTTTTATTTTAATTTTGTTGAAACAATGAGTTGCTCTGTAAGGTGTGCATTTACATATATCCCAATAATTATGAAACTTTGCTTCATAATATTGAGCCAGTTGTTCTCCTTTAAACTGTAAACAGTTCTTATCATAAAAGCGTACGGCTTAACTAAAAAAAGGGACTTAGTGGCTATTGTGGTGACAATTCCTACTGAAAAAGTTTGTCGGAAAATTGTTTGCCTGTCTGCCTAATTCCTCAGCGAGCAAGTATCTGTTCAACTAACCAGCACACATAGAAACTTCTCGTGTGCTGCCAAAGGGTAAACCTACTGCTAATCATCGGTTGCGATGCAATAACGTATTTTACCCCATAGGGTTCAATTCTCAACAAAAGATGGGAGTTACCTCTTAGTTATATATTAGGGGATCCAAGGCCACCTTCATAAAAATCATAAGTAATGAGGTTTTATAACTAACACTCGCCAGTCCTTTTGTCTCCGGTGTCATATAGAAATGACATGTCTCCGCTCTTGGATCATATGCAGATAAGTTTCGACATGCCATTCAAATAAAATCCTCGTCATACAGCTTTACTTCGATATCAACATATTGGACGAAAGTTGGGTACAAAAGCAAGGAAAAACTAGAGTAGTAGTTTTATATATTGCCCCTGCTCCGACCGCTACCCAAAAGCAGTTGAAGAGGGCTAGATAGCTGCAGCATTGATACAATTAGATATAATCGCTTAATCAGTTTAAGCGACGTTTACATATACGACATTTAACCTCTAAATGTTTCTCCATTCATTGCTCAAAGGTCTCTTTGAAATTTCTTTGCATTTTTTCATTCAGTAGGTACAAAGTTCGTTTCGACTTTTGAAAATAGGTTCGGTGCAGGTACGGCCGAGGTAACCAGATTAACAAAAATGTTTCAAAATGTCATACCACATCCATTTTTAAATCTAAAACAAAATTTGCGGATCACTTATATATTTCAATTATTATCGATTATTATCATTAGCTGATTTGTAAAAAAAAACAAAAGACCCATCGGTTATTACGCCAAAGTCGAACAGAGAATAATCGACCACAATCACAACTAACTTCATACGTGCAAGTCACTCAATCAATCAAACTTTGACTGTCAATCAGCCGCGATCTACTTGTGACATAAATAATGAATACTGAATACCGGGTGCCTACATCTAATCGTATATCAATTACGAATAAATAAATATTTATTATTTTATTATGTTTCACATTTGTACCTACATACGGGGTATTTATTTATTTATTTATTTATGTATTTATATCATGCAATTGCAAAATGACAGAAGCAACAAACACGCCCATCAATCATTTGCGCTGCGCTTAAGTCGAACGCGAATTGCAAGAAGTCAAAGTGAATGACACAAATAAAGATAAATAAATATTAAAAACAAGAGCAAAGGTAGAGGAGTGTACGAGAACGTAAGCGGGAGAGTATGTGATTTTATTGCTGCACCGAACGTGGGAAATTGAGCTGTTGTAAACAGATTTTTCATATTTTTTCGTACATCAAATGCAGTTACCGCACAGTATATGAAACATTGGAACATTTTAGAATTTACCAACTGAATTTTTTAAATTTACCTCATGTGTATTTTTGTAATAATAAGCTCAAGCACGTTATGGGATATCATGACATCGGTACCAGAAACAAGAATGGCTAATTATGGAGTTTAACAAGCCTTTTGGTTGGTGACATTAGGGGAAAGAGTATAAAGAGAGATTGAGTGAAGAATTTCGATAAGAAGATTACTATCTGATACTATTGGCCAAAATGTGAGCTTTAGGCCTATATGCTTCTCCCTAGATCAGGTGCTGATTTGAAGTACATCGTGTAAGAACAAAATACAACATAAGGCTACCTAGGTATCACCTGATTACAGGTCAAAATATTAAATATATAATATGGTATGTGTATAAAAAAACTCGCTATATTTTATTTCACTTCGACCATGGCGATAACGATTCGATGAAGATGTTTTATCAAAATCAGCAACACCCAAACGACAGATACCTACGCCACGCTCTGGTCGACTAATCGTTGAAAGACCAAACCATTTCATCTTATGCCATCGCTATGGAACCAAACATTGACCAAAAATAGTTTTGAACTAATTGCATAAAGCAGGATATAAAACAAAAATCGATATCTGGATACTATATGAGTAAACAGTTACAAACTTAATGGACTAGAATTGAATCTGCAAATCATTGCTGAAACGAAACGAAATCAAGTAATTTTTCAAAAGATAGCGGGCGATGAAAAGAGTTTGTCAAATACTACAATAATGTGCGAAAAAGATCGTTGTCCAAGGTAGATGAAGCTGTGGCAAAGCCGAACTGACGCCACGTAAGGTATTGGCCTGAATTGAACATGAGAAAGGTGTTGTCTTCCATCACAACAATGTCAGACCACTTATATCTTTAACGACTCAGAAAAAGTTAAGAGAGTTTGGCTGGAATCGTATAGCCTGGATCTTGCCAATTGTTTTGCTCTCTGCAGGACTCTCTATTTATGGTTTACAGCTGACTTCAAAATAGGTTCAGTTTTTCGCCCAGAAGTTCTGCAGTGAATGGTCTTACTAGATAAATGCAAAAAAAATATCGTTTGCAACGGCATATATTTATAATAATAAAAAAAAAAATTAAATAAATAATAAAAAAGTTAATAATAATAAATAATAATTAATAAAAAAAAAATAATAAAAAAATAAATAAATAATATAAAAATAAATTAATTATATGAAAATAAATAATATTATAATTAAGAAAAAATAATGCGTTACAAAAATAAGAAAATAAAAAAATTATATCCAAAAAATAAAAAAAATTAAAAAAAAATTAAAAAAAAATAAAAAAAAAAAAAAAAAAAAAAATACAATATTAAAATAATATGTAATAATAAAACAATATCAAATAATTGATAAAAAATATTGAAAAACAATATTGAAAAAAAATGTAAAAAATATATATTAAAATAAATATTACAATAAAACAAATAATAAAAAAAATTTATAATAAAAGTAAATTATAAAATGTTTTTTAGTTTTCGGTGTCAGAAAATTTGCATATAATGACAGATAAAAGAACAAAACAGAGATAAAATGAAAATAGAAAATTCTATTGCATACTTATAATTGTTAAAGAAATGTAAAATTTCATTCCGTACTTTGAGTTGTTAACGTAAACAACTTGTGAGCGAAGCGGGAACTAAGCCCCTAGTAGATTATAAAATAAAAATATAGTGAATAACAAAAATATAATAAATAAAAAAATATAATAAATTACACTATAAATAATTAAAAAAAAATAAAAAAAATAATAAGTAATAATAAACTAATAAAAATGCAGTAAATATTTCTTGGATATCGTGAAAAGGGACGACTCTTAAGTTAAATTAATAAATTTTACGGAATGTTGCAAAAATCGTAACTAATGTCGTGGGGGAACTGAGGTCTGGCTAAATACATAACAATACAATGCTATGTTTCCAATAACAACAACGATAGTTCATCTACATTTAGGCAACTTTTAATCTATGTTTGGAGTAAAGATGATTTTCATTAGTTTCAATTTACGTAATTCGTATGTATGTATATAGGTGCGTGCTTTTGCTCACTTTTGTTTTATATGGATTTAATAAAGTGACAATATTTATATCTCTGATATTGTTGTGATGCTTTTAATGAGAATATCCCAATTGAGATAAATATTTGTTTATGAACTGTACTGTACTTCTCCACTGACTGTATGTATATCTTCACTGGTTTTATTCGCTATGAATCCTTAGAATCATTGAAACGTTTCTATATATTGGTTTCTAACCTCTGTCCGATTCTTTTTTATGCATCAAACAGTTTGGAAAGAAATAAAAAATAAATTCGCATACTTGAATTATTTAATTGTTTTGATAACAGCTTTAATCAACTAAATTAATGTCATGATAAAAATTTCAATTGACGTTATTGCAATCAAATTCAAATGTTAACACTGAGCAAAACTTTGCGATAAAATGCTGCTGATAAACGTAAAATAAAAATACAACAAAAACGCGCTATGTACGATTACTATCATAAATAACGACAAGAATGAATGGCAGCAAAAACGCATGAATGAAACTGTGTGTAAAAATTAACAATAACTATGATATGACAGCAACCAAAATGTCAACAGTGGCGGGTTAAATAAACAATAATGAAGTATTTCCACAAAAAAAAAAAACACTAAATACTCGCATCTGCACCACAGATCTAAACAAAACAAAAAAAATAGTTTTTTTCTCATTTTTGTCAGTCACTTTTTCTCATCAGTTTTATTTTCTTTTATCTCGTTAACTGCAGAGCTTAGCGGCTCTGCTAACAACTGTTTACGTTGCATAAGATCTCTTAGCGCAAAAGTATAAGGTAGCATCATCATGCTTATTCCATGAATGGGGTTATAGAAGTGATAACAAGTCATTGTCATACAATGAAACAGAAAACAACTTCATAAAAGTTGTCATAAAACATGGGAGATAAATTAAATACAATAAGCGTGGCATCTGCAGTTGCACTAAAGATAACACTTTTTTTCGTAAGCATTGTTGTCAAGTGTAATTTAGATAATTTGTCTTTTAAGATATTTCATATATACAGTAAAGTTTATTGACGTTCCCGCAATTTAAAGTGTCTA
The DNA here is from genome assembly GCA_963680825.1 of Meiosimyza decipiens. Classification (NCBI taxonomy): domain Eukaryota; kingdom Metazoa; phylum Arthropoda; class Insecta; order Diptera; family Lauxaniidae; genus Meiosimyza; species Meiosimyza decipiens. The sequence goes on along the minus strand of OY804259.1, from coordinate 80,410,113 downwards.
ATAAACTTAAGAAATTTTGGGCTTATTACTGAAACGTTCAATCAAACATTAACCTCATAGCGTTATTTCAATGTCAAAGCTAAACGATAACTGAGGTTAATGCACTATTTAGCAGGCCAGCAATATCCTCAATGACAAATAATTTAAAATATATAAAAAAATGAAATAAAAAATAAACGTTTTGGGTATTTCCAGACTTCTGGAAAACCATATAGTGAATACTTACTTGATTTCTGCTCATTCTATTAGATAAGCAGCATCGCGTTAACTTCTTCGCATCCGTAAAACTTTTAAACTTTCTTCTTCTTCTTCTTCTTCTTCAAAAACAAAAAACTCACTAAAGTTTTCCTAAAAAATGTTATTTAATGACAGAAATTAAATTAATAAATTTGCCTAAATGCTGGGCATATATGTCAAAAATCGCCACAACTGTCAAGTAAATCCAGAAATGTCAATATTTTTGTCATCCAAAAAGTGTGAAACTTAATACTATGGAGACGATAAACTGCAGCCAAGCATGAAACCGAAAAATTAAAATATTTCCATAATGCATCGTCTCGAGATAAAAATAGTACCCAACCGTGAAAAGGCTGATAATTATGGGCGCAAACCAAACCTGGCTTCATGTCAACAATTATTTTTTGATGTCCTTTAGAAAAAACAGCATTACAGTATTCAATATGAATAATGCATCTATCAATATTGTGACGAAAGAGCCTTTCTTTAAATAAATCTCTGGAGTTTTGAAGTTCCTAATTGCATGAGTGATACTCTTCTAAATCTTATATGAGATTTGTATGAGAACAAAAAAATTATCGGTCAACTCCAATTTAGCTTTGTATTATTTTTTTGGTTAAGGAAATAAAATAACTCAATTTTTTTTTTCAATTCAGAAAGGTGTTTTTAATCAGAATTCCTAAACATGGCGACATAGTCTCATTTCAACATTAACCTTTAATTTTTTGTCATGTGTTCAACATTGGCTTACCTCAAAATATGTAATTGCTTATTCTACAAGCAAATTAGTAGTCAAACATATGTAAATGATTCTCTCAATTCCTCGTCATACATATCTACTCTCAACTCAACGTTAGTTCCCATACAATTTTCCATATTTAAAAACAAAAAAATTTTTTGCATATTTTATCCTTTAGTTTGTAATGGGTATGGGCTTTGAGTAGCTTTTTCTCTGTTTTTTATCTTTTTTTTTTTTCAATTTATTTGCACGCTGCTCTGTACTACGTCCTAAATGCAGCTGATTCTTTGGATTGGTTGGACTGGCTGCAATTTCAAATAACTCAAACCATAATAAAAAGCTTACCGTTTCTCACTGCCATGCCAAAAAATACTCAAACATGTACACTGTCGAACAAAATAAAGTGCAAACCCATTTCACTTTGTTCGTATCTTTTGTTTTTGCAATTCTCTTCAATAAAAAGCCTCTCCTTCGACCGGCAAACATAAGACAACGGGTTGACTTTACAAAATAGTAAATTAACATGCCAGAATCCTTTTCTTACAAAATTATTTGTCAGATGATTGAAGTGAAAAATTCAAAGAAAGAAAATGTGTGTGGTGTGATCCATGGCAAGGGTTGAAATCATAACACGTCGCTAACACAGTTAAACAGGCCGAAGGCTATCTGATGCTGAGGGGATATTTTTCGCCAAGATTGTAAAATGACTGTGGACTGGGGGATGTGAAGATTTTAAAGGATAACCTTGAAATAAGTGCTGACTTTCGCAACTCAATATTAAAAAAAAAAAAAATGTGATAGAAAAATTTGAGTGGCCTCCACAATCAACGCAAATTAATACGATTTAGCATTTAAGATAATAAAACTTCATTCAACTATCAGTCTAATGTCAGTTTGGGGCAGCATGCAGTTAAATTGGAAATAAATATTCCAAAATACGATAAAAAATTTAGTAAATAGTATTCCAATAAAGTTTTCAGAAGTAATTAAAACAAAGCAGGTCATACTCAACATTAATGTTGCGTTGACATCAGTTCTGTCACCTATTTTTAAGGATTGATTTAAATTTTGTGTTTTTTATGTTTTTGCAATATTTTTCAAAGATATGTTGCATAAATTGAATAAAAAAAATAAGCAAAAAATTTTCACTCATATTATAATTTTTTGATTTGCCTTAACAGCATATTTTGTCCGACAGTATATATCTGCAGACGTCCTCGTAGCTACGTACTTACAACGACCGCATTTGGCTAGCGTAAGCAATTACGTCACATTGAATAAAAAACTGTTAACTCTCATACATATGTACGTATTTCCCTTAATGGATATGAAAATGTTGAGGTTGCTTAAAACAGTGACGGAAATCCATTACGTTTGAGTTGTATTGTTCAGAGCTGTAATAGCGAAATTATTTGAAAACACAAACAAAAGTTGTAAATTTAAAAAATGAAGTATTCTATTTACTTTGGCTTAATTTTAAATTTATGTAAACTTATTTTATAAACATCTCGTTTATTTGCAATTAAGTCGAACCATCTTTTGAAAGAAACGGACCAAAAACATAGTTTGAATGGGAAATTCATTCGAAAAATTTACAACAATGCTTTCAGATTATGTATTATAAGCTCACCTTCGATTAACGAATGATGCTTCTTTACTATACATTTGATCTACACTATTACAAGAGGAGTAAACTTCAACCTACCGAACATTTTCACAGCCTTAGCAATATAATATAACTAAAGTTGTTTGACTCCAAGAAGGGCAAAACAATATAAAGCGGCATTTTAATTTCAAAATGATGTCAATTAACCATTTTCTAAATCAGTTTATCATTGCACAGATATTCCCTTAAGTCACCATTTATTTTAGTGAAATATATTCAGACGAAAATATTAATTATCGAGATTACCAATGAATGGCGAATTAAAGGTCTACTTGCAATGTAACTAGGCAAATCTGGCCGAAATGGGATGCTAAGCGTTCGTCAGAACTGATTTCCCGCACCAGATTTAGTGTCTCGTCAGTTGTTGCAGTCATAACTGACCACTGCCGCATCGGCGCACATGCGGAGAGATTAGGTGTTTGGATGATGTAGAAATTGACTCAGTATTACACAGTTCTCGCCGCTGCTAAATTCACAACTAGAGGGCTATTGTGTAAATAATTCAGAGAGAGATCAGACTGAAAATATATTGATGCATTTCATTCACTCATGAAACATTTACATATCGTATAGCCTTTGCTAATGATTTCAATAAAAAATTGCGAATTGGGAAGATATTTTTCAACCTTAAAAAGCATAAAAAGAGATATATGGATCTAGTATGGAATATGATCGAACCTCTGCGGTACGCAGAAGTCTTGAAGGCGATTTGATACGTACGATAAAGTAGCCACGCAAAGTTTTAATTCGCTCTTTTGAAACTGCGGTAGAGTTTCAAAAATGTCGGCGTTGTAAGAAACCTACTTACATCTATTAAACAGTACACTTTTTATAATGTTTGATTATTTTTCCTGATTTAATATCCTGAGAAACGGAAACAAATAATTATACTCGTATGCTTATATGTAAGGGAACCCCGCTCCAAGTGAAGCCTGCGAAAAAATATAATTCTGGTCGTACAATACCAGTCAATATACAACGCGTCAACAAATTTTGTTACCAAAAAGAGTATATATATATTTGGTGTCACAATTAACAAGAAGCTCTTAGTCACAGAACAAAGGTTAATGTACTTAATTATATTTTAAGTACAACAACAAAAACCTTTTATCAACGCAGTTTCACATGACTGCGAATACCTGGTCAACAGGGACATGGTCCTTTTCGTGGTGCCGTTGACACTTTTTGTTTTCATTTCTGCATTGAATTTAACAACAGCTCTGCTGTATTGCAAAGGTGTGGTGTTATTTTGAAGCGAATTTTGTCTTTTAAGGTTTTTAGATTTTTAATGTCACTACAGAGGTAGACCATTTTATATTTTTACCACTTAAAATGCATAATGGTTGCAATAAACGAAATGAAAATTTTATTTCTATCAATTACAGATGATACGTTTTTTGCCATTATTTTTACTGAGTTAATAACAAATATTTGGTAATCATATAAATACTTAAGAGCTTACAGTTTCGAAACCAAAATGGTTACACTTCTATGCTCAGCCATTAAACCTCAGAGTGTCTACTAAATATGATTCGTTCAGACAAGAAAATATTTTATCTTGTGAGACAAAATTTGTAATTTTAAAATGGGCTTAGATAATTTAATGTTGTTTTGGATTCAAAGGTCTCTTTTTCGGCATAATATCGAAAAATCGTAAAAATATGGTAGTATATTATCGCAAAATACAAAGTACCTGTCAAAAAGTTATGAAAAATTATGATCATTCGACTAATCCCGGGAATTAAAAAAAAAACTTCGAGCTCGAGATTGGCATCCCTTGTGTATGTGTGCTCATACTAAAACATTTTGTGTGCATGTATTTTCACAAACTAAAAGCTTTGATAGCATTGCCAGTGAGTGAGAGGAAACGGAAGTTGGTTTTAGTTTTGCTATGAAAAATGGCGCACATTTTTACTGCACTTTCTGCTTTTGTTTGTACTTTTACAAACAAAATTTAATATTTCTTTTAACAAACGCCATTTGTATATGTACGTACATATTTCATATTTTTTTTCTCGTTTTTATGTTGTTTATTTGCAAATGTTTTTTTTTCATTTTCATTCCTTTAAACTTTTTATGTGCTTTGGTTTCGCTTAATAATTTTTATATATTTTCAAATTATGAATTTTGACTCTTTGCTGCTCACTCTTTAGCAAAATGTGTAAAATAAAATCATTTGCAAATCATGGATGTGCCGTAACCTAATTTAACTTTAGTCTTTAGCCCTTAGCCTTTAGTTTTTTTCCCCCTTTTAGATGACAAATTAATTCAAGTTTTGGGCAGAAAAATAAGAAATACAACAAAAAAGTTAATTGATATAAATGGTTATCTGACATTGCTTTATCTGCTCTTAATGTGCGTGAAATGACATCTTTATATTCTGATCGGACATGATTTCAGAAATAGCAACCATTATTAGGGTGCTTCCAAGGTCAGTGTGAATTTTTCGCACTAGTTCATTTTGTTATATCTTAAAAACGATAAAAATATGCAACACAATGCATCAATTGGAAGTTGTTTGAATAAAACCGTCTGTGCACATTTCCCTTTATTATTTTCCACAAAATCTCGTTAGGAAATAGGTCAATCGTGATCAAAATTTCCATTCTCTTTAGCTTTTACCACAAACACTCGATCGAAAATATTGTTTTATCGTATATTTATCTGTGATCACAAGGCAAACTATATGCAACGTACTTTTCATACCTCAGAACTTCTCGCTTTGATATTTTTAACGCGTGGGAAGCTACGAGTATAAACATAAAACATAAATTTTATAAACAGATTAACAATAAGATGTTAATATATATTTAATATTATTTTCTTTTCCTTTCAGGTAAACAAACAATGTGCAATTTATCCATGGTATCGTAAGTTTTTAGGGTTAAGTTATTCTCTGTTATAGATTTCAATTGGATAAATGCTGAAAATGTCAAGTTTTTTTTAACGATATTTATTGCTTTTAGTTTTCTTAAAAAAAACTTTATAAAATATTTTAAAAAATAGTGATGATATATATCCTTAAAACTTCCTCGATGTCCCTTAAGTTTAAGAATTGCTTAAAAAATATCAATTAAATTGTTTACGTAATTATTCCACGACATTTTCTGATAACTTTCATGGTTCAAACTTCTCATAAAAAAGTTTTAGTGGAAATTTCTAGAGTTCATAGGAAAATTGCTATGTTCGCGTTAGTAAAATTTGGTATAAGTCAAACATTTTTGCAAGTTAAGTACTGATTTTTATCCTCTAGGACATAAAATTTATAAATAGTTAACATAAGGTTTCTCAACTTTCATTATTCCATAATTCCAAAAATTTGGAATTTTAGAATCTGAAATCAAATTATGTAGACATATTTAATATAGCAGGTTTTTCAAAAATAATAATCTATGTAACTTTTGCAATAGGGTTCGCGGAAATCTATGTTCTCCGAATAATTTGCACACCGATCTGTTTTCGTATGATTTTGTTTTAAGTTTAAGGACACGGAGGCATTGTCTTGAAATTCTTTTTCCATTGTTTTGTTTAACTAACCAACCACCTTAACTTTGAGCAACTTTTTTTCTCTTTATGCATATTCAAAACACCCTAATAAGCAGCAATGATTAAAATTATTCAATTCGGAATCAAGGTGGAACAATTACACAATAACCAAGTAATAATAGTTGATCTCAACAGCCCTCGACATAGAACTTCGCACCGTCCCCGCTTTGTGTCCATATCTAATTTTACAGAAATTCCGAGAATCTACAATTAACTGCTAAGTCCGTACGACGTAAACTCTGAAGCTTTTCAGTGCAAATTGAATTCTCGAAGACCTTGGGAGAGGGTAGAAACTTAATTTGTTTTCATATTATTTGCAGCATCGAGGTCACGAGCGTAGTTGTACTCAAAATCCACTAGGCAACTGCGCTACTTACTCCATTAATTCGCTTAGAAAAATAATTTGCAATAAAAATAGAAAAATAATTTTATATAATAAATATGCGGTTACCTCCGATTTTTCAGTTGCTTACTCTTAGTTTTTAGTATCTTTGAAACATTCTGCAATGAAAAATTAAATCTTTCGTAGATCACTTTTTTAGACTCATTATTTAAGCCGAAAATCGGATTCTTATTTGGAGAAGTTACAAAAAGTTGCGCCGATCAGCCATACTTACTAATTCATATACATATTCTTTGAAACTTTTGTTATTATTGAAATATAATATTAAATTTCTAACATCACGTTTCTTTTTGAAATCTGTCATATAATTTACTACCTTAGATAAATTAAACTTTCATCAAAAAAAAAAAAATATTGTTGGAAAAACAGAAATACCCACCCACCCTTATGGTCATCAAGTGTTAAAGAAATAGAGCACACCTTCAATTAATCACAATTTGCACATAATTTCCATTGTAGGTTTTTTATTATTAAAAACATAATAAAGCTTTCACGCCTCACTATTTATTGTATATTTTTCAAGAGCATGTTAAGCAGTGCGCACTAATCAAGCGACTTGAAAGAATCCTCTTAAGAACTTCGTAAAAGTAATAAAAATAAAAATAAAAAAAAATGAATAAAGGAAGACGTACAAAAGCATCACAAAATTTCCGTTTAATAGAATCCTTACACACTTTTACTCATAGTACATTGATTGTGAAGCCTATTAGGATATTCGCAAAGCCAACGCCCCTTATGGCAAATTCCTCTGAGGGTATATTTCATCTTATATATAAAGGGTGATTCTTTACAGCGTGATAGAAAAGTAAACAAATGTGAATTAATTTTTAAAAATAATTTTATGACATAATGCTACGTGTGTCCAGAATTTATTATTGAAAAAAAGTGAAAGATGCTGCTTGAATTTTTTCTGTTTGTTAGCAGTACTGTGCTACCATGCGGAATTTGTACGCGATCTGTCACTCAGTGTCTCTACTGCTGCTGTTTTTGATACCAAGGGGAAAAAAATTGTGTTTTATCTCCATATAAAATTGTAACACTCTAAAAAATATCCCTTTAGCAAAACTTATTTTTGTTGTTAATTTTTTTCTGTTTATTTTTCTATTTTCTTTTGTGTTTATTACTGGAAAGGAAATCAATTATCGTTTGTTCTATCCATTGTAATGAATATAATTTTTTTTTTGCTTTGTATTGAGAGGTCAATTTTTATATTTTTTTTTTTGCCCATCATATTCCCTTTAACTCATAAACCTGCAACTGCTTACCGGTGTCGGCAGCAGCGACAGCATCATCATCATCGTCAAGTGTCATAAACAAACGTTGTATTGACGTTAATTTTGCTGCCAAACGGTCCAACGCCCAACAAAAAGCAACAAAAAAAAGTAATCAATAAAATTCCATTTATTGACAGGATTTTTTGGAATTTTTTTCTTGCTTCTGGGAAGCTAATGTAATTTGAAGGAAAATATTATTTTTTTTTTTGATTTTTAATAAATAAAGGTCCAAATATTATGATGTCTAACTTATATCCTTAAATTGTAACATTTTTAAAGTTCGAAAGGATTGTTTGAACCGAAATCGTTCATAGCCTAAGGACGGACAGTATTAATGGTAAAAGGTTTACATATTGAATTTTTTTCTCACTTCATTATTTTTCAACCTTGTTCGAATAATGTTAGCCAGCCAACAAACAAAATTAACTTTGAGCAATAGCCCCATTGTGAATCTAAGTACATGAATGTCCAAAAGAACCTCACTCGCATTGTGTAAAGTTTTTGTTATTGTTCTTCTTTTTATGGCGTGTTAGGATTGCCACATGTTCACTTGTCCAATTAACTCGAATTAGTTTGTCTGATGTAAGGAAAACAGTTACCAGAGGCACCCAACATAGGCAGTCATCTCATCTCTTCTATTCCATGTGAACAACAATGAAATGAAAGCTGTTGGTTGTTTTCGCTTATGTCATAATTCAGACAGCTCTTGGAAAATTAATAATGATGAGACTTCGGTTTACCTCTATGAACCTGAATTGCGACAACAAATAGAAGCAGGTAATGAGCTCAAAATCTTCTAAAAAGGTTAATGTATCAGTTTCTTGGGATGCCAAAAAAAGTTTGTTGATCGACTTTCACCAAGACTGTGGAACAACAACAGGCAAATATTATTGCAACATTTTCGACCAGCTAAATGTAAAAATTCTTGAGGAAATACCTGCTTTAGGGAAGAAAAAATCATCTATCATCATGACAATGCACCTGCTCATATATGTGCTTAAACTGACGCTAAACTGACTAAATGGGAGTATGAATTGTTGGAACATCCACCCAATTCACTAGATTTGGCTCCATCTATTCCCACACCTCAAGAGACTTCTGCGTAGAAAGCGATTTTCATCGAATGAAGAATCAATTGCAGCCGTGGAGAGGGATTTTCAAGAATGGGATCATAAATAGAAAAAAAAGAATAATATATTGAAATGAAAGGAGATTTATAGAAGAAAAAAAAAAAAATATCTCAAAACCAAACTCATGGTCTTTCTTTTCTAGGTGCAAAACTACTGACTGGCCTTGTATGTATTTCTTGTGTAAAGATTATTCCATTGCCATTAGTTGGCTATAAAGTATTTCTTTCACTGTATTTTCAATGTCCTCAGTTAAAGCATACAGGTAGTCCCCGACTCACGACCGTTCGACTTACGACTATTCGCACTTACGACCAATTTTTTTTTTCAATTTTTTTCATAGAAAATGCTTAAAATAGTTTCGGGGAGTCCCTAAAATATGTATATGAGAAAAAATTTAAAAAAAAACAGTAGTATGTACAAGGACTCGATTTATTTCAATACAAATAATACGTTTGTTTAAGTGAATAATTTTATATCATCCCAAAAATGGCTGGAACTAGTAGTACAGTATCTATGTAATATTTTTCTTTAGCTATTTTTTATGAAACTCGACTTACGACTTAATCGACTTACGACCGATGACTAGGAACCTATCTCGGTCGTCAGTCGGGGACTACCTGTATTGTCTTTTTGGTCTATTTTCGAAGCGAACCCACATTATTATTTCACTATGTTTCCAGTTTCTTATAGATTTTGCGATACGTTTGCTGAGGAAAAGTTTAGCTCCGTTGCGGTGTAGGTCATTTGCTGAACGGCCGGATTATAAACATTTTCACTAGGACTATGTAATTTTTTCTTATTTTTTTGAGTGTATATTATTTTTATCTCATAATGAAAAACTCCATTCGTTCTGAAAATGCTAATTTTCGAGTGAAAACTATTAAGTGCTCGGATCGATTAGCTCTACTTCTTACGCCTCTTATCAAAGACTTCACTTTTTTAGTGTGAGTGGAAAAGCTGTTTGCTTTTTGTCAGAATTTTACTACACCTCAAATGTTCTGTCCATAATTTTTTGCCATCCTCATTACACATTTTGGCTTCAATTACAAAATTTATTTTATCCTGCTTTGTTGCAAAACGAATTCTCTTCGATTTCAATTTTAAGACAAGGCAAAAAAGGTATTATTATTTTCCATTTCCTCATTTATTGCACACCAAAGCTTTCAAAATGTTAAAGTTTGTTGGAACAAGTCATTATCGGAACATAACGTAACTTTAATTATCTTTTCAAATTACTTGGCCACATTTTATTATAATTATGCAACTACTTTCGGCTTAACCTGTGCACAGTCTGTTTTCCACTTTGTAGCCCATCAATTATCATATCTATTTATTCATACACTGAAGTTTGTGAGGGTTTTCTTATTCTTTTCTTGTTACTCAAAACAAACTCTTTGTTCATTTGCCTTTCTCAAGGCTCATGTAATTAATTTGGTCGGTTTCTGCAGCAGCTGCTATTGACTTAGCTCCGTTTTAATTATTCAATTATTTTTACCTTCATCATTAACTTTTGCGTTTTGTTTGTCACCTATGACAATTGCCGCCTTCCTGTCAATGCAAAACTACTTTCGGTTTTTGTTATCATCAGGGGAGGAGGAGGCTAAAACTTTTTGTCACATTTGTATAAAAGCCTTTTAACATAAGTATCTTAAGTAAAATTCTACGTTCACTAAAGAATATTAATGGGTATATGTAGAAGGCATCAGATGTTTATAGCGATGTAAAATACTTTTAAAAATTTTGATTGTTTTTATCGACTGATTTTTATTGCAAAATTGAATTAATTTTAATGAAACCAAGAAGGATTGATGTTCTTGTAAATTTACAAATTCAATCAACGCTTCACCAATATGACAATAGTGCAACGATTTCATTTGGCGCTACCGCTCCAGTTTTTTTATTAAATTAAATTTTACTGAAATGATTTGTAGCACCTACCACGAATGTGGGTACAAAATAGGGAAAAGTAATTAGTTTCGCAGATAAAGCTCACCATATAGTTTTTATAAAAGTCGTCATAAGTTGGGAACCCAGAATCAATTTCCCAAATATGTGTATTTCAATAAGCTTAAATATTAAATATGACAACTGTTTGTAAAATTTTGGCCCATTTTTATACCCTACGCTAAGGATATATTCACTTTGTCATTCCGTTTGTTACGCATAAAATGGGGCATGGTAAGTATAAAGTATGAATTCCTGATCAGCGTCACCACCTGAATCGATTTAACCATGTATATCTGTGGAAATCACGATGAAGCAAGCTTTTTGATATTGAAAATGGACGAAACCGGTTCATGGAGACACCTACCGCCCATACAAATAAAATATTTAAATCGAGTTTGAATTGTAAATGAATCAAGATACAAGACGATATATTTAGATATTAAAAAACGTCGGCGGTATTGGCTAAGACGTATCACCTCATGTACTCGCGAAGAAGTAAAACTTGCTCGCAAAACCTGATTATGTTCTCTTACATCAACAAGTTGCATTACATTCCGATCTATTGGATTTTATTATTGTAATGAAGATATCACATCCGGCCAAATCCCATTTTTTGTCTAATATATTGTTGAGGCTTCTGTATCAATTTTCAGAACATTTCAAGGGACTGTCATACCTACTTGCCTAACTTCCCCACATTTTGTTCAATGTATTATCAAGCTGTGTTTCTATAAAAAAGTTTCATTAGGACAAAACTTGTTCAAGATATATTTTGCTGCTCATACCTCAAAAACTACTTAGCAATAAAATTTGTTTGTTCTCGTAAAGTTTTTAGCAACAGTACGTTTTATCAAAGAATACAAACTGTTACTAAAAAGTATACTTTTATATAACACATCGATTTAGTCATTTCCGTTGTCGTCACATATCTATCTCAGCCCAATTCCTGCCTATCCTTATTTAGCCCAAAGGTAGATGGAATTTATGCCATCAATGTGTTTGTCAAATGAAAAGGTATATGAAGTACCATCATCTGACGTACGAACACAATGAGTATTTTTTTACTCTGAACAACTTTTTTCTTCTCCTGTTTTTCTCTTCAAAAAGGTTAACTTTCATTCGTCTAAGAAAACGAAAATCAAATGCTTAATTTTCAATGTGAAATTCTTTGAATTTCTGAAATTTACCCCTAATATGTACTCGTAAACAAGAACAACACAACAATGTGTATAATATCTCAAACTGACAATTATATATTGTATAGCAAATTATATGCTCGTGTAATAATGGCTTAATTAAGTTAATATGGCAAAAAGAAATGAAAGTTGGATTAACAAATTCACAGATAACACCCACTGATTTTCAAATTAATTAGCTATTTGTGCTACAAAATAAAACCTGAAGCATATCAACTTCAATATCAAGCTAATTGTCCTTAATAATCACAAATACGTAGATAATTAAAATTACCATTTCAACTAATTTTTCTAGGTATATTACCTTATTTGTCAATTATCTGTTGAAAAATTAAATGTTTCTTAATTGTAATGAAAATCACTTCAAATAATTTAAATGTTGCTTAGTAAATTTGAAACAACATATTTTTACGTTTAATAAAAGTTTATTATATTAATTTAATAAATTTTAAATCGCCTAACTTTTTTTATTCAAAAACAAAATTTTTTTTTTAAAGTTCTACAATATAAATTTAATATAAATTTAAATTAATCTTTAAAAATTTTCAGTCATTATTCATTATGATTTCTATTTTTTTTTTCCTGAATATTTATATTGCACAGATCTTTACCAACTGAGCTACATTACTACTAACTACACGATTGCCCAGGTTCGAGCCCCACTGGTTGCAAGAAAAAAATGTTTTTTTTTAATTAAATAGAATTCCATAGAACATTTAATTTATCAGGTTAATGTGTTATTTGATGCAAGTTAGACATTTTCGTCTGAGTGTATATAGAGTAGGTGGCCAAATCGTTAGGGACAGTACTCATATTTTTGTATTTTCTAGTTTAAATGATTTTTTTGAACAAATATTTGGTCTAGTAAGAATTTTTTTTTATTAAAATATTCGATTCAGATAATAAAAACAACATAGTACGTAGTGTACATAAACAGTGTACTATAATCACGGCTTGTATGCACCTGTGCTTGCTCTGTATACATTTCTTTTATTTTTTTTTTTCTTGGAGCTCGGTATTGTGTTGCCATTCTCTGGTGGTTGCTTCAATCAACTACCGCTTGTGGCTATCAATCCTTTCGCGAGCGCCCGTACGGAGGTTTCCCACTATGAGCTTCAAGAAAGGTGAGTTCCCGGCCATGGCAAATACCAATTTTTTTGTCAGCTAGAAATTTTGCAGCACTCCTGGCTTTGTAGCAAGGTGCTGAATCGTACATAAAAACGTACGCTGGTCACATGGGAACCATTTTTTGAGCTGTGGCAGAAGACGCGTTTCGAGTACACGCTTGTACTACTTCATGGTCCCTTTCATGATGTATAGGCGCCCCATGCCTTTGGCTGAGATCTTATTCGGTTTAACTAGAAAATGCAAACATTTAAGTACTGTCCCTAATAATATGGCCACCTACTGTATTATGTACGAGATATTAAAGAAACTCAAAGTATTCTTCATGAATATCTATAATTTCGAAGTATACATGACCCTTTGAAAATTATGGCGGCCAAAAGATTTTTCAATATTTTTTTTTTTCAAATTAGTTTTTAACTTCATATGGGTCATTCCATCTATAATGAGCCCATCATTACCCTCATGTTTTCTAATTAGGCTGAAACTTTTTTCAGTGATTGGTCTATCATGTTGAAAAAAACTCGTAAGTAAAACAAAAAAAATTCATTCATGAATATAAAAAAACCAACACAATCCAAATTAATTTTTATATTATTTTTAAGTAGTTGTGTACTAGTAGATGACAAAAAAACTGCAAATCTGAATAAATGAAGGCCTGAACGGTTTCTATGTGGTAAATGATAAAAAAATTTAACTTCGAAGAAACATCAATTTCCCAAATACTCCAAAATCGATTTCAACTTTTTTAGGCTCAAAATTTTCAAAACATATAGGAGTACCATCCCTGAAAATTTTATCCATGTTTTTTCACCTTATTTGATTTTACAAACAATTTGAAACTTTTTTTTAAGCAATAATATTGGTTAACAAATTTTATCTAATTTTTTTATATCTTCTACATGATAGACCAATCACTGAAAAAAGTTTCAGCCTAATTAGAAAACATGAGGGTAATGATAGGCCCATTATAGATGGAATGACCCATATGCAATTACATATAATATAAATAAACCCCATTTATGGGAGCAATAAAATAATATTGATTTAAAAAAACGCATTTTTAGTAAAATAACAATTTCATTTTGGAAAAACAGTTTCGCATAAAACGAATATTTCGCCGATTTTTTGTGTCTTCAAGATTGTGTTTCAGAACACAGTTGTGAGAAAAAACGCAGGTGTTGCGAAAATAAAGTTTGTTTAATAAAACCTATAGTGTCGGGTAGCTATTTTGGACATTGCCACTTGAACATAAAGAACTTATATCGAATAATATCGACTTTTGAGCACTTTTTTTTATTACATAAAATTGTTTCTGGTGTCAGAAAATGTGTACTATATCATAAGGAAGATATGTAAAAGAACGAAACAATTATAAGAAAAAAAAATCCATAGTGTATTTTTAACTGTTTAAAGAAGGGTAAAATTCCATTGGATACTTTTAGTTGCTAAAAAATATGAGAATAAGAAAAAATTCGTGAGAAACGCGTGGAACGCAGTGTGCGGAAACGCAAGGTTGTTGAGCGAAGCGAGCGGGGGACGGAGCCCCTAGGAATATTAAAAAATATCTTTAAAATTAAGTACTCGTACATATCTTTGATGTCAAGAAGAAGCTTAAAATTTACCTATGTTTAAGTGTTTTACATTCGTTTAAAAATCGATTTTGTTTTGCTTTATATTATTGATTTAGCATGTAGTAAGTAAAATCCCAAAAATTCAGTACTATAGGTTCTTTTATTAAACTTTTTCCGCTGAGAACTATTTTACTTCTATGCTTCAGCAATGTAAAAATTATTCAAACAAAACACTGAGCCGCAGCAAGTAATATCATAAGCTTATTTACACAGAACCATTCCTTTTTTATGCGGGGCGTGGTAATTTATTTGTTTCGTAAATTTTCATCAGAATAACATATTTTTGATATAACGGCTTAACCGTTTAAAAGTTTGTGTGAAACATTACATTGCTATGAACGGTGGGCGTACTCGTTAACTAATTCAGTTTATTTTCATTACTAAGGATTCTCATCGTACACCAAATTTCATTCATTTCAATTGTCTCGCTTGGTTGAATTGTTCTTAAGTGTTGGCGTTGTTAAAACCTTAATAATAGAGTTTAGCTACTATTGTTATTAACCTTCTTAGCTATTAGCTTGAAGCTTTAAAACAAGTAATAACCTTATTCAAAAGTAAATAGTGGAAATGAAAAACTTTCATTAAATTAATATATAATGTAGTACACCATCTGAAAGGTAAAAAATCCTTTAAACTTCAATCGATGCTCATTTAGTTGAAACTGGTGCAAGCGGTTATTAGTTGCAAGGTTAGATTTCTGGAAATGATGTTAATTGGTGAAATATAAACCTGTATGTGACCGTCAACCTAACTTATGTTTTGTATATCTTGCTTTACGTGCTTCCTTAGACATCAACACAAAACAGTGAAAAATGATTCTTTAACATGTTGGGGAACTTGCTCGTGGACTACGACTACAAGCATTATACTTAAACTATGTTGGGCCAGCACCAAGATTCTATAATTATTTCGATTCAATACATAAGGCCTTGTAATGTTGATTTGCATAACGGACGATATTGGTGATTGGAGTGTGATATCGCCGGCACATAAGTCAGTTCTTTCAAATAACACGCAATGCACGTTAGAATCAAATGGTTCCCTCTAAAATCCACGTGTTTGGTTTAATTGGCTGTGACGAATTGTTGTAAGCCATGCTATCGAAAGCAGTTCTGGAGGATTTTTTCGGATAATGCCAAAAGTGCCTATATGATAATAATAATAAGATAATAAAGTTTAGCTACTACAGCTATATAACCTTCTTAGCTATTGAACTTGAAATTCGTAGAAAAGAGGATTTTTCGAAAGTCGGCTTGTTGCGAGTTTACTTTGCGATTGAGGATTTCTTTAACAAACGCTTTAGAGGATGGTCTCAAAATATTGATTCCTCTATAATTTTTACAAAGTTTACGGTAACTCTCTTTAGTAAATTCACTAAATAATTTTTCAAAATATTTCTCAGGTAGTTCATCTTCTTACAGATGACTACGACGAAAATAGGAAGTAGTTTCGCCAATAAAATTGAGTTGGACCTTAACGCTTCGCCTGTGATGTATTCATAAACTGGTGTTGTGTTTAGTATAAGGTGGAAATCATTTTAAGCAATATGTTTCTGGAGGTGTTTGCAATGATCATACAATATCTCAATTTCGTAAATTCTCGTAAATGGTCTAATACATTTGTGTTATTTAATAATTATATTAAGTACGTCTAAAATAACATGAAAATATGCGTTTTCAGTCACATAACGAAACTTCGAAACTTTTTCCAAACCTAATTTTTTTCCTGTGATTAGATCTTAATATGAAACGATTAATTGTTATAATGAGGATATGTCTCGTTTTGATCGCCCACTGTTCTGATGTTGATGAGTACATGTACATTTTTTATCAAATTCTATGTCACTTTTCGACAATTTCAAACCCATATCAAAAATGCAATGATTTCTTTTGATTTTTTTGTGTAAAGAATTTCTTGATGGAAACTTTAATTTTTGACCTACCCTAACGTACATACATACGTCAATTGTTTCAACATAACACCAGTCTGTTGTGATTAAACGTTGCTTCCTTTTCAAACTTATAAACAACGATTGCACGGGTATATATTGTAGATGGCGCAATGCATTTCTAATTTTAAATTTTTAATGTGTAATTAATTTCACACTGTATACTCATTAACAGAGTAAAACTAATTCTTCGAAAATTATATTAGCGCAATAAAAACAAAATTTTAATTATCGACTCAGAATGGCCAAGAAAGAAAGTTGTTTGGGGAAAAAACGATAAACTATTTCACATACATATTACTAAAAGTAGCAATAATATCATAGATTTGAAAACGAATAAAAATTTTTGGGGCATATTTTGAAGACTTGCGTGTGCAGACATGCCTGTTGAAAATGAAAATTAAGTAGTTTTCTACAGTACGCCTGGTGCTTTTCGTACTCACGTATGCGCCTTTAAACTCAAAATTGCCCACCAAAATCAACTGATGGCGCCCGCACATAAAAAAAAAACCTTGGCGCAACGCAAGCATCCACTGAAATTGTAAACAAAAGCGTTGATATTTAAACGATGTCAGTGGCACTTTGAACAGCAACAACAAGAACAACAACAACAACGACGACAACCAAAAATAAACAAATAAAAATAGTGAGTAAGTAAACAAATTTCATTGTAAGAAAAAAATGCGAAATTTTAAAATAGATGCCAATTTAGAACAACAAAAACAAAAACAACAAGAAAAATCCCATAAACTAAAGCATGTTTCAGCGATCTCAACGTGTGCGCCAAATGTTTAATTATTTGCACTGACACCACCCCTTCCTGTCCTTATGGCTGTAATAACTCAGAAATCTACATATTGTATCATGACGTTGGTAATATTTATATTATTTTTCTTCCTAGCAGGAAGAGAAGTGTTACCTTACCTCAAGTTCAGTGGAAGCTGTGCATGCTTAAAAAGCATTCCAAAAATATTCTTCTTATGAAGAATTTTCATACTTGCTTTCATGTAAATATTGCCCGCGGCTACGCCTGAGGTGATTCATCTGTAAGCTCCAATTTTGGCATACTTTTTCCAGCATTTCGACCGGTATCTCCCCAATGGCAGCTGTAATATTGCCTTCCAGGTCTGCACTTGTGGCTGGCTTGTCCCTGTAACCGAGAGACTTCACGTAGCCCCAAAAAAATAGTCTAGTGGGGTCGAATCCCATGATCTTGGCGGTCATGATCTCAATGGACTATTCCAAAACGTGAGATTAATTGCTCACCAAACTCGCCTCTCGTTCCATACATATACATATACAATACATTGCACGGATTTTGATAATAAAATTCAATGATCTGCAAACGCTGTCCGTTCGTTAGTCTATTCATGGTGAAATGGCTAACCTTACTGAGCATTTTTGGCGTTGACACATGTTACAAATCACGCGTGAGGTGTCAAAAAATTTACACTGAAAAAACAAATACCAAAAAAATCACCCGAGATATGACGACCAATTTAAATGTAGTTTTTTGATTTCTTGTACAAAATTGAACTCGATTTGAGCCCATTGAATAAGCATTTGAAATATAACTGACACTGCAAAATTAAATATGGTCTCCCAGGTTTTGCGATATCGAAACTTCTTAGAGCCTTAAATAGTTTGTATTTACTTCAAAAAATCTATTGAAACAACAAAATCCGCTCTAGATTTCAATTTAAAATCAACTGTTTTTCTAAAGCTGTTATATCAGGCGATTTCTTAAAATTTTGTATCCAAATTTAAATTTATTGCATATCCTTAGAAAGTCTACAAAGAAAATAACAGGACACGGGTCAGACTAATAGGCATTTTCAAGTCTTGCATTTTTTTTAGTAATAAAAAACTCGCACCGACCTGCAACGTGCCCCTATCGTATATTCATTCATATATGCGAACATTTCTCATATCCTTTTGTTTATATCTGCATTGTAGTAAATATTTTCTATAAACTTTGCGACAAACACTATCAAAAAGTATATATAGACATAAAGTGAATTCTTTAAAATTTATTATCCAAGAAGTATCAACTCGTAGACAAGAAAAAGTTCAACCTAAAAAGAAATTACTTGGCAAAATATGCGATAAACACATTTAATGAAAGAAAAAATCCCTATAGACAAGAACGAGTAGACGCACAAATAGACATGCGAGTGCTTTATGCATTCTTTTCATGCATAGATACATGTACTTACATATGTACATAGATCGATATAAACGGTAGAATGTTAACAATTACAATTTATTTGCTCATGGCTAAAAATACTTTATAGCGCAGTGCTGTTTTTTTATTTTGGCTCATGGAAAGTGTGAAATACTTGCATTAGTTTCATGGAGAGCCCACTTCACTTCACTTTTACTTGAAATTCTTAAGAACTTTTTTTAGAAAATATTGAACTTGTTAAAATACACACAGTGTTGCATTTCATAAGGTGCTATCGTATCCACACATGTGACGTATGTACACTCTTTGAACCTGAAAAATGTTTATTTGCTCAATATGAAACTTTTTTTTTTATTATTAAAGATTAGTGAGAGCTGTCAGCTGCCATAGCTCAAGTTATACTCGTGCCAGCTATTGTGAAAAAATTTAATGGAAAGGAATTTGTCCAAGTTTTGGGCACATTAACCTTAATGACAACTATAGTTGACTGTTTTCTACAATTAGTAAAAATGTTCACTTCTGATTTCCTGTAATCTTTCTCTACTGAGATATACAGAGGGTATTAACTAAGCATGTTCGCAACAAATTTTTGGGGTTACCAAAACATCCTTCTTCAAGAAGAAGTGCCTATTCGTTTGCGGTTGTAGAAAAAAGAAAAAAAGTTGGTTATAAAAAAATGGCAAAAGGAAAAAATTTTAAATAAAAAAGAATTATAAAAAGTTTCAGCGAGTAGGTACTCTTAGGAAACTTAGCAACTTGGTCATTTTATTCACAAAGTTTCCAATAAATAAATTCTTTAATTTTGAGCAAAAATAGTGATTTTGAGCGAAAAATATGGTTTCAGATTTGAACGAGTAAAATTTTAAATTAACATTTAAACTTTCACTTTTTTTTCGAAAATGGAAATGGTCATTAAAAATTTGAAGACAAGAAAAAGTGGGTCAAATCTTGTCATAACAAAATTTTTCAAACATGAAATCAATGTGTTTTCATTTGCTCTACCACATTCGTCTTAACATAATTTTCTACTTGGGGCTTACATTCCGAGTTGTTGAGCCAAATTTTATTCGATGGCCTCATACAACCAGACCCACCACGATTCTGGCGACTATCAAGTGCAATGGAACGCTGCGTCCCGCACTATATGTATTTATTTATCTTTGAACTTCATTCAGTTTTATCTAAAAAAAATTGAAATGTGTTGCTCTTGGATACTGATACGATAACGATTTATCAGGTACCTGTACAATCAATAGACATAAGCATTCTATAACATCCAAAGTAAATCAGTCTATCGCCACGTGTGTCTTCGTTCAGACTATTCAAATTATGAATATTGATTTTGTTTTGCCAGATGTCTGAATTGATAACATATGTCGACTTTTCTACGCTCCTTAAAAATGGTACTACATATACATACTATAGTATCAATATTTGTGAAGTGTGTCTATAACTCGAAGATCGAGTTTTTTCCATACGATATACGTTTTTGGGTGAAAAATAATAAATAAAAAATAATTTTTTTTGTGAAATTCGCGTTTTTATTGATAAAAAAAAAACATTTTTTGTGTGCGATATTTTCGATTGATTTTTTTATAGTTTTCAAAATGTAAAATCTTATAGTCTCATTAACATATTAATTTATGCTGTGAATAGTAGATTTAAACTTTAAAGTAAAAACAAAAGTGCATGAAATGTTTTTAAAAAACTTTATTTGATTTCAATTTGATATTGATTTTTTTGGACTCTGCTACTGCCTGTTTCTTGCATAACTTTTATCCAATAAATTCAACTCATCTAATTTTAATTGTGGAAAAATGTTTGTGCAGATAATTAAATTTCACATAATTTATTAATTGTAAAAATTTATAATTGATTTTCGTGAAGTAAATTTTAGGCACACACTTAAGGCCGCTCATAAATTCACATGTAAGCAGAAGTTGTAGACTTTATGTTTACGGACAAAACGAAAATACATAAAATGATTAGGGTGCGTAAAAATAGTGTGCTTTAATTAATATTTTTAGAAAACATTCTTTATAGTTCAATCATAAAATAGCGTTGCAATTAAAAACACACTTTTTTATGTCAAAAAACTCTAATGCTTAATTCATTCTTCACAATAATTCGCAAGTCTTGCAAATCGTGACTTAAAGACACAGAAAGGTTTTTAACTGACCAGAATACTTTCTTTGAAAAATTGGTAGCACTTTTCGTACGTAAAAAATATTAACGTAAAAAATTTTCTAATACCCCTAAAAGCATTAAATTAAAACGAAAGTATTATTAAATACACCCTAAAGTAGCCATTGACCTAATAAATTTGTGTACAAATTTTATTATAACGTTTAACGCAAAAAACAAATTTGAGCTCAAAATTAATGAGTTCATTAATAAAATTTATCAAATGAATTTTCGCTCACTAAGCAAAAAGTAATAAAATAACCGATGTAGAAATAAGATAGCAATCGCCAAAAAAAGGAAAAAAGTTCCACCAAAAAATGGAGCATTGAATTGGGCGCACAAACATTTCTACAAGAAAAAAATTTTAAAAAATTGAAATTTCAATTGAATATTACTTTCTCAGTTACTTATAAATATCATGCTCAATTTTTTTGGTCGAGCTATCCCACGTGCAGCATAATGGCCCTTTCGAATTTTACATTTTTGTGCAGGTCTGAATTGATAAAAATTATAAATTTCGTTATGTGCAAAAATTAAGCTGCCATAATTGAAATGATGAAAGCAGAGTATTTTTTTTAATTCTTTTGCCGGCACGTTTTTAGTGAAATCGATACTTTTTAGATTTCAGTTAATACACTGAAAAAGAAAATGCCGAGGAGCTAAGTAGTTAATCATTGGACCGTACTTTTTCAAAAATAATAAAAATCTTAACATTACAGTCAATGGAGCAAGGTACCGTGCAATGATTACCGATTTTTTTGCCCAAAATGGAAGAATTAGACTTGGTTGACATATGGTTTCAACAAGACGGTGGCACATGCCACACGGCACGTGATACCATGGACCGAGAGGCGGGTTTGGTGAGCAATTAATCTCATGTTTTGGAGCAGTCCAAGACCATGCGATTTGACCCCACTAGACTATCTTTTGTGAGGCTACGTGGAGTTTCTTGTGTACAGGGGCATGCCAGTCACAATTGCAGCCCTGAAAGACAACATTACTGCTGCCATTGGTGAGATTTCGGCCGAAATTCTGGTATAATATGCCAAAATTGGAGCTTACGGACAATATTTACATGAAATAATCTTTGAAAAGTAAATGGAAGGAATTGATGTATCGCTCCAAATAAATGTTTCATTCAATATTGCAAGTGTTCTGCCCTTTTTCCAATTTTCACAAACATAGCGCTCAAAAAATTATCTGTTAAAAAAAAAACGTTAAAATTTAACAACAAAAACTAAAATATATGGGTGTGATACTGCTTGCTGATAAGTTTCAGCATTTCAAAACCTTCCTTTTCGCTGTCTATTTACCCTCCATCCAACATTCATTCATTCATATAGATTTCAGCCATTTGTTTCTATTAAATTAAGCAAATGAAATTGGTATTCCTGCAGATTGTTCAGTATAGTTTTCCACAAAAAAAAAAAAATTAACTGAACGTAAAACAGGATAACAGCCACTACCTCCCCTCGCTTCCTCTCATCTTTTTTCTCATTACTTGTTAGTCTCTTTTTGGCCTATTTTAAATAGCATTTGTATAACCAACTAGAAATTGCAGTTGGGTAGAGTAATGGCAATGAAACAAAAAAAAAAAATTAAATAAAAAAATGCGAAAATATGGTGAAATATGAAGCAATGGGCGGATGAAATCAACTTATCTGCAATCGTTCCGAAGCATAATTGGAATTGAAAACCACTTAAATTGATGAATGAATGCATACTATCTGCTTGTATGGTAAACAGGGCTGGGCTTAGGATATTGCGGAAGAGACTCGCGTCTGCTGCCGCCAAGTTTAAAAGGGCGGCAAATTTTCGATAGAATTGACTTATTTTTTTAAATATTTTTTTAGTGTCCATATCAAAAATTCTTTTTTCTTTTGGTCATCACTTTTACGTTATTACAAAAAGAGTGGACACAAAAACGTTTTTTTTTTTGTTTAATTTAGGTATGTTATAAAGGACACTCTTCCTAAAAATTTTTTGTAAACATTTTGGACGCAAAAATAGTTAATTACAGACACATAGCAGATTCATACTTTCAAAAAATTTATAATTATTGTGTTATTTATAAATTTTATATGCAACCTCCAGATCGGCGCACTAGTTTTTGAGTTTTAATCAAGTTTTTGAACATTTGATCATTTTTTATTTCGAAAACTGGATCATTAATCTTGACTTTTATCAAAAGATTACAAAATCTTAGGTCATTTCCTTTAAATTGATGTATCTTATGATAAATTTGCTGTAAATAAAATGCGAATAAAACTCATTGAGTTCTGGATCAGTTACCTGAAAGATCAATCAAGTCAAACTCACAGGAATAAATCTCCTTGCCATAAGATTATTCGGTACCTATATGCCAGTGAAAATTTATGGCTGAGAGAGTTATATATTCTTATTTCTTTAAAAATAATGAAGCTCAACCAGCAAGAATCAACGTATAGGACGCTTGAATATTTTTTACGCCCAGCGGTCGAAGATAAACAGAAACAGATAATCAAAATCAAAAACGATTTCGATGGCTATATCTCTGTAATTAACAGTTGCTGCATCCGATATACGTAAATGAAATTGATTGGCGCAGCTTCCCCTACAAATATGGTGTCCAATCTCTGTATAAATAGCACACTTTTGTCTGGACAGATGATCATATCACATATTATGAATCAAACGTTGAGGTTAATTTTTTTACTTTACAAGATATCCGTATACGTGTGAAATCTTTTCGCGAGGGGTAGGAAAATATTTTTGGGCCTACACTAGTGCAAATCCGGCTCTGATGTTGAATAACACAAGGACACTTGGCGAGTCATAGCTGCAAGTATGTTTCAGATTTAAAAATGTGAACACTCTATCAATGGATTAACAACCATAATGAACAAAATCGTTTGGGTAATCTACATATTAAAAAAAAGATGAACTTAATATGACGCCATTAATTTCTAAAAAGAGTTAGAACAAAAAAAACACATGTGCAGATTGAAAAACATGCGTGTTTTTCAGAAATATTCACATTTGATATGAAAATGAACTACACTCCAACAGCTTACAACCTCTAGAAGAGTCGCTGCAAATTAAAAAAGATGCTACGCCCATCCTATGAGAACTTCGACGTTTACATGAGAAAAAAGTTTTTCGAATCGCGAACCTTTCACCTCTATGATTTTGATCCATAAGTCTTGTGTGTAAGGATCATTAAAAATTGGATAAAAAAAAAGTTAGATATATTTTCCAGGCAATTAAATTAAAACATAATAAGAAACAACAGCAGCTCATAAAAAATTCATTGCTTCACACATAGCGA
The DNA here is from genome assembly GCA_963680825.1 of Meiosimyza decipiens. Lineage (NCBI taxonomy): Eukaryota > Metazoa > Arthropoda > Insecta > Diptera > Lauxaniidae > Meiosimyza > Meiosimyza decipiens. Next base: position 80,385,592 of record OY804259.1, on the reverse strand, counting down.
CATTAGTGTCCTTTATGAGTTCTCTATATCATTGTTGTTTCTATAGGCGGTATCTTAATAACTAAACGAAAAACAAAGCGCTAAAATGTTCCTGGAGCAATTTTCACAGCAACAACAACAATAAATAATGAAAACAGCAGTAACATCGGGCAAAGGGACACAAAACACATTTGCAGTAAAAGCGAAGAAAATGTGTTTGCAATTAATGACACTGGTCATAAAAGTCAATTTATCGTTTTGCGTAAGTAATGTCAGAGACCCTGGAATTAGTCAAACTATCTGCGCAGCAGCGTAATCGAAAGTTAATTCAACTGCATATGTAAGTACTTACTATGTGAGTAAAATCGAAAAATTGATTTATATCGAAAGATAAACTAAAGTATTTAGAGGATTGAGGGTATATATTTTGCTTTCTTTTTAATATGTTTGAATGTAATAGAAAACTTTAAAAGTTTCAAAGAATTCCTTTGAATAAAAGATTTTGGATCGATCCAATGTTGAAATGTTATGGAAATGTTATGCCCGAAAGTAAAACTCTGTGCTGCTCGTTAAATAAGGTTAAGAAGGCTGCTAAGCATCAAAAATATCCTTAAAAAAATGAGAAACCACCCTGATATTTTATGAATTTATCATATCAGTGTTGGGCACATTCACAAAGTTTATCAAGAAACTTTGCTCCAAGGCATCAAAGTCAACTTTCTTGAAATTCTGAACACTCACATCAGAAATGTCTTACTGACTCTATCTTTTCATTTTCGCAACTTCAAAAAAACCTTGTGCGGTATCAATAATCTCTCAGCCATTACGGCCTATGATACAATGACCCGTAAGGACCAAACAATGCGGACCATTTTTCGACTTTAATTTTATAGACTTTTCGTTCTTTTTGGGTTAAGCGCAGGCCATATTTAGATCCATATATAATTTGCTTTTTCTCAGTCACGATATTAATTTGAGCTTTTAAGAACCCCAGCAGTGGAAGTTGAGCTGGGAGCTGTAATTCCATTTCTGAGCCCATTTCTCGCAAGTTCTGTCTCTAATTCCCTTCAATGTTTGCTTGTTCTGGAATCCAGTAGAACGCCATAGAATGATGCTGAATAGAGCTTAGCGACTTTTTACAATCAGAGACGCACAGTAATCTGTTATGTGATATCTTATGTTGATCTTTACTTGGCTGTCAAAATCCAGCATAATATCTCAGTGTTAATACGTCCCCCTTTAAAGTCATATACGTTAGGGATCTGGTGGCCTAAATTTCTATAGGATTTTATCGTGCGATAGAGGTTGAAAACTATGAAGTTCTAAGTAATTTAAGCAATGCAAACAATCTCTGCTATTGCGTGATCTTGAGACCCCTTTGAAATTGAAAAAAACAAAATGGTACCATAAACAAATTTATCGTGTCTGCCTTTTAAATTATAAGATGTGTCTATATGTTACCGGCCAAACTAGTTTTTAGGATAAACTCGTTTTTCCTAGGCCTAACTAATCCATCCGAAGTGTGTTACGATGAACCAGTGTTCAAAATAGAAGAGACCTATAATCTGCATTTTGTATTTAAAGCTTCTAGGGATAACACAAAGAAATTCTGGAAGAAAACGATAAAAGATTTATAGATATATTATATACCTGACCTCTTATGGAAACTTTTAAACTCTGATAATTCAAATTCTATGACAAAAAATATAAATTTCCCCAAAATAATGTCCCACGTCTTGAGCAGCGATCTCTTAATTATGAGCAAATAAGCTTTTTTTTTCAGAAATAGTGTCCAAGCATAAACAAACTTTTAAGTAGTATTTATTTAAGCTACTGCTGCTCCTTGGAAAAATTGAAAAATATGTTTTTAAAAAGTGTAGATTTACTATAAATTGCGTATGTTGTGTTGTTGTATCTATTTGTGCTTCTGTAGAAAAACTTTCCCATGAGCTTAGCTGTAAATTGTATGGAAAAGAAAAACTTTTATTTTCTCATGTTAAGCGGATGAATGATGAAAGTTTATTTTCATACTTAAACTTTAAAGTGATTGCAAGTAATGGTGTGTTGTCCAGTCAAGTTGGCAAATATTTGCAAAGCTATGATAATATTTAAGTTTGAAACAATGCTTCACAAAAGCATACAACTACCCAGAGCACCAAGGGATGTACGCAAAACTTTTCGCAGTAGCAAATTCCTATGATTTCAAGAGTTGCAGAAGTGTGTAAATTATTTTAATAGAAAGCAAATTGGCTCTCAGAAACTTAGAATACACATAACAATAAACAAAGGAAATGTTAAATGCAACATGAAATGAACTGAAAAAATATAATGTGCTGAGTGTTTTAATATACAAGCATATACATTCAGTACCCAGAGATTAGAATAGTGAACGCAAAAGGTATTTGAGCGCAAAACCAGACCTCTTTTCATAGGCGGACAAGGTGACAGTTGAAAAATATTTTACAGGTTATTCTAACGAAATTTTTGAAATATTATCTCATCTAAGGAAACAAAAGTGTTATGCCGGGTACTCCATTTTAATTTTTAAAATATCAATATGCGATATCCAGCTCCCTTACTCAGCTCTTCATGCCATGCCTGACTTTAAGAATTACATGTAAAAATTCGCAAAACAGCTGATCGAACAATTTGTAAAAATTACTAAAATGATATGAGTTTATAGCATAAAGTACTAACTAAAGCTATCCTCAATTTCATTCGATAACTTTTCACACTTTCTAGAGAATTCAGCTACAAATTATAAATATATTATTACTTGAAAATAGTTCGCGTATAGGAAAAAAACACGTTATTATCACACTTATAATTTAAAATATATGTTATATCTATAAATACTTAAATAAATACAACAGCACGATAAAATTGTGAAGAACTTTCAATGAAATTTAACAAGTTAAATCGATTTACCGCCGAGTGTGCTAAAAATAACAGCTCTCAGCTAATAAATGTGAATTATCTGTTAAATATTAATTAAATAATTAACAACAATAATTTCGAGATAAATGTGGCGAATATTTCTATTAAATGGCGCCATTACGCAATTACTCGTACTTCGTATGAGAATTGCATACGACCACATATTTTGAATATAAAATTTTATGAATGAGGCAACAAATGCAAGCAATGCCAAAAAATGCGTCATGGAATTTCATGGTGGGTGGCCTCACCGAACAAACCAAGTAGGAAAATAAAAACGAAAAAAACTTGCGTTGTTTGCCTTTAGACAAAAAAAAAAGAAAATAAAATCAAAATGCAAATCAACGCATTGTTATGAAAATTATTTTTGATACTTTTTTCTTTGAATTCTTTTACTCAGTAATATTGTCATCCCATAATGTGCCTAATGTGCAAAATTATGATTAATCGAACAACATTTTTGTACCCACGATGAGCTTCAAGTTTCCCACAAGGGTTTGATTAACATTCTAGGTGAAAATTAACCAATAAAGAGTAAAAGTTCAGGATATAACATGCTGTGGCTCATTCCATCAATTCAAAGAGATTGTTAAATGTGGCTTGAGTTGTGCAAAAATTTATTCTTCTGCAGCTTAGTGCAAACTTTTTGGTTATACAGAGCATTCACGCTCCTCTGCGATTGTGTCCAACTAGCCAATTATATATATCCTCTTGTGACATTTCTTATTTTATCCGAGCAAGCTCTTCTGCATGCTCGATGTCGAAATGAGCAGGCACGCCGTCAAGCCTAATTTTTTGCTCGCGAATATTGTGTAGATATCTCATCCAGTTCATGATGGATTTCATGAAATGGGATCCTTGAACTTAATTGCCACCAGACACATATGGCTATGTTATAGGAAGAAAGATTATTTTGAGATGAGCCACATGCGGCATAATGTTGCCACATATGATTACGTCAACGTCCCATTTCTCCCTAATGGGAATACGAATTTTGGGGACTAGTTAAACATTTTGACTGCTAACATGTAGTTTCAGTCTGAATTGGAATACGCCAGATCTACCTGATATAATATTAAGGCATATCATACCGAGCGCGGTTAAAGCCTTAAACCAAAACGCTACTTTTGCAGTCAAGTTCTGTATTTAGAAATATCCTATGGTGACAGATTAAGTATCGTCTCAAGCCAACTTCTGATCTAGACCTCAGGAATCCTAGGCAAGCTTGTTTTTGCGCGTTGCTTAAAATGATATCATAGAATCACACATATGATTTGCTTCCCACTATTTTAGAGCCCCAGGTCAGTATAATTCGAACAATTGCATTCAGTGCAGATGATGTACGGTTGCAAAACCCACTTTTCCCAAACGTCTCGCACGCTTATCGTTTTTTTCATCGTATCCTTGAAGTCTTTTTTGAAAGTGAGTTTAAGGTGAAGCCTGTGTACTTAGTCGTAGCGCCGTTTCATTCATTTTGGGAATGATGACGCTTGGAACTTCGTATTTTTCTGTGAATAGCATGAATTCCGTTTTTGATCACTCACTTGGGAAAAATTTTCTAGTGATCAGTATCAACATATGCCACTTAACGTAAGCCGTTGGTCCTCATAAAGCTTAGGATTTGAATTATAACCATTTTTCCATCTTACATATAACATAACATTTTATAACCATCGTTCCTCGGCATATATATATCGGTCATGGGTTTTAAAAAGCTAGAACTTCTGTACAAATAATGACGTTTAGGCATCGTTTCAAAATTTCAGAAAATTTATTTCTATATAGCAAAAAAAAATGGCTAAAAAAACAACATTTATTTCAAACTTAAAATTTTCAAATGGTTGCTTAAAAGTATAAACAAGAAAACATTCAAAATCAAATGAATAATGACTCTTAATGAAAAAGAGATACCACTTTTCAATTATATATTCACCGTATTATATCCTTTGAATGAAATTTCTGTATTTTTTTTTAGGCTTCTTTACAAAACAAAAAAAAAAACAATGAAACCTCTCACTAAACTTTATGTTTTCAAGACATTACATTCTGCTCCTTCGTTTTAGTACTGAAAATGAAACCATATAATTAAGCCATTAAACAGCAGATTTCTATGTGAAAAATACTGTGACAACAAACTGGATACGTCAGCTGAAGTCATAACTTAAAAAGTTTCTCTCAAGCTCGCTCGCAAGCGTTACGAGTTTAAAATAAAAATATAAACACATGGCGTGAGTTGTTAAGCGAAATGAAATATGAAATTTAATGGCGTTATAAACGTAAAGACCCCATTTATATGGTGTGGAAAACTTATCTCTTACACAATTTGGCATAAAGCAAAGAACAAGCGTCTATGTGATTGAATTTTAAGTATTGAATTTGGTTTGAACAAATGAAAAGTTTGGTTATGGCCGCTGTTTTATTTTTATTCGCTTTCAAAACTTGAAATTTGAAAATTTAAACAAATTTATGGAACTTTTAAATATTGCAAGTTTTTAAGACATTATTACTCCAACAGATACATATGTCTGAAATTTTTTGAATTTAACTTTAACTTTTACCTAAAATCATGCAATAAAAAAGCGCTCAGTTTTGCTAATGAGCTGCAATGGTAACTTAATTATTTTTGTAGACATATTTTAAGGCGCTGGCTGAAAGAAGTCATTACTACAGATGAAACTTATTTGCGCAGGGTGGTACTTACAGTGCGAAAGGACAGCTAAACCACACATTTGCAAGCTTCATTTAAAAAAAAAAAAATTACTCTGGATTAATGAAAGTTATATAAAAGTTTTAAAAAATACCCATGAAGTGAAATGGAAAGCACGGTTTTGGTGCAATTCCCAAATTTATTTTGAGAACTAGGCCAGATAAAACACTTTCGGTTTAATTTCCAACGTTAGTTTGGAAATAGGTTCCAAAACTCTTTAAAAATTTTAATTTCTATAATGAAAAATAATGTTACTTTATTTCTCTTGTAAAAAATGTGTCCCAAAAACAGTGAAATGTAAAACTTTTTTACAATGGAAATCTATAGTGAAATGAAAAATTTCCAATTTTGCGTTGATAAGTAACCTATGAAACTATAAAATCGACATTTTTTCATGCTATTCCTAAGAAAACACAATATAATTTTCTTTTTGTAATATAAAATAGTTTTCGGTGCGAGAAAATTTGTAAATAATGAAAGCAAAAAGATAAAAAAACAAAAAGCAAATTTGTATGGGAAAATAAAGATATCATTGCATACCTTTAGTTGTTAAAGAAATATGAAATTCCATTGTAGACTTTTAGTTGTTAAAGACAGGTAGAATTATATAATAAAGTATAAGAAGAAAACGAAAATTCTGAGAAGCGCACACCAAAGACCACGAGCGAAACGAAGTGTGCAAAAGCAGGGGGTTGGTTAGCAGAGCGAACAGGGGGTACAGTTCCCTGGCATTTTCGATATAAATGCCAAACTATTTTAAATTTTTTTCCTAGAAAAAATTTCCATAACTTCGCATGGAGATTTTCTGGCTTTTTTACATTTTCTTTTTTTTGCATAATTTTCAGGAGCAATAATATACTGTCAAACAAAAACAAAAAAAAAACTTAAAAAAAACACTCTCTCATGGTGTTTTAAAATCAATTCAAGTAAAAAATCAAACTTTGTTGGTAACATAAACGTAAATTGTAAAAGGCAACATAATGCAAGAAAGCAGCAAAAACACTCGGGAGAAAACTTAGAACGTCGAATGTTTTCCGTGCAAAAAGCACTAGCGCAAAGGACAAAGTTTTTTTTTTTAATTACAAACTAATAAATTGCAGACCAGTGAGAATATCGAAGAATGCCACTTCTGTCATGCACGTAGAAGCTACAAGTTTCAAACTTTACTTCAACATTTTATGGAGAGTTAAATGAAAACTAGGGGTCACCTGTATATATTGTCTGCATATAAAGAACGAACAGAATTAAGTACGATAGCAACAAAGAATAATTTCAAAATAATGACACTGATGATGCAAAAGGAGAGGTTCTTGGTCTTTGAGACACGTTAATGGAAAACTAAATCAAACACAGACATAGTCGGACCATTCCATGTAGCCGGTGGTGGTGATGTTGTCGCTGTGGAGCAAATTTCACACTATTGTAAAAGCAAACCAACCAACATGACTTCATTTCGCTATTTTATGATAGAGCTTGTTGTTGTTGTTGAAAGTGTTGTTGCTGTAAAACAACTACAATAACCGCAAACCAACAGCAGGTGAAAACCCGTTGGATATATTAAAGCACATCGGCAACTTGTCAATAAAGAGCGGAAGACGTGAATCGACGATGGATGGATGTTGTGATGTGAAATGAATTTTTGAAAATTTCGATACATCATCGATTAGCCTGGCTAACAGTTTTTGAAAAAAATTATTTTTTTCTATGCTGACAAAAATTTTTATCATGGAAGTTTTCGAAACACTAGGCATTGTTCTGAATGTCTCATATTCGGTCTCTTAAAATTAAAACTTCACAGGGAATTATTTTACACATTACTTGCAGATAAAAGTTGTTCTTGTTGTTATTAAAAGGATCTTTCAAACTTTATTGCTTTTAGCAAATGTTTTCACTTTACTCCTTGTAAACTATTGAGGTTATTTTAAGCAAGACACTCAAACAAACTGTTCGCAACAACTTACTATAAGTATTTGTGTATACATCTACGTATGTATTACGCCTTTTTGACATAAGAAAAATATCGATATATTAAAACATCAACGATTTCGCATTTCTAACTTTAGCATGATAAGGATAGCAACGGGTCGCATTAATGTAACCTTTGTCAGACATGCCGATAATTGTTTGGTGTTAAAAATGTCAACTGCAATTGCGATGATCGGTGACCGAGGACCGCCCTTAGTGGCTGGTAGCGATGGTAATAACAAAAGTGTTATTACTGTTGTTGATAGTCAATGTGACAGTTAATCAATAAATGGACGAAAAAAGTAAAATAAAATAAAAAGTTTCTGAACAAATAAGGCAGAGTATGGGAGAAGAATATGTTACTTCGCAACAGAATAAAAGTTGTCAAGTAAAATTTATTGCGCTAAACTGTGGCGCTAAGCTTTAGAAACAAAAAAAAAATAAATGAAATTGAACAGAGAGATGCAGTAACTTGTGAAACTGCAAGTGCAATAATAATAACAAAATGTAAGAATTCTTTCAAATAGAAGAGCTGTATTTTGTATATTAGGTTGATTCAAAAAAATCCAACATTTTTTATTATATCAAGGTCTCAAGAAACTAATTCAATGTTGGAGAGATTTTTTCTTCAATCTATTTTTTTCTTTTAAGAAGGAGCTGCAAGTTTATGGCAGAGTAATATTTTTATTCCTTAAAAAGTCTACAGCAGCCTGCCATGTGAAACCTTTTTTATTATTTAATGAAGTTAATTATGAATCAATAATATTATACAGATTGCGCCATCAATTGATAAATATTCTAAATCTTCTGCACATATACGTCACATGTGACTATAGTTACACTAACAGACATGTGTCTGTTGCATGACAGCTGCTTTAAAAATTAAAGAAAAACTTACATACTCGAACTCTGAGGTAAATAATTAAAACAATAACGAAGGAACTGTCAAACCGTTGTCAACAAATCAAAACAATAACAAAGAAACTGTCAAATATCTAAGTGAACTACAGTGTTTCTTTAGAGTAGAAAAAGAGATTTAATGCCTCTTAAAAAATGGTAAATTATGGTAAAAAACTGATTTTCTTTTTATGTTACCCCCCCCCCCCCCTTAAGCAAATAGGACGTACTACGTTTCTGGTGATGGTACCGAATAACGTCACAAAAGGGAATGATGTACGCTAATGGCGTAATCTGGTATTAATGATTCATGGCAGTTAATTACTTTCAATAATTTATCGGAACAAGCAAAAAATCTATGATGAATCAATTGAACTTCGTTTCAGTTCATATGCTGTTAATATATCTTGCAATAAAAGAGCACCGCCACCTTCATTCTTTTAGTGAAATTTACATACATATATTGTTAAGCAAACACTGTATAAAGTAGTTAATTCATCAGTTACGCAGATATAGCCAAGTGAGCTGAGGATCACTGAACTTATTCCAACGAAATTCGTTTCATTCGCAACACCTTCCAAAAAGCTATCGAAAACTTTGAAATTGGCCCAGTAGTTTTTGTGAACTTTAACCAATTTTTTTTTTAAGTCCATGCAGTACATACAGACCACGAAAAAACGATAGCACAACTAATTTTTCGGTATTTTAAAAAATTTACAACAATTATTAAAAATGTATTTTCATGGTATATATTCTTAAAGCTAAGAAAATAAATAACTTATAAATAATTTGTCAAAAAATTAATGCACTTTTAAATTGAATTAATAACTCAAATTTAAGGTGTGACAAAACGATAGCACAAAATTTTTCTAAATTAAATTCGTTCTAGTTGTTACAAAAAAAAATAAAAGTAAAACATTATTTTAATAATGGATGGATCCTCCTTGATTCTTTACCACTTCAGCTATTCGCTTTTGTTAAGATTTAAATAGCTTTTTAACGTATTTTCGAGGAAGAGTCTCCCAGTGGGCTAATAAGCTGTTTTTGAGCTCGTGGATAGCCTCATAGTGCCGGTTTCCTGCATACACATGTCTATCCAAACAATTCCAGCAGTTTTCAATAATATTTAGGTTAGGAGAACGAGCTGATCATCCTAGAAGATTTGTGTTATTGTCCCGGAAAAACTCTTTTGCTATTTTTGCTGCCGCATTATCCTGATGATATATCATGGTACCTCTGGTTAATAGCTGTCCACGTAGAACTACTTCATTTCCGATTAGGTTTAAGCCTTTCATTTTTGGGGGCACAGACTTTATTTCGGGTTTTCCCTGGAATCCGATTCCAGCTCATATCATGATACTGTCAATATATGGGCTGGAATCGTAAGACCGAGCCTGCTGGTTTTTTCACCCTGGGCGACAAACCACAATCTTATCCACTGCGCTGGGTAATTGTGAATTTGAGCAAAGACACAAACCTGTGATCCTTTTCATTGACTTGCAATTAAAAATTTTATACAGCAGTGAATCACAATTGAAGGGACTCATTTTTTCGTTGGCCAAAAAATCAATTTTTTTCTTTTTAAAAAATCATCCTCTCTTTTATGAGAATAAGAAGCTTTTCTTGAAAGTAAGACAAAAGTTTATACACTCTGTGTACTCTTGTTAGTCCTTGGGGTGCATATTTCAATTTAATGCATTTTAAGCAAATAACATGTACATATGCAGCTCTCACATACGATTACTTTCTTCAAACTTTTCATTTATGTTGCGTGTGTGGCACGCTTATTGAATTCTTATGAAAATCTCTGAACAAAAACTGTTGTTTTGAATTAATTTGAGCTGTTAAAACTTTGCTTTGTAGGTGCGCATCTGAGCAACACAATTTCCCCGGCTGATAAATGCGACATGATAGAAACAGCTCAAATACTACCATTATTTTGCTTTGTTTGCTTACTTTTCCGACTAAGCGAATGCAAAGGATTTTGTGGTATTCAGCAACAGAACTTTTTCATCTTAAATTTCCACGAATACAAAATGAAATATTTCTATAGTGCTACAATTTACTCTTGTGCTGGTTTTCCACTGATAACACATCAACATATCGCTGCCGTCGAGCTATTTTGAAATTTTGGGATGTCGATTCGAGTGGGGTTAAAGCCAGAGATAAGTTGGAGATATATCTTACATCCCATACTGCGTTCGTTGTAAAGTTACAGCTAAATTCTTTCAAAATGCGTTTAAGCCTTTCTCTGAAAAATCATATTTTTTTGTGTACTTTAGGGTGATTCAGTTTTTTTTTGTTGGTTTCAAACAGGTTAATAGTAGCAGGTACATGAATGAAAAAATCTGGTACAAGCAGAGCTCATAATATGAATTTGTACTGGTGACTAGAAATACTTTACTAGACAGCTACGTGTTTATCTCGGTAAAGAGAAATCTTCCGTGAACGGTACCATTCCATTAGAAAGTACCTAAAATTATCCATAAAAATGTTTCTAATAATTTTTCTGCACAGATAACTATTTGCCTGTTGACTAGCTTTCAGAGTTTAGAAAATTTGAGAAAAAAAATTTTTTTCTGGCAAAAAATGTATGTTAATTTATTTAAACCATGCAGTTTCACAAATAAGTTACCCCGATAGTTATTGTTGTGTAAGTTACTACAAAACAATTGTGAAAATATTTTTTTAGAAATTACCATCTTTACATATAGTGTTTTTCAAATTGGTGCTTCTCTGAAAAGTAGTCATCTGCCAGAGCAAGACAACAAAACTTTTTACCCAAATCTAATTATATCCACTGAGCTAGCTCTTCAATTTTAGTAGTAATAGTAGAAGGGATTTGGAACGCAATCGATATAATTCTACCACACCGAATGCGACTGGAAGATCGTTTTTTGTTTCTTCGCCAAAATCCGTCCGTTTTGTTTCAAATCAGCGTCGGATCGGTCCAACAGCTTTGAAGGATATTTGCCTGTGATCACTGTTCTTCAAAGCGATCGATTTTAAACATTCAATGAATACCAACTTTCAGTAAATTAGCCTATTTTGTTAAAATTATTCTTGGCTACGAAAATCTCCTTGACAATTTTTCTGAAAAATTTAAGGCTTAAGAGAAGCTAACCTTATATCGGTTTTAATCAATTTCCTTGTTCCTGAAGTGCAAATGTGCACTTCGCGAAAAATAAAAAATGTTTTGATTAATTCGCTCTTAAAACTATTTATCGCCTGTTCTATCGGTAAAACTAAAAAATTAGGCTTAATTAGTTACCTACAACTTGAAAAGTTATAAATAAAAATAAAAGATTGCGCTGCAAATCAGTTTTAGTAATTCAAAGCTAAGTGCATCGCATGTAACATTCTTGGTCTCAGAAGATTTTAATATTTACATAGGGGTGTGTATTCCAATCAGTTTCACAATGGATACATTTGAATTCCCTGCTCTACCACCAACATGCTTACATCATATGAATACACATCACAGATTGAGCGCTTGGCTTTCAATTCAATTAGTTGGCGATAACAATTTCTGCTTAGCGACGTGCACGTCACTGCTGATGTACACTTACTTGTACGAGCTCGTACACTGTAGTTAAATTAGACTTGGGCAAAATATATCGAAATCACCGCATTTTTTCGATCGATAATCGATGTTTATCGTCGATAAGCTCTTTTTGGAACTACTTCAGAAACATATTTGCACTTGTTCGATTCACTGCAGGGCATGTACATATGTTTGTACATATAAATTTAATTATATGTTTTTGTATAAACTTTATTTCAATGAGGGTAATGATGATGAACAGTTTTTCATTCATTTAATTGTCGCTTTTTGTCTTTGATTATGACAAACGATTTTTTTTAATTAAATTTTGCAATAAACGACTTTAATATCTTAGTTCATAGTTTTCTGTCATTGTAACCCTTATTACTACAGTAAAACCTTTTTAAATATCATAGAAAAACCCAAAAAAAATTTAGAAATTTAGATGAGACTTTTGTTATTGAGTTTGACCAACGTTTTTATAAATTTTATTCATTTTATTTCGTTTCTTTAAGTTTGTAAATATGTATTTAATCTTCAAGAACACGAAAAATAACTAAGATGAAAAAAACTCTAGCTAAAATATCCAAAATGAATCTTAATATAAGACAATCTGATTATGAAGTGTTAAACGTATGGGGTTTTTACTTAATGTCGCCTTAGTTGAAATTAGGAAAAAAAATGAGTTAGTAAATACAGGGTTGTAACAGAGACAGACCAGGCCTCGTGCTTCGGGACAAACTCCCTGCTCAACAGCAGATCCCGCACTTTATAGATTGTCTTTCGAAAAGCCCCGCGCTTATGTTAGACTTTTTGCTACGAACAACCTCTTTCGAACAGGTCGAGGAAAGAAAAGTAGGTTACTTTCATAACAGTTAGAGTTTACAATGTGATTTTGTTTTCCCCCTCAATTTGAAATCAGTTAGAAAAGCGTAGGTTGTCTAAAGAAATCTTGCCAATGTTCGATAAAAAATGTCGTTGGCCCCGGGCCCCGCAACCGTATGACACGCCTACGACTTCTGAAATTTCGCACACTTTCGTTCGGAGATTTGCAAGAACCAAGGTCATGGCCAAAAAAAATGCAAATATTTTAAGCAGCAACCAGATCATCTCCCCTCAATTTTCGAGGACGCTAAACACGAGTAAATTATTTCCGACTTGACCCACCGCCAAAATGGCCAAATACCGTCCTCACAATGGAAAAATCGCATATTCCGCGTCTTCCATCGCTAAAATATTTGTCACCCCCCGTTTTCAAGAATACTGAGCACGATGGTGGCGTTTAAAATTCTTTTGAAGTTCACCCCACCCCCCAAACTGGCCAAAAACTAATTTTTTAATCTCTAGGGAGTGATTTTTGGTCATTTTGGGGGTGGGGTCAAGTCGAAAATAATTTTAAACATCGCCATCGTGTTCAGCATACTCGAAAATAAAGGCTGACGTGGGTTACACCAAACAAAATTGTTCACCCTGTAAAGGTTGGTTTTGGCCATCGTTTGCAGCATTTTCAAAAACAGGAGATCGCAAATATTTTACCGATGGAAGGCGCGGAATATGCGATTTCCACATTTTAGGGGCGGAGCCAACTCCAAAAGAATTTGAAACACCGCCATCGTGTTCAACATATTCGAAACGTGGGGAGGGGGTCTGGTTGTTGCTTAAAATATTATATTTGCCTTTTCTTCCGAATCACAGAATCCACTTATGAACGAGTTAAAGAAGTACCTCAAATCAATCGGTAAATTATTCCAATTTCAATATCAAAAAAAGAGATTTTCATTTACTCGAACGAATGAATTATTTTACAAAATTTCGTGAAATATTAAAGCTTTCGAATTTTTGCTGAATATTTTAAAATTATGCTCGTCAGTATGTTTCCTGTGCGTAAGCATATGTGTCTAATTTATATTTTTTACGTATGTACATGTATGTACGTATGTATCTTATGCCTTTAATTAACATCAACGCACGAGTTACACTTACGAGGCTTTCATCACCAGCGCACAAGGATTCGCGTACATGGGCAAATTCACAAAACTGTATGGTTTTGTGTTGCTGAAGACTTAAATAAAACATTTCAACAATATAATATAAATTGGTTTAGGTTTCTCTTTGAGAAAATGTTATACAAAAAATCATCATCATTGTTTAATAAAATTATTTAAAAGTGCACTTTGCATGAGAAGAGAGTTCAGGTTGTTCGTATAGAGTGTACAGTGTTATACCCTAAGTAAGATATTACATTTTTTTAGAATCTTCAACAGATATAAATGAATTTTAAAAAATTAAAAATTTATATTTACTTCGAATTTCTAACCAACGAAGAAAAACTTAAACAATGGTTTTGTTCGTCAAGGACCATAGCCCAGCATTGGCGTGGTTTAAACCAAATTAAAGAAAAATCCGTAACAACTTCATGTTCTCATGAGAACATTTTTCTTCTCACGGTAGCGCTATGAGCGGTCGCATAAAAACGTCACTCAGCTAAATCTCCAAAATCGCCATGATAATGCGAAAGCTTTGTAAAATAGTACTTGTTCTTGAAATATTGTAACGCACTGTCCGTGGAATATAACACTTTCTTCACGTAACCGTTTTCTTACAAAAAGTTTTAAATAGTTTTCAGGAATTCATAAACAGTAACTGTATTGTGATTTCAACTGTCTGATGGCTATACTCTGATGATAAAGTTTTTGCTCTTCTTGATAATAAATGAATTTTGTGAAAGTCGTTGTCTGCCTAATTATTATTCCGATGAAAAGCTTTCGCATTGAGCATTTTGGGCTACAAACACATAGTTTTCCGTGAAAGCGCATGAAACAAGGAATTCAACTACGAATAAATTATTTATGAGGTTCTTCAGAAATTAACTTTGTTCTTTAACATCAAACGAATGTGAATGTGTCCGCATGCTTTCAACTTTCAAAATCTCGCAAAAACCATTTTTGTTTCATTATCAGCACTTGATATTCTGAGAACTAAAGAATCAAGCTTTCATACAAACTTAATTAACATGGATATTAGAAAAATGTTTTATTTTTGAATTGCAAAGTTTCCAAAAAATCTTTTTTTGTTCAAACAAGACTTGTTGCAATGCATTGGCGCTTTGCATTTAGAAGAAAAAAACATTAATAACTTCGATTAATTGTAGATTAAATGAAGATTAATTAATCTTCAACGAAATAAAAATTGAGGATAAAGTTAAAATTATTTTTATTTATATTTTCAATAAATTACGATTCTTTATGAAACGATAAAAATATCATTTGAAAGCAGTATGAGCAAGATTTTTGGTAAAGATTAGTAGAAAAGAAATAATTTCTAAATTCACGAACACAAAGAAGCTAGCTCAGCTCACAGAGAATTGATGTTTTATTAGACAACATTGAACACTGATGTTTTACTTAAAGCATTTCTAACTGAAAAATTTTTTTTGCATGGCTAAACTCGCAAAATATTTTTCGAAAATTAATGAGGCGTTATTTGGTACCGGCCAAACTAGTTTTTAGTTTAAACTAGTTTTTCCTAGGCCAAACTAGTTTATCTGAAGCGTGTTAAGATGAACCAGCTTAGCGTAGGATAAACAAGTGTTATTATTTACTTTAACGGCCTCACTCTCGATTTTCTTGAAATTTTAGTATGTTAGGGTAAGTGGGCGGTTTTAGGCCGCGGTTCAGGCCTTACATCCTCAAATATGTACAATGCCGGCGGTTTCACGGACGCGTTCGGCCACGGTTCACTGCACTATGCTTAACACGGGCTTTGCTAACACGCCCGCGTTGGATATACCATAGTGAACCGCGACCAAAGGCTACCGCGAAAACGATGCTAGACATATTAGAGAATGTAAACCTTGATTCGCTGCCAAAAGCCTTTTCTTAGGCTAAACTGGTTCATCCTAACACGCTCCGGATGAACTAGTTTGGCCTAGGAAAAATTAGTTTATTCCAAAAAACTAGTTTGGCCGGTAACATATACAAATCGATAATAATCGGCAAGATTATACTGAACATTTCTGATAATTGCGACCCCTGCTGTGACTTTAATTATCATTGGGATTGCATTCTGGTCGTTCGTCTGTTCTGCCGGCGAAAATTCTATTCTATATAAAATAATTAATAATTTTTATTTATTACTTTTAGGTGGTTCCGATAGTAATAAAGGGAAAAGTAAAAAATGGCGCAAAATACTACAGTTTCCTCACATATCGCAGTGTATACACCTTAAAGACAAATTAGGTAAGTCGAATAATTATTTCCTAAATACATAGTAAAATAATACCTATCAAAAGAATAAGTACATAAAAACGTTTTACATATATTGCTCGAATTGAAACCCTCATACAAAAACATTACTTTTCGACGACCTCGTGGAGATAAACTCCGCAGCGTTTTTTAATTAAATTTATTTAAACTTTTGTTAGGCTATATATCAAATTTTAAGGCAACACTATAACGAGGATAAACCAAACCTTTTTACTATTATTTTTATTTTTCCTCTCAGATATAAGTTATGGTTATGTGATAGATCAACAACCCATTGGACGGGTGCTTTTTCGACAATTTTGTGAGAATAAACGTCCAATTTACCATAGATATATAGCGTTTCTCGATCAGGTGCAAAGGTGAGTTACTGAAGCATTTTTAAAAAAATCGCCTCATACTTAAAATTATATATTATTATTGATTGGATTTTTTTTTTTTTTTTGATTCTCTCACCCAAAAGTAGAAATTATTTTCTGCACACTCTGCTTTCTCTTCCCAGATACGAAGTTGAGTACGATGAGCATCGACTTACCATAGCCAAAGATATTGGACGTAGATTCTTAGCAATTGATGTGCCAATCGATAAAAATAACACCAATGCATCATCAATAGCGATCACATCAACATCAACAGGTGATGATGGTGCAACAAAAAATTGTGATGGTACAACAACAACAACAAAAAGCGAAACTGAGGAGACTGAAAAGACAGACTCATTGAATTGCAACAACAGTAAAAATCATAGAAATATTGGCTCGAATGACATAAGAAATCACAATGGTGCCAAGAATGGTAGTAGTAGTAGCACTGAGGAACACAACGATGGGGTAAATAATGACAACGGTGAAATAAATGATAGTGGCGGTGGCTGTGGCTGTGGTAGTGGCAGTGGCAGTGGCGATGGCGGTGGTGGCGATGGAAAATATAACAATTGCCGGCAAAATTCATCTGGTAGCATTGTGGCCAATAAAAAATTTTTTTATGGCAACGATGATCTTGTACTCGATGTGCTCAACGATGATCTCATTGCGAGGGTAAGGGATAAAATCACAGGTAAATTGAGTTGAACTTTGTCTGGCAGAGATTGCGATGATATAACATGGTTTCTTCTATTAGGTGGCAGCAAAGAACTTTTTGAACCCTGTGTAACGGCGGTGAAATCTTTCTTGGCTGGGGAACCATTTCGAGAATTTGAGACCTCCATGTATTTCCACCGGTAAGCATTTAAAAAAGTTGCGATTATAAAGGAAAGTTCTGATATAAGAAAAAAAATTTTGAGATATTTTTGAGATACGTGTCATAAAATGGCTTTATATAGAAATTTCAGTCTGTATCTCGTTTATTTTTAATATATTGAAGCTCAAAACTTCAGTTCTCAAAAAATGATCATGTGAATAAATATAATAGGCCAATTTTTTACTGTTAGATATTATAAATCTCAAAGTTTCTCGATCGTTTAATAGCTCCTTTAGTTTACGAGAGATTTTTGATTTTTAAAATCATACAATTCGAACTTTATAAAAATAACGTTAGTTTTGCGGATTTTGACACTGACACCATAAGTCCCAGGATTCCCAGTAAGATTCAGCACAATTCGAAATAACAGGAAGGACTTAAACGTTCGATGCTTGACCTCTGAATTTCGCTCGGTTGGTAGTGAGAGATTGTATTTGTGGACGATGCGGCGATTAAAGCTGTCGTGGTGCGAATTAATAAGTGTAATAGAAAAATTTTCTGTTTTCAATGTATTCCATATTGACAATGTATATATGCTACAGAAGGCAGTTGTGAAGACAAAGAAACATTAGGTTAGTTTGAAATTGCCACATTTGCTCTAGGGTTACGGGAGCAGTACACAAGCAGTTTAAACGGAATTCAACTTGCTGCCTACGCAGTGATGTTTCGAGTATGATCATTGCCCTCCCCAGCCCTAACGAATTGACGCCACTGGCTGTTTACCACGATTTGTCTCGCATATATGTAATGTGATTTATAGTATTAAAGTTTCTACTTTAGACAAAGTGTAAAATGGTCCTTTTTCGCCTTAAAGTCTCTTTTTAAAAAAAAATTTTAGTAGTTCAACACTTCATTCTTTAATTCTTTCATGCACTCGCAGATATTTGCAATGGAAATGGTTAGAAGCGCAACCTATCACATACAAAACATTTCGCATGTACCGAGTTCTAGGCAAAGGTGGCTTCGGTGAAGTCTGTGCTTGTCAGGTGAATTAAATTAAATAAAATCAAATAGCATACGTAAATAAGAGTGTGAAATAATTTTCTCTTTTGCATATGCAAAATTTCTATAGGTACGTGCCACAGGTAAAATGTATGCTTGCAAAAAGCTCGAAAAGAAACGCATCAAAAAACGAAAAGGCGAATCCATGGTGCTGATTGAGAAGCAAATTTTGCAGAAAATAAATTCACGATTCGTTGTCAATCTGGCTTATGCGTATGAAACAAAGGATGCGTTGTGTCTGGTGCTGACGATAATGAATGGTAAGTAGCCTTTAATGAAACACGTAGTAGTTGGACAAATTTGTTACAAATAAATCCTAAGATGACATTTTCGTAAGCAGCATTCTAATTGATAGGAAAATACAAGTTAATTCAATTACATTATTACGAATAAACTCTATTTCTATAAAATATATTTAATTCACAAGAGTAGAAGTCGTTAGTTAAGATGTTTTGTACAACATTTTAGTATTTATGTATATAATATTTTCTAAATACGTAAAATGAGCGAAAATTTCTATGGGATTGAACGTGACAATAGGCTAAGCATGCCAACTTTTGGCCGATAAAAATCCGTACAATCTGTCCGAATCAAAAATCAGCACATGACATTACATGTTATAGATATTTAGTGACCATCCGTTAACTACAGCGCTTACAAAATTAACAAAATTGGGATGCATTTTTCGCTGCTTTGATCACCTCTCTTAAATTATGTAAATCTAATTGTCAATTTTTTTGGGCGCTATCGGTCATTGTAATCTCACGAATAAAGATGTGATTGTGTTATGATTACCACTTATGTATTAGTTGATAAATGCGTTAAAATACGTGGTAAGGACTTGACATCCATTTCGTTTGCATTATTAGAAGTTTCATTACCAACTACAGGTATTCTGCATATTTACTTTGTTTTCAGGCGGTGATCTAAAATTTCACATTTATAATATGGGTGGTGAGCCAGGATTTGAATTAGTACGTGCACGATTTTATGCTGCTGAAGTTGTTTTTGGTCTGGAACATTTGCACCAACAAGGCATTGTGTATCGTGATTGTAAGCCAGAAAACATACTGCTCGATGACCATGGACATGTGCGAATATCTGATTTAGGTTTAGCTGTAGAAATACCCGAGGGTGAAATGGTGCGAGGACGTGTTGGCACAGTTGGTAAGTAGTTCGCAGTGTATTTTTTTTTCAACGGAATTGAATTCAATATGTTATTCTACCTCATGTAGGATACATGGCACCGGAGGTAATCGATAACGAAAAATACTCATTTTCACCAGATTGGTTTAGTTTTGGATGCCTGCTGTACGAAATGATTGAAGGACAAGCACCATTTCGCATGCGCAAAGAAAAGGTTAAACGCGAAGAAGTAGACCGCAGAGTGAAGGTAAGGAAGACTACATGCAAATTTTTTATGATATTTATTAATTGTTTGAAATGAATTTTACAGGAGGATCCTGAAAAGTACTCTAGTAAATATAGCGATGAAGCCAAATCATTGTGCCAACAGTTGCTTGCGAAATCGATTAAATTGCGTATGGGTTGCCGCAACGGACGCTATGGTGCGCGCGAAGTAAAATTGCATCCGTTTTTTAATTGCATTAATTGGAAACGACTAGAAGCTGGCATGGTTGAGCCACCATTTGTACCGGATGTGAGTAACAAGTTTCAATGTTTTTGAGAATTACTTAAATAAATGTTAGAAGCTACATGAAAGTCTTAGAATAAAATACTTGTGTGCATTTATTTAAAGAATAGCCGATTTGTATAATACTATGTAAAACTTATTTATACTTTGAACTATTTTCAAAACAGCCACATGCCGTTTATGCCAAAGATGTACTCGATATTGAGCAGTTTTCAACAGTAAAGGGTGTCAACATTGACGAATCTGATTCCAACTTTTATACGAAATTTAACACTGGATCTGTGTCGATTTCATGGCAAAACGAAATGATGGAAACTGAATGTTTTCGTGAGCTCAATGTTTTTGGTCCGGATCAGTGTCCAACACCAGATTTATTAATTAACGCGACACCATTGCCAGAGAAGGCCGGATGCTTTCCATTCCGACGAAAGGTATAAAATCTTAAATAGTAAAATTTAATTATTTTTATGATAACACAATTCTATTATGCATTTGATTTTAACAGAAAAAGCAGCCAGCACGAACGCAACCTATTCCCATTCCTGAACATTTATTAACAACTAGTCACAGTGTTTCCTCAACAACAGTTGAAAGCTGATAGAACAATTAAAGAAAAAAATCACTCACACATATAAACATAAACGCATACATAAACATTTACTATATTGAATTAAGGTAAATACTTTATAAAACATATGTAGAAGCTAAAAGTTAAAAACAAAAACAAGCGCATATACATATATACATACACACAATTTTTAAGTAAGCACAATTTATGTAAAATTCGATAAATATGTTATATTAAATATTCTTGTCGTATTCTTTAAACCAACAATAACAAAACGAAATTTATAAAGAAACTTTATTTAACTTATTAAAAGACTACAAGAACTTTATGAATGAAAATATACATATTTACAATATACCTATTGTATGTTAAAAGAAACAAAAAAAAATTATAGTAATTTTTTTTAATGTATAGAAAAACAAATAACTTTTCAAATTTGTATATGAATGTGTTCGCAAATTGTAACTTAACTGGTTTTCCCTTATACTTACAATTAGTAAAATGAAAATTGAATTTGAAAACAATTTAAGTCTAACATAAAAGAATCTTATGTAAAAAAAGTAAAAATCTTGATTGACTAAACTAATGAAACAGTGAAATCACATGAGCTAAAATTATGAGTAACACCACAACACCACGTACATTAATTGCACTGTCCGAACAACCAAATATTAAACGTTATAAAATTTAATTTAAGTAATCTTACTGTTTCAAAACTATTCTTGGGCATGAAAGTTTAATACTTCCACTCAAAATTCAACAGAGATCATCTTCAAATCGAATACCCTGGTACATGTAATACTTTTTGTCTTTAAGTTGTAATTACAATTTTATGTAGCTGGTTTGAGAAATTTAGTCGAAAATTCGCCCTTACATTTAAAATATTACAGAATGGTCCGAACTGTAGTTACAGGCTCGTTGAGCCAAATCTTTTAAGATGAAAGTAAGTCAGCGTAGAAGAGTGTGCAGAATCGATTCCTCGGGCGTCTAAAAGGTTTTCAACGAATAACTAACTAATGATCAAAATAATGATAAAAAAGTGGCCTGCATTAAGTTGTAGTGAACATCTGAAATCTTTGATGTTGGTAATATTTTTCAGCAATCCATATTAACAAAAATGTTATTGGTTTATAATATTTTTTTCCACACTTCAGTTATTGCGTGTCGTTTCGCGAATGGATGCTCAATTAAATAAATACGGTTGAATGTCTTTGGTTCTTTTTTTTCGAGCCAAATTAATATTATTATGCGAATCGAAGGAACTCCATACTAACTGTGCACGTTGGAAGAGCTTGGTGGTGGACTTTTGTTCCGTTAAGAGATGAGTTGTTCCGTTAAGAGATGAGCACAAAAAAAATGTTTAAAATTTCATATCGTTGAGTACATGGAAGCCTACTATCAAACGTATCTTAAACAAAAGGAAGCCAATTAAATAGCTAAATAAAAGTGTGGCTAAAAACTCTAAAATATTTAATTTTCTAAAATTAGCACAATTTTTTAAATTTTTTGTTTAAAATTGAACAAAGTTCAGCTGAATATCAAAATTTATATTTTGTTGGACAGTGCAAGCTATGCTACGTATAATATGTATAAATAAAAATATCTCCTTTTTTGTATATGCCAAATATGGTTTGTTTTAGAAACCTTTTTCGTGTTGGCCAATATTCTACATAATTATTCCGGTAAGAATATTTTCCCCCAGCTAATTAACAGCTTATAACATTAATTAGTTTAAGTGTAGCTCTAGATTTTTAAATTAATAATAGTTGATTGTAAATTCACTTTATAAAAATCATATAGAAATTGATTGAAATCTCAAAATTTTATTTTTTGCGTACCCAACTATATTAATTGATTTTTTACTTTTGCTTGTGATGAGTGGGAATGAAATGGTTCTTCCATAAATCTTTTGTTGTTTTGAAAAGCTGAAAAGAAAAACACAAGTAGTTGTCTGTATTTTTTGTCGTAGACTGGCGACTTTCTTGTGTTAACATGGTGCACTCACTGTTAACACAAGTTAATTACAGAGTGGAACAAAATAAAATTGAGATAGAATATAAACTTTTAGAAAGGTAGTTTTATGCTGATCAACTATATCAAATAGGTATACGGTTCTCACGTATCATACGCCACATTTTTGCGTAAAATGACCTTCCATTTTGGGATTTTATACACCTTTCGATGAAAACTATAAACAAGCAAATCGGAGGTCAGACTAAAGTTCCACTTATTTTCTTTCAAACATTTTCCAATCAAATTTACATCTCTAAGCGAAACAAAATGTTGATTTTTTAGATTGTTGTACAAAAACAACCTAACCTTTTGTGTAAGAATGGTTATAAATATTGTTCAAAAGAGTTGATCAGCTCAAAGTTACTACTCAGGAAGTATATAATTTATCTCTAGCAATAAAAATTTATTGAAAATTGTTCTACAATGATAATAGCATCAATTAAACGGAAATCCTCAGCTTAATTTAAATGAGTTTTCGATAAAAATGCATTAACGTTAGAAATTATTGTCTTATTTTGTTTTTTTTTTTATTTTAATTTTTTTGTATAATTTTGAATTGTATATTTTGTATAACTAAGACTTAAATCGGAAAAATTAATTTGGCATTTGAATTCAAGTTGTGCCTAAAAATATACACTGCAAAATACCAGCAAATGCCAATACTTATAAACTCGTTTGAATGCGATTATAAATCGCTTTTTTAAGTCCTTCACATCGAAAGTCAATATTTTTGTTATTTAATCTACATTGCAATATAAACACCTTATACTTAAGAGAGTGATCTATGCATTAATAAAAATAAATAAAAAATTAATTTCTTAAATTGTTTGTTTTATTTTTTCTTAGATTTTTAAAAAATCTCATTTGCCTAGCAAAAAATAAATTAATTTGCCTCGATTGAATTTATGTTATATATCTTCAAATGAATTTTTCAATTTTTAGCAAACCTCTTTAGTAGTATAGAATTAGCTAAATAGATATAAATATATGCATTGTATTTATCGTTGTCTTAGTACATAAACTCATAATACTTATTAGCTATGTATATCTATGTGAAGTTTATTTGAATTAAATTTTATAAAAAAAACAAAAGAAATAAAGAAAAACAAAACCAAAAATAAACTAAATCACTAAATTGCATTTAAGATATGCAGCAGTCGACATTACAATTTTGCATTTAGAGATTTTTATAAAAAATCAATATAACGATTATTAAGAAAACGTTTTATAATAAAATTTTTGCCAGACAAACCCTTTATAATTTCAGAGTTTGATATTTATAACAAATACCATACAAATACGGTTTTTAAATACCAGCATTACCCAAACACAAAAAACAAAAGTTATACATACATACAAGCATATATAGTACATAAAATTAAAATCATAATTAGCATATTTAAATTATTCATTATAAAATACAAACAAAATGCATACAAAAATAATAATTAAAATATGGGAAAATTGCTGAACAAACAGTATAAAAATAACTTATAAGTAAAACAAGAAATTAATAACAATAAAATGCAATATAAATAACAAAACAGTTTTTAATCATTTGTGCAACATTTAAAATTGTTCAAGAACAAAGCCTCAATTCAATACTTTTCACGAATAAAGATACAGTTCGATATTTTTTAACGATTGAAGCTTAATTTTTAGAATTTCTATCGAATAAAGGCATCATTTAAAATATTCATTGAATAAAATTATTTCTTAGAAATTTTACACAGAATTTTCCCAGTAAAAAAGTTTAACATTTCCATGATAAAATTACTTCGAGATGCGCAAGTCAATAAAAACGCAAGGGATAGCGGGTAGGACTGATAAAGGAAGCATTACTTGAACTCTTACAATGATAAAAATATTGGTGACAAAATGTTAATGATTTCTCAAATAACTAACTAGTGAAGCATGCGAATCAATAACCTCAAAGTTTCAAATGATGACATTTATACAAATGTACGATATAGTTTAAATGTCACGAGTTTAATTTTTTAAAATTGATAAAGAATTTAACTAAAAAAAATCTGGTTGCAATTGGTGTATTTTTAAGGGGCTTAGAGCTACCCAAAGTTAAATGTGGTCAGGATGTAATAACTTGTGCTCGTCACTGTATGTATGTATATCATACATATTTGGTATTTTGCAAAATTTCTGTGGGTCATTTCTTAACCTTTGGCCTATTTTTTCAAAATTCTTTCAGAAAAAAATCATTTTTTTACTTGAAATTAATTATGTGCATTTACAAACCAAATAAAAAATTCAGTAGCTTCTTCCATCAACTTATTTACGCTAAAGACGAACCGCGAAGTGCTTCAGACCATACTTCTGGTTACATGCCACTATATATAACAATGTTCTTAGTTTTCATCAAAGATTTTAACGATATTTTTCATATATAAAGCGTTTACTGGCCTCAAATTCCCGCTGGGTTATTAACTTAATATTTAAATTGAAAACTTTTTACTGTATTGATGCAGCGCTCCATTTTCTTTGTTTATTTATGGGTTACAAACCTTATAGTGGTTTTTGTTGTAGACCTCATACAATTATTACAATGATGCATTATTTTTTGGAACGCATATGCACATCTGACTTTTCAGTAACAACCTGATTTCATAGTTTTCCGACAAATAATAATGAAACATTATCTTATATATTTGTTGATATAAAAGGTTCTGAAACATGCATTAATTTAAAATAAATTTTGTATTGCATGCGTGCAGTTGCAATCAGCACAATGTCGCTTTTATTATGGCAAATTCTATTTCTTACGTTTTTAAATTATGTGATTCTTGGCAATGGAGTTGGTAGACAGCTTAATATTGATAATAACTTTAGAAATATGATGGTACGTCTAAATAATAAAAGAACTTTCAGCGATGGTGTGGTAACATCAACTCAAAACCGAGAAGGACGCGTTGAGGTGAGTTTTGACTATGGTGAGACTTGGGGTACCATCTGTAGCACACATTGGAGTTTGCGTGAAGCCAATGTCGTCTGTCGTCAATTGAATCTGGGTTATGCGGCAATGACCAATCAAACTACTCAGTATGGTAATAACAAAGAATATCCCTGGAAAATGGTTGGTACTTTATGTAGAGGCAATGAAAAAAAACTAGCCAATTGCTTTAGAGAATCCAATTATCCGACTGCAGCTTGCGGACCGAGAAATAAGACAGTTGCTGTTGTTCGCTGCGTACCTAAAAGTCCAGATCTTAGTCTAGGACTACATGAAATCGAGACGTCAGTGCGATTGGACTCAACTCCATTGTCCCGTTTAACATGTGCCATGGAAGAAAATTGTTTGTCTCAGGATGCTTATGTTATACGACGCACTCAACCCGAAGCTATCCGTCATTTGCTACGATTTACAACAAAAGCTGAAAATGTGGGAAACTTAGATTTCAGTCCGTATGCAAATTATGATCAGTGGACGTGGCATCAGTGTCATAGGTAAACTATACAATGATATTTTATACCCATTATATATTGATTTACTTATAAAATACATATATAAAATTTAGACACTATCACAGTATGAATGTTTTCGCAACGTTCGATATATACAACTTGCAATACAAAAAAATGGCACAAGGACATAAGGCCTCATTTTGCTTGATGGACACAAGTTGCATTGCAGGTATACAACCCAAGTATACTTGTGGGAACAGAACGCAAGGTGAAACCCAAAATAATCAATCCAAAGCAGCACACTTCACATTTTTTTATTTTTCTATTTTTTGAAGGAATATCTATCGGTTGCGCTGATTCGTACACTGCGGGACTAGACTGTCAATGGGTTGATGTGACAAATTTACCAATAAATCAACATTATATACTGCGTGTTGTTTTAAATCCAGAATATCAAATTGGTGAAATATCGTTTGAAAACAACAGCGTCGAATGTATTCTTCACTATACAGGCCTTAGTGCCACAACGAAAATAACTCAGTGCACCAGAGCCCCTTTATGGTTTCGGAGATAAATAAAATGCGATTTTTTAAATAAAAGTTTTACTCTGGGGAATATTTTTGGAATATATGTATTATAATTATATTATATTCCAGCTTGGAAATACTGTGAAATATTGTAGTAATAGTTTAGACATAATTTATCAGAAATGTTCTTACTGATTTGAAAAGAAGTTACATACTTATTAAATAGTCGGAAAGTCTGGTACAGAGTTATTTTCTCGTACGAACAGCTTAGCGGTTTTCCTGCTGTCTTCAACGTTTTAAGATTTATTGGCCTGGTTGTATAGTATGTATTCGTATTTCTGTTTGTAGTTTCTTTAGCTTTATTCTCCACCACACAGCTGTGCGTGATCGTTGAGTGAATTTTGTTAGGATTTCACGTTCGTTATTTCGAAAAGGGGCATAGCAGCAAAACTAAAATCAACACTACACCAACGTTCTAATTTATATTGAGCAATTTAGTTTGATAAGTCATAAAGGGGATTAAGAGGTGGGGTCTCACCTGACTATGCTAGCCAGCTCTACAGAAGTTACAAGGGACATACTGGAGAGCCTTTACTAGGAGCCGTGGAATTCACAGTCGCACAAACGAAGTCACTGACAGATGCGGAATGAGAATCATGTTTGTAAATAGCTGTCATCACAGAAAAAGATTTAATGGAACGAACTCCTACATCCAATTTATCCAGACTTTTACCCTTACCCATGTCTCACTGAATAAACATTCGATTTGTTTTTTGTACAATATTTAAAGCTCTGTTGGCGTGCTTACTTTATTTTCAACTTTTGCTATGCTAAGCTGTATACAAAACAAGTTCTTATGGTCTAATGTTACAGAAGTGTCGTTGATAGAATAAAATAAATTCCTTATAGGGCTATGATGGCACTACTATCACCAAATTGCATAGCATTTCAAAAAAATATCACAACTTAAGTGTAAATTCATAAAAAAAAATGTGCAAAAAAGGATGTCTGTAAAATAACAAATACAAATATTAGGGATGTGTCTAGGATAGAAGTGTTTCTATTAGTGTTTTTATAAATCTTGCAACAGGGTTATCTCTTCTTTTAATTTTTGTGGACTGAAAACACCTTTCTCCGTTATTATACCACTTATAAGCGAAGCAGGTGTAACATCGAAAGCAGGATTCCAGCAATTAATCCCTGACAATATGTAAAAATATAATATTGTACTACTTGAGTTATTGGAATTTAAATAATGTCACTTACCAGGCGCTGCTATTCTATGTTCACCAACGTGTGTCATCTCTCTGTCTGGTCTTTCTTCAATTATGATATGATCACCACTTGGAATTTGCAAATCGATTGAAGTTAGCGGTGCTGCTACATAGAAAGGCACATCATGATGTCGTGCAGCAACGGCTATTTGGTAGGTACCAATTTTATTAGCAGTATCCCCATTTGCTGCAACCTAGAATGAATGATATGATTTGAATGAGCTTTCAAACAAATTAATACGAAAACACAAACTTACTCGATCTGCTCCAACGACTACCGCTGCAATATTTTTGGCACGTAATAATGCCGCCACCATGCTGTCTAATACCAATGTGGCCGGAAGTTTTTCATGTACCAATTCATAAGCGGTGAGGCGAGCACCCTGATTATATGGACGTGTTTCAGTGCAATACACATGTTCTGAAAGTGTTGAAAATTCATAATATAAACTTGTCCATTTAGTAATGACATTAAATGCAGGAATGCACTGAGTTCTTTATCTAATTTTACTTACCTAGTTTTTTCAGTTCATGTAACTTTCGTACAACACCTAAAGCTGTACCATAGCCAGCTGTGGCCAGTGAACCCGTATTGCAGTGCGTAAGCACGCGAACTGCAGTAGCGGAACGTTCTAATATGACAGCTGCACCATTTGCACCAATAGCTTTATTGTCGGCAATGTCTTTTTGTAGCATAGCTTCTGTGGCATCAAGAAATCTATATAAACAAGCACAGTGTAGGAGTACCAAAGTAAACTTGAAGCAAATTACAAAATCTCAAGGTCGACGCGTGGGCCGAAGACGTTATCAAAGTCGTAAAATTTTACATGGATATAATTCATTCATTCCAATTTGAAATTCGAAAATAAAGGTTCTTCTAAGTACCTACCTGCCTCAATGAACAGATCTTAACAACATAGAATATAATGCAGAGTCCAGCTGATGCATTAAAAGATGACTCCGCCCCAATGACATAGAATGTTCAAAATAAGTACAAAATACATGGAGATCGGAGAGTTATAAAGTAATCTCAATCCTTCTCCATAATGACTAAGATTACCCCAGAAGAATGATCCTCTTTCCAACTGAGAATATATGTATGTATGTATGTAAACTTGCTAATCACTTACTTTTTCTTCATTTCCTGTACCGTAACAGATTCATCTTTGGTCAAATCATTTGCTAAACTTATTAGTTCATCCGCAGCTATTTTCATATTCACTGCAGTTGGGCGTGCTGACACCAAATAATTCAATTTCCCTTCAATTTCTTGCCGTAGTGACTTTTTTGAGTCAAATTCTTCTGGAAATATCTCCACCGCTAAAGAAAGGCAGCCAACGATAGCGATTGCTGGAGCGCCGCGTACCTGCAAAACAAAATAAAATTTTTTCTACAACGTTAGGTTTTTTCGAAAAAATAAAATATACCATTGTTTTTTCAAATAAAGAGCATTGTTTTTACTGACGATTTGAAGTATAACAAAGATAGTTTATTTTTTACTTGCTAGTCGAAGGTATTTTGTAGGGAACCTTAGAGACAATACGGTAAGAAAAGCTTTACAACTGGTGATTTTTTTGGTATTCGTTTTTTCAGTGTAAATTTTTTGACACCTCACGCGTGATTCGTAACATGTGTCAACGTTAAAAATGCTTAGTACGATTTGTCATTTCACCATGAATGGACTAACAAACGGACAGCGCTTGTAGATCATTGAATTTTATTATCAAAATTCGTGCTTTGTAAGAAATGCGATGAAGCTCATTTTTGGCTCAATGGGTATGTGAGCCAGCGGCATCATTGGATCGTACTTTTTCAAAAATAATGAAAAGCGAAACGTTACAGTCAATGGAGCAAGGTACAGTGCGATGATTACCGACTTTTTTTTTGCCCAAAATAGAAGAATTGGACTTAGTTGACATGTGGTTGCCACACGGCACGAGATACCATGGACCTATTGAGAGGTGAGTTTATTGAGCAATTAATCTCACGTTTTGGAGCAGTGCATTGGCCGCCAAGGTCATGCGATTTGACCCCACTAGACTATTTTTGTGGGACTACGTGAAGTCTTTCGTGTACAGGGACAAGTCAGCGACAGCTGCAGCCCTGGAAGACAACATTACAGCTTCCATTGATGAGATACCGGCCGAAATGCTGGAAAAAGTATTCCAAATTTGGAGCTTACGGATGAACCAACTCAGGTGTAGCCACTTGCAACATTTACATGAAATGATCTTTGAAAAATATTTTGCAGTGTTATTTATTTCGACTGATAATATATTGTGCTTATATCTCATGTAATTTTATCCATATTTGTGATTAAAATTTTTCTTTATTTAGTTTTTGTAAGTGAATTTAAAATACAAAATTATTTTTGAATTAGATGCCGTTTCTTTGAGATGGAAAGAAAAGATTTCAATATTATAGATTTCGAAAAGTTTAAAATTGAGGGCTTTGTTATTGAGTACATTTATTTAATAAAGTGTTGAATTATGAACTCTAAAAACTACTTGTCCCTGTCCTATTTATTTTACATTTTTTTTCTCTTAAATAAAAAAGTACTTTGCAAATACATGTGGTTAACAAAACAATTATTTTCAAAATGGCTTTTGTTTCATTACGATCCAGATGTATGCAAGTCTTTATGCCATAAAGTCAATATAAATACGAGTACTATAAAAGCAAAACAACTTAAATTGTTGGGTAAACAGTTTTTGATAAGATAGGAATAAAGTAAGTCTACGCAAATCATTGACACTATCAGTGTTTATTCATATGCCATGTCTGTCGCAAGATTTTTTCACGTGATTTATTTTTAAACAACAGTTTAGAGAAGCGAATTATCAACGATTTTAACAAATATTCAGAAAATTCAACACTGTCTAGTGACAGCTAGCATTTGCATTATTGCTTTAGAGCTGCATGTTTTATTGCTCATTTCTTGCTGCATGTCGTCGTTCATGTCTTCTTTTTGATTATGATCTATAGAAATCTATTTTTACGAAGACATAAGAGTATAAATTATACTATGAAATTTGCATATGATTGCAGACTAAACTGGCGCTTTTTCTTAATGTCTTTTGTTGGGCAATTTCGAATATTTATTATTTTGGCAAATTGATCGTGTATGTCTGGGCATATACCGGTGGTTCTTATGGCAGTGATTGATTAAGGAAACATTTAAGAATGCTGAAATTCATGTGAAATTAGCGATCGTATTAAATGTTAAATAATCGAATAAGAGAGTCTACAAGACTTACCTGCATTTTGTTTATGACTTTCCAACCATCTTCAACGCCTTTTACTGCCAAATATTTTGATTGCACTGGCAGCAACAGTTGATCCAAAATTTCTAGTTTTCCATTAGCGTATTTAATTGATTGCAAACTCATTTCATAGCCTGCAAAGTTCCACTACAGTTCAATTCTAAGCAAATACAATAACTTGATCTGAAAGATAAAGATAATGTTTGGTTAATTAAAGAGACATTTAACGAAAATTTTAGAGATAAAAATAAGTAGCGCATGTTAAGGTATTATTGCCAAGATTTTAGACAAATTGCTTACGAGTGCTTTAGCAAACATCTAAAAAATTCGGCGCATGTTGTCTTCTTTGAACACAC
Organism: Meiosimyza decipiens; assembly: GCA_963680825.1. Taxonomy (NCBI): domain Eukaryota; kingdom Metazoa; phylum Arthropoda; class Insecta; order Diptera; family Lauxaniidae; genus Meiosimyza; species Meiosimyza decipiens. The sequence goes on along the minus strand of OY804259.1, from coordinate 80,353,988 downwards.
CGGCCTCTTAGTTATTTGTCGTCATAAAAAGTACACCTATCAACGCGACAAAATCTACAAACGCTACTGAAAAACCAGCGGTAAAAATACTTTACATAACTTTCTATGTATGGAAAACACCTTCGTAATATTTTTGCTGTTTGTTTTATTTATTTAAGTACACAATTAACCTTTAGATGACTGGGATGTTAATAAAGTTTTTGGTGATTTTCAACTAACCAAATCAAAGTGAATTTATTAAAATAAAACAAGTTTTTAATTATACCCGAAAACATTTTAAAAGATAGGTACGGTAGATATGAGACCTAATAGACATATTACAAAATCGAGAAAAAAAACAGGTCAAAGGTTAGCTTGGCCGTCTATAGCGCAGTTGAAACCCCACGGCTGTTTTTCTTTACAGTTTCTCTCTCGCAGATCATTAACAGTGCTTTCAGCGAATAATTTACCTTGAAAAACATTCTCAAATTTGGTGTTAAAATCCAGCATTAAGCCTTAGGTCAGTAGGATTAGCTTTTTCAAATCGCCTTGAGATTTTAAGATCTCTGCGATTGTTAAAAATTATATTGAAAGTGTACACAAAACTGTTCTGAGACTTACATCAACATTAGTTTTACTGTAGACAGACTAATTATTATTAGTCCATTTTGTTTTTAGTGGAATCGAATCGAATTTATATAAAACAATTTTTTAAAATCTCTACCAGGTCAAAGTCTGTACAGTACAGTAAGTTTTTACTTACGACACAATGATTTCGAAGGTAAGGTTTTGTATGAAAACAAGTTCATACTGTTATTTTTTTAGTTTAAGAGTTTAAAACTTTTAAATTAATTTAAAACACTAAGGAAAGCTGTCGTATTTTGATTATAACACAGGAAGTCCAAAATATATTTTACCGGCATTGTAAAGGTTAATAAATCTTCCCACGATTATTATATCCTTTCAGTTACCGCTTAGCGTCACAAAATCCACGGGCAATGACCACATTAGATTTATTTAAAAAGACACTGCTCAATGTTGCCTTAAATCGATTTTCTGTTTGAATTTTTAACTTCAATTTGTTTAATTTTTTTTCGAATGGTCAACGTTGATCGCTAGCAAATGGTACAAAGTGTGAACATGGATCGACGTCAGCAAGACCACAAAATAAAATTTAAAATTAAGAACACAAATATTCCTGCCTTTTTTTGTTGAACCGCTTAACGCATCTACTTAAGATTTTACTTCAACAGATGTCTTGGAACGAATGACTGTCGCGTAAAATGTTTCAAATACAACTGTGGAAGCAAAAACTTTTGCAAACATTTGAAATTGAAATTGAAATTGAAAAGTGTGCAGCAGTAGATATGCAGATGCGAACTATTCAATGGCACAAATCTGTGTAGCAGGCGCCTAAAATGTTGCCGTATACTCTGAAACGCACTAATGGGTAAGACTCTTAAAGACTGAAAAAGAGGCACGAGACAAAGGTGTGAAAATTGAAAGAAACGGGAAGATATTGTAACAAACAGCATAAAGTGAGGGATAAACTACAACAGACAGACACACTCTCAATACAAGGGCTCGCATACTATAATGAAGAAAAGAAAAACAAAGCGTTTTAAGGTTTGAAAAGTTTACTTGATCTCAGTTAGAAGTAAATAATAGTGAGAGCCTTAATATAAGTTCTAAGTTACAAAATATTTTGCATATAAAATTTAAAACAATTAGCTAAATTTTAACCTATACATAAATTTTTCATGTGGAACTTAAATTTAATGTAAGGATTTATAATTATGCATCACTATTTTGAATGGGCTCTGCTTACATCAAAATATCTTGTGGGGATTGGTTTGATTTGATTTGAAACTTTTAATGCATTTTTCTCGGAACTATGATTTTGAAATCGGGGATCAAATATCTCGAGAAAAACCTAAACAATCAGCCTTAAAATTTAACACAATCTTTAAAACAATATTTTTTAGTAATTAATGGTATATGTTTTCGATCGGATCAATATTATTAAACATAGTGATCACCGCAAACACTTTTTTTGTTGAGGTGCTCTCGGAAATCGGCTGCAGCACTTCATAAGTCAATATTTTCGTGCAAAAAAATATATGCATATAAACTAAAAAATTCACTCAATCAGTTGTGAAAAATTTTTTTCAAACAAATGTAAGCGCGTTTCCTAAAATAATTCTTAAAAAATAGATTTTTTCATCAATCTAACTGGACATAACCCCTTAATAAGTGTACGTCTCCTAGAAAGTAATCTCATAACATTTTCTCCAAGTCGATACTTATGTCGCCCCAGTAGAGTACACACACATTTCAACGTGTCTACTTTCTTAAATGTTAATTTAATATCAATTTGATTTCATTAAATTTGTTGTACCAATTAAGCCATAATAATAAATATCTTGCGAAATTTCAATTTGGCATCGTACACAACAATCTCTCACAGCCACTTGAACCAAATACTGGGGTAAAACAGGGTTGTTTGATGCCCCCCTTATTATTACTAACTGTGCTGGATGATATGCTGAAAGTACTGGTTTATGTCGATAATATCCCCCTGTTGTCGTCAAGATCGTCGGAAATGTAAGCCAACATACAACTGAGTGATCAAGCAGCTACGGTTGCACTATTTAACAACATGATTTGTAATTTTATGGTGTAACACACACTCTACTGAACATTAAGATCAGTAAAATAATCATTAATTATTTTCTGTACCGATATAGTCGTGCCACAACTTTCAGGAAAATCAAAACCTCCAAAAACTCCATGAATTTTTCTCCGATAGAAAGCAAAATTATGAAGAAAGCGTTTTTAAGAGTTCTTCTAACATTTCAGACCTCGTCGGTCTGGACCAAATTATCGACGAGGTCTACATATGTATTGATCATTCTTTACTCTAGATCTTTATACTCTGCATACTCTTTTGATTTGTTTTCTTCGATGTTTACGATTTTTATATATTGTTTATAGCTTTTCTAAAAATCAAATATATCAAAAACTATGAACATATGTATAATAAGAAACATTGTTAAAAAGCTTTACTTTTATAGAAAATAAAAAGTAGAAAATAGGAAATAAATTTTTTTAAACATAATTTTTTTTACTCATAAAAATGTTTTTAAGCAATAAATATTTTTCTAACTAAAAAAGTTAATGATCAAACCATTCTATTTAGTATTTAGTGTTTTTTTAAGTTAAAGCATTTTTAAACATAAATAATATTCTATTGTTTCATGCTATTCCCCATAGTTTATGAAACATTTCCTTCCAAAAAATGTTCGAAAAACAAAAAGTGTACAGTTATTGAAAAAATGATCTGATAACTGATACTGATAACTATACATAAGTACTTATTTAAATAGAATTATGAGTATATTTAAAAAATAAAATGTTTAAAAATATTTTATAACAAGGGCAGTCTCGAAGTTTTAGCCACAAAAGATTTGTCTGTTTCTTACTCTCAAGTTTATAAATATTTACCAATTTGTTCCGGCTCGAACAGACAGTTAATAACTTAATTTTTCGATTCCTGGAGATTTGATAAAGTTTACGGAGTGTGCGAGTAAAATTCCCGTGGCTGGCAACCATGGAGAGTAAACAAATTAATGATAATGGGAAAGTATTTAACTACCATCATGTTTATTGAAAAATAGAATGAAGTACTCCATATCCGCCAAACACGATATTATTTACGTATATTGAAAAAGGAAACCAGGATTGCCAAGTTGTATTCAATTTCCTTAATATTATGAAAACTGAAATGTTTTGGGAAAAAGTTGATAACCTTTTTTTTAGGCGCCACTACTAAAATAAAATTTTTCGGTAAGTTAAATATAAGCTGATATTGAAAAAAAAAATATATCCAAGTACATATGTATATACATACGTGCATACATACAACAAAAATTCTACAATTAACGTATTTTTCGCAGTCTTCTAATTAATGGCTTTTTACAAAATTTTTCAATTCCTACAAGGTCCGCTGCTAACGGCCAGGCCGCATTAAAAGCGACCACTTGGCAACCCTTACGGAATATCAAAACATATTGATATCTCACCTCACAGGCATAAAATTGGTGGTACTACAAGCTCATGCATAGAACACAGATTTATCGTCCAATAAGCGAAGTCACCGCACAATAAGCGAAGTCACCGCACAATAAGCCCCAAATTTGGTAGCATTTTCTTTTATATTAACGAATCACAAACTAAAGGTTAAGCAGTGTTCCAATTTAATGCTTACCAATACTTGATGGTGGCAATCAACTGGTGGTGGCTGTCAACACGGCATGAGATGGCAATGAACGATTACGACACAGCAACATAATCAATTTGAGCAAATTTCGGATAAAATTGATATTCTATATTTCTTTATAAATACTTACGTGTACGTTAATATTTTGCACAGTTAAAATTTAAATCACTTTGATAATTGTAAATACTAACAAGTTAATGAGAAAATCATTTTTTTTATAATCAGACACAGTAGACGCACCCGGCAGGCAGCTGCTTTCGCTTCGTGTTTACTTTCTTTTAGTGATGGGAACTATCGAATAGAAACTATCTAGTTATTCGATAGTCTATTTGTTTTCATTCATTCGATAGCTGTTCACGATTCACTCACAGAAAAATTCAATACAGCGCAACTATCGAATAAATAGTTCTTTGAGTGAATCACTTAATTAATTTTAGAAATCCGAAATTTCTATCGAAAAAATGTAGTGTAGTGTGAAGTTTGATAAAAGCTTCCAACTGGACTGAAAATTTTGCATCATTTTTTTGCAATTTTGTCCCAGCGTATAAAAAATAAAATTCTAATTAAAACTACGTAACGTAAATGAAAATCAGTCAACGGCATTTGTTCCAAAAAGTGGAAAATTTAATTTGTCCGTCCGAGTTTGTTTACATTTTTACATTTTTTTCATTTTACATTTTTGCATATTTACATTTGGTTTACAGCCAAAATTTTTTCACAATATTGATTAGAAATGGTGTCCGCTGTATTCCCGCTAATTTTTTTCATAATTTTCACTTTATTTCAAATAAATTTGGAACACAAAAAAAATGACTTTTGTGAATTGTCAAATTGAAACAAAAGTAAAAAAAACCAAAGATGAGAATCACTTACACAGCGCTGCAAGTAGTTAGACAGCGTTTACACGAGGAAACTCTTGAAAGAAAGTTTTCCAGTTTGTAGGCAAGAAGGGAAAAATGAAAGGGTGGTGTACAGAATTTGTCGTACATGCGAAATCCCTTTCGTTCTATTCTTTAGCTGATATTATGCTTTGAATTTACGTTTGTTGTGGCGGGTTGACGCAGTAATTGCTTTGATATTTTTTTGTACAAACAAATTCTAGTTTCCGTGTGTAAACGCAAAAGAAATTCACAAAAGAGAATAGACAAGAATTTCTTAGACCGAATTTGCTCGTGTAAACGTTGACTTATCAAATTCTTTCTGTTAACTGAGATCGGAACAATATGAAAATTATACTTTTCACAGGGTGCTTTGTAAATCATAAAATACTGTACGACAACGATAACAATTCTGCACTAAGCGTTTATGCCACCTAGTGGTCAGTAGCAGAGTTATAAAAGGTTAAACTTATGCCAAAGAATTATATATAAAAGAAGAACACTCCGGGTTTTGTCGGTAATTGAAAAAAACTTCATATAAATTTATAGAAATAAAATTGAATATACTAATAAAATACATACATACATTGTTAAAAACCAAATGCAACATAAGCCAAAATCACATTTCCCCTGATTCTAAGACCGTTGGTTTTACGGTTACGCTACGGTACGTTCCAATTACCGACAAAACTCGGAGTGTTGTTCTTTTGTACACACTTCTTTGCATTCGTATGATATGGAAAACGATCGAACTGAACATGAGTTTAGTCGAACGAATCGAGATGTTCGAGTTTGACTTATTGCGAATGGCAAAAGTTCGAACATGTTCAGTCCTTAGTATTCAACATTGAAATTCAGGGTGGGAGGAATAAAGTAATAGAAAATTTTTTAATTTTTAAATAAAATGTATTTATCATAAAGTAATTTGTATGAAAATAAAAACATAATATTTATTTATAATAATAAATGAATAACAGAAATAATAATTTGTGTATGAAAATTTTTTATATTGCATTTTTATAAAATTACTTTAGTACGATAAATGTTCGTTTTAAGAACTTTTCAACATAAATGGTATTAAAATTTTGATAATTTTTTGGAAAGTATTATAAATTTTATGCACAACATTCATTGCTAAGGACAAATAATGTTTCATACCATTTGAGTGTAGAAAAATTATAGAATACACAAGATAATAAAGAAAAACATATAGGTACTAATACAAAGAGAAGAATTATGGCAAAAACTCAGTGTAGTTATTCCGATGACAAACTCAAAGTTTACAAAATACTTTTTACTTTTATGGAAACAAATAAAAAAACATAAATATATAAAAAATATTGAAATACATACGTTATAAATAGCGACATAACATTAATTTTTTTTTTTTGTTTTTGGGAATATAACAAAATTTTTTTTGCAAAAATCGCATGACATTATGTTTAAATTAAAGAGGCGAACCTAAAATTTTCTTTTCATGTTTAAATTAAAAATTTAATTAATGTATATTACTGTATATATATATATATGTTTTGTTGTTGTTGTTGCCTTTAACTTAAACGTCGATTTGGAATGGGGAACCAGGAATATGCTCTTCGCCCCACTTGACTATTAAGATATATTGACCACGATCGCGAACCAAATAATTGACATTGTAGTTATTACGTCCGGCATGTTTAATGTTGAATTCTTCACACGGTCCTTTTGGTCCATACATACCCACATAGAGGATGTTGTTGCCTGCAAGAAAATTGGGTTTTATATAAATTAATTATAATCTTGAGTCGTTTTCATTAAAAATAACTTAAGGTTTTCAAAATTACGAGATTTCGAGAATGACTACAGACAAAGTTGAAAAAATAAATGATCCAAAAAACAATTGATTGCAACTTTTACTAACCTGCATCTGTTGCACAAATTGAGAATTGATTTTGCTTGCCCATGTAAGCCTTCTTGAGGCCCATGCCTTTGGATGTGACCTTAGAAGAATCTGATTTAAATGTAGGCATATGAACGCCACTATTTTTGCCACCTTTCGATACTTTTTGCACAGTATCAACAATGACGGTAGAAGTTTCTTGAGCACCTTCGTCAGCCAATTTGTCACCTAATTAGTAAAAATTGATTGATGTTAAAATTGAGTTCGTATTTCAGATATAATATAACTAACCTGTACAGCTGACCTTAAACGGCGAACCTACAATGTGCATGTTATTGTACTTAACCGATATATAATGATCACCAGGCAGCAGCGGTGTATAGCGCACTTTATAGCCCTCCTCCACTTCCGTGCAGTCCATAGCTACTTTGGAAGGTCCATCAACGGCCACAGATAATGAACCAACTCCCGCATTACATGTATTAATAATGAAATCGGCCTTGTGACCAGTCTTGACCTCTTCTAAGCCAGAGCCGCTGGCATGCACTGCAGCTGGATCAGCAACATCTTTACCGACCTTAATTCTGAATGGTGATCCAGGTATGTGGACACCGTTGAATTTAACATGTATAGCATGAATGCCATTTTCACGTGGATAAAAGCGCACCGAATACATTTCATTATCGATAACTTGTATAAAACAATCATCGTCGGTTCCAGATGGTGCCACTATCTTGGCATCTAACTCACCCTTTGCTTCGTTTTTGCGCACCATAAATTGATATGGGGCATCAGCTTGAATATTACCTGTAATAAGGAACAAAAAGTTATGAATTCACTGTAAAAAAGAGCATGTTTGGTTCAAATATATTTAAAAATTTTTGGTAACAAATAATTGTGTATTCCAAGTATGAACTTACCTTGTGGGAACTGCTGCACCTCCAGCATATGCGCATCTCCTGCATCTGGTGATATGTACACTTTGAATGGTGAGTCTGGAATATGGCGGTCATTAAACTTCAGACCGATGCGATATTCACCCGGTTCAGTAACTTTGTATGCCACATCACATGAGCCATCTTTGCGATCTTTGAACTCAATCTCAGCTTTGCTTGGACCCTCCACCGAAATAGCTAAGGAGCCACCGCCGGCTTCACGTGTCCAGACATTGAATTCAGATGGTAAGCCGACAATACCACGCTCCAAGCCAGAACCACCTGCCTTGACCAAATGACTACCAAAATCACGCAATGGGCCAACAGTAAATTGGAAAGGTGAGCCGGGGATGTGCATTTCCTTGTAGCGTACAGAAACAGTGTGTACACCTAATTCCTTGGGTATAAAATGTACCGAGTAGAGGCCATCTTCAACCTCTTGAATTTCAGCATCTTCAGTTACATTGCTCGGTGAGGTTACACAGGCAGCCAAATCGAATGAGGTAATGCCAGGCATCTTAAAGGTAAGCTTACATTTGCTACCGATTTCAGTAAGGGGTACAGCATCTCGTTCACGTTGAATTTTTTCACGTTTACGATTGCTGCCTTCACCAGCAACCTTTACAGTGAACGGTGATCCTTCTACATGATGATCGGCAAATTTCAGATTAACAATGTAATAGCCTGGTTCTGTTGGCTTATAAGAAATATTTAATGTGCCATCATCCTTATCGGTGCATTGAATTTCTGCCTTGCTAGGACCCTCAATTGATACTGAAAGACCACCGAAGCCAGCGTTACGAGTATCCACAGAGAATACATTATCGGCATGGGTTTTTCCCTCTTTTAGACCATCACCAGAAACCTTCACCTTCTTGGCGTCACCAACTTCACGTTCACATACGGTTACTTTGAATGGTGAATTGGGAATATGCTTTCCGAGGCGTTTTACCGAGACCATATGCTCGCCAGTTTCGCGGGGTGTAAACGAGATTCCAATATTACCGGTAGGCATACGTTTTAAGAAGCATGGTTCCTCTAATCCACTTGGTGCCTGTATGGAGGCATTAAGAGCGCGCAAATCATCATCAGTAATTTCACCGGGCATGGTTACCTCGGAGCACGAGCCGACAGAGATCTGGTTACGTTTGCGTCCTTCACCGGTGACTTTGGCAAAGTAGGGGGAGCCCTTAATATGCTTGTCACCGAAACGTACGGAGACCTGGTATTCACCAGGTGCAGTCGGCAGGTATTGCACAGAAACGGTGCCATCTTTATTGTCGTGATAATTGATCTGGATAGAAAATGAAATGAAAATGTTTAATGAAAATGCCACGTAAGTTCCATACAATTTGATAATAAACTGATAAACGTTTCAAATTTTTGGGCTGGAATGGACAAAATTTTGAAAAATTTTATTTCCGCTCAACTCAAATAACCAAAAAATGACAGAAAGCTACTTAAAAAAGGCATGGATTGGTTTATAACCGATTTTTCTGCAGAATATGATTCCGCCAGTAAGAATTAGGTTTTGTTGTCTTACAAAATCATTGACATCGTCAGTGGTCAGGGTTGCCAAGTGGCTGCTTTTGACGTGGCCGTCAATTGCTTGCATGCCAAATCCGTAGGCCGCGTAGGAATTGGAATATTTTGCAAAAGCAGTTGATTGGAAGAAAAGGTTTTTGATACGAGCAAAAGTACACATTAAACAAACTATTTAATATTATTGACCAAAAAAAAAGATCATCTATTTCTCAAAAACTTATTTTTGGAAAGTCGTTAATTCGTTCATTTCAACTTGTCAGTGGTTGTTTCAGGGTGTAATCGTGCAATAGCTACAGATTTTGACTTGGGAATTGTCTGAAAACAAACAGAGGTCAACAATCGAAGCAATGTTCTGTGAGATGGTCGGCAAAGAGTCGGGGAGGAAGACCGTTGGATATTAACAAATGTGGTGGAGTGAGTTGTAGAGTTAGAAGGAAATGAAGAGATATTATTAGCCGATTTGTCATGATTGTCAGTTGAGCCACTCAAATTTTATTGCTCTATTTAATTATACAGGCCAACAGAGGTTAGGAAGCAGAAAATCTAGTATACGCAGGTTTCCGGTACGCTGAATCTGGCCTCAAAATCCATCAAGCCAGGTTTTTAAGATTTTCTAACCTAAAAGTGCAAATAACAGTGTTTTTGACATATTTGAGGTTATGTAACATCAAAAAGTATTTTCTTTTAACAGAACTAAAATCTGCAAGAAAACCTAATATCGAATGACATGACATTATGTAAATAAAATTTTATCATATGTCTTGTCTTTATTTCTAGCAAGTTTTCTAGCAACTATTTATCCAAACGCTCCACCCTAAAATCTAGACTTTATGAAGAAATTTTACTCTTAATTAATTCACACTTACATCAGCCTTGCTGGGTCCCTCAACAGCCATTGTCAGTCCACCGGCACTGGCGCCTTTTGTGGAAATAGTAAAATTACATGGCTCACCGGTAACACCATGAGTTAAGCCTGGCCCATAGGCGGTAACATAACCCGAGGTAATTGAGTCTACGTGGAATTTAAATGGAGATCCTAAAACGAAAATTTACATTAAAAGTTGGTTTTGGTGTTTTTGAGAAAAGTTAACATACCTTGCACTGGTTCACCGTTATACTTCACAACAAGTTCATGGGTACCCTCCTCTTTAGGATCGTATTTAATAGAAACCGTACCATCACGGTTGTCCTGAATGACGGGCTTGTCCACTTTACCACTTGGCATTTTTACTTCAGCTGCGAATAAATAACAACAACAACAACAAATAGAAACAAATTATAATCGTTTTGTATGAAAATGAGTTGCAAAATTTTTATTTTTAGCTTTAAATATATTGGCTGAAATTATTATCGATTATGAAAAGTATATTTTTGTGCACTTTTTCTTTAATTAAGATATTAATAAGTTTTTTAATATTAAAATTTGTTTTTTTTTTGTGTATTTTGGGTTCTTCACTGTCAACATTGGCCAGATGCCTAAAGCAATGCATTCGTTTTAATTTATTGTATTTGTTTTTTTTTACGATTTGTTTTCATTTTTTATTAATGTTTTATTTTGGTCGACATCGATGTCTTAATACTAAAAATATTTTTGTTTTTTCTGCGTTAGCGAAATGCTATGAAAATATTTTCTAATTTTTTGTTTCATTAATAATGAAAACATTCCTTCTCCAAATGAATCATGATTTTGTGTGCAATCTTGTGTGTCTGTTGCTTTGATTTGATTTTGTGGGCGGTGTTGGTGCTTTGAATTATATTATAAGTTTTGCATAAAAATATTTTTAATTTATAGCTCATATTTCAAAAGTTCAGCTGTGGTGTGCTGCTACTTTGGCAAGAACAACATGAAAACATTTGACAGGATTTTGAAAAATCAATTTCTTTTGGGAATGAGCTAAGATATGTTCTTTCATAAAGATAAAGTAATTCAACCTTTGTCGACGGTATAATTTTATAATGTTAGCAGGCGCTATAGGTAAAATGTTCTTTACTACATTTTGCGTGGAAGTTAAAGGCTTACGTACTGCTATAAAACTGAAGTAGAATACCTATGACTACTAATTCTATTAAGATTTGTACAAAAGATTTCTCACACCCACATATGATTCCTACAGGAAGCACTCTACGTATTTGCTGATAGGGATAAGCAGACCCAAATGGTATTGATTAAGATTCCCTATTTTATCAAACCATTAGCTATGTTGCGTAGAAAGTGGAAAGTATCCATATTTATCACTTGCAAAATCCATTTTCGACTTTAGTCCATTAACAATTGAAATGAAACGAAAAACAAAAATAAAAAATCAAAGAAAGTTAAACAGGTCAACTCAAATGACCTTCTAAGATTTTATTTGATTTAAAAGTCAACTAAATTTTTTGGCTTTTGTAGGTCAAGGTCATTGTTTTCAACAACAAAATGCTAATTTTTGAAGCAGCACACGTTCACGTAAATAATGATTTTTTTTAAAAATTTGATTTGATAATTTCAATTGAACACACACACCCTACGTTAGGATCTGCAGGAAATAAGATGTGAAGCTATGTAGTGAAACATCTAAGAAGCAACTTAAAGGGACGACTAAGGTCAACCCGGAAGCATAGTTTAAAACCGAAAAGAGCGGTTAAAAATGCAAAAATTTTGGATGACACAAAACGTATACGACGAATATCGTAAAGTTCCAACCGAAATAAAATAAATGATGGATAGTATAAATATACACAGATCAACAAATGCTGCTTTTTAATAGAAAGTTATTCTTCATACATATAAGTTTTCATTCTGAAACTAAACTTGACCGAAGAATTTGTCTTCCTAGATATCTATTTGTTATTAGATTTTTAATATTCTAATTCATTAATAAAAATTTAAGTTCATGTTAGTCAGAAGGACGAGGCATCCAAAAAATTGTGCAGTTTTGCTTAGCATGCTTTTGAAAAACGATTTCTTCTTATGGTAAATGTCTTGATTTAACTATATAAAGTTACTGTGGCAGTGGCGGAGCTAGAGTGATTGCTCCTTGGGGCTAATCAACACATTTGCCGCCCCCTTCCTTTCTTTACGAATGTTTCTTGATATTAATACCGAGGACCGTTTTGCCGCCCTCAAACAATTGTGCCCGGGACGGTGGTCCTTTTGGTGCTATATATATTTAAATTTTTTGGTCATTTACGTGTTATGTTTCATATTTACATATTTATAAGCATGAAATTTCAAGAGTTGTCAACCTTACAGAGAACAAATTCAAAATCAAACACATATTTATTCGTTACACTGTGTTATGAGTGGTGAAATGAGTTCAATGTATTTATTCGAAATAATTAAGTTTAACAGGCGGGGCGGTGCCCCAGGGCCCCCGATGGGAAGGGGCCCCAAAGGCGCCCCTTCTTGTCGACTACTTTTTTAGCCCTGAAAGAAACTTACCTCGGTAAAGAGGGGTCTCCTGAAAGTGAACACGAGAAATTGAACACGGTGGCCTCCCAGAATAAAACAATTCTACATTTTTTTGTAGTTTTATTAGATGATGTACACAATAACATACTTTTGATTCGTTTTAACAAATCCCACACTGGGAAAAACGGTTCCATTAACCGGGAATTCCCTATGTATCCTCTTTCCCGTTCACGCAACGTAGAACGGGAAAGAGTTAGCGTGGCTCCCTGCTCCCTCCCGCTGATGGGCCGAGTTTTATCCCAGTGTAGGTCAGTGTTCGTAGATTGTAGTAGAATTCTACGAACACTGGTGTAGGGGTACTTTAAAATTTGAAAAAAGATTTCCGTATGGGGGGCTCCAAATTTACTTGTTACCCCAGGGCCTCGGAGGCTCTAGCTACGGCCCTGTTCAAGGCGCAATCATGTGTAGCTTTAATTTTTTCCATTTTTATAAATTTTCGAAGAATTTGTACGGCTTCAGTGGGCAGCTCAAAACTTAAGCTTATTTTGCACTTAAGCACATAATTCATGGTAATTAATTTCATTGAAATTGTGGTATGGCTGGACATCTAGTAAGGCAAAAGGAAGACAGCAAACACCAATTATTTATCAAGGCGTTGTTCACAATTTCTACTTTCGAAAACACAAAATATTTTCGATGAAGAGCAAATTGTGGTCATACAATTAAATTTTCACCACTTTTACTAGCAACTTTGGAATACTAAAAGCGAACCAGCCAGAACAAAATCAAAATATTGGCGAAAAGCCAACTTTTTGAGGATGCAATACAACGCTACATTGAAAGCAAAGTGATATTTGAAAAGAAAAAAAAAACGCTAATTTCAGGGAATGTAAATTTCTAAAAAACCAATAATAAAAAATGCTGAAATGTTTCAAAATTTATGTTATTGCAAAAAATTAAGAGAAAAGCATTTAATTTTACAGCTCGTTTGACAGGCGTGTCAAAATGAAGTGACACTCTGTGATCGGAGCAGAGAGCTCTACGCTGTGGTGACAATTCTGCAAAAATACGTCAAACCTAAGGCAAATTATTAAATGATATTTTGGCAGAGTTATTCAGGTAATTTTTGTTTTTCATTATTATTTTTTTTTTTGTGATTTATATTTCAGCACACAATTCGTGAAAAAAAAAATCGTTTTTAAATCTTGCAAATTATATTCGCAAATGCGTGCAATATTTCAAAAAATCGTTCTTTTATTTGACGTGTGAACGGAGAAGCAAAGCATTTGACATTTCGGTAGTGGCAGCAGCAGGGTACATGTGTCACTAGAACGCTTGACGGCGCCCCACGAAAAAAAAAATATCAAGTTAATTTTTAGTCGTCGGCTTTTGGCTTTGAAATGTTTATTTTTATATTTGCGATTAACATTAATTTTCGAGTTTTCGAATATATGATAATTTTAAATGCATGAGATATTAATTGAAATTTCAGAACTTTTGCGTTCAAAGAAAGCAAAAATGTTGATCATTAATATTGTGTTTGAGTTAAGGAGCGATTACAAGAATATTGAGTGCGTTGGCTAATAATGTAGCAAATATTTTTTATAAGAAACTATTACTGGTTTACAACAAGTTAACCCAAATTTTCAATTATTTTTGAATATTATTAAAAATATACAATCGAAGGTATTTTCGCATTAATTAATTCTGCTACTCTAAATATCATAGTTCACTATTCTACGCATCGATTGATTACTTCTAGTAAAATAAAACATTTTATTTTCGAATTATTTTTATTTTTTGAAAACATTTGATTTTTTTTTCAATTTACGTGAAAATTACAATTATTTTTTTGATTTTAAAAACGACTACTAAATATATGTAAATTAATGGCCTAATGAAACTCAATCGTTTTATTGCTTTAATATTCAGAAAGTTATGAAAAAGTCTTTGTTTGCAAGTACTACCCTTTCCAAGATTGACCCCCCTCCCACACAATTTTTTACCCACAATTAACCAGAATATCACTTTTTTCCGCATAGCTGTTAGAAGTCAGATCACCCTGTTTTATGTTGGAATTTTTTTTTATTTAATTTATTCTAGCATTATTGTGAATCATATATAGTTAAGGTGGCCATCCGTCCCTACTGGTCATGAGAAAAAATGTTTCGCTAAAACATCAGTTGAAAAACAAAATAAAATGCGTTTTTTCTACATGTCTGCAACAAAAGGAACTAAAAAAGACACACACAAACGCCGAGATACCCCAACTTAATTTCAGGTCGTAGAATAAGGCGGCATACTCAGTTCTTCCAATTTGATCAAATTCTCGAGAAATTCGCAATTAATACTTCGTCACTTTTAAGCCCTTGTTTTAGATATATTTACCCTATATATAAAGCAAAAGACATCGAAATCGAATGAAATTCGGTACACATGTTCATATGAATCCAAGGATTAGACCTATTAATTTTTGTTGGCCCACCTCTTATATCAACCACAATAGTGAAAACTCAATAATAGGTCTTGTATATGTGTTGTAGATATAAAATTTTATATGTGGGTATGGAGCATCAATATCTATCTGAAAAACAAAATAGGTGCGATTTGCCTATGCATAAGCCGACTTCCCATACCACCCACAATAGTGTTTGCTCAATGTCGTATTCTCCAAAAATAAGAAAAATATAAGAAAGAAAGGGTTAAAAATTGACTAAATTTCAATCGCGAATATTTCGAGATTTTGATTTGATTTGGAAACGACCGAAAAATAAGTTGACGTGCCCCGGCATTTTTGTTGTGTCATTTTAAAACTTGGAAATCTATCTACAGTGTAATTACATTTGGTGAGCCAACTTTTCTTTTAATGTCAAATAGACGATCAACTCTACCAAAAAAGTTGTTACAAAATTTTTTATTAATTTTTGCTTCAAATAAGATATAACATTTCGGATCCAACTTAAAAATTAGTTAACAATTAAATTTCGGTTGCACAAGCAAAACAAAATATATCAAAAATAAAATGAGATCTTAATGCGCCTATTTTTGCTCTTAGTTTTAAAAAAATTCATAAGATGTTGAACGTATTGTGAACCCAAATTGGTTTTGATACATTTTTTTGTTGTTGTTGTTTTAAGCTTATTAAAAAAATATATAAATAAAAACTATAAATACCAAAATTTGAGTTTTTGCCAATTTTAAAGTTTAATTTTAAATATTATTCACCCTACCTAAAAATTTATTTTTCCAGAAGATCAACTTATTCTTGACATTTTATGGCCTAACACTTTTTTTTCATTTGAGATAAAATATTGAAAAAGATTTTTTTTTTAAAAGACCCATTAATTTCAGACATTTTATGTTGTAACACATTTTTTCGTTGAGTTGTTATTAACAGAGATAGAAAATCATTTCAAAAACATTTGCTTAACTTTTCATACATTTTTGAAAGTTATTTAGCACAATTATCGTTGACACATAGTGAAATGATTAATGAATGGATACATTATCAACAAATCGGTGATCTTAAAGTCCAGCTTCTTTTGCTTCGACTTGTCATGCCCCATTTATGTATATTTTATTATTATTTTAATTCAGATTTCGCCACAGTATTAACTTTATAAAACAGTGTATTCAATTTTCGTTAGTGAATGAAAGAATTTTATTGTCTAAATTTTTCCACCTTGGTTACTTCTTTTTTATATTTTGGTTTTTCACAAATCGCCAGAAAGTCTGCTAGACAGCTGGCACACTTCTGTGATATACACGCAAAAGAAACGTTCATATTTCAAAATGCTTGAAAAATTATCTAACACATTGTTATTGTTTTCGTTGATTTTTTCCTAAATAATATAAGGACAAAGCGTTACAAATTGGATGCTTAATCTTCTGCGATTTATTATTTAGTTCCACTATTTTGATAATAAATAACTCATAGAAAAGCAGCCACCGAATAATGAGCCAAAGATAATGACATCTATAGGTGAAAATAAATTTTGCTAATGATTCGTTTTAAATTGTGAATTTATGTGTATTTTCGAAGGATAGTTTGGCAGTGAAGTCTGGGCCAATAACATACTTAGTTATATATAAACAAAGTGCTTAAAAGTATTTGTGAACAGGAAAATATTTTAATGAGAAAGTTGAAGCGATGCTTAGTAGACACTAAGACTATTCAAAAGTCCACTTTATTGTACCAAGTTTCCATTTTTCAATATCAAAAACTTGAATTTTTTTTTAGTTGCTTGTCAAACTGTTACATTATTATATGTTTTCTTTTTAAAAGGAAACTACTCTCCCGAAGATGAAGGTTACGCAAATTCGGTACAAAAAAAAAATTAATCGATTGCTTGTAGGTTAGGTTAGGTTAAAGTGGCGGCCTAGCAAACATGCTAGAAGCCTTAAGTAGCACTAGATGTGTCGTTTTAATACCACGCAAAGACTGGTAAAGGGGGTTGTCAAAAGAATCTAATAGCCTTAGCAGTGATTAAAGCTATAGCCAGTTAGTCCTGTTCAGGTGGTTAAGCAGCAATCTGATGTCATTTTCGGCCAAATGGCTGAGGTTGTTTAAGAAGGCTTGTCCTAGATATCTGAGTCTGTTTTTTGGCAAGGGCTAGACAGTTACAGAGAAAGTGTTCGACAGATTCTCTCTTGTTTACATTCAGACAACTACGACAAAATACTTGCCGATCGTCCTGTGTCCAGTGCAAGTCGCGATGATTCTCGCGATGTCACTTTGGTCAGGGGTTTTTGAATTATTATAAGATTCTGGAGTACAATTCGCACATCTGGGCCGGGGCTCCAAAAACTGTTTTGGAGCTGCTAGATCGAGTTCAACGACGTGAGCTGAAGCTAATAGGAGATGAAAACATCATCTCAACTATTGATTCTCTTGAGCACTGGCGAAACGTTGGGTGTTTAACTCTTTTGTATAGATATTATAATGGGATGTGTTCTAGAGAAATACGTGAACTGGTTCCTTCAGTTCAAGTATTTTCTCGTAACACTCGGGCGTCTCATCAGGCTCATCCCTTTTCTGTCACACCGGTGCTCAATAGAACATCGCACTATCGTGATAATTCGTTCTTTGGTCGCACAATAAAGTTGTGGAATAATCTCCCTGAGACTGTCTTTCCCGATACCTTTGACATCTGCAGGTTCAAGAAAAATGTACACCGACATTACTCCATCTATCATCCTTCCCTCTAACCTTTTTCCTTTTCTTACAAACCAACACGGTGCTTTGCATTTAAAGGGGGCATCCACTGAGCGTTGGTTTAAAGTTTAAAAAAAAAAAAAAAGATGGCCAGATTTCTTTGGATGTTTTACAGGTTTCTAGGGTCCTCCAGTCTTTTGCTGCCTCGGACAGAAAACAAAGAGATGACCTTTCTCTTGCATACCGCATATACCATGCACGCGCTCGCAAGCTCTAGTTTCGTCTAGAGAGGAACCGCGCCTTGCTAGATCGTCCGCCTTTTCATTACCCTCAATGTTCCTGTGGGCTGGAACCCATATGAGGGTTACGTCGAACTGACGCCCCAGCTCCTTTCTGCATTGTTCTATATTGTTAACCTTATTGGAAGAATAAACACTGCATATGTGTACTTAGCTGTACTTATTTAGTACACCCTCTGTGGCTTAAACATGTAAATAATTTCATCTGATTTGTCAGATTATAGGAGCAGTGAAAAAAGTCCATATCTTGGCTCAAGGCATGGACATATTTTTGGTTTTATAAACTATGTAAATAAAATTGGTTTTCGGTTCTAGGATATTTTATAAGAAACATTTTGTCTACAATCAAATACTAAGGCATAGTAAAAATATATGGGGGATATAGAAATAAAGTCAAAAATTATCATTTTTGTTTTGACAAATTATACTAATAATGTCATCTTGTCAAAAAAAGCATCCTTAAAATCTCATTTGTCGCATAGTTATGAAAAGCCAATTGAAACAAAAGCACCAAAGCTCATTGGAGAAATTGAGTTTTGTTTTAGCCACATATGCAGTGGTAAAAAGAAAAAACTGCTTATGTCGACTTAATCACAAAGGGAGTTAGGGCCACTTTAAGATTAGTTTTGGGTGCAATTGCTATTTGTTCTTAACGCACATTGTTAGTATTTTTTTAGGTCTTGATGTTACCAAAAAATTTAAACCACGTTTCACCAAGATCTAATGGGAAATTGGTCTCAACTCCCTTCGTGCTTAAGTCGACTTAAGTTGTTATTCCTTTTTGCCACAGAAATATTGACGACACTGACCAAAAGTATACATATACATTTCTGTATCAGCCATGTCCTTTTTGGCTGCTGAATTGATCCATGATAGGTACAAATATTTAAGTTAATGATTTGTAAAGTAACATTTGATCTCAAAAGTTTTTTTCTTAGTCAAAGGTATCTTCGAAGCGATAATGGATCTTGCCATTGTGGACAATCTTTTTTCAATAGGCCCAAATCGGGTCAAATTTTGAATTTGAAAGCAAAGCATACCTTTACATTGGTCATCATAGCTCGGATATGGATTGTGGGTGCAAGAATTATTGTTCATCGCTAAATGGGTATTGAAATAAGGTATTTTAATAAAGAATTGTAATGTTAAGAATTTGTAACTAACACCGTGAAAAAACTGAAGTTTACATTTTGCCGGCTTTTTTCTCAAAAGGTAGAATGTTCTGTGGCGTACCGTGCACATCGGGCGCCCGGGCCAGAGAAGTTATTTGCCGCCCCCTACCGAAAGAAAATTTTGTATTTTTTGGTCAATTTTATTTAGTATACCAAAAAAAAAAGTCCTCACTTCTGACTTTCAAAAAGCCCTAGCACAATTAGATATATTTCACGACCATGAACCAGAGAGTATGAAAAATATTTTCAGGCATTTTCGACCTGGAACCAAACCTCACTTTTGAAACCCAACTGAGCTGATACATTTTCAAAGGATTTTTTTTTTAAAGGAGGATTAAAACCAACAACAGCAAGAATATGTACATAGTTTAAGATTTAATGTAAATGGAGTGATAGTTAAAAAATCATAAATCGGTAAAATCATAAATTTACCTTGATGCGTTACAATGTAAAACGACGATTTAAAATTCAATGGCAAAAAATCGCAATCATTCAAGCCTTCATTCTCCGGTATGATAGTCTCGTTAAAGTAGACGTTTGTTCTTTCGATATGATCGCGTTCAGATACCGTAACTTTATAATAGTTTGGACGATAAAAATAGGCGAATTCTTCCCAAGTGGCCTCAGGTGCTTCCGGCTTTTCAGTTAACCAACTGAACATCATTTTGAGGCCGTTTTTGTTTTTTTTTAATTTTTGCACACAATGTAAGTTTTTTATTTATTTAATATTTTTTTAGAAACACAATATATTTTTTTTAATTAATTTAAGTTTTTTTTTTCAGGAAATTAAAAAAAAATCGAATACGATTTTTTTGGTATTTTTTGAAATAAAGACACTTAAAATTTATATCATTTTTTTTTAGATAATATTAGCAATGTTTTGTTAGAATAGAAAATAAAAGCTTACATACAGTGAATAAGAGGAATTGTTAACAATTGATTTTTTTTTTTTAAGTTATTAACTTAAGTTTTATTCGGTTGTGACTGAAACAACAAAACTTTCATCTTCGAATTCATATGAAATTCACATGAATTTTTAAATTTTTTCATTTTTGAAAAAAGTACCTTTAAGTGAATTACCCTATATTAAGAGAGGTAGGTAGGAGTATTGCATTTGAAAAATTATCGTATGATATACGACAAGCGAGAATTTATTCCAACGATAGAGTATTATAAAGTATAAATTTTAACTCAAAACTAAAATTAGCAAAGAAGAACCCTTCATAGTTATGAAGCTTGTTTTTTTCAAAAAATTTGATATATTAATAATTTATTGAAATATTTTTGCACTAACCCTTAGAAAGGACATATGTTTTTGAGATGCGGAATTAAATGCTGTACCACTGGCCAGAACCGCACGAAAAGGAAACAAATCTACGGATGTTATAGCATATGAACAATTGTTTTTCGTTCGCTCTGCCTCTGACTTTATCAAATTTGATTTCGATTTTGAACTGAATGGAGGCAAAAATATGAAAATCAGGAAACAGAAGTCCTACTAATAAAATGTCTTTTATTCCCGTCGGGTTTTTTTTATCTTTAAGCCAATTCGATCGTTTATACAGAAAGTGAAAGGAAAGAAAGAAAGTCTAGTCAGAGGAAACCAGCACTGGATGTTGGGCTTGCCGAGTCTAAAGATACCCTATAAAATAGGACAGACATACTGACTAATTGCTGAATATGCCAGATAATAGAATACGAAACCAATAAAGCAGTGACGTAGCTGCTCGATTTTGTCAAAACATTGAACTAAAAGAAAAAGGATTCCGTACTTTTTGTATGAAAAAGGCCGTTCGGTCAAATAAGCTGAAATTTTGAGAATAAGTAATTTTTGTAATGCTGATCAAAAGTCTCAGTTGGCACGACAAAGCCCCATGACAAGATTTTTAAGTTATTGGAAAATAAAGATCCCATTTAACGGGCAAAATAACAATTTTGTAAATAATTTTTTTTTCCATTTTTTTTCTAATTTTTTGCATCAATATACGAGTATAATAGCCGATCTCATAAAAGGAAAAACTTATTCAATTTCGCAAATTTCGAAGAATTTGGCCATTTAGATGAAACAAAACAGAATTTCTGTCGAATGGCAACTACAAATTGCAACCTTATCTATCCTATTCCTCTAAATTATTTGGTTGTCCAAGCATGAAAAAATGTTTCGGAGGTTATACTGATGCGACAATGCCTTGCTTTAGGACATGAGATATTTTACATCTATCTCTTACAAAAAAGTATTTTTGTCTGTGCCAGCCTCGTTCTGTAAGTTATGCGGTTCAAAAGTTGGTATAAATAAAGAAAAAAGGATTTTTTTCGATTTTTATTTTTGTGCCAAGTTCACTTTCATCTTTTTCGCAGATGAGGCAGTTTTGCTTTTGGTATCCGAGAACAGAAGCATAATTCGTAAGACTTTTTTCTTTACAACAGTATCCTCTTATTCTGCATGTAGCAAGAACATTAGTTTTTTTTTTATTCCAATTACATTTTTATTAGTAACTCACACTTTTCTTTTAAAAACTAAGGGGATATCAATTTTTTAACACTTTATGGTTTGTTAATTTCAAAAGCTTTTCAATCTTATGTTTATCAAAATATTAATTTTTTTTTTTCAAAATCCTTCAAGGATGTATATCCCTTTTTATTTATATTTATTTTTGTGTAAAACTTTTAAGGAACTTGCACACGTATATTTTTTTGTGTAGTCTACACTTTTCCACGTCCCGATTTCAATTGAGCTTTCTTAATTCCAAATTCAAATTAAGGCCAACAGTTCTATTTGCTCACAGATCATGGCACAAATGTGTCTGCAGAAAAAAGGCATCGCCATAGCACTAATACCAGCAACATCAATACACTATCAAAAAGATATCGAAAATTTGGAGGTGTGCATTAGTGTTTGTGGAAAAGTATGCGCATTTACGCACACACATAAAGCCAAATTTGTATGGCGTCAAAATTGATTTGATGGTGGCGGGTGTTTCCACACAAGATATAGATGAAAATGTAGCAGCAGCAATCGAATTATTTTCATGTTGCTCGAGTCTTTTTTTGTTTGCTTCATCTTCTTTGTGGCAATACGTTGACGGTTTCTTGGACTGCTGGTTTTTCTTGAGATTTTCAAATTTGTGATTTTGTGAAAATCACATAAATTTTGTACTTGACTTCATAAAATGTAAATTATGAAGCAAAATGGTTTTTATGTATTGGTAATTTAGCTGTGTTTAATTTGTAAATAATTCACTTTTAATTTGTGATCATTAATATACATAGGTCGGTCCATCCATCCTACTACAACTAGTGCTTTTGAACTATGTATTTCGAATTCGAAAGGTATGCTTAATTTAGAGAACAGCCATTAAAACGGATATTTAATTTATTCAAAGTGCAGCAAATTATTTTCGAAAATATGCAGCTTTTAAATTTAGCCCAATTGATTATGAAAATGTGATATATATGTAGGTATGTTTGTAGGATATGCAGATATACAGAGAATATGTATTGGAATATATTGATAAATTTGATCATTTGCCACCACACCACTTCCTGAAAGTGTTTTCCCCTTTACATTAAAACTGTCTGGCTGTCAACACTGAATAAATTGTTGTACATTTTTCTAGAGTTACGTTTATGGACAAATATTTTGTAATTTTCACTTTTCACCTAAAGAATGCAGCATACATAATATTTCCAATTTTTCGAGGCTAAGAATCGTGAAAAGTTCATTGCTATTCATTGGCTGTTAAGTCTATAATTAAAATTATATGCGCATTGCTATTGAGCTACGCATTATGTCTTTTAACCTGAATTTTAATCAACCTGAATGTTATGTTGTATGATCATATTTAGCTTGGTTTATTATTTATAAAATAAAATTACTACATAGGTAATTCGAAGTCGCTCCGTTCTCCACAAAGCTCTACTATGTGCAAGGATATTAGCGAGTGACTTTAAATTTCTCCTCAACATTTTCCCGATTCTTTAATTTCTTGTTAAAGTGATCATTTCCATAACGATTAAAGATGGGCGCGTTTGCTGCTATCTTGACTATTTAACAAGGTGTGTCCAATCCATTTCTATTTTCAAAATCGGATCTTGTCAGCATCTGATGAGCAATTTGACAAAAGAGTTTCTTCCATTTACTTTTCAAAGATTATTTCAAATAAATGTTGCCCGCGGTATCGCCTAAGGTGGTTCATCCGTAAGCTCTAATTTTGGTATACTTTTTTCATCATTTCCAGCAATTGTTGCTGGCTTGTCCCTGTGCATACAGACCTCACGTAGCCCCACAAAAATTAGTCTAGTGTGGTCAAATCGCATAATCTTGGTGGCCAATGGACTATTCTCGATAGGTCAATGGTATCGCGTGCCGTGTGGCATGTGGCATGTGGCACGGTCTTGTTGAAACCACATGTCAACCAAGTCTAATTCTTCCATTTTGGACAAAAAAAAAGTTGGTAATCATCGCACGGTACCTTGCTCCATTGACTGTAACGTTGCGATTTTCATTATTATTGAAAACGTACGGTCTTGAACTGCATTTGGCTGCTTTTCAGACCCATTGAGCTGAAAATGAGCTTCGTCGCTGAAGAATATTTTTCGATAAAAACATTTTTTTTTGAAAGCTAGCTGTGAGACTCTACATTTCAAGCTTTCGCATTGAAGAGGTTATGATATTGCGATTGATGTCATGAAATGAGGTTTAAATGAAAAAGGCCTTTTTCTGTACATTATATGTTCGAGTGAAAATCTTACTGTTGTTGCCGGATCACTTATCCGATAAGCTGAAGTTTATAGTTGATTTGGTTGCGGAATATTTTTGTTAGAACTTTGATAGGACAGGATAGGATTAATAATATCACGATGTCCGTGTAGTTCTATCATAGTGATAAAGTTACATTTGTTTTGAATTCTAACAAAGGCTACTAAGAGGTAGTTTCCAGATATTTACTTATGAATTTGAATGAAGATGGAGTACATGATTTCAGCGGCAAATTCCGAAGAGGCTTTTTCAATAACTATATGATAAGCGCCGCCGCTGGCGGTGTCTCAGTGCTTTTTCCTTAGGAAACGTACTATGTCCAATACTAACTGGTTGATAGTCTCTCAAAACTTTTGCTAGTTTTAGATTGTAACTTCCAATTGAATTACCCTTTCAGAGCTTTGTGGCTTCATACCAAATGGAAAATCAAAAAAGGTGTTAGCCATCTAATTGATTTTTAAGTATTAAGAATTAGTTAATTAGTTAGTTGGATTGTTGGCCGTTAAGTTTCATAAGATGGGCGAACTTCCATACATACAGTCGTGATCAAAAGAGTAAGGCAACCTTATATGTTTTCAATACTGCTAGTACCATTCAGAAAATTTAAAAAAGTTTGCTGGTTGGTGATATCATTTCGAGAGATATCTACAATGGATTGATATTGATGGCAATAAAGTCGTAGTCGTGATAAATCACCAACACATCAGTTTTTTTTTTATGGAAAACTTAAATACGAGCACATTAAAAAGTAAAATAAATAGCTTTTTGTGAAACTAAAAATTAAACTTCAAGAAAAACAAACAAAAATTATTAATTACGTACAACGTCGCCTTAAAAAGCGAACATTAAATATAGGTCAATCAGACCGACATTATGAAAACTCACAACATTCTTATTTCCGTAGTTTTTTTTTGTGGTCACGCCGGTATTTGTACAAAAACGACAAATGTTGCTGTCATATGTACAAAAAAAAAAAAAAAAATAATGAATGCCAATTATCGCAACAGATGTAGTTTATAAAAAATAATGTTATTGTCAGCAAAAGATATTTTGTAGTAAATATGTACATGCACACAAACATATCTATAAATTGTATGCCACTACTGCAAAACACAAACATCTCGAATCAAAGCAAATCAATTACAAATTGTTGCTTTTGTTATTGTAGTCCAACATTATTATCCGATGCAAATGCGAAAGTATGAATTGACTTTTTGATCCAACAACCGACACCAGCGAAATGCATCAAAGTGATTAAAATAAATTTCCAGGGGTTTTTCAAATGCTGAGGTACAAAAATAATTCGTTTTTTTCTACGCTTTTTGATATGAAAAAGAAGAAAATAAATTTTCAAGAAAATATTGCAAGCAAAATAAATAGCAATCAATGAAAAATCAAACGAATGAAAAATCAATTCAGAAGAAAATTCATAGCAAGAAACCATCATTAGGGAAAAACACATCATTTACAAAAAACTTATGGCAAAACATTGAACAGATATTGTTCATAAATTGAATTTGAATGCACCTATGTAATAGCAAAAAATTGGGGGAAGTTCCACTTAAATGGTGCCGAATTAATAATATTATGTTATTCTAAAAAACTAAATTAATTATAAGTGGTTGTCAAGTGGGGTAATTCCAGTAATGGGAAAACTGATGCTGGTTAACATGACCCACCTTTAAAAAATTTATGCAAAGAATTTTGACTAAATATTAATATAGAGCCAATAGAAAACAGGGAAAGGTTTTGAAGTAAAATAGGGTGGTGCCCTCCATAGAAGCAAAAAACTCATTCCGTTGCATTGATCAAACAAAAAACTTGTTACGTCTTATCAGACGAACCGATAAACTTAATCAAAGCATTGACTGAACGAGAAGTGAGTGAAAAGTTGCCAGTCAGCCTAAGAGCTGACACACTTAGACCGAATATCGATCTATTGTGATACTACACAGTATTTAACTATGCCCTGCGCTGAACCAACCAGATATCGTAATAGAACCAAGAAACTGACCTATACTAACAAACTAGGTGTTTTATGTCGTGCAAAAGCAGGGCAGGAGCAAGGAAAATTTTAATGTTTTGTTTCTACTTCACATTCCTGAAACTTTTACAGAAGTCAAAATACCAAACACCCAATCTGTCGGCATCTCTGCTGATGACGCAGTGGCCAGTTATGACAGCAGCAACTAACGAGACAATATTCTTAGCGTGGTATATCAGTTCTACATAGCAATTAGCACTCCATTTGGGTCTATCTGTGATATGATATGATATGTTAGTTTTAACATATGTTCTTTCAACAGCATATTGCAGGTAGCAAGTGATATGCCAACACCTACGTTATTCTGAGAAATTTGGGTCCTTTTTCAGCTTTGGAATTGCCATCAATATTCCCATGTCCAAGCACCCAGATGAGATGATTGCTAAAATGCTGAGCGATCTCATTGAATGACGAGCAACATTGCTGGGACACTAATAAGTTTAGAAAAACTGACTATGAGAATAAATGTTGATGTCCCTTTTGAATACGGCATCTATTATCGGTTTTAAGTGTAGCCTTTGGCTGAAAAACGCTGGTAACTAAACCTTTGTAAGAGCTTTCAACTCCATGATATGGAAATTTTATGCAGGCAGTTTATTCCTAGGGAATTGTGGTTCCAGACTGACATTTAACAAAAATTAGGTAATTAATCTATTATTAAAATATCAAAAAATGAAGAAAATCAAAAAGGACGCAAAATGAGATAAAAAGGTTAAGAGAGATAATTTACTTTTCTTATCTCATTGTTAACTTTACTGATGTAAAGGTTCGTTTATTATAAAAAAAATCATATTTTTTCTTTAAAATCGTTGTTCTAAGGTAGTCGTATGAATTTTAATGATGAGTTTTTGAAAAATAATCCATTCGTTAAAGTTTCAGCTAAGGGCCTCGATGTCTCCGGAAAAAGGGCTCATAAGCTGTGTTCTAGAGAAGAGAGAAGGAAATGTCCCAGTTGCTGTTAAAAAATATCACGAACGGTATATCGAAAAGGAGTTAAGTTTTTATTGTAATACCGTTGGAATGTCCCACAACAAAACTTGTGCTGGGTCTTAAAAATTAAATATATATATGTATATTGCAGGCTTGCATGTCGCACAGAAAGCAAATGAAACGTTACGGAAAAAATATTGAAAACTGTCATGAAATGCTTTGAAATGCAAATTTGGAATGCAAAAAACAGGTGGCGGGAAGTATAAGTACATTGGGGGTTATGAAAATTGATGAGCAATATGAAGTAGAGTATAGAAAATTGAATTCAAAAGAATAAAACAGACAAATTTTATAAGAGAAGCATAAGAAAACATTCAAAAAAATAAAGAAAAAAATAGTGACTTCCGCGCGTTTTGGGCGCGTCACTTCGTAACAAATTGAAAATTTCGAACTATTTGTATTCTAAAAGACACAAATATTTAATATTCAAGCAGTGTAAAGAGGTAGACCAGAAAAAATAGGATGAATCAAAAGCCATAAATCATAAATTTAATTAAGCTGTGAATTTTATTTTAACAAAAATAAATTGTTATTTAAACGAAATTTGTTGTAGTTAACGTGTGATTCTTGTCTGTAGGCATTTGTGTATATGCTCACATGTAAAAAAAAACCATATAAAATGAAAAATATATATTGATACTTGCTAAAATTAATATGAATTTAATAATAAAATTCGATTTACAGCACAACATGTGCATTAAATTTTTATATAAAGAATTTTTTTAAAACTTTTTACGAATTTTGTATTGGATAGCAGAAGATTGATTTTTGTGGATGTATGTGTGTCTATTGAAAAAAAATACCTTAAGATTTCTGTATTTTTTTCTAAGGATATTGCTTATAATAAAATAACTAGCATAGCCCTATGCGCCCTTTAAGTGGTCTCTGTAAAAATGCTATTTAAAAAATATTTTCGTGTGAGGTCACCATAAATAGAAGTTTTGTAGCCTGAGCTGTGCCTCATAATATAACCGCACGGTCTTCGTAAAAATGATATTTTAAAAATATTTTTGTGTGAGGGCCACCCTAAATATGTGTCCTAAATAAATGTTTTATAGCCTATGACACCCACTTGATCGATACTAACATACCGTAAAAATTTAATCAAAATCGGCCGTATAGTTTTCGCGTCCATTAGAGACAGACAGACAAAAACTGCATTTTATATAGTAGATAGTAGTCCGATGTTATATTGGCATTCAATAAATAGGTATCGATAAAGTTTAGATCTGCTTGCTTGTAAAAAAGCCATCGGGTATGTGTAATAAATCTAACCTGCAAATCAATCGTTCGTCAAAGATTCCAAAAAAGGTAACCAACTTCGAATGTGGTGAAAATGTACTAGTTGGGATTATTAGGTATACGGATTTTTGCGCAACTCAATACTGTATGGGAGGTTCTTCAATAGAATAGGACGACCGTAGAGTTGGAAAGATGTACTCTTTTAAAAAATTAGATAGATTGTGATTATGTTTTTAATACGAGCTTGAGAATATACAGTGACCGAGGAAAGTCTCCAAACAACAATGCATTATTTCATTGAAAGAATATTTCGAAAACTAAAACAGATATCAAAATTGTCCGTAGATATGTTTTCAGCCTAGGCCCACTGGCAAGAGCGATCTTAAAGATGTTTACAACCAGTGGTGGGCTTGTCGTTACAAATGATACCAAATTAAGCTTCAACGAACAAACTTTTCTTAAAAAAAAATTTAAAGCTCTTTTTAATACCAACGTGTTCAATGTGGTTAGCACATTTCGCTTTAAACTTCATGCTCAGTGAAACGGCCCTTCAGGCGTCAATAGCTTAGTTGCTACCTCCGTAAATGCCCTGTTATAGAATCAAAAATAAATGAATTCCTTAAGTGAAATCGAAAATTAATCCATAACTTTTTAATGAATTTGGAAAAGTTCAAAAGTTTTAATTTCTGGAAATTGAAGCTGAAAAGTAAGTGATACTACCGAGCTCGAGAAGAAACAGCTACCATTAGTAGTTCTCCATGAAATCTCAATTACAAGCTCAAAAAATTTGCGAAGTACCAGCTTACTTGGCATTGAAAACCATAAGTACCTTGTTTGAATGGGCATTAAAGCAATTGAGTAAATGTATGTACTAACGGCCTGCAAATCTGACATTTATCAAAATAGACTTGGAGTACGGTAGCGTTGTTTTTAAATAAAAATCTGCAGTCCTTGAACTTTATGTCTATCTGCCAGGGTAAACAATGCAATATTTTTGCAATTAGTTCGTTGCGAGCACAACTAACTCTTGTCAAATGTCCAACCAAAAAATGTCGCCGAAATTACTATGTTAAATGGCTATGTTGTCAAAAATGTCTAATAAACATGTTCTTTGACATGCTCGTAGCAAATGACGAGCAGCAAGATGGAAAGTCATACAGTAAATGAATCTGGTTTCAGGAAAAAAATATTTCTGTTTAATAAATAAAATTATTTAAATTTAATTAAAACAAAATTCGAAACAAAAAATATGTACATACATACACTTATTTTTAAATTCAAGCTATTGGAAAAAATCAAACTTTTAATCATCACTAAAAGTTAGCTTCTACTAAATGTTTAGCGGGAATTAAGTTTCCACTAAAACTTTAACGATAAGTGGCAGTGAAACTGAAAGTGCAGTGAAAATTCAATGCACTCATCCCCACTTTGTTTAAAAACTTCATTCTCGTCGTCCATACGTATCTATGTAATCTAGACAATATGTCAAATTAGACGCATTAAAAATGTTTCGTTAAAAAGTCATTAAATTTATTTTCTATTTTAAAATTTATCACATAAAATCCACAACATATCATAAAAACAAAACAATAAACTTGTAAAAACGTCAGAAGAATACATTAAAATGTTGTGTGCGACACCTTAAAATTATCCTCTTGACAGATATTTTAATGATTTTGAAACATCAATTACGACATAGTCAAACGCCAGACTTGTACGGGTATATTAATCTTTATAATTATTTTACTTTTTAAAAATTTAGAGTATCACAAATTCGAAATTTCAGGTATCACAAAATTGAAAAAATAAATAATGTTTATTTTAAAATTTTTATCGGTATTTTACCCAGCTTTTTAAGTAAACAGGTTGAACGACACCAATTTGTTTTAACATTAATGGTGCTGTTCTTAATTAATACGGCAATATCGAGATATTAAAAAGTTAATGGGTTCAAGGCTAAATTTAAAATACCATTAACAATCTGCACGAATTTAGAATGATATTATTTCTTTATTACTTTGTTTATGATTTTGTGATCAATTTAATTAATATTTTTTGTTTTTTATCTAATTAAAGGAAGGCTTCATAAGAATTAAACTCACCAACAACGTTTCCTCCAGTTGTAGGTAAAGGTAACTTCTCTAAGGCAATAGTCCGGTATGTTATTTCAGATTTGCCGTTTACGAGATGCTCTGTCTGAAAATAAAATATGTTTTTGGTTATGCAGCAAACACATTTTTTTGAGATAGCAAAGTCTACGTATTATATGCCCATATTCGACAACATACAAATATGACATAGTGGATAAAAAGAAACTAAGCGCCCAATTTAAATTTCATCAGCTCAATATCTCAAGAGCTAAGTAAGATAGTGCTATAGTTAATAAGTTTTAAGACGGTCAAATACCAGTAGTATTTTTAAATACAAATCTTTGTTTTCTATGGGAACAAATAGAAATGCTACATTTGAAAAATTTTTCACTAGAGTTTTTAGTTATTGCGTTAGTGAGAAATACAGTTTTGGTCGAAATTTCACCTATTATCATTATTTCTCCAAAATTATCACTTTCCAGCAAAAATCGCACTTGGTAAAATGTTCTAAAAATTTGTCAAAATATTCAGAAAAATAGTTTTTTTTTATTGTAAGAAGTCTTTTCACTATGACCTCATAATTTAAAAAAAAAATCACAATAAAATAAAAAAAAGTATTTTTCTGAATACTTTGAGCGATTTTAAGAATATGCAATTTTTACTGAAAGTTGATAGTTTAGGAGAAAAAATTATTATAGGTGAAATTTCGACCAAAACTGTTTCTATCACTAACACAAAATAAAGTAAATTTTCTAAAGAAAAATTGTTCATTCAAAAGGTTCTATGTTATCCCAAAAAATACAAATCTTATAACTTCTGCAGAAAACATTTATCATTATCTTATTTTGTGCTTGCGATATTGGCCTGGGATAATTGAAATGGATCACATTATATATTGCATCACAGTTTACGAGATGTTTGATATTCCGTCAGGCTTACAAAAAGATATACCGAATGTCTGTTTCCGGGGTCAACAACATCTCTTAAAAAAAGTTGATAGTCATCAATTGAATCAGCGATGAGTGTCTAGCAGGGTTGTGTGATATCTCTTATGTTATATTAAATTTTGCTAGACGTTGTGCTAAAACGTACTCTTACACTGAATGATGAATTTAATGGAACTTTTGTGTTCATCTGGAAAAACTGGTTAATGCCCAACATCGTCCCATATGCAAACTAGCCTTACACGGTCTATCTATTAAACAGCCATTGTGGGATTAAGTATTGACATTGCGAAAACTGATGCAAATCAACAATTCGCTGATCCAGGAATTAGTCATTGGGTGGCTGAGGTAGAATAAGTGAATAAAATATAACATATATTTAGTATATTTCATAATAGTATATAGCGTAAAAGTACAGGTCAAACAAGGAGCTTTAGTTCCTATACACCTTAGATCCACCACTGCATATATGGGAACAATAGCGGCATGCACCAATATATTGTTCTGCTATCTTGGTAGCGTCCTCACTACTAAAGTACTAATGGCGATACCGATTATAAATAGACGGTGGCAATGACCAGGAAAATCTTTATTGAAATTTGTCGTTTAGCGCTTTGATGTAGTCCGCAGAGATTCGTGGCGCCCAAGTATGATGAAAGTGATATGTCAAAAATCGGAACGAACTTACACAGCATAAAACAAAGAAATAAGCTATTGAAAATTCTTTCAGGGCCTACGCTTCTTATGGAGTTATAGGACAACAGTAGTTCGAGTATATGGGGTACACTTAAATATTTTATAAAATTTAATATTGAACGATATAAAAATAGTTGTAAACGAAAATAAGCTTACCTGTGTTTTGGATTGAACAACTTTTGTGTGCTCTTCAATGTATTGGCTCTGCGTGTATTCCTCGAGACTTGTAACGGCCTAAAGTTATAGAATTGAAACGAATATGAAAATATTTCTTAATGAAAATTTATATATAATGTATGGATTTTTCTTGAAAATGTATAGTATGTTCAAGACAAATCATTTCGTGGCCTTTTGCTGACAGCGTGAAGTGCAAAATCACACATTTTTACACTTTCATTATGTATCGTTCGCCGACTTAATGAAAACTAGGTAAATAACAAAAAAATTAAACACTCCAACTGTTGATTGATTCTCATATGAATACTGGACGGTTTTGTTAATGTTCAATGTAGCAAGTAAGCTGTTTTATTTATAAAAATTGTTTATCGTTGATGGACAAGAAAAAAAAGGTGTTAGATTTTATTGTGTGTCTCTCTAGGTTTAATACACATAGTTAAAAACTATCAATTTCGTTATATTTTTCATTTAGTGCCTGAAAATTTTTAATGCTCTAAAAAACAAATTGGGTCAAATAAAGAACAAAATAAAAATTAATAGAATGACAAACCAATAGATAGGAACAACAAATTATCAATTACTCTAATTAGTTTATTAATGTGATTTTGTTCATTTAACTTATAAGAATCATATTTCAAACGTTTCAATGTACACTCGTTATTAATTAATTTATGAACTTCTGATATAGTGCGAAATTAATTTGAAAAATTTTTGAGTATATATTTATTTTTTCACTAAAGAAACAAAAATCTTGTATGCGATACTAAGTCGTTAAATTAAGATTTTTATAATAAAATAAGTTTCCAAAGTCAATTCAAATTAATATTTTTATGCGGTAATTTATGGTTTTTAATCCAATGTCAAAGAAAATTAGATATAAGTTCACACTCATAAACTAAATATGTTAATAAAATAAAAAGCACCACGTTTCTTTGCTTTTTGACAAAATTTTGCAAGAGCACTAATATTTACTTTTACTACACTGTGAATAAATGGGTCAAATCGACACAAAACATGTCAGTCCAATTGTCTAACATTGGTCAAAGTGCTCTAACTTCGACAAAATTTCGTTATTTTGGTGAAATTTTGCAGGAGCGCCCTAATCCAGACATATTCAAAACCATGACTTCTTTTAATATGATAAGAACATATGTAGTGTCGATTTAGTTGCGGGCTTTGATTTATATTTTGATGTTAAAGTGACGTTTAATAAATCACATCCATCAAATTTACAAGAAATTTTCATCTCTGCTTGGATTTATGAAACGTTAGGGAAACGAATTTAACACCTCTTTAGAAATGATGATTCGATATAATTCAAAAGTGACTTCTCATTTTGGATATTTTATTTGCCATATAGTATATGGTGACAATATTATGTATCGTCACTGAGTGATTTATTTGCTAGAGCTCTTCCGGTTTTTCCGCTCCAGGAAATTTATGAAAGATCTTAGCCAAGAGTTGCAAAAAAATATCTTGGAGGATTTCACTTTCAGTCAGGGCCAGCAAAACATATAAAACTCTGGTGTCGAGTGCGAACGGTAGTCTAGGAAGAGTGGAAGAGGGGAGAGCCTGTTTTAACACATGATTCAAAATAATATAAAATAATAGCGTTTTTGAGTGAAATGCGATTGATTACTTTTATAACGTTCCTGTTTCCATTTATTGCATCGAAATGTAGAGACTTCTAAAGCACTCTAGAACGTGTCCCTCGAAAACGCTTACAGACACACACAGTTGTATAAAAAATCCTTCTGCTGCACGAGGTATGAAATATTTAATAGATTGCCATAAGAATTTAAGACAGGAAAACCTTATGATTCTACGCCTAAAAATAAAATAAAGGAATGGATCATGCAGCTAGAAAAACGTGACATTAATAAAATATTGAGTATAGAGTGTTAATTTGTAGTAATATTTGCAAGCAGAATTATACTTGAAAATAATTTTCATTACATTGAGATCAAGCGCTGCAACGATCTTTTACTAATCGAAATTTAAGAGAAATATTTTTGTACGTGGAAACCTACGAAATGGCATACAGAAATATTGATAGAGCATTTTCTAAAGTTTGTGTGTCGAGTGCTCTACACCGAGGGCAGGTCTTCCGATGCGACTTACTTTTAGTAGTTGGCTTTTTGATCCAATTTTTTGTAATATTTCGTTTAATTTCTTGCGCATGCGTTTGAAATTGCAATGAAAGCACGAATTTTGCTTAACCTTCCTCCTTATGAAGATAATTTCAAGTTCTTGCTTATGCAAACCTTTGAGCGAATGCAGTACTATTGGTGATACATGGAATTTAAGTCAACTTGTAACTGGAACTCTGGCTGCAGCAGACCTTCTCAGCCTTTAAAACGACAGATTTTCAGGAAAAGTAGTCTTAAATAGTATTAAAAGCAAGCAATTAAAGTAAGAAAATCTTAAATTTTTTAGAGTTTTTAAGATTATAGAACACTCAGATTTTATAAATTACAAATCACCTGCTAAGAAGTCACAATTAAAGACGATACGGTGCGTCTGTTACGTAACAGACGTGATATAAAAAAATCAAGCTGCATGTAGTTCAATTTCGAATAAATCACAAGTTTAGCTCAATAATTAAGTTCGGTGTTCGTATTTGGACACTACTTAAGATGATAAAGATAAAATATTCAGGTTGTCACTTTTTCGAACTTTTCCAAATTAATAATATATCAACCATGTTGTTACCTAGTCTCATACAGAACTGGTGTTTGCTAAGAAACTGTAGCTGTTGCACTATCTAAACGTATCATTATCTTCTAAAAGTATCCAGTTTGATGTAGCCATTGAAAAATTATATCAACGTGTAGAGGTATTACTTGTATTAATTCGAATACAAGACCACATGTAAAGACCTCAAAGGCCTTAAAGCCCTATTTTTATTATAGAAAATTGTATTAAAAAAAAATAGCACTTTAAGTCCGCTGATCTTGAATGTCATGAAAACGGTTGTGATTTCAATGAACGAAACTTTTTTTTGTGGAAAACTGTCTAGTCTGTAGTTTTGTCCAAACTAAATTCCTGTCTATCTAAGCAAGATTTTAGAAAAAGCTGACCTTTATTATCTTGCAACGGGACACACCTGTGTAAGGCAATACATTTAATCCGTGGTCAATAAAATGAAATATTTTCTGAAAGTTTCATTCTTTAACTTGCTACATTTAAATTGTCTACGATCGTCTATTGAATTATTAGTTGAATTTCTACAAAGTTCAAATAATCGATTCAATTATAATCGAATTAATTTTTGCTTAAAAAAATTGAATTTAATATAATATATATATAATTATATAATAGCAGCTGAACAAATGTATTTACTAAATGGAATTGCAATAATTTATTGCAACTTAAATTGCATTTTTGCTAAAATATTTGTGCTATATTTAAATTTTTCAGATATTTCGAAGAAACCACAAATCAATAAAATCAAATTTAATAGATTCGATATCGAATTATTGAGACGACGATGGCGACAAATGTGCACGAAAGTACGTTAATTAAATTGGAAAATCACACGCACACAGCTATACATTCACCAATACATACAATGGCAAGTATTCACAAAAGTAATGTTGTATTTTAATAGTGGTAAAATATGTTTCGCACCTTTTGAAATGATTTGAAAAATTCTCGTTTCAGATTATACTTCAAAGTTGAATGGACAACACTTGAACTTTAGAAAACACAAAAATTTCGATTGAAAACTCGAGACGTTTAATGATTTTGCATGGGTTGTGATTGAGTCCACAACGCGCACTAAACGTTCACGTCCACACTATGATCTAAAACGTTTGGATCTAAACAAGACGGCACGGCACGGCACGGCACGATATTAAATGCAGGACAATTTTCTAACGACTGTTCGTGTAAAAATCGCGAGTTTGTGTTATTTTCCCTGTTGATTGTGAGTTAAGTTTTCTAAAGTATCTACTGTTAGCAGACGTGTCCAACATCATGTTTTCTAGTGACTGTCGTCGCAGCGTACGCGCCTCCCAAAACAAAAGACATAAAAAAAATTATAGTAAACTTCTATAAAAACTTTATGTAATTATTTTAATACAAAAATTTTGTTTTTCTTTTGAGATTTTCTACTCTTACTATAATCTCTGAGAAAATAGTGTGTGTTTTTTTTTATTTTTATTAAAATTTGTGCCATTCACATTCACCACATTTTTATTTTTCGAACTTAAATTGTTAATAAATTTGAATAAAATTACTATTCACAGTGTTTCTTGCATCAAAATGAATATCTGCTCGATCTAAAGGAGGTGCATTTGTGCTCCAAATTCGTTGCATGTGTGGGTGGGGTGTGTGATTGTAGTTGTGCATTTTATGTTTTTCGATTTATGTTTTTTTTTGCGCTCTCAGTTTTAATTACTTTTTTAAAAATGTTTTTTGGCTTAGCGCTATTGAATGCATATCTTTTTGTTTGAGATTTTTGATTACAAAATGTAGTCCAATAAATTTGTTTCATTGTGTTATTTAATTACCTAAGTCACGTCGAAAAATTTTTTAATACTGTAAGTGCTGACGTCAGTTAAGCACCCCCTAGATCAGGTGTGGCAAACCTAAATGATATTGCGGGCCATTTTGGATTTAGATTTAAGTATACTACACAAAAAGTATTTTGTAAAATTGTGTTGAAACTCACGGGTCTAAGAAATGTTCAAGGCGGGCCGCAGGTTGGCCACCTCTGTCCTAGATGATCAATATTTTTGACAATCAGAGCGAGGTAAAAAATTTTCTGCCCCACCTTAACTCTCAATCAAAATTTCTATGAAGCTCCTTCAATGGCTGACTCAATCTCATACAGTGCCTCTAAACGATCAATGATTTTTTCATTCATCTTCCTGTCTCTGTCTGATTATCAAAAAGAATTGATCGCTTAGGGAGTGCTTTACAGAGGAAATCAGTTACTACTGCTGAATTCAGTGCCATAAAATCCCTAGAAATGCCCACTGGTATATGTATTTCTTTTTGCTTGTTTAATTAAGATAATTTTGTGGGCTATGTATGGTAAATTTCGTTTATATTTTACAATGTTATTGCCCTAAGTGTTCAAATTTTTGTCTTCCGACAATTTCAGATTTTATGTTTGCGTCTCTTGTTGATGAGATTTTGAGTATTATCGCTATATGTGTCGCTTTAACATAAGCTGCTAATCCAATTTATTTGAATCTTTTTTTCTTTTTCGTTCGAACAATGCATTTTATGGTTTTTTTTAGAGAAGTCATAAAATTTTGTAGAATTGACTTGAATGGTAGCTCCAGTACCAGCTCTTGCAAGATTCAAGACTACTCAGAGGTGCCGGAAGACCTGTTTCGTGTGTTTAGAACTTCACACGCGTAATTCTTCCCCATGTGGAATTCAACACGAGAGATTTTCGCGTATTTTTTCATCGTACACTTACCTCTCTTCGATTCTGTTTCGAATTCGGGGTCCCTATTTGATAAATTTTTTGTCAAGTTGGTGCCGCAGTTATCGTCGTGGCTACCCTGATTAAATTTGACGTTACGATTGATTCTTGCAATCAAGGCTGTCACGACGACAATAGAGACCCTAAATTCAAAACAGAATCGATGCGAGTAAGTGTAAGTTAAAGGTTTCGCGCGTTGATATAGCATTTATCAATCTAGCGGCTTGCGAGCCGTCAATCAGATCGCGCGCTGATCTGTTGATATGAAACTGTAACAGGACGGTAACTAACTGCTCAAGTTAGTCATAAGGGCTTAAAGAAAAACGTGTTTGCCTTGAAAAAAGATGTACTTCTGAAGAAATACACGTTTTTTTATATACATACAAAACAATCACTGAGAACTTTATTGTAGTTATCCTACATTACTTTTTCATAATAATAAATAAACCTTCTATTTAAAAATATTATAATATCATTTTCAAATGAACGACTCAACGAATTCAACACTAGCTTTTAGAACCTTATGGCCCCTCTGAGGATACCTCTAAGTTTAATAGGCTTCCAAATGTACTGGAAATATTTTCGGTTTTGTCTCTCCTGTAAAATTTTATTTTGTGTAGATAGGTCATATTTGCAGTTAATCATTCCTATAATTACAAGAATAAAACCCATTTGATTTATATTGTTTAATTTTAAGAAAATCACGTGAAATCAAAAAACAAAATTTGAAAATTTTCATCTATTTTTACTAACACCCTCACGAACCGAGTAAGATATCAAAATATATTTAGTTCAGACATGAGCAGTGACAGACATTAATTAATGCAACAAATTAATCTATGACAATGTACATGAAAACAAACAATTAAAAAACCCCTTAAATTGAACGACTTGAATTTTAATTTTGCAAAAGAAAAAAAATTTCAAAAATGGGCTGTTGATTGAAACATTGTTGCATCTACCTATAAATATTATAATTTGACTTTAAAAGAAAAATAAACTGACGATGGATATATGCTTTCAGCGCAGACGACAACAATGCAATAGCAACTATTGAAGGTCGAAGGAAGGAGTTTTGCTACATAACATTTTTTCGTAGGAGCTACCGTTTCGATATAACATTTCTCTTAAGCTTGTAGTTCTTGCAACAATATTGAGAATAGAGGTAGTGGAGGTAGTTTTGAACCAAAATAATATTAAAATTAGTTAGTTCGATTGATAGTTCGTGAACCATAGCCATCTATTTTCTAAAATTGATATTTGATTCAGCAGGAAATAAAATGATCAATTCAGCGGCATAGCATGTTCTGAATTCAATTGAACATTTCGGTAGCCAACCGTTAACAAAAAGATGCAAACTGAATAGCTTTTATTTATTTTGTAGTAGAACAAATTTGGAAGAAAATTTTCGTGAAAGTGATAACACAATTACAATCGTTTTATAGAAAATTTCTCAAGGCATAAGGTACAACTATGTAACTGGATCAATTTGCCGTAAGATGAATGGCGAAAACCTGATTTTGAGAGAAAGTCGTATTACTCTCGATATGGATAGTATAAAAATTTCTTAGGCAAACATTTTTCACAAAAACAATCTGTTTGTTTTGGCTAATTCCCTTTTTTTTATCAGTTTTCACTGTTTGTCTCTGGCCAATTGGGTTGATACTTAGGTAACTTAAGACCCGGACTAACAAATTATGTTAATTTTTCAAAGTAAAATTCTTCGAACAAATGTAAAATGGATATATTTCGTTTAGTTAGTGCAGTCACTGAAATATTTGTCATAATTTCAGTAATTAAATTGTAATGTAAAATGTACAACTAAATGCTTAACTTTTGTTGTAATCAAGGAATTTTAGCGCATGTTTCGTTGAGTTTTACTTTTAATTGTTTACATTCTTCAAGTTTTTTAGGACAAACGCCAAAACGCACCCAAGCGTTTAAATTCAATTGAGCATTTTTAAAATTAACAAATCTAATTGTAATTGCAACATCAACACACCTTTAATTTTCTTTGACGTTATTTAAATACAGTCATTTCCACAAGAGAGGTAACGATAATTTATAACAAAATATTAAACCTTTCTGATCCAAATAGTTTGAAGTAGGAAAATGGCACCTTACTTTGATGGATCGGCACATAAATTCTTTTATTTGAAAAATATCGAAAAATGGCCATCGTAAAATGTAAGTTTGCACGATTAGTTATAGTTTGCTTTTGTAGGAACCAGAACTCGCGGTTTTTCGAGACATTTGAGTTGAAGTTACATCAAAGTAAGTAAGTTTTTTTCAATTAATCCATTAATAGTTTCAAAAAGACCTAATATTTCGTTTCAAAACACAATTTGAATTATATCGATACCTTTTTTTCTCCAGTATATTACGATTTGCAATTTGTTGACTTAAGAATTATTAACAAGTGAATGTTAAACAAAAAAAATTTTTGTTTCAATCAAAATATTATTTGGTATTTATTACCAAACATATCATATTAATTCGACGCCACCTAATTTTTTTTTTTTTTTTTTTGGGAGAGGTTGGTGGAATACTTTACACACCATCAGCCAAATCATCGCCAGTGTGTCGGGCTCCCTTGATGGTATACCGAATATAACCCCTCCTTTTATTTGAGAATACAACCCCCCTGGGAAACTTCAACGCCACCTTGTGTTAACATTCACCTCTAACAAAATTTATTAAGCCAAAAAAAGGGTTTGGTAATAATTAACATTTATTATTTTTGTTATTAAGTAGTGCATACAGAATATCCATAGAAGCATGTTCTAAGTTTTTAAAACTTTTAATAGGCAAATCAGAAAGTTTCAATTGTTTTAAAGCCGGATTTTCGTACTGCATTGAAAAATCCATAAGATATATAATTTTTATATACGATGTCGCTTTAATGTTAATGGACGAAAATTGCATTTTTGTCACATGGGTTGATTATCTTAAAATCCTGACAGTAAGATAGAATAATTTCGACTAAAACCTGTAAACCTGTGATTATATTGGCATATGCCAGATATGTATAGCTTTTAATAGAGTAAATTTTTATGAAATTTGAAATTGCCAAGTGACATGGGTTAATGATCGAAAACTTCATATATAAATATAGATAAAACTTTACCAACAGAATAGTCGTAACATTGGGTTGCTAAGCAACTGCATAGGCGGTCAAGATCGTTTCATCATAATGAGTTATAAAAACAGTTAACTTCAAACTATTGAAATTTCAGGGGTTAATATTTTAAAGGTGCATAAAACAACTTTTTTTTTTAAACAGAAGACTTATCAGGTCTTACTCATTATACAACACGCTAACTTTAACCTTAAAATAATGCAAGCTATAGCCAAAGATAAAAAAAATAGATATTTTAAATGCGACCAAATAAATAAGCAAACGCAGATAAGTAGTTAAGCATCTAAGAACTACAAAATTCTCAACAACAACAAAAATGACTAAAAATCATTTCTGAACTACATAGCGATCGGATACATAATGAATGGCACAAAACGTTGATTAACTTTTATTTGTTAAACTATAGCAATATGTTTTAATTAAGCTTAATTAATTTTTTGTTGTTGCTTATATACTTAAAACTTAAAATTTACATGGTAAAAATGTAAATGTTGGTTGTTTTGCATAAAGAAAATTATAAATAAATAAAATAAAAAAGAAAATAAAAATTAAAACACACACAAACAACTTATACAGTGTGCTGATAAAATAATTAAATTAATAAAAAGCATAATTTTGTATAGCATCAGAGCAAAATGAAATAAAAAAAAAAAATTTAAAAATTGCGCGCATTTTTAAAAAAAAAATTAACCAAAATATTGCATGCGTAGTGAAATTCTTGATATGTTTTTGTTTTTAAATCCAAAATTTTTTTATTTATTTGTTGTTTTCTTTTTCAATAAAATTTTCAATATTTTTGCAATTTACACATTCATGAATTAATACACATGAGGAAAATTAAATTAAAATTAATTTTAACTGTAAGACTAATGTTTGACTGTCTGCATTTATATTTTACTTGTGCGCTGTTTGCGTGTATTTTTATTTGTATTTTTTTCTTTTCTTTTATTTAACTTAAAAACAATTTTGAATTGTATTAAAAATGACTGTTTCGTATATATTTTTGTAAGAATTAAGCTTAATTAAAAATAATTGCTTATTTAAATAAATAAATAAATAAAAGTTTCCTTCACTTGTGACTTGAATTTTGGTTTGCGCTACGTCTTTGGTATATAATAATAGAAATGAAATTTTAATCTACCTTAATCGAAAAGCTACCATTTGGCACATCCTTGCCACCGAATTTCACATTAATATCATAGTCACCAGGCTCCTTGATAACATAGTAGATGTCAAAGAAACCATCCTTCTCACTGACAATGATGTCATCGATTTCACTAAAAAGATATAAAAAGATAAAGTATAGGGTGTTTCATTATAACAAAAACATGTTTTTATTATATACGGAGAAACCGTTAACAATTTTTGAGATATGGGGAGTTGAAAGCTTCAGCTTACAGAGATACCTTTATAATTTAAACTTGGTACAGAGACGCAAAACAACAAACAAAAGTTTGGCATTTGCCACACAAGCAATAGCAAATACGATATCTTTCACTTGAGATTTTGAAGCTGCAAATAAATGAAAAAGCAATATGATATGTTGAGAGGGGTGTGGTGCCTCCCAAACGTGCAAAACGAAACATATATTATACATTAAAAGTTTCAAGGTGACACCATTTGACATTGAATAAAAACTGGTGGAGATTGGTCGAGTAAGCGTAGCACCTACTGCATTGTTAAATTTTACTCTTTTCTATATGGCCTTTTCATTTTCAACTCTCAAATTTTAAAGCATTTTATTCTTTTGTTCAAGGTTTTGTTTTTTATTTTTTTGTGCTACTCTGCTAAGATTTCATGCATTTCCATTGAAACCCTTAAGAGATCATAACATATTTTGCGTGTATTAGATGTGTCGCTCCCAATTTTCCAATGCGGCCAACTTTTTACTCAATATTTTATTTTGTGGTACTGTGCCTCTGAACAGAGTTTAGTTTTTCACTAGATATTTCAAGACTTTTACAATAGTTTCTTGTATTGATAATGTAGCGATAGTAATAACATTGTTGGTAAAATTAAATCGCCAGTCCTTGCAAGGAATTTTTATTTGTTTTAATAATTTGAATTTTCACTCACCTTCCTGTCTTTGAGGTCACCTTACATGTGACAGCACCATCACCAGCTTCTCGTGCATCCACTGTCATATGACTCTTGCTGCCGGATGGCTGTATTCTGGGTGCATCTTCGACAAGTTTGCATTTCTTTGCCTCACCGGTTGGGAATGCCTCCAGTTTAAAAGGTGAACCCTCGATTTCTTTCTCACCATACTTAATGCTCATGTAATAAGTGCCGCACTCGTCGGGTACGAATGAAACTACATAAGTACCGGTACCGATTTCTTCCATATATGGCACTAATGCCTTACCCTTTGGATTTTTGATAGCAACATTGATATCAGCGTGGCCAGCTTCCTTGGTGTCAATTTCAAACTTAGCAGGTAAAGAGGCAGGTGTCTTTTTCTTTTCGTTGACACCCTTTATTTTAACATTCTTAGGTTCAGACTTAGGGAAGACCGTCATGACGTAAGGACTGTAAGAAATATAAAAATAATAATTTGAAGGCACATTACAAAAAAATAATAGCTCCAAAGGAAAGAAACACAGGTGACACATAGGAATACAGCTAAATAAATTTTGCTTCCATTGTCACCTCTTATTT
This sequence comes from Meiosimyza decipiens, assembly GCA_963680825.1. Classification (NCBI taxonomy): domain Eukaryota; kingdom Metazoa; phylum Arthropoda; class Insecta; order Diptera; family Lauxaniidae; genus Meiosimyza; species Meiosimyza decipiens. The sequence continues at coordinate 80,310,297 of OY804259.1, read as the reverse complement.
CATTCCATTTGAGATAATCTCAATAATTTACCTGCATGGTACCTCTTCGTCGGCAAACTTAACTTGACATGTTAACACAGAGCCTTGCTTGGGTGGCACATAGTGCACAGCATAAATACCATTGCCCTTGTCTTCAACACGCAAGTTGTCAACTGGAATACCTTCGGTATTTGTTAGTTTAACTGTAATGCGTCCAGGACCAGCTTCAGAGACATCAACATTGAAGTATGTCGGTACACCCTCACGTACTTCACCATGTTCTATACCGCGTCCATAAACCTTAACTTTGCCAGGATCAACTGTTTCTTCGACCATTACTCTAAACGGAGATCCAGGTATGTGCTTATCAGCAAAACGTATGGTGATATCATATTCTCCAGGATCTGTTGCCAAGTAATCGACATCACAGCTACCATCACGATTGTCGGTACAGGTCATTTTAGCCTCAGATGGACCTTCTATAGCCAATGATAGGCCACCATTGCCAGCACCTCTTGTTTCAACAGTGAATTTGTTCTTTTGATTAGTAAGACCCTTTTCTAGACCTGGTCCATAAGCTTTACAACGTGACGGATCACAACCGCTCTTAACATGCACCACAAATGGTGAGCCTGGTACAGGAACATTATCATACATCAATTCAATTGTGTGACGTCCCGCCTCGAATGGAGTATACATAATGCGGAAGATGTCATCAGTAGGACCAGTTACAATTTTGCTTGGAAGCACGTTACCCTTAGGATCAAAGATGGCGCAAGACAATTTAGTTGAATCGATGTCACTGCCAACTTTGCTCATGTCGACCATAAAGTCAGTGGGTGCATTCATGATGACGCCTATGGGAAAGAGTTTATCAAAAGACATTTAGTTACATTCCATAAATAAATCAGACCATTAGTTTGAACAAAACGGAACATTGAAATGGATTAGTGTAAAATGTGTTAGAATTGGATTCCATAAAAACATAAGAACCTTGTTGACCTGCCATTTTCCAGCATTATGGACAAATGGTTCTACCATTTTTCAGTCACGGAAGGGTCTTTCAACTCAACTCCAAATCTTAATACTTTACTCATGCTTGTATGATTAGTGTGTGATTAAAAGTTAATTGGGCAAAACAACAACTCAAACTCAGTTCAGCGGAAAGTAAAACTGGATCAATGAATATTAGATAGCGTCTTTCGTAAAAAATAAGAAAAATTGTTAATGCAAGAGGTGAAATTGCACAGATATGCATGCTGATTATTGTGAGCATAACCTGCGCTAAATTGGCAAGTTTCTTTTTTTATCGGCCGGGAGAAGCTCCAGTAAGAAAGCACTGCTTGTAGTAACGTCAACGGCAACAGCAACAGAAAAACAAGGCCACATTTTCTAACATTTATATATCCTACCATGTGGCTGTATTCCGATGCCGCTTACTCGTATGTTCTTCAGATTTGGTAATGGCGCAATTATTGGCTGGAATGGCGAACCATTAATGTGGCGTTCGTTGAAGGTGATGTTCACCGTGTAGTCACCAACTTCAGTTGGCAGGTAGGCCACATTGCAGGTGCCATCGCCGTTATCTCGGCAGTTTATAGCTGCTTCACATGGACCTTCAACAGTGACGCCCAGGCCACCTTGACCAGCGCCACGTGTATCAATCATAAATTCAGCTGGTTGACCAACTATGCCGCGTTCGAGTCCTGGACCAAAGGCATTTACCTTGTTCGAATCACTTCCGGTAAGACACTGCAAACGGAATGGGCGCGGTGTAATGGGTGTGCCGCCGAAACATATGCTTAACAGATATTCGCCAAGTTGTGTGGGTGTGAAGTTAACTAGAAATCCTTCGGCTGTCGGAATAACATGGGCTTTGATACGATTTCCCGAAGGGCTTGTTATAGTCACCGCCAGATCGGCTTTCGGCAGTCCATTAGTGATGATACGAAACTGCTGAAGACTATTGAGTGGTGCAGCTTGTACGTGAATGAGTTTGTAACGAAAGTTTTTGGACTTAGATGATGACCTTTGTTTGATTGTTTTTTATGTATTTTTTATATATAGGTATATATATTTTTTTTCATTTGAATAATATGAATCGACATTTTATATGAATTTGTAAATGAGAAACAAGCGCTCAAGTTTATCTTAAGAGTGATCAACTAAAAATACATTAAATACTTACTTGGTTCGAGTCCATCAACTTTAATTTTCGAGACGTCAACATTCTGTCCCACAACAACTTTTTGTCCCAGCGGTACACGCTGTCCACCGTAAGTCATGGTCGTAGTATACGCTCCTTTTGTTGGCGGTATAACTTCAACAGAGTAGGTATTGTCTTCGTTATCAATGATGCGACATGGTACTTCTACTTTGGATTCTTCATGTACAATTTTGATCTTCAGCTCAGCATCACCAGCTTCCTTTGCGTCAACATTGAAGTGGGTTGGTATGTTCGGGCGGACACCAGGCTGCAACCAAGGTCCGAAAGACTTAACTCTTGTGGCGTCAACTGGAACGCCAACATAGATGCGGTGTGGAGAATTTGGTGTGGCTACGCAACCGTAATTCACTGAAGATTTAGAGAAGAATATACCATTGAGATTTATCAGTATTTTGCAATTCCAGAACAAAAAAAGGCTGACTACTAATTATTTTATCATTAATACCAAATTAAACATAATTATTTTTTTGTTTATGTGATGATTACATTTAAACAGATTTGGTAACAGTTAACAACTGGCATACTTGATGCATGTGCAATTAAAACATAATATTTAATTTCATATTTGTTTATAAGTACCAAACATATAAGTACTTCAAACAAATATTTAATAATAATTTTGTAATACCTCGTTTTTTAAATTTTACGCCCTCATTAGGGTTAAATATGACAAGGACAACAAAAAACCATATGCACCTAGTAATGAGATATGGAAAGAATCGATGTCTCATTATTTTGAAGGGCACTACTATTAACTTACCCTCAACAGTGTGTGACACTCCCGATATTGGCGTATAGGTGCACTTCTTAGTTCCATCGGGATTGTTCTTAATATCAACAGGTATGCGGTTTGCATAAACATCATTTACAAAAATCTCCAAAGGTGCTGGTCCTGCTTTGGATGTATCCACTGTGAAACTTGTTGGTTCAGCAACAACAATACCACTCTTTTCTAAGCCTGGCCCATATGATTTAACCAACTCAGGATGGAAATCTGTGCGTGGCAAAATTTGAGCAATAAACGGTGATTTGGGAATATCTTCATTATCGCATAGCACATGTACAGCATATTCACCCACTGCAGTTGGATGATATTTAACTAGAGCAGAACCATCACCATTATCATGGCAATCAATTTCCGCCTGTGAAGGTCCAGCAACAGTGAAACCAAGGGCACCAGTTTCCCCATTTGTTTCAACTACAAAGGCAGCTGGGTAGCCGATAACACCACCGTGCAATCCAGGACCATATGCAACAATCGAAGATTCCTTCTTGGGACCAACTTTAATCTCAAATGGCGATTTCGGCACCTCTAGACCACCAAAAGTAACCATAACAACATAACGTCCCTCTTTTGTGGGGAAATACACCGCTTGATACGTGGTGCCATCAAGCTTAGTCAAAGCTACATTCTGATTTGTGCCACCAGGTCCAATGACGCGCACCTCGGGAATACCTTCACCAGCACCTTCGGTATAGATTTTAAAATCAGCTTCGTCACTAACACGCACACCTGTCGCTTGCAGTCCACGTCCCGAGGCGCGAACCTTACGGGCATCAGAAATTGGCGCTATCTTCACTGGGAAGGGACTGTTTGGTATCGGTGTGCCAGCATAAAATACATTCACTGAATGTAAGCCTTGTAGAGCAGTGACGTATTCACAGCGCCAAGTGTCATCTTCAAGCTGTCGCACTTTTGCAGCCACTGATGTTTTGTGATTAGCAGGATCAATAATGATGACTTCGGGAACTCCACGTCCAGCACCCTTAGTGAGAATATCAAAGAATGTTGGCTTATTAATAGTTACACCAGTGGGTTGTAAGCCAGGGCCAGTAACTTTCACTTTTGAAGCATCACCTGCATGTCCTTCCACTTTGACGGGGAAGGGGCTTTTTGGAATATCACGTCCCGAATATTTAACAGCAACTCTGTGATCACCTTCGGCCTTGGGAATATACGAAACTGAATAGGTGAGGTTTTTGTCATTGTTAAAGCGCACATCGGCCTTTTCGGTTCCACCGTTTGGTGTAAATATATCAACATCAACGACTCCTGTAGAACCAAACAAAATAATACAATAAAAAATTTACTTATAGCGGGTGTTTTTTTAGAGTGCCAAAGCATAGAATTTATGAGGAAGCATTTGAATATGATTTCGGTCATATGAGCATATGACAGTGAAATGACACGATCTTGCAACCCAATTTAATGGAAATAATTTTATGTAAATTTAAAAGTTTCAATTTTAGGAATTAAGTGAATTTTCACAATTTAAAAACGTTGTTACAGTGTCAACATTCCCATGATATAATACCAAAGCTCACTGATTGTGTGCATAAATAACACCAACATCGTCAGTTGTGATGGACTTTTTGATGTAAGTCCTTAATAGACACTTGAAAAAAGCACTCTTTTTCTCAACTTACCCTTGCCCGCTGAAAATGTTTCGACTGTAAAGTTAGCTGGAGCACCAACAACTGGACCAATTGGTTCAATACCAGGACCATAAGCACGAACTCTGTGTAAAGAAAACTTTCCAATTAATTACACGCAATAAATAAAATTATATATTAATCAACACATTAACAGAGCTGCCTTTTGCAGAAGCTTTATCGCAATGTACAACAAAAAAATTTTATAAAAAGTATCTAGAATTAAGCAAATGTACATCAATAAATTAAATAAATATCAAGAGCAAGTAACAGCAATGAAAAGCTTGCAGATATATTAACAGGCTGTTAGCTTTATGCTGCAGTTCTGTTCAACTTGCAAGCAGTTTACAGTAGACTGTAAGTTAACATACATTTCTTTGCATGGATTGAAAAATCAGCTTGCTGTAACGATATTACGGAAGCGCCTGCAAGTATGCAATTTATTTGTCGAAACTTTTGCTTGAGCTCAATTCGCAATATTCCACATTTGCAGGAAAAACAAAATTATAAACAGACATATAGTAAATAACCAATTAACTGTATGATTCTAATGATTTTTGGATAGGTGGATAAATACATAGATAGTTGAAGAAAAATCTCTCATATACCAATATTTGTTAAGAAGATCACTCAAGCTTAGCAGAGCTGGTTCAAAATCTGATCATGTTTCAGAAATATGTTCATATTTATGGTATTAGCCGTGTTGGTGTTTGATTTGTTACGAAGGAGCTACATTTTTGTATTCTCTTTTTTTCACATAGCCTAGGTCATATCCAGCAAATAATTTAAGGTGAAATCGAAGAAGCATAGAATTAGTTTTTGAAAAATAAACATATATTTTTGGAATCACTATTCATTTCAACATTTTCAAATTGATGAGTATTTTCAGGACCTCCTGGAATAACTATCCTGACATCGATCTTATCAAATTCTTGACCAAGCTGTGAAAAATTCATGAACAAAGGGATTTTTTTTCAATATTGCATGCTATTGAATGCGAGTAAAACAACAAATACATCTATAGCTACGGAACGTATCTGATTTGGCCCAAACGAGTTGAATTTTGTATTTGATATATGGAATACAATATCACAAAATGGTAATGTTGCAATATAGCGTATGAGATACATTAGTTGCTCAAGCTACAGATGTCTAGCCCAGACTTTTTTTACAACATGAATCTTTCTTCACCTAACCTTTTTCGAAAGCCTTTTATATTGGAATAACTTTTGAAAATAGAACAAAATCTTTCAAGTAAGTACATGCTAAGTTTTCGAATCTATTTCTTTCTTAACATTTGACATCTTTCTGGAAAAGTTTATTTTAAAAGTCAAAGAAACTTAATTATGGTTATGTTAATGGCAATATTTTAATTAAAGTTGAAGAATCAATTGGTAACTTTTTAAAGATTTTAGATATGGAAATCCAAAACTGTCATTTAAGCAACTAAATTTTTAATTATCGAGCACATTAACTACTTAAAATGAATTTAAACAGGTTTGATATTAAATGTATTGCAGACAAAAAAAGTATATATATATTTAATAAAACAACTGATATTTTTTATTAAAGCAGCTTAGTGCAAACAGTTAAAAGACATATGTATGTACATATTCATAGTTGTGTATATGTATGTATGTAACAACAAAAACGAGGCATTCCAAACTTACCGCGGTGGGGGAATGCTGAGTTTTGCAAATTTATTTAATTTATTTTTTTTTTTGAACAAAAAACAATATCCAATAATTAATGTTTAGAAATATAGAGTAAATATATAAAGAAGAGATAGAGAAAAAGCAAAGTTAAAACCGAATGTATTTATATATAAAAATAAGAGCTTAAACATTAATTAAATACTGAGTTATAGGTCAAACATTTTCTTATAAAAGGTAAATTTAAAAAGTTGTATAAACATTTATAAAAAAATATAGTATAGTAGGGAAACACATTTCAAAGCAAAAATCGAATAAGTTTAGGTAAAGAATGACAAAACCAACGAGACAGTTACAGTTAAAGTATACGTTTCTGGCGATACCATAAAATTCGCTTAAGTTGACAAAAGTATTTTATTAATTTACTTTTAAAAAATGTATATGTACATGTGTCCAAATTCAATATTCGAAAACTTGTAAAATCAGCGAGCACGTGGCGGGGAGAAAAATACTCTTTTAAGAAAAAATAAAAGACTTTTACGGGTACTTCTACTGTTGTTGTCATATAGGGTATTTTATTTTTGACGTTCAAAAATGCTTTTGTATATGACTACACTATATCAGATATATGTTTTGATAAATATATTCCGAATATTATTTGGATTATTTGCTTCATTTATTAAATATTCTATTAAAAAATTTGTTTTATCCGAAATATTATTTTTTAAACTTAAGCGATTTTAGCATATAACCAGAGATGTATGTATGCAAAAATATTTTTTTTTTAAAATTAATTGACGATGTTTCAATAAGATTTTTAGAAACTATTCTAAAACATAATTTGAACTCACCTATTTGGATTAGTTTTTGGACGTAATGGTGCATTTGTTTTCAACTTAGCATTTGGATATTGCGATAGATATGTCATCATAGACTGTTCATCTACATTGGGATTTACCAACTCTTCTGGCTTAATCAATTGACGGACATTTAACCAATCATCAGCAAGACCCATAGCTTCAGAGGCATTTTGTACAGCATCCTTAGGATCCCACATTTCCCAATCCGGACACAAACCGGGTGCGACTGCATCAACCAAAGCACCGACTGCTTTACCGGTCGTCCAATCATTTGTAAAGTTGTTAATTGGAAGTTCAGGAATTTTACCGTGAATCCAGTTAAGAAGTCTAGAGAGAACAAATATTTTAGTTATGTTTTTGTCTTTACACAAAATGAGATAAATTTCAATAAAAATACATTTTTGTTACACTACCTTTGTTTGGGCGTTGCTCCTGTGCCGTTAACCTGACCTTTATCTTCACCATCCCACATTGGCATCGATATTGAATAGTGAAGAATAAGTGTCCATATTAAACCGAGTATTAATTTTAATTTACAGTCCACAATATCTGAAGAATCTGCAAACAAGAGATGTGATGTTAAATTAGAAAATTGCAATAATAAATGTTGTTATTCTCGAACAGGTCCGACAATGGAACGCAAACATTTGTTTTTTTTTTATTTAAAATGATTTGCCTATTTTTCGCAACCTTTTCTATAATATACAACAAGGAAGTGTAGTCTTTAAAGGGACATTCCGGAAAAATTACATCCAGGCATTAAATATTAAATTTGCTTTTGTTGCTTCTTTCTTAAGCTTAAGGTATTTCAAAGGATATATAGTTAATGAAACCAAACGTCTTTATAAAAATTAATCTCCTATAACATTTGAAGTTGAGTTTAAAAAATAATTAAAAATACTGTTCTTATTATACTAATACGCATAAATTCGGACTTACTTATTAGTTTCTAACTATGCGATATTCGGATTTTGTACCATATATTTACAGTTGAAAAAATGCCAAATTCCTTTACATCAATATTTATAATTATATCTATCCTTATGTAAAAAAAAATCTCTTCAGGTCATCTGTTCGATCGAAAATTTACTGCCCCAAGGACTAGCCTAGTCGATCTATGCGGAAATTTGCCGCTCAAAGAAAAAAAAAAAAACAAAATATTGAAGCTACAGCGATAACAAGAGCAGCGCTTAATTCTTCCCTCGGAGTGAACACATTGTTCACTGCATAATGTCAACGTACGCCAAGTTGCACTTCGAAAGTCACTCCTGACGACGAGCTCTGATGTAAAATATTCATTTACCGCTACACAAATATGACAAATATTCACAGCAATTTATTTTACATGTTTAACAAGTAAGCTGGAAATCTTAGTAAACACTTAGTTAAACTTCTTAGCACCATTAAGCGGCAAATGCATGCATTGGCAGGCATTAAGGCAGTGCGCTTGGGCCATTAACCACAATTTAATTTCACGATTTTCCCCTATCACATTTAACATCAGTCAGTCAACAGCAAAACTTGTCAGTAGTACGAGTTCGGTTCAGCTGTTAATTCAGCTCGATGATACTCACAATGAATTGTGTGTAAAACAAGTTCGCTCACTTCTTTCAAACTTTTTATATTTTTTTTCTGCTTAAAATGGCGTGATAACAAGCTACCAATTATGTCTGACGTCGCTTTACCTGTTGGTTGTCTTGGTCAAGTTCATGTTTTTTTGTTTCGCTGTTTGATAGTAATAGTCGATGTTCAATGCGATTGACAAGTTTGGCCATATGACCTTAAACTTGACCATTGAAATCAATTTAATGCTTTAGTTCATCCAAATCATGATCAACCTAGATTTACATATAAGCTATTGGAGTTTCTTTTTTAGATTTTGTTTTGGTCACCAAAGCTGTAAAAACGAATGAAGCTCAATTTGCATTTTTAAAAGTTTATTGATCTGTCTTTAATGCTCAGATCGATTTATTGACAGATCAATCATATCAACTAATTGAAATGTGCTGTAAGCTAATTAAACACATTTTGAATTATGTCTTCGATGAAAGTTTTTGTAGGCATAGTATTCAGAGAGTAAGCTAATGAGTGGCCACGAGCGGACTCAGAAGGTGGGATCTTTGGGCAAAAGCTCCCCTTGACTAAACTTTTGCTAGAAATTGAGATAAATTGTCTGAACTTGTCGAACCAATGCTTGATATGCACTACACAGGGCGTGGTAGGCTTAGAAAAGTATATATATTCTTGATCAGAGTCACCACCTGAGTCGATTTTGCCATGTCCGTCTGACTTTCTGTGGAAATTACGATTGTGAGAAAACCAAGCACGATAATTGATTGAAATCGTATCGTACAGGCCACTTTTTTGGACAAGCTTCTTGGTATTGAAAATGGGCTAAATTGGTTCAAGGACACTCCTATTACTTCTACAAGTTAACAGTTAAGTGCTCAGAGGGTTATATGATGTAGTGTAACTAAATTTCTCAAAAAATACTTAGAAAAACCCAAACAAGTTTCCAGATTTTAACGAGTGGACGTGGTACTTCCCATGCAAGCAATAACTTCAAAATGCTATACGCAGAGAATTATTTAAGGTAATGAATCCACATTTCCCACAAGTAAATAGTAAGAATAATTCGGAAAAGCTATGGAGAAGAAATTCGTGAGCTTGATAGGCGTGACACCTTTTAAGGAAACAAAAACTTTAAAACGATGCACTGAAAGAATTATTTAAAGTAAAGAAATCAAATTTCACAAACATACAAAAAATTGTTTGGTGTAGCATCAAATATAAATATGGTGAATTTCGAATAGAAGGCGTAGCACCTCCCACACTATGTAGCATAAATTTCAAAATGCTACTCAGATGGCTATTTAAGTAAATGTTGCCAAATTCAATGTGGGTATGTTTAGTCAAACCTGTCAGCACGTAGCGAGGTGGAAGAGATACCCTCGTGATAAAAAATGTACGATTTAAACGCGAGGGCGAGGCCAAAGATAACAAACACCCTTTCTAGTTATTTCAAGTTTCTTTCAGAATGGAAAATTTAAAATGCAACGTTTATTATCACGAAAATGAATTAAAAATATGGGCATCGATCTACATATATAATATTGGAGAACTCTCATCGTCGTCCTGAAAAAAACTTAACTGAATTTAAAAGTGAATAGACTTTTTATTGTATTAGATTACCAATCAAACTTGCATCTAAATTGCAATTATGAAGATGTCATAGGATCAAGAAAAATGCTAGAGAAACTAGACGGTCAGCGCATTTGTGGAATCTCCAAGATGATAGATGCAAAATGCCATTTTTGTGAATATTTTGACGATTTTAGAGCTTTTTACCGAAAATTGATAGTTTGGAGAAAAAATGATATGTGAAATTTTGACTAAAACTGTGTCCATCAATATCGCATTGTCCCATAGACAAAACATATCTATTTTTCCCATAAAATACATATGTATATGCAATAAGGAATATAGGTTTCTGTTTAAAAAACATAGTTTACCTCGATTTGACCATGAAAATTGGTTTCAGGATCAACAGCAAGGTCACTGTTAGTTGACCCTTTAGAAATTTATTAATTTTTACATAGTATATTTATCGTTATCTTACTTTGTTCTCGAGGTATTAGCCTGGGTCAATTTAAATGGGACTGGTCACTCTATGTGACCGTCCATGAGAAAAGAAACGGCCAAAATTCCCAATTAAATAGATACAAAAATCAAGAAAATGTATTTTAAAGGTACTTAAATGTTGTTTTGAATTCGATAATCCATTCTCGAAATATGATCGAAATCGTTAATACTCTTACTGCTAAATAATCAAACAATTGTAAAATTTTCGAAACGTTATAACTTTGTAATAATTTAAACTAGAAAAATCATGAAAACACATTCAGCAGTTTTTCAATTAAAGAAACATACCCAACTAATAACTTCGTTTTGGAAATAAAAGAAACATAAGTTCCATTCCATCCTCATAGACAGTCACTTATTGATTTACAAATCAAATGACAAAATTTTTTTCATCGCGGCGGGTATTTTCTTGTTGCTACGGCATCTTTAACGCACACTTTACCAACATGATAGCTTGAAAAACTGGTTCTGAATTACCAAAAAGGCAAAAAATCACATAAAAGTTTTATTTAAAAGGCATTATTTGCTTTATATTGACCAAACAGATGCACACTATTGAATACAAATTGAGTTAACTAATTAAGAAATACTTTTATTATTGAAATTTCTTTGTTGCATTATCTTATTTTTATTTGGACATTTTTTTCTGTAACTAACTGGTAGGTTAAACTTTCTTTCATCAGTAATTAAAATGTTTGATTTATTCAACGAAAAAAAAGGCATAAAATTGTGCAAGTGTGAGACGCTACAATTAATTAAAATTATCAACTTCTTTGGTATTGCCCGTGGCGTGCACCATAAAAATGAAAAAAAAAGAAAAAAAGTTGTAAAAAACTTGTTGCACTTTTATAGCCATTTTATAGAATGTTTTCACAAACATTTTTATTACAGATTCTGTGGAAAAATTACCACTGCATTTGTTAATATTTTCACCTTGAGTGCATATCAAATTAGTTTTATAGTTGGGGAAAACATTAATCTCGTTTTGTGACACAGAGTATGATGAAACAAGTTTTCTTTTATTAACCCAGCAGCTGCGGGGCTCTTCAATTCGAGATAGCATTTCGATACGTGGAATACATTTGAAAACCAGTTAGCAATTGTACATATGTATATTTTTTTTGTGTAAATTAAAAAAAATTACGAGTACCGAAACATAAGTTTTGGCCAATTAACAAGTTTAATTCAGAGTATCATTTACCAAGCAGAAGATAAAAAACTCCCAGCAAAATCGGAGTATGCCACTTATATTTACTATAATATAATGGGTTAATACATTTGTTTTAGCGTCCTATGTATGTTGACTGAGAACTAACTACCAGCGGCCAGAATTAAAAATAATTTTGTGCTATAATTTATTGTTTATTGCAATATTAGTTGGTTTATTCATGGTGATAGTCGTTAAGATTTCTGTTTGGAGATACGATGTTAGATAAGGATTTTCTTGTTGCCTTTTAATAAACGATGCTATAAAATATTACGTTATTGCCCTAAACTGCATACTTATGTGATGAGATTAAAAGAGACTTTATCTTGCTAGTCACTAAGGAAAATTAAGATGCTGTCATATTCTTACAGATACTTAATTGTATAAGCAAAAAATGCACCGCAACTTAATAGGTTATGAGCTGTTAAAGATCGGAGCTGAAAAGAGTCTAAGCTTACAAACTTCACCTGACACATCTCTTTTAGAATCGCCACTGGCACGATTGATTTTAGTCAAAGTTTTCAACTAAAACCGGGCGCATACAATGTGCCGTCGATGTTTAGAAAAATCTTAAAATCATCAATTTTGACACTTTTTCACATATTCCAAATATTTTGTAGAACATTTTTTTTTTTAATCTAAACGATATCATGTGCCTGAAAATTTAGTCTGAAATTTTGATCCTGAATCCCAATAGAACATATTATTTTTGTTGCGATGGAAATAATTTTTCTTATGAATTACTGATTTCGAATCTAGAATCAATTTTACTTATAAAGGCAACTTTTTCATCCCAGAAAATCAAATAATTTTTTTAATTTCCAGTACTTTTGCTGGAGTAACTTTTATAAAAAAGAAGCTGAAGTGGCGTGTTGTGTAAAGGCAATTTTTTTTTCATTCATCATTATAATGAAATCTTCTGTTCAATTCAGCGGTAGCCAAACACTAAGATAACATGCTTTGCTTTGTTTGTTGCTAAGGTTATTAACAGTGGCAAGATATAGTAAGCTTGGGAAAATTTTTTCTATAAGAAGGTAGCTGATGAAGTTACGTAGCGGAAAATGAGATCCATGATCTAACGTGCTAGTTTGATTGATGAAAATTCAATACGCCTACATACATAATTAATAATTTGAATTGAAAACTTCGAAATTAAGTCGATAAATTATCTCCAAAATATCGAAAAAGTTGATGAAAAAATCGAATAGCTCCGATAAAGTCTAGTAGAATTGAAAATAAATATTTATCTAGATTGGTCCATCTGCCTTTATTTGTACCGCATATATAAAACTTACTTAGTGACAAAAGTTTCAACGTTTCTGTGAATGTTGGAAAAACGGAGAAAATAGTTGAAATATTTTGAAAGAGTCAAAAAAATGTTGGAAGAGCAAAACAATGTTGAAAAATGTGGAAAGAATCGAATAAGCTTAAAATGTAACGCTTGTATTAAGGTGTATTATTGTATTAGTTCTAACTTATTAGCCTTAAAGTCACTGATGAATTCAATTAGCAATGGATGAAACCAAAAAAGCAAAATACAAAAATTCTTTTTATATAAAGTAAACTTAAATTAGCAGATTACAACTCGCAATTGCTTATCATAATAAAAATTATTATGAATATTAAAAGAAACCATGCAAAATATGCATATAAACTTGAACAAATTTCTTACTTAGAACTTTTCCGCAATTCACGCTGTAAACAAATGAATTCCCATTGTAGTTCACACGGTCATTTCGCGGGTTATTTTTATAATTCAGAGGCGCAACACACAGCCGTCAGAGCGTACCATTCTCACTGCTCCGCCTGCTGTCACTGTACGCTTTGATCAAATTAGCCCTACAAAACTGATTTTATCGCATTTTCTACACCACGGAATAGGCGCCACAGATAGCTTATCTTGCGGGGCGAAACCGTTGCGAATTCATTCATTCCACTTGGCGTTATGTAATGACTGCAGTATTGCGAAAGTGAAAGTGTTCTGTTTTATTGTTTCTGTTTTGCCTATCTGCGATTTGAACCTTTTATTATTATTACTATGCTATTCTTATATTGTGAGCTTATTTTGTTTTACAACACTTTTATTGTTGATTTCTCGTAATCCCATGATATCACTTCTATTTCGAATTATCTACAAATTAATTGTCTAAATACGCGCGTATTTGAATTTGTTCTGTTAAATTCAATTCACTTGAGTTTTAGTGATAAGAAAAGTTTCTAGACCGTGAAGTGTTTGCTGTAACTATTTGTACGTAGTTGCTGGTTGCATCCGATTGTCGCTTAGCAGCAATGTAAGTTTTCAACGCTGAGTGCATTCGACATTAGATGTAATTATGTGTTTAGTAGCTCATTTTTTTTTTGTTGTTTTCCAACGTTATTTAACTTGCAAATATTTTGTTTGTTTTTCGGAACACTTTTATTATTCCGCTGCTTTGCGTGCTCAACGAGCCGAACTGAGAATTTTTCTTTTACATTTTTTTTTTCTATCTTAAATTTATATGTGGTGAGCGTTTTTTCACACAATTTGCTTCTTTTTTTTGTGCACTATATATGGCTGCAAATTATAAATTAATTAAATGGCGCAATTTTATACTTAAGTGAGTGATGCCAAAAAGAAATGTTAAAATTCTTTAACATGTGTCTTGAGTCTTTAGCCAACATTTGCGTGTTTAGCAATTGAAATGAGTAGTCAAAAATGGATATAATTCAAAATTAGCAGAATATTGGAAAAATTTTTCAAAAATTGAAAACCGACCCGGCATACGCGAAATCCGAATTTTGAATATTTAATGAGTGCACCATCTGAATGTATAGAATACCTTTGATAACTCTCAACCAATGGACGACCTCCAGCACGTTTGGAAAACGTCGATTCACTAAAATTTTAACTGGCTTGACTTACGGAGCAAAATCTTAAATCTATAATTCACAGTTTACTTAAGTCTGAACTCGAATGCCAATATAAATCTCCACCCAAGAGTTCAGTAGAGTCGACTACAAAGTAGTTAGGTGAAGAAAGGAAAGCGCTATACCTAAGCCTTGTTGAACTATTTGGCTTATTATACTTAGCCATAAGTCGATTTGCTCAATAGTAGATTTTAATTAGCAGCCCTAGGGGCTGATGAGAAGCCAATATCAGCTTTTCAAATGGCAAAGATAATGAATCTAGCTTAAATAAAGATGAATCAAGTGAGCCAGGATGATTCAAAGATTAAACTTTTTCCTAATCAAGATGTGATGAAACTTTAAAAATTGTAGCTTACAATCCTACTGGGGGGTGTGAACATCCAAAACTCTTCCTCCTCCTCCTTAGCATGCACAAAGATATCGTAGGCGTTCTGCACCTAAAAGCGACACATTTTCTCAATTATCCCCAAGTTTTTTTTTTAAGCACGGCAAATCACTGACGACATCCTGGACTGCGTTCACGTCGTACTATACTAAATATTTAACCTGTTAAAGAGAAAATGTCTTGTATCGACGTCCAAGCTCAGCAATTAGACTGCAGTGAAACGACTTTAACGAGGATATTGGAGCAAAGTCTTCGTCGAAAAACATCAATATTGACTGACTACCAAGATTTCCAAATTTAACTGCACCGGACTACGTTTTGTGTGGAATTTCGAAGCGTAAAGTTTATGATCAGAAAAAGTTCTTGCATTTGTCTCACCAATAATGACGGCCACTCAATCGATATTGCTTTCCAAAAGTACTTGAGTTAGATTATAAAAAAGTAAGCGTAATAAAAAAATACAATTTTCCAAAAAAATGTTGAGAATTTTCAAAGTCATTCAATATTTTCGTTGATCAGATTGAGATGGCGCTTCCGTTACAGTTCAATTCATATTTCTTTCATAAATAGTGCCATCACATTTTTGTAGCGCATTAAAAAATTCCTCGCTGCGAGAATAGTATTTTAACCATTCCTTCTTTTAAATTTATATATCATCACGAAAAACTGGTTTCATTCAAGTTCAAATTTAAAAACTCTATACATCAGAACGTCAGAGGGAGTTTTTTTAATTTAATTTTTAATTTGTTTTTAAGTTGTGGTTTATTTAGTTCTCTTTTATATCTCTTTTGTGATATATTCTGTTGATGTTGTTCTTAGTTTAATGGCTTACAGTATAAAAAAATAAAAAAATCAATTTACGTTGCTCTTTTTTCATTCCTTTTCTCGACCTTATGGTCAGTCTCTTTTGGTCAATTGGTTCTTATGCCATCGAAATGTTTGTGTACTGCTGTTAAATAGCGTTATTGTTGACGCCATTGTTGCCGATCGTATTTGACTGTCTGCGTCTCCAATTGTTTGGGAGGGATACTTTTTTAGTTGTTTATTTTGAAATAAAAAGAAGTCACTCATCGAATGCAATGACATCATTGTTGTCTGACTGGAATTTGTGTTATTTTTGCGATCGCATTAAATGTGATTCCATAGAAATTGACAAGAATAAGTTTTATCATATACTTTTTGAAGATAAAGTTTTTTTTTTCTTCTTCCGTGCGATAAAGCTATACACATACACATATATATGTATGCATAAGCAAACAAAACCTGTATAAAATGCAACAATTTCTTTGTCAAAAATCTATACAAATCTGTTCATTTTCATTCCAGAGAGAGTACTTGTTATATATGCTATTTGAAAAGAGTAAAAAAGTTAATAATATCTAGTAAAAGTATTATCTTTGGCCGAAACTTACATAGCATACACTGCATTGTATGAGAGGCTCAAAATTTCCATATCAAAATTTTCTCGCTCTTTTATCAGGCGCTTAATCGGATCAATCCTAGTGTTTGTGTGAAATTTGGTTTCATTACCTTGAATAATTCTTTCAGCATAGCCCTTAGAAGTTTTTGTTCGTAGCGGGTGATTTTTTTGATATTTGTTTTTTCAGTGTAAGTTTTTTGACACCTCATGCATGATTTGTAGCATGTTTCAACGCCAAAAATACTCAGCAAAGTTTGCCATTTTACCAAAAATTTTTAACAAACGAACAGCGCTTTAAAATCATTGAATTTTAATATTAAAATTCATGCTCTGTGAGAAATGTGTTTTTTATCGAAAAATTTTCTTCAGTGACGAAGCTCATTTTTGTCTAAATATGTACGTCAACAAACAGAATTGGCGAATAAGGTCTGAAGAGCAACCAGAGGCAGTTTAAGAGCTACCAATGTACCTTGAAAAATGCACTGTTTGATGCGGTTTGTGAGCCGGCGGCATCATTGGACCGTGCTTTTTCAAAAATAATGAAAATCACAACGTTACAGTCAATGAAGCAAGGTAGCGTGCGTTGATTACCGACTTTTTTTTTTGTCCAAATTAAAAGAATTGGACTTGGTTGACATGTGATTTCAAGAAGACGGTGCCATACGGCACGCGTTATCATGGACCTATTAAGAGGCGAGTTTGGAGATCAATGAATCTCATGTTTTGGAGCAGTCCATTGGCCGCCCAGATCAAGCAATTCGACCACACTATACTATTTTTTGTGTGGCTGCATAAAGTCTCTCGTGTACAGAGACAAGCCAGCCACAATTTCAGCCCTGAAAGAAAACATTACAGCTGCCATTGGTGAGATACCAGCCGAAATGCTGGAAAAAGTATGCCAAAATTAGAGCTTACGGATGAACCAACTCAGGCGTAGCCACGTGGAACATTTACATGAAATGATCTTCAAAACGTAAATGAAAGGAATATTTTATTCACTTTTGCAAGTTTTCTATACTTTTTTTGATTTTCAAAAATCAAACGCTTAAGAAATCACCCGTTATAAACCCTTTCATTTGATACTCATGTCAAGGAGATCGAAATGTTAAAGGTAAGCCGGCATATGCGAATAAGAGCGATCTAAGGTTCATAATATTCTATAACCACCAGAAACTAAGTTGTGTGTCAAATTTTAGCTCGCTTGAACAACGGAAAGTGGGTCAAATTGCAATTACTAAATTTGACCCTCACAGTCTTTTGACCTACACAGAATATCGAACGAAAGTCAATGATCAATTTGATTTGTCAATACCTCAAAAATTACAATCGGATAAAATTTTAATATTCTTTTGCGGAACCAAAACGACATTATACACATGAAATCGCAACATTTTCGAACGAAAAAGTGAAGCAAAATTTTTCGTTGAACGAAGCCATACTATGCATATTAAGCATTTTATTCTTAGAAGTTAATAAAAAATTATTCTAAAAGTTAATTTAAATTTCAAGGTCTGCAAAACATATTTTATTTCCTTTCAATATATTGCATAATCTTATCGCTGCAAGTGACTGATTAGTGAACGATCGTCGCATTTTTAAAAATAGCAATAAAATTCACACTACGAGTACTCGTAAAAAGTAAAAAACAATGACGCCACCTCGTCGTCATCAAACGATTTTACGAATAATTTGAATTAAAATAGACGTTACTAATTTAAACATTCATAATGGATTCTCTGAACAACTGTGGCGTTATGAACAACAAAAAATTCGAAATCCATGAGTCACAATTGTATGTCATAGATATATTGTTTCTATTGGATTTCCAAATGTATTTAAACACGTCTTTCTTTAACGAGTCTTAAACAAATTAAAAAATCAACTATCGCCATAGTTGCCAGTTAAATTTCTAGCAAATGATCTCTGTTTATCGCACATGCGCATGAAAATTCGCGCAATTAAAAACTCTTTGTATGAATATGCAAGGAAACCGGGAAACGAATTAATACTCTGGCGAGATTTGACGAGCATTTGTTTTAGGGTTGCGAAACTATTCCCGCAAAATGAGCAGAAAATAATGCGAGCACAGTCAAAAAAAAAACTTAAAATTAGTTTTTTTCGCAAACTGGCAACTACGATGATGCTGGCAATTAAATATCAAAATAAAACAAAAAATGTTCAAATAAAATTCAAAACTAAGTTAGAAAAAAGCTCTAAGCTATGCTTCGGATACCGCATGTTACGTAACAATTTAAGCATCTGGTAAAAAAACAAACAACAAAATATTTATGTGTATGAAATTAGTCAGAAAATCTATAGCCGGTCAAGTGAAATCTGTGTCTGGAAATACATAAGTTTGTGACTGCCAAAACTGGTGGGAAAATATCTTGAATTTTAATTTGTAACAGCGACAGAAAACATCTATTCGTCATGAAGATGATATGTTTTTAAAAAATAGCTTACTTTTTAGAGAAAATTTTATATTTTTTATAAAAAAAAAACATTCTTTAAGCCTCAATAATAAGGAAAAAAGATTTTTTAGGTAAAAGTTATAAGCTGTAAAGTTGTTTTAAAATGTCCCCTTAACCGGTGAGTCTTCAAATTTCATTTTCGCTGGATGTGTCAACGGTCGTTTTTTGAGGCTAGGTATGATCTTATAGCTTTTAAAAAAAAAAAAATGTCGCAGGTAAACATTGTAGAAAATGTATTTCAGTCGAATTTATTACCTACAAAATGATATATCGCATATTAAGTACCCACTTATTAAGATTTCAACTATTTCAAGCGACATTTCTCTGTCAATTGCTTACGATTTTTTACAACTTCAATAATTAAAAATCATAAAAAAGCAATCGCTTATTTTTTTTTGTTTTTTTAAAGTTGCATTTTTGCTTTTTTTTCATTTCGCAACAAAGTCTGAAAACTATTAATATTCTTTAAAGAGACTATTAGACTTTTAGAAAGTATATAAATCAATAGTTTATGGTCGATAAAAAATGTAATAAAACGACCATCAACCACTAAGCGAGGATGTGTAATAATTTGACAAATGGCTATAAAGACAAAGATAACTGTATTCTTGTAACTGGGTCTCTTTGTAATGTAAGAGCTGCATTCATACAGGACTTAGAGGCATCAACAAACACATGTGCATATATATTCATTCATACTCGTACATAGAAAGATTTTTTGGGTTGTTCAAATGTTTGCAATTGTTGTACTAATCAAATTAAAAGTGAATTATTTTTTAAGTTTCCTGCATACCAATCATTTATTTTATTACAAAAACAACCAAAAACTAGTTAGATTGTTATCCTTAACATCATCTAGAATTAAATACACACAGATTACCTTAAATTTTTTATTAAAAGCGTATTTCTTTCACCACGCCACATGCTGACTGGTTCGAACAAATGATCCGCTCTCTTGCATTTGGCAACATTAACAAATAGCACTCAGTATGTACATATAGCATTTTGAAGCTTTTGCTTGTACGTCCTCACGTCAAAATGTATTAAGTTTTTATCTGTTGTTAGCGTGATTTATTTTTTTAACTATTGAAATAGTTTTAGCGATTGAATCGTTTGCTTGTATGAGAGGCACCACGCCTTCTTCCCAAAATTCATACAATTTTTCTCCAAAGCTTGTCCGTACTATTCTTAGTATTAGAGCAGAGTTTGGTTCCATTACTTTAAATAAGTTCTTCAGCATGACGTTCAAAATATTTATTTATTTGGAAGCTGTCGCGCCCTCTACTCTTTTCCTGCTACTAGCTGAAGCTTTTCTTCTATTTGTGTGAAATTTAATTCCATCATCTCAAATAAATTTCTGTTATAGTAAGCGTTTTTAAGTTTTTGCTTGCAGAGGGGGATCACCCTTTTAACGAGATCTGCCAAATTATTTTCCAGAGCTTTATCGAGCTTGCTTTTAGTATTTATGAGAAATTTGGTCACACCATTTCAAAAATCTCTTTCAACATGGCCTTTTACGTCTTTTATTTATATAGTTGGTAGGCGTGTACATGAACCAATTTCGCTCATTTTCAATCCCATAAAATGTGTTTGAAATTGCAGCTTGTGTATCAAATTTTATTTAATTATTTCGCTTGGTTTTCCAGTAATCGTGATTTCTACGTACAGATATATTGGATGTGTTACGCCTTCTTTTTTTTGCTTTTTCTTTACTACAATGAAAAATATCTCCTTTGAAAGACACTCTCTTTACTACGATAATTTTTTATTATGAGGCTATGTTCCACTTTTGGAATTTATTAAATTTTTTTCAATTGACTATATAAAAATTATTATTGTTATCTATGATATGCACAACGACTGAAAAGTCTCAGCGCTTTAATTTTCGCAAAAAGACAAATTAAGATAGATCGAAATTTTAACAATTAAGTTAAGGTACACTTTTCTCAAGAAACGTGACATCGAATAAGCATTGCAGAAGAAATATTGCCTTTGACGAAAATTTCTCGTGATATAAATAAATTTTTATGGAAACTTATCATTTTACGATAATTAGGTGTCTTCAAAGTTTGGTGAATTATAGCAAGAAGCAAACAGTTAACGGCGAAATAACCATTACTGTAAAAAAAATTTAGTTTTTTCAAAAACATATCGGAGCGTAAGGGACAAAAATTTACATTCCATGCTACCACCAAGCCACTTTCCATATGCTCAATTATATCGAAACACCTACAAAGAGTTTTTATTTTTAAACACAATCAACTTATCTGATTCTAAATCTAAAGACAATTTTTTGTAATATTAATATCCTAATAGTAGTGTCTATAAATTTGAAAAAATTTGATGAAAAAAACTAAAAATCGCAACACCAAACCTTTCAGTATATGTTTTTTTTTTTGCAGAACTATCAGAGATCACAGATTAATTTCGAATACAGAAAGCAAATTGAGTAACCTTCTTGAAGGCAGAGAGTAAAGAAGAACTTTTACAGCATAAATTTTATTATTTATAAAAAATATTCTTTTTAGTCTAGTGTCTCAATTGGATCTCCAGAATTTAGTATACCCTACACAAAAAAATGTAGGGTATGCATGTAGGAAATTAGAGCTTAGCAATGTCAAATTCAAAACATGGTACTGATAAAAAAACACATTTCATGAAAAAGAGTTTAGTAAATTGTTATTTAAAAGAATTTTACAACATTTTCAACAAACACCATGCATGATTTTATCAAAGAATTTTGTTTATTTTGTTTTTTATTAAAAATACGTGTCAATGTCACATTATTGCTTTAATATTAAGTACTATTAACATACATATTTCAAAATAACTTTATTAAGTAATAGAAATCTTTAAGAAAAAATGAACGAGAAACAAGATTATACAATTTGTAAGTGACACAATTAATATTTTGAAACAAAAAAAAAAATTTAATAAAAATGACGTCAACCACAGGGTTCAACTGAAAAGCATTTTGTCACTCTGTAATTAAATGAATTTTATTGGATTTTTATTGTAGTTGACAGCCAAGACCTCTTATCTATTCAAATTAGGTGTGTCAATTGTAGCACGAAAGTTTACCAACAGATACTTTGATTGTTTAGAAATTTTGTGCTATCTATGCTGGTTGGCTACAAATCTTTATCTTTATTTACGAAAAGAAGAAAGTGTTTAGAATTCTTTAAAATTTTTTCTATTTGTTTCTGAAAGTATTATTATTATGTAACATTTCAGATTATCGTAGAAACAATTTTTCTCAAATAATAAAAGAAAATTTGTTGCAGAATTATTTGATAGTGAGAATCTCGACAACTCAGTTCACCTATCTCTCAAACGAAAAACGCAAAAATGGAGTGCTCAAAAAAACTTTGATCAGCGCCATATTTTGGGATATGAATTCCAAAAAAGATATGGATTTTCTATAAAACAACATTTTGGGATATGAATTCCAAAAAAGATATGGATTTTCTATAAAACAACATTTTGGGATATGAATTCCAAAAAAAGAAATGGATCTTCTAAAAAAAAACAAAGTCAAATCAACTAAATCTCTTTGCTATTTTCTAACGCATTCGTAACTTAATATCAGTTATACCATCATGTTAGGCTTAACTAACGACCAACTTAGTTTCTTATGGGTTTAATTAAGATAAATTGCAACTTGTTAAACAAGAGATAACAACTTGTTAAACAAGAGATTGAAATTCAAACCAAAACTTTACAATTATTTAAAAATAAAAAAATGCTATGTATTTGACAACAGAAGTTTCACGATTTTCTACATAAAGAAAATTTAATTAAAATAACGTTTTTAATTTTCCAATTGGCCTAATTTGTCTGCTGCCAAAAAGCAGCTAATTATTAGTTTAAAAGCAACCAAAATAGAACAAGGTCAATGAAATTAACTGGACAAATCTTTTGTATCAGCAATTGTCTTCGTTTTCTTTAATATGTATATAGAAACAACTTGGCTTTAAAATTCAATTAAAAGCAGATAGATATTAAAATGTTCAACGGACGACAGCTTAAATGGATACAGAATGACAACTGTTACCGGCAGAAAAAGTATAAAATATGCGATAAAACATTTAGCGAATGGCAAAAAAAATAAAGCAACTGTTCTTCGAATGGTGGTTCATCTCTTGTAGCTTTGTCTGTAACTTTTTCTTTTTTTTTTTTTGATTTTTTAAAGCCAGCAAAGATTATGGTCACAATGAACGGTAAAACGGGAGCAAATCAATTGACTATGTAGATAATCACAGCAGACAAGAAAAAGTAAACCAGCAACTATGTGAGTAAATTTGCTGCACAGTCTGTTTATGTTGAACCGATATCTTAATTGCATATATGTGTATATATAGAAGGATAGCTATCACTGCAGATAACAATGATCAACTCACTTCAAGCTGCCTGTGGCTTGCCAACAACTGGCTGATTGTAAGTTGCGTAAATTCAGTCGCATAAAATAAATCTGCAAAGATGTCTGATATACAAAACAAGCTTAACGTGAATTGACTGATGGATGAGCCTGATAAATCTAGAAGCAAGACCACAAACCAATAGAAAAAGAAGTAGAACAATGCTTAATTGCTTATGACAAGATTTGCAGCGTCAAAAAGTTACAGAGAAATGAACATGCGACATTTTCTAACACCTCCAAGGCATGCTAAAAGCGTGACATAAATGAGTTGAATCAAATGATCACCAATGGATTGGAAGATATAGAAAAAAAAAGTTAATTACTAAAATTTAATGCGAAATTTTACAAAATAGAGAGCTCTTAAAATAACAATGCTCTGGATCTCACCTCTTCATTTGTTACAATATCTATTAGAAAACTTATTAAATGAACTCATTTAAAACGCTGTAAATGAAATAATGATAAAGATTTGCTAAGACACGGCAAAGAAAGTTGCTTTGGCAACAATCTAAACTAATGATCTTTGTTTAAAAAAGCAGCAAGATATTGCCAGAAATCGAGGAAAAATGTCCAAGTCATTGTTTACAATCATTCGTTAGCAAAGACCCGCAATTTGCAATTGTTTCTTGTTTTAAACGCCCATTTGGCCTGAATTTTGCGACTTTTCGTTTTTGCTTTAAATTTTATGCATTTTTTGTTGCTGTACTGTTTTCTACGAGTACCAAACCAAGTTTTAATGTCTTGTTACCACAAACATGGCGTAGGTGAATTTTTGACATTACAAATGATTAACACGGCCAATAGTAAATTTGTAGTAACCTACGAGTTAACTTAACGCCGCGCGTATGCGTTCAGTTATGTGGAATTCAAATTTGTGTTTAATGTAACCAATGGCGTATGGAATTTAGGATTTAGAAAAATAATCTCATGATGGTACGGAATGTTAAGAAATATTTGTATTGTGCGTAAAAATAATGCCTGGTTAAATGTTATGAAGAAAATTAACAGAATATGATAGAAAGTATGCTATTTGTGAACCCAAATGTTTTATTAGGGTTTTACACCTTTATGATTTTTGAACATTAAATGATCTATAATTGCAAAATGGAAAGAAAAAATTAAGTTTTGTACAATTTTCGTCAATGTAATATTTCGCATAGTATTTATGTAAAAGCGAATTCAACACACATTTGCCCAAATTACTCTGCAGTAAGGGTTATTGGGTTTCAACATAAATAGCATAAACGTTTATGCAAACTTTTAGCCTCATTAGCATCACAGTTAAAAATTTTGATTTGAATTTTTTAAAAATATACCCAGTGTAATCGCTAAGGGGACGGAAGATTGTAGTTCAATTAAGGCATCCAACTTTTTTTTTAGAAGGTCAAAATTTAGAACAAAAATTTTTCGGGAAGTGGTTCAATTTTTCAACTAGGTGTTCGCAGCCAATCATGGATAAGGTACCTTTTTTAACGTGCATATTAACATCTCTTAATAGACGGTTGGAAATTCTGGACAACATTTTTGTAAAAACTGTTTTCCATATTTATTAGAGGTCTGCTAGAGTGCACTAGCTCTGTCAACCGATCTGTGTACTCGCTGTCGAGTACAATGGTTCTGTTAACATTATGCGAGTCATCAGTATACTCGCGCAAAACAGAACAATTGAACGACATGACTTAAGATTCGTTTGCACTCTAACTTGTTCTGGCTCGTATTTTGGTGTCAATGTTGTTCAAGCTTAACCAAATTGATTACAACACCGGGCATAAGAAAAAGCAATGAATGCAGATCTATATACAAAACATTTACAACAAATTGATAAAGGACATGGAAAAATTTATGGGCCAAATATACATGGGAAACTAAAATTGGATCGAATTGAACGAAAGTCGTTGCGATCAATGGCTCCTACGAATCTTCATAGATACGGCCAATAAAATGAGTGAAGTCGTGCTTGGACTCCGAGTTGTCCAAGAAAAAGCAAACGCAGTTAATGGCAACAAGTCACTCGATGTCGAATGCAATAAACTACGAGTGCTTCAGCTCGCTTTAACTTGCAGAACATTTTATTTCTGAGTGCAGCACCTTGCTTGCTTGGTATTTTTTTTTTTTTTTGTTTGTTTTGATTTGATTTGTGATTTTCGTTCGTAAAGGCTTGATAAGCTCGCAATCGTGCCAAGTGGCTTTATGGTAGTTTTAAGCGCCTTCACGCAGACCTTTAACATGTATGTATGTACAAGTCGGTCAGGAAGCCAGTAGATTAAGTGTTAGAGCGGCTATCTTAATATACTCTTAGTGCTTGGAATGGCGGAAATTTAAGTTCACTCAGTACACAGAGAAAGCGATTTATTTGTATATATCAAGATTTGGTAATAATTGAAAGAATATTTAATTGATATTAACAAAATAAAAATTTGCCATAATCTGTAAAATACCTATTATTCAAATTGATTTAAGTAAAGCCGATACTTTAAATCTCGTAAACTAAAGTATCTTCAATATACATAATGTTAATAAACTTTCTTGCAGTTTTTGAAACTTTTGATCGAACTAATTTTCCTTGGAATTTTCCTTTATGCACTTTTGAGAAAGTGTAGTGTTTTTTTTATATATATAATATTTTTCCATATCGACAACTTGTTATTTATTAATCAGTAAGCACACTTTTTACTGATCAATCCTATAAATAGTATATGACCTACTGTTTTTCGAGCAGACACTCGAGAGCCAATTGTTTATAAGACATTCCAGTAGGTACTTTGAACCAAATATCTGTATGCAAGAGTATGTAACAAATCGGAACAAATAAAACAACAATAAAATAAAGACTGATAAGACAAATGATTTCGAAATACAATTTTTTTTTTCATGACAACTTAATAATAAACAAACTAAACAAAAGTCAATAAACACGAATTGGCAGCACTGTATTTTGTATGTTTACATGAATGCTTACAATTTATTTTTTTGCTGTGCTTTATTTGTATTTTTGTTTAATTGAACGTAAAAGATAGAACAACAGAAACAATAATAACTAATTACAAAGATGACACGGAGAAGTGTAATGACAGAATTTATATTTTGTTTCGAGAACTACGAGCGAAATTGAAAGATGTAAAAATGTGACAAATTATCATAAAAGTTAAAAAAACATTTTCGCAATCAATATAAACTTTAAGTTATCTCCGTAATCAGCAAATTTTTGTTAACTTAAGATAATACCATATCTTGAAAACAAACGATTTTTTTTGTTGCAGTATTAATTTTAGAAATGAGCAACTATTTAAACATGGCAACCATAAGGCTAATAGCATATAATATGTACGTTAGTACGAGCATGTTTTTGTTAATTTTTATAAAATTATCTTTAACTTTATTTTTATTTGATAGAACTGAGTTAATGTTTGCCGTTGACAAAAAGAAAAACAAATATTTAGGGGAAATTTCGTTCGTTCTTCAAAATTGTTGCGATTTAAAATTATTCAGTTGAGTATCTGGTAATAAAAACAATGCTTTTCTTTTACAGAGTGATCTTAACAATTTGCTGTCATAGAGCTTATTAAATTTTTTGCCATCTAATTTTAATAAATGCTTTGCTGTGTGCTACTCAAAGTCCAGAAAGTTTTTCATCTCGGGATTTCCCTTACAGATTGTAAATTCCATTAGAGACTTAGGAGATATATTTGACTCTAAGTGTACTTTTGTTGACCATATAAACTATGTGGTTCCAAAATCATATTCCATACTTGCTTTTGTGCGTAGAATTACTACTAATTTTTTCAAGTCCTCATACTCTGATTTGCCTTTACAACTCTTTTGTAAGGTTAAGGTTAGAGCATGCTTCCTTTATTTGGAATCCTTTCCATATGATTCATTGTTTCATATGATTCAATGCTTCATATGAATCATTGCTTCATATGCATCGTACTTTGAATTTCGAAGGATCTTTGCCTTCCTATAATGCACGAATCATGCTATTGGGCTTGAAGTCCCTCGAAACAAGGAGAAAGATTCAATCCTTGATATTTGTTCATGATCTTGTTTCATAATATTGATTGTGCACAGCTTTTACTATTTGCAACTTTTAATATACCCGCAAGAACGTTAAGGCAATTTGCGGTATTCAATTCTCAAATTCATAGAACTCAGTATGCACTTAATGAGCCTTTTACTCGTGCTTTGTTATTGCATAATGAACTTTCTGATGGCAATAATTTAGATTTTTCCTTTATCTTGTTTAATATATTTCTTTATTAATGTTCAATTTTGCATTATTTATTATTTATTAAATATTTATATTATTTTAAAGTAATCTGTAAGGATGTTGTAATCCAAAGACATAAACAGTAAATAAAATTGAGGCATTGTGAGACACACTTTTTTCAAGCTCGATAGCTTCCACAAAAATCAAAATTTTCGGAAATCTTAAAATGATATGATTTACTTGAAGAAAAACTCTGATTTCTAGCCAAAAGAGGCTTTGAACATTATTATCTGCTGCAAAAATTAGAGTGTTGGGGAAAAAATAGGTTTTTGAAATTTTCAAAAAATGTTGGTGAGTTGTATGACAGCTACTAAATTTAGTCAAAAAAAAAAAATATTGTTGGAAAATGTTTATCAAATGGTTGGAAATAAAATAAGAATTAATTTTTTTTTTTTCAAAAATTAAAACCAGCAACATTTTTCTAAGAAAAATAAATTATCTAAGCATTAATCATAACAAACTTAGTCTTATTTGTGGAACCACTAAAAATAGGCCTTGGGCGCTCTCATAAGTAGTGATACGCCACTGATTGCATATACAAACAATATTGTTTTTGGTGCACATGTTTTGTTTTTTTTAATTAAAAATGCAGGTGTTTCATAAAAAGTTTAATTTTTGCCTACAATCCATACGCATTTTTTTGAATTTTATTAAATGAGTACAAATTGCTAAATTGTTTTGCATGGCTAGCCCACTTATGTTTGCATAATTTTTTTTTTTTTCCAACGTCAAACCGATGATTCATATATTTTTTTTCCAAAAATAATAACACGCGAAAATTACCCTTTGCTTAGCTGTTACTTTTTACTTATTTACGTTAAATGATAAGAGATGACAAATTCTTTCAATGTTTCATAATTTTGAATTTGTTTATAAAAATATTTTTTGTAAGCAATATATTCATTTATAATAATATATACACTTGCGACATATATATTTGTCTATATTTACATATATGCATAACAATATGTCTACTTAGAAATCCACAATCTTTTCTTTGCGGTTTTTTAATAGAAAAAAACAATTTATTTAAGGCAGTATATAATTTTCACTTGTAAACACAGTAAGGCAGCACATATATTTTAGTTTTGAAAACTAAGCGCGGTGTTAACCATTCAGAAGCCACAGCACTTGCAACTTTTGTCGTCCTGGACTGACAAACAAAAATAGGTCACCATAAATAGTAAGCTAATCACAAGTCAGCGTATCGTACAATCAGCCAAAATACAAAGAAATATATACTGACCTTCGAATAGGAAGTTTGGTATTGGCTTGGAGGTTTTTTCAAAGACTTGATAGCAGACAGTTCTTTGCTTTGCTCACTTACTGTAGCGTATTTCATAAGAAAATTTTAGTAGTTTGAAAGATATGACATAGCAGATTTGTCCTATATGTTGATAGCTAAGCAAGCCTTAAAGCTTTTGGATTCAATATTGTCCTATTATTTTCTACATGGCAACTTCTTTGGCAATGAAAACGCAAATGAAGTGGCTCTTTAATTGATTTCTTAACTGCACATAATCAAAACTACTTGTTTTAACTAGAGCTAAAATTGATTAAAATATATAAAATAGGCTAATTAAAGACAGCCAAAATTGACAATATGTTCCACGTCAAGGACGATCTAACCATAGAATAGTAATCTTCATTAAACCAGCAAAAGAATCTCAATTGATATCATTCAAAGTTGAAAGTTTTTAGCCATCAGCCCAAAAACTATTGTAAGTACTAAGGCCAGAGAGAGAGAGAGAGAGGAAACGGAAGTGAATAGAATTAAAAATGAAGATAGAAAGGAAACTAGAAGAAATTGAGAAGATGTAAATCTTCCTCAAAGAGGTAGTGCTCTATAGTATGGTCATCCTCAAAGCTCGCTCAGCACGTTGGATCGGTGTTAGGCAAGTGCTGCTCACATGTATTATGTTCTGTGATTAACCCCACCATTAATCGTAGCTAGTGTTCTATCGAGAATTGGTAAATATCGTTATCGGGATCAAGAACGATAACGAAACAATGTCAAAAAAATTATTTCGCGTAAGACCGAGGAAAGTCTGGCCTATATATCGTCCTGGGCATTAATGTGATGTTTATTGTACGATAGGCACTAAATAATCGCCGAGTATAAGATTTAGCCAGAACTTCTATAATACAAAAACATGTATATTGCCTATGTAAAGTACCTCACGCAGCTACAGTTGTGCAACCGGATACGTACTATAAATGAAAATTGTTTGTGCCAATTAACTCGTTATATGCAAACAGGGTTGACTAATGGGTCATAGGTGCTCCCATTCAACAAAAACCCTTACGTTGCTATTCTTGGACCTTATGCCAAGTTGTGAAATTTTGTATATGGACCCAATTGTCTGCAGTAAGGACTGAGTAAAATGTTGACGGGATTGTACAACGGATAGTCAGCGGAAAAGCCGCTGGTCCAGCTAATTTTTATATGTAAAAATGTGAACGAAATATCAGCGATAACGAGAAGAGAACAAGACGAGAACGACACAAATCAAAAATGTCTCGTACGAGAACGAGTACGAGACGATAAGTTATATGACAATACGAGCACGATAGGATAATTTTTGAATTATCGTATTGTTCTCATACCGGTGAAGCACTAATTGTAGGTGCTTTCT
The DNA here is from genome assembly GCA_963680825.1 of Meiosimyza decipiens. Classification (NCBI taxonomy): domain Eukaryota; kingdom Metazoa; phylum Arthropoda; class Insecta; order Diptera; family Lauxaniidae; genus Meiosimyza; species Meiosimyza decipiens. Next base: position 80,279,791 of record OY804259.1, on the reverse strand, counting down.
TCCCAGGTGAAGAAGAAACTTTGCTACTTTGCTAGACGGTAATTTCACGAAACATTTTCCAATTTTGCAGGAATCAAAATCAGACCACCTCCTTGTAAGAGCAGTGCTTATAAAGTCATTAACCCAAGAAGTGATTTCAGCAAAACTGATACCGATGAATAGCTCTGGACCCATTGGTGTCATTACAGAATAATAATTGAAATGTAAGCAAGCTTCAAGACTACGGCTTATTGAAGTAGTAGACCTTAAAAATATCTTAATGTCGAAGAATCCATTTTTCATATCATTGTGACTCTTTTGAATACAACGCTCAAAAGAGTCTTAAAACCATTTTGGAGCTTCCTACAGAAAAATTTGAAATGGTAGGCAATGAAGTTACTAGCTGCGTACACAATTCAGCCCATGTTATGACGTCAACTGTGATCTCCAACTAACGTTGAATTGTCAATGTTCCAGCTTGGACTTCCGGCAAAAAAAATCGGAAGCTTAACCACTGTCGATCATAATTTATTATGTGTTCATAAAATATTTTTCAAGTTTAAATTCTTTGAAATAATCGTTAGGACTTAACTTCTTATCATAGTTTATATTAATGAACAGCAAATTTTTTATGACTATGACTAGCAAAAAAATGTATGTTGGTATTTTAAAAGCAAAAGTAAACTTGGTATTTGTGGCAGAGTGGTTGCGTTTTATTTCGAAAGCGATAAGTAATTATGATAAATTAATAAAGACTTTGCTTAGTATAACGTAATGTAAGGAATGTTATAGTGGAGTAACTTATGAACTTGATTTCACTTTTGATATTTAACATTTAAAGAATTTCAGATAAGCCAAAACTAACTTTTATTTCATTTCATGAAAGAAAGTGAAGTGTAATTTCAGCCTTTTATTGATTTATTGAAATATTTTTTTTTTTTTTTGGTACTTGCCAGTTATGGTCCCAAGCATCACAATCAAATTTTTTAACTTAAGCTAATTAAGTTTAATTTCATTAACTTCTGATCAATTAAATTAAAAAAAGAATACAATAAAGTAAATAACATTCAAGTTTTTGTATGACAACAAATTTACCTTCAAAATTATCACGCTTCGTTGGTAAAGGTGCTAAGGTATTGAAATGCTGCATCATATGTTGATTTGTTAAAAAAAATACAGACAACAATAAAACAGGTTAATGACGTCATTAAAAAAGTCATGCAGCAAACGAATAGAAAACAAATTTCAAATATTTGCAAAAATCTAAACATTTTTTTTTTATTAAAAGCAATTAATTAATACAGGTGAGTATAAAATGACGACCGCTCTTTACTTAGAAATGATTTCTGTTTCATAGTGACTAATTGCATTTTACGAATAACAAAAATTCATAATCTTATAGGTCAATTAAGCACGTACAAATTAACACTAAAAACCAAAAATTTTCACTTCATCATGCGTCGACAATATTGGTATGTAGGTATTTGCATGCATGTACCCATGCAAAACAATTGCAACAAAATAATGTTAAAGATTTGCAAATGAAAGTAAAAAATTTGCAAAACTTTGAAAAATAATAATAAACAACAAAAACAAAACGCGACTTAAAATGACATCATTCTACAGGTTCGAAGCCGGCATGCATGGAATGCATGTCATGAGCCCAGCCAAGTGTACCCGTTTCACAAAAGTTGTAGTTGACGAATTTGGCGTCATACTGTTGATTGCTGCTATTGACTAAGTTTCCCTTCGCTTGCGTTATCTTTTCACTCCGCCAACTACGTCTGGGATTGTCTTTTTGCTTGGCGGTCAACTTTAAATTGAGAGAATATTTTTTCATCCATCATACGAGAGTGTATGTGTGAAATCAAATATATACGATACAGAGTATAAATACTCATTCGTTAGAAAGATGTTTTCGAATTCGAAAATATTTAAAGGTTTAGCGAATGAAGCTATTCGAAAGCATTCAAATAACGTTCCTTTCGAGCTCAATAAAAATTAATTTGTTTTTTAACAAGCTTTTTATTTGACTATAAGCTTTAATCTTAATAGCTGAGAAGGTTTATAGCTGTAGTAGCTTAACTCTATTATTATTGTTATTAATATGTATCTGCACATAGTTTGTTTTCAATATGGAAATTGCTAAAATAAATGAAGGTTTATCAAATGGAACTATCGTCAACGGATATCGACAACAAAGCCAAAATTATATTTTTTTTCCAGCTCAATAATGATAGTTTTAAGTTATAAGTCAATAAACGCAATCAAGATTTTTTTGGAAAAAAGTTTCGGAAATTTTCTGACACATAACTTTTATGAAGTTTTGTTCGATTTTAATTCAAGCCTGAAATGCGGAATTTTTCAACTTCTAAATATTCTGATACTGTTTGTTATCCTAATCAATATGGCATATTAAGATGCCCCAAATTTCCCTGAATGAAATAGTTGTAAAACATGAATTGCATTTGTTTATAATCTATATTTCTCTAATACTGTGTTATGCGAGAAATGGGTAAGAGTTTTAGACTTTCAAACAATAGGGAAACAATACTCATTAAAGTTTTGAGCATTTTATTTTACAAAAATTATTAAGACAACAAGCAGTATCAGAACCAGGATTGACTCAATCAAGCCCGGATTTTGACCCAGCCCCGAAAGTCCGAAATTTTATATCAAAGTATTGAGCCTAGTAGAAATTAAAAAATTTTTACTTCTTTTCAACTTTGCAACCCTGATGAGAACGTTTGAAGGAAATAAATGTCGTATTTTAAGTCTCATACGAAACGGACCGAAAGGAAGCATAAATTACAAAGAAGTTTCGAGTGATAGAATAAAACGCGTACTGGATAAAGGTAAGATAAACAAAATTTGGTTCGAGTAACATAAAATTTTTTTAAAAAAAATACCATCAATTTCAAAGCATCAAATTCAATTCAATCTTATCACAAGAAGATATATGTTTTATCAAAAATCGATGTTATTGTTCGCTCTACAGTTTTGATTATAATGTAGCGCTTTCAGTACAAAAGCACTTTTCACATAATTTCACAAATATCGGGATAATGCCGATATTGTTCGATTTTAAACGACCATATTGGATCGAGCGGTATTTTCATCAAAAAAATTGCAGTAGATTGAAATTTAGCGATAACAAAACTCCTTGGAGCACCAATTTCGAGCTAATTACATTTTACTTTTAGTTGGAATATCAATTCTATACAAGAATACTCTACTGAGTGCCTTTGTTACATGAACTGAGTTACTAACTGGCGAGATTTTGCTTAGACGATCCTGCATTAACTAAATAGGCATATTAGAAAATTGCGTAACAGAATCAATTTTACGGGACGTTACCAACCGCACTTAGAGTTCTGGTGGTTTTTAGCGTTGGTGAATTATATTTTTTTTATAAAAGTCCCCAATTTGAAATTTTAAAAGTTTCTTTTAAATTAAGCTCCAACATTCTTATTTATTTATTTCTTTTTTAATTGAAAATGCATCACAATAGTGGACTGAGCTTTAGATATAATCTCATAGTCTCGCTTTTCACAACTCTGATATTCGACATATGATTATACAACAATAAGCAGAAACGTTTATTAAAAGCAATTTTTAATTTAAAATGAAGTTTTACTCAAATATTACAATAAATTATAAAATTTATAACGCACACAGTGAAATATATGCATTTAATATGGATAAATTAGAATGATAAAGATTTTAAATGAAAAGCGATGGTACTTCGAAAAAAATTAATTCCTATAAATGGTACAATAAAATCAAACGCGCATATAAAGCAAACGCAGTGATATCATCAATTAACACGTAATATTTTCTCAATAAAAATAAAACACGAGTACCTCGATATGCATTTTTGAATGCCAATAAAAATAAAACATAATTTTTGTTTTTATTTTTATTTTCAAAATTCAGAAAGAATACAAAGCTTTTTTGCATATAATGTTGGCATACAAATGTCTGTATGTCAGTAGTATTATATCCTTTTCTTAAAGCAACTCAAGGTTACACAGGTATTTGAATTTTAAGCATGAGTTACGCTCAATTACTAAAAAACTAAGGTGCAGGTAGGAATTTCAGCTATCAAATATTTTTATGTATATTCCAAGAAGATCTATTTTGTTTTTTATCATATTTACGTAAATATGTTAATCTTCTTTAATGATTTTTTCATTTGATTTAACTTACCAATATTAACAATTTTGATGGCCTCATCTTCAAGGAATTTCAGCGCAACCGAAACATTTTCCAATTTTTGACTACGGAATGTTGGACGTTTATTATATTTGGGCATACGTTTTTGTGACAACACTTCGAGAAGCGCAACTAAACGTAAACCATCAGAAAGATCGGTCTCCAAACTATTTATGGAACGATCGATGGTCTTGAGATGTTCATTAGCCCAACGTGTGAAGGTATTCTGTTGTATTTTTTTCCACTGCGCATCTTCTGCAAGATCACGTTCAGCTTCCATGTCTTCGTCAAAATTTTCGTCGTACGGCTCCTGTTGCTGATAATATTCTGATGGCTAAACGTAAGGAGTAAACATTTGTTAGTTTAATACAAAAGAATAAATTTATGAAATAACTTAGAAATAGGCCATTTTTAGATTAACTATTGTGAAATAACGTCAAAAAATCCAAAGAGAACAATAAATATTATTAAACTTACAAATACTTAGTCAAATCTCATGGGTTAGCAGTAGGAAATCTATTGTATTGTTTTAATATTAACTTATTTTTTACTTTCACGCAAGAATTAGCAATAAAAATCAAACAATTGGTTTTTTTGCGAGATATTATATTTTATGAATACTTTTATTTTTACCAAAAAATTACTTGGAGGTCGTAAATTCTTAGAAAACCTTAAGCATATGTAAGCATATATAAAATACCCAATGGGTATTCGATAGTTTAGCAGTAAATTTTAATTATTGAACGTTATAATATAAGATATATTCTATAGGTAACACAGCTTTCAGAATAACAGAGAGATAATTAAGCTGTAAACAATATTATTATTAAATTAAATGGTTCGACAAGTCTCAAAATCGACTAGATTACTATTTTTAAAACATTTAAGTTTACGAAGAAGTTTTTATAGAAACTTAATGTTAGCTGTCTACAGTAAGAACTCCATTAGTTTGAGTTATGTATTAAGCTGAAAATGTTTGTCGAAATCATAAAATTTTTTCTGAAATTCGACAGCTAAACAGAAGTGGAAGTCTAAAAAGTCACAAAACTAAAAGAAGGTCCATAATATTTTTAGAAACTGAGATTATCATATTGATGGAATTGAAGAAGGTGAATATCAGTCCTCGCTGTAATGAAGCAATGATATTCTTTGATGAAAGATCACATTATTTACAATTATTACATGCTCCGCATTTTATATATTTATTTGTATTGAGAGCTATTTTGCTGTATACATTGTTTTGAAATTTTGAGAATTCGAGTTTAAATTTCAATGGGCATTATTAACGTAACAAACTATTTCGGAACAAAAAGAAGTACAAACTGATTTGAAAAAAAAAAGTACACAACCTAATATTGGAAACTTTACCAACAAAACATATTGATGACCAAAAAAAAGCAACGTCATTCATAAAACACCGAACCACAACCCCTTCCCCAAAGAAAACATATTTATGATTCAGCTAAAAAAAGAATGTATGCCGGACCGTATGTATGTCTCTCAAGTTATTTCATTTTCTTCAATATTTTGGCGATTTCACACTCATAATAATTAATAAAAGTAAAAAAAAATGTAATGGAGACAAACCGAATTCGCTGCACATTTGCCAAAGCGCAAAATTTTATGAATAAATTTTGTCTGGAAATGCGCAAAAATGTGCCTTTCGGAGAAAATTTCACTTCTTTAGTAAACCCGAAAGCGATTTAGCGATTTTTTAGCAAATAAATCATCACTAGAATATCGTTATTTGCGTTCACAGATTCAGAATTGCTGATTTCTTAGCTTTTTAATATGAATCATTGATTTGTAATCATTATTATATTATTTATGATAACGATCTTCGGTAAAAACTTTTAGTGCACATTAATCACTTCTACATTTCGTGAGGTGTTTGACATAGACAATATAAATAAATCTACCATCAAATTTCAAAACTCTTTCTATCATAGGTGTCAAGATATAGCGTTTTTAGTTGTATAGTTCCACGTTCTTTATTTTTAACAAAATCAAATATAGCCAATGTTTCTCACAAGTAGTGTGGCTTTCTATTAGTAGAATAATTTTTAGAATCGGTTCACTAGTTTCAGAGATTACCTCCTACATACGAACAAAATAAGAAATAAAAGAACTGGTAACATTGGGTCGCTAGACTGCAACATTATATCCATACTGCAAACACTTAGCTCTGAAGGAGGACAAATAAAGTGGTTAAAAAATGATAATCCTAAGGGATTTCTTTAAAATGAAACATTTCAGAATATTTCATATATGAGAAGAAAATTCCAACCGAATGAAAATGCACTTAAATAATTTACATTATTGAAAAAAGTGGACTCAAAATTTCTTTAATGATAAATTGAATCAGTACACATATTGGAAACCAAGCAAGATACAGTTTTTTCTTAAAGTTGAGTTTTATTCAATTTCTGTCAGCTTACACTTTCTTAATTACATGAAATTAGTAGTTTTGTTAATTAACACTGAGCTAAAACAGAGCACAGAGTATTTGTACATCCCGGAATTCTTAAAAGAAAAACTTGGACAGGGCATTTAAATTTGAAACTGTTCCCGGAAATTCAGTATAGATGGTACCCTTAGCTACAGACATTTCAACTTTTCACATCTGAAAATGTCAGTCGTGTGTTCTAGATTTCAAATTACTTTTCGAAAACGAAAAACGTCATAATAACAACGTCAAAATAGAAAGAAAAGAAGAAAAACCCCATTTACACACACCGCATCGTTGTTGCATACAAAAGATTCGCGTGCCACATCAACTCCAATTTTCACAGCCACCAAGTGAGCGGTGGCGCACTTAACATTCACCGGCGGACAGAAATCACATGAAGAGGAGCAAAAGGGCGGGGTGGGATGGCCGGTTAGACCAGAAAGCCAAGAATGAATACGACAACGACAACGTCGTCTACGTAGACGAAGACGACATTCTGCGTGTGTAGGTCATTAACATCTTGATGGGTTTGAAAAGTTAGCTCTTCTGTTCTGCTTCTTCGCATACTAAAATTAAGTTGGTTTTTGTGTTCATTTTTATTATTTTCAGTATTTTTTGCGAAAAATTTAAATTTTTGCATTAAATTAAGCATTTTCATTGTTTTTTTTTTTGTGTTAAAAGAATTTTTCTCACACTGTTAAGGTAACACACTCAAAGTAAGTTGGTTAGTATTATATTTTATGGCTATATATCTTACAAACCTGTGGATTATAATCGTTGCAGTTATAGGGTGTTGCTTTTGTATTCGTTTGTAGTGTTGACGAATATCCTGTAGCGTTATTTGGATTATTCACAAAATTTGTTTGATTCGAATTGGAAATCGGATTATTTTGATAGACACTCGCGCCCGATTCAACAAAATTTTGTTTGTAATTTTGTTGCTGTTGTAAATTTACACCAACCACACCACTTGTATTGTTGTTATTTTGAATGCAATTTGCTGTAACCGCGGATTGATCGTTCTGACACTTTATCTGATTTTGTTTCAAGTTTTGATTCGGATTTGAAATCGGAATCGTTTTATTTGTTGAACGATTATTTTGTACCGGCGTAAATTGACAAGAGGTTGTAGAATATGTTTCTTGTTCTTGTTCTTGTTGTTGCTGTTGTTGTCGTTGCCGTCTTTGTAATTCGTACTCCGTTAGATTTGTTTGCACACGCGGTCCACCTTCAACTGAATTTGTATTTCTGCTAGCGAAGGAATTTACTGACTTCGTTGGTGTTGTCGCCGCCGTTGTTTTCGTTGTAGCCCCAGTCGGTGAAACTCCACCAGCCATGACGTAGCCGGTATTTTTCCCACCACAGTTACCAATACCAACAACGCCAGCGCCAGCAGCAGCACTGTTCACTGCAGCAGGCTTGTTGAGATCTCTGTACATATTGACACACTCTCTCTCGCGTAACTCTCGCGCTGAAAGTTTTTCAATTTACTTTGTGATGACGTTGATCGCGTACAAATGTTCTTACGCGGCTTCTTTAAATTCACCACAAATTTATTTGTTTTCTTGTTTTAATGTTTTCTATTGTTGTTGCTTCTGTTATTGTTTACTAGGGTGGAGTGATTAGGAAAAAGTTAAAAAGCTAGCACCCATGTTCGAAAACTTTTACAAAAATACGGTAGATGCTGACCAGTGATTTGTGGCTTTATTTGGGGTGTTTCGAAGTTTTCAGCGAAAATAGAAAATTATTTTCAACGTTTTTTTATGAAAATGTAAGTAAAAATTTTTTTTTTTTTTATTTATTAATTTTTTTTTGTTGAATAGGCTAATAGGTAGAAATTTACATGCAAAATGTTAGAGAAATTTCGGTGGAAACAATTTTTAGAATAACCAATACATTCTCTTTGTCAGTGCTCGAAAACTAAACCGAAAATGTTCTATTTCGTTCTTTTCTAATCTGTTTGCAATACTTCACTTGAAAAGTTTTCTTATCGCTATAATTCCACTAGCCAAAATATGTACGTTCCTTTTAGGACCTTAATAAGGTACATGAACGTATGTATGTACATTGTGCTACACACATACGCTAGTGGCAATAGATTCGAATTGATTAGAATGGAAATTAAGAAAAGTTTTTATTTATACCCATAAATGCTTACAGAAATTATTCCCACCAAAGATCCTTAAACATTTTTATTGTCCCACTTGATTTAAAATAAAAGCTCAAATCACTGACTTCAGTGAAAACTTCAGGGAAAAATAAATTTTTATGAATAACATTTTCATAGTTTGACTATACATATATTCTTAAAAAGTGGTAAGATTATTTACTTTTTTCTTATAGCACCACCCTAATGTTTACTATAGGCGTGTTCATTTTTTTTACACTGAAAAACCTTTAGTTACGATAGAAAATTTGTAGTTTTTTTTTCTAATTGTAATCAACGTTGCTCAAAATTTGTTCATAATGCACCATGACTCACCACGCTGCTCTGTAGTGATTCAAATAACATAACCAAATTCACTTCCAATGACAAGCTCAAAAGATAGTTAAATGTGAACACTTTTGTCGCCAGTTTACCAGTGTATCAAGACCAGCATATAACTTGCAGGGAAGCAGGGAAAAAAGCGGACGGGGATGGGTCATGTAGAAATTTACAAGACTTGAAGAAAGAAGCTGAGCGCAGAATCAAAAGGATTTTCAAATATTAATGTGACGCATTTCATGTCAAATATGTTAAGCCATAAATCGAACATATCCGATTGACAACAAACCATAGTCCAATTGCATTCGACTGGTTTTTTTTAATGGCCTTTTGAGTGGTCGAAGCAATTTTTCGAAAATAAGTTTAACTTTATTTGAATATGGATACTTGTGACTTTTTCTTGAAAGTCTATAAAGAAAGCTGTGGTTTTTTACTTTTCGAGAAACTACACATGGAACATCTCGGCACTAGTTTTTTAAGTGCAAAAAGTCAGAATGGAAAAAATCCTATATAAATTATTTTTCTCAGTGTTATTTTTAGTTGCATCACTTAAATTACGCAGCCAACAATTAGCGCCACTAAAGTTTTTGTGGTATGCGTTTGTGTTGAAAAAACTTTAGCTCTTATTTTTGTTATTGTTACACAGCTATAGGGAAAAAACGATTGTTGTTTAATTTAAAAACAATGATCGTTCTAACCCAGAAAACATTCTTATGCGTGAAAAAGTTATATATTAATCGTCGATGCGATGGTTTTGGTCCCCCGCACAGGAGAAACCTAACCAAATATTTACATTTGTTGAACAAAAGAGTAATATCGAATCATAAAATGAACATATTTGAAATACGTTATTCAAAATTTAAAAATTGCATTAATTCGCTGGTTTAGTCAAGGGAGACGCAAAACCCCGGGTCTCGAATTTAGACGGCCGCAAATGTTGGATTGTTGGGAAGATTTAATAATCTTCCATATGTAGGCTGGGAAATAAGCTCTCTCTCTCTCTCTTTCTCGTACATTACTGTCTTGCTAAAAAATAAAGAGCAGGTTATTTGTGCGTTGCGCTCTAGCTATTTCTATCTCACTGCTCCAAAACTGCCGGCTAAATAAAAGCAACAGGTATTTTGTCTGGCATTTGTTGTTACTTTTGATTTGCTTTACACGCGTCTTTTGCGTGAGTGCATGCGTTGATTAAATTTTTGTTTGATCAAAGTTTAAAATAAAAAACCTTTGTTTCGGCAAAGTTAAATTGAAAAATTGCGTTAATCTCTATTTTGTGTTTTCTTTTAACATTACCTCACACACACAAATTATACCTACATCGATAATAATTTTTCGTTGATTTAATTCATACTCACCTGAGACCACTTCGTTCTCACTCTCTCTCTCTCTCTCTCTCTTAAACAGTAAGTTTTCTTAACTCTATTCAATGGAGTCTATTGTATGTGTCTAACACATGACATATGTATGTATGGAAGTAATTCATACTTTCAAAAGACGATTTGTTTAAGCGCAGCCTAAAACTATGCTTTAAATTTCTTAACATGATTTTTGTGCATAGTGTGGAAAGCAGTATTAGTAAATAACTTGTGTGCACTATAAAGCGCTTAAATCGTAACTGTGATATTCTAAAAAGGTTTTAAGTTCACGCTATATGTTTGGGTTATGAGACGCGGTGCTAAATGAATAGCATTGTTATAATTATGGCAAGGGCCCCCTCTTAAATTTTTTGTTAAATGTTTTTTTATGATACGCGAGTATGAAGAAAATCGAATATGAGGCACATTTAATTTTTGCCTCGATGTGTAAGTCTTAAATAGAAAAATATACTTAGTCGTTGGATTAGGAATTGATACAACCATATTGATTTCATATCCGAGTACTTTTCATGTAACACGACTTTCATCGATTTAAAATTTATAATGATACTCGTAGTTAATTAACATAAATTATTACTTTGGCGAAAAAAATTACTATTTCTGTGCGAAAATTGCTGCTATTATTGAAAAGTCAGTAATATGTAATTTACTTTAAGGAACACCTATCCGATTTATTGTAGTCCAACATGCTGATCGAGAATATGTAGTACCTATGTATATATGGTCTTCTTCATATATTTTTTTGAGCTTGAAAATCGCTTACATTCTATGCAACATCCAACACCGGCTTCGCCAGCCACAGCAATTAGTAGCGTACCACATCCTCTCTCAAACCACATATTATGGCAGTGTCTTGCCATACGAATTTTTATCACTTGGGATCTAGGTTTTTAGAAAGAAATGCTTTAAAATTTCTTTTTAAATTCCATATCAAAGTTTTTCAAAAACTCATTAGTTCAAAAAAAAAAAAATTAAATGATCTTTCTTGAAACATGAATTTTTAAAATTTATTTGAATAATAGTTTTCATAATTTTTTTGGATATTTTCGACGAATCTGATTCTACATATATCTCGTCCCATACATTGTCTTTTACAACGGCATCATAAGATAATGTCTGTATTTGCCATAATTCATGACAATGTTGATTGCATGTCATCGAAGTGGGAATTCCAATTGTCATATAAATGGCATATATTGTGGCCTATCATTTTTTTGCATTAAGTCCCGCCATGAATTGGACGCTAAATGAAAAAATGTTCGTTTCTAAAAAGATTTGCGCTCTCTAAAGATTTTTGAACCAAATATCTCGATTTGTAACCACTGTGCGGCGGTATCATTGGCTCATTTTTGTTTGAGGATGCTAGAGGGTAATAGTTACTGGTGACCGCTATAGGGACACGATTCTTTTTTTTTTTGTTTTTATGTAGAGTGTTTAGTACATATGTACCTAATTGCAACAAAGAAACATATTTTAAAATCACATCTCTAATTTTATTCACTGAACACGAAACAGAGTATCGTACTTAAGCAAAAAATCGCAAAAAACGATAAGTCAAATGTTTGCTTGCTTTCCTTTTTCTTTTTTTGTAGCAAACTTGTATTAATTTTTGTTAAAAAATATTGGATATAAATAAATCATAAACAAATTTTTAATATACTCGAATAGAAAAAAAAGTAAAAAATAACAATTCAACAAATTTATTTATGCAAATGAGTCATTTGCAGGTTTAAGAACATGGCGATATCTATACAGTATATGCATTAAGATATAGAAAATAAACTTCCGAATATGGTCACAATTTAAAATTAGCAGTAGAATCGCTCAAGATAAGCTGAGATGACGCAAAGTGAATGTATGTTTTTTATATAAATTTTAAATTTCATAGAAGGTATTTTGGCAAGCATACGAAAATAATATTGTATTTAATATATGATGTATGTGTGGTTAAAATTTTATATCAACTTTCAATTTCTGATAAAAAAAAGTTGCATGCAGCAAATGAACAGTTGGAAACAACTTAACAGGTGACCAACACAATTCGGGTGCAAACATTTGTGAATGTAGCAGGATATTTTTTTCTCGTTCCTTGCAATCACAAATTGAAGTGATTTCAACAATATAGTAAGATGCATTCAGAGGCAGTTTGCTCATTGTGATACCCTACAAATATATAAAAACAAAAATTCCCTTCCTTCTCCTTTAATTGTCTTATTGAATGGAGTCGAATCACCCAGAAGACTTGGTAAATTTGAGAATGCTGGTGATTCCAATTCAGCTAGTTCCTCAAGACTAACAAAGAATGCAGAACCAAAATATCTCTGAAAGGAGCACCATATTTGGCGGTCATAGGGCCAATAAAATAATGACGCGTCAGCACTCCTACAACAGTTTGCGTGCTTCCTATATTCAGTTAAAGCCACATGATTCTTAAGGTCTACCACTTGTTGATTCTCTGGTTGTTCTGTTCCTATTCTGGCGCATTCGTCAGCTTTCTCATTTCCAGAAATGCCTTTATGACCGGGCACCCAGCACAGTTCTATAGCATGCTGTCGGATTGAACATGCCTGACTGCCCACACATATGGTAATGAAACATTATTCTAAAGGTTAAATCAATTTGACCGTCGACCATTTTCGAACGTGCTAAGTTTTTTCTGTATAATGTAGCTGATATCAACATAATGAAATATCGAGCCTAGGTTTTGAAAAGTTTTACAGATATGAAGGGTAATTTATGTGGGATTCATTGAGTTTCGGCTGCATACGTCTTCAATTAATGTGAAACGATTCGATTAATGTCGATATACATATACTTATCATTATTATTTCTTGAGGATTGTGGGGAGTGGAAACATAATGAAATTTACTATAATCCTGTCGAGCTTTCTCACTAAAGCTAAGATTTTTCTCGAAAAAAAAACAGACAACAAATTAGGGATCAACATCCTTAACCCTCTGATTAGCGGAGGTGTCAGACTATTTTGAAACTTTTTGTGTGATAGTTTTTTTTTCTGAAAATACTTCGGCAAATGGTGCCGTGACTTTTGTTTTTGATTTTGATTTGGATTCAGAGATGCCACAGTTGATGTTCATACCGACGTTTCGCTTGTCGTGTTGATGTATAAACATATCCTTACTCGGGTACAGAATTTGCAGTTTTATGTTTTAAGTGTAGGTACAATATCGGATATGGATTGATTGATTGATTGATTAATAAATTGTTGAAAGAGGGCCGCAGAAACACTCCAAATCTGTAATCTATCTGCTAATGAAAAAAAAAAATATAACGCGTGACGTGCCGCTATTCTTGCTATCGAGAAAGCAGGTACCATTTAGAACGAGAGAGGAGCAGACTGACCCTGACCTTGTACCAATTGATGGTGGTGGCGATGCCTCAGATGACGAAGAACAACTGTGCTTGCAGTTTTTGGAGATGCAGAAAGTGACAACGAGTTGGAAGTTGATGAGGCTCGTGATGCAATCGTTGCAGAAATCGAACCATTGTCTGGTCAACCTGTGTCCGATGCTCCAGTTGGTGAATGGATCTCGTTCCAAATATGGTAAAGTTTGAATTACCACTCCACCAGCTTAAAACGGTTGTGATAGAGCACATAAACTAATGGGAGTCGTTAGACAAGGCCCAACAGTATCCATTCACAATTTGCAAACAATTACAATCTGACAAATTCAGCATGTAAATCTTTGCAAGATATAGGCTTTGAAGTCTATAGTGGAAAAAAACCTCAACTGCAAATAAAACTCAATTACGTATGAGCTAAGATGTAGCAATAAAACTTTGCAAAATACGGCCAAAAAATAAAAAATTAACAAATGACTGGGTTACTATGCTTAGAGGCATATTCCTCACAGAAAATGTGAGACTCAATATATTTTCAAAATGTGAGCTAGCCTTCGTCAGAACTCTGATCACATATGTATATGCTGACCTACAGCTTGATACTAGAGGTTTCACATTACAAAATATTTTTGCACTTAGCCATTTCCAACTGGGATACTATAGCAATATGAAAACATTAAAAATAAGCTTTAAATAATTAATAAAAATTGGGTCAATATAAAACAGGTTTCGTTTTCATTTCAACTGCATCTTTTAGATGTTTGTGCTCTACTGCAAAATAAGGATATGCATTCATTCATGTTGCTAAATGTTTTTCAATACCAACTTTGTATCTGTAACTAATGCTGCTTTTGCCATTTATATGTCATGGCAGCTTTTACTATTTTTTTTATTTTTATTTTCTTTACAATGAGCTTGTCAATCAATCCATGTTGTTACCTTTTATGGTATTAACTTACACGCACAAAATTTTTTTAAACATAACTATGGTACATCATTTTCATGTTTATCAGCTTTATTTTTAGTTAGAAATTCAAAAAAAAATATTTTGCTTGAATTTTACTTATTTGAAATATGACTGATAGAACGTCAATGCCTACAGCGTTTTTTAATAAAAATTTCATCTTGTAACTTTTTAAATTCATAAATTTAAAAGTCTGAATGGAGCATCACGCTGAGTCCCTTTGGCAGCATCCATTTATGAGACAAGGGAACATATCTGCGATATATGGCTCATTTGAAAGATCTTTCTTAATGCTTTAACTTTTATCAAAGTACCTATGTCAGTCATATAATGGAAACGATGAGAAATACATGGTAAAATATTATTGCATTTTAAGTTTCATGATTTACGCATCGTCTATTAAAAAGTTGCAAGTCTAAAAAAGATCTTATAAATGAAGTACATAACGTTGGTAAAACTTTATGAGCGCTATTCACGATACAGAGCAGTTGACATGTGATGGACAGTGTAGTAGATTTGCTCTTCACAACAACATAGAAGTCTTGTTGTGCCCAATGAATCAAAAATGGAATAAAGTTATATATTTCCCGTGACTAAGTTCAATTTTGTTTTCTATTATCATACCATGTTTAATTCTCATTTCTGAAAGATAATGAATGGATTTGAAAAAAATTGTGTATCTTGCTAAAAATATGCGCAAAAGGTAATGAAAAACATATGTCCTCTAAGTAAAAATAATATTGGCGAATACTCTACATTGGCGGCATATTAAATAAACACTTTTGCCACCCAAACGCATAACAATTTTTAATAAAGCGTCAAAAGCAAAACTCCCAGTAAACAATTTTGGTTATTTGTTCCTTCGTTTATTTTTCTTTAACATGAAAAAAAGAGATCCGAATGCCTGGTTAAAAATTGGACTATTCAAAAATAAAATCTTAATGCTGCGTTATCAGTGTCAGAAAATTTTAGATCTGTGTTATTCGCAATATGTTTATTATTGTGATTTTTTTTTATAATTTATGAATAGAGAAATATATGCCCAAAGAAATTTTCCCAAATTCGAATACGTAGAGGTCACATAATCCTTTTTCATATGTATGATATCATGCATCATTACTTTTACATAAAATATAGAGATCAGTGACACATTTCTAGATATAAGCATACGGTCGATTGGTGACATATGTGAAAAATTATAATGAACTCTTTAAAAGTCTGATTAATGACGTTCTTTTAACAGTTTAATAATTGCTCGTAGAGTACCATTAATTGACTTTTGAAGTTATACGTTTAGGTGGTGACACGCCTCATGATATGATAGAGATTACACGCAAATATAACTTGAATGTAACTCTGATTTTATAACGCTTTCTAACGATATATAAATTTTCAAATTGTGCTAAGTACTTTATGGGTTTACCGTCTAAAATATAGAACATATAGATAATTGACTATTAAGTCACCAGCATATAAAATACGAAAACCAAGACACTCAACACAAATATTTTCTCTATCTCTCTTTCTTTTTCTATGAATTGCAAACGAAAAAAAAAAATTAATATAATCTACGGGATGGCTATTTAAATAAATCTTTTCACTGGGCTATAAAGCCACAATGAAAATTGGCATCTGTTTAACATTCATATGAAAATTTAGCCATATTGTTGAGCGATAAAAGACATTTTAAAAGAATTTTATTGCTAACCATAACACCTTAATAACACGTAGGGATGTAGAGATTAAGATACTTTTGCAATAGAAATTGGGAGTATCCTTTATAGCGTTGTCAATGTACTATTTTCAATTACTTAAATGAAAAATAGTTTCAGCTAGAAAATACATACTCCCATTGAGAACTGCAAAATAAATGTCTTTTGTGAAAATTATGATGCTGAAACTTATTCCAGCAAATGATTACGTATTGCATTGCTGGAACATTAGTACACCTATGTTTGGATTGAGGAATCTAATACTGAAATCAGAAGTGTAATGTAACCTTCATCGATATGATGAACTTATTTCAACTGAAGGTTTGGCTGTGGAAAGACTTCTCCCAGAAAAAAGTTACGCATCTAGTCTAGAGGCCAATACTTTTCCGTTCTCATTTTAGATTTTTGAAATGAAATCTTTATATAACGAATAACGTCGTAGAGATCTGAACTATTTCAGTTGTGATATATGTTTGCCAAAGCAAAAAGAGTTGGATTATTTTTGGAAATTATTTTAGGTCAACAAACTAATTTCTAATATTATATGTTCCAACTACCAACTACATTTTTCGAATATTTATTTCAAGCACTTTAATTCACATATATACAGATATACTCAGCGAAACTGCTTCATATTTTCACGAAGACACAAGATGTTCATCGTTTTCATCGAAACTCCATTCAAAAATTCAAAAAAACTGTTAAAAATGCCGTTCCATGAGACAGTAATTTTATGTAGCCAACCGCTTTCATTGGAACCCTCCAGTTAAAACTTTGAAAAATAACCAAACCAGCTCCCTGAACTCAATAGATAAACCAATCTATTCTCACTATCTGCGTGGGTATCCAGAATGTTGCTTCTGGCTGAGTTGACTACCTCCTAGCTCCCCTACTGTTTTTTCTTACAAATATTTTAAAAAAAAAACAGCCATTACACGCACACTTGAAACATTTATTCTCGAAAAACGCCTAGAAAAGGGTTTCTCATTTTTTTGATTAGAAACAAAATGAAATTAAAGGGGGCAGATTATTTTGATGCTGCCTCAGATTACATAGACCAACAAAAAAAAATGTATTGAAGTTGCAAGATGAGGCACCATGCCTGATGGTGTTTGGTGTGCTGATAATAAATCTGGGCAGAATTGCTAGATCTCGATAAGTATTTTAGATACACTAACGTAAGAATGTAACATTTTTTAGTTAAGGATATCTCGAAAACCTAACGTGATGGAGCAATTCGAACTCCGGACTCGGTTCAGATAATTAAAAAACATGGTGTCTCATCTTCCAATATCATGATATTTTTTTTTGTCTGTATAATTGAATACTGACTGACGGCTTAAATACTACTTAGTTTTTAGTCTAATTTTTTAGATGAGAATGGCGAACTTTTTTATACACCACTTATTATAAGAACACAAAGTTTAACTTAAAAAAGAAATATTTTTATTAAAAGCATGTTTTTTTAAAAATAAATCAAAATGTTGCTGACATTTTTCAAGAAACTTACATTTTTAGTCGACATTTTGGCGCCTTGAGTATTTCTGTTAAAAATGTTAAAAATAAATTTATTGAACGTATTTTTTTTTAGTTAAGAGTACGAAATATTTATGCTGTAAGATCACTTGAAATATTTTTTTTATTGTTTTTAAATATTTTCATTCTATTATTGTTTAACTATTTTTTCTTAAGTAAACAGATGTATACAGGATCTGCCACAGTTGCACTTAATTTATAAGAAAATATTATTTTTTTCTTAAAAACTATTTATATCACCTTAACGAATATGAAAACGTGTAACGTTCGCGACAATATCGCAACACAACTGAAATCTGCCAACTTTTTGTTGAAAGACTTTTACGCCAACTTTTATTATTCTTTATGAAATTCGCCGATCAGCGTTTGCGTTCTAGCGTGTATGCACTTAGCTGATGTTAGCGGGCAGATACATTCATGCAATGTAGTTGGTCAGATGTTTTCATGCCTTGTTCATTATTTGTACGTTCGTTTTGTTTGTTTCGGTTTTGGTTTTGTTGTCGTTTTCTTGTTTCTACTTTGGCGTGATTTTTAATCACAGCTGATTCAAAGTTTTTTTTTTCTCGATTTTTATAATTCGCTTCTATTTTTTTCTTTTTCTGTTTTGCTGACCAGATTCTTTTTTTGGTTCATTATTTTTGTGACATCTGTGAATTCGTGTTTTTTAAAAAACAAAAAGTTTTCGCTATATTTCTAATGAATAAGCAAAATTGTTGCAGTGAAGATGACAAAATGCATGCGGTGCGCGATCAGCGCATTTTATGGTGCTGTTGACTCGTCGATCATCGCGTGAACTGCAAGGTGAATTCTAGGTTGCAAGGTGTGATGAACAGTAGCGCAGTTCAAATTTAAGCTATTTTTTTAAACTTTGTTGGGACTACAAAATCTTAATAATACAACATTAATGCATCGGTCATTCCATATAAATATAACTACACACATTTTTGACTTTTTTTCCGAAATTTTTGATTTTTACATGTTGTTTAGTGCTTAACTAAAGGTGAATATTGGACATGCTTAAGCTTCAAAAATTTAGTTTCTAAAAATATATCAGTGCTTTGAAATTTGACTCAAAAAAAATTGTTTTTTTTTTTTTTGTATTTTTTACGTAAAAGAAACCTAAAGGTACGCTCATTATGGGATGCTCTGTTCACTTTCCTTTCACTTTGTGCATTCAAGTGCAGTCACATTAAAATTTTCAAATATTTTCTTAAAAATACGCTATTCGCGGTCAATTTAGTTTTAGTTTCTATTTTTAATTTTATTTACGTTATTTCTGTTAATCATTTTTCGTGTAAGCAGCCAAAAATATTTCGTAATGATGATTAATTTTGTGATATTTTTTCTTTTTTGTTGCTTACATTATGTAAATACGCTGATACCAGTAAAAATTTGTTTCGAACAAGTAACCTATCTATATTAATTAAAAAAAAATAAAAAATTTATGTATATAAATTCAAACATACAGTGTTTTTGCAACAGAAACTATAATTTTAAATATTCATTTACATATATGTATGTACGGTTTTTTTTTTCAAAAAAAAAACTTCTTGGTAAATTTTTATTTTTGATTAGACTTTAATTTCACTAAAACTAAAACTCATCGCTTACTTGGAATTATAACTAAAATAACTTTCTTCAGCACCGAATATGTAACAAAACTAAATTACATCTATTTTGCTTGAAAAATATTGCCATAGATCTCTAATATAAGTAATTTCCATCAGAGTTGCAATTGATAAAATTCGTCACATTATTAGTTTTCTGCCACAGACGCTGCCATCAGCCCGTAAATTTTATGGCCAATACCTACTGAAACTCGCTTGTCATCGATTTACTCGACTATAGGGAATAACGTATAATGGTGCATTATTGGCCAAATTTCCTCCAAATTCTCTCCACTTAGCTGCCGTTGTAATAGGTCAACTTGCACTATAAATCTGTGGCCCTTATTTTCTAAATTCGGCTTCATGACACTTCTCTCGCATTGCAAACATTAAAAATGGCTGGTTTGGAAGAAATTTTCTTCATATAAAGAGATCATGATCGAAACAGAGACTTGCAGACTTGGAATCATGTTACTTATTGGAGGACTTAAAAAATTGGGATATTAATCAGTTGCTAAAAGAATGTAAAGAATTTTATCAAAAATAGAGAAAGTTTCTTCAAGTTGTAGGTTGAAAATGCAAATAAGCTAATATTTTTTAGAGAACAAAAATTTTCAGAAATCTAACAAGATCGAAAGCTTGGAGCTATAAAGCAGAAGACACCCCGATTTCTTCTGAAAAATTCATGTGTTTTTGACGGAAAGTGAGTTGATATTTCCGTAAATGAATTTTCGATAACGCAAAGTCTCTAAAGTTTCGTTGTCTCTGTCTGAGATATACATATGTACCTTTCACAAGTTTTTCTTTTCCTTTTCTTGCAATAAAAAATTATATTTAAATAATAAATTAAAAAAGCAATCAATATAATGTATTTTGATCCACTAGAAAACTGCTTCCTTTATGTGTCAACATTTTTATCGACAGGCATGAAAGTTAATTAATTATTAATTAATTAATTTATTTTATTTATTTAGTAGTAGATAACGTTATAAAACTTATAGTTATTACACAATTTACAGAGATCTGGTCTATTACCTTACAGCTTTAAAATTATAATTTTCTTATTTGAATTAAGTATATATATATATTGAATAATGAAATTTGCGAAGAAAAACTACAGTAAAAAACCTTCGAATAAAGACTTAAAACTAAGGGATGACTAGAAATGGCAAATGCTTTTTTTTTAATATTTTTATGATTTTTTTTTTTTTTATAAAAATAAATACATTTTTAAATTTACAAATTAAATAACAGAGTAGACATGCATTAAATGTATAACATGCTATAAGAATTGCCAATTCTAAGAGATAGAAAGAGGAGTTTTGACAAAATAGATAAACAAATAAAGACTTAACAAAGTTATGGTTCGTATAAACTGGAAATTAGATGGTTTTCAGAAATGCGACTCAGCATTATAAATTTATTAGTTTGTTTCTGGATGCATTCTGATATTAATTTTACATTGGATTTCTTATGTAGTTTTTTCGTAGAAAAATGCCAAGGCAGGCTTAAACACATTTTCAAAAGTTTGTTTTGGCAAATTTGTAATTTTTTTATATGCATTTGTGCACATGAACCCCAAACTGGACAGGCATATAAAATAATCGATTGAAAGATAACTTTCGAAATTATAATCTTATTTACGTAGCTAAGTTTCGAATATCTATTTATTAATGGGTATATCATGTTTTTTGCAATGTTGAATTTGCAGATTGTGTTATTGATGTGCTCTCTAAAGATAAGTTTTTGGTCAAGGTAAATTCCGAGATACCTAACATTATTCGACCAAGGAACTTTAAAGCCGTTAATCTTCAGCTTAGAGCTAGGTAAAAAACAAGTTTTTATTTTTCTTGTAAAAGAGATGAATTGTGTTTTACTAGCGTTGATTTTAATTTTCCATTTGTCGAAATAACGAACAACATTACAAAGATCACATTGTAATTCAGTTAAAATATTTTGACTGAATGCAGGCATGAAAGAAAATCAGCTGTACTGGAAGCAAGTTGACAAGAAAGTAACGCTCGCGCTCATCGCTAGACATAGATATTATACGACTTTTTCATCATAATTCAACGATTTGAACATTTTTCGAGTTCTTCGGTTTTAGACTTTTTCAACATACCCACACAATAAAATGAAAATAGATTTTATCAATATATTCGACCTTTTCAGCATTATTATCATATATCTCGGAGCTTTCATTCCTTACATAAAAACTGCAAGTGCAAAAAAAAAATCATTTAAGTAGTAAACGATATAAGAGAAACATAAATAATATTGGCCTTTAAACTGCCAAAATAATTTGTTTTACGCAGAGTTTGTGAAATATGGCAGACGCAGATATGAACAAAACAAAAACAAACAAAAACTTAAAATAAATAATTAACATAACAAAAAAAAAATTTTAAAATACAAAAAACAAAAAGAAAATTACGAAAATCCATTGCATTTGAAAATACGCGATTCCCAACAGCTGTGTATCTCCAAAGCTTTGAGAGCAACACCAAAAGAGAGAGAAAGAGAGCAAGATGGATCAGGAGAAATTTGTTTTTTTTTTTTTTTTTTTTGAAGAGCAGCACCACAGAAGAGAAAGAGAGATAGACAGTGTAAAGTTGTTTTCCGAAAACACATAAAGCTCAAAAATATTTTTAAAAATTTTCATAAATTAATTTTTTTCGCAATACATAAATTTTATTTTGAAACAAAAATAAACGAAACAAAGAATTTCTTTTTTTTTTAAAATTTTTGTTGTTTTTTTGTAGCACTGGGCAATTTTGGCATTTAATTCTTAGCATTTTTTCAACACTTCAAAACCACGACACACACGCCGACACTTGAAATACACGCCCAAGATATTTTATAATTTTTAATTTGTTTTCAAATCCTTAAATTTTTTTTCCATTTGTTCACTTTGCAAATTAATCATCAGCACATTGATTTTTTTCTAGATCATTCTGATTGAGCGAAATGTTGACGTGTTAATTCGAGAATCATTTATAACGCTATTTCTTGGATAGGTTATGTATCGTGCTATAAATTAAACTTCTTTTAATTGCACGTTTGAATACCTTTGTATGTACGAGTATTAATCAATTTATTGTGAAACACTTTTCATTGAACTATTTTTTAATATGCTGTAATATATTTTTTCACATATATATATACATTTGTACATATATGCATTACAACTTATTATATTGATTTTTGGATTCCCAAAAGAACACTGAATTTTAATTCCCGAGACCCATCCGTACACGCAGCAGCTTTAGTAGCAACTAAAGAGTGGATAAATAGATTTTCCGCATTATATTTTGTTTTTATTTTTGCTGTCTGCTTTTAGTTGAGAAATATTTTGAATTTTCCATTTAAATTTTAAAAGTAATTTTCAAAATTTCGAGTATTGCATAGTGGGCGCTGTAAAATGTTCTACATGAAAAATATTATAAATTCGTTGCTTGAGAGTCGATTTTGTTACTTTTGCATAAGAGTTGGAAGATTACGATCTATGTAAAGTATCAAAAGTTAATGTTTGTTTTTTTATATCTCCTACCATTTCAAAGATATGTTGCGTTGTATTTGCCGTATGTGAATAGCACTCTCTCGAGATATAAAGATTGGTTCAGTTACGTTGCGTCAGCCTGAAAAATTAGATTCCCTGGCTCATTGTGAGCAAAAAAAAATGAATGGGAGAGGAAGAGCATCCTATGAATTATTTATTACAAGCCGGACCTGTGGCTTTGCCCAAGTACTATCTATTGCACAATCCTCCTTTGTTTTAAGCCGTTCTTACTGCAGGCAATAGGGTCCACGTACCAAATTTTACAACTTTATATAATAATCAAAAATACCGATTAAAGTGTTTCTCTTGTATGGGAAGATCAACACCTCATTTTTCACTTCACTTCACATTTTGAGTGTAGATTGGCACAAAAAATATACATTCACGTATCAAGTTTTACAATTGTAGCCATAGATGTCAAGATATATATTGATGGTGACACGCCATGTAGTCCAAAAAAGCTCAAACTATTTGAGTTCAAAGCAATTTGAGCTCACTCGGCTCAGCAGTTTCAGGTTAATACATAACAGATAGACAGAAAATCAGTTTTGTATATATATTTTTATAGATGTGTTATTGGGACCTGGGGCCATATTAATTTCTACACCAATGGCTCCAAGCTAAATAACCAAGTGGGTTATGGTATATACTCTAAGGAACTGAAGATAAGAATTGCTGAGAGGCTACCAGATCATTGTAGCATTTTTCAGTCGGAGGCCATAGCGATTGAGAGGGTAGCATCCTGTTTGAGCATTCATTGTTGTATCCAAAAAGGATATAAACATTTATTCAGATAGTCAGGCTGCTATCAAATCTCTAGAATCAGTCTTCTTAAACTCACTAGTGGCCCAACAATGTCGCTCGTCTCTAAACGAGATGGTTCAACATATTAACATTCACATCATATGGGTGCCTGGGCATAGGAACATTGACGGTAATTGCAAAGCTGATGAACTTGCTAGGCAGGGGATTACTGCACCAATTCTTCAGGACAAGGAAGGTGTTGGCATGCCACTTGCTACCTGCAAGTTACTGCTTAAAGAAGGAATGGTAAAAAATGCTAAGGTCCTTTCACTTCTGTAGAAGTTGTGGAGATATGGAGGAAGAGGAAAATATTAAACATCTTCTCTGCTCCTGTGCCGCTCTTGCTAGAAAACGCCACAAGACACTTGGATCGTTCTTATTTGATGGCCTGGATGACCTTAAACATGTTAGTATAGGTCAGCTATTAAGTTTCATTACGAAATCAGGTTGGTATCACAATGGATCACATTTGGTCTAAGTGAATCGGTTTTTCGTAACTGACTGCCACTCCTACCTAACCTAACCTAGGGACCAGGCGTCTAAGGAATAAAGCACGCTCAGTGTGCTAAGTGCTTATATGGTAGGATAAATACTACAATATCAGCGAGAATGAGATATCGGTCAGACCTGTCTCGTTCTTATCCTCGGTCAAACGAGAAATGATTTTTTAGCATCGTCTTAATATCGTTATAGTGAATGAGGCCGATAATCATCGGTTCTCGATGAAGCACTACCTCTAATTGTCTGCAAGCATCGTCCATTGCAGCGCCAAATCGATTCTTTCTTTAGCTGATTCCCTTAGATCCGATGACTATTTCAGCAAAAATACCGCACGAAAAAGAGCAGGAGAAGGAGTTCTGATTTTTTCAATTTGTTCAGTTTTTCAGTGACCACCACGTAGTCAGAACTGTTTTCCAAATGAATGTAGATATATGAAGAAATTCAAAACTAAGCACATTATGATTGATTTTAGTTTTATTTGGAAATTATTCACTTATTTTTTTCATGAGAAAATTAGATTTTTCTAACTCTTTTTGGAACAACATCTAAGTGATTGAGTAAGCCTGTAAGTATTTATTTGTTTGAAAATCGAAAATCGCTTTGGTTCCACAGTAAATTTATTATTTCGCAAAGATATGAAAATATACAAAAAAAAAATAATATGAAAAATGCCATTTTGCAAGAAAAATGCTAATAAATTACTAACTTTTGTCAGTGTTGTTATATGAAAACATCATAAAAACCGTGAAAACTTTGAGTTTCTCAAATCTTCGAATTCTCTTAAAATACAAGATCTCATAAAACACATGGTACACTTCGCATGGACGCACATCTGTCGTCATACCATCCAGATAGATGAGTAAACGAAATATTTCCACCTGACGATAAAAAATAGCGAATTCTTAAAAATGCGGGACATGATATTGACTCATTCTCGGTGTATTCCATAAATATAAAAATCATGAAAAGAATCGTATAATAAAGTACATACTTTTTACTGGCAAAAAGCCAAAATATAAATTAGGTACTACGAATTGTATGCCATTTCTTTAATTTTTGTCGTTTTATTGGAATGGAAACAAATTCTGAACTCTGTGAAATATGAGAAAAGTTTTAGCTCTTAAACTTAAATTCTCATAACTATTTGTACAGTAAAGCCACGAATGTGCTAAATAATAAGGTGTTTTTTGAACTATTTTCCTCATCGTATTGAGCATAGTGGAATCAACGGGACACCCAAATTGATATTGTAATCTAGAAACCGTTTTACATTTTGTTATGACATTGAACATAGTGGGATCGAATGGGTCTCCAAAAAGACTTTTGCTATGTGAATAACAGTGAACTATTCTACCGATCATCACATTTAATTCCAAACTTTATTTTCGTGACGTCAAAATTGATGAAAATTTATTTATCTTTGTTCATCATATTGAACATGTCGGGACTACAAAAGAAGCTTCTAGGTATATAAATTATTTTGAGCTCAAAAAAAGTCTTCATGTTACTTGAGCGTCGAAAGAAACAAAGAGTAGCCTTGCAAAATTCACTTCAAAGGTCTTGCTGATGGGACCTCTTTGAGCTTGGGCCTCGGGGAAATAGCCCACCTCAGCACTTTCCGTAAGCTAGCGGTGCTAAAGGCAAGATAATAAGCGCTACGAAATGTTCACTTCAGGTATGTAAGAGCTCTGTGGCAACTGAAGTAGGCCAGAAAGAAAATACAGATAACAGCGTCAGAAAAAATTTACATAAATCCAAGGTTAGGTTAGGTTAGAGTGGCGGCTTAGCATTCAT
The DNA here is from genome assembly GCA_963680825.1 of Meiosimyza decipiens. Taxonomy (NCBI): domain Eukaryota; kingdom Metazoa; phylum Arthropoda; class Insecta; order Diptera; family Lauxaniidae; genus Meiosimyza; species Meiosimyza decipiens. The sequence continues at coordinate 80,253,450 of OY804259.1, read as the reverse complement.
GCTAGAAGCCATTAAGTAGCACTAATGTGCCGTTTTAAAACCACATACGTGACCTTACAAAAATGGTAAGAAGATTATCAAGAGATTTTGATAAGAACTCTGGTAACATAAATCATTTACGACCTTAAGGCAAGATAGAACTAGGATGATATATATAATTCGAAAAATGCTATTCATTTATATAACAAATGTTCATTTTAATAAAACAACATGCTTACACTTTATATAATCTATTTTTATTAGTTCAACATCTACGATTGCCACTCATTATTGTGCGAATCCAGTCACGATAATACAACACATTGGTAAACATATCGGGAACACCAGTTGCACAGGCGATATTCCAATTTAGTATGCCAATCAACTTGTTTTCGCTAACCAACGGGCTACCAGAGTCACCATGACAGCCGCCCTCGCCTTCCTTTGACAATGCACATATATGCCCGATACCAAGGCTAACATCTTCATAAATACTCAACATTTGACTACAAATAGCTCGCTTCACATGTGTGGACTTTAATTTCTGCAGATGCTCTGACATTACGCCCGATAACTCCTGCGCACCCCAACCGGTAAAGATGAGGTCTTGATTTTCTTGCAGCGGCTGCAGTGACATTGCAATGGGAAGCGTGTGATTGTTATACGAAATTTCATCACTCAGTTGTATGAGAGCAAGATCATTTGCATATTTTGGCTCATCGTAGTTGCAGTGCAGATGAATAGCAATGGGATAATATATGGCATCCGGTTCCCTATAACGATTTGTACCGGTTGCAACTCTTAAATAATCTGCAGGCCAACCGGCAACGCAGTGTCCTGCCGTTATTATCCAACGCCGATCAATAATTGCTCCGCCACATAAGTGATCACCCGGTAGTAGTGTTTGCAATGATATCTGGTATGGTGCGAAACCATCTTCGGCATTCTCACCGCCAACAATGCGACTCCGAAATTGATTGTTGCGGTTGGAAAACCCAATTTCTATTGCTGCAATGAGCGCAACCTTTGTCAGCAGTAAAAGTGCCAACGATTGAAGTATCATTGTGCTTATTCATACGGTTGTAGAACAGGTACTATTGGTAAATTGCGTTTGCTAAGTACTCCTACGATACAAGAACGTTTTTATGATATCAAATGTTATCTTTATCATTTGATTTCATTATAAAAATTATACAATGCACCGAATGTAAGAATTCGATAAAACTTTCGGTTGATAAAATTTTATTATCAAAACGAAACGATCGAATAGAAATGTAAAAGATTCGGATTTATTAACTATTGAAACTATTAGATTTTATTTGAACTGACAGTCTTTAGCAAAGACCGATAATATTGTAAAACAAATTTTAGTTTTAATTATAACGACAATACATACAAGGATTGATTTACTCTGACTCATGCTCGTACATATGTGTAAAGTTATAGCTGGACCATTTTGGTTAAAATCCAGGCTGTCCATGCATTATGTTAGCTGCTACACAATTACGCCATCACACACATTACGTCCTTTAAATAATCGGTGTCTATTTATTTTTGCAAAAACTTATTTATATGAAATGCTTAATGTTCAAAATTAAAAATTGGTAACGACAATTCAAATTTAAAGTCCGAACGTTGAATTTTTAAACGAAATCTTTAATTTAAACATGAGATGATATAAAAAATTTCAGTTTTTCACGTATGGCAGCATGGAACCGCCCATTTTTTAATTGAAACTATTTTTGCCTGCACCTTTTATGTACGTATCATTCACCTGCGTCAAATAGTTGCTCAGATATGATGAATTCGAATTTCCTGTTATAAGGGGGTGTGACATAGCGCATTTTTTCATTGCAACTTTCGTATCTTTCACACATGTAACAAACCTCATTCAGCCGTGTCAAATAATTCATGAGATATGATAAGTTTTATATTTCTCTCATATAGGAGTGCGTAGTATAGCATATTTTTTCAAAGCCAAACTATGCTAAGAACCTGACACAGACCATAAGAAATAGTTGTGCTAAGTTATCGGTTGATTGGACTAGCAAGCCATGAACATCATACAAACACATTGACTTACATTTAAATACATATTCATATCCAAAATATGATTCTACTGCGTCGATACAACGCTCGGTAGGGTGAACCAATGCTCTCACATTGAACATAACTGATTTCTCAATAGCATCGACTATCCTCGTCACAGCTACATCTTGGGGAATGTAATCGTCGGGCTGCAGATTGAGCAGGTACCATGGAAGTTGAATATTAGGAACTTGTATTTTGGCCAAAGCCTCACCGTTAGTTTCCTTTTTGCAGGGAATATTCGCTATTGGTTCTAACGTTACCTCACCGATACTAGTTGTTGGCCGATGTGCCACTTCATCAATATCAGTCGGCTGTCAACAGATAGCGCTACCATGAATGATGTTAAAAATCCCTTTCGATTCCTTAAAGAACATTCTGTGTAGGTTACAACAACCAAATGCCATAATAGCGTTTCACTGATTTTAAGTTGAAATAAAATATGCTTGTTCTTAATGTTTGAGGTTGACTGAATTCGGAAAATATATCTAATGACATTCCATCAAGTCAGCTGCGCGAAATTCTTGCTTTGCATTACATGAAACGCTGTTTTAAGGTATATTTGAAATGTACCTTGACATTTTCCGTCCAGGGCGAAAAACTAATTCTCATAACAAAAATTAAGAGGTCATACGGACTTTTTTTATACATCTTGTAAAGTGAATGTCCGTCAGACGTGCGATTCATTTTTTTCGTGCCTGCAGTTGTCGAGATCTTTAAAAAGTCAATTATAAATTTCAACTCCTTGGAATGAAATCAACATTTTTCATTACTTAATTTGGAATCCTGATATAAATATTATTCAAGTCCAATTGTTGATTCCTAGAATGGAATCAGCCGATATCATATGCTTACAGTTTATATTCAATATAGGATTCGATTCTCATGAAAGTGTCTGCTTCTGATCATTCGTCTCTCGAGGTACTCTCCTTTGAAACAAGACACCATTGCTGTCCATGTTTTTTACTAACCTGTAAAGTACTTTCAAGTATCATGACCAACCCTATCCCAGACATGTGTAAAACGCACTTTAAGGTTTCGCAAACCCTTGACTCCGTAAGTCACTCACAAAGGGACAAGTTCTATTATCCAATTCAAATGCGGGCGTGCTATTAAGATGAATGCTTAATGATGAACACACAACACAGCACTCCAGCACAAATGCAATATGTGACTGGTAGCCAAGAAGTTTCTATGATATACAGTGGCAGCAGAAAGGCATCAATTAAAATGTACGGCTTTGAATCGAGGTATCGATACACCACGGCTTCTTTAGAGCTGACACAAGTACTACATAATTTAAGCTATAAAGCTTAAGATGTGAGCACTCTGATTTATAGCAGCAGCTCCCGAATTACTTCCACAAAGTGTGAAGCGCTAATAATATTGATGTTTTCAAACGGAAACCTTTTATTTTTTAGTACCAAAGCTGAAAATGAATATAATTTCATTGTACTAAGCACATAAAATCAATCTTAATTAAAACTAATCACTGTGATAAATGCAACTAATTTATTGGAAACTTGAGTTTTTAATGCTTATCACTAACATTTACTATGTCCACTCATAATAGTTCGGATCCAATCAGAATAGAAAAACGGACTGGCATGTACATCAGGATACCCCGTGGCACAAGGCATTCCCCAATTAACAAGACCAACTAATTTATTTCCACTGACTAACGGTCCACCGGAGTCACCATGACAAGCGCCTTCACCGCTTTTTGTAAATGTGCACATGTGACCCACATCCAAATCGGGATCATTATTGAACTTTTCTTTACATTCCTTGTGGGGCATGTAAGCCAAAGTAATTTTTTGCAGATTTGTCGGTGTTCCTCCCCAAACTACAGTAGAACCCCAACCGGTTAATGTCACAGGATCACCTTTTTGCATTTGCTCAATAGGCAATTCAATTGGCTTAGTCCTATCGTTCCATACAATCGAATCGTTGAGACGCAACACAGCAATATCATTATGCATCGATGGGTTATCATAATTGCAATGCATAAATATTTTGTCCACAAAATATCGAGCACCTGGCTTATTCCACTGATTTGTTCCAGTTACTACGGCAAGGTCCTCTGCTGGAACACCATTGACACAGTGTGAAGCGGTCAGCACATAACGTTCATGTATAATGGCACCGCCACACGAATGCGATTCCCAAAAAGCGCTTTGCAAAGAAATTTGGTATGGTGCAAATCCTTCTTCAGCATCTTCACCACCAATGACACGACCTTCTGGATTGAGTTCCGAATATGGTTGTTTAATTCGTATGGCTTGAGAGCTGGATAGTACTGCACACAGCAGAATCAGTGCGTAAAATGAAACCTTCATGTTTGAATGTGACGAAACTTCTACTGTTTGAAAGTCGAATGATATTGGTTTATATGTGATTTTTTTTTTGAAAACGATTTTTGATGAATGTTTATCGTTTTTTTTTTATCTAAAGCGCAATAAATGATTTTTACTGGACTCTTGGTTTATTTAAAAGATTAATTTTGATTGATACGTTAAGATAATGGTAATAAAAATGGTGATTTCCTCACAACGCAATTTGGCGTAATATTATTCTAAAATTTAGTTCCGGGCGAAAATTATGTTGATGTGGACACCTGATCTGTCACATTTTGCGAAACTATTCCATAATATAAGTTGATTTGCTTCCTTTACGTATTTGACGAATATCTGTAATTTTCAGTTTTGCTCAGGCGAATATCCATAGTCTTTGTGTTAAGTTGGACATTTGGCAGACACAGCCAAAAGCAGTGACTGTGAATTTGCACCATTGTAGATATTAAGATGTCCATCAGTCCACAAATTTCTGTAATCATGGAGGTCGGTGCTTTTATGTGTCACCGAACATTTTACTATTGCACTATTTTAACTAGGAAACTAATAGACTTACAGAATAAATAGTTTAAGGCTTTTTTTTTGATTATTATTTTATCAATTTTTAAGAGAAAAATTAGACATGACTGAAAGATATTCCTATTATCAAGAAATTTTCTTAGTTTATTTAAGATTTTCTTAAAATTAATCCTGAAAATGTTAAAATGTAAAATTTTGGTATGGGAAAAACTTCATGATTTTTTTTCTTGCTCGTACATTTAATAAAAGTCGTCCAATTCCTGGCTATTTCAGAAATTTTTCAATTCATACCAAGCCCTGGGCTTTGAGTGAATGATTGTTATATAAGACGCAATCATTTGATCAGAAAGCTAATGAATTAAACTTTAAATATCAAAGACTTTCTGTATTTTATCAATACTTTAAAAAAATTTTTAAACTTTCTTAATCAACTTTTTTAACCATCGACCTTTTTTGTTAAAATTTGATTAAAATGTGGAAACAACTGACCAAATCGTATTATTTTATGGCAATGTATCAAATTTACGAAATGTCGTTAGCAAAAAAAAACCGCTCTATGAAGCGGCTTTAGCAGAAAAACTATTGGGATCTGTATTGCTTTTATCTCGTTCTAACGGAGTTTTCTCGGTTATTCTCAATTACAATTACGCCTTCATTTTCCGCAGCCCTTACTGCAGACAATTGGCTATGCCTAGTGTGTGGATGGTACCCAATTTTTAAGATTTTGTGAGTCCCCTTTCACACTATGCTATTTTATGACAATTTTCTTATAACAAAAAGTTCCACAAGATTTTTCGCTATATATTGCCGGCAGGGTCACCAAGTAAATAGAATTGACATGGCCCGGCTGGTACTTTCATCTCAAAGCCGGGGTCTGGTAGGAAACCAAAAATGTCTGAAAAAATCTGGAATTTGACGGATTTTTTTTTTTTTTTTTGAAAGGGCGTAAATTGCTTGGGTAACCTTAGCTGCTTGGTTTTTAAATAAATATATTGCTCACAACAGCATACTTTGGCCATAACATGAAACTTTTTTTTAATTTTTAATAGAAGTTTACCAGTATCCAACTTCGTGAACAATGTTCTAGTTAAACAGAACATGTAAAAAGAAACTAAATAAAATTGGCTCGTAAATATGTTTCGGAATTATTTTCTTATAATTGATATATGAACACCAAAAAATATTTTGACCAACGAGTAAAATTTTGTTTGAAAAATAAAATCTCAATTCAATAACAACTTGTCGTTTACGGCACTCTAAGGGCCGTATAAATAAAGCTCGAAAACTAATTAAGACTACCCTAAATTATTTCGCCGAAATGTATAAAACTCTATTATAATTGTACAATATTTTTATTGACTTCTTAAAAGGATACACCTAAATGCTTACACAAGACATATACTATTTCCACTCATAATATTGCGGATCCAATCAGAGTAGAAGAGCGTACTAGCATGGGCGTCCGGATAACCAATGGCACAAGGCATTCCCCAATTAACGAGACCAACCAATTTATTTCCACTGACTAACGGTCCACCAGAGTCACCATGACAAGCGCCTTCACCACGTTTTGTAAATGTGCACATGTGGCCCACATCTAAATCAGGATCATTATTGTACTGTTCTTTACATTCTTTGTGGGGAAGGTAAGCCAAAGTAATTTTTTGCAGATTTATCGGTGTATCACCCCATGGGATTGTGGAACCCCAACCGGTTAATATCACAGGATCACCTTTTTCCATCTGCTTAAAAGGCAGATCTATTGGTTTGGTTCTATCATTCCATACAATCGAATCGTTGAGACGCAACACAGCAATGTCATTATGCATCGATGGATTATCGTGATTGCAATGCGTGAATATTTGTTCCACAAAATATCGAGCACCTGGCTTATTCCACTGATTTGTTCCAGTTACAACGATAAAATCTGCTGGTGTACGACCACTGACACAGTGCGCTGCGGTCAGCACATATCGTTCACTTACAATAGCACCGCCACATGAATGCGAAATCCAAGCGCTTGATTGCAAAGATATTTGGTAGGGTGCAAAGCCTTCTTCGGCATCTTCACCACCAATAATACGATTTTCCAGATGTAAGTTTGAATATGGCTTTAACGGTGATTCCTTGATGCGTATGGCTTGTGAGCTGTGAAATACTGCAACCAGCAGAAACAGCGAGTACAGGGAAACTTTCATGTTGAAATGTTAAAATACTTCTACTGTTCAATTGTCGAATTACATTGGTTTATATATATTTTTTTTACACAAAGTTATATTGCTATAATTATTTATCATTAGTTTTATCAAAAGTACAATAAATTACTTCTGCTTGGACAAATGTATCTATTTTAACGGAAACAATGATAATAAATTAAGTATCTTTATATTATCGTTTTAATAAATTTTGTTTCTTTTATATGGGATATACTCATGTTGAACTTGTTATATATACACATATGTATATCAATATTCTTGACAATTATTCTTTTTTGCAGTGCAACTATTTTTGTAGTTTTAAAGAGATGCCTAATTTATATGATTTGGACAGTAACTTTTCCCATTGGCTTGCGCTCCTCAGAAAGTTATGGTATTGTATTCCATGTTTTGAACCTCTAGATTTGTTTTGTCTAAACAAAATGTTGTCAACTTGGATGAAAATATATATTTCCAAATAAATAATCTAACCATCAAAACATCTATGGACACTTTCGATATGATCTTTCTTTCACGAAAAGTTTTTTAGATAAATTCACATAGTGTTGTTAAAATTGCACAAAAAAATAATTTAGCTTATTAAATTTTTTCATCATAACTTTTTTTTGAGTTGTATAAACACTTCGAAATAATATTTTAGAGTTCTGAAAAACTTGCCACATAAAACACAAAGAAACAATGTAAATTTGTTTATATTTAATCTTTAGAGGTTTTTGTTCTTACCAGCATACTGTGGGAACAAAGATTAAGTACCTTTTGTCTCCAAATTTATTTCAACAAAATTGATATTGTCCTGAAGAAAATTTATTTAACTTTAAGAATGGCGTATTAAACTTAAGGATTGGTCAATCAGTGTATTATTTATAACCAAATTTTTCTTTACGACATCTCGGAAAAGAGAAGAAGATATCGATGTAATCCAAGGTTGGTTTTGAAGCGAAAAGGTAAGGCTTTTCAAATATGACACAGTGACCAAAATTGACGATTTCGATATATGTATAGTATATAACCCCATATATATTAAAAATATAGGCTGATATGGAAATTCGCTTTGCATATTCGTGTTCGTCGAGATTTCGAGAAGTTAAACATACTCGTGCCTAGATATGGACCAAATTTTGACTTCCGGACTAAAATTTTTCTTGTAAGGAAACGTTAAGCGCACCAAAATACCTGTTAAGAATTTTATAAAATATTTCTAAAAACTAGGTAAAAGTAGTTCAGCTCCTTGCATATGCCGATGATATTGATATCATTGGACATTGAGAGGGAGATATCAATGCTGCGATTTCTGCTATCGAAAAGAAGTCAGCGTTACATCGGACAATTATAATATTGAAATATTCAAAGAATTAATCTATCTTAGCAACGCCGTTAACGCTCAAAAGGATATCAGCCTGGAAGAAGGCGAAGACTACAATAGGTCTTACTATTATCTCTACAAGACGCTCATCTTACTGCAGCTATGGCAGAGAAGCATGGGATACGTAGCAGACTAATGCAGCCGCGATTGGGGTGTTCGTGTGAAAAACTCACCGCAAAATCTTCAAGCAATTGATCTGAGAAATAACTCGACCTATATGGATGTTCAAATCATCAATTAGAGAAGATTTATCAGCACATGCCAGAAACTACACAGCTTGCCACAAGAAATAATTCAGTGGTGTCATCTGAAGCGATATTGATTGCGATAGTCACTAGAAACAAAGTTACCGATTTCAGACTCAAACCTCTAAAAAAACATCATATCAAAAAACTAAATTAAATAATAAATGAAGGGTTTACTTCGAAAGATCAATTAAATTTTATTTATGTAAACAGATTTTATTAACAAAAAACATTTGTATGCAAACGATTGACGTGATTAGTTAGAACATTTACTGTTTCCACTCAAAACACTTCGAATCCAGTCATTGTAGTAAAGAGTACTAGTGAATACATCGGGTTTTCCCTGTGCGCAAGGTCTACCCCAGCTGACGATACCATACAAAAGTCCATCATACACTAATGGTCCACCAGAGTCACCGTGACAAGCGCCTTCACCTTCCTTGGCAATGGTGCATATGTTACCAATACCCAAATCGGGATCGTTGTCTAGTTGTTCACTACATTCATTAAGTGATAAATGGCTCAGCGTGATGTTCTGTAGATTTTCAGAACTAGAACCCCACAGCTCAGTGGAACCCCAACCAGTCAAGATGACAGGCGCTCCATTTTCTAATTTCTTGTAAGGCAGTTTAATCGGTTGAGTCTTCTCGTTCCATACGATTGATTCGTTAAGGTGCAGTATGCCGACATCATTTTGCATATTTGGATTATTGAAGCTGCAGTGTATGAATGTCTCATCGACGTAATATTTAGCACCAGGCGAGTTCCATTTATTCGTTCCAGTAACAACTACAAAATAATTCGCCGGACGACTATTGAAACAATGTCCGGCAGTCAAAATATAACGATCACTTATAATGGAGCCACCACACGTATGGGATGGCCAAGAGCTTGATTGTAAGGAAACTTGATAGGGTGCAGCACCATCTTTAGCATTTTCGCCACCGATAACACGATTTTCTAGAATTTGTTTATAATGTGATGTTGATGATTGCTTGACGCGGAATGCTTCGGCGCTTAGAACAGCTATGAGCAGCGACAACGCAGCGTAAAGATAAACCTTCATGTTTGAACTGAACTGAACGTCTACTGTTCGACAGCCAAATTCAATTGCTGTTCGTGAAATATTTTTCCTTTTACACCTACACACGAGTACACAGTTCAAATGTAGTTATCATTTTTTGTTTCTTTTTTATCTTTAAGTTTATTGAATTCACATCATATAACTACCGAGTGAAAATATACAAAAACAAATTTCTTTACCTTCGAATAGTTATATAGTGAAGAAAGTATTTCTTAAGATATATGTATTTCTCCTTATTAAAGCATTTTCCTAACATCAGAGTCGATAGATTAGCTATGTAGACTCTGCAATCTCAAAAATTAACTCCGCGGAAATATCAGACCATGTTCCCCTTCATCAAATCACATATGTACATTTTTTGCTTCAAGTTTTCAGTGGAGTCTGATCTTTCCGCGAAATGAACATTTTTATTGAGGCTACAAAGTCTAACGAATTTATCATCTCTGCAATCAGTTCCTTCGAATTTCGCAAGCAAAATATATGAAAATTTCTCTTTTATATATCCGGTTAAAAACTCTTTGCTGTCAACCATCAGACAACATAGTTTAGAAATGTATCTTCAAGTTATATATTCATCCACATTAAGTGTATTCTAGGAACATTAGTATTTATAAGGGGTAAACTGCGGAATAATTTTGTGAAAGCTGAATTTTTGCATGAACTTTTAGTTTGGTTTCATAAGTAACGAGTTAAAATCAGCACGCTAAAAAGTTTATTTAAGGTCAGAGGTCACGGAAATCATGTTTTATAGCAAGTTTTTCGACCGAAATTTTAGTCAGTTTCTTCATCATTTCCGAAGACTAGGCTGGATCCTCAGTATAGCATTTTTGCCACAATAGATATTTTCACTCTCATAAGAATTCATATGAAAAGTTTCCACAAGCAAAACGTTTCAAAGACTATGGTCTTCGTTAACTTCGATTTTTATTTTCTAATTTTGATAAATAATTAACGTGAGCCATGGATTCCCCCTGTTTTTCCAAGAGACCAGCCTATGTTCTAAGAGTAGTAATGTTGAAAACAATAAACTTTTTGTGAAGTTTTGTGGAAAATTGTTCCTTGAGCTTTTTTGGTCTAGAGAGGGCTTACAGTTACTTTACCTTCCATGAAATTGAAACAAAATTTTCATATTATGTACAGTAATGAATTATATTCTTTTCAAAAAATATATATATGTATGCACTATAACTTTGCTAATATGCTTTCAATGATTATTTGATCATTTTATTAATCTCCGTATTTATCCAATCAAGGTAGTAGAGAACACTGGCATATACATCTGGTTCTCCCAATGCACAAGGATAGCCCCAATTGACGAGAGCAACCAAGTTATTATCTTCATCAACCACTGGTCCACCAGAATCACCATGACAAGCGCCTTGACCTTTTTTTGAAGTCGTACAAACGTGTCCAGCTCCAAAACTGGGATCATTATTTAGTTTCTCTGCGCAGTCTTTGTTTCTAAGGTAATTCAGCGTTACCTTCTGTAGATCTACAGGAGTAGCACCCCAAGTTTCAATAGAACCCCAACCGGTTAGGAGGACTGGAGCTCCATTTTCCAATTCTTTGCTTGGCAGCTTAACAGGTTGAGTTTTTTCATTCCACACAATTGTATCGTTAAGACGTATTAGAGCGATGTCATTATGGTCAGTATTTGGGATATTGTGTTTTGGATGTATAATCACTTTTTCCACGTAGTATGTTTTACCTGGCTTGTTGTACTTATTTGTTCCAGTTACGACGATATAATCTGATCCACTGATGTAATTAAAACAGTGTGCTGCAGTGGCTATATAACGTTTATTTAAAATTGCACCACCACATTGTTGATATCCATTTGCTTGCAAAGAAACTTGGTATGGTGCTGAACCATCTGCGGCATTTTCACCACCGATAACGCGAGATTCTAAACCGAGTCTCAAATGTGATGTTAGCGGTAGTTTGAGCCGTATGGCATGAGAGCCGAAAACAGCTATAGACAGTAGCAATAGAACGCTCGATGAAACATTCATGATGTCTGAATGAAAATATACTTCTACTGTCCTATGGCTACACAAATCGGCTTTATATGCAACTTTTTCGGCAGATCTCTTTTTTATATTCATACATATTAATCAGCAATAATATGTATTGCTTATCGTAAAAATTTTAATTTTCAGCTAAATAAATGGTTTTACCTAACTTTTGTTTATCGAAAAAGAAAAAACAATTTACCATAAACAGAAATCAGAGATAAAGATATTCTGAAAGTTAAGCAACCTTTTCGGATTTTGTCTTAAGAGGTCATATAGAATTTTAAAAGGTTCATTAAATGTCAATTTAATGAAGAGATTATTTGATAGCACAATCTCTTTAATTAATAAATATTTGACGATAAAGATGATTAAGACCATGTTTCGAAATAAATAAAATGGTTTTGAGTTTTTAACAACAGAGATACGAGTATGTAGCCTGTAGGGTTGATTTGATGTCAAAATATTAATTACAAAACTCGGAAAGTTATAGTATAAGTAAAATATTTTTTATCCAAAAGTCTTAAACATAGTTTTCACTTTCCAATACACCTTCACGGTTTGAATCAGTTATATTCATGATCCATGACATCTAGACTTCAAGATAAAGGGTCTCAGAAGAACTAAAAAGACTAATTTTGAATTTGGGTATTGCTTGTCTTTCAGAAACCAGCATTATTACTTACAATGTTGTCTTTTAAAGTTCGAAATGAATTAGTTTCTTGGCTCCTATGCCAGTTCTATCGGATGTCTGTTTAGTCATTTTCCACTACTCATCGCTCAGAAACTATAAGCGTCCCAAGAGCTGATTTGCTCTCGAAAAGAAAGAAATGCAAATCAGAGCCTCTCCGCAGTTCACCGCAAAGCAAATTTCAAAAGATAATTTAAGCCTGAAGACTCAGACATTTTGGTGAAATTTCACCCAACCGCATTACTAGAGAGCAAACAAATGGGTAGTAGTTTTTATTTCATTTAAACTTCATTGATTACAGCAACGCTTTAGACAGCTTTGACAGCAATTGCATTTTGAATGTATTGAATCGGCGTGGTGCTTGAAGCATCCAAGATTAATTACCCGATTTGGACTCAGCGCGTAAGTTTCAAATGTGAAGTACTACTTACATTAGACAAAACTGTCAGACCTCCTATTTCGAAAGTGATAGGTTTCAAAAATACAACAATAATGTTCCTAACGTTCGTCTAAGTTCAAAGAAGAATCTGGCAATGTAACTGTACCTAAATCTTCAAGGCTATAAGATAAGGTAGCAATATATGTTTTCGCTGAGTCCAATCTTGTTTTATGGTCCGAAAGGCACTAAATAATCCACAAAATACTTAATATGCTAAAAGCTTCGTAAGTCGTTGTATTGACGTGGTTATTCCACGATATAGATCTGTTAAGGGAATGCCTAAGTTTTTCGTAGTAGCTGATCTCGATGCTGTCAGCTTTAATACTTTTATATCACGGCTTCTTTGTATATCAATTGACAATTGTCTATGCGAGTGAGATCAGCACTTACACAGTACGACAATTTCCCACCTAAACTTAACATATTTCGCCTAAGTGTGCAGCGTCATCTGCCGACACAATATATCGTGTTCCATTCTTCTTTTCAATACTTTCAAGTTGACTGTGTTAGCTTGTCAAATGGCTAAGACATTCCGCGTAATAGCCCAAAAAAATTTTGACGGCAAATCAAAATGGAGCAGCAATAAATTCGATGTTATGTCGCCGAATCCTTATGGTGATGAATGCTTACAGTTTTCGACTGGCAAAAACGATATCGGGAAAGTTGCGTAATATACCATCAAAAATCAAAGCAGTACTCATCGATTTCTACGATCACGAGTTTCTTTCAAGTGGCCAAACAGTAATGGCAGTTTTCTGATTTTGAATTTTATGGCGTTTGTTTGCAAGAACTTCACGTATGCGGCCAGAATACAAATATCTGCAAAATTCATATGGTAAAAACAACGTGCCTCGAAGAAAACTATTTATTCTTATGTAGAAACTCTTTGAATTTGGCAATGTTTTCATTCAAAACTCGCGACTATATTCATTCACATTTACATTTACTTGCCATTAGGTGGTGTGTTGTGCTTGCATGTTTGTTTCTATTTGCGCATTTAATTTTTTTAAACAATTTTAAAACATGCATAGCTTGATATTCAAATAGGTATATCGAGATAGTTTTTATTGTGGATTGAGACAAAGCTTCGTCTGAGAATTAAAACTAAACGACTATGATCAAAATCAATGAAGTAGCTTTTGCATGATAAGCGAACAGCGATGGGCACGGCTATATTTTTGTTTATACAGATTGATTATTTACTTACTTGAAACGGTCTACTTGCTTCGAGATAAAAATGGAACAAGCTTTAGCTTAATATATAGAAAATACAAACAGAAAGGAGGTTAACCTCTATCGATGTAGATTAGATTGAGCCAGAATATGTCTGCATAATAGAATTTGATCAAGTTGGACATGCCAAAGCATGAAACCTTTTTTTTTTAAATTTCAATCAATTTCTAGTATCTTATCTAAAATTTGCATTGAAATAAGAAGATTGGTTGCTATTTTGCGAAAAAAATCACGTTTCCATAGAGTTCATTCAAAAGATTTCCCATGTTTGCTATGCCTTCGGTATGAGCAATACTAGAGATAAGCCCTTTCTTACTCTACTGATTTCTGAAGAATGAAGTTGCTTTATGGTCTTAAGCAACCTTAGAACAATTATTTTTAATTTTATTTATGACACATTATCTAAGTGATTAAAGAAATAACTGCGATATTATGAAATTAAAGGCGATTTCCACGTTAAATTCCAAAACGGCGTACTTCTGTTACATCTTATTTTGAGGAGCATTTTTAAAGGTTTTTTTTTGCACTAAAACTTTGGTCTGAACTATTTTTCGATTCAGTATACATGTACTATTTAAGTAAACTACCAAAAATAATCTTTCGAACACAAGGAGCGGTATGCAGTGACCACTATAATCTGCAAAGAGTCCGCGTTCCTATGTAATCTAAGGCCACAGATAAGAGAATCATTTATCAAATCTCAACCCAGTTATTTTGTGCAATCAAGATTCTCCAGCTGCTGATATATTATTAAAAATCTATCATGTGTAAAGTAGATGAAAAAAATCAAAAGAGTTTTACGAAAAAAGCACCCTAATTTGAATACACACTGAAAGAACTATTTCGCCTTTTGTTTCACCTGATTTATTAAATAATTTTTATAATTTCAACCTACATGGATGAAGTGTCAAAGCGCTGCCATCGTGCCAGACAGATCTAATCTTGATCTTTTTTCAAAATATTGTACTCAAGTTGATTGTTAAATAAAAGATACATCGAGCAACACGTACTGCTTACCACATTCTTAAGTTTTTAGACTTTCTTTATTACTTGCGTTTCTTTAAAACAAAGAATTAAAAAGAACAACTTCCTCTATTTTAAATTTTTACAAAACTTTTAAAAAAAACTCAACCAGCAGCTGGATAGTTGCTTGAACTACATTGACATTCTTTGCACTGGGACATTGTTGTTCGTATCCAATCAAGATAATAAAACATACTGGCATGTGCATCTGGCACACCTGTACCACAGGGATAGCCCCAATTGACAGCACCAACCAAAGTACCATCTTTTGCATTAACAAGTGGTCCACCAGAATCACCATGACAGGAGCCTTCACCCTCCCTTGTATACGTACACATATGACCGACATCCAAGTTTTCATCATTGTCCAACAAATCCATGCAACGTTTGTGTTCAACATAGTTAAGTGATACTTTTTGCAATTTATCCGGAGGTCCTCCACCTAATACAGTTGAGCCCCAACCAGTTAAAACCACTACATCGCCATCCTCCATAGGTTTCGTGGGCAAAGGCGCTACTTGTGTAAACTCATTCATCTTGATGGATTCATTCAAATGCAACAAAGCAATATCATTATGATATTGAGGGAAATTATAGTTACAATGTGCATAGTATTCATCCACATGATAGATAGCACCCGGTTTGCTCCATTCATTTGTACCAGTTATGACGCGCAAATATGGTGGATTGTAGCCAAAGGCGCAATGTCCAGCAGTTAAGACCCAATTTTCATGAATAATGCAGCCGCCACACATATGATCTCCATACTGACCCTGCAAGGAAATTTGATATGGTGCAAATCCCTTTTCAGCTTCATCACCACCCAGGACACGACCTTCCGGCATCTCTTGCAATTTGAAAGCGGCCGCCTTGGCGATGTCGAGTGGTACCCGTCGTATAGCCAAAGTTGTTGTAACCGAAATTAAAAGTAGCGCAAGTACAAACTTTAGTCCCGCCATCATGTTGCAATTGTGACAGCCAACATAGATTTAAATCAGTTTTCGTGAGAGATATGGCTTTTATACAAGTGCTATTACGCTCTACAAAATCAAAAACAAAGAGAAACTCAGTTGTTTTCTCTGATTGCGGTTTATAACACTGAGTATCTATTTCATTTTAGGTTCTAATTTTTTATACGAAACACTGATTAATGGATAAAAAGAATGTAAAGTACTCGTAAAGAGTTGAATACCTCTACATACGGTCTTATCGACTTGTATGGACTTGACTATTTCCAACATTTTGAACATTTTGACTCTGCGTCTATTTATCTTCGTTAAAAATAATCCTTTTCCTTGAACAAAACGTTGAGTGTTTTTTTTTTTGTAAGGCGTTGCTGAGAAATTTTGCCTGCGGATATTCGTTGCCCGATATATTGATACGAGAACCTCACTGTAGTGAACCACATGTCTACAGGGAGGAAGGATTCAAAAAAGTTAAAAAAACATTTCAAATTTTCCAACAAAACAGATTTCCACTTTGGCTTACATTTTAAATCCATTGCACATTGTGCTACATTTTCCTATATTAAGGTTTGGTAAGAGAAGCTATAGCTCAAGGCCCACAATGAGCGCTGGATTAAGGTAGGGCAAAAGCACGGGACCCCGTGCATAAGGTGACTCCCACAAATATGGCAAGATGTTGTGTGGACTTATGCGTATTTTGTGGGCAACGAAATTGAAGGATCTTATTTCTATTTCGAACATACCATCAATTTACATGACAAAATTGGCCTCTTTTGCCATTTCAACGAATTTTGTTATCATGAGAGTGTGCGACAGTTGGCGGGATATGTGTGTGGTGCCAGCGGCTTCAAAACGTACAGAGAAAATAATCCTCAATCACTTGAAGGGTTAACTGAAGTCGACGATAAATGCTGATAGATAACTTTCCGTGCGGATAGTCCTATACAGACGGCATCCTTCAAATTCTTGTGCCTAATATCATATCCAACGATGAGCTACTTTGCAAAGGAAAGATGTTGTCTTGAATTATGGATCACAAGAGAAGAAACGGGTTGATAAGATATCAAGAAACCCTGGACTAAGCTGTATGGAGTTGAAAATTATTGTCAGAAATCGTATATGAAGGCGCGCTTGCATAGGGTTTAGTGGAATAGTAAAAGGGCATATTGTACCCATGATTTCGGTCATAAAATGTTGTTGGATTTATTACTTTAAAAAAAAAGATTGCTATGTAAGTACTTGTAAATTTACGAGATAAATTATTTGAAGAAAATATATATAAAATACCACATATTTAATATATATAAAATAAATTTAAGGTTTGTTTGATAGTTGTCAATATTTACATGCGTATATTCTTATAAAATAAACTTTATAATTTCTTACGATTTCCTGCCTTTCTTAGAGTCTTAATGTACTTGAAGCCCATACCAATCTTAATTTTATTCACAAGTGCACTAAATCACCAAATTTAACCAAAATCGTTGCAGTCGTTATCGCAAGACAGTCTAGTCATATATTTTATATCGGTAGTTCTTAAAATAACTGCACAGGTTGCTTTGTTTGATCTATTTAATAAAAAAATTTAAACGAAATTTCTCAACAACAATGGGGAAAAAATTACACGCCCACTTTTGCAATTCCGCCAACGTTCAGTTCAATTATTTATATTTGCGGCATCTGCACACAAAATTTTATCACAATAGCTAATAAGTCATAAAATTTAGGGCGGCGGCACACCCACCTCGTACAATCCAGCCCGATTGTGATCCAGAAATATCTTTCCATTTGTGGCACCAAATATTAGTGTTATTGCTCACATAGTTTGCTACACGGTTCATTTAAGGTATTTTTTTGATTTGGATGTGCCACTCCCACTGCTGCTATTTCACTCGCTTTTGATTGAGATATGCATATTGGCACCCACAGATAATTTTACATTTACTTATGAGATACGTTATCACGTTTATCTGCCATATTAAATTTCATGTTAATTACGTTGCGGTGGCACGCCCCTTAGCGAGCTTTGCCAGTGTAGTGACTTAGCATACATTGATGACTGCTTACAAATGGTATCATGTCTAAGACTTGTATGAAAATCGCAGGTGCCTTTTTAGAGTAATAATGATTCAAATTTTCCATGCCATGCACACTTTTCCAGTTCCACCTGTTTTTTGGTAAAGTTCAAAATATATTTGGTTGGCATTCGTTTATCAAATTTCATCACAATATCATGCATTATTTTGTGCCACGGCCTTTCTAAGAGTCCTGAAACCTAGCCGAATCTTAGTTTTGTTTACCAAATCTCCAAGTTTCATCAGCCGTTTTGGAAATAAAAATACATATAAAGGTGGATCAAATAAATCAAATGTTTTTTTTTTTTTTTTTGAATCCGACATACGGAAACTAGTTCCTAGGTACCTCTAGGAAGTACATACCAAATCTGAGCTTTTAATATTAACGGGAAGATTATGCTCATCATAGTTTTCCATTTTTAATTTTGTCTCATAGAATTTAAATGCCTATTGATTTTAATAATTATTGAAAAACTATTAAAATCAATAAGCATTGGGATTCTACTGCAAATATCTTCTAAATGGTTAGAGTAATTAATTAACCGAATGAGACCTTTTTTGTAGAGCGTTCAATTTCCTATAGAAATAATTGAAGTTCATTTGACAATAATTATTTTTTAGTAAGTTACAAAATTCAAAACAAAAAAATAATTTTCCTTAAAATACTTCAATCTTTGACTTTGAATATCTTTCAAATGGTAAGATTAATGAAAAAAGTGTTTGAGATCATTTTTGTAGAGCGTTTAATTTCCTATAAATATTGACAATGCAACTGGTTTAACAATCTATTGGTGATAAGATATGACCATTTTTATATGAGACAAAATTAAAAATGGAAAACTATGATGAGCATAATCTTCCCGTTAATATTAAAAGCTCAGATTTAGTATGTACTTCCTAGAGGTACCTAGGAACTAGTTTCCGTGTGTCGTATTAAAAAAAAACATTTGATTTATTTGACCCACCCTAATACATATACGTTTATTTATATATAAACACACAATTTGAAATCGTTTAATAATAGTTGATAAAATTTAAAATCAAGCAGTATATGTCCGATTATATATATGACAAACCGTTTTCGATAAAACATAGCAAATCTATATTGATTCGGTGATTTTATATTTTTATTACTTTTTTATAGGCCGATGATTCTGCATGTTATATTTCTTTTCTGATAAAATAATAAATCTATCCAAAATTTTAATTGGTCTCTCATTTTAAATGATTACATATTAAAGTTTTATCGATAAACTTGATAAGAAATAATATGCTGGGGTTATATATAAATTATGGCAGACATAAAAGCAAGCTAGATTGTGACCGCTACAACTAAGTCCATAAAACTTAAAATGGTGCCATGCTAGTTGGGGTGTTTTTTTTGAATTTTTATTTCATCCTCTCATCACGAGTTTCTTTAGTGTATATCATTGGTGGCAGAAGTGTTGAAAAGTTAACACTTTTGGTCCAATAGCAAGTCTTGCATCCATGCAACTGAACTCCTTTCCTGTCGCTCTTCTAAGATTTTTTCGGCTAATCCAATTGGACACATAAAACATTATTTTTTAAATGAAATTAAATTGTCAATGAAAAATGTATATTCAAGATTTATGGTACATTGGACCTTTATAATTTGTAATATTTTAAGGAGCTGTAAGCTATCTATGACCTGCAGGCAACAGTCCTACTTCTGTAAATTCGACTTTGCTTTTCTCTTTATAAATGAAACTGACAATGTTTTCATAATTTGTTTATATGCAAAAGCTTCATCGACCTTGAGCAACCTCTAAATATAATAATTCGAAAATTTACTTGAAGTTGAATTTCTCTCTATATAAGTACCTACTACGAAATGATACTGTAAATTAGACAAAAAAAAACTGCACATGGGCGGTCCAATTAGATCAAACATCGTTGTTTTTTACTTTCCTTCTGAAAGTTATTTTGTGCCTTAGGACCAATATTCCAAAAAAAAAAAAAAATAAAAAATCGACACTGGCCTCAGGTTCAGCTACCCAAAGTTTATGAGATGCAAAGAAACTTCTTTTGAGAACATTTTTTATAATTTTCTAAACTTTTCCCAAAAAAAATTGAGGCATCTTAGAAGTCGTCGGCTTTCTGTTACACGTGTAACGAGCAGAGGAAAAGCATATTTCTGGCTCATCCCTTTTAGAGGAAGAGTAGATTGTGTAAGTTTTTACTTGAGAAGCTACTTTGGGTACGTCCATTCTCATATCTTTTGAAAATCGGATTTCTAGTTTCGAAGTTATGACATTTGACTAGGTCCTGAGATCAAATTGATCTACGCAACAACGCTTCTATACCAAAATACCAAAATTTTAGAAGTAAATTCGCCCTAATATCTGCATACAAAAGATAATAATTTTGAAAAGGTAAAATTCTAGGCTTAAAATGTATCTTAATTATAAAGCATTAATTACGAATGCATATCTTCTATCTAGGCGTAGGGTATTAGAAAATTAAAAACTTGCCCTATAATTTATTATCTAATCAGTAGGGAGCTTAATCCTGTAATAGTTTAGTTATTATCTATGAAATATAATTGTTTCGCAACGGTAAAAGAGTGGCAAGGGGGCTGTCGCCAGAGGCTAATCAGCAGTAGCAACACTCCTAAAATTTAAATTTGTAACTTTTTGATAAGCCCCATTGTTCTAAGTATCCTCAATACACTTTAATTTGTGGGCAACTATTCTGCCTTGCACCTTTACATCCATGCGTCCCCCGAAATTGACTTGGCCGACTAGAGATCTGTTACTTTTACACCTACTTTACTGTTGTATCCTATAATTAAATGTATTAAAATATACGGGGAATCAGGATTGTATTTCTCCTGGGAATAAAATAAGCAAGCATCCGGGATTGAACTCCCTACTACTTAATCAATTTATTTTATCTCGGCCTTAAAACTTACTAAATAAGGTAAGGTCATTATCTATAGTTTTAACTATAATTTGTGTAAGTATTTCGAAATTTTCAATTAGGTTGTTAGTAATTTTCTTTGATAAGAGTCCACTAAAAACTATGAATAGATTTATATCATCTTTAAAGGGTCTTTCATAATGCTGCAACTTTTTTCTATAGATAATAAAGTCGAAGATCAGCCATAAAAGGGGTGCATGGGTAAGAAACAAATTTAATCACAAATATCAGTTCTTTGTACGCTTATGAGCCGTGGAAGCCAACGTAGTATAACTTAAATAGTTCTTGCGTCATAAAGTTCTAATCATTTTAATGAATGTTTACAGTTATTGGTTGAAATTTTGACAAAAACACACTGAATGATATCTTGCGGTGCCAAATCGTAAGCTTCCAGATTTTCAAAAATTATTTAAAATTTACTTATAGCACTTTATCTCTTAGTGGCTCAAAATGGATCTCCAATACTAAATATTTACATGAAACTAATGATAGTGACATAAAAAAATTAAACCCATAAAAATTGATTAGAACCCGTTAACCAGACCCTGAAGAAATTATATGAATTAAAATTGGTAATAATGCCAGCAAGTGGATTTCGATGCGGTTACCTCCTTAAGTGGAATCAGTTACCGGTGGAGTCTGTCTAAAATGATTTCGGATTTCGTTCACTTATGGATGCCTCAAATAGAACTGAAATTGAACCTTAATTTCATTTGTAGTATAAATTTTAATTTGAAACT
Organism: Meiosimyza decipiens; assembly: GCA_963680825.1. Classification (NCBI taxonomy): domain Eukaryota; kingdom Metazoa; phylum Arthropoda; class Insecta; order Diptera; family Lauxaniidae; genus Meiosimyza; species Meiosimyza decipiens. Next base: position 80,231,484 of record OY804259.1, on the reverse strand, counting down.
GGTCATCCTTGCTGTCATAGAACGTCGTTAAAAATTTTAAAATTCATTCATTCGAATAAATACTTAGTAGTTGTTTATTCCACTTACATAATTTATATATATATATTACAAAATATCAATACGATTTTTATTTTTAACAATCTTTTTTGATTTTCTAGCCCTTGAGCTTAGTACACTGAGTTCGCGACAGCTCAATAAAGTCCCGATAATAAACCACACTTGCGTGCATATCAGGTTTTCCAACTGCACATGGAGCACCCCAATTTACCAAACCTACAAGTTTTCCATTATGAACCAACGGTCCACCTGAGTCACCATTACAGGCCCCTTCACCAGAACGTGTGTACGTACAAATATGAGCAACATCAACACCATCATCACCGTCCCAGGCATTTTTGCATTCATTGTGCGGCATATAGTTTAGATCAATTTTTTGCAGCTGTTCCGTTGGTGGCTGATTTATGTTAGTGCTACCCCAACCGGTAAGAGTGACCACATCACCAGGTTGCAAGATCTCTGATGCCATTTCAATTGGTTGTGTCCGATTATTAAATTCAATTGGTGCATTTAAGCGCACCATTGCAATATCGTTATGATAAATCGACGGTACATCGTACATACAATGGATTAAAGCCAATTCCGGTCGAAATTCCACACCGCCTTGCCTCCAATTATTGGTGCCGACACGAATACGTAAGTCTACAATCGGATAATCGCGCACACAATGACCGGCAGTGAGAATCCATTGTTGTTCGATTATTACGCCTCCACATATATGTGATCCGAAAATTGTCTGAATGGAAATCTGATAGGGGGCAGAACCTTCTTCTGCCACTTCTCCACCCACAATACGATTGTCGATGATACTTCTATGACTGGGTAAAGTTCCATATTTATGATGTATTCGCTTAGCTGGAATCAGGTGCTCACAAAAGCTGGAAAAAACCACCACCATGATCAAAAAATTTATAGATGGCGACATGGTGCCAATTAAATTAAAACTTTTAATGGTCATTGTTTTGCACCTTTATATATAGCCCATAAAGTTCGCTCACTAGAGCTGCGATATCAATAATTTTGTTTCAGTTTTATATCCTATTCGTAATCGTATTATAGTTAAATGACTGGAATTCTTAAATTTGTATTGCGATATTTTCCTTATTTCCAAAAAGTTATAAATTCGATATTTTAGCATTATAAATGTACAGTACGGGATTTTCCATTGTGCCGCCTTTGAGTTTGTTTTTTTATTGACTAAAAACATCATTAAAGTTTACTGCTCCATAAAGTAAAGGGAAAGCAAGCCATATAAACAACAATATACTGACCAACACTTTTGTTTTATAACCGATATGAGTACGGTCATATGGTATGTTAACTTTTTGAATTGCAAAAAAGACGTAATTTCACAAAAAAAATTAGCTGTCAGCAATTTGAGCAAAACTATAACTATGGTATATCTGGCGTAATTGCTAAATCATTTAGATGAACATCGAAGGCAAAATATGAGCTGATGAAATACTGGAGTGTCGCTAATTGGCACCATTAAAACTGTCTGTGTATCTCTGTCACTGTCTGTTATGCCGAAGTTAGATTGAATAGAGCAGAGCTTCCTAGTTCAATGAGGTCTATTCTATCCATTGAGGATACTTCAAGGCAATATACTCTCTTCCTACTATGAGGTCTAATCTTAGATTAACATTCATTCAAATGAAAGCAAAGAAACTCCTAACACTACACAAAGTGCCTTATGAATGAATTCAGCTACCTTGGTATTCTGCATCTGGAACCAGTAACTGAACATAATTGACAAGGCCCACCGTGTTCTGTACAAGCACCATTAACAAAGCCATTTATTATCTACATTAGCTATGGGGTAGTCACTGTTAGTTGACGGATTAGCACATCCCATCCCTCCTGCAGAAAATTTTGAGCAATTTTGTGTGCTTATGTACGAGAATTGATTTTTACAGGTATTTCCTTTATACCCTTGAGTGTCGGAATCAACTTATTTACAAACTGGATCAGCTTGGATTGGACGACATGAAATATTAATGTTCTTCGCAATAGATCTTCGTGTCACAAGATTTGACTGACTTATCGTGTTTTGAAGTTTGAATATTAGGGCGAATTTCGAAAAATTTCAAGTATGCACCCAGACCTTAAGTTTGAAAAAGCATGCGGAATTCAATATATAATGTGTATCAATTCGATTTCGAAAACAACTATCGCAACTTTGAGAAAATCTAAAAAATTGGTGCACATGAGCACAAAATCAAGAAATGGTTTAAATTTCTTGAAGACTTTTAGGGGGCTTTTATGTGGTCTACAACTTTCTTTAATAACTCTTAGTATAATTCAGAGTAGAAAAAACGATATCTTTGCAAAAATAACCGGTTTTCACGACCTTTGACCTTAAATATCTTAACTCACTAATACGATTTTCTACAAGACCTTTGAGTCAACTTATAAAATGCCAAAATGAAGATTTGTACAAATTTACAGCTTAATATTTGTCATTTCGAGTTTGAATCCATTTTTCCCTTTAAACTTATATTAAGTTTCACCCATTGCTAAATGGAATCATCAGTGACATCTAAGCCTATGCAGAGTGAGTTTCTAAGCCTAAAATGATTCGTTTTTCGAATAGATTTGTTGAGAAGCCAAGCAAGAACTGAAGACTCCATTGAAATTTTAAAAGATAGTATATTTTTAAAAACAAGTAGTTTGATTAGCCGACACACATATTAGCTGCCAACAATAGGAGAGGTTCACCGATTGTCTTGATGAACTCTTAGCTCTGCTGCTTTCACTATTTGTCGCTTAACTACCATTTCCATAGCTGCTCGAACCAAATAATTCCTCATAATGACTGAGCTTCCACAACGAACCTTAGTTAATCACATGCCAAGCTGTTCAGTTATACTCCATTAGAAAGCTTCTTTATTGGGTATTCATCCTTAATCGTAGTTTGTCTCCTTGTGGATGATATAAGATGATAGCACCAGAATTTGAATGTATTGATTATCTCTAGTTTGCCCACTTCAGTGCCATGGACATATTCTTTCAGTTGTAGCACCTCAAGGCTTTTTAGTAAACAGAAGAAAACAAATTTCGTACACGATTTAAGATAAGAAAAAACAACGAACTGCTATGTGATTTCAGTTGTAATACCTGGCAGGCTTTAAAGTGGCCGTAACAGTTGGGAGTGATACAGTACAATATAGCAAAAAATGTGTCGTTTGAATATCATTTAGGTCTGTTTAGCTTTCCTTAGAACACCGGTATTTACAGCCACCAAAATACATAGATATATATTCTTCTTAGAGAAACAAAAGTGGGCGTTACAAATCTCTATAGCCTATATTATCAAGTTAGCTTTGTATCAACTTGTAAAATTTTACTTGATTGTTGATCGCTGCTAAATGGCTGTAAGCTCATGGAATTTAAGTTTCTCTGTTGTTTTATTTCAGTGAATACGACGACATTCTAAAAAAAAATGTTGTAATATAATTAATCAAAATGAATAAAATCAATCGGGACACGAAAATATTATTTGTAGCAACTTGTTTTTATTTTGGACTTAATAAATTTTTTGTTGCTTAAATCAAATCAGTTTTATTGTTGACTTTATAGAATACCCAATGATTTGTTAGAGTTGTTATCTTTGGATATTATCGAGATAAGCATAGATTACGCTATCCAATGGCAAATCAGAAACAATACATTCTTAATTGCTTAATATGATGATAACCATAGGCCACAAAAACCTCAGTATATATTAATAGGAACTGACACTCAGGTGCTCAGAGTGAATTCAAACATCATAGACGTAAAATGAAGTCTGCCGCAATAGCTTTGGTAGCATTAGCTTTTGTAATTTTTGCAGTGTCCAATATCGAGGCACTACGACAACGCGGCCAGCCCTATGAAGGCTTAGCAAACGTTAATACAAGGCCTAAACAAACTAAACAAAACTATCGAGGTAGTTCACGTATCGTTGGTGGTGAAAATGCGGCAACTGCCTCTGCACCATGGCAAGTCTCACTTCAGAATCAATATGGCAACCATTTTTGCGGTGGTGCCATAATTGATGATCAGTACGTGTTAACATCAGCAAGTTGCGTTGCAGGATTACAGAAGAAAAATGTTAAAGTTGTCACCAGCACAAATGAGTGGATGGGTGAGGCCTGGCAGTACAATGTAGACGAAATCATAATCCATTGCAATTTCGATAAGCCACTTTATCACAATGATATTGCGCTTTTAAAGTTGCAAACATTGATTGCGTATGATGAAAAAACCCAAAAAATCCCAGTCGCTGAAGAAGATCTGGTAAGACCTGGTGATAAGCTAACAATGACAGGATGGGGTAGCGTTGTTGCTGGTGAATCCCTTCCAGAAGAATTACAGGTGTTAGAAGCAAACTATGTGCCCTATGAAAAATGCAAATTTGATTTAGGCTACACAAATGATGTGGATATTGGACATTTGTGCACATTTTCGAAGAAAGGTGCAGGCGCTTGTCATGGAGATACTGGTGGTCCATTAGTCAATGAAGATGGAGAGCTTGTTGGCATAGGTAATTGGGGTATGCCATGCGGCGAAGGCTATCCAGATGTATTTGCACGTGTTGCGTTTTACAACAGTTGGATTCGTACCAACATTAAAGGTTGCAATATACCGCGTTAAGTTTAAATTTCTTGTAAACATTACAAATATTTCAATGTAAAGTAAAAAGAAAAGGTAAACTCTAAATAAAAATTGGTATTTTGTGTTGATTAAATCATAATATGGGAACAGTGCCAGTAAAAAGCACTAAAATATAAAGTCTTTTTTTTTCATCATGTAAGTAGTAAGGAAGTTTTAATCTAAAGATTTCTAAAGAACTAATTTGAAATACTAGAGAACTTTAAGCAAAATGTGTCCTGTAAAAAAGAAACATTTAAGGGTAATTTAAAAACATCGATAGTCATCTAAGCTAACAAATGGTTAATGGTTTTTTCTTTAATTAATCCAGTAACAAAAACTGCTCCGATGAGGCTAGATGTATGTCTGGACATGTAAGTATATAATATAAGTGACAAGTATTTATTAATTTGTACATTTACATGAATATCGGTGGTTGCTAATAATAAGTTTTGAGAGCCGCAGGGTGCTGAAAATTTTAAAATCTTAATTTTTGCTGCCTCAGTTTTGATATTTTTCATATAAAACTTACACAAATATACTCTTATTATATTTTACTCAAAGTGAAGTCAAATAAATATATATAGCGCTGGACCGGGAGCCTGTGCCCAAAAATAGGTACTCATTTTACAATTTTATTTCCCTTACTAGCTAGGGGCCTTTCTCTTGATGCCGAGGGCATCTTCCGAAAAGCGTTCGGTTGCGATAAAAAAGCAACCCCTCAAACTATGAGAGCTCACGTCGAAAGTGTTACAGCGGCACAAAACTTAGTTTTCTCTATTCAGCCAGTGAAAATAAGCCAAAATACATTTTTCACCATAGCTGTGATGTCTAATGTGCAATCGATAAATACAAAACGACATGTCAATGAAACCATTAGCGAACCTTAGAGTGGGCAGTTGCCCCAAGCGTAGCGGCTTCGAGGACGGCATGAAAATGGTAAATTGCGAGGTAGCATTTTGCTAGGAGTTTTTAAATATGCAAACTCATGATCTTTTTTTACGGAAATATACATTTTAGGTGCCGATCAGAACCTGATCAGAAATTCGACGTAATAAGTTCACTTGTTACAATCAACTTCGGTAGTTCAGACATCCAAAAAAACAGCTCTGCCAAAGAGAACGGAATGAAATTGTGAACTTTTTTTAAAATAATCTGAACGAATTATTTAAGATATATTACACAAAAACCAAGCTGCAACTAATAAAATCATAAGAAGGTGAAAAATGTTCGATTGCACAGAAAGGCAAAAGACGTACAGGGTCAAAGGTTGATATACTTAGTTTCATTTCTTGAAAAAAAATTATATTTTTGAAGAGCAGATCAAGAAAGATCAAGATCATGTGAAAATAATAGAGTTTTGGAACTGTCAGATGGAAAGAATATTTTGGAAAATAAATAGTTTGTTATAAGTTTATGATCTTACAAAGGCTATATATAATATACGAGTTATTTTTGTAAATTTCACTGGCAATTGCAGAAAATCAGCAAAGATTGGATCACGAAAGGTACTGCTCTCCGGAAAACTTAATATATCGAATGCAACCATTATGAAGTATCAGCTGCAAAGGCTTTGCATTAAAAAAGTTGCTAACCGCGAAGAAAATCGATGCAAAATAAAAGATACTCAAACGAGTTTTTTTTTTTGAGCAGTTAATGCTTTATGAATTGTATTAATTTTAAAATTTTGTATTTAAATATACCATAAAAAAAACGTATTATCTTGTGGAATGGTAACTTGTTGGCAGACCTACTTGGAAGTAGCTAAGCAGATATGATTGTTATTCTTGCGAGCTACGATACATGATGAAATTTCACTGAATATCGTCAACGGATTGTGATTTGACACAACTTTCAGCAATAGAGGTGAACGGTGTGAAGCATGTACCAATTACTTTGCGGAGCTGACTAGGTGAGATTAAGTTAGGTAGGAGTGGCAGTCAGTTACGAAAACAAACTCACTTAGACCAAATGTGATCCATTGTAATACCACAGATTTCGTAATGAAACTAAATAGCCGACCTATACTTACATGTCTAAGGTCATCCAGATCATCAAATAAAAACGACCCAAGTGCTTTGTGGCGTTTTCTAGCAAGTGCGGGACAGGAGCAGAGAAGATACTGACTAGAACGCAAATTAATCTGCACGAGATTAGATAAAATTTTAAATGATTGCTTCGTAAAAGACTATATCAGATATGAAAATGAAGATTCGACCAACTTTAAAGCAATACAAAGTTAAGTTCGAGACATTTTTGTGGCATTTGGCAGAAAGTGTTATCACCAAAGAACAGAAAATGCTTGAACCGGTTGTAAAATTCAAAAATGGCTGAGCCATCGGAAATGTCGAAAATGTGAAATTAAATTTCCTACAAAATTATTCAAATGAGTGTGAAGCAATGAGCTGAGTAAATGGAGGTCTAGTCTGCGAAGACTAAGAAGGATTAGCTATATGAAACAAGTGACTAAAAAGAATACTTAAGAAGTTAATACCAAGAGTAGTTTGAATTTGAAATTGCTTTACACACATAAGTAAAGAGGAATGCTAATAATAGAAAAGCTATTCATAGCAGCCAGCAAAGGATTAATCGAACTGATTCACAACGATTACACCGCTGACTAACTTTTCTTACATAGCATTAAATAGTGGTCTTTTCTTTATTTTGTCTTTAATCAGTGCATTACACTTATCGGTCTAATCGCCCTTCGAATGATTTTTGTGCAGTTTTTGCTAACTCAACTATATGATATACGCCAATATCGCTCGGTACAAAGTTCGCAGAACGTCTGAGCAATATCCTTATCAGTTTTAGCAACGATAATTGCAAGACAAAAATCTAAAAATTCAATATTTACAAGAGACCTTTCCATTATTTTAAAATTAATCATTATCAGTAGTCAAAAGTGTCAGGCTCCACAATACTTCCCCAGTTTAGCTCATAACAATAATACCAGCAATCAAAGCTATTTTTCAATGTCTGAGTAATCTATTGTCTATAACAATTTCTCAATGAGCAACCTTTGATTATCATTTCAAACTTAAATTTAGCTGTCATTCAGGTAATGCTATTTCTGTTGATTAGAAGAAAACCTTATCAAACTGTTGGCGGACTACTAATTCAAAATAAAAAAAAAACACAATTCAAAGTGGAACTGGAAATTGATTGTCAAAGCTTCCGTAAAGTGCTTATCGTTCCTGCGGGCTTTGATAAGCAAATTTGCTAAAAAATAAAAACAAAAGATATATAAGCAATGGTTAGCACCAACTTATATTCAGACGTAAATCTACCAGGGAAGCATTCAAAATGAAAGCAATTGTACTCGCACTTACACTATTAAGTCTTTCAGCGTTCGCCGCGGGACGTTCAGGCCTTCAGGCAGCCACCACTAATCCAGTGGTTTTGGCCGCTCTCAAGGATGCACGTGTAATTGGTGGTAGCGAAGCGGAAAATAGTTTTGCACCTTATCAGGTTTCTATACAGAACGTTTTTGGAGAACATATTTGCGGTGGTTCGATCGTGGCGAATGAATGGATTTTGACAGCTGGTCACTGTATGGATTGGCCCATAGAATATTTATTTGTTGCCACTGGCTCTGTTAAATGGCAGGAACCAAATGCAACGTACGATATCGTAGAGGCAAAAGTTCATTGCCTCTTCAATCAGCCAATGTATCACAACGACATTGCGCTCTTGCGGCTTTCTAAGCCAATCGTTTACAATGCAGTGACGCAACCGATAAAATTAGCTTCCAACAACACACTTAAGGAAGATGATAAATTGGTACTAACTGGCTGGGGAAGTGTTAAGCTATGGGGTCGCACACCGGACGTTTTACAGAAAGTTGAGCTCGACTTCGTGGGAAAGAGTGCATGCAGCAAGACTGTTAAAAACTCATCTTGGCTTGGTGATTGTCATATTTGCTCAAAAACTCTTAAAGGTCAGGGCTCATGTCATGGTGACTCTGGTGGTCCTTTGGTTGCAGCAAACGGTGAGCAAGTCGGCATCGTAAATTGGGGTGAAGCCTGCGCTGTGGGTGCCCCAGATGTTTATGCTGGAGTTGCTTACTATCACGACTGGATACGCAGTACAATTGCTGGAAAAAATACATGCTAGGAACTAAATGCTGCATGGAAAAATAAAAAAAAAATGAGTTTGGAAGATATTTATTTCAGCCAAAATCGAACAAATAATTTTAAAAAAGTATTAATATTTATAACTATTCATTACCTTAATAAACGTACATTCCAAAAATTAATTCATAACTTTAATTTCATATTTTTTGTATGTACTATTTAATTGTAAGCGTAAAAAATATTTTATCTAATTTTTAAGGAATAATTTTTAAATTAATATTAAAGAAAGTGTTGAAAAATCTGTTTTTTTTTTGCTTTCTAGCAACAAATTTGTCAGGTCTTAGTGTAATCTCACAGAAAAAGACCAATAAGATTAAATTGCATGATCTTGGGACTTTTTCACGCGAAATAGCCAGCGTTGCTTTTGAGGTGTTGCAAATAACGTCGTCCTGCTGAAACCAGATACCTTCCACATCGATATCTTTGATTTAGAGCTACAATAATCAGAGCGTCTATAGTGGCACCATTAACAGTCCGATCATCATAATTTTTCGATGAAGAAAGGCATGAAGCGACATTTATTTAATCACATGAGAATTTTTTCATCCCCAAATGCGGCAATTTTGCTTATTATAATACTTAAAATGGTTAAATGATTCATCAAAAAAAATTTTTTTTCCAAAAAAACATAATCAACATCAGGTTTATCAATCTGCGATATTTCTTCGCTATCCATGGTCTTTGAGCTTCAATTCTTGCATCAAATTGACTTTGAATGAAAGTTGATGCAAGTCCACATACAACATTCGCCAAGGAGAGCCAAAAAAATGTTAAGCCGCTAAAACCCAACGCCGGATCTTCGGACACACTTCTACCAACAGCAATAATACTCTCTGCAGTAATACTCTCTGCTGAACAAGCACCACAATAATCAACGCGCTTCACCATACCTCTGACGTTTTCAGTTTTTTTAGGTTTTTGATCTTATCGATCAGTAGAACGATAAAGCTGATCATAAATTTCCCATAAAATTCGATTCGCCGTTTCAATCAACAAATGAAAGTGACAATAATTACAGCTTGTATACATAGTTCAACCTGCTAAACCCAAGGCATATAACATATGTGCTAGATCTTTTCATTAATATGTACTCTCTAAAATGACTTTTAAAAATATGCAGATATATCGTCGGCTTACAAGCAAAATTGACCATCTACAAAATATCAAACTTTGTGTTTTTGATGTTAAGTTGGTAATGTAAGAATGTACTCTTATAACACACCTTATCAGGTACTGTATACATTTTTTTTAATACGCGAAAATAATATATCTCAAATTTAAAAGGACTTAATTATTTTTTTCCAGATAGTCAATTTTGCTTGTAAGCCGACGATATATAATTTAACACAACGATCGAATGTTTTATTTGTTTTAGGGGAAGGCAGGGCAAAGTGGTAACCAAGTTTCCAGAGAAAAAAAAATTTTGCACATCTAAAATTGTAGGTTATTATTTCGATCTACATTGAAGCTCGTTATTTTCTCAAGAGAAGATATTTATTATTGCGATGCAAAAAAAGTACGTTTCTACCGCTTTGCCCCTCGGGTGGGGTAAAGTGGTGTACAAAGTGGAATACATATAAAATGATAATAATGGATTTTTTTAAAAATTTTCTAAGAATAAAAATCATGTTTTTTGTGAGTGATGAATGGTCGTCCAAAAGTAGCAGGACTTTTCTGTTTTTCGAAAATCCTGAAAACTGGATAAAATGACGGAACCAAGTAATAAACAATACCGCTATTTCCCTATCATTCTGCCAGCGTGACCTATGTAGCCGTACAGAAGCGTGAAACAAAATCTTATCAACATAAACAAATTATTGTCAACAGAAATGAATGTTGCTAATATATACTCCGATGTGATTCTTTGCCTTTTTTTAAATGATTCGTATTAAATTACTTTACTTAAGTCGAAAATCCTCGAATTTTACAGTTACATGATCACTACTCAAACACAAATTCCTTATAATTACATAAGATGGCGTTGTAATGCAAGAATAAATATACCATTTGTATTGCTTTGCCCCGCCTTCCCCTAGTTAGCGCTAAGCCTTAGGATATGCAATGAAATCTTAATGCAAAAGCACTGTGGCTAGTGAAGGCTAAGACAGTAGCAAAGTAAAATAATAAAACTTGTCAATTTCAATTAATGCTTAGCAAGTGGTAAGTGAGGGTAATCAGCTCAGGATTTACATCCTCCAATATGTCAAATACTGGCTTCGTTATCTACAGTGGCTTTTGCATTAAAAATAAATTGCATACTTTTAGGCATACAAATTAACTAGCTTGGCCTAGGGTAAACTAGTTAATCCTAAAAACTAGATTCGCCGGTAACATAAGTATATACATATATGAAATGTAACTAACTTAAAATCACATATTATATTATACTTTTAGGATGGTGAGTAAAATCATCAAATAATATTAAATTATCTTTGCATGAGCCATAAAAATGCAGGATATTTTTAGGCTGTTGTTCTTTTATTGGCCAGTTTGAGTTACTACGTGCATATTCTGTTTGTTAAGCAATAATAAGATTAATGTTCTTAATTTTAAAGATCTTTTTTCAATAAGAAACCAAACAGATGTATGTACATAAGTCAAAGAAGACCCAACAGATCAAAACAGCTTACAAATATTAAACTGAGGTAATGAGGTGATTCTAAGTTCTTTATGTTGACAAAGTTGAAGTCGATGACGATGACGAAATTAAGCTGAGTACTAATAACAGCTTGATGACGATAAATTAAGACCAGTACGTGCTTATGTATGTGTGTGTATTGCAAAACCACTAGAGCCTCATCACTGGAGCTCTCGATTTGAGGACTTTATTGTTGCTCAAACAGCATGGAATATCGGAATTGTAGGACATAATACGACCAGTGGTGACCTACCTATTTGACTGAGAGAAATAATTTTCAACAAAGTTGTAATTCCAAAAATTACACAAGCCCACAAAAACAATGTTGTGCTCTGAGTCTTGGATGCCAATATGGTATTTCTATGCACTTTTCCCCGCTGCAACAGAATCCGCAACCCGTGTTACTATTATGCGTTAGAAATTTGAGATATAGTATTCTTACCTAAAAGTGCAAAAAACACTGTTTTTTATACATTCGAAGATATGTATCACCGCGAATTTTTATTTTGTTAAAAAACTATGCATTAATGCATTACTTCAATATAGTCTTATTACTGAAAGACTTTTTGTTGTCACATAGCTTTTTACAAGCATCAAAATTCATGGGTACTCATAACATTTTTAATTTTAAAGTACAGATTTACACTTGAAAGCCTTTAATTTACCTATTCATATTTAATCAAAAAAGTGGTCAAATTATCATTATCTATGCTACTGCGGTTTTGATTGATGCGAATCCTACAATAGACCCAAAAATGTAACGTCAAACTGAGCAAGGTACCTTGTTCAACGTAAATGCAAATAAGGTATCGCAGTTATTGGACAATGCATTATATTAAATAAATAACTCATTTGCCTATCCTCAACAATTAAAAAAAAAACCAAAAATGCTAATTTCAATTTTCCAAGTACAACATGAAGTTTATTATTTATATTTTAATGTTTTTCATCATATGGTTCACCACTGCCAGCAGCTGTTACCGTGGTTGGTTCTTTGCTCTCCTCACCTGCACACTTATTCAAATGTGTGCGTATAAAATCATGATAATAAGACACACGCGCATGCGCATCGGGATATCCTTTGGCACAGGGCCGTCCCCAATTCACTAGAGCAACCAATTTTCCATTATGCACCAGCGGTCCACCTGAATCGCCGTGACAAGCTCCCTTGCCCTTCTCATTAAAAGTACAAACATGACCGATGTCCACCCAAGTGCTATTTTCATGTGCTGCGCGACACTCAGCATATGGCACGTACTTCACTGTCAGCATTTGCAGTTTTGTGGGCACGGCACCACCCAACGATAATGTGCCCCAACCTGTCAGTAGCAAGTCATCACCAGGTTGCAGTGGCACATTATCGCATTCCACTTTCTGCGTATGTTCATCGAACTCAATCGAATCGTTCAGATGCATCAACGCGATATCATTTGCATACGATGGATTATTGTAATTACAATGCATGACAATTCGATCGGGATAGTAATAGCGTGCGGTATTATTTTGAAGATTTTGTGTGCCCGTCAACACTTTAATATTTTGCGCTTGTTGACCGTTGACGCAGTGTGCAGCAGTGATGATCCAACGCTTATCAATAATGGCGCCACCACAAAAATGTCGTTCCTTGAGCGTTTGCATTGACACCTGATATGGTGCCATGTCCTGTAGCGCTTCTTCGCCACCGACTATGCGATCGTTGGTAAATTGTGGTGGAAAAATTACCTCAGGCTGTGGTACGGAGTCGTTCTCAGCCGTAGCCAGCTCAGCTGTGAATAATAATGCTCCAAGGATGTACAATAAGAATTTACGCCACATGTTGTTTGTGTTGCTTAAAATTGACTAAAGTAAAAATGATTTTGCAGTAGCCTTTTATAAGCCAACAATCTTAGTAGCTATTAACTTATTCTTGTCACGCATTTTATTGTTTTTGTTATGGCTTTGGTTTCTCATGTAAATAGTACGCAACTTCATGATACCAACGGCTTTGCTTGCATTTCTGGTATCCTGCTGCGCTTGCGTGTGGTTGAACTTTATTTGGAAGTAAATACCTTTGGCTATGTATTTATTTTGTACTGAAATGAGTATTTAAATTTTAAAGAATACGATGCCGCTGTTTGGAACATAAGTTAAAGAAAGAATATTTTTACTCTTTTTTTTATTTCAGTTACAACATGTAAGGGGAATAATTTTAAAAAAAGTTGATTTTCATAAAGCGCTTGCAGTGGAAAAGGCCAAAAGGTAAAGAAATACCCTTACCGAATTCTTAGAAAGTTGAAAATTAAAAGCATTTTTTGGCCTACGATATGTGCTGCAATCTTAGGTATAGAAAAAGTTAAGGTGTCCACTGCAAAAGGCTGGCAACACCATTTCAGTTGATGAACATCCCGACTCAGTAAGCACTAATGGGTACGAAATAAAAGGCTTTATGGAATAAACTCACAGAACATGATTTTTCAAGAATTTCACAATCATTCATTTGTTGCTAGAACTGATTTCAGGCAACGCACAAATTATAAGATATACGCAAAAAACTCATATAAAGACAGTTTTCTCGACCTCTATCGATTATCGGCACTATTAGTCACTATTGAAATCAAGAAAATTAACTATCCTAACAATATTACATCATTACCTATCGAATAAAATGGTGCTGCAGAATTTGGTTTATTAAGGGACACCCTACTCCACATTTGTATACTTCGTTTTGGAGCTCCCCGTATTCAATAAAAAACATCGATTTCAAAATTACAATAGTTTTTATTGGAATGTGTATTTCGTGAACTTAATATACTTCTACATAAATAACAATTGATCGCGTCTAATGCGATCCTCATACTAATTGTTTATTTACAGTTTTAAAACCAGATCGCGGTAGCTCCAAAAGCTACTGCGAGCCTCGTAACAGCTTGCTATATTGTATCATATGTAACTAATAACATTTTCACACTAAAGATCTTCAGTACTGGCCTGGAGGCAGGTATTGATTATTGCTACCACTACCACTACCACCACTGATGCTGTTTGATGACTGATCGTCATATGACTGCTGATGTTGTTGTTGTGGTTGTTGTTGTTGTTGCAACTGTTCTTGTTCCTCAATTTCATCCTGCTCAGGTTCATCTAATGAGCCAACTACAGATGTTACAGGTGCAACGCCTTCATCAGAAATAGTAGTACTACCACCCAAACTGTTATATTGGGTTTGAATTTGCTGTTGAGCATTGGCAGCTTCTTCTGGAGTACGATATTTGATAAAGAATACCTCAGGTTTGTTAAGACGCTGTGGAGCATCAGCCAAAGCATCTTGTAAATCAGCAGCCGAAGTTTTCTTCGATAGCACATAAACAACAGTCTTCTCTTCATTCAAAGTCTTGGCAAAGTTGAAGGCAGCAGCCTTGCTAGTCTGTGCTGGAGTCTTGACAAATAGAACATTATAGTGTTTACGTGGTTGTTGAGCCATTTGAGCCAATTCTTCTTGGATATCTTCTTCAGTTTCTTCGGGAGCAGAATGTATGAAGTAACTCTTGCTAATGATTGGTTTCTTTGCGATTTTAACACGTGGGCGTGAACGACGCACGGATTTCATATGGGCAGGTAGCAGACCAGAAAGACTATTAGGCATTGGCATAGACATTTGTTGTGACTGTTGGTATTTTTGTTGTTGTTGCTGCTGACTTGGAAGATATTGATTGCTGAGGGGTTGTGTGAACGGTAGTTGGTATTGTGGTTGACTCTGTTGCGGCTGATGATGTTGTGATATGGCACCTGTAAGTATTTGCATAACTGGACCGGATAGTATCTGATGATGTTGCGCTGTGGCAAATTCCGATTGTTGTTGTTTAGCACCATACGAGTATCCTTGTTGAGCCGAAGTGTAGGCCACAGATGCCATCAATACCGTCTGTAAAGAGTGAGTAATAAGTGATGTAAGAGTTTAAGCGTATACCATAATTTTCTTGAAATCAAACTTGGGCATTAAATATGAACTTTTGTTTTTTAAATTTAATGATGGAATTTTACGATTTAAAAAAAAAGTAAAAAAACTTTTACGTGAATATTATCTCCTATGACCTGATTCTGAAATTTTTGCTTAAATTTAGTTTTTTAGACTGTTTTTTTTTTTCAAAAATACTGCCCAAAACTAAAAAGTAAAAATTTTCCATATTACGCTTATTCTTTGCTGTGTAGCCATTAGTATCATGGAATAATTGAGAGAAACGATCGCTGGACATGACACTTCACTACCTTTACTACCCAACAACGAATGGCTGGGCGGACATACCACTTGTATGGAGCTAACGCACTGTATTTGAGTGTACAATGTGACAGCCAACATCATCATCAAATCTGTCCGATGCTGGATTATAAGCGATCAAAGAATATCATAGCATTAGGTAAGCTAGATATTTATAAAATGGTGATAGGTATTATCACTGGTCTTCTTGGCAAGCATGCTAGGCATTTGGGTGTTCCCTAAAATGACATCTGTAGAAACTGTTGCTGCCAAGAGAATATGGGAAATGTTGAATAGTTTCTATCTAGCAGTAGGTCTGAAAGCGTTTTAGGCAGGATAATCAAGTTGAAAAGAAGGAATTTCCAGTCTTCCCAAAATAAAATGATTATCCTTAAGTCACAAAATGCCCGGATCTTTCAATAAATTTGCAATCCCAAAGAGGCCCCTGGCTTTGACATGAAAGTCCAGGCTTGGTCGGATCAAACCCGGCCACTTGGCAACCCTGGTTAGAGATTACTTCTTCAATAATATGGGTGAGTTACATTGGCATGTGTATCTGCTCATTTTTTTTTTAAGAATCCAAATGGTTGTGGAATTGTTAATTGTTTTTGAAGAAGCGCTTTATTACTTAAAATGTCCTCTATAAGGACATAGCAAATCTAAGCTTTTCACCACTAACATACTAAGATTCCTTGTCACAGGGCGCAACACTTTTGTATTTTTTTCTTGTATTTTCTATGAGACTTATGTTCTTTTAATATATTGCACTTAAATTGATTTCAATATTTTTCATTATCCAAGGCAAACACTTTAAAGTTTTTGAATAACACTTTCACTTAAGATAATTAAATAATTGCAAAACTTTTTTTAAATCCATATTCAAGTACGTAATCCACTTTATATCGTATGATTTTTATATATATCCATCAAATCAACCTACCATAAAGATCTTCATGTTAAGGCTTAGGTTATAGTTTCAAGAAAGTGAAGCTGCTTCGATGTGTTGCGTTTGACTGATGCCGTTCAAAATTCGCGTTAACCTTTTTATATGTCAGCCAAGCATATGCGACCCAGCAGCGGAAACAGCGAACCGAGTGTCAGAAATAACCAAATATCAATTAAAATTAACAAATGACAGTTGACAGTCTGTGAGCAATACAGAAGCAACTAAAACATTTAAAAGAAGATTCATACAAATTAGCATTAAGCCACAACGCATTGTATTAACTTGGCCGAAAGCAAACATTTGAAATGAATAAACCAACATCAACATTATCATTCATACATGATATTGTTATCATTTATTTTATTTAAAAAATGCAAAACAATACAAAATATTATATTTTGGGCATTTTTTTAATGGGACGATTTATTTCGTCAGTCTTTTGTTTTCTTTTTCATTTGAAAAGTTAAACCTTTCTAAATAAAATTTTTTTAAAAAAGAAATAAAAACATGCGAATCACAATGGGCTGCTGTAAGCTATGGGAAACGGAAAACCAATAAAAACAAAATAAAATCAAAAAAGTTTTTTCTTAATATATGTATGCAATAAACCTTTTAATGAAAAATATTGAGAAAAAAATATTGATTTGCATATTGCGTTTTTTCTTTATTTAATTCGTTGTTTTGTAAATAATTTTTTGTTTTTCATTAATAAAGTTGCAATCGTAAATTGACATCTATTTTGTTAACGCAATTTAAAAAATTCAATTGTTATTTTGGTAGCTTTTGCAAGTCTTTTGTTCGAAATTAAATAAAATTGTTATCGTAATTTGTATTTAAATGCTTAAATTATCGTCAAAGGTTTGCACATTTTCGGAACAAAAACATTTCTTTGGTATAAGATTTTTTGATTATTTTTTATCTTTTTTATGGCCCTATTCGCCTATGTATGAATTTTTCTTTTTCCGGCGCTTCTATTTGTCACTTTTAACTTGTAATCCTTATTTATGATTAAATTGGTAAAGAATCGAATATCGGGCGCAAATTGATTTATTTATGACTACCACTTGAATCCAGGTCAAGGTCAGCAAAAATGCATTTATTATGTGGCAACAATTAAGTTCACACAATAAAATTCCATTTAAATTTGTGATAAAATAAATAAATATTAAAATAAATTTATATACAAAAGGTCTAGACATAGGCCACAATACGCCAGTCATTTATCAACTTTGGCACACGATAAGGCATAAGCCATGAAACATAAAAAAAAATTAAATTAGCATTAGCAATACTAGGCCGTGATTTTGAAACTGCAAACTTAATTTTTGAAATATTAAAGAAATTTGTTTATTTCAAATCTACTCGTATGTATTGTAAATATAAATTCATCCAATGAATCTTTAATCAATTTTCTATACAAAATTCGAAAAACGGAGTTATCAGCATAAAACTTTCTTTAGACTTTTGTTAGATGATAGAAATGCTCACCAACAAAAATTGTTTTGCCCCGCCCACTTTTATGAAAGCAAATTGTATGTAGTGCCAACAAATGCATTGCGTGACATCAATGAAAGATGTGAATATTTTGAAAACTTGGTCTTTAATGACACATAATTAAGTGCCCTAAGTAGTCCTGATGATATTATATCAAACAAATTTAACATTTCTTCAAGAGCTTATTATCACATTAAAATTACATTAGGTCATTTCAGAAATATGCATTATCTGCCAGAACTAAAAACTAACAGAAGTTCTTTCATTGTTAAATGAAGTATACTTACTTGAGACACTTAAGTTTGAAGCACCTCAAGGTGCTTATGGGAATCGTTTCTTGAACTTTCTGATAGTAAAAATAAAATACCAACAACGATATCTGAGCTAATCATCTTGTTTTTTTTTTGTGATATTCAATATTTTTTATCAAAACAAAAATTTTCCGGCCTGAGAACTATTGAAAACTATTTTGTTTTACTTTTTTTGTGGTGGCTTATCGTAAAAAATTTTATAAAAGTTCTTATCGGCCTAAAATCTAATGAAATATTATTTACTAATTCGTTTTGTTTTGTAGGCTTTCAAAATATTGACTTGATGTTTTTATTTAAACTATTATACATATGTATATGTACAAAAAATTACAATTAATTTTTTTACAATATGATTCTTTTTAAGAGAAAATTATATCAAAGAGGAAAAACTTTTAACAACTCAAGACGTTGTTAAATTAAAATAAGAGCACATATCAATAGAAATAAACTAAAATTTGTGTTTTAAAGTTGAAATGGTTAAAGTACCGTGAACTGCAGTTTCTGAATTTATAACGCAGAAACAAAGCCATTCATGTTTAAAACTAGGGTGCCCCATTTAAACTTTGTTGTTGCTTTCTCATCCTGCTTAACGTTTATTTAAATTGATAGCAAGAGATGAGTACGCAGTTTTGAATGCACCCTTTTGCTGAATAAGAAATAGTTAACCGTGAAATCGTATCTGTTTTTTTTTTTCAATATGAGATCAATCCAGCCAATATCTGTGCTTCTTGGTGTTGGCTAATTTTTTGCCCAACGTGGTCTAAAAAATTAGAGGAACTAACTCTTCAAAGCTCAATAGAGCAGTTTTGGCTCTTTTGAAGGTCGTTTTTGTCAAAAAAATATTTTGCATGCCCATATTTGCTAAAAACTAAGACAAACTTCTTTCAAATATTGCGGCTAAAACACTTATAGAATTATTGGATATATGAAACATTCTACCGATTACCTTGACCTTGAAACATATTATTCTTGAAATCAAAGGCTCCTCGACTGGCTTGGAGTCTGTGTGCTAGATTCACCATTTTATAAATGTAACTTAACTTTTGAAAGAATTTTCGTATTAGAAATTTCCCCGTGTACGCTGCACTCACTTTACCTATGGTAGTGAAGGACCTGCTCGGAATTTTTCTAAACAAGCAATTATTGCTTCTTCTGAATTGGAACACATATGTATATGAGGCACTATTTACCAAACACCAAAGAGGTTGGAGCTTAAGGTCAACGATTTTGGTGATTACTTGTAGATTATACTAAAAATCATTTCAGCACACATAAGTCTAACTATTGTTGCACTGCAACTTTTCAAAATTTATGAAAATAAAAATTTTCAACATGTTTTTCATCTCTGTAAATATCAACTCAAAGATAAAAGTTGCTGAGACACAAAATGTAAAAAATTAATTAGTCTTTCAAAAAATTATTTTCTAAACTTTGGTCCAGTGTAAATAACAGCTTCAGGTAATTTGAAAATTGATCAAAGCTAACATTTTAATATATATATATATATACTTTCTCACATAAGGAAAGCAAAATCGGTGTCCTCAAGGTATAATTCTTTTCGTTTTGGTAAAAGTTCTCCAATGTAAATTCGGAATGTAACCCGACGGATGATACAGAAGAGATTCTATCGATTGATATTGTCAAATTTTGAAACATTTTAAGTAAACACGAACCGAAGAAAATTTGTCGAAAATGAATCATGAAATCCTAAGATATTGCCTCAAGTTCTGGCTACGAAGAGAACACCTGACATTCTAGAAATAAATCGAAAGGAAAAGACAGTCAAAATAATTCTTCCCGGAAATTTCACCAAGGAGTTCAAAGCAACTCTAAGGCTTCCAGTAAAGCTGTATCTAAACTGAACGCTGATGGGCTTAAAAGTTCCTCTCGAACATGGAGCTAATACAGCATGAGTGGCATAACGTGTGTAAGGGAGCGTTGAAGGATTGCATAATGCAATTTGGGGGGAAGGGGTCTTGTAAAACATTACGATGTGTAGCAGGGGGATTTCGAACAAGGCGTTACGTAACATTGTTTTTGAAGTGAAACTTTTATAGCGGGTAGTTATATGAATAAATAAAATAATAACATACGCATATATTGTTACTTAGAAATCCCTTGTTTTATTTATTATTACCACAAACGCGATTAAAACAATAACAAAGATAGTTTAGCGACTTCCAGGTACTTTGCGCAACATAATTGTGTTTTTTAAGTCACTTGGCTGTTACATAACATTTAAGGAGAGGAAAAGGGGAGGGGGTCAAAAATCTTAAAGAATTGCGCTACGTAATCCTTGAATGCCCCCTTACGATGAAATAAAGACAGCAGATTACTTATCACTTTTCTGGCAAGATCAAGACCTCATCACATCGGATCTCAGTTAAAAATTTCCGAGGAACTTTCCCAATTTCTCTCAATATAACCTCTTTCACATTGAACACAAATTTTAGGAAATTTCTATTAGTAAACTAGGATGCCATAATAGGCCGAAGGACATTAAAACTGTAAATAATTTTTATAATTTTTTTTACTTAGTTTTTAATTTCTAAAAAAAATATTATTTCTTCGCATAGCTTTCTATCAGAAAGTTAAAAAAACGTGGCCCAATTTTATAATTTATGGCAACTAATAAATAAATATGGATCTTTCCTGTCACTTTTAATTTACAACTGGTTTTTCACTTTCTCACGCCAATTTTTATTGAAATAAAGTAGCTGAAGCAAGACACACGCTAACATTTAATTTATTACGATGAATATTTAATTTATTTTCAAAATATTTTTATGTCTGCATTACGTTTCATTTTCTCTGCCTCAGCCTCTTTCTTTTTTCTTTGTTAACAATTTGTTGTGGTGATATTGCATGGCCAGCAGCTTCTTTAGTGATGGCCAATAATTTTTGCCAAATGTCAATTATCGCTTCTACGCACACTTAGCAACGAATGAACAATTAATCCCATAGATTAACGCACTGACATCCGATTTTGTATCTCGAACCGTTTTGTTCGATTTTGTATACTTTTGCATAGATTAGGGCTTTATTTCACTAACGTCTACGTAAGTTATGAATTTCTTGCTCATATCGTGCATTATATAAATAATTAATTAATCAAATTAAACAAATATCTTGGGCAAATATACCATTTTCTTTCAATTTATTCATACTATTGACAGTTATTCAATCTTTAATTTGAATAGGATGTCAACATGACATCTATCATCGTCAATATCTATTGTGTTAAGCTCTAAATTTATGACTGCCTGCAGTCTAATAATTTTGGCTTTAACACAATTTTATAGTTTTTTCGTAATCGTTAACGTAAAATAGCTTGAGTCAATTTTAATTAGCCATATTTTGCAGATTTTTGTATCGAATTTTAAATATTTCTCACATTTCAAGTGTTAATAAGCTTTTTGGATATTATGCGTCTTTTTATGAAATATTTGATTAAACACTCTCTAAAATACATATATGTTTCGTTAAAAAAAAACTTTTTAAGTGAAAGATATTTAAAAAATAATAATTTTTAAAAAAAAGAAAGGTATTTACTTTAGCTAATTCCAAGCCATAAAAACCTATCCATGCATCATTTAAGTTTATCGGGCAAGCTATATTATTTTGATATTTTCGCAGCTTTGGAGATGAGATATCACACTATTTTGGAATCCTTACCTTAACAGAATACAGTAGACAGCTATAATTGGTCGACGCTTCTGATTAGTACATGATATGGATGGAAACATATACTATAAATATCAATCAGATGGGTTTTCGACAATCGGACTTATGATCCATTTATTATTAGTTTTGAAATAAACCTCATAAGGTGTTGTTCAGGAGTCTGAATTTGCAATTCATCAATCGGACTAACATTATCCGTTAATTTTTAACTTAAACTTATCCACCTAAGCTCCACAACTTATTCAACGATTTCTACTTTTCAATAAAAACGTGAAAAAACCTTTATGAGGAAATGGTTACCCCTACAAAATCAGTTTTTTAGATAAGGAAAGGTACTCGAATTTTAATCCTAAAAGCTAATTAGCGCCAATGGCACAAGTAGGTTCTAAATTAGGGTGTGGAATTCGTTGAGTCGCGGGGGAGGGGCACGTTCCAAAATGATTATATATTTAAATTGACGATAAATAATCTTACAGAGTCATGGTAATGAAGAAGTAAAGTAGGATATCTCAGTGATTACTGTCTAAATAAAAAACGTTTATTTTGATAGAAATTCTGCATTCCATCAGCCAGCTAGTGGTACATGTGTTAAATCGAAACATGATTTAAAATTTTTGAACCCATCGTTGATCGCACAAGCTTTTTCAGCCTCATAAGAGTCGAAAAACTCCTCTCATTAGTGCAAATGAATGCAGGAATAGTCATTAACAATTTCATATATCAAACGAATTCTGGAATGAGGTCCTCATACCATAGATGATTCTGTTAAAAATCAACTACATCTTCTAAACTTTTCATATTTGCTTGCCAAGTCAAGAAATGTGTTTGGATCACTAAGTAAATTATCTTTTT
Source organism: Meiosimyza decipiens (assembly GCA_963680825.1). NCBI lineage: Eukaryota > Metazoa > Arthropoda > Insecta > Diptera > Lauxaniidae > Meiosimyza > Meiosimyza decipiens. Next base: position 80,208,500 of record OY804259.1, on the reverse strand, counting down.
CGAAATCATCTTCATAAAAATTGAGTATTTTATTAACATCACAATCTTTGCTAAGTACAAAAGCATCTGGAAACTTTGCTGAATCTATCCCAAATCTGGTCGTATAGTAAATTTTTCTATACAAATCTTCTGGAGTTCGATATATAGGACGTGTGGAGCTCTCAGCACACGCAACAGGCCTTCATGCGCCCCTAATCGCTTGACTTGTCAACTATTATATGACTTTACCATTAAAAATGTTTGCTGGGACTATACATGTGCTTCTTTGTTGAAAATGTTGCATACTTTCAGGCAGAGTCATTAATTCAATTAATATAACAGTTTTAATTTACTTGCATATATTTTAAAATATTTCAGCTACACTTAAAATTTGGACACATTTTTAAAATAAACTACTTATTGTAGCGATTGTTATAAGATTAAATATAACTGTTTTGTCCTCTGTGGTATAGCTGAAATCCAAAAGTGATGCACTAAGCGTGGAAACTTTCATGCAAGCAAAAACACTGAGCGTGGCACCTGCTTTGATATATCTATATTTGTTATGTTATTTCTGATCTCCTAAGCCGTTCAACCGATCGCCGAAAGACTTAGTACATATGTTTTTTATGGTTTGTGGAAGGTTCTTAGCATGCCACGCTGTCATTATATCTCGTCAGGACGCAGATGAATGAGACTACATATATAAAAGGTAAGAGCAAAAATAATTTCACTTAAAAAAAATGGTCGGTGTCAAGCCTCTCATATGAGAAAAAACCAAGATTTTTTATATGGGCTCATATATAAATCAAGGATTTAATGCCAACATTCAGTTTAAAACAACAAGCCGTAAATTTTTCTTTATTCAAATAAACTGCAAAGCACACGACCCATTAATCACGCCAACAACCTCTTCTGTTCAGGTTTTCGTATACAGGGACTATAAGCCAAATTAAACCCAGTGCGCCACCTACCCGTCAGGCCGAAACAGCGTCTGCCAGACCAGTTAGTATGAAATAAAGATTACGCTGTTACGCTGCATATAATCGCAAACAAATTTTTTTCTAGATTATCATTAAAATAAAAGACATACAAATGGTGTAATATATACATATATTAACTGACTAGTTTATTTTGAACACCAAAAACATTTTAAAAATATATCTGATTACATATTCTCAAAGTATTTATAATAAAAAATTTATAAAAAAATTATATGTAACAGAGAGCAATTACAACAATATGTGCTAGACTGTCCGCTTAATCCAGGAGATCGGTACATCAAGCTCATCAGACTAAGAATCAAACGCTTGAAGCATTTCCTCTATAAGCCACAAGTTTTCGAAAAAAAAATATATGAAATGCTTGAATTGCTCGTTACCAAGCTACACTGAACAAAATATTTTTAGCAAGGACATTAAAATACCGCGTGTAGCTCTGGAATAAATTGGAAAAACAACGGACAATCTAATACAAATTTACTTACAACTACTATAGACAAACAAAGTTTATCGATACTTTGAATAAAAATACATATACACACTTAGGCTTAAAGCTCAGCCAAAGTTACAGAATAAATATCAATGTAGGATCTTAATGATATGAGGTGGATTTTTGTTGTAAGATGATAAACATGAAAAAAAAAATCTTTGGTTTGAATGTCTCTCAACAAAAAGTGTTGAATGCTCTCAGTGTAACAGTTTGGCAACAAGTGAAAATATTAAAATAGCGCCGAATGAAAACAATTTAGGCGATGCAGCAGAACCAGGTCTATTTTTATCATCATCATCCTCAGCAAGAACGATAATTACTGGGCGGTTATTAGCCTTTTGTATAGTACGATAGTTATTCTTCAAGTATTTGCCTTGTTCATATTCAATCTCTTTAAACTCGTTCACCTTGAAGAAAATGGAGAAAGTTTAATTATTAAGTTTGTATTAAAATTATCATATATGTTTCTTACTTGTTCCATTGTTACTGGGAATGTTTCATGTAGGACGATCCATGTAACTGATTCGGCACATGATGGTGTTGTCAAAGAACCAGCATAAGTCATATATCCATTAATATCGGGAAACAAATCATCAACAGCAAATTTATCTCTCATTGTAATTGGCTTGTTTATTTGACTGTAACTCTTCACTCCATCTAAGTTATCAACAATTTTTTGAATGGCATCATTCTTGTAGTTTGATAAATGATAGAGTACCCCAATGACAGTAATGCCATCTTCGTGAGCTGCAGCTACTGTGACATTTGGATAACGTCTATTTCGATGTACAATATGCGCCTCAAGTGGATATCTAACATTATCAATGGTATGTTCGGACCACCAATGCAGATGCACTTGTTCCACTACATAGGTGTCTTTGAGGGGGCCACCTTTAAGCGTCATTACATCCGTAAAGCCTGAGAGTTGTACTGTAAGGAGGTAAATTACATATGATTATTGAATGAAACTAAATTTCTTTCATTATTTGAGTTATTACTGGAGTGTCCATTATTCACCATAGCGACACCTTTCTGTCTGTCTTCATAGTTTTGAAAATCTAAGTTGTCATAAATGCCTTTGAGTGCGCCTCTGGCACTCAAGTTGATGGGACTTTGACGTGTACCACTATCACAAACTCCGCCCCATTTCGGAAAAACTGAAATATATTAAATAATACTGTTAAAAGAGTTTATAATCTTAACACTAATATTGTATGGTTTATATAAGATATGTAATATAGAATATTAAATCTCGCTACGAGCACTAGTTAAAATGAATCCTAACCTCCAATATGCCTATTAATTATAATCGATATTGGATGCAAATTTTCTTTTAAACTCTCAAGGGTACGCCAAGGTTGTATGTTGGCATAAATATTTAGCTGGTCGATGATCTTACAATCTTTGATTACGTACTAAAGCCAAATTCACTTATACCAGATTTACATATATCGGTAGAGATAACTTTGGAAATCAACAGAACACAAGCAGACACAAACGGCAAATCCTGGACTTTAGGGAGTTATAACACCTGTTAGTAGAACCAATTAAGACATTCATGTTAGAATTAACAAATGGAAATCACCTACGCTCAGCTTCCTGTCAACGATATCTAAGCCCAAAATCTTTGAGTTAAGCCGGATTCTAAGGCTTTGGTGACCCAAGACCATCTTCAATACTGATATGCTCACTAGATAACGATCAGAGCCAATTAACATCTAAATCAAATGTGGAAAAAGGAAATAGACAGGACGCAAGCTATGCAAATCATCAACTGAAATCTGCTGAGAATCATTGAAATTTAAATATCAGGGTAACAGAAAATGCGGTCTACCTACATTACTTTGAAAACGATCGCTAAAACAAGAAGTGCATCAATCAGGGGAATGTTAGAGAGAATAGAAGGTACGTTGGGAGACTCTTTTGATTATAATCAAATCAATAGATTAGCTATTCCACAAAAAAAAGTTTGATATTTGACCAACAACACAGAAACAACAGAAATTGTAGCCTTAATGATATAATTTTCTTCTTAATAAGGCAATGCTAAGATTTCAATTTAAAAGCTAAGGTGACAGTCACTACAAATACTGACTAAAGAATGTGCCGTATCTTCCACAATTTGGACACTTTATAGCTATGCTAATTTACGAGTAGGCTCTAGTAAATCTAAATTGGCACAAGTGGGACGTGTTAAATAAAAATAAAATTCATATAATCAGAGCTGATTCTTCTTGAAATTGAGCTTTTGTGTAAATTATCATTAGTACGATATATGACAAAAAGTTCATAACATCAAGTGAAATTTAGAGGACAAAATAATTTTGTAAATTCACAAGATACTCAAACACAAAAATTAGCAAACTAAAACATAAATATTGCTACTGTATGCTATAGCTAAGGGGATGCTCAATATGATGTTATGGGATTTTTGGACTTTTTAACCATTTAGCCATTCTGTCATATTACTTCTTTGTTGCAAAATGCCATCCATCGCTTCTCTCTGTTAGTAACCTAATACATTTCTATTTTTGAAAATAAAAGGAAGCTTCGTCCATTATTTTATTGTTAATTAATATTACGATACAAAATCATGTTGCTAGGCACATTTTAGGCTTTGTATGGGCGTAACAGGAGGGAGTGGCGCATCTCACATGGCATGGCTTGTGTTTGGATCAATAAAGCAAAGAATCGTAGGGTATCAATATCTAAATATTTCTTTAAAAATGAAAAAATGTGCAACTGTAATATATACTTTAAATGGGCGTAATAGGTTGGGTGTGGCAAACCTTACATGGCTTATGTTTGGTCCGATAAAACAAAGAATTTCATGGTATCAATATCATTTAGATCTATCTAGACGTTCTTAAAACATCGATGTTTACGTCCGGTAAAATACATAGATGTTCGCCAGTGACATAAAAGTGGGCGTGGAATGTGGGCATAACAAAATATTTTAAAAGCTTTTTAAGCCAAAAACATCTTCAAGTAGCAGATACTCGTAGTTTGATAGAATGTTGTAAGACGTAAATTTTCATTCAAATTCATACGAAGGTACAATTGTACCTATGCCCAAGGCCGTATCTAGGATTTTATTTCGGGGGGGGGGCGGAAGGGGTGGGGGGTAGTTGTGGATATCAGATTTTTCTTACGTAGTGTATATTCTTTGCAAAATCGTTTCTATATAGTGTCCGTCAAAATATTTCAGGGGGGGTTCTATCCACTAGCATCCCCCCTAGATATGGCCCTGCCTATGCCACCTGTAAAGGGTTCAGAAAATATTTTACTCTATACCTCAAAGTCCACTGAAGATATATCCCTGAAATTTGTATTACTTAATTGACACAAAAATCGTAGAGATGTAACGAAATCAAAGCGCTCTAGGACCCACAGTATAAAAGCTATAGCAATTTAAAAACGCTGAAGGTACAACTGTACCTATAACGTCATGCAAAGGTTAAGAGAAAAATCAATTAGTTTGATTAATTAGAATGCTGAATGCAAATAATTCATTTTAAAAATTTCAAACTCAGTTAATTCATAACTTTCAAACTCCAAACATTAATGTGAAAGAAAGCTTTATTTTACAAAGCGATACAAAACGAGATAAATGAAAAACGTGATATTTTTGATGCCAGTGTGAAAGCCTTACAACGTAAAATAAAGAATAAGGACTAAAAAAATAAACAAAGAAATTATTTCTTTAACTCACCTTCGTCCATTTCCATATCTGGATAATACCAATGATCCTGTGTAAGCACAGTGTGCAAAGTCAGAAGTACTGTAATGAAAGAAATATTAAGATTAAAATATCGCATAAGAATGTTAGTAGCACCATTAGGAAAATTATTTTAGTTATCACTTATGTCAATTTAAGCGGTTCTTTAATATTGTCATTTGTTTTCAATACATTTATGTTTCTTTATTTCATTTAAATCGTGCTGTTGCCGGCACTCAAAATCGTCGAAGCTGCCAAAATAAATTTACGATATTCATCACAAAATACAAAACAAAATTAACAAATAGTCAGAAACACGTGAAATACAGCAATTCGAGCAATTTTCTCTTAAATCAACCTTAAACTTGATGCAACAGTACAAGTGCACGGTCAACATACGCCAGCTATTTGAGTTGTATTAAAAAAAAAAAAATAAAAAAAAGCCATGAATACAAAATAAACGTTTAAAATGAGTGAGAAATAAAAATTGGCCTCATTTATGAAAAAATTAAGATTTCGCGATATGCAATTGTATTACTTAAAATTAATGAACTAATTTTCTTCAACACATTTTTCGTTTTCGTTTGACTATGGTCACAAATATCATTCATATTGGAGCAAAATTTTGATATATTTGCACCGCTGAAGAATTTGATGCAAAATTTATAATATACTTCAAATAGCAAAAAAATCACCCGTAAGAATCAAAAATTGAAAACTTAAAATTTACATCTGCGCCAATTCAACAGAATCACATTTGATTGACTATTTTGGTTGTGAAATCAGCTGTTCTATGGTACAATGGCAGATGTAAAGGTAATTTTTTAATGTATACCTCTCTTTCCTCATTATACACCCTTTATGATGAACTTAAAAAATGTTTATTGAAGGCAGTGGCGCCGCTAGAGTGAATGACGTCAAGAGCCGAAAAGTTGAATGTCACCCACAAATTAAAAAACATTTTTATCTAAATTTTAAAATATTTAATGTCAATTTAATTTTAAAAAAAATTTCGAAACAGAGCTACAGAATTTTTAAAATAAAATTAAATTTCCCAATACAAAATTATGTTTTTTTTTTAGTTTTTTCAAATGATATTTTGGTTGCACAGTTTCAATAAATAAAAAATTTATTTTGTCACAGAGAATTTAATGCCAAACACTAAAAAACTTAGGTGGAATGAGTGACACGAAAGAAAATTTGCACGGCGACTAAGTGTAGGATTTATAGAAAGAGACAGTACAAAATGCTGAACCGCGATGTACTACTGTGTCCAAAAAATAAGGTGACATTGTATTTATTTTGAAAATTCTTCATTTATTCTTCCAAATCAATTTCATCCCCTTCAAAGTAATCCCCGCCCGATGCAATGCACTTATGCCAACGGATTTTCCAACCTTCGAAACATTGGTTGTAGTCACTTTTCGGGATGGCCTTCAGTTCCATCTTCGCTGCGGCTTGAATCTCCTCTATCGTATCAAAACGGTGTCCCCGGAGCGGTCTTTTGAGCCTGCTGAACAGCCAGAAGTCGCACGGCGCCAGATCTGGTGAATACGGTGGTTGCGGAACGATATGGGTTGAGTTTTTGACGAAATGATCACGAATTACGTGTGCAGTATGGGATGGTGCATTATCGTGGTGTAAAAACCATGAATTGTCTTTCCACAATTCCGGCCTTTTTAGACGGATAGCGTTACGCAAACGACGCATAACGTTCAAATAATATTCCTTGTTGACTGTTTGGCCGGTTGGAAGGAATTCATAATGCGCAACACCACGATAATCGAAGAAAACAGTCATCATGACCTTGATTTTTGAGCGACTTTGGCGCGATTTTTTTTGGACACGTTCACTGCCGGCTTGGAACTCACTATACCACTTGTAAACATTTTTTTTAGACATAGCCTCATCACCAAAGGCTTTCTGCACCATCCTCAACGAATCCGCAGCAGAGAATTGATTCCGCAAACAAAATTTAATGCAAATCTTTGCTCAACAAATTTCGACATCGCAAAAAACGAAAAACTCACTTTTAGCAGCTCACAAAACGACGCGTATCTCAAATACTAATAAATATTTTCACATGAAATTTGACATAGATGTCACTGACTGTACTACCAACCTAAAAAAAAAATTATTCTCCAAATCCTTCAACGCGCGCAGTTTAAATTGAAATGTCAACTTATTTTTTGGACACAGGTAATAAAATTTAATGTTTTGAAGAAACCCATTTTTTGTAAAAATCTGCATTTGCTTGAAATCAGAGTTTTTATAAAAAAAATATTTTTATAGTATTTTATTCCCCATTTAATTTACAACGTTGAACTCGAAACATGCTAGTACTCGTTCTTTTTATTATGATTTTTGTTTTTATTTTTTTAGATAAAATCGACCCTTTTGCCCAAGGACACTCATTTTGTACAACATTTTTGAGCACATAAAAATTATGTTGTTGTTCTTACTTAAAAACAATTCATCGTATTTGTTTTAAAAACTAGAAGTAATGAAAGAAAATGAATACCATAGGAAAGCATCCTCGGAAAATTAATTCTTCAAAATTCAAATGTTTCGAGTTAATGACAGAATTTAAAATTCTAAGAATCCACAATATCCTAACATTACCAAAAAAAAAAAATTTGTTTCTGATTTTTTCATTTAAGTCCTCCATTTGACTGCCGTGTGTGCCCACCCAGACACCAAATGTCTAAAATAATTATGCAACATCATTAAATAAATTAAGGGAAACCACAAATAATTGAAATATTTAAAAATTAATATAAGAAATTTATCTTTCGCACTTGTGTCAAAGTCAATGAACATTTTCATAAATTTTCTTAAACTAACCAAATACCTTTGTCACGGTAAACATCATAAATTGTAATTGTTTCACTTCATTTATTTGTCATGCAAATTTATCAAATAATTTTTAACAAAATTTTTTTAGGAAAAACGTTTCAGAAAACTTGTACAAAATCTTCCCACTGACGACAGATTTTATTAATGAGTTTGCGTTATTTTCACAGATGTGTTGAAATAAGTATTTGCAAAATGCTGACGCCAATAAAAATTTCTACAAATTGTTTTTTTACAGCTTTTCCTTTTCAAAAAAAAAAAAACAGAAAAAATTTTCCATACAAAACAACAAAAAAACGCTCTTACTTTTGCCAAAATTCCATTTGTATGAAATTTCGACAATAAATTTTTATAAAAACATCTACTGTACAATACATAAATTTTGTTTAAATTGTGCTTGTTAATGTTAATAGCAACAACTATGCAAAGAAATGTTTTAATTTTCTTTTTGTTTTTGTTTTGTTGGCAACAACAACAATTTTTTTTTTAAATCGTGTGATTTATTGACTTTGTAAATGTGAAACTTTCTATTTAATTCCCATTAATGTTTTATCGCAATTGATTTTATTGTTTGATTTTTCACAATTGCATTATTTATCTAAGCCAACTTTGCTTTTATTGAGTTGTAACTATAAATTTTATAGACTTATTGTTTGGTTATATTGTGGGGCTTTATAAAATTTCTTTATCAAAGCTTGACCAATATGTTTTTAAGGCACTTAAATAGTTAAGCAAATGTAATAAGCACATGAGCTATTTTTAGAACATTGGAACATTGGTACGTCTGAGACAATATACCAACCTTGTTTTGAACTTTTTAATTTACAATGCTCAGAATCTTAACACTTAGATCTAAGGCTTCATCATATATCCAGACAGACGTGTATTGGTGGATATGAATGTAAATCTAGACAGTGGCGTCACTTCAGCAATACCTTGAAACTAGAACTATAATTCCACCACTATTAGATGGTCTTATTTAATTGATGTATCTAATAATAAATTGTACCAGATCCTTGGGGTGGCCAATTTCCTCCTCAGCCCTATCGAATTGACGTCACTACATCTTCACTATAATAAATTGGCTGAAAACATATTGTAAATTAATGATTACAGGCCAGTAACTTCATGGTTATGATGACGATATGATTACAGTTTATGCAGTTTTCAACATTATCTGACTTTTTTCAACATATTTCAACTTTTTCAACATTTTTCGTGTAAATTTACATTTTTCGGCTTTTCCAAAATTTTACGACTTTTGCAATATTTTTGAACTTTTCAACATTATACGACTTTTTCAACATAGCAATAAAAGTGGTAGTTGCAGTTTAAAAATCTAGAACTATTTTTTTTGTCTTTAAAAAATTCACATGACTTTTGATACTTAGGATATCTAAGAATATTGATTTTTTAACACTTAAGTATAGTAACGCTGACGTTGATACTTAATAAATGTCGATTAGGGTATCAGACTTGTGATTTATATTTTTCAAAGATTAAGATGTCATTCAAGTATGTCGGTAAATTTTAAATTTATATAATTTCAATGACGGTATGAAATGCGTAAATGGGTTTTTTGTATAGTAATTTATGAAAGAGATTTATTTAATTATAAAATTTTCCATTGAATACAAAGAACGTTTTTTAGTTGAAATGTTGGCAGCCAGCTGTTGCTTAGCTGGATTTTTTTTTCAAAGGAAACTTTTCTCAGTATCTATTTAAAGTTTTAGCAGGCTGTAAGTACCAATAGGGGCGGTATTATCGATCATAAGGACCTTCAGAAAATAAATTTTTTAATTTATTATTGATTATAAAAATAAATGCCAAAATAAATTTTTTATAACACAATGGCGTGGCGGATCTAGAGGAGCACCTCTGTACCAAAGTTCTCCGATGGAGAGTATTTTTACACTATGTATCATGAAAAATATTGAATACAATGTTCTATACACTTCTTCGCTTTACCAATTTCTTTCCTACATGACTGAATTTCTGATCCGTGACTGTGCATTGACTGGACTTATGTAGATCAGCCAGGAATATTATTGAGATTTATATGAATTAGCTAAGCGAAGCTGTTAAGGTCCCCAATATGACATTAAACTAATAAGGTGATCATCGTTAACATAAATATGATCCGATCAGTGTGAAATATATTCAAATAGATCACTAATATATCTGAGTCATAAGCAGTAGTGGTCGTAGAACTGAAACCTGTAGAATTCGCTGTTCCGTTTCAATAAATTTTTACATCAAATTAAGTCCAAGTAACTTTTTTTGATCCATAATTTCAATCCCTGTGTACAAAAAAATGTGTTTCTGAACTTCAAACAAAAAAATCAATTGGGTAGAGTTATTCACATGGGAAATGTGAAAAATATTTGAAAAAGTTAAAGATATTTTCAAAACACTTGAGAATTTTAAATACAAGCTCTCAACCCTCTACGCCACTGAATATTTAATAAAATTAAGCTAAGTAATAATAAAATGGTTTTATAAAATACAAAGCTTTCTTAATATTCAGAATCTTTCATTCTCGATAGTTGAATACATCTCATTGTATTCTATAGTCTACTTGGAACGTTAAGGCTGAAGCACCCTGTATGCATATAAACTTGTATAAAAGGTTCATATGTGTAATGATTTTAATTACTAAAACAAATATTTGTGTTAATGTTCAAAGACTGGTAAAATTATGACGATCAGTTTGTTTGAAAATAGACAGACCGAAACTTCGTCTGGTCAGTGTTATAACACAAATTTATTAATAAGAGCAATGCCGAGATAACAGAACAGAATGGACTCTCTTGTCAAGATTTTAATGCAATTGTAATTTTGCAATTAGTAACATCTGCACTGGGGAAAGTGCCAGCGACTGCCAAACTCACGTCACTTTACGAATTCTATTGGAACTAAGTACTTAGGCTGGGTCACTTTGGCATTTCAAATATGATGATGAAGAAAATACTATTGCCAAACTGCGCCGTCATAAACACGGATGAAAGCAAGACAAGTAGGGAATCGAGGGCTTCTTGGACGTCCTTTTTTCGTTTTTTTTTTTTGTTCATAAGAAATGGATAAGAACTAAAAAAAAGCTAACCGGGGGTGGCATAATTCTATATGGACATTCCTTAAGGCTGGGGCGAAATTGGACAAAAGTGAACAACCAGGAGAGAAGTGGTGAAAACTCCAGAGATTTTGCAGACATTTTTTATTTTCAAATAAATTAAATTGGTTGATTGATTCTTAAAATATTTACTAGCTATAAGCAAATTTTGGTAGATATTATGTCCTTAATTTGAATTTAAAGTGTTAAAATTATTGCACCAAAGAAGATATTTGCTGAGTAGAGATTTGATTAGGTCAAATATATATTTGGTAAAGTTTTTCTTATTTGATTTCACTTTATATTAATATTGTAACACAATAGAATCATACTACCTGAGTGTTGGCATGTCACAAATGTCGCGCGGCATTCGTGACTTTTACGACGTTTACGACCGTGGGTTGTAAACGTCGTAAGTCTTCGAGCCTTTGTGATAAAATTGAGTTTGTGACAAGAACGAATTCGAATTTTAAACTGAGAAAAATTATTATATTTATAAGTTCTTTTCTTACATTAAAACAACACAAGGAAACGCTCTAAATTTTGTTTTCAATTTGTATTCTAATAATTTTTGCTTGTTGGACGTTTCAATAGTTGTGGAAACGCGGTTTATCTGGAGATTGCGACGTTTGTAACATTTGTGACAGTTTACGACAGTTTACGACGTGTGGCCGTCGCAAAACTTGAAAATCCTTGTGATATGCCAACACTGTACCACCTACACAATTTCATTTACACAAATTCGCAGACGAAACATCAGCGCATTTGTGTGAACGAAATCCAAAACCTTTTCCTTTTGTCACTGCTTTATTCTACTATTTACTTTGTTTGTAAGTGGGAATTTTCAAACACAGCAAATCTCACAATTAGATCATAACTTACGTTCTGTGTTAGCTATAAGATTTTTGCTAAAATAACTAAGTCGGTATTCAGTCAACGTGATAATTTTTTGTTTGTTTGTTTTGCTCCCGAAACATTACTATACGAATATTACATAGAATTCACAACATACTTAAATAGACCACTACTGAAGTTAGTTTGGCTTGGTGCACAATTTGTGTATATATGATACATATATAGTTTGAAGCTACAAGCGGCATTCATGATATGGATGTGATGATATCGATTTATTTATTGAACGACATTTTTAAATATCAATTTTTTGTTATTAAAACCCATGTACAGATTTGTATTTCTTATTTCTCAGTGCCGTACCATTTTACTTTATAGTAGAATGTCAAAAAAATGTTTGATATCAAAAAGCCAGTCTTGTTATTAGGGCGATACAATCTTTGGATTTTTCTTATTTTTCCCCTCGTTATGCACAGCAAGACCAGTAGAATCTCCCTTATGAAAATGAATTTTGTTCAAATTTCAGTTGGTGGTCGCTGACTCTAAGACTGGCAATCTTTGTTTACTATTTTGATTTGTTGACTTGGAATGTTAAATTGCAACCTTTGCCTTTTTATAGATAACGAAATGCAGTGAGTGTGCTATTTAACAGTTTATGCATCTGTTGCATTTTGTTTGATTTGTTGTTTTTGTTTTGAAATGACAGTGCTATGACCGATTGCTCTACATAATTAAGTAATCCATCAAAAGAAAAACAATTTAAGCGATAGGTGGCTTGAACGGTCTGGCGGTTTTTAGTCTTTCTCGTTGTTTTCGAATGCAAATCTTGATTTGCGTTTTATGCTTCTCTAAAATTTAAAAATGTTTCCACTGTAACACCGAGTGAACTTTTGCCTGCTCTGATAAAAAGTTGAAATTTTAAGTAACCTCAACTGAGAGCAAATGCAGAATGATCGCTGGTACCATCTGGAAATAAAACGACGGGTGAACGGAGTGCACAGATCAATGCTGTAACATTTTTGATTTGTGTTAATCTTTGTTTGTAAATGCTACTCTGAGGAAACTTTTTTAAGCAGTCTATCGGTTTTCAAGACCCCTACACAATTTTTTACTCACAATGATCCATGGGATCGTATTTTTCCGTATGGTTTTTCATTACGGGGCCACCCTGTATAATAGAAAAATAAAATATCTGCCCATTATAAACAAATCAAGTGCTTGCGCAAATTGTTATCGTTGCAATTAATCAATGGAGTGCGATCAATCAAAATTTTTTGATATTGCTGAGTGCTAACAGTTAATTTTCTCACAATTAAGTGAGGGCCAATAAAATTTAAATTAAAAAATATAGAAGTAACAGCGATTAGCGTAAAAATTAAATTTGTTATCAAAGCTCGAAGTGATTTGATAATAAATTTATATCTCTCTATAAGATCTTCATAAAAGTTCTAATTAACGAAAAAAAAGCAATTATAATGATGAAAGTCATTCAAGGAACAAAGTCTTTTAAGCTCCTTAAGCAACACAAATAGATGATTTTCTTCTCCTATCAAGGCAAAGTCCTGAGATATTCTTGCTCAAAGTGACCTTAACAGCTATTTTTAAGCATTGATTTTTGACACATATTCGATGTATTATCCATTAAAGGGTAGGCATGGTCATCATTGTCATCAAATAATTTTTTGAGTCGATCTTTAATCCTCAGTCTGGAGGGTTGCTGAAACAATTTTTACAAATTTTTATTAAATTGTTTGATTGATTTTATTCAAATTCTTGCCAAACTATTTATTTTCTATGTTTAATGTTTTTGGCGACCAGCTTCCATTTGGACATACAGTTTTTAAGAATTTTGAGTTTGAGTAAAAACGGTGAATTACTTTCTAATAATTATATGTGCTTTATTATATTTGGATAAAAACACCATTTGAAAATCAATTGTGCTATCTTGGAGGTAAGCGTCATGTCACGATAAACGAAACGATTTTCGTTTCAAAATGTAATTGAATTTTATGTAGACCAACTTTGATAACTAACATGCGTTATTTCATTTCATTATTCCGCTAATGTGTTACTCTACGTGTAACGTTTTGCAACACTGGCTTATAAAGCTCTATGGGTATTTTTAAGCACTAGATTTTCACGAGATGATTTTCAATTTTGACATGAGTAAACAATATCTTTGATCACTACAGAAACATAAAATCCGTATCATTTTATCTTCAATTATCAAATCGTTAATTTTTTGTTCATTGTTTTCGATTTCATTTTTGCAATTTTAAGAGTAACTTAATTAAAAACTTGTTAAAAGTATTTACAAATTTAAGTGACGTTATAAGTTTTGAACTTTGATTGTTGGTCACAAAGAGATTTCCTTTGATAAAAAAGAACGTTGTTACTTTAATTCAGTTGTTAGTTTTGTGGGTGAACTACATTTTATTCCAGAGCAAAAAACCCTTGTTTTATCAGCTACTCTGGGAAAGTTTTCAGTTTATGTTTTGACTCACTACATAACTTTGACTAATCTTTGAATTGTTATGCTATTGCTCGCGCTTTAACTTTTACGAACTCTTAAAATACTTCAAGACTTGGGCAGTAGTGCACCTAGGATGGATCTGAGGGGCCAGCAAAATGGCACTCTTAATAAATTCCAATTTTATAAGTGTTGTGTAATTCTGGAGATTTTGTAATTTAATGTGAAAAATATATCATTTTGCAAGGGTTTCCGAGATGTCAAAAGTGAGGACCTTTTTTTTAACATTTTTATTTGTTGCAAAAAATACAAATTAAGGACTATTTTTTCACTCAGTTTTATGATTTAAAGAAAAATGTGAAACTGATTTAAGTACAAGCATAATTTTACGAAAAGGTTTGGCTGAATAGGCAAAACGAAAGTAACTGGTGATGTTATTGATTTTTTATTGAGTAATTTAAGCAACGGTAAGAGACAAAGAATATAAAAAAATCTTAATGAAAATCATGAAGAATCTTTCGCACTGAGTCATTCTAATGTGATCCGACTATTTTTTTCGATCATGTGGCGCACATCATCGCTGATTTTGTCTGTGTTCGTTCGTCTAGCACCGGACTAGGACTTTGCGGGTGCTTATAGCTAAACATAAAAAAAATTTTAACTTCAAAATAAAAGAAAAAACTTCTTTTCTTGAGAATGCAATAAAAATATCAAATTACTAATTGCTGCAAAAGATAAAGTTAAAAATATCCAAAAACTTAATCATAATGAGGCCAGAAGTATGCTTTTGTGTACATCATATCAAAATACAAAGGTCCTGTTGTTTCTTTTACCATAGAACGTCCACGAATCCACACAGCTTCTTAAAACATTGGGTTCACTTGAGCTCGAGTTCTAGACCTTAGCTCTACCAAAACCTCCAGCAAATAAATTAATTTTACGCTGGGGTTACGTATTAACTGCAGTTTTGAATAGTTCCACATTATCACTCAAAAATCGCAATTTTTAATTCCTTTTTTCACTTGTTAGATTTTCAAATTGGCCGTAAGACCATTTATTTTACATAAATATTAACTTTCTATGTCTCTGCAAAATTTCGCGTATATTGTGCAATCCAAAGCGTAAACTTTTCAGTTCGAACGTAGTAGACATTTCCCTTTATTAAGTATCTTCGGTAAGTTACTTTCTCGATCTATTCGATGCCTGCTGACTTAGTCGATATTTTTCAGTACTATTTACAAACTTAGCAACTTTAATCAACTTCTCATCGGTTATTATTGATTATTTCGATGATTTTTCCAACCATTAGGAACTTTTCAACTTCTATCGGCTTTATCGACTTTCTCGATGTTTTACGATATCATTCCATACATTTGGATTATCATTGACTTTTCCCTAATTTTCATTACAATTCAATATTTTTTAACGATTGTAAAGTTTTTCGATGATCTTCGATACTGCTGAACTTTTTCAACTGATACTTTTTTTAGTTTTGCTTATTATTGATTAAAGTGACATACATATATACATATACATATCTTTCTTATTCAGCAAAATAGAGTAATCACGTCAAGTTTTACAATAGAATAATTTTTCCAAAATCAATTTCTATTTTAGGTTTCTTATATTATCTTATTTTCTCATTTATAAGTCATTATCTATGATAAATTTTCAATAATATTTTTAATAAGAGTGTATTTTTTTTTTTAATATCACTTCAATTACTTTATTATCACAGACGGAGTGTTTTAATTTCCCCAATAATTCCTTGATTTTATTCATTGATTATTATGCATAAAATTTAATGTTAGCTTTATCTTTTATCGACAATTTTTTTAATTAATACAAATACTAAAGTTTTCCGTGTGCTGACCATTATCAAAAAGTCGCGTGCATTTGCTAATGCACAGTGATCGGGCCAAGTTAGTCACCATTAGGTGTTGCTATTTTAGTGCTATTTTAATTGTTGCAAAATAGTGCCCAATTGCCAGTCACACTTTTCATCATATAATTATTTATTTTATGCCAGCACAGTCCGCGATTTATTATGAGCAAGTTTTAAATAAAATGACCATTGCGCTAAATTTAGATAATCTTTTTCGAGTTGATAAGTTGTGAAATTTTTTATCGTAAAATCCGGCAAAGTTCTTTTTTTTTATAATAAATGCGTTGTAAAAGTCCCCCTTTTAAAAAGTTAAAAATGGTGTGATAGGAGTTCTTAAAGAAATGTTTATTTGCTTGACCAAAGTATTTTACGTATCAGAACTATAATGACCCATGTGAAATGATAAGAAATTTAAGTGTTTCGTATTTACAGCCATCGCTTGAGAGGAATAAAACGCTTCGATTACTCATTTTAAAGTTTTCAATAGTTACATAACTTAAGTATTTAATTCACATAAAAGCAGGTCTACATTACGGGTACAGCCTATGAGCTCTGAGCCTACAGCAATAGATTTTCAAAGCCGACAATTTTTGGGTAGATTGCATTAAATTAACTTATTTTGTTTTGTAATGAAACTTTTACAGCTCATTATTCTCGACTGAACAGATGTCAACATTGAATACCGTATTTTTTACAAATGAAGTTTGCCCTATGCATAGCAAATTTCTTCTCAAAACAAACAAACGGCTTAGTAGCCACACTGAGGCCGAGATTGGTCCATAGTGATACCTTAGTAACTCGAACGTTGGGGGAAAATTAGTTCACAGCTGATTTGATTGTGAAGGTTTTGGATGTTATTGTAAAGCTTTTTAACGCTTGGTACCAGTACCAAATAGTTTCTCTTCGTCTTCGTTGCAGCAGCTACATCTGTTGTGTACAAAAAAATCACATATACGGGGAAATGCTGTAGGGATTTGAAGTCACACGCTACTAATCTTGCACACTGGAAGAGGCCCTTAGCTTCGTGAGGAGATAAATTACACATGAAGAATATTATGTTAAGGAGTGTGTGTTTTGCAAAAACCTTTTGCAACATACAGGATCAGTAGTGACTGCCTTCAATTCTCACTAATATATCCACAATTCTCCTTTTTTTTTTTACTCTAACGATCGTTTCTGCGCTGATTTAGGGAGTTGTGTTTTCTGCTACCTTAAGAGTCTCTTGAGAAACTATAGATCTTAAACTTTAAGAAACAACTTCATATACAGCCACAAGCATAATATATATTTCCTATGTCCTGATATGTATGGCTAATTTGAGGATTAAGTCCAAGACTTCTTATCTAGTACATTTTTTAACAAATCGAAATATTCACAAAACTACATTTAAAGCCTTAAGTGTGATAATACTTTTTAAATATTTGTAGAGATATGTTTTGTGTACACACGAAACTCATAATCATAATATCGTATCATTATCTTTATAGTTGAAGTGGCAATAGCATTGTAATATAATGTGGGCTCGTTATATATTGCCAAAAATTTTTAATTTTTTTAATGATTTAATACAATTTTGATTAGGTATTTTCTTTAATGGTTCAAAGTTTAAAATCTGAGTCACAAAAAGTCTTAACGTATTTAGTAAATTTTGAAGATAACAAATATTTCTGACTCATAGGAGTTTCTTTAAGAGCCAAATACAAGTAAGTATATTTATAAAGAATGAAAGAACTTATGAAATATAAAAATTTTCCATCAATTAAAATATATTTTTAATATAGCAGCAGTTGCTTAAAGCTACCCGTATGAAAATAATTGCTAATTTATTTTAGAATTAAGCTCAGTTGTTTGAAAATCCAAATACTAAAAAGCACTATACACAGATTAATCTCTGTTAAGCCTTGCTAACTCTTCAAAAAATATATACAACCGGAAAACTAGTTCTTGTATACCAAGAGGCATGCAATTAAATTGATGTTTTTATTGCATAACTCCTCGCTTGGTTGTTCTTGCAATCCTTAAATAATTTTTACTTCAAAGGAATAACAATTTTGTCAATGACCAAGGAAATTTTATGTCATTTTTTATCACATTAACACTATCTTAAATGAAAGTTGGAAAGAAAGCGCTTCATAAGTACTCCTAAAGCTCTTCAAAACAGCACTGAAGCTCTATGTGAGCGCTTCTAATTGTGCTTGTTTTAAAATTGTCCTTTCACTGCAATTAAGTGATTTGCTCTGGCAAAAAAAAGCGCAATTTTTTCAATAAAAAGGTCTCGCTAATTGCCTCGAATATTGTCTGTTTTAACATTGCCAAAAAGTGCTTCACTATTAGCGTTTTACAGCACTATAAAAAATAAGTTTGCTATAACTGAGGGCTACTAACAATCGCACCAGTTTTACATTTAAAGCTCCTATATAAAAATACATAGCCCTTGGTAAATTTTTGGAAATAAACAAGAGTAGATCAACACAACACCTAATACCAGGAAGCTATGAAATACTGAAAATATTTAATTAAAATCAAAATGGATTAACAATTGTTGGTTTTTTTTTTTTAAGTGGCACTCCCAATTTTTGCATTGATTGCGTTAAGATGAATGAAGTATAACAATTCAAAATTACCATTCTTTTAACGCCAATACTCTTGTCAAATATTTGATTTGTTTACCATACACTTCGTATTCACTTGCGTTGTAAACATTTTAATTGTTTTTTGTAACTATTCTTAACATTCAATTAACACAAAACACCCGCGAAATTTACATCCGTTAATTAATTAACCTTATCTGTAGTTATCAATCAGAACAAAAATTAACATCCTATGATTTATTGCATATCAGCTGCGAAACTTCACAACACAAATATCTGTACGAGTATGAAAGATAGAATTGGCTTAAACAATGAAATTAAGTAGTTTACTTTTTTAAAAGCGATAACATGCCCATTATAAATATATTGGTATATATGTGAGTATGTTGTGTGAACTACGGAAGATTTTCAATGAATTCAGTTAATAGCAGTTTCTTCCGCGCGGCTAGTATCAATATGTCTTTATAAATTGTCTAAGTAAAAATCGTTTTCAAACCTAATTGACTCAATAAACTTTAATCAGTCCCCTCAGTTACAAATGTTTTTAGTGAATGTTACGATTATATTATGCTTAAAGTAAAAATCTAGACGTAGGTTCGCATGGTGGTCTTAAAAATGTCTAGACTTCCTTGAAACTAACAGAATATTAAAAGTTTTTTAGGAATAATACTTTTTTTGAGTTCAGTGTATTAGAATCTGTTGTCACAATGTTGATGGCTTATTCATTGCATTATTCATGGATGTATTCATCGAAAGGCTCTAATTTAAAAAAAGCCCTAAATTATAAAAACTAAGTGAGATAGAGAAAAGTTTGCTTAAACTGAAATTCAATATATCAGTCCAGACCAACTTTGATAGAATACTGCTAATTGGAGATCGGGTTACATCTGTCAGTGAAAGTCACAATTACGAGTAAATGAAGCGAAGAATTCGTTGAAGCTTAGTACAGCGTTTCCTTTCTAAATATAACTCTTGGGATTGAATAAGGACGAAATTGACTCATGAATAAGCCTACCGCTCATACGAACCCATGCCTTCCATATATCAGAATTATATCAAGAAGTACTGAAAATGCGAATGTGGCTTGTAATTGTAACGATTATATAGTATTTTGAGATTTTATTTGGGCGTAAAATCACTAGACAAAAAGGAACATTTTACATCTCTGAATCTGACATCTCTCGGAAAAAATGCACATTTAATACTATAAAACTGATTAAAAATCATGTCACAATTTTTTTTTTTACTAGTTTTCGAGTATATAAATGCCATTCAAGAGATCTTACTGTAAAACCGAAAAAAATAGCATGACAAAAGTACAACATCAGGATACCCATCCATAATATTTTTTAAATAAATCAAAAGTAGTCTTTGTTTCAAAACGGAAACTATTCACGAAGTATTCCATATTGATTTTTTTTTTTATACTCTAAATGATTATTTTTTAGAATATATTATACGAGGTATCAGACCTACAGATTTTAAATTCATATATATAAGATCGCCCAATGCTGATGAAATGTTTTCATATAATAATGTGTGAGAGCATCGTCTAATGAACTCCGAACCGTATTTTTAGATATAATGTGTGCCCCTTTTTAGATCATTGATTGTTCTTTAAAAGAGTTACAAATTGCTGTAACTTAAATATTATTAAAGTTACAGGCCTGCAAAGTCAACTTTTTATTACAAATTAGCACCAACTGATTTATGTGTGCTTGCGGTCAATCTAATCGAAAACATATAGTAACGATTTTAAAGGAAGTAAAGTTCTCTTGAACACCTGTAACTTGGTTTTTAATTTAATGAAATAATGTTGCCAATTGTAGCTGCCTTCTATCTCGAAACTCAGTTTTGATTTACTTATTCTAAGCAAAAATGATGAAGTCTTAAAACATTTTTGTATGGAAAAGTAACGTTGGCCTTGGTCGACTTTTAATATTCGAGTTCGGACATTACAGTGGGTTGGATTGTTCAAAAAAATATATGCACAATTGTGTATTTTTCATAACTGTCACGATTTCTGTTATGTATTGCAAAGGAAGAGGTGCAGAGTTTAATAATAAATTAATAAAAGAGACTTGTAAGGACCAAATGGCCGCGAAAACATGAAAAATTGTTTTTGTTTTGTATAAACCAAGCTATGCCTTTTTGTTTCATAACTGCTCGATTTTATTCTATTTAAATTGATTGTTCATAACCTGATGTTGAATTTTAATAAAAATAATGCAAGAGAATCTAAATTTATTTGCTACTCGGTCACTCCATGCACAAAAAAGTACAAGAAGTAGTTGCTCAAAAAAATCTGTCCCAGTTTTTATTCAAAGACTTATGAATCACTAGCCACAAAACATTTGTTTTAATACATAACTATTTTCAGGAATTTAACAGTTTGTAATTGAATATCTTTTTTTTTTCGTTATTTACCTGCCAAGGTGAACAGATGAACTTTCATTTTATCTTATTCTTGAACTCGAACTTGAGATAGAAATATTTCTAAATTTTTGAAGCAACCACACACTATCGCTTTGCGAAAAATCAGAAGTGAAATTTTCTCTTTTTTTATTTTTGCACACTTTTTACACCAAAGAAAACCGCCACAAAATTCGCGTTTTCAAAATTTCGTTGCAAACTTTGAAGGGCATTGAAGCCGACAACTTAACCAACTGAAGGTCCTAACGGAAGTGCGAAAAGTTCAATTTCGATTTTATGCGTTCAGCTTCGTTTTTGCACCGTTACTTTAAACTACAACGACTGAAAAGACGACCAGAACGCGAATCGTGTTAAACAGTAATGAAAGCGCGAACAAACCGCAATGGACAAATTCTGAGTGATTACTGACAATAGAAGAAAATACAACAAAAAAAAGCTCAATAAAAAGAACAAAATCACAAAACGAAAAACCAAGAACCGAAAAAACAAACTCAAAGCGCTAAAAAATAATAAAAATACAAAATTTTAAATTAAAATCACAGAACGGAAGAAAAACAGAGGCGACGCTAAAACAAAATATATAGCACAAAAAATCGCAATCGCTATTACGAAGCAAAAAAATTTGCCAAGTAAAATTTAATAGAACAACAACGATAATACCCACGCCATAGCAGCGCAACTACAACAACAACACACAATAGAAAATAGCAACAACATGATGACAAGAGCGCAACAATTTTAAACACCTCAATTTATAAAGAGCAATCGACAGCAGCAGCAGAACGCCCGCCGTTGCTGACAATATCGAGTAAGCGATTACGATTAATTGATTACGTTGAAGTTTCGGTGTAGCAGAAAGTGCTGAGTGGTAAAGACAGCACTAAAAAGTAGCATAATGAATATGCAGATAATTTTCAAAATATTTTCTGGACTTAAGGATATTGACGATGATTGCCAAGCAGTTAAGATCGCTTGGCAAGTAGAGTATGAATTAAATGGCCGTAAATAGAAGTAGCCATAACAGATTATACCGCTAAGGTTCTGAAGTGTGCAGATCGCGGTGGTATCAATGCTTCTCTTGGACAGTAAGTCTGTTGTTTTTGGATTGTTATATGTAGACCAGATTACAATATGCTATGGAAACCTTTGACTTTGCTTCAACTCAAAAAGAAAATACTTTATTTGACACAACCCAGCGTATACTTGTTCTACGGTGTCTTTCTATATGTATGTCTAGAGAGAAACAGCGGCTCGCTAATGTGTCACTCATTGCATTATGTTCAACTAAATCTAGCGTAATGTCAAGTCTGCCTAGTTTTACTTACATTGATTTAGTTGTTTCCAAGTTCAAAACTTCGATATCGGTTCGACTTACTGTTGTTTCGAAATATGAAATTTGTAGGCTTTGATAATGTCGATAAATGCTGTCTCCAAAACGTTAGATGAATTTGGTAAGGGAAAGAATTGAGATACTTGAAGATCTTTGGAAAAACCTCCTGACCAATGCTGCAGTCTCAAATCGTAAATTGAATTCTCATTATTTTCACTGAACTCTCTTGAAACTTCTATAGGTCTGCCAGTACATTTGGCAAAATATTGAATCTTAAGCAATGCCGTTATAGCCTCGTCATCCAACAATTGGCTTCTTTGAGTCAAATCGAATTAAAAAGTCAGCTGCTTTATGCATAATCATCAGGAGATAACAGTTTCAGAAGGACATCAAAGAGGTCTGTGAAGCAAGATTTCAAGCTGTTAAACTCCAAAATAATGCATTAGTTAAGCCTCTCATTTCCATTCATAGTGATAAGCAAAAGAAAAATAAGTCCTTTTGCGGGACCTTGCTCTTGATGCACGTGACCGCTTTAAAAATGCAAAGTCACTTCAAAAGCATACGGCCTCGGACGAATCACGTCTAGTTTTTTTTTTTTTTGTGGATTGTTGTTATTGACAGAAACGAAGAGTTATAGACGATTTTATTTGTCCAATCATCAGGTGCCATTCATGAAATCGTTTTCCAAGGACTTTCGATCAATTTGCCGGAAATATTGGATTTCATGAGTGAAGTCTTAAACAGGTTCTGGTCACACCTAAATTTATGGTCTCTACCATTGTTAGATCAATGGACATGCTTTTTGTTTTGTTAAAGTTAATTTTCTGACTTACCTCTTTCAAAATAAGTCTGAGTTCGAAAAGCTTTGCATTCACGCTGTACTGATTGGTAGTCGGGTAGTAGATATTATCTGCATTTAGAGCTCCCAAATACTTGTTTAGAATATATCAGATATATCCCCATTTAGTTTGACTTAAGTGCTGCACTTTGTCACAGATGTAATTGCTGTCCATGCAAATCAGTGCTGTTGTGGTCGAAGGAGGTTAAATTCACCGCTGAATTCACTAAAAACAGGTACACAAACAAAAAAAAGATTTTGGTTTAAGATTACTTATATATTTCTGATGACAGCCATCTCTAAAGTTTGAATCAACGACATATCAAATCTCAGACGTAATGGGATCAACCTTAGAACACATTCGTATTTACCACACAAAAAACCTTCTGAAATCTGCGTTAAAAATTTGTACCAAATTTTGGTACCTAAGATCAAGTTTTCTTAAGAAGTTCTAAGCAAAAGTTTTCAAAATTTATTTTAAGCGAACATGTAATGCAGATAAAGCATCAAAGTGCTCGAGATTACAAATCTGGAAGTATCACGACTGCCAAAATCTTTCAGAACTGCGATTCATGCAGGCGACCAATGTAACTGCGGTTCAACCCAGAAGAAAAGAGCTTATTGAAATGCTCGCATGAACTCCAATGCTGCTAACGTAAAAACGTTCTGTCGTTAGCTCAACAATGAAAACTTTCTTTTTCGAGAAACACAAAGTGCTTAGCTTTTCTTGTGTTTCACGGTTTTTTAGCGTTCCAGCATTATTCCTAGACCTTTCTTTGCCCTTTTATTATACGAGTAAATGATAATTCCCAATTAATTCATCAGATGGGAAAGTAAACAAAATAATATTTACCTTAAAATATCACAACATAATAAAAATTTATTTCAAATTATTCGGTGATGTTGCACAAACACTTAACTGCAACCCCACACAAAAGAGCACATAGTACCTACTGTCATGTCAATGTATACAGTTCCATTAAACGCATAATGAGACGACCCTCTTTCTCAAGTTGGGGCAGTCAATTGCCGGTTGAGCATTCATACAGCCAGTCATTTATTCATTCATTCATTTGTTTGTTTGTTTGTTTGTTTTTTCTCTAATTGGGCTCGAAACTGAATGTCAATGTTATTATCAATTGCTAAGGGGAGCGGGAATGTCAGTTTTTCAAATTAATTTAATCTCATTAATACTTGCATTTCCGTTGCATTTAAAATTGTGAACAAATTGTTATTTTCAGCAATTCTACACGTGACATTTTACTTTTAGTAACAAATAGCACTTTAACCTATTATGAAGTGAGCAATTAGTGCGAATTTATTAAATATACCACAAGAATTATTCGCCAAAATGTTCAACACAAAATGGGTAATTCCAAATCTTGACCTGCTCTAGTGAAATTTCACAACCAGATTTGAATTCAATGCAAACTGTGACTGGATTTGAATACAATGCGCTGTATACATATATTCTTTCCAATGGCGATATTCCCTTTCATGTAAATTTTTTTTCACCTTAATATGCATATTTGTCGACTCCGATTCAAGAAATGTCAGGTCTGGTTATTTAGAAAAATTGAGACATCTTGATTTTGAAATAAGATCATTATCATGAGACTTACGGCATTCTTTTAAGCAGATAAAAATACATTAAAATCAATGTACCACGAGATCGGCGGTAAAATAATATAGGACGTTTTTGCAACATTAAAGTAGAAAGTCGATATTTTTTTATTGTTTTCGGGTCAATTTTCAAATTTTATGTAGAAAAAAAGAAGATGAACAAAAATTAAGTACGGATTCGAATTGCTCGATCGA
Organism: Meiosimyza decipiens; assembly: GCA_963680825.1. NCBI lineage: Eukaryota > Metazoa > Arthropoda > Insecta > Diptera > Lauxaniidae > Meiosimyza > Meiosimyza decipiens. Next base: position 80,183,133 of record OY804259.1, on the reverse strand, counting down.
TAATAGCCAAAAAACCATACCCACTTTGTTGGAAAATTTAAAAAACTCCTTAGCTTGCACTAAAATCAATATTTTTTAAAAAAGGCAAACAACTTAAAACAGGGTGCGCTAATCCAGTTTTCAATATTAATGAAAATCCTTTTGTGGAGCTTTGGCTATACATATAACGCTATTTTTATCTTAAAAAAAATCAAAAAAGTCTTTTTTTGAACAGCTCTAATGTACATTTTGATTTGCAAAAGATTAGCATCAAAAATTGAAAGAATTTTATCAAACTAGAGCTATGTGAAATAAAATCGTGATTACAAGATCTTAGCATATAATTTATCCAAGTAAATTGCGCATAGCTTGCTCGTCCAAAAAACATATCCAAATAAAATTGCTCTTGTAATAGTTTTAGAAACATTGCCAAAAAACACCACACTTCACACTGCAAACTGTCGTAAAAACTTCGGAGTACAAAAATTGTGATGTGTTTGCTCGTCCAGAAAATAAAGGATGCATTTGTTGAATTGAAATAAAACAAAAAGTATGAATGGGAAACATTTTTATTTTATTACATTTTGAACAATATTTCAGTCATATGACCACCATGGCTACGTTGGACACAGTCAATTCGATCAACCCAATTTTTACATATTTTTTTACACAAAGCTGGAAGAATATCACGGAGTACATCAAGTGTCTGTGGTTTATCTGCATGGACTATTGTGTTAGGGTCTTAAATCACACGATCTTGGCGGTCAATTAACTTCTTAATTGGAAAAATGATTTGAATGATGAGTATGATTATCAAGTTGAAGTTTTATAGAATTAAGTAAATTTAAATGATCCATGATTATTTGTACATCTGTAAGGAAAAATAAACAACACAACTTGACACATGTTAGACATCCATATCGAACGCAAGCCCAAAAAATATTTCCAAAAAGATTGTGCCTCATTTGTTCGTTCAGAATATATCGAAGTATTAATTAGTTCTTACACAACTCAAAAATCTATGGTTTACAAGTTTTTCTTCTTGTTTTTGATTTAGGCATTTGCATAAGGTCAACGATAAGGCTCAAAATAACCACATGCTCTAGAATTCTTTGGGAACGCTTTAAATCCATTAGTTAAATCATTTTCGTGTACATCCTCAATTGTGTTGTTTGTCATTTTATCTTTCTTGTGACACTATGTGCAAATTTTCAGACACCGATAGCAATTTTATAAAATAGAAAAATTATGTTGGCGTGCTTTTCTGCCAATGTAGGTTAATAGCTTTCTCCCATTACTGATAAATGTGGTAGTCTATATCTCTTTTCCAATTTTAATTACATTCACACATCACAAAACAACGTCAACACAAAACTGCTGCTTTTGCAATTCATAATTACCGAGTTATCCGATGGTTACCTTAATCAGCAAGAAATTGGGTATTTTAACTATCGTTCGGTTAAACAAAACCCAAAACTACCCGAACTTTGAGAAAACGGCGCTAAAACTGTGATCCAATTAAGCTGTTTTGATATCAACCTTTGCTATTAATGGAAATTTTAATTTAGTAATTAGTTGACATAGCCAGGTCTATTGATATCGGTCGTTATATTGCCACAATATCTGTTAAACTAAATGCAGTTGTAAGCATTTTTCCTGTCATTGTCACACTCGCATTTCTCATCATGAATATTATAATGGAACCAAATCAAAGTGTGCCATAGGATGACCTTCACCCACACAATTTACGACCCTTTCAATTATATAATATTTATTGCTGCTATCGTTAAATCATGTTTACTGACCATTGCACTGGTCGCATGTCAACAACATTATGGTAAAGGCAATAGTAACAACAACAAAAACAACAAATGTGCACAAATGCAACCCGTAGGACAAAATCCCAATAAAATTTTGCAATTTTTTTCGTAATTTAGATGCACAGAGGGATGCCAACTTTATAAATAGTACGTGAAATAAGTCGAATAAGAAACATTGGTTGAATGAACTGTGTACAGAAGCGACTCTTTAGAGATAAGCGCAATGAGATGAGTCTCCAAAAATACTATATATGAATTAGAAATATCAAGAAAATCAAAACCGAGGCATATCTATTTTTGGGCGAATTTAAAAGAGGTATAAAAAGGATTTTCGCTAATAGCTCGATAACTTCAAATAGAAAATATATGACGAAAGTTGTAGAGGAGGAGGAACCATGAGATTTAAATACAGCTTTCATCGTTTCAAATTTTTAACATACATAGGCCGCAATTTACCAACGGTTATAGCTATCTCTTCAAAGTCATAACGAAGATCATCGTTAGAGTCAGCTAAACATCAGAGCCACTTATCCGTTAACAACAGCCAGGTTTTCGCCAGAACGTTTATTAATCACATCAATCCTTTCGTTGTATTGTGGAGCAGATAAATGCGTGGCAGGCTTCGTTTCAGTTAACCTTTATTACTGCTTTTGATAGCATCGCAGCTGGGACACATTGAACAGATGAGGTGAAGCACTCAAAATCATTCATCTCAACAAGGCTCGACACTAAGATTTCAAATTTAGAGTATTACATAACGGTCAACTTCCAGACGATTTCGAATTCATTTCAGTCGTGCCAATTTTGTTTTTAAAAGTACTGAACGATGTTCGTGGAATACCACGCTTACGCCGACAACATATGCCTACTTGCCAACAAGCAGTCCAACATGCAAGAAATCCTCATTTCCCTTAGATCTTCTTCGAAGAAGTAGATCTGTAGGCCTTACTTAAATTAAAAAGAGCATCCAAGCTAGAGCTCAAAATCTTTGAGCTAAACGGTAAGCAAGTCCTTCTGTTTTGCTGTGAAACTTCACTGACCAATAGCGCTCTGCGATACAATTTACAGGTGTTAACCAACAATTGTCCTCGCCGAATTCTGATAATATGGTGGTTCAGTCCCATCTCCAATGTCGATTTGCTCACCAGGTGCCGTCAAGATCCGATTTCCATTCAAATCATATTGCGAAAATTGAAATTTATTGGGCACACGTTGCGGAATTGAAATGAAACCACTAGGGTAGCAGAAAATTCGGCCGTCCTTAATCATCTTGGATACGATTGCTAGAGCAGGAAATAAGTGAATTGACTTCCACAGATTGGAAGAGTTTTGTGGACGCTCAATACTCCGTAAGAAAATATACAAGGGAGAATAACTATTTTGGTAAAGAAGGCGATTTTTCATTGAACATTTTTATCTTTGGTCTTTTGGTGGAATCTAAAGGCCACATATATTGCAAAAAGTCGCTGCCTTGTCAGAGATTGAATAAAAATCGAGTGTTATTTTGGAAGGAAAGAAAATTCAAAATAAATTTTGTTTGAAAAAAAGGCACTACAATAAAAACTAAGGTGGAATTTACGTTTTTTTTTGGATCTTTTTCAAACAAATAGGTTACGTTAGAGTAAATGGGCTTGGACGGAGCCAGAGCCCACAAGTGAAGCAAAAATTATGGGAGGGGGTTGGGGTTACTGAGTAAACCGATTAAGGAACCCCTTAGTGATAAGTTATGTACATTCCCTAAGTTCAAAATTGTTTCTTCGGATCAAAGCTATTACAGCTTTTCTCACTATTTTCTTACTTTCTGTACGTACTGGCGTAAATATTGCCATAAATAGAAAGATGGCAACTCTATTTAACGCAGCACATAAATATTGGGGTAAACTTTTTTTGAGTTTCAACGTTAAGTTGCATCGCAATTTGTCAAAATTATATCGCGTCCGTTGTTGTCATTGTTGCTATTTATATGTCAATTTCTTTGATGATATTCAAATAAATTTATTATTTATTGCATTACGTTCATTCATTTCATTGCATCGATTGGTTGATGTGAGTGCAGTTTTAAATTGGTTAAAATTGAATTATAATAAATATGTTAATCAATTTCTGATCGGCTTGTGATGTATTTCTTTTTTTTTTTTTTCAATTATTTCAAAATTTAGCAATTTGGAGTTTTCTCGTTAAAACTGTTCATCATACGCATAACTTCCAGCACAAAAGAGATGAGTTAATTTTTTGCTGTAGTTAGCTGTCAAAAAAGAATTGTGACTCTCTTCATGTAATGCAAATGAAATTAGGCTGCAAGATACAAAAGTGTCCTTTTTTAGTTGTGTCGGAGAGTTGAAGCTGTTGTGATCGCTACGATCAAACCATGTTCTGTTAGTAACTTCTTCTAAATAATCCACACTTTATCTCTCCAAAACAGTTTTTTGCGTTTTCTGAAAATTTTAAAATTTTGAGTTGTGTGTCTTTAGTAGAATGTGTTGTGAAGTAACTGCACACTTTCGTTGACTTTTTTGAGTATTTTTTGTTGTACAAAATCAAAAACTATGGAAAAAAGGACCTCACATTGACACTGCCATTTCCATTTGTCGGTCACTCATTGAAGGAACGGTAGAACATGGTGTTACTCTATACGGTTGGACTTCAGAAATCAACAAAAAGAAAATAAACACAATGATTAACAAATGTTTCAGGACAGCATCTGAACTTTTAGCAGCCACTCGCATCGAATCCCTTAGGATCGATGCAAAGTATCACGATTTTGACTGGCTTGTAAAAAACAGGTCCACAAAATTAGCTGCAAACGCGCTCACAGAACCAACACATATTTTGAATGAACTTTTTTGGAATTTGCATTTTTCTGTTAATAATAAATCGAAATCCATATGTGGGATCCAACAAATATTAAACTATCTTCAGGACATCAACATGCCTTTTCCAGGAAAACCAATAAAAGAGAGACTAGATCATCAATTTAGCATCACCATTGATACAAGCCTGAATGAACACCGAAAAAATTATTTCAACTCAGTTATTTTCAAATCTAAATTTCTGGAGTGCATCCACAATATGTCCGCTGCTCTGATTTTGTTTACAGATGGGTCTTGTCATGAAGATATACATAGCTACTTATTCGGTAGTAGAGCAAATTTTCACAAATGCATTTAACACAATAAGACAGGGACTTTTGGCTCCATATGCTGGGATATTTAATGCTGAGTTAGTTGCGATAAAAACAGCAATTCAATACGCAATACTAGAAGACAAAAATACACTGATTTGCTCTGATAGCTTAAGTGTCTTAAAATCTCTACAGAATAGAAATAGTTCAACGCTTAAGTATCTTCAACGTGAGATGACACAATCCACCAACATCAATATAAAAATATTATGGATTCCAGGCCACATCGGTATACAAGGCAACGAAACTGCAGATACGGAAGCAAAAAACGCTTTGAAACTACCTCTGATCGCCCAAACACCATGTTTGGACACCATATTAATAAACTATGGCAGAAAGATACAACAGCAATTAGATCAGCACCAATGGAACACCTCCAACTCCTTCCTCTATCTGCACAATAAATCCCGAAATAGAGTTAAATACCACTCCAAATTTTCCAGGCAAGACTGTATCAAACAAGCACGGATACGAGTTTTAACTACACTTTTCAGTTCCAACCACCTGTATAATTACACCTCTCCAAAACAATGCTATGTTTGCTCAACAACACTATCGGTGAAACACATGCTATTGGATTGTCCTCTTACTAAAATTAGCGCACCTATTGATAGCGCACTGGATTGCAGCAAAAAAGAAACATTAAAGACAATTAATGAGATACTAAAAAAGCATAACGTATTCCATGATACTTAATTCTGCAAATGTATAAACATCGTCTAGATGGTGCAAAATGGCCTAGTTGCCCAGCACCTCTGTATATCTTACAAATTTATTTGTAAAATATAAAAAAATAAATAAATAATAAATATTTTCTTTTAAAAAAATGCTTTAAGCTTAAAAAAAATAAATAGAAAACTTTAAATAAATCACTTTAAACATTAATTTTTTTATTTATAAAAATGTTTCGCAAAATATCTACGACATAAAATATTTTTTTTTTTAAATTTGTTTTATGCTTTTCTTTAATCAATCCTAAGAATGTATCTGCTAGATTCTCTGGTTCATTGTGTTTAAAAAATTGTATGAAGAAGGGAGTCTATCTTAAACGCACTATGAGTTACAGAATGTTTAACAAAGTTCCTTCAGAGCAGTAATTATAAACAAAGATTATCTCATAACTTTTAAGCATTGAAACTAGAGCCATAGAATGAAAAGGTTTCATAAGGTAATGAATTCATATATTTTTTAGTAGTATGTACCATTATTAAAGCCGTGGTTTCAATTCAGAACTATCGCTTGTTGTAGTAAAAATAATTTTTTTTTTATTTTTTTGATTTTTTTATTTTTCTTTAACTTCAGTTTTTTCCAAAAATGTAATAAATTTAGTTTTTTATACATATTTTAGTGTACCATAATACTCCCCACAAGCTAATCATACAAAATTTTGTACTTGGGTCGTGTATTTTTTATGGTATATATAAATTTATTATAAAATTTTTGGTAAAAAGTTTCTTTGGTATTAACAATTAACATTAAATTAATTAAACATTTATTTTTTTACTTTGACAAGCGATAATTATGTGCTGAAAACACGTGTTGCAATAATTGCACTAGTAAAGAAATATGTTAGTTAATTACTTAATGAAAACATTCCATTGCAGTGGCTCTAGTACTAAGAAATTTATTAGCTTATCTTTGTTTGTAATTACTACTCTAAAGGAACTGTGCTAAACACCTTATAACTCACAGGATGCTCGAGATAGACCCATCCTCCCATACAAATTTTTACTAACAAGGAACCAGGGAATCTAATGTTGGATACCACATGGGATCCGAGCCACTCTATGTAATCATGGGTGAAAAGTAGCTCCTTACTGCTTTTATATTTGTTATATAGTGGGCGCAATCAATCATAACTATATGTAATTAAACGAAAACTTTAAATTTATTTATCTTTAAAAATAAAAAAAATAATACTCACATACTTACATATATTTGAAATTAAATAAGTAAGCTACCGCTTAATATTGTGGTAATTTAGAATATTCGTATCTTAGCAGTGTCAACCAGAAGCCACTGAAGTTTCGCTTAAGTGGCGAACATCGATATTAGAAAAATCACCTACATAGTTGATATTGGCTGCACAGAGAAAAAATTAGTCAATAATTTCAGTAAGCCAAAACTGCAGCGTAGGAAGGACAATATCAAAATATGTAAGTAATAAACAATAATAAAAAACATATCTAACTTACTTTGACACCCTACAGGTGATGCTAGCAGTTTGTAACTTTTCCTTGGAATCGTTCTCATCCGGCGTCTCAAATATGAATTTAGTCTGCAATCGACGTGATACCTTTGTTTTTGGTTTTTTTCATTTGCTGCAGAAATTCGTTACTGTAAAGTTTCGAATGCAACTGCTCGTAATTTGTTTTAGTTTCGTTGTTTTTGCTATCAGCCCAACAACGAAAACATTCGCCAATAATTAATTTCTTTCAGTACGAAAAGCAGGACCCATCAGTTTGCTGATAATGAGCTTTATAAGTCTGGCTTTTTGTTGCAATTTTCAGTTTGGAGGGTAAAATTACTCAGGGAGAGCTACCACTGTCATCATATTGCTGCAATAATTCTTCAACTTCATTTGTGCAGTGATACAATTTGCAGCAAAAATTCCAGTAACTTTTTCCTGAACGCATTGTGCCTAGCGCGTATTTGAGCCGGGCATGGATTGACGTTTTCAAATGATTCTTCTGTAACCTGTCTCACAAACATTTCGGTTGCATTTGCCATCGCAAAAATAACTTCTCATAATTATACGCTCTTGTATGTTGGAAAACAAGACTCCGTATTGGATTTTTTATTTAATACCAATTTTCGATAGATCCTAAATTACTTAAGTAGATATGATAGCGGCAAATAATGTCAAAGTAAATCAAAGTGTCAAAAATTATAGTAGCCAGACTCTAAAAATCTTTGAAATTTTAAGAATATTGGACAAAATAAACATCATCCGGCAACAGTTACTTTGGTAGCTCCGATGAAACTCACCAAAATGAAATGATTACTTAAGGAACGCTTATGCTTAAAGCACAACTGAGGCAGCAAACTGCGAAGCAACAAATTTTGTCAACATATAGGTCCGTATCGATGGTCGCAAAACTAAATGCGCTCTATTAAAACCTTGTTTTTACCTTTAATAGAGTGCACAGAGTGACCCCGTTCGGTGTTATTCTCGCACTTACACGTACATATGTACGTCGGCATTCAAGTGTTATTCAAAGTTGTCAGAATAAACAAAATATAATAATTTGCTACAATACAGCCTGAAATTAATAATAATTAAAGATTTCTCTAATCTCCTTTTATATTTGTATGTTAAAATTTATTTATGGTAAATTTTTCAATTATTTTATTTAATCGTTCACTTAAATATTTATTTAACTTAAATTTTTATGATTTCTCCAATATTTCTTTTAAATTTTTTAGTTTAAAATTTATTTGTGCAAAATCTTAGATCAATTTTAGCTTAATGCTATTTTTAACATTTATTCGACTACAATTTTAGTATAAACAACTTTGAGATTTGAACGCCAAAGTACAAGTCCCTATTAAGGCAGCTCACATCATCCTACATGTTGTACGACATGTCTTGACACCATGTGTTACTATTATATCGCAAAGAGTTCATGTTATACATGTCGTCAAACATTATTTGCACAAAAACGATGAAACGTCCAGATCATGTACTTTTTTTAAGTTCTCTGCGGTAAGAGGTAATTATTATTGTTTTTATTTTCTCCAGAACCCCTAAATAATCGTAATTGGCTTCTTAAATTAAACATTTTCAAAATCTTGCCGAAACTTATTTATCGTAGCGTACGTCATAGCTCGATGGCCCAAGGTATTGCTGTCTAAGCCAATAACTTTACGCGTTGCCATGTGTAAAGAAAGAGTCTGGCATTACATGCCAGGTGCAAGGTCATTAATTGAAAGTTTTTGTTGAAGCAAGCGTTTAGTAATCATTAACATTCTTTACCAATGTCAACATATAAGATATATTGTAATTAGGTTGATGTTAGTATTATGGATGTGAACTTGGCAACCCTCTTTACTATGAAGTTGGACTCATTCGCGTTGTTATTGTGAATTTCTAAAATGCGCCGCACCTTTATCTTCTGTGAGCGTGAAAGAGTACAACTAATGATTTAGTGAAGGAATAGGCTACAAATATTACTCGTTGAAATGAGATAGCTAGACTAACTAATAAAACTAACCAAAAATTCCAAGGAAAAATAAAATCGCGGTAGCAGTACTAAAAAACGGAGAACAACCAACAGACGGCGAACACCAAACACAAAGCAACAACAGAAAAATTCACCCGAAGGAAACATTGTGGAAATAGAGTAGACGAAAAGAATTTTCGCTGAAATCTTTTTCATGCAGAGGGTAAAACTGCACGCGATTTTTTAAATTTTCACAAAAAGTAGTGAAAATTAACGTAAGAACTAACGAAAATCTCTTAGAAGATAAAAAATAAAAGTGAGTGAAATTAAAAATGAAAGAAAATTGTTAAAGAAATTTATTTTGGAAAAAATTTGCACGGCGGCGAATAAAGTGAAAAAGAATGAAGAAAGTTGAGTGGAACTCCAATAGAAAAAAAAGAGATTCATTTGTAGTGTTGAAGAAAAAAGTGCAAATTTAGATAAAATTGGAAAAGAAATTCAAAGAACTTATTAATTAAAGTAAATACTTAAAGTGGAAAAGGGACAAACGTGCATTTTTTCACTGAGTCTTGAAAATCGCGACGAAAATACGAAAACGCCGCGTATGTCAGAGCAGTTAGCGAAGTCAAATAAGTGTTGCCAGATAATACTTTTTTACGCTAGATTACTCTGTTGAAATGAAGAAAATGTCCTAGAGGGGAGTGCTATATCAATGCGTTTTAATCTATGATTTGAAAAGATTTCAAAATGTTGATTAGAAAAAAAAAAAAAAAAATGGGAAGATCGTTGAAATAAATTTGATTTTAGCATCAGTCAACGAATATTAAAAAATGCGTTGCACAGTTCTGGTAACTGAGATATAGCCATTGTTGTTGTGTAAATCTTTCTTAAAATTAAAAGATACCTATTTTGTTAAAATCTATGCAGCGATATTAGAGCATCGTTTTTGGATAAGATTACCTTTTGGATTGAGAATTTACTTCTATTAATACTAAAAGACAAAAAGAAAATTGCGATGATCCCAAAATATGCTCATGCGGCGCTTTCTAATATACTGCATTTTATATTGTGTCCGTCTTTATTAAACCGAAGGAGAGTGGTTGTGAGGATATATATAGTTGTGGCTATAACTTCTCGAAAATTGACTGCACCTGGGTAATTTCACTAAAATGGATGTGGATTGAGAGCCAAATGAGAGCTATAAAATCGATGTATAAATATATAAAATTCTCATAGATTTCAAGTCATGGAATTTTTAAATTCAAACTAAAAATATATATTTTTTTTAACTCGTTAAATTGTACAGAAGATGCTGTCTGAGTTAGCACGCTTTGCTGAAACTTACAGCAGAACAGTTAATTCCTAAACATCTTAATTAACAAAAACTATTAAAAAGTTATAAAATTTATAAAATTGTTTGTGGAGTCCATTTCTCTCGAATGGCTTTTCTGACTCAAAGGTTTTTTTTGATTTATATTGAATGGCTACGAAGGGCAATGCAAAGTATGTAGTTGTTAGATGTGCTTACATTAACTCGTTACTGTACAAGCAGTACCTGATTGTCTACTATTAGGGATTATTACGCCAACAGAATAATGATGGACAAGGTCCCTCTACGACGCATTCGTAAGGACTAATCACCTACCTATAATCGCTCTGAATAATGTCCTTGTATAGGAGACAAGGAACAAAGGGTTTCCTGTAACGTGAATTGGCGTCGGTCATTCAAAGGAAGTTTAAATTTAACTTTTCATTTTGATATGTTTATATATATAGACAACGTTTGAAGTTGCTGCAACAACAACGGCAAACAGCAATTGTTTTCTAATTTAAGTGCTAATATTAAAAACAAGCAGATCTGGACCTCGATTCAGCACTTTGGGTCATTGTCTTGCAGGTTGAGGTTGAATGTATTGTTAAAATTTTGATTGCTTCTATTTTCCAAATAAATCTATAGTTTCCACCCACGTAACTGAACGCCTACTGATAACGATATAGACGCACATCTTTTAAATACGAGCTGTCCTGTGCAGTATCGAAATCGCTCATCAGACTTAAATCTGATCTCAGTTTAGTTAGGGTGGTGCAATTTAATTTCCTCATAATGGAGCAGGTACTTTTTTTACAAATCTAGATACAAAAGTAGAGTGATCGATTTGTGAAAAGTTTCTATAGAACTAAAATATGGTTCAACTGACAGTAAAAAATAAATTATTTTGTTACTTTTTGGTATTATACCGTCGTTTTGCAGGTTCACAGGTTCTAGCTTTATTTATTAAATGGCTACGAATAAGTTTTACCGCACTTTCAAACAATTATTAAAAAAACTGACTTTCAACGTATATCCCGCTATTAACGCATGACGGCTTCCGGGCTGCGCATGCCTGCGATTAAATAGTTGTGATACTTGAAGTGTTTCATTCGCTTTGGTCAGACCTAAAAATGACCAAATACCAAAGTTTTTTTTTTCGTTTTCCATGCAAAAAAAAGTTTGATGGAATGTGAAGAATAAGACTATTTGACGCATTAAAAAGGAAACCAGAGCTAAATCAGCTATCAATACCTGTTGTTTCATCACTGTATTTATTTTTACTATGTGACTTTATTTTAATATTTGGCCTATCATCTACTGGATGTATAGAACCTCGTGCGACCTAAAATCGTTTCTGCAAATTCAAGCAAAGCTCAATATACTTCCAATGTACATCTATTCCTTCAAATGAACCAGAAATTGACTTGGTTCAGGAATTTTTATGAAATTTTGTTTTAACCAAAACGAATAAAACATGGTTAATATTAACTCCAATTAAATGCCGACTAAACAATTGATCTTAACAATCGATTAAATCTATGGCGATCAATTAAGACTAGGACCATACTAGCGTTTTTTTTGCCCATACGGCCGTAGACTAAATAGTCGGTGGATGGCGACTAATTAAATAATCGAAAAACACATTTAATATTTTAACACCAACTAAAATAAGGTGTTTTTCTCATTATAAAAATAAATGTAGTGCCCTACAAATCAATAGTTTGTGCAATTATTCCTACAAAGGAGATGAAATAACATTCAAAGGAAAGTTATAAATTATTTTTGCGTGAATTAGTCGGTCGCCTTTAATTGAAGTGAATGAAGCCCTTCTTTTTGAGTTAAGTTCTTGTTCAAACGTTGATTTTCAATAAATTTTTTTTTGATCTTGATTTGAATTAAATTTTTTGTAAAATTAGTAGCGTTCCAACGTAGGTTGAAAATTTGCGCTTTAATCGTGGGGCAGTTGCGAGTAATTTTTTAATTCAACATTAACACAACATAACACAAAATTATATGCAGTGAGGAACACCAACGACGCACGTTTTTTTTTAATGCTAAAACGCGCGTTGGAAAAACGCTCGTTAGAACTTTGCCTTAATCAAAACTTATCCGACAGATAGGCCCTCACCGAGAATTGAGACAGTGCTTTTTTTTTGTTAAAAAATGGGTAATTTCCTATTAGTGTTTAGTCAGATATAAAGAAAACAGGCATTTGTACCATATCCGACTAAGTTTATACCGACATTGTAAAAACGGCCCTTAAAGTTTAAAAAGATAGTTTATCGTTGAAAAAAAAAACTAAATACCTGGCAACACTATTTTGACTATTAAAGCTAATGTAATTTTTTCTGTGCAAATTCTGTGTCTAATTTTTGAAAAAAGAAAAAAAGTGAAGATAGAAAAAAATTTTTTACTTTTATTTTAGAGGAAAAAAAGGTGAATCTGTGTGACAATTGTTAATAATTGAATTTCTCATTTTTTACTTATTTTCTCGAAATTAAAGGAGCGGTAAACAAAGCAGCGCAGCGCAGCAACATCATAATAACAACAACAAAGTATTCTATAAGAAATTTGAAGACTGAAAGTGTGACAGCAGCAGTAGCAGTAGCAGCAGCAGCGACAGTGACAGCGGCAGCATCATCGTTTACACTAGAAAAGTAGAAATAGACAGAAAAGAAGAAGAGGAATAGGCAGTAGCCGCATTTGCAGCCGAAGACGACGAAAACGAAGAAGTCTCGAGCAGCAGCGGAGGAGTCAGAAAAACGAGAAGAATCGCAGTGTGGAAAAAGTTCCGACGGCATAAATTAACAAAATGGACGATTTGCTGGTGGAAGTGAGGCTTGACAATGGTGCCTACTACAAGGTTGGTCTATATGTCCCCAAATTTTGGGTTAGAGTATTATTTTTTATTTTGTTACGTTTTTTGTTAATTGCTTTTAAACCATTAACTAGTGATGGGATCATCATCACCGCTGCCTCATAATATATGATAGTGTTTTGAAACTGTTTGTGTCAGTGGAGGTTACAGCGGTGATGTTGATCGCTGTTTATCTTTGAGTGTCGTGAACAGATGCATGACAGTCACATATGATCATGCATGGCCTTATTCTTTGTTATTCCAAATATGTTCCTAACATGTATTTTATGATTTGTCAGAAGTCTGTGATTTTCAAAAAATCCTTAGGTCAGTGAACATGTCCTAAAAGTGTATGAAATTTGAGGTTTTTTGAGTAAGAAATAAACTTACACATAAGTTAAGGACCACACTGAAAAATTCTCTACGTAATACACGATTTTCGTCACGATAAATAAAATGACTCAAGTGAGTTATTACAATCTTTTCGCACTTCAAAAAAATCTTTAGAGTTGTTTTTGTTCCTTAATCAAGTTATTTGAAAAAGCTAATACAAAGTTGTTTGTAGCAAATGTTTGATTTGGTACCAGAGAATATCATATACTAAGGCAACCTCAGGTTGCTATACATGGTGGCCGTTTTCTCTCCCATGGGACGAAAGTGGAGTTTTTTTTTTGGAAATTTACTAGAATTTTTTACAAAAATTAAATAGAGTCTAAGGCTATAGAAAAGGAAACCGTTGTCCTGTTAATGCTCACTTCAATTTTGTCTCCATAAGCTTTCGAAAAGCGGGAACTCGGTATGACGAATGAGAAAAAACCTAAAGCACACCTTTCTGGAAAAAAGAAATGCGAAAGATTATAGGATTGCACTTTATCGCTTAGATCATGTGATAGCACACAAAAATAAATGTAAAGAGTGGTTCTTTTGTATGATAAATTTTTGAAAAAAAACATACTTCTGTGTTAATTACCCTATAGAACAATTTTTTAAACTTTTCGATAAATATCAGGATTGTCACTTTATTTTTACAAATTACACGTATTCTGAATGAAATAATTTTTTTTTTTTTATTTTTTCGCATTTTCGAACATTTTCGCTGCCCTCAAAAATAGATATAACGCTAATATTATGATTACTTGTGTACATTATCAAGTTTTCTTTTTAAAACCACCCATGCTTATAAATTAATTATTTCCTAAAAAACAATGTTTTACAGGATCTTTGTATTTATAAAACTAAAATGGTTCCAAAATAGTTCTTCAAGATTCAAGACACTGAAATATCACAAATTAAACGAAGTCTGATTAACATTTTGGCGTAAATCTTTCAAATCATTTAAGAAGTAATTATTGTTTTTAATTTAAAATTCTTCAAACTTACATAACTCATGGTTTGAAAGTGTGTACGATGGGATGTTTTTTAGTTGTTTTCTTTTTTTGTTATTTGAAGTGCACTTAATTTTTTAGTTAATATAACTTCTGGAAAGTATGTAGGTACGATTAGATGTTTTTAATTTTTATTTTAATAAACAGAAATCCCTCAAGGAAATACCTACCGAATTCGAATATTTCAAGTTGTATGAAAGCATCATACATAGAAACTGAGCCGCCTTATTAAATATGAGACTACGGTTGATCATGTTTTATAGATAATTTAAATCTCTCTTAAAAGGTCGTGTGTCAACTTACTCTTTTTCAAACATTTACGAAGCTACAGGCTTCAAATGTTTTTATTTTTTATCATAAAATTACCATTAAATTGATTTGTGTGCCTGGTGATGATCACGCACTAAAAAATTTTGATAAATATTCTATATTATAATTCAAAAAGGGTGAATAAGTCTATTTTATAATTTTGAATGATAGATCTTTATGTGCGACTTAATCCAACGTAAACACTATATAATAATATTATTCTTATATTATTTAGATTTTGTTATAATTGTATCGCTCAAAATATTAAATAAACACTGTATTTTATCTCTATCATAACTTATGGCTTACAGCTCCATTTACTCTTTTTGCCACTCAATATTACTTTTCCACCGCATAGTAATTATTTTTAACGGCGAATTTACTTTTTTGAACAATTTAATTTACAATTTATTAAACAACTAGGTATTACTTAAAATTTTTACAAAACTGACAGATTCAATTAACCAGATTGACATGGTGCACCCGGTATTAACCATACGGTTCAGCAAAGATTTTCACACATTTTTGCGTTTCTTGAATTTTTATGGTGATTCAACTTGCTCATAGAAATTTCAGCTTTTACTCTCTTAAATTTCTTGGCTTGAAAGTTTTACTTTTTCCACAAAATTTGAAGTATCGGACATATTGCAATACAATGAAATATTTATGAAAGGCAAGCAACGTAATATTTATATGAGAGGAGTGCATCGAGAGGATTGAACCATGGTGAAATTATTAAAGAAAAAGTCATAAGAAAATTTGCTGTCTCAAACGTTGAATATTGACAATTCCTCCATTCAAAACCTTAGGAATGATCAGTCTCCTGGTACTTATGTGCACCAAGCACCGAGAAAATGTAGGCGAAATTGAACAACGAGGCGGATACTAGTATAACATAATTATAAGATGTCTTGGAGATATAATTTAAATTTAACGCGAAAACAATTTTTAATTGCATTTTATGATCACACATTTTCAATTGCAACCTTGAAAAATTGTTTCGAGAAAAGTTTACACTTTCAGTTTTTATTTCTCTAGTTAATTTAAATAAAACCACTCGATTGTTTCAATCTTTGGTTACCATATACAGTAAGATATTGTAATTTATGCAAAATTATTTATCAATATTAAGTAATGTCTTGAATTTATGTTACCCAATTGTTCTTTTCTCTTTTCTTATTCATTGCATCTGTTCAGTTAAAAACAATTTAAAAATAAACAAAAATTGCTCAAGTCCACAAAAAATTATAAACATAAAATCTCAAATGTGGAATAGCAGCGCTAAAAAGTTCCTTTTATGCCTCGCTTGCATAAAGAATGTAAGCCTGTAAAACTAAATATTTATGCTATAAAAACGAACCATCCTATTGTAATAATGTATTGAATTACATTGAAACCTTTTTATCCCTTGCGTTGGATAAAAATTTTGGACATTTTATAACAATAAGAAAACTTTGACAGTTTTTTTAAGTTTGTTATCCCAAAATTTCGAATAAACTCATTAGAGGCTCACAGTTTCTGTTGTGCTCTAGTGTAGTCTTTGTTTGATATTTTCTAGCAAACAAACATACAGTTATGGACTATAATAGGGTCACTAATAACTTAGAAATATGCATTCAATTTTTTGGCAACCCTTGTACGATACCAAACGAAAACTTAAGGAGAATTATTGATGGTCATTACTAGCTCCGAAAATGATTGGTTGGAGAGTTTGAAAACAAACGTTGAATTATTTATACCCTCAACATTACAAAAAGCAGCAGTAGCACGTGGAGAAAAAGATACGGTCACCCTCTCTAATAGAATTAAATTATTTATTTTGTGATTAAAGTAGACATTGTGAGTATTGTTTTTATTACTTTTCTGATATATATTTTGTTTATTAAGTAAAAATCAATGAAAACACAATTCTAAAAAGTCAGAATAAGTAAAATTACAAACAATATGCCAATCTTATCAAATTAGTGTCAACCCGTGACCCATTTTAGGGTTCTGCTGCAATAACAACTGAGCTGGGGCTGCAAGGTCCTTCAGTACTGTTTAACTTATGACTTATGTAGTTTATTCAATTTAATTTCTCATTGAAAGAAAAAAATATAATATCCCCGAAGATTCCGAAATGGGCCAACCAAAAAATAAAAAACGCCCAATCACAATTCTGACGAGACGGCGTTACAAAGAGCGTCGCTTGAAAAATCAAACTGCTCTGATTTTTCACGTCTCGAGCTCTCGACGTCAGGCAATTCATTATACATTTGAAAAATTTATGACAACTCGTCACGTCGTCTCGTCTCGGCTTAAGTCGATATTTTATTTTACTGTACATACAATGTGTGTACATTGAGGGCTCTGATTTTGATTATGGGTATTATTTGACTAGTCCTAACAATTTTTTCGTAGAGTTGGTATTTACAAAAATAAAAAATATTTCATAATACAATACTTCCGCCAGCACAAAATGCAACAGGCGAAGTACTGTTTGTAAGTTCAAAATATATTTTAAACTTCCTTTACCAACAGCATTTCCTCACATAACATTATAATCGAGCTTTTAATACAAGGACTTTCTTAATTTGAAAGAAGTCTTTGTACCACTTTTTTGGAACGATTTTGCTCGAACTAAATAATTGTCCGCAAGAAAAAAAAATTATTATCAACATGTAGCCCAAATACTTTATTCGATCATTATCGTATGCTTAAGTCTAAACAATTAACTTAACATATCTTAACTTCAAAATAATCAATGTATTACTCTTTCAGGGAATGGTAACCGCTGTTTGCGACGATGGAGTGTTTGTCGAAGTTGATGGGTAAGTCCTTTTAAAAAGAAAAAAACAGTTTTTACAATCAATTACAATAAAATATCAACGGTAATTCATAATAGGTTCGTAAAGCATTTTAAGGAGGTAAAGTCTCAAAAATATATTTGACTTTAAGAGTGTATGGTCTGTGAGACTTCTAATAAAATAACCATATATCTAAGTGATCTTTGCAGTGAACTTGAATTTCACTGATTATTGTTTTAGTGTCAAAATATATATCGCACACTTTCTAATAAAGAGGCACAACTCAAAATTTATCATTTTCGAGTTTTCCGTTTAAACTGTTCATCATACACATAACTACTAGCACAAAAGAGAAGAGTTAATTTTCTCTGTCCTTTGCTGTCAAAAAAGAGTTATGACTCTATTCATATTGCAATGAAAATTAGGCTGCAAGATGCAAAAGTGTAATCTTTGAGTTGTGTCGGAGATTAAAGCTGTTGTGATAACTACGATCAAGCCATATTCTGTTAGTAACTTCTTATAAATAATCCACACTTTATTTTTGAAAAATAGCTCACGAGCTACAAAACATTTTATTTGCATTTTCGGAGAATTTCAAAATTTTGAGTTGTGCCTTTTTTTTATAATGAAATTCAAGGGGCATCGCACTAATTGTATGAAAATCAGATCTCTGTCAAATTTTCTGAAAATCTAGTATAATATAGCTTATTTGTTCTGGTCAAGAGTCTATATGTTAGAAGATATATTGTGTCAAATATCAATGAATATCTGCATCCGAAGCATGCGTACATCAAATTTATTGTGATCTTCACCCAAGAATTCTTAAAGGCTAATCTTATATAATGGAAAACATTAAATTAAGGCCCAGTAGAGCACGTTTTGCTGTATCAGAAAAAACGTTGAAAGCTTCGTTTGAGTTTTAAGAATTCATTGTTAAATCTAAAAAACCACGCACAATCTGCGAATCGCTAACAAAGCTGCGTATGCTTAAAACTGCACAAAAAGTTTTCGGACTAGATGTTCGAGAAAAGTTTCTGTCAAACGACACAGTGAAGGTGTGTACCGAAACAATGTCCAACAATATCGAAAAACAATTAGTTGAAAAAGTAAAACTTAGTTTTTTCGCTATGATCTGAACTACTTTTATTTGGAAGTTTTTTAGATATCAATAAGACTTTTAGAGAGGAGTTACTCCTATCACAAGCACTTGGGACTACAATTCATGGAGCAGGTGTTATGGATATAATATGTCAATATTTTGAGAGATGTGGAATTATGTGTCAAAAGCATGTTCGAGTTTATACCCACAGAGCTCCTACTATGTTCGGTTCAATAACGACATGCTGCGTCATTCATCGCTAGGTATTGGCTACCAAAAGGCATCCAAAATGTTTTGTTTATACGATGAAAAGAGCTATAGAAGTATACTCAAGCTGTCAACTTTATTGAAAGTAGTGCGCTCAATACTAGTCTTTTAAAAAAATTGTGCTCTGCTATGACCTCCGCACACGAAGCTTCTTCACACCGCAGTTCGTTAATTTTTAAAATGAAATATGTTGGTGAGGCTGTACGAACTGAAAGAGGAAATAATATTGTTCTTATCTTATGAGGAGCAAATTGACTTACTGCATCAGTTTTGTCATTTCCAATTCGAAATATATTTATTTAATGAATTTTTTTGTACAACTAAAAAAATTTAATCTTCAGCTGCAAGGTTCAGGAAATATGAAGTTGATGGACACAAGCAACATTTTTGCATGTTTTCATGTATGCTCCTTTTAATAAAACGTTATTCTGACCAAAAGTCCATGCAATTACAAGTTAAAGTTGAGTCTGGCTTAAAAGATATGGAGCATCAAAAATTTAATATACGGCATATTTATATAGGCTTCATTGATTTTTGTTACATTATAATTTCTAAACTTGGTCATAACTGATCTTAC
Organism: Meiosimyza decipiens; assembly: GCA_963680825.1. Taxonomy (NCBI): domain Eukaryota; kingdom Metazoa; phylum Arthropoda; class Insecta; order Diptera; family Lauxaniidae; genus Meiosimyza; species Meiosimyza decipiens. The sequence goes on along the minus strand of OY804259.1, from coordinate 80,163,398 downwards.
GCCCAAATAGATTTTTGATCAGGTTGACATATAAGTTAACTGATTTTCATACAATTATTACGGTGTTTTTTGCTCCAAAGATAAGTTACGCGGCTATGAAATCTGTAATTTCACGTTATGCAGAATCACCGACGAATAAAAAATGTGTGCTAATTTTTGGCATATGTATTATTTTGTTTCTGAAAATTTTGACTTTCTCTTGTCCTTGTCTCTAAATTGATTTTCCATAAATTTCTTATTAAAAAAAAAACACGTTCTGCTTAACGATTTAAAAGGCGTTATTTTTTGTACTCTGAAGTGATAAATTGACACACTTCATTATAATTTGTTAAAAATTATATTTCCAATTTGTAATGCTTATTAGGGTGCTTCAACGAATTCAATGTTTTTTTCTTTTCTAGTTTCCATTGCTATGGGAAAGTCTAGTTCATTTTCTAAATATAGTATCTACTTTGATAGGTATATGAAAACGTATTGTAGAATATTTCAGATTCAAACTCAACGAACTGAATTCAGTAAGAAAAACTGATTTTAGTCTGAGTCGCAAAGAGTGGCAGTTTTCAGTATTTAAGGCTTAATGGTTAAATTTTTAGCGCCGCGGCGACTAGTGCCTAAACAATTCAGCTTCGAATTTTGTTTTTTGCGAATAATTTTTTCAGTACTACCCCCCTGCTTAAGCAAATTTTATCCAATACTATTCTAAATGTTGTGCATAACAGTTAAGATTTTTTGCCGAATTAGTTCCATAGCATTTCATATTCGCTGTCTTAACTGTGTGCAACAAATGATTAGGAATTTCTTATCACTGACTAACGTAAAATTTATGTTTGCTTTGTCTTCATATTGCAAAATAGAATATAATGGGAGATTAGTCATGCACAGACCTCTGGCTAGTGCAATGTTGAACGAGCTCTCCCAATTAAAAAGTAAAATATATACAGGGCCCGGAACCTGTCAAAAAGTATGTTAAAATAATTTAATTTTACAGAAAAATATAACAGCATTTCACTTCATTTTGCATGACGTAAAATAAGACAGGCAGCTTGTCTTTCAAGCGGCAAGATAGCTCGGAGGCCTTAAAAGCACATTATGAAGCTCGAAAGTGTGGTAAGCCCATTTGCCATCCTCTTAGAATCAGCGAGATCACCCAGAGATGACGTCTGATCTGGAGCGTAGTACATGCACCACAGTGCTTCACCGAATTTACTTCTTCCTCACCTTTGCAACTCCTACAGTATTCCCAGTGCGATAAATTGAGCCAATTGAGCTGTGTCTCGTAAAAACCTCTGTAAGAATGCGGATCACCCTTTTGTTAAACCGTAAAAGATTCTTAAGCCTGTTCTGAAAGTCGACCAAGCTTGGTATGAAAATGTCTAATGGTGGCAGATGTAGTCTTGCTCCAAGACCAGCTTGAGGTGTGAGTCTTCCGGAACCTGTTGTTGCTAATAGTGATATAGGACTTATCAAAGGATGGCTTTCCACCATACTCGGGTTTGGTAACTAAGAATAGGACGAACAGACGCTGTATACATAATCTAGTGGAAAATGTGTGGTTGTAAATTCCAATTTTTCCCGAACGGCCTTAGAGTGATGCATATTTATTTAGTCGTTGCCATGCTTAGATTCTTTAAGATTGTAGAGGCAGCGATACCGCACTCAGAACACCGAACGTAGTGGGGATGTTTAAGCAGTGTAGTTTAGGTCTATTAGGTTACAATTCTACATGCAAATCTACAAAAAACATCAGAGAACCTCTGTCCTCGGATTCGAATTCAGCGCGTCAAAAACATTTGGATATTACGGTTTCTGAATAGAGGTTTCACCAAATTTTGTCAACCTTGTTATTATCCTGTTCCTTTTTATTACTTCTTGGCAGAATCTTTTGATATATCTTAAAAATTTATTATACACATATAAGTATATAATCAATTAAAGTTTGTTCAGGAATATTTCTGTCGTCCTGTGCTTTATCAGGTTAAGGGTTATTATATGTTAAAACTTTAAGTTTTAATCCCAACTAGAGGTTAGCACTCCTTTGCGTTTGACAGCATACCTCTCTAAGGGTTTTAGAAGCAGAATCTAATGATATACATAAAATTTTCACCTCGCGACATACCGATTTTTAAGATCAAAGGTCACACGAAACTGTGTTTTATTTCCCTTCCTCTTAACTCTAAAAAATTTCAGTCTGAACATCGTTATGCAAATATGACAGTTAAGCATAAAAAATTTTTGTGCACTGATCACGCAAGTTCAACCACATTCGTTATATTCAAGGCTAAGTGCTTGATACGTGACTTACACTATTTTACCGCTATCGGCCTAGTATCATGAAAATGTAAAAACTTGTCTTTTTTTTTGTTGAAAATCACATAATTAACAACTTTTGCGCAACAACAATGTGCGCCCAATAGGAAGTGAGATATCAACAAAAACCATTTCAAATTTTAACAACGTTTAACGGGAATTTGCGTGACTAATGGACTTAATATTTTGTATTGATTGTCTCCTTAAATTTTGTTTAGACATAATTTCTGTCCGGGTTTTTTTGACCTTTGACCTAGAGTATCGGTATTTGTTGAAGTCGCAATTTTATTTAAATCATGAGTTTCTGTTTCGTGGCGTCGAACAATTGCAAGTGGTATGTAAAAGATAGGAACAAACTGGCACAGCGTAAAACGACGAGCTAGGAAAATTTAGTTCAGGCCCTACGCTCCCAATGGATTTATAGGATAGAATTTAATTAGAATTAAAATCTTTTTAAAGCAGTAGTGACAACTACATCATGTTGTGTTGTTCGAACTTCTATTTCTGTCAAGTGTCAACCCAATATGCTGGCTATTTATAAAATCTTCTAGGCGATTGTGACATTTCTAACAAAAAATTGCTAAGCTATATGCACAACTTTGCGACTGAAAATAAAATTGTTTTGGAAATTTAACATCGGTTTAAGAGGATTATTATATAAACTGTTATTAAATATAATAACATAAAAACAAAATGAAAATAAAACAAAAATTTACATGCAATAAAAAGAAGGTAATTTTGAACTTACCGGAAGCATTATTCTGCTGGCTATTGACCGATTTGTGTCGTGTTTTTTAATGTGAATTTTGTCTGTTTGTCTGGCATGCATCCAAAAATACAAATCGTTTCTTATCTTAGCTAAACATATCAAACAAGCGTCATCGATTCATAGCTGGCTGAAATGAGAAGAAACAAAAAATCACAAAAACGTGAAAAGCCAAAATATTCATAAACACCTGTTCACAACTTATGATCATAAGAGACTTAATATACATTTAATTATGTTCATATAATGTATGAGTTTGTAATCGCATTACTTTTTTTTTTTGCACAGTTGCCCCGATGTACAGAAATATCCATTTGCCGCAGTACGTCTCCCGCCAGACGAAACCGATCTTACACCACCAGCATTTGAGGAGGGCATGGAAGTTGAAGTTTTTACGCGTTCAACGGAGCATGAGTCATGTGGCTGGTGGATCGCATCGATTAAAATGATGAAGGCTGAATTTTGTGCGGTGGCCTACATAGGCTTTGAGACACCATATACTGAAATCTGCGAACTAAAGCGTTTGCGCTTAAAAAATCCAAATCCGCCAATCACGTCGAAATCTTTTTTTCAATTCCATTTGCGCGTACCAGAAGAATTGCGTCAGGAGTACGTTTTCAGGGCTTAATATTGTGTATTTTTAAGTATGGTTTCTAATATTAATGTCTTTTCTTGTTTCATTTGACAGAGCTCAAAAGGATGGTATTCATAAGGAATTTCAGCGTACAATAGGCGCAGGTGTATGTGTGTACAATCGCGATATAGACAGTTTAATCGTGATTTCAAAGTGGGAGCACACCCAGAAGAGAGCTAGCATGCTTAAAGATATGCATTTTCGGAATTTGTCACAGAAGGTAAATTATAAGTGTTTAATTTGAAAATTTAAAACCAAGCGTGAAAAAATTAACCGTTTATATTGCGTAGGTAGCAATTTTCTTCGTTAGTTTTGTAGAACGGTTGTTCGTGAGCAAAAAACTAAATAACTGGTTGCTCGCGAGTTTAAAACTAAGAGCTGAATGCCTATTCTTTTCCATATGAAATCGATATCGACGAAAAAATGTTGAATGTGTGAAAATTTACTTACGGGTACTGAAGAAAGAACTGTTACTACAACATCAAGCTGACAGTCACGCTCATGCTCACGGTAATGCTAGAGTTACTTTGGATATTCTTCGACTTTCCTGAACTTTTTCAACATTTATCGACTTCATCAAATATTTCCCGACTTTTTAAACATTTATCGACTTATTCAACATTTCTCGACTTCTTCAACATATTTCGAATTTTTCAACAGATATCGTTTGAATATTTTTTGTCTTTTTCAACTCAAGTTTTTTGAAATGTATCAACTTTTTATTATTCGAAATCGACTCAGCTATCAAATTTAAACATTCGACTTGTATCGATACTTTCTGCTACTATTCGATGCTATTCGGAGAGTCAAGTTGGGTATAAAACTTGTTATCCCTGGTTTGCATCGTTTTTAAGGGAACTGTGCTAGGACTGACAAAAGATTTCACAGCTAATTGTAAAAAAAGCTAAAATCTCAACTTTCCGTTTTCTGATTTTACCAGAGTTCATTGGGTAAAATTTTTACTATTGTTTTTTAAAAACCCCATGTAGCAGTTTTCTTTGTGTTTCACCTCCAGTTTACAAATTCAAGCAGCATCGGGCTAGCGATCCTGATAAACCTCTAAAAGTAAACCGATTGAAATAATAGATCTGGAAAACTATTATTGTGACACACTTATGTATATTATTCCAATTACTTTTTATGTTGAAACTTGCCGGAAAGATTAGTCTCGTCAAATCTCATGCATTTTCTGAGTAAACTTGAAACAACAATATACATATGTATGTATCTGAAAGCTAATGCCTCCGCGAGCAGATCAATTTGAAAGTCTACAATGTATGTTGGTGCCTTTTATTACAGTTTGGTTAATAAGTCAACAAACCAATTGCACTTACTTTTCAAGATTGCTTATAAGGATTGTTTATTTTTCAAATTACAAACACTATAATTAAAACTGTATTTTTTAAAATTTGTAGGTCATGCTTTTGAAACGGACTGAAGAAGCTGCACGTCAGCTTGAATCGACCAAATTGCTAAATCGTGGGTGAGTTTTTATAGTCAGTTTATTGTTCCTTGGCAAAGATTTTAAAAGGATATTTTATTAATTAGAAATACTAGGAAGGTATTTGTTTTTATTATGCACGAAAATGTAAATGTTTATTACTTGAACCTACATAAAAAATCAGAGCAAGTGAAGAAAAGTTGGACATCGCTGCAAAGTTAAACATTTTATTTATCGCATATTTGATATATAAATGTCTGCAAATGAAGCAGTGCAAAAATATTTACTGGAACAAATTACAGATTTACTCACCTAAAGGTTCCTTTTGTTTCCTATAGTTGACTAAATCTTGTTCCAGTACCCTTAAACTTTGTCAAAATAGAACCTAAAAATGAGAGAAATAAACAGCTGATCACTTCTCATCCAAAAAATTGTTACCAAATTTTAACCAGAGAATCAGAAAATTAATAGCTGACAGAAGCAAAATTAATAAATATAAAGCAGAGACCATTAAAAAAGAAGGAAAATCCCTTAATTTTAAGAATTCCTAAATCGATTTTAATAATGTGAGGAACAGTTGGTCTGTTCATTCATATGCTATAAAACTAAGTTTTAAATTGGTTAAATAGTTTTGGTGTTAAAACAGATATAAATAAAAACTAGACAGAGGCACAAATGATGATTAATATGAATAATAAAATCGCTTTACAAAAGGTTTAAATCGATCTAAATGTATACAAAAGAAAAAGATATTAAAATATTAATAAAATAATTGTGTGGTTTTGTACCATATATTTAATCCGGTAATGTTTATGGAATCTATTATGTATTAATACGTGAACATCGAAACTAATGGTACACTTTTTTATTATTTATTATAAAGAGAGATGAATGAAACTTAAATCATTGAAAAAGTACGATTTCGTAGATGTGCACAAAAAAAATTAATGCGTAATAGGTGCCGTTAAGGCAGGTAAAATAAAGAGAGCATAGGCGCATGATTTCGTCATACAAAATGCTCTAACCAATTAAGCGATTTCGTTCATATTTATGATCAAGTGAACGGAAAATATATTTGTTTTATGCCTCGAAGAAGAACGCTGACGGGTTGGATTGAAAGGAAGAGATAGGGAGGGAGAATTTTCGCGCCGAAATCAAAATGAAAATAGACCGCGTAATATAAATAACGTAGTACCAATAGAAATTGATAATATTTCTTTTGTTGTTTTAAAAGATGAGGTCATGTGTGACAAGGTGATGTAAGATAAGATGAGAAGTGGTGAGGTGATGTGAGATGAGGTAAGGTGATACGTGAAACCAAATAAAATCATGGTCCATGGACGAAGACTTTTTGTTCGTCATAGGTCGGCAAAATACTTCCAAAATTAAAACGTGGCGGGTACGGCCTAATTTCGACCACATGCGATATTAGTCTAAATAAATGGAATTGATCTATAGTACTATAGCGAACAAAATTTGAAAAGAACGATTTTCTTGACAAATCGAGACAAACATTATGTCGGTTAGTTGTCATGTCCCCGGAAATATTTACCACTTGCTTCAAATTGATAGTAACTTGCTTTTGAGGACTTTTTATTGGCTTACCCTTGTGATTACTATGTCACAAGCAATATTGAAACCTTTGCGCTAAACCTTGTGTAGCACTTATTTTAATTTAACCTGTATTTTTTATTTTCATATATACTGAATATTGATAAACTCTTTAATTGAGAATCAAAAACAAAGGAATTTAGTATAAACTTAGTTTTTATTTTACAAAAATTAATAATAATAAGATTTGCATTTTTAAGATACACATATTAACTATTGTTTAGGTCTGGAGGATCTGTTGTTACAAAAAACCATGTTTTGAGAATTGCTTTTTTTATGATATAAATTTGTGTAGGCACAAAACTTACTAAATAATAATTTCCATCGGATTTTACAGCTACACCGATGAATTTCATGTACGTGAAGATTTGATGGGTCTTGCAATCGGATCGCATGGTGCAAATATACAAGCTGCCCGCCTACTTGATGGAGTTACAAACATTGAACTGGAAGAAAAAAGTTGCACGTTTAAAATAACGGGTGAATCTGAGGAAGCCGTACAACGTGCACGTTCAATGCTTGAATATGCCGAGGAATTTTTCCAGGTACCCAGAGAGCTAGTTGGCAAGGTTATTGGTAAAAATGGGCGTATAATACAAGAAATTGTTGACAAAAGTGGAGTTTTTCGAATTAAGGTAAGACGTTTAAAAGGTTACAAGTTGCAAGCACTGAATAAACTTTCAATAATAAAAAAGATCGCTGGCGATGATGAACAAGATCAAAATATTCCGCGCGAACATGGTCATGTCCCATTTGTTTTCATCGGTACTGTCGAAAGCATTTCAAATGCAAAAGTGTTGTTGGAGTATCATTTGGCGCATCTAAAGGTAGTTTTCATAGTGGCATATGAGTATGAAGGTTTATTTTTTTATGTTTTTTTATTTTACTATAGGAAGTGGAGCAATTGCGTCAAGAAAAGCTTGAAATCGATCAGCAGCTACGAGCCATTCAAGAATCAACTATGGGTTCAATGCAAAACTTTCCCGTATCTCGCCGTTCGGAACGTGGTTATAGCAGCGATATTGAGTCTGTGCGTTCGGGTCGGAATGGACCGCGAGGTCGCGGAAGGGGACGAGGTGGTGGAAATGGTGGAAACCAGCGGTATCATCAAGGTACTTTTTAACTGACATTTTTTTTTGTTGATTTCGTTCATTGCTAAATTTGTTTGGTAATTTTTTCATTAGGACGTCGCGATGACGACGATTATAACTCCCGCGGGGACCATCCACGTGACCGATACAATGATCGCGGTGGTGGTGTTAGTGGTGGTGGTGGAGGCGGTGTCGGTGGTGGTGGATATCGAGGTGGCAACGATCGTCGTGGTGGTAGAGGACGTCCGAACAGAAATGAACAAAATGGTAGGGATCATCACTATTATAACAATGAGGAGGATGTACAGGAAGTTCGTGAACTAAGTAGCGTTGAAAGAGGTGATAGAGGTTTGTGTGCTGTGTTCAGCTACATATGTGAAAAGCATGTACTAATTACTTTTTCAATATTTATTTTAGCAGAAAGCAATTCATCTTACGAAGGTAGCTCTCGAAGACGTCGAAGACAACGCAGTAGTGCTCCAAATAATAGTGAGTATGAAAGCTCCAATATTTTTTAACTTCTGTAAAATAAGTGTATTAATTATATGTACTAATCAGAGTAATATTTGTATTTGTTAACTAATGACACTAGAAGAGAACTGAGTGTTTTTAATAGCTTATGCAAAAAAAATCTTTTTGCTTGTGGCAATTTCTTAAAACGTTCATTTTTTCTTGGTAGAATAGACAGATAGATAAAAAATACTTTCATATCCTTTATAAATTGTTTGCAGGTAGCGTTTCACTGAAAAAATAACGTTTTCACCTTTAATTTGTTTTCTCATACTATTGAATTAATCAACCTTATCCTAAAAAAAAAAAAAATTAGCGCATAGCTAACTGAAACTTTGAAAATCTCAGGTTGACAAAATAAGCTACAAATAAATATCTGTGTTTGACAATGAAATTTTTTTCTGCAAAAAAACGTCTAGTTAAAACACTATAAATAATCTTGTCCGAATGTAGCTAGCTCAAGTGACAGTTTGGACTATCCAAATGTATGAAAAAAACTTGTAAAAATTGTACAGTTTTATCATTCAAACGAATAAATTCTTCTGGTATAAAAAAAGGCTAATTGTGTAAGCAGTTTATTAGAATTTTCTTTTAATTTGTATTTTAATACATTATTTATTAATAATATTTTATTTTTATGGTGAAATTTGAATTTATTGATTTAATAAGAATTAATATCGTATGACATTTTTAAATAGTTCAGAAATCAGTTACATCAAATAAATTTCTATTGAATAGTGGGTAATTTAAAATTCGTTTAGAGTTTTAATTTCAAACCCTTCTCAAATCTTTTCTTACTACTTCAAGCAGTGAAAATGAGTATTTACTTGATGAATTTTTAAAAAAATTACACGTTTACACTTTTTCTTTATTATGTCGGGTGCTTCAGACAGTAAAAAATTTTTCGGGACTTATGTGTAAAACAGGAAAGTGAAAATAATTTAAAAAAAAATTTTAAATAAGGAACAAAGTGCAATTTCTTCATTTTTACAGTAGACGTCCAATATATAACGTACTAATTAATGCACGGGTCAGTCGTAATATCGTAATATTCGTTATATCGAAGAGATTTTTATTGAAGAACTGGCTTTTATTTATTCATATACACACATACATATCTAGTCATATCAGTTAAGTTAGATTTTGGATTGCTATATTTAGTTGCGATCAGGTTTACTGGTAAAAAAAAGTTATTCAAGTTCAACAGTTATTGTTGAATGAAACAACGTTCGTTATTTGGAATAGTGAACACGTTTAGTATTCGTAATTTAGAGACATCATTGGGAAAATTCCAATTTGAAAAACTGTTCGTTAAAATGGAAATTCGTTATATCGTTATAAGCTATATTGGACTGGACGTCTACTGTATTCTCAAATTTCGAGAAATGAAATCTTTGCATGATAGTAACCATAGTAGTTTTTTTTTTTTTTGATCGATGATGTACTCGAAATGGTGTTATTTTTTGAATATTACGCGTTCCCAAAGAATGCTAAACCATGTGGTTATTTTGAACATGTCTAGTGCCCATGCATAAAGTTATATGGTTGCATCATTTTTAGAAATAAGTACATACTTAGTTCTAATTCAGAAAATTCTTTTTGTGTTGCTTTGGATATTTGAAGCATCTATTATGATTATTTTGTGATTCCTTCGGTAGAATGGAGAAAACGTTAGTGATTTTCATTCGATGCACTGGTTACTTTGTGACACGAATAGCAATTATTTGGTGATTCCTTATTTATTGCTTTAGTTTTGTGGCATCGATTGTGATTGTTTTTCAATTTTTACATTCGAATGTGTAGACTATTTCCTCCACAACTATTTGCTTCATCGCTAAAGTAATGTTTTCAATATTCTTTTGGTACCAACAAAGCCCTGTACGTTGTTTAAGTATATGTTAATATGCAATTTTAAATAAATCAATAAACTTTTTTAAGGAAGGGTATCGTAGGTAGAAATGTATTGATAAAACATCGGTGTCCGACTTCTGGGAAAATATACCTGTTTACAGATAAGCATTGCTTACTATCTGTCCGAAAACGGATATTTTGGTCTACGCTCCAATTTTTAAAATGGTAAGCAATGCTACTGGCACTACCCATATGAAATATTGCAAAAGCACTAAGTGAAAGAAATAATGAAGGATGGTTGATGGGGATTATGAAGAAGAATATTATTTTCGTATTTTAGAGCTGAATCTACCACACATTGTGGGTGAAAGTGTCTACTCAGAGGACGAAATCATTTTTCAGCAGGATAGAATGTGGTTTTTGTTAAAAAAAACGACCGGGCACGTTACAATAAGGGTTCTAGAGCTACCCAACAAATGTGATTAACATGTATCCACATGTGCTCGCCACTGTATATATAGTACACTAAATATAACATTTAACATTTTTCGCTTGTATGGGAGTTGCCACGCCCACATGTACTATTGCGCCCACTTTTGGTTATGAGATACCTTATAGCTAATGTATCTACCATGTTAAATTTCATAACGACTGCGTTGTTAGTTCTCTTATTATAACGTATATAAATATTGTGGGCTGTGCCACGCCCTTCAACGAGTGACATAGCTTGTTATGATTACTGCTTTCAGTGGTATTATCATTAAAATTTTTGTGAAATTCGTAGGTGCTGTTTTCGATTAATATTAAATCAAAAATTTCAATTATTGTAAAATGGCATGCTCACTTTTCCAATTCCCCCTTATTTGGGTACAATTGAAGACACACCTGATCTGCATTCGTTCACCAAATTGCATTACAATATCTGCAAATTAAAGTTTAGGGTTGTGCCACGGCCTTGTTAGAGTCTTTATAAACTGATCACGTAGCCCGATCTTAATGTTGTTTTCATGAATTAAATCCCCAAGTTTCTTCAGAATCGCCGTTTTCGAAATAAAGTTCAACCATATATTTATATATATACTTATAATTTTAGCTCGTTTAACTCTAGGAGGTTCAACCCGGTCTGTGCAGACCTTTTGCATATGAATGTGTGCAGTAACGTATCCAGGATTTTATTTCGGGGGGGGTTTTGGATATGAGATTTTTTCTACGTAGTGTATATTCTTTGCAAAATCGTTTATATACAGTGTCCGTCAAAATATTTTGGGGGGTTCTATCCCCTAGCATTCCCCCTAGATACGGCCCTGAATGTGTGCATAACTTTTTTGTTTTGCGTATCAGAGACGATCCGTCCACGACTTCCTAGAAGCGACTACGGAGAAGCTCTTTTCAAGCATTTAACACATTTACATACACTTTTAGGACACCTGCCTATACGAAACCCATATTGGTCTGCGCAGACCTAGTTGTACCAGTAAGCGCAAAAGAAATCACTGAACCTCGTAGGGTTAAGTCTTGCAAATAGATATGTTAACACAATATTTTAGTGTAATTTTCTGTATTACTTTGATTATAACTAAAAACCAAGAAACTAAATGTATTGTTTCAATTTGCAGCGAATGGTGGTGTAACCAATAACAAATCACAGCAACAGAACAAACCGCCACAAACTGTAGATAACAAAAACGTCAACAGCGGTGCGGGTGGTGCTGGCAGTTCATCAGAGAGATCAAAACAAAATAAAGATGCAAGCAGTGTTCCAACCAAGCCCATTGATAAGCAGCAACAACAACAACAACAACAACCACCGCCACAGCTGCCGCAACAACATCATCCACAGCAGCAACAGCATCAACAACCGCCAAAAGCACGACGCAACAACAAAAATCGAAATAATCATGCGGATAATGTGCAGCAGCAACAACAACCACCACATTTACATCCACAGGACAACAAAAAGGAAGCGCTTGTAAATGGAACATCCTAATTACTAATTTATGCATAAAAAATACCACATATTAAATAGGGAGAGAAATAAACAATGAAAGCAAAGAAAATGAATAAAAATTTACCAACAACCAACCCACACTCATATACAGAAACACACAAGCATACACCAACAAACATAATACATCTTCAAAATGCAGAAAATAATATACCATTACTAACAATATAAATATACAATTGAAAAATTATTATAAAATATATATAAAAAAAAAACAAAAATAACTAACAACTAAAAAAAGGAACAAAATCGAACGAATTATACACACTCACACATACATAAATAATAAGGGGATAAAAAGAAATACTGACACGAGAGTCCATTAATTAAAATTCATAATATAGAACAACTGCAACAATATGGAATTTAAACTAATCTAAAATGAACCTAAATCATATTAACTAACAAAAGATATAAACATTATTTTATTTTTAATAAGATATAGCAAATAAGAGCATACAATTTTAACTTTTAATTAAAAAGAAAAATTAAACACGAAATCTCTTGATTCAAATGATCAAAAGTGCGCCGCTGCTTTAACTGTTGAGAATAATTCAGCTCTCAAAAACTTTCTTCCGGGCATACTCTGTCTGCTTCAACGTCTCTCTATAGCTGTTCTCGTTTTATGCTTCGTCTCTCATCTCACATTGTATTTCTTATTAAAAGTTAGACAGCCGATGCAATTAACACTTAAACATTATAGTTGTATAATTCGTTTCGTTTCCCTTCATATATATATATATTTTTTTTTTTCAAAATTTCATTTATGTGTAAAAATTGTTTCGTTTTAAAATTATTAAAAAAAATGTCTTATGTAATTTTGGAATTCTTTCAAAAGCATCCATCAAATTTTTTCATTTACTTATATTAATTGCTATGGATTTAACATAATTGCGGTCACCAGTGCGTATACTTTATATTAATTTAATATTTAAATACTCTTAAATTATTTAAAATAAATACAAAAATAAAAAAAAAATAAAAAAAAATAAAAAAACAATCATAAAATATTCATACATTATTATAAAAATAAAACAAGTAATAACAATAAAAAAAAAGAAAGAAAATCTGCATAAACATGAAACATGTGAATAATTTTTAAGAAATGTTGTGTAATTCGAACAAGATCGTATAAATATAATAATGTAATAATGTAATATTAAAAATGATAAAACCTACAATAATAATAAATATGAAAATTGTCAATTTACGTTTTGCAAAATGTAAAAAAACTAAAAAAAAAATAGCAAAAAAGAAAGAATTTCGAAAATGATTTTTCTCTGGTCAATTTTTTTTTCACAAAAAATAAATGGCAAAATAAAAAGCTTTAAAAGCGTTTATTTTACCCTTCTAATATTTTGTTTGTATTGAGTATGCTTAATAAATTTGTAGAACAAGGCAACAAAATGAGTCGTAATTACATTCAATATTAATTTTAAAATATTTGGTAAACCAGATAACGCAAAACAAATCTCATCAAAGTAAAGTTTTTCAGCCACCGATTTTCAAACTCATGTAAATTACCACCAAGTAAATTCTCTTGGGCTTGCTGTGCATGTGATGGGATTTGAAAATCTCTAGTTGGTGCCTATTCTGGGATTAAAAGTAAAAAACTCGAATGTCAGTAGCAAATCAAGTTTGATGACATTCTATTGTAAAACACACCATTGCCAAAAAACTTCCACTGCTTCAAAATCTTGCCAAATGGGTTCAATGTTCTTTTAAAATATTCTTTGAATATATGATGCTACCAATCCATGTATGGTCATTGCCTGAGTTACTGAATCCTTCTTTTTTCCTCTATTGCGAGCAAGTTCCTTGCAAGTTTTTGGTCCGAGTGATCTAGTGTCGGCAAACGTCTAAAACTAACATTTGGTCTGCCTCTTACATGAATTGAAGATTCCTTTATTTGGAGCGTTCTCTTCCATTCGCTCAATGTATTCGAGCCAAAACAGTTGTTGGACTTTCACTTTTTGAACTGCATCCACATTGATTTCTCGGTTGCATCTTCATATACAATGCTTGCATGCGGGACCAAATATACGATAGAATTTTCCTCTCAAATTACCCTGTTCCGCTTCTCTGGTCATTGTCCAGCATTCAGCTCCATACAGAATAACAGGCAAAATTAATGCCTTATGGAGTACTTGGATTTTCGAGAGAAGAGTTTAGAATCCAAAAATTTTGAATATTCAAAGCCACCGATTGTCTAAGGATACACTCTTTAGGATCTACACTAAGATGTATCTTGTGGAGTTAACCCTTACTTAAAGATAGGTAAGCTTCTTAACTGTTTTGGTATATTAGCTATCGATGGTATCACTTTGTCCCAGGTAGTGAACAGATGTTAGTTTGTTACAAAACATTAATTTGTACTCGTCGATCATTTGCTTTTCGTGCTTATTCTTGCCTTGCGCCCTACCTGCTCCAGCATCAGGTTCAAATACACACAGCTCCACCATGGCCCTAAATAAGACAGTTGACTTTGTCGTATGTGGCTTTAAAATCCATGAAATGGTGATTCGTATCGATTTGAAACTCGTTGGTTTTACCCAAGATTGGTCTTAGTGAAAATATTTGGTTTGCAGTCGATCTGTTTGGACACTTCTGATGTTTTTTTTTTTCAGATTTAACTTTAAGGTACAAAATTGTTTATTCTAAGCCATTATACGAAAAGTTTTTAATAATATTTAAAACGAAACAGCAATTTTTCAAAGATTATTTAATTTATTTTCTAAAATCCTGTGTTATATATGAGTGTAAGTAAGATAGATTGTCGCAGTTGGGTAAACCGTGCTCATTTAAACAAAGCGAGAAACGGCAAAAATTCAAATTTTTTAACGAACTTTTTAATGTGGGCTTAGTTGCCGTTACTTAACTTTAAAATCTGAAATTCATTGATTTTTCATTTTTTCTGCTGTGCATTCCGTGAATGTACTCCATTTCGTCTGGAGATTTACCTTATTTTAAAATAAAGTTACGACTATTTAGTCCATATTAATAGTACATGCTAAATAAGCAAAAGTTAGCTGCTAATTCATAAGCCGAAAAAGCAACAATCTGAATTTTTGCACGTAGGTCCTATGGAACTTTAAAATGTGGTTTATTATGTATTGAATAATAAAAGAACAAATAAATTTAAATAAAAAAAAAAACATGTATATCAGAAGCATTTTTAAATTCGGCATTTTTCTTAATCATGTTCCGCTTTAAGCTTAAACAATCTGATCATCCCTCTCGCCCTTACCAAGATCCTAGCCTACGTCACAAAGAATGGAAATAATCCGTAGGACTTTACCGATATTTATGTTATTAAAAACGAAAGTCGTATAATCAAAAAATCACTTTTTGTCGTGGTCAAAGGAATAAATTGAAGATATGTATTTCGCGATGATGATGATCAAAATTCAGTATCAATAAATTTCATGAAATGGGCAGTTGTGCTGGAAATATAAAAGTAATTTAAATATGAGAACCTACAATGATGAAATTTGTATTTATTGCTTATATTGATTGCTTCGCCAAAATTAAAATCTTTCAGTTTTGATGGTTGCCTTGTATTCTTGTTCTCTTTATGTTGTTGATTTTGTTTTTTATGTGACTGCTAGTAATATTTGGAAATTCTTTCTAATGATTTATGCAACAGTAAAGTGAGAGCAGGCGTGAGTTGTGACCTCGTGATTTGAATCTTTTGCCCAATTCCATGAACACACTTCAGTTCATTAAATAGTTGAATCGCTGCTCACATCCAGATATTTGAAAAAGAAAAAATATTGTAATATTGACAAAAAATGTTATCTTTATTTGATAAATGTTTTTCAAATACATTTTTATTTAAGCAAAAGATAATTCGAATAAAATTTTTGAAAACAAAAAAACATTACTGCAACATTCGAATGGAAAAGGTCGAAAACAGGTATTGGAAAGTATATTGTGATAAAAGAACCGGCATTAATTGAACTACAAAAATGTCGACATCACAATAGTTTATCCTTTTCCAATCGATTGGTGCTATTATATTGCTTTTATTCGGGCTTTCAAAAACCATTTTCGAACTTTTCCCATTGAGTGATGCAATAAAATTAGTTGGGGTTTTTCCTACTGGAAGCCCCTTTCACCATTTTAAATTGTTTTTAGTGAGTTCCAGTTGTTGAAACATTTTTATGTGCGTAATGTCATTTTTCTAGAGCTTTTACTGATCGGAGTTCATGGAAATCGTACGAAACGAAACTTGACTTGAGTTTTGAGCGAGTTTAAACTGTTCGGCAGGTTACACAGAATCATAACTCAGCGAAATCACCGATATTGTCATTGGATAACATTTTTCGCATGCTGTGGTAAGATAATGCCCCTTTACGCAGATCGCATCACAATTGAAGAAATGAGTGATCGAAGGTGACAGGTATCATTTATCTCATTTTGCGTTTTACACCACGAAAGTCGATGAATTTGTTCATAGGCACATCACGAAACGTCAAAAACACGTAGAGTTTCCTACTTTTTGCAGCATTTTCCATATTTTTTTGACTTCCAGCTTTTATTAACACCTTTTTGAATTTTCTTCGACTTTTCAACCTCTGAACTTTTTGTAACATTTTCCATGCTTTCAATTGTACGATATACATCCGTTGCTTTTAAAGGATTTCTGAATGCGGTCACGAGCCCAGTCGCTGTGGTCTTCCCTCAGACACAGGCACATAGTGAGCGCTAATGGGTGAAGGTGGAGATTGATGTTGCCAAAAAAATATAGAATTAGTTATTTCTGAGGTACAAGCCGATCTTGGCATTATCGTCAACATTTTTAAAGTTAATGTGTATTTGAATACGAGTTCCTATAGCATGTTCCAATAGCTGCAATTCCACAATTTGGGTGCTTTTTCTACATTTCTCAGGCTGTTGTTGCCATTTGAATGGCTTTTACAGCATCCACTTCAAAATATCTAATAGATTCAATGGAGTGGCACCACAAAGGAGAACCAGTTAAGGTAACTGAATAGGTCACGGCTATAATTTTAGAGGATTGTAGGGAAAGACTTTGGTAATAAAGTTCATACGCAAAACAACTGCAGCTATGAATGCGATATACTACATAGATTTGATGATGAAAAAAATGTTGTCTTCGAGGTAAACATTAAACATGTTAATTGGACTCATAAGTAACGTGAAAAGCGCTATAAAACATCTTAAGTGCTAAAAATTGATTTTCAGAAAAGTTACTGCATCCGAACAGTCGGACTTAACATTATGTGTTTGGTAGAGAAAAATAGTAAGGGTATTCACGCGATGATGAACAATGAGTATTGTAAGTAAGTAATGAGCGCTAAGGTCAAAAGCAGCTGATAGTGGAAAATTTTCTGTTGAAGAGTTACAATACGTTTGGACTAGAGCAAATTGAAAATGGTTGTACGATCTCCTTCTTAATGCATTAGTTTTTGTAGCGTTCAAGAGGTATTTGCATCGAAAGTGCGTTAGATCTTGTCATTCGGAAATTTTTCGGGCATAGAAACGATGTGATTTTACCTACTCCACAATATTGGTCTCAATATATTTTTCTAATTGTCTCTTACTTTCCGAGTTATTGAGCGATATTATTTTGTCGGGTTTTCACAATTAGCCTCACTACGGTGACTGACGCTTATTTCGATTATTAGCTATATAAATGAAGCTGGAGGAAATGACTATACGAAATGCAATGCTGCCTCCCGGACTATAAGCCTTTTTTGTGTGTAAATGTTAGATAACTTCAGTGCATTATATAGTTTTCCAAGATATAAATATTACAGATTCCTGACTTGCTAAGCAAAACTCATCATCTTTCGGCTGTTTAATAAAAGAGAAATTTCGTACTCAAGTTTTTTCCAAATAGAAACTGTGTGTAGATCAATTTTGAATTATCGATCCTCTTTTTCTTTCAAAATACTTAATGACATTGTCTATAAACTTTATTATAATTACTAGCATTACTCTGCTGCAGCTACTTGAAAAATAATTACAAGAGTTTTATGTAATAAATCAAACAAAACAGAACTTAAAACTAAAATAGAAATCCAATAAAAATAGAAATTATACTTAAAATTAAAATGACATAAAATTGGCTATTGGAATGTGAAATAAAAAGGAACTAAATACAGCAAAGATTTATGAAATTATAAATAAAAAAATAAAAATTATGAAAAATTAATGCAAGATAAATAAAACAAGAAAAATAAGGAAAAATGTTAAAATCAACAAATTTGCATTTAATATGAAATTATTTTTAAATTTTAATGAAATTTTCAAGTAATCAAAATTAACTGTCATAAAATGTTAAATGTGAACGAATCGAAAGAAAAATTTCGTTTTAACAATAAAACTGAATTAAATTATATAAATTATTATATGAAAACAACCAATTTTCTTAAACTACATACGAGTAAAATGCATATAAGAAACAAAGTGAACTTTATTGTTTCCTTCTTGCTAAGTACAGACATAATGATATGATGTAAAAAAAACAAATTATGTATATTATGAAAAAGAAATTAATTACAATTAAACTAATAAAAACAAAAACAAACAATGATATTATATTTCTGAAGTTTTTATGTTATAAAAAATTTAGTCTAGAGAGACTCAGTTTTCAAACGTTAATTAAAAAACAACAATTTTTTAAATCAATTTTCCGACGTATCGTCCAGGGTTCTTCAGAGGTTGTCATTATTAAAACACTTTAATTTAAAAGTTAATTTAATTTTATATTTTTTAGTAACATTTCTATTGATCTTATTGAAATATTGTATGTATTGAAAGTTGAATTAGAGAAACATTACGGTATGGGTAATAATATGTTAATAATATTGACATCATGTTACATGTCTACTTTCTCTAAGGAATACCCTGCTACATAGTACAATCTGTTTACTTAACAAATTTCATAAAACCATTAAAGGTGTTATTTTTGGACAGGTCGAAATTAACACGGTCTCGGGCTTTTTGGCTTGTTGGAAAAAACTTTGCTCTTCAAAAAATCTCACAAAAAGTTCTTCAGTGAAGTCAAAGAAGATCCTTGTCGGTCACTGAGCAGAACGGCCACGATATTTTCGATGATATGCAGGCTGAGTTAACACAATTGAGTCATTGCTTTCAATATAAAGCGCCACTTTTTCGGCGCATTCTTTCGGTATATATTGTTACATGGTTTAGTTTGTACTAAATTGAAATTTCAAAAATGTGCGTGATGATGCCGACCGCTTGAGAATTGCCAATGTTATTTAATGTTTTCATTGACCACATTCAGATGATGTTCTTTGTTCTTATGCATGTAATGCTTCTGTATTGCTCAGCCTCTTTTTGAATTTCGAAATTATTGAATGTATTTCTAAATGGAGGCATTCCAAGTATGTAACTGAGAAATTTGTTTGGATTATCTTAAATAGCTTTAATATGAGGTTTTAGTTTACATGGAAGTTGTCATGACCTCTTGAAAAAATGCACTCATTTTTGATCTGGTGTCAGGCCAAACTACATACATATGTCTAGTGTTTGTAAATTTGGTACATTACCTTAAATATTTTTTCCAGCATATCGTTTTGAAGCAATTTTTTGTGTGGGAGGTGACACGCTCTCTTTTTGAACTACACCAACTTTTTTGTCCGGAGCTTATTCAAATTATTCCTAAAATTGGTTTGAATTTGATTCCATTGATTTCAATAATTTCCTACATCAAATAATTCTCTCAATATAGCGTCTTCAATTTTCTTATGTGTATGCGCCGCAGGCGTGCTCGTTTCAATATTCAATTAGTAGAGTCATTCTTTCTCAGAATAGAGTTCTGCACTCTTCTACATGAATATTTAACAATATAAGCTGAGTCCACGGAAACTTAACGGCTCCTGAATGTAGTAAATATTAATTTAAGTTGAGTAATTCTTAGCGGTAGAATTTTTTGCGTGTAGTCGTGGTCAGCTGTTACCTTTAACTCTGTATTGAAAAAATGGTTCATGAAGTTGAACTTAAGCAACACCTTTTTCATGTTTAAGCCTATGTATATGATACCGGCCAAACTATTTTTAGGCCAAACTAGTTTCCGTTAAACCTAAAAATATATGCTGAATACAACGGATGACCGCGCCAACTTTTATGTTTTCGAAAACCGTATCGTCAGTTGAATTGTGCAATTGGGTCATTTTTATACCCTACACAGAGGGTATATTCACTTTGTCATTCCGGTTGTAACGCATAGAAGGGGGCGTGGCATGTATGGAAAAGTATATATATTCTTGATCAGCGTCACCACCTGAGTCGATATAGCTATGTTTGTCTGCCTGTCTGTCTGTCTGTCTGCTTGAGTGTCTGTCTGAGTGTCTGTCTGTCTGTGTGTCTGTCTGTCGAAATCAGGTTTACGAGAAAACTAAGCAAGCTAACTCAATGATATTTGGCACACAGGTCAAACCTTCTTGCAAGCTGCTAGCATGTAAAAATTGGCGAAATCGGTTAACGGCCACGCCTTCCGCCCATTCTCTATGTAAATGTACCCAAGTCCATTTTGAAAAAAAGATGCTGCGATTTTGATGAAATTTGTTGATTTGTTGAAGATGAGAACAAAATTAAGATTAAGCTAGGTTTGAAGTTTGCAAATGCTCTTAAAGGGGGCACGAATACAGATCTTATAAATCTTGAATTGCGCATAAAGTGGGCGGAATTGTAAAAGTGGGCGTGGCGCTTTTTAACAATTAAAAATTTGAAATTCGTATAACTCCAAATTGGCACATACGATTTTCATTAAAATTTTAGGGATGATACCACTGAAAGTAGTCATCAATACAAGTTTATTCAATATTCTGGGAAATTCGTTGAAGGGCGTGGCACAGCCTACAATATTTATAAACGTTATAAAAAGAGAACTAACAATCGCAATCGCTATGAAATTTAGTATGGCAGATATACTCGTTTAAAGGTGTCTTCTTGCAAAATTTTGGTACAATAGTGCCGGTGGGTGTGGCACCTCCCTCCCAAAATACGTTTAATGCTATAGATAGTGTGCTATGAGAGTAATCTTCATAAAATTTTGTGTAGAGGTGCTGGTTACTATAGGCTTTGAAATTCAATGAAATTTGACAAGATTGCCTCAGTGGGCGTAGCACCTTCCTCATTAACATAAAGTTTTAAGTGCTATTTTAAGTGACTTATGAATCAGAAGCTGGAAAAATAGCAACAGTGGGTGTAGCATCTCTCATACAAGAAAAATACCTTAAGTGGCATAACTATCGAAATATATGAGCAATCATACTGAAATTTGGTGTAAGAGGTTTGTATATAGAAGGCTATTTTTGGATCAAAATCTGACTGGATTGTACCAGTAGGTGTGTTACCGCCCTAAATTTTAAGAATAATTACGGCACATATCGCAAACTATACAAGCTATTGTGCTAAAATTTTTTTTGTGCATGTCAATCACGAATGTCATTAATTGAAACAAAAGTGGGCGGAATTGGAGAAGTGGGCGTGACATAATTCGTGTTTCTCATTTCTATTCTATTTTTTCAACATTTCCCATATTCTTTTGACATTTTCAGTTTTTTCCAACACTTTTCAACATTTTTGAACCTTTTTACATTATTTTCGACTTATTCAACATTTTTTTAACATTTATTTAAAAAGCACTTTCAAAAATCATCCAAAATTTTTGAACGAATTCGCCAAATTTTGGTTTCTCCTTTGCACTTATAAACTTTTGAAATCATATTAGAAATTTTTCTCACTTATATCTGTTGTTGCAGCTTGTCGCGGCGGCAGTGAAGATAGTGGCTGTGAATCGAAAAAGGTCCACACAACCAGCTAACCACACTGCCAAAGCGCTTAGCCGAAAAAAAAAATGATCATTAAAAATATAAAAACAATTTGTTAAAAATGTAACAGTACGCTAAATTCCGCAAAAAATTAAAAATCTTTTCTATAAACTTCAAGCTAAATTAAATAACACCATCTTATCATCATTGTTATTATCACCAACTCGCCTCAAAAAGTTTTCTTCTGATATTTCAAAAGCTTTAAGCATGCAACGCTGAAAAGTATGCAAACATTTTTGTTATTAAAAAAATGAAATGAAATAGTTTTAAATGCACTGCTAAAAATAAAAATGCAAAATTATACGGAATTTATTTTTAATTAAATGTACGCTAACTGCAATGAAAAAAAAGCTAAACCAAACTGGACACTGGTTGTTATGATATCTTCACACTATATATTCAATATGTGCGTGTTTTTAAGCTACTGAAATAGTGGTCACGATTTACTCCTTCACGTCAAATTTCAAAGTCTTACACGTTTCATACTGAGTGCTTCTTATGGCACGTTGAATCAAAGTACGGTACGTCTAACGCCCCATCTGAGCAATAATATTTGAAATATTGAAAAATATATATTTATCAAAAATTTAGTTCAAAAATTAAAAATTACAAAATATTTCTATTCCAGAGTCAAAGACAATCATTAGAATGTTTCGTTCGGTTTCTTTTTTACAGTAAATTTTATAAACTAAAGTTTTTATCTACCCTAAATTCGGAGAACCAACTGTTTCTTTTTTTATAAAATAAATAAATATGGGACACAAAAAATATCCGGTAAACTTGGTTAATTTGTAGGAACAAATCAAAATCAACCATCAGAATAATAAGTTTATCAAATCAAACATACGGAAATTCTTTGCTATCAAATTCCTGTAGACAGGGAGGTTCTAGATAAAATCTATACGGCCACTTTAAGAAGTCGAGAAGGATTTGATATATGCTAAAAGTAAAATTTTCTGAATAAAAGACCTTTATAGGATAAGATTTAACCCGTTTTATATATGGCAACAAATGAACCATCCTTCTTCGAAAAATGATTTTTTTAGCTGAAATTCCAAATCACCGGAAGGTAGGTCCAATTTTATCGTATGACCTCCATTATGACAAAAATTCTATGTGTTTTCATCTGCTCTACAGCTTTGGACTTATTATAATATTTTTTATTTCAGACTTACTATTCGAATTGTTGAGAAATAATTATTTTTCTGTCTTTTGAAGTGGTCATATTGCGTCCAATTCGTTCTTGTTCAGAAATCATGCAGTATGGACGACTACACACCTCAGCGATGGCATAACCAAATTTACTATTTTATTGCACGAAAAATGTTTTTCGTAAAATGTTACGCATTGACTGGCACTGTCAATTAAAGTGTCACTTGCACGTTCAAGGGGGGCGTAATTAAAACGTTGGACCTTTTTGCGCACTGGTTCAGTTTGTAGTAGGTAACTCGTGTAAATGTGTTTATTGAAACATAAAAAAAAATTCCTTTGATCAAACATAATAAGACTTGGCAGGAAATTAGCGTGCTACTGTTAAACAAATATATATTGCACATATGTGCACTCCGGAATCCTATGAGTACCATTCTAGATATTGGAGATCAAATTTCAGCAAAATGGCCGTTTATTAAATTTATAGATAATCATCTTCATCTATAAATCTATTTATTAATGGAGTCTGTCATCTCCAACTCTTCAGTTGGATTAAGATGTTCTCCATCTCTTAACAAGTTGACATAGCATTTTAAAATTCACCACGTTTGTGGACCGGGTCATGCGACTAGTAAGTGTAAAAGAGATGATATTGCCAGGCGTTTATAATTTTTCTAGAAGCTCATAATGAATGTCAAAGCGTATCATTTGCTTTGACAAAATCTTTCGTGGGAAAAAGAAACAAGAGTTGGGCTGAAGCGATGATCAATCTTATTTGGAATAGCAATAGGCCCATGGACGTGTGTCACGTTACTCTCTTGTTGGTAGCTCTTCAATCAAACTTTGAGTTTTCTCTTATGACTACAATAGAAACTGTAGGTATATTGAGAAGAGGAAAGAATTAAATACTTTTCTTTATCTGGCCTTGACCTTCCGAAAAATAAACTTTAAGCTTTCAGCTGATTTCTTTATTATGAGTGATTCAGATGATTATGCTCATGGAGTCAATATGTATCACTTTTGATTTTAAGTGAGTTGGCTTTAACCGGGTGTCACTCCTACCTCACCTAACCTATTTTTTTGTTATATTTTAGACTGAAATAAAATGATACATAAAATGAAAAAGATTCAAAAAACCACAAATTACAGCTGTACTGCCCTAAACTTTATGTGACAATCTTAATAGGTTCTGAATTTTTTATGTCGAGTACTTTAAGTCCTAGCAAAACTCTGTCCTATTTTTCATATATATTCATTCCAATTTATTCACACTTTAAATGTACGAAAAAAATCAGTCAGAGTTGAATATAACGATTTTATTTCGAGAAATAACACATATGCCAAGTATTGTTCGCTAACGCTTTCGTACCATAACTTGATAAAAAACCATATCTGGCAATATTCTCTGGGAATATATATCGATAGCTTTATCATCAAAATAAGCCCATAAGCCAAATTTTACGATTTCGTAATCAAATCCCAGTGCAACATTAGAAATTGTCGTTGTAAATTGTAAAGATTTTAATCACTCTGAAAAACTCCTGATTATACTCCTGCACACGTCAGAGCTTCGAGATAATGGTAATCTATTTCATTACTTTTCTTCAAATTGGTGCTTGAGACGTTCTGAGCAGAGTCCGATGCATAAATATAAGAACAGACATATGATTATTTTTCGAAAATATTTATCTCGTCCTTTAACACAGATTATAAGGGACTTTCATTGCTCGAATATTACGAATGACTACAATAAAAAAAAGTCAACTATTGTAGTTAAAAATAAAATGAGGCTCATAAGAGAGCAAGCATCCTAAAACAACTCAAGGCTGATCAATTAATTAATGAGTTGAATTTGTTATCCAGCAAGCTGTACTCTAGGATAAAGTACTTTAAAGAAACCACCTTGTTTTTTTGAAAATTACATATATTAAGGAAAAGACTAAAAGATAATTATAATGAAATAATTCTGAACTTATCATCTTGTGATTTAATGACAGCGTTCAAGAATTAATTGTAGATAAAAGCTTAAGTAGACCCCGAGAAGATTAAAAAGACGGTGCAAAACTTTCTAAGGGTTAAGAAAATGTGTTTCCTACTTCTTTGATGGTATATTTCTTATGCAATTTCTTCGAGTCAAGTCAATCAAAGCCACCAATATCTCTTCATCGGTAAAAAAAACTGAGTAGCAAAGACTAATTAGATGCATTTTTTAGTAACTAAACTACGAATTGCCGAATATTATGAACTTAGAAAATGTTCGGCTGAATCGATCAAACGCCACTTGACATGTTTTACAAATCAAGTTAAAAAATTTTTTCTTGATTTTGGTGAAAAAAAAAAACTAACTACTAACTTCCTGTAGACAACTTCACTAAAGAAATACAAATAATAAATTTCGGCTACACTAACTGGAGTGTGGAGTGGAGTGGAGTGTCGTATATTGATTCATTCAAAAGTCTCAGATCAAGTTATGGATTTTTGCATAATCACAAGTTTTATAACTACTGCTTTTGTAAAGTGATGATCAAAAGAATGTCTCTCACTGTTAAAATACTGTTTTCAGGCTATCTTTGCATTTGTTGATGGCTTAATTCACCCAACCCTTAATACAAAAGTAACTAACAATAGTTAAATCAAGTTATAGATCAATTTTACATAAATCAGGTGAGTAATAGTTTTTAGTAGCGGATATAAACTCAGTATGATGTCATCTTTTAGTTTTGTTATTGCATTTTTAACATTAATGCGTTTTTGTGATGTGTTTTTAATTTCCTTGAGGTAATAAAATAGGATGAGTTAGCTAACTAACATTTTAAAACACAAATTACGTTTTGTTTGCTTAAATTTCCAAACCGAAAATAAAATATACCCAGTACGAGTATATTATGAATTTTCGCATTTGCCAGATCAACCATAGTTTTAATGTAATCCTAAAACCTAACATATGACATATTTGGTTATTTTATATCTTCATAAGTCTTAGAGATATGTGGATTTTTTTTGATTTCTGTAAGCTTTTTTCATTGAAAATGTATGAGTTGTTTTCTGGAAGAAATATCTCATTACCTTAGCACAGTGTACCACACTTTCACAGGCATAAGACCTGACTACACTATTGGCCAGTAGCAAAATTAAAGCTCGCGTTGAAATTTTATGTATCCGCGAACTTTGTGAGCCTCTGTTGGGTCTCTTAATATTTAGGTATTCAATTTTCAAAATCGAATTTTTTACTATCTTTTATAATTATGAACTAACCTTTTTCTAATTTTTGCTTTTTAAAGTTGTAAAATGTTTAATACTGAATGTTACTCATACGATATGTTATGCTCAAGAGCTATCAATTGCAAGAACAAGTAAAATTAATTGTAAAAGTAATAAAAGTAATGCTGAATTGTGCTTCCCCTTAGTTCCATAGCATAAAAAGGTGGCATACACCAAAAATTTAACTTTTTTGTGTTTTGGAGGTCGCACTATAACGTAAATTAGGCAAAAAAAAAATAACCTGATCCATAAGCTTTATAAGCTTTATCACAATATCTTTTACAATTTTCCCAAAAAAAAATTCTGTAAGACTTGCAAATCATCTCCCTACAATATTTACTCTTTAATATACGATATCACCAAGTTTGATTAAAATCGTTTCGAAAATAAAATCAATAAGCATATTCGAGTCGAAAAATCGAATGTGATGATAGTGAAAACGCGTTTTGGGGCACAGAATTAACACCTGATAGTGGTAAAAAAATTATTTTCGAATTGTGTCCTAATTTATCACCACATTTAGCATTCTAGCTGTGGTAAGGAAGTACAACATTTCGGCAAGACATGAATAATTGCAAAGCTATGTAACTCCAAACTATAATACTTGACTCATACTGCTATCATTTTTATTGTTGCACCAAAATAATGAAAATATGTATGTACTTTCGAAGAACACATCGCGTTATAGTCCGACCTAATTTTCGTTCTATTTGGAGATTATCTCAGCATGTGTCAAAGAGC
Organism: Meiosimyza decipiens; assembly: GCA_963680825.1. Taxonomy (NCBI): domain Eukaryota; kingdom Metazoa; phylum Arthropoda; class Insecta; order Diptera; family Lauxaniidae; genus Meiosimyza; species Meiosimyza decipiens. The sequence continues at coordinate 80,136,201 of OY804259.1, read as the reverse complement.
CATAGCTTGAAGTGTTAGCTCTCAAAAATAGTATAGACCTAAACATATTTTCCCCGCCTTCAAGAATATATCGAACATTTGCTGCCAAAACGAAAGGATTTTTTTTTTTGATAGTATTTGGCTAGTGGATGATTTACTATAAGTCGTTTTGGCATAGGTCATTGCGCTACAATTTTTCAAAATTTATGAAAATTTTAAAAATTAATGTAATAAATAAATGCTGGGAACTAGCTTCTAAAAAATAAAATCTGCACAAAAAAGTAGTAAAATATATATCAATCAAAAATAGATCTGTGATTTATCCTATCGCTCATTTTATATCAAAATATGAAAAGGAAAATCGGGCCTACACGAGGTTTTCAATTTGTATGCTATATTTGGTCTTCTGGTTCCACTGGATCAATAAACAACATACAGAGCATTTTCTTAAGGTCGAAGATAAGTATATAATAATACCCAATTACCGTAAATTTAAAAATTCATAGCTCTGTCATTTTTTCAACGTATGTCCAGTTTGAGGGATTGCTTAAAAGTAACTTTAAGATAAATTCGATCAAAATGTGAAATTCAATTATCAACATAGTACCATTTTTCACATTTTAATTTTTTGCTTATAGAACGCTTTTCAGTTTTTTTTTTCAACAAAACTTTGCACATGTCCAAGCAATGACAACCAACATAAAGGTACTTTTATAATTCTAACGCAAAATTCGAATCAATTTGGGCCTATTGAACAAATTTGTTCACAGTCACAAAACAGTTGAATATAGACGCTTAATGTTGTTGTCCTTTACAAAATCCATTATCGGTGCATAGAATTCAAGGTCAATTAAAAAATGTCGGCGTTTTAAATTTTTGAAATATCGTAAGAAACAGGTCAAAGGAACCATAAAGAAAAAATGTACATTTTTCCCAAATTAGAGCTTTGGACAAAATTTAAAGTATATCACACATAGTCTGATCTAGTCTGACTTTCCCTTTGACGTGAAATGGGCGCTGTGCTCCGAACTTTTTTCGTTGATTAATTTTTTTAAAAAGTTCTCACGTAAGACGGTCGACTACAACAATAAATTAATTGTTTTTTTTTATCATAAATTTTGAAAACTTGTAGCGTAACAATGTTGTGAATATGTAAATTATTAAGTAGTTAAATACCATACTACAAAAAAAAAAAAGTCAGCATAATTGGAGACCTCAAGGTCGAGCACTATCTGTTTTAAAAAATAAACTCACATGTATCTACAAATTCTCTTCATGGTGTAAAGACACTCAGCAATAAAGGAAAATAAACGGTGCTCAGTTCTTAAATTTCGAAAAATTGAAAACTTTGTTTGAAGACTTCATTTTATTTTTGCTATGCTCAAATCGATGACAAAAAGGAGATCCTACTTTTCTATCCGGAATCGCTGCCCTGTCACGTAAGGTTATCTAAAAAAATTTATAATATATGATTTTTGTTGATTTTTGTACACCCGTTTTGAAGCCACCTGATAGTGCAATAAGAACACCAGGCTTAGATCAGGTTTTCATAAAAGTTTTGTGTTGCTTATTCTGCATCCGGTGCTCCTTTTGCCCTATAAAATTACCAGTTTTTTTTTATTAGAAATTTTAGTGACATATATTACGTTTCTCTTGTTGGATGCTAAAATAGGAGTGCTATGGTTTTGAGCGACCTCTAAATGTTAAGCAAATAAGTTATAAGTAGTATGAATAATATTTTTTTAGGATAAACTAACTTTTTAGGGGTTAAAGACTGAGCGTTTTTTTGAACAGTCGTATTTATTAAATTTCCTTTAGACCACTGTCACTTAATTACCTTTCTTTTAAGCCTATTACATTTGGGGTTTGCTATCAAATAAATAATATTTTTAGCTATGGCTCCCCTGCTCGCAAGTTACTGTCCAAGCTTCGAAAGTATAAGTTGCCGTGGAGAGAAACTTACGCTATTCGATTCGGCATTAAAGTGTAGGTCCCCGCTATTCTGTAGAATTGAAATGGATCAAAACCACATGGCGGTGAAAAAAACTAGGCAAAGACCATATATGGGCTGTTGCTACAAAAAAACCAGCAAAAAATGCATATGATCAAAGCATTAGTTTAGGTTTTTAAAAACTTTCAGGAAACAGCATCTAAACTTTTGAACTAAACGAAAAAAATAATGCACTTTGCTAGGTTATGTATAGGGGGAAATTAGGGAATACCAAATAAAACAACATTTATTTTAAAAATTTTATTCAAATATATTGTTACAACAAATATATGTAAAGATAACTTAAAACTAATAAAAATAAAATAAGAAATTAAGTTGCATGTCTATAGAGCTACACAATAAATATAAGCTTAGGTTAAAAAAAAATAATTTTTAATATATTTTCATGTAGACATTGAAGGCTCTCTCCTAACATTCACATAAAAAATATTTTCAAGTTGCAACTTAAATTTAATGTATTACTCTATAATCATGCGCTATAATGTTGGATATAACACTTACACTGAAAATATACATAATATATTTATAATAAAATAAAAAAAACTGCATATTTTCAAATATTTTCTCATTTAACATATGGAAACATTGAAGAGAAGTTTGTCTTCAAATAGTTTCAAGATTTTATAATTTTTTTTTTAAATATTAGCAGATCGTCTGTCATGGAATGTCGTACCAGATAGTGCATTTACAAACTTTAAATACTACAACAATGCAAATGCACTCCTGACACGGACTCCAAAACTTCAAAATATAACAAGAAATTCAGCAGGAAAGTTTTTCTGTTTTGTTAACTTTTATTTCGCTTATGAAATTGTCAACCAGTGTTGAAAAATGTTGTATTACACGATACGAAAACTTATCTAAGAACCGCCGCGCACACGTGTAATCAAGCGATAAATTAAGAGTCGATAACAGTGCTGACGCTTGCGACGACGACGATGAATGCGTTGTAAACAGTAGTAGTAGTAGTAGTAGTAGTGGAAAGTAACACTCAGAGGAGTAGTGGCAGCAATATTTCGAAGCAAGTGACGTGTTTTCAATATAGTTATATTAAGGGTATTCGAACAAATCGTATATTTATAGCAGCGTATAAATCAAATACAAGGGATCACGCAGTTTTTGTATAGAAAGTGGGTTTTAGTAAAATTGATATAGCTTATTTAGTCTAAATTAATAGCCCATACATGTGCAAGTTCGAGTTATAGACAGTTTAAGAGATAAAAATTGATATGCGGTAAAATTGTGCGGGTTATATTAAATTTGGCCTCGCATATCTTTAAAATTGCACAAAACTCAGACTTGTGCTCATATAAACTTTTGTTCAAGATGATAATATACTAAATTTTGATTCAATTCACTAGAATCCAATTTCCATATAAAAATGCGGGTTCGTTTTTATTGCAAATTTCCTAAAGCAAATGAGATTGAGTTTTTTAGTGTAAGAAGTTATATGTGCCGGCGAAATGAGTAATGTCAGTTTTAGAAATTTAATAAACTAAAAGCAGAGACACCTATATTATAGAGACTTTGCAATTACCACTTTCTCGGAAATAGCACACACCAACCAATGGTTGTGTCAAGTTGCAATCTAAGCAGAGTCGGTAGGGGAAATTGTAATATTTTCCGATATTAGCTATGTATTAGCCCCTTCTTGAATAACACTACAATATACGATTATTTGTATGTACCGCAAACATATAATATTGTTTGAATACCCTTATTATGAAATATGACAAATTTATGATGTTGTGAGTTTGTTTTTTGATTTGTGCATTGAAAAAAAAAAAGTTTATTAAGAAATTTCAACACAGTAAGACATAAAAGAACTTAAGGTGATTATGTGCACATATAGTGTTTATATATATGCTTAATATATTGCATATTTCTACAATGAAGGAATTTTAGCTTGAGTCACTCACGTATCATTACAGTGAAAATTGTGCTTAATTTCGACAGACTACAACGAGCATATGACTTTTTGTGTCTACACAAAAAACAAAATAAAATCTACCTTGGGTGCAGAGGGCACATTGAACCGCGGCTTAGTAAAAATAGAACAACAAAAATTATAATTTTTTTTACGTCTGATAAGCAAAATTATGTTTTGTATATACCAAAATACAAAATAGAAAATCAATAAATAATTTGATAAAGCCAAAAGGTGTGAAATTAATGTGCTAACAACAGCGTGTTTAACTAAAAAATTTAGTTTCAACTGATAAGAGCCATTGAGGTGGACATTGAACAGGCAATATTTGTCATGCATGTAGCAGAATATCAGAGACATGAATCAATCAAGTGCTAATAATAATGCCATATTTTTGAATACACACATTAATACACAAATATACAGTCATAATTGTAGCGTGAATCGTTTGTATAAAATATAAATTAAATTACAATCTGCTAAACTTTACAAAACGACGGAAAAAGTGTCATTTGATAGAACAGAAAAAAAAAAATGCGCCCATAATTGAAACAAATGCGGAAAAGTTTTCAAATAATCTTTAAATAATAAGCTATGTAAGTGCGATGTATTTATTAATATACTTATCAATCTGATAGTATTAAACATAATTTTGATAAGATACCAATATGCAATTCGAGCAAAATTGAAATAAATTAGTCTTTAAATATTAAAGTTAAAAACTTTTCTTAATATGGTCATAGCCATAGAGTTAAAACAATATAATCTTCTATTAGAATGTGTAGTAAAAATGTATTGTTAATCTATCTATTTCAAATCTGTGCTAACTTTACTATGGTTCTATCTTTAAAAAGTTTTTTTTTATTAAAAACTGCACGCAAGCACGCTATCTGTCTTTGGACATAAGTTAATTGGCCTGAAATTGAGCTATAAAACTCTGATAACTATAAAAGTTAGTAAACCATTATATGGTATATACACTGATCTACATGCACATACAAACATACATACACATAGTAAATAAGCTGATAACTTTCAAATATTAAAACAATTTGACCTACATAGTATTTAGTGTGGAAATTTATTTTCACTGCCATGTACTTTGTCTTTACTTTTGTGATAGAAAATTACAACAATATGAATGAAACAATAATCTCTGGTTATCTTTTCCAAACAGTTCAAATGGATTTAGTGTTTCCTTAATGTAACTGGAAAAATTGTACTAATCATTGAGTGATGTTGGAAAATAATTTTTTTGAGTATCTGTATATACTTCATATGCTAACTTTTTAGCTTGAAAATCTATGGCAAGCAATTTCTGTTTCTCTCAAACTTTTAGTATACCAATAGTAAAATAATTGGATACGAATTTCGCACTATTTTCCTATAATGTCAGTAGTCCTTAGAATTTTATAAAAAACAAGATTTCAATTTTACGTTTCGTAAATATGGAACATTACATCAGAGAAACAACACGTTTTTATTATTAAAACATATTATGCATATGGAAAAAGTTTTGCTGAAGCAGTGCCCTAACTTTGTTGAGTTATCAATCGAATAAATGCGCCAAATGAGTCATTAGTGTAAAAATTTTCAACAAATTTGTGGAAACTGACTTGATTATGATTATTATAATAGGTCACTAATGCACCTTGTTACTGACGTTTAATCGAAAGCATAGCCACAGTGAGTCAAAGTGTTAATTCGTCATCGCTCACAAAAACTAGGCGCTTATAGAAGCACCTTGTAATGAAGTCTCATGAAAGAACTAAGAAAATCATCTCCACCGATCAGGCACATTTTCAATTAAATTCATATGTAAATAAACAAAATCGTCAAGTTTGGAGTGCGGAGAGCCCAAGAGTGATTCACGAAGAATCCCTTGCATACATCATGACCCACTGTTTGGTGAGGTTTTTGGGCTGATAGAGTGATTGGGCTGAATGAATAAAAGCTTATATGTTCACATAATAGGAAACTCAAAATATGTTCATTTTGTTAAGCCCGTCCATTATTATCCTCAACGATCAAGCGCTTAAACTTACAAGAATTTTGTTTGCAAAAAGCATTTTTGGCGCTGTAGCATTGTGACATTGGATTTCATTTCTCAAAAATAAAGTTTTTTAAAAGACTCCTTTCACCTTTCTTATGATGCCTACACAAAGAGAATGATTTAATTGCATGAAGAGCATAACATGATTCAGTAATAATTAAGAAATGATATATATATATTATAAAGGCAAAATCAATATTTGATTGTAGCTAAAACGGCGAAAATTTTATTTATGCTATTGGCATATTTGAAAAAGTTATTAAATTATGTTTCGAATGAAATAAATATTTCATTGTTGCAAATATTCACTTGTCAATAATTAGCATATGAAGTGTTGGGGAGAAAACATATTTTTGTGTAGCAAGCATGCAAATTTATTAATAAGTACAGTCATTTCAGCTGAACTTGGCAGCAAGAGCTTCGAATTGCTCAAAGCTGAGGCAGCTGATTTCATGATAACATATGGACTTTTAATTCTCTCAAATTTTTAAAAATCAGCTAAAGTTAAGTACTAACTTGGTAGAAAGATTAATAATATTAAAAATTACATTTAGAAAGTGAAAAAGTTTAGTGTTTCAGAACATGAGAAAATTACATTTTCCACATTAAGAGTTGTCTCAAAGGAGTGGCTTGCATTTTCAATTTAGCGAACTCGAAATGTTTCAAAAACAGCAGTGATTTCTTTTTGTAAATCGACATCACTTTGCTGTATTTTAGTAATAAGTTTCGTTATCTATAATTCTATAAATAAATCAATACATAAATAAAGTTTCTCCCACAGATTTTTGGTAGTACGGGTACACTCACAACAAATGTGAAGGAAAGCACATAATAATCGAAAAAATATATGGGTCTTTCAAATATATTGAAATATGACCTTATTCGATGAAAAATTCTGAGTTCTGATTTTTATTCGGTACAAATTGTTAAATCGAATAATATGGAAATCTGATTTTGTTCGTTGGAACAACATGAAATTTGCCTTTATTGATAAAAGGCATCGAGTGGTTAATGTAATTTCAAGCAAATTAGCTTTAAATTTTTCCTGAAACAACAAAAAATTGTTATGTAATTACATTGTATATATGATTACTTATCATTTCAGTGTAACCCAATCGAAACAAACTACACATAAAATTTAAAATTTTATCTATTTTAACAAAAACAAAAAAAAAAAAGAAATCAAATCCACACATAATTACGCGTACGGTAGCAAAAAAAGAAATGGTGGCCTCAGCAAATATAAAAAAAAACACATCGTAAACATCTAAATCAGTTTAAATACCGGATGATTTATGGTATGTTCGAATCAATCACAAAAATAATTAATTTCTAGAGGTTGATGTAAATTGTACGAACTTTAGTAATGTGGCGCCTATTACTGCATATACGCTGAAAGAAAACTATGCTACTTGTGCTATTGCAGAACGTATCATCATAGAAAACATTCATTAAAGCCTTAAGCTTAAGTGAGATTATATTTGTGTGAAAGTACAAAAAAAAGCTTAAGCTTTTGGCTTGGATGAGTAAACCTTAAACATAAAATATTGAACACCAATATAGTAATAAAATGCTGAAAATCAGCAACAAAATATCATCCAGCAAATGCAATTTAATTTTGACAGCTAAAAAAAAATATCAAATCTTATTTGTGCGATCAGACTTTTAGACCCAGTGTCATTAGCTATACATACACTATGTACTAGCATGAAGCAAAATCTACAAAAATATCAAACAATTAAAATAATTAACACATTTTCGGAATGACATGTGCCAATAATTACCAGACATATATACTCGTAGAGTAGTTCCAAGTGTATGACTAAATAAATGTACATTCAGCAGGTGGTGCATTTTATGATCTTTTTATATACATATTTTACGATCTTGCATTAAATTGGCTTAAAAATTTACAACACAGAGAGCATTTTACTAGTGTAATGTACGCGTATTAAAACGATAAGATTTCTATGTGGTAATAAAATCCAATGTATGTCAAGCAAAAAATGTGTTAATATGACACATTTTATCAACAAATTGCTGACCAACTGATTAGCACGCTTGTCACCATGAGAATGATATACACTTGTATATATCTATATATATAGCATATGTTTGTAGCGCTTTAGTATATAAAATCAAATATAGTTAAAGATAAGATTGACCAAGTTTATAGATCAAAACATTTTAATGCAACATTTGAAATTTGCAAAAATTACACATTTCCTTGAAGAATATTGGATATATTTTGTGAAATATTGTATTTTGTTTTTCTTTGTTTTGTAGTAATATTTTTTAAATTCAGAATTACATTAATATATTTTGGGTGATTTAGAGAGCTGTCACCGATTACTTTATGTATCGAAAGTAGAGAGGAAGCACTTTGACTCCCACTAGTATAAAATATCAACATGGGTTGGAAGCTTAACTTGAGATTATATTCGTATAAAAGCACTAAAAGCTTTTCTTTGCCTGATTCAATGATTTAATGTTTAAATGACATACTGCAAAAATAATGTCTCAGAAGAATCAAAAAAGTTAAGGCTTTAATTATTGACTATTTTGACTACATCTGATTATATATCTGCCTATATAGTGCATTTGTGGAAGTATTCTATTCCGACGAATTTCGAGCTAGTAAGACTGAATCCGATGTTAACATTGATCGATCACGCCAGTTTTTTTACTTATTTTCCCCTAAGAGCAAATATTGCAATGTTTGCCCATGTTTTTATGCTATCATTCTCTTCATGATCTGAATGCTGAACAGTCATCCTCACCTTTGGACTTTTTATATTGACTCCGAATTTCGATATAGAAATTTTCAAACACGTCAAGATTTTGAGATATTCTATGCTAAAGTTGCCAGTCAAAACTTCACTTTTGTCACTTATGAGATATTTACTCAAAGCTCTAACGTGAAGGAAAAATTCTGAGGCCATCTAGCATGAAGAAGTTTTATTTTAGTTTAGGACTTCCTGTTCTTTCATAAAAATCGATGCAAATTAGACCAAACAGTACATACTTCCAAATCTGACCGAAGAATTTTTTGACCCTCGAATTTGGAAAAAATTGAGTAGAAGAACAACTTAACTTAGTGGCATATGATAAATACTGAATGTTATTCAAATCAAAGACTCGGTAGCATCCTTAAATACCTACATATGGAAACATATAGAAATGTTTTGAACAATTTTTTTATCGATTTATGTTATATTAAAGATTTTGAGGGACTAAGAGCTCCATGAAAAAATGTTTTCAAATCTAACAGAAAAAAGGAAACTCACATTATGGAAGAAATGTTTAATAGAAAACTGCAAATGAAGACATATAAGGTACGATGTGAATATGTTCAACGAAACGAACTTATATTTACACTTTTTTGAAGTGTAAATGAATTTGGTGCATTGAGAAAAACCTTAGTTTCTTATTAAGACTTAGGCCATTTTAGATAACGCTTTCATGAGCCAAAATCAAACAATCATATAAAACTATTCTATACAAAAGGATACACAGAAATCAATAAAAGGAAGATGTTCATAGTCCTTAAGCATTTGGTATAGCAGTAACATCATATGAAGCGCTAGAACTAGTACAGAACATTTAAGTTAGGCATATGTTAACGTGTGACATGCTAGAAGCCTAATAGGGGCATATAGTATAGAATAGTTCAAATATTAAATGAAATCAAGCTCAATTAGTGAAAGCGTAATTAAGGTTGACATTATTAGTGCAAACTAAATCATCTGCACTTCTGAGAGTATATTTGATGACATAATTCAACCCACTCTGCGAAGCAGTAAAGCAAAAAACTCGACTATAGCCCAGTTGAAAAAAAGTTTGTCCTGTGCTAAAATCGTATGACTAACAAAAACAACTGGCGAAAGAAATACGTCATTGTCAAGACTCCAAATAAAATGTGAAATGAAAATGAAGATAAAACGTTTTCCAAAACTACGTAGTTGCAGTAAACGTATGTATGTATACGTAATTGGGTAACAACGTAGTTTTTGTTATGGGCCATCATACTAAAGGCCACACTTAGTTTGTTAGCTAATAGTGTAGGCCAACTTGCTTTTAGGATGGTACCAGCGCGCATAGAATATCGAGAACAGTTAAAAATACAGTGGTAGGTGAAAGTTGCTGTCCTTTGGCAAACGTTGCTGCAAGTAATTGCCAAACTTTCCATTTTGCTTTGTGCGAAAAAAGTTAATTTTCTTTTTGCTCGTTCGTAAATTTATTGTTTTATTTTCACTTTCTCAACTCAAATTGTGTTATAGTCGATGTGAAGACGTCTTTCACTGTGCTATAATGCATTTAGCAAATATTTAAAGTAAAGTGATTTTTTTTTTTTTGGCTCTGAGGGATGACATGAATAGCTGAGCTCTGTGCAAATATTCGAAATTCAAATGCATTTTTGTCTATTTGTATAAAGATTTGTGTTTCTGTATGTGTATTTTTGAATTGGTATTAGTGTGGCAAAACATTTATTGAACGATTTTTTTTTTGTTTTTGGGTCGACACAGTTTTGTTGTTGCTTTTATTTCAACGATTTTAAGTAGCATTTATGTGCATTTGGCTTTTGGCCAAAAACTTAACATATTTTTTTGATTCATTCGTAAAGAATTATATCAGTGCTATAATAGAATCATTGGACACATTATGTATAAATAGTATACAGCATAGCACGCTTGACAACACCAAAAATAGAAAAAGCTTAAAAGGGAAAATATGCTTTTATGTGCTCCCAACTGTGTAACAAATATTTTGAGTTATAAGCTTATTTAGTTGATGTTTTTTTTATTAAATTTTCATATCTGCAGAACCCCTTTACTTCGTCGCCAAAAACAACTATTGTACATATTACTTTCAATATAGATCAAGACACTGACCTAATTTGTTGTTTCATGTTCTATGTACATAAGATATCTTGCATGTAGGTGACCAAGTCATATGTTGACCTTTTTCTTGGCACGCTATATTTGACCTTAACATTTTATTTTTGAGTGCTTTTGTAGGTATTTTTGTTTTTGTTTTAAGCTTTTCGCTCTGTTTCATAACAATAGCAAGTGATATTTTTATGAAAATTTTTATCACCAAACACATACATATGCTTTTCATATTTTATATACATAGTACACACAGATATAATTGAAATTCTTGCTCGTATACGCATACTTCACACATTTTTGAAAAAATTTTAATATGAAAATTTTTATGCTATGCATCATGGGGCATTTTAAATGTTGAATTTTCACTTGCCATTAAGTATTTTATTCGTGTATATATTATTTTTTAATATGCCACAGAACGAAAGAGACTTTTAATTTGAAGTGAAAAATAAAAAATCGTAAAAAAAAACAAACGAAATAGAAGACGATTAAACGGTCTACTCGATAAAGAATAGCTATGTATTTGTAGCCGCCGTCTATATAAAGATATTTATAAAATTTGATTATTCTTTTGATTAAATGACAAAAATTTCTCATGTGATTAGTTGCTAAAAACAAAACTAGAATAGAGCTATTTCTTATTCGCCAAGTCAGTATCTAGTTAAGTGCGAATAAAACAACCAAGTTAAGTTTCCTACTCGCTGTTAATACGAGTACTCGCTGTTGCTGTTTTTTTTTAGTTTTAATGTCATACACGGAGTGTATAATCAGTTTGTCATCCGTTTGTAATGTATAGAAGGGGGTGTGGCAGATATATAAAATTATATACATATGGTTATTCTTATTCAGCGTCTATGAAAATCACGATTTAAAACGCTATATTGAGAGAATTTCTTGATATAGTGTAGCCAAATTTCTCAAAATATTACGGGAATGCATATACAAGCTCTGGAAAAAAATTGGAAAATTTCGAAGAGAAGTCGAAAAGTCGAAGTTTCCGAAAACTTCAAAATGCTATACTACGAAAAATTTTTAAGGTAATAGAACTAAATTTCACACAAATGGTTTAAAATGATTCGTAAAAGCTCTGGACAAGAACTTGGTGGGCATGGCACGCTCCATAGAGACAAAAACTTTAAAACGCTACACTGAGAGATAAATTTAAAATAATAAAACCAAATTTTGCACAAGTACATGAAACAAGCAAAAAGTTGGTGAATTTCGAAGAGAGGTTGTGGCACCTGCCACACAAACATAGGCTTCAAAATGCTACACAGAGAGATATTTGAGCAAATTTTTTCAAATCCAACGTGGGTACGTTTAGTCAAACCAGTCAGAACGTAGTGTGGTAGAAGAAATCCCCTTTCATTAAAACTTTAAGACTTACGCGCACTTTTACTGTAGGGTTTCTAACTTTTGGTGAGTCCAAAGACAATACCTCTACTTTTTTATTTCAAATTGTTTAATTTTTGCCGTCATTGACATTTTAAGCAGCTGTTTTTCCGCGAAAAAGCTCTACATCCTTTTATTTCAAAATGTACAATAGACAACTTGTTATGTACAAATGGCAATTATTATTTTATTCGCTAAGTTTGCAATTTTGTTTAAGCTTTCCCGAATGCCCGATAAAACTCAGCTAATAGTTGATTGACGAATTGAAACGATGCTATAACACAGAGCCGAATTTAGGATACAGCCGAAGAAATACAGGCCGATTTTAGGGGGCGGCAAATTTTGAATGAATTTGATAAAAAAAAACATTAAACTTTTTTTTTTATTTCTCTAGACAGGTTAACGCATTATTTGCTATGTTTCAAACATAAAAATATAATCTAAGTTTTTTGGCTCACAAAGTCTTTTCCATTATTCAAACCTGTTCGGAAAAATGCTACGTAATTTTAACAATAAATAATACAAAAAAGAATAAACTGATTCATAAATTTATTTACATTTAATTTGCTATATAAACAAAAAAGCATTCTGAAGAGGAATACGACACAATTATTTATTTAAATTAATTCTCTAACCCCCCCAAAATAGATAAAAAAATTAAATCGAGAAAAAAAACATATCGTTCAATGTTATGAAGATAATAAGTTTTTTTATTTTCAGTATAAAATTACGTATACGTGTAGTTAAAACAAAAACAAAAAGTTGTAGTGGGAAAAACAAACTCAAAGATGATGTCACGTGAGACATGAGATTAGCTAATGTCTATTTCGTATACAACAATGTAATTGAATGTGTACTGTCTGACAATATAACAACAACAAATGTGGTTTTCTATACTGTTGGATTATTGGAATTTGATACTTAAAATTGACGTGCTGTTTTGGAACAAGTTTTTCGTTTGAATTTTAGTTTTAAATTCGTAAAAATTCAAAAAATTTAATTCAAAATGCGTTTATGTGTAAATGGAGCAAAGCTTTCAATTTCATTTGGAATTTCATGTCAATGAACCTGACTGATTAAAAATAAAATTGTTGAGCTCTGCTGATGAGTAATAATATTTAAGAAAATATTTATTTAGGCCTACAAAAAATTTAATATTAAATTTTATTTATTTTTTTTAAACTGCTGATCTTTCATTTATGCAACTTCAGTGCGACGACTGCAATATTAAGCGACTGTGTCTTTTGTTTATTGAAAACCTGCTAAGTAAAAGAGCAAAGACCAAGTTTATACAAAAACAAATAAATGAATATATATACCAAACGTGATGCAATATTTAGCAGAAAGAAATCATTTTCGAAGAATTAAATGATTGATTGTTAGTATCTGCGATATGTGGTAGATACTGAATATTTTAATGACATATTTGGGTGTAACGTTTTAGAATTGAAAACAAACAGAAAATTGCCAGGTAACGGCCAAACTGTTTGCCTCCATTACACGAAATAGTAAAATACAGAGATAGCATGAAGTAGCTTGATGTCGTGCGGTATTTAGCTTAATTTGGAAAGCCTTATGGTAACAGTGTAGAACTATTCACTTAGAATACTATTTTAGTTTAGTTCGACTTTGAATCAGCAAATTCAAAAATACATAGCCACATATTCGCGTAGTACAGCCCAGCCGTTTGAAATTGTGCTCCATTGTGCGGTGCATCTGTTCTCGCAAGCAAGCTTTTGGAAATGTCCTCTTTTGGTGAAAAATTTTATTACTATGCAGATTCTACTCTAAAGTCACCACAGTTACATTCTTTACAATCGTAATCGCGACTCCTCTTCCCTTCCATTATTTTGATCATCAATTACACTGCTTGTTTAATACGATTTCTATATCTATCTTTTTGTTCATAGTCAGTGGTATGGTAACTGCAACAGTATTTAGGATCTCCAATGGGATACGTTTACCCTTTTTCAAAAGTGAAAGAGATTTTTCCTGTCGTGTTGTTTTTGTACAATCAAAAATTAAATGGAAATGTGTCGTTTTGTATGAAACTGTGATTTTTAATTACGAGTTTCCCTTGGAAATATGTCTTCTTTCCAATAGATTTTCAATTAGAGGATAGATTTTAGTATGGCAATGGCGATAACATTCGTAGGTTTGTTCAAGGCCATAAGTGGAAATAAGCCTTTTTAAAAAATCACACCTCACTTATACTTTGGTGAATTTTGTAATTCCAAAGGCTTTTTGTTCGCTTAACACGAAATTCACTACAAATTTTTTGATTTAAACGAAATTTTCACTACTTTTTGTCAATGTACGCGAAAGGATTGACATAAATTCAAAAGATATATTTATATTATAACTGAAACAGGAAGTTTGAGCAGTTATGACTAGAGATAAATTTGAGAAAAAAAACCCTGACTTGATGTGGTGATTTAGGCAAGATCTATAATAATTTCACTGCCGAGCGTGCTGCACGTGAAATGTAGAACATGCCTATGTTTTTTCATGGATTTTAGAACGCGTAATTCAAATCCATTTTATTTTACCACATAACTCAGTCAAATCTGCTTATGCGAAAGTTTTTTGAACAAAAACTAATGTTTCTCCTACTTAAAATTTTTGATTTTTAATAAAGTTTCCAGCGTTCATATTGGATCATGTACTTTTTGATTAAAACATTTGCAGCGGATTCATGTTCAGCGATTAAAAAAATGGGAATACCAAGTTTCAGTTCGTTACATTTCATTTTGGGTTGGGAAATGAAATTCGTGCAAAGAAACAATTTGAGACATCAGCCTTCGCTAGAAATTATTTTCTGTTAAAACTTTTTTAAAAAAATATGCTGATTATTTGGAATCAGGAAATAAACTTTTGCGTATTTTGATTTTATAAAAATTCAGTTTGGATTGAACAAATTTTTTTACTGATGGCCACACTTACTCACATTTTGAATTCTTAAGCTATTACTAACTTAAACTTGTTTTTTAGCTTAACTGACTTACTAATAGCTTATTAACTGAGATGAACTTCAACTACGGAGCGTAAAAATTAAGTTAATTTTTTCAAGCCAAATGCATTTGAGAGCAGAGTAATATTTATTTGATTCATTAGCAAGCAAGAACATTTTTTGCTAGAAAAGCAAATATTTGTGATATTTGCGAATTGCGAATTGCAAACGTGTAGTGAGTGCATCTAGTAGATACAAATGCAACTGTTTGCTTATGTGTTGGCGTAGCAAGGTCACTTCATTGTTTTTATTTTTTATTTTTCTGTGATACTGCATGTATATAAAACTACAATATTTATTTCAATGGCTTACATGTTTTTTTGTATGCCTTTCTGTTTCAACATACATTCAAACATATTGTTTGAACAGCCCACAATACAAATAAACATAAAAGAGTGCAAGTATCTAGATAAAATATAGCATGGTTTTTTCGTCTTCTCATTTTTATGTATGTCATATAATGAATTTTGCTGTTTTTGTCACATAGACTATATATATAAAATTGTTTGTACAATAACATGAGCAACTACAAAAAGGCGTTATTGCTGCCGCTGCTGCTGCTGCGCTGCTATTGATGCAATTGTGTTTAGCAATGAGTCGATATTTCTTACATGTTTACATACATGCATACATGCATATACATAGGCATATACATATATAAATATATTTTGATTTTTTTCTCAGCCACTACTTGCAATTTAAGCGCTCGCTAATTTTGCTGTAATTTTTTTTTCTGTTTTTTACTCTTAGCTGTAGCGAAGGGTAACAAGGTTGAGGCCATTTTGAAGTCATGTGGTTGGGGTTCGCAATTTAAGTGAAAGATCTGTTTATTACATTTTTATGTAGCTTTAACTGTTAGTAAGTGCTTTGAATTCAGTGTTTGCCTATAAAATAAAATAAATCCAGCTCTAATTAAATGTAGAAACTAATATTCAAAAACAATGCAAATTTTATAGCTTTTGCTTTCACTTTGAAACGCTAATGATTGATGAACTAACGCAGTTATTTTATAGCACCTATTCATTGCTGTGCCTATTGCGCTAATTTTTTGTGAAAATTCAACTTTGCTTTTCTCATTTTAAGCAAAATCGATGATGATGTCATACATTTTCATAAGAAATAGTTTCATCGGCTTTAGCTGAACTCTAATCAGCTGAATTCGAGAATTTTCCTGTGGGTGAATTTCTCAATTCATATATGTAAATCTAACCTAAAAATCTCAAAATAAAAAACTTCCTTCTGTACACATACAGGGTGTACTAAAAATCGAAAACTTAAAAAATTTACGTAAAGTTAATTTTTTGTAGCTCTATTTTTTAACCAATATAATATATAATAATATAAATACATTTTTTTTATTCGATTTTAGCTTTGTCATTAGTTTTATAAGAAAAAAACCAAATAAAACGATACATCCCATATGATTTTGACGAATGAGTAACTTTTAATTTCTATTTCTAAGTGAAATAGTTTTTTGTCACTCATACGCCCTGTTGTATAAAAGCCTATAAATAACATAAGAAGTAATTTTTAAAGAGCAATAACTTTTGTAAAAATTATGATATATTTATTATGTAGGCACTGTTTAAAAGATAACAGTTTAAGGTTTTTAAAATCGAAGAATTGAAGATAAATATTGTAAAGGGTGTTTTTTTTAGAGATTTGTTTTTCGAATAGAGATAAAACTGGCATTTTATGGTCAAATCTGGCAACTCTAATGTCATTTATGTTCAGTTTGGTTTGCCATTTCATCATAAACAGGTTGACAAAAGAACAACGCTTGCAAATCGTGCAAATTTATTTCGAAAATAATGGTTCAGTTCGCGAAGTTTACCGCAAGCTCCGTCCATTTTATGATCGACATAATCGTCCATCAGAGCAATTAATTCGGTTAACCATGGAGCGTTTTCGCACTACGTTTACTCTATGTGATAATACGCATCCGCAGAGACGTCGAACAGTGCGCACCGAAGAAACAATTGCCGCTGTAGAGCAAAATGTTGAAGAGGACCCGAATGAATCGATTCGCCACCGTGCACAGCAATTGGAGCTTTGTCCATCAACTTTATGGAAGATTTTGCGCAAAGATCTTGGCTTGCGACCTTACAAGATCCAGCTTGTGCAAGAATTAAAGCCGCGAGACCATGCAATGCGTCGTGATTTTGGTGTATGGGCCGAAAATGAGATTGATCTCGATGCTGATTTTCATCGCAAAATTTTGTTCAGTGATGAGGCTCATTTTTGGTTGAATGGCTACGTCAACAAGCAAAATTGCCGCATTTGGAGTGAAGAGAATCCACATGAGACCCTTGAGACGCCATTACATCCACAAAAACTGACTGTTTGGTGTGCTCTATGGGCTGGTGGAGTCATTGGGCCATACTTCTTCCGAAATAATGCTGGAGAGTCAGTTACCGTTAATGGAGACCGGTATAGAGCCATGATAACCGACTATTTTGTTCCCGAATTGGATGGCATGAATGTGGATGAGTTGTGGTTCCAACAAGACGGCGCTACATGCCACACAGCGCACGTCACAATCGATTTGTTGAAGGAAACATTCGATGAGCGCATAATTTCGCGGAATGGACCTGTCAATTGGCCACCAAGATCGTGTGATTTGACACCATTGGATTATTTTCTTTGGGGATATGTGAAGTCGCTCGTCTACGCCAACAAACCAGAAACGTTAGGGGACTTGGAAGCCAACATTCGTGGCGTTATTGCCGACATACGGCCCCATATGCTCGAAAAAGTGGTTCAAAATTGGACCTGTAGAATTGGCTTTATTCGAGCCAGCCGTGGCGGCCACATGCCCGAAATCATATTTAAACATTAATGGCATAAAATTATCCTTCCAATAAAGCCAAATTGATGGACATTAAAACGATTTTCTTGTGTTTTATTTCAATTCGAAGCTCTATACCCCTAAAAAAAACACCCTGTAGTAGCTCAGAAGTGAAGCTACTTACGCACGGAATATTGGAGGAAGCTACATATTTGGTTTTCGATTTTCGATTCACGTTGCGTACAATATTATAAGTTTTTAACGACAGCAAATCAAAAAATTAATTTCTTTCTTAGTCAGAATCAATCCGCTCTGATCAGTTGACTGAATAATTTGTAGAAACAATTACAAAGACATTAATGCTAATTTAATGAAATCAAAAGTACTGGAGAACCCCTTGCCAGTGAATCGGCGGACTTGAATATTTCATTTGAATATTTCATCCTACAAGGAAATTTCTATGCTAAATGGTCAGCAATTATAGTGAAGAGCGCTAATTTTCACATCTAAAAATAATAAAAAGACCGACTTACGAATTTGTCAGTCAGGTCCTTCAAAATATTGAAGTTTTAGCACATAATAGAAAATTTTGCACAAAATAAATTCATTGAGGAGCCATAATCATTAATGTAATTCAATTCAAAACTGTAATCACTTTACTTATGTTTATTCGATTCGTGTAAAGCGAACCACTTAGGTCACAAAAATGAAGTACATATTGATATATTTATACACATTTTTTTTATAACTTTTCTGAAAGGTCCCGAATCATTTTATATAAATTCAGTAGATTTAATTCTGTGTATTCTATTCTGTTTCATTTAACTTCGCTATGCTAAGTATGACCCCATTTTCAGTTTCTCCTATCACATATAGATTCTGAGCTATTCCATACAAATATAATAAAAAATATTTTATACTGACAGAGAATATCGTCGAAAACTGCAAACAAAAAAATGGGGCCAAAACGAAATTGAAACATAACTAATAAGCAAAATCGAAATTTGTTATCAATTAAATTGAAAAATAATACATAGTTAAAATTGTCCATATACAAAAAAAAAGTTATAACCCAAAAAATATAAACTTTTAGTATCAATCGGTTCATCTCTCAAAGTATCGGAATTTCATAATAAAATCAAAACGTCTAAATTTTCGTGTGTTGAATTTGAGCACACGAGAATAATTTATGTGTTTATTTGTTTGAAATATTTCATTTTGAAGTAAAAGTAAATGGCTTAGAGTTTCAGAATAACACGTTTCTAATGGACATTATTGAGCTAAATTCGAATATGGATCCAATTTGATCTATTTTCTCATGCATTCGATGCAATAATATCAAAAGGACTGAAGGCTCTAATTTAAGCAGAGAAAATAAAATCAAATTTACGTAGTACAGATATTTGTATATTATATGGAAATATTGATCAGCGCAAAATCAAGAAAAGATCATATGGGAATGATGAATCGAAAAGTTGCAATTTAAGTTAGTGCCTTCGAATTTAGTGACGCAGGTTTTTCTTAAAAACTTGGCGGCAGTGGTGGCACAACAATGTTTTAGGCCGAATTTTAACACTTCCCTGCCGCGTGTACCGAAAACAGTACACGCTTAGCTTCATTTCTACGCCAACGTGTTTTTTTCAAATTAAAATTTTCATTTTTATTTAATTATTCAATCGGAAATAAATATTATTTTTTGATGTTACTATGTATGCATTATTGTTTTAATATAAATAATCTCGAAAATAATATAAATTCTCTCAAAAACAAAAAAAAATAAGAATTTATACAAAATTATTAAAGCGCTTACCGTGTACTGTTTTCGGTAAACGCGGCGTAGAAATGACACCTAGTGAAAAACAGCTTGGCAGGGAACGTGTTAAGCATCTTTTTTTTTTGCGCTTTGCAACTTTTAACAGATGTCGATCATTATAATATTGATCCATTGTATGGTATATCTGACTTAAGACTCTGAGTAAAATATGATGTAGGTCTTATTTTGACATTTTTTTCAATTTCGTTCTATGAAAAATATTTTATTCTATTTCAGATTAATATATTAAATTGAGATGAAAATCTGAATAAGATATGTTTGAAGAGTATTTTGAAAAAAAACTATCAAATACAGGGACGTAGAAGAAACAGTTTGAGAATATCTGTTCTGTGCGATACAATGGAAAATTAAAGATTTCACTACATAGAACAAAATATACCATGAAAAAAAAAATTCTAATCTTTGACAATTTATTAGATAATTGAGGCTCAGAAAACATATGAATGTAGTTTAGGTAATACCATAAAAAATTTTTAGAAAATTATAGTTTCAACTCGTTTTGGTATTTAAAAATTAATCTCTTTTATATTTACAATTTTTTTTGCAGTTTGAATATGATCCCACCACTTGTACTAAAAAGCTGTGCACGTTGAAATTATGTAGGTGTAATAATAAAAGGAGGAGTTAGAACGAACGAATTATCAACAACAAAAATGTGCAGCGAGCAACATCATCAGTGCTAGGTGGTAAACCAAATACTAGATAATTGAGGAAATCGACAAATGAAACAATAATAAAAACTATGAACGAACACAAATGTTGTAATCAAATTGACTGACACCAACGCGACACGGCAGCAAAAGTCACAAAAATATGCACACACATAAGTGCAGGGAGTTGTATGTACCAAACTAAGAGAACAAAATTTATAGATGACGAAGATGTATGGTAAAAGCAAAAGTAAAAACAAAAAACTCACAAACAACAGGCGACAGACAGCAAAAGTGAGAAAATAAAAGTTTACAATTTAAAAAAAAAAAATTTATTGCAATTGGAAATTGACAGCAACACCAGCAGCAGCACCAGCAAGTGCATGTGCAATGCTAAGGTGTATGTGTCCAAGTATTTGCTGTTGTGCTTTTGACATTTTGCAATGTTTTGTGGTAGTAGTGTGTGCTATTTATGTGTGCATTTTCAGTATTGCAACTAAAATTTAGTGCAAAAAAAAGTTTAGCAAATAAAAATCAAATTTTTATTTTTAAAAATTTTACTTTTGTTGCGGCCGCTTTTAATGCTACAATTTGTTTTTGTTGCCATTGCTGCAATTTTGCTATTGCTGCTGCTGTCACTGTATTGAAGGCTCTATATATGACAGCAATATAAAAAATCTGCAGAAAATGTTTAATTTAGTTGCTGCGCTGATTGAAATTTGCAACAACAACAAATATAGGTTGTCTGTCATTTTCTATTAGAGGTCCCACGCGCAGCTTTCTTAAAATTTTTATCTACTTTGCCACGGTAATTCTTAAAATGGCATATTCAATAAACCATCAAAAAGGAATCGAAAAAGTGCAGCAAATGACTAACAATAAGGGCCAACTGTGTCATTGCATAATGCAACCAACAGTGCACGTTTTTGGTTATGCATTTTTTCACCTTTTTTTCTTTGAAAGCTTTTGCTTTCTTTTAGATACTCTTTCTTTGACTCTCTCTTTCTAACAGTTTTTTTTGTGCTTGCATTTGCAATTTTTTTTTGTGGGCTTTTGCACTTGCATGTTTTTTTTGTTTTTATGTAAGTGTGTGTGGAAAGCAAAGTTTTCTTTTTTCTGTGCACTGCTGCTGCAATGGTGAGAAATTATGTAATGACTTCGAAAAATGTGAAATTTTTTCATTGAGTTTTATATTACAATTTATAATTAAAAAAAAAGAAATTAACTTTTTTTATTGAAAAAACGTCACTTGCTTAGTTTTCAGATTGAATTTTTTTTAAGTCACATTATTTTGACGTAGCTCACTGGTGGGTTAAACGCGGCACGTGTTTTTGTGTTACTAAAGAAATGTTGCTCTTAATCCTTGTTTTTCATTTCGAACAGCTGTTCTTAAAGCATGAAGCTGCTGATCGTAGAGTTTAATTTTTTTATTTTTAAATGGTTGGTTGAATTTTACGATTAATTTTGTTGTTAGATTTCATTTAAGTATGTGATTTTTCCATATGCATGAAAACTGAGTGACGCACAAAAATTTTTTCCAATTTAATTAAAAACATTAATTACTAGATTTCAAGAGAGCTCAAGATTTATTTGTAAAACAGGAATTTCAAATTCATTGAAATCTGAGTGTTTTACATAATGAAGCCATTCTTCAATTTTGAATGAAGTGCAATGAGTTGTAAACGTTACAACTATTATATGCGTCACTCGTGTTTCATTTATATGGCAGTTTTTATTTGAAAGTAAGAGTTCTTAATATTTTTGTTTTATATAAAAGATATTTTTATTTTTTAAAAATTATTTATTATTTTATTTTATGTTACTAATTTCTTTAAATTTACTGGTTCTTGTGTTTTTTTATTTTTATTTTTTTAATTTTTATTTAATCCAATACAAAATTTTTGGTTGCTTCCACTTAAGCGTTGCTTTTGCTACTACTAAGGTTGCCCAAAACAATGCTACTATACTGCTGCTGTTACAGCTGTTGGTTTTGGCCAACAATGTTACAATTTCGTTTTCAAATCGTCGTCGCTCAAATCGTCAGCCGCTGTTGTTGCTGCGACGGTGAATAAATTAACACTGTTGGCATGGTATGTACGACTAAAAAGTGCAACCGTTGCTGTTGCCGTTGTGAGTTCTCTGCTTTTGCTCGGTTGGTTTTCTTTTCTTTGCTCACTTTGAACAACATTTGTTGAAGAATTGTTTCTTTTGGCTTTTATTATGATATTTTCTTTTTATCTACGAAGACAAAAGAAGCAGCAAAGAAAAAATAGAAGTTTTTTTTTAACAAGCGCACCTTGTTAAGTTTTTTAAAAAAATGTTAATGAAGAGCACCGCACACGAAAAGTCTTTTTCGATTTTCCGCTTTGACTACTCGCTCTACCAAAAGTTGACTACACGTTTTCGTTTTAGTTTTTTTTTTTGCGTTTTGCCATATTCAAAGACGTCTAAGGTGAAATATACGCTACACCAATTTAGTTATGCATATTGTCTTGCCAACAACAACAGCAACAGCAACATCGAACAGCAACTGCACCAACGAAAGCGCACCATTTGTGAGCTTTTTCATGCGCTATGATTTGGCAAAGATGACGACAACGACAACGACGTTTTAAAAGAAAATCTCACAAAGCAGTAGGAATATTTTGAATATTAAGAATGAAAAACTCCGCTAACAACTGCGAACACGAGCAGACAACGTTGAACTACTTTATGCTAACAGCGTTGGAGCTTAAGCCAATTGAAGTGCTGCCAAATTTTGTTGACTTTAGCTGTTTTTTTTTTTATCTCATGCTATGAATATTTTCTCAGAAGTTTATCTCTCTCTCTCGGTGTCTGCTGCTCCAGTGTTTTGTACTCTAGCAATTTTCTAGCAACAGCCCACATGGCTCCAAAAAAGAGATTCCAAAAACTGTGCAGCTTTTTCGTTGTTACTCTCGCACTTATTTTTTTACCATGCATTCGGGGTTACTCTCTCTCTCTCGCTCTCTCTCTCTCTATCTCTCACTGCCTTCATTTCCAACTGCAATCAATTTCGTAAAAAAAGAAGCTTTTCGTTCAAGTTTTTTCTTTCCTGCATTTATCTACAATTTTACTCGAGTAGGAAGTATTTCAGTTGCTTTCCTAATCGTATATATGATTACATTTTGTTATTTTCTTTTTCTCATTTTAATTGTCATTCTCTATTCTAACCCAATGTAAAAGCTTTGTGTAGCCACATCATGCTTTTGCTATTGCTGCTGTTATTGCTTTTGTTGCTGTTGTTGTTGTTGTTGTTCTGATGACGTTTTAATTGCTGCAATGTTCAAGGTGATTAAGCTTAAGCGAGCAATCGATGCTTGGCTATGTATTACTTCTATGTGTTTAATTCTGTTTGTGTGTGTATGTGTGTGTGTATTCTTACACAAACCCCTTAATGTACCGCATTACATGTATTATTACTATTATTACATAAAATAATCAAGTAATACACTTAATAACTCACGAATGCAATTCGATTTGTGTAATTCGCTATTGATTTTTCGAGATTCTATAGATTTGACATTGACCTACAGTAGTTAGGTTCAGTAGGTATCTATTAAATAAATAGCTTGAGTGTAAAAATCATTATTATGTGTTTCATGTAGATGCAAGATTTCCCGAGTATTGTTCGTCCTCGAGAAATCGTGAGTTTTTTCTTTTCTTGAGACCGGTATGAAAAAGGATTTTCATATTAAAAATAAAATACCCACCGGAATCATTCCCTTCTTTGCGTTACAAGCGGAAGCACAAAATGTGCCCTATAAATGTGATAAAAAAGATTTACTAACTGATAATCACATTTATTTGTAATTCAAGTATTGCAAAATTCACTACAGATTGCGTCAAAGTCTTCGATTTTTCATAAGAAATTCGATTTGTGAAAATAAGAGAACTTCGATAATATACCAAAATTGGACACTCCTAGGACTCAGGACCATCGATTGGCACAAAAAAAGTGACCATGAATTTTTTTTATAGAACGTAAGCAAATACTATTTCCAAATAAATAGTTATTAGCAATGGAAAAACAATTTCTCATGGATAATAATTATTAGCATTTAATATAATATTCCTTACCAATAATTGTTACATAAAAACTTTTAAAGAAGTCCTTAAAATTGGGGACTTTTTTTTGAATCACAAAGAAGCCATAAAAGTTGTTATGGGTCCCTAATATCAATTTTATGAAAAAGATATTGGGCGATGTGTTTTAGATTCACGTAAAATTTTCCTTAATTTTTAGCAAAATAGTTTAACATATTAATATTTCTGTGGGCATTTTAATGTTCGACAAGTTATTAATCAGACATTGTGGCACATTGATTAGATCAGTAATATTCTACGAGTTGGAAATCAATGAATTCTTGAAACATGAATTCAAAGAGATGCCACCCAGATTGTGATATCCCAAAGGTCACTTCATACCATACATAACAAAAATTGTTTACCGCTATTGGGGGTACTTCCAGGAAAAGGAAAAGGCTTATATAAAAAAGCTAGCAACGATTCAGGAGTTCAAAGCCGAAACAAATTCAGAAGATTACAGCTTGAAATTCATAGGGACATAATGGAAAAAACTTTCGAAGGAGCTGATATTTGTGAGGCCGAAAATGGCAATGATTAGAAAGATCAGAGGTTTTGTCTAAACCATGTGTGCAATGTAATAACACTCTGGGCATTGTGTTTAAGAATTTCTCGTATTTAACCTTCCAAATTTTTGTCCAGTGATAGTTCCAACAATTTCATGCTTTTACATGAAATTTGATTAAATTACGAAATGTAACTGTCTCACTATATGACTTAAAATTTTCGCTTGTATCGAAGATGCCACGGCTTATTGTCAAAGGCACCCACTTTGTGTCTGGTGCTAGTCAAATCATTTTTAGTGTTTGTATGGACTTCGGTGGCATGACCTCATATAAGTCTCTCGTTATAGCGTTTTGAAGTTTTTTCTTGTATGAGTCCAAACTATGGATAGTGATAGTACCTACGAGGTATACCTAGCATTTATTGCACATTAAGTTACATTATCTTAAATAGTTCATTTAAGATAGCGATCTAAATGTTTAAGTCTTAATCTCACGTGCATACTTAAAGTTGTAGTCAATGACCCAGAACTTATAAAATAATTTTTCTACGGTTTCCAGTGATTAATACAGACAGATGACTACCAGACAGACGGACTTGTCTATGTTAAATAAGGAGGTCATGCTGATCAAAAATATATGCACCTTTTTATACCAAGCACGCCACATATTATTTATGCCGAAGTACTCTTGCCTGACTGTTTTAACTCCGATCAGTTGATATGTTTTGTCGATTTTATCTTAATTGCAACTCGAATAGAGTCCTAAGAGCTTGTTTCTATAAGTTAAGTAGTTCATCTTCAACTTTGGAAAACAAGCTCACTAGCCTTGCAGCTTGATGTTGAGTAAACTGCTTCATCACTTTATGCTGAAGTTGTGGATACAAAATGTGGTGTTGTGATATTTTTGCGATATGTGCTGCTTAATTTTTTTAAATGAATGATATAGTCTGGAGTGTTTTGAAGCAAAAATAGGTATTTTTTTAATGAAAACTTGAAAAATTTTTTATGTGAACATAATATTTGTATCCAATTCGCTGTGACGTACACAAGATGTATGTATTTGTAAGTAACATTCAGAACTCTTAATCCTTGAATTTTCTTTCTGTAATGAAAACATTGTTAGTTTTATTTTAGCTGAGCATGCTCAACACGAATTCGCTCGTGATCCCTTTTCCATGATATCACATCATCCTTTCTTTACATGTTTCTCCTTAAGTTTAAGCAGCATAACATTTTAAATTAAAAACTGGCCAAGAGAAAACGTTAACAAAATGAGACATAATCGTTGTTGAATTAACAATCTCATGTATTGAAATTACCGGTTATTTTGTATGGAGTAGAGTATTCAAACAGTTTCTGGGTTATTTCAATTGCATTACCATTTACTTCACATTGAAATATATTATTTGTATATATTTTCTATTTAGTATATATTTTGTTATTTGTTTTAAAAATATACATTTGTTCTAAAAGTGAAATTTTAAATTATGTGATTTGCAAAACTTGCTGCTTGCTGCTATCCTTTGAAGGTTGAATTCATAGTAGAAAACGAAAAACACAAGCGTCAAAAGAATGTTTCAGCAAAAGTTACGTGATTTCTAGCCATGTTATCTGTAACCCAGAACCGAGAGTTTCCTTGACCCCCTGTTTTGTGTTTATTTTTAAATGGGCACAGTTTACAGTGTAAATGCTGCAAAAATTTCAACAACAACAATTTTTGGCATATCAATTATAAAGTAAAGGATAATTGACGGTCATACACAAGTGGGTCTGTTTAAGAAACAAAAAACACAAATAAGCAATTTACATAAATTTGAAACTACTTATTGTTAGTAATAATAAAAATAAGAGATTAAATAAAATAAAGAAAATCAAAAGTATTCAAAGAATAAGACATAACATGAGACAAACGTACATCACATAAAATGCTGACAAAAAATGTCAGCAATATGTCTTGAATGATTTGGTGCATCTTTAATTTATTCAGACTGTAAGACGAATATTCAGTGGTGATTATACATTCTATATATTTTAAGGGTTGCCAATTTAGTAAGAGATTAAGATTAAGTTCAGTTGACATTTCAAATTTATAGATCTTTATGTACTGAGAACATACTTGAGGAAAAAAATTGCCTGTATTTCCATTGGTTTCAGAAATACTGAACTTTAAAATTGTGGTTTTTCGAAAAACCGACCGTCGTTTTTACCAATCCTTAAAAAAAATGATTTTTTGTTGATTTCAATGGTCTTCTTTGGTATGCTTAATTTTCAACATGGAAATCAAACTAAATTTTCGGAAGCCAAGCGAGACGGAGATATCAATATCAATTACCAAATGATGGCATTATGGAAACAGTGCTGGACCCAGTTTCCAACCGCTCTTCTAAGAATACAAACAACAAAAGTTAGGTTAATATTATCGAAAAACACAAGAATCCAATGGTGCAGGATATTTTGTTCAAAAACCAGCACAAAGACTTTAAAAAGTGGTTTGAAAAATGCACTTATTTTCAAAAACCACCTTTTTTTCTTGTTCGATTTTCGCAGTTTCTAACAAATTACCTTAAGCATTCAGGTCGCGTTTTGGAAATAAGTGACTCTTGTGATATGTGACTTATAATATATATATGTAAAAAAAATTGCGTGCTTCAGAAATACTGAACTTTAAAATTGTGGTTTTTCGAAAAATTAACATATATATATTAATATACATATATGTATATATACATATATATGTATATATATACATATATATATTGTTACCGGCCATATTAGTTTTAGGAAAAGTTAATTATCGTTAAACCTAAAAATGTAGTTTTAACGCAAAATACATGTGGCTAACGACGACTAAGACTGTAGCAAAGTAAAACAATAAAACTTATAAATTTCAGTATATGCTTCAGCCGAGGCTCAGGACATGCCCCTACCAAAATGTTCAACACCGGCTTCGTGGCGGCCTTAGCCTGGGATTCAGTCTATAGGATGTCCAACACTGGCTTCGATTTCTACAGTCATTTTGCATTAAAATTAGATTGCATACTTTTAAGAAAACAAAAGCTTAGTCTAGGAAAAACTAGTTTATCCTAAAAACCAGTTTGATCGGTAACATATACATATATATATGAATATGATACACAGCGTTGACAACGTGCCTCCCAAAAGAATAGTTGGGCCCCCTTGAGTTCGGGGCTATAGTCACCCTAATCCCAGCGCTGATGATGTATTATATACTTCAGCAGACCGCCATTCCCGAACGTAGAAGGTTGATAGTGCCAAATTTTGTCCTTCAATAGGATAACGCACTAATACACACGGCTAAAATAATAAAAGAGTACTTCATGCAATAATATTGACATTTTAAAGTGGCCGCCGCAGAGACCGGACTTGTCTTCCATTGAAACTGTATGGGCCGACTTAGAAATGCACATTCCGCTGAATAAGCCAAAAAGTTTGGAATATTTGAAAGAGTGCGACATTGGAAAAGTTTTTTGCGGGACAAATTTTTGAAGCTAGTGAGCTTGATGCCACATAGATTTTGCAATTTTAGTGCTTGAAGCTATAGACATTGCGGGTATTGAGTGGTTGACAACATACTTTTGCAACACGATTTTGTAAAGTAGCAATAAGACTTTTCTCAAGAATTGAATGGTTTATTTTTCTTGAATTATTTACAATCGTTTAGTAAGAAGATCACCTCATCGTCTTATTATTAAAACATTACTTTTGACAACTTAATTTTTTCACAAAATCAGACTTAAGCACTTTTTCGTTTTTACTACAGATATATGAGTGGAGCTCTCAAGAATATGGTCGCTTAGAAAAAATCTAGAATTTAAACAGATTTTTGAAATCCGGTATTACTCATTTCAAATATATAATGATGTGTCATAGGAATGTATGTAATTTGTAATGAGTTGCTCTGAAAAAATATTATTGGCTTGAGGCCAATACTGACGATACAACATGCGACTGTTGGAGATCATATTGACATGCACCTATCATAAATTTCGACAACATTGACAATAGTCAGTTGTTTATTTGTTTCTTCTCTATTGCTGTCCAAATGCGTTGTTGTTATAAAATATTTTAACTCGAAATCTTATATTGATCATGCTTGCAAAAATGAATTTATCTCAAAAGGCAACCCTGTTTCTGACCACCGCCATTTCTGCAGCTGCAAATGAAATTGCACGCGCTCTATTTGCGGAATTTGGCCAAATTGATGCTTGGCCAATAATTTAAAAGATACCTATTTAAAAGTTAGAAGAACAAAAAAAGCACTATATAAAAGAAGAAAATCATCTTAACACGCGATACTGTCACGGTGCCATAGCCGCAGCCGCTTTTCTTCTGTTTTGTTAGTTGCTTTGTATTATATCTGCAAGATGCGCGTCGTAAATTTAAACGCTTGCATATCTGTGCCACACAGACTCAGTGAAATCAATGAATAATTTGTTTGCACAGATCTAAATTTATACGTCTATACTTTATTTGCAATTATTAAGGAAAGTGCAATGAAAACTTTAATTATTTCTATCAGCTCCAATTACTAAAAAAACTAAACGCTTTTGAAACTCAGATATCTAAGAACAGCGCGTATTTGATATCTTTAAGGTTACCCACATAGTTACTCGTAGATTGCATCCATAAATTATGGATGCTTTTAATGGTACAAATATTTCGTTTTTTATGTCAGTACATTTTTAGATAATTTAAAAATGTTAATGAAGCACAGATTAACCTGAATTTTCAGCAAATTGTTAGCAATTTGTTGTGGTCTGCATTTATAGAAAATGTTGCATCATTACTTAGAAAGAGATGTTGTTTTTAATTTATTACACTTCAGACATTTTTAAAATTTATTTTCAGATCTGAGCTGCAGCTGCAGAAGCATGTAATATATGAATTTTATTAATATTTTTAGTAAAAAAGCCAATGATAGGAATCAACAAAAAAAACTATTTCTCAAAAATTGATTTTTACTGCATGAGTCAAGTTGGTAAAGGACACCGCAGTTTTCCTGTGGAAATTAAGTTTCATTAGAATTGGTTGAGGCAGCATATATTGTTCTGATCAAAATAGACAAATTATTAAACTCTTTTGAAGACAAATTAAACTAATGAATATTATCCGTTTGTCAATATTATCAGTTAAAAATATCACTTTGATTTTATGAATTTATTTGAAAAACATTACAAACTTCAAAACAAGATCTGATTTTCCAAATCAGTGCATCCATGTCACAAATAAAAGTGAACTAAGAGGTCTAATTTTTTTTCTAGAGCAGTGTTAGTCTCTATTCGAGAAAATTGCCCATAATCGCTTAAGTCTTGAAAATTTAGCTTAAGTAAATAATTTTTTCGGTATCCTCACTTAACCCTTAGCGGCACCACTACAATTTTATAACACACACACATTGAAAAAAGTCATAAAAAAGCGAATTTTAAATTTTAAACTTCATAGCTGTAGAACGAGTTTTGAAATGACTCAACTCTATGAAATTTAATGATTATTAGAGTTGGTTTTCAAAAATTTTTTGTGCTACATGAGGATAAACTTGGTTTTATTCGAAAAATTGCATTTGTTCAAAAATGCCGTGGTGTCGTTCATGACATCATAATTATAATCAGATCTTAAGGTCACAGATTTTATTGAAATTATTATAAAGCAAAAGCAAATCTTCCCACGCCCCCCCCCCCCGTACATCCAGCTGTTGCTTAGTATAGCTACAATGACATAACGTTTTAAGTATTTTCATTGGAAAGAAGGTGCCACGCCTCATAGATCGATATCGCATGCATATTTTTTGTACTTAATGCATACTACATGAGATCAGTTGTCATTTTACAAACTTCTTTCTAAAGTTCTCTTGAAATGATAAGTAGTTTAGCTATTACAGCTATTAGCTTTCTTAGCTATAAAGCCTGATACTATAAATCAAGAAAAAAGCTTATTAAAAATAAATGACTAAAGTGTTGTAATATTTTTGCTAGAAAAAGTTTTTTGACAAATATTTTTTTTACTATAGCCCCATGTAGCTTGTCATCGAGAAGTTAACATTTTGTTTATATTGTTTTCCCACAAAAAAAGGGGCTTGAAGCTTTTCCTAAAATATCATAAAAAATCAACAAAAATTGTCAAACAATTTTAACTAAATATAGCTCTGTGAAACATTTTTTTGGCTTCTAATCAGTGTAGCTAATCAGTCGCTAAACGTGTGATATGTACCTAATTCATTTTTATTAATACCACTGTCTTTCTATAAGGTTTGCCCAAAGGAAAATTTGTAAGAGCAACATGATAAAACAATTTACCTGATCGAACCAAACTTCCTGCCGTTTCAGTTGTATTTTCTTTTAATATACAATGAATTTTTTCA
The DNA here is from genome assembly GCA_963680825.1 of Meiosimyza decipiens. Taxonomy (NCBI): domain Eukaryota; kingdom Metazoa; phylum Arthropoda; class Insecta; order Diptera; family Lauxaniidae; genus Meiosimyza; species Meiosimyza decipiens. The sequence continues at coordinate 80,104,677 of OY804259.1, read as the reverse complement.
ATTAAATTTAAGTTTTTTTTTTTATGAAAATGTAAATAAAATTAAGAAAATGTTGAAAATATGCAATTTTTTTTATATATAGAAATATTTGTTTGCTGTAACAAAAAAACTAATTATTATGAATAAAATTTCATAGATAATTTTATGTAATTTCAATTTTGTAACTTAAATTTTAAAAGCTTAATGCTAAACGTAAAAATGCTAACAAAAACTTACCATTTATAACAGTAGTTGTTGCTGTGTTGCTGTTGACTGTTGTTGGTTGTTGGTTGTTGGTTGTTGGTTGTTGGTTGTTGGCTATGAAAGCTTTCTTTTCAGTAAACGAATTATATTTAAAATAAACGCTAAAAAGTATGCTGCATTTAATGCAACAGCCACTGAGATACCACCAGCTGTGTTCACTGATATCAAATTCCGAAAGCAAAGCGAGCACAGGGTGTATCCCGGTAGCAGATGCATTTTTCTCACTGTTAATAAATAAACTGATCGAAATTGTTGTTTTAACTTTCTAATTGTTAAGAAATAATTTTTAAATTGTTATAATATTTAAAGTTGCGGTTGTTTGTTGGGAAATATAAATATGCCGCACTTACTTTTTTTTAATAAAACTGATGCTTAAAACGTGTGTTCATTTGAAATTTTATTCTTTCAGTAGATGCACCTCTTCACAAGAACTTTTTATAAGAACCAAATATGGCGGAAATTGTGGATCTTTTGCAATCAAATTTTGTTTTTTAAATATGTAAAATAATTTTTTTTGTATATTTTTAAGCTTAAAATTTATGCTAAACTTTTTTAAATTATTGAGGAATATATTATATTTTTTCACTTCTCTGGTGACGAATCATCGTTTTTCATATAAAAAAAAAAATGTTCCATAGGTGTAGAAAATTCATAATATTTCATGGAATTCGGAGAGCGCTGGCTAAAAAACTTAGATTATAATGAAAAACTGTGCAAGACAAAAATGCATATTATGAAATATGTCTTATTTAAAATTTCTGTTTATGCTTCCAGATATAAGCGACTCGGCTTTATTTCAAATGGCGCACTTAAAACATTTTTAGCATTTCATAGGTTTTGGAAAGGTTGTAAAGTATCATTGGAGATTAATGCCACTGGCATTAACGTCAATGAAATGCTCAAATAAATACTAGCAAGTAATCAATCAATTGACTTTTGAGACCCTTAGGGATATTTTTCGGCTTTTATGGAAAAGACGTTTCGTTGAGAAAAGATCAAAAATATATTTTAGAAGTCACCTCCTTTTAGTGATATTATTACAATTTTTTCGAAATGTAATTTAATTCTTTTTCAAATAAAACGATCAGGACAATCTTGCGATTGTCCACCTACTTTTAAATCTGCAGAACCCTCCTATAAATCGGATTGCTGAAACTGAACCTTTGGTTTTGCCCTAATGTGACTTCTAAGATTTGTTATTATTATTTCTATAAGCAGCTTATGTTTCAATTTATTAAAAAATGAAGAAAAACATGTTTCCAAACTCTAATAGTAAGTTGGTATAAGCTGTAATTTTGGATCTCTTGAAAAATTGTGTTTTTGCAGAAAGAGGGTAATGTACATAGCCACCAATATGTTATTTATCTTTTTTGTTGCTTTAAAACACCAAATTTTCCTTAGTATAAGTTTTAAATTCATTAAAAAACTTTAAGCTTATTTAACAATATACATAGTGAGTAAGTTTTATTTTTTTAAAGAGTGATTTCGCAACAACCGTGGCACTAAAACTAATGACGGCTTTCGGACTGTTACATCACGTTTTATACTCTTGCAACAAGTGGTTGCTGTATTATTTGGATACATCATCCTAAAGTGTCCAGAATATTGCTGCCATCCTACCCACGGATGAGATATTTGAATTCGCTAGTAACGCATACGCTTTTTCACAATTTTCTATGAAGGATTGACGGTTTTGTCAAAAATTTTGTTGTTGTTAGTGCATTTTCTCGCTTTAAACATTTTGCCAGGAATAGCAACAGCAGCTGTGGTGGAAATTTTGGTTATAAACGCAAGAATAACTGTAAATGAGTTCAATTTCTTACATTTACTGTTGTGGTGAATTTAAAATGAAATAAAAGCTTTATGCGATTTTCGAACTTAAAGGTAAAGCTTTTTGTTGAATAACAGGGTCATTCAGAAATATTTTATGTGCCACGCTGTGGATAGTTTTAATTTTAGAATTTTTGTTTGTTGTTTTTGTTTTGCTTAAGTTATTCAGACGGTGCACTTAAGTCTAAATTAGCCAGTGGACATATGTATCTAACACCCACGCGAGACCGAATCTTCTGCGAAACTTCTGCTTATTGTGAGGTATAATTTCAAGAGCTACTTGCAAAATGTGAGAACGTTAATATCGTTGGAAATGTATACCAAATTCAAAGTACATAATACAAAAATGCACGACCCCATATAAGTGAATTATCTAAAATGCTATATTGAAGAAGATTTTGAGGTGAAATACTTCGGCTAACCCACAATTTCGGAAAATAGCGTATTTAAGGGTTAATAGGCAACCAGATTTTGGTGATTGTTCTTATTTGTTTTTTTAATTCTTTCATATTGATTTTAGAGCTGTTTTTGATCGTCCACTTCGGTTTGGAACACGATTCATACTAAAGTTGATGATAACGTTTAGTTTAAATTCCTTATGCGTTTTCTTAAGCCGTACATAACTGAATTCACGCACGATGCAAATTAAGGTACAGTTCATTCAGACACATATGTAAGTGTTAAGTCATTTTTTGAGCTTAAACTTTAGTTATTCGCAAAGTAACTTATTATGGTTAATATTGATTTCTATTACACAGAGCAATAATATTAATTAATTTTAAATTTTCTATTGTCTTTAGAAAAACCAACAATAACGGATTGGGCATGTTGTACTCTGAATATTTTTAATATGCAATGTTTAAAAACCAACACAAACAAGATATTCACAGCCCTTTTAAGCAATTTTATTTTAAGAAACCAACACAAACAAAACTATCAATGCAGCAGTTTGATTAAAAACGTTTTGTTACCCAAAGTAAACAATTTTTGTGAATTGTAAATTTTACATTTGTAATACCCTTTTCTCAAAGATTTTTAATTTTTCCGATGTTTTTAAGTAAATCAACACAAGCAAAAATATCATAGGCTCATTTAATAGTTTCATTAAAAATGTTTTTTAACCCATATTGACTAAGTATTGATAAAGTAGACGCGAATTTGTTCTACACAATGATTTTAATATGTTTTTTCATATATCAAGGAAATCCACCACACAAACAAAATTAACATTTACCCACACAATCCGCCATTTAATTAAAAATTATATTTTTATCCGCTTTTATCGATGTTGTCCAAGAGTCGAAATATTGAACACATGTGGTATGAGTAACATATGACATTCAAAAGCAAAACAAACCATAGCGCGTTAAGAATTTTCCACAACTAACTTGTGTGATAATAACGATTGAACTGATTTTGTGTACGCAGGGAATAACAGGCACACATTTCATCTTTTTTCCGTTTTGCTTTTGTTGTTGATAAAAGTAATAGCAGTGTATTTGTTGTTTTTGTGTTATTGACCAGGTATACTTCTGACTACAACACCAAATCACCATCATCATCCGTAAGATATGCAACAACAAATATTTTTTGTTTTGTTTTTGTTCCTTATTTTGTTTTTCAACCGCCTACGCTATATTTAAAACAGCTTTTAAAGCTCAGTGAAAAGCTTTTGAGTGTACTTTTGATGGAAATATGTTAAAATACGGTAAATATTTCGTTGTTTAAGTGATTACTGCACATAGATAGTTTCATAAAATAAATTTCATAAAATAAATTTTTATTTGTTTGAGCGTCATCAACGAAATCTCCGGAACCGTATTCGCAGGTTCTATTAAACAATAGATAGGGAAAGGTAAAATGTTGATTTTGACACCATTTTTAATACAAAAAAAAACTTCTATTTTTGCGCCAATTGATAGGGAAGGACAAAAAAATTCATTTTGAGCATTCCCAGACCAACTTAGAGCCACAGCTACTAACAATTTTTTGTTTTCCCCAATCGATTGTGATGTCTTAAATTGATTTTCGAACTTTCGCCATCGATTAAAGAATTTGTTTATTTTTTGATATATGGACTCATGAGGTTCCCTTCCGTGGAAATCAATTTATTTAATAAGTGAACCAGCTGATCAACTACAACGAAGCGAGAGAGAGTTGAAAAAGTTAAGAGTAGCATTACTTTTCGCGTTATACTCTTCCAAAATTCTTATGCGTCCTGCTGTGCAACTCACCTCATACGAATGCACGGTTTCAACTTTTTCTGACATAAAGCGGTAACGCGTGGTCTGTAACTCCACTCGCACTCACCATATTCGGGTCGTTTTTAATGTACATATAGTCCGGGAGGTGACAAGATTTGACGCATTTTAGAAAAAATATGGTTTCTATTGAAAGTTTTAAATTTAAATTGCTCGTTCATTTTTGATCAAAATTACGATATATATTTATTGGAATCTTCAAAACTGTGAAAGGTGGGTCAAACCTTGTCCTATGTAGAATTTCCGAGCATAAATCGATGTGCTTTTATCTTCTCTACAACATTGGCTTCAACATATTTTTCTACTTATGGCTTACTTTCCGAGATATTGAGTGAAACTTTTTTCATCGGTCTCTCACAACCAAGCTAAACACGATTCTGGCGACTGACGTTAATTTCGATTATCAAAATCGATTTCTTTTTTAAATTATTTTGTTATAATTAATTAATTTTCAAAAATAAAAACGGCGATCCTTCTGATTTCCAGCGAAATCAGAAGGAAACTTTTGTATTACATGTTAAAACGTATTGTTTTTTGCACAAACTGTGTTTGCATTTAGAGCCTAAAAGTATGTGAAGCTTAAAAAATAAGTTACGTAACTTTTAAAGCGATTTCCACACTCACCAGTTTTCATCTCTGGCTTTGTTTCTATCTTCTTTTCCTTTTCAGAAACGTATGTCCATCTCTTTTCTCACCCACGGCAGCATTAGCAACATTTTCAAGTTCAAGTTGACTGGCTCAGCGCAAGTCCGTGTCGTAGCAACACAAAACAGTGGCTGCATTCTTCAGTTGCATGATATGGCGATATTCAACAGTGGCGTTCATTGTTTTGATGGTACACATGTACGTATGTATGCATGTTCATACGTATGGATGTGTGCATGTATGCATGTAGTAGGAGGCAATTGGAAGGTTCTTTGTTGCTGTCGTCATAAGCTTTGAAATATTATTTCACTATGCTGTTGTTGTTTTTGGTGCTGCTGCTGTCGTTATGCTGTTGGTGCTGGTTTATTTGCAATAAATTGTTGTTGTTATTGTATTGCTCGTCTTAATTAAATTCCAGCAATGACGCACGCTATCTGCAAAGATATAAAAAAAAAGTTTTATATTGTTGTTATTTTCGGAAAAGATATTTCTTGTGTAAGTGTTAATGTGATGATATGTTACACAATTGACGACATGCTAAAAACAAAAGTTGCTAAAAAAAGCCCCCTGTAAAAGTAGAATAAAAAGAGTTTAGTACAAAAATGGAATTATGATTGCTCTGAGCGAAAAAGATAATAACTGAGAAAAATATCGAGATACATTTTCTACTCGGTTTTGTTATTAATAGAACCTTAACTTGCTTTTGTATAATATTTTTATGCTTCCAACTAATGTTCTGATTCATATCGTCTAATAATTCGATTTGTCAAAAAATATCAATTATTCAAACTTACTAAATTATACCAAAAATGTATTTGTTTTGAGTGGAAAATTTGAACCAAATGTTGACAAAAAACGAATTTCCAATAGCTTCCAACCGATATTTGGCAAAAGATTGCTCAGATTCAGATTTCTTTAGCATATTGAAATTTTACAACTTAAAAAGCTTAAATAAATGTAAAGGGTGGTCATCTGATTTTTGGTGAAGCCTGTTTTTGAGTAAGCGCATTTGAATTTATTTTCTCCTCGAAATACTGGAAAAAATGGATTTACAGAGTAACAAACTCTGACGCTTTAAGTTGAATCTGCTCACTATTAAATAGCATTTGATTGCTTTTTGCAGTATCCAAATTGAGGGTGCCCATTATACAATATCTTTATTTTTTTAAAGCGTATCAAGTGAAGAGCAACAGACTTAAGCGGCTCCAGTTCTATTTGTACATCAATCTGCACACTCCAAGTTAAGGGTGGCCCTTATAACACAAATATTTTTTTGTTTTTAATGTAATGTTACAGCTTTAAAAGCTTAACTTATATTTTAAGGTTGCCAAAAAGGAGAGCTTAAAAAGCTTAAATAAATTTTTAGAGTTGCCATCAATTAAAATATTTCAATTGTTGAGACGATCGCGCGCTAGCTCATACTCTAGTGAAAGGCGTTAGTTTGTTTGGTAGAAACTGTTTGACTAAGGTCCGCGACTCGTCAATGCGATTCGCGTATGAAACATTAGAAAGCGTTTCATGCGATTGTTTTTAAAGCGGAAAAGCAAAAATTTTATACTTGTCATCCGGACTCTGATTTTATTGGTTTTTTTCCATCCGCATCACTCGTTGATATTTAATATTAAGTTATGGCGATAATTTTGATTGGAAAGCAGTAAAATTTCTAGGACTGATTGAAGAACAATATGTGTATAAAATAAATACAAATGTCCAAGAGTCTTTATTAATAAACAATAAATGTTTAAGCAAATTTATTTAATGATATTTTTTCTGTTTTTTTACAATACTTATAAATATTATAGCCATAACGTTTTTAATATTATTTCCCATAATACATTTTTGAGACACGTCGTATCAAAAAATATTCAAAAAAGTAAAAAAATTAAAAACAAAGTGTGCAGTTATTTAAAGAACGACAGATATATATTTTGTGTTGAAAAGAAACTGAAGTCAATTTAAAAGTTAAACTTAAGAGTTAAATGTGTTGTTCTTTTTCTTTTGGTGAATCAATCTAGGGTCTAAACTCTATTATAAGGGGAAGAGCATGTACCTGGCGATATTTCATGTTTGCCAGCGTGTAGCTGGAAAATTTAACAGCACAATATTCTTCATTTGTGTCAGAGCTGTTTTAATTTACGTTCTTTCGTTAAATGAGAATGATGAAATTTTCGCGTGCTGTGTAATTTTGCTGTGTTGAGAATAGACCACGAAATATCGGTACCTAATGATTATCTTGAAGTTAATTATTTAAAAATCTTATTAACTCGCAGGGTAAAATTGTTATTTAATGTTTTGCAAATTTGTGATAAACGTGTACCTTGGACCAATGCATGGAATGTACCTTGAACCAGTTCAAATGACATTGATTTTTGTGTCGAGAAATGTATTACGACTTGCTTTCAGAAATATTCCTCGGAACAACAACTATGGTAAAGGTAAAGGAGGTAATTTAAAATGATTTAAGTGGTAGATCTCCTGCTTAAAAGCACAATATCGCAAAAACCAATTTATTTCGCCATTAAGCTAAACGACGATTATTTGGGAGCATTGATATATCATAATAAAATTGATTATAAAAAGTATTTATTACAGAGAGAAAAGAAATGTTGGTAGCGGTCATTATAAACAATCAAAATATTTGGATAGCTTTGTTCAAAAGCGAACCAAAGGAAATGAATATGTTGCTAAGATTTCATCTACCGGCATATTTCAATATCTTCCAGAAAACATTTTAATTAATGCAATTAATGCATGTATCGGTTTTATTCTCTTCAATCTGAGCTTCTTTGTCTAAAAAAGGACTTATATTTTAATGAAATTGCAAAATTCTACACCTCCTATGTCCAAAAAAACAGGCACTTAGTTATATATATATCTTTTTCGAAATCAATTAAGATAAGAGTCTTCTATAGGGTTGCCAAGTGGCAGTTTTTGACGCGTGTTAATTACATGCCACAGCCATAAGCTACACAGGAATTGAATTGGAAATTCACAAAAAGCCGTTAGTTAGAGGAGCAATTATTTGTTACGAATAAAAAAAGGTCAGCATTTTTTTCCACATAAATAAAAAGGTCATATTTTTCTGAAAAAATTATTTTTCGCTCACTGGTATTCACTGGTCCTTTAACACATTTTGATGTTCCTATGTATGTACTTTCAAGTTCTTTTAAGCAAGAATGACCCATCAGATTGTAAAATCTGATTATCAAAAAAAAATAAAAAAAAAACACAAAAAAAAACACAAAAAAAAAGAATTAAATAGAGAGCAACATTCTCAGCTTTCTTTGAATAAATTTTCAAAAATTCCAGTTCGATACAGCGGAAATTTATAAAATTCTAAAAATAATATTTTTAGTATAATAAATAAACATTGAATTCTCTCGTTCGCTGTGTTTTGTTAAGGAATTTTTAGTGCCTCAAATGAACGACAGGAAAATTTACAATCATTAACGTGGTATTTGCATTTTATTGCACGAATAGCTCGATGATTTGTTGGGAATTCATTGAACTTGAAACTGAATTATGTAGGTACGTGGTTTTCAACGCATTTTTCGCAAACATTTCCATCAAGGAAAAATCAGAATAATTTTAAGAAAATTGATAAAAAATTATTTTTGCATTAAAAAGAAATTTTGTTAAATAAAATTGAATAAAAAATGTATCCATTAAATGAATAAAACTCAAATTGGTAAGACAGCTGGCAGGAAAATAATAAAACGTTGAAAATCGATGAAACAGCAAATGTAATAAAAAAAAAACGAAAACATCACAATAACAAAACGTAAAGGCACAAAAAGTTAAATGTACCTACACACATAGTAAATGTATCTTGTAGATACATCCAATTGCTGAGAGCGCCTGCTCGCGTCTTTTCCATTATTTACTTCATCCTCTACTTTTTAACGCTGCTTCGCCGCTCTCTGCTAAATACTTACTGAAATATTTTGTTTTTGTTTGTTTTATACTTTAACCTTGAACTTGAAACACTTTTGCTGGAATAACTATTTTCTATGTTTTTCTTTCATTTTGCTTTGAGTCTTCTTTTCTGTATTTTATTTTATTTTTCTTTCTGCCGCTTTTAGACGAATTTCAATTCAAGTTTATTTAATTTATTCAGATACACATTTTGTAGTATGTGTGTAAATTATTTCTCGCTCACTTGCTCTCTCACTTACTCTCTATCTAGAAAAAAATAATAAAAGCGAAGAAATATTGCAATAAAAGAATTTGACCAGAATAATCAGTTATATTCTTCCTTTTTTTTTGATTGCTTGCAATTTTCCGTAACACTTTATTTTAAAGAAAAAAGTATTGGCATAAATTTTTTGCATTCTTAATGAATTTTGTTTTTTTTTTAGCGTAATTATTTTTGAATAGAGAAATCATTTCTTGACTCAACAGCTCACATAATCTCCTGACCTAACTTTTTCTAATGCCATATTTATAGCCACCTTTATTTTTGGATTGGAATAGCTTTATTTTTAGTTTAAAAGCTCCCATAGCAAATTATACTCCCGATTTGTCTTTCGTGAAAACAAAAGATTGCTGCATGGAAACAAAATTGTTAGCTCATATGGTTTTCTGCTGATGTAAAGAATCGTTCAAGTACAACATTTTTTTATCGACCTTTTAAAATGATTTTGTATATAAAGTTCGGATATCAAAGGGCAACGTTATGGGGAAAAATTGATTTTCACGGTTTTTACAGAGTGAAAAGATAAAAATTTTGCGAATTCGAATTGATTATGCACTCTTCAAAAACAAAGTTGTTCCTTATTCTTAAAAATTTTGCATTGGTATTTCGAGTATAAGACTAAGAAACATTGTCCTGTGAGCCTTAGATACAAAGTTAGCAATGCTCAAAAACCGGAATTTAGCAAGTGGCCTATGTGTTTTCCAAAAATTTATTCTTTCATATCAAAGCTGGTGGTCTGGTTAGAATTCAAAAAATTCTCAAATAGCCAGGAATGTGACGATTTTCATGAAAAAGTACATTAAGTTTTTCTCAAAAAAATTTTACCATTTTAGGTTGAAATAATTTTTTTTTGAGAAGGCCGGGAATTGTCACTCTACGAAGAGTAATTTTAAATGTAATTGACATTTCAGAAAATTTGGTTTGACGTTAAATTTGTATGGAGAAGAGCGGATTTCGTAACGATTTTGGCTTCAAATCGAGATGCTGATTTCGATAGCAGCCTGGTAACCGATTTTATCTCACTTAGCGTAAAATGTACACGGACTCGTTGGATTTAAAAAAAGGATGTATCTCATTCATTCTGATATTTTGGATTTGTATATATTGCTTAGTGCATGTCTAAATAGGCACTAAACAATATTTAAAAATTAAAGTAATATCGGAGAAAAAAGTCAAAAAAGAGTGCAGATATTTACATATAGAATGACTGATCTACATACACTCGCATATCCATATCACAAATTCTAGATGTTCACACATATACTAGCGAGCTGCGGTCCCTGGCCACAAAACGAAACTTCGATTTCGATGTGGGCATTAAGAACCTCGGACTGATACTTTCCTTCGTTATTCGAGAACATTTTGTTTTACGACACTGATTTGGGACTTCATACCAGATGAGATATCAATAATTAATTTAAAAACATCCACTTTAATATTTCTTTTTTTGGAAAGGTTTCCTTATAAGTTCACAAGTTTTCGTTACGGTATTAATTGATTCTGCACTGAAGCTTAATGCCAGCTCGATTTTGCAATCAATTCACAACTGTTAACGATGATCATATTACAAACTAACAACTATCAACTTCGGGATATTAATAAAATGTGATCGCCATAAACAATAATTGGTCATGTTAGCCTCTCGAAAAATTTCGTTCATAATGAACTTTTGATTTTGACGAGATTTCTGTCTTCCTAAGTAAAACGCTAAATTTTGTTAAAAATATTTGTTGGCAAATGTGCGGCAAGTTTGTCTACGGAAAATACATTTGGCTTGCAAATTATATAATAATGGCAAATTTGCCGCACATACATATGCGAGCTTTAAGTTTCTACAAAATGCAAAGTTGCGATTAGTGGGTTGTTTCTGTAGTAGCATAGTATGCATATGTATATGTTTTAATACGCATACATTGATAACTTCCTTCTAATTGAGGAATTTTCTTACAAAAATGTTTTATTAATGGATGATATTTTTACTTTACAATCGATTCTCCATGGTAATCGAGCCGTCGGTGCAATTTAGTAAGGTTCAGTTTGTTGAAACCCTGTATAATTGAATTAAAATATATGCATTTTTTCTTTTTTTTTTTTTGCTGAGTCAATGAAGCGAAGCTGCTGTACTCGTAGTAATTAAGATTTTTCAAAATTGCTACAGTTGAGAACAAAAGAAAAAAATGTATACGTATATATATATATATATTTCATCTATGTAACTAATAGCAGCTTCAGAAATTTCATTAATCAGTTGATTTTCACCATAGCTACCAGATTTTTTCATACATTTTCCCAGTTTGCGATAAAAATGCATTATGTAATTAATTAAGTAGTAATTCAAATGGAAACTTACAAAATGATGTAAGTCATTAAAATGTCCTAAGACTTTTTATCTTTTGATTTTTGTTTTAAGTCTTTTTTTTTTTGTTTCTAATTCACGATGAAAATTGATTTCACAAAATTGCAAAATTTTATTTGTAAACAGCAAAATAACTTACACATATTGTGGGCGCTTATTTTGTTTGTATGTGAGTGTTTACGTGTATATTAGATCTAAAGTCTGAGAACCCACCCACCAAGAAGCGGTAACAGTCGTTGTAAAAAAAAGTTCCAAGCAAAAGCTACTGCCGGTTGGTTGGGCGGCCTTAATGATGATAAAATGTAAAACACGAAAGCGAATAAAAAACATCAGATAGAAAATAATGGAAAAAATTGTATGAAAATCAATTGACGTTCATATCTACTACTTAAAATTGCTGCATTACACGACAGCAGCGGCATAGTTCGGAATTTTAAAATTTTGCTCAAGTAATCGCACATTAGAAACAAATGACTGGAATGTTATATGGAAAAATTCAATTATGAAAGTACAATGTTCGAGAAAAAGATAAAAATACAAGTAAATTTTTCCAACACATATATAATGGGTGTTTTTTTTTTGGATATTTTTTTTTCAGTGTTCATTTTTTGACACTTTACGCGTGATTCGTAACATGTGTCAACGCCAAAAATGCTCAGTAAGGTTTGTCATTTTACCATGAATAACAAACGAACAGCGCTTGCAAATTTTTGAATTTATTATCAAAATGAGAGTGTTCTGTGATAAATGTGTGAATTTCGTGTGAATTTGAGAATTTTCTTCAGCGACGAAGCTCATTTTTGGCTCAATGGGTATATCAACAAACAGAATTGCCAATGCACAATGAAAAATGCACTGTCTGGTGCAGTTTGTGGGCTGGCGGCATCATTGGACCGTACTTTTTCAAAAATAATGAAAAACGCAACGTTACAGTCAATGGGGCAAGATACTTTGACATCCGATTTTTTTTGCCAAAAATGGAAGAATTGGACTTGCCACAAGGCACGCGATACCGTGGATCTATTGAGAGGTGAACAATTAATCTGGAGCAGTCCATTGGCCGCCAAGATCATGCGATTTGACCTCACTCGACTATTTTTTGTGGAGCTACGTGGAAGCCTTTCGTATACAGGGACAAGCCAGCCACAATTGCAGCCCTAGAAGGCAGCATTACAGCTGCCACTGATGAGATACCGGCCAAAATGCTGGAAAAAGTATGCCAAAATTGAAGCTTATGGATGAACCACCTCAGGCATAGCCGAGGGCAACATTTAATCTTCCAAAAGTAAATGAAAGATATTGATGTATCGCTATCGTTTTTGTTTTGTTAAAAAGCTTACACTTTTAGGGAGCAGTACATATGTGATGCAATACGCGTTAAAGGATTTCATTAATCCGCAGTAAATATTCTGCCATCGAATAATGCAAATTTTTTTCTTTTGATGAAAGGGGTATTAATTTTCATCTCTAATTCCTTATCGTAATTCCCTAAAATGCAATCAAAAATAGTTCAATTTGAATTTTGATTCCTTGAACTGAATAGGAAAGACTTAATTTCCATTTCCTTTCTTTATGTGTTCGCTGGAATGGTAATAAATTTGTATATATTCTTTCAATGGTATCGAATGAGATTTCATTCGCTTGTCACAGAACTGAAAAAATCGGTTCCTAATTCTAATTTCTAGGAATGTCATCAACATGCTTCAGTTCATGGAATAGGAAAATTAGATTTCAGATTCCACTTTCTTGTTGTAACAAAAAATCTATAAAATTCATATATTGATATCTTCAATAGAATCGACACATATAATTAAATTATTTTTGCCACGGAATTGCTATGTCGATAATAATTGCAAAAAAATGAAACTGTCGGTGCATAAAATTGTGAGTTCAACTTTGTTTCTTACCACGCAACTGTAAGAGAATTCCGGTAAGCTACGAGATTGCAATAATTGAATTGTTTATATCCAAGAATTCCGTGATTTAAGCTCTACAGGAGATTGGAAGTCTTAGTACTTTCTTATCGAAGCTGTAAAACATAATGTGATGTCAATAAAACTACTTCTCTGAATATCTCATTCCATCTATCCATAAAAATTAAAGAAAGTAAGTATGCCATAGCCTTCTTTAGCACATATATGTTGTTTTAAAAAATAAGTTATTAAAATCGGTTCAGTAAATTTTGCGTCAAAGCGTTACAAACCATTTCCATGTAAGAAATTTTATGTATGGTAAATATATAATTATAAACGGGCGATTGGATTTAGTTACGGAGATAAAGCCATTTTCAGTAAAAATTTGTTATCATAATTTTTTAGTTTCATAATGATAACACTTTATATAAAGGGTGTTCCAATTTGAGTTGTCATTTTAAATTTGCCGCATTTTTTTTCACAAGTACTAAACTGCACCGATTTTCAGGTTTAAAGTAGATACATTTCAGTAAGTTAAAATGAGAAAGATGTTTTATTTTTTAAAAATCGTTTAAAATTTCAGAGAAGTCGTCATATCTCAAAGTTTTAAGTTTCAAAATAGAAGCTCATTGAATTATATTTCTTACTATATGGCACCCATATTTTAGATATCAGTACAGGGGTAACCAATCTATATTGAATTTTACAAAAGCTATATCCACAACTTTTGTTCCAACCATCAATATTTTGTCATTTATATTTTTTTTCTTCGTTAAGCCCGTACGTGCAGTACGCAAGCAATCTACCACAAGTCCAGCAGGCATAATGAAAACCTGACAATAATTGACCTTATAAGCAACTTTTAATTTGTTTGAGTAGCTTTATATCTTTTGTCGATATTGATTTCTAAAGAAAAACACCAACAAACAAACAGAAGCCCCAAGCTGATAACTCAAGATACTTATTTATTGCGATTAAATCCAAAAAAAAACATTTCTCTAGCAATGATGACGGATGATGCACTGAGTAGATATACGTAAATCGCTCATTTGGGTTTTCGCTAATGTTTACGTAAAAACATTTAGTTGAATTAATTTTTCTTATCTCATTCATTATACAAAGCGCAACAAGATCTGATATTGCTGGGAAACATACATATACATACATTTAAATAATATAAATCGAACGTATATATGTATGTATAAGTACGAAATGCCTGTAATAATAAAGAATTTTATTATAAACAATTTGATTTCATATTTGAATTGAACATATGTTTGCACTTATGCACTCTAAGGCGTTTTTTTTCTGAAATTTACATGATGATTTTTTGGTATAGAGAGGTACATATATAGATGAACTAACCTTTCAAGGAAATTTCCGAATTCGAATATTTAAAGATTGCACAACACGACCGACGAAATTTTATCATTAAAATGTGGAAGCATCAACATTATTTTTACTTAAAATGGAGAAATCGGAGCTTAATCTTCAGACATATATAAAGTTACCATTGATATTATTATATATGGGGCATTCCATACAAAATCGGCTACTATTTTCGGTCAACCGCTCAAATTTTTTCCGAAATTTTATATGTTTTTGAGATTGATAGGAGACGCGTTTCGTTTTATTTTTTTTTTCTGAATATAAACAAACAACTACTCCGAGATTAATCTATTTATTAATCATTAAAACCTTTAAAACTACGTTTTTATGCATTAAAGCTTCATTGACTTAGGGTGAGCTGTAAGTTTTAACCCCTTTATTTTGTATCGTGAAATAGGTATGTGACTAAAACCTTATTTTGAAACTTCTAATTAAGAACTTGCACCGACCTTTATGTTCATTTGAACTTAAATATCATTTTTAAATTATATTTATAATTTGAAAATAGTTTCCAATGAGACGTACACTTAAAATCAGTCACTCACTAGTTTCGAGATACATAATACGGAGGTTAAATTTGAGAATTTCCTTGTCAGTTCATTTTTTTTTTAAAGAACTACAAAATCATCAAGGTCATATCAGAAAATAAATATTACAAAAAGTAAAACACCCTAATGCACACAGACATATGGATACATGTACACGTTCATGACACCCTAATGCACACAGACATATGGATACATGCACACGTTCATGATTGATTTCTCACACAAAATCCTTTGTCTAATTCTGAGTGAATGTCAAAATTACAAATTTCTGTGAAACTATAGTGTATTTATATACTACGTACATACGTGCATATGTACTCGTATGTACAAGTGTGCATTTTTCATCTATAAATTAAAAGTTACGTAACATTTTAATGACAAATCATTTTAAGCTTAATATGCATGAAATTACTTGGGATGAAATAAAGTTATTACCCATACTAAGACAATCCTTAAAGTAAATAAAAACAACACAACGAAGATTTCTTTCGAATTTCTTATAAAAATCTATCTAGCTATAAAAATTAACTCAGAATATTCTGATACATATTTTATGTAACTCAAAAATATAATGAAATTTGGTAGCTGTCTAAGCCGTCACAATATTCCACGTATTCCGCTGTTAAGTGGCTCGGAACCCCCGGTGACTTCCCAAATCTATTTTTGACCTTTTCCTTGCTTGCGAAAAAATGGGTTTCAGGCATCCCTGCAGAGATACAGAGATTCTTCCCTCCTGTTGACTTCGAAAATTCATTTTCAAAAGAGTTTAAAATTGAGTTGCTTTTTTGTAAATCGATTTAGTGTAGGTCGTGCAAACTTTCAATCGTAGTTTGATTACAGACGACTGGAAACTTTTTTAACACCACGGAAAAAATACCATTCTTCTGTTCAAAAATTTTGTCTCTATTCAATAAGGACAGCGCTTGCACTCCAAGTAATTATTACATTCACATACAAGGACAGCCACAAACAAAGACTTTCCGATCAGTTTTAGGCTGCAGTTTTAACATATCGCACAAACGATACATTTTTATAACCATATATTTCCCGATTACGTAAAAACCAAGCATTATAATTGAATAAAATTTTATTCATAGACTACACCTTCAAAGAAATGCTCGTGCTATTGAGAACGGGCGAAAGCGCTAGATGGGCATGCCTATCGCTCATAAAAATAAAATATCTAAAATGCTATACTGAGAGAATTATTTGGTGTAATGTAAAAAAGTTTCTCACACATAGGTACTAGGAATGACTCGGTCTATTTCTAGATAAAAACATGACTTACGGACATTATTTAAGCACTGAAACCTAATTTAACACAAATAGTATGAATGATTTAGAAAAGCTCTTGATAAGAACCAAGCGAATTTCCACAAGTAGGCGTAAAATCTCCCAAACAAGCCAAAGCTTTAAAGCGCTATACTGAGAAAGTTTTTTAATGTAAAGCAATCAAGTTTCACATCAATAGTAGAAATGGCTCAGACAAGCTAAATTGCATGAATTTTGACAAGAAGGCGTGGCACCTATCATGCAAGCTAAGAACGTAAAATAGCTATAATAACAGTTTTTCATGTAAATGATTATGGTAATTTTAAGTAAAACCAGCCAGCGCGTAGCTTATATGCAAAAGTACGTTTAAAATACATAAATGTGATGACTTGCGCTCAACTTTACTGTTAAGGTGGCCCAGAGCGTGGAATTTAAATACTGTTTTGGAAAAATTTTACCTCAAGCTCTGAATTCCTAAGCAATTTCGATGTACTTTGGTCTAAAATTTAGGGAATTAAATATACTTTGAGATGTGACTGCCAGTTTTCCATTTTGGGGATGATTAATTACCACGTTGAAATCAATGAATTAACGGCCCTCTCAAAATGTTTTTTTTTTCTGAAAAGTATAAAAAAATAAATTTTTTTTGTTTGGAGAAAGCTGATGATTTTTTTTTTTTAGTCACCAAGCACAAAATCAAATTTAACACAAATCTTCCAAGGTTAGCGGTTGGTTGCTTGAAATTTTTAGGTCTGCTAGTCTGAAATGGTTCTATAACACTTTAAGTAAACCTCAGTAACCTCGCGGGTTGCACTTTAAATGTTTTTTACAATGTTTATTGTCTTTTTAATGTTTGTAAAATCAAGTGAAATGTAGGCTTAGTTTTGAAATACGCTATGCTGAACACGATAAAGCCACTTTGCTCCAAATAGGTACGTTTTTCAATGTTATTGACAATTTCTTATGGAAAAATAAGGGAAAAAATAAAGTTTTTGTCACCTCAAAACTATTGAAAAAATTTTGTTTTTTTGTGAGCTTTCGAAGTGTCTTTGACTAAAAAGACCACAAAAAAAAAAAATTAAAAAAAATTTTTTACCAATTTTCATGAAAAAAAAACCAAACAAAATCTCTTCGGTCTAAAAACTGGTGAAAAATAATTTTTTGTTTGCTTTGTAGTCAAAAATACTTTAACTGTCGCCCTACTGTATACATATGTATGTGTGTATATGTGGCTATGGCCGAAACATATGTCACCAATTACCAGGTAAAATTGTTCCATCTGTTGTTTTGTAATGTTTAAGTTAGAAAACGCACTGACCAATTTGTGTAGATTCACATGAATATCGATCGGTGTTTGCTAACAACTATGAAGTTCGACATAATAATAATCATGCATTTAATTCTCTACCACAAAAGCTTTGCAGTTCTCTCCCCGATTTCCCTCAACAAAAAAAATGGTCACCTTATTTATACGATATGTTGGCAAAGCAATATCTGATGGAAGAATGGGTAAGCCCGCTAAGTTTCCGAATCTACAGTCACCGAAATGGGTGGTCACTATGCCATTATAGCGAAATATTGATTTTAACCTTGAATTTAATTACGTAAATTTTTAAACATCTCAACTCACCTTGATCTTTTCTCATTTTTTTTTCGACTTTTCCATTCGAACTGTTCCGTGTTTGAGTAAATATGTAGCTCTGCAAAAGTAGATCAGTAATTTGAAATTAGTTTTGATATTTACGAGTACTTTTTTAATGTTTATTTTTGAAAATTTCATTTTAACTTTGTTTCTCTGTACGTTACATTAGATGAAGTTATATAATTAATTTATTGTTTATTGTTTATATGAGCATTTTTTTGTCATCATCTTGTTTTCGTTTCTTTTATTTTCTTTTTCCACACACTCACAGACACTCGCGCTGTTGCGTGTTATCTGCTGTCGTTCTTTAGCGCTGCCAATTTTAAAACGTCAAACTCTTTATGGGCGACTATGCTGAATTTTGTGATTTTCGTTTTTTTTTTGTTTTGACTTTTTTGGTTTGTTTACATTATGTATAAATAAATTATGAAAATTTCGCATTAAATAAACAACAACAAATTTTGAAAATTAATAATAAAATAACAAAAAGCATAAAAGTTACAGCAGCTTAATTCATTCAATATTTTTATGTTTGGCAGCATTCAGGATTTGATTGTTTTAACAATTTTTTTTTCTTGGAATATAAAAAATATTTTCGAAAAAAAAAATTATGTTGCAAAAAAAAATGCATTTTGATATTTTAGTTAGTATGAAGTTTTCTACGTTTTGCAACAATTTCACAATAATTTCGCTGCGACGCAATAAAATTCACTCACACTGTAATGCTTTGTGACGCAGCTCAGCGAATTCATAGGGAATTTTAATAAGGGTTGCTGCAAAAGTTTGGGGCGTGAAATTTCCGTAGTTGAAATTAAGTTGAGCTCTTCATTTTTTTCCGTTTGCAAATTTTTAATTAACTGGTTTTTTATTTTTTGAATTATTAATAATAAAATAAATTTCTTTTGTTGGCACACTTTCAAGTTTTAAGTTTATTTTTTATCTATGATTTATTTGGGAATTCAAGCTTTTTTTGGTTTACAATGTAGTAATTTATTATGTTCTTTTTTTTCCTTCTGTGAAACTTTCCTATATCTATCAGAGCCACCGTTGAATCTGTTCGATCGCACAAAAGTTTCTATTCTCAATGTCGCCGTCATCGTCGTCATAAGCAGCAACACGAATGGAAAGTTCTACCTTCGATTCGGTTTTGTACTTCGTTTCCGTCACCACAGCAGTAGCAGCGACGCGTCGTCATATCGCAGCACTTTGCTCACTTATTTGGTGCTTTTGTTGTTGCTGCCTTTGCAATTAAACCCAATAGGAAACTAGTTTTTTCGATAGCTTCTATAGTAAGTCCCAAGTTTTCAAAAATGTTGACAAAATTGCCCAGGGAGAAACAAATTATAGAGCCAAATGGTAAAGAAATGTGGAAAATATTTATTTGTCAATTAAAGGCTTTAAAATTTTTATTGTTTTGTTAAACTGTCTTAGAAGTAGAAGAGAATCAAGTTGACGTTTTTATATGGAGAATAGAGTTAAATGCATAACACATCAAATTTAAATCAAATATGTATGTATTTTATTCTCTCTAAAAAGTAATTTTGACCAAAATATTTTAGAGTATTCAAGAATTTCAACCTTAACAGTCATTTTAGCTTCAATTCACATATGTTAACTTTTGCTTTCAGCAAATGAAATTCACTTATCTTCTATTAAAATTAAGCTTTTTCAGCTCAAACTTAATTTTTTCAATCCAAATTACACTTTTTGCGAGTTCAATCGAAACCGTATTTTGACTTTCATATAATAAACTTTATTCCGCGATTCAAAATTAGCTCTGAATTTAAAGATCTATGGGGCTTAATATGTCAAAAACATAAGTTCTCCTTAATTAAATACTAGCAAAAAAACCTAAGAAACTTAAAGCAAAATAACTTTTTAAATCAAATCAAAATTTTTCACTGTTAATAGGTATATGTTTTTCAAAAAACGATGAGTATATTTTCCAGCGCTTCAAAAATTATACATTTTTGATTATCTAGAGGCATAGAAAAGTACATTGTATACTGGATTACATAGGTTGACACTATCAAAGTTTTATTTTTCTCCATTAACACAAACTAGTTTATTTTGATTTGCTCGCCAGAGTTCTTATTTCCAACTGGGTCATGCCATGACATTTACGTTTTAAGCTTTGTGCTAAATTAGTTGTTTTATTTTTGTTGCCTTTTCCTTTACTTGTATTTTTTTATGTTCTCAAATCCATCCTTCACTCTCTTTCGATGTCTAAAATTCAGACAATTTTGCGACTGCGTGTATAGGTTTACCTTCCCAATCCTTTTTTCTCCCTCTTTACACAATTCGAAAAATCAATGTCAGTGTGGTGTCTGTAACTCATCCTCGATCCTCTTACCATTCATGCGTTCCTTATTTATTAGAACCTAGATTTCTCGCGCACATTCGCAGTGCCCCACCCCTCCCTGCAGAAATTTGCTTCATAACGCTCTTTCTCAATTGTGTCGTAAAGGGCTACAAGAACTACCGACCCCCTGACCCAACTATTTAACTCTCGGTTGTTTTTATTTTTGTTGGTTTGTTGCCATTTCTATGCTTCTCTTTTATACTTTTTATACTCGTGTGAGTGCAATTTGGAGCTGCCTTCTGCGCACGAGTATGAATTGTGTGCTAGTGTTGGTACGATTATTCTCGTGCTCTCCTAACCCAGACTTGAAACACTTTCGCGAGAAACAAAATAAAAAACAAAATAAAAAGAGAGCAACTTACATTTTCACTTAACAGTGAAGCAAAGTTATAAAATTTTGGCATCTCCAAGCTGGGGACCGATAAATTTTTTATTTCTGATATTTTAATTAAACTTCTTAATCACATAAGCAGGGGCGGTGTATTTGGCCTTCCGAGACGTTTCCATGGCTAATTTTGTTTTATATGGTTAATACATACATACATATGTAGGAGTAGTAAGTAGTTTCTTTCATATTTTCCAAGGTAAGCACACATTTTGAAAATAAAACTTTTATGTCAAAAAATTGCTCTAAAATGATAAATTTTTTTATATTTTAATTCATACATTTTTCGTCGGCTGATTTATGAATAGCTTTCAGCTTCTTTAGCGAATTCGCTTATATGATTTCAACCGATTCAAATCACCTTCCTTGAAGTGGTACGTTTAGCTTCAGGAACAGGAAAAAAATCAGATGGCTGATGTTATTCGTTGAAATTTTCGCTAAGACCCTTGCACTATGATGGCTTCACGCTATAGTTCATTGTCGTAATGCAAAATCCATGAGTTGTCTTTCCACAAATATGTCTATTTTCATTTTTATGCAAACGTTTCATGACGTCTAAGCACATTTTTCTAGAAAAATCACTCCCAAATTTATTATTTCACTTCACTGTCTCAAGCACAAAAATTTAATATTTCAGTAATACTTTTCAAAAAATTTTCACGTTTACTGAATAATTGATATTTTTATAAACTGACGAAGCATATTTCACTAATAATATTTTTGAAAATATTGTGAATTGATGGAATAATTGGTCATATTTTTTTGGGCAAATTTAAATCACATAAATATTTCCTAATTTTTTGCGGGATCTATTAACTGTCTAGACCCCAACTGCTAGATCAATTGATAATATTGTTTTTTAATAAGTATCAGTTGATTGCCATTTTGAAAGCTTATACTTTCAACAAAAAGAACCTGACTTTAACAAAAAAAATATGTAAGCCTTTGGTGAGGCGAGGGAAATGCAAAAGTGTCAAAAAGGTTTTTTGCAATGCGTTAAGTTTTTTCTAGTTGCTCATACGACATGTCCTGGGGGTCAGGTCTAAGCCCAGGAAGAAACTCAAGCTATGCCAATGATAGAGGCAAAAAACATCACAATAAAATTTAAAGAGATTGCATCTTGCCTGACAGAATCTGCTCTACTTGGCCCATCGAAAGAAACACGATCCCATAGCTTGGAAGATCAATTGGAGTATACTATTTTTGAACGGATCGTACAATGTACTGTGTGAACGTCTGAAACTTTTTTTGTTCCGCATTGATCGAATCATATTGATATGGGCTCCGTCCAAAATGGAAATTACTTCATCATGTTAGTAAATCAGCTTTGAAATAAATATTTTAAGAAGCATACAACCTTGAACCTTTTTCAAGCAAAACTAATTAAAATCTAAAACCTAGTTCAATGCAGATATGACAAAAAAAAACCATTTTCAATTACAAATATCAACGTTACAGAAGACAAACAACTATAAACTATCCGCGTCAAGTTAACATGGCGAGTTCGCTGACGAAAGAGAAAAAATATATATTTTGCCGACAAAAACAATCGTCTGAAACGAATTGAAGGTAAAATCTGTCATTATTTAACACAAATTTTATCGGAAAATGATATATGCATACAACTACGCTGGGAAACCAATACAAGTATATAGGAAGCCTGTTTGCAGTAAATTTTTTTTGAGTGTGTAAAGCAGATTCTGAAAGTTAATTACAATAGGAATAGTTCTACTATCTGTTTCATATATTTGTTTTAATAACACTGTGCAAAACTAAAAGCTTAACCGAAATAAGAACTCGGAAAATATGGGTGGAAATTTACACTTTTACTGCAGATATTGCTAAAGGTAATCAGTTAGATCAAATAATGGCACTACGATAAAGTGAATCATGCTTCTACTCAAAAATAAAAGTATCACTCGAGAGACAAAGACACATTGCTAAAGTTTGGTTTAAGGAATTTACTTCCTCAAAACTACTGAAATTTAGTGCAAAGGAAAGCTGGTGCTTAAAACATTAAAAAAACTCATATAGTTTGGAGTATTTGTCTTCGTAACCATTTTTTAAACATATTGATGATGAATTTTATTAAAGACTTAAGCTTAGATAAAAATGTAGCTCTTTTTAACAAAATTAATTTTGTTACGGAAGATGTGCTTCCGTACAAGTACTATTGAATTCTGACATTTTATTGAAACCTAAGTTATACTGATTATTCTCATAAGCTAGGAAGCTGCAACATAGGCTCGCTTATTGTTAGAATGTGGCCAAAATCTAGTGATGTGCTTACCCTTTCCAACTTCTTTTAGTTTTTTGAACCAACCAATCCAACGTTAGTCAATATGTTAATATATTGAGTCCTACAATCTAAAGTATAATCGTTGAATTGGACATGCTTGTACTTGTTAAATAAATTTGCATTTTATGTTCGGACGACTTAATCCCAGAAATCATTTTGATCCTTTGTGTTAAGTACTAAGTAAGTACATTCTAAGTACATACATATATCCAGGGCCGTAGCTAGAGCCTCGGGGGCCCTGGGGCAACAAGTAAATTTGGGGCTCCCCATACGGAAATCTTTTTTCAAATTTTAAAGTACCCCTACACCAGTGTTGGTAGATTGTAGGAGGATTTCTATAGAATTATAAACAGAATTCTACTACAATCTACGAACACTGACCTACACTGGGATAAAACTCGGCCCATCAGCGGAATGGAGCAGGGAGCCACGCTACCTTTTTCCCGTTCGCGCAACACAGAACGGGAAAGAGTTAGCGCGGCTCCCTCTTGATGATACATAGGGAATTTCCGGTTAATGGAACCGTTTTTCCCAGTGTGGGATTTATCATATGTAGAACGTCTGAGTTTCCCGCACGTATAGGGGTCTCAAACACCCTTCGGGGCCCCTACTCGTCGGGGGCCCTTGGGCACCGCCCCACCTGCCCCATGCTCGCTACGGCCCTGCATATATCCATCATATATTCCAATCAATCAGAGCTTCAAACATTTTGGGAAAGTTGTTTAGTTCAACAACAATAAAATACTATGGCTTTAACCGGGATACAAATAGGGTACATTTTCATTTTATGCGCTATTGACTTCCCCTATTCACCATTGACTTCTACATTTAAGTAATTAATCAGTTTTTAAGTTTCACGTTTTCTTATTGTTTGTATATTCAGAAATGTGATTCTAATAAGGTTCATAAGGTTGCAAAATCTTCAAAAAACTACACTTGATGTTTTGAAACTGAGAGTGATATATATTGAGATATTTTATTATTATATGTATGTCTACCATCAAAATTGGTAGAGTTTATTTAAGACTCTTTAATTTTCAACAGCACGAATGATAAAGATGTTTTAAAGGAAGACCTGCAGACTATACAAATAGTTGCAAAAAAGAAATTTATGGGAAAAATTAAATAAAATTGTTTCTTATACAGAAAAGAACTCTTACAATTGCGTCAAACATCAACATTATTTATTAAGAAAGTATATACATTATAAGTATATTTTATTCTAAGATCCCCTCTAAATAAAATATTGCAAGAATTTTGGTAGATAAATTTGAATGAATATAAATTACCTGTGGACGTTTTGCAATTGCATTATGTGAGTACATGTGTACATAAATATATATTAATTTTAAGCAAATGGTTAAAAATAATTCATAAGCTTTAAAATTATATAGTACATTTGTTGGATTGTTTCCCTTTTTGTTTATTTTGTTTACGAAAGTAAAAAAACACAACACAATTGCGTTTTTAGTACAATAGCGATAAATGCAGATAATGACATATGTATGTATAAAGTATATATGTATGTATTTATGTCACATGATAAATAAGTACGTATGGACGTGTATATTTAAACAGCTCAGATGTTAAGTGAATTCGCAAGTAAATATAGAAAAACAACAGCAACAATCCGTACTACATAATGACGCATTTGAAGCGCAGAAAAAACGGCGACAGCTAACGCAAGTATTTCCAACTGTTAAGATATTTCTATTTTGCGGTATCTATGGAAAAAACTTGAACTTTTAAGTGTTCGTTTCCATTTTTAGTTAAATGTTTTTAATTTTTTTTATCTCATTTTTACTATAATTGGCAATTAATGATGTCATTTGTGTGTAAATGTTTCAGCGAGCAGATGTCAGTTGAACTAATCGGTTATACCTTATAACGACAATAGTGACAAAAACAACAACAACAGCAACAAATTTCCACTTTTGTACGCTGTCGAATGGAGCTCGTTAAAATTGTAATTATTATCAATTTAATTTAGCTGTTTTTAGTTTCCACAATTTCTTTTTTTTTTGCATTTTTTTTTTGCAAAAGTTTTTACAAATTTTTTCTACTGTACTGTGTCAGTTGCACTCAACTGTACCCTCGCGTTACTGCTACGCGGTTACAGCGATGTCGCACGAAGATTTCAAAAAGCAACCAACCAAGCAAACGAACTGCTGCTACTGGTGCTGATGATGTATATAGCTATCTAGTCAACCAGCAGTAGCAGGCGCGGTTGAGTGAACGGAACGAGCGCTCGATTGTGAATGCGAAGCTCAAGTTCAAGGATGTTATGTAACACCCATATTAGCAATACGGTATGGTAATATCGCACATACCGAATAAACTGAACCAAGCACAGATGACTGAGTGAGCTATGCCAGCTGAATGGCAACGACAACAAATGGGCCCCGCAATATGTGGCGGGCCCCGCGATAACCCAAAAGCCATTTTAGCCTCTATCCCAACGATGTCATCCCAATCCAGTCAGACATATGTTGTTGTTGTTATACACTTATATTGCAACGCTGCACACACATATATATATGTACATGTATTTATTTAATATTGTATATATGTACATAGTTTGTAATTGTTTTTGTAGTAATACAATGTAATTGCACATAGGTATATTTATATATGCACGGATGATTTTATATAGTAAAGTCACATACAATCTGAACGTAGCGGCACAAAAAATCAATTTATCTTCGAGATACTTTACTGAATTCGTTATATCTTGCAGTTTGCTGAAAACAAACATATTGCAGTTATATCATTTGTTATATTTTTGTTAATTAAATCTGTTGCAAATTCTGACACTATAGTTTTAATTAAATTAAAACTTTTAAGATACTTTTTCTACCTTTTACATATTTATATGAATACTTGAGACATAATTTTATACATTTTTTCCCTGACAAGTTTTAGTCCATTTAACTTCTTTATTTGTTTTGTTACTTTTTTTCAACAAATTGAACTTCATTTTTATTTTATTTTAAAGTTTTCACAATTTCCAATGCACGTTCACATCCTGCAACAATTTGACACAAACTGTGCCACGATTGCTGATACCGCAAATTCTGTTCAATGTGTCCTTATTCCCTGCTCCTTCCTTGTCCAACCTTTCCATTTCATTTTATTCCTTTATGTTACATTTTTAGTATTCCTTGTGCTTGTGATTTGTAAATGCTGTGAGGCTTTAAAATGCATTTGTGTTTGTGTTAGTTTCCACAAACACATACAAATTATTAAATTTTATGGTTGAATAAATGTATATACGAGTGTTGTCCCAGTAGGAAACTGAATAGCGCCTCTGTGGAGAAGCTTTTCCTGCTAGCTTTGCTGCAAGCAGCATCGATGCAAATAATAACATTCGTAAGCGTCCATACAAGGCGTTCAGAAAATCAACCTGTCATGCAAATATACATACCTTCCAACAGCAGACTTGTCAGCACGATAAGCACTTGCCATATTTGAGATATTTTACACAAACTATCTTAACTTCCAAAAGCAACCCTGTTGATAGGGCCTACACTAAAGCTTTAAGTTTTTGAGTCAATAGTTTTAAGTATAAATTTTGAATGTGCCGCAAAATTCATAAAAACTCCATGTTTTCTTTCGAAAATCATCACAATTGACCTAATAACCGCCTTTCTATTTGGAAGCAATCGCGGCAAGCCTAATTTTTTCCCTTTCACTTAGAAGCGAGTAGGGAAAGCCTAAATGCGACCATGTACATATATCCCTTCAACGGAAAATGTGTGAAATGTGGAAAGGCCCCCAAACTGTTCATACTGTTTATTGCTGCTACTGTCTACTGGGATTTTCTTATAGTTTTCAGTAATATAATATCTTGTAGCAGAAATATTTGAAACACATAGTCGTATTGTATGAATACTATTTAAAAGTAAAGTAGAATTCAATAAAATAAATCAATTATTTCCTATTTTCCAATTAACTTTTATAACTTAATTTTATTTTCCTAATAAGAATTCCAATTTAATTTTTTTTAGTATTTATGCTAGATCAGTATCAAAGGTATATAGTTTGTGATTCATTCAAATTACACTAGTTTACATATATTATTAATATTAGTCAATCAGTAAGTACTTATATGATTTATTATTATAGCTTATGAATATTAGAAATGTTATGATTTAATATGCATTCCTTGTCCAGTGTTATCAAGCGATACCTAAAAAACAATTAATATTTAAATCACGAGTAACAAGATATCGCACGGTTCGGTGGATTTGCTCATATGCACTTTTTATTTATGCGTGTGTTTGGCAACGGAGACTCTGATACCAGCTTGAAGTTCTACTGTGTACTTATGTACATTCTTAGTCACCTCAATAGTAATGGCGTATTTGATTATGTAATAAATGAGTTTGCAGTTTTTTCGTGATATATCAGAAATTAATGAATTTGCAAATTCAATCTCAGTCTTAAGATTTATTTTAAATGCATCTATTCACAATCATCTCACATCATCTCATCACTTGCGTTAGTGGTAGCAAGCCTTCTCCGAGACAGGCTTTGCTCAATTGCCTGCTGGGAAGCTGCTGCCAAGGCGTCACAACTACACTGGCACTTATGACTGATAAGACCTTGAAATTGCAATTCTGCATAAGCTTTTTGAATATAAGGAATGTACAAGAAGCTATATACAAAGTAAAAGGTTGACCATAGTCACGCCTTATTCTATTAAAAACATAATTGTCTCAAGATCTATTAAAAATCAACTAAAACTCAGTAAGAACGAAAGGGAAAAAACTTTTAAAAAATATGTAAACTTAAGCAAAGTTGTGAGCAGGGCAGTATTGGAAATGGTCATGGGATACCAAATTTTCACGAGGAGTGGTAAACACTTTTATACAGCAAAAACACAAGGTACTGGCATCACATTTAACTCAAGGTTTTTGAGTTTCGTTGCTATCGACAGGAAGATATGTAGAGTACCAGATATTAGGAAGTTTAGCAAAGGTTCTTATTGGTACGTCTATCAGATGGTATGACGTTGCCTAAGTAAGCGAAGTATCAAACTACTGCTGGCGTTGGTCAGACGAACCTGATTTTTGCTTTTATTCAAGTTTATTTTGATACCTGCACCTTTGGTGATATATCGAAGGTTGAACTTTTAGAGAGAGATGATATCCGAATAACAAGGTTTTTCAGATGCTTGCTCGCATTAAATGCAGCGATATAAGTACTTATGTAAAAGATTAAGAGCTTTTTAGGATTTTTCATCTAAAGCCTTCTAAAGGGTTTAACTTTGGGTGCTGCATCACATCTGCTCAAAGCTTCCCAGATGCAATAGCATTCGATGCTGTCAAACGTGCTTTTGTAGTCGATGATATTTGAATGCCTGGGAGCTAAGGTGTCAGCTTTTAAGTGTCAATCAATGCCCTATTGTTGTGAATTTTGATATTTTTGTGCGAATATGGCTAATTCTTTTGCCATATTGTAGTTATTTCAGTTATGGCTGCAGTTTTACATTCGCTAATATTTTGGCATTTAGGCCACCACATTCAATCAATAATTAAACAGAGAAATTTAAATGAAAGAGTGTGGAATTTTTCATAGAATTTGTCAAAAGAATAAACTTCATCGCAAACAACCAAAAGAAATGCTTAATTTAACATCTAAATGTCAACTGGTCCTATTTGATAGAAAAAAACTGTTCCCCCTGATGTGAATGGAATTTTTGAAAAATTGTTCAATAAATCTATGTATGGTTGAAAAAAACAACTAAAGATTAATTAGAAAATAATGCAAGCAAACATAAAATGAAGATGGATGGAGAGCGCAATATCCATTCTCTTGCCGCTGCGGTTGCATTGCAGGGCGAGCGCATGCCAACAGCAAGCGACCTTGACAATGAACTTGAGATTTAGTACACGGCTTTTTGCATTATGTTTGTTCGCTTGCTCGTCCACACTTAGGCTTGTTGGGTTATTCACGCGCACTCATTCGTTCGCTTTTTTGTGGTTGTTGTGCTCTATACCTCGCACATTTCGCTTGAGAGTGCATGCTCATTGTACGTGAATCGGGTATACAAGTAGATACGCACACGCTTGCACATTGTTGAGCGATAGATATAAAAAGTATCTGTGAGCTTATTGATTAAATTAGCGTCTGCGTGTGTGTATGTGTTTGCTTAGCAAAACTTAAAATCGAAGCTCGTTATATTCTCGCGCGCTCTATCTCTCTCCATCTGAATTTTCTGTATTTAAATTAATTGCATTTGGATGCACTTACTTTGTTAGAGGAATCAAGAAAAACAAAAAAAAAAGTTGGACCCAGCCACCAGCTGATGACAGCTCAGAGGGGGATGAGTTGTCAGTAGGGTATTCACATTTACGATAAGAGAAGTGTAGGTAGGCGCAAATCTTATTTGTGTATTAACGCCATCTACGGACGAGAAATGTATTTTTGTGGTATGGCAAATGAAAGTACTCTCTCGATTTTTATTGCTCTGTGAACAACCGATGCTCCCCATTGAACAAATTGTTTTTCTTCTCCTCCCCTTCAACTGCATGAGTCATTATAATAAGTTTAAAAAAAATAGAGAGAGTGAAAATGAAATGAAAATGCTTTGCTTGTCGAGAATTCGTTGATGAATAAAGGTTTGGATGCGAGGCCAGAAATTTCGCTTTTTTAGTCAGAACATAGATGAAGCAATAATTGACAGCAAAAAAGAAAAAAGAGTCAGTAGAAGGCGATTTCACATATGTTTTGTGCTTTTCTCGTTGTTAGGATACCGCTTTATAGTATTATTTTCCATTTTTTACTTAATACCTTCTTTGTATTTATTAGCATTCTTTTCTTTTAATACGTTCCATATTTGAGTTTGTTTTTAGACTTTTTTTAGCTTTAATTTTTGTGATTAAAAATAAAAGCAAAAATTATGAATTTTTGTCACAGAATGAAGAAATAATAATACGGCCAAATTTAAGGGGAAAAAATTTATTGTCAATAACTGCCATCCTATGAATGCAAACTGAAAGTTTGTAAGGGAATGACAAAAAACTTGCTAGCAAAAATTGCTCCATCAGAATTGGGACTTATACGTAAGAGAGATAATAAAACTTTTATCGAGATACATTTTTAATTGACAGATACACATACAATTCTGGCTTACAGTTTTAATATTACAATGGGGGGCCTTAAAAAGCAGCAAACTGTGAAAGAAAAAGATGCAATAAAATAATATCGCACCGTCAAAACAACAGCGTCGCAAATCAAAATAACGTATTTTCGAGTTATTTTTGTTCACATACCAAGTGTTTTGTATATTAGGTTTTCTAAATATTGGTCTTGTCAGCATATTTGGGTCTCAATTAATAACTTCTAAAATAAATTTTCATATAAGAGATATTTTCTTCTGTATTGTTTCTAACCAGAACAACACGCCTCATTTCAAAATATTGCTGTTAAAAATGAAACACCATAGCCCTAACTTGAAAAATGCATTTACAAATCCTTCTTTTTAGGTTTTTACAGTAGTAAATAAAAACAAGGCAGTGTAGTTCTTAAAAACGAAGAATGTTTCAATCATTTTCATATTTTGTAATGTGTGCAACACTACCACAATCCGATTTCAATGTTATTCTATTGATTTCTGAGATAAGTCTATAGTATTTTAATTCAAGATTATTAGATATGGCTATCTTCAAATTCAATATAATATCTCACATTACTTTATTCTCAATTTTATTGAATTTTAAAATTTTGAGATGTAGCCCTATTGTTCTAACGATGCGATTTGTCCACAATCAGCATAAGACAATTGAAAATCAACTTTAAGCTTTGCATTAGAAAATTTCATTTTAAGAATTTTTATTTAAGTTTTTTCCAGACGCCATATTGAGTATTTTGAAATTTGCAATAATTCCACACGGCATTGTAAAGTAATTTTTTCAAAGACTGCTTCCAGCCTAGTAAGGCCTTTTTATCTGAAAAACTGTGATGCTCGTGTGGGGTGGTCCACTTGATAAAGAATTGGACATAAAAATAAGTTAACTACTCAATATGCACCTAAACATGCAAGATAAATGTATTCCTTAGCTGATTTCAATAAACATATGTAATACCCTCATAGTTCAGTCAAATGTCTTTCTTCATCGTACACTCACTGTTTGCCTTAAATTTCAGTTTTACAGCTTCGCTCGAGTTTGCCCTTTGACATTTACGAAAGCCTTCGCATCCTGCATATTTAATGACCTTTGCCCTTCCTCCCACTCGCATTTTGCTGGCAGCTGAATCCTTACGAGCTTCAGTGACATTTCAACTATCTACAACAAAGAATAAAAGGGCAGTAAATGAAAAACGAACAACAACTGCATTAACTGAATGTCAAATCAACATCACTCCAACATAAAATTGAGTTTTTAATGACATTTATCTATTAGGATGTATCGTGCATGCATGTGTACATATATAAGAGAACTTTTTACACTAAATGCATTTTCAATGCTATTGGCAGCTCTTATTATAATATGAAAAATTCCAACAGAATTTTAGACCTAAGGTTTATAGACTATACTATATAGAGGCTAATTTTATATCGAGGGATAATTTTCAATATGTTCTATATACCTACAAAATACAATTTTTCAGTAGAGTAAAATAAAAGCCGCTTCAGTTGCTATTTCTAAAAGATTTTATCAATCGAGGTGCATACTATAACACCGCAGATGCCCGTGGGCAGCAGAATGCCATACACAGGTCTAAAATTTATTTTGAGGCTATTGAATTGGATTGTTATGGAAAATGTTGGGTTTACATAAAATTTTCAAGGCACTTGAAATTTTTGTAATTATTTTTTCTGTGAAAAATTGTACTCGGTGGTTTTTTCGCCTGAGGAACTCATTTTTGAAAAGCATTTTTACCTCATTACATACTTCAAATCTTGTTAGTGTTACTGTTTACTTGACCGAGTTGGACATCAACCGGAATGTAAGAGGCTCTGGCTCTGAATTACCAGCGTACTGTTTAATTCAGCAATTTTTTTTTTGTTTCCATCAAAACTTAGTTTAAACTCATCGGTACCACTTGGTAAATATGTATATACTCTTCTTCTTGTGTCCTTTATCTCCTCAGACAGACTTCAGTTTGCAGTTTTCGCAACGTGAGTCCAATCCATTTAAGCTTTCTCCATTTTATTTGAATGAAAATCGGATCTTGACGGCATCGGGTGAGCAAATCGTCATTAGAGATGGTCTCCTAGGCCTCAAAGTTTGCAGGAATCAGCGAAGACAATTAGTAGTGAACGCTTGTAAATTCTGTAGCAGGGCAGTGATGGTAATCTAAGTTTCGCATCTGTACAAAGGGCTTCACGTTTGACTCAAAAATTTAGGGCTTCGTGGTCATTGGCAAAAACGAAGATTGAAAAGTTGGGCAAAGATACCATTCGCTTTGTTTATTTCACTTGGCATGGTGATAAACATTTAATTGATCATAAATTGTAAGTAATTAGTCGACCTTTTTTGCTTTAGTAAATTTTTTTAGCTTTATTTCGGTCGGACTATTTAAAAATATGGTCTCAATATTTTGAAAAAGTTTCTTCTTCAACTTCAGGAGTCAAATTAAGTTTATTGAGGTTGAAACTTTGACCTCAATAGGGCCCTGGTATCCAGTCCAAGGGGACATTATTAGTTAAAAGTGCGTTGAATAATTTTTATGATATTTTAGGCTTAAAGTTTTTTGTTTGACTAGATTTTTAGCTCGAGATTTCAAGTATAAGATAAAAAGTTAATTTTTTATACGGTAATTTACTTATTTAGTAATCTGCTGTTTAACCTATCTGCTAGGATAAGATGAAATCCTTATACGATGGATCTAAAACGGAAAACAGAATAAGTTAAGGAGCTTGATCTGAAACGTTATTCCTTAGCGAATCCAATAGGCTACCTGATATTGTGCACGCAGTTTGGAAAACTTGACATTTACTGTATAATAAACCAAAGCAATTGGGTGTTAAAATAGTGATTCATATTAATAACTAAACAGCAACTCTAAACTAAGCCATCCGCAACTTAACCAGTCGCTCCATGTTGTGTTCCAAGTCACAGTATCTTGGTCGGAAACGATCCTGCTGACAAACTGGAATGCAAAGGCTCAATTATAAGAAGTAATACTGTCGATCTGTCTATAAGTCTAATAATGATAAAATGAATTTAAATTTACAGTGGCTTCTCGAGACTTATTCCAGCAGATCTCAATTGTTGACCTGTATTATATCAAGATGAGTTGGCCATCTTATGATACTAAACAAACGCATCTAGCGATTTCACTAGAATCCTGACTAGCGTAATAGCTCGACACTATTTTATTGGCAAACACCCTGTAAAGCTCAATCTGCCCAACATCGGAGACTTGTAGGGGCTGTACAGATCCAGATAGTTAGGAAACGGATTTTTATCTTCTTAGTGCAACGAAGCTTTAAGACTTTTGTCAGTTGCTTGCTCGATTCTTAAGATGAACTTATCAAACTCGATTCATGGTCCAATCGTGGCCTTAACTATGATAACACGTCACCTTACGGAAATAACCTTTCCTATGTATTGCTTGATTTAGTGCCATAGTTTTGGCCTGAGTCATGCTACTACATTCTGCTGGTAGCTAAAACGAATTACTTTTGTCAAAATTCAATACCTAGGTATCTGCTCGAATCCCTTGAACGAGTTTTGATCCATCTTCCTGAAAGATTTTTCGTTTTGTAGGTCTTTCCTTCATGATTCCAAAATTCTGGGATTAATTAATCAGCCCAACCCTATATCTAATTATTCTGACATAGCCGTTTGGAAAATATGTATTGAGCGATTTTATATTTTTACCGCGGTCTTGACACCTACATGAAAGTACTATCGCACTCCATTTGCGTGTTTTAATCCTCCAAGTATATTTGTTAATTTTTTTAATTATTGACGATAACAAAAAATAGACTACGCATTTGATAAATAATAGCTGCGATCATGATAACATCGAACATTGATAACAAATGTGCTTTCAAATGATGTATTATGCAGGAAATAAACGCCGCACCAGAAAGCTCCTCATTATTTTCGTTCAGCCAATAATTTGTGTATTGATGGTGGTTGACGATGCCCCGTTTATATGGAGGCAGAGCACAACTTAGTACTTTTCAAATTGAACACGTTGTGGCTATAGCTTCAAAACTAGATCGGAGTAATCTTCTTCTCTGAAATAACTCCTTTGTAAAACTTTAAAAAAGATGCCGAATTGCACTCAAAATAAACCAGTGTCTTTTTTTCGACAATGACACTATGAACTAAATAAATAAATTTTCGCTTTGATCTTCATATATATGTACACTAGCTGTACCTGCGGCTCTGCCCGCGCACCTCTCGCTGTGCCATCCCCCCTAGAATAAACTCAGTCTTTACAGCAGACAATTGGGTCCATTTACCAAATTTCAGAAGCTGGTGCACAGTACCAAGAATAGCAATAAAAGTATTTTTGTTGCATGGGAGGAGCCACGACACATTGTCTAATCCCATTTACATTTTTCGAGTAGCTTGGCACAAGCAATGTACGAGTACATTCACGTACCAAGTTTCACAACTATAGCTGCTATACTATAGAAGCCAAGATATAGCGTTTAAAGCGTTTTTATTGTTAAAAAGGTGCCACGTAATTTATGTAACGACCTTAACTGAATCTTGGAAAATTAAATTTTTTCAAAACGGGTATAAAATGGATAAATTTTGACAAAAAAAAAATAACTTTGTTGCTCAGTTTTTATATCTTTTACCCTAGCTATCAATAAGTGTGAAAAAAATTAGTTGCTGTTTAAAATAAGCGAAAACATTTTATATGAAACTGTATTTTTCTAGTGGGACTCTGGTGGATATTTTATATTTACATATTTCTAGGCCTGTAAATTTGCCTTCTTTTCTTTTAGTTTCAAACAGTGATCGCGATTTCGGTGAATTGTACACTTGCGCCATGAAAAATTGTCGTCAGTTCCTTCGACAAGTTTTTAATACATTTGGCCCATTTTCTGTACATTTTCGGAATTTTTGCTGAATTTTTTTTTTTAGGAAAAAAATTAAAACTTTGTTTGAATTTAAGTAATTTCAAGTAAATTTTTGATGTTCATGACGAAAAAGTACAATCGCCATCTAAATACTTATATAGTACATTCCAAGTCTCGATTCAGTACATATCCACAAAGCTCAAATTTCATCACTGGTTTCAAATAACCTTCAGGGACTTCAATCTGGATCTGGCACTATGAAGGAATGACCAAAAATGTGAAACCAAATTTCAATGTTTGATGAACCACGGGTAAGCCAGACTGATCACAACTATTTGAAAATGGTGCTTCTTATTTAATTAAGGAATGAACGAATCGTATAAAAACAATGTTGCCAAGGTGAGTTTGATACAAAAAAAAAATTATTAAAAACTTAATTTAGAAAGTGAAAATTATACCCTTAGTCGACAGTTTTTTTTCGCTTTCAATGCGTATAAAATGGCAAATCTGATACTAATTGGCCGCCGTTAACGATTTATCGGTTTCACAAAAAAAAGATTGCTGTTAATATTTTAATATTTTGTTGCAATTGTTTTTTTTTTATAAATACAAACTGCGAAAAATGATTATGATCTATTCTTATTGAAGCAGTTAAAAATCTTAATTTCTCTTGCCAAGGACAAAGTAATTTGATGAATGAATTTAACCATGCAATTTATACCATTATTTTACATAAATGTCACACCCGTGAGTACTTATTAAGTTATCGTCGACACTTTTTTTATCTTCTAATATTATTTTTATGGGTATACTTTCCATATTCTCCATATGTTTGTGCAAAATAGTTAAACGGGTGAACGAAATTTTATTACAATTTCATGTTTTCGCGTCACGGGTGTGACACACCTAATGGTAGCACCCATTCGATTTTCAATTCTACAAATTCAAAGGAAAACACTTAAAATCTATCAAAAAGTATATTAATAAATTAAATTATCTTAACAATAAACTTACCTTAGGTTAGGAGCTGTTTTAGTAATTGCACACGCTCAGTGTTACGCCCACATGGGCTCAAGATTTTTTACTTTTTCTTACTACTGAATTTAAATAATTTTCTTTAGGTATAAAAAAATATTACATTTTACAAAAACAACAACAAGCGCAAGGCACGTAAGCACAACATCCGATAAACGCAACACAAATGCAAACCCAATGACATTGAGGTGAGGTTCGAGGCTGTTGAATAGCAGCATTTTTGGGCTGAAAACTGCAAAATTGAAAAACTGAAAACTAAATGCAAAAAAGGAGAAGAAAACAGAAATGAAATAGAAAACGAAAATGGAATATAAAAAGAACAACAACAACAACAACAATTTCAGAACAAGCAAACAGAATGAGCAAACAACAAGCTTTCAAATGCATGCGCCGCACAGCTGTTGTTATTGGTGTTGCTGCTGTTTGTAGAGCTTTCACAGCTGCACTTTCAACTACAGCGACAAAAACAAGAGAAAACAGCGGCCCGATTACTTGGAACTTTTTTTACTTTGTTCTCGCCTACAGTGTAACGGCGCGCTTTCCCAACGAGTGACCTTGAAATGGGTTTGTCAGTGTGAATGAGTGGGCAATTTACAGAGTGGGATAGAGGGTGCAAAAGTAAAAGAGAGAGAAAGAGAAAGCGAAGATAAGCAAGTTTACAAAGGGGTTGATATCAGTGTTACCGTTTGTATGGCAGTTACAAGTTTTTTTCTTGTTTTAGCTAAATCAAAAAATTGTCGTGAGCAAAAATACGTTTCTGGCTGGCGAATACTATAATTATCTTTTTGTCTGAAAATCATTTTTGTTTAGGAAGAATAGCCTTAATATTTATTTCTTCGATAACGATAACATCTCAAATGTATACTTTTACTGATTTCAAATAAAACATTTGAAGTCGCTTGATTGCAGCGGAGTGGATATCTTTTGAGGTCTTAAACGTTTTTTTTTTCATTTCCTTAAGGAACCATGTGTTTCAATTGGTACGAAATAGATAGACATGTAGGTATAGTTCCCTGGCATTAATCCCATAAAAAAACATATTTCAAAAGTTTACTGAAGCAATAACCAAAACTTTAATCGTATATCCTTCTTTCCATCGAATGTGAGTAAATATCATAAAAATAGGAAAATGCCACCGACTCAGACATACATACATTAAAAAGGTTTTAAGCAAAAAATTAAGTGATTTTTGTCTACTTCAAGTTTGGTAGAGCCATTCTTTTTTGACATGGCTAGCTGAGAAATTTTATGGGAAAATAGAGTTATAGACACCTTTCAAAACGCAGACATTCCACAAGGACAAAAACTTTTATTTTCCACAAGGACTTTAAACTTAATGACATGTGTATGTGACTGAGCAATACGCCGGCATTTGGCTTGGTTCATTAGATACGTAATTTCTTAAGCTCACCGATGGCGTAATAATCCAGAATATTTTTTTTTTAAGATACGACTTTTGCGCCTTAGAAGGCAAAATATTCATACATCTTAAAAACATTTACAATGAAACACGCGTCCCCTTAAGCTAAATAGAATTTGCTGAAATTTTACTGAATTTTACTTAAGGTGTTATAAGACTTTTTCAAACTAGGAGACTTTGACCAAAATTCCATCTTTTAATAATTTTTCATCCTAAATGTAATGGCAATACTGGGCTTATCAAAATTTCCAATTCGTTGCACAAGTAAATTAAATGAATTCACAACTACATTCGAATTCAATCACACAAGTACACGTAGAAAAAAAAACCGCATGAATGCATTTCGCCAAAGAGAAAGAGTCCAATATGTGTTTTTTTTTGTATGTGTGCGCTAGTAAAAATTAATGAATGTGTGAGCGCGATGGGAAGAAGACTCTCAATTTATACTCGTAATAATCGCCCAACAAGCGGTCGGTGGCACATTTTGCTTAGATGCAGTTCACGTTCAAGGCCGCAATGAAATTCACACATACACATACATACCCACTCACACACACACTGCCACACCCGTAATGTACAAGGCTCGCGCCTGCAGTTAGTTGCAAGATACATCGCGTTTGGTTGCATACTTTTTTTATTGTTGTTTTCTTTTTTTTCCGCTGCAAATGCGCTAAAAAGAGATAGAAAATGTGACTTAGTGCAGTGGCTTCAGTTGTCAACCAGAGCTTCTGTCTCTTTTTTTTTTTGTTTTCTTATTTTTTCTTCACATCTTACCCTACCGTTGATTAGTGTTTGCAAACCGTTTTTAGCTGCAACCCACTGCGAGAGCAATCAATATTTTGTACCTTTGAAGAAGCTTTCGTTTTGATAAATTTTCTGGAAACAAAAAACCGTACACTGAGCTCAATTTTTCACAATCCCAAAGGACAAAGAGCTAACTTTAACTTTAAATGGATTTTTGGTGACTAGCGATAGTTTCAGATATTTGGGTCAAATTCATAGAGGCAGTGGCATGGCAGTGGCGTGGCAGCAGCTTTTGTGGCTCGGGGCGACAAACTTCCTCGCCTTCCCTCATGTATAAGTCTCCATATACTATATGTGTGTGAATAAGTTACATACAAATATGAAGTTCTTCATCAATGAAATATCTAGTTAATGGAATTATGGAGCCATTTTGTATGCAAGTAAATAATTTTTATTGAATTCAAAAAATAAGAATAAATTGACTAATTACTGATCTATATGTCACTTTAATCACTGGACAGTACTTGATGAGGCTCTGATTTGATTATTGATTTATCAGGGATATTTTCATTGCGGCGAAACTTGGAAATCTGTAATTAATAATTCCGATTTGTTTTTTCTTAAGTCTTTGTGTGCATCCTGATATTGACTTATCGATCATTGATCTTTCGCTGGAATCGGAGAGCCTGTTCTACATTTGGGTCGCTTTGTTCAAAATAATTTTCCAATTTTTCTCCTAATTCGAGTGCTATGCAAATGACTTCATTAGCATTATCGTCACTATCATTTGTTTCATTAACCATATCAAATTCATCTAGTTCTTGGTGTGCAATTATTTCAACGTATACGCCATATGAAACCAATCGCTGAACAGCGAGGTGGTAACCCAAGCTTTCTTATTAGCATTCCAATAAACAGGGAGGTTAATTATGTCTAATCGTTTAATTTAAAAAAAATGTTTAAAACAACGGTTCCTATGTACATTCATATGTATATTAAATTAATTTTTCTCAGCAATAGTTTTTACAAAGCAACTTATCAAATATTCCTGAATATTAAGAAATTTTTTCGATCACAAAAAAATCAAAAATATCTATTTTGGATGTCTACTTTGTGCGTGCACAATAATCAGATTGATATAGTGTGTAGGTGGCAAACTATCTCGTTTGCAACCTGAAAATACTGCTGCTTACCAAAGATATGGCATTACACAAGTCTTAGGCCAAACATAATGTGATCCATTTTATCCAAATAACAAAGTTTCTCCCTAAATTTAAATTTGAATCCTGCTGACGATCTATACTACATTGTCAGTTAAAGTTGGTTGACCTCATAATTAATGTGCATATCTATGTAGCATTTTACCAGCTAATTGAGTCATCCCTGCAAACATCTGGAATGTTATTGAGTCATCAACCATGTTTCAGCGATGAATTTATGAACCTTCTAGAAGAGTAAAATTGATAACAATATTCTTATTGCAGTTCCTAAGGCACTTAAGGTTTGATTTCAATGCATTTTGATTCGATACAACTATTTTGTTATTTTTATTATACTGGTCTTCACTTTTCATGCTGAGCTATTTTCATTATACTCAAAATGTCACAAAAAGTAAACAATTATAAAATTTCAAGTCTGAAATTTCTCCTTTAATAACATTCGTTTAGAAGCACTTCAGTTTCAGTTTCAGTTTCTTCCGAACAAGTTGTCACGCACGAACAATATCATCGTTTCGGCTATAAATATCTGACCCTCCTGCGTTCAAAAATGTTTGCTGGGACAGCACAGTGAAAAAATCTAATTAAATTTTAAAACTTAGAGAGCACCATGTGGTTAACCACAGTGATGGTATTGAATGCCATAAGGTTATCAGTGCAGCAACAGGACGTATGCGCCTAAAATAGTGCAACGCCTACAACTAAAAATGCCAAAATGAAACCATCTGCTGCATGCATGCATTTCAAGTTTCTGTAGTCCTTGTTTTGCTCTTAATCTGGCAGAGCAAAGCTTTTCCCGGTTGATGATGGGCAAATGTATACGAAGGTGCGGGCGTCAAAGCCCGCACCTTCGAAAAAGAAGTGAATAAGAAGCCTGAAAGCTAATGCGAAGGGCATGTGCACACACATCCTTGAACTTACCAATGCAAAAACAAATTATGTACGGACAATTTATTGTTTATTTAGTTTTTGATTTTTATGTGTCTTTTATCACACAACTTCATCAATTTTTTTTCGTTACCAGTTAACATTTGGAAGATTGTTGAATCTTCCAGGCGATGAATTTATAATTTTTCGAAATGGGTTAAATTGATTTTTCATTTGCATACCTTCGGGCATTTCTTAAATTTCATTTATTCAATGCATTATGATTATGATTCGTTAACACGTTTTTATTATTCGGAACCAAAACAAAACTAGAAAAACAAACGTGGAAGGGTCGTGTATTAATCACCAAGGCGTTGATATTGTTCGTGCGTAACATTACATACGTGTCTCCTCATGTCCAGCAATAGTTTGCTCGAGAGAAACTGTCCACCTTTGGTGTCTCGTGTATGAATGGGACATATGTAGTTTCAAACGAATATTGTTGAAGAAGAAATTTCCAACTCTATGTTTTGACTTGACTATGTTTTCGATCGTTCGACCTCATATTCTGATGCCAAGCGATAGATATTTTGTTCGTGAGGAATTGTTCAAGTATATCGACTCGACACAGTGGTTCGTATATGAATTAAAGAGAAAAGTTTAGGCGTTGGTATCGCCAGGACAGAATATGATATCGAATTTCATATGCAGCGGACAACGAAACAATAAGTGTGATTCTGAAATTAGTTCACATTCGGCAAATTTGTACTTTTGAAGGCATGAATTTAAACACACAATTTTTATTTATTTTTTTTTAACAAATTTTTGAAATGATCAGTATTCAAAAAATTTCATTATGCTGAAGTAGGATGCCGAACCTCTTTAAACAAAAAACGTAAAGCATTTGCAGAGCTCAAAAATAAATTAAAAATTTTTTGGTAATTTTCTTATGTAACTTTATTTAATTTTTTATGAAATATGTTTGTAAGTATGTAATTCGATGATTCAAGACTATGCAAAATATTTGGAGTAAAAACGGAATCGTTTTATTTCTGTTTAATTGTTAGAAGAAAAGTGAGTGTGTCCTATAAGTAAAACCGTATTGTGCTATAAAATAGTTCCATAATGAAAACAAATATCCTTGAGTTTTTTGTATGGCTAAGCGTGGTGTAAGTATTTGCTAAAGCACATAATCGTAAGAGCTTTTCAAAGTTCACGTTCAAAAGCTACTTACCCGTGCTTTTAAAAGCTTTCGCCACGAGCTTTCTCTCAAGTTCATTGAAAAAGAAAAACAAAAATAAATGGCACCGAAGAAAAATATCACCACTAGATGCCAGAAGTTATGCATAACAATTTGAGGCACCCTGTACTGCCCTCTGTAGCGCAAAAGCGATACCAAAAAAATCCTTACGAGATAATTGATGTTTTGTTTATCTCAATTTGTTGAAATATCTCTTAAATTGAGACAAAGGAAATTCTTTTAGGATATGTTTTATAGATTTGAACTAATTAGATGCGTAATTTCCTAGGCGCCTGCCACATGTATACTGTGATTTTGGATCCCGATCCATTTGATGGATTTCAAAATACATGCATAGATATTTTACGATATCGACATCAATAGTGCATGCTAAACGTTAAATAAATATCACGATACTGGATCGCGTTCAATAAATGCACTTTTTTGAGATACGGCATTTGCGCTACTGAGCGCAGTATAGCTTTTTAAGAAATATCTCCCATATATTTTCTCGAGGTACAGTGGTTAATTACGACTTTCTGACACAGGGAGAACTCACAGCATAAAATGTTATATTTTCGTAATTCACATCAGGATTCATATGCTTGTTCTTTTTTTATACATAAATCTAAAATTGACTAAAACATTCCCATTCCGAGGCATTATAACTGATCAAATCTGAATGTGAAAATCACGTGATCTTGCAAATGATGCGAGTTAAGGTAAAAAAATTGGAATCGGAATAAATCGGTCCTTCCCAAGGCTCAGTCTAACCCGATATCATGCACAGGGTATATATTAATTTTATTCTTCCGTTTGTAAAGTATATGTAAAAGAGGACGTGACAGGTATACAGGTTCTTGCAATGCGCCTTAATGATGTTAATGAACACACGAACATTGTTTGTATGCAATGCATGTACATATGTATGCTCTCTAAGCCAGTACCCAGTAGGCAAGGGCAGGAGCTTGCAGGCCTTCTAGCAGGCGTTACCTGGTAAGATTAAGGCCTTGCCACCTCCTTTCAAACTTACTTTCTTTTTTATATGAAACGTACCGATAAAACAGGACTTCTTTAGCAGGCCTGATAGAAGTACTCTTCAAGCAGGTCTTCCTACATCGCTTGCGTCAAGAGCCCTTCTAAGAGCACTTACCGTAGAAGGGTTCACAGAAGTACTTTGAAAAAATTAAATCTTAATACGTCGTGATATTCTTAGAAATTTTTTTTTTATCTGCGTCAACCCTCCATTTTTAATGTTTATTTTTTGTGACGTTTTCTTAATTTATAATTTGACATTGAATACACAACACTCTACCACTTTAACATAACATGAAACAGAAGACCAGCCTAGCAACATGCACACCGTTCCTTACTTCTAGCCATGTATCAACTTTTGATGTCGTATAAGTACAATCCAATGACAAAAAAATAATGTCGAATCATAAAACATTGCAATACATGAAATAAAAAAATACAAGAAGTCCTTCTTCTTTGCCTTCTAATATCAGGCCTTATAGCACTGCTGCTGTGGGAAAGCCTTATAGCACTGCTGCTATGGGAAGGCCTTATAGCACTATAGCTGTGGGAAGGCATAATAGCACG
This sequence comes from Meiosimyza decipiens, assembly GCA_963680825.1. NCBI lineage: Eukaryota > Metazoa > Arthropoda > Insecta > Diptera > Lauxaniidae > Meiosimyza > Meiosimyza decipiens. The sequence continues at coordinate 80,061,214 of OY804259.1, read as the reverse complement.
CCTGCTGTGGTAAGGCATAGTAGCATTTCATAAGTGTACACTCAATGCAGTGTAACTATTCTGCTACTTATAAAATTTACTTATTGTTAATATTGACAGATTGTAAATAAAAACAAAAATCATAATAAAAAAAGAAATTTTTTTTATTTGCATGAAAATTTAGTTTTGAGAAGGCCTCTTACAATCGGAGCAGTGCTAGCAGGCCTTCTCCGGGGAAGGCCTTGCTCAATTGCCTGCTGGGTAGTGAAGTCAATGAAACATTTATGTATGTGAGGATTGTTTGCCATTCACATTAGCCCTAGGATACGATCCTACGCCGTGACCTCTTGAGCTTGGTTCTCTAACTTTCATTAGATACTAGGTGATGATTTGTGCGAGTTTTTGAAGCTAAACTCTCAAACCATTCTTCAGAAAGACTCTCTCGTTCCAAGTGACATCGAAAAGAGGAAGAGTATTTGCGCTCTTAGGTTGAATAACCCTAATTAATAAAAATTTTGAAGAAACTTTGTATGAATATGATAGCTTCTTTAAAAAAAGTCATGAAACTGCTGTGAAGAAAACCTTGCTAAGCAAAAAACTTACCTGGGTGCTTCTATTACATTATAATAAATGGGTTCAGATAAACTGAAAACACCTGACTTGGTGTGTAAATCACATCTTAAACACCACTCACCTTAGGACCATATCAAATTAAAATGTAATTTAAACGGGAACTTAATCGAGCTATCCACAGGTGCTCATAATGATTTTTTGGAATATGTTCCTATTGATCATTACCCCCTAGTTGCCCCTCGGCGATTTCATTCCACCTAATGAGTGAAAGAAAAAAAGCACCGAATTAAGGTAAGGCTAAGGGGGACTACAGCTCCGGGCACAGAGCTTAAGAAGCCCCTATCATGAGAATGTTTTGGGAAAAGGGAAAATAAGGACCTTTTTCTTTTGGTCGCACTGTCAAAGTACATCACAAAAGTCTACTGGTGGCCTTTTTATCGCCGCCATTTTTAATGCAATGATTTTTCAGATTTTCAATAGCGAAACGTATTTATTTTATGAAAAAGTTTTTTTTAATTTTTATGGTATTTTCAGTTTTTAGTTTTTTCCCACGGGACCGCAAAGTCTTTATCCGGTGCTGCTTAAAAACTTCTAGGCTTAGGAAAAATTACCTGTTAGATGTTTGATTTTCTGGCTTAGTAATTTAGCGCGTATACATTGGATGGGTTCTGTGTGTCAGGTCCCCCGAAAATGGTAATAGTACATATTTAATATCAAATAAATGAAAGAAAATGAATTCGTCACCGTCCTTACGAGTAGTGGCCACATATTTAGTTTGAGCTTTATTTTGCTAAGAAGTTTTCATTTTAGTTGTGGGTGCTATCTAAATGCCTTCCAATTAGCAGCAAATTAAACTTGCGAGTTGCATTTTTAAGGCCTTGTTAAGTTTTGCTACTCAATTTCATAGTTTGCCCACCCTCTGTCCCAGGGACAGTTAAGGCACAACTATTGAAACTAGAAAAATTTTCAATTCAATAGTAATTACATGTTCAGAAACCATTATTTTGGTCTCTTTATTGAATTGATTGGAGTTGTCATGCTAAGGACTGTCATAATAAATGTGACAACTGTCACACGGGGTCAGGGGTCATCATAACTGTAACGGCGTCTATTGTTTGTTTTTACCTGTCGCCGACAATGAGACAATTGTTAAAAATCTGTAACAGGAAATAAAGAAAATCAATTGAAAAACAATCAAAGACATTCACAATTGGACATGTAGGTAATTGCATTTGGAATTTAGAGGGTGGGAGGTGGTGAACATGAATGAGGTTTACTTGCAAATAAATTGTACAAATAACTTCAAAGAAAAGTAACGATAGTTATGTATTTACACTTGTATGTTTCACATTGGCAGGCATAGATTATCGAATTTGATATGTAAATGATCCCATTATTTGCATGTAAAAAAATTATTTAGCAACATTAAGCTGAAAGTGATAAGTTTCAAAAAAAGATTTGAAAAAGCATTGTCATTTTGGCATTATCTGATTGAATAAAAATTTTACCTATTATACATGCTGGTAGAATGTGCTCTTTTTTTTGTATAGCATAAGCTAATTTCTTGCTGATGGCACTCTTTTTAAGTTGGTCGGTCAGCTTTAGTTTTTCTTCGAGCTTGACCACTTTGATTGCGATTTATCTCAACACTTCTGCTGCCCACAGTTATTACGAAACTTAGTTTTGAGATTATCGAGCTGAACTACTCGTTTCTGTAGTATGGTATGCGTACAGTGACTCAGTCGTGTTGTGTACACCCTATGGCTAATATATGTGTGTACGTGCATTTGACCCTATTTTTCTAGTATCTCTGCACACTTTTCACACTATCCAGTGTACTTGTTGGTTGAAAAACTTGACTCAAAATTACTTTCTCAGAATAACCACAATCGATTTTAGGCTTAGGAGCTTGATTCTCTTTGATAATAAGTGAACAACTACAACTAAAGGGTGTTTTTTTTAGAGGTATAGAGCTTCGAATTGAAATAAAACACAAGAAAATCGTTTTAATGTCCATCAATTTGGCTTTATTGGAAGGATAATTTTATGCCATTAAATATGATTTCAGGCATGTGGCCGCCGCGGCTGGCTCGAATAAAGCCAATTCTACAGGTCCAATTTTGAACCACTTTTTCGAGCATATGGGGCCGTATGTCGGCAATAACGCCACGAATGTTGGCTTCCAAGTCCCCTAACGTTTCTGGTTTGTTGGCGTAGACGAGCGACTTCACATATCCCCAAAGAAAATAATCCAATGGTGTCAAATCACACGATCTTGGTGGCCAATTGACAGGTCCATTCCACGAAATTATGCGCTCATCGAATGTTTCCTTCAATAAATCGATTGTGACGTGCGCTGTGTGGCATGTAGCGCCGTCTTGTTGGAACCACAACTCATCCACATTCATGCCATCCAATTCGGGAACAAAATAGTCGGTTATCATGGCTCTATACCGGTCTCCATTAACGGTAACTGACTCTCCAGCATTATATCGGAAGAAGTATGGCCCAATGACTCCACCAGCCCATAGAGCACACCAAACAGTCAGTTTTTGTGGATGTAATGGCGTCTCAAGGGTCTCATGTGGATTCTCTTCACTCCAAATGCGGCAATTTTGCTTGTTGACGTAGCCATTCAACCAAAAATGAGCCTCATCACTGAACAAAATTTTGCGATGAAAATCAGCATCGAGATCAATCTCATTTTCGGCACATACACCAAAATCACGACGCATTGCATGGTCTCGCGGCTTTAATTCTTGCACAAGCTGGATCTTGTAAGGTCGCAAGCCAAGATCTTTGCGCAAAATCTTCCATAAAGTTGATGGACAAAGCTCCAATTGCTGTGCACGGTGGCGAATCGATTCATTCGGGTCCTCTTCAACATTTTGCTCTACACCAAAATTTGACCATAAAATGCCAGTTTTATCTCTATTTGAAAAACAAACCTCTAAAAAAAACACCCTGTACTACTACCCTAAAGCCACATTAGGAGCATATGCCCTGAACAGAATTTCCTTAACAATTTCGATCTCTAGCTTGTGCTGTGCCAGTTAGGTAAAATGTTTGGCATATCACCCTCCATCATTCAGCACCACAATATTCTGAGTTTTCTTCTGCATCTTCCTCGCAGCAGGTTCGACCAAAGTGCTGATCGACAAGTTACTCTAGCATCTTTGTTGATTATATGGTCTATACTTCAGTCTCAGAGTCATTTCATAATCTCATTTGAGTTAGAATTGTGGTCATAATTCGAGAGTATGCGGTGCCACCAATTCCTTAGTACAGTCTCAAGCAGGAATTTACTAATGTTGTCAATGTGCTTCTAAACGGTCATGATCAGCAATTATAAACATTAAATGTTGTACGCTTTAATGATTTCATAGTTAATTATCAACGATTTTAATTGACTTGTGGTGTTGTTACATCCCTGAAAAAATCCTTGGCTTGTTCTTTAACAGTAGCAAATCCAAAATTTGACAGTGATGGAGTTTGATACAAAAAAGTGCTAATAATCTTGTGAAAATGATAATGTTGCTTAGGCCAAACTCATAATGTTATATCACTGCTAGTGGTATTCAGTAAGGTTTGCAATTTAATCATTGGAAAGTACACGCCTCAACAATGCTTGGATAGTATTCATTTACATATGTTCCTATCAATAAAATCGGCTTACTGTGCTCAATATTCGTTAAACGGTGCATAGTCTTAAACGTAACCATATCTTTTGTTCAATGTTCGCGTGTCAGCAATACAAAGATCCGATCGATGTGTCGAAAATATTGTTGGCGTTCAGGCAAGCGTTTATGAAAATTCAAAATTATCGATTCCAAGACGCTCTTAAAAGTTTGGATTATCTGTGTATCCTTTCTATTTCAACAATTTTAGTTGCAAAATGCCTAAGTTCAAAATACACTAAGTTAACAATATTTAATAGATGTCTTACTTTACATAAAATCGTGCTGAATCAGTATATAACAGTTATCCAAGTTTCACCAATATAATTTCTTTTGAAAACATTTGTCATCGAAAATTGCATAGTTTTTATTTGCATTTGTTATTTGTTGGGCCCGTCTACATGCACATTATAGTTGCCCACTTGCGTACCTGCTGTTTATTTATGAATATCACAAATGAAATTAACAACGATTGGTTGTTTTTGCAAAATTATTAATTCATTCATACTGTCGATGTTAATTATGACATTTAAACTACAAACACAAAATCGTGAAGTCACTCGGTATTGATATGTGAGTGTCAATGAGTTGGAACAAGCGTTTGTTTGATTGTGAGTGGAATTTTATTTAATTATTGAAATTAATATTGAATTTAGTACACAGATTTGTGTCTTTCAGACAAAGATAATATGTTGTCATCAGTATAAGGCTGACTTGAGTTAAATATACATAATATATGTTCTTATGGTATAAATCATTTTTATTTTTTGTGTTTTTATGTCACCAACTTCAGCTAAAAGCATCTTAAACCCATCGCTGTTAAATTCAGCTTGAAAATTAACTCTGATATCTTACTATTCCGTGTTAATTACCACTATCTTGAAGGCTGTGCCATGTAATATTATAGAGTTGTCTGTTTGCTATCAAAAATATGTATTAATTGATTTCTTGCTGCCCAGAAATACCTTTTTTATTCCATTTAAACAAATATGCAAGGACTTTTTTTTCATATGAGTTATGAGAATGATACTACTGACTTAGAAATCTATTAAGTCAGCATTGACACTACTAATTAATGCTAGCAATTCTGCCAAGCTACATTGTTGCATAGGCCATAGAAGGACAAAAGTTTTGAAGCAGAAGCTACTTACAACAAAAGCAACAGAAAAAAATCAATTATAATAACAGAGAAAGCTCCACCATGAATTCGATCTCGTTAGCACAAAAAAAAAAAAAAAATTCTGCAATAAACCAAAAGCCAATTTTAAGAATCAAGCAAGAACAACATGAGTGTAGAAATAAAATTACACTGATCAAATGAAACGAGAGAGCTGACCTCAATGTGCGCAGTGTTTCTTTTTCAATATCAATAACACAAATCACGTGCATACGGCGTATAACAAAATACACAACGATAAATATGTGTGGAGCAGCTATGAGTGCAAGTGTTTTTGTTGTTTTGGTTATTTTTCTTAAAAGAAAAGACGACTTTGTAGCAAAGATCCAAAATTGGCTCATTTTTCCTATTTGGCTCATCGCTGGATAACACAGTTTTCAGGATTTGTTAATTTTTATCTCTATATATGTATGTACGCGTATATCTTACAAACAAAAAGATTTCATCCAAAAAATAATTTTCTTGTGGACAGAAAACGGCAACTGAGAGCCACTGTTCGTTGAAATTGTTGTTTATTCAAAAGAATTTAACAGAGGAAACGGATCAGCTGTTCAATTGCTGTTAATGGATTTTCTGTCAGATAAAGTTAATTCTGAGTGGATAGCTTACCAGATCTATCGAAAATTTATGTAGGAACAAATCCTATATAAGGGCGTAAGCTTCAAATTAGAATTGAATTAGAATTACACAGGTCAACAAAACGGAATAATCACGAGGTGTCACACTCCGCGATTCTGACGTCGAATTGCTTGAATCATTTCAAGAAATCATATGATTTCCCTTACAGCATAAGGTATCGTAATTAAAATAATACTTTGCCTTGGTTTCATAATATCTATCTAATGATGTGACATGTATTGAAATCTTTCTCGCATATCGGAGGTTAATATTGTTCTTTCAAAAACAAAAAACAAAACAACATTTTTAATGTTCATATAATAATAAGGGGAATTGAAAACTTAAAGACCTCATAAATAAAATTTGCTTAAAAATCATCAATGTGTGGCAGTAAAGTTGTGATTCTTCGGCGTTTATTACCCTTTTTAGGTGAACTTCAATTTTGTCACAATTTTATACAAATCTACACGAAACGGAAAACTTTAACGTGTGAAAGTGTTAAAATCACAATTTACACAATTAAATGTTTTTTAAGATAACAACTATTTGTTGTTGCTTTAAACTTGAAACTACTTTCAAAAAGTTGGTTAGTTATTGCCTCGATCACTTTGACTGTGAGGAAGATTGAAGAAATTGTATTAAGTGGTCCTAAGTGATAAGCGATAAGAATCATTGCTGAATTGTAAAAATGTAACTGTCTAGATACTTTACAAATTAACTGATGTGTTTTTTACAACCACAAATTATTATTATTTTTTATCATGAGCTGGCACTTTGCTTATTGCTTTTTTTTTGCAAATTTTTCTAAAAAAAAAGTACACGAACGAATTTTGTGTAAAATATCTTATCGTTAGTATTACAAAAGTTACGCTATTAACTTACAATTTTAAGGCTTAACCTAACGTTTTAGCAATTCGCTCTACAAGTTCTCTCAGTATTAAATTGTTTTCGTCAACCCTAAGACGTTGTTGCACTCACAATGGAACAGAATTCAAAAATTAAACTTCCAAAAAACACATTACTCAAATCGACACAGATCTTCATAATTGCATCTACAATTTTAATTACACTTGTCATCACATTGTTTTGCATAGGAATCCTTATGCGGTATGAAGTGGACACTGAGGTATCCGGTGTAAATAATGTGCTCTATTGGAATGATAAACTTGCCAAGGAACAGATGATATGGTACAAGAAAGGCATCGATGAACTATGGAATACCATCAGTTTGCGTACAAATAGAAGGCGAGCACAAAATGTTGTCATCTTTATGGCAACCGGACTGAGTCCAGACATTTTAGCTGCAGCCAGATTAAATAATCTAAGCAGCACTACTGAGATGAGTTGGGATAAATTTCCCTTCTTGGGTATGTTAAAGGTACGTAATTTTAGAGTGAATTGACACAAATCAAGCTATTGACTGAGAATTAGTGACGCATATTCTGTAAACCAGCTTTTAGCTCCAATCAAATGCGTGTCAATTGGTGTGACTTATGAAAAAAAGTTAAATTTGTAAAAAGTATAATCTGTGATGTTTTTTTATGTGACTTCTATGAAAAATTAAATAAATTTTCGGGCGTTTCGGAATTTTACGCCCACTAATCTAATATTTACTGATCTCTCGAACTTAAAGAAAAAAAAAACAATGTGGGTTATTTCTTTTCAAGTAAGCAACCAAAAAATCTAAATTAAAATATAAAAATTCCGAAAAGTATTTAAGTGTCGATTTACCAAGCTGAGCAAAAGAATCTGGTCCAACCAATTGATAGTGGAGTCTCTGATTTAATTCGACTGACTTTAAACCTGGCCAACTCAAACTATCGCGCTGGTTGACAACAGCATAAGTAGTTTTTCGCTCATATACAATGAAACCAGTGGCTTATGAAAAGCTCAAAAAATTGTACAGCATTCGGCTTAGATCAACGGACTTTCCCTCATTCAGAAAACATCATTTTGTCGATGATATCGGACGAGAGCAAAGCAACCAAGGAATTGGTTGATTTATTGCGCCATAAATAATGTTTGGATATGAATTATTTAGTAGAATGATAAGTTCGTATCAGGGGCGCTATAACGTTCTAAATGCGGGCGTGGAATTCGTTGAGTCGCGGAGTGTTCGAAAATGATAATATTTTTAAATTGACGATTGATAGTCTTACAGAATCATAATTAGGAAAAAGTAATGTAGCATACCTACACTGAGAAAACAATATGTTTGAATATAACAAACGCATATTTCATATAGAGCAATTAAATATTTGAATGAGTCAAACATAAAATGCTTCAACCAACACTTACCACTTTTTGATCCAAATACAATATGTTTGGCTCAAATAAATATTTGATTGCTCTTTATGAAATATGCGTTTGTTATATTCAAACATATTGTTTTCTCAGTGTACAGTAAAGTTATCAGTGATTATTGTGTACATAAAAAAAGTTTATGTCGTCAGAAGTACATCGTTTGTTAATGCAAACACATTTGTCCTTAGGCCCTTATAACTAACTTGAGCAGTTACCGTCCGGCGGTCCGTATCAACCAGTTAGCGCGCGATCGTTGATCGTTAGTCGGTAGGATGATGCATATATCAACGCGTGAAGACATTAACTTATACTCGCCCACATCGATTCTGTTACGAATTAAGGTTCCCTTTTCGATACCTTTTTTGTCTAGTTGTCGTATTGGTTGTCGTAGTGTCTGCTTTGATTCCAAGAACCAATCGAAACGTCAAATCATTACAGCCATGACGATATTTGCAGCACCAACTTTACAAAAAATGTATCGAATAGGGACTCCGAATTCGGAACAAAATCGACGCGGGTGTATGTATGATGAAAAAAGTCTCACGCGTATGGAGTTGTAAACACACGCAACAGGTCTTCCGGCGCCCCTGGTTCGTATGAAGTTGAAGCCATCAGGCATTAAATTCTATTCGTAAGATTCTAATACTTCCAGGTATAATAATTGAAGATATGAAAAACTTCTTTCCTTGACGAATTGATTTCATAATTTCCATGTTATTCTCAAAATCGCGTGACAATTTCGTATATGGGCCATCGCTAAAGTCTTTCCGCTCACAATGCAAGAAAAATTGAGTTGAGTAAGCAAGCGTAACGCCAAACTTTAATTTTTGTTTGTATTTGTGAAAACGGATCTAACAATAGTTTGTTTCATTTCAAAAACTAAAGAAAAATATTATTATTTTTGACAAATCTTAAGTCCCTAACTCGTTGCACGCTGTTAACATCACAGCTTCTGAATATGGCCCAGGCTCATATCCCTTTCACAATACGCATCACCTTGTGCAATACACTATTACCTATCTCAAAATATTTTCACCGATTTTTCTTTATTAACATTCTTTTGATATATTTATTAATATTAAACCATATTTTACTTATTGAAACAAAAACAGCATACCTGCCGAAACTCGGAATTCTGTAGTTCACTAAGCTTCGCCACTGCACTCTTTGGCGGAGTACGAACCAATGCTCAACTTGTAGGCTTAGATTCTTCAGTTCCCTTAAGAAATTGTAGTGTTGCATTGAATGAAACACATAAAATTGAAAGCATATTGGATATGGCTCAAAAGGCTGGCAAACGCACCGGATTTGTTACCACAGGGCGTGTTACATCTTCGCCAATAGCAGCGTTATATGCCAATGTCGCAGATGCCAACTGGGAATGCGATCAGTACATGACAGCAGGAAAAGTTCTTGAGGGCTGTAGCGATATTGCAAGACAATTAGTGGCAAATAGTACGGGTCGTAACATCAATGTGATTATGGGTGGTGGACGTCAAACATTAGTGTCAAATGTGCCATCTAGTAATTCCGATCCAATCGACACAAAAGCCTGCAATTCTAATGACAAACGAAATCTCATTAGGGACTGGCGCAAACAAAAACTTCTAGATAAGAAATCCTATATTTTTCTACAAAATGCTGAGGAATTGCAAATTCTTAATGGTTCGAATACGGATTACGTTCTGGGTATATGATGTAATTTCAATAATCATATTTCTACTTTATATGATGAGTTTGATTCTAGGTATTTATTCAAATGGAAATTTGCAACGAAATCTTGCGACAACTCCATCACTTGAAGATATGGTGACCAAATCTATTTCAGTTTTGAAGAGAGAAAAGCGAGGTTATGTTTTGGTTGTTAATGAAAAAGTTGATCCAACTACCGAATGGAAATCACAAATGGAAATATTAAGAAATTTGAATGAAGTTATTGCAAAAACAAAGGAAAATGCAAAGTTATTATGAGCAAAATATATATTCTATGGATTCATTTATTGGATATATAAAATTTTTGTTTTTTAGACGCAATGCAGAGAAAACACTTTTTGTTGTCCTCTTTAATAGCGGCGTACCTCGACGTGATACGGAAATAACAAGTGCCGAGATAGAAAAGAAGTTTGAAATCAATGACTCTGTGGTGCAGGCCGAACTGCCGTCACATGTTTTACAAAGTTTTAAGTCCGATACGCTTGTATTTGCTCAAGGTTTGTGTGAAAAATTGGCACCATATGATAAAATTCTAATGGCTATATATATATTTATGAATGATATCGAAAAGTGTTGATTGAATTTAGTCCAATACTGACTTTGTTAGTGCAAACTTATGATATGCTTTAAGTCCTATCATAAATCAATGTTGAAGCTCTCTGATTGCACACTATGTTATACTGCCGGTAGCGTGTTTTTGATCAGTTCAATTTTTATTTAATTTTAAATTAAGCAAAGTTTTAAAAGCTTTAAGGTATAGAAATCGTAGATAATTTTTTACCACTTAAGCACAGCTATTCTTGTGGAATATTTTTAAGTAGATGATATTGCATTGAGATTAAGATCTATTCTAAAATAACAATAGCACAAATTTTCAATTTTTGCACAAAGGACTATATCTTCAGCTCTAGCGCCTCATATCAATCTGCTTCAAAAAGCCTTTTAAATGTGATATATTTCGACTTTGACAATTTATGGTATTTAAACTGTTGCCAAAACTTATAGAAATAGCAAAAGACCTTTTAAGCGAGATACATTTTGTAAAAACGAAAACTTACTTATTACACAGGGTGATAAAGTTTCAGACCCAGAAATGAGACGAGACTTTTTCAAAAGTATTTGACGTGCTAAATCCTAATTTGACCCATCAATCAGCTCCCGTTTTTGAAATATCCTAACTTTAAAGTGCACATTAAACGCCATTTGTTGTCATATTGAAGGTTTTGTTTCAGTATAGGATGAAACTTCAAAACCCATTTTGTTTCGTCTGAAAATGTTATTTTCCAGCTACTCATTACCCCTCGCACTTGCAGATGTGGTTACATAATAGAAGGACTATATTTTTCTTTATTAATTTCGTAATTGCAGGACGCGTCTACAAGAATATCTTGGAGTTGATCATCGCCGAGCTCTGAATCTTTATGGCGACCATTGTTGGAAGATATGAAGACTGTTTTACCTCGGATGTTGACTATTTTGACTCGACTATTTAGGTCACGATTGACTCTCACGTATTCCTTAATAGCCTAGATCAAAGCTTGGAATATGCAGCCAACTTTTCCAACACGTACTGATGAGCTTACATTGGTCGACTCTTAAAGATTCCAGATACATCTGTATTTCAGATGAAATCCTTAGGTGTTAGCTGAAGTATTTATTGCTCCCACTTGGATCTGAATGGAAAAGGTTTCAGGCTCTTTTTTTTTTCAATAACCTTTCTTAGAACACTCTAAACGGGCGCCAGTGTAATCAGGTGTAGAAGTATGCTTTAACTCATGGCACTAAATCACACGTTTTTACCATCATCAATGCTTATGATCATCAATAGACACAAAGACTAACCAAAAAATTTCGAAAGCGGGACGGATTCCCTGATTACGGCCATGTATCTTTTAAATTTCCATGTTTGATTGATTAAAAAGTTTATTATTATTGAATTGAAATATAATGAAGTTAATTTAAAATGTGCTCTGAATTTATCATTTCAGGTCCTCAAAGCTATCTGTTTCAAGGAATCCATGATGAAATTTATTTAGCTCATGCTATATCATTTTCCATGCAAATGGGTCCATTCTACCGAAAGAAGTTATTAAAAGAAACGCAAAATTAAATATTCATAAGTTATTTATTTAAGTATTTTTATATTGTTATCATTAAATAAATCACCCTCTATAATTTTGTGTAATTGAATTTAGTTTAATTGGTGCTAAGATTGAACTAACATTGAAGAAATCGCTATTTACATTTGATAATCATTTGAGTAGATGAAAAATTTATTTCGATTTGCCAAATTTTTAAATCAACCACCACCAATATCTGCCGGCTGCAACGTGGATGCTCCCAGCCATATAGAATGCACTGTAGGCAAATTTGTACACGCCGTGGGCAACGTTGATTGTAAAACTATTGGTGGTGGAGGTGGTGGTGGCGGCGGTAGTTCACAACGTAAATTCGCCGTAGATGACACCGTCGACTGCGTCAAAGCGATTCTTGGCACTGGACGTAAAACATTTGGTCATTTTACTGTCAATGAGTTAAGTGAAGGAATCGCTGCAGCTCGGGACAAAAAGTTGCTTCCAACTGTAGCTGCAGATGTTGAGTTCGAGGTTGACAAATTCCGTAAATGAGTTGTTGCCTGGACATATTGAAATGCTGATGAACGCTCAAAATGCTGTGAAAGATAGAAATCTTCGAGTGTGTAGAAACGACGCTGATCATGAAAAGGTGGAAGAGGTAAGGTTCCAAAACGTTGAGGATATAATTTGCTTGTCGAATGATTTGAGTTTTTGGTTTGTTGTTGTTGTTGCTGTTGAAAAAATGTTGCATGTGGTGGTAAATTTGCTTGTTGGGCAGATCCCATGGCATGCTGTGTCGGTCCGTGCGATGATATAGAAGTTGACAGATTGGTGCGAAATACATTTGGCTGATAAGGCACTTCATTTCGATAATTTCCTATTGAACTACAATTCTTGAAAATGTCCAATGATTTCAGATTCTCCATCATTTGATGGGAGGCTTGATGCTTCTTCAAATATGCATGCCTGTACGTTTAAAAGTATGGAATGGAGAGAATGTTATGTAGAGGAAACACCTTAACTGAAACTTTTTCAGAATGTTAGCTACATTAAATACTCCCTAATTTATCTAACTAAAACAATATGTTATTATCAATATCAATATATAAAAACACCGTTTCCAAGATAAAACTGAAAAATCCATTCAATTGTTACATTTTTCAAAAATGGAGAAACTCATTTTTGAAGCAACTTTTGTAAATAGCGAATTTATAACAATTTCCATACCCAAAAAAGTTTCAGTGGGGAAAAAATACTGGGAGTAGAAATAAGAGGCGTGTACTGAAAAGAAAAATACCTGCGAAAGTTTTTACCACATTGTTGGCATGGAAAAATTCCTTCGGCGCTTTCATTTGGCAAATCATTCGTTCCATGTTTCTCATGTGATAAATTTGCTGATGTTGCTGTAGGCTCGACAGGCTGACGCTTTTTCGCTTGTCCTTTGGCTAGCAGCTCGGATTTTGGTTTATGCCATCGTCGATGTGAAGCCAGATTTGCTGGACAATTAAAGACCTTTAAGTAAATTACAATTACAACTCTGATTAGCAGAAAACTTTTTCTGAGGCAAAACAATCTACAGGCTATCGTGGTGACAAATCGTTCTTGCTTTCAATATCAACAAGAGAAATTTTCTCTCAATGTTGTTGCTTTCATTATAAAGTAGAAAACTCTCTCAGTTTTCTATTTTATATCTCAAAAACCTTTGAAATGGGCTACGCATTGGTGGTTGAGAGCATATCTGTATGATAAAATCTTTGATACGAGATATTTTGTTACTTCCTTTCTTAATTTTAGCTCAGGGTCACTCATACAACTTACGGTATACAGAGCAAAAAACTATACATTAGGGATGTAACGATACGCGTTTTGGCCGATACGATACCGATACCGATATTCATAAAAATTTATCGCCGATACCGATACCGATATTTATAAAAAAACTGTCGCAGAGAGTGACATTGCATAAAAAAAAAGATGAACTATGAAGTGTTGCTATGATCGGAATATACCGATAAATCGGTAATCGTATCGCTATCGGTTGCATTCCTATTATAAATCCAATTTTTAGGGTTGACAGGTTTTAAAATGAAACAGTTTACGTAAACACTAAACAACAAAAGTGAAACAGTTTTTTATAAATAAAGTGCATAAAAAATTCTCTTAAAATGTTCAATGCTTTTAAGCTGAATAGCTAAGAAGGCTAATAGCTGTAGTAGCTAAACTCTGTTAGTATTATTATTAAAAATAAAAATGCAGTTTTCTCAAAAGTGACTTTAAGAAAAGAAGCTAAAAGCACATTTTTGAAATAACGAAACTAAAATTAATACAGGGTGTTGCCAAATATTTACCGCATTTTTTTCGTGTGTAACTAGAAATATAGAAATTTTGGAGGTCATTGAAGCTTGACAAAAAATTTTTTAATTGAAAGAGTTGAACCTAAATTGCCAACATAGCGCTAGAACCACTACGTTTTGTCATGCATACTTCGATAGGAGAGACTTTAATGTGTCAGCGCTTAAAGGTGGATCACTCGTGAAATATAATTTTATGAAATCACTATAAAAAAATGAATTCTTTACAGTTTTTGAGCAGGACTTTTATTTGATCTAAGTGAGTTGGTTTGTAAGCGTTTTCGGTTTCGTATAAACCGAACTATGTGAACTCAATTTAAGAAATCATGTGTTTCTGTCTCCCTTAATAGCTCGGCAATACATATAGAGCAACTACTCGTCTTTATTGTTATTCAATCGCATTATAAAACTCTTACGTTTTTCCATCACTGTCAACTCACCTTATCACACTCCGAGCACTTGTACTCAATGTGCACAATACGTGGACAACGATGTTGGGCCAACTGAAAGGCATCATCATATAGGGTGCGACAAAGTCGACATAAATAAGCACCAATTTTATTATCAATGCTGGCCAAAATCGCCTTAGCCTCTTCGGTGATTTCGACCACATTGAAAGCCGGATCAATGTCACCTTTGCGCACCACCAACTCTTCATCGTCGCGCAATTTACGTATAATGGTACCAGACACAGGACTAATTGTGTCTTCGTCCAAGATGGACAAATTTTTGCGTAGTTTCATGCGTTTCCGCTCACCCGTCTTATAAGTTTTCGGATGATTACAACTGCGTGCGGGCAATGTGGACAGTGTTTGTTGTTGCGTTTTGAACAGGTGCAGTTGTGGATTCTCCGCTTTCTTATTGCCTTCATTTTCTCGTATACTGAGTCCAGTCGTTAAGTCGACATAAGTTCTTTCAGTTTTTTCATCATTTTGTGGAGTACATTGAAAATCGCGGTCAAAAAGTTTTGCTAGGCCATCGACAGCTTGGTTATGGAGTTCCTCATCCTCGTAAATAAGTTTATTGCGCGTCAATACCTTGCCAGAGTTTTCCATGTAATTTTCCGTTTCACTTTGTAAGCGCAGCATTGTTGTATTACTTACATCAACATCATCATCATTGCCCAAGATATCTACGTATTCATCTTCGTCCTCTTCGTGTTGTTCATCATTATCATCTTTTTCATGGTCTGTATCATGTGCTTCCACTTCTGTTACGGCATCATCAATGTCGTCGACGTCGTCGTCGTCAACATCTTCCTCAGCATCTTCAGTGTAATCATGTGAACTGACAAGTGTTTCATCCTCGTCTTCGGTCAACAGTATTGTTTCATCGTCCACGTAAATTGTGTCCAAGTCAATAAGTTGCTGTTGTTGTTGTTGTGGCTGCTGCTGCGGTAATTCTTTAACTTGACTTTCTGGAATTTCCGACAAATTGTTGCATTCAAGTGAGTTATTATTTGTGGTGTTGTTGTTGCTGTTGCTATTCTTGCCCATACCCAATTCTTCCATGCTGCTATAGGTCAAGTTGTTAAGGTAGTTACTTGTTTCGTTTGATCTTCTCACTGAGGCATGTAGCCCTCCTTCTCCAGCAGCTGTTTCCATGACATGCGGACGCCAGAGAAAATTCTCATCAGACATTAATCTTTGACGTTTTCTTGGTGGTGACGGTGTCGAAGGTGGTGTAATTGGTATTGAATTGGAGGCACGCAACGAAAGATCAAGTGGCGACAGTAGCGAGATGGGTCGATTAAATTGCGGAAATGTTTCGTTGATAGCTGGTAATGTGCGACATGCCAAAAAGTTTTCGCTCATCATTTTAAATGTAACTGGAAAGAAAAAAAAGTTAAGTAAAATTTCTTCAATTAACTCGTCCTTCTTCATTTTCTCTTTTGATATTGCAATGGAAAGACACAAACGGAGGAGTTGCTAATTGTTAGTGGTGAACGTTTTTCGAGAGCGTATTTGGTGCAAAACAGTTTGTGGGAAACTACTGAAGTGGTTCGAAATTAAAGTAATCGCAATTTTTTTTTTGTCGCAGGAAACTGTTCTGATATTTTTCCAAGATAGTTTTCGAAATCTCTGAGATTACAGTAAGTCCCTGTTAGTTATTACCCCGTTTAATTATATTGAAATTTGTGCAGAATGTGCACAAATTTTCCAGTGTAACTGCGTTCAAATGCGTTTCTGACATATCTGAGCTGAAAAATGTAAGTTTCTCAAGAAAGTTATACAAAATAATCCGATTCATTAAACAAATGAAAAGAAAAAAATCGGTGACAATGCAATGGAATATTTCCATTATATCTGTTAAGAATACTGTGTTACCCTTATCAAAGTCTCCCAAAGAAATTAACATTCGCCTTTATACATCAATTTTTAAGTTAGTGGATTCATAAAAATTGTCGAAATTTCCAGATGTAATTCTAAAGATGACTGTTGATTTGAAATTGAAAAAACTTCCAAAATTATTGTGATGCAAGAAAATTATGTTGGACTAAGAAATGAAAAGTGCAATTTAAAGTTTTTAACGATTGAAGTAAAGTTAAAAATTTTATTTTCAATACTTTTCATATTTTAAGTTAATTTAAAGTTGTTTGTGTTGAAACGCAATGAAGGATATTTTAACTGTTATCAACTTCAAAATTTGAGACTTTATGTCAAAAAATATCATTATCAAATTTGAAATACCTTTTTTCCTTGAGTACAGTATACTAGTGATGTAGTCTTGTCGATTAAAGTTGTTTTAATTGCATTTAAGATTAGAATTTTGCCATCACGTCAGAAGTTTGATAGTCAAAAATGTAGTTTCTGACCATGAATATTGACCCTAAGGCCCATCGACATTCTGAATGATTTTTCAATGAGTAATACAAACCTGACCTAAGCGATTTTTAACATCATGGAAAAAATGCAAGAATTTCAGACCACTATGTGAAAAAAATTCCATACACAAACTTAAATTCAGCATTGAAAAATCTATAAGAAATGAAACTATTTACTTTCCATGTACAGTAAATGAGTTTATAGCAACTATAGATTAAACACTCGTATCTTCGAATCTCAACATGTCGGAAAAATTTTGACTTCAGATTCAGTATTAGCAGCTCAAAGTGCCCTAAGCTACATTATATGTATTTCAGATGCATGTTATATAAGAGCAAAGGCGCAAGGTAAGCAAATTGCCCGAACCTTTATTTTGATCAATCTTAAATAATTTGTACAATATGGTACTTTATTTATGTGGACAAAATGTGTGAGCTTTTTTTTGCTTATCCAAAAATTATTTTGTCACCAACTAACTAACTTGACATGCAATTATTGGCCTGGCCGCGACTAAAACGGGCACTTGACAATTCGCTGAACTCAGCGAATGCCTGCCAAAGTTGGAAACTGCTTCTAAAATAAAGAAAATTAAAGAACATATAACAAGCCTGGCGTCTATGAGCACTGAAGCAAATGAGTTAGCTGCCTCAAAAGCTAAGCTAGGTATGGTAGAAGTTCAGCAGAAAACAAGAAAATGTAGGAGTGGCTTTTGATCTACTCTACGGGTACATGTTGTAGCGAAGAAGATCTTATCAGAAGAAGATTGTACAGTACAATAAGCTAGTCTTACTAGTTTCATCTATTAACAAGCGTACTCATCAGTGACTCTTAAGCCGATTAGTAAGAATTTCTAAGTGAAACAAAACAAAGCAAAACAAATTTTGATCAAAACCCATCATTATAAAAAATTAGGAAGTGAGAAATTGTTCAGCAACAATTTTTAAAAATATCACATCAAGCGAAAACTACTGAATCGATTTTAAGGAAAACCTTTAAATTGAAGTGTAATTATTTAATGAAAAATCCACAGCCTTCTTTGGACATTTATCACAAGAAATTACTAGGCAAATACGGAATCGGACGTATTTTGATCTGTTGGACATTCTTATGAAACCACTAGTAATGAATATTTCCATAAAATATTTTACTATTTAAAGTCTATTGGTTGAAATAAATTTTTTCTTCTGCTTATGACCATCGGATTGTAATAAGAGCCCACTTTAGGAACTCTTCAACTCTGTATTCAAAAATTTCATTTGAAACGATAAACATACTTATGTTTATGTGGCATAATTTTCAAAAGAGGACATCTTCC
Source organism: Meiosimyza decipiens (assembly GCA_963680825.1). Lineage (NCBI taxonomy): Eukaryota > Metazoa > Arthropoda > Insecta > Diptera > Lauxaniidae > Meiosimyza > Meiosimyza decipiens. The sequence continues at coordinate 80,042,607 of OY804259.1, read as the reverse complement.
CTGCTCATTTTATTTTTGAACTTCGTATGTTCTGAAAATTTTTGTTGGAAAATTCAAAATGGCTCAAAATGGTGAAAGTGAAACGGGGAAGAGCGATTTATATGTAGCTGAGATATTGAAACATTTTTCAAGAAGTTAAAATATAAAGTTTTCAATATTACTGGGAGTATTTGCGGACACTGATGACGAATCGGATGCATTGATTGCATTTTCGGTACATTTGTACATTTTTCAGTACATTTACATTTTTCGAGTGACTGAGAATGTGAACAAAATACAATATATATCCGGGGGGTTATTTGTATTTGAGGTCCCGTAAGTCTATTTTATAGAATCTTATTTCAAGAAAATTCTCCCAAAATTTTAACTTCCTGGATCAAATCTGTGGACGGCGTAAACAGTTTGTGTCCTTCTACAATTCAAATGGAAAAAACAGCAAAATGAATGGCAGATTTTTTCAACGTTTTAGAAGGTACATCGTTTTTTCCATTTTGTCTTTTATTGATTTTGCATACAACATTTCCTTTTCGATTTAACATCATGAGTATGAATTTACTCAATATGTTTGCTTATCCGTCTCTAGAAAAGCGGCAAAATCTTCTAATTTCTTGAAACTGAGCTATAATTGTATTTTTATGGGTTCCATTTCCTTGGATGGTCGCACTTTTTGAATTTTTCAGAGACATACTAAGAGGCTTTAAAGCAAAGTTTTAACATAAATTGAAAAATATATTATTTTCGTCATAGGTTCGTAAATCCAAGTGCCGAAAAAAATTAAGCTTAAATTTAAGGGCTGCAACTTTCAAAAAAAAAACTTTTATCAAAATAAACTCACTAAAATAACGGTGGGGTTGGTAGAATACAAATTTTGTCGAAATTTCATTTGAAACTATGTGTACCAATAATTTTTTTTCAGATTTAATATGAACTACTTATTTCAGTATACCTTTTTTTTGTAATATCTCTGAGAGTTATTCCAACTTAGTTATTTTAACCCAAGCGAGCCATACGAAACTTCGCTTCACACTCTTTTATAACTTTTTAAGTTTTTATTAAATTTTCTTTTTATTTATGTAATTGAACTACTTTATTTTTTACTTCATTAACTCCGCACATTCACAGTTAATAATTTTTTCACCTTCATTAAACTACACTCTCAAATTGCAGTTAGCACTATCTAGTACTTTTCACAACAACTGTTAAGTATATCCGTGCAAAGAATCGCGTTATTCCTTATGCTTTAACCCGTCAAATTCAACTAAAAGTAATCAAAAGCTACGTGCCGTTAGGTCACCTGTCGCATAACCAAAGTTCTGTTCAAATATCTGCAATGTAAGTAACCCTCAACAACAAAGAATGCACCCATTTACCGCAACAACCACCCATTTACCACCGCCCACTCGTATTACTCGTCTACGCATCGGAACTCGCTAAGTTCATCTCTTTTTCGCTCAGGCTTAGGATCTGAGAAAAATCCTTTACACGCTCTCGCATTGCTGTACGAACACTGACGACGATTTGTTATTTGGCCTGTGCAGCATTGAATTTCATCATCCCCCAAAACTGAGACATACGTTGCCTCCTCGGTATCGTTGGTCTTTAACAATTTTTACTGGGCATCCAAGGCGCATGTGCGGCAACGCCTACAGTTATTTTTGCTGCATTCCGAATGGACTTGGAGGGAGATATGCAAAGGATTTGCGATTAAATGCTTTTATGACAGTAGACAGCGCAACAGGTCTTTTTGGAATGCTGCAATAGCGATGGAAACCCAAAGGAACGCCTCTTTTTCAATATTTTGTATTTGCATTCTTTTGGTCCAAACAAAAAAAAAAAGATTTTCCTGCTTTCAGAGTTTTTATTGAATTTTAAGTTGCATATTTTTGTACTCCTCAGAGACTCGTTTGTCCTTGCCCATATGGGTTGCATTGTTATTGGTTTTATGTCGATTTTTTGTTTTCTTTTTCAAGTTGGATTGGGGCTGGCTACTGCTATTAATGGAGAAAAGTTCACACGTAAATCACTTGCAGTTCTGAACAAAAAAAAGTCCTGTAGCTGATGAACTTAAGTGAATTATAAAGTTGTGGATTATGGCTTCGAAACATAAAAATCATTAATTAGTACAGTGTTTCGAAGGTTAAACTAATTTTGACCTTACTTTCTCAATAATGTGCAAAATGTGATTTCAGTTTAGGCATGATTTTGGGCTTGAAGAAAGCTTTGACCCATTAAGTCCCAACGGTCGATTTTTCGACCAGTTCGACCGCATTTTGTCCAGGTGAGCCAGAAAGTGGTATCGTCTAAGCGCTTAGCTAACATGTTAGTTTGGACCTTTGCCAGCATACACTATTTTGAATTGAATAAACTATATTTTTGGGTCTTGGAACGGACTCATTTTCGAATTTTTTTTTTTTTAAAAATTGGGTATAAATTTTTTCAATTTGTAAAAAATAATTACTCCCAATTTAGCTACTTTTCAGGGTGTATTTGATGTTGAAAGTACTACGGATGCAATTCGTCACTTTTGCCGCGACCCATGTGGATGCAAAAATCAGTGGTCGATTTTTCGACCACTGGGCACAAACGATATCAAAAAATCAGTATTTTCTGAAATGAACGAAAAAGTTTTTATGTGGCAAAATATGCTTAATGTATGAATATTGATCATAATCGATCCATTTGATTTGTGCACAACTCGATTTTGCAAATTAAGAGATGTGTTGAAGCACTTTTTGCACAACTGTATTTCGCATTTGGTGCATTGCTATAATGCATGCTAATGGAAATCGTTGCAAGAACGTATCCACCAAGCGATCTTTAAGATTATAAGTTCTTTTTTATCACAACGTAAATATATCTTTCAAGGCGATGGTTTTGGTGAAATCGGATGCTTTGAAGATTTGATTTGATACTTCATCAGGCACAATCGTTCCCAGCGATTTCCTATGGACTGTCTCATAGATTTGACAGCGTCTTAATATTTGCCCAAAGGGAGGTGAAGCTTCCACGCTAACAGATCGGTCTGAAGTTAATAGAAAATTGACCCCTTTATATTGAAAATGGTGCAAGTTTCGTTTTACTTGAAAAGAAAACATTAAATAAATTCTAAATAGTTACAGTCAAGTTGCTTAATTTTTTTTCTCAACGAAAAGGGACTTCCGGCACTTTCGAAATAAAGGGCTAACATATGAGAGCCTATTGTAACACTGCTTCACCTTTGACAAATTCATCACGCCCCATTTACTGCTGTGTCGTCAGTTTGCGTTGGACCACCGGCACCATCCAAGAAAACTGAACAGATAAAGCACCTCTCATCGAACCTCGATTGACGCATCCAAAGCAGCGTGCTGCTAGATTGACAATGTTCTGGTCATTGTTGCGTCCAACCACGAATCTCTCGAACCGATGCATCATGCCAAACGAAAGATTGAACCGAATGGCATTCCTTGAGAGGCCTCACGTTTTCAACGGATATAATAATTATCGGATTATAATCGATAATGCGTCGAATAATATCGAATTCGAGTACGTGGAAAGAAGTGGTATTGGCTACAATTGATGAATGCACTTCACGCAGCCATGGTCAATGTGAGGAAGATCCATTCCGCTTTGGTCAAATATGAGGTCACTGTCAAGTCGATAAGCCAGCCCATAGGAAATCGTTTGTAACGATTGCACCCGAAGAACCAGCTTGATTGATAAAAAAAAAAGACTTAAACCAAATCGTCAAATCACGAAATTGACCAAAATCATCGCTTTGAACTGATAAAAAGAACATAGAGTCTTGAAGATCGCTAACACATGTCCTTGTAATGTTTTCCAAAAGCCAATGCGATGAATAGTTGCACACAAAATGCTTCAACACATCTCAAAATCTGTAAAATCGAGTTATCCATAAATGAAAAGAATCGATTATGATCAATATTCATTCAATAAAGCAATTTTTTGCCACGCAAAAACGGTTTTCGATCATCTCAAAAAATATTGCATTTTTTGATATCGTTTGTGCCCAGTGGTCGAAAAATCGACCACCCATCTGAGCCCACACATGAGCAGGTAAAAAAGTTAAATATCAAAGCTTATAACTACTAACCAAATGTAGCCTCTGGATGAAATTTCATCGAATTTGGCCCAGTTGTTTGGGCTTGGGCCTTAATGGGTTAATGCAACGAAAATATCAACGAAAATGATGCATGCCATCTTGTTTCTCATAAAAACTTTAAGGTCACGATGATTAAATAGAGCTCTATTGAATGTAAATACTTCTTACTCTATGGGATTTAATGAAATTTAGAGTGACACTGTCCATAAATTCAAATTACAGACACCCTTAACAATTTGTAGCATGGTATCTTATTTAGATATGGTTTCAAAAATCGGCTTTTAACTCAAATGGTGAAATGGTAAAATTGTTACCGGTCATTTAAATCGTATTTTACTAAAAACATATTCCTTACATGAGGATGTTAAACGCTATAGCTCCGTCTCATAGATCCACTTCAAAACAGCTACGATGATTGAAATCGATGTGCTTTTATCTCCTCTAAAACATTGGTGGTAATATACTTTTTTACTTGTGGCTTACTTTCCGAATTTTTTTTTATATTTATCTGTTTGACCTCTCATAACCAGCCCCACCACTGCCAAGGTAGCTGACGCTTCGATTATCATATAACTACACGAAAAAAATAACTTAAAATCAAAAAGATTTGAAATGATTATGTCATTTGCAACGTTGCCTCCCGTATTACTACTTACATACTTAAACGGACACTAATATTGACGCAAACATGATACAAAAGTAGGCTTTAAAAACACCTGAGGAATATTGACGTAACAAAGAAATTTAACTATTACGAAAACGTCGTTAAGTAAAAAAAATGTGCTATTAAACTACATAAATGAGCCAACAATGTTTAATTTTAAGATGAAAATGTTTATTATTAAAAAATTGTTTCCTTACGAAAAAAATGCAACACTCACAATGCTGGCTAATAAACAAGAATGTAATTATTAACTTTTGTGCAGCATAACCAAATTAAGTGTTGCTGCTGATACTGCTGCTGTAGCTGACGGTCGATACTCATCCTTGCAACTTGGTTGCACCGTTGTGTTTATGGTCTGTCTGCTAAAAGACTAAAGGACGAGGTTCAAAATGGTATTTTAATAAAACTTTAAGGCAGGATGAAATCACATAATAATCTACTTGGTTGATGATAATAATAGGGATGTGCAAGAGAAAACACATCTATAAATATGAAAGTTATAACATAAAGTCTTTTTTTCAAAACGAAACATGTACAACTACACAACATGTGTATTTTTAGCATTCTTCCGCTTGAGGAATACTTTAAACCTATTGCCGAGCTGTATTTTTAAAATTGGTTACATTCAGAGTTTACAATAGAACGAAACTGTCCGATTTGCTTGCGTTGCTTAAATGCACTGATTAAAAACTGATAAATTTACAAAATGTGTCTGAAATGATTAGATTACTTTACTACTTACTTCCTTAGACTTCATTAAAAAGTAATAAAATTAAGCAATATCCCAAACTGTGGGTCGGAGCCATTAAGAGATGATAAATATGTTTCAATTTGTATTTCTATGCACTTCTTTTGCCATCACTTGAAAATATGACTTGTACTTATATATCTGCGACACTAGGGCTAAACGACTTAACTCCATTTCTGAACAAAATCGAGATAAGCGTGCCATTTGATTTATTTTGAAATAAAATTTAATTCTAAATACAAAATAGACATTTTTAGCGAGCAATTCTACAGTAATTCCAGAATTTTTTTACCATTTATCTCCATTACGTATACGCTACCAAAACTTTGAACATCAATATCTCAAAACAACTAACAATTCAGTTAACTCGTTTTGCCTTTGTGTCATCGATATACTTAGCACAGAGTTGTACAACAGTGCAACGTTCTGATGCAACTACGATAAGATGTAAAAGACACTGAGTACACTGAGAGAAAAGTAAAATGACTTGACATGATTTCTTTGTATGGAAAAATGTTTGCTTTTTGAGCATTTCGATGGGAATTCAAAGTGTTTCATGCATTAGCAACAATTTTGATTAAATTTCGTGTTATCTTGGGTGTTGGAAAAAAAATTTCTTAAATATTTTCTTGCTAAATTCAAAGAACTTCAGAGACATTCAGTTTTGAAAATGTTCGTGTTTTTTTAAAGAATAAAATAATTTCGGTTCCTTCTCAAGATATTGGAAAGTTTTCTTTTTAAATCACTCGTAATATAAAGTAGTCGTACTTTAAGAAAAAATAATTTTAAGAAACTCTTTGGGAAAATCAAAAAAAAAATTTTCAATCAGTTTTTGAATATAAGTGTTTCGTCCTCGATTTTTTTTTTCAACTCTGTTAGTTGTAAGAGTGGGAGAGAAAAAAATAAAAAAGTTTCTCATTGCCCACATACAAAAGAAATGACACCATTTGAATGTTTCACTAGTAGAAGTGCCATAACTACCTGAACAGGACTAACTGGATATAGCTTTTGCCGGTACCAGAGTTCTTATCAAAATCTTTTTACCATCCTCTTACCAGTTTTTTAGAGTCACTTATGTCGTTTTAAAACGGCACATTAGTGCTACTTAATGGCTACTAGCATGGGTTCAAAGCTGCCACTCTAACCCAACCTAACCTAGAGATGCCATATACCATCTGAGCAGCCTTATGCCTAATTATTTTGATTGGTTTTGGGATTAAAACTGCGTTTGAAAATGATTTTACAATGGTTTTTCTTCTTGAGAAAGGCATGAGAAAGTCATCGATTTGTTTAATCGCTTTTCTAAAAATGCCTCTTCTGGTGAAAGTTATTCGCTACAATAATTCACGATTTGGCTATTAATAGGTCTTTCTTGGCTTGTACTAGCATCCGCTCTCTTAAGTGATCCTCCAACTCCATGAAAAGTTGCAAAAATCCTGTCATCCTGCTTTGCATATGATGTCAACTTTATAGTGTGTTAAGTCTACAAACAGCTGCTGATCTATCAAAAGGAAAATTCATTTTATCTATATTAGTAGTTGGTCCACATTTTCTTCAAATTAGCTTTTCCAATACGGTATATTTTGAAAAATTGATTTCAAAATTAGTTTTTTTATTTTCCAAAAAAGTTATTTAATTTTTTTTTTGAAATATTTTTTAAGTGATTAAGAAATATAAACGTTCCGATATCTTGAAAACAACCCAAATTATTTTCAAAATTGAAGATCTCCATAGTTTTCTGAATTTACGAAAATTATTTCAGGTTTTTCCTTTAAACACCTAAGAGTAGGTAAGATTGGTTATGGGAACTACTCTACTATGAAAAAGTGTAATGAATGATTTCTTTTACAACGCACAGCTAATATAAATTTAATAAAATCAGCAGCAGCAGGGCAGGTAACACTAAGTTGCTGCTAAGCAAAATGAAAAGAAAAAAAAAGCAGAAAAAAATGAACTAGGGAGCTTCAATGAACGATTTGCAACCTTTTACATTAAGTTAAGTGAAAATTACTATTTTTTCTTAGTTAACTTTCATTTTGTTCCGCTACCATGGTGAAGAATTTTTATTTAATTTCCTCTTAATCAGGTCAAACCCATGCGAAGTATAGCTAATTGGCTGATGCTGCTTGTTAGCGCTATCAGCAACAGCATCGTCATAGTCATCAAATCCCTTAAGAAAAAAGCTCGAGTTAATGTAAGGTTTCCATTGTGGTTTTCGTCCTGCTGAGTGCAATACTTGTTCTATGATACCTATAAGGTAATTTACATATCCTTGGCTCACAGTATCCTTTCTTATCTTTCTCATCAGTATCAAAGATGTAAATACTTTAACACGCGCTAATGAGAAATGTTTTTGACACTTTAAGCTGCTGACATGATGACTTTCTGTTATTTTAAATATTTTTGTAATGAATTTTTCGCGTGCGCGAGATTTTACCCCCCTCAGTCATTGGTATCAAATTGCAGATGTTTTGATTATGTTTCCGTACAAATGAGTTGCAAGTTTAACAGACCGCCCTACTTGTGTTGTGGTTATGGTATTTGCTTACTAATTCATTGTTGAGATGTGCCTTGTAACCTCAAGGGTAGGTCTTCAAGCTAATGGTTTATGTTTTGTTTTGATACATTCAAATTTTATAGGCAATAAATTTTGGTTCAATTTTAATGTAAATATATCGTTTGATGTTTCTTCTGGAACTAACATAACGGTTTTTGGGTATAAATTCATCCGCAAGGAAACTTTTATATAAAAAGAAATTGGAGCGTTATTTTCAGAAATAAAGCTACGCAAATCAGTATAAGTGGTGCATTTTTTATAAGATATCTGTGAACTGGAAGTGGATGGAAATGCATAAGTAGGCATGGCATCTCTTACACAAACAAAGCACTTTATATGTTATACATAGTTATCAAAGAACCAACTTCGGAAATCATCTGACACAACGAAACGCCTTCTAGATCAAGTTTATCGACTGGTTTTAATAATGACACTGTCAGGTTCAGTTGAGCTTCTTGTGACAGGTCAGTTAGCACTTTACGACGGTTAAAAACTTACAAGTGACTCAAAAACGTCTTACCAATAGAACGTTCATGCTTATAAGGAAAAACTGGATCCTTAGATTTACTAAGGGTTATGAAAGAATTCATCTCGCGAAGAAATCGAAAGGCGACTTTTGGAAAGATTTGAACAAAACTTACTTTGTCTTTGATCAATGGAAATTGCAACGACTAAGAGAACATCTTCATACAAAATTCTCTTTATGTCCCGTTCTAAAGTACAGAATAAATCCTTTCTTTTTCAGAAAAATTTATCGACCCATGAAAAACTTCGTTGTGACGCCTCTGTTGATAGATGGACAACGTAGTTGAAAGCTTAAGCAAACATATTATTTATGAAATATCTAAACCAAATTAATAAAGATTTCAATGTTTCAGAGTTTTCCTCATAAATATGTTACAAATAATAAATAGAAAATTCAATAGTTTCACCAATATTAATCCGATAAATTGATACAACTTTTAATCTATGATTTGGCGAATTAAGTAACAACATGCATAAGGCTTCATCAATTACCACACCAAATTTCTCGATACAACAGCGGTTATTTTCTAAGTCCCAGGAGAACTTTTGCGGTAAAAATAAGAGAATTAAATTCAAAGAAAATGATGAAAATGAAATAACATAGGGAAAACCTATTCATATTAAAGATAATCATAGACTAATGACGATAATCGGTCGGTGGACTTTAAGACACAGCTCGATGGTATTGAACCAAATCACCTTTAAACGATTTTTCTTTTTTTGCCCTCCTTTTCGTAGAATGGCATATTGCTACGGAAATGTCTGAAAATCGTCATATGTCACAATGGAAGCACGCACTGCAGCGGAAGAACAATGGAACTAATGCAACAGTGTACAAGTAGCAAGAAAACTCAAACAATCCTCTTATGGAAGAAGTCGTTGATGTTGCATTTCAACTTTTTTTTTCGGTCTTCGATTCCTGTGGGGTTTCATCAGCATGCAAGCACCGCACGGTACTCAAGCAAACCAACCGGTGATGTACGTAATCACACTATTGTGTGCGGTAATAATGTGGCAGCATATGTACGTAGTATGATGCCACGTGGGTGGGCGTGTGTTATTACTACATATTGATTGTGCAGTTAGTTCACTTATCTTCCATTCAATAGTTTAAATATAAAATTTAAAAAAGATTTTTCAGTTTATTCGCTGTTCCAATATTACCTATTTAAAGAAAACCTCTCAGGGTGGAAAGAAATGACATTAATGGTTTCAACTTTTTAATTCAATGTTTCCAAAATTTTATTCCAAATTTGGCACACAAGACACATGAAATTTAATATGGAACGACACAGAATAGAATAATGAACTTAAAGCATTTTTAAAACCAATGGTCAATTGATTTCATATCAAAATTGTAGAATATTTGCTACGGCGAATCCAAAATCACTTTATCAGCAACAGTTACACACATTTAAGTCTACTGTTTGGTGCAGTATATCGTCTGACAGGATATTGCCCCACATTTTTTTGACAATGTAGCTGGTACCGCAGTTATCATCAATGGTGTTCAGTATCGAACGGTGCCGAAAAAAGACCAGTGTTGATTGATTCACGTATGATGAATATCGGTCAGTCAACAATGTGGCTCTGTACCCTACAATAAAAAATACAAATGGTCAGTGATTTTCAACCGGTGGATGCGTTCAAAAACCATATTTTGGAGATAGCCCATTTTCAATAATAACTATTTGATTCTTTTTGTGAGTCCGGATACATAAATACCAACCTTCGTAAGCATACCCCAACTGAAACTCAGAGTCCGTGCAATAACATGAAACGCGCATGCGAAACTTCATTGAAAATAAATTGTAGAGAGAAAATAAAAAGTTTTTGTCAGCATCAAGAGGTGTTTGTATAGGTTTGAGTATTTTTTCAATACAATTGTACTTTTTTGAGTGCAAATTGTACTTGTGCAATAAGTACATACACTTTTTCAGTATAATTGTACTTTTATCAGTACTGAAACTGTACATTTTTTCAGTAAAATTGTAATGTCATAGTACAATTGTACTTTTTTCAATTCAAATGTACTTTTTTCAGTTCAATTGTATTTTTGCAGTACAATTGTACTTTATTCACTACAATCGTCATTTTCTCGTACAATTGTACTTTTTTCAAAACAATTGCACTTTTTTCAGTACAGTTGTACTTTGTTCAGTGGAAAGTACGTTTTCCAGTACAATTGTACCATTTTCAGTACTAGCTAAGTTTTATTTTTTTCATTGCAGATGTAAGTTTTTCGCTACAACTTTACGTTTTTTAGTAGGTACGTTCAGGCTTTTAAGGTTACAAAAAGCGCAAAAGACTGATGATAACAAAATTTAGGATATTTCAGTGTACTTTTGTGATATGATTTTTTTTGAAAAATTTGTTATAATTCATTCATGTTAATAACATATAAAAATTATAGCAACTTTTTTCTGTTGATTTTGGAAAAAATACTGAGAAAAACTACGCTCGGTCTCCATCCATCCCGACTCAAAATTCAGTAAGTACATGCACGAAAAAGTGTAAAAGATATCTTGTTTCACGGGGCTGTGCTAGTTCCATACTAAGTTTGGTAACTTTACTTGGAATAGTTTTCTGCACACAGCGTTTCAAAGCATTTACCCGTAGTGGATATTCCACGCAGTCTTGTCGAACTCTGCTCACAAATGTATCAAAATTTTTGCTTTTGTGCTAAGCACAAAACTTTGTTCTATTTACCTTCAATATGTGTTATCAATGACGATAATATTCTCCAATAATAAACTGATGTGGGAGACATTAATATATGAGTGGCCCATGAAAAGTTTTCAATAATAGAACTTCAAAAAAACAAGTTCTACTTGGCTATATACTTTTTATTTTAATCGTCATAGTATTCAGTTGTAATCTGCAATGCAAAAAGCTTAACAACTTCACCACTGGCCTGTGCAATTTCGCAAAAGAACCTATACCGTCCCTTGGAAAGAGTCCCTGTGGGTAAACTTTTAACTAAACCGAAATTTTTCAAATAATAACTTCCTTTTCGTATGGGACAACGTAAAGCTATAATGGAATCTTTGTTACTCTTAAATATATACTTAAACAATACGTCACTGTCATAGTTAATGAGAAATTTGCACAGATCTATACGATTCCAGCTATACAAAAGACGATAAGAATTCGTAACATTTGCCTTCATCCTAAGTCTCATGTTCATTATGAGATCATGCATACGCAACTGCCGTAGAACGTTAACATCAACATCGAATTTTGTGCGGTTGCTGTGTACAAAAGTAGTGATGTTGACATAGGTTGGATCGGCACTACTGTGAATACTTACAATTTCTACTCTACCCTGATGAAAGAATAAAATAATTTCAGAGTAGTGATATTTTTAAAACAAACAAATTCAACTTACTGCAAGTGCTGGAAATATCGCGAAAGCTAAAGACAAAGATGTTAATATGAGCAATCGTTCCATATCTATGAAATTTTGAAAAGCTGCTACACAATAGCAAGCCGTGAAGTTCTTTTTGTTTGTCAAAATTTAACTTTGAAATCCACAGACCGTGTAAAAATCTATCTGTGATATTTTATTTAAATTAAAATATAGTCAATTAAGTAATTTGTTTGGCAATGTGCCTAATTAGAGATATATTGTGGTCAATGAGATAAAAGACAGCACTTAATGAAAAAATTTGCTATATCCCAGTAATCATTGCTGGTAATATGATTTATCGTCTGAGCAGTAGCAATGCAAAACCTTTTCTTGTTTCAGTTTGCATAGGGCAATGAGAAGAGTTCTTCCGAATATTAAGTGTTTACATTTTATTTCTTATATCCTTCTCCCTAGTAGCATAAGGGTAAGTTATGAAGTCAAAAATCCAGCTTACAAAGCAGTGATATCTTTAAAATAGCTTAGTATCATAATTAGTAAGATACTTTGCCTTTGCAAAATTTGGTTTTATGATATCTTGCTAAATAAAGATATAAAATCATCATAAAGTGAGACGTAAAAATGTAAATAGATAATATCCATTTTTAGACCATGAGACGGCATATCTTTGTGTCTCGTGTGTGTCTTTATATTGTTCATAATAAAATGCTTATGAAGACTTGAGCCCAGTAGAATAGCTATGAGAGTTCTGTGCCAAAATCGCGTGTATTTCCTTATGGAGGTCTAAATTCTCAAAAGTGGGGCAAAATCTCAGGATTTAATATGCCGTTTACATATATGTAAGGTGAAGCAGTAAACCGTTAGTAACCGCAGCAGCGGCATTTGAGAATTTAGGCCTCCATAAGAAAATACTCGCGATTTTGTCACAGAACTCTCATAGCTATTCTACTGAGACCACGTGTCTCACGTGTGTTTTAATACTGTAGACATAAAAGTCACTTGTCTCAGAAGCATTTTATTATGTACAAATGTACGTTACATGCCACCAAATGTCTTTATAATCAAGATCATGAATACCGCTATTGTAAATATGAGATAGCTGCAAGTAAACTTTAAAATTCCAAGTGGCATAATTTAAAAAACTAATTAACATGACAGGTTTGACAAAATACTATGGTTTTTGTGTACCACTGATATTTTTTAGCATGTAAAAGTCAGCTAATAAAAGTCATGTCAACCAATGGTAGTTGCTATGAAAAACAAAGTTATTTTCTGAATCCATTTAAGTATTATGTATGAAGTCACGTGGTGCTGAATTAAATAAATTATTACTAAACTATTTCATTTCAACATTAATTTATGCAAAGTCGTGCAAGTCTGCTTCAGTTACAACATAAGAATTTATTAACCCATTTTTTACGCTTTTAATAATTTAATTACTTCGATCATCAAATGTTGTGGCAAAATGATTTACTGCCTTTGAGCAAGAAATCGACAAACACACGCAGTAACAATTAAAACTTCATAAATCTGCCGTAAAACTGAGCTGTTGACAAGTGAGTAAGTAGGAAATGTTTGTAGGTTCCATTGCGTATGCAGTAAAAGAGGCTACCCCTGTACTGATTCGTACGAGGGTGACTTAATGCAAAAGCTACTCGTTAATGACCTTTAATAAGAAGCTACGAGCGCGTTTATTACGACCTCTAATATCAGGTAATTAGTGATGGAATGACCAAACAACGCACCTTATGCAATCACCCTTTCGTCAATATTTCTTAACCTCTTTTCACCTAACTAAATACCGTATGCAATAGGTACATATGCAAATTTTTTTAATTAAGCAAAAAAACTTTGATTATTTTTTTAATTTTCTTAGTCTTACAATGTGCTCCATTTCTGCTACGTTTTGTATAGTACTCGTGTTTTTAATTACCCATTTTAATTTTTCCTTTTAAATGTCAGTTTGTAAACATGGCATGAAGTTATGCCCGGCATCCATTCTTTATGACCGGCGTAAGCTAGTGGTTTGTGGCTGAGCTATATATTTGGATTAGAGCTGTTCAAATTTAAGCAAATCTTACAAATTTTGAAAGCACTGTCACTTTATAAATCAATAGATGCAGTTTGGCTTATATATGTATGTTAAGAAATATAAAATTTTAAGATATAATGTGAAATCACTCTTTTTTTATCCCTGAACTGAATTTTTAGACAGACGTCATAGACGTGATAAAATTATGTTTGTAGTATTGCAACTTTGAAATGAATCAATAACTAAGTGGCAGATGTTATTTCACACATTCTTTATGACATAATGCTTGCCTTTATCGCAATCTGCCTGACAATAAAATCACTTAAATTTGTATGTATCAAACAGCAGCAACCAGAAACGTCTGCCTCTTGTTTTGAACTGTTTTTGAGCTTAGACACATTTTTTAATATAAAAGGCAGACGTGATAAAATTGCTTATGTTACTTTTTTACAGTTTCAATGGGCTCTCAGTTAAGAACGCAATGGCAGAGATAGTTTGTAAAACTTATGTTACTTAGAACTTCATGACTTTCAACCTCTGCCGCAATTTGAATCGCTCTAACATATATAGTGGTTGTTTATTGGACATATAGACTCATTTTTTCAGAATGCCCAGTGCACTTCGTCGTGTGGGTCATAATTAAAATCACACTGTATTCAAGTGAAGTCTCAGCAATTTTATGCAAAAAAATTAATTAACTGTTGCGCAAAATTATGCATAAATTAAAAAAAAAAATATGCTGCAATATGAATGAATTAAATTAATACCAGCGTTATAAATGAACACAGAGTTCGGTCGGAAGCAATATTTATTTATTTCATAGACCTTGACTCCTAAAACGTCAACGTCAATTTCTTATAATTTAATCAAAATTTATGAAAAGTCTTTGCAAAACTCCAATTCTTCCTCACAACTTTTTCGAAAAATGCTTTGCACTCGTTTTCCGGCAGTCAAAATAATGTTGGTGCATGGTAGATATGTGTATTTTGCACGCGACTTCTTACGCGGTTGTTTTAGCTTCGTTTGGATAAGTTCCTCTGCTTTTTGCAAATACAACAACAACAACAAAATCAAAATATCTATACGCAGCACGTAGATCTATTCTCTTTGTCTCTGGTGTATTAGGACATTATTGGGGTGGGAAAAAAACTAATTTCGATAAAAAATTGTTAAATTTTTTGAAAAAAATTCCTTAATTCTTGGAGTAGGTAAACGACATTCGGCCGCAGTTCAGTTCAATTTTTTTTACATCAGACTAAGGCAAACCTACACAGATGCATGTCAATGTGTGCGTTAGCATGTACACAAAATATCAGCCGAACATAATTGAGGCATGCCGAATCGTATTTCGTAGCGTATACGACGAGTATGCATGCACGCAGCCACTGCTTGAGTTCTGCCGCAGTTGCCCGCGGGAGGCAGAATGCGTAACACTGATTTACATCCTATAATGCGTGTGACTAACTCCGATTTCGCTGACCACAGTAATTCTGCATTAAAATTTCATTGCATACTCTTAGGCATAAAAACTAACTAGTTATACACAGAGAGAACTATGGCTATATCAACTACGTAGGTGACGCTGATCACACCTGCACATGCTTCTATACCACGTCCTTTGCTACACCACCCAAACGAAACGCTAAAATGAATGATATACTCGGTGTAAAGAATACAAAAAAATGTTTCCTATGCTTGGTAAAGCGATTCCCATTAAAATTTCTTGAATGTTAAAGCCAGTAGTAGGTTGAGCTTATTTCTGGCACACAGTGTTTTCCTTATGAGCATTAAAATTGAATTTGTCTACTCTTAGCAACAGAAATAGATTTTGATTGATTCAATTTTTGCAGTGATAACATTTTACACTAACAAAGGCAACAAAATTTGAAGTTAGGTAACAGAAGCCTCATTCAAAGTACGGGTCGGGAAAACGTCAAAGTTAATAGGAAAAAACGTAACGTTGATATGAGGAAGCTCCGTCATAAGTAGATTGAGGAGCGAACTACTTCCACTTCAACGGTAAGTGCTGGAAAAAAAGGAAGCTAATAGAAATTGCTGCAGATAAAAAGGAGACAAATTGAATTTGCAAAGGTCACACATTCCATATATGGTACGAGTGCGTATGAAATGAGACACTTGAAATGTCTATTGTCAATGTGAGTTTTTAAGGGAGGTGCTTTGTGGTGTTTTGCAATGAAATATTTACAATTTATATATGCTCGTAACTTTTGGAATTTCTTGACAGATGCCAATCTTCTTTAATATTACTTTAAAAATTGTAAGAGATATTTAAATTTACTCTGTATACATTACCGAAACTTTCGTTAATTAACCAAATCTACGAATGTTATGATTTTACAACTAAAAATCCATTAAAGTATTAAGTTACAAAAATGTTTAGTCCGCAATATGGGAAGGGTTTTTAATGCCCAAGTTAAGTACTTGCTATATGCAGCACAAAATGAAACCACAAGCACGTCTTCTCTTTCGGCTGTCCTGTGTGATGTATTGATTATTCCTTCTGAATGTGGGTGGAGCTTTTCAAACAAAGTTGTTAGCTTACTTTTTTCAGCATACTGCTGGCAGCCAAGTGGTCATTTTGTAAACATGTTGCTTAATAAACTATTCAACACCTTTTCCTAAAAGTTTCAATTTTTTTAAAAACACATTAAGTTAGCAAATCCTTAGTGTGAAAGTGTTAACGCTACCCAGTAATTAGAGGTCATCAAAAATAATGCAATACAGCAACACCTCACTAACGAGCTAACAAATAAAGGAAGTTCAAAATAGTTGACTTCAGAAGTTCAATTAAACCAAGGAGGAAATTCGTTTAAGAGCGCCATCAGTACCTGAAGTTTAATTAAATTGATTTTAATTGGAAACTTAATAACCTAACTTTTTACTTAATTGAAGCTTGTCGTCATCTTACAAACGTCGCAATAATATAATAAGTAATTAATTAAATGGAGACAGATTAATGTAGGGAAAATCACCAAAATATATTGTTCATTATAGTTAGTGCCTGAGGCTATAGTTTTTGTCTTAATCAGGCGCTGATCACCTAAGCAATGACCACTATTAACTATCAAAATCTATGGAAAATTTTGCGCTCCTTTATATTTGCCGCCGTAGGGGCGGCCTTTTTTTCGGCAGTATCCTGAAAAAATGACGGTAAATTAAATTGGTAACTGACGACTTTCTTATGAATCTCTATTAGCGACAATCGTTATCTCGTTTGCATAGTTGCTAAGTAATTAAGCATCTATAAGCAAAATCGACCATTCAATTTTTACTGGGTTCTTCTTATAAACAAATAAGACTTTCGAGCCTATGAGCTAGAAAAATTTAGATAAATTATTCATAATTACTTACTATTTTGCAAGAATAAGTTTGCATGAACGTTCTTAGTAAACTTAACTATTTCAGCAATAGTTTCCTTCCTGGCTTAACCTGCACATGCCCACGAACATTTATTTAAATACAAATTAGTCTACACTAATCTGTAGAAGGTAACACAAAAATAAATATATGTATAAAATAAGCTACGCGCCTCTTGTATACCTTACCAATAATCCAGCTTAAATACTTGCTAATTTGACATATGGCTGACAGCTTCAATACGAATAAGCTGAATTGAAGGAAAATTTGCAGAAACTCATTCTACTGTTTGTATAGGCGTTGATACGGCTCAATTAAATGACGCAGAAAATTATGCAATGTTTACGTTTCTATAGATTGTGCCCAGTAAACAATTTTAATTGTAAAAGAGTCAATTAAGTCGAAACGATGGTATAGATCGCACGCGAGAGCTCATATTCTGATGCCAGGGAGAAACTGTCTGGGGTTAGCGAAGCGTCAAAGCTTTTCGCGTATGATATGTTAAAACAGTTTTAAGCGATCATTGTTGAAGGGGCAAACAAATTTTCATTATATATTGACATCGGACTTTGAATTATTATTTCATTTTAACCGCGTCACTTGCGCCAGGTATTTAACAGTTTTTTTTTGTAGCGTTTCTTAATTCGTAATTGAAAAGGTCTAGATATCATGAAAATAGCCCAGCAAGTAATATTGACACCATTCTTTCCTTCGAACTATGTGTACTCATTTGATGTCGTATATGTGCAATGTAAGTAACAAAAAAAGTTATATCGAGTCATAATGTAATCAAATGAATTAAATTTAAAAAAATCTAAATATGTTTATTTAACTCTTCTAGAAGAGCTATAAATTCATCGCACGGAAGATGAAATCATATAATCTTTAGGGGTGTACCGTTCATATTTGGCGACCAGGGTGAGCAGTTGTAGTGTCGCCCCCTATCAACCAAAAAAGTATATTTTTCATAATCAAACAAATTTGCCGAGCTAAAAAAAAAAAATTGAAAAACTCAAGCAAAATTAGATATCTCTCACTTTAAATTAAAGCGAAAATCCCGAATACACATTAAAATTTACAACATCAAACTATTTTCATTTAATAATAAAAAAATACTTACATTTGACTTTCAAAAACCCTAGCAAAGTGAGATATATCTCACGAAAATTTTTCCATGCCCAAGCCTTGCACCCGTGTCGACAGCCCCCTCGGCCCCTCCCTAGGTACACTACTAATTATCTCATAGAAGAGTCGCTAAGTCTCTTGCTTTCATGCTCGGCTAATAAAAAGCTATTTTAATTTTTTGTTTTACTTATCTTCTAGAGGAATATCAAAAGGATCACTTATTAATCTCGCTGAAGATTTATCGCATAACACTCTTCCAAAAGAGTGATAAAATCATCGATATAAATTATGGCCATGCAAAAGCATTCCGAATGTTTGCTGGGTAGCTGCATATATATATATATATAATATGACTGCTCCTAAGCTTGCTTCTGAATGTGTCTATAAGATGGCTAAATAACAAAGTCTATATAAATGATGACTTACAGAAGCAAGGCGGACACTATTTTAATTGGCTGTAGATTTTTATCAAACAAATTTCTGTTAATACATTACATTTTTTATATATAACACAACTAATTTGAGCTGAATCGTCGAAAATGTATTAAAGCTCGAAGACACCAAACCAAAATTTTGAGCAAAGGTATAAAAGACTAAGATTTATAGCAAATGTTTGAAAAAAGAGTTAACTGAAGAAACTGAATGAAACAATCAGACCTGCTCCGATTCTGTTTTGGATTTGGTTCGGAAACGGAGTTGAAATTCGAAGTCCGTCAAAACACGTTAAATTATCGGGACTAAAACAGCTCAAGTTCACAGTTCAAAACAAAATCCATAGCAGATTCCGAGCATTAGATTTAGCAGAGTTATAGGCATTTCAACTTCGGACTTCAATTTCACATCCAAACTAAATCGGCATTCATTGCAATTATTTTCTTGGAACTTTCAGTAATTTTTTCATGTCTGATGAAAACAATATATTCAAAATCTAGACGGTAAGTTGGATAAAGGAGTAATATTTTTCAGCATTATCATGCAGACAAGCGAAGCTGTACACTTAGCCCAATGAAGCGAATCAACTCTACTTACGAAACGCATTGAATGCTGTAAGCTCTCCTTTCCAAAAAAGTCGATAAAAATAATGCTTTATAAGTCCCAGAAATCCGTAGTCATGACATCTCCTAGAGAAAGTTTAGTATTTAGTTGTTCTTTTTTTGCTGGAGTTGTATTTTAATATGAAAATAAATAATGCATACGATAAAATTATGAGAAATTTAGTTGATTACTCTCAAGTCAGATGTTTACTACCATAAATCTTTACACTTAGGCGGTTTAGCATGGTATCATAGATTTTGTCAAACATTTACTATGTTGCGTGAATATATCCACTAAAAACTCATTCCTTAAAGATTTTTCAAAACTGATTCATTGTTTCATATATCATTTTTTTATTTAACAACTATCTTCTTAAATTCTTATTAAAAACATTGATACAATGTTTGATGCTTATACTAAATAGTTTCTGATTTCTTATAAAATAACTTAAGCACTATATCTATGAGTATTACGAGTTATTCACTATTAGAAACAAATTGTTTTTTAATACGTCCATCAGTCACAAAGCATGACAATATCTCCCCATCTGTTTGATCTACAAGTGAAACTTCGATTTTAACCGGCAACTCAGCTTGATTATCGCTGACGTTCAACATCAAATGATAGGTCACATCTTCACCCGCATCCAATGGGCAGTAGGCGTCAAACATGAGGTTTTTACAAACATTACCACGCTGTTCTATTAACTCGAAGGGTAATTCATTGCCCAAGGTTGTAAGCTTAACCGTAGCGCGTATGTTCATCATTGAATTTTTAGCTGTAAATTTCATTAAAAAAAAAATTAATATTTTGCTAGTCTTAATCAAAATTTGCAAACTTACTGGCAACAAATTGTATGGCTATATGAGTTGTTGTTCCCTTATATATATTACATGGCAAGTCACTGCAATCTTTAATTTGTACCATTATGGGTAGAGGACTTATGTTTCCACATCTTCTAATTGGCGTGAAGGCTTCTGTTAATCCCAGATAACTCATAAGAACCAGGTAGCTTATGCTCAAAAATCTCAAAGTAGTTGTCATTTTCAATTTTTTTTTTTAAATTTTTCTTTTTCAATTTATAGTTAAAAACTTAATTTTCAATTAAAAAAAAAGGTGAAAACTTTCTGCAAATGATTTATTTCTGTTCTTGGTTGTGTATACTTGTATTCAAACTTGTCTAGTAGCTGAATGAATGTTGTTTGCAAATTATTGCAGCTATTTATATAAGCACTGAGCTGAACATTTGTTTCTACTCACAACTCTGACGATTTCTATATCTAATCTGGTATCAAGTGTTTCTAAATGTCCGCAAAGTTTGCTTCGGTGCAGATTGATACTATGGCAAATGTTCTTATGGATTAATCAATGTACTTGAATTTGTGCCACTAACAATGAATGTTTTTTTTTTTCGTTTCCAATTAGAGAATAATGAGCACGACGCGCAATATCAAGTTCTTTGGATTTCGCCGAGTGCATTGGAACCTAAAATGTAACTTCAATTAAACTTTGATTATGTTTATTGGATGGTAATTTAATTTTTTTTGAAATATTGATAACATACTAATATATGGCTTAGAAGAGTAAGACCTATCAGTGTTCAATATGTGCATATTTTCACTTATAAGAAATTATAATTTAGTTGTTAGAATACGATTTTTATACCAAAGCTCCTGTCACCCTTTGAGTCCCCCCAAACGTATACATGTCACCGGCCAAATTAGTTTTTAGGATAAACTAGTTTTTCTTAGGCCAAACTAGTTCATCCGAAACGTGTTAGGATAAACCAGTTTAGCCCAGGATCAACTAGGGTTATTATTTGATTTAATGGCCTCACTCCCGATTGTCTTCTTATTTTAGTATTTATGGTAAGTGGGTGAACATCAGCCGCAGTTCACTTAGTGCACTGCACTAAGTTCACCATGGTCTACGCTCATACACCGACGTTGGATGTACTTACTACAGAGAACAGCTGCCGAAGGCCGCCGCGAAGTCGATGTTTGACATATTGGAGGATGTAAACTCTGAGTAACGGCCTGCCATACAAAAACTTTCCTAGACTAAGCTGGCTTATCCTAACACGCTTCGGATGAACTACTTTGGCCTACGAAAACCTAGTTTATCCTAATAACTAGTTTGGCCGGTAACATATACACAGAATGCAGTTACTTGAACATTGCCCTCTCTGAGATCATAAAAGTTCTCGAATGCAATGAAGCTCCCGGTCTCGACCGTGTGGCTCTCGATCTTGTCTAAGCTTTCCCTGAACTAGCGCACAAATAGTAAGTATATGATTTATACATATAATATGAGGGAAAAATTGAAAGAGCGCTGAGGATCTGACGTAATACTTAATTCGCTTTTATCTTGTTCATTTAGCAGCTTTCCACTAATACGAATGTAACGGATGAGACTTTCCCCAGAGACGATCAATACGTTGAATGCCGGTCTTTGGTATACCTGGACAGTAGCGTATATAGAAGTGGGCCAGGGGGTGTGGCTGATTTTCCATGCTGAAAAACTGCTATTTCGAAAAAGCTTATTTGCAAATGTGTTGCACAAAAACTCAACTTTCTCCTTTAAAACCTCTATTGCAAATCCCGGGCTACGTTAAGGAGCAATGCGCTTTGGAATCCACTCTGCCTTGACGTCATTGCTAGTGCAGCGTCAATTAATACGTACGTAGCATCTTGAGTCAATTATACTTTTTTACAGATAGAAAAAGGAACCAAAACGATTACTTAAGAGAATAGTTTTATTTAAAAGTAGAAAGATTGATGTAACACCATTGGTATTTTCACAGATTCGCCTATAACTTTCTCATATGGATTACTGAAGTAAATTTTACTCGGAATGGTTACACTCAAAAACTTGATATGTGATTGCAACCAAGATATGAGATGTGCAATGATGAACAGATGATCGATAAATACAGCTCACTCGGACTTGCGAATTCAAAGCGACTAATCCGTAATCGATGTAGATAAAATAATCTTTTAATTCAGGCAATGACACTACTACTTCTACTATATAGTTGAGTGTAACTTTTGAGTCTGTCACTCTACGAAAGGCATACAAAAGTATGTAGGTACTCGCTTTTGGGTAAATTTAAATTAAGATGGTTACAATAGAGTAGGGACATTCCGTAGCGCCAGTTTGGACACACACTAGTAGTAGTTTTCTGACTCATATGACAAGCCTATTAATATCAACCATGGTGTGTCTCAATTGTGGATAAGAAACTTCTTCAACTACTATGAGTCATAGTCATTCATTTGGTTTGTGAAATAATGAATCAGCTCACTTGAAAAATTTAAATTGAGCACCACACAACAATTCTTGTTTCACTGTGTAGTGTTATTAATTTATCGATTACTTAGTCACATTGTTTTTGTTCAACTTATCATCCATCGCTTATAGTAATTAAACTTAATGTTCTGCCTTACGAGTGCTATTATTTTTGTTCTGGTTATTTGTTTTGATTGAAATTGAAATAAAAATAAATGAAATTTCACCTTCATAAATTTATTTTTAATCTTCCAAAATATGCCATCTGTTGTTAATCAATTCACTAAGTGCTTAAGTACCCAACTAAACTTAAACGCACAAAGTGTAACCTAATGCGTGGACAGAATAAAAGTAGAAATACGAATCATAAGGTGCTAAATTCAAAGTCAAAATGTAAAAACAAAATTAGAAAACCCCTTATCTCCTTTAGTATTTGTCCAAACAATATTTTTGGCTAAATGGAAAAATTTGTTTGCATACTTTTAGGACGTTTAAAATCTCATTTAGGAAATTTCTTATTCGATAACTGATAGAATCTTTTAAAATATCCATAGCAGCAACAACAAAAACCGAAAATAATAGCAACAAGGGATTCCAACATTAACTTCAATTTATATGCATAGCCAATCTGTTGAAGTTTTATGAAATTTTTTGCGCCACTTGACTTTATAAAAACGACAACATGAAAACAACGAACATACACCAATGTTTGATTTCTGTACGTTTTAGGGTTGCAACACACTGGCAACAAATTTACTGTAACAAAAGTTGGATTTAAAAACCTTTTTGAAGTCAAAAAAAACCAAAATGTAAGGGTAGTATCTTTGGTGAGTTTTAGTAAATCAAGTTCTGCTCTCACTCTTAACAGGACCGTTTTTAGACTTTACGGAGCTTGGAGCCAAAAACTGGAAATGATGTTAAAAATTGTATGATCTTAACAAAAAAGTTCGTTACATTCAGAATACATAGAAATGATTAATCAAAGTCGAAGCCTGGGGCCAGAGCTTCATAGAACCTATCCTAAAGACAGCACTGACTTCATTTAAGTATCACGTCAGCTGTAGTGCTAGTGCGTTGCTTATATATAAAGCAACCTTTGTTGTAGTCACCAAACTTTTACAACACAATCAATGGGTAGTTTCTGCCCCTCTAAGCTAACTTTTTAAATCATATAACCATTAAGATATATCAACGCAACCAATTCTATTTTGAGAATAACAAAGGTCGAAAACTTGGTTTTTCGGGATATTATGATTATCAGTGTGGTCATCTCGATTCACGATGTACTTTAAGTTTTTTGTATTGCCCTGTAAATTTGAAACATGTGCTTACATATATTGTAATAGCTCCATACTCATCCACCGATCAGGCTCAAAATATATCCGATGCAAAAATGTTTAATTTTGCTATGGGATTTTAAATTACCGCATGAGCCGTGAATAAATTAGAATGACACTCTTGAAGAACAGAGGGTAATACTTAAAACGTGCAAATCTTTTTAATGGGCTCATCAAGGCTGATTTTTATCATGTTACCAGTCCGGGCTTGATGATCTGTAGTGCAGTGATGTCAATGGAGAATAATCTGAAAGAAAGTTGCAAACGGAAACTTTTTCGTTTCTTGGCCTACTCCTAATATACATACATACCCAAATCTATTTTTTGATGGTGAAATTTCCATATTCGAAGTTCACTGTTTTAAATGATGGTATACTTTCGAGGACGAGAGCAAAACTCTAGCACGAAACCTTTCGTCAGATATAGAATTGCAAAGTGACTTACACTTGACTTGACTTGTAATTAGTAAGTAAGGAAAATAGAGGTCCCTATTCAACTATTAAAGTGTACGGTGCAAATCTTTCTGTTTTATTTGCCTACTTGTCGTGTGAGTAATTTCTAATCATCCTAACTACAAACATAAAGTTTTCCTCATATAATGCTTTGCAAATGCGGTGCTGTGCCGAGCGTTCTGCCCTAAATGAGTATACTGCGAGCATTTTTTTGACAAATTTACAACATTCCTAAAATGTTATATTGTTTCGTAGTAAATCGCATGCAACCCAATTCCTGATGCGACACATCGTCGCAAGTGTACAAGGGCGTTTACTGTACTCGGAAGTGTTTGATATTTCCACAACCCTCTTGCACTTTGCCCTATGTTACTTTACAACAAACAGCAAGCAACTCTTACAAGTGGGTGCTAAGTGAATTTCTCAATATTTTCAAAATCTTCCCAAATCCTTCAATTCAACTGCTTTATATGCAAATTAGCTTATTTTAGCGTTTGAGTGCGAGTAGATTATGACATCGTGAATATTTTAAAATCTAAATTGATTTATTGGCCTCGCAATTTGCATTAATAATGCGAAAATGATGTGAAATGATTTGGAAAGAATTTTAGCAGCTAATGGTTATTGCAATTTTAGCCATAATTATTTTTGCATAATTAATTTTAATAAAAATTTTGTAGAATAATCAAAGTTGAGTTTTTTATTAAGATGACTTCAAGAGGGCCGTGAGTGCTTGCAGCGTTTGTGCATGCGTAGATGCCCAATTACGGTCCAAGCTATGTTACCTGTGATACGTACAAGGTCAAAGTAATACAAAATTTATTTTTCTGGCGAGCTCTTATCTAGCCTGGTCTACATCATTGGAGGCTTACGTAGATTAAAACTCTCCTGATTGACATCAAAGCGAATGATTTGAGTCTTAAAATGAGCTCTACATAATTTTTCCACGAAAGTTTTATATGACGATCCGAATTCACCATTACTGGACAGTTAAAAATTATTCACATTACCAACTTCCCATTTCAAAGAAGTTAAATACTTTCTTCAACATAGTACTTCAGATAAGTACTTATAATAGAAATTGCTTAAGGTCAACAAAACTGACATTAAATGCGCAAATATTGAATGGAAAAATTATAACTTTTGTATGTATTTTGATGTTTATTAAAAACAAAGAAGCTAAATATCCTGGCAGTCTTTTAAGTGAGGTAATTAAATATGTGCACAAAGCGTTTGTTAAACACATTGCTATCCAGATTCCAACATTAATTGACCCTCACTGATTGCAAGGCTCTTGCCACGCTTTGTGACTACACGAAATTAAATTGTTAACTTAATTGTCAGAACATGCGTTTAAAATTCACTCTCTGTCAGTCCACAAACTTCCGCTCCTTAACCAACAACAACCCCTTAGCCAGCCAAATTAGCTGTAGAATATCTGTATACACGTTCACGCATACATTGACAGCAAGGACAGCAAGGATATTTCGTGTCGATTATGAAATATTTTTGTGTCGTTGCTTTGAGCTGTTGTTAATGGTTTGTTTGACAAACAAATGTCACTTTAATTTGACAAATTAATTGATATTGAATGCTGGCGTTGATTTCAGTGCTTAATTGAATTTTAATTTAAATTTTACCGTTCCTTACAAATGTGTCAACGGTTGGTGCTGTTAAATAGTTTAACTTTTAATAATAGCTTACTATGCGATAGCGGCGCAATTGAATAGCAAAAATAATGCTAAGAATTTGGTCCAAACACAAATGATTTTGAATATTGAACTGGTAACGCAACGGAATCTTTGTAAGCATTAAAATGTTCGAAAGATATCACTGGTGACAAAATTATTGTTTATAGATGGAGCATTCCACGTCAAACCGAACAAAATTTTTCTTCTACATCACTGACATCTTTTTAAATTTATTTATCTTTTAGTAGTGGTTATGAGTATTCTTCATCATTTTTAAATTTCTTTTTTTATCAAGCAATTTAATGGACATACATTTTTTGGAAACAACGTTTGTTTTTTTTTTAAATATTTATAGGTTCCAAATTACATAAAACTACAGAACATTTTTTAAGGCGATATCATTATGAGATTTTCAATATTCAGAAATATAACTTTTTGAAAAAAAAAATAAGTCCCATCTCTTGAGCATTATCAGATTAGAGCTAAAATTTACTAAATGAATGATGTCAAAAATGACGATTTTTAGATCTTTCTAAACAGAACAAAAAAAAAAGTTTTGGTCCTTCAGAGCCTGTCTAAGCATTTTCTAGTATTTTTGAGAAATTTGGTTACACTTCTCTCAATATAGAATTTTTAATGTAAGGCATGCCCGTGAACCGATTTCACCTATTTGCAATCCCAGCAAGCTTAGTTGAATGTGTAGCTTGTTTACCGAATACATTAAATTAGCTTGCTTGGTTTTCCCGTAATCCTGATTTTCACAGACAAAAAGACGGACACAGGTAAATCGGCGAAAGTGGTGACGCTATTCAAGAATATACATTATTTTCTACACCTGCAGCGTCACTATCTATGCGTTACAAATTGAATAACAAAGTGGGTATACAATCCATATAGAGTATCAAAATATAAGAAAACTTTTGTTTCCACACAGTTTATAGAGAGAGAGAGATATGAATTCCCTTCATATACGACATTATGTTATTGGATGTATGTAAATTAATGTTTTATGTAATTTTTTTTCATATACTAAAAGCGGTAATATTAATACAACATAATTTTGCATTTTAAAGACGTTATCGAAATACGGCCACTCCCTGCTATAAGACTATTTTCAATTTTCTCATACATAGGTGAAAACTTGTGTCGGATGGTGTAATCACAATTTGCAATTATATTTTATTAAGTAATTTTAAAAATGTAACACAATGCATACATATGCATATATATAAAGAATGGATCATTGGAACTCTTTTTAATATTTTATTTCATTTTAATACATTTCATTTTATGCATATGGTTAGAATATTTTTTTACATATGTACGTTTAGTAGTATTAGTAGTTGTTAGAGTTTTTACTGAATCACTGAATTTAAATGACTGGTATTTTTCATTGTGATTCTAAAGTAGCAACCACTGTTAGTAGCAGTTATCAAAAAGTAGCAGTATAGCCCATACTTCAATGGTAGCATGGGCTATATAGCTTCAATGAATCGCACGTCTAAGCACTTTATTAAATCTCATATTTAACGCAAAATTTTTATATGACACAAAAAATATGCAAAGAAAGTTGAATAAATTCTTTCTATACAACAGCAAACTGAATCCTTTCAAGCATAAAGTATCTACTGTTGACGAAAAATTGCGCATCCTTGCTCGTGGTTCTTGCCACACATTCAGTAAAAGGAAAACAATTAAAATGACCAAATAAAACACTCGTTTGTGAATTTGTTCGCCCAAGTGTTGATATTTTAACAATGTCCTCAATTTGCTTTGTATTCTTGTGGTCTGCTTGACCAGTGACCTTAAAAAGTTTTATAATTTATACAAAAACCAACAAAGCAAAGTAAAAAATATATGTTATTTCTTAGTTGTAAAAAGAAAAAAAAGTGTGGTAGTGTTATCGACATGGCCGAAACTTGGTCACCCTACAATACACCAATAGTACAATATATCGACAGTTAGCTTAAAAAGCGATTAAACAAAAATTTTTAATAAAAACCAATTGGTGTTCTAACATAGAAGCTCGTTTTGATGATTGAACCGATTAGCGATATTTTCAGTCAAATGTATTGGAGAGAAACTTATAGCCAAGTTGTGGTACCATACAGTTGTACAGTGAGAGTACCCTGTAGCTAACCATATTTAGTGCCACTTTATTATATAATACAAGGATACTCCACTGAGATCGCGTTTGTTGCTAGGTTTATAAAATATATTTTTTTTTTGTTATGCTTTACTTATGTATAAATTTCGTATTCCCTGCTGTAGAGTACACAAAATTTATGAGTAAATAAATCTATGTGTGTATTTTTATTTTCACGGTATTTGATCAAAGCGAAAAATGTTCCTTTTCCTTAGTAGTTACGTAATTTACATAGTTTGTCATGCGAAAATGTCAAAATTAAAATGTGGCGCCCAACGTGGCGCTACATGCGTCATGACTTTGATTCTGATGCCAGAGTTGTAACTACATGTATTAATTAATTTGCCAATAACAATTAAATGAATGCAATATCCATGTTACTCACTCTGGTTCGTTGAAATTCTTCTGCGCGACGGTATGTTGCGTATAGCCGAGTTATTTTTTGCCATATTTTAGGAGAATTTGTGCAATAGGAATTTTGTGAGCAAGAAAAATTTGCATAACAATTTTTCAAGTTACATATTCAACTACTTGTATGGTATAGTTTTAATTTGTTTAATTAATATGTTACTTGAAAGTAGCGAGCACGCAATTAACTTTCGCGTTATAACTTGAGTGCGCATTTTTTGTGGAAATTGTTTTACCTTAAATTTTTGCATTAAAATAGGTCATTTTTGGAGTCCTATACAAAGATGTTTGAAAATTATTGTTATGCAGAGATTAAGCTTGTGGTATACTTCTTAGAATCGAAGTATAAAAAAATGGAAAGAGGGAACAAAATTTAAGGAAACAAAGTTTAAAAATTATTTATTTCATAATTTTTAGATTTTTAAGCGCTGGCGATGAGCCCCATTTTTTTTTTCTTTCAACAAAGAATCATCTTCAAAAGTTAAATTCGTGCTATCAGCGTTTTCGACTAACTTTAGTATGCAAGTATGTAAAAAGGTACCCACCCACCTCTATGATTTTTAATTCGGTTTCCTTCAAATGAAAGAAAGTGATTTGAGACTTAGGTCGCTCTATGTACTAAGTATATTCACTCAAAATCATTTCCTCCACAATTTTTGTGACTTTCATTCCTTTGTTATCACAAAATGCAAAAATCTAAAAAACAAAATCTAAATCAAAAAAATGTTACTAAGTATGTACTCAATGTTAACCTTTGATGGATTATTGATTTCAAAAATGAAAATGACAAGATTTCGCAAGTGAACAACTAAATTAATTCTCCGTACATGAAGAAAAAAAGAGAAAAAGGTTATCAGAACACACAAGGGGGATGCAAACTCACATGGGAATCAATTCACAGAGTAAGCGGATATACTCATGCTATGTGTAAGCATGTGAAATGAGCTATAAAATATTTGTCTAAGGTATGGGGTTTATTCCAACCTACCTAAGTAGAAAGTGTTGGGGTGTGTTATTTTTTCGTTATTCACAGCGTGATTTAAAGATTTAAAGGAACGTAAATATGCTTATCAATGACAATAATATATTTACGCACATGCATGTTTGTGCGTATCTGTGTGTAGCTAAATACGATGTCTCAAGCTATTAGTTAGGAGCACGGTGTAATTGTATTTAAACGTATATCAAATTTCAAGCATCAAAATTAAAATGCACGAGAACATAAAAAAAAATAAATTCGCAAACAGTGATTTTACGCATCACAAATGTTCGATGAAATAAAATTCGGCATCAGATATTGTGGTTCATTGATAAAATTAAAGCTTTCAAGGCTAAGTGACAGATGTAGCAGAGAATGTAGGGCGTGTGGATTTTGTGGTGGCAAAGGTGAGGATGTTCTTAATGGAATTTAACTAATCCGCTTTTTTGCTACGTCTGTCTGTAGTATATGTGGATTTTTTGTCATTGACAAAATAATGTCACAATACAATGTAATGGGCAAACGATGCTAGAGATGACAGAATGTTATGAACTTTGGGACAAACATAACTTGATGTAAACCGAGCATTTTTAAGATATTTTGAAATCTCACGAATTTACTGGAAGATAGCAAATTCGTTTTGTGTGGGTTGTTCTGCGCCCACTTTTTATCCAACACATATTTGTATCATCAAATACATATCATACAATACAATCATCCCAGATACATTCATGTGACGAAAATAATATTAGAGGCCGTCCAAAAAAGACGTTCGCAGCAGGTAGAGAGCGGTGGGTTGTAAAAACGGACAAAATAGGGCAATCAGGACGAGGCCTTTTCGAACATTCATTTTTTTAAAAATTACTCATGAATTTTTACCGCAGGGAAGTTGTAGTTTTCTTGCGGACATCTCTTATGGATGACAACTTAAGGCGGAAAGTGCTCGATTTGTCTGGATAAAAGAAAAATCTATTTGAACACAATTCTGTGATTATGCTTTGCAGGTGATATTCCATAAGTCTTACTTCCATAAACAAAAATTGTATTTACGCGAAAGTCATACGAGTATTTTAAAAGGAAAACATTAAAATATTGTTAATATTAAAACAAAATGCATTTCAATCAAAACCTCATGCCTTGAGTCGGAAACAATGCAGTGGAAGAATCACCCGATCGCGTGTTAAGAAAATAATAAAAAAAAATTCTCCAGGTACCAAGTATTTTATTATAGTGAGAAAGCAGAGTGTTGCAACTTTTGCAAACGTATTTTCCTTTCCTATTAAGAAAAGGCTGTGAAAAAGGAAATGGATTCATGTGAAAAAACACAAATATTCTTATTCATATCTACCTTACTCAAGTCCAACAACTAATTACATTTACAGCTCTCTCGTAAGCCATAAAAGTCGAAGTCACCGAGCACTTACCGCTAAATCATTCAAAAGTTGTTGTTTACACCAACAAAGATGGGGCAATTAGACAACTAATAGAACGGTTAATAATACGATTTCGATTCTTGACCACGTTGTCGAAATGATATTCCTGAACTCTGAGCACTATTCTCACGAACTGCATCGATGAGTTTCGATAACTTATTGATCCAGCCTCCCTGAATTTTGTAATTATTCGCTTCACAGTTGATGAAGACCATATTGGAAACTGTAGCTTCAAAACTTTAAATTTTTAAAATCTTGCTCAACAATG
Source organism: Meiosimyza decipiens (assembly GCA_963680825.1). Lineage (NCBI taxonomy): Eukaryota > Metazoa > Arthropoda > Insecta > Diptera > Lauxaniidae > Meiosimyza > Meiosimyza decipiens. The sequence goes on along the minus strand of OY804259.1, from coordinate 80,011,072 downwards.
AAAATACGGTGTTCTTTCGTGTAGCGTTCCATTTTAAATAACATTGAACTGTCTTTTTGTCTTTTGTCTTTTTTCAAAACCAACACTACCACAAATATGGCGCAATGAGGAAAATGATGCATGAATTAAGCTAGAGTTTCGTCCAAAGCTTCTCAATTTAGGCCCATTTTCCAACCCTTGACAGGCATACCAGATATTCTCATATGTCAAAATCTAGACCAGGCTTTATCTTTCTACAATGTTCTTACATTAACACGACATTTTTGGGCAGAATTATTGCATTTTTTAAATTTATTTTTGATGCATAGTAAATCTCAAAACCGGCCAAGTCCATGAACATGCTTACAAAACTGGCCAGCACATTGATATCAAAACCGGCCAAGCCCACTTTTTTTTAAACAAAATTAGTTGATTACTATGTCAAAACCAGCCAAGTTCATGTTTAATGGATCATAGCCCGTCAAGTCCAAAATTGTTTTCCCAAAATTATTGGCTGATGGAACCCAAAAAGTCTGATCTGAGTAGATAAACGTTTTTCGTTGTTTTTCCAAAAGTATGAAAAAGGGACTATACCCGTTTTGCAACAGAACGGCTCAAGTGGGCATATTAGAAGAGTGCGCAGATCCAAAAATTTCTTGTGTCCAGAATATTATGACATAGATAGCTTTCCATGAAACTTTGCGTATGCGAGACTATTCTGCGATAGTAGTATTAGGACGTGCTTTTCAGTAAGAGTTTAATTCAATTACTAGCTTTAACTTAATTCAGGCTCAGCCTCTCGCTTTTCAATAAATTTTATTAGTAGCATAAATCTGAACATCTTGGCTCTATTCAAAGTATCATATGATGCCGTAAGCTGTATTTCAATTAAAATTATTGTTTAAATTAAACTTAGTATTGGATTAAAGTTAAACGACGTTCAAATATACATAGCATAACAAAATCTTAACTGAAATTTATGCTTTAAGATTGTGCAAGTAATTAAATTTTCAAAGTCAAGTATCGATATTTATTTGAACGATCCAGTAGTACATCCCTAGACATCACATTTTAGTTGAGCAACGCATTTTGAACAAAAAAAAAAATGAATGTGACAAATTACCCATGCCAACAATCAATGCGACAAACGCCACATATCCACACGCTCTGCACGTGTGTATTTTCGTAAAATTATTTTTTTTTGAAGTATTATTGACAAAAGAATTTTCAGAAATGTCTGGACAATTTTCTTAAGCTTTTTTTTTCATGTGGCTTTTCTTTTTGGGCTTATAGGTGACTGTGGCTTATATTTTTGTGTCGTAGCTTTTCACAAGGTAGCTAAGAGTGATAAATTTTTAGAGTCGAATACAATGAAAGTCTTCAGTTTCGTTATGACAAAGCAGCAAATTATTTCAAAAACACTTTGTAACCATTGAAGAGATATGAAAAATTCGAATCGAAGATATTAAAAAAAAAGTTAAAAAAGGCCGATTCTTTTATGTTTTCCCCAAACAAACCTATGTACAAAATTGAACAAAAATAACATAGACGATTTTCATTTTGACGTGGAATGGTGGAGCTGTTGCTGCCTCGAGTGCATTGAGTTTATAATAAGACTCAACTAATAAGCACTCAAATTATCCGAGTAAATTGAACGATTTTTTTTTTCAGAGGCACAAATTAATAAATCAAACTTAAAATGATTAGATTGCGTACCAAATTGATGTATAAATACGATGTTCAAATCGATTTTCTTTCATTCATTATCCGATTGGTAAATTGCAGTGTACTACAGCTTGCGGAATAATTTGAGCTAAAAAAATAGTTGATTCATCTCAGAAAAAAAAAACAAAAATGCTGGCCAAAATAATTATTTTTCTCTGCGCAATTTGTGTAATCGGAGCAACGCAAGTCAAGAAATGTAAATTTCAATAATGAAAAAAAAATTAAATGATTTTATTAACATTTCTACTCTCTTGAATTTTGTATTTTTTTTAGGTTCCGGCGATAAGCCATTTCCTTTGGATGTTCGCGTATATGGCTGCGACGTGCCACCCTGCATTTTGACGAAAGGCACTAATGTAGAGTTCGAAATCGATTTTGTGTCCTGTAAGTAAAAGTTTTTTGAATTATTTTACAAATTAAGTTTATATGATCGAAGAAATTATAAAAGAAATTATTTTTTTGCAGATAAATTCATCACAAACATGACCACCTTAGTTAAGGCCACCACGATCGGTGTGACGGTGCCCTACGATTTGCCCGACGATGTCAAAATTGTTTGCCCCAATCTCATGTATGGCGCATATTGCCCACTTTACCCAACGGAAGATGTTACCTATCTATTTATATTTCCTATTGGCAACTATCCTGAAATCAGCGTCAAAGTTGAAATTTATTTAGTAGATCAGGACAAGGATATTGTGACATGTTTTATTTGTGATATTAAAGTGAGAAAGGGAAATCCAACCGGCGAAACTAGCACCTACTATGAAATCGATGTTTATGAATAAACATATAAATAAAGCATTAATCTAAATGTTACTGCAATGAATCCAAAGAAGCACTCATAGGTTAGCATAGAAAATATTATAGTTCTTAAGTTTATAAGTAAATGAAATAAAAAAATTTTAAGTAAAAATCATTCCACTTTTTAGTAAAGTTTTTCCACTCCATATGTAAAGCATGTGTGTGTACATAGGTAGATATGTACTTTGTTTTAAGCGGATTTCGTTAATATGCACTTTTTTCCCAAAGACCTTGCATGCTTGGAGTGAGTAATGGTTTTTTAAGTTATAATTCCTTAACTTTTTGCTGGAATTACTCCTGTTTCTGCTGTTGTTTTTATTGTCATTGCGCTGTTGTTTCCTGCAAAATTCTACGTTACATAAAGTCTATGCCAGGAATGTGCCGCATTGAATATTCCACCAAAACATTTTAATTTTTAATGAATTCTAAAAGCATCGCCTGTGCTGGTAATTCCTTATGTTACTGCAGTGGCATTAACATTTTGCCAATATTAAAATGACAGAAATATATCTACGGTTTTAATATTCAAATTTGAGATTTTTGCAAAATAAAATTTTACCTACGATTTACTTAATTTATTTCAGTCTTTTTCATAGGAAAAATTATTTCGTTTTTAGTGTTAAGATCGTAAAATGGCGTAGTGTTCTAATATATACGAGTACATAGTATCATATGAGTCACATCAAAATGTTCCACTTACATGAAAGTTACAGTGCTCCTTGAAAACTGATTTTGATGAAATTCGGTGTAGAGATAGATTTAACCCTAAGAAAGGTTATTAAAAACTTTAAGAACTTCTTATAAGTTCATTGTACAAATTTTTGAACTGGGTCGTACACTTATGGGTTAGGTTAGGTTAAAGTAGTGGCTTAGCAAACATGCTTGAAGCTATGAGTAGCACTCATTTTAATACCACATTACATGACCCGGCGAATTGATGGATGTTAAGATAGCTATATCCAGTTAGCTTTATTATGGTAGCAGAGCAGAGATTCAATTTCAACTTCAGCAAATTCGCTGAGGTCATTGAAGAAACTTTTACCAATAGATCTTAACCTGATTTTTGCTAAAGCTGGATAGCTGCAGAGATAGTGCTCGAGTGATTTATTCTCGCTTGCATTCAAGCAACTCCGGATGAATTGAATGGATTACCTAATCTTTCAGGTTGCTTGCCAATTGCCCAGTATCCAGTGCAGGTCGCTGTGATTCTTGTAATTTCAGACCGGCTACTAGACAGTAGTAGGTGGTTCTCAGTTTATCATAAAGGGGGCCAGATTGATCTGGCTGTTCTCCAGTTTTGTAAAGACTTGCGGCTGCTGATAGAAAATGCGAGAAAATACTCTTCTTAACTAAACCGAGAGAAGTGAAAACACGTTCCGGCACGGTTTCATTTATAGAGGAACCACGCCTTGCTAGCTCATCAGCCCTTTCATTTTCCTCAATGTTTCTGTGCCCTGGAACCCATATAAGAGTAATATGAAATCCATGTCCTAGCCTAATAAGTTATTTTATGCATTGTTCTACTATCTTCGATTTTATATGCGCTGAGCTCAAAGCTTTGATTACGGCTTGGCTAACAAAGAGAATTACTATCTTCTTCTCTGAATTAAGGCCACCTATCTGCAGGCTACAAAAATGGCAAAAACTTCAGCTTGGAAAACACTAGCTGAATCAGGTAAATATTGAGAGATTTTTGGGACTTTTGAGTAGACTCTTGCGCCATCAGCTTGCCATCACAAAATCCACATATTTGACCATTTCAGAAATACATATATTGCTTAAAGTTCTATGATGTGATAATATCCATAACCTTATAAAATATTCAAGTTTTAACTCATGTGATAGATCTGTATTTTCTGCCATTTCGATTTAGATGTCTCCGAAATTGGCTTTTTTGTATTAAATAGTGAAGACAACACTCCTGGTTTTTTTTTAAATTTTTTGTTTAGTTTGATGTTCAAGGAATTACAGAAGAGATCATGTAAAACTATCCTGAAAATCCCAGAAAAAAAAAATTGAATTTCGATTAAATTTTTTGATTTTAATGTCATTCTATGTTGTATGCTAAGAATATAATTCCAATGGTTGATAATTTGGGAATGTTTCGCTTTGCATTAATATCACATTACCACATTGTTATTGTATTAGTTGAAAATTTTGACTTATATATCTCGTCTCAAAATGACCACATATGGCTATAAAAATTCAGAATAAATAAAAATAATTCGCCTTTTTTTCACTTGAAAAAAAAAGCACGCACAGGGTTTTCGGTGTAAGTGGGGCCCTTTGGTTTTTTAGTAAATACAAAAAAATTGCTGAATATTTGTTTTTTCTTCAAAATATTTCGAAATATGTGATTTGCTACGGTTTCCAGGATGTAAAAGTGAGGACCTTTTTTCTTAGTACATAAAATCAAACGAATCTTCACAAAAGTTTCATCAGCTCTATCCATCTCCGCGTTTTGGTGAAAAAAATTTGGTCACGATAATCTACGTCGATCTAAGCCAACTTAAACTTACTTTACCATATGTTGTTACTATTAATAAGCAACATTTACCCACTAGCCATTGACTATATACCATAATATAAAGGTTACAAATTTGACTATTGCGTAGTCTGTGTCTCATTCAGGATATGGAAACTCTATCAAAATCTAGTGCATTGGTATTAAAATGAGAGTCTGCAAAGGTTGGGAGATTGTGATTCTCAAAACTAAAATTTTTACACTAAGTATCGTGTTGGGCGAATAATTAATTAAAATTACTGTTGCAACTACCTTACCGAGATACATCTTTTACGCATCATGTCAAAATACCAGCTATTGTATACCACCTACATAAAGGATGTAGCCGTGGAGCCAATGGACACTTTAAATTATTAAATTTTCTCAGAGACAAATAACAGATTCTGCATTACCGAGATATGACCGCTTAAGGATGCCCGAAAAGGATTTTTGCTTAATAACTCAAAAAGTTTGCCTCAAATGGAAAAATATTGTGTATTCAAAGTTGCGGAGGAGATCAAAACAGATCGATTTAATGCCCGCATAACCTTTGTATAACAAAATTTTACTTGCGTTTGATTATTCCTCAAATTTATAATAAAAACAAAATTTCCGAACAAAAATAGTTACAGAATGATGTTTACATGAATTTTTTTGTGTCAAATAATTTCTCTGTTATGAATTACATCTGCCTTACTGCTTGAGATTCTACTGCAGAATATGAGAACTATTGTATAAAGTTAATCTTCTTCTAAAATGTTTCCAATCACAATATAACATTTAACCATCTTTGTAAGCATCCTTAAAGCGTAAGAAAAAAAAGTAAACGAATACAAGAAGATAACAGGCAATATCAAAGAGAATAAGAAACTATTCATAATAAAGTACCTACAAGTACATCCGCTTAAAATTTCCGAAAGAAAAACAATTTAAGTGCATAAGATCGGAAAAAAATAAGCGTTGATTATATTAATTTAATCGCGATAACTAATGAATATCAGATACCTTAAGTATCTGAATGGACAGTTTGTACCCACAGCTCTAATCAACTCAAACGATTTGTAAAACAAATATTTCTATATCAGTAGCAACAGATCGGTCCCATATGCTTCGTCAGTGCGAGTACATTTGGTCTAAAAATAAAATTTAAACAGAAATTGCAAAGATAACGTTGTGTGAGGACACCTGTTGGTAGGTCTCGGCAGCTGTATTAATTTATATTTTTAAAGAGGGGAAGTATTGCGATATGGACAAAAAATAATAAAAAAAAATTGCAATATTTTGTTGTACTCGAACGGCCTTGCTGTTGACCTTATCAATGTTTATTTCTATCATAAAATACTCTCAATTATAATGACATACATACGTATATACGTTGTACTTAAAGGAAATTTATTGTTATGTAGTAATTTAATATGTATCATTTAAATTTAATAAAAACTTAATGCATAGATACACAAAAGCTAAGAAAGAAATTTTTTTTCAGTATTTTCCAACAATAATACAAACTATGGCCAAATTTTGACCAATTTTTTTTTTTTTTTCAGTGCGATAATGTACCTAACTACTGCTTATCGATAAGCCAATTATATTTGAAAAGTTAAATTGCTGAGCAATTTCGATCGAAATTAAATATTTCCTTCATCGAAATAACTCTATTTTGGTTTCCAGATTTTATTTAAGCGTAGTAAAATAGTTTTTAGCCCATAAAAATAAGCTTTGTAGATTTCTGAGAATAAGAGGATTAGTCAACTTAATTGTTAAGACTTTAAAAAAACACATAATTTACATTAAAACAATTACTTTTTTATGATACCACATAAAAAGTATATATAGTATATATTTGCCAAAGCTACTCGTATAGCCGGAATATCGATTTGTAAGTTTCAGTTGACGTCCACTATAACACTCTTTAATTAATGCACGCGTCAATCGTTATATTGAAAAGTTCGTTATATTGAAGTGATTTTTTTTTTATTAAAGAAACTGGCTTTTATCGACGCATGCACTCACTCATAAAAAAGTTAAGTTAGATTTTGTAAGGCCATATTTACATGCGATCACTCTTACTCAATCAATATTGTAGAGGAGATAAAATCACATTGATTTCAAGCCCGAAAAAATTCCGCATGACAAAATTTGACCAGCTATTAATAGCTCACAAATTCCTAGTATCCATCTCCATTTTCGGAAAAATACGATTTTTATTTAAAGTGTTAAATTAACGTTACTCGTTCAAATTTGAAATCAGCATTTTTCGCCCAATTTATTAGAAACTTTAAAACGGTGATAGGTGAGTCAAATATTGTCATTTTGTGATTTTCCGGGCATGAAAATCAACATTAGTCTTAACATATTTTCCTACATTTTTTTGTCGACCTCTCACAACCCCGCACTATTCCGGTAAGTGATGCTTATTTCGGGTATTATCTATCATTTGGAACAAAAAATTAACAAAGAAGAAATGACTTCGAAAAATACAACGCTACCTCCCGGACTATAACGAAAGGCGCTTGATTTCCACACAACAATCAATTTTATAAGACTGGCAAAGTAAAAAAACTACGCCAAATAAAGAGTCAGAGGGCTGACGTTAAAAAATGGTTATTCCTAAAAAAGAAACATGAACACTTGTTGAATTAAACAAAGTTCTTTATTAAGAATAGCGATTTTTAGTGTTCGTAATTTAGAGACATCAATGGACAAAACGGGCAATTTAAAAAATTATTCGTTAAAATGGGAAGTTGTTATATTGGACGTCTACTGTACTTTGTTTCTGAAAAACAAGGTGTGTGCGGTTATTTAAAGAATGACCGACATAAATTGTTATGTACATTTTTCCTCCTAAATAAATACAAGCATTTTTTTTTAATTTTCAACTAACCTACATTTATTTTAATATTATTTCTTATACATAAAAAGTACATAGGTTCTTAAATTTAAATAAAATTAGATTGAAAATACAAACAACAAAGTATATACAAACGGCACAGTCGAAATTTCGTTGACTCTAAGTACAATTCCTAAAGGATTTTTTTTAATTGCTGGGAGAATATCATTAGTAATATTCCAAAGGATATAAAACATACCGCGGCAGACAATAAAAACTGATTGTTCTTATTCTGTTTGCTGTAGATTTTATCACATGGCACATGATTCAGTATAAACCAAAAGGTAAATACCGCTCTTTAATATCTAACCATATGGTAATTCTTGGCGTTTCATGAATATAGTTTGAATATGGTAACGGCCAAACTTGTTGCCGTTAAGCCTAAAAATATGCAATGAGATCTTAATGCAAAATCAGTGACTAGCAAAGCCTGTAGCAAAGTATGAGAGTAATTATCAATTTAATTGTATGCTTACATGCGGTTAGTTAGGGTAAGTGGGCTGTTTATTTTTGTAGCGACAAATACGATCTAAATAATCCCGGGATTGTTAAGCAAAATCTGCGATTTTGAATCTCCAAATATTCCTTATTTTTAGCGTCCACAATGTATCCCACAATTATTTTCAAGACGTTTGATTTGTATGCAATACTATTGCACTCGCGAAGGGCAATGTTTTCAGGAGGGCTGATATATTAAGCAAGTTGATCACAAGCCTAACACTACTTAAATTTATTGGCTAAAACTTAACAACAGTAAGTGGATCTTCATGCAAAAGATAGAAGTATGGCAATAAATCTTTCAAAAATCCTATAACTATTTTTAGGCGATACAACCTTTCACTGTCGAATTAGAATGGTGCAGCGTTATTCGCTTGTGGCAGTCACTGTTGATGGAGCTGATAAAGTATCAAGTAAAAATAATGGTGAATAGAATTATTTGATGGATCATCCTTGCTAATCCTCTAACTTTCCCTGCAATAGTGACTACCTTATAAGAATCATTCTATGTACTAAATGCATTGAACATCAATGTCCGGTTGTCTATAAATTTTTTGAATAAATATTTTTTTTTTTGATTTAAGCCCTTTTTCATTATGATTTTGCTATGCGCTTGAGTAAATTTTGAAATTGTAATTAAAAATTTCGATTCCGGTAATGCCAAATCTCAAAAAGTGCACTGGGAATGCCACCCCTAATGGTAGTTAAGACTTATCAGCAGTAAAATATTAAAATTGCACTGAACATAGGCAACAAACACATGAGAAAAGAGTGACGGGCAGTTGATACATTCCCATTTTTTATATTGCAATCGACCAGATTATTTAAGGTACAAATTAGCGCATTCAAGTTTTTTAATTCAGTTTACAAAAGAGTTTCAACACGTCAACATTAAAAAAAAAACATCAATTATTCCAACTGTTTATTCGGTACAGCACCCTTCTTTACTTTGATATCTGCAACGAAGCAGGTCAAGGGTTCACCCTCCTCATTAATAAGGGAAAGTTCAACTTTAACGCTGATTTCTGGATAACTGCTGTCGATGTAAAAATTAAATTTGTAGACAACATCCTCGGTGTCGTAGATGGGACACAAGGCATTGTACATTAAATTACTGCATACATCAGATACTTCCTTGGGCAACTCATAGGGTACTGTAATACCCAGTGTGGTAGCACGTACCTTAGCTTGGATATTGTAAGTTACATCTTTTTTCGCTAATAATATAAAATAAAAGTTTTTCATTACATATATAGTATATTATAATTTAAAAAATAAATAGTACTTACTGCCTACGAAGTGCACATACATCACTACTGTGGAACCTTTGACGACATCGCATGGTAGCGTATCACAGCCTTCCACAACTACGCTCAATGGAAAAGGTTTACCAGAGCCTATAAGTAAAGATACGAAAATGTTTTGTTCTTTAATCAATTATTGTACCATTTAAAAGTAGGCAATCAAATTTTTTTTTAGAGAAAAAACATTTGGTAAAGCTTTCAATTTTATCAGGGCTGTCACATTATACATACATACTAGCTACGATCCCGGACAATAATGCATTCGTCTAATTTACAGAATTTAGTCAGATTTTGTTCGAAAAACTTTTTTTGTATAAATTTTTCGAGTACAGCAACGTTTTTCGGACTAAATCCTGTAAATTGGACTACAACACTGCTATACGGGAACGCATCTATATATGTATGTACATATGAATAAGTATACTCGTATGTGACAATGCAAATATTTTTAATCGCGAAATAGTCTTATATACATATGTATGTGTGATCGCGCGAGAGCTCAAATTCTAATACCAAGCGATAGTTTGCTCGAGCTAAACTGCCCGGAGGTAGCGACTCACAGAAGCGATTTGCGTTTGAATCATTAGATGGAGTTTCAAGCAATTGTTGGAATATAAATATTTATTGTGGTCTAGGGAATAATTATTTAATTTTATCCGCTTCATAATTTATAAAAACTACACCGAGCATAATATGAAAACAATGGATCATTCTTACAATATTGATAACGTTCTTTGCTACGAAAGCCACATTTGATATTGTATTTCGGCAAAGTATAGTAAATAACGAAAGGGTAATACCGAATCGCAATGCATTGAATTATTTGTAATTTTAAAAATTCATAAAATGTCAATTTAAATCTTCTAGCAGTATTACAAATTCATCGCCTGGAAGATGAGAGACTCATAATCTTCCAAATGTTGACTGGGTGCTTATCACTATACATACCTGTAAGTATTTTTTGATGTGGTCGTTCAGTTATTTTTTTTATTATTATTTTAACTGATAAAACTGACCACAAAAGAAGATAATTTGGTAGAAAAATAAAGTTAGGGTGACTTGCGTAAGACATTTTGCTGATTATATTTCTACACGTTGTGCTTTACATTATTGTTTTAATTTTATACCAAGATTATTCTGACGCTCTATACTTGAGGTATATTCATTTTTTCTTTCTATTATAATGTATAAAGAGGGTTGAAAGAGGTAGAAGTAAGCATTTTCATTTTCTATAGTGTCACCTAAACTATTTTTGTACCCAAAATTTTCTAACAACAGACGATTCTTTATGATATCAAATGAGCCAGAAATATTTCGCTTGGCGCCTTTTTCAAAGCATATTTATTGGTTTGTTTACGATATTGGTCGGCTACCTTAAAATTAACTTCAACGTAATTTACATCACCTGAAAGTTTGTTCAAGTACATAACTATAAAAAAAGTTTTCAAACATTTAAATTAGTCCAGTACTTTTTTGAGTTAAGGTCAATTTTTTGAATTTTTTTTTGTCCCGAATGTTTTCCTAATAAATTTTAGATCCATATTTTGAAATATATCTCTAAATATCTATATATCTACCAACGATGGCTGTAAGTAAATTTTATGGCTTGTAGTAGAAATTTTGATTTTTACAAAAAGAAGTTCAGACCGCGTTCCTTAACTAGAAACGATAAGTTTACGAATTTTTGAAATCTTCAATTCATTTCGTGGAACTTATTAGATCCCTTTCCCGTGTCAAATCACTTACATTTTCATAGTGAAGCTTTGAAAGGGGAAAAGATGTTTCCGCGGAATGAAACTTTTGAATGAGATTACAAAGTATACTTTTCTCGTCACAGGTAATAGAAGCAGGCTGTAGCTTGATAAGCTGAATATATTCACCATATACTCAATTGCGGTCCTATTTTCCTTGACAATGATGACCACACTAAAGTTAACCATGAGTTACGCACATCAAAACTATAAAGAAGGTGCTTCAACAGGGAGGTTCTTAATCAGTGGCGTCACTTCACCAAGTCTTGGAGGGGGGCCAAGAATTATAATTTCACCACTATTAGATGGGTTTGTTGAATTAATGTATTGAATAATAACTAGTATCAGATCCTAGGGGGGGAGGCAATGCCCTCCCTAGCCCTATTGAATTGACGCCACTGTTCTTAATCAAAAAAATTTTTATAGAAGAGGAAATCTTCGGCGCCTAGAATAGCAGCGTTGTAACAATACTTTATGGAGCCCTCATAAATAAAATTTGTTAAAATATCTCATATATTTTTGTTTTTAAATGTGATGACTATTTTCACATCAATCTCTGTAATTATGTATGCGGCATTCCTCTACCCATGAAATCAAAATTGATGACGACAACTAACCTATCACTTCACGTCAATATAAAATCAAATAATTGTGATATAACGCAGAATTTTCAGTACAGTGCCGCATACATAACTCTTAGGTGGTACAGTATTTCTTTTTGGCCTATTGTGCTGGGTGCTTCGAAGTACAGAAAAATGTACTCCTTTATAATTCTTTTTACTAATTACGAAATGAAATTAGTAGAGAAACATTTATATTTAATTTGAACGACCTATTTTTTAGTCATAAATATTTTTCTTGGTAAATTTTCGGTTTGTCGTGGTAAAATGTCAGATACTTTCTGTACATCTTTTCAGTTCGGTGTGAGCGTCTTTTTAATTCAAAAAAATTGATCACGCTGTACATATATATATATATATATATATATATATATATATAGATACATATATATATATATATATATAGGTATTGGTTGTATTTATATCTTTATTAACTTTTTTGGTACGTATTGTTAACACTTACACTCTCTGACATTTGTTGCTCCAACGGTAGCAATTAAAAGTGCTAATGATAAAATCACAAAGCGCATCATTTTATGATATTTAATTAAATTGCGAACCCGGACTTTTCTATAAATCTAACTAAATATTGTACTTGCGCTTTGAGCGTGAACCAATGAGTGAGCTAATTCTTCAAATATTTAACATTAAATAGAAATCTGTAAACAAATAGGGGATTATCGCCGTTTTATCTTATCCTTTAGACACACAGGTGTTATTTCCTATTCGAGCTTTGAATGCAGGTGTTCATAGTGTTTTTTTTTTTGCTAGTTTCATATCAATTTATTTGACTGATAAAATGTTAAAACTCAGACTACTATTTTTATTGCAAAATTCCCTCATGTTAACAAATTGATTTGGATCAATTTACTTTGATTAATGTACGATTAGTGACTAATACAAGTAAATTATACAATAAAATGAAGAAATGTGTCAAAATAAAGGTGGTAATCTTCACTTTTTTCATTAATAATGCCTGTGATTGCTGAGTTTTTTCTTTTTCATTTCCGTTAAGCAAAGGAATATTTAATAAAGGTCGTTGTATTGAGTATTTGAAGGCTTGAATTACTAAAGGCACAACGTTGCTAATTCATATTTGGGACATGCATATGCACACAAAGTCGCTATAGGGGAAGGCGGGGCAAAGTTGTATACCTAACGGGTTAACCAACCTTTCACCAAAAAAAAAAAAAAATTTCGCACAATTAAACACGTAGGTTACTAGTTCGATCTATATTGAGGTTACTAGGTTCATTATTTTCTCAAGAGAAGATGTTTATTATTGCGCTTTGCCCTTCGGGTGGGGTGAAGCGGTATACGAAGTACAATACATAAAAAATGATAGTTATACATTTGTTTTAGAAATTTTCTAAGAATAAAAATCATGTTTTTTGTGTGTTATCTGTTTTTCGAAATTCCTGAACACTGAATAAAATGACGTGTAACAAAATGGAATTTGAAATGTTCATTAAAATACTATGAAATTATGTTAAGTCTTACATTTTGTTTAGAGTGTTAGTCAAAGCTACAAAAAAAAATCTACAATCTATTATTCATATACAAATAAGGCAGAGGTCGCCAAAGTACGGCCCGCGAGCCAAATCCGGCCCGTTATAGGAATCCATCCGGCCCCGAGTTAAAATGCAAAAGTAATACAAATATTTAAAAAAAATGTTATGCATTACTAAATTCAAATTTAATTTTTTCTAATATTATTATTAAATTTTCTAGTATTAAAAATTTTTATACTTCCTTCCATATCAATATTTGGAAGCACTTATATTTGCGAACAAACATTTTCTCGTATGAAATATATTAAAAATCAATTTCGTGAGAGATTGACTGATTCTCATTTGGCGGAAATTCTGAGGATATCAGTTTCTCAAGAAAATATAAACATTAATAATATTGTAAATGCAACTAAATCCCAGTTTCATAATTCTCATTAATGCCTTTTTTTTATTACTTTTTCAATAAAAATAAAAAAAATATAAATTATTAGTGTTATAACTTTATTTACAAAATCTTGACCATACGAAAACTTTTTTTCTTCTATTAGTGCTATTTATTTTTGGCCCAGTTCATATTTTTTAAAACTCTATTTGGCCCTTCGTTGAAAAACTTTGGCGACCACTGAAATAAGGGATACAAAATAAATTATAAAATTAAGATTTTTAACATAGAACTATTAAAACATAAAATTTATCAAGGGATAGTGCTTCTAGTTTCTTAAGATGAAATAATTACGTTTAAGCTTAACTTAAATACATTATTACAAAAAAAAACAGCAACGTCCAAGTTCAGTCGTTAAACGACACATGCAGGGATCCATGCTCTCCAAGTTGTTCTAATGGATCGTCATCACTTTCCGAAGCAGTATCTGTATTTGTATTACGTGGTGGACGAAAGAATAAGCTTAGATTAGCATCGAAGCGAAGGCGACCAATGTAATGTTTAAAAAATTTGCATGCTGATTTTTCTCCAATCACAGAACTTAAATGCTCTTTGGTTAAATGAAATTCACCATTTGAAATACTATGTGCAGGCGCTATTTTATGATTTTTTGGCGTATACAGTAAAATTCCTTTATTGTTGATACTTCGGCTATCGCACGTTGTTGAAGAAACCACCGCGCAATCGGTTTCATCAATGATGTTTGATACATTCTTTAATTTACTGATGTTTTCATTGGCTCCATAATTAGAGTTGCGTGACGATGATGCTGATGAAAATTCATTAGCAATAGCTATACCGCCGTTTGCCTTTGCAGTAGAATTGCAAATGTTTGCATTTTTTAGAGCGAAAAAGGTTTCATCTTTAGTAGTGGTAATATAACCTGATGTCCTCATTTTTTCTTTAAAACTTTGTAAATATTTTTGTTTAATTGATTTTGGCTGTGGCTTTAACTTTTTTTCAGCAGAGCTGCCAGGCGTTGATGAAAAATTGTTCAACATTTTTTCTAAGGACTTCTTTCTTTGCAAACGATTTTCCTTTGAGATTCTTAGTTCTTGAGCTTCGTCTGAACTTTTATTTAAATCAGTGTTGTCATCAAAAATTTGCGCAAGCATATCATTATTTTTCTTAGAAGAGTTTGCCGTTGATTTAGATTTTCTTTTTTCCAATGTCATATTATTAGTTTTTGGTTCGATACTTCTGTTCATACTGTCATTGTTTGTATATTTTGGTTTGCATGTCTCTTTTTCGTTTAAGTCCTTTGAAATTTTAATTGCTAATTCTAAATCTCTTTCGAAAGTAGAATCGTGTGTTTCCTCTAAATTATGTTTAACATTATTTTTTTCATTTATGATCTTTGTATTGACTTTCTGTTTTTTTGACGATTTTTTCTCATCTTCTAATACCGGTTTGCGTGTCTTTTTTTCCTTTTTATTTTTTTTAATTGTATCACCGCTTTTAGATTTAGACACTTCTTTAATGCATGATTTATTTTGAATTTCAGTTGATCCTTTTGAATGTTTTTCCAAAACGGAGTCCTGGACTTGATCAACACCACTTGCTCTTTTTAATAATGGATTTTTAGTTATTTCTTCACTTGTTTCCATGCTGTGTTCTTTGTTTGCATTCAATTTTGTATTTGATGTTTCTTCTTCGCATGCTGATTTTAAATGATTTTCGAAAGTCATTGTATTAAAGTCTATTGAATCTTTTTCGAAAACTAAGCCTTGAACGTCATCAATACCTACAGCAATGTTTTTTGCTTTTTTCCTGTCGGTTTTAAGTTTTCCTTTCAACTGTTTTTTTATTGAATTAACTTGTACAATTTCTTCTTTAGTTATCCTGTTTTGTCTCTTCAAGATTTTTTTCCTTATCACTTTCTTTGGGGTCAAAGAATTTTCAACAATCCATTCTTCTGTCGAAGTATCAGCTAAATGTCTAAAAGCATATTTAAAACAATATTAGGTTAACTTCAGCATATACAAGTAGTACTTATAGTTCTATTTTAGTTTATAGCTGGAAAATAAACTTGTTCTCACAATTTTCGTGTTATAGTTTTTAGTATAGCATTTTAAGTTATTATATTTGTCAAGTTATACCGATTGTTAGGAAAGTGCGTCAGCTACAAACCTCGTGGACATCTATAATAAAATATTCAGGAAAAAAAAACGCCAACACTGTTGTAATATGCACTAACTTATTCATAAACTAAAAGCTTATGAGTGATGGGCAAACAATATTTGCAAATTCAAAGCGTTTATGGGAACAATGGTACATATTTTTTTTTTAAAATATTAGGTGCGTTATCACAATGGAAATCTTTAATAACTGTGACACTTTGAATCAATATCTCTACATTTTCCCACGCAAAGCGCAGTTAATTCATAAATTATTGGAAACGGACAAGCCGAGTCGCTTGGGTAACGCGTTAGCTCCAAAATCATCATTGGGTCATTCTTCTCCAGAGCTGGTGAGATAGCGAGTGGCGATCAATATCTGTGACTTGGTACACTTTGTGATACCGCAAATGCGTGGAAAAGGTTAAAATGACTTCTGGCTCTAACAAGACGGCGCAATATGCCATACTACGCGCTCAATAATAGACTTTTTGCGTTTACCAAAAAAAAATTTATTTCACGAATTTCAAATTATTTTAAAATTTCTGAGAGCACCATTTCCATTCAAAATTTTGTATAAACTTTTATTTTTACACCTTATGAGCGATTATTTTTACTTAATTGTAAAACAATATAATGCTTACCTAATTCCTTTGCAAAGTTTAACCTCATCACAGCAACAACATTCGGAAGCACGTTTTAGTGGCCTTTCATCAAAATCACACCTGCGTTTTGCTAAAGATGTTTGGCGCCTAGCCGTAGAGCTGTAAGCAGATGATTGTTTTCTATGACAACACTGACGGTATATATTGGCAACAAGAGATTTGTTTTCCGCAAACTCTTCTTCGCCTGAAGTAGTTTCGTTGTAACTATCACTGGTAGAAGAATACGAAGATACCATAAACGTACGTGCACGACGTTTATTTAAAATTTTACGGCGTCGTCGATTTTTCTGCTGACTACAACCAGATGTTTCTAATGATAATTCACACTTATTGTCATATGGACGATATAATTTCGAAATAGAAATCTTGTTTTGCATATGATGATGATGGACATGTTTAATTTTATTGCTTTGATACTCAGCTTCTGGAATCGAATATTTTTCACGCAATGCATTACGTTTACTTTGCAACAAGCAAAATGTTTTGATATTCATTGTAGTGCCATTACGACGTTTTCGATTGGAACGTATGTAACGAGCGGTATCCACGGAATGTAAAGATTCTTCTTCACTGTCAGGAGCGCATGTATTTACAAGATATGAACGGGGATATTTCGCTTCTGCGCAGTAATTATGTTTGTGAAACTGCTGTTCTTGTTGGGGATGCGAGATGAAAGGTACATTAAACATTGAGTTATGTGTGCTGGTGTTTTTCAACCAAGTGCCAACTTTTTCCTCAATTTTCTTTTCATCGAAAGTATTTAGAACATTTAACATTCCAGAGTCCACCCATTTGCGTTCACGTTCAGCTAAAATGGGCAGAGTTTGATCTACCATATTCTGCATGTCAATATCATCATCAATTAATATTGCTTCATCTTCGTCTTCGTATGGTTCTTCTTTTATTGGTTGAGGTATTAATCTGTTAATTTTATTTTTTACGATTTTACTGCCTTTTCGTTTTTCTGCAAGGCTTTCGCTGAATGAACGCAACTTCAAAACGCTCATATTAAAAGCTTCCTTATGGCCTCCACTAACTTCCTCGTCAGTCAGTTCCAAAGATAAGTTCAGTGAGTCAGCGTCATCAGCGCTTTCGCGTTCCTCTTTTTTGTACTTGCTATCGTAACAAATTTCATGAAATAAGAAGTCGTTGTCATCATTCCAGCAACGTTCAGATGTTTGCTGCTTTCCAAAAATGAGCCAAAAAATAAATTAGGGACTTATATATCTTAGCTCCTATTGCATAATTTTTTTTTTTTAGTATTATGGAGTTAAAGGGAAAAACAAGATTAAAAACAAGTGTCGGTCAGATCTAGCTTCGAAGATATAGCCATCGGAAATTACGGATATATCTTTTCTAAAAATCGCTATAAGTCGCTACAACAACAAATGCAACAACTAATACATTGACAACCGCGAAAGCCACCGCGAAACCAATGTTGAACACACTGGAGATGCAATCCTGAGTCGCGACCGAGGGCCCAAAGTTCATCAGAATGATTATTTTTTGCGATAAAGGTTAGTAAGAAAAAGTTATGTCCAATTGTAACATCATTTTAAAGAGATTGAGATTTCTTGAAATGTTAATATAACTATAGGTCAATGACGTATTTTTTAGGGAAAATAACGGTATCTTGAAAAAAAATCAGTTAAAGTTTCAGAAGAGTCGTAATATCTTGAAGTTCACGAGTTAGATTTATAAAACTTATACACTAATATTGCAGCTTATTAAATCAATATTCATGGATCCAGTTCCGAGCGAATTGTTTTTAACACAATTTTTATTTAATTAAATTGCACCCTTTGCCAATGAAAACAAAAATGGGCGAATGCAAACTCAAGTAAACTTAAGCCTTAATTATTTAAATACGAAATCCATTGTGACTAACCGTTAAAAAACTCGCCCACTTTTTGCTGCGCTCATAAATGCGTTCGTCGAGAAGAAACTCATCCAGCGGGATTCCATTTACTGGATCCATTTCTGTTTAAATGCACATCAACACAGGCCAAACGGACTTATAATCGTTCTCAATTGTTTAAAAATATCTTTAAAAAAACTAACTCCAGGACAATATTTAACAAATTTCCACCAGATTCCCAACGATGTTTGCAACAAAATAAAAATGGAGTTTTCCAACCAAATACTTTTCTATAAAAGCCGCTACAATCAAACTTCAAACAAAATTCAAGAAGAGGGCTCAGAACAACAAATTTTTTATCAACTTGTTTGTCAAAAAATTTGTCAGGTCAGCGTACACATGATCGAACTTTTCGTAAAAATTTTAGTTTTGTTTCGACCACCAAAGAGAAAACAACCTGGCGGAGAATAGATATTCTGTTCTTAGAAATAGCTGTGGTGAAGGAAAATATCAAAGTAATACAAAGAACATGCATGCATAAGTGCTTTTCAAGACAATGCAAAAATCGAAAAAAAAAAGTTTAATACGATTTGACACTACACTTACTTTTGGAAGAAGCAGCATTTATTTTTTTCAGTAACCTTATACAATGATTTAACTATATAAGGTTACTGTAAAAAAAATGCTGCTTCTTCCAAAAGTAAGTGTAATGTCAAATCGTATTAAATTTTTTTTTCGATTTTTGCATTGGATATCAATTTTGACAGTTCAGTCTTCTGACGTTCAACACTTTTAGATGCCTCATACAAAGAAGTATATATATACTTCTTTGCCTTATATAGTTAAATCATGGGTATGCATAGTTCGGTAGGGTCTTTTGACCAAGTGTGGCAGCCGTGCTAATTTGTCACAAAACAGCTGATCAAGCTATAACTGTCAAGTGTAAGCCAGTCCATAAAATGCTTGTAAACAAAACAAAGTGCTTAATATCATTAACTTTGAACTTTTTGAATAAATCAAAAGAATGTTCAGCAATGAGGAAATAGAAAGCTTCCAGCTACGTTATCCAGGACTTAATATTGAAATTCTCCCTAGCAAAAAGTTACGCTTTATGGGAAATGTGCGAGTAAAGGTTAGTTGCATAAACGTTTAAAGTAAACCCTTAATTAATTTTTAAAATACATATGCAATAGAACACTTGGTATCGTATTACTTTGGATTGTCCTGAATTTCCCAAATTACATGGCATGCAAATGCGTGTTCAACATGCCTTGCAAGTAGCTCATTTCAATCAGAAAACAGCAGGTTTGCAAACCAATGAATCGCTGGATGATTTAATATTAATGCTACCAGAGTTAATGCCCACGTCGCAGTTGACGCCAGCAACGGATCAGCAAAATTCAGTTTTAACAGCGCGAAACATCTACGCTGAAATCGCAGATTTGAAATCAAATTCATATACAATTCACTTGAACGAAGCCTTCACACGTATACGCTTTTCCAAGTTTAAATATTTTGAACACCATCATCTAGAAGTGGAATTACCCAGCTTACGTTTATTGGATCATAGTTTCCCAGATTGTGTGCAATGGGATGAATTATTGAGTAAATGCGCCACACTCACTTCACTGCTGCAACAATTCCAAAAGTATTTGGAAGAGTTGCGTCCTTTTTATGAAAATCTTGGAGATATCGATGAAATGTGTTATGTATTGCAGCCGCTGCATCCGAGTACTAAGGATAACTTTCGCTTGTTTCTTCTGCGTGAACGTGTTTTTTTAAAAGCTACTTTGGTTGATCCGTTTTCACCAGTAACATCGTTAATGCTCAATATAATCGGACCAACTTATGAAGTAGCACAGTTAAGACGTTGTTATAGTGAGGGTCTTAAGAATTGGGATTCCGAATTAGATATACATAAGAATCTGTTGCGTATTTTTGATATGTGCTTTTTCCCAATGCAACCTGATGGTAGTGAGGCAGCAGCATCTGACCCACAATTTTGCAATATTTGCTATTGCTACCAGCTGGACGGTCAAGTGCCGCTAATCTCTTGTGATAATCGGAATTGCAGTTTAATCTTTCATGCTGCATGTTTGCGCGAATGGTTTAATACGCTATCTGATGGAATGATTTTTTTAGACGTTTCTTTTGGTGCTTGTCCATTTTGCAAGGCTGTAAGTGTGTCAGAACTTAAATAATAAAAATGCTGATGATTTCTTTTATATTTTTAGAAACTGTCGACATCGTTTGTTGAGCTATTAACAAATTAAGTGTTACAACTACTTTAGATCCGTGAAACAATTCAATAGATGGTGAAACTTGTGAGATAAAAAGGCGACTAACTAAATTTTTTATAATTCTTTAATGCAATTTTGCATATTAAAAATATGTACGAGGGCAGAACGTGTTAGTTTTGGTTCGCGTTTCATTGGTGCACGCGACAGGATTTTGATGAAACGGGGTTGGTTCAGGCTCAAATAAAAATTAGTATTTACTAAAAATTTATCGAAAAAATGACATTCACATTCAAATACCAAGTCAACAGTAGATAATTAGCAAAATTCGTTTTTTATTGTTAATCGACAACCGTAATAGGAGGGATCTTAGTCTACAGATTTACTTGACTGTAAATTCCCATTCAGGTATCAAACAAATGCTCCTGAAGTAAAAATTAAAAAAGCTTTACATTTTCCTGATGAGATTTCAAAATTCCTATTGTTTTTTTCTAATTATGTGTATTGTAATTTTATTTATGTTATTAATTTATTATTTTTTATATGAGTTTTATTTACTCAGGCCTCTAATACGGATTACCAACTCTCAAGGAAAATACGAAATCCTTAAAATGTAAGATATTGGAAAGATTCCTCTGTTTCTTTTGAAAGTTAGGTGAAGATTTGAACAAACATTGTTTCCACAAATTAAACCTGGCAACATATAAAATGTGTGAAGAACAAGATAAACAAAATCAAATCTTTTACTTAAATCATAAAAATAAAAGTTTTTCATGATAAAAATTGAAACTAAGGAAACATTTATTTTTTACCGTGCTTCCTGCTCAGTATTGTAAGTGCAAACAACACTAAAAATAACAAGCGCTAAATGCATTAAATAGGAAAAATAGAACTATAATATTAAATAATGATATGTTCCTAAACACACAAACAAAGAACTAACTCTCGGTGAGCTCTCCGATATTTACACATAGCACTTGCAACTTCGTTCGTATCGCCAGAAATGCTGTCGACGGAGCGCTCGCAAGAAATGTGTAGCATAAAAAGAATTACAAAAACAAAATCCAGACAAGGGAATAATGTAGAATTTTGGCGCACGAGTTTATATTTTGCTATGATTCTAAACTGGTCAATGCAAAAAGTAAAACATAGTATGCTTGGCAATTCTAGCCTCGCTAGGACTAGTGGAACTTTACCAATTTCTTAATTGAAAAATATATAGCTTATCTATCGGACTTAATTAAATTTTTGATGCGATATGTATTCAACTTTGTTAAACTTTGAAAGACATTCATTTATTAATGGATTATAAGTAAATAAGTTTTTATCGTTCACAATTATAGCAATAAATTTTTATAATGAAACTCTAGTATTAAAAATATTTTATACATTTAAAACTATAAATAATGCAATATGTACTTATGTCTCATCGTAACATTTTAGCTTTGTGTTTTAATCACTTTCAAATATTATAAATAATTTAAAATTTTCGGTCGAATTTCATTAAACAATTTTAAGCAATTTAATATTCCTTTGGATATTTTCAAATCGAAGCCGTAGTCTTTCAGTCAAATTCCAAACATAAAAAAGTGTCGTCTTAAAAATTTCAATGATAAAATTATACTTGTTTTAAAAATGGCGAGATTCAAAACGATTTTGTGTAACCCACTCCTCCTTACGTTTGGCTAACAAATAAGTTTATATCTAAACTAAATCAGCCTGAAAAGACGGCTGTCGAATACGACCAATACAGCCACAACCCCAGCAACGACCATAATGACAACAAAACCGTTTAGCCATACGCCATATTCATTGCACCTCACGTCTCGCTAATCGCATGAAGTTGCGAAAAATTTCTTCGCGTGGATTTGTTGGGGGACGATTGGAATCGCTTATACGCACACTCGAGCTAGAGATACCAAAAAATGATTTTGGTACAAGGTTGGATTCCAAAGCTTTGAACTCCCAGCCAATGTGTCGTGTGCAAACTTTACAAACAATTATGTGCCATTGATAACTGAAATTTTACAAAATAAAATATATCACAATTAAGAAAGTATAATTTAACGACATACCCTGGAAACCAACTGAATTCACTTGAGGGCTCGCCACTATAGGAGACAGCATCACGCAATAATTGATAAACGGTATTTGTTTCATGTATGTATCCGGCTGATTAAAAAAAAAAGATTTGATAAACATAGAACAATTAAATATATAAATTCAAGTTTCAGACTGTTTCGAACTTTTATTTGTAGCCCTGTAAATAAAGCTATTTTTAAAATCCTGAGTGTAGCTCTGTATCTAATGGTCGAGAGCTAAGAGGTGATTTATACTCATTAACTAACATTGGAGGCAAGATCGTTACAAATAGAGCAAAGTTTGGCTCCAAACAAATTTTCGTTGTTTTATTTCCTTACTTTTTACGAAAATTTTCGCTATAAATAAAAATGTCACCACCTTTACCCATGAAAAATGAAAGGGAATTTGAAATTGCTTCGCTTTTTAATATATGTTATGTATGTATTAGACGTTAAAATTTTTCCTTAATTTTCCCATTTGTTTCTAACTTTTTAACTTAAAGAATAATTCAAAACTGACAGTATTCCTGAAATATTTCACATCTGATTCCGTTAATTTTTTTTAAATATGAGGAAGCTATTTACAAAGGCGAACATCTCACTTTCTTTTAACAAGAATAAGGCCGATTTCTGTTTATTATTCATGTTCAATACAGTAATAATGGAATAGTTTTTGTTTTACCTGAATTGCAGTATTGCGTTTGCACACCGTGCTTGGACATGGCAAAAAGTTCACGGCAGTTGGCAATACGATTACCACAAATGCGGCACACGAAAATGGATTCCTGGTAAAAATATTTTTAAAACAAATATTGAATTTACTTATACAAATAATAAATTACCTCCTTAAATGTGCTGGAGATAAGCTTCATGCGCAGGTTTACTGTATCGTTCATAAAGATGTTTTTCATCATGTCTTCGGACAGATGTAAATTACGTGCCAGCCAAAAAGACAACTGTGTTGGATCTGTGGGCATTGTGTCAATTTTGTGTTGTGCCAGCGACTGTCTCGCTTTTTCTATTATAGATGAAATATTATAGTAGTTGTAAATGTGCACTGGCCAACTTGTTGTCGCTGCCTGGTAGCGTTGGAATTCACGCTCCATTGACGGAATACCGCGGAAGCGATTCATGCTTCCCATATCAATACACTGCAATGGCTCGCGTAGGTAAATTTCAGGTAAAATACGAACATGACCGTGCTTAAGTGTGGGGTTGTCGGTTATATATTCCAAGTGTCTACAATACATAGAACAAAATTAGAAACTATACATATTATATATGTAGCAAGCTATTTAAAGCGGATTTCAAAGCTCATGCAAATTTTTTATTTCAAAATTAGCAAAAATTTTTTTTATAGATTATAGCACTAAGGATACCCTTTAATTAAATAATACTCATATTGATTTCAACTTACTCTACTTGTGTATCACTTGTGGTTATAAACCTTTGTAAAGCACGGGATTTTATCAACGTATTTCCACGTGCATCTGTGCCTTTTTCATATATCTGACATGTGACACCATATAAAATATTTTCGTTATCTTTACTACACATAAAGGGAAAGCAAACACCAAATAGCAAGCCATTTGTTGAATCAATATCAGCATCGATTATTGTCCCTGATATCATAAATGGTAATACCTCCCCTGGATAAACTATGTGCTGATGTAGAAATAGCATCATATTGTATTCTTCGCCTACATCGAGGTATTCAACACCAGAAACACGATTCATATTCGCTCCCAAGTAAGAATGCTCTGCCGGTAAATTTGTGTCAAAGCGTATTGAATTTTCTGGTTCAATTTGTTGCTGATTTTCTTGTGGCTCGTTTTCATTTTCACCTCGTTGACCCATACGATCATCTGCATCTGCATCCTCCGGTTGGAATTCACCATCACCTTCACCGGTTATCCGTGGATACCGGTTACTTTCAATACTGAGTATTGCGCGGCGTAACTGTAGTAATCGTTGATTGTGTAATGAATTAAAACGGTCACGGTATCGAACATATTCAGATGCAAGTACATGTTCATGCAAATGATCTCTTTCAGTACGTAATGTTGCTGTTTCTTCGGCAGCAGCTGAAAATTTTGAAAGAATAGTTAATGTTTGACAATTTTGCCTTAAAGTAACTCTTTGGTTATAGCTTTTACTTCAATAGCATTTACCGATTTTCTATATTTTACATATATATGTATGCACATATAGCTAATTTTAATGTACTAATTGCTGTCTTCAGCATAAAAAGTGGTTTCGAATTTTTGAGTTTTGTAGAGATTTTAATCGGTATACAAAAATAAGCTTCAATTATTTTTTTAAGATTTATAACTTTAATAATTTTGCTACAATTGAACTGAAGGTCGTCATTTTGTGACACAGTTCTACCGGAGAAAGGGACGAACTAAAATGTCGAGAAAAACAAGCCACAAAATTTGTGAAAGACCCCTAATAAAATAAGATCCAACTTACTTTTGGGCGAATATAGATTACGAACCTTTTACATTTTGTATTATTATTTGCACAGTCGCACATAGACAAGCTGAGAAAATAAAAAGAGTTTTTCAAACCTGTGCCCGCAGAACCATCTCTCGTAGAAAGAGATAACAACTTTTTTCAAGCAAATGAATGCTTGAGTTGGGTATCGAGGATCTGCTGCCCCGCACGATATCGAATCACAAACATCATTAAGCTAACAAATATTCTTCTATCCAACTGAGATCATAAAAAGACACTGGTAACTTGTCGATCAGCGTTGTGATGAAACTCCTAGAGAAATAGATGCATCGAATTATAGTGTTATGCTAAAAATAGAAACAAATCAGCACAGCATAAATCGAGCGAGAAACCGAAGTAGCTGTAGAAATTTTGTTAAGGCCTTACGATCCTAATGGAGTTATGGGATAGTAGTAATAGTGCATTTATGTGCAAGTTTTTGTACAATTTTCCTATAGCTCTGCCATAAATGCGTTTGTCATTAAAATTTTGCTTTCATAGATCATGTTGCTAGGGTTAAAAACGTTAATTCTTAGTATTATTTGATCTACGCACCTTCTTCAACTGCTTCGTCGACGGCATCATTTTCATTATTATCAATATCATCCTCTACTTCGCTACTAACTTCTAGTGGATCGTCGGAATCGCCTGGCTCGTGGTTTAACTCCGGCTCGCCTGCTTCATCCATTACCAGCATTTCAATTGATTCCACATCTTCTGGTTCTAAAGAGGAATTGTTGACTCGGTTTCTTTCCGGAGTTGATGCAGTTGCAACTTCAGCAATTGATGTCGATGAAGAAGCTGCATCCCACATCTCATCTCTTCCTGTTGTTACATTCTGTGATGACGCAACTGTTTCTGAGCTATTTCTGTCACTTGCTTCTAACTCGAGCACATCTACTGGTGGTGATTGTGTGGATAGCGCATCCCACATTTCTTCGACTTCTCCGCCATCGGATCTTTGTGACTGAAAATTTTCCTCTTCAATTTGCACTACTGGTGCAACGGAAGTTGTGATAATGGAATCTGCAATTGCGTTGTTCGGTGATATCTCACAAGCGGATCCTCGCGCATTGGTAATTGGATTTACGTCGTCTCTTGCTGACATTTCAGGGGCTTGCATTCCGTCGCCTGCTGCTTCTGCTGTGTAAATTCAACAAAAACATAAAAATTATTTGCCTAATTAGTTAAGTGTTTGACCCGAAATAAAAATCTTCAACTCATTTCACCTGCTTGTTCCTCTACTTCCATTTTGAATGTTTTAGATGAATATTTATCTTTTTATATTGATTCAGTTTTAAAAATTATTATTTTTTCAACAATTTTGCAGTATTTATAAAATGAAAATATTTTTATTTTGATTTGTATTTATGACTATCAGTGTTGCCATTTCTCTGGCAAAAGCAATGTTACAATTCCGCTAAGCAATAAACGTCACAACATAATTTCAAGTTACCAATTCCTTATCAAACTGTCCAACTGACAAAAAAAAGGAATTATGTTAATTAACAGTTCTTATTCACGTTAAAACATTTGACATAGGTCTCCGTGAGGTTGATTTCCAACTATGTAAGTTTGTAAATCGTGTAAGTAAAAATTAAATTTGGATTTTGAATAAAATTATGTATTATAAATTTCTACAATTTGCATATAAACTCCCAAGTCTCTTTTAAACAGCTCAGAAAGATTCTTTAACGAGTGTCTTCAAAGATTACAAAGAGGGGGATATGTATGTACACTTCATACGCCAAATGGCTCTAATAAGCCCCTATAAAGAATTTATAACAACAATATGTTGTCTTTCTACTTGTCTTTAAAAACCATATGAAAGAAGCTATATAACTGCTACGGTACACCTCGAAAACTACTGATGTAGCTTTTCTATAAATCGGTATACGCAATATGAGAACTCTTTTATAAATTTTGAGCACATAGATTTTTGATTTGATTTATATGTATCATTTACTTTTTTTTTAGAAATTCATTATAACATATTTTATATATGAAAAAATGTAATTGTAAATAATAGTAATATACCAAATCTAAAAAATAGAAGAAAAATTATGCTACACTTTGTGAAGATTCGGTCCAGAGCTTAGAAGGCAAACATGATATTTGTAATTTTTCCATGTGTAACATAATTATGCTACGCTTGGCATCCGTGATTACAGTGCTGCCAATATAAAATTCTAATCTCAGGGCTGCGACATTGTGTGGTGAAAATGTATCAATAAATAACACTAGCAAACGCTTAACTTTTATGGCTGTTTCAATGACTGATTAAGTAAAAACAGATATATGTATACAAAATGAATAGCGTTTACAGAATAAGTAGACAATACCTGAAGGTTGCATAAAGACTGATGAGCACGTTGTGTCAAATATTATGCTAAAATGCAACTAAACTTAGCATAGGAACACTTAAAGTGCTTGATGACTTAACATATTTATGAACACAAAGAAGATGGTAAATTTTTTATAAATCAGAAAAAAAAGATGGTACCTACTTTCTTAGATTCCATTTATTTTTAACAACTCTTTGCTCTCGATAAAAAACTTTTTTTGTTCATCAATTACTCCTTATTATCGACAATATGCGTGACCACGTTAATAGCCCTACACTAGAGAGTTGATATGCATTTGTGCCGCTGGTAGAGCATTCATCAGTTAATCATTGTTAATCTCCAAAGACTGCACATGTTGAGAAAATATTTCTAATTTCTTACGAAACAAGCGAAAAATGCTGCTTTTCGTGTTAGAATGAAACTGGAGCACCAATTTCTATTTTATTAACGAGTAGTACGCCTGGGCGGGCGCTAATACGATGTTAATGTGTGGACCCTTGGCCTTGTAAGGCATGTCGCTGCATTATAAAAAAAAACTATTTACCAGATTCCTTTCATTCCAATTTCCTTTCATATAAAGATCATTAACTTCTACGGTCCTAATAGATACAAGCTGTGCAATTGAGAAGGATTTCATCCAAAATTTATGGTGTGCAAGCTGCAGGTCCAACAATTTATTTTTCCAGTTTGCTTAATTAGAGGTTGCTGTAATTTTATTTTTTCACCACACTTTGAGTATGCCAAAATCAGCTGTTTTTGTTTATATCAAAATTTACTTGCTTCAGAAGTATTTGCAAAAAAACCCTTTCAAGGAAGATGTTATCCTAGTGTATGTAAAATTGTTTTGTGTTATAATTATTCATAATAATGTTTATGGGCGCCTCCATTAAAACCAAATAAACATGGGAAGGATTAATTGGAAGTTGCGCGAAACGCCGCGAATTCTAGTGTAAGACATTTTTGCATCATAGATACTTATTTTTAATTAAATGCATGTAGTAGGATAACTGACGCCGCAGCAGGAGCAGAAACAACATTTTCTTTATACAACTTGAACTTATACAGTTCTAAGGGTCCGATTATTCGCTTGTAATGTGATGTGATACATAGTATTGGACAGTAGCGTATCATAAACAACAGTTGTAAATACTGCCTCCGCGTACATGCGATTAAGTGCCAAAGTAGGCTCCATATAACTTGCAATAATACTTATAATAATTTACTATTTAGCCGCATGTATTCGTAGTCTTTTACTCTGGACGTATAAATCATTTGTTAAAAAAACGTTTTTTTTTTATAATTGTCATTAGCTCTCCACAAATATTTTCGTTGTTCATTT
The DNA here is from genome assembly GCA_963680825.1 of Meiosimyza decipiens. Classification (NCBI taxonomy): domain Eukaryota; kingdom Metazoa; phylum Arthropoda; class Insecta; order Diptera; family Lauxaniidae; genus Meiosimyza; species Meiosimyza decipiens. Next base: position 79,981,907 of record OY804259.1, on the reverse strand, counting down.
CCTTTCAACAGCTGAATTCGAAATGTTGAAAAACGTAAAATTAAATTCATATTAGACTTTCACGCAACAACACCACATTTACATTTTAAGTAATAATTTGTATGCATTGCCGTATCACCGATTTCTACTAGACGGTTGGTTACAAACAGTGCATCGTATCACATTGTGAGCGCATAATCAGGCCGAAAAGACTATATTTTTCGAAATTTATTGCCAGTTCTACCATGCTGTGTTGCACTATAACTTATGTTTACTATATTGTAGCAATCGGTTATGTTATCGCTGGAACTATATGAAACTTTGCTTACGATCACTCACATACAACAATCACATGAATGCCAGCTATGCCAGCGATGTTTGCATGGAACCGGTGGTTTGGGTTGTAGACAACTACACACATCTGCTAGGACCGGTGACTTCACCTGATAATATTAATTAACCAAGTTAAGCTAATATTTTTAAAAATTTCAGTTCTTTGTTGTTGGTGTGGCAGCACTCACTGCAGCTGTGGTTTTCATAGCCTATTGGATTGGTTTGCCATTTTGGTGGGAAAAAAATCAACCGGCTACCATTGTATTACTCATCATTGGCAATTGGTTGTTAATTAATGTGATATTTCATTATGTCATGGCTGTGCGTATAGCAGGAGGTCATCCACCCGAGGTAGGCATAAGTTAAAAATAAAAATAGTTCAACCAAAAGATTCGTTAAGTCACCAAAAGTCACCTATTGGCCAAATTAATTTATTTTCAGTGTGATTTAAATTTAACAGAAAAGTCTCCAATTTATGTTTGGTTTCAAAAGAGAGCGTAAGAGAGTTTTTTTTTTTAAATTTATAACTGGCGTTGGTATATTGAAAAGTTGCTTTCAGATTGATAATAAAATTGTGTGGAAGCTGAGCTTTCATCAGGCTTCATCTTAGGCTTCCGACTTTTATATTTCCATGTATTTACAAACAAAATTTTTTTTCGAACTCGAATTATGTTTTTAATTATAAGATTGTTTTTGTTTTTTTGTTTATTACTTTTGTAGAAAGGCTGCACTATGTCACACCTCCTCTTCCAGGTCCTTAAAATCGCCGTTGCTGTTTCATAGTTGTGAAGAAAGAGAAGGGAGGATTAGTGGAAATTTCGCCCTCGAACTTTGTGTAGAGTTTCGTAAGGTTTTGAAAAGTCAGATATTGCTTTGATATATTTTCAGACTTAGGTATAGTTTGAAGTTTAGTTTCATAAGGTATTATTTTTTAAAAAGTTTGAAATCAATTCAGTAGTTTGAGAGGAACTTTTGATATAAAATAATAAATTTTTTTTTGACTTTAAAACTTTTTTTAACAAAGACCATCATTTAAAAAACTATATTTTTAGTGTTTGTTTTAAAAGCATGTAAAGTTTATTACAATGTGGCATGTCTGAAACTACATCCGAATACTAGATCTCAAATACCATTCTCTAATCGAAACTGTAAAATGTGACAAATTGCACCCAAAGTAAACTTGTCCCTAATATCGCTTCTTGCTCCTTAAGGATTGCTGCGTCGCACTTGTCATCATACATACATTACTTAGAGCACATGTTTTTCCCCTTGGCAGTTGTGCTCCTCATTTAAGGCTGGCTTACGTGCAACAGCACGTAAAAAAAATTGTATCGAAAGTAATATAATAATGTGCTTCAAATCAAGCATATTTTATCCAATTTTTTCAATTGATGATATAATAATTAATTGTTAGTTTCATGATATTTTGTCACACTAAAATTAAAAACTTTTCTGGAGTGATGATTAAAAGATTTTTCTCAATTACTCCTAAAGAAAAAACTAAATCTCGAATTTTTTCACACAACTATTTACTAGTTGTAACGAAGCTTTGTTGGTCTTCATATTTTCATTCAAAACTTAATTTTTTTTTCAAAAAAATAGCCAAAAATCATTGAAAATAAGTCACTTAGGATTAGTGAAATAATCATATCTGGTGTAATATTTAAATATAAATCACTTTTATTTCTAGGGTACTTCTTTAGTGGAAGCAGTAAGCATTTGTAAAAAATGCATTTCGCCAAAACCACCAAGAACACATCACTGCTCTGTTTGTAATAAATGTATTTTACAGATGGATCATCATTGCCGTAAGTAAAAAATTACTTAATGAATATGCCAATAAAGTAAAAAATATTTTTATTTTTCAAATGCATGCAATTTATTAACGCTGTTAATTGTAATAAGCATTGTAATGTACCGCCACTGGCTGCAAAACAGGTTCTACTATAGGAGTAATTGCCTTATATGCATGTCCTTCAATAGTGCTATAGGCAAAGTTACCATTTAAACGTGTATTTTGTATAATCGCAGAGTCATGTTGAGGACTTCGCACAACAATAGTCTCAGGAAAAATTATCTTGCTGCCCAGAACATGTCCTAAAAGGCTCATTAAAATAATGAAAATCTGCAAAAAAATTCTTATTCGTTTAGGATTTGTTAAAAATTCTTGTTTTATATTTTCATAGTACCTTCATCTTTACTTTATGCGTAATCTCTTGTCTTGTGGTCGTATAATTACCGCAATGTTCAATATTACTTTAAGCATAAAGTTCCTTGAGCTTGATCTTATATAGCCAAGGCTATTTTATCCTAGCATATAGCACGTCGCACCTTGGGGTAGCGTTGATAAAGCAAATGATCAAAATCGATTTTTTTTTTAACAAAATTTGTCAGCGATTCTTTTTTACTTTATTTAATAAACAGTCACAAAAGTGGGCAAAATTGGTCAACGAGCACGCCAACCTTCCATGTAACTTTAAAAATTAAAGTATTTTGATTACTATTTCACTATAAGTTCAATAAATAGAGAGATATTTTTTTTGTCGGTCGGCAAAATTCTCACAACAATTGAACTAGGTGGAAATGTATGTTATGCTATATACTGTTAAGATGTAAAAACTAAGAGTTAACTCTGTATCTGTATTGTTCTTGTGTCAACCGTTTCCTTCATGGAAGAATTTTTGCGATTTAGTTAAAACCATGTATTTTTTGTTTATTATGCGTTCCCATACAAGCTACCCAGTGTGCAACGACTGTGCGATTCAAGTTCAAGTTTATTTTATGTCTAACTAGTGAAAATGCCCTTTATGTATAAACGTTTAACCAGTTCACCTTGGTGTTTCCTTTAACTCTTGAACATAAATACATACATTTTTATTTATCATATATGTGCATATGTCAACAAAGCATTGAATGTGTTCCCTTTTTATAGAAATTCAAAAGCATTCCATACGTTTTACTGTAAAAAAGTGTTTAGTACATATGCAGGTACTTGAAAAGTCAGTTTTTTTCTTTGATAAATGTTTCTCATACATAGAAACTTTAGCTTATGTGGAACTATTCATATAATCCCGCCAATTTCAAGCATAACGAAAGGTAACCGTGCCACACTTCATTAAAATTGCGTTTGTAGTTTCTGAGGCATAAAAACCCCATCTTCTATTAAGAACTAACTTAATATTTATGGCTGCCGGAAAATCGGAAATGTTCCTGCAAATTATTGACACGACCATTTGCATAACCCATTTCTTTTCAATAAGATGTTAGCAATAGTCCGAATCTAGGTACAAACTTGTATTGCATTTTTTATGGTTCTAGAGATATGATAAATGTAATTTTATTGGTTTGTACAGATTCACAATCCTATTTATTGTGCGAGATAGCTTTTAGAAAAACCAGTACAGTAATCGTTTGAAAGAGTTTCTTAGAAAAGCCCTACAAAGTAATGATTTAAAATATTGGCAATTTTAGCCTTAAAACATTTCACGCAAAGTAATGTAGTTGAGAAAGTTTCTTTAAAGAAGCGGAAAGGTTATTGGCTTACTGCACTTGACGTTATTCAATATTGTGGTAACGTAGCTATAAATCCATTCTTCTAGGGTGAAGAATGACGTCTAACTTACTCGTTTATTACGCCAATGCTAGTCTTGCATACAATTTAAGCTTTTGGTGAACTTGAGAGAAACATGTAAAATGAGTGACACCATAGAACTAAGTCGGAATTCGTTATGCATACAAAATATACTGGATCTGTACGTATGTTTCACAGTATCTACATGTACTACATATATAACATACATGTATATTCAACATAAGTTGATTATTATTATGCTAATATTGATTATTTTAACATCACTTGTATGAAAGAACAATAAGCTTCCATGCATACCTAAGTTTTGGCTAAAACACACCTTAATTGTTTCATTAATTATTATAATTCTACTGAAATTTATTTACAGCTTGGCTTAACAATTGCGTCGGCTATGGTAATCATCGCTATTTTTTTCTTTATATGGTCTATACAACAATTGGTTGTTTATTTCTTATTATTGTCGGCTTAGAAATTGGCTACAAATATCTTTGGCTGGAACATGGTGACAACTGGACCGAAGTTGAGCCATTAGAAGGACAGCCAGTTCGATTTAATCTAAGCGGTCATATTATACCTGTGGTAAATGAAATAATAAATTATTCTTTTAATTTATCAATTCTAAAAATATATATATTTAGACACATCCTCATGAGTATGATGATGATTTGTTGCTGCCAGCTAAACATAATCTACCTACACCTTCAGCTGCAGAGAGTGAATATACTGCTGGACGTCGTAGAGCTGTAATTTTTATGGCATTTACAACAGTATCTGTGGTATTGGCACTTGGTTCGCTCTCCATATGGCATGCAAAGTTGGTGACACGTGGTGAGACAAGCATAGAGGCGCATATTAATGAAAAAGAACGTAAACGTTTGCTCAAAGAAAACAAATGTTATATTAATCCATATAACTTTGGAACAAAGAAAAATTGGCGTTTATTTTTAGGTCTGGTAAGAGGCAGGTAATTGTCAATAGCTGTTTTGATGTTTGCAAAGAGTCGTAACAAAAAATTTGTTTGTATTTTAGATCATTCTGGCGTACAGTATTGTTACCATCATGGCATAAACCAGAAGGGAACGGGTTGAGCTTTCACACTGTGCATGAAGAAATTGCTTTAAAGGATGAGTGGCCATAAAAGTAAATGAATACTTAAACTTTAAATTAACTTAAAAATTAAGACTATAGAAAAATTCTTAAAATCATCGTAGAGTAATTTTTATTAAGCTACATCATTGTAATATTAAACTAATTAGATGCATACGTCATTCCAAGAGTGTACTGTCATTATATTAATGAAACTTTACTCACATAAAATTTCAATTAATTTAATCTTGCTGCTGCTGTTCCTAAGGTTTTAAGTCGTAATTTAACTTTTTAAAGTAAAGAAATTAATGAAATATTATATTGGTAGCAATAAAAAAACAAATCTATTTCTATTTAATAGAGGAAAATTTCTCATAAAGTGTTCTTTTGTTATTTAACATTCATATCCAATATTTTTTAATACTCTGATACTATCTTAGAAATCAACGCTGCAACTCGTAAGTGGCTGGGTATATGTATATGTAGGTTAAAGTTTGTCGCCACACTAACTTTTTCTTATGAAATGTTTGAATCATACAATATACGGGCACAGTTTCATAATAATTAGTATGGATCACGTCAAATATAATTTTTATCAGATTTCGATTAGGATTTGATCGTCAAAAATCCAGCACTGCATTTGTTCTCAAGGGATGCATATTAGTTAAATATTATTTTAACACATTAAAAAAATGTAAAATAATTTACAATGTAGTGTAGTTTTGTTTTTTCAGATATTAACATGTTACGGACAAAACTTGTTAACTTTAATGCCTAAGGGTATACAATGAAACTTTAATGCAAAAGTGTAGTGGCTAGCGTAACCTGTTAGGCTTTAAACTCTGAGCTATAACCAAAAACCACCAACTTACCTCAACTTTTATACAAAATTACTCTGGCAAGCATAGTAGGTTAATAAAAACTTATTAATTTGATTGGATACTTGGTAAGAGTGCGGCCGTGGCTGAGAGTTTACATCATACAATATGCCCAACTCCGGCTTCGCTAGCCACAGTAATTTTCCTTAAAGTGCCGGTATAAGTTAATAGTTTTCGGCCGCGGCTTAAAACTTACATCCTAAAGAGTGTCCAACTTGGCTGGACAAAGCAGTGGTGGTACTTTTTTCCATTTTTTGGAATGCACCCACTGAATTGAACTGGTGATGTATTTTTTGGATGGCGAATGTATTGTTTTCCCATTTTTGTATTTTGGGAAGGCTGTTAATTCCTTGTTTTCAACTTGGTAGCCCTTGTACCCATACATATGTTTAAAATACTATAAAATGTTTGCAAAAAAAAAGTTTGAGCAGCATATAGCATATCTAATTGTCTACAAAAGACCTTTAAACATAATTTGTTACGATTATAAGACCGATCGCGAGCAAACTTGCTTTCTTGACTCATTTTCCCGAGCTTGAGCAAGCCCACCAGTCGAACGTGTTTTTTCTTCTATCAAAATCGTTTGAAAATCTGTGAAGGGCAATCCTTATATGAACATAATAAATTTGAACCAGTTAAACTGGACCGTATCGACTATAAAGTCATCCAAGAAGAGCTGTCATTTGGTTCATCTAACAAGAGATGTCATCTGAAATCAATAGAGATACTTCGGTAACAATTTTTGCAAGTTTTGGTTTACTCGGAATCTAGGAAGTCTAATTCTGAGATTACGAGGCACAGAAAAAGCACCGAAATTCATAGTTAAAATTTAATATTTTGGAAATTATGTCTTTTATAATTTTTTTCAAATTTCATTGTTTTGTGGATCGCCATCTTCACTGTTGTATTGATTCAGCATATAGTGATGAGTCCCCCCCACCAAACAAGATGTTAATTAATAGCTTCCGAACTATTGACTGAGCAATTCTTAAATGTTAAATTCAATTATTAAGAGTTGGTATGCTTTTGTGTACATATGGTACTTTAGATTTTTTTATTGTAGTGAAAACCATAATGACCTTTTAGTGAAGCATAAGAAGTCTTAAAAACGCGTTTTATTCTATTTTATGCGGCTAAATGATCAAGTAGGTTACAGTATTCAAGCCAAAAAGTCTTAACTAATAACCTTCAAATTCTACTTTAAGTTAACAGCCAACTGTAAGAGTATTTTTACTACTGCAATAGCTACAAACTTTATTTATTCACTGCTGTTACCTAAAACACGAAATTGAAAGAACTAAGCATTCCAACGAAACTCAACTAATTACATGGGTATTGAAAATCATTAAAAACTACCATCCAAAAGGATAGCACAAGTTCTTCTTCGGCAAGACAAGTTTATGGCTAAAATAGTAAACACCAAATATATATAAAAAAATAAGCAATAAAAACTACAGTAACTGCGCGGCCATTGCCTTCATTAACGTATTTTTAAATTATGCTCTTAAACTGTGCTGCTAGTTTACTTATGCGTTAAATGACCTTAAAATAAGTTTTTAAATAAAATATATTTTGATGTTTTTACAAGCGAAAACCGGAAAAACTAAATTATAAATTCAATAAATATTTGAGTGAATTCAAAATTTTGCATTTCTTACAAGCTCGTTGTATTACTTTTGGACATAAATGCAGCAGAGTTCAAGTGGACGGAACATAATGAAGTGTTTCAATAAATAGCATAGAGATAAAAGATTTTTCTGATTTTAAATTCAGTTGTTTGTTTTATTAAGCCCATTATTCATCATTGGTTCATATAATCTAGATTAATTTGAAACATAACTGCCGCCTTGGAACGTCAGTGTTTTATAGGTGGACTGCTGTAACTTAAATGCATAACAGTGAAATTATGTTTGATCATCATATCAATCATATGCTTCAGTAGACACGCAGATTTAAAGGCACGAGAACCGAGAAAGTATAAGAGCTCTATTCAATTTGATAGGGGTTTTAAATAATGGAACAAATTGAAAAATTTAAGAGTGAAATCGTTAAAAAAAAAAATTTAAACAGCTACACTATAGAGGATGGTAAATATTAGAATTGAATGGAATTCGGGTTTGTTGAAAATGAGCGCATTAAAACGAATAAAGCACAATGCTGACGAATGCAAAGGCATAGGAACGTATTCCCTAATTCAAGACCACCTCTTCTAGAAAATTGTGTCATAGTTTGTGTCAAATTTGACACAGTTTTATTTAGAATGCGCCGGTTAAGAGTTAAATATCTCAAAGTGCGGAGTCAATCCAAAGAAACGCAATTCAATGACCTCAAATGATCTCAAATTAGTTGTGATATCTTATCATTCGCAATTATATTTTCTGAGTTATATCAAGAAAGCTAAAAGATTTGTTAACTTAATTTTTGTAATTTACATATCCACCATCCCAAAAAAGTTTACAGAAAAAATTAACAAATTGCCCACGATTGACAGCATTTTATGATATCACACAAATTGTTCACATGCTTCGCAATAACAATTAAAAAAAAAATTTTGCAATTATCAATGAAAAATACTAAATTGTTTATCGCCAACAAACACATGAGACAACAAAAACAATAAAATGTTAGGAAAACAATTGAAGCGTAAAAGCCGCAATAGTACGTGATAACAACAAAGCAAAAGTTCAACAAAAAACAATGATAGCGCCGTCAGTAAAATTGGTCAAGAATAAACGCAACAGGCCGAAGCAACAAATCATTAAAAAACTATTTTGTATCACTTAAGTCAAAAACTTAAAATATTCATGCAGCACAAGGCAACAAAATTTGTGTCTTCATATTTGAGTGGTGGGATAGTAATTTTTTTTATTTATCTCATTAGAGGTAATATATATATGAAGCAAATTCAAAGAAACGTGCAAGTCCATTGTAGTTTGATATATACTCTGTTTATATAAAGTAAAAACTGAAAAAACTGTGATAAGACAATATCTCAAAAACTACATGTTGTAAGAAATGAGTGTAACATTTTAGATAATGATCACTTCTGCAGTGGCGTAGATAGTTCGGTGAATGCTCCATGTGCAGAGGCTTGGGAGCGCCAAAATGGTTCTCGGTATTTATTGAAATTTGCAAATAAAAATAAATTTTATTCAATTTTATTCGCATGCCGTTTTTGTTTTGGAAAATTTTCTTCTTTCTAAAGAAAATCACTGACCATTGCTTTAGTACATTTTAATTTGACTTATGAAAATTTGAAAATTTTTCTCAGTGGACTGTCGATATGTCATCCATTATGTTAAAATGCCAAAATAATCGTTGTCAAATGTACTAAATTTTATATACAAACGAATGACGAGTGATAAGTTTATATTATCATCAACAACCGCTTCATTGTGCAAATTCCAAAGTGATAATATTTACATTCTTTCAAAAGTTATATCATAAGTTTGATTTAGATTTATCATACGAAATACGTGCTAAGTTGACTGTGATCTATCTGAACAAAAAAAAGTATGCTCGTATTGGAGCTGACGAACTGTTTTTTTAATTCGAGTGGTCACAGTTAAGTTAAACCTTGTTGATAAAATTATGACATAATTTCAGTATAATAAAGGTATTCATGCAAATCTGTAAAAATCTTATAAGCCATGGCGAAATACATATGAAAAGAGAACTTATGCGAATTATAAGGCTTTTATACGTTTACCATGACTACTATGATATATGCTGAGGCAGTTGAATTTCAAACAAATTTTTGAAACTTTGCGGGCAGCTCAAAACTTTTACAATAAATTTATTGGATGGAGTTAGTACCATATCTTGATCAGAGATTCGAACTTGTGCCATGAGCTTGAACCTTTGAACTTTTGTAAGGTTTGATGGATTTTTTAACTTATTATCTCATACTTCATACGTCTTAAAAAAAATTTAATGTTTTCAAAGCTAAATAAAATCAGAAAATCGTATTTAGTATATAAGTCTTTTAATACAACATCTAAAGTCTCGAAAAGTAAACGGAAAAAATGGAACAATAATTTGAGATGATCTGAAAGACATGAATAGAACTTAAGATCCACTTCTTTTATTTTAACGATTACAATGTCTACGTATTCGCGAATGAAACGTTTAACCACGCTACGACATTGCAAAGCCAGAATTGTGGTATTGTACTGCGCTTACTACCCAGATGTTCCTGGGATCGATTTCGGGTTCAGTTCAGTTTCTAATTTTCCTATATTTCTATTTATTTATTTTCTGCTTCTCCCTCCCCTTAATTTTTTGAGGTTTTTTCAAGCTCTTTTCAACTCTATTAAGAAGTAGATTATATCAGCAACACATCAATAATTGCAGTACAATGAATTTCAAATGCATTAAACTTGATCCAAATCGCTTTCATTCTTACGTTGTGCCAGAATAATGGAAATTATTTTCGTTAAAAAAGGCAATGCTCTATAGCTTAAGTTTACTCTTACCACCCTTTTCGAAGCTAACACACCGCGTGTCGAACGGTTATCTTCTAAAATGTTAGATTTTTACAAAAAAAAGAGCCAAAAGAATTAAAGAGACTTAACATCAAAATATTAGGGATATCTAAATGCAGTTGGAATGGTGCAGCTGAACTAACAATTAGTAAATGACGTATACTGAGATGGAATCGGACTACTCACAAACGTGTCAAAGGACTGACAATTTGTCAATGAAAAAATAATTTTTGACACTTCCACACAACAACCAAAAATTTCGTACTGCATAGTCTAAAGTCCACATGTCACCAGGCGAATTTCATCAAAAAATTAAAAAGGCTCAGCGATATCAGTTTTCAGAACTCAATGGAATCTCAAGTGAAAAATCACCAACTGTGAAGTCAGCCGACAAGCATTGGAATGGACTTTTTAAGGTAGTAGATAATGTGGCCGTTCTAAATCATCGTGGAAACAATCCCTAGAACACGAAAACCTTAAAAGAATTGAAGGTACTCGCTAATTAATGTGCAAATTAGATGAGTTTTGTGAAAAGCCTATGCTTAGTGGAGAGATAAAGAACACAAGAGAGAAATAGATTTTTCTACAGCGTTCTTATGCAAGACAAATATATAAAAATTGCAATTTGTTGCCTATTGTAGTGCATAGCTGATAAGATAAAGCTAAAAATCATGCAGATGAACGCCCCAACGGACTACTGCAGAAATTGGAGCAGTAGCAGAAGCAACAACAAAAATCATTTTTTAATGCAAAACCGCTTAAAGCAGCGTATTCAAATTGAAAAAAAAAACCAAACGTAGTAAAAATTATCATTTTTGCCGCTCCTGCTTAACTCAGCGAGCGTACAGTTTGTTTATAAATTTAACCAATTTGACGCTCAAGCGAACAGCTTCAGTCCAACGTAGATCGTCGGACGCAAAGCACGAACGCAGTTTTTTGGCGCGCAATTAAACTTTATGTTTGCTTTTGATTAAATAACAGCGACTTAGCGGCAGTGAAAGAGAAAGAAAAAAAAAAGAGAGTGTAAAAAACGAAAGACTTTAGCGACAAACTTGAACTTGTGCGTTGTGTATAGTGCAAAATGCAGTGCAGTTTAGTGCAGCGTATGTGATTCATTTTCTATATTTTTATTTGAAACTTGAGTAAAGTTTTATTTGTTATGCGCACTTTTTCATTGTTGTATATTTTTTTTATGTTGAAATTACAAAAACAAAACAAAGAATTTGAGCAATATTTTGTGAATAAGTAAAAATTAAACTAAACAAAATATTGACAAAAAATGTTCATTGCTCAAAACAAATAAAAAACTAATAACAATACATAGCAAATGAAAATAAAAAATACAGCATTTCATCCACAATTGTTTTTTGTGTTGACATTTGCAGCACTCATTCTTGTGCAATAGCCTACGAATTGGAGCAAAATTTTTGATGTAAGATAACACTATGTTGGGTTTTTGTTTTTTTTGTCATCTCCAAAATAATGTCATAAAATTGAACAAAGCAAAAACAAAAAACAAACTGTTCATTGTCAGTTAATTTTAAATATTTTAAGTAAAAACAAAAAAAACAAAAAATTAATGTGTCACAACAAATTTCACTTATTACATAATGGGGGGGTATTGGTGATTTTATATTTTGCAAAATTTTTTATTAATTTCCAAGCAAAATAAAATTAACTAAAGCCGTTTTTTACACTGCAAAAATAGTTATTTTTTTTAACATTGACATCAGACAAATATTTATTTTTATTTTATGTCAATTTTACGTTGCGTTACGTTTTATATGCTAATTTTTTAAGTCAACTCCGTTGGCAATCTTTGCATTGTTTTAAAGCATCTTTGAAATAATTTTGCACCTTAATTTATTGCTATTTTAAATATTCGATTTTATTTTTATCTTCCTAACCTAATGTACTTGGTTCCGTTTAGCTCGTTTTTGGTTTACCTCACATTTCTGTCTCCTTTTCTATTATGTAATACAGACTACGTTTTTTTACCGATAATTTTGAATTCACACGAGTCATTTTTGTTTATTATTGATTTTTCTTTTTAGCTCTCCTCACTTTTTAACTTACTCTTAAAGTTGTTATTGTTTTCCCAATTTTACTGTGCTCATAGGTTTTATTTTGAGCTTGAGCAAAATTGCATAATATCGATTTTTCCCAACATGCTGCAGTATTCGTTGAATTTTTTTTAATTTTTAATATATCTTGCCATATGTTACTATTTTATCAACTTTACTTTGATTATAATTGATAATTTTGTTAAAAATTGTAAGCAAATTGTTTATATGCATTGATTTGTTATATGATAATTGTAAACAAAAGACTTAAGATAAGAACTTGAATAGAAAAATATTCTATTGTAGTTAAAAGCCACAAGATTAGAAAATAATATAGCGTAGAAAAACACGTTTTAATTATAAAATTTTTATTGAATACTTGTCTCCAATGAATATTATTTGGCTTAGCACTATTCGAATTTGAACATAAAGTATTAATCCTATGGAAATATTGCAAAAATCGCAGAATAAAATTGAGTGCACGTAAAATAAAAAATTGCTGTAAACCAAGAACAGAAATTTCACCTAAAATTACTTGTACATATGGTCATAAAAGTCTTCTGAAAAAGGAATTATTACTCATTAAAATTCACCTTAAATTTCAAATCTTTTCAACAAAAAAATTGCATATAAACGTAATGGAATATTAGACTAAAAAAAAGTATAAACAACAAAACATTTTTGATGATATTTCTGATAAGAAACATATAGTTATATTGGATAATTTTTAATTTTTCTTAGCCTAAACTAAAAAGTTTAAAGTTTAATTTCATTTACTTTATCATAACCGGCAAGAAAATCACGTTAAAAATAAACTTTAGTTGTAATCGAGATGAATGAATGCACTCCAGATTGAAAAATTAGCAAAGACAAAAAGTTTGGAAGGAACATGTCGGTCATCTCAAATTTCAGAGTTTTGAACAAAATTTTCAAAAAAAAAAAATTTTCATAGTTAGGAAAAGAATAAAACTTGGTAAAAACGTTAACTAACTTGCCAAGACGTCTACATGAGTGAATTTTATAATCATAAGTTCATTTGATAGGACAAACATTTAATAGGGTAGGGATACAGTATCAAACATTTAATTCTCTTATATCAAACATACGTTTATTTACTATTACCAAATCTTAATACATGCCTTGAAATCGATTTATGTATTAAGATAACAAAGCAAGACAAAATAACGCTATCAAAGCCATAAGCTTTTTAGATTGATTGAGAGGATTTTCGTTATAGGCACTTAAAACTATTTTATTTTGGGAAGGCCACTAGTTCCTTGTTTCTAACTTGACTAGCAAAATGAGTATATTTTAGATCAGTGTCACCTCCTACGTCTTCCTGTGGATATCACGATTATAGACAAACCAAGCAAGATAATTTAATGACAATTTCGTAAATTGGCTACATATTCAATAATATATCCTGAGTTTTAAAATGGATGATAATCAGTTCACGAACGCTCTTGCGGTCTGTACATACAAAATCTTTAAAATATTATTGTGATAGAATTATTTGGCGTAATGCAACCAAATTTTTATCAAATCCAGGCAAGCTCTGGATGAATTCCAGCAAGAGAGCAGGTGCGTCGGAAGACCTGTTGCGTGTGATTAGAACTTCACATGCGTGAGACTTCCTCACATAGAATTCAATACGGGAACTTTTCACGTTTTTATTTCATCGTACACTCACCCGCGTCTATTCTGTTCCGAATTCGGGGTCCCTATGCGATACATTTTTTCAATAAAGTCTGCGACGACGACAACCAATATGCTAACTGGACAAAATAATGTATCATCAAAACAGAATCTTAAGTAAAATATTTTGTGCGTTAATATAAGCTTCATTCTATCGTTGCACGAGCCGTCAATCCGAGAATCCGACAGATTCAGTAAAGTTTTGCAGATCCCTTGATGCTTTTGTACTTGGCGAAAGTTCGGATGTTGATAAAATCATCAATTTTTATAAAGATGATTTCAAAAAAGTTAATTTACTTAGTGATCAAAAGTATTTCTTGATTTGGCGAGAAGTAATGAAACTGAATTGAAAAGCTTAGGAGATGTATTAGATTTGTTGCCGTAACATCTATGGTATAAAGACCTCATTCCAGAATTCGCTCGATTCGTAAAATTGTTAACGACTATTCCTTGCACTAATGAGAGGAGTTTTCGACTCTTAACGGGCTGAACACATATATGCGTTCAATGATGATTTAAAAACGTTTAAGTCATGAATCAAAAGATGTACTTCTGATGAAATAAACGTGATTTTTATGTACACAATAATCACTGAGAGCTTTGTTATAGATATACAACATTACTTTTTCATAATTATAATTCTGTAAGATTATCAATCGTCAAGTTAAAAATTTCATCGTTTTCGAACCCCGCTCCGTAACTCAACGAACTCCACACCCGCTCTTAGAACGTTAAGGTGCCTCTGCAAGTGAGTGAGCCAACTCCTATACAAGCAATAACTTAAAAAAAAAAAATTTAAAACAAAACAGAAAAAATAACATTTCAATTCAAGCAGTAGATAAAAAGTACGCAGATTTTAACAAAAGGGCGTTGCAACTGCACAAACTTTAAGACGTTATTCTAAGAATATGTTTCCCAATTCAATATGAAACCAGCCAGCATTTTATGGGGCAGAAAATTTTCGTACACTTGTACTGTCAGTGCAGTATTTAGTTTTTGGCGGAGGCCAATATATCACCCTAACCATTCTTTGGCTTAGAACTGAATTTTTGTTGTTTTTAACTATGCAAAAAGTTTGTACGCTAAAATATTTTAATGAGTTCTTTATTTTTGTATAACAAATATGGTTGCCGATACTATACATATATTATCGGGGTCAATCAAATGGCCTGCATATGAATTTTGTTGCAAATGAACCGCTGGAAATTAGATATTGAAACATATTTTCATATCAGTGGTCTTTCATACTCGTAGCTGACCACCGATGTTTGTTGTTGCACAAATTAAATTGACATTGAACTTTAATTTGCATTTGCCAACTAGCAAAAGTGCTGCATAAAATAAGCACTAATATTTTACAAATTTCCACCTCTAGGGTGCAAAAACTATTCTACTGAATCGGACCTTTAAAATACAATTTTTTCAGAGTATAAGGCTTTTTTCTCGCTTTAATGCGTTTTTATTTTAAAGCGAGTTTGAGTTTGATTTAATTTTTTTGAAAATTGCTCAGATGTTCATCCGGTAATCATATTCATGGTAAAAAATGCGGGTGAAACAACTTTTTGCTTAATCGAATTTGAATGTCGTGTTTTAAATAAAAACATTAAAAAAAAAACGTTAACGCTATTGCATTTTCCGTACTTTCAATTCAATAAATCCAATGTAAAGTTGTTAGCTGCTGTTGCCTTTTTTGTGTTCATTTTGATTTTTCAATTCACTTTCAAACTGTTGTCAGTTAAATTCGCTCTTCAACCAACGCATTACTCTGTTGGGGCAACACCGCTGTGGTCAAGTGTAGCCGCAGCGGGCGCGCGCATGCGTCTTAAAGTCTTCAACTGAAAGCGCAAGTGTTTCCGTGGCATTGTTGTACTTTAAAGTCAAACAGAAAACAGCTGAGCTTATTAGTTGAGCGAGTCATAGTGTTATTGTTGTTTTTGTTATGTATCGCGAATTGTAGGAAGTGGGTTACTGGTTTAACAAGTCAAAGAAGAAAGACAACAAACAGCAGTGGAATGAAAGAAATGCGAATTTACAATGAATTTGGAATTATTGATTGGCATCGTGTTAATGGTCTTTCTCTTTTGTTTGTATTTTTTTATGTTTTGTCAAACTTTAGTGCCAAATTGTGATCAAGTACTTAGTTAAACAAAATTAATTGATGATGATTTAAGTGCATTGATATTATAAATCTTAATTTTTGACTTGTTTTAGCCCATTTAATTATGAAATATTTACCACAGTTAATTCGGCTAAAGAGATTACTATGTTTTTTTTTTTTAAATTTAGTGCCAATAAAATTTAAGTTTAATGAAACATGCAAAAAATATGGAAAGTTTTGACTCATGACGTTTTTGCCTTCATTAATATTAATCGAGTTTTGAGCTTAAGTCTTTTGTTTTTTGTCACTTTGTTTTAAATTGTGAAAGTAAGTTGAAAGTTATCTATGAGATAAGGAAATATATTTAAGTTATTGCTAGCGAGACCAATAAGTCAGAGATTAGGGTGTCGAATTACATTTCGCTGGTGGCTCGCTATTTAAGCACTATGGTAGAATGATTTTCTTTGAGTTACGCTGAGTAAAATAAATTTGAAAAATCTTATCACGTTAGAATGCTGAGGCATTCTTAATTTAAAAAGCAAAAAATTCTGTTTTGTGGCATATTTGAAGATACCTCACACTTAGCATAAATTGCTTAGCTAAAGTAGTTTATGCTGATGTCATCAGATTGCTTAATATTTTTCCTTGAATTAAAGGATTTTAAATCCGATTTGTTTAGGACAAACAAATCAATTTTTGACTCCCTGCCCCGACAAAAGAAGATAGTGAGCCAAACCTAGATCGTGAGCCTTATTAAATTTATATGTAGCTATAAAAATGATCGATACTATATACATTGACTGTGGAAAAAACAGAATGGTGTATAAATAATTAAGGTTTGTGTAAAACAACAAAAATTTGAAGCTTTTGACTGATTTGTATTTTAGAAATTTGTCTGAGTCTCTCAAAAAACTTTAGTTTTGGACATAATTGGCATTTTAGTAGTAGTCTGAGCCAACTCAGACCAAATGTGATCCATTGTGATGCCACAGGGTGTTTGACTAAACCCTCCCGTTGAGCCACCCGGATTTCGTAATGAAACTAAAAAGCTGACCAATACTAACATGTCTAAGGTCATCCAGGTCATCAAATAAAAACGAACCAAGTGTCTTGTGGCGTTTTCTAGCAAGTGCGGGGCAGGAGCAGAGAAGATATTTAGTATTTTCCTCTTATTCCACATCTACACAACTTCTACAGAAGTCAAAGAACCTAACACCTAATCTCTCCGCATGTCTGTCGAATGAGGCAGTGTCCAGTTATGACTGCGAATCCCGGGGCTTAGTGTAGATATCTTTGTTTAAGTTAAATAAACAAAGAAAACTTTTGAAGTTGTAAAGTTACTTTGTGTTTTACTGTGTTTCAGTTTTTTGATTGGGTTCTCAACAAATCTATGCGAAGGTGGAAATGTCAGGTTTTGAAATTTTTCCTTGCATCAGCTCAAAGGCCACTGATGATTACAATTAGCATTGATTGAAACAAGTATGACTAACTGTTTTGGTGTCAAAAGTAGTAAGAACCATAGAATATATTAAAGAAGTACAGAGGTAGTTAAAAAAAAGTACATTTTGCAAATTTCATGATATGTTTTCGCCTAACAAAATTATACGACATTAACTATAGTTTTCGTCAATATTATCGTTTTCATATAATAAATTTGTTCATATAACTCATTTATTTTCACTTGATTAATGAGCTAATTTAACAAGTTCGTGCCTTAAGTCTTTTGTTTTACAAAATATGCACTTCGAGTTTATTTCCAAAGTCTTATTTATCATGATTTCTTAATTAATAAATTTACATTTTCTACTACTCTTGTGGAGTGAATAATATTTAGTTCCGGAGTATATCTAAATTTAGTTACCCACATTAAAGGGAAACTCGTTAATGGTACACGAAAATTGCTAATTTAATGCACAAAATGTTGTTTTTTCACAATAAGCAAACCGTTTTAACCCAATTTTTTTTTTGTTCTGTGTGTACAAAAGATTAATGACCAACCACAAATTTTCACTTCACTAAAAAAAATTTTGTGTGTATACATATGTAAATTTTATTTCCAAATAGCCTTCTACAAATGAATCAGACCTTCTGTTTTCATTCAGTTTAATTTTTACACAATTCTGAATTTTTTTATATATTTGGTATTTTATGACGTTTTGTTAACAACAATATTAAAAACATGTAAGACCACAAGAAATTTTATGTTGTTATTAAAAAATTATTAGTTAAATAGTTGTGTTGCTGGTGGTAAGTAAAGTCTACATGCGACCTCAACAACAGCGCTCATTTTTGTTATGAATTCGCAAACACTTGCTACATGCTGCAAATGTAAAAATAATTGTCATTAATTAAAAGTATGAACTTCTTCAACAAGTACTTTAAGTATGTAAATCATATGAATAAAAATTATTTTATTCAGTCTAAGTTAAAGTAGTTGAAGACATTCATATCTGTTGACCATGACCAAGAGCAGCTTTGAACTACAAGTGACGAACGGTTGCCACTGTCTGCATTAGTGCAACAATTAAAGTTACTCGTTGTATAGTATTTTTTAATTTGATCGAATTTCAAATGCGAAAATTCATTAACTAAATTAAAAATTATTAAAATTTTTGTTTCTCTTTTATTTTATAGAATCTCTCGTGATATAGAGACTTATCTTGTGCTATTGAAAAAGGA
The DNA here is from genome assembly GCA_963680825.1 of Meiosimyza decipiens. Lineage (NCBI taxonomy): Eukaryota > Metazoa > Arthropoda > Insecta > Diptera > Lauxaniidae > Meiosimyza > Meiosimyza decipiens. Next base: position 79,963,020 of record OY804259.1, on the reverse strand, counting down.
TGTCAGTACGTATATGTATCGCAGCTAATTGAATATTTAAAAATTTTGTGTTTTTTCCTCGAATTTTGTAATTTGTGCTGTTAATAAAATTAAGTAATATAAAGTTAAAAGAAAGAAATAAAAAACAACATTAAATTTCGTTAAAATGATACGCAAAAACTTTTTGACTCTCATTACACCGCTGTTGTTATTTGTGTGCTGCTGTAATTTACTGGTGAAACAATCGAGTTGCATCGCCATTGCGCCATCAACATTTGGTACTGCAATTGCAAGAGCCGGTAAAATATCCAATACGTTGAAGGTGAGTGTTTATTATACAATTAAATTAATTGATTTGTGCTCTTTAGGTGTGTTTGTTTTGAGCTCTTGATTCAAAGAGTTACTTCTTAAATAATTGAAAACTAAAATGCCAATCAGACTTTTCTTAGTTGGTTTGCATAGAATTTTTGAGCAGAAAAAAGTGTAAGACTGAACATAGCTGCAATTAAATGTGTTTTACAAAAGCATCCTACTGAGTCTTGCTTTACTATGTGAATAACGTAAGAAATTATTTTTCTAAGTCCATCCAGAGTATTCTTCTTAAAACATGATCGAAAAGCCGATGTATAGATACTAAACAAAGTTTCTATTACAAAATAATATTGAAAATTATTTTGAAATCAAATCACTACACAATTTTGACAAAAAAAAAACCTTCAGTTCCCTTAAAGACATAAGTATTGCGCTCGACTCATCAGTCATCACGGTTGTATGGACAAGGTTTTCAACCTAAAGTTGTATTCCTCCAAAAATTCATGGAGTTACTTATACTCACTGAATATTATCTTGTAAGAAAAATGTAAAATCCGGGTTGCATCTCTCCAAAAATTCACGATGATACGAATTCGAGGTAACTCACTGATAGTTTTCCTAAAAAAAAAAATAAAAATCTCCGGATTGTTTTTTTTTTTTTGCGCATGTACCGTTTCCCATACCTGGCAGTATATTAGGCCAATTACTTTTTTTTTATCAAATATGTTACGGCATGTGAGAAAGTGCTGCTGTTCCCCTTTAAAACCCACTTCGAACTATGTACATTTTTATTCTCCGAAATATCGTAATTATTTCCATGACAAAAATTAATGTAATATACTCCCGGATATAAAAATTGGTATATGTTAGAAAAAAAGCGCCTCGGGGATTTTTATTTTTTTTTTTTTGCAGGAAAATGATCAGTGATGTACCTCGAACTCGTAACATCGTGAATTTTTGGAGTGATGCAACCCGGAATTTAAGTTTTTTTTCTCGAATTCGTATTTGAATTTTTGGAGGGATGCAACTTTATCGTTAAGTTTTTTTCCAGCAAACCGTATCATAAACGCCAAAGTAATATTCCTTATTTAGTTATTTTTTTCTAGAAGGTCGCCCCACTTTTAATTATTGTAACATGAACTTTTTTTTTGTTTCACATTCCATAAAAAAATCTATTTACTACTAATTTATTTTTGACATAAATTGCGTTGTATTTTTATTCAAAAAGCTAATAAAAACCTTACAATAAAATGTATAATTCTGTAAAAATCGTCCGTGGTTAAAAATTAAAATTTCCTCATCTATAATTTTGTTGTCTAGAACAAATCTGAGCTCTAGTGACGATATACCAAAATATCATTTTTTCTCTATCAATGTCGTGATGACCTTATAATTCTTCCAAAAGGAATTTATATTTCATTTACTCGTACTATCAATAATAATAATTTTTATGTTATGTATAAAAATGCATTAGCAGCCATTTTTGACAATTTATTTGACGATTTAATTGATTTGTGTAGCAAATATTTGTGACATTATTACCAAACTACACTAATGATTAATTGACGTAACAAAGGTCTTTTAAACAGTTAACAAACGTAAAAGGTTACACTGAAATTTTACAACATTTATTTGCATTAAAATGCCGTTGAACTGCTGCTACCTATGTTGCTGCTGTTGTTAGCTAATTGACAAACTCAATTAATTGCTGATTGATTATATAAAAATGTTTTTATCATTTTAAACTTTTAACAGTATATACATACAGAGTTACATAAATATATATAAATCATATGCACGCAGAAAAATTTTCTATTAAAAAAAAATACTTAATTTACATTAATTTTTAGCTTGGAACCGTTAAGATTTTTTGCATATTTTACTCTGTTTGTTTCGTAAGATACGAGTGCTTTAAATTTGATAGAACAAATATACCGAGAAAGTAAAGCTTTATCATTTAATAAAGTAAACAAGAGCGCTTTGTTCAATTTTTTGTCTTTTAAAGTGAGTAAATTTGACTGTTGAAACAGAAAGACTTATAAATCATTATAACGAATAAAGTTTACAATTTTCGTTGTAATAATAGGAATCTTTCCTTAATAAAAGAGCGCCAATAAACGCGGTTGCACTGCGACAGGCGGTATTTGTTAGTTCATCAAAGTAGAATTCATGTATTGATGCATATGAAGCAAGGGCTAATAATAAAGGCGAAGGTGCCGCGTGACTTAGTTGCCATATTAAATTTTCCGCACGCCACTCCGTTTACATAAATACATTCGCCCTCCACTATATTACGAATTTTTACGCCGAGCTCCATTTTTCTTCGTGTGTATTACACAACAAATGTTGATTTACACAAATTATAACTCAAGGGACAATTTGATTGATTATTTGTTTTTAAGTTATTTAAATTTGATTTATTTAATGTGATTCAACTTATTTTAAAAACCAGATTGAGCGCACCGGAAATGCCTTCAGCCTACTGGTTTTTATGTTCAAAAATTATTGATGGTAATCAGTAATGCTGAATCCCTCCTGAATATTGTTTAATAAAGAGTTTAATAATACTACAGAAAGTGGACATTACTCCATAACATACATACTCGTATGTATATTACCTGAAAGCCTACGAAAACCATTTTATGTGTGAAAACAAGAGTCTTATTTAAATCAAATCTTGAAACTTTTATACTTTTACTCAAAAAGTCATGAAAATAAAAGTTTCTAAAAACTTTTTTTTGCAATAACTGGTCCAAAATACACCCTTAAGAGGGTCAGGGACCTCCCTGTTTCTTCCAAAATCCATTATCGCATTTTACTAACGATTCGTGCAATAAAATTTTTTTCAATAAATGGGCCCAAAACACCCTTTTAGCAGGGTTGAGCTGTCGTCGGCGCTCTGAGTGCTGATCATCAAAAGTACGTTGGAAACTTGCATTTTTAATATTTTTAAACCAAAGATGTGAAATTCTTACAAGTCAACACGAGAATCTCACGAACAAATTACGACAGCCCCAGTGTTTGTCAGTAGTTTTGATTGTGCTACCAACGTTAAGTGCTAGCCAACTATCAATCCGGCCCTAATTTATTTATTTATCTGCTCAGTGCCGTTTTTAACGCCATCAATTAGCTGAACCTACAAATTTTATTTGATTGCTATTAAAATCCAGCCAAGGTGCAATCTAACCAAATTGGATAGCAAATACGGAAGAGGTTCCGATCAATTTTTATTTACAACAACAATGATAACATGTTCGTGGCTATAACGCTGCAGAAAATCATTTAAATATCAATTAGCTCAAATGCAAATCAAAAAAAAAAATAAATATTCAAGTTGTTTTAGTTGTTGTTGGTTTTGGTTATTGCTTTGGAGTTGTGAGTTGCCAACTCGTGATTTTGACATCTTAGTAAAATGATTTTGCTTGTCAACTTTTGTTGCTGCTGCTGTGTAATATGTAAGTTATTTTTGTCATTGTTGTTTCAGCTAAAGCAATGCGTCTTCGTCATCATATCTTTTGAATATTTTATGCTATATGTCACTTAGTAAATATTTGCACGTCTATGTTAATGAATTTTATTGCCGTTTGGAAACATAAAATATGGACAATTGATGCTTTAAAAGCTTAGCACAAACTGCTCGGCCGCAATTAAAATTTGATGGCAAGCACATGCGCTGCTTTAATTTAAGTAAGTAGCACCACCTTTATTAAAGTGGTGACATTCCCATTGTGTGATGTCTTTTCTTGTGCTCTAACAAAGTTCAGAGTTTTTTAAATTCAAAATTCCAACAAGTACATATAGTTTGGGAACGTGTTTGGCAAACAATAGTCTTGACATGCGATCTAAATGATAAATTTAATTTTGTAATGCATTTTTTACACTTGCCATGTTAAAATTTTTATTTTTTAATTTATTGAAAAGTTTTACTTACTATGATTTTAAAGTTCATCTTGTTAAATACATAGACTAGAAATCGTTCACATTGATATAAAAAAAATATATTATGCCATTCTTGAATTTATTAGAAAAATTTCAATTGTTTGTTTGTTTGCCACATACTGCGTTTGCTAAATTGTTGCCAAAAAAATTCAATATTTTGGCTTTGTCTAACGTTTATCTGGCGCTGTTTTTAACTTAAGATTCGAGTCTACGCCAGGACCGGACTTAGATTTTGTGGGGCTCGTGGTCTATAACTAAAAATGAAAATAAAAAAAAAGTTTCCATTTCAAGCTGCAACAAAAAACATTTTTTTTTGTTTCCTAAAAATGCAATAAATATTACATGTTAATGACCAAAAAAAGTTCCTCTTATTTCGTTTACCACAGAGCAGCCACGAATCCACTCGACCTATTGTCATGTTGGCCTTTTAGGCTCAGGGCTTGTGACCTAGAAAATACTTTAATTGGTTGACCTCTTGAGCTCGGGGCATGGGACTGTAAACTCCTCTAGCTCTACCTTAATCCATGACAATAACTTTGCGCCATTATGTTTCGCTCGTCATATATCAATTTAAGGGATAGATTTTGCGCTCTCTTCATTAAATTATAGAGCTTATGATAGACAATTGTCGATCAAATTATGAATTTCACAAATATTTTTAAGTCAAATCGGTAATTTTTACGAGCAGATCAACAATCAACAAATAAGTTTGAGCGTTTGGTTTATTCACTCATCTCGGCGGCGTTATCAGTATATTGGCAAGGGGTGGGATTAAATCTTTTCAGCTCAAAGCACATGACACTCATGAGTGAGAAAAATACCATCTAAAAAGATTCACAAGCTGTTACCATAAGCAACCTTTCAGTTCGTCCATACTTATTCTTTTAGTTCAGACTTAACATTAGGAACAGTTGAGGAACTCTCGATGTGCATGTTACTTTCTTTTATATATGGAGCATAACACGAAAAATCGGATGCCATATTCTTTTAGCATTTCTGACTTTTGTTTGAAATTTTTTTCCTTAAGTATTGGTTGAGAGCATTCTTCATAATTTTATTTTCTGAAATTATTTAAGAGACTTAAATTAAGTTTATTTATAATAATTTATTTTATTATAATTTGACCAACGTTTCGTGAGCCATTTCACACATCATCAGGGTCCTTTTTACGTTTCTAACGTTTTAAATGCTCATGCCTTCGCGAATAATTAGCCAAATTGTATGTCTTCATTTCAGAACTTTTTTTTCAAGGAGTACTAAGTAGTAAAACATCGAAAACATTTTTAAGACGATATTACTATGATATTTCTACGTTTAAAAAAGAAATGGTAGTTGTTGACAATGTATGTACTGATAGATTTTTTTCTAACCTTTTTTTTTTGAAAACCTGTTATTTATTCAACGAATTTCAAGTCTATGTAGAAAATATGCAAGCGATGTGATCTTTTTTGTGAATTTTCAATGTTCATGTTTTTAGTTTTCCATATAGAAAAATATCCAGATTCAGCATTTTAAATAACTTATTATCTTAAATTATTTATTATTATTTTATGTTATCTTTTGATAAATAATGTCACATATGCAAAATTAAAAACATTCATTTATTGCTCATTCATATGATCGTTCCAGGTGCCAATTTTCTCCAAAAGTGTTATTTATCTCGTCCTGCTTATTTTGAAGGTTATTCCCAACCAACCGAACTATCATTATTTTTAATATATATAATTAATTGCTATTCTATATAATTGATAATTAAAATAATTCCATGGGAAAAAACATGAAAGCAGAAAAACAAATGAATGATCCGAAAACCTTTCCGTGCTCTAAGCAAAAATATTTCATTGTTCAGTAATATCGGCAACAAGATCATGTCAACATATTAACAAGACCAACAAATTATTCGATACAACTCCAACTCAAACATCTAGCAACAATTATAACAAAAAACAACAAAAGCAAAAGGCAGCAAACAATTATTGCGTGTTTTACATAACGAAATTGTTATTAAAATACAAAAACAACAAAACAACAAAAACAAAAAATGCAGTAACTGCATTGCATTTGCATTGAAAAAATGCATGAAGCTATAAAGTGTTGTTGTTGTTACTGTTACACGTCTAATGGTGGTTTCGGTAGCTTTGGTGGCACTACAACAATAACCAACGAAATCATTTGAAATTTGTTGCAGTCAAGTGTTGGCTTCAAACCCGCGACGAGTGTGCGCTTCCAAAAAAAAAAAACAAGAAAACCTTTCGTAAAAAAAAAGTTTTTAAGTAAAAAAAAAAGTTTTGTACGCAACAAATATTTTATTGTATTTTTTTGCTGTGATTGCATTTTAAATAATATGTACACATAGTGATATTGTTTTTATTATAATTTATTGTCCACTGCACGAGGACAAAAGATTTTGTGTTGACCACCACTACACTTGGACGCACGGAATTTTGTTGTTGCGTCATAAAATCAGTGACCCAACGACAAGAGCACACGGAGAAAAAAATGTTGGTTAAATTCAATGAAACAATTGTGTATATACAGCGATATACTTTACGTTTTATTTACATACGTACTTATGTACCATATATTTGTAGCAGTGCAACAGTTTTCTAAATACTCCTATTTGAGGCCTTATAACTTACTAGCTGTTACTACCGGTGTCCGTTCTTCTAACTAATTGGTTATTTTGTTTCCTTGTTCCCTTTTCTTCACTTTCTTGTAGACTTGATGTTCGGACATCTAGCGTAATTTTTTGGGAGATTCCACGCTTACTTGTTTAAGCTCAACCACATTTTATTCAAAAGGCAGCTGTCTGAATTTTAAAATAAATCATAACTAAGCAGGGAAGCGTAAAATTCCGACAATTTTTTTTCCGGTTGCTTTGGTTTTTCTCAACATAGTCTCTTTTTTAGCTTGATATACTTCGCCCAATGATTTGCCAAGATTTCTCTAACTCTGCAAAAGGTTGTCATCCTAACCAGAGCCAAGTCCGGAGAATAAGCACCAATTCGTTAAGTAAATCAACCAATTTCGCTGTTGCAACTGATAAGTAGGCGGGTGCATTTTGAAGCGGAGCAACACTTATTTCTTCAGCATAGGGCGTTTCTTCATCAACTCTTTGTCTGGCCATTAATGAAGCAGATTACTTTCCTGTGATCGTTTATCTTTTTTCAAAAAATCGATATAAACGATACATTGTATGTTACAGAAAACAGTGTCCACGACTTTACTGATTGATGGTATGATATTTCTTTTCTTCGGAGCACTCCTGCCAGCAGTATTGTTTTACAACATTGTCTGCACCGTTTCACGTCAAAGGGAAAGTCGGCTGGGCAGGACGATTTCGATTTGCGTTATCTATACTACATATCAAATAAAGAGGTAAAGTTTGTTTGTTTGTATAGTATGTGGAGGGTATTCTGTGGAACTACAGAATCGATTTCAAAAATTCTTCTACTAATAGAAAACTAGTGTCTTTGAGTATCATAGGCAAGGGGCGTGGCACTTTCTATGGAATAAATACCTTTAAGACGCCATATATTGGCTCTTATGATAGCAAGAATGTTAAAATTTGGTGTTAAGATGCATAAAATTTATGCTAAGCGTCTTACAAAATATTGCAGGGATTAGACAACGGTGCATACAAAAAAAATAATGAAAACGCTTTATCTGGTCACCTGTGATAGCAGGAGTTTTGAAATTTGTTACTAGGAAGTAAATTGTCTATGCTAAACACCTCACGAAATAAGGACGGGATTAGACGACGTAGCATGGCACTTTTCATTCAACAAAAATAATTAAAGCGCTACATCTGGTAACTTATTATATCAAATTGAGGAAATTGGTGTATGGACCCAATAATCGAAGAGAGAGCGGGCAAAGCCGCGGGAGCAGCTAATATTTTATATATTGATTTGTCTGAATCAAAAGACAACACCAACAACGGGGAACCGTTCCGATTCAGTTTTTTCTTAAGTCTTTCTCATACCAAAATGTTTGTATAGGATGCTCCGCATGCGTTCGTTCTTGATATTTACCATCTTAAGAATTTTGCTAGGTTTCACATGATGTCATAGATTTTTTTTATTAGTACTGCGGAAGTTACTACAGAGGAGTACTGTTTCGACCAATCAAAACTTTGTAAGCCACTTATGGGCCATAGAATATGTAGAAGCAGATAATAATAATATCTCAGCTTCTTTTTGGTTTGCATGATGGTTTTTCCTTGGAAAAGTTTGTGATTTATCAAGAAACTCACTTCTTTTCCATGTTGTGACAGCCATCAAGTTAAAATAAAATTAGTTTTCAGATTGGTATGAAATTAATGAAAATTTTATTTCCGAGAGCCTACAATGTATGTTGTTTTCCTCTATAAAAAGCGATACTCTATCGGGTTTGAGTCCAGACTCTTTCGGACGTATCACTTAGTGTCCTTCTATCAGGTACTTCTTACAAAAAAAAAATGTTTCATTCACTTCAGGTTGCAAACGGTCCTGAACATGACATAATTTTAGGGACACCCCTATTGTTAATGTATAAAATGTCTTGTGCTTGCAACTGAGATCAACATTATTTCTCTCCGTGTAGCAGCATCCACATCTGCAATTCAAACATTTTTATTCACGCAACACAGTGATATTTAGCTGCAAGATCAACCAACAGCAACAGCAACATGACTTGTCGTCGAAGTGCACTGGAGTGTTTTGCTGCATTCATCGTTATTGTTGTTGCTATCGCTTTAATAGTTTTTGCGATTTTTGTGCAGAATTCCAATCGAAATGTTGGGAGAAAGTTTAATAAAATAACATCAAAAACATCAACTTCAACAGAAACAGCAACAGCAACAACAATGACAACAACAATAATCGCTCCCATTATGGATATAACGATGAATGATTTAAATTTGAAACAAATGACCGAATCTTTGTTGCTACTGGGCACAACAACAGCAACTAAAAGAGAAGCAACAGAAACTGCAATAACAAAAGATGATATTCAAATAAAAACAACAGTTCCATCAACAATGGCCATAGATTCAGCAACAACAATAAATCCACATATTGTCGATGAAATTCATACTTCCGTGAGTAACATAAATGAACCAAATTCTAGAATCAGTGCCGCGTGTTGTATTATACAACGCCACATATAGAGGCAGTTTGAGTTTTTTGTCATGCAGGCATTTAAATGGTACGCTTACATAAATTTATCTCAGTGTATGCCGGTGAAACTACGGAAGTCATTGAATGCATAAAAATACTTCCTTGAAAGCTTTTTTATGGCTGAAGTTTTAACTTTTAAAGGGATTTAAGTGCTTTGTAATGCTTTTTGCATGCAACATTAACTTTCTTTTATTAAAAGATCACGTTGCATTTTTGCTGATGGGAAGAAAAACGTTTGTTTTACATCTCTGTAAAAACTACTCGTTTTAACTCCTGTGATCTTCACATATGTAAATAGTATTGTCGACCACTGGGAAATTCATTGTCATTTTCTTAATAGATAGGCGAAACTAAGTTTTTAATAGAAACAGAATTAAACTTAATTGCTCTTTAACGATACCAAATTCTCTGAAAAAAGTCATGAAATGACATCGTATGAAATAATGATTCTGAAGATATTTCAATTTAACCACACAAGTGCACTTGCAAAGGGTGTTCAAAATTGAGGTATCATTTTAAATTTGGTGCCATTTTTTTTAAAAGATACTAATTTACACTGATGTTTCTGTAGCTATAAAATAAATACATTTCGGTTAGTTAAAATGGCTCGGAACACGAGTAAATATCGTGTTATCAGTATTCAAACTAATTATTCAGAAGTTGGAAGAAAACTTCGTTCAAAATACGTTAGAGAAAATGCTCCCATAAGCCGTGCTATTAAGCTTATCATTGATAAATGAAGAAACTGGTTCAGTTGATGATCTGTGAATATGTGGTTTCAACAGAACGATGCAACATGCTACTCAGCAACGTAATCAATCCATCTTTTAAAAGAGAAGTTTAATAATCGATCAATTTCTCGAAGAACAGAAGTGAATTGGCCATCAATATCATGTGATTTAACACCATTGGAATTTTTTTTATGAGATTCTTTAAAAAGTTAAGTTCTCAAACTAATCAGCACCTCAAAGACAACATCATCGAGCAAATACTTATGAAACATCATGCGTAAAAATTATTCAAAATTTTGGTAAAATATTGGAAGCCCGCCGATAATACTATTTTATTGTTAGCCGGAACTAATGCACTTTAATTCTCCATAAAAATAAATAAAGGTTCACACAACTTACTTTTTTTTATTTGAAATTGAACTGAGAAGATATTATATTTAATTTCCATTATAGAGAACATATCGCTTCAAGACTGGGAGAACTCAAAATATGCGATTTTCCAGAAATCGCAAGGTTTTCGATAAATTACTTTTTCCATGAAAATTCAAAAAACTTTGTTTGCATAGACTCTTTTCACAAGGCAAGTTCATTGGATGTCTTTTTGATTTCTTCACACAAAATAAAACATGAAATGGCGGATATTTCTGCAACATTAATTCAAAAATCGCATTTTTTGAGTTATGACAGTTTTGATGTAAGTTCTTGTTTAAGGCTCTATATCTTGAGAGTCATTGATATCACACGTTAAGACAAGAGGGCTTTCAGGTTATTGAGATATTTCAGAAATACGTTTTCCCAAATAAAAAATCGAAGTTTTTATTACCGTTAAAATATCACATAGGTGACGGTTTTTAGAAAAAAGAAAATTATTATTAATACTATGAGCAAAGCATAAAAAAATTTGATTTTTTAGTCAAAATTTGTGCAGTGTGCTTTTTGCTAAACCACCCTGTTAGATCAATACACCAGATCCCCGTTTTGCGTCAATTCTATTTGCCGAAACGAAAGAAGATAAGAAATTATGGTTTATTCCGAGAAAATCGAAAAAGAAAGTTTGAGCCTTAAAAGAAAAAAATTGGTCTGAAAAAGTATTATCAAAATTTGAATTAAACAGAATGTTGATAAATTGGGTAGCTCTGTGGCGAATTTCAAAAATGGGACCAAAATAATTTTGGAGATAGTTCAGTCGTAGGACATTTTGCTCTATACAATACAAATCAATGGCAAACTTATTTCTTCCATGTAGTATATGGGAGCAAACCCGCATTTAGGAACTATTGCAATGGAGCAAATAATAACTGCTTAGTTTTTAACTAAGTAAATATGAACTTTTTTGTAAAATTGAGCTATGGCCGTAGTAATAAAACAAAAATGTTTATTGTTTTTGTTTTAGATTTTTAATAATTAATATTTCGGCTTAAATTTTAAGCCATCATCAGGATCTGAAGGAAAGAAATATATAAAACAACAATGCAAATTTATCACTAAAACTAATTTGCATTGTTGTTTTATTAATCACTAAAACTAATTTGCATTGTTGTTTTGTTAATCACTAAAACTAATTTGCATTGTTGTTTTATATATTTCTTTCCTTCAGATCCTGATGATGGCTTAAAGTTTGATTATTAAAAATCTAAAACAAAAACAATAAACATTTTTGTTTTATTACTACGGCCATAGCTCAATTTTACAAAAAAGTTCTAACTTAAGAAGGCCGAATTCAACAATACATCTAAGTAAATATGGAAATGTTAAGTATATGGAACGAATTATTTACAAAACCGTATTGTTTCGTGTAAAATTTGCACCATAAACCAAAATTTGGATTTTGCAGCCAATAATAAATAAAAATAAATGAAAGAATGTGGCTAATGGAGCAAAGTGTGCCTACACATATCTCAGAAACTAAAACAGATAGATGTTTAGCAACAACAGCATTAGAAAGATAATGTTTCAAAACCTATAGAACAAGTCTTAAGTCAAAAAGTGGGTTATGAAGCAAAAGAGAACTCGGGCGATGATTTCTCAAAATATCTTCGACCTAAGAACTTTTTTTTGTTGATTTCCCATGAACGTACAGATCTGTTTTAAAATCGAAATTCCCGCAAATTTTACATTAGAAAAACAATGAAAATATAAATTTATATTCAACAGACACATAACAAATAATAAAAAAATTTTGGGGTCACACTGCACTATGGTCTAAATCAACTTATAGCTGGTCAAAAATCTGAAACTTGACTCATTTCTTTTAGTGGGCTACAGTAATCCCCACAGAAAAAATTAAGGCTTTTTTATTTAGGCAATTGCCATGGCTACCTCCTCCCATGATAATGAAAACACTAATTGGGTGCAAATTGGTACTTATCGTGCACATAATAATGTAATTTCTTATGCTAACATTGCTCACTGTAGATATAAAGTATACAAAAAATAGCAATGATCTAAGTGCTGTCACGCCTACCTCCCAAACAAAGACAACGTGAAATGGAATAATTTTATATTTGTTGAATCGTCAATTATCATCAATTTTGATAATCTTATATCTTGAAGCATATTCTTTAAGGTAACACAAAATTTGGCTTTAACTTATGAAAAGTTTAAGACTCATTGAAATTTAACAAATTTTATAAACAGAAACGGAAAAACCACTATTCGAAGTTGTTTCGTTAATTTCTTCTTAGGTACAGAAATCACCTTCTACAAGATTACTCTTTTGACTTTTTATGTAGGATTCTCTTTGTTAACAGCCGTTTTGTTGCCGTATATTTTCAGCGAATGTAATTTTTGTACTAATTTTTCCAAACACCGAACTTAAAAACGCCATTTTTCACCAGACTAAATATGAGTAATTTAAATCTTTGCAAGTCTTTGAAGCCATTGTGCTCCAATTGCTCCAATTCAAAAAACAAAAATTGTTATGATGAATGATGAATTTATTTCTTAATTCCAGGAAACCACAGCATGGAAAACGCTGACATCACATCCAAATTCACTGGTGCAGCTGTTGCCGTCCCGCGCAATGCGTGTTGTGCAAGAAGTAGTCAGATCATGGCGGGTGAGTGCGAAACTATGAACAAAATTATGTTGTCTCTTGTAATGATTGACCACGCATCCATCATATGTACCATCTTTTTTGCAAAATATTAAGCGGAAACCAGTTGATTCAGCAGTCACACAACCCATTTACTTTTTTGAATAAATTTAGCGATACAAATACTAAATATGTGAGAGTATTTTGATACAAAAATTGAATAGCGAACAGCAAGTGTTTGAACTAAAAGTAAAATATAAAATAGGAGTGGCATAACTGTGCTTGCCAAAGCTTTTTTCTTAGATAAACTGGAACAACTTCACAGTGGCAGATCGTGGACATATGACGCCCGGGGCTCTTCTAAAATTTTTTAATAAAAAAAAGGTTATTAACTTTTAAATTTTAAAAACCCAGCAAAATTACATTCAAACGAAACCTCATGATGGGGTCGCTCTTCATTTAAAAAAAAAAAAACCAAAAAGGTCTATGAATTCAATATGTTAAAAACATAGATCATTTTGACGTCCCCAAGCCGTTGCGCACAGGGTAACCGCACTCTTCGTCTCCGCTTATGCTCTTCCCATGGCTTTTGATTTCTTTCATTTCTTTACACAATTTTTTTGTTGTTAATATTTAATTTTTGATTTCATTTCCACTTTTAATTTGGAATAAAACAAATGTCAATTGAATTGTGTTGCAGTAGGTGGACCACTCTTTGAATCCATTCACTATTTGTGCCATGAAATACTCAGTTTGTTGAGTATATAAAGATTACATATTTCTCACGCATACAGACATAAAAATTGGTAGTATTCATAAGATATCACATAACAATATGTCAGACAAAATTATAGAAATTCCCTTTAAAATCAAATTTGTCTTTCTGTGAATCAAAGCACCCTAATGCAACTAACATAGTATTTTATATACATATTACATATATATGATAAAAATTTTGAGTTACCGAATGATTATATTTAAACTTTTGCATTCATGCTAAATGACCTTCATTATATTGACTTCAGACAGCAACATTTTGAAGACTTGCGAAACCCACAGTTTTTTTTTTCTTCAAAAAGTTGATTAGAACCATTAGATAGATCTTACATAGAAAATTGTATACATTAAGTTTTGTGGTCAACTAGCACTTAACAGCCTGTGAAAAAACGAGTTGGCCCACAAAAACTTCTGAAAGTGCAACGTGTAAGAAAAACAAATGCTATATGGCTTGGCAAAAATGCAGTAAAATTTAACGAGTTGAATGAAAACGCAATAAAAATAAATGAAAATTGCGCAATAACTGCACAATGTTAACTAATCACCACGCTGCATTTAAAATGCAACACTTGACCATGTGTGTTACCAAATTACAAGCATGCATACATGTGCACACATACGTATGTTTCAGCTATTTTGAGCCACGCGGTGCACGCGCCATACGTCAAGCAACACCACCTGTTGACCACGATTTGTGTCAATGACTTTGTTCGAGTTTTTCCTATAAAGTGCAATGTTGAACAACCTATTCCACGCAATTTGATTGAAAAATGTGAATGATTGAATTTATTATGATTTGCCGGTAATAACATTGTGCAGCAAACTTAAAGCTTTTTTTCTAAAATTTCATCAAACAATATTTATTGAGATGAAACTATTTAAATTTTCGGAAATAATATCAATATTCCAGCAACACTACGAAAATAAGCGTCAACTGAATGTACCATATGGTAGGAGCTACTCGAAAAAGCTGACACTAGCGGCGTGATGTGTGAACTTAATGTTTCGTGATGTTGGAATAGAAAATTATTGATCGGTGTCGTAAAGTATTTTAGTATCGGTTTGTATCAAACTTTTATCGACAAAATCGAAAAACTTGATGTTGACGTGTTCAACCTTAGCAATTTCATTTAACTTTTCTCGATTTTCTTTAACCTTTTCCATCTCATATTCAAAATTCTCTTTTGTCCCGTATGTACATTTTTTCAGAAAATTTGACTAAAATGCTACACACTTTGTCTTTTCATGAGGAACAACACTGCCTCTGGCACCAAACCTCTCAGACTTGAAATAAGAAAAGTCGTAGAAAAACCGAACAATTCAAACTTGAGATATATGCAAAACGGGACATCTTGGTTCTCGGTTTCTATAAAAACAACCAGTTGACATTCACTATTACCCTATCTTCAGTGGCGTGCCATGAACAATTTTCGTCCAGGGCTAAGGACAATCTGCCGTCCGCTACTTTTTGGAATGGATAGCGAATGTATTTGTGGCCATAAGCCCACAAGAAATTCAAATTTTCTTAAAAAAAATAACAAAATGTACTAAGCAAAAATTGTTATTTGGATAAAATTGAAGAAAATTTTTAAGATCTGATGCCTTAAAAATTTTAATATTATTTGCGAATCTTGAGCACCCTGCTTTTGCGTTCGAAGCGATATCCTCTTCATCACCCACTAGTTGCGCCACTGCCTATGTTTCAGTTTTGTTAGTAATCAACATAAAATCTGCTTAATATTTACACACATATATATGTACATATATCTACAAATGCAGATCTACGCTTTTCTGCAACCGTTTCAAGTTGAAGCCAAAAATTTAGTTTCAATTTCAAGATGCAAGTTTAAAAATGCAGCCAGCAGCGAGCGGAACCAGCTGGATTGTGCAACAAGTCAACGATTGAGACCAATACAAATAAGTTACTGCTGCTGGTTGACAACATTAAACATTTGATAATTTACGAGTGTATGTACCTTAGTTTTTTTCATTGGCATTTGACCATTGAGTCTAGATAGATAGATAAAATATTTACATTTTAAAAATGTTGCGCAATGTTTAAAATTCAAAATGTTCTTGCTGTCGTGGATGTTTACTTTTCGGTTCATTTAAATTAATTAATTGATTTGTTGCCACTTTACTTTTATTCAATTTTTATCTTTATCTTATAGTTTGTTTGATGATTTCGTTTAGGATATTTTCTTCACGTTTCCCTTACGTATTCATTGAGTAGATTTTGGAAAATTTTAAGTTTGTTTGCTTGAGAGTTGCCGTCATGTATTATTAAATAGAGTTCACCCTGTAGTTGAAATTAAACCAAATTTTTGGCATTCAATATTAAAAAACTGATATAAGAGCTATTTTCTGTCAACGTTTCTAAAAATAAAAATCATAATATCATGTTGCTCTATTCCTATCTCTTCTTTAGACTCCAAATTTCATCAAAATTGATTCATTAGTTCAGCAAAGATATCATATTTTCCTATTGGACGTATGGCACAGTGCATTTTAAAACAAAGACCTTTTTCTAGGGAACAATCTATTTCTGTACCAAATTTCATCAAAATCGGTTAATTAATTTAGCACTTAGAACGTTTTTTCCTTTTAGAGGCGTGGCACCGCCCACTCAACACAAATAACATTACTCAGGACTCAATCCATGTATCTCCAAACCGAATTTCATGAAAATCGGTGTTGCGGATCAGCCTTCAACCTTCCTTCAAAAGAAGAAAATTAAGCGATTATGTTGTGTTATGACAGCTATAAATTTATAGAAGATACTTTTCCTCATGTTTCAATCGATCTCTGTATCAAATTCCATTAAAATCAGTCCCTTAGCTTAGCAGTGAAACGTTCTTACTGTTAAAGGTGGCATTTGAAACATTAGAGTTTTTAGAAATCTGTTTTAGGGTTCAATTTTATCAAAGTCGGTCGTTTTCCTTTGAGAGGCGTGGCACCGTCCACTACAAAAAAAGTTTCTTTCCAAGAATCAATCTATCTCCATTCCAAATTTCATCAAAATCGATGAAGCGGCTCAGCCGATTTAATCGGATATGTCAGACTCTCTCGTCCAGTTTTGCCAAGTTTTTGTTAAGGGCGACTTCCTCCACTTTCAATTCCACATTCTGTTTTCCGTGGTGCAAAAATTGCTGCTGCTGTTTATTTAACTTCTTCATCCGCCGTGTGGTAGAATCTCTTATTTTTCGTAACGTTTTTAAATAACCATTGGTGGTCCAAGGCTAATGAGGTCTTCTTCACTTTTTACAATCTAATGTAATTTATTTTCTCGTATCCTTTCAGAAAGACACACAAGTTGTGGTAAACACAACAGCTGGAAAAGTACGTGGCCGATATCAAAAGTATCGTTCAGGAGAACGTGGTGGTTACTATAGTTTCAAGGGCATACGATATGGAATGGCACCCGTTGGGGAGCGAAGGTAAGTTTGAAAAATTTTTTCCTTTGCTTTTTTTCCTACTTTAATATTCCATCAAAAATTGTAATATTTAGATTCCGAGCTGCAGAACCAGAAAGGTCTTGGTCGGGTATACGTGATGCATCACGTGAGGGTCACAGTTGCCCACATAAAAACATGATACTAGATACATTTAAAGGAGACGAAGATTGTTTATTTCTGAATGTTTTCACAAGCAAGATGCCTAAAGGAGAAGAGTAAGTAAATCACAAAGAGAACAACAAATTTAACATGTTTATTGTGAATTGCAGCAATCCTCAGTTGCCAGTTATGGTGTGGCTACATGGTGGCGGATTTTCTTTTGGATCTGGAAATACTTTCCTTTATGGACCTGATTTCTTAGTTGCCGAAGATATTCTTCTTGTTACTCTTAACTACAGACTTGGTCCATTTGGCTTTCTTACAGCGGGGCCTGATGCACCAGGCAATCAAGGCTTAAAGGTAAAAATATTAAATATATTACGCCTATATTTTCCCATTTAACTGCTTTAATTAACTTTTAAGGATCAAGTACTTGCGCTTAAATGGGTGCGCGATAATATCGCAGCATTTGGTGGTGATCCACAGCAAGTTACTATTTTTGGTGAATCTGCTGGTGGTTCATCGGTGCAGTTTTTGATGCTATCACCCATGACAAAGGGTTTATTTCAACGTGCTATCTCACAAAGTGGCTCTGCACTGAATCCTTGGTCCATGTCCGTTAATTCAACAGAACGCGCATTCCGTTTAGCTGCAAATCTTGGTTATGTGGGCGCTAACGATTCAGAAGAAATTTTAGAGTTCCTACGTCGTGTGCCATCTATGAAGTTGGTCGAGGCTGCACCAACAACATTAACGGCCGAAGATTTTCGTAATAACATTGGTTTGCCATTTGTGCCTGTTGTCGAGGGTTATTGGAATGAGGAATCTAGTGCGGATAAGAAAATATTTTACGAGCAACCATTTCTTTTGGAGCATCCGAACGATTTGTATC
Source organism: Meiosimyza decipiens (assembly GCA_963680825.1). NCBI lineage: Eukaryota > Metazoa > Arthropoda > Insecta > Diptera > Lauxaniidae > Meiosimyza > Meiosimyza decipiens. The sequence goes on along the minus strand of OY804259.1, from coordinate 79,944,643 downwards.
GTAAGCATAAGTTTCACAAAGATGTGCCATATATGACGGGTTACAACACACATGAAGCGATGCTGTTTATTAGAAGTAGGTGTTTCTGATATCGACTGAAAATATGAATATTTAACCAAAATTTTTTTGTTTTTAATTTAAAGGGTTACGCAAAAATCCGTTACTACTACAAATCATTGAAAATGATTTTGAACGTATGGTGCCACATGATCTCAATGTGACTGATGACAAAGAAAGAGTCACTCGTGATATACGACAGTTTTACTTAGGTTACAAGCATGTGGGCCTTGAGTCTGTGGACGAGATGATTGCGGTGAGAATTTTTCTTTTACTATTTAAGTTCATTTCATCGCATTTTTAGCATCGTTCACCAATAAAATACAAATTATGACCAAGGTCCAATTATGTTCCTATCAGACAGTATATCAATTTAATATTTGCTTACTTTACACACAGCTGCTTACGGATTTGATGTTTTTGCAAGGTATACGAAAGACCGCGCGTAATCACGCTATGTACGGTAATGCACCTGTATACATGTATCGTTTTGGATTCGATGGAGCGTTAGGCCTCTACAAACGCATGCTAGGCATTAATCGACCTGGTGTGTGTCATGGTGACGAAATGGGCTACTTGTTTAAATTTGGTTTCTTCAATTTAAGTTTGGATCCCAAGTCTAGAGAAGTGATGGTCAAAAATCGTATGGTGCGGATGTGGACCAATTTCGCTAAATATGGGTAATTAAAATAGTTTAAGACTTAAGAGAATTTTTATTAAAATTATTTACTTGTGTTTAGTAATCCAACACCGGATAATGAAAATGATGACATGTTAACCGAAAAATGGGAAGCAATCGATCCACAAAATGTTATGAATAGCATTAATTATATGGATATTTCACAAACGTTTGAAATGAAAACAAACCCTGAAAGTGAGCGACAGCAGTTCTGGGATCATATGTATTCGCATTATAATGGCAATGCCATGTAATATGACACGATGAATCTTGATTTGAAGAAGATTTTAGATGCGCTAGCCTTTTATATTTGATAGTTAATATCTGAGAGAAAGAGTTTACAAAAAATAAGTACATTTTCACCCAAAACACATACATACATGCATTTGCACACACATAAGTACCTCCACAATAGAAACAAAACACAAAGGTCATCATCTTCAATGCCATTAATTTACACTTAAAGAACAACATTTACAATCACACATCCTAATTGTAATATAACTTAATAACTGCATTTTACATAAGTTTTCGTTGAAATTTTGCATAAAAATATTATTTTATTTTACTTCATTACATGTTAATTTAATAACTACTCGAACATTTAAGTAGTTCTAACTTTCTAATGTAAATAGTTTTTCAAGTTTTCTTCACTTTCATAGTGTTTTAAATTGTGATGTAAGTATCTCAATTTTATAAAGTTTATAACTAAATACGTTGTTTAAAAAACTGCTATATCTTTTTAGTTTAATTTTTTATTTGCATTGTTTAATGTTCTAATTTTATTTAATAGTTTTATTGTATTTAATAAATAGTTTTAAAAAATAGATCTGTATTTAATTTCGTACAGTTGTTAAAGTTGGTGAATGGGAAGAGTGGTACAAGTACATTTGCAAAAGAAAGATCGTGTCGTCTAAGGTAAGTTCCGCCTTTGATAGTTTCTTTATGCGTGTCTTGACTTTTTCAAGAATTTCACGTTCAGGCGGCGTTAAGGTTTCTAGTATCTAAGAGAGAAAAAAGCATTAGTTGAATGCTGCTTCAAAACTATCCTATGTATTTATCTTAAGCTAGCTGCCTTATGCGTAATTTCTTCTATTTATTCATAAAGAAAAGGACGAAATTAGCTAACATAAGGCCCTATCAACAATTGGTGTAGGCCTTACCATCAAATTCTTTATATGCGTATATCCTAATCACTACATCACTCTTTGTACGTAATGACTGAGAATCAACCCCCGACTAAACCGTTTGCAGAAACATAAATTTGGAATACATATAAGATCCCACCAAAATATATAATTCCGTGGTTCTTGAGAGACCAGATGCGAAATCTGGGCGAGATATGACAACGGAAACTGGCACCTTCAAAACAACAAAATTATTTAAAATGCTATATCATTGCAAATTTAGCAGCTACAGTGGTGATATTTGATACATGTATCTATATTGTTTGTACCAAGCAGAAATGTTGCAGAGCCTGAACAGCAGAGCAAGGCACCTCACATACTACAAAAACTCTTAAGGTGCTATATCTTGGTAACATTGGTAGCAACGGTTTTGAAATTTGAGTCTTTAGGGGTCAGAATGGAGGTTAAGCCAGGACATGACAACGGAAAGTGGCACCTTACATACAACAAACACCAAGCACCTTACAAAAATGTAAGAGGAAATGAACAACACGGCATATCAGTTCCCATACAATAAAAACATTTAAAACCTTATATCTTGGTATCTAAGGCCATCGGTATCTAACCACATCGACATCCGTTGGAGCCATATTGCATAGCATATAGGAATAACGGAGAACTACGGGGAAATAATGTACATTGTTTGTGCAGTTTTAACATTCGAATTGAATACGCTTATTACTTTGCTACTCCGAAAAAGTACATACCTCAGATATATATTCTTCCGATTCACCACGCTCCTTCATTGTCGCCACAATGCTATCTAACTTTTGTGATTTCTCAATTAATCTTTTGTTCTCTGATTTCTCAAAATTTGAACGCGTAATATCGTTGTACAAAGCCTTGAAACAAATATCTAGGAGCATCTTTACTATCTAAATAAAAAGTTGTTAAAATTTGATCTAGTAATTCAGTATTTAGAAAGAAAGAACAAACCTGTTTGTACTTTAAATGAAATAAATAAAATGCTTTTGCTGGTCCACTGCCGCCACCGCCAGCTTTACGTATTGTTTTTATTTGTAAAAACTGCTCTTGGAAGAGATTATAAGAGAGGAACTTCGCTTCTTTTGCAGGGATCATAGCTTCTTTTTGCAATTCTTCCTGCTCGATATATCTTTTCAAGCGTATCACGCGAAATATACGTGATGCTTTGGAGCCAAAACGTTCTGTTATAACATTTTCAATGCAGACCAATGCGAGTTCTTCAAAAGAACGCTCCATTTCGACAACATATTGGCCACCACCCATTTCACCCACCTTACGAATAAAGCCCAGACTGTCATCTCCTAAGAGTTAAAAAAAATTACAACTCAAAAAAAAAAAATTCTGCAATTAATCTAATTTTAATTACCTATTAATGTCATATATTGATCCAAATGTTTTATCAAATCTAGATTATTAGATTTTTTTTCTGCTAACTGTTTTACTTCGACAAAAGTGAAAGCATTCGAAGTTTGCTGTAAAAGCAAGACAAATAAGATAAGGTAACATTAAACGGAATATAATTACTCTTTGCCATGGATCTGTACGCTCATACATTTTTTGTAAAATGTACTTAAAACATTCTCCAGCACTAGCGCCTAATTTACGTTCTACAGCACCAATCATGATTGCATCCCGAAATTCCTGATGAAAGCGTTCAAAATTGACACGCCAAAAAATTGCTGCAATGAAATCAATGAAAAGTGAAATTCTGCAATTTTATACATTTTAAACAAACCAGCATCTTTGGCATGCAGTGGATTCGCTGTTCCTGCTTGAATCTTCGATATCAGCAGTAAGTCTATTTCTGGTGCCAGAAATAAATTATAAGGTTCAATAATTAATTTCGGAATTGAGTCTGCCTCGCCGTCTAGTTGTTCCAACATAGGCATTTTAATAAGGTAATTATCTTGTATCATTGTTAGAAAAGTATCCCGGTAGGTTTCTACCTTATCTTTGTTGTCTGCATTTGCGACGCATTTAAGTAATGTGTTTGTGGCCGTCTGAGAGCCCGAGTGGAGCAGTTCTTCCGTTATTGCAGCACCAACAGTGCCATATTTGGTTTGGATTAAGTGTACGTAGCTAAAGTTTAAGAGCAAACATTTCGTTAAGGTTTTTTTATAGTTCAGTAGTTAAAAAAATGCGGATGGAACGAAATTAAATTTTAATATAATGTAACAAAGGCATTCTACAGGCCCTGGTTCCCCTCGGTCATATCACATACAAAAAGTAATTAGAGGGTCTAATATTTTCGCCGAATAAACATTTTTTAGACAGCTGACCAAAATAAATTTATAAGCAGCCTAGCTTTTTTATATAGATTCCAAGATGAGAAGCATCACTAAGACCTTTTGCAGCCCAGTATATAAACTTATTTAGAAAAGTTTAACGTTTTTTTTAAATAAACCCCTCAAACCCGATCTTGGTCTTACCATAGAAGAATTTTAAATAAATTTTTAAAATATATTACTATATGAAATAAAGGATTTTGACAAATTTCATAGTCTTTGAATGAGGAAGGTCTCTAAGCAACGAAACTACCGCAGTCATATGCAAAAAAAAAATTTTAAAAAAACCTAAGCTTTAGAATTTTATGCGTAAATGAATTCATTGAATTAATATAGTCATTGAAGAAAGATATCCAATAATTTTTTGTATTTCAACGATTTTATTGAGCGTAGTTTTGGATTCATAGACTAAACTAAATTTAAGTTAATAAGAACAAACGAAAGAAGAAACTGAGTAAATAAAATGTGACTTGCGAACACTTAGTTTTTCCTAATTTTTTAAAAAGTTACAGAATTAAATGGGAAGGTAGAAAATGCACTGGCTGAACAGAAATATTCATATGAATTTACATAAGTAGGCTGGCAATTTCATCTTCCCTCGAAATAAATATGAAGATAAAAGTCGTTAAGACATGAAAAGAAGATTTCAATAGGATTTCTTTATATATAGTTAAGTCTTGTGAAAAGGTGTATTTCAAAACAATATATACATATGTACAGTATGTAAAAGTTTACGCAAAGTTATTGGGTCAAATCAGTGTCAAACTCTTGGCTATCATTTCTATGACTGGACCAAAAATTTACCAAACTGCATGGTACTTCCCACACAAGCAATAAAATGTTGAAAGTTATGTTAAGAAATGTAATAAATCAACCATGGCGGTATTTATTTTCTATACGCCTTGTTTCTTCTTTAAGTTTTACAGGAATGTTCAGACCATTTTCCTATTAAATAGTTTAGGTATCGTTCTGTTATATTCAACATTGTTTTTATGACTACTTAGATGGAGATTTTTTTGTATAGCAAAGCTAGTAAAGGCTTGTATTGTATTGAAGTTTTTTCGGAACAGGTTTACTTTAGGGACAATTCTCCGATTTTATTTATTTTTTTTGGAGAAGTAGCGTGCTATGAATAAATAATAAATCTGCAAAAAAAAACTGTCGGTCGGATCTGGTTTAGAAGATATAGCCATCCAAAATTGCGGATATAGCTTTTTTAAAAAACGCTATAAGTTGGGAACCCCTTGATGAATTTTCAAAATATGCATATCATATTAATGGTAATTTAATGAGGTATAAAATTGTGACATTGATAATTGAATTTTGATGGTTAGTTTTCGAGATATGAAGATTTTTGTTAAATGTTGACCTTTTCTTTTTTTAAAAACCGTTATTTTTTCCAAAAAATGTATTATTGACCTATAGTGATTTATAGCGATTTAGAATGCAAAATTCATTACCTTTCAAATGATGTGCTATTTGTTACTACTTCTAATTTCATTACTCTTTTTTCTAACGAAAACCTAAATTAAAGTGACCGGAAATATCCCAGTTTTTGGGTATTAACTTACAATTTTTATTTTACAAGCAAAAAAAATGTTTCGAAAAACCCAGAAATTGCTTCTATACGACTTTGAAACCCTGTGAGTAATACTTACCTTGCTATAGTATATCCAACACCTGGTTTGCTAACCACAGTATTTTTGCTTAAGAGTAAGGGTAAGTGGGCGGCCTACGGCCGCAGCTCAGGATTTAAAACTCCCAAAAATCCGACACCGGCTTCGCGGCGGCCTTCGGCCGGTATCAGTCTATGATGCATCCAACACCTGGGTTGTTAACCACAGTATTTTTGCTTAAGAGTAAGGGTAAGTGGGCGGCCTACGGCCGCAGCTCAGGATTTAAAACTCCCAAAAATCCGACACCGGCTTCGCGGCGGCCTTCGGCCGGTATCAGTCTATAATGTATCCAACACCGGGGTTGCTAGCCACAGTATTTTTGCTTAAGAGTAAGGGTAAGTGGGCGGTCATGGCCGCAGCTTCGGCCGCGTATCAGTCTATGATGAATCCAACACCTGGGTTGCTAGCCACAGTATTTTTACATAAGAGTAAGGTTATTAATTTTTTAATGTTTTCCGGTAAAAATTTGATTAACTTAAAAAAAATATAGTAGAAATGGCGCATCATTTTAAAGGTAATAAACTTTTCTTTCTAAATATATATATATCTCTGTAGGTTAATAATACATTTTTTGGAAAAAATAACGGTTATTTAAAAAAAAAACTGTCAACATTTTACAAAAATCTTGATATCTCGAAAACTAACCATCAAAATTCAAATATCAATATCACAATTTTATACCTCATTAAATTACCTTTAATATGATATGCATATTTTGAAAATTCATTCAGGGGTTCCCAACTTATAGCGTTTTTTAAAAAAGCTATATCCGCAACTTTGGATGGCTATATCTTCTAAACCAGATCCGACCGACAATTTTTTTCTGCAGAGTTATTATTTACTCATAGCACGCTACTTCTCCAAAAAAAAAGAAATAAAATCGGAGAATTGTCCCTAAAGTAAACTTAAGCCGTTTTTTCTTTAACACGACCATTATATATATTTACCGGGAGTATCGCAATATATATAAAACATCCTCTCGTTTAAGTGAATACTCGGCAACGAATTGATTCTGCGTCGAAGGCTTGAAGGTAGATATTTGGTATTTAATTAAAACGGCCAACGCAGTGATTACCTTAAAAAATAAAACTTTTAGGGCCGAATATGATGTGCAACTCTGGAATATTTTACCTCCTTTCTTGTAAGCTTTGTAGCTTTTACGATGCTACTGAGACTACGAGCTGTTGCTTCAAATAGGCAATCAGCAACGATTTGCACAGTTTCTCCAAAGCATTGTTTAATTATTACCGAACACAAATTTCCATAATCAATAGACATGTTCAATACATTTATTTATCTTATTTTATTTACTTGAAAGTAAATATTTTAATTTATGTTGTAAACAAATCGAATGCAAGCAAAATTATGTCTAGCGGCTTTTTGCACGTGTGTCAAATTTTAACAACACAAACAGCTGATTGACTCAAGAGCGCGTTCACATAAACAGTACATCCAGAGTGTTTGTGTTTCTCTACCAGCGTTACGGCAAGAAAGCGATCAAAAATGTTTCTGACTGAATTTGACGCATTAATTTCATCTAATTGTGTTTCATTGACTTCATTTATCTAAAAATTCCGTGTGAAACGAACAGCCCCCAATCTTTAAAAACGAAGCATTAAAACGAATGAAATGAAGATTTCTAAATAAAATGTTATAAATACCATTGTGGAATCTAAACGAAAAAAAAAGAAATTCAATTTCCAGAACTGATATCCATACAGCTGTGTAAGCCTTTTTCCAAAATTTTCTTCTATAAAAATCAATTTTAGCGCGGTCAAATCATGATTCTGACTACTAAGGTGGACGTGGTTAAGAGATTTAACAACGCTTCATGATCATACTAACGCAGATAACTTTAAATAAATTGATCATGTGGATGCTCTATGGCTTTTTTGCAAATGGTGTTTGAGGAAGTGTTGTATGTGACCGCAAAGCAGGTACACATGCTGTCCAACGAGTTGGATCATGTGAACTGGCCTAATGATGCATGTAGCGTATAAGGTTGGTCAACAATCAAAGAAGAAAGCAAAATATTTAGTTAGAAATTGTAGCATCTTTTAGGCTAATTTAATTTCGCTCTATAAGCCAATGCACTACAGATATATTGGAAATTTTAATTCAAAGTTATCAATTTACGTGGGTAGGTGAATTAGAGAGATCAATTAAAATGCTAGCATTTTAAAGTACAATTCTTGCTGAAGTAAGGTTTATTTATTAACAAAATATGTTACATTTTGGATTGAATATTTTATAATTGATGTCAGCACGTGGCTGTATTTTGCAATTTTAAATGCATTATACACACATATGAAATCAAGTTATAACAACAATATTAGCCACGCGGCATTTCGGAATAAAATTTATAATCAATTAAATATTTTAATTGCTCAGCATTATAGGAAAAAAGCACTTTGCGTGAAATATTTGTACGAGTCTTACGGGGTTAAATTCACAATTATTTCAGTTGATTTAACACGGTAATCGACACGATTTTTTTAATATATCTGCGAGATCACGGCAATCAAATATTGAATAGATTTGTCGCCTCAAATGCGCAGAATAATTATTATTTTATTTTTATAATAGAAAAAAAAACTCATGGAATCAACTAAATAGATGAAGATTCAAACCATTCAGCAAGCAAATTCTAATTGAACCGACTCAAGCAACAAGTCAAATTAAAATGAACGAGTACGTGTCCGAATATCTCTCAAAAGGTTATCACTTTTTTTTTGGGATGTAAACAAAATACCAATAATACTGGAATTTAGTTCTATTATTTTATTTATTTTGATACACATACATACACATGCATATGTACATACAGATGCAATAAAACGACTGAAAGTGGTAGTGCTAAAAGATAATACGCGTTTGTGGTTGCCAACGGTGTTGTTTCTATTAAGGCGCAATTTGTTTTAAAGCAATTTTTTTTTTGTATCATATCAGTTACTTCCAGGAGGACTAAGAACAAGTACATAAGTATCTACAATTACAATAAAAAATTTTAATTTTGACTAATTGCCCCCTCCAAACCATTGCGCTCGTGTGTTAGCTTAATTTTTACTATAAAATTTCACTGCATAACAGCTTGAAACATATGCTTGCATGGAAGCTGCCACGACCTCTCGATAAAACGCACCTATTTAAATATTTTCAATGCTAGACCAAGCTATTTCTAATATTTGTGAGCAATGTGGTTTCATAATTTCATAGTATAAAGTTTCTAATTGTTTATTTCAGTGAAAGGTGCCATGCCTTCTTGTTGAATTTATATAGCTTTTGTCCAAAGCTCTTCTGAACCATTCCTGGTATAAGTGTAGAATTCAGATGCACTATTTTTAATAACTATAGTTAAACGTTTTAAAATTATTACTTACATACTAACAGCGCCACGACCTCTATTCAAAATCTATTGAGTTTTTCTGGTGCTAGACTGAAGCGTTTCTAATAGTTGTGCAAAACTTGGTTACATGACCTTAAATAATTCACTCAATACAGTGCTTTGAAGTTTTTGTTCTTATCCGAAGTGCCACGCCCATTAGCAGAAATTGTTTTAGTTCATGTGCAGAACTTTCATAGCACATCATAACTTTCCCAATATAGCGATATAAATGTTTCATTTGTATGGGCGGCAGGCGTGTCAAGAGCTTTGTTTGTAGGTGTGGCCTGTGTACGAAATTTCATTAAATGTTCATGCTTAAGTTTTCCGTAGTCGTGATATCCATAGACATGCAGATAAACAGACAAACAAATTGGCAAACAAACAGATAGACAAAGAGACAGACAGACGAGCAGACAGATATATATACAAATAGACACATAGTTGGACAGACAGACAGGTTTGCCAAAATATTTTAGCAGCAGTAGTGTCCTAAATCGAAAAAAAGCTTTAAATTAATTTCGACATTGGTGTGTATTAGTCTTGCTTAAAGAAAAAACCCTTTTTCATTTAAAAATTAAGTTTTAAAGGCAGTGCTGGCAACCCAAGTTGATTCCACCAAAATGAGCTAAAAGATATTATGAGTAGGTATGTGACGAGAAACTCAAGTGATGGCAATATAAAATGGCTAAGAGAGCAAACCAAATTTTGGTTTTTCTGGAAGCAAACGCGCAGACAGCACAAAACAAAATTACAGTAAGTCAGAGAGAGACAGCAAAGCTTAAACATAACTGGAGTATTGCTTTACTAACATTTGATACTACACTGTGCAACAAAATACACAATTACACATATTAAATATAATATTGAATAACATTAAAAAAACAAAATTTTAACGTGTGAATGTCTCTACAGGCGGGTAAAAGTGATTTGGCTGGTTGAGTTATCCGCGACTACGGCGCTAAGATAGGATTACGAGGGGTTATAGCTCCGGGCCTCAAACTCAAGAGTGCCCCAATCATGTTTTGTGGGAAAGATAGAGCTTGAGTCATTTCAATAAATTTTGTGATTAGTTTCAATAGCAAAAAGGTATTTATTCTATGAATGAAACATTTTTTTTTGTTTCGTCATCAAAACTTTTCTTGATTTTTTATATAAACAGGACTTTCCGTAAACCAATTCCGCCCATTTTCAAACCTACGATTGAAGGTGTACATTGTACATAAAAGTAGGTTCAACTATTTCGCTTGATTTTCTTGTAAAAGACAGACGAACAGGCAAACATTAAAACAGACCCTCTCTAAGTGTGTGGTATAAAAAACAAACTCTCATAAACTTAAATAAAAGTCTGCCGCTGTATAATTTAAATTAAAAACCTCAATGTTGTTGCAATTAATAAATTTACTGAAGATAACCTACTTTTGTTTAGTTGTATTATGTTGTCTAATGTTATCTATGTAAGCCCGTATGTATATATTTATATCAATGTCTTCCCGGCACTGTAGCATAGAAGAGCGAAATAATTTTATTAGACCTATTATTCAGGCAGGTAGCGTCACAAAACATCTACTATCTGTGCAGTTTTTCAATAACCCCATTTAGTTAGTTTATGGTCGACTAGACGCAATGCCGCCGCACAATGACTCATTTTCCTGCAACTGTTGACTAAAATGAAAAATCAGTTTTGGGGTGGGTCATTTAAGCAAATCTGATATGTATATGTTTTGAATAGAAAAACGTTTAAGGTTAAAGAATATGAAAACCTTATATTTTTTGGATAAATATTTTGATTTGCAGAGCTAGTCAAATTTAAATGATTTTGAAAGTTATTAAAACCTCTGAAAAAGAGTTGAAGCGTAGCCTAAGACATTCAAAAATATTTCGTAGTGACACAATCTGCAACGTTGGACTTTGTCAACCTACCCCTCTAGATTTACATCAGCTACAATTTGAGCCAAGATATAATTAGATCGGCTGGGATTTTTTTTTATAAGCTTTTTTGCTGGACACTTGATTTTTCTCCGGCCGTCATATTGGAACCGCCTTATTGTACAAAAAAAAAATTCAAACACACGGTGGCGTCTCATATGTACATATGTATATATAAATAAGAAAATAAGTTTTGTCAAAATTATACATCTGTATACCGTAGCTAAATCGACGACAGTAAGGCATTATATTAGACTACAATCTAAGGACTTAATAAGTTTAATACGAGTCATAAGTTTTGCCAGAATTACACATTCAAATGCTCGGCAGACATACGCTGTTCCGTAGCTAAGACGGCAGACCGGTTTTATTTCGTATATTAGACTCTTAACTGACGATCCACCGTATTCGTGGCTGTTGCACGAACTGAGCGGCAGACCAGCATTGTTGTGCTCTGAATAATTATATTAGTTAAATTCGCTCATCTGCCAATTTTTTATGACGCTACCTCCCGGGCAAAAATGAACTTCTTACCTGCAAAGAATAAATTGCAACTTTTTGAATGCCAACAGGTAGAATTTGTGTGTAAATTAAGTATTTTGCTTAAAATTCTCTCACCTTTTTACTAAAAGGCCTTCTGTGATTAAACTGAAAAACACAAAATTGTTTTGGCTTTATTAAGAGTTTCATTCGCATGCTTACAACAACAACAACAACAACAATTAAACAACTTCAGCAAACAACAAAAACAACGAGTAGATTCAGAATGGCATTCAATGCAACCAAGCCATCTGTCAATGTCAGTTTCAATAACCACAAGCACAAAGCACTCAAATTTTGCAAACAAAACCAAAAAGTAAATCAATTAAAAAATGTTACCTTAAATCCACGGCTCGCTTTAAAACAAAAACAAATGCTCAAAGATGCCTTAAATTTGACCTCATTTCATGAAAACATTTTTCCCAAAAACTAATATTAAATTTTACATATGCACACACGTGCATCTGTATGTATGAGTTTAATTTAGTAATAGCAAAATACATACAAACACGCATTGTATAAATTAAATGGAAAAAAAGAAGAAAAAAATTTAAATTGTGAAAATTGTGCAATCGGCCTGCGCATACGGCCTTGTGCCACTGAAACTGCGAGTTAAATGCAACTTGCAAATAAAACTTGGCTCAAACCAACCAACTGCTAACTTGTTCAATATCGGATCTAATAACAAATTAAAAAAAAATTATTAGCAACCATCTCAGTGATAAAGCGAATAAATTGCCAAAAAAAATGAAAACAAACGCGAAAAATCGGAATCTTTGAGACTGAAATTCAACATTAAGATCTGCGCTCGATAACTGAACCGAAACGGTTTAGCTGCTGCTGTTGCTGCAGCTAAACCAGTTGTCTTGTGGTTCAAAAACTTTCGGGAAAACTTGTTGTTTGCAGTTTGTGCTGCAGTTTTCGGTGTAAAGTGCAAATACCTAGATCGATAGCTATGAACAATTTATGTTAATTTCTGCAAAATTAACCAGTAAAAACTACCTGCGAATTCTAACAGCAATGCGACCATGCGCATGCGCAACGATTATGTAGTGTCACTACTCTGCTTTTTTTCGTTAGTTTTCTTGTGGTAGAAGATTTTTTCAGTGGTGGCTTGCTAACCTTTTTGTGTTACATGGCAGGAGCGGCTATAAAGGGGGACTAGAAAGTGAGTACCTTACAACGCCAAACCCAACCACCTAAATGCGGGAGCATCGAGCCGCCATGGTACCATGGAGTTCCATAGCTACATGAAGCATGGACTCTGCTTTTATTTTGCTTTTTACAACGTTGGTAATATGTCAACTGCTTAATTTCATTTGATAACAGTGGGTTGTAACGGCTTGCGACAACATAAATTTGGTTACTTAATGCTCGCTTGTCATTTGCATGGTATATGTCAAGTTTTTAATTATGCGCCATAGTTGACATGGTGTTTAGTTTTTTTCTTAATAATTGCTGCTGTTCTAAATTTATTTAATTATATTCACGTTCATTGACAGCAGCATTGCGAAGCGACTGAAAAGGACAATTGAGACTGAAGTTATAAATACGGCATACTCGTAAGCTGGATGAATTAGAAAGTGGCATATATCTACGGTGACTTTTGGTTCTTTATTGCTGAGGAAAGTTTTGTATTTCAACGGCTTATACCTGAAACTATTTAAAAAACATCTGACGTAAAATGTTCTGTAGGGTTCCTTAGTCCTGGATTTCTTTCGTATATAAAAATTTTAATATTTAACAAATCTCTTAAACTAATACTCGCATTATTAAGAGAGTACAAACAGAAGCTCAATAATCACTAAGTCAGCTCGCTTAGGCTTATAGAATTTAATCTGCTGAAAGTATATGGGGTGCATCATCTTTTATGTCGGTATGTAAACATTGAATATCTTTGATATTTGTCAAGCGTTTGACTTGATTAGGCATGTTTTTGAAACTTCAATTTAGTAATTTAGTTAGCCCACAGGCACCATCTGAGAACACTAGTCGTCGTTTGGTGTCGAAGTTTTTGGAGAACGGCACAGTCGGAGATGGTCAACATGCTGTTCATCAACGACCAAAACGTTACAATGTCACATTGGAAATCAAATAATTGAGTTTCTGCAACGAAAATTCCCGGGACGTCTGATGTCAGAAAGAGGCGACATTTACTGGCCACTGAGATCTTTAGATTTAACCACTCACGATTTCTTTTTCTGGGGTTATTTGAAAAGTAAAGTCTACGCTAGCACATCTTAGGCCAGTGATGAGTTCAATGTAAAATGCAGCAAAAAGGGTGCATTTTGCCTTGGCTAATAAAGGCGGCCACTTGATTGATGATATATTCAAAAGCTAGTCCAAATAAATTGCAAGGGACCAAATTGAATAAAAGTACCTCATATGTAAAAATCTGATTTTTTTTATTTTCAAAGTTTACATACCGACATAAAAGATGGCGCACCCAGTACATATGAAGAAAAAATTGTTGTATCGCGTTTGGTTTTCTATCAATTGTTATAAGTCTCCATATACTTTACAAAAATGATTTGTAGAATTATTTAATTACTCCTTACGTGTGTGCAAAAATGAGAGTTAAATGCTGGAGGAACATCGACTGATATGAACATAGGGTAATTTAGGGTTGCTGAGTTCGAATCTCAGATTTCTGAGTAGTTTGGTGTCTGAGGCAAAGTTGTTTCTCATGAAACGACAAAAAAATTGTTACTGGACATTATTACTTTGTACTTACAGTCAGCTAGCAAAGACCAATATTTCCGTGTGACTGTAAGTTCAATGTTGTAATTTTAATTACAATTCGCTAAGCAAAGCAATTTTCTTAAGACAAATATTTTTATATTTGCACTACTCCTTCAGCATTGAATCGAATATACTTAATGAAAAAAAAGAATAAAATTCAATTGAAAAAACATTTATTTTAATTTTTTTTTTCATTAACAAAAATCAATGATATGTATTTCATCAAAAGAAAAGGAAACATGAAAAATTATTCACACGAAATTTTATACATTTAAAAAAGGCCTTACCCATAGATTCTTTTAAAAAAATAGTTTTAATTGGTATAATTTTGTTTTAAATTTATCACAATTTTTAATCTAAAGTTGATAATTTTATAATACAATATTTGCATTTGCTATGCGAATGACATGAAAATAAAATACATATTAACACTGTACATTCCTAAGAAAACATAATGATATATATAATTTGGTATATCCTGTAAATTCTCTTGCGCTGATGGCAGCAAACAAAAATCGAGCACAAGTACCCAACACACATTTCTGACGAAATTCTTCTTAATTCTCTTATCAGTTATTCTTTTTAGCTCAACCTTAATATAAATTTCAAATCTTGGAATATAGCGGAAAATATTTATATTCATATGTGTTACAGTATTTTGAAGGGCCAACCTGCTGAAGGGCATGTGATAGCAACTTAGCAATGTACACAAAAACGGATGCGGATCCGTTTCGAACCCGTTGCGGATGGGTCTGCGGGGATTCCGTCTCGAACACGGAACAGACTTCATTAACAGATCAGTTACGAACTCGTTTTTTTTTAAATAATACGGATCCGTTTTTTAAATAAAACGTATGCGTTACGGACTCGTTTTTTAAAACAAGACGGATTCGAGGTAGAGTAGTTTTTTTTTTGAAATAAAATGAATTTGAGACGAACTCTTTTATTTACAACAAACGATACCGTAACGGATCAGTGTATGAGTTCAAAATGGATCCGAAAAAGTGGACGGATCCTTTCGCTTTTTCGAGAGGAATTTCATATGTTAACACACTGGATTGTTATTAAATAATAGAGAAATTTTTCATTAAGCTTGGAAACTTATTATAAGATTGAGAAATTTTTGTCCAAAAGTCCAACATTGAACATCAAGTTGGTTTGAAATCTAATATAAGTTTTATTGTATAAAGTAATTCACAGGATATAAATATGGTTCCCATTACAAAAATGAGGGAATAAATCGTGGTATGATGTATTTAAGTTTATAATTTAAAAATAAAATAGTACAATGAAAATTTTCTAAAATAAATTAAGAACTAATAAATTTTAACAAGTTTAAATGATGTGTGCATTATCAAAAACATTCCAAAATACGTATAGATTAATCAAATAGAGTAAATGAACTTTTAATAATTTAGAATCATAACACAATAGAACAAAAAAACATTGATAGCGATAAAATTTATTTATACATAGTGCGACAATTCTCCACGCAGACTTTATATCTCCCGCTTGAAGGAATAGCGTCAACTGCCCACATTATATATCGTTGAATCTTATTTTAAATGGGCTCAAGTTGGCTAATGACAAATCAAAATATAGCAACGCAATATCATACAATCCAAAGTTAAATCAGGCTTAAATGCCACAAAAACGTACGAATCGTTGCAATAGTTTTTGAATGGCGTAGACGTTTTCGAGAAGTTCGCGAGTCGGTTGAAGACGATGACCGAGCATCCAAATAATACATGAAATACCATCAAATATCAAATCAATGCTGGTCTTCTATTTACGATGGCAAGGATATGATGCAAACAGTAATGGCAGTATTCTACCTCGAAGTTTTACGGCGTTTGGTTTCAAAGTGCGACCTCAGAGGCCAAATACAGATCCGTGAAGTTAGTGCTTGTTGCACGATGACGCACTTGCTCACGGCCGTATTCGCCTGATTTATTACATTCTTTCTGTTTCCAAAACTAAAATTTGGCGCTCAAAGTTTGCTTTTTTCGAGGACGTAGACACCATCAAAGCATCGGCGAAGCGACAACTGAAGATTGTGTGTTGTTGCGAGCGGCAAGGTTTGGGACATGTGCCACTGGTTTGGGACTCGCTGTCAATAGTGTGTAGATGCAGAAGGGAAGTAAGTACATTGAATTATAAATGAAGAGCTTTGATCAAAAATAAATGGTTTGGGTTTTCTGAGGAAAGTCTGGGTGAAAAATTGCCGCAATGTGTATTTTTGTAAAATCGATTTTGTGCTGATCAACTACATGAAAGAAGGAAAGCATCTATCAGATTAAAGATTTCTTTTACTATATGGTATGCGATCAATCTAATGCAATCAAACTTTTAACACATCAAAATCATGTTCAATTTTTGAAAAATCTTAAATTATTTTTTACATTAACTATAAGCTAGAGAAAATTCTGATTTTCTTAGATTTCTGCATTCAAAATCTGAAACTTTGAGTACATTTAAGATAAAAGTACTTGTAGGAAAGAAATTTGATCAGCTCAAAATTATCTCTCAAAAACTATACAGCACGTTTTATCGCTGTCAATTACATTTTTTTAGAAATTGTTCTATTGTGTTATTAGATCAAAACTTTTATAAACTTAGTCGAGTAATATGCAATGGAAATGTTTTGCTTTTTACGTAACTGACGAGTATAAATTGGATTTTTACTGCACAACTTTAAGCAATCAAATGTCGAGAAAAATAATTGCGCTGGTTCAAATCTACAATAATAATTTATCTAATACAAAAACCACTTCTTTGAATTCAAAAGACTTAAAATATTTTTCTTTTTTAATGTGATGAGCCAAATACTTAAGTTCTTAACTTTTACTACTCAACATAATTTCAATTAATTGATCGATCAACACTTTAACACAAAAGTCTAACGAAAACCACATCAATTTCAATAACTTAAAATTTCACTACGCACGTTTTGTTGATTCCTCCGATGGTGGACGCACCCAACCACCATAGCGCCGTTCCATCTCCCTAGCTACCGCCAAACACAAATGGTCTTGCCCTGGATTGGCTACCACTTGTATGCCCATTGGCAAATTGCGTCGATCTAAGCCGATCATGCAATTGGTCACTGGCAATCCCAGTGTGTTGAAAATCGCCATATACATTGGCTCAAGCAGCTTGTGATAGATCTGATAGTGCTGATGCGCTGTATTCGGAAAAGTCGGATATAAGAAGACACCATCGTTGCCCAGCATCTCTTTGAATTCAGTCTTGAGAGCCTCGATAATGGTGGCTAGATGCTTGTGCCTCGAATTCGGTATTATCTTCATGAAATTCTGCAGATGACCAAAGAACACCGATGGCAATATGCTGTCTGAACAGCCAAAGAAATATTTAACCGTCTCAGTGCAGACGGTTTTCGGTCGCTCACCCTCCTCTGTCTTGTGGTAAATTGTTTCAATGTTTTTCATCGTCAACATGGCAGACAATGAGATGTCAAGCGACCACTTCATCTTGCGGATATTTACCCGTTTTGCATTGAAATCGCCAGCAACACGATTAATTGCTGCATGTAGGTCTCGACTAAGTGGTCGCATCATACCCGATGGGCCATCATTGTCCATAAAGAAGAAGCGTATACCATGTACGCTTATCTCTTTGTCCAATGTTAATTTGGGTCCTGTCGGATCGACCATACATTTAAGCAGCAATGGCATATCCTTTGCGTAACGTGTCATCGGTGCTATGGTAAAAAAATCACCCCATTTGGGGAAATCACTGGTCGGATGGTGTCCTTTGAAAGAAACAGCATATGGTGTCGGCTTATGGCCCCAAATGCCGCTGAACATAGCAGGCAAACGAGATGAACCGCCGATATCTGATGTTAGGCCCAAAAGAGATGCACCACTTGCCAAAAGTGCCGCTTCACCACCCGATGAACCACCTGGCGTTCGTTTTAGATCGTAAGGATTCTTAGTTTGTCCCGTTACATTGTTATAGGTTTCCCAAAGCAAACACAATTCGGGCGTATTGCTTACCAGCAAAATGATGCCACCGCATTTTTTTATTTGCTCGACTACAGGCGCATCCGATTTGGCAATTTGTGGTGTTTTAAAAACGCGACCAGCCTGATTCGTTAGACCTTTCACTGCAATGCTCTCCTTTACCGTAACTGGTATACCAAGCAATGGTGTGTACTCCTCCATTTCTTCTATGGTGTTAATACCCATTGCGATAACCTTGTCAACTTCACGTGCCTCTGCGAGGGCCTCTTCAAAACGATCTTGCACGATGGCATTGATTAAAGGATTCACCTGCTTACATCGCTCGATGTAGGCTTCGACAACTTCTTCGCTTTTGAGCTGTAAAACAAAGAAAGGAAAGTTTTTATTTTTCAATTATACAAAAAAGAAAAAAGAATATGTTGCAGAAGAAATTACATACGCATACATGCTCGTAGATGCATAAGTATGTATGCATGTGTGTACACGAGGACAAGTTTAATTGCGCAATTAAGGCTGCTTGCTACTGATTGCGCTCGATTGTGCTCCACCCATTGGTAATCGATTTATTGTAATTGCGTTTACAAGAGACATTCTTGGAAAAAATGTTAATGTCGTAATAATTGATCTTAGGGTTAATTGAAATCGGGGCTATTAATGATGGTGAACGTGCTGCAAAATCTTTATGATCAAGTCAAACGTACTCCGCGCTACACGTGACAGAACAGCGTGAAACAACGCTTAATATTCGAATTGAAATTATTGAATTTCACGTGACTTCATTTAAAATAATATCTTCTATTGCAGTTAATGTCATCTGGTATCATTATTAATCACATTTTAATAATGCTAAGTTGTATATTACTTAATTTTTGGGCCAATACTTAAAAATTTATTAAAAACTAAATTCACGATATATATTTAATTTAGTATCAGAAAGGAAAATCCAAAACATATGACTTTTATAACTAATCCCGGTGGTCGCCCAGCCTAGATAGTGGCGCCTTATTCCGCTTTGTAAGCAACGATGATGCTGACAAAGTGACAAGGGAAGGCTCAATTATGTGCAGTGAAACTATTCCGTCTAGGTCAAAAAAATGAAAAAAAAAACAATATCTCTCACATAAAAAACTTTTGGTTATCATTTTCGAATTTAGCGGGAAAAAATACATCAGAAAAGTAACCTCCTAACAATGGTACATTTTTAATGTAGACTAGTGTAGTTTGCATCATTTCATTAAGGGAAACAGTTTGTGGGATATATTTTTTGAAATGAAAACGTTTTATGTTTTTTCTCTAAACTGCAATTAGATCTAAAAATAATGCGATATAAACACGCACCCTATTAGCTTAAACGAAACGGCACATTTAAACGATGGCTGAGATCCAGTATTAATGAAAGTTTTAAATGGCGCATTATTAAAATAATAATTTAACTTTGATTGGCATTGGATACTTAAAGTAACTTAATTTCTGTATAGTTATAATTCACAGAATTCACTTAACATTTGTCTGATACTATTGGTGAACTATTTTTTCCATGAAATCTGCTATGGAAAATTCACAACTCACTTGAGAAAGCTGAGCTAAGCCAATTCCAGAAAATATTCACATGCGCAAGCTTTCAAAAAGATTTTCATTCTACTACAATTAAAACATTTAATTGATAGCAATCATTTTCAAATTGCACACAAGACATATTACAATTTATTGCATTTATAAAAAATGTCAATATTGTAGTTTTTAATTGAAAATGAACTCAAATTAACATTTACTTTACAGTTCAATACTTTCTAAGAATATTCTCACGGTGTAACATAGTGATTTGAAAAAAAAAAAACCAATTCAATCAATACACAAATGTGGGCGGGATTAAATAAGTGGGAGTGACATCTCCCTTGCAAGCAAAAACACTATATTTTATATGATATATGTACATATATGGAGCATTACACGCCAAATCAGACACAATTTGCTTCTGCATCTCTTATATTTTGTAAAATTTTATTTTAGTACCTACTGGTTCAATTAAACTTTCAAACTCAGTTCGGCACTAGACGGTTTGGGTGGCAAGAACTAGAAAAAAATTGGGCGATATCGAACAAAATGCGAAGCAACAAAATAGAAACACAAAGCTAAGCAGCTGTTTGCATAGGGTGATTTATCTAAAACTTTTTTTTTAATTTTAAATAAAACACTTAAAATAGAACTTGATGTCGGAATCTTTGTTATGACCCAAAAAAAGAATCTCTGACATTTACTTTTTAATGATAATTTCATTCAAATGTTGGCCACAACTTCCATTCCATTCGGAAGGTACGATTTCCGAGGTATATCGTGAATTACGCGAGTAATGTTGTCTTGAATCGTAGCTGACTTATCGACGAAGACTTTTGACTTCACACAACCCCAAAGAAAAAAAAAAAACAAGTTGTGATATCATACGATCTAGGCGCCTTTCTTGACTTCGTGATTGCAAAAATCATGTGAATTTTGAGTGAATATAAAGTTTAAACTTTAGTAACTTTAATAAATTTCCACAATTTACAGGAAGAAATAATAAGATGACAGCATGACACCAATCACGCGTGATCTGTAAAAAAAAAGAAAAAAAACCTTTAAGTGAATCACCCATTATATCTATTACTAAAATCGGCATGATGATAACATCTTCTGACACAAATTAGCAGTGCCCAAACACTAAGCATTTAATACAAAGAGATTGTTATAAGCACCAACTTTTTATTAATTATCACTGATAGGAAGCTGATATTGAAAGAAAATAGCGCTATCTAGATGCCAAAAGCGCATTTTTCAAATACAAAACTTCATAAAATCAGTGTGTTTTTGCAAATTTTAAACAATACAAGCAAGATGCATAAATTCTATGTAAAATCTTTATATCTATCTATGATACAATGAATAATATACTATATATACATACAATGAAAATAATATAGTATATATATGACTTTTCATCGTACATGTCAAACAGCATTTTCGATATCCAGTCTACCGAAGTTCTCAATGACTTCAAGTGCAATAAATCACGCAAGCGTAAAATTGCAACTTAAAATTACAACAAAAAGTATATGCATATTACCTAGTAAAGTGTTCATGCTCCAGCGTATATGTACAAACTACCTTCAGAATGAAAAGCCCACAAAATATTATTGCAAAAAAAAATTATAATAATGGGGAAAACCCAAAATAAAAGATCAAAATCTACATAAAGGTAAAACAAGTTGAAGATGAACGAGCATAGTATGCGATTATGTACTACACGCGAAAAAAATACAACCTAATTTAAGGATGGATAATGGCTCACTTTATTTTAGTATAAAATCTTACAATAATGTTAGAAATTTTCCAAATATTATGAGATTTTTTATTGTACATTAAAACAGCATTAATCATGAGCATATTCATGGGAAAGAAGTTCATGTAATGTCACCAATATCGATGAAAACTCGTGCATGTTCTCATAGCTGTTGAAAGAAAAGTCCTGAAGAAAAATGCAAGAGAAACTTGTCGATCAACGCTTTAATGGAACACTTCCAAGATGACAGATGCAAGAGAATACCCAGAACTTTGCGTCAACGAGTCGTTGAAAACGAAATGTCGAAAATCGGAACCATTTGACTCATCATTAAACAACAAGCCAGGGGGGATCGGAATAGTTATTGAACCTTTTTGTTCACGCTCTACGCTTCTAATACATTTTTTGGATATTATGAAGGTAATTTTTTTCTTAAAAATATAAATATACAGATACGGAACAAAATTTTTTCCCAGTGTAAGAAAGACAATTGCAAACTATGAAAATAAGAGTTTGAAGCTGTTCAGTCATGTGTATCGTCGAAACGTAACTACCTATAAAAAGTTACAACAAAAATATTAAACTACGTACGCATGTACCAAAAGAGCAAAATGTTACATACACGTTTATTTCATAAGAATTAAAAACGAAAATAAAAAATAAAATAATACCTTGTAGAAAATAATGTATGAAGACATGCACCATATAACCTCTAGCAATGAAAGATAATAAAAATAAAACAAAAAAAAATAAAATTAAATAAACAAATATACTTTACTCTCGTACGTATAGGGTAGAAAGAAATATTTCCGATTTCGTGATTTTCTTTAGATTCATAGCAATTGTAGCAGATCGAACTTATTGGTTACCTTTCACTGTACTTTGAATTACTTTATATAATATGCAGATAAAAATGGGACTTGTCTGTTAAGAAATATGTATGTATATTCCGTAGACTAAAGCAAATAAATAACCAAATCGAACTCAGCCACTTTTAACTATTTTATTATTGTGCCTTACTTTTCAATGATACATAATATTATATATACTCTGCAGGAACCTAAGTTAGGCTAGGTTAGATAGGAGTGACAGTCAGTTTAAGTACCGACTCACATAGACCATATGTTAATACATTGTGATACCACAGGGTAGTTGGATTATACGCTCTCATTGAATTAACCAGATTCTGTAATAAAATCAAGTAAGTAGCTGGCCCATACTAACGTGTCAAATAAAAACGAACCAAGAAGTAATTGAGTTGTTTTCTAGCAAGTACGCCATAATAGCTAAGAAAATTTTGAATCTTATCCTGCTCCTTCACATCCCCACAATTTCAAAAGAAATTGACCAAACGCCTAAACTCTCCGCATGTCTGCCAATGAGACAGTAGCCAATTATTAATGCAACAATTGACGAGACACTATGTCTAGTGCAGGATATCAGTTCTAGAGAGCGCTTAGCATCCCCTTTCAGACAAATTTGCCTTGTTATGAGGCAAATACCCTTCGGTTCACCATTTGTTAGCCTTTTTTTAACATATTCTCTTTCAATGTAGCAAGAGGCATGCCAACACCTTCCTTGGCCTGAGGAATATTTGTAGTAGTCCACTGCTTAGTAAGTTCATCAAAATTAAATTAAAAAAATATTGAGCCATCTCATTAAGTCACTATTGATTTTAGGGATACTAGCTCTAGTGATTTAATACTTAGAAGCCCAACTATCTGAGTAAAAATAAAAATGAAAATATTTTCTTTAGATAAAACATTTGTCCTCACTCAGCCTGTTTCTTTTTCTTTAGCTTTAATCTCTGCCTGAATAACGCTACAATAGCCTGGAATCTTCCAGCAATCCTTAACTTCAGCTCTTAAGAGCAAATGTAAGTTATTTAGCTTGGAGCTATACGTATAGACATCAATATGGCCCTTCTCCCCGGGATTCTCTCCTAAGTCTGAAGAATTTTTCCGATTTTTGACGATTTTCGAAAACTTTTTTTTAGCAGAAGTTTTCTGGGTTTTCTAGGTATATATATTTGAATCATTCAGTTTATATTATCATCAATCTCTGTGACAGGATCTAGATTCGATACCATTTTTCTCTTTACCTACAATGATGATGTGTTGTCGAAGGAAGCCATTGCAGCTCAGTATTAAAATACCATAGGTGATTTTTAAACTTCTCAAGTGTAGCAGTTGAAATTTCTATGTCAATAAATCGGTAGTTGTAAAGCTTTTTTACAAATTCTTAATCATGAGTTAGTGCTTTTGTTGAGACTCAATATATATATACTCTATTCAGGAGTTCTCAACCTATAATGAATTTCAGAAAAACTTCCCTTGACTATATCTCGAAAACTTGATCCGAACGATACTATTTTACTATATATTCTTTCTTAAAATTAAAAGTCACTTACATAAGAAAAAATAATTTAAAAAATAACGGCTTGAGTTAAATTTCACTTTGAAATAGGGTTAGTAAGGGTTAGAGATCAAAATGTTAAATAAATTTTTAAAGTTTTTTTTATCCTTTTTCGAACCGATTGGGAGGATGCGCGTCCCAATTTTTTTCCCTAAGAACCACTCGAATGTACAGATACTTATTTTCTAAACATAAAAAATTAAAAAAAAAATAATTATTAAATGCAATGGTTTAGCACGCGATAATATCCTCTTGCCTTAATTTAAGGTAGAAAAACTACTTTATCCATGAAGAACACATGCAGTCAAATTAAGTCGAATTGAGCATTGCACGAGTGATATTTAAAAAAGAGTAATAATCAAAACATCAAAGTATCTTCATAATGACCTTAACCACTTATGTCGGGCAGCGATCGAATGAAGTAGCAACGACATTTATGGTCTATTGTGATAATAGCAATTGCAGTAGCAGTGTTTGAAGTTGAAACGAGTACATTTAAGAAACATAAGACAAGATCTGTCGTACTCGCATGCATTAAAGTTTTATAGCGAATATAACTTACATTTTGGAACGCATTTAAATTTTAGTTAAAATTAAGGTTAAAATTTTACAACACTTGACTATGTTCAGAGTTGGGCAAAGTTTATTCGAAAATACGAATAAGGTCATATTTTTAGCAGAGTGGGCCTTAGCAAAAAAAAAAGTTTTAATTTCTGTTTGTATTCAAACGATGCTGTTTGGAGAGAATCAAGAATAACAGCCATAGCCATTCAAGTCAGTGTTCAGAATACATTTTTTTTCGAAGTAATTTTTTGCTATTATGTCGATTAGGCTGATTATTTAAAATATTAAGATCGCACTTTAAACCTAAATGTCGCATATTTCGAAAATAAGATATGCTGCGGTTAATTTTTATTCCAAATTTTTTTTGTCGTATATTCATAATCAAAAACCAATATATAAATAAAAACAAAGACTTGAAGACAAAAAATTTTTTTTTTGTTGCTGCAATGAAAAGCTGCAATTGTGCAGATCCAATAAATCGCAGTTGTTGTGTGGAGAAGTGTTGCATAAAAGGTGCACGAAACCACCACGCTTGCCACACGCCAAAAACTCATGAGACAAACCACTTGTAAAATATCTTTTCGCTCATTACGTTCCACCATTTTTGCGATTTTCTTCTTTTATTTTTAATGTTTGTTTTGGAATTTGTTGCAAACGTAGGTACAGGTAGCGATTTCTACAATGAATTAAGTTGACGTGACTCTGTGTGATCCCAGCGAGGAAAAAGATCGCTCAATGATGTATGCTTAGTCGTTTCAGTTCATATCAAACGATTACTTCATTGTTGAATAACTTCTATATAAATGTTTACATTAAATGCAATTGGGAAGAATCACAGGGCTGTGTCTTTGCTTGATATAAATTTTTCAAATCTATCGGAAATTTTCCGATAAAAGAATTTGCAACTGAAAGTTTCCTGTGAAATTTTTTCGCCAACTACATATAAAGATTTTGGTGCTTTGGAACCCATAATATTGAGATTTTAATTGGTCCGTTAGTCAACTTAATCAATTCCTAATGCTGAGGAATATATAAATTCCTATGGAGACTATCAAAACGATTTCTTTTTTTTTGGAATATGATATGTTTCATTTAAGTTTGAAGTTAATATTCATAACTGTAATATAGTTTACAAGAGCTCGCCACAATTTTTTTATGGCATTATTTTGAACAGTCATTATCTTTTTTGCTTGATTGTAACTATTTTTAAATCATGGCAATGAAATTCAGTTCATAGTTCAATCAAATTATCGAGAAATTGAGGTTCTTTGGATATCAATTAAGTCATCTAATTTTATATCAGAATCTATGCTCTATTCAGCATAAATTTGAAATTGTGGGATCCAGGAACGCCGGTGTCGGAAAAGGACTTTTCTTATGCTGCAATGAAAATGATCACATTTTTTGCAGAAATTAAATTCTCTTAAGCTCAAGGCTTATGGAA
This sequence comes from Meiosimyza decipiens, assembly GCA_963680825.1. Lineage (NCBI taxonomy): Eukaryota > Metazoa > Arthropoda > Insecta > Diptera > Lauxaniidae > Meiosimyza > Meiosimyza decipiens. The sequence continues at coordinate 79,918,459 of OY804259.1, read as the reverse complement.
AATATTTCGAAAACCATTTATATAAAATAATTGCCAAAGTATTTTTTAGACTGAAAAATAAGTTATAAATTTCGATCAATAGCTCTTTACAAAACTTAAGGTTAAAAAGATACAGCTCAGTTAAGGTATTATAGGCTACACATGTTATCTTTTGAACAATCTACTTATATGTAAATAATAGGACTAGAAGGAATTTCAACACTTTAAGGTTGTTCAGAAATAATGCTTTGACAAGAGTGCCTCTTTGCTTGAGCAAATTTTAAAAGTTTTTATTCCCAACATTATCTCTTTGGGCTAATTTCATAATGTGCAGTTAAAACTTAAATGGAACTTAATTTTGCGTGAAGCATTCAGCAGCATTACGACTACGTACAGGTATCCCTCCTACAACACGGTATCCCACAACACGATTTCACTCTAACACGATTAAAAAAATTCCCGATAACCTCTTTCAACACAGTACTTCTACAACACTATATTTTTTTAAAAAAAAATTATAATATTGACATAAAATACAATTTGGGAATACCCTGATTTTATTATATCAAGAATGCAAGTCTTAATTTATTTTTTGTGCACGAATATGTACACAAATTCGCTGTTCCAAAAAAAAATCTCAGTATGCTGGCTGGATTCCTAAATTCAAAAATTCTATGCAGGGGTTTTTTTATCCAATATGTAGTTATGAACTCTTTTTGTAACATATATATTTGTAATAACATATATTTAATTGGATTTTTATTTATTTTGCTATTTTTAATAGAAATAAAGTTTCTTCTGTGGCATTAAAATATTTTTTTGGAACTTAACCCCTGTTTTTGTACCAGCTTCTAGTCGTAAAATTTAGCGCATTGACAAATGTGCCGCAAGTGCGCAGCGCTTATTCTCATCCAAGTTGACTGGTCAGATAAAACAACTTGACAACTAAGTATTGCATTCCATGTGGGTACATACGAGTACATCTGAACAAACATTTGGACTTTTATTTAAATGCTCAGTATGTCGCTTGATAAATGAAACAGATTAAAATGGCGATAAGTTAAGATGAGCGTTTAAATTAAAGTGAACATTAAAATGTGAAGGATGTACACGAAATTTCAACAAAACAATAGCACAGCATAACGCGTAATAAAAGCAGCAATAATAAGCAGACATAATAAATATTAGGCATTATACAATAAAATTGTCATTATCCACATACATACGATTATTGAGCAGATCTGTACAACGTATGACTTAATTGCTTGCGAGTATTCGAATAGAGAATTGATGCAAACACGTGCCGTGGCTTCATAACTTCAACATAGCAAATTAAATGGTTTAATTAAGTTTTGCATTGCCTGTTGCACTGCTATTTGAATGAGATTCATCGTACTTTAGACTTTCACGATCTACATATATTATATACTTAATCTTAATGAGACCATTTTTGAAAATGAATTGGGCTATGCATTTTCAATTAAGTTATTGTTTATTTAAATCATGTGCGTTTTCAGCTGAGTAGTGTTTTTTTTTTTTTAAACAACACTTTTCCACTTATTGCACTTTTTCATTAAAACTTGTTGGTGAAGTTACACTTTGAACAATGTTAATGCTACAATACACCCGATAATGTCGAAAAATTTCACGATATGGTGTTAGCCGATCTGAGAGTGAAAGTGTATGAGATTTTTGATGCCATAGGCATTTCATATTGCACTGTGGTTTCGATTTTAAATGATCAGTTGGGCTTTAGAAGCTATCGGCAAGATGTGTGCCGCGTTTGCTCTCAATTAAACATAAGCGCAATCGTGAGAGGTGTGTAGTCTCAGTGGAAAAATTCAATGAATTCGGCTAAGAATTGGTACCTTATGGCTCGTATAATGGTTTCCACTACATGTCCACCATGACTAACCGTAATAAATCGAACTCGATTAGTTTATTTTGGACCCATTTGAAAGCTATTAAACAAATTCAGATGATAAAAAAAAATATTTTTGTTATACCTAACAGGTCCGGGTACTTTTTACGCACAATACTATATCTCTAAGGAACATAAAGAAAATGTTTATGATTAACAATTTCTCTTAAAGTACCGACATTTTTTACTACACGTAATAACTAGGGATGCCAACTTTTAGTCTAATACTAATCTCGGGACTTTCGGTATCTAAAAATATAATTCTGGGGTTGGTCCTGGAATTACTTTTTCTTAATTCAACAAATAAAAAAAACAAAATTTCAATAAAAAATACTTCCTTCTAATATACTGGCATTGTAAAACTTTTTTTGAGATCAAATTAGAATATTGAAATACAGGATGATTCAATACCCGAAAGTTTTTGGGTTTAAAGAATCAACTGTACACTATTATATTATGGCTAAAATATGATCTCAAAAAATTATTCTACAGACAAGATAATGTCAATGTTGCAAGCTAGAACGACTACTTGCAGTTTATAAGAGGATATATAATGTTCCAGATTATATTGCATATGTTTTTGGAAACAGTGGTGTCAATTCAGTAGGGCTGGGTAGGGCATTGCCCCCCCCCCCCCTCCCCAAGGATCTGATACTAGTCATTATTCAATACATTAATTCAATTAACCCATCTAATAGTGGTGGAATTATAATTCTCGCCTCCCCCCAAGATTTGGTGAAGTGACGCCACTGTTTGGAAAATAAAAATTATTTATTTATCCGGGAATTTACATTGACTAATTCTGGAATTTTTCAAACTTAAAAAGGCCGAGCTCTTGTGATTGGCACCCCTAGTACGTACAGCTCTTCGTCTTGCTGTTGCAACGAGTAGAGTAAATGCTGTTCCAACTTATCAATAAATTATTATGGCTAGTCATGGTGGACATACGCCAGACATTTTTCAAGGCACAAAATCATCTTAAAAAAAATTATAATATATTTATTTATCACACTATTTTTTTTTCCTATTTAAAGTTCTATAAGTTTAAAAATATCACACTTTATGTACATATATCGTTGCATGTATTTTGTTTCGTTGAAATATTTTAAGTACAAATAAATCAACTGTTACAAATTAATAAAAATAAAAGCTTTTCACACTCACCTTTTTGGTCCGTATAAGTTTGGCCAAATCGACAGCGGGTATTTCCAGCAGATGACTCCGTATTGGCGGCAGCTTTTTACGGATCACTTTGATGTTGGTGAAACGACTATAGGGCACAACAAACCAACTGAAGACGATCATAGCCGACCGCAGAAAGCGCCGCATGATGTACCCCATAATCCTGGAACAGAGTAAGACCGCAATTTTGAATGATTTTTATATTCCACCAAAGTACAACGAAGTAGATAATGATGCAATTTTTTTGTTTTAAGCAAAGATGATTTTGTTTTTGTATAATTATTTATTATACGTGAGATGCATTAACATATACACACACGCAGTCACATGCATTATTTATTAAATGCTCACTGTGCAACAACGACAACAACAACAACAACAACAGTGCAGTGCATATGTTGCACGCTCTACACACTTGCAAACCAATATATTGTGCAATATTGCAATGATTATACAGCAGTACACAGCACGAGTATTTAGATATGTACGGTCGGTATTGAAAATTATTGCATAAAGATGCGTCAAATGATAAGTGGGGGTAGGGAGCGTACAGTAGAACGCGTTGGATTTTGGGGACTAGAGAAAATGCAATATTTTCTTTTGTTTTGTTTATTTGTTTTTTTCACTTGTTTTTTTTTAATTATATATTTTCCATTTAGATTAAATTTTGAAATTTATTTTAAATTAAATTGATTTTTTTTTGATTCACTTAAAGTTTTTGATTTTTTAAATATTTTCCTTTAATTTTTTGTTGTTTTATTTTTTTTGGTTTTTTGGCCTTAATTCGATTTGCTGAGTTTGAATTGTGGCAAAAATTTTTGAATCATTTCATTGCATTGTTGAATATTTTGTAATGTAGGTAACTACTAAAACAACCATTACAACAACTATTTGCAGAAGAATTGCATAAAAAAAGAAAATCGACAAATCAAACAACACTCTTGGTAAGCCAGCGCCGTCGTTACCACCGCCACATCAATTCCAGCAGTCGATTTTCGCAATATCCAATATTTCTTGTATATCATTTATTTTTTTTTGTTTCTTCGATTCAATTTTCATTTTTATATTTCTCAACTTTTACAAATTTTTCAAGATAAAATTTATTTTTATTTTAATTCAATTCTTGCATTTTATCCAGTGAATTATCCGACAAATACAGATAGCGCCATCAACTTGTACGCACGAAGTACAACAGATAAATAATTTTTGTATCTTGTTGGGAAAATAAGTTAAGTTCGTCTCAATTGTATGCTCATTTTGGCAAACATGTTCTCATCGTATTTCCTTTTTCGTGCTCTTTCTCTCTCTCTCTCTGTCTTAGAGCTTGGCTTCACTCGCAAGCTTAACTTTCATAGTAGTTTTTGCAAACATATGTTTTTTGCACTACTAAAGCTTTCTTATTTGCTGATAAGAAGACCCTGTTTAAGACTGGTTCAGTAGGGATGAGTCGATATTTGGGTGGCAGTAATTTCATCACTGTTACTCCAAAGCAGCAATAAAAGTCTGCTACCAATTAACCAAATCAGCAAAAAAAGCTAATTTTTAATATCAGGCAGACTTTATTAAAAAAACTATATATTTCTGCTACCAACACTGTTTTTAGGTCATACACCATAAAAAAAAATATATTGAGGACTCGAACCATCTGCAGGTGGCATTTCAATACTTCTTGCTTATCTACTTAATTATACCTTCTCAGCGAAAAAGCCTTGAAAATCGAGCTTCTCTTAAGGAGATTTTTGAAATGAATTTTGGAATAAAATTTTACTATGCTGATCGAAGGTTCAAAAAGTTGAAAGCAAAATCTGGACATTAGTATCTGCGGACATTTGACAAAACATTTGACAAAACAATATATTTGACAATACAACATAGCTATTGAATTATTACCGTAGATCGAAAGAGGTTGTTTTGTCAAATGTCTAGAGATATGATCCGATAGGAAAGGGTCGAAAATGAATCTTAAGTGATTGCTTTTGGTAAAAATATATATATATATATTCTGACTTGCACCATTTTAACATAAAAAAAAAGTTCGTGATAATCTCTTCGACAATCTGAACAAAATTCTCATTCTTTATAGAGTTTTCAGTGCTGAATCTAAATCTGAGCGCAGAATTATTTTTGACACGAAACTGTTCTGAGATATGCAATCCTAAAAGTTGTCAACGAAAAAAAAAATTGACATTTTTGGTGTAAATCTTCATTTCAACACACTCAAAAACCTTGATCCAATCGAGCACAAATTATTTTTCGACAGACAGCTAAAGTTTCTGGTATGGTAGAAAAATTGTTCGGCCAGATTTGAACAAACGTTCAGATAAAGATCATCAATAAGCTAAAGGTACACTGGACAAAAAAATATAATTTTCGGTAATTAAGATTATCTATGTATGTATATCTACTGATGTATAACACTAAACAAGAGCCCTAAATAACCAGAGGTAGGGTGGAACGTTTGGGTGGAAGTCCTTCTAATCTCTATGACCGACTTTGAATCAAAAATGTTGAAGAATCTTTATTTTCACATAAATTCGAATTGGAATAAAATTTTATTATGCTGATCGAAAGTTCAAAAAGTCGAAAGCAAATTCTGGACATTAATATGATCCGATGTGAAAGGGTCGAAAATGAATCTTAAGTATTAAAAACCATAATACCAAATAATAAACTTTTAGCTTTTAAAAAGAGCCTCCCTAAAAAATGCACGAGCTTTCGGTCTATTGCTTTACCATTGTGCATAAAAAAAAGTTTCACTTTTAATTATGCAAAGTTAGTGTTCACGTTTTCTCTTACAACAAACAAAATTTATCTCAATTTTCTTCATTTGTGCCATCTTTTCGGCAATATAGCTGAAAGCTACCTAATGCAAAGTGATCTACATAATGTCAAAGTTAATTCCACATTAAGAAATATAAAAATAAATCAACCTCATCACAATATTCCGTATATTATTTTACCAAACGGTTGCTTTTGGCTCTGAAGTGGTCGTATATGAGTTTTAAGTTCCAGAGATATACGTATAGCTCTGTAACTTGCCCAGAGTATGGGCCAACTAATATGAAACAGTTTCGATTTTGAGCATCATTCGAAACCTGCATTGTGCATTTTTAAGCTCACTGTTCGCTCTCTTTCATGCTACACTTCTCTCTTTTGCTCTAATATTTTCATTGATAACTTTTTGTTGTTGCTCTTAATTGCAAGAAACTAAAGTTCGTTTGTAAATCACAGAATTTTGCGAGTCTCCTTTATTTTTTGCATGTCATCTTGTTTCGATTAGATTTTTATTGCAAGGGAAGATAAAAGTTGACAGATAAAAAAGAAAATGAATATCGCGACTCTATCGAAATCTCTAAACTGAGTACTTGGTTGATAGATTTTTAAAATCTTTACTAACTATCAACAAATTTTTTGTAGATTTTACTATCTTCTTAATTGAAAGTTAAGGTGCTGTTTTATTGGTTCAAACATAATATCTGTGTGAGTCAATTGAACAGATTTAATTGGGTCGAATGTATTTTTTTGGTAAGTATTACTAAAAATATGATTGATCTAGTTATTAAACTATGCTATGCAATAAAGTAATTATTACCAAATATATGATAAATTCAAAAGTAATATTTAATTATATATGCGGAATATGCGACATGTTTACTTAAATCAAACATTTTTTCGTTAATTATTACCAAATCTTGATGTACACAAATAGATCATTTTCCCTGCATAAGAGATTTGAGCCATTTCCGAGATTTTATCGTGACTATAATTTGAAAGCAGAGTTAAGAGTATTAAGAATAAATAACTATAACAAAATTAAATTTACATACATAGTACGGACTTATGTAGGTTCGAAAAATGTGTACAGTAACGAAACTTTGGAGACGTCCAATATAACGTACTAATTAATGCACGCGTCAGTCATAATATCGCAAAGTTCGTTATATCGAAGAGTTTTTTATTGAAGAAACTGGCTTTTATTTACTCATATACACACATACATATCTAGTCATAAAAGTTAAGTAAGATTTTGGAATGCTATATTTACTTGTGATCAGCTTTTCTGGTGAAAAAAAGTTGTTCCTGTTCAACAGTTATTGTTAAATCAAACAGCGTTCGTTATTTGGAATAGTGACGTCATTTGAAAAAAAAAACAATTTGAAAAACTGTTCGTTAAAACGGAAATTCGTTATATCGTTATACGCTATATTGGACTTCTACTGTTTATACAATGAGTCCCCAAAGCTTCGTTGCATCAGAGCCATTTAGAAGTCGATTTTAGTGACAAAAATTGGGTTTCTTTAATTTATTTTTGGATATACTTAGGAAGTATGATATCATAGATTAAGCAATCTCAAAATGTTAATATACACAACTCCAGGTTTAAGAGCTTAAAAAAAAAACACTAAATCAAAAAACGATCAAAGGTTTATAAGACTTGCTTAAACTTGAAAACTGGTTGACCGAATTTAAAGATTTTTAATCACTGATAATAATTTTTAAAGTAAACATTTTGTAATATTTCTACCTGAAGTGCTTTTCGCACGCATTTTGTGGTATTGGTATCTCAGAAAGTTTTTAAGTGCATATACTTACATATGTATAGTATACTAAAATATACCTTTCGAAAAATACATTTATTGTTGTTGAAAGACACGTGTTTCTGTCAGTTAAAACTAAAGCCTTGGTTTGGAGTATGCTACTTGATATCAAATTCAATTTTTCTATCTTAGAGCTATGTTCGGCATTTAATCAAAAGATTTGTAAAAAATAGTTAATATGATATTATTATATAAAACTAATTTTTGATCTTTGCATGTTTTAGAAACCTGGAATATACTGAAAAATCAGACATCATTGAAAAAAATTGTGATTCTCTTCGGCATCAGTGGGCACAATATCAAATCAGAGCGTCTACTCAGAACTGCACAATTTTTTTGTTTGTGGAGCAGTGCAATTTCTTTTATGTCTACATATTTACATATAAAAGAAACTGTTTCTATTCAATTTTGTCATATTTATATATGACATAGACAGTACAACTCCACACACCAAAAACGTTTCTCAACTTGCAACAAACACTTCTCTAATTTAATGAACGACCTTCACCTGATTACAGCACCTAATTTGACGACATAAAAAACTTGTCAAGTTGGAAAAAGAATTATTAGTTTCCACAATTCTGAAACAAAATTCTTATCAAATCTTGTTTTAAAATAAACAAAAAGATATTTTTAAGTATTTTGTATAGACGTTGAACTTAATGTGAGCACAGTCTGAAACGATGATGTTTACAAGTGAATCATTTTAAGTTCGATTTATCACAAATTATAGTGTGAAATAAATAGCTACAGCTCCTACGTAGACTTATAATATCATACCCACTAAATTGAAAACACGTTGACGTCATTATGACGATATTGCTAATTTTAATTTGCCTACTTTGTTTTTATATGCGATGACTTACGTTTAAGTGTAAGTAGTCGAATGACCCGTGATATTTTCATATAAAAAAAAAACGTATTTATTCTAATAATATAGGGTACTCCAATGCATGGCTTCGGAAGAGAAGTTCTGTCATTTGATAGCTGCCAAACGTATGACATCCAAGTTGGTATTTGTTTAGTTTTAGGTCAGCCATATAACCTTATGGATCGATTAACTATCGAACAACGCTTTAGAATTATTAAAATTTCGCACACGATTAGTGAACAGGCCGTAGTCAAATTTAAGAGGAGATTAAGGGTGTCGTAACCGAATAGCGAACAATTTCCGACAGTGTTAACAAATTTGATGAAACTAGATCAATAATGAATGTGTTAAGGCCGGTGCATCATCTTAATGCACGCTCTATTGAAATCATCAGTGCTGTAAGTGAAAGTGTAGCCGATGATCCAAGATTATCGATTCAATCTATAGCTTTGCATTTTTTGAACAAACTTCTATTCAGCGATGAATCTTATTTCACGTTCGGTGAATGTGGAAATAAGCAGAGTTTTCGTATATGAGACTCTGAGCACCCAGAAGTGACCTTAGAGAAGCCAGTGTATCCATAAGAAGTTGCTACCTGGCGTGCATTACAAACTGGTGGGGTACATGCAGAGCACAATGGTTGTATGATAGCCGACGTGGTTATCAAATGAAAGAGTAAAATACAATAAGCTACGTCACGTCATTCTAAAACCAATGTAGCGGAATATCTTTTAACACTCCTTGACATGAACATAAAATGAAAAGTTCTTATAATAAATAAAAAAATAGTAATATGTAAAAAACAATTATTAGAAGAAAAATAATGGGATTCTCCTAAAACCAAATTGTATTTAAAAGTAGAAAACATTTAAGACCTTAGCTATTACAGCTATGAGCCTTCTTAGCTGTTAAGCGTGAAACCTTAAACCCAGTAAAAATCATTTTAAAAAATGGTGTAAACTATGTCGATTAGCATATAGCCACTAAAAAAATATTTTTTTTTTATTATAGTGAAGTTTGGTTTTAAGAGGAAATCATATTTATTTATTTTTAACTTTACTTTTCGAAGCACAAATTATGTAACCCATTACTAGATGCACGCCACTGAGTTGTTTTCTTGGTTTTAATCAAGTCAAAAGCATAATTTTAGTGTATCAGAGCTATCCACATGAAGACTTGAGAATGATTGGGTTACATCAAATTAAAATTTCAGCGAACTCTTATTAATCTTTTATAGTTTTCCACACAAATATTGCATTAAATGATTGCTACATACAAACTCAAGTTAAACAGTTTCTGTTTGGACCACCCTTTATTTGAAGCTATTAATTTACTTTCTGTATTATATTAATAATTGCAAGTCATTAAACAGGTAATATACGTCTTACACCGAAGATGCGAACATCATCGCTCTCGTACGAGCGAGTATAATGAATGATATACTTAAATGAGCCAGTTTTAGTTAATGTTTCATTTTAAGCAAAGGTTAAGGTGCGAATGGAAATTACTGACCATTATTGTGATCTGTTGTTGTTTTACAGGGCTATCTCATGATTGCGGAAAAACCGTAATGAAAGAATTCGCGAATTAACATTAAGGATATATGTGGTTAATGACGCATTTCAAGATTTACATTTTAAAACGAGACAATAAAATAGAACGATTTCAGTCTATGGTAGTTATATCTTTGAAAGTTAAGTTTTTTTGGAGACAAAAATGGAAAAACAAAACCACATTATTTAAATAACATGTTCTTAACTTTTAATCGTTTCGAAAATCGTATTTTGTTTTCCATAAACTTTTCATTTGCGGTTTTGCTACTTTTGATTCTCTCGAGACACTGAAACTTGTTTGCTTAAATTAAACTTATAAATTGGTTGCATTTGGGGAAATACTAAGTTTTTAGGTCACATGGGTAACGTTTTTAGTAAACAAGTAATTAATTATAACAATAAACAAAAAAACTTAATTTTTGCTACGCAATAATTAAGTAGACTTAATTTTATATGAAACGCAGTTTTTTCTTTCAAAAAAATCAGGTGTGAAAGTTCTATTGTCATTTTTAAGCAGTCGCACACTGGGCTTGCATGGTAAAGAAGCTTTGCTATGTAAAAAAATAGAAATACTGAAAAATAAAGTGCCTTACTGGTTTTATTTTTAAAGTAAGATAAAAATTTCTTTGTTTTTGTCCAAAGCAAGTTTATGAACAAAGTGTAACGAAAATCATACGTGCTGAGCGGGCCGATGTATATAATAAACCCAGAGCTGAGAGAAAGTGAGAAAATTATTTATATACCTGAGACCTTGAAGTACAGAGAAATGCAGTTTTCGTCTTTAGTTCGCACTTGTATTTGCTTAAAATGTTCCAAAGACCATTTTAGCCGATGAACTCAGAGCAAAGTTGAAGAGTAGTTTGTACGCCCCGGGCGCAAAGACTTGGGGAGCGGAAAAATCGTTTCTGTACAAATATACTTTTGATTTTTTTTATTAATTTAAACTTATTTTGTTGAAAGAGTCGAACGCTTCTTTAATTAAAAAATATTTTATTTTGCTAGGGTTTTTATGATGTAAAAAGTAGACTGTACTCGTATAAATAAATTTTTTGATGGAAGGATTCCAATCTTTCAAGGCAGGGGCGGCATTTTGGTTATGCAACCCAGGATGGCAAATGTCACTGAATATGTTGTATATTATGTGTCAAAATCTCCAATCTCAATTTAAGTTCAGTTTCTTGGGTGATTGTGACCGAAAATACCAACCATTTTTTTGAATCGGTTATTGATATTGAAATATTTCGAAAAACCATTTTTTAATACATTCAAAGATTTCATAAACTGAACATTTTATTTTCTTCGTGAAGTTTATAAAATTGTCTTTTTAATCGAATAGCGCATCAATTTTCACAAAAATCGCTGCCAATCAAGAAACATTTGAGAAAAAATTTCCGAAAACTCTTTAAGAACTCTAGCAATATCATTTTAAATATACACAAGAAATAGAAAACTCACAGAACTCGCACATATGAGAAAAATGTTTGACTCTTTTCAATTTTGTCCTATTGTGAGTCGCTTTGCTGTTGTGTTAGGTTGGAAACCGGAGAACATCCTTACAATGGAGTGATCATAGGAAAAGTTGGACTTACATTAAGAATAATAACATTTATATCAATTTGCTTCTAAAAATATCGTATTTGTTTTATTAATTAATAAATTAAGGCTTTTAAAGTAAATACAATGAAAAATACCAATCAGTTAAATGCACTTTTAAGCAACAATTCCCTTATCTCTCAATACTGCAATCTTATCTGCTGTATATCCCAGCACATCTGCTAAGACTTCATCTGTATGTTGTCCCAGCAAAGGTGGCGCTGTACGCGCGTCGTTTTTAGATTCGCTGAATACAACCGGTGCACCAACAACCTTTACCGCACCATCTTTCTCACGTGATAAGGTCTTAACAATATCAATTGCCTTTATATGCTCATCTGCAAAGACTTCACCTATACTGTTGACCGGTCCTACTGGAAAAGGTGCATTCTCAAAAATACGCATCCAATTTTTCGTAGAATTCTTTAAAAAAATTTTCTCCAAACGATCAATTAATTCAATGCGATTTTTTACACGATCTTTATTGCTCTTGAATTTTGAATCTGCAGAGATCTCATCTTCATTTAACATACGACACAACTCTCTGAATTGATCATCACTACCAGCGCCAAGTGTTAGATATCCATCAGTGGTCTTAAACGCTTGATATGGCACGATGCTATTGTGGGCTGTGCCACAGCGTTCAGCCTCCACTCCAGCGTTTAAGTAATTGCTAGCAATATTAATCAACATGGCGACTTGTGTGGACAACAAATCTACATCAATTTTTTGGCCATGCCCAGTACGTTGACGCTGCAGCAAGGCAGCTAAAATTGCGCCATGAGCATACAAACCTGTTGCTACATCAGTCACTGCCATACCCACTTTACTAGGCGGTCCATCACGTGCACCAGTAATGTGTAGCAAGCCACCAACTGATGCGGCAATGACATCGTAACCAGGTCGTTTTGCATATGGACCCACAGAGCCATAACCTGTCAGCGAGCAATATATTAAGTGGGGTAGCAAATCACGCATATCTTCATAGCCCAATTTGTATTCGGCCAATTTTCCGGGCACATAGTTTTCAACGAGAACATCACACTTTTTGGCCAAATCATATATTATTTGACGTCCGTACTTAAGATCGATGCATACACTTTTCTTATTACGATTGCAAGCCAAAAAGTATGCAGCATCTTTACTGCCTGGTAAAAATGGAGGACCCCAGTTACGTGACTCATCGCCAAAGTTGGGACGTTCTACCTTAATTACTTCAGCGCCCATATCAGCAAGTACCATAGAGCAGTACGGACCGGCAATGATGCGCGTCAGATCAAGCACACGCACACCTTTAAGTGGGTAGTGATCGCTAAGTGAAGTTTCACGCGACTCAATCGTCATATACCGTAGGCTTGCAAACAGAGGTCTGAACCGGTTTCCATGTAAAATTTTCAAAGGTAGCGGAGCCATTTAATTATTTATTTTTTTAATATATTCTTCTTCAACTCCAATTGATTTGCTCAGTTTGAGAAAAACAGTTACTTTTAATTTGTATGCGTTTTTAATGGAACTATTTTGTTGTTGTAGTTGCTATCTTTTATTGGCGTTCTGCTGTCTATCATTTTATTGATATTTCGTGATGAGCAAAAAATTTAGCTGCGCACTGTGAAAAGTTTTCGAAGTAACTGATTATGCGAGAATTATATGTTCACATCAAGAGAGAATATTCGAAATATTTTTGCTCTCAAATGTATGAGTATGCATTCTCTAAATGGCGTTCTCTTAAAAGCATGTGTACTAACTCTGCTAATAGATAAAACCACGGTTCGGCTGAAGCGAAATCAAAAGAAAGAACAACGAATATACGAAGAATACATTTATCTGGTCCCTACGTTTGTAGCGCATAGAAAGAGGCGTGACAGGTATATACAAATTTGTAGAAGTCACGATTAAGAATTGATGATCAATGGAGTTGATTAAATTATATGCATATTCCGGTTATTTTTACTACTATACTTTCTGGAAAAGAAAATTGTGAGATATCACGCCTATCAGCGAGATTTCCCCATAAGTTAATAATTAGTAGTAATATTTTAAATGCAATTTGTAGTATGCACACCGAGAGAGATTATGTTCAGTTCGATGATATACAGTAGACGACCAATGTAACGTATAACGATATAACGAATTTCCATTTTAACGTACAGTTTTTGAAATTGGAGTTTTTCCATTGATGTCTCTAAATTAAGAATGCTAAATATGTTCACTATTCCAAATAACGAACATTGTTTAATTCAGCCATAACTATTGAACTGAAATACCTTTTTTTTACCAGTAAAGGTGATAACAAGTTAAGATAGCATTCCAAAATCTAGCTCAATTTTTATACGAGTTAATATGTGCGTCAACAAAAGACAGTTTCTTTAGTAAAAAACACTTCGATATAACGAATTTTGCGATATTAAGACTGACCCGTGCATTAATTAGTTCGTTATATTGAACGTCTATTGTATTTGCAAAAGTTTGAACTCTTGATGAAAAAGTACCAACTATTCACATAAGTAGTATTGCGGTTAATATCTTTTTATTGATTATTGCCATCGAAATTGTAAATTTCACATGTTTTTGTATTTATAAAAAAAACTTACTCTAACTTACTAACAGATTTTTTAATATCTCTAGTGTTTAAGTGTGTTGATCTATTGTGTTATCTATTCTAATCCGCTTTTATTCTAACATATTTGAATTGTGTTTGGAAATGTGCCCTTTTGGTGTTTAATTTTATTACTATATCACAGATTATACTCTTAAGTCACCACAATCAAGTTCGTTACAATCGTTATCATCGCTGGGCGACTCCTCTTTCCTTCCTATATTTTTATCAGCAATTTCACTCTCATACCATGAAAACTTTTAAGTTGCTCCAGTCATGACCAAACTGTTTTTTTTAAATAAGATTGTAGAAATCTTTCTTTCATTTTGTTCATAGTTAATGGTATTGTAACTTGATTTGTATTTGGAATCTCCAACGACATATAAGCAACTATAAAGGTTTCTTCAGCAACTATAGGATATACGTCTTTTTGTACAAGCAACAATTAAATGGAAATGTGTCGTTTTGCCTGAAACTGCGATTTTTAATTACGAGTTTCCTTTGGAAATATGTCTTTGTAATAGATTTTTAACTAGAGGATAAATTTTAGCATATCGGCGATAGCATGCTTAGTTTTTTTCAAGGTCATCAGTGGAATTTACCCTTTTGAAAAATTTCTCCTCATAAATGTCTATATTAACCGACTTTCGGATATCCTTCTAGCAAGTTATCCACAAACTATTGATTAAAAAAAAACATGTGTGTCAGCTCCGACGCGCGACTGGAGTTTACTCCTTCAGAATATTTTTCTTCGCCTCAGGATCATTTATTATTTTTTGTTTTTGTCGGAGCCTGTACTCTCGCTGCCGCTCTGTCTGAGTTTTCGTTTTTTTGGGAGCTGGTGTTACTTGAGGGCTGGTTACAAAAGTGCTATCAGAAAAATTCGAGGATATATATTCAGGAGTACACATGTCGAATCTTACTCTGACAGAGTGATAGAAGGCATTAATTTCTGACTATTTAAAAAAAAAACAAAAAGTGCGTCATAAAGACACGACGGAAGTGAAACTTATGCAGTACATTTTATTTTCAAACTTTTTTATCGACAGCAGTGAAACTTACACAGTACATTTTAATTATAAACTTTTTTATTTCGCACATTTTTTTTTAAACAGTCAGAAATTAGTGACGCAGAAATTAGTACATAACCTACCTGGTAACTGCATTCACTTGTTTTTCTGATTTTTGTTCATCATCACTTGAATTATTTTCTTCCATATTTTACACCATTTCCTTAACTTTTTTCACTAACTTTATTCACTTCCTCAGTATAAATATAAATAAATATCAGAATAGCTCTCTACATAAAAATAAAACACCAAAACTCTGAAATTTCATAAACTGACCGTTGATATTCAATACATATACTGAAACCAGCCTAACCTTCCCCCTGAGAACCTATGCGCATCAAGACAACGTAACGACTTCACTTTTAGTTAACACTCGATTTCACTCCTCACCTTTTTTTCGTACCGTGGGCTATAAATCAATTCTAACGGAGTAAACTCCAAAAAAACCTTTCAAAAGTTTTTCTAAGTTTTGAACCCGCAACGTCAGTGGCGTTTACTCTAAGGTGCGCAGGTGTTCTCCGCACACCCAACCAAAATCTGATGCATTTTTTTTAATCTCTATCATAGGTTTCCATATTTGTCAATAATTTGACACTGTTGCTGCTGGCACGCTGCAGCATACCATATCCATCATATCATAGTTCTCTCCCCTAAGCGTACGTCATACCACTACAATTGTTCTAGCTCATCGTAGCAAATCAAATATATGAAACGCAACATTATTTGACGATATTGAATTTCATCCAATCGACTTGACTGTGCGCTGCTGATGTCGCACCAATTCAAAGCAAAAACCTATAATAAAAAAAACTACTCCATACACATTCTAACGAAATGCTCATGATAAACAATAAACTGTGTTCGTAGGATATTAGCGCACATAAGTTGATACAACACGACTCGACTAACACCGCTTCTCGTGTGCAATGTCGTTTAAAAATGTTGCAGATCAAACATCAAACGCAACATTATTTGACGACGTTGAGTTCCATCCAACCGTCTTGACTGTGCGCTTTTAATGTCGCACCAAGTCAAAGCAAAAACATACAGGTAGTCCCCGACTTACGACCGAGATAGGTTCCTAGTCATCGGTCGTAAGTCGATTAAGTCGTAAGTCGAGTTTCATAAAAAATAACTAAAGAAAAATATTACATACATACTGTACTACTAGTTCCAGCCATTTTTGGGATGATATAAAATTATTCACTTAAACAAACGTATTATTTGTACTGAAATAAATCGAATCCTTGTACATACTACTGTTTTTTTTTAATTTTATCTCATATACATATTTTAGGGACTCCCCGAAACTATTTTAAGCATTTTCTATGAAAAAAATTGAAAAAAAATTGGTCGTAAGTGCGAATAGTCGTAAGTCGAACGGTCGTAAGTCGGGGACTACCTGTATAGTAAAAAAAAACTACTACAAACGCATTCTAATAAAATGCTCATGAGAAACAATAATCTGCGTGCGTAGGATATTAGCGCACACGTAACGAACAGCGGCCGCTTCTCTGGCAGAGAATCTCTGCCCTCCAACAAAAAAAAAAAACAAATATACGTTTGCCGAAAAATTCGCACTTCAATAATGCAGCGCAGTGCTGTTTAAAAATGTTTGACAGAGAAAACTGCGATGTGTGCTCTGAATTTATTGAACTTGCAATGTTTTGAGTTGCGATACAAACGTGTATTTTTTGAAATAATTGATACTTTGTCAACACAACTGGATATAAGATTTAAAAGATTAAAATTTTTGGAATTGTTGAATTCAAAAAAGTTTCTCAATTTCGAAAGAAGTTTTCCAGATGAAAGCCTTAAAATTTCATATGCCCCCTTCTTCGAATTTGTTAAGCTAAGAAATGAGTTGAGTGTATTATATAGTATTTTCATCAAAGATATACTCGAAACTCTTTTGAATTTGGAATTGAAAGATACTTTTTCAGAAATTTTAAAGCTAAGTTCGTTAGTTTTGACAATTCCAACTTCAAGTAGTTCAGTTCACAGATTATTCTCTACACTCAAGCGTATAAAGACTTTTTCGAGAAACACTATGTGTGAACAGAGATTGTCGGAACTGGCTTTAATTTCCATAGAAAAAGTATTTCTCAAAGAAATAAAAAGCAAAAACAGCTTTTATGGTGAGGACATTTGTTTCAAAAAAACCTCGTCGTATTGAACTGACATACCAATAAAATTGTTTGGAATTAAAAAGAAATAATAATAAAAACTTTAAACAAATTAAAAAAAATATTAAAAAAGCAGAAAAAGAACAAACAAAATATATAAAAAAATAAAATGGGATCTCAGTCTATCACGCAACCGTCGTGGTCTTGCAAAAAACTTAGGATAGGCATTCATATTTAAACAACATATACACGTTGAACACCCTGCTGAAAACGCCACGGCACGCCACTGTGCAACGTTGTAAATGATAGAAGCCCACTGTGTTCACTAGGATACTGTTGTCATTGAATAAATGCTGTAGAAGAGATATAATGAAGTAAAAGGCTCTCTACGTTCTATTCTATTTTTATAGTAATAATTCATTCCAACACATAAATAAAAAAAAAGCCATAAGTGCCTCATTAACCGCTCGAAATGTGATGTGACGTAATTTTAGCAGCATTTCCAGCAATCAGAAATATATAGAGGAAAACTCAAAGCATCGTAACGCCAAATAATTAAAAGTGAAAAATCGAAACGGGATCGAAATAGCTATAGAAATTTTGTATATGTCATACGCTCCATACATAGTTTTAGGATAATATTAGTAGTGTTTAATGATAAGCTATGTAAATAAAAAAGCTGACGAGAAAGTTACAACGAGTTCGAAATTACATATGAATACGAGATAGAAAGCATTTTCAAAAATAAGTCTGAAACCGAGAATATTTTGATGCAAAAACAAAAATTTGTTATCTCATGGGTTCGTTCAATACGCCATATTGATCATTTTCGATTCGACTACGAAAGAATATTTCGCGAAAATGTTCGACCTATATAGCTATTTCGATCCCTGGCTCCTTGTTTTATGGCACAATATGCTGAGCCTTCCTATGCACCTATCTCCCTGCGGATTATACCACGCAGCTGATCGATATGTTTCCATGGCGTTTTTCCTCATCGTGTGGGTTATCCATATCTAGAGGCAGTATATATGTATGTACGTTGTTTAATAATTACTAGTTATCTTCTGCTAAGGTTTTGCAGTTTAATTTGACGTCGGCAGAGATGCTATCAGCTTGCAATCTTTTTAGCTATAGCTTAGTCTTTTGCCATTTAGGAATGAGTTTAAGTCCATTATCCCAAAGCTTTTATGAGGCTTATCGAAATAAAAATGTTCAAAAATTTAATTGCAATAGTGGATCAACTTTCACGTACCCACTGTATTAAATGACAGAAAAACATAAACAAGCTTATTGAAAAACAACAGGGAGAAGTATTTTACTTCTGACATATTTAAAATTTATATTTTCTTCTGACATTTAAATTAAAACAAAATGGATGGAATGATAATGACGCGTAGGTAAGTTAAGCGTCGGCAAAATAAAAATTATATTTTTCTGGTGACACCATCATATCCATTTTCCCAGCCTTCAATCAATACCATGGCAAGAAAGAAGTAAACGTGAGCGGATCATTATCACTCTCGCTACTGCAGCAATGTTTATAATCGCTGTGAAGCTGGTGGTGATATTTGTATACCTGGTTATTATGTTAGATTCACAATATAAGGTCAATTAAAAACAAGCACTGGCACTTTATTTTTTATGTTTGTATTCGTATTTGTGTGATGTATTGCACAGGATAGTTTTAAATATCGTTGGATTTTTACTTGAACCAAGTATTTTTTTCTTAACAAAAGTCAAAATTAATATTATTATTGGTGATATTATTTCTTAGAGTCAACTGATCCCTATTAAAATTATGGACACTATTAAATTCTGCTTTATTCTGATTATTGATTTTCCTTAGACGTATATATGTATAGTATGTACTATACAACTTTCTTGGATTCTTATGTCTGATTTCCCAATGTCCGCTTAAAGTTAATCCATAGTTTATCTGACTGATCTGGTATGCAATCTTGTATTGAACTTCTGGGTTAAAGTCCTCATTAAGACCGAACTGTGCATAGTTTAAGCTTCTGCAATTCAATAGAGATTGCAATTTAAATATATTGTGTTCTATTTACTCATGGAGCATTGAGCCTTCACAAAACGCTTCCAACGAGGACGATCAGCAGCAAGTGCCTTCAATTTTCTAACATTTCTCCAATTCAAGTATGTACTTTCTGCTCTGGCGACGATTTTGGGTGGACATGTTTTCTACTACCCTAAAGTTTCCATTCCAATACCTTTAGTTAGTGATCGTGTGGTGAGTTCATTTCAACTTTTGCTGTGGAAATCGGATCTTAATGGCACCTGGTGAGCGATTTGGCATTGAAGTTTGTCCTGAGCCACTATATTTTCAGGATTCGGCAAAGGCAATTGTTGGTGAACACGCATGTTTCACAGCCATACAGAAGAACTGGCTGCACGTTTAATATATGTAAAGGCCTTGAGCTGATTTTACTTCTGTAAACATCAATTCTACCGATTTAGCATGGAAACTTTAAAAGTTATGCAAAGCATAAGCAGTGGATACAATTTCTTACTACATTGCTGAATTGCTCATTTCACTACTGAACTTGTTACGATGAGGGAGGGCCTTGTTTAAATCATTTTCTAAATATTCGTATTTTAAAATAGTTTCATCGTTATTTCTAATTGCAAATTTTTACTCAGCATATGGACTATATGTCATTATTCTCCCATGTAACCTTATCTTACAATTGCAAACAAATTATGTCACATGAAAAACTGTTCAAATGTTTACTGGGTTGTGTTATATTTTTAACAAACAAAGAAAATTTTTTTGAAATTAGTACTCGTCAAAAGTGTTATCAGGCCGCATTTACGGAAATGGGTGCTTTAGTCAGTAAGGACTTATGGGGAGATAAGTAAGTACTACTTAAATTATGGCACGTTTGTCAATATCTTCGTTGATCTATCGAATCTTTTCATATTTTTAGAATATGGCTATCCAACTCCACTTGCCGTTATATGGACTCCAAGGAAATATGTGTTTCATTCTGTTGTGTATTACTTGGATTCGGTATTATGCTGTCGTTAATTCTATTAGTTGCCTATTTTGTACTACGATACAATGATGTGTACCAGTATTGTCCCGAATGTTTTCCTAATAGTTTGTAGTTGAATCTTTTGGAATATATAGACCAATATTTGTATTGCTATTCATGGCTCAATTTTGATTTTGCTTTGGCTGTAAAGAAGTTGTATGGCTTGTTGTAGATATTAGAATGGCAACGATTTTAAAAACGTTCAGACCCCATTTATTAACTAGAGTCGATACGTTTACGAGAATTTACAATCTCAAAAGTTTATTTCGCGGTAAAATCAAGCCCCGTTCTCTTCTTTCAAGATAACATACCACATTTGATTGAAATTTCGAGTGGAATACGAAATATTTTATTGAAATTGCAAAGGCTCCTAAAATTTGTGATATCTGCTTTAACGACTAGTCATTTTCTTTTTGAAGAGACCACTATCTTTTACCGAAATAACAGACCCTGTTCCTCTCCATAAATTTTTTGTATGAAAATTTGAATGGTATCTGATGTTTC
The DNA here is from genome assembly GCA_963680825.1 of Meiosimyza decipiens. Classification (NCBI taxonomy): domain Eukaryota; kingdom Metazoa; phylum Arthropoda; class Insecta; order Diptera; family Lauxaniidae; genus Meiosimyza; species Meiosimyza decipiens. Next base: position 79,897,410 of record OY804259.1, on the reverse strand, counting down.
CGCGGAATGAACAATAAACAGTTTTGTCGCTCTAATTCATAATTTCTGTTTAAAACAAAAAATATTAACTGAAAACAAAATTAATATTTGATGTAAAAATAAACGCAATCGAAAAACGTATGTTTTCTAACCCGAGCATGGTGGAATTACTAAAGGTGTGGTCACTAACAAATTCTATCTCCACACCATTGGCTACATTCCAATTCCGGTAGGCAAAACGCCTCTAAAAACGGATTATAGAATTACAGAAATACAATGGCACAATAGAGATCCTGGTATCCAGCCAAAAACTGAAGCCAATGATTGAGTTGGATTCTGTCGACTTGACCTCGACGGCACTATCCTATATGTGCTAACCTGGTTAATAGGCGATTACGAATTGATATTGGATTTGGCTGTAGAGCAGTTTGTACCATAAAATGGTCACAAAAATGAATTATTATTCGGAAATAAAAAGCAGAATGTGAGCCGCAAGAAATTTGGATAATTCTTAAGGGACTATGTGCTTCCAAAGAACGTTCGCGAGCTTAGCTGGTGTCTGAATTTTTTATTAAGTTGGTGGATCCGCAGGTAACTCAGCACTGATCTGGTATGTTCACCAGGGAAAGTATGTTCATAAGAGCTCATCAAAAACATAATTTTTTCGAGATTCAATTTATCATTATTAAAACTATTATAAAAATCTGAATTGAGGGCATTTTGAAAGATATGAAGGGTCAAAAACTGGATTTGTTTGTGTTGGCTACATAATAATACATCTATAATTATATAAGCTGTCCATAAATCCGACCGGTCTCAAAAATTCATATATTTATCAAAGTTTTTTGGAGAAATTTTTCAACGAAATCAAAGGCGATCTACCTTTTTTAAATCAAGTTTTTTTGCATTAAACTAAAAATATACAATGAAGGCTAAAAGCTTTAGTAAAGTCGTATTTTTTCCTTAAAGAGCATTTAAAATCATGGATTTAGAAAAAAAAAAACGACACGATTGGTGCATTTTTCGCTAAGCAATGAGCTTTTGAAAAAAAATTCATGTCTCTAAAATGGATGATCAAAAAAATTTTAAAAAAATTCATGAACGCGTTTCCCATCAGTCTCAAGAACATATAGAATTTAAAAAAAAATCGGAAAGGGTGAGCAAAAAAGTGACAGATTTGGTATGAAATTCCCCAAGTGTACATTCATTAATAAAATTGTCAATAAAAACAAACAACTGAAAATTATGCATTTGTTGTGCAGAATATTAACGAAAATATTTCTATCCTGTGACTCTTTTTCAAAACTGATGTATCTGGCTCACTAGAAAAATTATAAAATTTACGTAAAGTTCATTTTGAGCATTAATTTAGAGATGTTCCTAACTTTGGGTGCTTAATTTCTACAACAATGAGAGTTTTTTAATTGCAATTTCAATTTTTTATGCTTCTAAAAATTCTAATATCGAAATTTTTTTTTGAGTAGAGTAAATTAAATTCGATATTACTTCACTATAACTTTATAATTTTGAGCTGTCATAGTGCAACAAAAAAATAAAAAAGATTTATAAACAAAAGTTGTGTTAACAGAAACAATGAACAAAGCAACCAGGTAATAAAAGAAAAACTTAAGGACAAGTCAAAGAAAATAATTTCAATTAATCCTTAGACGCACTGTTGTTCATCATCACTACAGAAGTTCAGCCAGTGGTTGGAGTAGAGGAATCAAATTTTCAGAATTGAATTTGAAGGCAAAAATATTCGTTTACGTTTACCTTTTTTTTGTGTTGGGTATCTTTGTGTGCATCATTCTTACTGTTTTGGATGCAATCACTGGCTATGACAATGATTTTATAGTATTTCGTGATAAACCTGATACCCTGACAGAAGACTGAAAAGAAAATAAACGATTTTTTTTTTTATGTCAAATAATTTTTATAAATCAATTTAAAAAATATGGTTTGAAGACAATATAAGCTGAAGTTTTTCATAAAGGTCACCTAGAATTTTCGAACAACCAACGTTTTTGTTGGAAGGTTTAAGTGGAAGATGTTATGTTTTGCATTGTTAATTAATGGTAAGTATTTTTGTAAGTTCTTAATTTCGGTATATACATATGTAAATATATGAGCGATCTGCCTCCAAAAGACCGCAAATGAACTCGATTTAGATATTGAGAAATAAAATTTTAAAGACTTGAATTTTTGTTTGATCATTTGGCATTCCTAATACTACTCTTTAAGAACATGAACGAGTGTTGGCTTCCACCTTTGGTAAGATAAGGTCTTTATGCAGATTGCGTCATATATGTTTAAAGATGCCAATACCGAAATCGAAACGATTATAGCATGAAATATATGCCAAATGATAGAACTCAAAGAGCCTAAGTAAATGTATGGCGTTGCATTGTTCAATTCTGTCCAAAAACATGAGTTGCCACCGTTAATTTTTTTGTAAGATAGACTGCAGCTTAAAATTTGTGCCAAATGTTATAGCACGAAGCGCCTAGCAAGAAAATAAATGGTTGCTTTGACGAATCATGTCGTATTTTTCCATCACGAGATGTAGACGAAACTGTCTAATAAAGCATTTCTTCCCATATAAATCGTATGGAAAACTAAAAATCTCGATGAGCCACCAGTAAATATTAATATTATGAGCTCTTCTTACACTATAACTTTTCTTTAATGTACCCATCTGCAACTATTTAACCTGTTTGATATTGTTGTTGTAATAGTAGTAGTAGTTATAGTGGTTATGATCGATAAGTTTCATAAATTTCTTAATAAATTAAACAATTTTTTACTTTCTGGTAAAAAATTGGTTAATACTAAAAGTTTTGTACAAATGTCAGATCATTTTAAGCGGAATGAATTGGGCTTTCTTAATATGTTAATAAAACTATAAGTCAATAATGCAATTTTTTTTTTCCAAAAATAACGGTTTACTGAGAAAGTCGGTAGAATTTAAGAAATCCATAATATTTCGAAAACTATAAGTTTGACAACAAAAATCAAGTAGACAATATTATTAAATTACTTTTCATATGATACCCATATTTTGGATCAATACAAAGGATTCCGACTTAGCCATTTTTCAAAAAGCTATATCCACAACTTCCGATGTCAATATTTCCGAAACCATATCCGAAGGACACTTGTATTTTACATAACTTTTATTAGATCGAATAGCTATATATGCCATAAAACAAAAAAACAAAAAAATAGTTTGGCGAATGTGAGCTAAAAATAAATATGTTCTGTAATTTTCTCTATAAAAATTTTCAATCAGAGGTATAGAGAGCTAAATGTATATTAGGAGTCCAAAGTCTCGAAATATCAATACTATATTTTCGATTTCAAAATGTATCTCATTTTAAAAGTATTTCAAATATTCACTTTCTTATTATTCAGTTACACACGTATATTCTGAAAAAATTTACAAAGTCTGTACAGGTTGAAATGTGTCCCTACACCTTTTTTTCAAAAATTTAGCAGTCAAATTTAAAAACTTATTTTTGATTCCAATGGTACTGGTCTGATCTTCAAGATATGTTTTGGTACTGAAACATTTTAAAAGATGATAACTACACAGATAAAATAAGTTTATAAAATTTATAGCGCAGCAGTGGTTCAACTTATGCCGATATGATTTATCGCAAATCATCAGCTACAAAAAAAAAATACCGAAACCGGAGACCTCAGGATTGAAGAAACTCTTTTGGTTTTTAGCAAATAATGTTCCATATTTACTCTTCTCCATCAGCTTTACCCACTTCTATTCATTACATATGTACGTATGTAATGACAATGTGCACCCTGTGTTTAGGATATAAAAAGCGCAACACCCAACGCATCCTCAGAAGTTTTTAGTTAACAAAATCATAATATTTTCAAAACACATAATTACATATTGTTGTTGTTGCATATAAAAAACTAAAAGAAGAAATGGCTTAAGTTTACTTTAGGGTCAATTCTTCGATTTTATTTATTTTTTTTGGAGAAGTAGCGTGCTATGAATAAATAATAAATCTGCAAAAAAAATTATCGGTCGGATCTGGTTTAGAAGATATAGCCATCCAAAGTTGCGGATATAGCTTTTTTAAAAAAATAAATAAAATCGGAGAATTGTCCCTAAAGTAAACCTGTTCCGAAGAAATGAATTCAATAAATGAAAAATCACTTACCGAAATAATAATGTAAAAATCAATTTAATCATCTCCACTGCAAATCAAAAACCCGGCACAAAGTAAAAGAAGAAATCATAAAAACACTTGAAATTTCATTTAGTTTTTCACTTACTATTTTGGTTTTGATTTTTGTTTTCCTTAAATTGAAACAGGACGTTTGCCAAATTTTGGAATGATTGTTTGAAAGAAGAAATAATAAGTTAAAAAAAAAACAATAAAAAACTATTAATCCTATCAGCAAGAAACCAGCTGCACGTACAAATGATGACTGAGAAAGAGTACAACCGTCAAGATGACTTGGAGCATGTAAACGTCAGCTGAGTTATTTGCGCGACTTAGGAAATGTCATGTAGTTTGCTAATGTCCGGCTGTCGCTGTATTTGCATGTGCCTTAAATGAGGTGCAAGGGGAGATGCAAAAAATGCATACGATTAATTAGTTGAGGGAAATTGGAAGGAGAATGAATCAAAGGCAAACGTTTAAACAAAACCTAAGATCAAAACAAATAAAATGAAAGGAAACCTGTTCTGACACCTTACAAGCTATGTACTTATTGCCGTACAAAAGTAACATAACTTAAATTACTGCCCAGTGATGACATTTGGGCTTCGTGAAAATATACTGAATCGAAACTTGAAATGTACTTTTTAGAGTCTTTTTTTGTCTTGAACACTCAATTTTACTAAAATTTATAAAATTTTTTCTAAAAATGACTACAAAAAAAAGAAGGATCCTCACTTTTGGCATCTAAAAAACCTTAGCAAAAGGAGATATATGTATTTCACAGTAAATTACAAAAAGACCACCTACGCATTCCGATTTACTGTCTCGAATTATTTTATTTTCATTTACTAAAAAGGTATTTATTATAAATGTCGAAAATGTCGAACGTACTGACGCAAATGTACCGAACAATAAATACGTTTGTAGTCAGGACCGCATTGACCTGGAGGCTTATCTGCGGCTTTTTCAAGAATTTAGGCTTAAATCAGCTTCAGCTTATTCAGAATATTTAAATAAAACGAAACTTAATATTCTTCATGACCCCAAAAAATTTTGTGGATTCATTAGTTCTAAAAAAAGGTCGGATGGTTTCCCATCTGAATTCAAAACTGTTGACGGGCTCACCAGTGATCCCCAAATTATAGCTGGGTTATTTGCTAATTTGTTCCAAAAATCTTTTTCGACTGATGTGTTTAGCCCTGATGTCAACTATTTTGAATATATGAATTCTGATCCACAGGTTCCTTTTGGTGCAATATCTTTTACCCCTGAACTCATAGTAAAATATATTGCATCCATTGATGATGACATTGGTTCTGGACCTGATGGCATTCCAGCCACAGCTTTTAATTAATTGTAGTCTTATCCTGAGTCAACCACTCAGTTTTCTTTTTAATAAATCTATCAATGATGGCTATTTTCCTAAATTTTGGAAGGAATCTTTTATAAGTCCTATTTTGAAGAAAGGATTGAAAAATGATGTTTCTAATTACAGGCCTATAGCCAAGTTATCATCAATCCCGAAGCTTTTTGAGCAAATTATTTATGATCAAGTTAAGGTTTGCTGTGGTGAAGTCATAACGACTCGTCAGCATGGTTTTGTTAATGACAGATCTACAGTTTCTAACCTCCTTGATTTCACGTCCTTTGCTTTAAGTTCAATTGATTCTGAAGCGCAAGTCGACTGTATCTATACTGACTTTAGTAAAGCATTTGACAAGTTACCACATAGCTTGATTTTGTTTAAATTAAAGACACTAGGATTTCCTATAAGTTTTGTCAGATGGATTGAATCTTATTTATTTGATCGTTCTTATCGAATAAGATTTCGAGAGGTGTTGTCTTGTCCTTTTACAGCATTTTCAGGTGTTCCGCAAGGAAGTCACCTGGGACCGCTCCTGTTTATTTTGGCTATAAATTATGTTACTCATGTAATCAAAAACTCTCATCTGCTTATATATGCTAATGATATGAACATTTACAGGTCTGTGAAGGTGGATGATGATACCTTTGCCTTTCAGTGTGACCTGAAATCATTTGAAGTTTGGTGTTTTAAAAATAGCTTACATTTAAATCCTGACAAATACCAAACTATGATCTTCTCTAGAAAGAAAATTAATGTGGGATTTGATTATATACTTAATGATAAGAAAATCTGTCGTGTCGATACAGTCAAAGACCTTGGTTTACATGTTGATGCTAAATTGACATTTAATGAACTCATTAATACAATCTGTAAGAAGACTTCGTCATTACTTGGTTTTATAAAGCGATGGGCAAAAGAATTTAATAGCCCTTTAGTAACAGTAACTTTATATATTACATTTGTGCATCCTCACTTAGAGTATGCTAGCCAAGTTTGGTCTCCATATTACAATATACATATAGATAGAGTAGAGCGAATTCAAAAAAATTTTGTTCGCTTTGCTCTCAAAGGCTTAAATTGGACTGACCCCTTAAACCTTCCTCCTTATGAGGATCGTTTAAAGTTATTACGTATGCAGTCTTTGAGCACTCGTAGAAATATTGCGGGTATACTTTATTTGCATCAGCTTGTGACTGGGTCGCTTGCTGCGCCAGAGCTTCTTAGTTATATTCATTTTAACACCAATCGTAGGATATTTTACCAACCAGTCAGTAGAACTAATTATATGGCTACAGCTCCTTTTAATCGCATGACTTCTCTCATTAATAATTGCGATGTATATAATATTAGCTTGTCAAAGGGTCAACTCAAGCTAAGATTGAAAAATAACTATAGTTAATTTTGTAGCTTGGTGGTTGTTGGTCTTTATGTTTGTGTTGTCCGAGCCTCACAGCATGATGGGTAAATTTTTTTTTGTAACATTTTATTCCTTAGACCATATGAATAAATTCCATACAATTGCATTCATGCAGTTGTGTGCTTTTATACATATGTCTGAGTGGGTATGTTGAGAAAAATATAACAAATTAATTGCATGTATAATTTTTTCATTTCCATAATTTATTAATAAACTTTAACCTTTGTTAAAAGCTTCAAGCTAAATTGCTAAGAAGGCTAATAGCTGTAGTAGCTAAACTCTATTATTATTATTATTATTACAACGTACAAATGTACTGAAACTGTCATCACTGTTACTGCCTTTTATGTAAATATGTAGGTATTTTACTTCTCAATTGTATTCAGATTTCTTATAGATATATTTAGGTCCAATCTCCTATATTATATAATATACATATGTACTCTGTATATATATTGCTGAAAAGTGTTTGTAATTTCAATTATAAGAAGCAGTAATTTTTTTATTACAAAAATCACAATAATGCAAGCAACGAAAGTTATAACTTTTTCATTGAAAAAGGCTGTGTAGCCTTATCATGCACTTTACAGAAATTAATTTATTTGTCAAAAAGTTATGCCCGCTACTAATGAGGAAACAAACCAAACATTTTAGACATGCATTCTTTGTTGGTCTTGAGAAACTAACGGAGTTGGAGCTCAGCAGCATCCTAAACTTTACCAAGGCTTCTGTGGTTCGCCCCATCCAATGAGATAATTTGTGGACACGAAGGGCAATACAGGGGATACCACAATGGACAAACTACCTTCGAGTGAAATTTGCTATATGCAAGCGACCTTTTTAACCAGGCCTGATATTAGAAGGCAAAGACGAAGCACCCCATTTATATTAAAGCTTTTTAAGTATTTTTTATATCATATATTGCAATGATTTTTGTCATTACGACATTATTTTTTTGTCACCTAAAAGGTGTCCAATTTTGAGGCATATTTTTATATTTGCCGCCATATTTTTTGTTAAAGTTACTAGATTTCACCAGTGTTTTTTTATGTATAAAACAAATACATTAAGGTTAATGAATTGTTAAGTGAGAGTTATTCAAAAGTTAAATGAAAACTTTCTTTAAAATACGGAAGAGAAAATGCTCCGAAAAATCGTACTATTAAACTTGTCATTGATATATTTGAAGAAACTGGTTCAGTTTCAAGATCTGAGAAGAAAAAACTTAATATACTATATATGAAAATATTGCACAAGTGTTGCTGAATAGCCAAGGACATCAAACTTAGTTGTCGTCGTTCACAGTCATTAAACTTCAAACCAACAACTTTGATCAATATTTTATGCAAAGATCATCATGTCATGTGATTTAACACCATCGGATTTCTTCTTCAGAGGTTTCTTAAAGAGTAAAGCTTATGCGGATAATTCTCAAACTATTCTAATTGATCCATCATTATGCGAAAAATATATTAAAAATGTTGGTTGGTTGGATAGCAGAGGAGGCCAGTTGAACGAGATTTTTTTTTAATTATTAACCGAAGCCATTAATTTCCAATAAAAACCAGCAAAGGTTTCATACAATTTATATCTTTTATTTAAAATTTATAAAGATACCTCAAATTTGAAAACCCTTTAGTTGGGACAAATAACTTTTGATATAAATAATGTTAACAAAATGTTCAGTCTGAGTTAATCTGAATAATCTTCTGATCAATCATGGTGTGCCTGTGAGGTCGAGTTTTTAATTCTCATTTCACAATCTGATTCCGTAATGATAAAAGTGTGATGTCTTGGTAGACCACTACAAATTTATTCAAAAGCTTGTGCAAGTATCTCTCTGATGTACTATAGCTATTGATACAGTGCAAAAAAGCCACTGTATTTGTAAACTCTTAATATTTATAAAAGCTTTTCAAATATTGATGTTGCATTTGTTTGTCTTGCTTTTTCCCCGCAATACGTTGGATGCAAAGTCAGATGCAAATAGAGGAGACAAGATTCAACCAGTGATGGGAGTGCATTTGCGATTTGAAACAGACTGACTGATCCTTAGTATATTCGCAGCATTTTCAGTACATTTTAAATATACATAGATGTATGATAAAGTTTTTTAAGCTAAATTTTTATACATTTTGCAAGTACATACACATGTACATACATAGCCCTAAGCTTTCTATGCAGTTAATTTTAGAATCAATATCTAGAAAAGGGATTAGTTCAACAACAGTCCAGAAGGGATCAGTACACTATTATTGCTTAGGTTGGCAATACCGGGGGCAATATAATGCATAGAACTGTAGTTGTAGGAATAAAAAAACCAATCACATTTCGAAAAGTTATTTGGATATCAATTATTGACTCGTCTTATAATTCTCATCTTGTTCAAGTAAAATATCAACTTATGTTTGTCTAGCTGACGATTTTTTCGTATTGATAATAGTCCCATTACTGGAGACCCTGGTGTCTTACAGAATATATTTTGACCTTATCCCATTGATTGGGGCTATAAAATTTATTTTTCGAAAATACGTTCAAAACAACCGCTGGGCGACTACACGATTACGGATTACGAACCCTTTCCATCGGTTGGAAATATATAACATGTATCCAGAAATTGGTAAAATCACCCCTTTAGGAGTGTCAGTATCCCCTGTGATCACAATAACACATTTTCGATATTTTCTCATCTACAAGTTTTTACTTACAAAAGGTACAAAACATCCCCTTAGGTGGGTCGGAACTCCGCTTGTGATTTCAAAAAATATTTACAACCTTTTCCCATCCGTTCTCCCGGTCCGAGCCCGTTCTAAATTTATTTAAATCTCTTCCCATCGACTGATGTAAAACATTTTTTTTTTAGATGCTCGTGCATAATTTTATTGAATCTTTTCTTTTGAGAAAATTGTAAGGTGAGTTGAAAAATTTAGAGAATGTAAGCACTGAGCCGTCGCCGAAAGCCGCCCACCTACCCTAATTTACAAAAATTTCAAGAAAATCGGGAGTGAGCCCATTAAAGTTAATAATAGCCTTAGTTCATCCTAACACGCTTCCGATCAACTAGTTTGATCTAGGAAACATTAGCATTTTCGCCAGTAACATATGCACTCTTTCTTTATTTTTATTGCTGAAAATTACCTTTCGTTTTTTGTTAAGTTTCAGAATTTAGATAAAGTACGCTCGAAATGTTCTTTGAACGATTCTTAATTCGATACATTCGCGAATAGTCGAAATGTCATCACTGGGGCCAACAAATGTCAACAGCTAAAACAATATACGATACCATAGACGTGTTATACGGGTGTTCGCCTTGTATTATAAATTCAAATATAAATAAATTATTGCATACGAGTATGCAAAACACGGAAATGGAAATGTCAAAGTATACACAATTTTACTAATCAAATTATTAACTACGCAGCCAACCGACACCACGTTTTATGCAAATTTTCTTTTTTCATCACAGAAATAAATGATAGATCAGAGGAAGAAGATAATTTTTCATTTATTGCCCTTAGAAAAAGGTTGGGTTCACTTCCAACACCTCTTATTTGCGGAAAATGAATTAAGATTTTCTAGCCAAATCGAAACTTCTTAACGTAGAAAGAAAAGAACCGAACATTGTTCAGGACCACTGGCTATACAGTTAGTCAATCCGACTAAATAATCCGTAATAGTAAAATCAGTCCTTTATAAAAATATCAAGGTCAAATTTATAAAACAGTAGTTTTTGTTTAAATCTCACTTGAAACGGACGCTAAGAAAAGAATCAAGGCATTTCTCATCTGTGACCATAAACCGATTGGTGTGGTTTGTGGTGCGGTGAACTTGTCGGTCCTTTTTTTCGAAAATGAGGAAGGAATTGCCATTAATGTCAGTGGTGTGCTGTGCAGATCTATGAGAATAGTTTTTTATGATCTGAATTGGAAGAATTGATTTAACAAGACGGTGCTCGTGCTACAAAGTTAAGGAAACATATATTGCATACTTTTAGGAGCATATTTTGCACTTGCTTAAAACCATGATTTAACTATACATATAAGGTTATAAAAGTAAGTGTAGTGTCAAATCGTATAAATTTTTTTTTTCGATTTTTGCATTGGATATCAAATTTGACACTCCAGTCTTCTGACATTCCACACTTTCAGATGTGAGTTTGACAGCTTGCGAGAACCTTAATAGTTAAATCATGCTTAAAACTAATTGCAATGGAGTTTAACTAGAAAAACGGTGAAGGCCTAAGCCTCCATCTCTATCCTACTGCTACCTCCGCCAAATACAAAGCAAAGAAGGCAAATGATGTTTGAAAGCATGCTGTATGATGTGAATGCAATTATTTGTGTTTGTCAAGCTATGTTGGACAGCATGAAGAGTCCTGTGAAATCCCCTAAACAAAAAAAAATTCTCTTTAGTCTAAATATGCGATTTTTAAGAACCGTATGCTTGTTTGCAATTGCATTGCATATGTCTGTGTTGTTATTATTTACAGCAAATTTATTTCTTTCCAATTTCTAATGTAAATTTCGTTGGCATCATATTGCATATTAAATTCACAATTGCCATGCATACATTTTGGCGTATTTCTCATGGAAAACTATATATATTAAAAATTTTAATTTCAAAATAAAAGAAAAATATACGAACACATGGTAGGAATCATTAGGTGTTAAACTCAAAATATTTAAATCTGGCAACGCCGGGGTTGAGGTTCGCTAGTTCATCAAGTATGTTGCTCACACGCAGCGTCGACTTCTAACGCCGACTTACAAATTCGTTGTTATTCAAGCACTCATATGCACATCGGCGTTCAAATGTTGTTCATAGTTGTAAAAACAAACAACAATCAATCAATTAGAATTAGATTCAGTTTTAATTATACCCTCGCGGCAGACTTACCAGTGTTGTATTTCTAATCATCTTGTATCAATTTATTAACTTAAGTATAACCGTCGTACGTCGCAATTCTTTTTATTCGAACGGATTTTACGGCGGTTTTACCATGCAACGTATTTTACGTTGGCTTTACTTACGTCAACCGCCGGAGTTCTGCATAGCCCATTACTGTTATATTTTGATATGTATACTTTGACGCAACGGAAAAATTAATTAGAAAATCATTTTGGCAACGCGTCAGCCAACACAATTCAACCAATTGGTGTCAATTTTTCTACATTCGTGACGTTAGTGGATTGCAGTGAAAAACGAGAAGTACCTACTGAAAAATTCGATCGAGCTCTTAGTTATAACAAAAGTGGATTTTGTTTTTTAATTTTGGTGTAAAATACTTCAAAAATATAAAAATCTATGGTTTTGGTCGTGTCTCTGAAATTATACAGTAACTCAATATCATTCTTCTAATAGTAACGAAGAGTTGGAAAGATTAAAATACAAAGAGTAAAGAAAAAAAAAAAAATTGAGTGATCAAAAGGAAGACGTCAATTTATCAAAATTGCCAACCACTAGACACTGTCTTGTGCAGTAAATAAGGAAACTATGGCCAGTACTCGCCACTGTTGTATATGAAACAGGAAGCAGATTATTTGGACCTTGAGGACGACAATTTTTGGTAAATTAAAGCGTCTGATAGGTCTACAACGACTAAAGTGTGTTTTATTGGACCTATTTTTGCTAAGTTCACGTGTATATAAATCAAATTTCTTCATTTTAAAACTAAAAGCTCAAGGTTTTCCAGTAGCTGAAGTTTTTCGTAATTTGAGCTCGTAATTTTTTTTCGTGTTTTGACTTTGATGTGGCTGCGATGCAAGCTGCGCTATGTGACGCATGTCTTGCTTCTCTATGATTGCCAACACTTATTATTTAAATCGATAGTCAAAAAAATGAGCATTGCACAAATGCCATAAGTTTAGTTAAGGTACTGCTTTCCTTGATTTTATTTAACCCAACCTTTCTCACGAGATTTTTAATATTGATAACGAATTTGGAATCAAGAGTTAGGGGACGCGTTAAGTTTTGAGGGTATGTAAGGAACCACAGATAGGAACCACAAGATTGATTTCCATAATATAGTATCATATTAGCCATATTATTGGCAAATACAAGTTTGAAGTCGGTTCCAGAGTTCTTGAGACACAAAATACATATGACGATTTTTCCAAATATTTCACCAAATAAAAAAACTTGTTTTTTCCAAATATGTAAGCTATTCACATGTACAGTTAGTTTTATCAAGGTACATATGTATCGCCTGTTTACTGGAAGACCGTCATAACTCAAAAAAAAAAAAAAAAAATTCCAACTGAAATCACCATACTTTCAGGTTTTATTTTGTGTGAATAATTCCTAATGGTATATACATTATGTACAAATAAAAAACAATTTATTGAAAACTTTAATTGTTTTTTCCAATTTTAGGTTTCTTGACTCAAGAATCTTTAGTTGTAACGGTATTCCAGCAAACGAGCGATATATATAAATACAGTGATATTCCCATAAACCGAACTTGAAGAGACCGGAAGAAATGGCACGTTTTAAGCGATGTTCGCTTTATATGAAATCTTCGATGAAGTACTCCTCCAAACTAAATTTGAAGGTCAAACAGCCAACCGAATTTTTTGAGTGCTCTATAATGCAGGGCATTCAATAAACATTTTTAATATGCTCGAAATTAAAAGCGCGAATTTCGACACTGACAAATTATTTGTTGGTGTCCACTTCTGAGACCGTCTCAATGTCCAAACATCTTGACAAAAAACTTCTCAATTTCCGCATGAACAAAATATCAAATATCTAAAGCAGAAAAAGACATTATTTTTTGTGATTAGTATAATCGAAATTGAGATGGCGTTCGCAAGTATTGGTCTATAAATTCTGATTTCGACTCAAATTTCTTCAGAACTCGTTCATTGATTTTCACTTTTAGGGGTTTTCTTGTATTTTGCGCTTACATGGTTGCTTCCACAAGGTTTGTGTGTATGATTATTTTGTTTTTGCTTAACTTTGCTCCATTAATATGCCGTATGCACCATATTCTTAGGCACATGCACTATACCAAGTATTAACATTTTTTAGTTGGTATCGTAAACGGTTTTGTTGCTGTTTAGCTCTAGGTTAAACAAATTTTCCACATATTCGTGAAGACTTTGAAAATCACTTAGTAAGAGCAATTTGTCTAACAATACCTTTGAAAGAAAAATACATTGTGTTTGAAAGCCATATATGCATGTATCTAAAAATTCAGCTCTGATTTCCTCATTTTAAGTAAAAAATACTGATGCTCCCATACATTTTTATATAAAAAAGCTTCATTAGCCTTTAGCGACCTCCAAATATTCAAATTCGGAATTCTCATTGAGGGTGGATTTAATTTTTTATACATACATACCAAAAAAGATAATCATGTTTTGGCATAAAATTACTGAAATGAACTTGTACACACATAAATTATCTTATATTCTGTTGTAATATTTTATTTTTGTATCGAGAAATCGTTAAAAAGTACTAATGTTTTTTTGTATGTATACACATATATTGTTCTATCCTTTCCTGAATGTTTTACAATGCTGTTTATCAAATTATAGTAAATAATTTAAATGTTTGGCTTTATTAATAAATAACTAACAAATCTAAAATATATTTCTTTGATTTTTTTTATCAACAGTTAAATAAATCTTTGTTAGATACACCTATAGTTTAATTGTTTATGAAATCCCAATCTGCGCTCACAGCGGTTAAACGATAACGCTTGCGCGGGTCGCTTTTACTTTCTACATTTAAAACGCTTTCGATGACACGTCAGAAGTTGCAAACTTAACGATAAAATTTTGAGGCCTCTGTGCGAATTGTTTAAATCACTTGTGCACAAATTAACGTAAGCAATTCTATACTCTTTGTTATTATGTTTGTTTAATGCGTTTCTACTGTTTACAGAAATATAAATTGAAAAGCCGTCAAAATGGCTAACATTCCGTCTATACCGCCCCTTTTCTGCAGCACACCGCCTCCAATTGATTTCGGTGATGAATATGATGATGACTCTGCATTACCACCAACATTAGCGTTAGACGAGGAAGATGATGATGACTTTGGTGACTTTGCCGTTATTTCTCAATCAAATGACGATAAAGAAAATGCAGATGGTATGATTTATGATAAGCATAAAATACTGAATATTATTTAATAGTACAGTAATTGCTTAATTTTTGACGTAGTCAGATCTACCCTAAACGAATTGGTGTTCTCGGTAGGAGTGGTCAAATTTATCCTATTTGTCTTAAAAATCAAACGTGATGGAGCAAATCGAGTCACGGTTTTAGATTTTGCGATTGAAAATCTATAAAAAGTAAATTGCCGTCATTCGAGGAAACAAAAAATACAAAACAAATGGTTTTTTCTTTTAATTCGTATATATGTTACAGGCCAAAATAGTTTTTATGATAAACTAGTTTTTCCTAGGCCAAACTAGTTTTCCCTAGGTCAAACTCATTGATTTGTGTGCCTAAAAGTATGCAATTTAAGTTTAGTGTAAAAGCACTAGCGAAGCCAGTGTTAGACATATCGGAGGATATCATCTTGACCCAAGCCGCCCACATGCCAAGCACACAATTAAATTGATAAATCCAGAGTACTTCTGTATAAACGTTGTTGTGTGATAGAGCCCTTCGGCCGCGATTCAGGATTACATCGTCGCCCTAACTTTTTTTTTTTGTACTTAAACGATTTTTTCATATGGATTGTCAACTTTATTTTGGTTGCTCTCTAGAACTCTCAACATAGTAATGCCGCTGGTTGTTAAAATGACGTTTTGAATAGATTTGTGAACTTAAACGCTTAAACATTTTTCCAGATATGACAATGTAATTTAGTAGATATTTATGCAGTTGCAACTGTTTTGGTTCTAGCTTACCTGCAAGTAAATAACCCTGAAAAGATTTATTTAAAGTTTCAATCAATCCAGATGAATGGATATATATACGTAGACGTAGAAAAGTGCGTGCTAATAAACTAACTTTTTTTTATCCATTTAGTTCCATCTTTACCACATACCCCTGTTCATTTGGAATCATGTTCATCGACAACTACAAGTGGATTTGATGATATGCAACACGTACATGATAATAAAAACATGTTTGCTACTAGTGTTTCACCTGTTGAAGCATTTAATTTGGCAATTCTTGAGTCAAGTACACCACCTCCACTCGATTTGGATGAAACAATTACCGATATCAAAGATGATGCTGATGAAGAAGAAAAATATAAAAACATTTGTATTGATTCTACTGGCAGTGATCCAGGTGAAACCGGTTTCGATAATCATGATGAAAAATCAGTCGATTTTGACACAAAAGATGAAGACAATGTTAGTTTACCGTCTTTAAAGTTAGATACATTGAGTTTAGCATCGGAAAAACAAAGTGCTTGCTCATCGCTAGCAGAAGAAGATGCGAAGGTTGACGAAATAACTAATCAGGAAGAGGACAATAAAACCAAAGAATTAAGTCAGCCAAATAACTTTTCGACTCTTCCTTATGAGTATGAAAATTCAAACATACTACCGTGTATAGTAAAATTAGAAGATTTAGAAGACGATAGTAGTGACGATGAGTGCTATTCACCTAAGAAAAGAAAAAATATTGAGGCTAATGAAACCTCAGAAGACTTTTTTGCGATTTATGCAGTTGCTGATTTCAAGAAAACATCAACTGTAGAAATTGTAAAACCAGTTGGCTTAGCCTCACAAGAAATGGTAAATTGCAACGAAAATATTAAAAATAGTGAACTAGAATCCGCCAAAGAAGATGAGTTTGATGATTTCACAGAATTTGCTGATTTTCAAAGTACACCATTGCCAACGCCGCCACAAATTGACGAATTCGTTGACTTGGATACAAAAGAATCACAGCTAACAAAACCTGAATTTGTATTTAAAGCTGATTTTAGTCAATTAAATGCCTTAAATGAAAATCTAGCTCCTAAAATTGAGGCGAAAAATGAAGAAATTTTACATACTATATCTAAAGTTGAAGATTTTCCCCAAAATATTAATGTGGTTGATGATGAAGATGAATTTGACGACTTTCAAGATTTTAGCGCAGCGCCCATGAGGACTTTAGAAGAATCTAAAAAAGAAAATACAATCGCTGAAAGTGTAATTTATTCTAGTATTGCTGCTATAGAGAAAACAATTGAAAGTGAAGACGATGATGAGTTTGGAGATTTTGAGGAAGCACAATTTTCATCGGCATCTGTGCCGCCGAAAGTATCTGTTACTGTCCCATCTGCTGATATCAGTCAAAGTCCTGTTTGCATAAGCAATTTGAACGATAGACTTAAAACGATTTTGGGAATGATGTTTCCAAGCGTAGTATGTGAAGCCATTGACGAAAACTCAAATGATATGAAATCAGGTGCTAAAAACGACCAAAGCATATTAAAATTTGATTCAATTGATACGGCAAAAGCTTTAAATTACCAGTGGATAAGCTCAGAAGTGCGGCATTCACTTATAAAGTCACTCGGTATTGATTCGAGAAATATTGTGAGTATTATTGACATTGTAGTTATTGTAGTATAGTGTTGATAGTTACAGTTTCGCTTTAAAGCCTTTTAAAATAAAACAGAATCACAAAAATATATTGTGGTGACTAAGAATTTAATAGAACAACAAGTAAAATATAGCAAAATTTTTGGAGTTTTCGATTATTGGTTCACTCTGTATACATAATTTACAATTTTTTCAATGCAAGTCTGGTAATCATGGCTAGTTTAAAGTTTTTTAAAGTGATGCTTTTTGAGTCGCGATGTTAGGTCTTTCACTTTGATTTTTAAGTAGAAAAGCCCCTCGGTAAAGGAATTGTACGCATAAAGCTTCCAATGTTCCCTGTGAATCTAATTTTTGAGCTGTAAATAACTTATAATATGACATTTTTAGCAGTAAATTCAACCTTTACTTTAAATTACACACAATGACAATGCTAAAACTTAGAAATATACAATTTTGAAATACTAAAAATTGTACACAGAGCATATGACTATAAAAAATATTTAGAAAGAAATAAATAAAACAAAAATTTTTTCATTTTAAGCTTTACGGCGAAAAATGGAATAGTTCGATGCCTCGCTTTGCTGCAAATTTAAGCTTTAATCCACTGGAACCAATGAAACCTCAACAAGTGAGTCATAGTATAACATCCGCTGAATCATCACATTCCAATCCTCTTAACGAAAGATCAACAAATACTGTAAAAACTGATGTTCCAGCTGTGGAGTTTGACTGGAACAGTTCTGGTCTTGTGAATCCACTTGATGGTAAGAAATTTTGTTAAATTCTTTTACGAACTAATTACACCACTTTTTAAAATGTTTGGTATAAATTAAACATAAAATGCTTAATTTTCAATAAGAACAAAACAAATTTAAAAACGCTATTTACAGGGACAAGGGTTGGGTTCAGTTTTGTATATGTTTAAAGTAAAAATGTTGTATCGGTTTAACGTTTATTTTGTGTGCCTTTCTTTGTGTTCAAATAATTTATTGACAAATGCTTAGCGCTTTCTTTTTCCCTCAATACAAAAACTATTTTTTGCCGCCTCAATTTTGAAGTTTTAAAACTGTGGTGCGTTAATTATATTTATTTTTTGAATCTGTTTTGATAATTGGGCTTTAGGTCCAAAATAATTAAAAAGAATGATCTTTTATAATTTTTTGTAATTTATTTTAATTCGTTCAATATTTCGACGTCCATTGGATGTCATCTTCAGGGACTCTAAAAAATAGTATATAACTTATAGACGTAATTTCTTAACAAATACCATATAAAAATCTTACACATTTTAACAAATTAACAAAACTGCATAAAAACAAAACATTTTAATCACAACATTTAAAACAAAACATAAGTGACTGAAAAACACAAAAAACACGAAAAAACTTCAAAAAAATTGCACAAAAATATTGCACTTTCTTTTAAGCCCTTCGGTTGTCTAATGTTTCTGTCTCCAGTAATTTTGTATTGATCAGCTGTCTAATGTTTTGTTTTAGAGCATTTTGTTTTTATTAGATGTCTATAAATGTGTGCACAATTGTCACCCAATGTGCACAAAAACTGATGCGGATCCGTAACGGATCCGAAACGGACCTCAAAAACGGAAAAAACCGGAATCCGCTTTTTCGTATCCGTAACGGATCCGAAACGGACGTCATAAACGGAAAAAACCGGAATCCACATTTTCGTATCCGTAACGGATCTGAAACGGACGTCATATACGGACCCGTTTCGGATTCGTTTTTCGTGTCCGTAACGGATCCGAAACGGACCTCTAAAACGGAAAAAACCGGAATCCGCTTTTTCGTATCCGTAACGGATCCGAAACGGACGTCATATACTTTTTTTATTATTAATATAAAAGGCAGTTTTCAAGATATTTTCAATAAACAAATACAGTTCTCTACTCCTTTTTTGCTTTTTATATATCTTTAAATTAAAAAAATAAAAAAAATGTGTCGTCACGGGGTTTGAACCTGTATCTTCCTTCTGCTTATCCAATAGTTGTTGCATGCGTAGCTTAACAACATCAGCCACCGCCTTACATACTTTCTGCTGGTTAAAAGTATAATACTTGAATTAGCAATCGACAACTGCTCAAAATGAATCTTCACTTTTTTATTTTGATAGAGAAGTAATTAAATTTAAGTATATCATAAAAATAATGAAAGTTGAGTTGGTTAAGATGAGCAGTTAAAAAAAAAAATAAGTTTCCTTAATGCGATTTACTAATAAAACTAAGTTGATGAAATAGCATTAAAAGAAATAAATAGATGGAAAATAAGTAAAAATTAAAAAAAAAAATTAGATTTGGGAAGAATAAAAAAAAAAAATTTTTAATTGCGTTAATCTTTTTGTACAGTAAAATCCGCATTATTGAAGAAAATGGTTGTCTCGAATCTGTTTTATTTAGAAAAACGAATCCGAAAAAGCTGATCAATACAAAATTACTGGAGACAGAAACATTAGACAACCGAAGGGCTTTAAAGAAAGTGCAATATTTTTGTGCAATTTTTTGAAGTTTTTTCGTGTTTTTTGTGTTTTTCAGTCACTTATGTTTTGTTTTAAATGTTGTGATTAAAATGTTTTGTTTTTATGCAGTTTTGGTAATTTGTTAAAATATGTAAGATTTTTATATGGTGTTTGTTAAGAAATTACGTCTATAAGTTATATACTATTTTTTAGAGTCCCTGAAGATGACATCCAATGGACGTCGAAATATTGGACGCATTAAAATAAATTACAAAAAATTATAAAAGATCATTCTTTTTAATTATTTTGGACCTAAAGCCCAATTATCAAAACAGATTTATCAATATAAAGGTCACTAAATCTAACTTATTATTTATTTTTTGTTTAGTCTATAATATCACTACTTGATAATTACAAATTGTCCGCTGTATTAACAAAAATTGTTTTGTGCTTTTTAAATTAAACAAAACTCACTAAAGCATCAAAATTAAACCATAAAACACAATTTCATCATTAAATACGATTATGAATGTATTTATTTTTACATTAATATTATTTAAAAGTTTATTCTAAAAATTTTAATTTCAATTCTTATATTTATTTTGCTTACGATGAAAGCGATGAAATGCATGGAGCTTTCATTTGTATCCAACCATCAGCCTACTGAAAGATTTCCAGTTAAAAAGCTTTTTCTGTTACTAGCTCATAAATGAACTGATTTCAATTTAACGGTTGTGTTTTGGTGAAATACACATGAGTTTTAATCAAATAAAAAAGGCTTTATTTTGGTAATATTACAAGTAAATAAAACTTTTAACTCGGTATGTTTTTGATTTACGCATTGGTGGCATTATTTGTAAATTTGTTATTTATAGTATTTTTATGCTAAAAAAATGAATAGGCTTTTTCATGTCGTTTACGTTCAATGCTTAGTACATATTTTTAAAATGTAATAAAAACTTTATGTGAGCATAATTGGAGCATTTTCATCTTTAACATAAATGCTAAAGTTATGAAAGCTAAAATAGAAATTTTTCTCGTAAGCACTCAAATCAAAATAAAGGTTTTTAAGGCTCATTTTAGTTTGATTTGATGATTTATTCCCGTTTTTTAATGAAAATATTGCATTGCTTTGCAAAGAAAGCATTTAAGAAAATTTGTTTTGTCATTTCGCTGAATCAGCACTTGTAAATTACCTGATTTCCTAACATATGCTAGACCAAAAATATGCTAGTTTAAAGATATCGTGTTGAAAATGTAGGCATTGCATATTTTACATTCAAAAATTTAATAATAAAAGAACTGATACATTTGTGGGTTCCATCCGATTCTACACATATTTCCATTTGCTTGAAAAAAAAAAACTAATTCGAATGACGCGGCGAGCATTATTAATCCGTAAATTTAAAGATGGCCAATAATCAAAACTTAGATAAAAGTGTCTAAAAATGAATTTAAAAGTTTTAACAATAGCAGTAGTGAAAAAACGTTCGGAAAAAAATTATGTCTCCAAATGCAATTATTTAAGTTAAATTACCTCATACATCTTGATGTCACAAGACCACTAGCTAGAAGCGATAACACTAGCCAAACAGCAGCTAAAACTAAACAAAGGTTATGACGAGGTTATGATAACATGCTGGAAAATTAAGAGCAATTCCAATTTTAATTGCGCAACTACTTCTTCCCCTTCGAAGCCGTTTTGAAGAAGAGAAACTGGCAACATTTCAAACAATTGTTTTTCAGTGAAATATTATTTCCATTTAATGTTCACAGCAGACAAAATACATAGCTGCTTGGTAGCACTGGTACTTAAGCAGCTAGCTATATATATGTATATACATAGCAGCTATAATTTTACACGCTAAGAGTACGATTTTGTTTTTGCTTTCCCATAGAACTATCGCTGCTAGTGATAGAAAGCTAGCAGTGAATTATTTCACGTCTTCTTTAATATTGTTCGACGTTCGACCTGTTTATATTTGCAAATTAATCATTATATCTAGATTTTTTTAACATCTTTTTACTTTTCCAAAATTTTTCGGCTTTTTCAACCAGTTTCTACTATTTTAACAATGCTCAACTCAAAAAAATATCTTCAAAATAGCATTTCACTCTAAAAGTTGCATCTAAATAAAATTTTTTTTAATTTTTATAGGTTTTGTGTCAAATCTAATTAAAGTACAAACGATTTTAAAGTTTTAAAAGCTCCTATAAAAGTTTCTCTATTGTTTTTTTAAAGAACGAATGCATTTAGGAAAAATAAACATTATGGTATATGTAAACATTCTCGAGATAGCGGAGTTTATAGCCATACTATTTATAAAAAAAATAGTTTTGATAACGAAATTTTCGTTGCTAATCCTCTTCTTTGTTCTATAAATCCCTTCAATACACATAATGCTGGAAAAAATCAACTAATATATTTTTTGTTTCTAGTTATTCGTATCGAAATCCAAGTTTTTCTTTTGAGTTTACCTTTGCGTTTGATAATTTCATTATTGTTGTTTTTGTCTATATTTTTCTTTAACAAAAAATACTTCTCTCATTTGATCTGATATCTGATGATGAATTGTGTCTAGCATCACAAGTAAACACTTTACTATTGGACCTAGACCAACTAGTGGTGGTGGCTAATCTTGATAAAATAAATCTTGATTCCTCCTCCTGTTGTTCCTCCTCCTCTCCATGTACAACATTGATGTCTTCTTTGGCGACAACAACAACAACAACAACAACAACAACATCATCATCATCATTAACAACCATTTCAACAATAACAACATCGACAACTACAACTATTAAAACTGATGTTGCTTCACATTTGATATTTATGGATGAAATTGTATCACCAACTGAAAACAACATTGCGCTGGATGTCGCTATGTCGTCGTTATTTTCATCATCATCATCATCACAACCTACTTTTAAAAAATTCATCGATTCATTTGATGGTGATGATCTTTGTACACAAACTTGTACCACCAATTCTTTTGTTACTTGTTCACCTTTTATTGCAACTAACACCTCAAATGATTATCAAAAATTCACCAATTGTTTCACCAATGCAACTCAAAACACCTCTACTAATAATGTTAATGTTTTAAACACCACCACAAATAAATGCAACTTTATGCAATTTTCTCTTGACGATTTCACTTGCAATTATACTAATGAACAAATTAATGCGAATGATCAAACCTACACTTGTACAAAAAACAAAACTTTTGCCATTAACAACATAAAAACTAATGCTACAACAACAAAAACATGTAACTATGTTGATTTACTTGTAATTAATGATAATCACAAAAACAACAATGACAACAATAATTATTTGACAACAATAACAACAACCGTTCATACTAATCCAACTCCAACTACTACTAATTTTAATGCTGTTTTTGCAAACCCATTTGGAATCAATCATGTTACAATCAACAAATACCAATATTTGGATTGTAGTAAGTTTTGTTGTTTAATCGTAACTGGTGTTTCGTAAAAATCTTTTAATTTTGTAGTTGTTTTCGTAGTAATGTAGTATATCCTTTGTATTTGAATTTTAATTTCTTATTCAAACAAACTTTATTTGTAGTTGAAATAACGATCCAATAACTATTTCATCAGCACTATCAAAAACATTAACATTTTAACTTAAAGTTTTAATTGATGTCCACTCTACAGTATTAACAAAACTTTTCCATAATTTCACAATTTTAGAAAATATACTCTCTTGATTTGGATAGTTCTCTACAAGTTACTATTTGTTATTTGTTTTGTCAAAATTTTTCAATGATTTTTTGTTTCCTTCTCCAAATTGATAAAGCGTTACACATGAAAGTCAAAATAATTATAAATTTAAATGGGCATAGAAAAGCTAATTGGAACACTAAAATTTTGAGAATACAATTACATTTTAGGAGCTTTCCAATTTCCTATTATAAATACATTCTGCGGGAACATCAGCCTTCTACGTAAAGTTTTACTCAAAAAAGTGTGATTTAACGGGAACTGATTCCTCTGGTAAATAAATTTTTGAGATTCGGAAATCTCTAAAATGTAGACTGACTATGTTTTAAGATTTCTGGGGAAAATGAACTCACACAATCTGACAACTAAATACAGTGTACTATTAGCATTGCCCACAATGTAACTTCACAAAACATGGTTTTAGTGAAATTTATATATTGGGCCACATAAAACCTATCTCAATTCAACTGGATATTTTTCGATATCCCATAAAAATTAACTCCAAAGTGACACCGCAATTTTGCAAGTCGTTAGTGTACCAAGTGATACATCAACTTGACGGCGGAAATATGAACTTTGCAAAAGCTTTGATAAATCTACATTATAACCGTAATTTTTTTGATAAAACATCCGGTTTTATTAGGACCGCATTTTGTATAATATAAAAACTGTTGTACTTAAAAGGATATTTTGTTTTAATACGTAACTTAAAAAAAAAAGTATAGCAAATCTTAAACGTTAAACTTTGATGCTATCCTATCTGAATATACAACCGTTCCAATATATAGTCTATACACAAGATATGCATGACAGTTATACAATTTTGATCAGGTTTTGTTTACCATTATTTTTCTATAAAATATTGATTTACGTAAAACTTCAATAAAATAAATGAAATAAAGTTATTGTGATGAACCTGATTTTGTAAAAAAAAAATCAGTCAAGAAACTGTAACAAGATATTCGTATAAGCAGCACATTTGAATGAACTTTTATTTTACTTTATTCGGCTGTCCATTCATGCAGTGTCACGGTCTAAGCTAAATAGTCCTTCATCTTCCTCGATCCTAGACTAGTTCTTTCCAATTTTGTAACCTTTGTAATCTCGTGTCGTTGATAACCTGGCATCTGAAACGCAAGTCTTCTCTTCTCTAATCTGCTGGTTGAGAACTGAAGGTTATTTTGGCTGGAGCGCTGTCTTTTTTTGTCCGATGTGTCGGAGCCAATGTAGTCGATGGATTTTCACTTTCTTCACAACATCAGCATCACTGCACAGCTAATAAATTACTCGATTGAAGCTTTAATCCATACACTGTCCTCGTATATAGGACCAAAGTTACGATGTAAGCTTTTCCTTTCAAAATACTCTAAGTCCTGTTCCACAACTGTGCTCATTTCCTGATCATTATACGATCGCACAAATGTAAAACTGTAAGTTGTCGATATTCAATAGATATAGTACAATATCTTTGACAGAACTCAAATACACCAAATAGCTCACAACTCTAATAAATTGAAAATTTAATAATTGAAGATGAAAAGCATTCCAATAAAAATTGAGTGAAACAATAACTTCAATTCAAGGTTTTCGTTCAAAGTGTGAAAGTTAATAACGATCATGTGCAAAAATAATGACTTATGTTAAACAAAAAGTTTTACGCATGGACATTAATTTAATATTAATTTTAATTTGAAAGAATATAGGACTAACTAACTGAAACGTTGTAGTTTACTTTGATCTTTTTTAATATACATATGTAAGCTGTAAGTTGTCACAATTTTGCTATGTAGACCCTTACCGTGTTTGTTTTTAATAAAAATAAAAATTAATGTGATGGAATAAAATGAGCTGTGGACTTAAATTAAGCGATTTCAAATCCATAAGAGACACAAATTATAACTCAGGAAAATAAAAAACTAAAAATTCTTAGATATGGTTTAAAGTTCTCATTATTTGGAATTGAAAAAAATAAAATTTAATGAGGACACTAATGTAAGGAACTAAATAGGTGTCTGAAACGAAAATGTCTTATTGATTGGTAAAACATTTTTTTTTATTAATTAAACTTACCTTTCCTCTTCTATTTGCTTATATAAATCTTTGTTTACGTTATATTGAATTTTGCTTAAAAAAACTAGATTGTTGGATGATGCTATGCATGAAATTTTCAAATGTTCACTTTTCTTTTGCCTACTTAAAACTTTGCCTATATCTTTTTTCCCCCTTCATTTTAATTATAATTTTTCAATATAATGGTGTAACATGTTTGATCTCTTTTTAAAATCTTACAATTTAATATTTTTTCTCTATACATATTTTTTTTTATCAATAGGGCCTAAAGAAAGTACATACACGCGAGAAACTGAAACGATTCACCAAACGCAGTCTGGGCAGTTTGATGCAACCATTGAGCAACAGCAGCAAACGTTTGCAGCCTTTACGAATGATGACGACGACAACAGTAAACTTGCAGTCCACGCAACCGCCGCTTACACTAACACCACAACAGCAACATCAACAATTCTTAATCCAACAACAACAGCAACGCTATCGTCAATTATATCAACAGTCAGCATCAGCAACGACATCGACGACGGCAACACAACTGGCGACAACAACATTAATTTAAATGAAAATCAATATAAAACTGCCGAATCCTTGAAAAATGATCCAAATGTATACAAAAGTATCGACAAGGAGACCGATAATCACAACACAGACGAAGTGATAACAACATCAACATTTTCAGGACCCTTAAAAGAAACCCATATCTATACGCCATCGAAAAGTGAAGCTGCAATATCAAAAACAACTGCAGTTACAAAAACTACACCTATCGATTTTGATTATGAAATTGCTGCGGCGGGAATAATAATTGATGAAACTGTTATTAAAAAGGAATATCGCGATATCGTTTATAATCCTGGTTTCAATTTAGAATTAAATAGCAGCAGTAGAGCCCAACAAGAATCACTTGGTGGGGGAGGTAGCAATAGACCGGTGATGAATAATTTTCTTGAAAGTGCTGCATATAAAGCGGAAATATGTAATAAAAATGATGATCGAAGTATTAATTTAGAAAAGCTACAGACTATTGATAGTGCAAATGTTGTTTGTAGTGAATTCGATGATGAGTTCTCTGATTTTCAATCGGTACCACCGTTACCAATGCCACAAGCTCAAATACATCACACTACAGTTATGCCGAAGACAACAAAAGACATTGTAAACAACAGTAGCTGTTCTAATAGTCGTACGAGTACACCCACATTTGGTGGAGGCAATGAAATGATTCTCTGTCCTGCTATACTTCTGCCACAAGCCATATCAATGGAAAGCAACAGCAAACCAAAAATTGTATGGGGCGATACAACGGCGAACATAAACCCAGATGAACTGGCGAGAATTGAGGAGTTATTTCCACAACCGAAAATAAGTTCCGCGAAGAACCCAACTGACGCTATGCAGCATAATTCTCAAAGAAACACACCAACACGCAGCATAGCCATAAATGGCTATCAGCAGCAAAAACAGCAAACACAAAAACAACAACAACTATCGATAAGTGCAAGTATTGCACAGAAAGAGCTCAATGTAGATGATGATGATTGGACTGAATTTGTTTCAGTGCCGGTGGATTCTAAAACACCAAACTTTGCAAACGTTCATAATAACAACAATCAAAGCAATAATTTAATTCATCCTGCAAATAATCGTTCCTCTATTATGCCACCAGTTCAACGGTTGCAACAACAGAAACATCATCAATGGCAGCAACCAGCTAAAATAGAAGCTCCATTATACAAAACAAACATAAATGAAAAGTTCACTAACCACACAAACGACGAAGAATGGTCCGATTTTGTTTCAGGTACACCAGCAGCACCATCTGTACAATTAAGATCGGCAACATCTATGTTGCCTCAATTTAATAGCGCTGCATGGCAAAATGCAAATTTCTATAACAATCCATTAAGTTTCTATCAGAGTCAGCATCAAAAAAACGTTGTGCCAAAGCTACTGCAAAACAATAATAGCTCAGCAAATAATTACAACAACAACTACCAACAATATCATACTCAGCAACTGCAACAACAACAACAACATCAGCAGCAACAACATTTCCAACTCCAACAGCAGCAGCAACATCAACAACAGTCCCGCCAACAGCAATTGCAGCTACAACAGCAGATACATATAATGCAGGATTTTTCTACAGCACCGCCTTATAATCGCACACTGAATGTTTCAGCATCAGCTATGAGTGGAAATGTAGCCCCTGCAAATAATAATTTACAGTTTCAATTAGGTTCTGCCAAAGTGGCACCCAGTATTTCTTTAATACCTGACTTGGGCTTTGTAGCACCAGCAGCTCCTACACATACGGCATTTATTAATTCTTTGCCAAAGCCTAGTTTTAGTACAAATACGAAGAAATGACGCTTGTTAAATTATGATCAAGTTTCGAGTCAGCGTCGCGATGCAAGTAAGCGGCAAGTTTTTGTTAGTAATAATCAGAAACTTGCGTCTAGAAAAAATGCGTATATTGCTTCAATAGGACTAAATCGTCGCAGTTTAGTTGGTGGCGCCGGCGTCACTAACGCGTCCAGTGATATTTTGACATAGAAAAATGTTTTTAATTTTAATAACTGCGTATTTTGTTGTTTTTTATTTTTAATAGATTTTTTTTTTAATTTGGTAGCAT
Organism: Meiosimyza decipiens; assembly: GCA_963680825.1. NCBI lineage: Eukaryota > Metazoa > Arthropoda > Insecta > Diptera > Lauxaniidae > Meiosimyza > Meiosimyza decipiens. The sequence continues at coordinate 79,869,030 of OY804259.1, read as the reverse complement.
CAGTTATTTTTTGCTCGAATTTTATCTGTATTAAAAATATTTCTGTACTGTTTTTAAAATATCAATGTAAAAAAAGTTGTTTAGAGGTTATACCTTACCTTGTGATATTTATCTAATAAATTTCTTTGATTTGTTAGAAAAAGTGCAATTTCTACGTTTAAACTTAAACCCAAACAAATTCATGGCTCAGATTGCTTTCAAGAGTTTGTACTACGTATCCTTATGCTATTAAGCTTTTGTAAAAAAAAGTAAAATTTGTAAAAGTTGTTCTTGTTGGATTGATACTAGTTTTTATATTTCAGTTGTCTGATATGGTTCATACGTATATTGTGAAAATTAAATGTCCATATAATATGGCTTATTCACATCAAATTTCAGATTAGTAAATTTTTAGTTGTTAAGTTATAAGCAATTATCCAAAAAATATTAAATCGAAATTGGCTTAACCAACCTTTATGTTTTAAGAAACGTATTGGGCAAGTTATAAAAATAAATTCAGCAAATAAGACTATTTTAATTGTATTCTTCCTTTACCTATATTTTCATTCACTATAATTCAATAATGTTTTATTTGCTTAATTTATCCTTCAACATATGCTTTCAAAGATTTTATTGCTCTGAAATTTGGTGAAAATAAGTCTTATAATAACATTAAAACCTTCTAATGTGACCCATATCTGGCCTGGGACCACTCGTCCGTGCTTAACCTACTTGGTTTAAACGATCTACAAAACTATTAACTTTGGTTCTTTGCAATTCTCATCGAAAGAAAAGATAAGACTTTTAGTCGCTGGCATAGAGATTTTATTAAATAGCTCAGTCATCAAATTAATGCAATTAAAAGATATAATTAATTCACTTACATGTATATATGTATGTATGTATGTTCACAAGTTGTTATAGGCCCTAAAATACTGGTGCAAAGGATATTAAAATTTAAAGAACGACTTTGCAGTATAGAATGAGAGTTGTAGATGGTTACATGCGAATAAGTAACTGGAAGGCCTTTAATAATTAAAATTTCATCTGTCCGCTTTTCCGTCTTTACAACAAAAGGTATTTAAAGATGCTGCCAACGTTAGTCCTTCAAACGAACTTTCACATGGAGTTAAATATTGCTCTAGAAGTATCTCCTATATTCTCTTATTATTGTTTTTTTTTTATTTTTTATTTTTTTGATTACAGACTAAACAATATTCGTCCATAAGTAACTGAATGTACTAACAGTTGTGAAAGCAACAATAAAGTGTTAAAGTCATAAAATTATGAATAGTATAAAAAGATTCATGTATTACCTAAATTTTAACTCAGGCTTGATCATATTTTTAACAAAAATTATTGCTAGAAATTTAAACCTACTTGTATTGAAAAAAAAAAAACCAAAATAGTTAATAAAAATTCCAATAATGGTGTCATTATGAAATAACAATAGAGAAATAATGTATAATATATTTACATGTTGTTATTACAGGTATTGTTATACTATCGAATTGTTTAAAGCGTGAATATTTTTAGTAAAATATTCTAACTTGTCTTGTAAACATTTTCAAAATATTGTGTAGTTGTTTGCGGTGTAACCTTTTAAATAGCCATTTGAATTCAAAACAGGCACCAATGAATGGTACGTAGAGGAAATATAAGATTCACAATTTCTTTGCATATACTTGTAGTCGACCATCACTCGGAGCAAGAAACGCGATTTGAAAGTTTGCTGAAAATTAATTCAGTTACCACAAATTTACGAAAATTTATCTTATTTTTTTGCTAATATCAGCAGTTTATTTCTCAAATCCAGCATTTTATTCATCTTCTATTCCTTTCCGAGATATGTGCGTTGCGTATTAAAGTTAAGATAGTTTGCATTTATATAAACTTAATACAGAGACACAAAAGGAAAAAATAAACAACCAAGGCATTTTTCTTTCAGACTTTAAAATAGGCATATTTCGAGCTAACACTCATGCCAATGCAAGACACAATTGTCGAATCACTGTTTATTAGAATTTGGCGGCATGGCCTTCAATTTCCTTACCAAATTTTCTCTTATGGTATGCGCTTACTAGACTGTCCACTACACTGTCTTTGAATGCCTTACACCAATCATATGCTTTGGTCCTCAACATAGCGTCTTACACTGTATAGTTTTTATTGTTTTGAAACAACAAATTTTGTTGGAAATGCTAAATTTCAAACACACTCTTTGCAGTTTTAGTAAAATGTGAGAAACGCAAGAGTTGACTTACGTGAACCATGACCGTAAAACAAACTAAAGAACTGAAGTTTTACATAGATATCACTTACGGTTGTGCTAACTTGAAAATCGTAATTTTATTGTTTCAGAGCTATCTATTTAAATGAGAGAATCTCTATTAAATTGAAGTTAAAGAAAATGAATTTTCATGTTATACAGCTATAGTATATTGTTTGGAAAAGTTGAACAGCACAAAATTATCTTTCCGGAAATACATAGTATATGTGTTATCACTTTCAAAAAAATTAAGAAACAAACATTTCAATCACCTGATATGAACGAATCATTTTTGCCTTGTTCTAGTAACGCTAAATTCAGAGGTAAAGCTTAGCAAATAAACTCACGGTGTTCAAATGGAGAACTTAAATAACTTGCTTATTTCCAAAACGCGTTCTGTATGTTTGTCAGAAAACGCGAAAAACGAAGAACAAAAAACGGGTGCGTTTGGGAGAGAAATGTACTTTTCAATCCACTTTTAAAGGAATTTGTGCTGTGTTTTAAATAAAAACATACCTGCACCATTGTCCTGGTGTGATTTACATGAAGAACTTGTAGTTAACTCAATTGGATACAAAATTGATCACCTCGTATTTTGGAAATAAGCATTCAAATGGAATAGAACAATGAAACTAAGTAGCTTTCCCATGCTAACATGTCTAAATTCATCCAGTGCATCAAATAAGATCGAACCAAGTGTTTTTGTCATCTCGTAGCAAGCAAGAAAAATAATTTTTATCTTGTGTTCCCCCTCCCCTACATTCCCACTGCTTCTACAAAAGTCAAACAATGGAACTGCTAGACTTTCGAAATGTCTGCCAATGAGACAGTGGCCAATTACCACAAAAAAATTGTCGTCACGTTGTACGGGAATAGAGTCCTGAAAAGCGTATGGCATGACTTGTCTGGGTTTTGCATTTGCTAATACCTTCTTCCTCTTGATGAAATTCGTGAAGTAGTCAGACTTGCCTAGCAAGCTTATCAGCTTTGCAATCACCATAAATAGTTCTATGCGCAGACACCCAGATAAGATGAATGTTTAAGTGGTGGCCCATCTCATTAAGAGATGTACAGCATTTCAGGACTGCTAGTGAGCTTAGAAAGACTGGTTCTAGAGGTTCTTTTTGGATAAAATTATTCTTCCGAACCAAGAAACTACTTCCTTTATAGCTATTACCCTTTGCCTAAAAAACGCTGCAATGGCGTGGCTACCTTGCAACAATTGCTAACGTTAAATGACTGTTTACCTTGGAGGTAAGAAAGTTCAGACTTCTTAGGATAACCGATTGTCCTATCCCTCCCTCGAACCAGTAAAAAGTTTCCCTGAGTCTAATAGCGGAACGAGCTGCCATCTGCTTACCTAATAGTTATACATACTTGTACTTAATTATTAAATAACTTAAGTTAAAACGTGTACTTAAAATGATGACTAAAAATAAGAAAAAAAAATATTACAAAACATAGGAAGTACCTTATTAGTGTAACATTATTTATTTATTATACATATGTACATAAGACCATGTATGAGTCAACCACTCCATAAAACTTTGAAAAAATGTTGCTGAACTCAAACCCTGATCGTCATGTTTCATATTTTTTGACACCTCGCATGTCGAGTCTTTAATTGTTATATTTTTCTAAAATTCTCGGTGAGGTTTTGCAAAAAATGAATCCTTAAAAACTGGATATTTAACTTTATAAAATAAAAAAATAACCGTCTTTACCACAAATATTTGGTTTTAAAAAATAAATTATTACAATCGGTTCGGTACATTTTGCGCCAAAGCGCTACAAACCATTTCCATGTAAGCAATTTTATATAAATAGTATAGATAACCTTTATAATCTGAGCATGGGAAGTCAAAAAATATGAAAAATTTCGAGGGCAGAGTTTGAGCACAGTAACGTGTTCCCAAAGATTGGCCGAAATAAAAACGTTCAGTCTGGTGGACTTTTTTATACATGCCGTAAATGCATATAATAAAATATAATTCTAAATAACCGTGGGAAAAAATTGTTTTTAAAGCAACAAAAACATAGCATGGACATGTCCATATGGACATTGCCTAAATTTGAATCAAAGATGACCACAAATGGGCACTAAATAACTGCTTTAGTTAATAAATTTGGCATCGTGTATCACTTGTGTATGTCAGTCATATGAACAAAAGTCGTTGTGCTAAAAATCACTTTCAAATGAGTGACATGTCGTATGTGTGCAAAAACATAATTTGCTGCCCCATAATTCTTAAGCAGTACATAGTACTAAGAATACGTTTACATATGTTAGAAAAGATTTTTAGGCAGCCTTGGTCCAAAATTGGGCAATGTCCTTTGAACGTTTATTAACTAAAGAGTAAAGAGTTTTGAAATATTATTGATTGCATAGTTTTGAATTAACATGCATATAGTAGCATATACTTTATACATGCACTTATAAATATATATATATATTAATTGAAATTTGTATATTGTGTTGCTTATTAGCAGCAAAATTTAAATTAAATCTAAATTGTTTGATGTAAATTAATCATTGAATCTATTAGCCAGGTACCAATGTGTGTGTATGTGTTAAATTTTGAAATAAAGACATTAATAAAAATAATAATTTTAATACAAAGTACTAAAAAGTTTTTATTTCATTATCATTAACATGATCAGCAATATTTTAACATGTTAAAATACGAAATCAAGTAACTTCCGTTTCATGTTCGATTGCAAAACTTCCGGTACAATAGAACATTTTCTATAAAAATACTGCAACATTTTGCAAAAGTTTTAATTTTAAAAGTTTTTTCAAAAGTAAAAGTGTTATATAAAATATGGCAATTGCCGCTCGTTTGCTCGTCTGCTCTATGCTTTTGACAAATGTCCTGGCGGAGTATAAATTTATTTTAGATAATGTGATTAAAGTTGAGTCAGATGCTCTTAATTCAAATCTAACTTATGAGAAGCGAGGCACTGACGTTTTTGTCAATGGTAAAGTGGAACTATCAGTTGATCTGGATAATGATTATAAGGTTTGTGAAAAGGGGCTAAATAAGAACTAATATTTCACTAGTTATTAAAGTAAGAACGTGTACACGTTTTGAGTTGAAGCTGAAATTTTCACGGTATATATTTATGAGAACGAACGTTTGTCAGTCACTACTTTGACCAATCGAAAACCTGTTCGAAATTATTTGACAAAATTTTCTTTTATATTTGTTTGTTGTAAGTAATTAATTTCACATTATTTCTTTTAATATTAAGGTTAACATGGAAGTCTTTCATTCTGACAAATCTGATGGCGAATACAAGAAGGTGATGACCATGCCCGAGAAAGGAGTCTGTGATATATGCAAGTCGCTATACAAGACATACTTATACCCATCGTTAAAAAATCATGCTAATGCGCCCGATCCCCAAAAGTGTCCTGTGATGAAAGAAACATATATTGTCATAGAATACCCAGTGGACTCAAGTAAATTTAAAAAAATGCTAAAGCCTGGACAATATCGTGTCATTGGTAGTTTGTCAAAAGGTGGTGCTGAAATAAATAAATACATTATTGAAGGACACGTAGAAGAGAACAAGGAAACTGTTTAAAATTTGAATTAAAATCATACAAAACTATGTAATATATAAATTGATATTTTCGATTTTAAATTGAAATGTAATTTTTGATTGTTAATTTCAAGGTTCCAAATAACAGAATTTTAAAAATTAATCAAAAATAAGATTTGAGTTTTGAAATTTTTTATATATGATATATAATTTGAAAATATTTATGTACAATTCAAATACATAATTAAATGCAGAACTATCCGGTATTTTTTTACAAACAAAGCGATTATTACGAAAACAATATATCAATTTAAATTTTTTGTTATCATTCCATTAGAACTTATCAATGAGAAGCGTGTTGACTGATAAGTCCCTGTCATAATTAAATTTTCTTCGGTAGCTCAGCTGCCATAAAATTCTATTGATTAAATTGTTCGAAATATTATCTGATTTTAATTATTATTAGAATGACGATTAAATATCTTAAGTAGAAACCTCTTGAGTCTTAAATAATATTATTTTTCATATCTTTTTGTTTTCATATTTGGTGAGAACGAACGATTATGGATTAACTACAAATATTATGTTTAAAATCTTTATATGCTGCCTCACTGAAGTGCTGTTTGGATTTGCCGCTCATTTCATTAAAAATACAATTTAAAAAAAATTAAATTCTTTATTTCAAATCATGCGAAGCTTCAGTACATTACACACTTGATGTAGGTGGTTCATCTACATTAGACTGACTTAAAACCCCGATTTTTATGTCCAAGATGAAAATTTTTGAGCCAAATCAGGTCTGGTCGCTAGTGTCACTTTTCAGTACATATATATACTCGGATAAATTTTTGATTTGGATGACTATTTGCCCAGGAAATTGTACTCAAATGTAGCTCAGACATTTTGCCAAATTGAAGTTTATTGGAGATTTGGCATAGTAAATCTTTCGCATAAATGGTTAAGAAATTTCCAATTACATGGCATCGTGTCCTTCCAAAAATCTGTCCGAAATATTTATTTTGTCTCCCCACAAATACACTTCCCAATACTCTTCCAACTTTTTCCTAGTTCTCGTGCTTCCTGTTTCCACTCTGATTTAGTACAAACTGGTTTTCTGCTAGCATTAGGATTCTAAGCCAATGCTAGCTAACAGACTTCAGTTGGTGATTTCCATTTCCGTTTCTGCTGTTTGATTTGAACGGAAATCGTATCTGGAACGCATCATTGAAGATGATCTCCGGCCAGAATTCGGTGAACTATAACGTCGGTGAACATTTGTTGGTTGTAAAACAGAAGAAATTCGCATATCATCCTTCTTTCGGAGAAGATGCGTTTTTCGTGCAAGCCAGATTGCTTGTTGGCTGGGAGGCATATTTTATCAGCTTAAACGAGGTCTTACAGAAAGTTTATTGAATGCTACGATTGGTTTTAGCAGACAGCCTTGGCGCAATCTTGATAAGGTTAATTTTTTGGGTACTGCACTTCGTCTCCAATGCATAAAAGTTTACTATTGTATTTCCAGAGAGATAATATCATTTCCATGATTTTGAGGAGTTGTCGTCATTTAAGCAATGGTCCATAATAAAATTAGTAATCAGTAATAAGTTAAGTAATAAGATAAGTTCCTTTTTGGGTAAATTGATTCCTAAATTCGAAACGTTATGAGAACGTATGAAGCCCTAAGCTCTAAGTGTAAGCAGATGAAGGATATAAAAAGAAACGTTTTGGTATGCTTAAAATTTTATTATTTCATGATTTTAGCCCAACCATGGCTATATGATACTTTTATTCATACATTTGCATTTGTTCTAGGAGTTTATCATAAACGTACCTCTTAGCTTCAGTGCCCCAGATAAAGTCTAAATGTGCCCATTTTTTGAAAGGAACTAAGTAATCCAGCTTCATATTTGGTAGCTCATCTCGTAACTGGCGTACATCACCCACATCACACATCCAATCATTCTCACCATAGTACAACATGACTGGGGCCTTAGAATTTGCGAGCTTATAATCTGGTGCGGCCATGGCACCGTTGTACTCCCAAGGATTGCGTATAATACCATAATCAAATTTACGGAATTTCTTTGAGTTATGCTCTTGACAGAAGTGAATGTTTTGATTTATGGATGCTCCAGCAGGGGATGTGGCTTTAATATGTTCAATCAAATCCTGAAGAAAAAAGAGTTTATTTATTTTTCGAAATTAATCCATTACTTTTATGAACTTACAAGATCCAATTGTTCTGAGTCATATCCACCAATCAAGAAAATCTCATTGGCACATAATTCTATGTATGGTGAAGTACTCTGACACATCTCAATGCCCAAATCTTGTTTAAACTTATTGCTTGGCATGAATTCCGTTGACCCAAATAATTCAGGGAAAGCATTTGGCGTACCTAAGTATGGTGCAAAAGCTCTGGTCATTGGACTCTTCATATTGCCCATATAGGCTGCAGGACCCATCATATGCGCTGACTTAATTTTGTCATTATATGCAGGACTTTCGGACATCATGACAAAGTAAGTGGTTGTACCCTGTGAGTGTCCAACATATTGCAACTGTTTGTGCCCGGTATTTTTAAGGACGTAGTCGATCATAGCAGGTACATCAATTTTACCAATTTCATGCCAACTGAAATCCCAGAAAGGTTGGAAGTAAGATGACAAAAACAAATTCTTCTTAGAGTAAGTATTGCCACGAGCATTTCCCATCCAAACATCATAGCCCGCATCAGAAAGTATATAAGCTAAAGCCTTGTTTGGACCCATTAAGACCCAGTCAGAGGAAGAACTTAACATTCCGTGCATAAGGAAGACAGCAGGTCGTGGCCCATTATTGCCAGTTTTAGGTGAATAAGGTATGCGATGCATAAGCAAAACATAATAATCCTTGGTGGTTACGGTATGCCTTTCCATGGGATATCCATCATCAAGAATACGTTCACCCTAGAAATAATGAAAATATTTTATAAATTATGTGATGTTAGAAGCTGTCTAACAAAAAGTAACTTACAGCGTCCGAAATTGGTCTATCGCCAGCAAAAACACCGGCCGACGCCAGCACCAGCGTCACTACAGTACCTATAATAAGTCGATTCATTTTATGAGTACAGCAGATTTATGAGTCCGTTCAAGCTTTTATAGAGTCAGTGTTCGCTAAAATTTAATCAAACCTCAAATCAAATGATACGAAGATAAGACAGCTGACAAGTGATAGAAATATACCTTAACTATTTTGAGTAATTGGATATAGATAGGAGACGTCAGAGGTGTCGCATTGTACAAATCAACTGTAGTTTCTTCAAAAGTTAAGAAGCCCTTTGTTATGCTAACTTTTTAGAGTCCAGAAAACTTATTAGTAAATTTACTGACAAGAGACTATCATAGACGTAATGGCTGGCAAACAGATTTGTGATTTAGGCTCTGGAGTCAAAATTGTATTGGTGAACACAAAAAATAAGGTCATTCTAAGAATATTGTTTGGTAGTCACATTGAGCATAAGACGATGTCGGGCCGACAATAGGCCAGCAGTATATCCTGAAAACTGCTGCATTGTTAGTCTTCTTTGAACCGCCCCATCGCCCATGTCAGTAGATGTCAAACCTCTACACAGAGTAGAGCGACCAGTAAAATTTGAACTCAAATACAGTCATGGACATGTAAATGGCACGTTTTCTTATGTGTTCTTTCTTGCGTTATTTTATCGTAAATATAATTAACAAACAACAAATGTTTGGTATTTTTCATTAATGAAAAAACAAAATTAATCACAATGAAAAAAAACGATGAATTGAGCTGGACATATAAATGGCACAATCTGGAAAAAAGTTTTGGTAAGCACAAACAAGAAAACGTTTGTCTCAAAACTGAAGTGCATATTTTAAGAGTTTCTGTTAATTTTTTTTTTTTGCTGGCAAAAGCGCCATCGGATACCGACACTACCACAAAAACTATTAAAAATCGTTTAATATTATGACTGTCACACATATATTAATCATATCGAACAGGTTTTTATAGACCTCATTCGTTACTTAAACAAAAATGCTTTCTGTGATGCATTGATATTAAATTTATTAAGGAGGAACCATGAAATTACCTTTAATTTATTGTTACTCATAAAACGCTCGAGCTGAGTGCATATAGTTACGTCACGGTGTCCGATTTAATACAGACATACTATCGGCTCATTAGGCTCATAAATTAACATTCTATGAAAATATTTGCTGAACTGTCAAACACCACACATGTGGTATTTTTAGAACCATAATTTAGTCCATTATTTATGTCTAAGGCCAAGAGTCGGTCTGTGATCATATAGCAAGACAGCATAGGGCACATGACTAATCTCGGTAGATAGTTGGGCGACTTGACAGCTATAACCTAAAATGGAAGCTTTCACATCAAATTGTTATTTTATTAGTTTCAAACTTCTACGTAAATATAATCGATGGCTTAATCTTTTGGAATAAACACTTTCTTGCAGCATTCGAATAATTGTAATTGTATATAATGCCAAAACGTTTCTACAAAAAAATGTCTTTTAAAGTATTGAATATATTATTTTGGATGGTAACTAACTTCAGCTTACTTACTTCAACTTTAAGCCCAAATCTGTACATAAACATCGAATTCCCCTCATTAACTTACAGATTATATCCAGAGTGGTCTGCTGGACGGTAAGGAATTTTTTTGAAGACAGGTTTTTCAGAGTTAAAGGCGAATTATATGAATAAAATCAGCAAACGCAAACTTAAAACAGATGAATTTGGCCTATGCCAAGAAACGGTCGAAGTTTAAATTTAACTGCAAAATTAACAAAAGCTTATCTGATGAGGCTATGTATGTGAATTAGACCGAGCCGAAATTTAGATTCATCCTGACACCAACTCCAAAATTAGAAGGACACTTAAAAACGATGTCTGCATCATTTTTTTTTTTCGTTCTGAGAAAAACCAAGGGAGCGCTTTTGATTCACCTGAAGGTCCTTTTTTGCTAAAAAAACGTGTTTTTTGCTCGTAACTTATATTACTTCACAGAATAGATACCCGAATTCGCTTGAAAAATAAAGAATACGCTCTTACAATTTGACGTTATAAAAATTGAAATTTTTTTTATTACAGAATTTTTTTATTTATTTATTATTATTGGATTTGTATCATTTTGGTCTTATTGGGAAAGTAATTACTTATCAGTGAAGATAATGACACTATTCAATTGAGGATATTGTTGACAACTGGCAAGAGTATTGATGTATGTCTCTCAAAGAAAATGCAAAACATAGTGATGGCACATTCCTGTGGAAATGGAAGCCGCAACAGCGTAGACAGTTGTATGAACATTTGGTCTGAAATTTAGTTAGTAGACCTCGTAGAAATAATCAAGGACATCAATTAACTATGAGTACACACATATGTGCGTGTATTAATATACTCAATTCGTACACCCATGTATTTGTATTTAAGCGAAAATTGCAACTTTTTTCTAATGAGTATTCGGCCTATCGAATGTCCGTTAAGAAAATTGAACCAATGAGTTTGTGGTACATATTAACTTGAAAATTGACAAGAGATTACAAAAATACATATATATAAATTAATTGAAAATTATTCGACCTTTTTATTAATTAGTTGAATCGTTGTTCTTATTTCAGCTCGAGATCTTTCTTTATTGTTGTATCAATAAGTTTTATTTATGATATATATAAATATAAAATAAATAAAACTTATTGATACAATAATAGAGAAAGACCTCGAGCCGAAATAAGAACAACGATTCAACTAATTAAAAATAAATATAGCTTTGATACAAGCCATTTAAAACGTTTTGTTAAATTGCGAGTAAAGTTCAATTTATAAAATTAGTCGTTTTGCTACCTTATTCATTTGAACTTTAATCTCTTTTGTTGCCTTGCAAATTAACTCAGGCACTATATGTATTATACATGTGTGTGTATATATTATACATATGCATGTATATTTCTTTTATTTGGGTTTTTGGAGTTATCAGTGAAAAAAAAAATATCCCATTGTTTTTAAAAAAAAATTTGCATTAAGTAAGTATATCTCATAAGCCATCTGAATTTAACTATCTTATTTTTTAAAATATATGGGCTTTTTTGCAAAACTTAATTTACTTGAAAATTTTTATTACATTTTAATGTTTTTTTTTTTTTATTTTGATTAGATAAACGTGTAGTATGCACACGTAAATCAGTTAATGATTAGATTAATTCCAACCATTAAACTATTTCTATTTTTTAGAAATAGTCAAGTTGCACATTACGCGTGCGCGTTAGTGCAATGTGAATGTGAATGCGATGTACTTGTGAGTATACGGCATACCCAATGTGCATAACCCAACGAAGATTCTGCATGATATTCAAATTGTTGGCAATGACGAAATAAATCTAGTGCTTCTTCCTTTCACTTCATTTGGTAAATAATTTGCACGAAAATAGGAACATAGTGCCAGCTCGTACCACAAAAAGGTGTTTTGTTTTAATTTTAACGCGCAGGTGTAAAATCTGGCATATAGACAAGACAGTTAATTTAGTTAAAATTCACCGCAGTTAGGTTTGCAATTACCTTGTGGCTAATTGGAAAAGATCTTTTTGATCTAAAACCTCAGTATCTGTCATACGTTTTGCCAGCTTACCGGAAACTTCTAGGTTGGCCATGCTTTTTGGTAACTGTGCAACTTGCACAAACACATTGGCTATGAGGCGCCAAAGCCAAATCATTTTATGATTGTCTGGTGTGAGGAAAGCTCTAAGAAACATCAATTTAGTTTTGCTGAATAGTTACTTAAAAAGTAAATTTGATTGATTACCGCTGTAAATGATTTGTTGCCAGCTGTAAATGATCTTTACAACGTCCGTAGCAATGCTCTATCTGTAAATTGTAAGCCAAACCGATATGTGCTTCGGCAGCTCCTTTAAGCTTCATTTAGGTTCTGAAAGAAAATGTTATCAGTACTTAAAATATAATCACATATTTGTACAACTAACTTCCTCGCCAAGTTGTTGATATATCGCGCTTAAATTAGTAATTGCATCTTCGCATACAGGATTCAAATTAATACATTTTTCAAAACATCGCCTTCACTAACATTCAGTTCCTGACCAACCCAAATTTGTGCCACATATTTAAGTGCTGCCTTTTGACGGGTCTCATTAGCGTGTTTTGATACTTTTTTAAAAATGTCTACACAATTTTGTGTGACTGCGGCAGTTGATGAAAGTAAAAACAGCTTTTCGTAGTAATCATTATATTTTTCTCTAGAATAAAAATAAGTATCATTAAAGAGTAACACATTAGGCTAAGCAAAAAGTCGACAAAATCAATGGGAAATATTCAAATTAAATATTCATTACATATGGCTTCCCAGGACCTAAGCAAGTCGGGGTCACTACCCCGACAGCTTCAAGCTATTTTTACCACGCCAATCTTGAATTGGGAAGAACATTTTAATGTAGGTTTCTGAGGTTTGAAGAAACCAATACATAAAGAAAAATTTCGTACTTTAAATTATTTATAAAAATTGAAATCGGAAAGCTTGCAATGGAAATCATCAACTTACGGCACCAGCTCCAAAAGTTGTTCATAGATTTTGGGTAACTCCTGAATAGGTGCACAATTGGCTAAACCTTGCAGTGCAACAGTTGGTGCCACCGGTGAGTATTCAACAGCTTTGCGTAAATGCTTTTCGGCCTAAAACAAACAATTTTAATACGTTTCAGTCGTCTTATAAATAAGGCATTACCTCAGTCTTGTTGGAATTTTGATATGCTGCGCCAAGTAACAAATGTGCCATGTAGTAAAAAAAGAATATATTAATAAAATAAATAGAGTTTATATAAATTTATGTATGGGAATACAACCTTTATAATACTGCCGCAACAAAAGCTCAGTGACGTCGTCATGAATCTATGTCTGAATACTTGCTGTCTGGTTAAACAAATCTTGCAGAGCATTCAGAACGATGTAAAGAAAATTTTGGTTTTGTTCGCAGAGGCATCGCGTTTGGTACATTTTCGCTTCTGAAGCAATGGGGTCGAGGACATTTTACAAAACACGCATTTTCAGACTGTTTTGATTTCTTGCAGAAAGGTGCTAAAGCAAACTATATCCAAAATCCAGAGTATCAGCAAATGCAAGTCTGCAGGTTTGCAGTTGTTTGGAAAATCGTATCGCTCCAATTTGCTTGAGGATGTTGCCGAGCTAAATGTGATACGTGATGTTTACCAACAATATTTGGATGCTACTTCAACACAATCGTATACAATGCTGTTCTATTTATTAAAAGAAGAAGTACCAACGAACTACCTAATGAGGTGTTAAATGTTAAATGTTTTACGTGAAGATGGTAAATGAAAAGATGAATTATTTTACAAAATCAACCAGAAACTCAGTACTCTTATTCTAAAAATACTCAAAACTGCATGAGACGCAGCATTGCTAGAATTTCGCTTCAATTCACATATACAACTATGGTGCACATCATATTTGACACGATTCGTTGAATCTTTCAATTTGCTTAAAATTCAAATGTGGGCGTAACTAAATAGGCAGATTTTGACGACAAAAGAATGGCACAAACATTTTCCGATTCCCATAAGCGATCACAAACAAATTCAATACTAATGTGATGATATTGATGGCTTAGCTGCTTCATTTTAAATGGTCAAGACGAAAAAAAAAGTAAGTAACCCAGCAAAAATATGAAAAATCAAACATACAGTATGCAACGTTAGTACGAAGGGTTAGGCTCGACAGTCAGTGTTCACACAGGTTGTATCTATTCTATTTTGTAAAAATTGTTGTGGGAAGCGTTTCTTAAATGTAAAAGACGCAAACAATAAGCATATAAAAAACTACTGAAATGAACTCCAGAAAAGTCGTATTTAAAATTGTCTATTAGTTTTGAAATTTAAAATTCGTAAGCCCCAATTACAATGATGATATCGCTTATAAATATTGTTAAACAAATTTACCCAGTATTAATGACTGCTTTCATTAGTATCATCCATTTAGTTTTTATGAAAATCGTAGGTGCCATTTTCTAGTAATATTGAACAAAAATTTTCGATTGTACATAATCTTGAGAACTATTTATTTGATATGTTTGATTCTGAATAGACCCAATGAGTAAAAAATTACACATGAAAATAGTTTTTCTTAAAAAATCGCCAAAAGATTTGTGTAAAAGATATCGTAAAACTTTTGACATGGTTGGTTAGCTAAAAGATGTAGCTACCTTAGCCAAGTAGAGACCTTCTGAAGATTTCGTCATTTTCCTCGCGTTACATAACGTTAAAAAAAGGCGAATTTTTGATGAGTGATAAATATGGATGTAGAAAATATGGCATCAATCAAATCAGCATTTCCAGCACACTATTCATCTTCGATATTCCATCGGCAGTTGTTACCACAGAATAAATTCTCTTGATTTAAGCACAAAAAAAAAATTCAAACCACGATCAGCAGTGTACAGAGACATAAGGCTGACATTTATTTTCTAAACATTTTGCATCAATTATAGGTCGTATATGAAATTTCATTAAAATCGTATGGGCGGAACTAGTATCGGGCCTCAAAGGGTTAAAAAAATTTAGTTAATATAGTTTAGTAAGAGTAACTTAATAAGAGTAATTTACTTAGTGCCATGTTTGGACAGCAAAAGCTATCAAAAAAAATAAACATTAATCGTAATTTTTGATTTCATTCTTCAGCTCTCCATGCGCACATACATTTTTATGTTAAAAAAACTTTATCGAAATTGGGTGACCTCTAAATATTTGAATCCCGAAATTTTCTATGGTGTGAATTTCATTACATACGTTATGTTTTACTAAAAAATTTATAAGTAATTTATTCATTTTATGGCTAATACAATAATTTTGATTGATTGCAGCAGTTAGTTGTTGTAGCTGTATAAATTTTGATAAGATTTGCGCTAAGTTATCCCGTCTATAGCCCACATTGGACTATGTATACCAACTGCATACGGTATATGTATGGATATTAGCAGTACTCTACAGTCTGGTGTAGACTCTGTTGTGCATATTTGAGATGATCGCTTAGTTAGATAACAAAAACCCAAACGAGCGGAAACGGAAGGAATATTGCTTTTAATTGGTAAACATTATATGGTATTTTTAAAAATATTTTATATACACAATGTTAAAAATATCATAATTTTCATATTTTCTATAATAATCCACTGTTAATAGCTGGTAAAGCTCAATATCAAATGGGATTCCATCCACCCTGTATATATTATATACATTTAAAAAGTACTTAACATAATAAAAATTTTTGATGTATTTCGCTCAAAACTCTAACGTTTCTTATGGTAAAATCCAAACCTATTATTGACGTGTTTGAGTGGTCAAAAAGATTCAAAATCCTGAAATAAAACGCGGATTCCCTTAGTTTGCATTAAAAAAAAAAAAATTAAATACGAAATTCGGGGAGCATTCTTCACTTAATTGGCTTCATTTAGTATTTTTTTTTAAAAAATCTGAAGAGTTTTTTTTCTGTCATAAATAATTTCAATATAAACTTAACGAGATACGTATTGTCAAAAATATTAATTATATATTATAAGAACATATTAAATTATATGACGCCAGTATTTACAGATATTGGCAATTTCACCGTCTAAGTCGAATTAAAAGTTAGATTGAAACATTACCAAATCATTGAGGCAAATATCGAAAAGTTGACGCAGATCTATATGGAGTTACAATTTAACTGCGTCGTGGTTTCAACATGCAGTTGAAAGGACAGACGAAAATGCATCTACAACTGGTCCTTCCTGTTACGCCTCCTTTTTCCGATACAAAGGAAATCGCCAAATTAGTACACCTCCTGTGTAGGGTATATACATAAATGAAAATGAAACCGTTTCCAAATGAAAACAATAATATGTAGAAACGAATTCTTAAAATCATGATAAAATCAATGATTTGTTGCAGAACTATATTATATTTTATTATATGGTCTTATCAGCAAAAATTTTTGATACTGCTAAAATTTGTTTGTGCTCGCTTAAAAAGCTATAAAATGATTTTAAAGAATTTAGTTCAGCAGTAAAGTCTGAAAATGAAGTTTCTTCAAGTGTTCTGTGTTTTCATTGCACTTCCGTTAATAGCATATTGTATGCCGGGAAACGCTGTTGGAAGAGCCAGTTCAGTTACCACGGTTAGTGATATATTTATAGTATTCATTAAGAGTGCTGTCAAAGAAAATTTGTAATGTTTTCAAACGTTTTGTAGAGATCGCTCATTGAACAACATGGCTATCCTTATGAGGAACATACGGTGCAAACGTCCGATGGATATATTTTAACAATGCATCGCATTCCATACTCACCAAAGACGGGAAAACATAGCACACAACCACCAGTTGCTTTCTTGCAGCACGGTCTTTTATGCTCTTCCAGTGATTGGGTTATTGTAGGTCCTGACAATGCATTAGCTTTTATTCTATCAGATGCAGGCTTTGATGTTTGGATGGGAAACGCACGCGGCAATACTTACTCGAAGAAACATGCAACAATGAGTAGTTTAAATCCAGAGTTTTGGGGCTTCAGTTGGCATGAAATAGCTAAATTTGATTTACCCGCAATGATTGATAAAGTTCTCTACTGGACTGGAGAGAAACAAGTCACCTATTTTGGACATTCTCAGGGCACTACTGTGTACTTTGTGGAAACTGCCCTGAACAAAGAGTTCAGCAGCCGTATTAAGTCTGCTCATTTGTTAGCTCCAGTCGTATTTATGGAATACATGGAAAGTCCTTTGGCTAAAGTTTTTGGACCATTGATGGGTCAACCAAATCAACTGGCTGGTGTTTTTGGCGGAATAGAGTTTTTACCAAACACTAAAGCAATGGAAATGTTGGGTTCTGTTATGTGCACTGAACATTCGGCGACGCAAGCGATTTGTAATAATGTTCTTTTCTTGATTGGCGGTTGGGATTCACCTTATCTAAATTTGGTAAGTATTATATAATTGAAACATCAAAGCTGCCGTTTGATGTTTTCCAAAATATTCTCGACATATGAACCTGTTTTTTATAATAAAAGATTATTTTGATGTATGTATATTGAAATAACATAACGAAACTATATATCGTCATATTACAGAATATATCATGTTACGATTTTTTATTGAATTTGCAACCCTGGTTACTGGGAACTTCTAAACCAACAAAAGACGAGATTAACGCGTACTTTATTATTTTATTTTTCAGACAGCAGAGCCAACAATAATGGCAACAACACCTGCTGGAGCTTCTAATAATAATTTACATCACTATCTTCAAGAGAACCGTTCAGGACTTTTCCGTTTCTTTGATTATGGAAAAACACTTAACAAAAAGAATCATGGCAATAAAATTCCACCCAACTATGATTTGTCAGATGTCAAGGGAGATATCTATTTATACTACAGTGATAACGACTACTTTGCTGCTATTGTTGATGTTCACAGGTTGATGTATACAGTAGGTGACGCAATTAAGGGTGCCTATAGATTACCT
Organism: Meiosimyza decipiens; assembly: GCA_963680825.1. Classification (NCBI taxonomy): domain Eukaryota; kingdom Metazoa; phylum Arthropoda; class Insecta; order Diptera; family Lauxaniidae; genus Meiosimyza; species Meiosimyza decipiens. The sequence continues at coordinate 79,850,688 of OY804259.1, read as the reverse complement.
CAAACTAAATGGAATCACTTAGACTTTTTGTGGGCTAACGATATTAAGGAATTGCTTTATGACAAAGTAATGGAGGACGTTATGAAACATGTATAAAGCATTTTACAGCACTGATGTGTTTTTTATGTTTATAAATAAATCCAGGCCGAGTGCCTTTGCATTTGAAGTATAAATTTTGATTTTTCTTTTGTGTAAAATTTTAGGGTACAAATTTTCAGTACCATCTGAAATAACTTTGAAACTGTAATCTAATTTGATGGTGCGTGTTAAATGTTAACTTCCGGTACAATAGAACATTTACTATTAAAACAGAGCACGCAAGCTCCCTGATGAGGTTGCCATTTTGGGATTCAATGAATGCCGCTTTCTCCTGAAATAAAAAGCATCGCAGTACTATCACAGCAAGATTGAACTCCAGGATAAGTAAAATAACAATTTTACAAACATATGATCCTACCGATATTGTGCAGCCCGAGAAGAAGCACTAGTTGTATAGAAATTTAACTTCAACTATTGTCTTGATCAGCCATTAGGACATAATTATTCTTATGGGCGATTTTAATGCTAAAAGTGGCAATAAGGCGAACAACATAATATATATTATGAGCTAGCACGGTGTTGGCCAACAAATCAAAAATCCTTTTAACCTTTCAATTGATCTCTGTAATACCCACAAACTCGAAATAGAAAGTTCTATCTTCATTGACAAACCCAGACACAGACAGACAGAAATAAATTTGATCACTTTTACATTAGCAAAACCTGGTGAAGCAGCCTAGCCGACGTTTGCACAACGAGAAGCGTAGACTTCGGTTTTGATCACTCGTTTTTTGTGGCCAACGCTAGACTCCGAGTTAAGGCAGTATGCAAAGCCTCTGGCTGTTGAAATAAACGTTTTGCATTCAAACGATTCAAAGGCCACGTCACTAGAAATATTAAGCCAAACTTATAAATAGTAATGTCTCAATCCCAGACCCGCAGATACCATCAACTCATCAGCGTACCTAGGGGGGAAGGGAGCGGTTATCCCGCGAGCAACGGCTATGACATTTTATTAGAGTCTTTGGAATGTGAAATCTGATAACCACTTGTATTTTTTTTTTTCGTCATGAATAAAATTGTTAATGACTGTAGAAGACAAATGCCAATATGAAACATTTTTTTTTTTGCATTTGGATTTGAAATACCCATTGGCCCACCTTTTACAATTCAATTGATAGAAACTTTCTAGCACTTAAATTTTTACATTCAGCCCAACTTTTTAAGTCGTGTTGTATACGATATGGGTACACGTATCCTTTACAATGTGAAATAAAAATGTAATTTTAGCAATGTACCTATATATGTATATCTATTAGGGAATTCATAGGTACAGATGTCATAAAATTTTACAATTATTGCATAAATGTTGTTGTTGGTATCCATGTGAAAAAATAATAAGACAATGCAACTCTGCGCCCTAAGGTTTTTGTGTGCTATATTCCTTTTTTCTATTTTATTGAGAGAAAAAGAGTTTAAAAAAATGTTGGTAATAACAATCTTTGCTGAGAGAGTCGTATTGATATAGGATAGCTATGTCCAGGTCAACTGCACAAAACGATACTTGGGAGCCAAGCAGTGCATGAAAAGGGGTATTTTCAAATAAAACGTGAGAGTGGCTACTATCATAGTACAAATACACAACACTTACAAGTAATTGAGAACGTGAACTTAATATGAGAGAAGAAAATTTTATCTTTGTAGCAAATTTAAATAGCGAACAATGAGAATCTTTTCGGATTAATAATAGAAAACTCTGTCGTGTGTCGGAACGAATACTTCCCCGCAAGCAGCCACTATACTCCATAGTTTTTGCTCAGGTTATCAACACTTTTTAGTTACGCTCTTCAGTATTTCGATGTTTGCTCTTGCATTTAGTATCCGCTCGAAAAATCCGCTTTGTTGATAAAATTTAAAGCAAAAAATTATACAATTGTATAATTTTTTCCGGTTTGGCATTCGTTTTCGATTCAATATCGCACACATAAATATAAAATATACTAAGGCCTTCATACCCTTTTGCTCTGCTCACAAAAGGCTCCCTCGTCAAGCACTGGCGAGCTCAGCTAAAACCACACGTGCTATTTTCCCATATGTGCTGAAATGGGCATCGCTAATATAGGACAGTTGCATATTTTTAAATAAAAAACTTATAACACCTAGCGATTTTTTTTCTCTAACTTTCAATTAAAAATGCTAAAAATTTTGTTTCAATTGAGTTGTATCTGTTGCTTAGATTGGCGACAGTAACATCATTTACGTTTTATTGCACATATTTTGATAACATGAGAACTTATTTCGATCAGCAACGTCATAGATACCTAAATCAGTTTCTCGGCTCATCTCCGAATACTCGTAACACAATTTACATTGTCTACCTGTTAAAAAACATATAAAGATATAGATATATGCCACGTACTATTAAGAGATAATTAATTTGAATGAACGGGGTAGCAAAGAATTGTAACCACAGATACGGACAGACATTACAACCATAACAAATCATAGGTAAAAACTTTGTGACACACATATGTGTACATATGTATGCTACATATTTCAATAATAAATCTTTTAATAAACTTTCATCGTATACTGACACTTCCAGCGAAGTAGTAACGACAACGTGTCCTTTAAGAAAAATATCTATAAATAAAAGTTTATAAGTTTTTTTATTCAGTTATAAAGTTTATAAAACTTAATTTGAACAAAATGAAACATCAGCAAGTGGTTGTGGACTATTGGAATATGATTAAAACATCCTGTACCTGTTTACTCCTAGCGCTATCAGGATATATTTTAATAAAGTAATAGACAAATCGAACTAACCATAAATGGCTACGCCTAAATTTAAATACCGTTCTGGGCATTACTAAGAAAGTGAGACCATATTTATTGCACATTTGATTAGACAAACTAACCAACTACACTAAACTAATTCAAAATTCAAGGCCAGTGGGAGAGAAATCGCAAACTTTCAAATCCATCCGAACATTCCGTATTATTTTCGCAACATAATCATATCCCATAATTGGATACGATGAGTATGTATCGACGAATACAGCAAGAAAAAAGTCATAATCATTATTTTTATCAAAACTATTGCCGAAATATTGCAAATTTCGAATATATAGAAAAATTTTGAAAACTATCGAAAATGTTCAAAAATTTCGTAAAAATTTATAACAACTGAAAAATGGGAATAACATCGAAAAATTTTGAAACGAAAGTTTTGAACAAATAAAATAATGTTGAAGAACTCGAAAAAATTGAAAAATTCATAAATTTTGATTAAACTGAAAAATTCTGGGGCATGTTGAAAAATCCAAAAATGTTGGAAAAGTCAAAACAATGTTGAAAAATATTGACCAAGTCGAAAAATGTTAAAATAATCAGTTTTAATTTTAAATTTTATTTTTTTTTTAATCTAAACTTTTGATTTTTTATATCCAAAAATTATTTATTTATGTAACTTTCCGTAAGGCAGCGCGATACAGGGTGTCTTATGTGACATTTTATTCAAAAAATTATCATCTGGATAGCATATGTATGTCGTAATCATACGATATATCAATAGCTGTTGCCCAATTATTAAAAATAAATTGGCAATTCGTTAAAAAAAAAATATTTCATACATTTCTTATAAACTCAATTTTTTTTTTAGAATGGTGCAGACCATATTTTGGTTGCCAGGATACTTACAGAACAACCAGAAGCGTTTGGAAGAGTTAGCAAAGCAGTATTCTATTGATTTAAATAAAGATGACAAAGAGAGCGGAGATGCAATAAGCGAAAGCTTAAAAAATGAGGAAGTTCCCAAAGATACAAATGCAAATAAAGAAGAGAAGAAAGTCAAATAAACACATGAAATACATTTTGATTTGTACATTGTGGAATTTGTGTATTAATTTAATGATCGTTCATTTTAAAAGAAACATTAGCCAGAGCTCTGAAAATTAAGCAGAATAATTTAAAACTGTAATACATATAGCGTTTTAAATGTGTTATATTGTATGGCGGGTTTCTCGCCCTTTTGGTAAAATTCATTCCATTTCAATCCAGAGATTTTCCGAATCATTCTTAATATTTTTGACCTTCAATAGATCGAAAACCAAGCGAGATAAAAGTTTTTTTCAAGTAATCTTAAGCTGATTGAGTTCTATAACTCCAAGAGAGCTAGTGGTTAATATGACAATAAGTTTTTTTTTTTAAAAAAAGACATTTAATAATAAAAAATTATGAGACTGAACAAGAAATACAGAAAATTAGTAAATATAGTATGCCTAAAAAAAACGGAGTGATCAACTGTAGCAACATTACACTTCAAATTACTATAATTCGATCAATTTTTAAGCTAGGGAGCCCAAATAATAACTAAAATGTATTTTGTCCTCCAAGCTTATAGCCACACAGCTTCCACTCGATTACTCCCATTCAAGAGTGCACTGGCATCGATTTGAAACAAGGTAAATCAAGTTTTATATGTTTAAAGTCATTAAACTAAATTTCCTCATAATTATCTTTTTCGAAATCAGACACTTAGAAGCTCTTAGGATTAAATATTTTTATCTTGGTTAAGTAAGGGCTTGTTGAAATGGCTAAGTCTCAAATTTCGCTTCCGTCACGATAAATGCTGATCCAAGATCGAGTCACATTTTATAGTAACAAAAAAAATGTTTGAAATTTTTCTAAGTTTACGCAAATTTAAAAGTTTTTTAGCTGGAAATTCGAACTAAAAACATAAATTGGAACTTACCCATTTTCTAAAAATCATAAAACTCAAGATGTTTCTCCAGACCAACTAATTCGTGAACTTGCTTACGAGTACAATTAAATCATCAAAACTTATGTAATACAATTATATTCTCTGCACCTTGGTTCTTCTTTGCTTAAGTCCCGCTGCTTTTATATACAATATAATAATGTACTTTTGCTATAACTTTTTGATGCTGAAAGGAACATCAATATTATACCCGTAGTAAAAAACTTTTGTTATATTCATACAATTATTATATTTTAATGATATTACTAAAGTTTAGCAAAGTGCGGTTTAATTTTAAGTTTAATATTTTTATGATTTAAATAGCTTCAACAACAACTGGCATATCTTCGGGGTCATCATCTAACAACCCTACAAACTCCCACCGCATGGATTTGGAAAGTTTCCTTGCCAAGCGTTCTGCACTTACACTTAGCCCCTTTAAGTTTAAATTGACGAGTATGTTACGTACATCTTTATACACAGTGTTTCGAGCTGTTGGTTCCATTAGCTCCTCTGGCAAATGCGGCAGCTGATAAGCTAGCAGTTCACTGTATTTCATATAGAGCAATTTATACTTTGCCACAGCAGTTTCTGTGTTTGACAAAAGGCTTAAAAATTTACGCCACTGTACTAATGATTCCACTGAATAACCAACTAAAAAGAATGCAAAAGCCAGTTGAATTTCTTCAATTATGGCGTTTGTGTTGGGAAATTGAGATACTAAAATGTCCAAAGCATCCACACAATCTAAGCTGTGCCGTGATATTTCCGAAGGTGTTGCATTTTTTGGTATACGCTCAGGTAGTATTGAAAACCGTGGTGCAGTGCCTTCAATTGGTTTTAAATTTGGCAGAAGGTCGTTTTCGTCAGCAATTAGCTTGTTTGTCATCTTAAACTGCATTCTTGGTTCAGTACCACGCGGCCGTTCTGAATCTGGACAAGATTGCAGCTCAACATTTGTGCGTATTGTGCCAAACTCTGGCTGACATCGCTCTACTACCTCCTCGCTAATGCTATCTGTTAGTTGTTTCCATTCGCTCACATAACGATAATCATATGGAGCCAAAAATTTGTCTAACTGCAAGAGATTTTCACGTATTCGTCGTTTCTCCAGTTCAGGATCTTTAATTTGACGTTCACGCAACTCTTCATTGGCGTGATCCCACTCGCGTACGACGATTTCATTTCCTTTAAAAAAGTGCACAAATCCAACACGTGGTGCTACATCGCCATATGGACCGCGAGATGCACAATACACATAGTGTGGTCCTGGAGGTATCATTTTAACACCACGAAAATTTTCATCTATAATGAAAGAGCATAGGTCGATGCCGAATTCTGTGCCCACCGGAACACCAGCGATAATTAGTACAGCTCCCTCAGCAAAAAGTTTTCTTGCCAACACTGGATCCAATTCCATGGAAGGACTGTCAGTATTCATATTTTAAGTATTATTTATTCGTTCGTTTGGGTTTTTTGTTTAAATTTTATTAGTTTTTATTTAATTTTATTTTTCTTTGCAAATTTGTTGATACGGAAAATGTTAAAACAGCTGATTGATGTTTTTGACACTTCTTGTGATAGTGGTGCCACTCATTTAGAAACTCTTTAGTCCTTACGCAGTTTATTTGTGTCAGAACGCTATAACATATGTATGCACATATATATCAATTTCCATATTTTTTAAAGTGGTCACGACAGTAACAATAAATATTATATAAATTTGCCAAATTAAATTATGGCAGCGAAATGTGATCTTCTGGTTGAAAAAGACTTATTTCTCTTAAAAAAAATCGTGCCACTTGAGCACAGTGTTGGCAGTTGGGTTTTGTGGAAACTTAGTGGAGCGAGACTGCGAATGTATTTTTTAGAATATATAACAAAATAAAATTTCCAAATTCAAAATATCAGAGTTGAAGCCTCATAGTGCATAGAACGGTATCAGTCATGTCTTCATAATAGATCTGTTCCATAGCTTTTGGGGCAAAAAATCGAAAGTTGCGGAATTTATGAGAATAAGCGAGACGACGACACTAGAGTGAGACGAGCTGTCAAAAATATTTCAAACAGATGCTGTCTTTTTAGAAGTCGAAATTGGTGTAAATTGGAAATCACTTACCTATTACGGTTTGTGACTACGCGTGCGCGTTAGTGGAACTTAAACTAATGTTTTTTCCGCATGTAAATGCGATGTACTTGTGAGTATACGGCATACCCAATGTGCATAACCCAACGAAGATTCTGCATGATATTCAAATTGTTGGCAATGACGAAATAGATCTAGTGCTTCTTCCTCTTCACCAATGGCCTCAGCAATCATTGCTTGTCCAATACAAGCGTTTGGATAAATAGGACTTGATTGTTCTGCACGTTGAAAAGCCTGATTTGCCAGTTTGATGTCACCCAATTTAAGGTATAGTACACCAAGATTAGTCCAGGTTGAGTACGATTTACGTTCCAATTGCAGCGCTTATATGAACGAATGTTGCGCCTCAAATAAATTAAGCATGATTAAAAGAATCATCAACTTACGGCACCAGCTCCAAAAGTTGTTCATAGATTTTGGGTAACTCCTGAATAGGTGCACAATTGGCTAAACCTTACAGTGCAACAGTTGGTGCCACCGGTGAGTATTCAACAGCTTTGCTTAAATGCTTTTCGGCCTAAAACAAACAATTTTAATACGTTTCAGTCGTTTTATAAATAAAGCATTACCTCAGTCTTGTTGGAATTTTGTTATGCTGCGCCAAGTAACAAATGTGCCATGTAGTAAAAGAAGAATATATTAATAAAAGAAATGGAGTTTATATAAATTTATGTATGAGAATACAACCTTCATAATACTGCCGCAACAAAAACTCAGTGACGTCGTCATGAATCTATGTCTGAATACTTGCTGTCTGGTTAAACAAATCTTGCAGAGCATTCAGAACGATGTAAAGAAAATTTTGGTTTTGTTCGCAGAGGCATCGCGTTTGGTACATTTTCGCTTCTGAAGCAATGTAGTCGAGGACATTTTACGAAACACGCATTTCCAGACTGTTTTGATTTCTTGCAGAAAGGTGCTAAAGCAAACTATATCCAAAATCCAGAGTATCAGCAAATGAAAGTCTGCAGGTTTGCAGTTGTTTGGAAAATCGTATCGCTCCAATTTGCTTGAGGATGTTGCCGAGCTAAATGTGATACGTGATGTTTACCAACAATATTTGGATGCTACTTCAACACAATCGTATACAATGCTGTTCTATTTATTAAAAGAAGAAGTACCAACGAACTACCTAATGAGGTGTTAAATGTTAAATGTTTTACGTGAAGATGGTAAATGAAAAGATGAATTATTTTACAAAATCAACCAGAAACTCAGTACTCTTATTCTAAAAATACTCAAAACTGCATGAGACGCAGCATTGCTAGAATTTCGCTTCAATTCACATATACAACTATGGTGCACATCATATTTGACACGATTCGTTGCATTCTTTCAATTTGCTTAAAATTCAAATGTGGGCGTAACTAAATAGGCAGATTTTGACGACAACAGAACGGCATAAAAATTTTCCAATTCCCATAAGCGATCACAAACAAATTCAATACTAATGTGATGATATTGATGGCCTAGCTGCTTCATTTTAAATGGTCAAGACGAAAAAAAAAGTAAGTATCCCAGCAAAAAAAAAATGAAAAATCAAACTACAATTTTAAGAACTAAAATTTGCGATTGATTTTTGTTGGTGTTTGCTGCTTATCTGTTGCGAAGATTACTGAATTCGAGACACAATCAAATTGAGGAACGGCTAACATCACACAGAGTGTTGATTTTTCGGACGTATCAAAAAAAAATAAAGAATTTACCCAAGAGATACGATAACATTGGCACAAGAAGAATATCACTCATTACCAATGCCCACATTCAAATTTAAGCAGTACACGCATGTTTTGCTACTTTAGATTCTCTTGAGACACTGAAACTCGTTTGCTTAAATTAAACTTATAAATTGGTTTCATTTGGGGAAATATAAACATTTAGGTTACATAGGTAACATTTTTAGTAAACAAGTAATTTATAATAACAATAAACTTAATTTTATTTTGAACGCAGTTTTTTCTTTCAAAAAAATCGGGTGTGAAAGTTTTATTGTCATTTTTAAGCAGTCGCACACCACTGGGGTTGCATGGTAAAGAAACTTTGCTATGTAAAAAAATAGAAATACTGAAAAATAAAGTGTCTTAGTGCTGATAATTAATTTGCATAACGTTTTGGAAGCACTGAAGTATAGCTTTGAATAGAACTATGCGGATAACGCGCTTAGACAGCAACTGCAATGCCTTTTAGCAGCAACGAATACACTCAGCTTTCTAATAAATTATTTTCAATAAACAAAACAGCCATTTGAAAAATTTCCAAAGAATTAAATTTAGTTTAATCACTTCTTGCATTTTTTTTGAGCATTTAAAAAGATTTTTAGCAAAACACTTTTAAATTAACCACAAAAACAACTAAGCACTGCACTGAACTCTGACTGGCTGCTTTGCCGACGGCACCGTTTTAAAATGCGATTTTTAATTTTCACGTAAATTTATTGAAACGTTTTATGACTTTATCACTCGAAACTTGTAAATAATTAGATATCACAACTTTTCATAATTTAACAGAGGAAATAAATCGCGCACTTCGTAAATTAAATGGAGACTGAAGCACGAACTTGACATTTCAACTTGATTTCCGATTTGGTTAAACAAAGTGTTGCTACACACTAGGCATCAAGTTGGAACCAAATTTCGGCGAATTTATAAACCATATTAAATGTCAGATTAATTTAAAGCTTAACTTTGGAAAGAGTAAAATGAGCGAGTATCGTTCTTAGATATATAACTAATTTATGTAACGAGGTCTGCCACACAATTATCTGCTCCAAGATAGTGCGTAGGATGTTAATTTAATCAATACACGATTTTCAAACGAAAACATGTCCTTTGTTAACAAATTGCTCCAGCAGTTAATGCTAGTTACATCATGATTGATTGTAGCTCTGAAAGAGTAATATGCCATCAGTTTTCCCAAACTTTCAGCAATGGCCCAAACCTTGGTCACAGTCACAGGGTTGCCAAGTTGAAAGCAAGCAAGCAAAAGCTCTGGCTTCTTAAAAAATTGATTTTTTCCTAAAATGGTAAAAAATCAAACTACATTTTTCGGAAAAAATTGGTTTTTTTTTGTTAGCAATATTCAAAAATTAATTCATAAAATGGTAAAACCTCAATTTTGGTAAGGGGAAACCCTATTGTTTTGCTTGTTTCACAAAATTTTGACCCCAAGCTTTGGCATAAAATTCGGGGCTTGGCCGGGTCAATCCTTGTCATTTGGCAATCCTTCGTTAACCAATATATTATAAGATTAAGAAATTTGATGTCGTAAAGTGTGTAGATCCTTTAAAATGATTAGGGCAGAACGAAACCCATTTTTTCAAAATTTCAGGGAAAATGGCTATAAAAAATTGTGCACAGTTTTTGGAAATGTATATATATATGAATAAATAGTTTATGATTTCAATATAACAAATTTTTGAAAACCAAGCTTTTTGACCACCTCACCAAATTACATTAAGAAAACACTGTAAAAAGTTTGACTAAACCTAATTTTTTTTATTGATATATGGTACATTGATATACATTAGCTTATTTAAGTTACATATTTAAGTATACAATATATATTTTTCAAAATAACAAACAGAACAAAATACTAATAATAACATTAATTAATAATAAAATTAACATATAGAAATCTATCTCTGTTATGGCATTTCTTTCTACACTTATGACCATTTCTTGTTAAAATTTGATTAAAATCTCGCTTGTATGCGATCTTTTTCAAAGTTTAGGAAATATTTTTTAGGTGAATAGGAACAGAAAACTGTGAAGTTTAATTAATACTACGTCCCATCACATTGCAAGCGCATAATCAAATCTTTATAAATCAAATTGTTTGGCAGTCGAAGGACTCGACGTTAGATATTTTTCTGATTTCTTGATGTGGAATTGAAACTTTTGCCATGGAATTGAATAAGTTTACTCCGAATTCCTAATTCTTTGGTATGGAATTTAAAATTTATTAAATCGAAATTTTGATTACTGGAATTTGAAAAAATCACAAGAATTGGAATGATTCCTAACCAGCTCTGCCCCAATTGTATTCGAAGCGTACTCGGATATGGAACCTCTAGTATAAATGATTTTTTTTTAGCTTGAGGCAGCTTACAACATTGTGAAAATATAGCTCGGAAGTGTACTGCGTCTTTTCATCGATGGATGTAGCATTAGGGGTGAGATTTTTCGATTGGTTTTCCTGTTTCCAGGTTTGCCAAGTTGAAATCAATATTTTTTTGAAAAAGTTGATGAACTTTTTATTTGTTTAGTCGACCTTTTGATTTAGTCACCAAATTTATTTTGTGGAAAAACCGACGACCTTTAAATAAAAAAATTTACTAGGCTTCCTCCAAAACTTTTCAATTTCTATAAGGCCCGCGGCTTTGACATGCAATTAACGGTCTGGAGGCGTCAAAAGCGGGCACTTGGTACCCCTAACTGTTTCTAGTTTTGCTATTTTGCTTTGATTCTACAAAAAAATAAAAGAAATAAGCTACTTATAAACTATTCATTAGATAAACAAATTCTTAATAAGCCACTATACACACCTATATAAGCTACATAATTTGTGGTTAGGCTTTAAACTTGACTGTTTTCAATAATAAATTAATGAGATTTTTAATAAATAAATGGACTGGAAAATTTTGAATTTGTTATTTAGTCTTAAGGGTTCCTATATACGTACAAGCAGTAGTATATTATATATATTGTGTATGTTTGAATTTTTTTAGACTTTATATATATTTTTATGGTTTCTATTTTAGTGTACCATAATTACGTGCTGGAAGGCTATTAAATGAGTTGCCAAGATTTAAACGGGCCACAGGCAAAAGTTCTGGACGCTCATTTAAGGTGTCGGATAGTGCTGTAAGCAAGACATCTAAACAAAAGTAAAATTGAAATTTTAATGAATTTAGCATTTTTTGTTGCAGTCTCTTACGTAAAACTTTTTTCTGCAAATCTAAAGGAATAATTCCGCGATTGCCTTCACGTTCCAGAAAATCGGTTAGCTTTTGTAACTCTTGTTGCGCTTCATCAGATCCATGAGCTAGCGATTGCGTAAACATCACCTAAGGTCATACATAAGAAAATACATGAGATATTCCATTTCAAAGTCATTCTACTGTTTACATATAATATCATAAAAAGCATTTTTTTACATTAGTTATTTCAACTTTATTCCCCATTTCAGCGCATTTTAAGGTGCAGAAACCAATTGTTAATTGATAGTTTGATGTAAGCAATGAATTTTCGAAAAAAACACTTATTCTGGAAAAGTACAAAAATCGTGAACTTTGTTCCCCTAATTTCAACAACAAATAATTCCTGGGGCAAAATCCTCACGAATTTTTTTTTGCTGATTATTATTATTGCAAAATTTCAGCCAAATCGGTGCCATAAATTTTTTGCACTTGGAGTTTTCGTATATTTTACCCCATATATGAATTCGAAACAACAAAAAAACCGTCACTTTATTTTTGTGTGGTCTGTGGGTTGATTAAGAAAGCACCTCAAACATACGTAATTGCTCAATAGGATAACTTTTACCAAAATTTACTGATGTGACGCATTAAATTCAAATATTTATTTTAATAACTGGTATATACCTTGGCCAAGTTGTACAGAATTTCTTCCAGTGTATATTCTGTGTACAGAAATTCAGCTATTTTAGCTCTACCAGCTGACTCATTATAATCGGTAAGCTCTAAACACAAAAAAGAGATTTCAATCAAAATAAAATTAACCAAAATATGATCAGCTTAAGTCTATTAAATAAAAATAAAAATAAAAATGAAACAAATAGTTTACCTTGTCTACCGTCGTTATTCATCTCCTGCAATTTATTCCACATTGAAATACTGTCGAGTGCTTTTTGGAAATGAAGATTGCGACGACCTCCCTCAACTCCTAGACGTGCATGTGGAAATGGTTTTTCCGTTGTTGTCGTTGATGTTGTTGTAGTCGATGTGGTTGTAGGCGTTAGAAAACTTTTCTGCACATTATATATACAACATATTTAGGAGGAAAATATATAGCATTAATTTATAAAATCGAACAAAATTGATATATACCTTAACGTTATTTATTTCATGTGGAAGAACTCGATTTGAGTAGGATCTTTGAAGATATTCAATGCAGACGCGAATATCCCGCAAAAATTTCAAAGCATTCTCCCGCGACATCTGTAAAAAGTTATAAAATAATAAAAATAACTAGCAATAACAAATGTATGCTTTTGAGAAATCATTGTTCAACTTTATAAAGCCAACATTGAGAAATATGTACTTGAATAAATATATTTGGCATAAGAAACGATCTAAGTTTTTTACAAGAAGCATAAACGACATGCACTAATCAATAAATGACAGCCCTTCGATATAATGGAGGAAATTTAGTCAATGACCTATAGGAAATCATTCAGAAAAGCAGCTCTCGCCAATATGGAGGTTCCGCCCCTGCTCTAAAAGAAGTAAGGCTCATTGTACAGAGACTAAGGAACAACACATATCAAATCGAATGCCTTTCTGAGGTCGACGGTTCTAAAAAAGACGATTTCATTTGTTACAAGAGATATCGGGGCCTGGAAGAACTATCCTTTTTAACATACATTCTGTGTAAAAAGTATCCGGAATTGTTGAATAAATCGAAACAAAATTATTAATTCACCAAATTTTACTTTGTTGTAAATCTCACTGTTTACAAAACAACTACGGCAGTGCTGATCCAGTCCTCCATACATTTTTCGAAGGCTGATTGAGGAATACCCTACAGCGATAAGATGAAGCCAGACGGGGTAATATCAGGTGAATCGATGACATTCATTGAATTTTTAGCTGAAAACTCTTGCACAACAATGGCTTTATACGATGAGCTCTCCTTTAATAAATCTGGCCGTTTTCGACCGATATTCTCACGAAAGCTCTTCATGGTAACTGAACAATATTTCTTATTTAAATTTTTTGTCTTTGGAAGAAATTCAGAGTGCACCACACCGCAGTGATTGAAGAAATTGAAACGGCGCTTGAGCGATAAAGTATTGCTTGAAGTAATGTCTCAATCATCATTTTACATGCCTCCTATCAAGAGCTATACGATTTTGACAAGGAAAAAAATCAAAAACGAACACTATCTGCCATACATCAAGTAACCAAATAAAAACAACAGAAACTTTGACTGGTTTTGCTAAACAACGATGTTATACATTATGTCTTTACTTACCAAACCTTGCTCAATAAGTTCTTCTACTGCGCGAGCAACTCCATCTTCATCACCTGTCCAGAAAACGTATTGTGCCATGTCAAATGGAGAATATTGACCATCTCTATGCCTGAGCAAGTTTCCGGCTGTCTGTTAAATAAAAATATATATTTTTATTACATTAAAACATAAAAATGCTTTCAATTAAGTGCATAATAGATATTTTTAAAATAGCGCTTAATTATAAAGTCAATGGCCGCTTAAAATGTGTCTACAAGCGAGTATTATGTAAGTAGCATTTTCATATCAAAGCTAATGAAATGAAGAAAGGCTAAGGCTACTAAAGGATTTTTAGTGTTCGAATTAAGTGGAAACTACTAAGTGTTTTCAAGTTTTTTTTGTAAAAATAAAATTGCCAAATTAACGTGCTGCTTATGCTGAAGTTCGGCTACATATTTACAAAAAAAAAAAAATACGGGATAAGAACCTTTGGTGTCATAAGATAAGTCACAGAACGCCTAGATGCTGATTTGGTTGCTTCCAGTTCATCAACATTGACATCGCCAACGCTTTCTTTATTTTGTTCGTTTTTATTTTCAACAGTAATCTCTGAATTCGGTGGATGAATTGGATGTACAGGCATGTGTCCGTCTATGATAGGTGCTGTGGATGTTGCTGACATTTCAGCGGTTTCATCTGGTGTTTTATTGCTATTGTTTGACTGCGAAATGGGCTCTTCAGCGTCTTCACTAATGCCGATTGCTTCTGCCGCTGCTGCAGTTGTGCTCGATGTCGTTGTTGTCACTACAGCTGTCGACGTCGATGTGGTTGATGATGTTGGAAGTACTTCAGGATTTTGTCCAAATGCTAAACGAGCTGCTCCATAAAACGGCTAGCATAGTTATAAATTGTTATACACAGATTTTTATTCAGCAAGCTAAGGATTTTAGAAATTTCAAATATCCGTGGTGGTAGTGAATAAGTAGGTAAAGTCGAGCTACACCGAATATGCGTAAACAATAAAAATGATTTGTTCCCTTGTAGTTTTACAGATTTCAGGAATTTTTAACCATGTGTAATTCTGTGTATTTGAATAAATCGAAGAAAAAAAACATGATGAAAATGGTTTTCGGAGAATACATGACAACTCAAAAACTGTCCTCTTGAAATATTGAAAGACCGACTTACTTACTCAGGGCCG
The DNA here is from genome assembly GCA_963680825.1 of Meiosimyza decipiens. Classification (NCBI taxonomy): domain Eukaryota; kingdom Metazoa; phylum Arthropoda; class Insecta; order Diptera; family Lauxaniidae; genus Meiosimyza; species Meiosimyza decipiens. The sequence goes on along the minus strand of OY804259.1, from coordinate 79,835,350 downwards.
CCAAAGATGTTATAGTGGCTTCAGAGAAAAGGATTTGATTTTTTTTTATTGATTTTCCCTTTGAAATATAATTTAGAACCGTCCGTATCACTTTTGATTATATAGACCGTCACCAGAAAATTATTTCAGGTAAGAGGTGGAAACTTCAAACGTTATCAAACGTCATATTTACTACCAAGATAAAAATCGTGGTGGGGAAGTTGAAATGTTGTAAGCAACAGAAATTCATGTGATTGAAAAGTTAAAGTCATTTCTTATGTAATTTTTCCAAGTATTGAAATTTCCTATATGTTTTTATATAAATGAGTTTTAACCCGTTAAAACTAATCTTGTTCAACATTATGCATGACGTTTACTTCTACAGGATGTCTCGGCCAAATTGTTTTCGCCCCATTCAATTGTATTCACTTTATTTTAAAGAGACGAAATATAAATAATTTTCAATGATTTATACTTACTTTGGCCATTGAAGGCACTCCCGCTACGTTGGCTTCTCCACCTGCTTCTCCACCTGCCTGCTGTTGATTGCCACTCAATGTTTTACCGCCGTCATTAAGTGGCAGCATTGGTGGGCGATGAGCACCTTGAATTGCATGTTCTTGTTCACTGTGATCTGCAACAGAATCAACACGCGGCTTAGGTGTAGCTACTGTTGGTGATGCTGTAGCTGATTCTAGTTGACGCTCAAGTTCAGGTATATTTTCGGAATGGTAATGTTTGGAAGAATCTGTTTCCGTTACAGCTACTGACATTGGCATTTCACTATCATCTTGTTGTAGTTGTTGTTGACGATGTTGTTCTTTAAGTTGTTCTGATATGTTGTCAATGACTCCATCTAGATGGCTGTGTTTTAAGTGTTCCAATTCCAAGACATCATCATCTGCCTATTCGAATTTAGCAATAAAAGTAATAACATAAAATATCTTCATAAAATCTGTGCACTGTCACATCAAAATTAAAAACCACAAAGAAACTGCGAAAAATCAGAGATGGTAAAGCAAAATTATGTCCCATTTGTCGTGGAATGTCCTATATAAAGGGTGATTTTTATCACATACATCCCCTTTCTTCTACATGTAATTCGCATTGTTATGCGTGCTCCATCTCAATTTGGTCAATGGAAACTTTCGACGCAAAAGGTTTATTGTTGAGCGCACTTTTGGGCATGTTGCACCGTTTTGTTGGAACCAGAAGTCTTCCAGACCTTTTTACGCATTTGCGGCAACACAAAGTGTGCCAACATTTACTGATATCAATCACCATTAACTGTTTCACCAGCTCTAAAGAAAAACGGTTCATTGATGGCTTTAGAGCAAGCACAGGCCCAAGCAGTCACTTTATCGGTGCCCCAAAACCGGCAATTTGACGCCGCCAGAGTGTGAAATGAGCCTCTTCGATTATCAGAGTTCGCTCTCAACATTCGGCTTCAACCATTCGAAAGCCATATTTCTTACATCGTTTTAAAAACCTACACACTTAGCCACTTCATTCGACACACCGGGCCGCTTTGTCCACGATGATAACATTAAGAGGCTGACTTTATGGGAAACTACTCTTCTTGTAAAAGTTTTTTGAAAGGGAGGACTTGTTCGTTGAAAAGAATCACACCACAGTGAGCAACTGAGATATGTTTTGCATAAAAATCTTTCTCTGGGTCTTAAATTTATGATTAATGATAATGTCTATCACAGTCGACCTCCAATTGATCTAAGAAAATTGGCTTCAAGGTCAAAAGCATAGCCACTTAACTTTTGCCTAAGACATTAAACACTATCTTACTTAAAATCAAACGTAAAGATATATTAATTACCCTAGGAACTACTCTGTATCCATCTCAGGTCGTATTGAACAAATATGCGCAACGGGGTTGGTGATAAGACAGAATCCTGAGTGAAACCTCCCAGTATAATCAATTGACATAATATCAAAGTACATACAGGAAAATATGAAATCTATAGAAATAAATCGGAAATTGCTCGCAATATGTGCTGACAACATTTTCAGGTACATAGCAGGTATGTAACATGATGGATTTATTATTTTTTACCAATTGCGTTGTAATTTTTTTTTATTTTTCTGTTCCAGATATCGCTCTTACAAATATGGTCACCGTACCTATATGAAGTACTCCTCGTATCTGCCAATAACATATTTGATTTGTTTTATGTGGTTGACCCACAGTGCATTCTGGCACAATTACAAGTATTTACTAAGAATTTTTCTTTGGCGAGTCCTGAAAATTTGGTGGGCAAGGTGTTGGAAGGAAAACAATGCTCCATCTAAGAATATCTTTAATTTAGGTTTGAAAAGAAAAGGGACGCTGAACTTTTCTTTTTGGACAAAAGGGTTCAGTCTACAAAGCTGTAAAGAATTTGCCCATGATCGAGGAAAAGGCTGCTAGCCGAATAAGTTAAAGTAAGAAAGTCGAAAATGAAATTTAATTCTTCAACAAGACATCATCTGAAGTCTGCCGATAGTATTCCCTAAATCATCTCGCGAAAAATTATTAGAAAACGATATTCGTAAGTCTCGAAAATGTTGAAGAAAAATTAAGTCACTCGCTACGAGTAATAACCTTGCGAGTCTATATAGTTAGAACGCTTGCTCTTTAAAGAATTTCAAATATTCAACGTCAGATTTTTCTGCAATATAAAATGAAGTTTAGCAAAGCATTATCCTGACCTTTAATATATTGTTCGATGTGGTCAGCAAGTGACAAATACATTTACTTTACAATTAGCATGCGAGATAAAACTTTGTAAATTCTTATTTTCAGTTTTACCCTGTAGCATTGTAAAATGCATTCGCCGAAACCTGCATTAAATTTTGTAAAGGCAACAAATTGCATGCAGTAACAGCCACGGATTAAGTGTTACATACTCGTCTGACATACTTAAGTTAACTTTTTGTGCTTGTACGAATAGGTAGTACACGTACATATCCACGTATTTTTCAATTATTTAATGTTCTTTATTGCACATCCTTCCTTACGTTGCAACTTTAAGAAACGGCTTGTTACCTACCAGAACATTTTTTTATAACGAAATACAAAAAATCGATATATTAACATGCAAATAATAATGTGGCTATATATAATTTTTTTTTTGTTTCCTTATACTGGCACAATCGTAATTTAGCAAATAAATTTGTTGTTTTATGCAAACGCTGTGCTAAATATGGCAGAAAGTAATTGCGTTCTTATTAATTGCAGTTGGTTGTGCATACGATAGGCCACTATATCGAAATCGATTTGAAATGGTACTACACATTTATTTATTTCAATTTCGTTTGGTAATTTGATTGAGATCATTCTTTTGAGCATAAAGTCGTTTCTAACAAGCTCAAAAAATTTGGCCGCGTAGGATTATCGTATTACGTAGGAGTTAGTGTACATATGTATACTTGTAACATTGCGTTCTTATTATCAAATTGTATATATTTTTGGAAGCTATCCAATAAGGTCACGTACATGTGATAAGTCATTTAGCTACCAACTTTTTGGAAAAAAGTAGCACAAATTTTTTGGATTTTTCTAATTTACTCGTATACGGACAATCGCAATTTACGTAAGAACCGAATTTATTTTTAAACCTGACGGGTACATTTCAATTTCTGTGTCCGTTCTATATATTTAACTTGAACATTTGTTAATATGAAAGAACAACATTGCAACATTTCTTTTCCATTTCATTACGATTTTTTTACATCTCCTGAACTGAAGAGCTACCTACTCCTTTGAAATTTTTAACTCACTAAGAGAGTCTTATATCTATTTGGAGTTAAAAAAAATGTTTCAAAATGTTTTCGATGAGTTGAAAACGAACGTAAAAAATCAGTGACCCAACCGCAATATACATAATTTATGAGAATTATCATCTCCTCTTGTTAACCCAACCTAATCTAAGTGGCATATTACGTGATGAGATAACTATAGAAAGGAAGACAACCAACCAAACCACTTCATTTTCCAATATACTTTTGAACCATTTAGTTATATTATACGTAATGAAGAAATTTTGATTATCATGGCTTTTTTGGATTTGTAACCCTCAAGGTTAGCATTATTGAGTTCAAGTTACAGCTCATGTTTACAAAACCCATAATACTTTATTTTGGTGGTTATTACACCATGACAAAACCCCCCTTCATATTCTTTATTTAGAAAATTTCTAGATATGTTTTAAGTGTATTTGGAGTTGGTATTCTGCGGTATTATATAATTGTTCCTATTTAAGCAAAGATGAGTTTGCAGTCTTATTTTTTCATTGTATTTCCGATGCGCACCAAATTTACTAATCCATTTGCAGCCACCGTCGTTTTTATCGTTTGCACTACCTATTTTGGTAGCATTTCTTTTACAGCATTGCTTTGGACAAAAATAAGCCTTTTTGACCCACAAAGCTCAAACTTTGATTCAGAAATTCAAACAACTCTTTTTAAGTCTTCTTCTGTCCATGATTGATGCCATTTAGCTTCAACTTAAAATATCGTCTTTTTTACTATTAACTAATTTACCAATTTCCTTATTTTGAAAATAATGGGTCACAATTGCCAAATGTGCAACATTTACAACTTGTAACTCAAGCGGAAAAAAGAGTCTTAAAAAAAGTTTGATCTCTGTGGTATTAAATTTTTCGTTGGCAGTATATTTTATTTATATAATAAATCTCGTTTATATGTTCGAACCCCTTTTTATGTTTATTAAATAACTATGTTTCTTATTTACCTGCGGTATCTTAAAGTCACTTTTTTTGTATCTGCTTTCAACTGATGAATCTGAAAAGAAAACAAATGGAAGTATTACATTGTTTTACAAAGAAAGTAATTTTTTTACGTTCATCAAGAAGTAAAATTTTTAATAATGAAGAAAATTTGATGTCTTCACCACCATTAAAAACTCCAGAAATAAAAATTATTTTTCAAACTCAAAATAATTTTAAAGCTGTTTGTGTTAAAAATATACAGAAACATTTTCAACTTAAAAATTTGCGATCTTCAGAAAAGAGGCCATTATATACGATTTTTTGTGAATCTTCGAGTATGTTAAAGTTTGCACAATCTTAGCGGTACTGCTTCCGAGATATTGAGGGTCAGTACTTAAATTTTTGATATAGGCTTGAGTTCTTGGGTGTGGGGTTTATGAAAAAGCTCACTGTCCCCAGGGTATGCAGTTTTGGGGCTCTATAGCTTATAAGAAAAGGTACTTTGAACGTGTGTATACCAGTTTACTAAAATATTACTTCGTTGTCTTGCTATAGATATAATTTGATATTCTTATATTTGAAAAAAACACCTATTTTTGTTTTAAGTATTAAAGCAGAATATACTTTAACACTAAAAGATATTAATGTCGATTCCTTGTTCGAAATGTGAAATAGCTAAACATATGGATGAAAATGAACACACAGCTGATTTTGACAACATTACAATACTGGACAGAGAAAAAAGAGAAAACATTAGATATACTCTAGAGAGCCTACGAATTAGACAACATTACAAAACAGCAATGAACATAAAAGAAGATTTTGACAAAATTAGTCTCAGTTACAGTGTGGTGCTATAAAGCTTATATTCAAATTACTAATTTTTGTTATTTTAATTTAATATTTTTGTAAATTCAAATAATGTTTTTCTTGCTGTAAGTTTTTGATATTAACCAAAAATTTGTACCTATATGAATGTTTTTTAATGTAAATTTTCGTTAACAGTGTGATGTAAATATTCAATAAAGAATTTTGACATACCCCTGAGGATGCTTAAAACCCATAAGCGAAACGTCGGGTGAACAAATGAATTTAACATTGTTTTATTCATAAAATCTAAATTGACCTAACAGCCTGTTTTTCAACAAAGAAAAAACCTTTTCAATTTATAAAATCAAATATATTGGTCAGATATTATTCATATATGAAATAGCTTCCGTCAAATCTTTTGAAGCCAGCTATCAGTAGCTGAATCTGGATTCTTATCTCGTATTGGGCTTTGACCTAATTGAATCAGCTATTCAATGTCAAACTCTCTCTATCACCATCTAGCAAATCGGTTACATCATTCTTTTCCACCTCGTCAAAACCAAGTTGATAGGACATATTTATTATAATTTGGAGATTTCAGAAAATGATTCATATTTATAGTACTTCTAACATGATTCATTGGTGAAAACTTAATTTATGTCCAAGATTTGCTAATGTGATGTCACAGATCCCCTAATGTTTTAGATTTCTTAATCGAGTTTCCATTATCGGTTTGGTTAGTGATATTGCCCAATGTTAATTGCAAATATGAGCAGTACACCTTAAAGTGAATATTGCCCTGTTTCATTGCCTGAATTAAAGCCATTGTGTTTTTGAAAGATGTCGACAAATCTTATCGCATTGTCAAAAAGAAGCAAAACATTGCCTATATTTTTACCTCACCAATGATATCTTACATTTAGCTCTCAAATTGAGCTTCGGTCATTCATTTTTGAGCCGAATACATGTTAGCCCGTATAGCGAATCTGAGTCGTTATTTTAAAAAAGGCGTTATAGCTAAATACCATACAACAGGCGGCGGCATAGCGGAGAATAAGTGTACTGGACGATGTCCTAAGAATAGATCTATCCATTACAAAACGACGCATTCAATGAACCTTCAGCAAACATCTGGAAGAACTTGTTTATGCAGATGATATATTTCACTTCGCCATTTAGCAGTCCAACATGGTAGCGAAACTCACCAACGTCAAAACTAATTCAGAAGAGATAGAAGTGCATAGTTTCTCTTATTTAGACGCTGCCCATAAAACATGACGTTGACCAATTATGCTAGAATTAAGAAAGCGGAAAACACCTTCGCTCAGCATCGTAATGTCTTCATTTCTGTCAACGATGGAATGTTGCTTCGAAAGGCTGTGATTAACCATCAACGCTTTGCTATAAAAAGAATTCGTCGAATTCTATAAATTAAATAGTCCAACACCAACGTCATGTAGGATTGCTCTTCAGCTGCCGACAAGATTCGATTTCGTCCAAATTAACCAACGAAATTGGAAATGGATTGACCACATTGTAAAAATTACCAATTAAAACCTACCGACAAATAGGCTAAGTCACCGTGGAAATGATCCGTGAATCGGCGAAATGTTGGAGAAAATTGAATTGGGACTCGTTAATGACCGTGCACGATGGAATGGATTTGTGTGACCCTATGCTCCGTGAGGAGATAAAAGACACATAATTAAGAAATAGCTAATATGTAATGCGTACAAATAGAGGGCATAAGCAGAGGAACATTTGTTTCCCTTAAATACATATGTAAAGTATTTCGTAATTTTCTTATTCATCATCACTCATTAAAATAAATAAAATCAGTGCGCTGCTTCAAGTTTTCAGCTTCTTGTGATTTATGTTTTTTTCTTCTTGCTTTCTCTTGTGTCTTTCAGGATATATAAAACTGTGCAGCAAGGATAAGTACTTGATAGTCGGCACTTGCAAGTTCTTCTGCATAGCGTTCGTTCTTCTTCTGAAATTATAGCGATTGTTTGATGGGGTCAAGATAAACTTTGCATTGTTAGTGGAATAAGAAATTTATGGCTTTAGCAATTTAAGATTTTTATATTCATATTTTAGACTTAAAGTGCATTATGTAGCATTTTTAATGCAAGTGATTTTGTTCTTGTTGCTGACACAAAATTTTGTTTTGTAGCACGCTTATGCATTAATGTGCAAGCAGTTTTTAAAAAATTTGATGACTATAACTATGTATATAATATATGTGTGGTTATTTATCTTGAGTGATGCATAACTTATACAAGGAAGCCACCGAAAAACTGAAGGGTTTGTAGAAGTCATAACTTGTTCGTATGCAATATTTTTATATCTTACACTTAGGGTGTATTCACGAAGTCATTCCGTTTGTAACGCGTAGAAGGGTCCTGGCAGGCAAAGATACTATATGTATTCTTGATCAACGTCACCATCAGAATCAATTTGGTCATGTGCTTCTGTCTATCTGAGTTTGAGTAACTGAATCTGTTAGGGACGTATTTGTAACGCACGCTCTATTGAAAATATTGGCGCTATTACTGAATGCAACGGCGCGCGCCAAATGGCTAATGGAACAATCAGGCATTGAACGATGATTTTTGGAACAAAATCCGATGGAACTCATTTATGTGCTTTATAGCTTGGTGGTGTCATTGGTTTTTATTTCTTTGAAAGTGATGACGGAGCGACCTTTCCGTACTACGTGCTATAGCCGTGTAATAAGCGACTTTTTCAGTCTGCATGTGGCTTCAAAAAAAACGGTGCAAGTAGCCATTCAACACGACATAGTTTGACTTGTAAATAAATCGGCACAAATCAGTATTGAATGGTACCATAATGCACGCACATTTTCGTTCACTGCTTGTAATGCGCGAAAAGTTCCCAGGCCACATTATTTCGAAAATTGGTATAAATTTTTCCAAAATTGTGCGATTTATCGACGTTGGAATTTTTCTTGTTGGGCTATGGGAATAATAGTTTTCCGCTTGCTCCTCGAGGGCAACGATGGATCTATTGCAGCGCAATATTTTTGGAAAATAAAAATGTAAGATTTCTAACTCATTTTCGGAAATATTCAAAGGTTTGAATTGGTATTCTAGAGTCCTCAAGTTTACATTCGATATGTAGTATTTTCGAAAAAAAACAAATATTTTAAAATTAAAAAAAAAATATGTGAACTTAGTTTACAAAATTAAAATTTAGTTTGCAAATGGTTGAATTGACGTGCAAAACAGCACTATACAATAATGTCAAAACTTTTTTTTTACTTACCAAATAAACGACGAATATTCAAAGTTGGATATCCGTTTATTTCAAAAAACCGCATACAGCACATAAGAAAAATTACTGCAAAATACTTTGGCAGATTCATTTTTATATCAAATCTGAAAAAAAGCAAAAAAAATAATAGATTAAAATAATTTAACCTTAAGCTATAATTTAAAAATTGTTTGTAATTTAATTAGCTCACAATTTCAAAAGGATTCAATGCACAGCGTTTGACATAAATCAACAATAATGGAATAAATCATTGAAATTAACAGCCAATTAATTATAATCACATTACTCTTAAGCAAATTACATAATGGTTACCATTAAAATGCCAACGAGAGTTTGAGTACAAAAATTCTTATCTGACCTAACCCTTTAATTCTATTTGTTGATTTTTTTTTTTTTTCTCTTAGAACGGTCTCTTGGTCGCACCAGTGACCAACTTCAAACAGTCTACACTGTCTTGCAGTTATTGGCGAGAGATGAGAGATATACCCGGGAGTAGCATATAAAGCTCAACATTGGTTATACTACAATATAGTGATAAGTAATGGACGATGTAAAATATCGTTCGCCTTTCTTTCTCTTTCTTGAACATGCAGATGAGCAGAGGCAACAGTTATGCTAAGCTATGGCTTTGATCCAATGATTTTCGAAATTTTTACATTGGCTAAGTTGGAATTTTCTTATTGAGACACCTTCGGATTCAATTTGTAGCAGTTTTAGAATCATGTACTGAACCATGCACTACTCTTGTTTTGAAAATATTAGTATTATCTTGTTACTATTTTTACCGTCAGACCATCTGGTATAGAGATTTCCCAATTCTCAGGGTCACAGCCATGAATTGATGTTATAATATATATAATTATTACTAACCATTCATCAAGTTCTCTCTCTTCTTGTGGAAATTCTTAGGTAAAATATTTAACTTGCATTTTATTTTGTTGAAGCTGCAGGGTTTTTTCTGAGCTACCTAACCATTCAATCATAGCAAGGATCTTACGCACCAGGGATATTGCCAAGAGCTAAAATGCTTAAAACTAATGGTTTAAACTTTGAACATAATTTTTGGTGTTGCAAATAAAATCTGTTGATTGTTTATCGTTACCTTAAATAATTACTATAACCTCCCATATGAGTTCTGAGGCTAATAGCAAAAGGTTCAGTACATCCTAAGATGATCGCCAAAAGATGCTTCCGTGTTTATGACTTTCTCAAGTTTGCTGTTTATTTTGATCAGCAAAAACAGGAAAGTTCCAAACTTTTAATTTTGTAGGCAAGGCATACAACATATAACTCAGAGTTCACTTTGATGAGTAAAAGAATAGTTATTTTATGTATCATAAGAGTGACCTCAAATGTTTTTGTACGCCAATGCCGGGGTTGACGCCTAATACGGTTACGTTTGTGAGCCATTGTATGAGCTACAAAGTACTTGACAGTCTATGTTCGGCAATTAGATTTCGATCAAATTGTTTGAAATTTTAGTAATATGTATTATATGTCATCTTGATGAAAAGTCTTTATGGGAAAATAGACAATTTTTGAACAAGTATAGGAGTTCTAGAGGTCAAAATTTATGAATCGCAAACAAATTTCCCATATATTCAATTTTTTAACTTCTTTGTCTTATAAACTGTTTATAACTCAGACTTGTGTGCGTATACCTTAATTAGGACGAAACAAACTACACCATATTAAAAGTTCAGCTTATTCGACCAAAAGGCAATTTTCAAACCACAATTGCGGGGTACCTTGAAACAAATTTTTTCAATGAGCTACATACGTATATTGGCGTCCATGCAAAATTATTGCTTTTTGCTGATCTATGAGGACTTTTACAATTCAGCTTTTTCGGAATTATACCAAGGCACAAAAGTACTACATAATTTAATCAACATATTTTAAGTTGGCTACATTCTATGCATATTGTACATTGTACGTAGCAGTGACGTATCCAGGATTTTCTTCGGGGGGGGTTTTGGATATGAGATTTTTTCTACGTAGTGTATATTCTTTGCAAAATCGTTTCTATATAGTGTCCGTCAAAATATTTCGGGGGGGGGGCGGGGTTCTACCCCCTAGAATCCCCCCCTAGATACGGCCCTGGTACGTAGTATATACATATGTATGTATGTACCTCATACAACAAAAGGTTAACATTAATACACCAAACAGAGTGCGAAAGTGTCAACCAACACTAGCACGCGTATCCTTTTTCCCAACAAGGAACTCTAACCAGTTTCCACAAGAGAAAATACAAATTAAATTAGCGCAGATTAAATTGTAAATCATGCGCAAAAATTCTTGTCGTCGTTGCCTTTAAAACAGCTAACGATGTAAATTGGAAAGAGAACGTTTTTGATAGTCCTGCCACAATACTTTTCCATTGTATTCCAATTAGCTTCTTTAGTTTATGTTATGGCATTTCCACTTTCTTTTGCGATTTAAATTATTCATAAACTTATGAATACATTAATAACTCTGTGGCATTCCGGACTAACGACTTAAGTATGTACATTTGTTTCCAAAATGAGTACATGAGGGTTGGATTTACATGACTTTTTATCTTTCTATGTAAAACATATAAAATAGTTATCGGTGTCAGAAAATTAGCCTAAAATGAATGAACAAAGAACAAACTAAAACAAACATATGGGGGAAAGAAATGTATAATTCCATTGCATACTTTTAGCTGTTAAAGAAAGGTGGAATTAAGTTGTCAGATATAAGACGAAATCATAAATTCTGGAAATAAATCGTACAATGTGAATGCAACTCAACATTGATTTTTTCCTATTCCTTTTAAAACTGCTATTTATATCGAATGACAACTGGATTTGAGTTGCTTGTAGCTTATATTATTTGACGCCGGTGCTCATACAAAAATTTCAAGATAACAATTGGACCCACTTCTGCAATAAACAATCAAGTGATAAAAATTACAAAACTGATTTTCGATCTTTCCTCATTGATTTGCGCAGTAAAGTTTTTTCGATAAATGTGGAAAATCATTCGCTTGAGAGGTTACGAATCCTACTGCTGACTTCCAAAACTCACTTTCGACCTTTTTCCGTCAATTGGTGCAATATAATGTTAACGAAAATTCAGCCAACAGGTGACTACCGAAATTAATTTTTGATCGTTTGCCATCGATTTGTGCAGAATATTTTTTCGATAACTGGCGCCAAACACCTCTTCCGGTGGTCGAGAAGTCACTTGGAAAATTCATCATCGACCTTTTTCCTTTGAATGGCGCGCAAAAGTTTTTTTTTTTATTTATTTTCGCATTTATTATAGCTCATTTTTAATCGCCATACGCGGCTAGTTATCTACAGCTAGCAACTAAAATTGCAAGAAAAAGCAAAAACAAAATCGCAAAGTTAACGAGTAAAATTATTGTTGATATGTATACATAGCAAGTTGCATAAGTGCCAGGGCTAGCCAGCAGATTTGTATTTCGTCTATTGTGCATTTTGAAATGAAAAGAAAAGAGCTATGTATGTATGTATTTAGCTGAAAAATAATTGTTTAAAATATCAGTCGGCAAAAAGATGCAATTTGAAATAAAGCAAATAAAAAGAACAACAAACGAGTAATCGTATAAACAACGAGTAGCAAAACTTAGCAACTTTTTTTCTCAAAAAGATAATGACTTGGCAAACAAAACACAATTTATATTGAAATTTTTAGTAAAAATTAGTTTTAAGAATATGCAATGAAATATAAATTCAAAGGCACTGTGGCTAGCAAAGCCTGTATTGGATATATGTTATACACTATGCCTCAAAGTCTTCATGTTTAAACTTAGTCCGGGAAGCAACAGATGTATATTTTTAAAAATAAATTATTTCACGAGAAATGGATAAACAGGAACTATGAATTCTTAATGAGAGTAAAAAAATAAAGGAAGTTAAAGTTCTAGTTATCTTTATAAATTTGCCAATATTTTTTTTATAGCTACTAGATTACACTGATGTTAATTAAAATGGGTCGCTTCACAAGTAAACAACGTGTTTTTATTATTAAAATATTGGCAATTTGTTAATTGGGCCATAAAAAAAAAACAAGAAAAATATGAGAATTTTTCCAAGGAAATTATTGGAATTAGCAACAAGGATTATGCGATTTAACACCATTGGATTTTTTCTTATGCAGATTCTTTAAGAGTAAAGCTTATGCGGATAATCCTCAAAGTGTTCAACACCTCAAAGACAACATTATCAAGCAAATATCACTAATTGAACCATCATTATGCGAACAATTTATTTAAAATGTTAGTAAGAGCTTGACAGCCTGCCGAACTAGCAGAGGAGGTCATTTGAACGACATTCTTTTTCATTATTAACCGGTAATAATTTGCTTTACTTTGAATAAGAATAAATAAACATTTCACAAAATTTATGTCTTTCATTTAAAATTTAAAAATATACCTTAAATTTGAACACTCATATAACATATAATGCTTTTGAGCCTTACTTAAGTACTAACTACTCGCATTTTCATTTCTTTAATCATTCGTTCATTTAAAATTTACTCCATCGCTTAATTGGGCATCTCATTATTGTATCACATTTTTAAAAAATATAATAGTAATTTAGAACGTTGCTTTGGATACTTTAACGAGCTACAAAAAAAAAATCACATTAATATTAGTTGTTACAGCTTTTTGAGAAGCTTTTGACACCCACAATCCCATTTTGCATTTTTGCGTAATGAAATTTAGGAACAAAGTCAAAAGCACTCTATTTTGCGTGTCGAAATTATAATTTTACATTAAAGTTACCTTATTATGCTCACCATCATTTTAACAAGAACAAGTATTTATATAGTATACTTGTAAACATATAAACATTGTAAAATGTAGATATGTAGGCCTACATTGCAATTGAGCAAGGCCTTCCCCGGAGAAGGCCTGCTAGCACTGCTCCGATTGTAAGAGGCCTTCTCAAAACTAAATTTTCATGTAAATAACAAAAAAATTTTTTACTATGATTTTTGTTTTTATTTACAATCTGTCAATATTAACAATAAGTAAATTTTATAAGTTGTGAAATTTTAATTAGCAGAATAGTTACACTGCATTGAGTGTATACTTATGAAATGCTACTATGCCTTACCACAGCAGGCGTGCTATTATGCCTTCCCACAGCAGTACTGCTATAAGGCCTTCCCATAGCAGCAGTGCTATAAGGCCTTCCCACAGCAGCAGTGCTATAAGGCCTCATAATAGAAGGCAAAAAAGAAGGACTTCATGTATTTTTTTATTTCATGTATTGCAATGTTTTATGATTCGACATTACTTTTTTGTCATTGGATTGTACTTATACATCAAAAGTTGATACATGGTTAGCATGGTTGGTCTTCTGTTTCATGTAATGCTAAAGTGGTAGAGTGTTGTGTATTCAATATGAAATTATAAATTAAGTAAACGTCACAAAAAATAAACATTAAAAATATGAACGTAAGGGAGGTTGACGCAGATAAAAAAAAACATTTAACTAAGAGTCTCACGACGTATTAAGATTTAATTTTTTCAAAGTACTTCTATGACCCCTTCTACGGTAAGCGCTCTAAGAAGGGCTCTTGACGCAAGCGATGTAGGAAGACCTGCTCGAAGAGTACTTCTATCAAGCCTGCTAAACGAGGCCTGTTTTATCGGTCTTATCAGGTAAGGCCTGCTAGAAGGCCTGCAAGCTCCTGCCCTTGCCTACTGGGTACTTATATGTACTTATATCTAATATCAGATTGATAAAAACAGCCATGGGAGTTCAATCCAATCGGATTATCGCATTTTTAAATCAAAATTCAATATTTTGTTATCCAACGGAAATCCTTTAATCTATCTACATATATTTTTTTAAAAGTATAACGCAGCTTACAGTATACAACTTACAGTTGAACTTGCTTTATTTGAATGTCCAGTTTTAGAGAATTTTATGAGAGAAAAATACTATAAGCAATTCAATTTCGAAGGACATACTTTGTTATTTTTCCCCCTTTAAGTTCTTTCCGGAATGTTAATTACATTAGCACGCTATCTGTCGCCTATTTCTCACCAAATGTCACGGGGTCAGCTTGAAAGAGCTTAAGGTAAAATGTGCTCTATTCATTACTATTGATGTGTTCTCATCTAAATGTCAAGATGCTCCATATTAGCGCCTCATTGAATATTGTTGAAGGTCAAAAGTACTCTAATTATATGCGCTTATGCTAGGGTTGGGTTCTCAGAATCAAGACCTCTCCAATATTGTAGTTTTATATAGAATTTTAAATAAATTTAGGAAGAAAGAAGAAACAAACACATAGGCATGACCATTCCCACCGAAAGTGAATTGATGAGTCCGTATACCCATGTGTGTAATTATCTACAAAATCAGCGGTCCTACGTATGAACTATTGGGGCAATCTAAGACTTTTTTCCACAACATTGGTCGGATCGTATTTATATTTATTATATTATATTTTCACTAACGCAAATTCTGAGAAAAAGTAGAGACACATCGAAACAAGATTGGCAATTAAAGCGGACCGAATCAAGTTTATAGTAGCTAGTAACCTTGAAGGTAACGTCAACCAATGAAGGTTGCCATAGGCAGCCGTTGTAGCTTTGATTTATTGAAACTGCATGCATCGGACCATTTAGCCTGCCAGGCTCGAAACGGTTGCTCTCAAAACTAATAAGTTTGGTTATAAGTTTTTTTTTTGTGATGGCGCATTAACATTATTTGACCCATTCTAATCATCTAAAGTTGAAAGCTTCTTCCCAGTAAGCAAATTTTTGGTTGGTTTTACATGCTTTGTCAATTCGTTTATAACGCACACAAGAGGGTATGGTAGGTACTTAAGAATACATATATTCTTGGTAAGCGTCTGCCTATTTGTCAGTTTAACTGTCTGTCTGTTTACGGAAATCACGAATGCATGAAAACTAAGCGAGGAGAAATTTGGTACGCTGGTTAAACTATATCCTATTCAAGCAAAAGCTTTAGATCGCTATACCAAGGACTGCATAGTAAAATTGCAATATGGGAATATTTTAATAAAAATGTAAGAGTTACGCGCAATAGAATAGTATATTTGTGAAAATCTATCTTTGTCAATAAAAATTTTTCTACGGTGGTTTTATATAAAAAGAAACAACTTAGAATTTTTTTTTTTGTATTTTGCTCGATTGAATAAAGTAAGTCAAAAGTTTGATTTCACCAATGTTCTGTGTGCAGATAAGTTTACAAAAAAATTGAGTGTAGTCAAATGTACCACTGTGTAATTTTAGTTCAGTTTGAACGCCTACACACTGGCTTAAAGCGTTTTTCTATTTTTTTCAATTTTCTTTGTATACAAATTTATAGCAACTTGTAGATACGTAGTTAACTGCAAGAGAGGATTGCATGGGGTGACTTGGCTTAGATTGAACATCCTCATGATGAGTTTTTCGTGCTTTGGTTTATTTGGTCATTGATTTATGTAAAAGTTCTATCAACAAATAAATAAATAAAAAAATAAAAACATTTAAGCGCCTTATTTTCTATGCGATTCTATTAATAGAATAAAAATTTAAAAATGGAGAAAAAACAACCCAAACAAATCGATAAACAAATAAAAGTATGGCGTGTCAACAATTGCCAGCACAAATAAAGAATCCAAGCTGAAATAAAGAAAATAAAACAGAGTACAAATCGATATGATGTGTGCTACCCTCAAATCCGTAAACAAAACTAAGTATTATACCAAGATCAACTCAGTTTTAAATGCCGGTATAAAAGCGGCATTAACAGAGATTAAATAAATCCTTTTGCTGCTCTAAATAGCATTTTAAACATTAGTTAATTGCTTGAAACTTTTGCCGGGAAAAACATAGCTTAAGAACAATAAAAAAAACTTTATATAAAAGCAAAGGAACAAAACAACTTCATACTTTTGTCTATTTGTTACCGTTTATAAGGACGACTCCTCTTGGGAGAAACCATTCAATGAGTTACATTACTTTGTAAACACGTTGTTTTTGTTTTCGTTTTTATTTTTGTTTTAATGCAAAGTCGTAAATGTTTTCGGGAATGGTGGTTATGTTGATGTATGTGTAAATAGAGGTATTTGTGTGCTTTGGAGGAAGTGTGACGTACGTACATAGCCCTAGGTAACCCAGGCATAAAATTAATTAATTAAGATTGCTACTTATAAGCACAGTAAGTAAGTAGGTATTATTTTTCTTTGTTTTTAACACCATTTGATATGATTTTTTTCTTTTCTTTAGTTGTGAGGTGAGCTGCTTTACAAAAAGCTAAATGTTTAAACCACTCTGCCGAGCTTAAGAAAACAGAATTTAGAATTTATAGTACACCGGCCGATAAGGGTACAAACTTGTAATAATAGGAAGATATTTATATGCACATATTTGAACAAAACTAAAAAAATTAATATAATTTCCGTAGTATGAGCAAAATAGCATTTCAAATTTGAAAACTTTATTTTTGAATTAAAGCAAGTTTTGAAATTGAAAATAGTAAAACTCTTTTAGTTTGAATCAATTTAATGAGTGCATTTTCAACACGAAAATATATGGCAAAAATGTTTGTCTTATCATGAGGAAAATACGAAATATATGTATACTCAGATTTGTAAAAAAATATGATAGCTGATTTGAAATAAGATCTGCTGACAGATTCAAACTCAGCGACCCCAAATTACCCTAAATTGACATCAACATTAACATTAACGACACAATAGATACGATATGTACAACTTACGACGATGAAGACCAAATGTTGAACTAAAATACCTTTCATATGAGCTGTACTTGTATATAGTTTATAGGTACGAAATCATTTTTTCAACCTCTTTTTGAAACTGTTTTTACAAAATAAAAATTACACCGGATCTTTGGGTAATACTCGGAGCCGACTTAAGAAATTTGATAATTTTTTGTTTTGTGGGTGAGGTCATAAATTGTTTACGAAAGGCCCTTCCAACTGATACAACATACACATAAATTTGCGAATAAGGCAAACCCTACGATTATAACGCAAAAACTTTAGGCAATATATATTCAACCTACGTCATTCATTTACAAAAATTAATGAATTCAATTTGACTTTTTAATTGATATGTATGTACATATGTATGTGTATCATAAGTAAGCGACATTTTTTATGACTGCAACCAATACGGTGGAAAGTGAAAACTTGGTATATTTCGACCAACGAGGCCTCTCGTAAACAATTTATGATCTCATTCACTAAACTAAAATTGTTTGCCACGAAAACACCTTTGAGGTTTAAAGAAAAAACAAAATATGATCTTAAGAAAGTTACCCTTTTCAGAATAATATTTTGAAAGCGTAATAAAGACCTTCTTCAGAAACTAATGCAAACCACTAAAATTTCAGCTAAAATCTATACTACTCGTATTATATGAAGAGGTAAAGTTTTTGTTTTCTTGTATGTAGATGGTAATCTCTGGAACTGCAGCTCCGATTCTAAAAAGTATTCTAATAGAAAGCCACACTGTCTCAGAGTAGCATAGGCTATATTTTATTTTAATAAAAGTAAGGGGCGTGGCAGCTTCCATGCAAAAAAAATATTTCAAACCCTATATCTTCGTCCTTATGACAGCTAGTCTTAAAATTTTGTGATAGGATGCAAATGGTCTATGCAAAGCATTTCGCAAAATATAGATGAGACTAGATAAGAGGGCGTGGCTTCTTCAAAGCAACAAAAACACTTAAAACGCTATATCTTGGCTCTTATGACAACAATGGTTTTGAAATTTGGTGTTAGGATGCTTATAGTTTATGCTAAGCACCTCATGAAAAATGGACGGGAATACTTATATCTTCGCTCCTATGATAGCAAGAGTCTTAGAATTTGATGTTAGCGTGCGGATGGTCTGTAGCAAGCACCTCGCAAAATATGGACGGCATTAGACAACGGGGCTTGGCACTTTTCATACGTTGTCAACACTTAAAACGCTATATCTTGGCATTTACGACATCTAAAATTCTGAAACTTGGTACATTGATTATGGCAAGCTACTCGCGAAATGTGAACGGCATTGTGTATTGGGGCGCGGCACCTCTCATACAGGAAAAAAACACTTAAATTGGTATTCTTCGTACTTACAACAAGTTGTGAAATTCGGTGCATGCACACAACTGTCTGATGTAAGGGCTGCGTAAGATGCAAGCGAGATTGTGAAACGGAAAGTGAGCGGACAAAGCCGCGGGAACAGCTAGTATTATATATAAACACAAGTCGCCGGGACCCGAAAATTTGGACAAATCCAAAAAAAGCATAATTTCAACGTAACAAGATTGAATGAACAAAATATTTTAACTTAGGCAAGAAAAGAGTAAAATCCTTATTCCTCAAACTATTCAAAATGAAAAGAAATTTTTAAAAATTAAAACTCGAACACCACAAACTTACCCCCCTAATTTCAAGATCAATTATCTCGGGAAGGACAAAAAACGTTAAAAATTTACGGCTCAAATTAATTATTTTTGGCACTTATGGGTTAAATATCTCAGAATTCGCGATGGAAAATTCTAGCTTCAACTGCTGTCTTGACAGCTCAAAATTTGTAGAGCTGCATCACTGACATACAGTGAAAAGTTCAGTTTTGTAAATTACTGCTTGACGATTTTTCCGTTTTGGATCCGCTTTTCGTCTGGTTTTGGTCTAGATTTTTTTTGGTGATAGATTTTTTAATATTTTTGTGCGATTTTTTTAATATCACTTGCCACCATTTGATATTGGCCATTGTTACTAACCTTCTCATTTATATACATGCTTAGCTCTTTGCCAAAACTAAGGGATCGTGAAGACTGATTTAGCTGATTTTTTTTTTTTTGTTTTTGGCTAGTTAATAATTTTACATAAATTATATATATTAAATATTTTTATCTATGCAAATATTAACTTTTTGGAAAAAATTGTACGGGTATAAAATATTAGGAAGTAATATTTTTTCGAAAGTGTCATGTAAATTTTTATCTCCTTAAGAGTAAAGATATCCTGAGTTCAGCTTCTAAGACGAAAAGTATATCAAAAGTTAGTTCCTTATTAAATTTTCATAAATTATAACGGTTCGACTAATGCCGAAATGATTTGTGGTAAGTAATTTTCTAATCAAAAATACATAAAACAGTCAAAGATCTGCTAAATCTAACGCCTTAAGGTCTAATTTAATTCTTTCGTAAAAAAATGATTCCTGCATGGTATATTGGTGCATGGTATCAGCTTTCAGCGACTTTTGGACATTATCTTTTGCATACTAATCAATACACTGCTATGAAACTCACCGAGACTTTTAACTTCTGGTAATATCCAACACAATTTCTTAAGGGTCTAAGCAAAACACCTTCCCTTTAAATAGCCACTAACGGAGAATTACTGTTGTTCTACAAACTTAATTAATATACAATTAGCACCTGCTTTTGATGTAATATCGCATTGTTATCAAGTCTTTCTTTTTTG
This sequence comes from Meiosimyza decipiens, assembly GCA_963680825.1. Taxonomy (NCBI): domain Eukaryota; kingdom Metazoa; phylum Arthropoda; class Insecta; order Diptera; family Lauxaniidae; genus Meiosimyza; species Meiosimyza decipiens. The sequence goes on along the minus strand of OY804259.1, from coordinate 79,815,075 downwards.
CGTTTCACACTGGCTTTGTAACAAAGTCTTTTATGCTTTATTAGAAACACACTAACAAGTGTGGGTAAGTACAAAATGAGTTCAGATTAGGCCATGTTAATAGCAAAACAAAGCGAAAAATCTCACGGGTGTCATTTTATTTATGACTGAAAAACGGTGAACAGCACAAACACACACACACTCTCTCTCTCTCTCTCTCTCTCTCTCTCTGGACATAAGGATGGAATACGCTTTACACTTGCCCCTCAGTTTTTTCTGGTTGCTGTCCGTGTTCGTGAAACACTTAAAAAATGGGGACAGTAAGAATTTTAAAAATAGCATTTGATGCGTCTTTCACTTGTGAGTAGGGGGAGCGACCAACGACCACCCAGCGTTTCGTTTTATTTAAGTTTTGTTGCCTCTTTTGCTTAACTTTGTGAAAATATTGTTGTATTATACCTGAGATATAACGATGAAAAATCCAAAAATTACACGTCTGCACTGGTCGGTAGTTAGAAACACTATGAAATTGTTGCAAATAGCAATATTGTTGCGAATGTGAGAGAGGTGAATCACAGTTAAAAAGTTTTACGAAAGAGCGGACTTAGAAGCTTAAAGCTTTATGTGCCTTCATAAGCTTTTTAACTTTTTGGTTGCTGTATATGGTAAATGCTTCTTAAATTTCATGTTTCATTGAAAAACCTTACATAAGGGACAACCGACTGAGAACTTTTTCACACATTTAAAATTATAAAAAACAAAAAGGACTTGAATGTATGGAGAGAAAAATGCACAAAAAATACTTATCTTTTAATTTTTTTGCCACACAGATGAGTATTGTTGTTTGAGGATTCTCCTTAATTTTTTATGAATACTATTTTTACCTAAGACCGTATGGAAAAGATCTGGGTTTGTCCCGTATGTAATATTTTTCTGAATATTTGACTAAAATACTCCAAAAGGGGGTTAAGGAGTGATGCTGGAAGGGTAGGGTAAATGGATAAATTTTTTGTCTTTTCATGAGAAACAGCCAATCAAATCTCCCAACCTTGAAATAAAAAAAAAACTGTCGAAGGGCGCTTGTTTACCGTTATCTGAAAACGCCAAAGCCCGATGGCAGATTTCAATTAGCGACCTCAAATTACCCTACAGTGTAAGTAATATATTATTGCATATTTAGAAAGTTTCTTTTTATAAAGGCACAATTTCAACAACAATCAGAACGAATTGCTCCATGCTGTCGAAAACGGATTTCAGAGTAACCTTTCTTCTTGGTATAAGTTCAAGGCTTATTTGCAAGTACCATTAAATAGGTGATAGCGCTTTAGAAAATATGGATTCTTTCGAAGGTCTAGGGATAGCAATTGATATTAAACTTTGTTTTAACTTCTATTTTTTTCAAAACTTAACAAAGCAAACAGCGCTCTAGGCTTTATGAAACGCTGGTTAAAAGAGTTTACAGATCCGTACATTGCGAAATTATTATTTACATCCATGGTGCGTCGTTCTGGAATAGGATTCAATAATTTGGTATCTATTCTAGGCCAAACTAGTTGATTTGTGTGCCTAAAAATATGCGGTTTATTTTTAATGCAAAAGGCACTGTGGATAGCGAAGCCAGTTTTGCGCATACTATAGATTCAACCACGGCCGAAGACCGCCGCGAAGCCAGTATTGGACATATTGGAGGATGTAAGTCCTAACCTGCAGCCGAAGACCACCCACTTACCCTCACTTACCACTTGCCAACCATAAAATTAAATTGATGTTTTATTGTCTTACTTTGGTATTGTCTTAGTCTTCACTATCCACGATGTTTTTGCATTAAGATTTCATTGCATATCTATAACTATAACGGTAACTAGTTTGGCCGGTCTCATATATATATATACTATTGAATCCGTTTAGAAAGCTTTTAATTTTTTGCCGCAGTAATAATTGTTTTATAACAGGTTGCAAATAAACTATAAAATTATATATATAAAAAAAAGTAACTTTACCTAGAGCCCAGATATTAACTTACATCATTAGATTCATCACTCAAAATTTGTTGATTTTCCTTCTTTCAGAAATCGTAAGGTTATTTTATATTCAAGCTCATTAAAGATGATATGTATATGTACAAAAGCACCAAATACTTGCATAGTGAGATACTGTTTGTGTGCCACAATATTCAACAAGTCATTTTGAGTTAATATAGGTTGGCCAATATATTAACAACCAGTTATATACTTTATGAGCATTTTAGAAGCTCATAAAGTAATAGAATGAATCTTTAAAATTGATGTAAATCAAAAATCTAATATTTTTACATAATATTCAATGTTCACGCTTGAAACATCTTCTCGGCCATACAATATCATATTTTTTCACTATGTGCTCTTAGTGTTTCATCCAGCGCTGTTCATAGAGATAAAGTTTGTTTTATGTAGCAATTCTTCTAGCGGTAGAATGTTGTGTGGGCACGCAAAGTGTAATTGATAACACTTTTTTTTTGTCAGTGCTACTTCAATTGCTATTTGAAGCCCCTTATACAAGAAATATAAGAGTAACCTTTTTGCGGCCCCTACTTTATTTGCTTGGATAGAATCCGTAGTTTTATAAACCTGTTATATTAAATAAATACAGAAACATATTAAATAAATAGATAATTAAATATTTAAATAAATTAATACATAAAAAAATAAATATGTGAAAACTCTTCCCAAATCTTAACCTAAGAATTTATTCATGTGGAAGTTCTTATAAAAAAAAAACAGCTAACAAAACTAAATGAAATTAATGCAGAGATTTGAAAGAATGATTGCAACAATTTGGAAATCCTTAGATTAAATTATACAATATGGGTTTTAGTTGATAGTAAATACAATACAAAATTAAAATACGAAGGATTAAAATCAGATGAATAATTTTTGAGTTAAACAGAAACTTTTAAATTCCTGAGACGACTTAAATTATATATGTGGGTATCAGAGGGCAATTCAATGACCTATTAAATTAATAAGCAAGATTCTAGTCGGTCCAAATATTTACACAAGTAAAGTTTCAAATGTGACAAATGGAATTTCATGTTTTTGTACCTTACTTTTCACAATTAAAACAGTTTACAAAGCTTTTAACTAATTTTTGTTCCCTTACTTTTCGTAGCGGCATTCGTATGCTTCAGAAACAATTGATATATGGGCTAGTTCATTATATTAACGAAAATTGTATGGTTTTGGCCATGTGAACGTTAGCTTCCACTTCCAAGATTTATGTATCCAAGTATTGGGTTGTAGGCATAATTTCGTTATAAGGCTAAGTCTGCACAGAAATATTGCAATTTTCGGCAGTGGAATATTGCACATGTCACATACGCCTTCGCCTGCCTTTGACTGTGGCCAAGTGTACATTATGAAATAAAATTATGTAACTACATGTTTAATTAATGCTATTGTACTGTTTCCAGTAAGAAATTAATGTTGGTGTTTTTATGAGAATTAACATTATTTTACAATCAACTATTGCTATATTTTTTTTTGTGCTATGAGCCTTATTAACAGCTTTAACTACATCCTGGAAATGGCTCCACCCGGTTTTTCCGCAAAACAAATTGAATTTTTCTATTCATGTCCTCGTTATAGATGGCTTTGCACTTTTCGAAGTTAACACGACGTCGCACCTAAAACACATCATTATATTAATGTTATTCCATGTTATCGTAATCTATTAATTGTACTTGAAATGGTTTTTCATAGAATCTCGTGCGCCGAAATTGATCAAAAATTTCTTCTTTTCCCAAAATCCGATTCAACATACGACATGCCTCTTCCACATTATTGTTTTGTACAAGTACAGTACGCGCTATAAATTGCACGTGCCTCATTTCTAAATCTGCTAAATTTATTTTAATTTCAATTAAATAACAAATTTACCAGCATATCTAGAAATTAAGTTAGCTGACAAATTGGGTAGTTTTCGAATGTCAATAGAAAAGAGTGCGTTCGGAAAATATTTTAGCACAGGCAATCGATTTTTTTTTTGTTTCGATTAACTATGCACTAAAACTGAACAGCTGATGGACTACGAGGGTATGGATTAGAAAATGAGCGAAATTGTGTGTCAAACACTTTAACCAACAAAAAATAAATAGAAGTTGATGATAATTTGAGCATGTGAACGCTTATCAAATTGTTTGACGTTAAACAAACGTTAAACATTTTCCGAAAGGTTTTACAACATTGCAAAAATTTTATTTATTAAACAAAAACAAAGAGGTCCTCACTTTTGCCATCTGGAATATCTTAGCAAAATGAAATATATTTCCCAAAGAGCCGGCCTCCGCGTTTCCCCTTTAGGTACGCTACTGACGTGTTGGCTAGCGGAACCGAAGTTTGCAATATTAAGCGACGTAAATTATAATTAATATTATACTCTTTATACTCTGACTAAGGATAAAACCAATTTATTTATAACTGTCTCTTTTATCGAAGACGGTTTAGTTTCAATTTCGAAAGTAAATTTGATATGAAGCTATGTTAAATGATTTCTCTTTGCTTAATGTGTATTGTGGACCTAAAAATGGCCTATTCTTATTTTGGTTTATAAAAGGACTTTCATTGACACTTTATTGTTTGATAAGCAATTTTATAGTTTGAACTCCCCACCTGGCACCAGGGTTGTTAAAGCACATAACTTATCGAATGTCCCCGTTAGAACCAACTTCATCAGGAACGTCAGCACCAACTGCAAACTGTAAAAGTCCTAGGCAACTGCAACTTTAGAAGAGCAGATCACAATGCATAGAGGATTCTACAACGATTTATTCTGTGTTTGTAGTTCAATTTAATTTCTTTTTACATATAATAAGTCAGTAAAAATGGAGTCTGTGCACTTTCCTGAATTAATTTTATCTCGACTAGGACTTTCTTGCAGTCTTTGAATCGCACAATTTTATTTTAAAATTTTTCAGTTTTAGTATTCTATAACTATGGCATATTTGTGTTATTGAATTTTTTAAAGAATAGGCTGAAGTGCTGTGACATCTTTATTTAAATTAGATAAGTGCGAATAAAATTTGAAACTACCTTCCAAGCAATATTCACAATATATTTTGAAACGGATTTTAAGACGTGCTGGAGAGATTCTGTGAACGAATTCAGATTCAACATGAAAAAATTATAAGGAGTAACAACTTTCAATAAGATTATCAATAGATTACAAATTTGCAGGTCATGAAAAAAATTTCGCTTGTGACACTTAGGGGCTAAAAATATCCAAGTCAATATCTAGTCCAAAGGGACAGTTCGAATTTAGTGATCCCAAGGAATAAATATACTAATAAATTGACCGAACACAGATTTGCACGAAACAATTAAGAAAATTACTGAGATAAAAATCTAATACAATTTAACTGAAAAATCTGCCAAAGTTAAAAAAAACAGATCTTAAATTTCAGTTAAATTTGGTAAAAATCTATCAAAGTGGTGAATCTTCTGTTCACAGCACTCGCTTTACTTCAAATGTCGATAATGCAAAAAGTTTCCTTTAAATAACTGCGTTTTTGCTGGCGGAAAGGAAAAAGACGGAGGCAGCAAAGAAGTATATATAAAGAACTTTACTCCGACATTTGTCGGTAATTGGAAAATACCGTAGTTAAACGCAAAAAAAAACCAATGGTCTTAGAATCAGGGCAAATACGATTTTGGCTTTTGTTGCGCATTGGGTTTTTAACAATACTTCTTTGGAGGCAGTCTCTGTTGTTCATTTGTTTTAACAATTTATTTCCCATTAGATAATTATACAGCCATTGCGATAATATCTCTTGAATGTTCAGTGAAAATCTAAACTTTCACGAAAAACTTGAAAGTGTTAGTGTTTGAATTGTCAGTTTGCTTAACAAACTACTTTTCCAAAAATTTAATTATTTGACTACTCTTGTCAGTACATATTATTAATCTAATTGTTCTCTCAAGCACTAACATAGTAGACTTTTATGTTTCTTTCGTCCGTTTTAATAGAAAACAGGCTTTTTGCGCGTCAACGCACAAGTCATTTTCGTTATAATGGGTTGGTCGACTGTCACACAACCATTCAGTTGACATGTATTTTACATGTTCTTTTCAATTAAAACTCTGCAGCATATCCTATTGCATGAAAATCATCCAACTATAAAGTCTCCTGTGTTCGAGTGGCCTTATACCCTTACAAACGCCAAGTTCAAAAAGGAATGTCAAATAAATGGCCAAGCAGTCGTTACTTAATCTGAAACGGGCTGTATCCCTGAGTTGTATACACAGCGCGCATGCTGCATTATCGACATACACATGTTCAATTCGTCTAGAAATTTCAACGCCTTCCTCCATTTTTCGCACATTCGTATAACAAATTTTGTATCCAACGTACGGCGCCGTACCACGTTTCTCACTACGTTTCTTTTTTGTGTGAGTTCAGTTCAATTGAAAAAATTTATTGATAAAACTTAAAAAATCTAAAAATTTTCTAGTGACAAAGTCTATTGTTCTCGTATATTTTTAAATTTAATTATTAAAATCTAAGAATCTAAAGGGAAGAAGTGCAAATCACCTACAAAGTGACGAAGGAAAAGGAAGGAAAAAACTGCAACTTCTAGAAGAAAATTTGAAATTCCCCAAAAATTGGATTTTTTTATAAATTGGTTCGATATTTTTGTCATTTGAATTTTACTCTGCGCACACATTTCACGTTCAGAATTTGCTTCGACTTCAAAAATACAGAAAAAAATTAAAAATTTTTAAAAGCTAGTAAAAGCTTGCAAATTTATTCTAGAAGGTAATTAAAATAATTTTCAAGTACAAATTGTAATTAATTTTGTGTTGTGCTAACTATAAAATATTCTTTTGATGTTTCGCCATTTAGAAATGCGCAGAAAAAAGTGAAGAAAAAATTTACACAGTCATCGTTTGAATTCTTTGCATTTTTTTATGTAATTTCACAGAAAAAAGTTAGTTTTGTTGCTTTCAAAACGTCACGATTTTAACCACAAAAGCAAGTAAAGCTAAAAATCATGGCACGAAAAATTAACCCTTGAACATTTATTTTTCATTTAAAAACTAAAAAACCTAAAGAATTATACTGCCTAGGAATTATCTAAAAAGCTTTTTGTACGTGCAGCAGCGTAACAGTCGTCACACTTAAATTGCATTCAAATAAAAAAATCAATAAATAGCAAAGGTTGCTCTTGACTACTGCCTGGTTCAGATAGACGTCAGTGACACCTACGTTGTGGAGATTTTCCGACTACACTCGCGGAAATATCAGTCTCCAACTATATAGTTGTCTCAAGTTTTATTCAAAATATGAATGTGATTTGACGACTAGGCTAATCTTTCCGTCAAGTGGTGTTTCAGCGAAAAGGGTAATTGGAAATTCTGTTCAATGTAGGTGTCTCTATCGACTTGCTTTATTAAAATGAACATATGCTGCATTCGTGTGATTTAGCGAATAAATGATTGTTCTACCAATGAATGTCTACGTATGTTTGAAAACTTTGGGGTTACTGAGGGATTAAATGCATCTTATTTCAGACACATTATTTCTGTGTGGAATAATATTGACACTGTTGATAGACGCAAACATAAATGCATGCATCAAGATTTATGATTCATCATTTCGTAAATATTAAGTCGTCTAATAATTAGTTTCCGGTACTACACCTGTCAGAGAACCTAAATATTTACTAAAGCAGTTAGGGTCACCTAATGTAAGACCAAGAGACAAATCGCGTTGTTTCAGAAGAATTTAAGTTAACTCATTTAAGTTAAAAACTTTTGACCTGTATTCTTTCATATCGTTTCATCGAGGACATTTAAAAATTCTCGAAACGGGTACATATGGTATCTTTCAGTATTCAGAAATATCTTGGAATTTCAATTGTTACCAAGGAATTTTTTTCTGCATAATCAAATATTTTTCTGATGAAAGTTTAATGTTAGTATGTACAGTGAAATCCCCGTCGCAGTTCACATCTTCGCATTCCATCTTCCCAGATTAGACATTTGGGGGTAATGCATTTTAAATTTTTTACTAAAATTAGTGATAGTGGGAAAACTCTTCATTGCCATTTAATTAGTTTGGAATTTTATAATTTTCCAATTCACTAAACTAGTGGCAGTGAAACTTTTCAACTATGAGTAAAATTAGTAGTAATGGAAATTTTTTCCGTTTTTACTAAACTAATTTTATACCAGTCCATATTAAACGGGGAGAACTTTGGAGGCTAAGAAAGCATCTGGGCTTAAACAGAAAATAGGTTTTTGGTTAAAACCAACGACTTATTTTTATTTTTCTCTGTCTGAGAGAATTAAGGAAGTTTTAATAAACAACCTTTTTAAGCAAATTCTTATAGCGCAGAGACAAGCATGTATACGATGCTATTGTGTACCATGGTAGAATACAATAAGTTCAATAAAGAAGAGTTTGCGGTTTATTTTGTTTTTTCTCATACAACTACATATTGTGTGCTAGCTATAAGTAGATAGCTAGCAGTGGAAGAAATTGGTCTGAAAAATCAACATCGAATAAAACAAAAAGCATGCCCATTCGTGCCGGCAATATCTTCATGATAGACGAATCCAGCATATAAGAAATGGATAACTTTACTTACGTGGGCAACGGTTTACCAACAGCGCTCTGCTTTAGCATTTACAAGTGTTTACTAGCTTAGTCGAATTTTGGATATGGTGGCCAAGGACTATGTCTATTGTCAAATTGCGCAGCAGATGCTTTCAAGATCCGATTTGCATTAAAATCAAACGGCGCAAATGACGTCTGCCGGCAAACATTAAAGTGATAGCCTTAGGCTAGCAGACAACGCGATCGTCCTAAATCATAGTGGAAACGTTAAAACATGAAGTATGTGAAATGTTGGTGAGAATTGAAGGCAGTCGCTACTGATCGTACATGTTGGAAGTTTTGTGTAGGTCATACGCTCAGTGTGGAGATAAAGAACACAAGAGATGGATTCTAGTTACTTTCAATAAATGTATCGTCCATGCTATTCAATAAACCTGCATTAAATATTAACTTTAATTTTTACCGAATTTAATGATAAATAAATGATCGATCCCCGTACCCTTTAGTTGAACTTCAACATTTGATGACAGATAAAATAAAATAAGAATGACAAATTTCATGCCATTAGGACTGATCAAGAAATATGTTCGATAACATGAAAATAATTTCGTAGCTATTTGTTACTCTGGAAGAATTTTCTTAGAAAATCAATGTTTAATTATTTAAATAGACGAATTTCTGTGTTTAAATATTTAACATATTTAAAGGCTAGACTTTGAAGGAGATCAGTTACCGTATCGAGACTAAACTATTATCCTTGTTTAAGCCCTAAACTTGTTTAAATGGGATCAGTTATTGGGCATAAATCTTTTATGTACTCGATGTGATGATGGCTAACTTCTGATTTTTAGTCATATAAATTTTTTTATGTTTAACATAAACATGTGTATGTATGTATACAGTTGTTATATTACCATAAAAAAAATTAATATTTTTTTCTGAGTTCCAGGTATTCCTTTTCGTGTAAATGGACACTTTTTCAGTCTCGTCAAAAAATTTTTTTTTTTTCATCTACATCTTTCATCATTCATTTGTATAACATTTTTCGAACTATGACATACTTTTCGTGTTATTGAACAAAAACTTATGTATATTCGATCTCTCGAGTCGGCTACCATTTTCTATTTATATGCCCATGTACCAAAGTATTTTTTCCACTTTGTATGGATACCTCAGAATCCTAAAGGGATGAAAACATAAAAACTCACGGATTTGCACACAATAATTATTTTGACGTACAATTTCGATTTGACTAAAATCTTTAATTTCTTTTGCAATGCAGTTAAGATGTATTATAAAAGGACTAATGTTTTGCTGTAGAAAAATTTATGATAGTAAATTGAATTGAATTGACTAAAAAATGTTGATTCGGACTTAAAGGTTTATCCTTTGAAATTTTTTGAATCTTGTCAGTGTTCACATTAAAATTAAACCGCTCATGATAAAAATCTTAGTAAATATGCAAATGGTTGCATTTGTATTGCTTTTACAATCGCGTTTTCTACCATTTATTGATTTAAATACATACTTAGAGAAAAATTAATGTGGTAAAAAAAATTTTTTCTTGCTAAGCTGGCAACTCATAATATTTTATGTTTTTCACCTTTCATTGTTTGTTTGTATTTTGTTTTTGCTAACGTTTGCAATTGCACTTCCTTTATATTATACACAATTCTTAAATTTTTTTTTTGTATTTTGCACAATTTTTTGTATCAATTAATAAATCCCCAATAATTGCATTTAAAAATTTGCTATTGCATTTTGTACGTCATATCGCAATCATTAGAAAATTGTAGTTTTCCTTTTCTATGATATTTGTTTTACTTTTGACTTTTTGGTCTTTCCTCTATCTTTCTTCGTTTCCCTTTAAACATTTTTTTCATTCAATGCATACTATATTTCTTGTTCGTTGTATATTCATGGTATACACAACTTAATACATTATTCCCACTTTGAAAAAAAGGTGCTTTCAGTATTGCATCGTATGTCTGTAAGTTGTATTATATTCATTTTTTACGTATTCAACCAGACTTCTGTACTCCCCTAAACATTTTCTGACATGGGTAGAAGAGAGTTGGTAAAATAGCAACAATAACAATAGTGTTACTGCGTAATGTCTAAGCATGAGCTTCTTATACGCGCAATTTAACAAAATTGTTGCCAAGTTGTTCGTTCAATTTTTTCTTAAAAACGAAAAAAATAATAAAATTTCCGCATATCATGCATACATTAGAGTGGTTCATAATACAAAATTATAAAAAGTTTAAGGCTTGTGCGAATCTTGAAACTTCGGAACTAATTTGTGGAGGCCAATATACGCGAAAGCAAGCAGCATGCTGAAAGTTTCTATGTGGTAACAAATACTCACTCGCAGAAAATGATTCCAGTCTACTAATTATGCTACACCTTCGCTTTAGAGCAGACTCCATATGAATACATAGATTCTACTTTGATGAACTGTAAAATGCCGCTTGTTGAAGAGTGACCGCGTAAATGTTTTCTTTCTTGGAGCTCTTTCTAACTTGGGCATTGAGTTACGAATAAACAATAAACTAAAACTAAATCAGTTTTGGGGACTTGACAGTCAGCTTAGCGATGTTCTCCATATAGCTGAAATTTTAACTTTTCAGATCTTAATCTTTTAATGACATATCCACAATTGAGACGGACGATGCAAAATCCATGAAAGGGCATTGTATAGCTGGTCCATATATTTGATATAAATGTGCTCTCTATAAATTATAAGAAAAATAAGGGATTTTATGCATAAATTATTTTTTTTATTAAAAGTATATTTTTTTAAGTATATTGATTCATATTCCTTTTTAAAAAAATGTACAATTTGTCTAAAACTTATTTTATGAAACTGCCCAAGTGATATAATTGTTTAATAAATAGTTAATTCTGTTTTATATTGACTTATAATCCCATTTCGGAGTGTTCGACATTATCTCCCACAGTATTAGTTATCAAGATTCTTTTGAGATTCCTACTACAGCCTAACAGGCGAGTCATTTTACGTTTTCGGGTAGCATCAACTTGAAATTAAAAGCATAAAATTTTTTCTTCCAACGGCATGTACACAATGATATATTTTAAGCTTTGAATTTTTACGAAGGACCCAACAGAAACAATGTAATCATATGTTCCCGTCGCCCTATTCATTTCAAACTTTTGATTTGACTTAACTTTGATAAAAGTTAAAAGATTAAAATAGAAATATTTATCAATTCAAGTACATTTCGTTAACAGAAAAATACATATATCTAAAGCCTCAGAAATGGCTGCTATCAAAGAAATGCAACGTGACTTGCCAGCACCAGATTTTGTCAACTACATATAACTTGGAAAATTGTGTAACAAGTAATTTCTCAGTCTATTGACTTTTTGCTTCAACAAAAATATGTAAAAACAAATTGGCAACTCTTGCTTGGCGTCAACGTTTTTGAGAGAGAAAAATGAGTGCAAGAATAAAAATACCTCTTGTTTCGCCAATATACATAAATTAGAAGAATTTTTAATATTTTCTGATTGAGACATAAAAAAACGCACACATGGAATAATGTACAATATAATTTAAAAACCTTCCGGATTTGTACTAAGTAGTGGTGTCACTTCTGTTAAAGTTCATTTTTAGCACGTCAATACGCGCCCGACGGAGTTTTCGTTGTTCATAGAATACATAATCGTATTTACTTAAAAGTGTATGATTTTCATGACATTGTTTTTTTTTTTTTAAATATTTTAATTAGGTGTTATCATATTAAGTGTTTTATATATTAGTCATCAATTTCGCATTTGTTATTTTGCATGAGTTAGCTTTATGACTTGACTGACTGAATCGTAGCTATAAAATAGATAAAGTAAGTTTTTCACTTTTCTATTTAATTTTCTTTTATCTCAATATTCTGTAATTGGGAGACTGACTATCTGTATTAAAATAATTGCAATCAAAATAGCACACATACATAAATGGGAAATAGTAAACGAATACACTATTAATTATTTATAACGTGACCTTGAGAAGATTTGCAAATCAATCGTTTACTCTTCTGTCCGCCGAATAGGTGATGTAATAAAAGCAATACATCTGCCGACTCCTGTCCACCTCTTTGTACTTCACATAAATTTGTGAGAAGTGCTTTAAACGTTCTAATTTGACATACATTTTTATTCAATTTTATTTTTTTTAAAATAAATATGTTAAGGTACGACTAAAATCTGGAATTTATACCAAATTCCAGACTACCTACCTTATGACCATTGTAAATCAAATTTAGGAGTTTTTAGCAGTTTTCGCATATTTTTCAAAAATTCGCAAAAAGCGAAATTTATTTTTTTTTGGTTGCCCATTTTTTGTTCCTTTACAATTGTGGAGTTATTCTCTAACAAATAACGCATTTTACGCTTGTAATTTTTTTGTTGTTTTTGCACTAAACGTTCTGAAGATAAAGCTCTGCAAAGTACATATTCGATTTTTTTTATTTGATTTTGAAAATCATTTTCTTGTCTACGATAGCGGGTTTCAACGGCATATAGTGTGATACTATAGTTTTATACTATCGGGGTTTCTGTGTAGGGAACATATTTTCCCGATTTCTAGCGATGTTCAAAGTGCTATAGAATTGAAATCTAATTGGAAATAAATTAATCAAAAATTGAAAATTGAAGCACCATTTTTAATATAAAACTTCAAAATCTTATGTGTTCTTAAATAGTGTGAGTGAAAAAAATATCAAAAATTGGCTGAATTCGATTCAAAGGTCTGTTGAAAACTTATGATAGAAATTCAGTATCATCGTCCGGACCTTGAAGAGTGACTTACAAGAAATTAGCCGGCAACATTATTTAACAGCCTATATTACCAAATCTAAACTGGAAATCGGTTTAAAATGAAAACATTTTTTCGAATCTAACCTTTTATACGATATCCTTCTAATATTTATCATTTAATATGTAAATTTTTTTATTAAAGTTTCCTCTTTTATTTCAGAACATACATTCATATATACATACCTATAGTTAAATCTTGAACATAAATTAACAGAAGAATGGTAAAAGAAACTGGTTACTATGATCTGCTTGGTGTCAAGCCAAACGCTACACCAGATGATTTAAAGAAAGCTTACAGAAAGCTCGCACTTAAATATCATCCTGACAAGAATCCCAATGAGGGTGAAAAATTCAAGGCAATATCACAGGCATACGAAGTGCTTGCCGATGCAGATAAACGTCAGGTGTACGATGATGGCGGCGAAGCAGCCATTAAGAAGGGTGGTGCAGATGGTGGTGATTTCCGGAATCCAATGGACTTCTTTGAGAAATTCTTTGGTGGCGGCTTCGGCGGTGGTGGTGGCCGGCGACGAGAACGTCGCGGCAAAGATGTTGTCCATCAAATGTCGGTTCAGCTTGAGGAGCTATATAATGGCGCAACACGTAAGCTCGCTCTTCAGAAGAATATCATCTGTGATAAGTGCGAGGGACGCGGCGGCAAAAAGGGTGCAGTTGCAAAATGTATGCAATGTAATGGTAATGGTGTAGAAACTCGTGTACAACAGATTGGACCTGGTCTGATGCAGCATATTGAGCAAGTATGTCATAAGTGTATGGGCAGTGGTGAAATGATTTCGGAGAAGGATCGTTGTAAGCAATGTAATGGCCGCAAAACAGTGCGTGAGCGTAAAGTGCTTGAAGTTCACATTGAGAAAGGTATGCGTGATGGACAAAAGATAATATTCACTGGTGAAGGGGATCATGAGCCAAATTCACAACCCGGCGACATAATTATTCTTTTGGACGAGAAGGAACACTCAACATTTGTACATGCTGGTACTGATTTAATGATGAAAATGCCCATACAATTGGTTGAGTCCTTGTGCGGTTTCCAGCGTGTGATCAAAACTTTAGACGATCGTGATTTAGTTATTACATCTGAACCAGGTGAGGTAATCCAACACGAAATGACTAAATGTGTTTTGGAGGAGGGTATGCCACTATACAAGAATCCATTGGAGAAAGGACGTTTGATTATACAATTTGAAGTAATTTTCCCGCCCTCAATACCAGTATCTTTAATCCCAACACTTGAGCAGTGTTTGCCACCAAGGCCAGAAGTAACCATTCCAATTGATGCTGAAACTGTAGCTTTGGTGAGTTGAAAACGTCAGTTTTTTAAGTTTTTTTTAAGTCTTAAGCGAATGCACATGGTTTGTAAGAAATGTATAGGTTAGTAGGAAGGAGGAAAGGTGGAGTAGTACAGTGGTAGGTGAACATTCTTGAATCTGGCGACTTTGCAGTGATTAGACAAAACACTCGCACAACTTGTTAGTGCGGCCAAACAGAATTATCATGCTAGTGTGATGTTGTATTGATCACGGGTGCGACGCTGAAGAAATGGGTCTGATGGGGCGCCCCCATGCAGAGGCGTACCTTGCCCAAAGGCGCCCGCAAAGATTTTGTTCACCTTACAAAAAAAAAAACAGGTTCTCACTTTTGACATTCAAAAACTCTAGCAAATGAGATATATGTATTTCATTTAAACTTTGAAAATTCAATTACTTTTCATTCACTAAAAAAAAGATCCCCATTTTTTAATAGCAAAATGACATATTTCACGACCATTTTGCCGCCCCCAACCCTTACGCCCCATGCGACCACACCCTTCCCCTTCCCTAGGTACGCTACTGACCCCATCTTGCAAAAAATATAACTGACGAGACCAGTGAACATATTTCTTTAGAGCACTTAATGTTATAATATCTATAAAAAAGAAATAAATATCCAACATGCCATCGATGCTAAAGAGAATAAGTTGAGACGATATTTGCATTTCGTTGTATGATAATAAAGGATATCCGATAAAATTTAGTTTTTTTTATTGTTGATAAAAGTACCTCTCAATGAAGTAGATGAAAGAATCGGTCCTTTCGAAAGTTTTAATGAAATGGTTAATACTTATGACCATGATTATATTAATCACTATATTAAATGAAACCTATGTACTTAAAAATCAGATACACATTCCTTTTCTAACATTTGTTTTATAACAGGAGGAATTCGATCCAAAACAACGGCGTCAGCAAAATCATCAACGTATGGCTTATGACGAAGACGAAGGTGGCTATCAAGAAGGCCCTAGAATACAGCAGTGTGCATCAAGTTAAACGGTGTCGGCAAAATAATTATCAACCCATACACCTATACACACTAACACTAAAACAACTACAACTACACATTAAGAAAAATTTAAATTCAACTTAACTAAAAAGCAAAATACAAAAAGTAGCCAGTTGCAGTTCCAGTTGCCCAATGCAGCAAAAACGCAAGCATATTTAACATAAATATATAATTTATCCATACAATTGTAGAATACAATAGATAAACATGATTTATCTTATTAGTTTGTCAACCTAAGGGCATCTGGTTAATAATATTACAAAAAAAAATTTAATTAATTATGATATAGCTAACATAAAACAAGAACACATAATGGAATATTTAAAACAAATAATCTATCTACGCATTAAATTTAATTCTTTAACAACAGGAAAAGAGTATCATTTTGAAAATTGCAAAAACATACCAATATGAAACAACGTTGGACACACGATTATGATGGGATTAATTTAAATGATTAATAAAAAATTACTTAAAACAAAAAACCCTTTGATTTTACTGTTTGAAACAAAAAATTAATGCATTGACAAAAAGTTTTTCTAATTGATTAAAACGAGGTATAACAAGTTTCCTTTATCTTAAATTGTATTTATTTTTGCTTAGATTTTTGAAACTTATAAATGCATTAGTGTTTCTATCGCTTTTGCAAAACTAAACTGTAGATCTCTTGTGGTTATAAAAAATCATAAGTTGAATAAAAAAATGTAAATGTACATTTGCAATTCGTTTTGTTTTCCTTTTAGCGTATGTGAAGTATTTGAAAGGGAGGGTTTCTGCACCCTATTTTACGAAATTACTATTTGGTATCTCAAATTTGTTAATGTGGTTTAAAATCTATATTTGTAAAACCATTTCGTTACACGGAACGCGTTTTTTTTACAAATGAAACATTTCCACTTTTTCGTTTTTTAAAAGGAAAACATTTAAGCCCAATTCAAATTTTTTGTGTATTTATGTATATCTGCTCACAACAGTAAGATAATTTAGTCTTATAAGTAGGAGACTCATGTAATAAATACCAGCTATCTTAAAAATATATATCTTATTTTTATATTTCTTGAAGAAAGTATAAGGTGCAATGGTGACATAAAATATTAAGATGACTCAAAGTCAAATAATTTCAAACAAACAATTTGAAATGGTACCTATTTTTGATTTTTATTATAATTGAGAAGGAGTTTTACAGTGGTATAGTAACAACCATTGACGTTCAGAAGTCAAATTATTAAAATTTGGTTCTATCAGCAAAATATGTAGATCTCTAAACGTAATTTAATATTTGAGACCAAGTCTGGGTCGTGAACCGTTATCCTCGAGGAAATAAACCCTTATATATGAGGAAATTTTAAAATGCACGTCCATAAATATACCATTGAAAATAGACCATTGAGTACTATTGAAGGCTAAAATCCGCTGATGTAAATAGTTGGAGAAATATATGGGCTTAGTACTTTGGATTAAGGCAAATATGGTTCATATAAACCAATTACATATCTGATTCTTGCCATGTGGACGAAAAAGAAAAAGCTCTATAATTGAACCCTGGGGGAAAACGCTTTGCACTGAAAAAATTCTTGAAGGTAACCACTTTTCTTTTGTTTATATAGAAGTCAATAAGTTTAGCTACCGACCCCGAAAAATTAAAATTTTTGTAGATTATATTGTATAGTACGGAATACAGAATCTACTTACTAAAAAACATTAATCAAATTTGTATTTCAAGTAATTAAGTGCTTTTCATAAACAATTTGTGTTAAAAACATGAACTGGGGCTGCTTTTTATATCGCGATAAAAGCATTGCTCTGTCACTATGAGCGTTATCGTAAGGAAATGTGCAAATGCTATTTAATAATATTGAAAGTGATTTATGTGCAAATTTAAGAAACGTTTTAGGCTGACCAAAGAAGCATTTCATTAAGTGCTCTCTTAAATTCGTTACGTATTTATTCACATTAGAGCCACAGTAAAACTCGGATATACCATTGAATGTAAGCGGTTTCAAACTCAAGAAAGATGAAGGCGTTTCCGTGACCAACATATACATATGTTAACCAAAGCGTGTTAAGATGAATCAGTTTAGCCTAGTAGGATGTTAGTATTTCAAGGTAAATGGGCGGCGACTCAGGATTTGTATTCTCAAACATGTATAGTAACGGCTTCCGTCGCTATCAGTCAAAAATTTGATGTGATGTTTGGTGCTTTGCATTAATTTGTAGTGGTTTTGCTTCCATACTTAAGAAAAAAATCGCTGCATACTTTTACTTGTTGAAATACAGTGCCGGTCAAAGAAAATGTTTAATTTGGCAAAAATTTTTTATATGGAATAGCTGAATTGCACACCGTAAAAAGCTGATTTTATCACAGCCATATATCAATTGCTAGGTATGCGACAATGATGCACATTGTGTTCGCGGAACTGACGAACCTTATTTAAAATAAGTATAGATCTCGGTGGACATGTCATAACCTCTTCTCCCCATATTTTTATTGTTCTATAAACCATGATTTGATTGATGTCATCACTAGTTGTGACTACGGAAGTAAATAAATTCGTAAATAGTTGTCCTCCGTCGTTATATCTGAAACGAACGCAAGAGTTCCTCCTCTACTGCTGGTATTAAAGTGGTCGAGGTGCCAACCTTTTCTGCAGAAATCCTTTCACTAATGCGTCTTTACTTGTTCTGTTTGCAAAGATTCGTCGCATAGTGATGATACATGCTTAATCTTCCAATTTTATTTTCAAAATATTAAATTGAATATAAGAAACCTGTGTGAAGTCTTTTTATTACGCTTGGCATCAGACACTTCTGAAGAGAATGGCATTAAAAATGGCCTCCAAAACAATTTAATTAGGAAAATGTCACTGCCAAACTTCAAGTTCCCGAATGAAAAATTTACTTCTTCAATTTCAATAAAAATTTACTTTCCATATTTTATGCTTGATAGGGTAGTGGAACCCTCATTCTGATCAAATTACTCATTGGTTCAAGCATTTGTTACTCGACCTACTTCAAATGATCAAATTAAGGTAATTTGACACATGAAGGTACGGGCCATAAACTAATTACGACGTACCTTTAATTTCCTCTACCAAAACGTACGTACATAGTTTAAATTCCAAGTTTAGCAATATTTAGGTATGAATTGAATTATTATCTAATGATTTTATTACTTAATGTAAAGATAAAAACTTAATTCCCAATAATAAAAGCCATATTTTTGTAGTTTACTTAATTTATTTTTGAACACATACTTAATGAGCGAAGTTTCTTAAAGCAGCAACAACGCCTATACCATACATTAGCTTCTTTTCGATACGTTCCCAACTTTTTTCTTGTGCTTGCGAGACATTTTTCATGGATGCGATAATTTCAGGATTATCCTTCAAGCTTAGTCCATGCGCACGCAGGTAAACGCTTAAGTAAGCTTGACTTAACTCAAAATTTGTATTTGTTGAAAACATATACTCGATCATTTTAAGAAATTGCACCATAGCCAAGTAAGTGCCACCACCCAAAGGATGCAAAGATTTAATTTCAAAATCTACCATGGAAGGACCCAACTGCTTTAGATGTTCAAAACACGCTCCAAAATCACCTGTTTCAGACGTTGTCTCCAAAAGTTTACCAAATGTTGTTAGATTGTTAAAAGATTTTGGTGTTAGAATTCGAGAGTTTTCAACATCTTGCACAGAAGATGAAAGATCGAATTTTAATTCTGTTCCCGCTAAGGTGGGCAAGAAGAAAGGAGCCTGCTTAGGTAATTTAGGCGGCGCTTTTGGTTTGTTGTGCTGTTTAATTGTTTCCAAATCGAGTAAATTCTGCCAACGGGATTCAGCAAGGCCAGACATTGTAATAAGTTCATCTGATAATTGAGTCGGTGTTTCATACTTAGCGTTAATTTCTTCGCTTTCATATGAATCATCTTCATCAACATGCATAGAAATATCTTCCATTGCTGTCTCT
Source organism: Meiosimyza decipiens (assembly GCA_963680825.1). Classification (NCBI taxonomy): domain Eukaryota; kingdom Metazoa; phylum Arthropoda; class Insecta; order Diptera; family Lauxaniidae; genus Meiosimyza; species Meiosimyza decipiens. The sequence goes on along the minus strand of OY804259.1, from coordinate 79,795,362 downwards.
AAACTCAACTCATCACAAACACTCGATGGTAAGCCAACGTATGGAGCTTCAGCATTTGGATTGATTGAACGCAGGGTTATCTGGTTAAACAATGTCTTGTTAGCCCAAAGGTATATACCTAGAAAATTAACATGTGCTGTTGCTAAAAAGTCTCCGGTGGGTGACATGGACAACGATATGCAGGGACGTTCTGTTTTAAACTGATCAATCATGTAAGAAGAAGGAATATCCCATACTTTAATTGTTGAGTCCATAGCAGCTGTAATAAGCCATCGGCTGTCTGGACTAAATGTAACATCATTTATTTTTGACGTATGTCCTTCAAATTTTCGCACTATTGCCTTTGTGTCTATATCTATGACACTCACAGTAAAATTATCGAGTGCTATGGCAACCATAGCGCTCTCACGATGATTACGTATAAGTGCAACACCATCACTAAGTTTTAAAATGGTAATAGGTTGTTTCACTGCAATAATTTAAATTGTAGTTAAAATACAAGACAGCTTGTTGGATTTATCTTACCATTTTCTTTAAAAGCCCAAAATTTTAATAATCCATCACTGGAACCTGATACAACATAATGATTTAAAATGTCCGTTGCCACACCACGTATTGCTGCCTTGTGTGCTGGAGAGCCATAGCTAGCACGGTGTATACCGGACTGTATGTTAAAACGTTCGAGATCTCCGCTAGAGTATCCTGAATTGAACATAATTAAGCAGGAAATCTATTAGAATAACGTAGTCATAAACGATTAATCAAAGATGCTTAAGGAATTGTTGGTAGTTGTGACATAGAAATCGATAAGATTCAATAGCCAAATTGTCATACCGCTAACAACAATACCACATGTTGTGAAACCAATACTTTGGACCAAATTGGGTAGAAAACCAAGCGATAGAAAAATGTTCGCTTCAAGTATGTTTCCATTTCATAATTATATGAATTCACAGTCACAGTAGTTCGCAGTCGAGACTTATGTCTAATGGGACAGCTATATATTTTAACAAATTGAAATTGAAACCGCTTAAATGTTGCATGTGCACATTTTGACTCAACTGAGTGAAGTGCAGGAATCTATCTATTAATAAATAATGCATGGGGGTAAGTGATTCTTCAAATGGATTAACCCTGAAAATCAATTCTCACATATTACAAACAGATCTTGATTTATAATTAAAAAATTTCAAATTCAGTTTGCTAAAATATACATACATATTTCACACGTAACTTTGTGCGACTTAGCCGTTGATATACGAATATACTTTCTTAAGATTTATAATTTTTCATTTACAAGATTTTATGTTTTTAATGATGTGATTATATTTACCAATTACAACAAAGTTTCCACAATGTGTTAAAGTTAAACATGTTGTTTCCGACTGAAAATCCGCACGATTTTTATTTTGAAACTTTTCTGGTACAAGTCGATGTTCTCCCATGCGATTCTTATCAAATGACCATGTTGTCGTTTGAATTATGCCAGCATGTATTGCAGCAATATTATCCCATTCTTTTTCACGTGTTACTTCTGTGGTGAATTCAATAATCGGTGGCATAAGCAGTGCATCCTCTTGAAAACGGTCTAAAGGATATATATAAAATATTATTGCATTTTAAGTACATATCACATAATAATCTAACTTTTCTTTTTCGAAGCTTTGCGGTTATAGCTGGCTTTTCCCATACTCTTATGCAATGACTCAGAAATAGTACTAAACACACGTAATGAACTGTCGTCGCCTGATGAAAGTATTGAGACACCAGCGCTACCATGATATCGTATACAAAGTGGTGGTGCGGCGTGACCCTCCCGAATTCTTAGCATACGTGCGCCGCCATCAAGCATATCAAATATCCATAATTTCATAGAGTTATCAGGAGATGTAGTTAGTAAGAGTGGTTCATTTGGGAGGCATATGGCAGTGGTGGTTGCATCCTCATGTGCTTGCACTTGACTTGCGATCTGGAAAGACAATTTATTAAATATTTAATTTAATGTAAATAATAGTACGAAACAAAATACATTGGCGCAGCCTAACATTAAATGAAATTAAGTCTCCCCTTTTAAAATATTTTTCACTTTTTGTCAAAAATTTAAATTGTTTGAGAAATATTTTTAAATATTGGGCGGCCTTCGGTCACGGCTCAAAGTTTACATCCTCTGATGTCTCCAATAGCGGCTTCGCGGTATCCTACGGTAACGGTTCACAACACTTTGTCTAACATGGACTTCGCTAGCACACCGGTGTTAACTAGCTAAATAGGATCATCCTAAGACGCTTCGGATGAATTAGTTTGGCAGGATTTATCCTAAAAACTAGTTTGGCCGGTAACATATATGCACACCAGTGTTGGTGAAATTTTAAATTGCACATTAGACATTTTTAGGTACCGTCTTATAGTTCAACATAAACTGGCAGATCATAAATATATATTATGTCAAACTGTCAATTAAATTAAAGTAGAAAACTTCTGTTTGATAAATAATAATACACACCTTTCTGTCTTCTAAATTCCAAAAAGCGATGTTGCCATTGCTACTAGCTGTAGCCATGATCGGTGGCCCATCGGTGCGAAATGTTATTTGTGTAACAGGACCCCAGTCCTGACGGAAATCCATTAGTTCCTCATCAAACTTCAAATTGAGTAGCACGATTTTACCATCCTGGTGACCGACTGCAACCACATCCAAAGCGGGCGCTGGCTGTATGCATGTTACTTTGCTTTCATGACCCTTGAATGTGTAAACCAAACGATTGTCCTTTAAATTCCATATTTTGAGCAGACCCTGCTGTGAGCCAACAACTATTTTATTAAGATATGTTGGTGGATGCGCTAAGGCAGTGACCACAAATTCTTCAGCATTAAAAGGAATTTCGAGGTAGACTTTTTCGCTACGAATATCCCACACTTTCAGTACGTTTGCCTCATCTACCGCGATAAGATGTTGATTAAAGGGCAACAGTAAATGAACATTTCGCGTGTGACCACGATATATGTGACGTATGTGCTTGCCAGCGCGCCAAGCGTAAATAGATTTATCACTGGCCGTATAGACATGAAATCGGTCTGTTGCCATTGAGGTAATATCGTCTGGGTGAACGTCACTCACATGGAGCAGCCGAAAATGACTTGCGGTGTAGACTTGAAAGGAGCGTCCAATACATGTCGTAATTAGGTTGTCTTTCCGGCGTAGAATGTAGCGTACAACAGCTGGAACTCGATTACTCACATAGCCAAGAGAACGGTTGCGTCGGAAGATGGTGCTGCTGTTTTGGTGGGTGCTGACCGGCTGCAGTAGATTTGCACTTACTGACGCATCTGATATTTTTTCTTCATTCGTCATTTTTTCAGAGTTTTATAGCATTAAAGAAGGAAATTTAGAGTAAAAAAAATTCTACGATTTAACCACGAGGAACGTGTATTAATAAATAAACAAATGTGCTATAGATGTTTTTGATTTTTGCGCCACCCTGGCGGTTAACTCTTCAAATATGTTAGAGAGTGATAGCAGCATATAGTTTTCTACTTGATGCAATGACTAAATAACATAGGTTCTTGCAAGTTGTCAAAGTCATATCGGAAAGTGTTAAACGTCAGAAAGCCTGAGTGTCAAAAACGAAAACAAAAAAACCAATACAATTTGAGGTTCGGAAGAAGTATCTTTTTTTTCGCAGTGATCTATATAATTCTCTCATGCTTCATGCGAACTACTCAATTTACAATAACAAAAAAAATGTAAAACAAAAGAAAAGCAATTGCTAATACATAATAAAGAATAGAGTTGTTCAGAAAACTTGGAGCTATAGTTTTGAGCGATAATTAATTTAACTTTAAGGCTAAGCTCACACGAGACTTTTTCCAACGCGCGTTTTAGCATAACTCTAGCGTTAACAAATCCAAAGCGCGTTCCAACACGCGTTGAAAAAAACGCATGACGCATAGATATTTTGGAAGGGTATTGTTTTTGAATGCATGTTTTTAAATGCTCTTTATGGAAAAGAAATACGACTTTATGAAAATTTTTGGCTTAAGTTTACTTAAGCTCCCATTCGCCAATTCTTATTAAAACGAACTTTCTTATTTGGTTTTCAATTTTAAAAATAAATGTAAAATCAAAAAGTATCGCTCGTATCTGATTTAAGAGATATAGCCATCGGAAGTTGCTAGTTCAGGTGGGAGCCCCTGCATATATATCAAAAATATGGGTTTCATAAGAAAGATAATCTAATGGTATACAATAATTGTTGGCAAATCTTAGGAATTCAACCTGAAATTTGGGAGTTATAACGTTTTTTCTGAAGTTTTGACCAATTTTTTAAAAACATCTTATTTATTTCAAAAAAATGTGTCAAGAACCTACATTTTTTTAAGATGTTAAGAAAGCTTGCTTCAAAATCATATACCAGTTATAAAGTTTTTTTTTCATTTTACTAATTTTTCATCGAAAAAATTAAAATAACTTTGGTGAAGTTTGTTATTAAAATACAGTGGACCCAAGGTAGTCCGACAAATGTTTTGCAGTGCAGTGTCGAACTATCGAATTTGTTGGATCATATGTATATCTTCCGATAGCTATATCTACGAAACTAGATCCGAGCGACACGTTCATTGTATACAAGCTATTTAAAAGTTAGAAAGATAGGGATTGTGTATATGTATGTACATATATAAATTAGCGATCAGTACTTGTCTAAGCTCCACTGAATATATTTTCTCTATCGCTCCCTTATCCGTAAGATATGGATAAATTAGATGAACATAGCTATACGATGAAAAAATATGAACAAATTGTATGCAAGTCCCTCAAAGACCCCTGCGAACTTTATTGGTCATCGACGTCATAATTGGCTTCGAGCTGACAAATGAGATGAACAATTTCACGGAATTGTATACTTACCTATTATTTATAATCGCATTTACTTTTCTTATTAATCTAAGTAACGAGGGCTTGAACCGTATTAAAATCCCGCATTGTTGAAAACGTCATAGGACCCTAGGGACCTTATCGGTAATCGGAGGATTAAGGTTGCTGGACTGTTTTAAACACTTCCTTGAACAACAGCCACTCTCAGCCTATCGTTGTGGTCCAAGTTTGTGCCTGTCAGCTACAGATCCTCTTTCTTCGAAATCATTCATTCCACGATAAATAGTTCGTTTAGTTGGCACGTTATAGTTAATTGATTTGCACAAAATCTTTTAACAATTAAAGCAGTTGGCTAAGCGAATATTTTCCATAAAAAATTTGCTACGTCTTTACTCCACGACTGACAAATACGAACAATGAAACCTAATATTTACCTAAAAGGCAACAAAACAAAGTTGTGTATGTATCTTCCTGACGGACACCCCGTATTGAGTAATAATTTTAAGTTTAATAAGCAAATTGAAGGATAATTTCTTATTAAAATTAAATAAATTGACTTTTTAAGTCTTCTCATATCTTTTAAGGTCGGTTTTTTCAAATATCTTTAAAACTGGAGTCGATTAAGTAAAATGTTGGGTACTTTCGAAATCAGAGGGCAATAAACCAAAACCATCTCTTTTACATATGTTACAAAGTAGTATATGTGTTTACAATTTTTGCCCTCTTTACCAATTAAATGAAACAACCAATGCTGCCATATAAAGTTTTCATTGCAGTCTCCCAACATAAAACAGAATTACTCTCGATTGTCATGATTTGGAAATAATATGACCACTAGGGATCTTAAAAGTTGGTGAAAAATTCCGTTTTTGATACACTTAAGTTAGAATATCTCGAAAATAGTAGAAAATTTGAGCTAAGCATCAAAAAATCTGCAGGTCTTATTCAAATTACTATTTGTGGTGCAGATCGTTTGCAACCCATATATGAAGAACAATATTAGAGGATGCAATTTTCAGAGTTTTATTATTCCATCATTTATTTTTTATTTTTTAACATTAAAATTTTGATTAAAAGTAACATTTCTATTGCATACGAATATCTGAATTCAGTAAATTATAGGCTTATTTAAAATATTAAGCACAGTGGAGCGAATTCATTTATTAGCACAACAAATTTGTTGGCAAAATGAAATAGTAAACATAATAACGAAAGTTAACAATTTTTAGTAGAGAATTTGCTCATACATTTTGTTAAAATTTACTTAAACATTAAGATTGTTGCACTAATTACACACATACATATGTATACAATATATACTCATGTTTACTTTTTTATATCAATTACAAAATATACGAAGTCTTTTGCTTTCCTGAAAACTTTGAAACATAACATCCAAGATATATAGTTTATTTTTTATTTTTTGTTTTAAATAAAACTAACAATAAGAATTTATCAATTGATCTAAAGTGTTGGTCATGGTGTACGTGCTTGCGTGTATGTATTTGTAAGTTTTGGTGTAGGGTATTTCTGAAATTTTCCAGCCCTAAAATTTCAGCGTACATTTTCATTTTTACTACCCAAAATCTGTTTACTTAAACGATAACAAATGAAAAACTCATAGTTTTGGATTCTTTTTTTGATATGCAAATGCTATGGGCATGTTTTTAATAATAATTTAAATTCAATATGTAACATAATTTTATTTAATAATAATGACTGTTAATTTGTTAATTTTTAAATTATTTACAAACATATTTTATTTTTTTTTTTTTTTTTGAAAATAATGTTTTACATAAAACCAATGCTTGTTACGCTTTTTGTTTTAAATAAATATTCTGTTCCTGGATTTGCCGTCATTTTGTTGATATGGTTGATAAGGGTTAAATTACTTAGTGTCATGATTAGAACTTTCGGCAGCATAGGGATAATCGATTTCGGATGGTCTTCTTGAGTTAGCACCAAACTTAAAGAAGAAATTATATTTTTATGTCATATTTTGATATAGATATTCGCATACAAAAAAATTGTTTAGTAAATGTGATTGTGAGGATGAAAATGAGCAAGAGAATTAAAAATTTAGAAAAGTTCAATGTGTTTTATTAACGTTTTAAAGTAGGAAAATTGATGGATTTTTAACAAGTCTGTGGCCCTATTTCGTGATGCATTGCAATTCGCGATTAAATAAATTGTTTCCTAAAATGTATTGTATCGCATTTGCTTTCGAATCGAATTTCTTTAGCCTTACAGAGTATGGCCCCTAATTTCTATCCTTCCAAAATGGCCGGGCATAAATGAGATATCGTTGTTATATATTGATGTATCTTTAGTTTCATTTGATTTAATTTTTTATTTTGTGTGAGAAAAACTTGCTGACCTTTGTTTTTTTAGTCTACCAAAAAAAAATACAGTTACAAAAACCATCCTACGAGGTCAGAAAATTTTTCAGCTACTACTGCGCTTCCGGCTGGGACATAAAAATCCGGGCTTGGCTGGGAGTCAACCCCGGCAACCCTGCATATGGGTCGTAAATTGAGGTTCAAGAAACAAGAGACAACAATACTCCGCAAATATTCTGGAATTTCATTGTCGTCTGCGGTTCGATTTTCCTACACATCCCTTCGAAAGAACGTCCACAATGAATTATGGTACCTCCTCCCGTTTGAGTATGTTGCGTTTCTCGGAAAAAAATATTCAATTTCAATTTCAATTTCTTCTTTTGTCCGTTTAAACGAACTTCTCCCCATGCTGCGGACGTATTTTATGGATGATCCCTAAAAGCTTTCACCAAATAAATAAAAAACAAAACTACAGACCAATACAGGTATTCTACCAACTATAAAAAAAATGGCTTCAAGAAGTTATTTACAGACAAAATAAAGGTTGATAAGAACTGTCTAATATCAAATTGTATCTTAAAAGTGTCGAACGATATTAAATAAATCAATATAAGTTTCACAGAATGGAATCGTTTTAAGAAAGTCAATGAGAGACGAAAGGGGTTGCAAAGTATTAAAAATGTCTATATGCATGAAATGGTATCAATAAGTCGAATCGAAAACTATGCTACATATCGATAGTAGCCGGCGTCCTCAAGGTACGATCGGTGATGACACCCTTGCTAGACCAGTGCTGCTCACATGTGCTATGTCCCGTAATTCATCTTACCAGTAGTCGTAGGTCATTTTTTCTAGGTGAAGAAGAAACTTCGCTGAAGATCCTCCTTATGTGAGCAGTGCTCATAAAGTAATTGGGATCAACTAGCGATTTTCGCAAAACTGATGCCGATGAATGGCTACGAGTGGCTGCTGAACCCGGGTTATCCAATTCATCTGGATGTTCATTACCTGTGACACCACAGTGTACGGAAACTTAACTAAGAATCAACACATTGCGCCTTGCTACACAGTTAAATTTCGCCAAACATTCGCGAACGATCTTCGAATAGCTGACCGGCTTAGCAAGTGCTTTTAACACAGCCTGACTCTTACTACTGACACTTATGCACTTCCCATGACATATTTTTTCGATGATCCAGCATGCTACAACAAAAATGGCAAAGACTTCAACTAGGAAGCTCCCCTGTAGTAAAAGAACACCCAGTCCCGTCGCCTAAATAGCACACGGAATCTGTTCCAAATAAAGAATATTTGATGATGAAGCAGCGTTCGTATCGTACATATTTCTGTTCGCTTGAATACAAAAATAAAAAATAAAATAAATATGGAGTGAGCTTAATGCCCTTTGGCAACTCAATTGTTTCTTGTCTAAACAATTTATGTGTACGCGTATTTCTAACTTATGTGCTCTGTTTTTAAGTACATATCCGGAGAAATTTACACTACTCTGTGCCAATCTCAAAGTTACAGATGTTGTATGTCTTTTGAATGCAGCCGTAGCTCAATTTCAAATTTTTGTGTAAACAGGAAGTTTGTTAACAATTACAAATACGCCTTCAATTGTTACTATGCACTCAAACCCTCAAAGGAAAGGAAGGGAAAGGAACGTCAGCTGAAAGCTGCTTAAAACATTAAGCTGACGATTGTTATTTATTAAAAAAGACAAACAAATTTCAATATAACTTTACTGAAAATAGTTTTTGGTAAATACCCACACACTTTTTCGATTTCTAAGCTCGATAGAACTACATGATGATATATAGTTTATTAAATAGGATACATGGATTTAAATGAGATGGAAGTACTTTATTTGATTATATAATACTGGTAATTAATTAAGTAATGCATGATTATTTAAATGAAGAATGACATGTACAAGTCATGATTTCATTACTTACCCATGATTTCAAAACTTTGATCATGCGATATCTGGGATATGCATCAAATTCTCCATCAACGTTTGCACCTTCATTTGGAAGGACTTGTAGTATAGCATCAGCACGTAGTAGGTCATCTTGTTCACTGCCAGTTATGCTATTGCTGCCGCTGTTGCCATTATTGCCACTTTCACCACCTACTAAAGAGCCTAGGGAACGTTTACCGTGTCCACCATAACAAACATGTCCATATGCATCGCAGCCTTCTGTAAAATGATGCAAAACAGAAGAATATGAGGTGAGTAAGTGCTCTCAAAATATAAAATTGCTATGCTGACAAAACAGGCAAATGCAATATGGCAAAATTTTAGTGTAAAAATTAACTATCGATGTGTAATTTATATATGGCTTTCAGCTTCTAAATTTAGTATAAATATATATTTTTAGTATATAGAAAGACATCACTCAAATTGGTATAATTCAATCAGTAACCAAGGAATGTAAAACTAAATATAAATTTCCATTTTGTACTTTCAATTTTAGTACTTTGCGAACAAGACTATGTGTGGATCAATACAAAAAAATAATCGAATTTTGTTTCGGAAACCAAGTTAAGTTATTATGACTTCATCGAAAAATATATTTTGTGGAGTGGTGCATCGGTCGAAAGGGTCATTGGCCCACATTTCACAGTTACTATTAGTGGATTAGATTAATATGACATGATATCTGAAAAATTGATTGCGGCCAGTTTAGCAAAACTATTCATAAGTGTAGTTCCAATAGGAAGAAGCCACAGCACATAGTGTAAGGGGTACAATGCCTCTGGAATGGAACATTATTTTGCGTAGTAGCAACTTCAATTTGCAGCGACTATTTACAGCGGAGTATAGAGCTAGGTTGGATAAAACCTTAAGACAATACAACTTATTCCAGGACAGTTGTATTAATAAAATTAATAACTAGGTGAATCGTTGCTCTTATTTCGGCTCGAAGTCTAGATATATAAGATTCAACTAATTAATAAAAAGGTCGAATAATTTTCAATTAATTTATACAATTAATAACTGATTAAGACTTAAATTTATTATTTAATAATATAACAAATCTATTAAATATCTTATTCGGATATGTCATATGAAAGTGTTAATCAGAATTAATTAAAAAAGACTTAGAACTTTTTAAAGCCAATAGAAAGATGAATATCAAAAATTTTATATGAAAAAAATCCAAACAGCGAGCTAGCACTATAAAATAATTATGTTAAAAATAGTGTTTAGCCTAATTAATTTGAGTTATTACAAGTCGTCAGCTCAATTCAATATATGGGGCTATAGCCCACCTTATAGCTCCAAAATAATTTGTGCTATAGCCTATTTGAATGACAGTGCATTTAACTGCTCACGACTGTTTGCTTGGGTCTATTTGAAAGAAATTGTGTAAGTTATAAGCCAGTGACCATAATCCAACTGAGAGCCAGTATTTTCGCTACAAAATTTGTATCAAAAAACCCGAATTTTAAGAAAGTCATGTTAAACGTGTTAGAAGCCGCGCTAAAATATATTCTGAAATAAAAAATGTTATAACGAATTAAGACCATGCATATCAGTTTGCAACACCCTGTATTTGTTATATGCTCGACAACAAATGTAGGTATTTATACATAAAAAGAAATCTTGAAATTATCGATATGCTCTAATCTGTTGAAATCCCATGGGAGCTAAATACAACATTTCATGATAACCGCCTTTGCACTTTAGTCCGAATCAGTTTATTGTACATCCATATAAAGTTTTAAATACATATTTTTAATATTTATTTTTGTCTTTTGAATTTATTCGCATGAGCATAAAACATGAAATAAAAAGCCATTCAGAATATTGGGTTAGAGTTGCTTAACCGTACCGGTGGGACATGACCTTATGTAATTATTAGCATAAATATGCTGGCTTTTCCTTTCTTCTGAGAGTGATGTCAAGTCATTGGGCTTGGATTGGTGCCTTTCAGTATTGATGCTGTTTTTTTTTTTTCAGGTGGACTTGCATTACTGTCTAGCACTTAAGGGAGTTTTTCATTTCAAAGCAATTTTGAATTTTTGTAGCTAAAATTATTTTTTTTTTTATTGTATTGCTTTTATTGAAGAATTTTCAACGTAAGAAAAACCTTATTATATGTAATGTTAATTTTGTTGTAGGTTGTTGCCGCAAGAAACCGTGGTTTATTTCTTTGATCGAAGTTTTCAAGAAAACATCAAATCATCCCATTTATGTACATACTCGTATATAACATTTATAATTTGAAGAGGTGACAATCTTCAAATTCAATCGCCCAATTTAAAGCCACGTTTGCAACACATTTATGCAAATAATAAATGCTCATTCAAAATTGTGGAATATCCTTAAAGGAAATGTTAAATATACAAGTTTGTAAGCAAAGCACAAAATTTACTTCACGCAACCTACATCCTGCTACGACATCAATGTTGTCAATTCATTTACGGCCGTCATGTGTACAATGAGGATAAAAGTAAAACTGAGCAGCACAAAACAATCGCTTGCATATAAAATTTATTTCCTACAACTACAAATAGATGCAATTGCAACGAAAGGATGCAAACGTCGTCAACAAACAACACCGCTGGCTTCCTTGAGATAAGTTGAAGCGTCAACAGTTGTTGCCATTACATATGAATGCTGCCCAGCCGGAAATTTCGTTACGATGTTTACGATTAGTTGAGTAGAGGAATTAAGCATATCGAAGGGATCCAGTGAACTGAAGCTATCATCGTGCCGATATCGACCGGATATCTTTGATGAGTTTTGCTTCTTTATCTCAAATTTGATATATTGCTTGATTATTACATATTGCTGTCAAAGTTTTTATTTGAAAAAAATTGCTTTTTAGAGAATCTTTTTAGTTAAAATAAAGTTTTTAAGACCGCAATGAATGTATGTACCTGACTCGAAAGGTGCTATATTTATTTAAATAAAAAGTTGACCGTGGGAAATTTTCGCAATGAAAAATAAACTTTGCTAGTTATGAAACTAAAATTGGATAAATTTTAGGGGACAAATTGTGAGAATTTACATACTTCATTTTTGTGACATATGAGTCGCAAGCCGCGTAGGTCAAAGTTTGTGGTCATACTTCATTTCTTTAATGAAAACTAATTCAAAAGTACGAGAAAATTCCTCGCCCGTGCACATCGGGCGTTCGGGAGAAAAAATAATTTTATGCCGTCCGCTTACCGAAAGAAATCTCTATTACTTCACCAAAAAAAAAAGTTCTCACTTTTCACATTCAAAAACTCTTCAAAATTAGATATATTTCACTTATACTTTGAAAATTTACTAGATCGATTTATTTTCATTCATTGAAATCAAGGTTCTCATTTTTGACTTTCAAAAACCCTAGCAAAATTAGATATATTTCACGACCATTTTGCCGTCCCTCAAGCTTTGCGCACGGGACGACCGCACCTTCGACACCATTTGCTTAGCAAAAGCAATGAAGAGCATCAACTTTTTCTTTTAGATTGTAGCATTAACTCATGGTTGAGCGCTATCTAGATATCAATGGCAAGGATAACATAGATATCGAAAGTTCTTTATCGGACATCAGAGATAATAATATCAGTGTTTGGGAAACAAGTTCTTTGTAATAACATAGCAATGTTTACCGTTTGTTGCATTGAAGCTTATATCGTAGACTTTATCGATATGATTAACTTCATTTACCCTTTATTTCCAACTGGGTGTATATCTATGCGCTGAGTTACCTGCAAATGATTATTTTTGTATACAAAGTGTGGCTTTCTCTCCAAATGTCATATTTTTATGAGTTTGTTTTTTCCCAATGAATTTTATGCCAATTGAAAGTTATTCATTATAGCCGATCGCAGTAGTGTTATCATCCTCATTTTAGCGCGTCACCCCTAACTAAACATTGAACTTTAGTATTGCTGTATTACGAATTCTTCTTTTAAATCAATAACAAAAGAGTAACTTTAAATTAAAAATATGCGAAACTCAAATTGACACCAGCATCTTTTAAACATGAAATAAATACCCTTAAAGTATTTCCCCTATTTTAATTGAAGTTTAATATTTAAGTAATGCCAAACTTATCTTCACAATTGGTGCCTGCACTCATTTGAGAGCTAAATATCCTCTAAGTTGAACTCATATTTCAATAATATGAGTTAAACGTGTCGTAGCTGTTGAAGGCTTCTATTACCAGACATGGTCATGTTGCCTCAACCCAAATTGAGTAGGTGCATAGTACACGTGAAGTTTTAGTAAACGGAAATTGTGCTTAAAACTTTGTAATTAGTTACATTACTTTAGTACGCATTTAAAGTGCAGAATCATAAATAATCTGCAGTGTATTAAATAAATATCGAAAGCTAGATATATTTTAATATTCGTTAAAAGTTTTAGCTCATTTCATGACCGTATCAATTGTTACTGCAGTAATTGCGAGGAACATACAAATGGATGAGTTTATCGAATAATGTTATACAAATTAAATTGAGTTACATTAACGAAAAACGTATTGAATAGAGCAAAGAATATAGAGCACACCGATTTTTAAATATATTTTTTTTTTCAAAATTACTTTTTATAAACTGTTAGAAGACATACAATTATCAAGATTATCATTATAACGTGATAAAAAAAACATATCGACCGTGCTTTTAGGTTTTTTTCTGTTCCTAACACGCCGCACAGTGTATGGGTTTTTATAGAAACGTGGCCAATATAGTAACAATTGCACAAGGTGCTTTTAATGCTACAGATGCTTTTTATTTAAGAACACAAAAATTTGTGAATATGAAAATAATCCACCCACGAACACAAATACTTTCCTTACAAAGGATATGGTTGTGTTTTTTTCATACAAATTACCATTAATTTGACAATGTTGATTTCTAAAATTTTAAAAATTTTGCGAGACCTTTAATAGTTTTCAAGCTATTAACAAAAAACCGTTTGGAATGCTCCTTACGTGTTGCGCTCTCTCTAAGGGAACTCCCTTCTGAATATGTGCACCTTCAAATATTGCAATGGAAAATAATTCTTAAAATAAAGAGTTGTAAAATGCTAACTCTTTAACTTTCAATTTTAACCAACCATAACTTCGCACATCTCGGAATAAGTATTTTTTTTGCTGTAAAAATCTGCGAAATTTCTCAACTATAACTTTTTGAGTTCTTATTTTCAAAAAATCAGCATAATTCACATATGGGTCATTCCATCAATAATGGAATTTCGAGCCTATAAAGGCTGAAATCAATACAAATTTTATTCACTCGCTTTCATTCTCAATGTTTCAATTTACATTGCAAATCATAAATCTTAACTTTAAATGCTTGTAAAATCAAATAGGCTGAAAAAACATGGATAAGATTTTCAGAGATGTTACTCCTGTATGTTCTGGAGTATTTGAGAAATTGATGTTTTCTTGAATAAGTCAATTTCTTTATCTTTTAACACATAGAAATCGTTTAGGCATTCATGTATTCAGATTTGCAGTTTTTTTGTCATCTATTAGGATACATCTACCTAAAAATAATATAATCTCTAGTTTGAATTGTGTTGGTTTGCTTATATTCATCAATAAATGCTGTTGTTATACTTACGAGATTTTTTGAACACAATTAAAAACTTTGTTTTTAAACAATAATATTGGTCAAAAAATTGTATAGCATTTTTTTATATCTTCTACATACTAGACCAATCTCTCAAAAAATTTTCAGACTATTTAAAAAACATGAGGGTAATGAAAGGCCCATTATAGATGGAATGACCAATATAAAATATAAAAATTCAGACAAATTGTTTTTTGAAAAGTATAATGTATCTAGTAGTAAGTAAATTTTGATACAAATTTTTATCTTTATCATATGATAAAGTCAATAAAATATGTTCCTTCAAAAATGACAATAGGAAAGAAGTTGTAAAAATTTTTTTAAAATCCTTACGCTGAAACTTTGGTTTTCAACTAACCATACTTTGCCACGTAATATAATAAAAAATATGAAGAAATCCAGGGATATATATATTTTTTACCTATTAAAGTTTGCAAAATTATCACTTTTCAAACTAATTTTTGAAAAATCTATGCAACTCAAACAAGAGCGACAGAAGAAATTTAAATTGAACTTTGTAAAAGGAATACGTTCCAGTCTATTTTGTTTCAAACAAGTCAACTAGAGCGTTTTATCCGACAGCTGCTAATATTAAAATTTCTACAGAACTTTTTTGGCATTCAAAGCTTAACTGTGAGCCCACTGTGCTGTTCTTAGTAGCGCAAAAGTAGTATTTCAAAAAAATACATATTCTGGATTCTAAATATAGATAGCTTAAGAAATTACGCACCTAATGAACTACGCCAAATGCCGGTATTTTGGTCAAACCTATAGAAAATCTCCTAACAGAATTTTCTCTATCTCAATTTTAGAGTTATTTTTAAATAAAACATCAATTTTCTCGAAACGCACGGCTTTTGCGCTACTGAGGGTAGTAAGCCCAAATAAAATTTAGAGCTTTTAAAGTTTGTTTTTTCTTCCCTTAAGTATTATCTTACGATTGTCGCTAAAAAATTTTAAGTCAATATCACTTTCATTTATTTTTGTATCTATGGCCCCGATCTCCCACTGTGCACCGTCTCGATTGGCCAAATGCTGGCATAATAAAAAGTGTGCAAACTATGTTAAGCTATAAAAGTATCAGATGTCAAAGCAACTGTCCAAATAATCCAAATTTCAGTAGGAGGGGTCTTTTTAAGCTTACAAAGTTTTCAATTATTATTTTTTTTTTCGCTAAGCCTTTACTTTAATTACTTGAATTTACATTTTCTTTAATTATTTTTTAGAATGGACTGGAATATTGGAGCAAAAAAGTTAAGTTTTTTGAAATTTTCGTTCACAGCAGTGAATGGAACATCAAATTTATGGCAAAGCTTATGGCAAAATAATTGGTAAGCCATTTTTAATGGCTTACATTTGTGTCTCCATTTGGCATCGCGGCACTATCTGAATTGCTGTTTCTAACAACGCCGAGACTCAATGCTAATATCAAATCTTGATATTAACACGAAACTGGAACTTTGAGTTGCTGAAATCAGATATCACAGATATGACCCTTTGAAAGTTATCTGTCGACAATCTGTTTGAAATGATGTATGGCAAGTTATCAAATAGTCAAATACTAACTACACAAAATCGATATCGTTTTGGAAAAGAATGCTCCATATAGACATTTATTTAAATTATTATTAAAACAAAACACAACATAATTTCCTTAATACAAGACATTATAAGAAATATTATTCGTTTATCAGCAATTTCTTTAAATTAATAAGGTGAGGGTGATGACTTGCTGGCGAACCTTTGCACAAGCAAATGATGCCACAAGCTACGAGTATGATACATTTGGCTGATTATATTTGTAACATATTTTTGAAACTAAAATATTAATCCAATATGGTGTCTAATAATATGCACATCTGAAATACTTTTAAACTATTCAGCATAATTTTTTTTTTCAGAAAATTAAGGTTCCAATAAAATTGTCAATAATATGCAATATAAAATTTAACTCCGTCCGTCTACACGTGAATATTTCGAGACGGTATATAACACAAAATAATGCTCTGTAGTTCTTAAGATGATGATAGTATCAAGTCCTCTACAAATTTCATAAACACTTAACAAAGTATGACAGGCTTTGTAACCGACTGGGTTTTTGAAAACATCTTAAACTTATGGACCAAATTTTTAGTCACTCCTCTGGTCTCCAAGGAAAAGCATCTCAACTACATAGGGAATTGAAGAAACTTACTACTTTTTCGTAGCTGATTGGGAATTTAAAGTTCAATTAACATATTTTGAAGCAAGTTTGTGGACTGAATTTTGTTTAACCCTGTAGATTAAGGCGTAAAAATCTAGGGATGTCAAAAATGCTTACATTTTTGACTAACAGCAGGTTTTACCTCTAGGCGACTTGTTTGTGGTGCGATCTTTGCCAGAGCAGAATTATCGAAAAAATTCGTTCAGTGTCAAAGTGAGACAAGTTAAAATAAGTTTCACAAAAAGGGTGAATATGAGCTTCCTACTTGTTGTTGTAAGGCCCATAAACCGAAATTAAAACGTAAAACAATATCCATAAGAGATACTCAAAGCCTGAGATCGGCGACGAATCGATTGTTCACGGTTTTCACGAACACTCTCTGCTACTGCAGAAATATTCTCAAAATTACGGGCTGTATGCACTCTGGTTGAATGACGAATGTCCAATAGAGTAAAATTGGTCCGAAATTCGGTGATGGTGTTACGAATAGTGCGCTCAGTTGGACGCTCATAACGACCAAAACGATGTTGAAGAACTTCTCTGACTGATGACTGATTTTGGTAGTAAATTTCCACAATTAATAAACGTTGTTCAGAAGTAAGTCTATTTATGATTGAGTGGTATTGAATACTGAACCGAAACGTCATATGGTCAAGCCATTTGACACATGACAGCTGTCAAAAACAATCCAATTGGAAAAGGTAACTTGTATTGGATCACCCTTTATTTGAATATTTCAAACTAAATTTACTCGAAATCGATAGTTAAACAAATGTTACCCGGAGCAAGAACATGTATTTTTGGCCATATATGTACATGACCATTTTGCCGACCCTCAAGACTTTTGGTACAATGCCTGCCCTCGCGTGCCGTAGTCACGTCTCTGTCCGTTAAACCTAATAACTTTTAGAATATACTTCTCTTCTTTTGATGTCTAAATAAGGGCAGATCTTATTGCTTCATACGAATGAGGCGAAATGTTAATTTAGACATCTGACAAGCTAATGTCTCTTTATCCAGATCACGTTACATACGTACGTATGTGAGACATTCCACGCAATAACGAAAAAGCCCCCTCCCGGCAGGGCCCGCACCTCACATGTAGCCTAGAGACTCGCAGATCCTAGACACTGCCCTGTTACTAAGCTTCAATGTATTTATGTTGTACTTACTTTTAGCCTGACTTACGGCCAAAACGACTGCACATATGACGAGGAATATAAATGATTTAGCAGTATTCATTTTAGTTTTTGTTTGTGTTGCACCTGTAGAGAAATAAGAAAAAAGAATTTAAGCATTAATATTTTATTTAACTTTGATTAAATAAACAAAGGCATTGAATAAGAAATCATATTGTTGGCTTAATCAAATGTCAAACAGAAGAACGTGATGGCTTTAAGATACGAATGTGGTGAATGCAACTGGTAGGTATGCAAATATTTACACAGAAACTTAAATGATTATGGGTAACACCATAATAATCTTAATTACTAAAACAGCGTCGTCATACGAAAGATATGTAAAGGATATTATGATGGGAAGGAAAGTTTGTGTGCGTCTGTTGTTTGTAGTTGAATGGCTATTTGGGTAACAAACAAATCAAAGTTTTCAAAGAAAAGTCCTGTAAAAAGTTTTGTGTTTAACAAACGTGTAGGAATCAGAATTTTAATGCCAACTGTTGACATGTGGTCCATAGTGAGCTATAGGTCATGGTGCATACGATGGTGTTTGACTTAGAGTTCTTCTTTTTGTTGTGTTGCAGAACATATTGAGCATTAACTAGAGCAGCTAATTGCTACGTGATTTGAATTTAGTTTAAAGGGACAATTCTTGAAGTTTTATTAAAGCTAGGAATTTATTTATTATCTTTGAAACACAAGGATGCCAACTAATGCCGCAATTGTAGCTGTAACATGAGAACTTAGTATGTGAAGATAAATTTATAAAATGATTTCAGTAAAAAGAAAATGATATGATTTTAATTGGCTACAAAGGCATTAATATTTTAAGTGCCAAACTTGCGTACAATAATACCATTTGTAGGTATTCAATGTTTTTAAAATACTTAATTGCTAAAAATTTTAACAATACAATAACAACATTTACACTTTAAATGAGATATTGTTGTTGTGTAAATTTTAACTCAAAAAATAAATCCTATATATATTTTTTTGCACAAAATGGACACCCAATCTAAGGAAAATCGGGAAGGAATACTCGAGAAACTAAGTTCGGTCCTAGAGTTTCGAACATTTTTTTGAAGAATTTTTGCTGCATGAGTATGGGTCATATTAAATCATTTCTTTTGAAAAACTAAAGTGTAGAAACATGTTTTCTATAGGCACCAAAATTGAAAAAATTCGTCAAGTATGGCAACACTGATATTATTTACACCATTTCACTATAATTTCATATATGAATTCACTCAAATTTTAGTGAATAGTTTCTGGTTTAAGCTTCAAAATTAACATAGCTCGTGTTATTTCGCAAAAAAGGGCTCGAAAATATGATCGAAAGTTTGAACATAAGACTGCGCTAAATATTGGCCAGTTGCGGCGCTCATTTGCCGAAAATCATATTTGAACCTCAAAGCCATAAAATTATTTTCCAACGAAAGTGAAAATTCAGTTCATTAAATATATTTTTTTGTGTTTTATTTGAGTCAATGCTACGAAAAAACACCTTCTGTTACAGTTTCATTCAATTTAATTTTGGAAATTATAAATTTGTTAACTTCTTAGATCTAATAAGCCTTGAGATCCTCATGTTAGTTGCTTGAATAGAGTGACTTTTGCACTTGACAGGGCTTGGAGAAAACCAACTAATCATTTTGATGATCTTTTGCTACTTCTGTGCAGTGATATTCCACATTTTAGAAATGCAAATGATCTCCACAGCTATGTGGTTTATTCAAATGCTTCTTCAATAACTTTTCAGTACTACATAGGTACTTATCTTTGGTTTCTGTACCATCGCCTATCGAACGCAGCTGTGTCATTCCTTTTAATTTTATTAGAAAATCGCAAATTGATGATAATATTGACTTTGTAGCTGAAAAATCTAATAGACCCCATATTCCGAATCATCAAGAACTTAACAATTTGATTAGAGTCTTTTATGACTCATTAAAACAAATGCAGATAATCTTCCAGTCTTAGAAAGTGGAAGCTACTGGATCAGGGACAGAGACATGAAAATGTCTGAAAAATTGCACTTTTGTTCGAAAAGCTTTTTAAAGAAATTGAAATTCCTGGAGATTATGCCTAGATATTTCTTCAAGAAGCATTTTCAGTTCCGAAACCAAGTAAGTTTCAGCTTAAAAAAGCTATAAGTTATTTAAGTCCGATAATTTTTCGCAGAAGGAAAACGAAAAGTTCTCATACATTTTTAACATACAATAAAAATATTATTTTTTCAGGGAATTTATTTGGATTTTTCAACTTTAAATGTATTGTACTTAAAATGGATTTGGTAAACAGTCAGAGTATAAAGCGGTTGTTTTATGCGAAAAAATTTCAACGATTAACAAATTTTTAGTTATGGGCTTAAAATTTTGGATTATTTTTGTTCAAATAAATTTTTGTTTGTACATATAAGTAGGTACATTGTTTGCATACTCAAACTAACACATTTTTAGAATAATCACAACATTACACAATCCGACAAAATCTGTTTTTTCAATGGTCAAATCTGAATTAATAATGTTTCTGAAAAATTCATAAAGATATATTGGCATTATGCTTCTATTAACTTTTTTCTTTTAAAATTGTAATGACCGAGCCATAATTTCAATGGGAAAATTGCTTACAAAATGTAATAAAAATTTTTAAGCTCAAAATCGTAGCTCTTTGGAAAATTCTTTGAGTATAGTTTTTTTATCAACTCTTTTGAATTATGCAAATGTGATAGGAAACATTATGGAACGAAAATCTCTGTGCGACAGTGTTATTAGCAGCAAAATAAAGGCCACCCATACACAGCGTTGCCCCGAGTTATTTTATTGCAAAATAATTAAAATCCGCTTTGTGACTCTTTATTAAATTCGGATGTATTTATTGACGGCAAATCGCTTATGTGCCCATTTGACTAATTTAATTTATGATCAACCTCTTAAATGTAAATAAGCACTTTGTGAAAAGTTAATGATTGCTTAAATAAATCGATTACCATTGCCAAATTCACTTTTCGGATTTAGTTTTGACATGGCCGCTACAAATGAAAATTATTCACTTGCATGCAAATTAAGAAAAAAGTACGAAATCATTTGCAAAAAAAAATAGGAAAATCAAGAAATGCAGCCGTCGAATGTCCTGCATTAACTTTTAACTTAACTCATTTGCATTTCTTCTTAGTTGATGAATGAATTGAAGTTAAATATTGAATTTACTCGCTTTGTTTTATTCGTTAAACAAAAATTTTGAGTTCATTACAAAAAAATCCACGAATTACCGTCTGTTTCAGAAAATTTTTGTTTCCTATCAGACCCCCGATATTAATATGATATTAAATTCCCGGTCAATTTCGGTTGCTTTGTAGCCCTGGCTATGACACTTTGAACAAAAAAAAATTGGAATTTTAGAGTCTGGTGTTCTTGCATATGAGCCCAGTTTTACATTTGCAAAAAGTTATTGCGATGAAAATAAAAATAAAATATGTTTTTTAGCCCTTGCGTGTCATTAAAATCCGGAATCGAATTTATGCAATATTAATATATTTCATTTCATTTGTTATTTTTTTATACGAACACGTGAATATGTATGACCAAAAAATTTCCATTAAGTCTTCTCTAAGCGTTTCGAAAAGATGTCACGACTTAACTGAAGCCTTGATACATATTAAGATTTCGAAAACAGAGCCCTAGCATCGAAGTGATAACACTTAAAACTACCTACCCAGATATTTGTCAATAAAGGGTTTTGATAAGGTGAGGTAAACAACAAAATCCACTATCAACAAATTTACAATCAAATCAAAAATATCGATTATTTATAATTTTTTTTTGTTGTTTTTGGTTTTATCAGCTTATAATTAATAATCTCTGACCTTCAACTATTTGTACATATGTTATATATATTACAGTAGTGGAAAAATAATGAAAATACAGGTCATAATACTGAGCCGATATCTGTTACATCTATCAGCAGCCTATATTTTGAACTGCAGTACATATGTATGTACCAAAAACTTTAATTATGAAACTTATATTTAGTTTTCGACTCACCTTTTTTTTAAACGAAATTCAGAGATGTTTTTTGTTAGAGAATTTTTATTAGACTTATAAAATATAAAAAATATTGTATTATATAATTATTGTTATTCAAACTAAGAAGATTTGGAATAAATTTCCGGAAGGTACTAAATGATCACAGATAAGTTCACAGCATTAAATTTCGTTTTTTAATGAAGTTTCAACACATTGAAGAAAAATTGTCCCTTCCAAGCCGTCGTCCTTTTAGTACGTTAACTTTACTACAAAACACAAGCCGTGTTCCTGACAACCGACACCAACAACAGCAAATCGAAAGCTCAGTGTAACACGTTGTTTTCTTTTTTCGAAAAACTGAAAACGTACGATTTTACATTTTAAAGCGTTAACGATGAAATGAACGAGAAATCAGCACTGATTGTTTTGTATAAAGCCATGAAAGTTTGAAAAACTCAAAGAACAGTGCTCTCATTTAAAATGAGCAGCATAGAGATAAAGAGCAGTTGGTTATTACACTGACCAACAGCATAAATCTTCTGCGTTTAGAGTCTAGCCTTGGGGAGCTAAGTCGTGGAGTTGTGTGAGTGCGATCCACTATTGCAACTCTTTGATTCAAGAACGCTAGGTGGCGTAGCATCGATATCTCTCATATATTTTTACCAAGGTGTCAGCCCCGTGCTGCCCAATTTTTCGGCTTTCGAGCCCATTATTCTTAGATTACGTTGAGCTACGATCTGAGCAACACACGCCTTTTGAGCAATTCGTTAAGCCAGCTACACGAATTCAATTGTACGAACCATCTTTAAAATTCGCATGACTCCGACCCATCAAATTGCAATCGTTGTAAATTTTTGAATAATTTATATTTTAGAGCGCTTTTGAGTGACACGCTCTGCAGTTTTCTTGAAGTCTCTGTGTCTCTAATTTCTGATGCAATAAATGAATACAGAAACATTCCGTTTGGAACGATTTGTTGGGGGCGTAACAGTTATATAAAAGTATGCATATTTTTGATCAGCATCATCACCTGAGTCCATTTAGCCATGTCCGTCAGTTTGCCTGTGTGGAAATCGTGATTACGGGAAAACTAAACCAGATAATTGAATGAAATTTTGTACACAGGCTTTGAATCAAGCTTTTTGGAATTGAAGATGTGCGAAATCAGTTTATAGACACGCCTACTGCCTATAGAAGTAAAACATTTAAAACACCATATGGAGAGAGTTACCAAGGAAAAACTTAAAAAGCGCTGGACAAGATATTGGGGAATTTTGATGAGAAGACATGGCACTGCTGGTGAAAACTCCAAAAGATCGTACTGAGAGATTTCTTTAAGGCAAGGTTACGAAATTCACACAAAAACAAGAAATAGCTGGTCTAGTGTCAGACACAAATTTGGCGAACTTCTACAAGAGGACGTTGCACTTCCCATTCAAGCAGAGAGCTATTTAAGTAAATGTTGCCAAATGCGATGTGGCTGCGTTAAGTCAAACCAGCTCGTACCCATTTAATAAAAATTTAGAACTTGAGCGGAACGCACTTTAATTCTTAACGCAGTGAAGGGTGTTTAATTTATAAGGAGGCCAAAGATACACCCTTCTAGTTTTGAATTCAGATCGTATAAGTGGCACTATTAGTTTTTCTGATTTCTAAGTAAAATTTGTTTGTCAAATGTAGTAGGCGTGGCCTAAACTCTAAGGTTTTAGTAACTTAAAGCTATTATTGGTTGAAATTTTTTTTACCAAACGTTCTCATTTCACGAACTGAAACGAAACTGATAATGTGAGATTCGTTTTTGATTTAAAATTTTATAGATCGCTCACACGAGTGACCAGCTTAAGTCGTTTTGTTTCCAACCTTTGATTTGCAATGCAGTTCATCCGTATGGTAAATTGGTGCCCAAGAAGTTATTCGTCAGACGTTTCAATAAAAGAAAGCTAACAAAAGAATCAAAAATTCTATTTTCAGCACATTATTGTTATTAAAAATATCGACATGGGGTTTATTGCTTCCATATTCCTTCCATCTTGTCGATTTTTTGTAATTTTCTGATAAGGGAAGAATTATAATTCTCACATATCAACAACGACTCTGTAAGAATTTATTTTAATTTTGTTTTAATTAATCAGCGTAATCGGCGGTACCAGGGCTTTTTGTATGAGCACAAAGTTGTTTACCATTTTCCACCTATTTGCCTATATTTTTATTTTTATTTATTTTGTGTTTACGAAATGAAAGTACCTCGCTGATCCCAAGTCATTGAGTTGTTTACGAAAATCGGGTTTCTTTTTTATTTAAAGATTTTTTCATGTTTCATGTTTTCACGAAAAATTAGTAGCTTCTGGTAAGCTTTGATTTTGTGTATGGGTTAAAGACAGCGTCAGAAAAATAGTAAAAAATTAATTATTTATACACTGTTTCAAAAAAAAAAACTAATTTCAAAACTGAAAACGAAAATGTATCCTATTTACTTTATAGTTGGGGCTCGAATATTAAACCTTTAATGTTTTGAGCCAGAATTACGAAGTCAGCGAAAAAATGAAGCCACCTATCCGGAAACAATAAGCAGGATTTCATCTGAATGGAACGTGTGTTGATCAAATAAATACACTTCGCATCATCGACTCAGTAGCGTTCCGAGGGAGTCGCCCCAGGCGCAAGTCTTTGGGGGTGGCAAAATTGTCGTCAAAAATATCTAATTTTGCTTGGGTTTTTGAAAGTCACAAGTGAGTACCTTTTTTTTTGTTTAGTTCCATGTAGTATTTTAATGTGTAGTTGGAAATTTTCGTGAATTTAAAGTTAAAGATATTTTAGTAAAGTTTTTGAATGTTAAAAGTGAGGATTTTCATTTTTTGCTTGACAAAATGTTTTGATAGTGATAACTAATCCTCTCTTTTTGGTATATAGGGGGCGGCAATGCTACTATTCGCCCGGTCACCAAATATGCACGGTACGCCACTGTTTCAACTATAGTACCATTTTTGATAGTACTGACCACAATTGGAAATATGATAAATTGATAATACGAGGTGCACTACCCAAGACATTATGAAGGCTCAATACCAAGGTTTCGAAAGTTGGGAAACTTTCCAATTTATTTGAGACCATCTCGGGTGTGTGCTGTGTTTTTTGCTGTCATAAATATCGTTTTTCAAAGTACCGAATCCAACGTAGAAGTAGAAGTGGATGTTTCCACATACTTTGACAGCGTCATAGCATCAAAAAAGCTCAATATCTTTGAGTCAGACGTCAATTCAGTAGGGCTGATCCAAGAATCTGATACTAGTTATTTTTCAATACATTAATTCAATAAACCCATCTACTAGTGGTGGAATTATAATTCTCGGCCGCCTCCCCCCCCAAGATTTGGTGAAGTGACGCCACTGGTCAGACGTGGAGCCAGTTCTTTTGTACCGATGTTAAAATTGGTTAAACAACAGCTCTCTGCTTCAAAACTTACAGTTTGGAAGTTAAGGAGATATAGGACACAAGATAAACGGGCATTGCTTAAGCATAGATTTATTTGCTATTCAGAAATATTTACTGCCTTGGTTTCGTACTTTTCCATCTTCTGGCAGAAAAATGCAAAATTTGTCAACCATTATCTTCAAATCGTGGAAGGACTTTGGTGACCTATAAACATCATTAAACTAAGTTTATTTCTAGGGCATATTTTCAAAAATTTTGAGTTTTTATTAAAAAAAGTATTAACTTATGATTTTATTTACAGACTTTTTAGTGCTACTGCATGTTATGCGCAATACATTTAAGTCGGGCATTGGCAAGTAAAATCCCACAGGAATAACTAAGTCTATGCATGAGGGAACAATGCAATATGGCTCCAGTAGCATTACCGACCAAGCATTTTAAGTACTTTTTTCTTTATAAAAATATTTTTTTGTTATTCGCTCTATTATCTTTTAAGCATAAATTAGTAACATGTAGCCAAACTTATTTTTAGGGAAACTAGTTTTTCTTAGGCCAAACTGGATGACTTGTGTGCCTGAAGGTATGCTACTAAAAAAACTATTCTTATATTGTGTTTTTATTAGTATTATGGTGAGTACCCTTAGTACATGTTAGTATGAGTTTGACGAATATAAGTTGTAAGTTTCGATTAACATTTAGTTTTAATTAGTAAACACAGTTGGTTATACTTGAACTTAGTAGGCCCTGCTAACAACAAAAAAAAAATCGTGTTAGCCTCTGCTCAGAAAAAGTTGAAAACTACTGCTTTGAATAATAAAATTAAAAATAGTTTAATTGATGCCTGATGCCACATATTGAAATTCTCTTGAAAACTTGAAAACTATTGAAATGCGTCTTTGGAGTGTGGTCGTGCTGTTGGTAAGAATTCCGCTGTTAAACTTTTTGATTCTTGGCCTTTAGTGTTTTGCATACATGAATATATGGTTGAGTGCACAGTTCAATAATTGAATTATTTCGCTGAAAATAAAGTACTTGCAAGTTGCAACAAATTCAAGATCAAATAGAGCTCTTTATTAAATAAATTTTAAAATTGGATTACTTAGGGTCCGTACCCTTTTTAAAATAAAAAATTATGAAGCTTAGTAATAATTTGAATATGAAAACGGAAGTGCCATCAAGAAGATGGGAACATTTTTGTGTTAATGTATTTTAACTAATATGGTATGGTATATAAATTTGAAAAATAAGTCTAAGAAATGTATTTTAACATTCTGAAATCTAAAAGTAGACGTAAAAAATTTTATTAGAAGATTAATGTTAAAGTAGTTTTTTCAAGAAAAGTCACTTCAGACCGGGTGATTCACTACTCTGCTGAAAATTCAGTAAAATAAAAAATAAGGTTAGAGGTTAAGACTTAAGTCCTAATTTGTAGAGACTATGATGATATGTATTAAATAGATGGAATCAAAAAGGTTGCCAAAATTTACATACAGGGTGCACTAAATTTTAAACGTAAAAACTTAACCTTTTAGTTTAATTTATTTTTTGCTTACTGACTATAATATATTTTGTAAATTTAAATTTGTTTTTCAAAATTTATTTCACTTCCTATTATATTTGCAGAAATTATAGCGGCTTAAGGATTGTATTTTTGAATTATTATGTGTTCACTTATTCCATAAAAGTTATGTTAATGTTAAACCCTAGAACATCAAAAGAGTGCTTTTAAACGATTTACAACACTTTGATATCTCTCAAATGTTTAACTTGTAGTTGTACAAAGCTACATCTGTGGTCGCTCATTAACAAGGTGCAGACTTAACCTTTGAGTAAAATAATTGCTTTAAAGAAGCATTCAAGTGATATGCAACCAGCGACGTACCGTGCATATCGGGCGCCCGCGGCACAAAAAGCTTTTTGCTGCCTCCTACCTACAAATTTTTCTTTTCTTTGGCAAAATTTAATTTAGCTTACAAAAAAAGAAAAGGTTCAAGCTTTTCACTTCCAAAAACCCTACCAAAATGATATATATTTTCCTCTAAGTTCACAAGTCTCATTCCAGTTTACTATATCCAACTACTTTCATTCAACAAAAAAAAAGGTCCTTTTGACTTTAAAAAACACAAGCAAAATTAGATGTATTTCACCGCCATTTTTCCGCTCGCTGGGCTTCCCAGCGGCTTACCCCTTTTGGTACGCTACTGCATGCAACATGTTGATATTACTGAAATCATTTGCCTACAGCTGCATACTTTGGGTAGTAAGGAATGATATCTTAGTCTGAGGCTAGACTTTCATATAGAACTTACAGAGTATGTCCTAATGATATTGCTGTATGTCAAAATGATATTGCTGGAAAATATTTTTCAAATCTAAAAAAATATCAACTTTAGGTAAACAGTTTTGACCTGCATCGGTATGTCATGGACAACTTGCAAAATTATTCATCAATTAAATATTATAATATATGTATGTATTATATCTTGAAATTTTATATTTCATGTTGTTATTCTTAAAAATATGTTTCGAAAGAGGCTCAAAAGTTTCTTTTGAGGAAAATGCAAGGAGCTTAAATACCGAGATACTTGGAGTTCTAATAAATTGTTAACCAAAATTTTTGCGTCTGTGTTTGTAATACAAGCCACAATTTATCAAGTTCACTTTACCCTTTTCGGTAACTTTGTACCATACCTATGCACAACTGCAACATTCGAAAATTAAAATTTTCGTATTGCGTTTGAAGTAAACAGTCGCAAAATCGTGCCTTTGAATCAAAGTTCATAGTAATTTAATTTTCAAAAATACGGTGATATTTAGTAAATTTTCGGGAGTAGTAATGAAAAAAAGTTGTGGCCGTAAACAGCATAGTCTTAAGTTTTCTAAAAGCTGAGAATGCCATTCGATTGTGAAGCCTCTTCTACAAAAGAAACAACTCTCGTCTGTAAATTTCGATTGAAGTAAATATTTTTTGAAAACATTTCCATAAGCCTTTCGAAAACTCACGCAAAAATAGCAATTTCGAGTTGAGCTCACACTCTGAGAAAAATATCAAGCCTGGGCGAATTTGGGCTGAAACGATAACGATAGGTACCAGATGATCACAACAGAAATTTAAGCTTCTTACCCCTAATAGTTAAAAGTTCTCGAAACTATAACGCATTATGTATCCCAACGCTAAGCAAAAGTTAAGTGCTGACATTTCAATATCTAACTGGAGAGCATTTCGAGAACGCGAAGGTATCCAAAGACCTTACATCAAATTTAAAATATCTTCGAAATCGAGGATGTGCGGCAATCCTAAAAAATAGAAAACAATAAAATATATGGGAAGAAAAAAGTATTCTGAATCAAAAACAACAAAACGCAATGTTCGCTAAAAAGTTCCCCTTTAAGCTAAGCGTTCAGTATGGATTGTTTGATATTTATTACCCATAATATGATGATAATCATAAAAATACGACTGTTATAATTTTTCGCACAGAAACAGATGCAATTTGATGTGAGATTTTACTGCCATCAGATGTAAATACGGAGAATTTGCTTAGATGCAAATCCAGATGTTAGATGTTTAATAGATTAAAATTTTGTTCGATTTTAATATATTTTTATGAAGTTTTGTGTTTACTTTACTATGAATTAAAAGCTTTAAGCACAGGGTGTTGCGCAGCATCTAGAACATGTCAAGAATGTCTGGAGAGAGTGAGATGCTGCAGTCGAAATTGTTCTTATTAAAATTGAGAATTATAAATTTAAAATTAACAGAATGATTATATCTGTACTGAGCGGTACCGTTCGTAACATTACTCGTAGTGTATCGTCAGAATAGATATGGCTTTTTTGTCTTAATGGCAAATAAGATATAAGTTATGTTAGGAGACCAGATACTCTAAATCCGGAGCTCTAAGACTTTCAAACTCAATTTTTAATCGCAAAATTTTATTCAACGCAAACTTTTGTGGCCCTTGTAATATATATATTTGTGAAAATATTGTAAACTTGTTTGAAAGATTTTTTACTATCCAAAACCTTCTAAAGGTTAAAACATTGCATTGAAGTATATTGTGAAACTAGAGTAAGTTTTTCGCAAACCTGGATCTCAGATATGTGTGAGAAGATTCCCGGAGTGTCTGCGTTAAAACCTCTCAGATGGCAACCCTATTTGTACTATGTGCATATACTTGCTCTCTTGACTGTAGATTTATTGATGTTTATGAAACGAGTGAACAGATTTCTTTCTGTTGATAACCTTTGTTAAATAGTTTTGTGTAAATAGTAAGATTTATTAAATTTCTTAATAAATAAGTTCTTATTAGTCAAGGCCAAGTGTTGCAATTTTTTATTAAAAGCCTTTTGATGTGGCGAATATATTGCATGAACATCTCATACACATGTCGAATTGGTCGATAAATGTCAAAAAATCTCGAAAAACTTGTAAAAAATTTGGAAAAATTTTAGAAAATCGAAAACTGTAGAACAAGTCAATGTAACGCCGCTTGAGTTCTCTTTTGCCCTCACGCCACTTTTTGACATTTTGACTTAAGAATTGTTCTTTAGGTTTTGAGACATTATCTTTTTAATGCTGTTGTTGCTATACATCTATCTGTCTTAGTTTCTGAGGTATGTGTAGGCACACTTTGCTCCATTAGCCACATACTTTAATTTTTTTTATTTATTATTTGATGAAAAATCTAAATTTTGGTTTATGTAGCAAGTTTTATATGAAAAAAAAACTATTTTTTAATTAATTTGCGCCATTTACTTTACAATTCTATATAGATATTTAGTTAAAAACTAAGCAGTTAAAATTTGCTCCGATTCAATAGTTCCTAAATGAAGGTTTGCCCCAAATAAGTTTGTCATTGATTTGCATCGTATGAGCAAACTGTCCACTATCACTTATCTGATAAAATATCATATATCTCTAAAAGTGCTTTGGTCCCATTTTTCAAATTTAGCACAGAGCTACCCAATTTATCAATACTTAGTTTTAGCGTCAAGTGTCACCGTTAGTAATCTGCCATTTCACTCCAGTATAGATTACTCTTTCATACCCATCATACTCGCCAGTGCGAGTCTTGCATCATCTTGCAAACATTAGTTCTAGCAGCTCGAGCGAAAAAAGCTCATAGGTCAGCACATGGTTTACGTGATTAATTTTCGAATCATCGCCTTCAAAATCGAATTATCAAGCCTTTTGAATGTTTCAGGCGTTTGTTCGTCTTTCAGTGTTTTTGTGACGACGTATACTAACGTACACTGAAAACGTCATATCTCCGAAAGTAGTCGGTCCATTTTCATAAGATTTTGACAGAAGCTAGGTGACGTGCCATACATTGAATGTCATTGGTTAGTCAATGGATGGCGTCACCATGAACAACGTGTAAAGTATCGTCCAGTTACGTATGTATACCAATTCGTTTCTATTCATGGAGTAGAACAAAATATTGACGTAGATTCGTTTAAACATCAAATGAAAAATGTAGAGATGCTCAGTATTTTGTGCACAGCCGAAGTTTTTTCTGATTGAAAAAACGGTACATCTCATGTTGTCACTCAGTGTTTCTATTGCAGGTGTTCTTGTTACTCAGACTGTTAAGTGCTTGCAATTTCGACGATGGAAATTTCAATTGAAAAAAGAGTTTACCTTAAGTTTTATATTAAATATGAAACTTTGTATGCCAAATCACAAAAATTGTTGCAGATGACCTACGGCAAATTGCGTTTGCCAAAACAACAGGCATATTAATGGTATGAAGCATACAAAAATGACCGTTGGTTGTTGATTTGCCTCGTTCTGATCGAACTTCTACGGCAACAAGCGACAAAAATATCGACAAAATCAAAAAGTTGGTGCTCTAAAATCGCTGCTTGTGTGTTAGAGAGTTCAAATATTTTGACTGAAATTTGAAGCATAAAACGTGTCACTGCTTGACTTCTAAAAAAAGAGCTCAATTTTCTCCAAAAGCAGCATTGAAAGAAGTCTGCCGAAGATATAGTTTAAAGAGCTTCTAAGGACCCATCTTTAGGAAATGTAAAGCTCGTCGTCATGGGTTTTTGAGTACGACATTGAAACCAGATAAATGTCTTTGGAATGGCACCTCTGAAAGACGAGCCGAAACCAAATTCTCTGAAGGATATTCTTCAATCGTCAAAATAAAGTAGTTGTGTTCCGTTTTATTTAATAATTCCGGAAACTTTTTTCACTGAATGAAAGTTCGTTGAAACCTAAGAAATTTTCTAAGGCAACTTGATCATATTCTCACTCACCGATTTTTCGTTGGAAAACAAAATTGAAACAATAATTTGAATGGTAATCTTTACAATATTAAATGATTATCATTTTTAAAGATTTTTGTTATGAAGAGCACACAAACCCATAAACACACATATGTAGCAAACTCCGCCTTGACAACTTTTCGGAAAAATAGATTGCGAAAAATTACAAAAAATCATGCCTTTTTACAACACATCAAGAACAAAGTATACCCAAAATTATCAAACAGAATATTAATTAAGATCTTTCGAACTCAAAAATTTAGGATGGGAAGCCAACAGAATATCACCATGCAAAATTGATAAGCAATTTTGAAAATGATCGGTTTTGAATTTTCTTTTTAACTTTTTTTGCATGTAATAATTTAAATTGCAGCTCCTCATATTAAAACAGTCGCTTAAAACGAAATTCTAATTATATTTTATCAAATCTTAGGAGTATCTTAAAAACAACCATCGAACTTTAAGGTAAATTCCAATGAGAAATTCCAACACATTCTGAAAATAAATATTAAAAAAAATATACGTTTCTCCCACATACAAATTTATGTAAAACTGTAGGCATTATAAAAGACTTCTATGTATTAATATTTGCCTATGGATAAGACTCTGCGGAAAGGTACGATTTAGTGTTAGGAAGTAAGTTCCGAAGAGTATATTTCTGTATATAGTAGGGGTTATCACTAGTGGCAATTTCAAATGGCTGAGAATGCGTTTTATACCCATTACTGGAAAATTATGCTTTAAATAGAAAAATATATGTGACACAAAGATATAGAGCATAAGTAATGCACTGATTTCTTATCAGAAATTGCTACGTATGATGAGACCACAAATAGTTTTATGTTCTTCCAATTAACCATAAATCCTTTTTATTCCACCGAGTGAGTTTAATCTCTTCATTAATTTTTTAAAGCGTTGACTTTAACTACACCATATCGCCAAGTACAATGGTATTGAATAACTAAATCGAATTTATATCCAAGTTAAGATTCATGAAACTTTTGATATTTTTCCATTTAAAAAAGTTTTTTTTTTTGAAAGAGCGTGCCATCGCATTGAAAAAAAAAGTTTAAATAATTCTAACAATCTACCCTTTGCGCATATATAACCTTTCTCAAATTAAACTTAAAATAATGACGTGCATTTGACGAAAACAAAAGAAATCTTAAGTATACCAAAAAAATATTAAATTTCTCACAAAAAAATAACCTTTTATAACTTTGATAACAAGCGAAAAAAAATGAAATTATATTATCAAAGAGGTGGGAGCTCTCAACGTATTTCCGGAGAGCTTCCTCTTGTTCGTTTAGCAAAAATAAACACAAAATAATAATAAGACCGTTACAGGACATCGTGCAGCGGATGTTGAAATTACTGTTAAATGTTGCTGCTGCTGCCGTTGTAATGACTCTGCCTTACTTTTCTTAAGGCTCACTTCAATATTTTGCCAGATAATTAAATGAATTGATTGCTTCATTTAAGCAAATATCCTGCGGAAACAAGTCCACAGCATAGATTACAACAACAGCGTAGAACTAGACACTTTACAATTTAAAACAATGTACTCTCATCTAGAATTTCAATATGAAATATTGTGCAAATAAATTTTCACTTACCTTAACTTTTGCAAAATCTTCTATGTAATTTTTCTCCAAACCAAACTTTTGTATCCTGCGGCCAATACTATTATTTGACAAGGACTCAACTGTATTGTAAAAATAAAAACCGCTCAATTTACTTGCACAGGAAAAACAACGGCCACAGTAAAGAAAACGGCTACAAAAAATGAATTTTGGCTATTGATACTGAAACTTTCTTTTTCACCTACTCAAATTTCACTGCACTTAAGAAGTTTCTGTTGCAACTTTGCGTTTACCAACACAAGCAAACAAAAAAAAATTCAAAATTGAACTTTCCGTTACTTTGCTTTATCGACTTCCGGTTCTCGTTGTCGTATCGTCGTTTGTCGTGTAAAACACGGCTGCTTCTGTTTGAATGGGACGCAACAAGAATTTCATATCGGTTTTTATACTCTCGCAAAGTGGCACTTCAAACGGCCGTAACCGAAGCCAGGATATCTAGCCGATTACAAACTCATTGACCAATCAGAAGTGTAGAGCTTTTCCGAGCGTTGGCGAGAGCACTTTTCACAAACAACTGTGCTTTCGCATTGTTGATGGCAAACAGTGTTGCCGTTCCAACAATAAAATATAAAACTTAGATAATTCAATGTTAGAAAATGTAACGTGTGTCCGAAGGAATGTTTGCCAAAGTGATATGATTTACAACATCGACGGCAGGTGCGAAGTGCAAAAAAGAACGAGCACAATACGGTTTTTGATGAAAACTCTTTTACAAAGGAAGGTAGATTGGTGATGTTTGAGTAGCTGCTATAATGGGTACCATCGCATGGTCGCAGTACATACATAATCCCATTTATAAACTGTTTTGCTAATTCATCGCGATTTCATACAATGCAATACATTTTATTAAATATTATATTCTATGAGTTTTTGAACTAAAATTACTGATGTTGAAAGGATACGTTAAAAATTGCTATCTGTCACATATTGGGCTATACATTGTTCACTCCAGGAAAATATGGTAAGAATATCGACCAGGATCAGGAGGAGGAATCTTTGAAATTTAGAAAATATATCACAGTGGCTGAGGACTAAAGCAATAAGCAAGACAGTGAGCAAAATTTTTAGTTCACTCTGCTTAGAAATAATGGCAAAAATAGAGATTTCTTCATTAAAATTCCATATGATAGAAACCTAAAAATCAGCTGTTTAGCCATGTAGATCAATTAATGCTTAATATATGACGAAAAATTTTGAAAAACTTTGAAGGCCTGCAACTTTAAAAATATTCAAGTTAGAACAATTTGACACGTGACATTTTTGGAGAGCAATAAATTACCTTAAACATATCTCTAACCATTTTTCGCATTTAAAAGGAATGCATCGAGCTCAAAAGCTTTGAGTTCAGGAAATGTAGAAAATATCCATATCCCTTATTTCACGTCAGAGGTGAAGCGGCTCCGCTTCCAATAATTCTTTACTTACATAGTTAATTTCAATACTTTGCCAACAATGTACTTTATTTCTTGCACATGCTAGCCATATAAACGTACCTTTTTGATTTCTATTACGAAATGGGACTTTATTTAATGTGGTCCATATTGCCAATACGTTTAGAGATAATAGCTTACAGTCTTCAGCAATATTCTTGGACTTAGTGGGATCCTTGATCGGCACATAAGAGTAAAGTATCTTCGATGTGACTTTCAACCATGCTTCATTACAACCGTTTTCATTATAAGAGGTTAAGTATGGAATTCAGGAAATATCATTGTAGAAACATAATTTTATTTTTAATAAACGCTCAAACTTATACTCCTTTTCATTGTTAACCACTTGTAGGTCTTACATCATGAAACGGTTAAATATAATCTCATTATCTTAATTTTAAAAGAGCTTTAGTAAAGAATATTAGCCCTTAGTGGCACCACTTCAATTTTATAACAATCTGACATATTGGGGACTTTCACGACCCCACGTTGAAGAAAAGTTATGAAAAAGCGAATTTTCAATTTTAAACTTCATAACTGTGAACGAGTGTTGAAATGACTCTATTCTATGAAATTTAATGATTATTAGGGATGTTTTCCAAAATCTTTTAATGAAGTCAAACTTGGGTTTATTCGAAAAATTGCATTTTTTACGACCGCATGGTGCCGCTAAGTGTTAACAAACAAACTGTAATTTGTTTTTTATCTCTTAATATATGAAAACGGTTACTTGAACAATAAACCATATTTTTATTCTTGCATCGTGACAAGTCTGCCTGTGAAAACACCTACATAGGTGCTAAGTTTAATCAATGAAAAAAAAAAACCCTTATCATCATCTTTCCAACCAAGAAAGTTTTAAAGAAATTCAATATTTGTAAATTTTTTCTACACGAACATCATCTTATATATAAGTAAAGGGTAAGCCTCAGCAAAGCATTTTTGCAGTTTTCAGAACTTATTTTTTATATCCTTGAATAGTATCACTTTCGTGGAAGCATTTTCTGAAATTTTAAGCAAAATTTAAAAAACATGAAAGTTTCAGTAATATTATATATCATACAATAACAAATGAGTCAGTTTAAGCTCTAAATATTCCTTAATAGTTTTGATATTTACATATAGACTAGTAATATGCTATAACTCATATCCGCAAATGATTAATTAAGCGAAAAAATTAACTGACATACATATTGGTCTGTGTCTTTAGGCACTATCTTGTTTCATTAAGTCTTCTTGTAGAAAATTAAATTTTCAGCTATGTACCCAAAGTACATACCTTAGAGTGGTTCAAATATTTGTTTTTTTGTTTTTTTAAGGATGCTGTTGCGGAGATTTTAAATTTATGAAATGAAGTTCTGTAGCTCAATTTTACATGGAAATAGTATATTTTATTAAAAAGGTCTGTGAATAAAGAGATGATCGCTGCTTCTGATCGTTTTTCGAATTAAATTTGGAAGCTGAGTTTGAATCTGGCCTTGACACATCACGTCAGTATTTTGAAATATTTGAGTTTAAAAATTTAAAAAATGTTTTTTTTTTGTTTACTTTCGGGGTTATGTATAGGATTGAAAAAAATTGTAGTTAGATCTTTCTCTTATAAAATGAGCGTTTACATGGCCATCTATGATGTTTATTCGCAAAATTATATGCTTAATTTGGGCTCCCACAAAAGTTAACTTAATTCAAAGTTGCTAAGGGACTACAGCTGTGTAGCAAGTGAAATTCTTAATTTTTAAGTACAAAATTTAATGAGCAACATAATGAAATTTTAATTTCAAAAGAAGTTGGAGGCGTCGAAACTCCATTCAGTGGATTTTCTTAGAACTAAATTAATTTTCTTTTCTGTAGGGAAGACTAGGTTGATTAAAAAGGTTGTAGGTATAAATTTGTCTAAAAATATATCATATGCATTTAACTATATGTATATATATTACTCTATAATATTAGAGTGTTTATTTTGAAAGTTTTGTGGATTGTTTTTATTATTTTCACAAAATATGAGGACAGAGCTTGTGTCCAATTTTGTTGAAACTTTACGAAAAAACTGACACACTAAAATTTTAAAGAAAGTCTTTCTTAGGTGCCAAGATATAACGTTTTAGTTCACATTTTTCGAGTGGCTGAAAATGCAAACTATGCATATATGTATATACACATTTTTGTTTGTGGTACTATAGGCTTAAGATAATAGGATATCGGAAATCCTCGAGATATGATAAAATTATTTAATTGATTTAAAAAAATCGAAACACATTCAAGTATATAGAAAAAAAAATCGGAAATGTCAAAAAATATCGATAAACTCGATAAATTTGGATAGTATGTAATAAAATCGGAGAGGATAGCCACGGACAAAGTTATTGAGAGATAGTGTCACATAAATCATTTTATCCCTACAGCGCCCCCTATAGACAAACTTTTGAAACCAAAATGTCTCAGTATTAATGTTTTCAGAAAATACAATTACACTTAAAGTAAAAAGATAAAGTTTCAATTTCAATACGTTTCAATTTGTCCGGAAATATTTCTTACTAAATGACCGTAAAGAAGTTTCACTTCGCTCAATTTGCTAATACATTTGTCAGTCCCTTGGCGAATCTGAAACGTTGTTTACAAAAATCTTAATTTTACGTGAATAACTATACCTTGTAAAGTGAATATTCCTTATAGATAAAATTCAAACAGCCACCAGAGTTACTTATTATTAAAAAAAAGGCGCTAAAATAACCCTATAATCATTGAACTACACACCTAAATACGAGGTACACAAAAAAAGTTATAGTCATCTTAAGATTAACGCCCTTGTAATTAAGATATGATGACAGACGACAGGTGAGCATCTTATACTTTCTAATAATAATATTACTTTTCTAATAATAATGATTTCATAATATCCAACTACGATATGCACCGTTTAAGTGATATGATCTGAAAGTTTAGGGAAATGAAAGTAATTGTTACTGTTAAAAAACTCTAACTCGGTCAAATTCTTTGATTTTCAACCCAAACAAATTTTTTAATGTCAGGCTCTTTATCAAAGCATTACCTTTGAAAAAAAAAAATACAAATCAATGTGCTTAATTTCGTTTGAAGATATAAAGTTTATTTCCAGATAAAATTTTTTTTTTAAAAAAATGTTGAAATTTTCAAAGGATAACAAGTCTTCAAAGCTTTCTGTCCGTTGACGCATATTCTCCCACATGCATAATGTATGTATGGATGTATGTATGTATGCATGTGTATGCATTTATATAAGATGGATACCTATATAATGTTTCTTTGCTTATCGAACTAAATCAAAATTGCTTTAGGCTTATAAATTCATTTGCATAAACTTATTGAATGCAATTAATGTTAATTACAATAAGTAGGTTAAATTATATTAAACATTATGCTAAGACACATTATACATATTAACATAGTATACCTGCGTATGTATGTATTTGACTGCGTTGCTAACCACAAATTTACGATATCGCTATATGCGTCGGTATGTAAATACTAGCAACATTTACGCACGTTAGTGCGAAGGACATAAATTGATAATCATCTTGTTGTCTGTGTAGCATGCGCATGTAACCGCCCGCAATTGTTTTCGTCATCCTATCAGTATGTTTATCAATATACATCAAGGAACAATAATTCAGCTGCAATCATAACAAAATTGATTGCAATTATGACACGATTATTGCCCAGATAAGATTTGCAATGGATTTCTGCTTACTGACAAATAATTGATTTTTTGTTGTTGTTCAAGATTAATCAGGAAATCAGCTGCTGTTTAAGAATATTTACTTGGGGGAATGAAGCTTATCAGCCGGTGAAAATGTAGCGTGATAAACATCTGTTTATAGAAATACAGGCAATTGATGTAAACAAAATACACAGTATCTTGCACAATGCAGCAAAAATTTGTTCAAATTTGTTCAATAAATAAGAGGACATATGATTCGAAGTTTAAGCATACGATTACGTATTAATTGTAGCTGTTAGCTATGCATTGCGCGATGCTAAAGAATAGTTGAGCGTGTGCTATTTAATGCTGTTCAAAGGTGTTAACGCTTGAAAATAAATCCAGCCTGTTTTTTGCAATTTTAAAGCGATTTTGTGTGTTCTGTATTTTTTTTCCTTATTTGGGATCGTTGGGATGTATAATCAAAACAAAGAAAAGCAGGAGAAAATAATAAGCTGAACATAAAGAAAAATTATTACAATATCGACATGTTTGTATGTATGTGTGCATGAAATTGCAAGATTTCCATTCAAATGAAACGATTTGGAAAATGACTCTCGCAGATCGTCTTCCTAAGCCAACAGCTTCATTATAGTCGCAGTCTGATATTAAATATTTTCTCGCATGTACAGCTTCTTTTTCATTTAACCAGCTTCTCGCTTATAAAGGTTCAGAAGTGGCTTAATGGAGGTTTCCCTAACTCATATCCAGCACCAATTTGGAATTTTTCCATGAAAACACGAGAACATGTATAGTAATTAAACATTCAAAATCTTTTATAGAAATACATTGTTTGACGTCCTAACTGCGTTCCACAACAACTTAACTTTAAGCCACGTGTACCAATTCAAAATCTTGTGATGGATCACAATTTTTACTTTATTTAATTCAAGACGAAGCGAAAGAGCATGTTATTTTAAGTTATGTCCGATGACTTCTTTCTTCATCATTCGATTGATCCATACTAAATTTGCTACTTCATTAGTACAGAAACATTCCAACGCCATATAGAAGTCACCACCGCGGACACTTTCACAGCTTGGCTGCATTTTATTATCAGCGCTGCATCGAACGAAAAGACCGTACATTTTGATTCGTCAGTGCAAAAAAACCCTCTCTAAAGTTTTCTTTTGTCAACCCTAATTACTTCTACTTGTTGGTCAGTCCCAAGTGCCATTTATTCATAAAGTCATGATCTACTCTGTGGCATTTGTCTTGTACTAACCGAAACATATTTGAACCGGTTCTTCTCTAAACCATCCAGTTATATCTCGTTTACACGCAGAAATTCTTTTCGAAAATTTTTGTTATTTGTTGGGGAAAGCGGTGAAAAATGAAAGGGTCGAGCACAAAATTTATCATACTCGGAAATTCTCTTTCATTCTGTTCGAAATATGTAGAATAGTCGAGAATTTCTTTCACAGAATTTTTCTAGCGTAAGCCAGAGCTCAGCAAATTTCTCACAACTTCAAGCATGGACAGTGCAAATTGTAATTCACACTCAGCTGTGTCTTTGTTGTGTAGAGTTTCCAATTCAGCACTCAACTTTTCGCACTATCCTTGTTGTTTTAATTTGTGTGCAATAGACTGTATAACAGTCGATATTTCTAATATTTATTGTGTGGGATGCGGTGGGATGTGATTTCGTTTTTAATAAATTATCATTTGCCGATTAGCTACTTTGTTTTTAACTTGTTGCTATGTTATTCTATGCAAGTACTTACAAAGTACTCGCAACTTAATGACAGGCTGTTGCGGTAGGATTATTCAATTCTCATAACAAGTTAAGTAATTTTGCTGTGATCTGAAAATTTAAGAACAAGTACTTACATATAAATACAGATGTTAACTTTTATCGTAAATTTTATTATTCATAAAACTTTCAAAGATCATTTTCAATTACAATAGTACGCACAGCAAATGGTTTAAAGCATTTGCTGCAAGTTAAAATGGACGGACACAAAAGCAATTAACTACAAATATATATAAAAAATATTCAATTTTCAAATTGAGTACAAGTACATAAAAATCTTTTTAATAAAATTGATAATTGAAGCTTAAAGCCTAGTGGAAGTTGAAATTTTGATTATGATGGAACTTTTCAGTTGTTGAATTTAGAACAGTCTGGATAGAGCAAAGACTAAAACACCCAAGAGTGGCGTGAATGCAATGCCCACGGCTGAATTTTGTGATGCGCAAATCTTTGGTATTGGTTGCGAGACATATTTGCAAACGGTTCCCAAGAAGTTCATTTGAGCGCGCTCATTAACTTTGGCATCGTAGCGCTGCAAAGACAAACAAAAAGCGATGTAAATTAAGTTTGAATGTAATAGAATTAGAAAAATTAGCATAAAAATTACAACAACAAATTTTTAGTTTCGTTAATAGCATATACTCTGGACAAAAAAACAGTAGGCTTTTATTTTGGCTTTAAATAGCTTCATAATTTTTTGTTCCATCGAAACCAAACAAAATGCATTTTTGTTTGCGTTTTCGAAACAGATCGTAATTTAAGATTCTATTTTTTACTGAGCCTTCTGTTCAGTTACAGGGGGCTCCCGTGGAAAATTCATTACAGTAACAAAAATGGGCAACTACTTAGCTGCTTTCACTAGTTTCAATCATTGCTACATGGTATCATCAGCAAGCTTTATTAGCCCACGAAGTAAAAGATTTTCAAGTTTGCTATATTTTACTTTTTACATTAACTAGTTAAGAATCATACGAAAATATAAACATAGTGCGCTAAAACCTAAATTTTTTTTCCACTTTATATGCAATTGCTTTGTAACTCTTTTAATATTACACATTTCTTGACGAGCGCTCCGTTAGAAGACTGGGAATGAAGCTGTTAAAAGCAACCTGATCACGGAAGAGCTTACTAGGAAAGCTTATAGCGCAACTTTTGTAATACCAGGACCATTTTGTGCACTAAAAAGAAAGCTAATTCCACAATAGTCAATTAGTAGGAGATTAACTTGTGCATCTCTCATTGGGACAATCATCCTAACCTCAGACAGGACAAGAGACTCATAATAATCATAATAACAGAGTATAACTACTACATCTATTAGCCTTCTTAGCTATTTATTTAGCTTGAAGCTTTAAATCAAGTAAAAAACTCATCAATTCTATTGAAAAATTTAGACCCAAGTAAAGAAAATCTGCAGAGTGTGGTGGAATTTCTCTCTGGTCACTAATTTCTGAGACCTTGCCTTAGCAAAACAGGCACTTCTAGCAACACTGTAAGCTTGTCGGAAGAAGTTGAAAATGCAGACTACATGCTCTAGGATCGCCGTGTGTCTTTTACCTTAACTGCATCCCAAAGAAAAGAGATATTTTTAGATCTCAGTATCTAATCTTACTAAGAAAATTGGTTCGGAAATTCGAGATAATTAGCCTACAAGTTATAAAAGTATAATTTTTGGCCATGATCTGTAAATCTTTAGCTTTACCATGAGTTGAATGTAAGTTAAAATATCGTATGGAAATATTGTTAACGATATCCACGACTAATAAATATTTTTTTTTAAAATGTCCATGCAATTTTACTATCCGGCTGAAGGACTTTATATGGGAATCCTTTCTGTAAGCTCGCGCTAGCATAGAAAAAATATTTTTTTGAATAACCGATGAGCTTGCTTAATTTTGGAAGGCATTTTTTATGAAAAAATATTTTGTATAAAAGTTGCTGCCTATTTAAAAGCCGCTAATTAGATATGAGTTGCATGTCTGAATGTCAAGAATTGACCAAATTAGACGTTCCACAGAGGCATAGTTTGGTCAAAACTGAGGCTGCGGCTAAGAAAAAATTCGAGTTGTTGTCATGCAGACCGAACCAAATTCTCTGTACAGAGACCAATTGGTTTTTTTTAGTGTTCTCTGCAATGTCTAAGATTTTTGGCAGGCATTTACAAATTTTAATCGATTTTTAAAAGAATGCGGCTTTCGTTTTTGTGCAAATTCTCTTGAATGACACTTTAAAAAAGGAAAAATGTTTTTGATATACGAAATGAATGCCCATTTCATTTTGGACTGGTAAAGAAACAGCCATTACTTTGTAACTCCTTTGAACTACTCTAATTCAATTGTAAAATCTTACACTCATTATGCAAAAATGCACTTACCTGTTGGAATACCACAGTTGGAACGCTCTCCAGTGGCAATTGGAAGTGATTTGTGGCATCACCATGTTTTTTCAACAATTGACTGCCTTCGGTGTTGTTGGCACACTGTTGAATATTCTCCCAAATACTGATCTGATTTTCGCGTGCACAACGCGCACCTGGATAAACGTTATCAGGGAAATTCTTTCCAGCTTTCATCATACAATTGATAAAGTCCAGTGTCAGCGAT
This sequence comes from Meiosimyza decipiens, assembly GCA_963680825.1. Classification (NCBI taxonomy): domain Eukaryota; kingdom Metazoa; phylum Arthropoda; class Insecta; order Diptera; family Lauxaniidae; genus Meiosimyza; species Meiosimyza decipiens. Next base: position 79,752,284 of record OY804259.1, on the reverse strand, counting down.
TCCCGTGTGTATTGCGTCTGGTAAGAGTTGGCTTGAATGTGTTCAATAGCACAAGCATGCACCTTATTGCCATAGCATTCGTTCACTCCATGATGACAGGTGAAGTACACATCAGAGCCTTGTGTGGAGTACTGCGGATATGCATTTTTGCAATGCAAATGTAAAGTAGAAAAACATTTTCACGATTAATTTATGCACTCTCAATGCTTGCAAATGAAGCACAAATGTTTTGCTTTGTTTGTAATGCTGCATGCTGTATGATGCACTTTATATGCAGCATATTACACCTGCAATGTTTTATTTTTACTCACCGTGGACTTGCCAAATGGTACCCATGTGATGTCAACAAAATCCTTCAATTCGCTTTTAACAGCAGGATAAACCTGTTCACTGATGAACTTGGCGCTATCAGGACATAGAGACTCGTAGTAAATGGTGACAGGTACCTGCAAGTGGAAAAACAAATTGAAATGAGTTGAAAATAGACATAGGATCTTATTGTCATAATGTGATGAACACTCAACACATGTGAGGCTTCTTTGGAAAAGTAGTTGGAATATATTTTTTTGATAAAAGTTGCAAGTTTATTAGCGCATTTTTGTGAACTCTCTATTAAAGCTACCATAACAGTTTCTTCATATACCTGATAATTGTTCAATACGAAGTTTTCGTTATGACGCACTGCTTTCAAATCATCAGGGCTGCTATCATAAAAAATTTCCGACTGAAAAATGCACATTATCATTAATAAATTTAAGTCTTAGAGATAAATCTTCTAAGCAAAACATTTGAATTTTTCATATAAAATATGAATTGGAAATAACATATACAGATGACTATTTAAAAAATCACAGCGGACCTCAAACGACCTTGAAAATTGGTTCCAAGATCAAAGAGAAGGTCACTGTTATTTTACCCTTAGAAGCCTTATAGCTTTTGCCTTAAACATTTACCACAATCTCACTTAGTTCTCGAGATATTGGCCTGGGAAACATTTTAATTGCCCGGTGTACATATATAAATAGTGTCGTCTATACATATATTCTAGATTCGCCACATAAATTCATAAATGTATCACCAAAAGCCTATTTTTATATATTTCAACCTACATATAAGGTCTCCGGAACCTTGACCAGAGTTGGCCAGTAATGTTGACTTTAAATTGAAATATGAAATAGGAAACAAAATTTGAAATTGAAAAGTTTTGATTTCTTTATAAAAAAATGGAACTCAAAATCGAACTTTTCAATATAACTCCGCTCCAAGAAAACAGAATTTGAACTCAACTCAAGAATTGATAGCAAAAATTTGAACAAATTTCATGACCAATTTTTTTTTGATAGAAAAATTGTTCACGAATCAGTGGACAACACCAGAAACTGTGGCGGGCACTTGAAGACAGTGGCGTCAGTTCAGTAGGGCTGGGGAGGGCATTGGTCCCCCCCAAGGATCTGATACTAGTTATTATTCAATACATTAATTTAATAAACCCATATTATGCTGGCGAAACTATAATTCTCTCCCGCCCCTCCAAGATTTGGTGAAGTGACGCCACTGCTTAAAGAGCACGATTTTGGAACAATCTTCGAAAAAAATAAGTTTCATTTGAAGCGGATATCATAAGAGACAGCTCGGTACTCCGAAGAGCTCGATTTAAGCGCATTTTCAGTCAATCAATATCGATTGGTGTTAAAATGTTTCTTGTTTTTAAAAGTCTAGCCAAAATGGACTCTATGCGGTCCGGCGGATTTCCACATCAAGTGGTGCAAACATATTTTTCAGTACCAATAGTAAGTAAGTGAAATAAAAATACATTTTATCCATTTAAATAGCTTACTTTAAGTTGATGCGTACAATTTTAATTTGTAAGCAACAACAATACTTACATACATACATACATATGTACATATACGTTTGTATATATGTTAGTTAAATTATTTAAATGATGAACTCGTATTATTTGATAAATTGATCTTCGCTAACCTTTGAACGTGGTGTGTACTTGCAAAGTCATTTCAATAAAAATAATCCAATACTTAATCAAGTCTCTTCTGAAAGATACTTCTTTGTTCGTCCAATAGAACTACAGACAAACTTGTTATTTTTGATTAAAAAAAAAATATACTTATAATTACATATACCAATCACACAAAAAAAAAAAACAAATCTAAATTAACGAATTGTAAAAAACTCAATTTAAAATTTAACGAAGCAAAAAATTAAGTGTGTTGTGTTCTTGGAACTGAGAAAAAAAATCCAAAAACAAAAAATGTATAAATTAAGAATAACAATAAGATACAAACATATGTACGTGTCCTGAATGAAATCTTAAAAAATGTTAAGTCAACAAATTGAATAAATGTCGCTACTTACGAAAATAAAATTATTTTCAACAAACGGTGATTAACCCCACATTTCAGGTAAGAATTACAAGTATGCTCCAATGAACACTTGTGTCAACATTAATTTGTCTTTATATATATACATACATACATATGTATCCAAAAATAAAAATGAATGTACATAAGTTTTTTATGAATAAATTCACCTAGCAATGTGATTAATATGCATTTAACTATGTATGGCGTTCACATACTGCTCATTCGCAGCTGGCTGATTATATATATTTTTAATGATTTGGTTGTAAAATTGAAACATAAATTCCATCGAAGCAAAATCAGTCAAGAACAGAAACAAAAACTGTTAAAGTTTCTGTGAAAAATGTTGTCAATTGGCTTAAGAAACCCTTAAATAAGGTCTTGAAAAATTAATTCTATAAATTTTATAAGAAAGCGTTCAATTTTAAATGATTCAAGGATTCAACTAAACTTTTAACAAAATTTTTGACCTTGACCTCAGATAAAATTAAAACAAATGTGCACGAATCTTATGAGCCTGTTAGTACTAAGGACTGTCCCAGAAAAAACTTACGTTTTTGTATTATGGTCTACCTGATTACCTTATAGGTCTAAAAAGACACCATATTTGTTCAATATAAAGTGACGTTTAATTGACTTGAAGATAACGACAAAGATGTCTAGCAAGCAACAAATAGTCCGCGAACTGATTTTGTCCACATACCTGCAATTGTACGAAAGGTACCTGACTAAATTTGATTGCTGTGTTAAGGACGACGAAACTTACGTCAAAGGAGATTTTAAGCAGCTTCCTGGGCACGAATATTATACATCACCGAAAAAGGGGCGTGAGCCTAGTAAATTCAAAGGAAAAAATTTCGAAATTTCCCAAGCAATATGTACTATATATGGTTTGGCAGGCCATATGCACCTGTGGTCTCAGAAGCAGATTTTTTGTTACGCAAGGCACAATCAAAATCCAAAGTTTATATAGACGAGTGTCTCGAAAAACGTTTTCTACCATTTATGCGTGCACATCAGGGTACCGTAATGTTCTGGCCAGATTTAGCAACATATCATTACTCTAAAGCTACGATGGAATGGTATGCAAGTAAAAAAATCAACTTTATTCCAAAATTGCAAATCCGCCCAACTGCCTAGAGCTTCGCCCAATTGAAAGATATCAGCCTCTTATCAAAACAGATCTTTGAAAGAGTAGTAAGACTGCAAAAAATATACAAGTCTTCAGACTTAAGTGGAAAAGATCGTACTGTACTGTTGATCAAACAACTGTGCAAAATTGAATGAAGGGCCTTACAAAAAAAGTAAGAAATATTTATAGAAAAAAAAAAAATTGTTACTTAGTTTTTAGTTATTTATATTTTGAACGCTAGCTGTTATTAATAAAAAACGAAAAAAGGCCAAAAAAATTACTGGGTATTTTTTTTATAATTAAAAAGTAAAACGTAAGATTTTTCTGGGACAGTCCTTACATACATGCATTACACTATACAATGCTGATCCAATATTTATTTAAATCTTCGCTTCAGAACATAAATAACTTGGATGGTTTGTTGGATCCAATATGCGTTTTCATACATTTTCTGGAAGGTAACATAATAGTTTATGTTTCATATACATATTACCATATTTCCATACTATATTACTATTAAAGCTTTCCTTTCATCCTTTCTCTTTTGGTTGGGATCTTATCTGTCTATCGCTCACTTACTTCAAGCCAGGCATAACTCAAAAAACGTGATTTTTGATTTAATAATTTCAAAGAACGTGATTTTTGAGTTAATGATGCAGAAATATCCGCCATTTCTTGTGTTATTTCAAATCAGAAACGTTTCTGATAAGCTTGCCTTGTGAGAAGCGTTTATGTAGACACACTTTCATATAAAAAGTAACTTATTGAAAACTTTAAATGCGATTTTCTTCCACTTTATGTTTTATGAGTTATGCTGTCTTGAAGTAAGTGGGCGGATATGTTTTCATAGCTAATTTAAACTTTCATTCTTTCTTAGGACCCCCTGGGACAATATAGCACAAAAATTATAAATGATATTTCAAAATGTCTTAAAGCCGAAAATGGTTTACTTTATGCTGAAAGTCTTAGGTCTGATTCAAGCTATGTTTGTTTATGGCTTATGTATAATAACTTATCTTCGAAGCTTAATAAATTTATTATTTTTATTTGAACAAAAAGCTTTTAACGTTAGTGAACTAAATTAGAACGTGGGAAAGGCACGCAGATTTTACTCCAAATGTATGCTTTGTTTCCATTCCATTCTTTGATATTTGTACTTCTTCTCTTGCAAAAAGAAAGTGTTTCAAAAAAAACACATTTACTTGAAAAGAGTTGAGCTTAGTTTAGGAACAAAAGTATCCTGTTTTTATTCTAGTAACCTTATAGTCTGGGAGGCAGCGTTGCATTTTTCAAGATTATTTTCTATCGCTGTGCAATTGATCGCTTAAATAAGGCTTATAATAGAAATAATCGTCAGTCGGTAGAATCGTGGTGGGTCTGGTTGTGAGAGACTGGCAAAAATAGTTTCGCTCAATAACTCAGATAATAAGTCACTAATAGAAAAAAATAAAATGAAAAGACATTGATTTCATGCCCGAAAAATTTCGGTGTGACAAGATTTAATTCACTCTTCATATTTTTAAAATTTTAAGTGACCATCTCCATTTTCGAAAATATAAAATTTTTTATTGAAAGTTTTAAATTACTCATTCAAATCTGAATACCTTTTTTTATGCCCAAAATAACTATTTTTGCTGAAAACTATATCTAGTATTTATTGGAATACTTAAAACATATGCACCTAGGGGAAGGCTGGGCAAAGTGATATACCTAAAAACGGATGTACATACATACATATATATGCGTCCAAAATACACATACATACAAAATAATTTTTTTATGCAACATCAAACATAACAGCAACCGAAAGAGAAACCTGTTGATTCATTTGGACAACAGCATAAATAACGCCGACTTAAACCGGTTCTGGTTGATGACTACGAATAAACAGATATTCGTATGTATGGTATGTAAGTACGATAAAAGAAAACTGTTGATTCTAATAAAAAAGCAGAGAAAAAACGAAAACAGAACATTTGAAAGTGCTGCATTAAATAACCGGTCTTGAAGTAGACTTGAACCGACTACTTAATTATGATAAATGTTTATAAAACAAAGAAAATACACCTATGCCTCATTATAAAAAATCTTTTTTTTTTGTATAAATTATTATCTATTTCTTTTTTTTTTTTTGGTTTTCTTTTGAGTTCATTGCACCGCTGTGAAAAATTGACCCCGTTTGTCATTTGAAATTTTCTTTTATGTTCTTTTATGGTTCGCTAGTAGGCAACGCAACCACTACCGAAGTAGTTCTTCATAAGTCGACTGCCGGCATGTGTACATAAGTCTGTGAAAATTTAACCCTGACACAGTAGGTATAGTATATATAATCGGTTAATTTTTTTTGTGTTTATTTCAATTTGTTTTTGGTTTTTTTTTTCAATTTAGGGCGGTGTCTGCCTGACTCAAGCCATCCATGCATTACGACAAACGAGTAAAGAAATGTTTGTTGTATGCAAATGAGTATTTGTTGTGTTCAAAATGCTCTTATGATTATTTCAAGCCTCCCATGGAATTTTTGGAGTTTCATTTAATTATTAGTAGGGTCAACTTTACAGTGGAAAAGCATTGCATAACGTCGTCAAAATTCAATAGAAATTTCTATGATAAATTTGTTTATTTTATATTATTTGAGTACTGGCATTCATATAATACAATGTCCTCATAATATAGATTTCCATTTTGTTAATCGTTGAAATTTAAGCGGCACTTATGTGCGTAATTTTTGTGTTATTAAAATCGATCAGCGATATTGTCCGCTGAGTAGGCAATTACAAGGGTGAACTAAAAAGAAACCCTTAATGTACAAATAAGTTTGTGACTTCAGTACATTGAAGTTGAGAAAGTCCAGAGTGCCTCCGTACCACAGGTTTATTTCCACTACTTATAGCCTTTTTTTTTCAATGCTTTCAAAGAGATACTTTCCTAACAGAACTTAACATTAGTTATAGTCAAAGAGCCCGCTGTAGAATAGTCGTGTGTATAAGATTACAGAAAGGGGTTAGGAAAGAAAAAGATTAAGTTGAATTTTAGTGAAACTAACCAACCGGGTTTGCCTTGCGAAGCCCGAAAATGTCAGAATTTTGGTCAATTTTGCTATTTTCATTAAAATTGTATAAAAGCTCGAAGAGCCTAAATAGAATATATAAGTGTGCATTGTTGATTCCTGTTCCAAAATGAGTTGCCAACGGTTTTTGGCAATTTTTGTTTATAAAGACAGTCTGAAATGTGTGCCTAAAGGTATATAGGGTTACTTTCTCAAATCCTGTTCCAAACATTGGTTTCCATCCATTTTTTGGGCCAATTTTTCTTAAATGGCTGTTAACCCATGTTTTGCATTCGACAAAAGAGCCCTATATATTCTCATTAGGCTCTTAGAGTTGTATCATTTGGCACATAGTTCAAGCTGTAATCTTTTTTAAGAAAAAATTACCCCAAAAACCGGTGGCAACCCATGTTTGGGATAGGATTCAACCATGCAACCTTATATTTTTTATTTGGGATCTTCGAGTGCTTTCAGCTGACATACATTTCAAGTTGTAATCTCGTAAACTTTTAATTAAAATAACAAATAGGCAAATCAGGTTGGCTAGTTTCACCAGAACGCAACACTATCTTTCTTGTACATCCCATCCTGTATTCTTACACACTCGACTTTTTTACAGCGGGCTCTCCGCCCATTAGAGTTTTTTATATGTCAAGATGTTTAACACAAAGCTTGGGGCAGACGCAGAGCCAGCAGCATTGCTATTAAGATTTCCGGAAAACTCACCAACCCGTCACGTTAATGTAAAATAAAGGCATATATACTAAAGCGCTAACATAATTTTTGCCTTAAAATGATCTTATTCACAACATATGGGTAAATCTAGCAACAACTCCCACTGCCTTATTGAAAAAAAAAAGGTATTTTTCGAACTGCTAGCACACTCCTCCCATTTAGGCGGCAAATTCATATGGATCTTATGAAAGTAATTCTCTTAAAGCGTTACTTATATAATACCCCAAAGCATTCTGAGATAATTGATCTATAAATGCCCTTTTTTCCATGATATGCCCGTTATTTCTTAAGTTTCTTTTCTTTTGAAGCTTTGTTTATCTATATTTTTGCTTTAAAAATAATATTTAGCATGTTAAAAATTTTAATTTTAGCATATCACAGAGCACTTATGTACGTCTAGTTTTTATATATATTTTTTTACTAGAGCACTAGAAATCTTACAGCAAAAATTGCATCAAGATTTTTCAATTATTATTTCATGAACTTTTAAGAAAAAAATACACTGACAAAAAAAAGTGTTTCTTGCATGATTTTTTTACAAAAAACTATTTTTGTACAAAAAACTATTTTTGTACAAAAAACTATTTTTGTACTTGAATATATATTTTTTTTAAGATCCGAAATAATGAAAATGCAACAGATTTGACACATATGATTTGATATCTCAAGATTCAAGATTGTTATTGTACGTTATATCGAATGTCACCCTTTATTAAATAGGCATCGCTTGATTGAATGTTATCTGAGGCAAAAAAAAAGATTCCAATCTAAAGTGGCGGACATGGAAAACCGTCATATACCAATATCTATTGGCAAGGCTAAAGCCCTTTATGAGCCATAAAGAAAAAAATGTTCACAAGCCTTTGTTCTAAGACGGAACTCCTTAGTATGTATATTAATTTATGTTCGAACTTATCTTTATTATGTCACACGTTCTATTTCAACGAAAAAAGTTCAAAAGTAAGTAACTGTACTACCAATATCTCTGAAACTTTTTCAATTTGATGTCATGTTATAGGTAACATGCCTCATGAATATTACACACAGTTTCAAATTAACTGAATTAACACATTTTATATTTAAATGGGACAAAATATAAATACAAAATGCACGAGTTGAAATGCATTGAGTCTCTTAACTTCACAAACTTTAGAATAAAATGTTGTTAACGTAATGAAGAAATTTACCTTTACAGCGTTGGCAAGAGCAACGACAGCCAGCAATAGGACGGCACATAATTTGTGACTCATGTTGGACGCTACGCCTTAACTAAGAATTCAATTAAGAGAACAAAAATCAATAATTATGTTTTAATTTAACTTTGAATTATCTACGAGTATGAACGCGATGCGCTGAACACGCAAAGATTGTCTTGAACAAAAGCAGCTAATTACTTATTAGATATGACCGAAACGCTACTTGCGAACTGTTTTACTGTCTGTTGGTTGGAGAGGTTGATACTCGCACGACGTCTTGAAGTTGACTAAAGCCAATTTACAAATGTGGTTTACGTAGCGGTCTGCTCTCGGCTCTGGTTTAGTCTCTGGTCTCGGTTTCATTTCGAAAACAAGTTGCTGTTTGTGTGACTGTGTTGTTCTCGTCATCGTTGTTGTTTTTGTAGTCGTTCTTTTGATCAGGGTCGGTCGAACTTACCTTTTTTCTGAAGTGTAGGCCCAATAATATTTGTCATGGAAGAAAATTTCTATGTCAGTAAACTTGAATGTGATAGACCAAAAAAAAAAAGGAAAAGAAAAAAAAAACTAGTAAAGGTGTTATCTTCGGCCAGGCCGAAACACACATACCCTACACTACATTAAAAGTACTTTTTAAATAAATGTTAAAAAAATGTTGAGGAGGTTGAATAAGTCGAAAATAATGTAAAAAGGTTCAAAAATGTTGGAAAGTGTTGAAAAAAGCTGAAAATGTCAAAAGAATATGGGAAATGTTGAAAAGAATAGAATAGAAATGAAAAACACGAAATATGTCACACCCACTCCTACAATTACGCCCACTTTTGTTTCAATAAATGATATTCGTGATTAACATGATCAAACCAAATTTTAGCGCAATAGCTTGTATAGTTTGCGATATGTGCCGTAATTATTCCTAAAATTTAGGGCGGTGACAGACCCACTGTTGCAATCCACTCCGATTTTTATCCAGAAATAGCTTTTTATAAAAAAACTTCTTGCACCAAATTTCACTATGATTGCTCATATATTTCGATAGTTATGCCACTTAAGGTATTTAATTTGTATGGGAGGTGCCACGCTCACTGTTGCTATTTCGCCAGCTTTTGATTCATATATACCTATTACCCAGTAAACCACTTACATCAAATTCCAGATCGATTGCTCCAATAGTTCACTTAAAATAGCACTTACAACTTTATGTGAATGAGGGAGGTGCCACGCCAACTGATGCAATCTTGTCAAGTTTCATTTAATTCTGAAGCTTATAGTAACCGACACCTCTACACAAAATTTTATGAAGATTACTCTCATAGCATTTTGCAAGAAGACGCCTTTTAACAAGTGTATCCGCCATATTAAATTTCATAACGATTGCGTTAGTTCTCTTTTTATAACGTTTATAAATATTGTAGGCTATGCCACACCCTTAAAATAAATTTTTCAGTATATTGACGTGGCTTGTATTGTTGACTACTTTCAGTGGTATCATCCCTAAAGTTTTAATGAAAATCGTATGTGCCAATTTGGAGTTATACGAAATCCAATTTTTTAATTGTTAAGAAAAGACACGCCCACTTTTACAATTCCGCCCTCTTTATGCGCAATTCAAAATTCACAAGTTTACGAGCAATGGCGTCATGAAACTTAAAATTTAGGGCTGTGCCACGCCTCTTTAAGAGCCTTTGCAAACTTAAGACCTAGCCTAATCTTAATTTTGTTCTCATATTCACCTAATCACCAATTTTGATCAAAATCGCAACAACTTTTTTTCAAAATGGACTTGGATATATTTACATAGAGTATGGGCGGAAGGCGTGGCTGTGAACCGATTTCGCCCATTTTGATATGCTAGCAGCTTGCAAGAAATGTGAGCTGTGTGCAAAATTTCATTGAATTAGCTTGCTTAGTTTTTGCGTAAACCTGATTTCAACAGACAAACAGACAGACAGACAGACGGACACTGTGTGCTATCAACGTGTTTTTTGTTTGTTTGATATAATGATTTTATTTGTTAATTAATTCAATACATTTGTTTTGATTAAGTCGTTTGATTAAATTGCCTGACCTTCAATCATTATTCATTATGCTCATTACACGTCAAAATAAATGCGACGACTTGTGTTAGTTATTACTTTTTAATATTTTTTTTCAAATAGTTATTAGTTTAATATATTTCCAACGATATGTGAACACGTAAGTTATGGCGACCAATGTTAAATACCCTTTTTGATTTCTTGTACAAACTTGGAATCAGTGAACAAAAATGGTACGTACACGATTCCGAAATGATTAGAGATAATCGCTTACAGTCTTCAGCAATATTTATGCTCTTGATAAAATCCATTATTGGTACACAGAAGTCAAGGGCCTTTTGAGCTCTAGAGGTTTCTACTGTATAAAAGTCAGAAATCACTTTGATATTCCTTGAACTTGGTATATATAAAAAAAATGTAATTGTTAATTATCATTGTACTACAAGTCGTCGAAAGCTGAAGTTGATATTTTCAGCGACTTTTTTTTCAATAACCAAAAGTTCAATTGGTTGGTTGAATCGGTGAAAAGTGGCAGAGCTATGAAATTTTGTAAGAAATAGGCCGAAGGAGTCAAAAAGAAACAAAACAAAATTCAGTTTTTTATATATTTTCAAATCAGTGGAAAAGAATTAAAGAAAATCACACATGGTGAGCCAGGCCGGTTTTACAATCGACATGAAATGCACAGCAATTTTATATCAAATTTGCCGCCCTTTCAAATTTACCGCCTTAGGCACGGGCCTTTTTGACAGCACCCTGAATTCGGCACTGTTTGGGGCTGTGTATTTTATAACGATTTATTTATAGTAGTAGGTATGTACATACGTACATATGTATGTAAGTATAATAACAACAACAACAAGTTAGAAGAAAAATCATGACTGTGTCGTCAGTTGAATTTTATTGTTGTGTTAAATTTAAAGTCAGTCAAAATGTTAACGCAGACTGTCTGCGGGACTGCTTGCTTGCCGGTTTTGTTTTTATGTATCAGTCGACAGTTACAGGTTTCAGAAACGCTATTAAAAATGTACGTTTCTATGTTTTAATCGCCGCAATCATCTTACCATCAGCTTAATAAGTTGCTAATATGAAAATTTTCTTAGACAAAATTTTAATCGCTCTTTTTTTGTAAGGTTCGCAAACCAAACCTTACAGCGTTGTGTAGAAATGTAAAAATAAGAGAACAAAAAATACGAAGTCAGTACTTTTTTGCTATTAATTTTACCATAAAAAATTTTACTTTACATAAAAAATTAAGTAGTTGCCCACAATAGGGGAGTGCTTATTTTCTTTAGTCGCCCCAAAACCAAATATCTTTTCGCCCTCTCTCTAGCTACACTACTGGAGATATCCTAACTTTAAAGTGCAAAAAAACTTTTCTTTTTACTATATTCGGGAGTATATTACTCCGTGGATTATTTTGTCTCACCAACACTCGTTGCGGCGTATATCAAAACGCACTTTGAATTACATACATAGGAATTTCGAAAAAAAAATATCTTAAATTGAAACTTTTCAGCTATTCTGCCGCACTGAAACTAATGTAGACCTGTTTGTAACGCTGTATTATATGTATGAAATTTTCATTGACCATAACTTTGAGAAAGTTCATGTAACAATTTAGTGACTATAAAAAGATCAACAAATAAAATTTGGAGAGAAATATCACTACTATCTGATGTGATGAACAGAAACGAGCTGAAAATTCTACTACGTTTTTCACACTTCCATGAAAGGTTCTCTAAGAATACCGACTTGATGCAAGAAACTTATAACAGATTTTTATCAAATCATTTAGAAAATTCAAGTTAGGTCTCATTATACAGCATGCTATTGCTATTCTTTCGCCAATATCTCTAGAACTTTCGTATGGAATCTTTATTGGTATCATGGAATGAAAACTTCGGACTAGAAAGAACAAAAACTAAAGTTTGATTATCACTAAGTCAACGTTTACACGAGGAAATTCGGTGAAACAAATTCTTATCTATTCTCTTTTGTGAATTTGTTTTGCGTTTACACACGAAAACTAGAATTTGTTTGTGCAAGAAAATTTCAAAGCAATTACTGCGTCAACCCGCCACAACAAACGTAAATTCAAAGCATAATATCAGCTAACGAATAGAACGAAAGAGAGTTTGCGGGTACGACAAATTCTGTACACCACTCTATCGTTTTTCTCTTCTTGCCAACAAACAGGAAAACTTTTTCTCAAGAGTTTCCTCGTGTAAACGTTGACTAACTGATGGTTCAAACTGAAATGAATATTTGTGAAATAATTTCATAAGTTACTTCAAACCATAGTTTTTATCACATATTAAAAATTCTGTAGTGATGAGTAAATACTGGGTTTAAACAAAAGTTGTTTTTTTTTGTCTGCACCTGTTTCTTCACTAACAATACAATACTTTATTCATTATTAATTTTAATTTATTTAACAAAAGAAAAACAATAAATCACTTTGAATGATGCTCTATTCAATTCGCAGTAATTGGAGTTAGTAAATTTTACAGTCGCTCATAAACTATATAGAAATATGATGAAAAGACTCTGATTTCTTAGTAGATTGCTAGCAATTTGTGAAATCAAAGTGTGCAACCTTATAGATCCTAAGTTATTAGATAGTTTTTAATAGTTAATTGTTGGTTCTTATGATCATCTATAGTATATTTCCTAAATGTCTGTTGCCTACGTTACTTAAATTATAATTTAATTTAAAATTTATTTTCATTGAGTTTTGTTTGCATATACAAGAGATCTTTTCCAAGAAATATTTACAAATTGCAAATATTTCATTTAAATTTTCGTTAAGTAGACCCAAAAAATAATCTGTAAACTAAACTAATTGAATAAAATATTACTCATATTAATTGATGTCGAAGTTGCAAATTATTTTATGGTTGAATCAACATGACTCAGGAGACATTTTAAGAACAACGTCTAAGAATATCAAAGCATAATACCACGCTCTGCTCAAAGCAATATTAATTTTTTGATGAGTCATTTAACTAAGGATTTTTTACGTGCACATACATATGCACGTATATACACACATACCTATGTATACGCATTTGTTAAATTCACGTTGACTTTTTCCCTGTGGACTTAAGGCAGAAGATATACAGCATGTTCCATTAGAGTTTGGCTGCCTACTTGAGTTTGCACTACACCACACTCTTATTTTCTAATAACTATCAGCGCTCAATGATAAGTCAGGTTTATTAACTACGTTTGTTTGTGCAAAGTTTCCTTTTTCAAAAGGTTCATTTATTTGAAAAAGGTTTTTGTGTAATTTCGTTAATTGTCATAAATTGGAAACGATTTGTAATGCTTTAGCTTATTTTATTTAGGTATCGAAGCATGAAAATATTACAATAATAGCTACAGAATTTAGAATTAAATCATCGTTATTGTGAAATGCTGGTTAATCGTGTTCCATATAAAATGTACTAAAGTTAATTTTTTTTTCTAACTGTGAAAAATTAAAAAAAATTGTTCAAAAACTAAAATATTTAGCTTTCGAATGAACCTAAACGGCGCTCAATAATTTTATTCTATAAAAAATGTTAAGCTCTTTAGATTATTGTTCGATACGTGACGCAGATCATGTTTTGTTGCGTGTGTTTTTTGAGAAAAATATTTTTTTATAGTGATATTATTTTGTAATTTATATCTTATCATGGGAAACAATGTCACAATAAAAAGCATAAATAAATTTTTTTTTTATTATGTTGACTAATTTTAAGAACTTTTTACTCAGTGCAATTTTTACTGAAAGTTTAAATTTTTTCGGAGAAAAAATGATTAAAGGTGAAATTTGGACCAAAATTGTTTTTATTACTAACTTAAAAACTAAAAATCCCATACAAAAGATTTCTATTTTTTCCATAGAATACAAATCTGCAATAAAAAGTTCAGGTTTGCATATAAAAAATAACAGTTGCCCTGAATGTGACCTTTAAAATCGGTTTTATGGTCAAAGGCAAGGTCACTTATTTGACCCCCTACTATTATCTAACTTATTTGTCGAGTTATTGGCCTAAGGGAATTAGAATAGCCGTATAAATTTGAATACTCCCCGTTTGTATTTTCGTTTGTCCCTTATACATTTTTAGAATCCTTATTGCATCCTACACCCATGGATCTCATAAAATTAAAACGCTTTATCTTGACAGCTTTAAAAACAGGGCGTGGCTCTTCCCATACAACATAAAAATACTTCAAATGATGTATCTTAACATACATATATGTACATATGTCATCTACAGTTCTGAAATTTGATAAATGGGTGTTAATTGTTTTTATCACACCCCTTGAAAAATGTGTAACGCGAAAGCAGCTCTTTTGTACGACTGTGAAACTTTGTTTACCAACAGCGCTCCTTAACACACTTTCACCAACAAGAAAATCTAAATTATTTTTTTATGCGCATCTAAGTAATTTAGGCTGTCAGGTATACTACGTCACCAAATCTCGAACTTAATATCTTACATAAGATTGGAATTATGATTATGGACAGGCGATTTGAGTTTTTGGTGCATGAATATTTAAAGGGGTATTAAGTGCTTTACGATGAGATGTTGGATGTTTTATAATGAAATAGTGTCCATAATATTGGCATTTCTGAAAACATCGAAAATGGAAAGCAGCTTAGTTTCAAATTTAACTTACTTTAACAGTCGCAACTTAACAGTTAACTGAATTGTTTCTGCAAATTCTGAGCATACATCATAAAGATTTTCTTTAAATTTTATTAAAAAAAAAATAACTTAAAATATCAATTGTATTGGATGATATATTGAAAATGCCGCGCTCACCTCTATCTTTTGTCACAGTGTAAAGCAGTTGTGACAATTGGGTTTTGTGGAAATGTACTGAATCGAGAGTTGGAATGTACCCTCTTAGAGGGCGAATGTACTTTTTTAGAAGGCAAATTTAGTTTTTCATCATGGACACGATTGTTTAGTAAAATTTACAAATAAAGTCATTCAAATTTTTAACCGCATATTTCACCAAAATTCACTACGCAACAAAAGGATTTCGAGTTTTTTACTCACATGTAAGGTACATTCGCTTAATTTTTACAAGTAGTGCAAATATACTGAAAACAGGCCAAGTGCACCGAGTGTGCTAATAATGTGTCTTATGTACTGACACATAATACATACATATTTTTCACAATGTAAGTGTACTGAAAAAAGTACATATGTAGCCATAATTGTAGTGTGCACAATTAAAAAAAAGATTCTTTTCGCCCAACGTGGGGCTCGAACCCACGACCCTGAGATTAAGAGTCTCATGCTCTACCGACTGAGCTAGCCGGGCAGTTCATGCCTTCCACCCAAAGCCACCCAAAAAATATATAACCACTTCTGTACAAATTATTTTACTAATAAAAATATCTTTATCTTAAAAATCGAACATAAATACTTTTCGTAGCTCTACCAGCATAGAATTTGTTTTTTACTTATTGTTAGACAACTAAACAAATGTAATTTACTTTATTTAATCTCGGAACTTAAAGCCTTTTGCTATTAAATCATTGCGTGCCTCTTTAATTTGCTCCTGCAATTCCTTTGCAGCTTCTGGACAGTCATTAAATGTGAAAGTGCGATGAAGTACAGTGCTCGCGGCATAAACCTACAATTGCAAAAATTTGATAGTTTAAAGATAACGTCGTTGGTAGCTGAAATGGTTTACTTACCCCGAAAATTGCAATTAACAGAAGTGGAAGAATTTGTATTGCAAGCATCCATTTGTGAAATACCGGCGATTTTACTGTTTCTGTGATTATCGCTAAGTATGGTGCGGCGAAAAGCGCTGCGTACATCAACCAACGCATTAAATTTGTCATTTTTCTTTATCGTATAAATTATAAATTTAATTAAGAAAACAACACAAAAATAATGAATATATTCGCTGTACGTGTAAGCTTAGCTGTCAGATTGACATATGACGAAATTCAAATGTCAAAGGTGCTGAAATAGATTGAAACAAAGCACAGGGTGCAAACGGAATTGGCTAAAAATCAATTTTTTAAGCGTTTTGCAGTTTTACTGATTTTTGAAGAAACGTTAATAAAAATTCGATCCAGTTTTAAGATTAACTCGAAAAGATCATTAGCCTATAAAAAAAACTAAATTTTTTTACGAATGAACAACTAATTTCTAACGTTTTATGTCTTTAACCTTTTTTCGTTGAGTTAATATTAACAGATATAAGAAATAGTTATTTTATATTTTTAAAAACATATAATAATTTTTGCGCTACAGTAAAGGTAAAGGAAAATTCCAGATTTGGAGAAGGTCAACTCATGGATTCTACACCACGACAATGCAAAAATTCACCTGATATGATCCTGTCTGCCTTTTTCCTGTTCCCGAAGCTAAAAATCCTACTTCGAGGGATGCAAATTTGATATGTTTAATATCAAATAAGAACGTTAAGTCTGAAGGATTGTGATGAACTTAAATTTATCCTCCAATTTGCACTGCAAAAAAACGTGACGTGATATATGTCATACATATGTGTATATTATCTCTCTTAACAAAAAAAATATTTGAAAAAAATTTTTTTTTTATAAATTCTGTGTTGATCAATTTTATGTATTATATATCTGCCAGGATATCATAGTTTTGATCCGGTCTTAATTGATATTATTATTTTTTTTTAATTTTCACAGTCCACCCTAATGGTGGACTAATATTGTAGTTATGCGCGTATGAAGATTTCAAAGAATAAAATTTTGAAAGTCCCTAACTTTAGCAAAAATGCAGTGATTCACTATATTAACAGCTCATTAAACGTATTTCGAAATTGACTTTGAAAAAAAGAAGATACTATCTTTACTTAAAATTACACTGATTACACTTAGCGATTACATTTACGCCTCTTAGATATTAGGAAACAGAAAATGTCTGATGGCAAAAAAATTCTTTATGGAAAAAAGACACACAGTAGCCATGAAAAGTATATGTACAAATATTGCTATATCATCTCATTTTTGTTTTCGATTCGTTACAGCACTAACAGTGCATTTTTTGTTATTTAACAGATCGCTGGTTCGGCAGCCCAAAATTTGAAATTTAATTTCACCTTGCTTAGCTCTACGACCAACAAATAGCTGCAATAAATAATAAAAGCAATTAGATCAGTCTTGAGATTAAATCTAAAAATGTTTCTCACACACCTTAGGATCACTGCTTAGAATCCATAGTTCGTCCTCTTCTAAGGAATTTTTATTTACCTTCAAACCGGTCACAAACCTTAATTGTTCTGGACTGTAGGCGACCACCTGCAACGTATCAGAATTGTAGGCGGTATCTTGCTGCCAACTAACTAAAGCGCTCGAGCTAATTAGACTGCAATACAAATGACCCGTGCTGTCCATAACTTCAGACTCACACTGAGTGCCGCGGTTGCCAACTATTTGAAATTCATGCGCCGCATAGCTTGTATTGTTAATCCAAAGAGAGGCGTTATTGATCACATGTAATGGGATGCTAATTTCTTTATAACTATTTAAGGCATGAAAGTACAAGCGACGTTCTAAGAGGAAAATATTTTTAATTGTGCTATTAATAAAGGTAGATAGATTGAAATTGTGAGTGGTGTTTATTTTGAAAATGTGCAAATTCGGAGAATGAATTGACGACCTTGCGTAAGGTATTTGATGTCACACTTTTTTTATTTATTTCTTAATATAATTTGTATGAAAATCGCAAAAACTATTTATCAGCATTTTACAAGCGTGCTGGAAAAACTTTTTTTTAAGGCACATTATTCATTCTAATTGACAATATTTTTCAAATTATCTTTAACGCCTCTAAGCATACACAATTTCAAAATAAAAACCCCAATACGCAACTCAACATACCTGCGGATGTTATTTTAGGACTAATGCTGACAGTAAATATACCATCATTTGCTGAATTCAACTGTTGTAAATTTGCATCAGCATGCATGGTGGCATCTTCTATGCGCCATGACTTCTGCGTTAAGGCATTATATACGATCAAGCCATAGCCCCATGGGTCAGCAATATAAACCATTGTGTCACGACATTCAGTTTTTGGCTCTCCATCACCTACATCCACAGCCAAGGCAGTAAATACAGAAACTCCTGGTGTATATAGGCTATTCGGAATTACATAACGATGCACAAGTTTATCGGTGACCAAGTCAAAAGCTAATATTTGCGGTGAGCAATATTGCATTGAATTTATTTGTCCAGAATCGATTATCCATAAGCGCCAACATTCATCAATCTAAAATGGTGTGCAATCATTAATGGACAAAGAAATCACGATGTTGGAGGGTCACTTCATTAACAGTTTAAGTTGATTTAACTACCACCACCATACCATTTCATATAACCAAACTTACAAATATCCTTATGGCCGATGTTATTCCCGTACAGTTAGCGCCATGACTCGAGTGCCAGTCGTAGCTTGGATAAGATACTATTCTTGGATTTAGCACTGTTTGATTATCGCTATCCGCAACAACGGCCAAGGAATATGGTACACCTGGCCCTAAGCGTGGTATCGTTAGAAATGTTCGATGATATCCATCATCTTACAAGAAAGAAAAAACATAAATTTCGATGTGGAATTTCCTGATATGAATCACAACTAACCTCCATATTCAACATCTATATCAACCGGAAGCGGCGTATTTCTAACATAATATCCCAGCCTAATGGCCGATTGCTGTTCAGCTTCGGTTGGAAAACTTAATTTTAAATTGGTCCACTTGTGCAATGTCACCAATGGTTTCTGCTGCACTTTTACTGTCTGCACTCCAAACACATTAGTTAGTACGGCTGTGCATAAAACTAAACACTTTAATATGCACATTTCTTTTTATTAACTCGTATCGACTTCACACAACGTCTGCACAGCAACTTCTTAGCAGAAAGACTAAAACTCAGGTATGTGCGCCTTTTACTTTTATAACACAAAGCCAATAGCGATCGCCTGCAGCAGAACTTCTCAGGTTCGATTCAACCAAATGATCTTAGGGTCTTACTTGGACTGCTTAGGCGTTAACAGACTCTAATTGACTATTGATGTTATTCTCTTGGTTTGTCGACGACAACAAAACTGTGCCGCATGCTGGTGATGCAAGACTTGCTAAGCAAATGTTGCTTCTTTTTCATTAACAACATCGCATTCATAATACCGCAAAAGAGCAGCAAATGCAAGTTAAGATCAGAACAAACACTGCAGAAGAGTTTTGTAAATATTGCGTACAGCAAACCACCACAGGCAGAACTGGTAAAGTCATAAACCGATGGAATTTCGAGAATACTGAATGCTGCTGCGATATGTTAAATAGATTGGTAATAGATAGGTACATGTGATAACAGGCTAATGATGAGAAGTTGCTTCAACAGTGAATGAATGTCAAGTAGAGATGGGCGCGTGCTGTGCGTAATTCCAACGTAATACGGCGTGTCACGAAAAAATAAGTTGTGAGCATAAGTGTGTTCATGTGAAAAACAAGAAACTTTCGTGAGCGTGAGTGAGTGAGTGAAATTTCTTCCAGCATAATCATACGTGATTAAAATTTCTTCGAGGTAAAATTTATTTTAATTAAATTATATTCAACCGCAGTAGAAAGTGGAACAAAACTTTGTAATTCAATATATAAAAAACCTGAAAACAACATTTTTTAGATCATGTGAACCACAATAATTAGCGATCGTGAAAATTATTTATCTCTGGCCAATCAAAAAAGTAACCTACATAGCGACGATGTTGAACTCCGTCTCAGCAAATCGGCCACAAACTGAATTGGCAAATTTCTAGTGAGAGAATTATGTGGGCCCGTTTCTAAAGCAAAGCTTGAAACGTGAGAAGAATACAAATATATGATCCACATAAGCCCGCTGACACTAAAAAGAGACATACGTATGAATATAGGTGAAAGTGGAATGTAACAGCCTTGCGTCGACATATCGTTCGCACCAGAAATTAAAACGGGGAATTTTAATCCAGTTATGCAGTGACATACATAAATCTTGTGATTGGAGGAACATTGTTTTAGCAGTAACTTGAAAAGCGCGAAAATTCATGCGTACGTTAGCATTAGTCGAAAGTCACTCAAGCGCCCATCTCTAATCTTAAGCTCTAAGGTGTTGCTTTAATGAATGAAATATTCTCCTGTGGTTACATAAAAATTGAATTAGAGGCATGTCGTGGTGGTGAGCATAATACGGTACTTTTACGATTTATTTGAGAAAACTTAAAAAATAAAACTAACAACGACTTGAAATGAACGCCATAATCACAAAATCAACATTAAATTAGAACAGCAAAAACAAACAAATTGTTTCAAATATTACTCAAAATTAATACAAAAACTGGTTGAAGTGTTACCTTCAACCTGACCGAAATTTTATTCACTGCCACCCTCACAAAGAGAAACTCGTCTAGCTCTTGTCCGTAGCCTCTCCGAATCATTCCTACTGTTTGTGTGAAATGTTTTTCCAATACTTTAAATCAACGATGGGCATTCATGTGAAGCAGCCAACGAAAAAAAAAATGGAATTCTGAAAATGTTTCATATTCGGCCAATTTGCTCTTCTAGAAGGTATAAACACATAATGACTCACATATGGATGTATGTACGTGCCGCACTTACCATGGTACTTATCAATGCTTAAATACTGTACTTCATCACTCGCCATCATCCACCACATCTATTTACTTTAAGCTATATTTTAAAATTAAAATAATATGTATAAAAAGTGTCGAAATTGTTGAAATTCTGATTTGAAATGTTTGGTTCCGGTTTTCTGCAAGAAAAAAAATCAAATTTCAAATTTGATTTCTTAATTGAAAGTGACAGTTAATTTCCTAACAAATCCACTATGCATAATATTTATTATAATATTGTTGAATTCGAAAAACTGCATCCGGAAAATCCGTATTCTAGTTACTTTAATTCTTTAGAAGGTCATAACTTGGGGTAATTCGGATCTCTCTCTCTCTCTCTGAATATAATTCATTAATTGTTAGTAAGTTTTAAACAAAACATTTGCGGAAAAAAACTCTGCTACGATTTATCCCTAATTATTTACAATTATAATTATAATAAATTAAATTTTACATTAATATTTTTCTGTTACACATACAGTGCGACCTCGTTCAACGCAACCCTCGATAAATGCAACTTCTCAATTATCGCAACCTGTAGAATTATTTAATTTTAGACTCAGGAGGTGCATCTTTTCAAAAATAATTTTACCTCGCTTAATGCAACGCATGTTCTTTGCAGCATTTACGTTATTAAACCGAGTTCTGGAATACCCCGTGATGAAAAAATGTTTATAGAATTGGTTTCTTAAGTAAGTAAATAATTAATTTTACACTTAAAGTTAATTGGTATTAAATATCAACACCCGGGTACCTAAGATTTTTTGACTCCATCATTGCAACTTCCGCGGTTATTGCAACAGGCTTGGTTTTTATTAGTTGCGTTGACCGAGGCAACACTGCATATTGCTTTGTGTCGTATCTCGCAATTAATTTTAAGTATTAGAGTATTTTGGATTTTTATTTCTACACTTCGCAGAATTACGATAAGCTAAAATTTAAAACATAAAGTGAAAGAAAATTTTCTAAAAAAAATGTGGAACGCTTCACGATTTTGCGTGTCATCCTTGCGCAGGGGCCATGCTAATCTTCTCTGTATCGTTCCAATTTTAGTATATGTTCTGCCGAAGCAAGAACAAATTTCTATGATAATTTCCTCTTTATAAGCTGTAAGTAAACAAAAAAGTTCTTACGAACTATATCGTTTGCAATATAAACCAATAAATTTTCGTTCCTTGTTGCACCTCGTTCCTACTTAGAAGGATGCATAAAAACAAATGAAAGTAAAATAAAATCATGTGAATGAACCGAAAAAATTGACACAGGGTGTCATGTAAGCAAAAATTATTGGTATTATAACAGAATAAACACTTATTGAACACCCTGTTTTTACAACTTGGTTATTGCAAACGATTAAATTTAATTATTAGATTATTTTTGATTTGTGCAAACGATGTTTACAGCTTGATTTGGTGATTTCACTGTAAAACACTGTAACATTCATAAACTCTAATCTTCTGATTTCTCTGTAGTGACAAACCCACCCCTCTGAAATCTCTAAAGGAATTTTGTGTAAAAATAAAAAGAAAAGGAAAAAAACGAAGGGGCGGGCGGCTCCTTCTGTGTAGGAAGATGGACCACGCATGAATACAATTTCACTAGCTTCATAATACCAGGCATCAAAGCAAGACAGAACTCTATTATATTGCCCAAAAAAAACATTTTTCCCTCTAATGGTATGAAGTAAAATTTGTTTTTAACTTTTGTTTTGCTGACCTTTTTTTGCTCATTAAACAGAAATTTTAAGTCCATACCAAAATAATCGTCTAATTGCTGGCTATTTAGAAACTTTTGAATCTCTACCAGGTCCCCGGATTTGGCATGAAATTCTGGGCTTGGCCTGGTCAACCCCGGTCACTTGGTAACTCTGAGTACTATACTAATATATGAGTCAGTACATTCGGCAAATGTTTAGAGCATTCGGTATAATGGAAGAATTTTCAGCTAATTTTCGGTACATTGATATTATTTTCAATAATTACGCTTATTTTGTTTAGTTTTTTGTGAAAATTTTTGAAAGAATAACATTTTCTTATATTTATAATTAGTAAATTTATTATATTATATTAGTAAATTTTAGCAAATTTTGATTTTCATAAGATAAAAGTACATTTGTCCCCTAAAAGGTACATTCCAAGTATCATTTCAGTACATTATTAAATTAAAATAAATATTATATAACACAAAACAATATGTTCTCATTTAGGAAAGTATTAATTAAATATTATAAGCAGCCTTTTTCATTTGCAAAATATTAAATAAACATAAATACAGTCTTATTTAGTTTGGCAAAATATTAAATAAACAACCAGTCTTCTGTACACTTTTGTACACAATCTTGCATTTAATAAAGATGTTTTTGGTTCCACCCATTTCCCGCAAATAGTACCATCTATTAGTTATTTTACCAAAAATATGATATTGACCGTTTCTGTATGCCAACAATTGCGTTTTCGGTCTTTTATCAAGTTTACCTGGGGAAATGAAGTTTACGTGGGAAAATCAAGTTTACCTGGGAAAATGAAGTTTACCTGGGAAAACATTCGTTCGGCAATTGTGCTGCCTTGGGAGAAGCATAATGAGCTTCCTCTGAATATATGATTCATTGGATGCATTCCTTCATCCAAAGCATTTTTTTTTAGATAATCCTATAGCGCAAAGCATCACCAGCAAGCACTTCCAAAAAACATGTCGCTTATTTCCAGCCTTCTCTTGAAGAGATAATATCAACTTGAACAACAAAGCAACAAGTAACGAGATCATCCCAGCCGAAGCATGGAAAGTAAATTTCACCTTAAAGGCTGACAAAGACAACTGCATTTTCCTCATTTTAAAGACATTTGGAAAGAAGAGAGACTTCCTGCCTAATGTAATGAGGGGTTGTTTGATAAAATTCCTTAAGAAAGAGGTAATCTACATTTTCAAAAAAAATTATGACTAAAATCATCCTTTATTGCATTCAAAGAAAACTTGAAATATCACGGTGTTGAAAGCGAGTTGGATTCCGTACAAACCGCTCATTTAGTCAACCTCGGTATTATCGTAAAACCAATATTCGAATGCAAAGGGTCTTCATATATATATTATATATATGCATCGTAGATTTCACTACTGCCTATGATAGCATATAAAGAATGTTAACTTGGAACAAGGAATGTTCTTATCAAGCTTATTAGCATCAGTATGGCGCACAATAAAGCTTTAAATGTCGCATCGTCCACAACAACAATATTTTACTGCCAGTCGAGCCAAATGTAGCTATAAAACAGGATTGCTTGATGTTCCCCTGCTATTTTTAATTCAGAATCATTGGATGCATTGGAACTTTTAGGATCAACTTACCATCGCCTTGTTGTCATCGTGATCTCTCGATATGCAATTCAAACTTACACGACTCAGCGACTGATGGCAGCCATTGATGGATGGATGACAAGAAGTTTCTTCCCCTAAATTTTAATATTCACGGGAACGACAATTTTGGATAAATTTAAACAACTGGGCGTACGCACATACTGCTACCATATGAGCAAAAAGAAAAAGTAAATAATATTATTACTATTCACACAAACATTTAACAACTGTTAATACAAAATTTTTTCAACAAATATGTTCCCTTGATTACTATTTAAAATTAACAGTTGGAGGGCTTACCTGAAGATATATAAGCTTATGCACGAGTTTCAAATCAGCAGTAGCCGATAAATGTCTTGAAAAGATAAAGCAATAGACTGTTTCTAAGTTTCTAAGGTAAGAACAAATTTATTTTTTTTGTATTTTACTATACATGGTATCTTTTATAAGAAGGTAAGAAAAATTAAACAGTATCACTTTTAATGGGTAAATTGAACCAAATAAAATAAATTTAATTTTCCAAGCTTTGGACATTTGGGACCTGGACAGTTGCAAAAAAAACAGTTAAATTTTTCGTAATTTTCTTTACTTGACTTTTATGTTGAGAATGGGCGTAATTCAGGCGAACTTATCCGAAAAAGTTATATAAGTAAATTTTTACAAAATCTTTAAGCTTGACATTATTCGCGAAGTGGTTGTTTTTTTTTGCTATTATATCATTTTCTATTGGTCTGGAATGTTCTGTAGATCAAAAACTATTCCACAAAAAAAGTGCTGGCTTTCACCTGTTATACATCAATCGAATATTGAAGCACGTAGTACACTATCTAAATCTTTTATATGCTCGCAGAGCATAGCGCCTCCACAAAACTGCTTGGTCATTAGCGAGAGACTTTAGTTCTCTCCATCATTTACATCACTTACATGCCTCAAGGATTTCGTTGTCCAGCAAACGTATTCTCGTATGTGCCGAGGCTGTTGGAAAGTTCCCTAACTGCTGACATGATTCCAGCCGAAAGAGTAGCTGAAACAAAAAAATTCAAAAAGGTTATTAATGTTGAAGGTATTTCCTATGACCTACGATTTTTGAAAAATATCAAATATTAACAAAATGGCGTAGCTCTGAAAAAAGTGTCGTTTTTTGGGGTAAAAAAATTTTCGTTTTTTTAATGCCAAATTGACAATTTTCAACCAATCAAAAAGATCACAAATATTTGCATAGTAAATATATTCAAGAATACTCAGTATCAATTTGAAGTCGATCGATGAATTTCTCTTTGAGTTATGATGTCAGCAATTTTAAAAAATGTCGTTTCGAGAAAAACGCGTTTAAAGTTTCAACCATCGGTTTATACCTGCGAGCGGTCGCTCATTAGAACGCTGCCATTCCTTGCCGCTTTCACAGGATATATTTGAAAATATAAATTATCGAATAAGCCAAAAAAAAATCTATTTTTTGAAAGTGTTACACTGGTATAGCCCCTTAATAGTTCCTTAGCAGCAACAGGATTTATTTCAAAGTGTTTTCGGTAAGAGTTGTAGTTTAACGAGAATGCAGCATTACAATATCATCTGCATACATCAATACTTTCTTCAGTACATACGCGTTCGAGCAGTTCGATAACTTTGTGATAAAGTGTTTGGTAAACTCGTTTATATTAACTAAGTATAATTTATTTTACTAATTTTCGAAAAAATTTAAAAAAAAAATTCCGCTGGACCTTCAATGAGTACATTCCGACTATATATTCAGTACATTCTCGAAAAGTTCAAATGCCATTACTATTTTTAGGTCACTCGGGAGTCCAATCTCGCACCTTGATTTACTATCGTAGAAATTGTTCCAAACGTGACTCAGCATCCAGGGTTGCCAAAATAAAAAGAAGGAATTCCCGACATTCCCAAAATAAAATAACTTTTCCTTAAAGATGGTTAACTACACAGGAGGAAGAAAAAACTTTAAAGCCTCAAATAAAGAAATTTTTTAAACGGGTTTCCTAAAATTTTTAGTGGGTCAGTCCATCAATGATTTTTTGACACTTGAGCATTGCCGCAAAAAATGGGCATATTCGACATACATACATTAAAAATGGCAGCACTTAGATCAATTTTTGTATAACATAATTATAGCTCCTGTGATTAACTTTAATGTGACGTTATCATTTTCGAAATCGATACCGAAACCGTTGCAGCACTATGGACATATATGTATATAAACATGGATTTGCACTTTCCATTCATTTCCTTATATACTCGTTTTCCTGGAGGACTAGTAAGGAGATTTTTAATGTATTTTTTTAACTTATATCTATACCTAACTAATGATGTCAATTTCGATAAATTATAGTTGGGGGGGGGGCTATAGATTTATCGACAAAAAAGTAATTTTTGGGGAAAAAATAAGTTAGAGCTTTTTTACGAGAACGAAGGATATGTAGAAGTATCAATATATGACAGTTGTAGTATTTGCATAATTTTTTTCAAAAACCTAAACTGAGGAAGCTTATTGTCAAAAGCTCAAGGAAAAAGTACAGAATATATAAACGTAATCGTATAAGGCTTGATATTTTGAAACTATTACTTTTTAATTATATTGTTTCGATCTATCCAAAACTTCTCAGAACTTATTCAATAGCGGAAGTCTTCTAAAGTTAAAGACACAGTAAGCGTCGCCTTTTTTAGAAAGCGCCACAATTACCGGTTTCCGAAAAGATAAAGAAATTTCGCAATGGAGTATTTCATCAGTTTCAGGTTTTTGAGAAAAATCGTAACTAACGCTGTCCATTTGCGCTGCCTCAATCAACTTCCAACAATTAAGAATAAGAAGAAGAAGAAAATTTGTGAGCTCGAAGGAGCGTCACGAATTAAAGCAAATTCAGTGTGATATAAAATCGCTTAGTTTTAGTAATGCTGTGTCTTTCCGATTGAATTCGCTCCACGTTCCAAGCGCTTATAATGAAAGCTTTTTGTCTTCAGAGATTTTCATATATTGCTAATTGAAAATGGTATAGTTCCAAAACAAATGCCTTAGGGATATCTACTTCTTAATACTACCACTTTCGCATATTATTTATAATTTGGAAACAAATTTTGTCTTAATCAAAGAAACTTTTTTTTAATCATTTTCCGCTCACCCAATCTGGTTTTAAACAGGTCAGCAGAGTGCTTTGAAAAGAACAATCAATATTGACCAATATATTTCGAAAAGTAATTTAACTCACTTTTGTTAACGTATCTTATCAGGTACATTGTACTTACAACGACTAAGTAAACAAATTAATAACGAATTCCATTTAGTCTGACTTAAGCGCTAGAAAGTAACTCATACGATAGCAAAGGAAATTCTTCCTCATTAAACGATACATCATGAAACGTTTGATGTTGTGGAGTTTGTGCCTACATTTTGTACTCAATCTACCACATCTACTTGAGGCAACGGAAAATAATGCAGTTATTTTGGTAGATCAGTGGAAGAATTTGGAATTTCAGTTTGATAATGCAGCACAAATGCAATATGCTATTGAAAAGGGTTACTACCTGGAAGCGGGCATGAAACGTCCCTATGATAGCGATGTATATATCGATGAGAGTGGCATATGGAGAAGCTTTATTGCCATACCACGTGTTGGTAGAAATATACCATTTACTTTCGCAGAAGTTAATAATCTCAATGGCACACAAAATGGACCATTTTTAAAGGCATATCCCAACATGGATTGGCACTTAAATCGAACTTGTGATAAACTTTTTGCTGTGTTTCGTTTTTGGGTATAACACAAATCAACTGAATGCGTACACTTTCAGATATTAATTTTCAAACGTTCATATTTTCATAGATTGATCAGCGTTGCAATCAAGTATGGCTTATGGACTCAGGCCGTGATTTCTTTGCCGCAAGTCCTCCCACACAAAAGTGTGCTCCTAAAATTGTTGTTTTCGATTTGAAAACAAATCAAATGGTTTTTAAGCACGAAATTCCCAGCACGCAGTATACACCAGAAGTATCGATATTTAATAGCATAACACTGATGCCTGGTAAGTCTTGCGGTAGAGCGACTGCATTTTTACTGGATGCGCGTGGACCGGGCCTTATAGTTTTTGACCAAAAGACAAAACAAAGTTGGCGCACAACAAGTGATTTTTATAAAGCAGATCCGCAGTATTATGCGACAACAATAGCTAATGAAACATTTAATTTTATTGATGGCTTATACAGTGTGGTATTTAGTCCCTGTAAGTTGAAATATTGGTATTCTTGGTATGTAAATATCTATTAATTTAATTGATTGCAGACACTAAGTTGCTGTATGGCCATGCATTTGCTGCACGTCAAGAGTTCGCAGTACCATCAGTTATTGTTACTAATAGAATTTTTTGGAGTTTCAATACAACTTTGCCGCAAAAGTTCTTCAAACGTATCGGTGAACGTCCAACTCAATCTCCCACTGAGGCTATAGACATAAGAGGCAACATTTGGTTCACCCTAATAAATCCTCTGGCAGTTTTTTGTTGGAATCCAATAAATCCATATAGTACTGAGTATTTCAAAAGAGTCACTAGTGTCGAGGATAGTAAGTATCTAGAATTTGTTGCTGGCATGAAAGTACGCAGAGATCCAAAAACCAAGCAGGCAATTTTATTCATGGTGTCCAATCGATTGCAGGTAATAATTTGCTTTAGGTTTAACGAAGTGTCTAGTAATCCGATAGTTGAATGATTCATTTTCTATTAATTCGTTCGACAGTTGGTCGTCGGATGTTTCACTTTTTTTAATAAAAACGGTCATACATTGAACTATCAGACGATTAAAAACAAATTAAGTTGTCCAACTGTCGGACAGTCTAAGTTTACTAATTGAAAGGTGCTCATGTTAACTTTTTTATTTCAGAAACATAATACTGGAACAGTCAGTCTTAACGAAATTAATTACAGGACATTTTATTTGAAAATAAGTCACATTGATTGCATTAATGTTTGATGTTGTATTGGCTTTAAAAATTAGCTTTCTTTGTCTGAAGAACTAAAATTTAAGCTTTAAATAGTTTCATTTATGTCGATGTATACAAAATGTATCCTTAGTGACAGTCAGATTTCGCAAATTTTTAATAAACGAATTGAATGAATTGAAAATATTTTTAAAATTTTTGAAGGTCTCATTTTCTAATTGAAGTTTATAGCTCGTGAAAAATATCGGTTCGCGACGCAAATATCGGCACGTATAAGTGCACACTTAGCGCATATGTTAATTTCTGTATGCGCTGTCAGGTCAAATTTTGATCGCAAAATCTATCTAAAAATTTCATATAAAAACTATTTATAATAGCCAATATAATAAACTTAGGTATACAGGCTGGCATTATTTGCTTTATTAGATAATATAAAATATGTACACACATTGGTCACAAGACACCACTTTCTAATTCCAAATACAAAATTAACTATTCCAGCTTATGACCTAATCTATGCTCTGCATGATTTTCCCAGCAGTAGCTCATCGACACCACAACGCTGTATTCGATAGTTAATTTCATTGTAATTTACTGTACCACCAAAAAGTTTCTGTATACGATTCGATAATATCCAGACCTCTTCTTTGCCGCTTAAATTACGCACCACTTTCAGTCCGCTTGCAAATTGTAAGGTCTCGCGGTTTTCAGCCAACAGCACTAGATTTTGTGGCACGAATGCAGTGCGAATATTCCAAGCGAAGATACCAATTGGTTCCATATAGCCGCATAAAAGAAACCCGGATGCAGTCATAGCAGATGCGCCACACTGCACACCTCGTTTTCCCAGCAATATGAATTGATCTAAAGCCGAGTCAATACCTTTACCCCACAAAGATGAATTGTGCACCACATCAAGTGGTACTGCAACCAGTGCATCATTAGCTAGGGAATGCATATATAACATGCGTTCAATACCAAGTCCATGCGGTGTTACCGTTAAGCCAAAAGCGCCCTCCGTCAATTCAAAACTTTCACCTGCCACGGTAAAAGTACCAAAGTCTGGATCTGGATAGGTATATTTGTTTTCAATGCGCCACGATTTATCATTCACCATATCGTAGACTACAATGCCATTTCCATTGGTATCGGCCAAGTAAGCGTATGCTTGTTGGCAGCTACCATACGGTGGCGGATCTGAAATATCAACCATTGGAGTAACAAAACGGCTCACGTTAGTCTTAAAAGTCGCCTCGGGTAAACGGTAGCGATGTATCAATTGATCTGTTGCTAAATCGAATACAACAATCTGCGGAGCACAATGTTGCACATATTCAATTTCCCCACTGTCCAGCACCCACATGTGGCCACAAGGATCAATCTTTAAATATAAAAAAAAGAACAAATTTAATATGAAACTGCAACGGAATTCAAATTTCTTTGACTTACTATTACACGATATACCGACGTTAGTCCATCACAGTTTTTGCCGTGTGTATTATGCCAATGATAGTTGGGATATGGTTGTAACTGAGAACCGTTTGGTCTTTGTACATCGGTCAATGTGGCTAGTGAGTATGGTACACCCTTTCCAAAACGTGGCAGGGTAACAAAGATTTTTGGTTTTTCACCACTGGCTATATATATTTTTGAGTCAGATTTATGGGATTTTGGTAATTTATGAAAGCTTACGTGGATAATAGACATCAACATCTATGGGTATTGGACTGTCAGGGTTATAATTTCCATTTCCCAATGCAACACGCCAATCACGTTCACTTGGAAATCCAAACTCTACGTTTCGCGCTTCATAAACCTTAATGAGCTCCTTATGTGGGTATGCATCTACGTGTGGTACCTCTGAATAATATGGCTCATAGCGATAAGCCAACAGCGTAGTCACTGTTGTCAAAAATGAAATCAAACCAAGCAGGTTTTTGATATAACGCCTGTAATGAAATCCAAATTATATTGAAAATGTTGATATCTCATATTGGCAAAACATTGTAACCGATATATTTTTGAATATTGCTATCTTGTGTTTCTTAAGACTTGGGTAGACTTCTGAGTTCCAGAATTGGGTGGGATTGATTACTTTTCAATTCTAAGCCATAAAATTGATTCTTTATCGATTCCATTCTAACTCTATCTAAAAAGTAATTTATTTTTTTTTGTCGATTTCATCCCAGCAATCATAATTTGGAATTGAGAAACTTTAGTTTAATTCCAAGGAGTTTGATTTCGAAATAATCTTCCCCATTTTTAAGACTCATTTTATGGTATCGCAATAAAGAATTGGTAAAAAGAACTCTCAAGCTCTTTTTTGATGATAGAAAAAGGCCGATAATGAATTTTGGACGCAATCATTATCGAAGAGTCTAAAATTAGACTTTTCGAGAAAAATTGTTTGCGCCTATAGTTGCGTTGAAATCGATACTGGATATCAGTTGAGGCTCATTTTTAGTCTTTTCACATTAATTAGTAAAAATTTTTTATTTGGAAAGTAGGTGATAACATACCATATTAGCATCCGGATCGTTTTTAATTATGTTCGAAATTAATTTTGAATCATTTCTCATTGATTAATAAATTAAATGTCTGAAATTATTATTGCCTAATTCATGGAAATTTTATTGCCATTTTGAAGAAAAATCCTTAACCACATTCCACCTTGGAATGAGAGGTGTACAAAAGCTATATATAAATACACAGTTGGTTAACGGTTACGGTGCCACGCCCTTAACAGGAAAAAACGTTTCCACGGCTAAGCAAACTAACCGATTTTAATAAAATTTGGTATGGAGATCGATAAAAACCCTAAGAAAGGTTATTAGAAACTTTGATTTCTTTAAGGGGGCGTGCCACGTCCCTTAATGGAAAAAACGCTTTCTCGGCTGAGCCGATTTTGATGAAATTTGGTATTGAAATATATTGGTTCTTGAATAAAATTAATTTTTTAAGTGGGCGGTGCCACGCCTCTCACAGGAATATATGTCGTTACTCCTTAACTAACGAACCGATTCTAATGAAATTTTGTTTGGATATAGATTGAAATTTTTTTTAGTAGGCGTGGCAGCACCTCCAATAGGAAAAAGCGTTTTCACTGATTAAATAAAGGACCAATTTTGATGGAATTGGATACAAAGATAGATTAAATTCTGATGGAAGCTATTATTTTAAAGTGGACGGTGCCACACCTCCAGTATGAAAACATGTTTTTACAGCCAAACTAATGAACCGATTGTGATGAAATTTGGTATGGAAGTAGATTGCACGCTAAGGAAGAGAAAGAGATAGTGGTATGGATATAGCAAGATAATACCATGATATGAATTTTTTGAGCGATGACTCAGTTTTTTTAGATTGAGTACTAACAAGTTTGTGGAATTTCAACCACTGGGCAAACTCTAATAATTAATTACACAAGCCCACAAAAAAAATGTCTTGAGGTTGGAAGAAGCAGCACCATACCGTATGCTTTTTGGCGTGCTGAAAACAATTCAGTGCATAAAAGGAATATCTTAGTTTTTTTTTGTTGCATTTTTAATGTTTGAATAACTCGGAAACTGTATGTGACCTAGCAATTCTGACCACGGAATCATTTTCAGCACATGCCGTATGGTATTTCATTTTCCATTTTGAAGACTTTTTTTGGGGGGCCTGTGTTATTAATTATTATTTGGTAAAACGCCAAAGATTGTTCTATGGTAGACCACGGTTCGTAGTATTTACTTGAATTTTCTTCTTCTTATGCCGTGAACATAAAGAGAATAAAATGCAACAAATTTATTACTTAGTAAGATAAACATTTGCTAGTCTTAAACTCATAAATGCTTCGGCTTCAAAACAAAAATATTCGGATTTTAAGCAAAAATCCAGCAATTTCTGGAAATATTTGACCTAATTTCACAATTTTTTAAGAAACACCCTAAAATCATAATGACTTAAGCCGAATTGTTTGATATTCTTTTTAGAGAGACAAATGTTTCTTTTCAACAAAATTTTTGAATGGAATATAAATCAACATTATAATACCACAAATTTAATTTCACTTTAAGTTTAAAATTTCACTTACATGTTAATTTGTAACACGGAAAAAAATTCACAACAAAAATTAAAGTTATCTTATCTTTTCGAAATCTTGCTCGATTGCCCAACAAAATCTGACTGAATTGAAATATTTTTTTCTAAGCCTTTAAGACACCCAAAATCAAATCAAATAAATCCTCTTTCGGTCAGTAACTGGATTCATGCGGCGACAAAAAGTTCGCAGATCGAAATTCTCAACACGTACAAAAAAAAAGTGCGTTCCAAACGTGTTTGTGCATGAAAAAAATAATGAAAAATGTGAAATAAACCGGTGCAAGAAATCGAATTTTGTTTACAACTTTTGTCGGTGCAGTTCATTGGCTTCATAAATTTACTAATTATTCTTGGTAGAGGATAACTTTTTTAAAAAAATGTAGTAGACATAAATATGTACGCACATATGTACCTACATATGTATATAAGTATATTAAAATTTTTGTGTTTAGTACATGCGCTTTTTGTTGACGTTTAAGTAATCACTTTATCAGCTTTTGGAACTATTTTGCTTATTTTGTAAGTGTTTATTTAAGCCTTTCTTTTTACACATAAAACGTGATTCGATTAACTAAATTATTAGATATTTCAAGTAATTGGTTAGCTAAAGTTCACTTTTTCTTGAAATTGGCAGCATTCTCTTATTTCTTTTGGAGCGTGCGAAAAAACATTTTACGTAAAGTTTATTACATAGTATATTTTAAATAGGGTTACCTGCAGACCAAAAACCTAATCGAACGCGCTCTGAAAAATTTCAAATTATTACTTCGGTTGAATTAAAAAACTGTTCCAAACCATGTTATATTATTATATAAAACAGATTTCGGTGTCAGAAAATTTGCGTTTACTGGAAAAACAAAGAAACAAAAATTTCATTGCATACTTTCAGCCGTTAAAGAAAGATGAAATTTTTAAGAATCATTCCTTTTTTGCAAAAAAAAACAATGTTTTAGTAATGTAATAAAAAAAAGTTCGAAGCCAAAAACTTTTATTTGACTTTAACAAGCAATAACCTTGAACTCAAAACACGGCTGACAATAATGGTGCTTTTAAGAAACATGTAACTTAATTTACAAATAAAAGTCACTAATTTTATTGCTCTGGATTTATTACTTATTAGTTGTACCGGCAGACCTTGTTCTGCCCTTTCCGGTAGGTGTGGAGATGTTGTATTAACTCATGCTATGTTATGTAAGAGCGAAACACCCCATTTTTCCAGTGTAACTAACTTTTGTCCATACTCTTTTACATATCTACATATGTGTAACAAGCTTGGCAGACGTTGCTATGCCCTTACTGATGTAAGGCGTGGGACAATGAGTTTAATTTGGTATAGTCTTTTTCATTTATAAGTACCGAATCTTTTTTATCTGCATCAAGTAGTTGCTGATATAAGCAATATATTATCTTATTCGCATGTCAGAGGCATGGCACCACCAATCTTTTCCTTAGAAACTTACTTTTGCCCGTAACTATGTAATA
The DNA here is from genome assembly GCA_963680825.1 of Meiosimyza decipiens. Classification (NCBI taxonomy): domain Eukaryota; kingdom Metazoa; phylum Arthropoda; class Insecta; order Diptera; family Lauxaniidae; genus Meiosimyza; species Meiosimyza decipiens. The sequence goes on along the minus strand of OY804259.1, from coordinate 79,717,244 downwards.
AGCCTCATTCATCTGCGTCCAGTAGTTGTTGAGATATGATGAATTTGATTTTGGAAGGCATGTCATCGCCAATTTCTTTAAACCAAAATTTGAAAAAATATTCCATAGACCATAAGAAGCATTTAAAAAATCAATATTGAAATCTTCGTGAAATTTCTATATGAAAAATACTTTTGTATGAAGCCCTAACTAAAATTTTTATGGTCTAAGCTGTGCCTCTTAATAAAAAAAAAAGTAACGTGGTGTAAATTCCATGAGAATCGATTAAGCGGTCTTCGAGAAATCATATTTAAAAAATATTTTTGTGTGAGGGCCACCCTACATATGCAACCTAAATAAATGTTTTATAACCTTAGCTTACTATAAAAGACACGTGATGTAAATTCCATGCTAATCGATTAAATGGTCTTGTGGAAAGGATGTGTTCAAAATATTTCTGTATGAGGACCACCCTAAATAAAATTTTATAGCATATGGCACCAGCCTGTTTCCGCTTACATAGAATATGAACAGACAGACAAAAGCTGAATTTTTTTATGTGGTAGACCATTTTTTTGAAAGATCTTCGCTTTAGGAACACCCTGTAACTCATAGATGGTTCAAACTAGACAACTCACACAATTTTTTATTAAAAATAAATCAGAAAACTTAGCTTTTCCAGATAACATATCGTAAACGACCCATCCTGTATACATTATGGTCATGGAAAACTGAAAGGCCGATATCTCGAAGAAAGGAGCAGTTCCGATATAGAATTTTAAGAAATGTTAATCGTTATATGATACGGAATCACCGTGCCAAAAAGATTTTGGATTCATTTTAGTGGAACTTTCAGGTACAGTGTGTGATATAGAGCGACAGTGAAAATAAATGGTTTTAGTGTCATATTCAGATGAAAGTATATCAAAATCACGATATCAACTGCAACTTTTATCGACACTTTTTCACCTTAATCGACATTTTCAGTACGTATCGTAATTTTCCAATTTGTACCGAGATTTTTCAGACTTTTCCACTTTCATATGCTATCGACATTTTTATACCCTACACAGAGGGTATGGAAAAGTATATATATTCTTGATCAGCGTCACCACATGAGTCGATATAGCTGTGTCCGTCTGTCTGTCTGTCTGTGTGTCTGTCTGTTGAAATCACGTTTACGAGAAAACTAAGTAAGCTAACTCAATGAAATTTGGCACACAGGTCAAACCTTCTTGCAAGCTACTAGCATATAAAAATGGGCGAAATCGGTTAATGGCCACGCCTTCCGCCCATACTCTATGTAAATATACCCAAGTCCATTTTGAAAAAAAAGATGCTGCGATTTTGATAAAATTTGGTGATTTGTTGAAGATGAGAACAAAATTAAGATCAGGCTAGGTTTTAAGTTTGCAAAACCTCTTAAAAGGGCGTGGCACAGCCCTAAATTTTAACTTTTATAAGGCCATAGCTCGTAAACCGTGCAAGATATTGTGATGAAATTTGGTACACGAATACAGATCTTATAAATCTTGAATTGCGCATAAAGTGGGCGCGGTACTTTTTAGCAATTGAAAATTTGGATTTCGTATAACTCCAAATTGGCACATACGATTTTCATAAAAATTTTAGAGATAATACCACTAAAAGCAGTCATCAATACAAGATTATTTAATATTCTGGGAAATTTTGTTGAAGGGCGTGGCACAGCCTACAATATTTATAAAAAGAGAACTAACAACGCAATCGCTATGAAATTTAATATGGCAGATATACTCGCTAAAAAGTGTCTTCTTGCAAAATTTTGGTACAATAGTGCCAGTGGGTGTGGCACCTCCCATATAAGCAAAATACGTTTAATGCTATAGATAATGTGCTATGAGAGTAATCTTCATAAAATTTTGTGTAGAGGTGCCGGTTACTATAAGCTTCGAAATTCAATGAAATTTGACATGGTTGCATCAGTGGGCGTGGCACCTCCCTAATTAACATAAACTTGTAAGTGCTATCTTAAGTGAACTATTGGAGCAATTGATCTGAAATTTGATGTAAGTATTACTATAGCTACATGTGAATCAAAAGCTGGTGAAATAGCAACAGTGGGCGTGGCACCTCACATTCAATTAAAATACCTTAAGTGGCATAACTATCGAAATATATGAGCAATCATACTGAAATTTGGTGTAAGAAGTTTGTTTATCGAAGGCTATTTTTGGATCAAAATCGGACTGGATTCTACGAGTGGGTGTGTCACTGCCCTAAATTTTAAGAATAATTACGGCACATATCGCAAACTATACAAGCTATTGTGCTAAAATTTTGTTTGTGCATGTCAATCACGAATGTCATTAATTGAAGCAAAAGTGGGCGGAATTGGAGAAGTGGGCGTGACATATTTCATGTTTTTTCATTTCTATTCTATTTTTTTCAACATTTCCATATTCTTTTGACATTTTCAGTTTTTTCCAACACTTTTCAACATTTTTGAACCTTTTTACATTATTTTCGACTTATTCAACCTCCTCAACATTTTTTTAACATTTATTTAAAAAGTGCTTTTAATGTAGGCCTGGCCGAAGATAACACCTTTACTAGTTTTACTTATGCTTGCTATATCGGTAGTTTTTGATAGTTCTAGACCTATCTCAACTTTTTCGATACATCGGTTATTTGAATATTTTTGAAACGATATCTTTAGATCTGTATAGAATTTTATGATACTTTTTCACATTATTGTGTTATCAACTTTCTTTTTTCCAAAAAAAATTTAAGTTTTTATACTTTTGAGGAAAAAAAATGATTATTTTAGGAAGGCCGTTAATTCATTTATTTCAACTTGGCAGCCCTGGAAAATTTTTCATATGACGAAAGACTCAGATTTATATAATGTTTCCTTAGATCTGTACAGTTTTCGTTGATATTGGTTCTTTAGGAAATCTTTTTCATATCACTGAAAATATCTGATCTCTGATATCTTTGTCCTAAAAATACTCTCGGATTCAAGAGATAACAATGTTCAATTATTGATTAAACAATGCCTTCTATATTTTGTTCTGGGTAAGATTGATAAATAAAAAGTGTCTTTTATTAGACATATCTTAAGAAATATTGTACAGTATTTACAAAGCTCGAAAAGTTCAGGCGACATTTTGCACTCAATTATGGCTACGCTCTACATGATTTCGATAAAAGCAGCTCATCAACGCCACACCTCTGAACACGATAGTTGATTTCATTGTAGTTTACGTTTCCGGTAAAAACTTTCTGCAACCGATTCGATACCATCCACACATCATCTTTACCACTTGGATTCCGAATTACCTTCATACCGCTCACAAACTGTAATGTCTCTTGATTCTCTGCTAATAAAACTTGATTTTTTTTTGAATATGATGATCTAATGTTCCAACCGACTATGCCAATCGGTTCCAAAAATCCGCAAAGTAGAAAACCAGCCGCAGTCATAGCAGAAGCGCCACATTGAACACCACGTTTACCAAGTGGTATGAATTTATCTAGCGATGAACCAATACCATTACCCCAATTAGTTGCATTATTTACCACATCCAATGGTATCGCATTTTGTGCATCATTTGATAATGAATGGAAAAATAACATGCGTGTAAGTCCCAGACCTGGTGGCGTTATAGCCATGCTGAAAGCACCATCTAGCAGTTCGAAACTTTCGCCAGCAACAGTATGGGTACCAAAGTCGGGATCTGGATATGTGTATTTGTTTTCAATGCGCCATGACTGACTATTTACTACGTCATATACAACGATACCAACTCCAGTGGGATCGGCCATATATACGAAGGCTTGCTTACATTTACCATCTGGCGCCGGATCTGCGATGTCCACAATTGGTGTAACAAATCGACTGATATTCGCCTTATACATTGTTTCGGGTAAAGCATAGCGATGTATTTGTTGGTCTGTATTCATGTCGAAAACAACAACTTGTGGTGCGCAGTATTGCACGAATTCGATTTCACCGCTGTCCAAAACCCACATTTGACCACATGAATCAATCTTAAAAAAAGAGGAAAATTTAAATTATATATATCAGATGTATTCCCTAAGGGCAACAACAGCGACGAGCTGCCAATTAACTCACAGCAACACGGTACACAGACGTTAGGCCATCGCAATCTTGGCCATGTGAGCTATGCCAGCCATAACTGGGATACGGCTGAAGCTCTGTACCATTTGGCCTCTGAATATCTGTCAATAATGCCAGCGAGTATGGAACACCCTGTCCAAAACGTGGTATAGTTATAAAGATTTTTGGCTGTTCACCACTTGCTGTTGGTACAAAGAAGGGTCTCAATTTAATAAGTATATAGTATATGTTTTTATTTGCATATACATACGTGGATAAAAGACATCAACATCTATTGGTATTGGACTATCGGGATTGTAATTTCCGTTTGCTAATGCAGCAAGACGATCAGCTTCTGATGGAAAACCGAATTCGGCATTTTTGGCTTCATAAACTTTAATAAAATCTTTAAAAAGATAATCAGGTTTTCGTTTTGATATATGTGGCTTTCTAAAACGGTTATCAGAAAAATATGGTCCAGAACGATAAGCCCAAGTTGTGGTGATTAGCGTTAGAAATGCGAGCAGTCCAAGATTAATTAGCGATAAAAGCCTGAAATAGAAATGAAATTTATATTTTGAGGTGAACTATTTAACTGAAAAATTCTTGCCGAATTTTTGCGCTAAAACATTAGAATCGGAATTTCATCTGCATTATCTGGATTTTTACATATCTGAATTTTGAAACATTAGAGCTGAAAATCGTCTGAATTTTAGCTATCTGAATTCTGAAACATTCAAATCATAAACATCTGGTTTAAGATTATGAGTAATCTGTACAACATTTCAGATCCGCTCGTTATGGCGTGATAGAACTTCCAATATGAATCGCTGTCAAACCAGTATGTCTGTCGTTTTGATGGAGTTTATGGTCATCTTATAAACATGAAGGAAGTCAACAATTGATATGATTGATTTCAAATTTGTTATTTACGTGTACAACTGATCTTTATAGTTCTTTGGAGTAAAATATTCATGCCATTAAAGCTTTGGAACATTTAAAAACTTCGTTTATTCGTCCACTGGCCTCTTGTTTAAGTCTGTTGTGGAGTCTTCTTAGACCAAATCTACTGAGCACCAACATTTATTTGAAGGTAATCGGTACCATCCCTTATGGCATTCTATTGCAACAAGTGATCAGAGCATTCGTTTATCTCGTTTGTTTAGAACAAATCGATGACAAATGGACTCATGATCGTTCTTTAAATATCTGCAACAGCATTGTAAACTCTTAATTTTTTATAGCTTCTATTAAACCTCCAGCACCTGTTCCAAATTAACTTTTGAACTGACCACTTTTCATACAGCTTTTGTATATATTTGCACGCACATTTTCAATATTCTCTTAGAAGGTCATTGCACGATTTTGTGATGACTTTCAAGTAATCAATATGCGACGGTGGATTTAAGAACTTAATTTTGGTTTTGGTGCATTGAAATTCAATTTATATCTGAATTCCCTGGCAAAAAATCCCAATGAGTATGTACTCTTGAATCTTGATTTCTCAACGCTCAGTATTGAAGATTAAGATTTAATTTTAACCTCACATAAAATTTACATGATTTCATGAATGCTTACAACAATTGAAGACGCTGGTGCAAAAAGTAGGCGTTACCACTTATTTTAAGTTCTAAGCTTTTTAAATTAAACGTTTAAAGGAGCATAGGGAGCTCCTCCTCGATATTTGCTTTATTTTTTAAAAAATACTGGTTCTGGAGAAAATATTGTAGCGAAATTTGCAGTATGCCAGTTCTCGAACACCCTGTGGCAGTCATATGTGGTCGCTGCAATATGTCAGACAATTCTTGAACTCGATAAGCGCCATCTAGAAGGTAGCAAATAAACTGAATGTCGCTGCGGTATGCTAGATGATTCTTGAACTCGATAAGCGCCATCTAGAAGGTAGCAAATAAACTGAATGTCGCTGCGGTATGCTAGATGATTCTTGAACTCGATAAGCGCCATCTAGAAGGTACCGGAAATGACATTCTGGATAGTGGTGGAACTTTCAAGAAGGAAGTGAATTTGCTATTAAAGGTTGTCATTTGAGCAGTCGAGACACAGTTGTTCGTAAGCAGTAGAGTAATAAAGGTTGTTCTTAAGCAAAGTGAAATAATTGTCTATACAGTGCCAGTTCAATATTAGAGTTTGAATATCGATAATTAAAGGAAATAAACAATTGTACCGTTTAAAAACTAACGCTTTTGATTTAAATAAACCATTTTATAATTAAATAAAGTTCGTGTTTTTAATTGCTACACAATCCAGTGATCGAACTCAGAAAAGTGTAAGAGATCGAAATTATCCTAAAAAGAGACAGGAAATTTCGTAACAATATTTATAATAAAACTTTTGTAGGACAATTTGGGAAAAGCACCTAGCTTCGGAGATATGCCTATGTAGCGTTTCAGAAAATTGTCATAAGTTGAAAAAAGTTTTGTCCACGACTTCCGATGTCTAAGTCTCCGAAACTAGACGCGTGACCAATTTATGGTTTCATATTTGCTGTCAATATCAAAAGTCACGTAAGAAAAGTAGGGTTTTGTAAAAAATGAGAGAGGCATCTAAAGTAAGCCTTATGCCTACATAAGAAGAAGAAGAATCAATACAATAATCGTTTCTTGAAACTCCTGAAAATTTAAAATTTTTGTAACTATTCCAGATTCGATTCCCGTGACAATAACAACCCACATTTCCATATTTTTCCACTTCGTTACTATTTCTATGTATGTTCTTATTAAAATTTCTTACAGCTATAGGATGATCCCATTCAAAATTTCTTGTTGAAGCCCTGTAAATCTGGCAGCTGACAATAATCAAAACATTAAGTGGCAGAGCATTTTTTCGAAGAAAATCGATACACAACAAATAATTTACTTAGATTGGCACACTTCGACATCTCTGCCAATGATAATAAGCCAAATTTACGCATATGGGGATAGGCTTGAAAAGCAACAGTTTAGCCAAGACAAGTGTACTTGTATCACCCCTTACGTGCTACGAAGCTTAAAGGCATAGTTGTTTCAGAATACAATCAAAACTACTTGCCCTGTAGTGTGACTACTTTCCCACTCTTTTATCTACCTTTTCGACGCTAATAATCCAGTTGGTAAACAAAATTATACGATATATTTAATAATATTTTATTTAGTATTCCCAACATATTTGCCATATTTTGGTTGACATTTTAATAAAATGTTCAAATATTAACATTGTGCTTCAATTAAAGAAACAGAAACACGTTTAGCGTGTTCACTTAACTATTTAAATTGAAAAGAGCAATAAAGTTTACTGATCGAAGTTTCAAAAAAAAATTTTTAAATTGAAACAAGAATAACATAAGGAATGTATTTAAAAAAAAAAAAAACATTTGAGCTTAAAAATTGCTTTAGAATAACCCGTAAATAAACCACATCTCTTAATGAAATATAATTTTTTTGTTGATTTTAGTGCGCATGTTTTTGTCACTAACTTTACATTTATTCAGAGGTACTTTTTTCAGTAGGGATTCTATGACATATGAGTATAGTCTGGCAAATCATCATGGAACGTTTAACATCACTAAAATTTCAACTTTAAGTTCACTCAAAATTTGCATGATTTTTTCCAATTATGAAGTGAATTGACAGCCTAGATCGTGTGATATCATTAACTTTTTGGAGCTACGTAAAGTTCAAAATCTAAATGGGTAAGCAAATACCCCACTCGAAAAGTTCGAACGCGTCATAGAAAATTGCAATATCGGAATGGACCAATGTAGCCGCAGTTACGGCCAAAATTTGAAAGATTACCCAATAAAATAGATTTTAATTTTTATTTTTTTATTTTTGAAAAAAAAAAACAGTTTTAAATTAATCACTACAAAGGTCAGAAAAGTTATTTTTCGAAAAATTTCAAAACTGTTGCATTTTACAATCACGTTAACGTAAAGTCCTTTTTCACTTTCACTCACATGTTTACTATATAATTCGCAACAACAATTTTTTTTTACAAAAACAAGATTTTTAAAAATAAATTAAATTTTTCTTCTTGTTTGATTTTTCCTTTTTTGGTTTAGTTGCCTTAAATCCTTCCGAGTCGCTTGTTCAATTCAAACTGAATGAAATCTTTCCGTGATTTTTATTCTTATTTACCCATTTCATATTTCAACATCTTTTTTTTGTTTTGCATATTTTGCGGTTTCTTCTAAATTAACGAAATATTCAATGAATCAACAGGTTTTTGAATTTTTGTAACTTTTTTTCAGATGTTTTTTATTATGTTTGCTTATTATATTCTTGAAGATCAAAGTTAAGGCTACGTTTTTCCAAGTGCTCGTAACTAATATTAATCCTCTTACAAACGGCAATTGTATTAACATAGCGATGTCTTGCGTACATCCCAAAATTGAACGAGTTTTTTTTTTAATAAAAATGCTTTCTTAACTTGTTTTCTTGCAATAAATAAAAAAAAAAAACAAATCAAGGTAATGTTTTTGTTGACAACATTTTTATGAGATGGTTCATTAGCCTAAAATATGAATTAAATCAAATAATATTTTAAAACAGGGTTGTTAAACAAGATTGCACAAAAAATCATAAAGATTGCGAAACACAATTTTATTGACATAAAATTTTATGGTATTTCCAAATTTCAACTTAAACTATCGTATTGGGTCTAGTTTTCGAGATATTTGCGGAAACGGATATTAGCACAATATTACAGCACTTTTAGTTTAATGCAACGGCTCTATAAATAGATTACGACAAAAGATTGCGACAAAAAATATCAAGCGTCGGTGATTTAAATCGCACGATTGGTTTGGGCGAAACGTTAGAACAAAATGCATTTTTTTTCTTCGTTTTATTATAAAGTTAGTAGCTATGTCAGGAAAAAACAAATTCATTGTACAAAAATTATTTAACTTTTTTAAAAAAAAAAAAAATTTAAGTGCTTTAATTAATTAGATGTCTCGTTTAGCGTTAATTTTTTTTTGGAGTAACTGGTAATTTACTGTGAAGACACAATAACCCATTGATTTGATATCAAGAAATGATATTTTTTTCGATTAAATTTATTGAATAAAAGGTATTTAGCATTGTTTTGTAACTAAGCCCAGTGGCGTTACTAATGGGGGAGCGAGAGAGATTGTAGTGGTAGCGCCCACTTACAATCATATACTTTTGCTCATTGTTCAATCCATCTCAATACCAAATTTCATCATAATTTGTCCATTAGTATATGTAGCTATGAAAAGATATTTTCTGGTTAAGGGCGTGGCACCGCTTGTTAAGAAAAATAACTTCTTTCCTAGGTTCAAGGTTATTAGAGGCGTATCACCACCCACTTTTAATTATATATCTTTACTCAGAAATTAATCTTTCTATGTAAGGACTGTCCATGAAAAAACTTGCATTTTATTTTTAGTTATAAAAAAATACCCAGTAATTTTTTTGGTCTTTTTTCCTTTTTTGTTAATTATGGCCAGTGTTCAGAATATAAATATCTAAAAACAAATTAACTATTTTTTATTTCTATAAATATTTCTTACTTTTTTCTTCAGGCCCTTTATTAAATTTTGCACAGTTCTTTCATCGATAGTATGGTACGATCTTTTCCACTTGAGTACGAAGTCTTTTAAATTTTTTGCAGTCTTACCACTCGTTCGAGGATCTCTTTTCATTAGAGCCCAATATCTTTCAATTCGGCGAAATACTGGGCTGCTGGGCGGATTTTAAATTTTTGGTACGAAATTGCATAACATTCCATTGTAGCTGCAGAGTAATGAGAGGTTGCTAAATCTGGCCTGAACATCACGGTACCCTCAGGTGCACGAATAAATAGTAGAAGGCATTTTTCGAGGCATTCGTCCATATACACTTTGGAATTGATTGTTCCTTGCGTAACAAAGAAGCTGCTCCTGAGATCTGCCAAAACATATATTGCTTCGGAAATTTCGAATTTTTTTTTTTTTTTGAATTTACTAGGCCCACGCCCCTTCTTCGGCGATGTAAAATATTCGCGCCCAGGTAGCTAATTTAAAATCTGCTTTAGCTTAAGTTTCGTCGTTCATAACGCAGTAATCAAATTTAGTCAGGTATCTTTCATACAGTTTTCAGGCTCGCATCTGAGCCATCAACTGTTTTTCATCAGAACGTTCTGGTACTTTTTGAACTATATATGTCTTAAGCTTACTTTTCTCCTTTATCCTTTGTATAGTAGATTTTGATGTACCACGTTCACTTTTGCCGCTACCTTTGGGTTAGAAAAATCTGGTTTTCTGCTTGAACTTTTTTTTCGTGAAACAGGTAAACCTTCTTATAATTAGAAATAACCGTAAAGACAGTTTTTTCTGATGCACCAACTATTTTTGATATAGCTGAATATTTTAATTCTAGATTTTTTCTACTGGGGCCAATGTTACGCCCACTGAAAAAATACGCCGTCTTTATATGTAGATGGCCTTCAATGAACACTTTATCGAATTAGATGACTTTCAATATCTTACGAAGTTCTTTTTAAGACGCACATGTGCAAAATTATTGAAACAGTGAATACTTGAAGGCCTTTAAATTTGATTAACGACGCCAGATTCATCGGAGCATTATCAAACGTAAGAAAATGATTTTTCAGCTAATCCGATTCTGACAATTTTTCCACCAAGCATATCGTGCTGTTATATCATGCCAACTCAACTTTTTCCAAGTTTTCAAAGATATCTCGAAAACTAGATCTGATACAATTTTAATGTAGAATCTACGCAAAGTTTTACTTTAAAAATTTTTTCAAATGCTATCTTTGTGGAAAGATATTTCAAAACTTGTAAGCTAGTGTTATTTTCATAGCTTATCATCTCACTATAGATATTTGTATGTATGTGTTAACATATGTGTGTACGAGTAATTCTAAAATCTATTACTGGAATACTGAATTAATATTCCTATAGCATTCACAAATAACTTTAAGTAAGCGTAGAGTTTTGAGTGTTGCGTAGAATATTAAAATTTAAGCACTTAAGCTGTAAATTTTCGGGGATTTTTCTAATATGAGGATAGGTAATAGGAAGAGTCAGTAATATATTGAAATGTTTTAAAATATGAATTCATAAAACGGCGATGTGTCGGTTAAAGAGTTAAGTTTTATAAGTTGTATATGAAGGTGCTCGAAGGGATGACTTGAATGAAAAATTTTGTCACAATCAAGTCCATAAAAAAGATCAGTAAAATTTAAAATCCTATGCTTGGCACTTTGAATAAACACTTAAATTCTCTATAAAGTAATTTTTTGAATCCAAATTTTATTTTTTATTTTTTTTTATTAATTTCATATGTTTAAAAGCACAGATTTCGACCGAAGGACATCAATTATACTGAAGAGCTTTCGCTTTAAAAGGTATACAGAAGCGGTGCACAACCAAATATATGTATATATATATGTAAAATATGAATCAAAATAATTTTATAAGTTTTTGACTTTAAGAACTGGTTAATTAAACTAATCTTAGGAAAACTGCATTATTATTAATTTGCAAAACTTTCTAAAATTGAAGTTATTTATGAGTTTCTGAGAGAACCTTTCAAAATTCAGACTAACACTCAATTTGGACCTTGTGGCGAAAAGCGCAATGTCTAAGAAAAATATTTTCCAACTTTTTTTTTGCAAATCTTATTTAAATACAAAGAGCTTACATATAAGTTTGCAGCGCATTAAAAAATTCATATTTCGAAAATTTCTGTACAGGTCTAATGTACATATATGCATGTGGGTTAAACAAACGCACGGATTTCAGGGAAAAAATATTGACTCTTCATATACGATAAAAATGCATCTTTCAACAAAATTAATTTACACTAATGTATATCAGGATTTTTCTGAAAAACTTTTTGTTTTTGAAAATATCCACATATGAATTTTCGGTAGTTTTAGTTGTGTTGATCGTATTGTGTTGTTGGCTCTCTTATTTAATACTTTGTTACACTAGCTTTCGAAGTGTAGGAGGAATCGCACGAAATATGTATACATGTACATATACCATTATAAATATATATATATACATCACTATATTTAATTACATATATCTGTTTCAACGAATTGAAATAAATTCAAAACAATCTATTTGCAGTTTTTTAAAAGCAAAATATCGAGATTCTAAAAGATCGTCGAAAGCAAAAATGCCATATGCGACCTTGAGGCGTTTTTTCAAAGTAAGGAAGTAGTGCGTGATTATACAAATGTTGTTGAAAATAAAGTAGGGCAAGTAAACTTATGAAACACATTTCTTAAGTAAACACTTAATCATAACAAAAATAAGTATATTAAAGAGATGATCAGTAAAAAGTTACTGTTTTGCAAATTGAATTGTTGAACAAACTTTGTGAAATAATTCCACCATCATTGCACCAAAATATCTGCTTACGTCGTTAATTTTGATTTCGGGAAAACATTGCAAATTGAAATTGTGGGCGACATGTGATTTCGATAAGACGGTGTCACATGTCATACAGCTCAAGAAGCAATTATATAATTTATAATCTCCACGTTTAGTGATCAGAATTGGCCGCACAGATCATGTAAATACCATTGCACTTTTTTCTTTGGGGCTTTTTGAAGTCTAAGGCTTATGCCAAAAAGCCGAGATCCGACCAAGGATCAAATTAAGCCACATTTGTGTAAAACGATCATGGAAAATTTCGATAAAAGAGTGGTTATGTGCCAACAAAGCCGTGGAGGCAATTTAGCCCATATGCTGTAACTTCTTGTATGAATTTCGCAACACCCTTTATTAAACAAATTATTTGGCTTATTTTAAAGAAGGTATGGACCCTTAAATTTAGACATTCTTCCCTAAAAGTATGTAGTCAATTTTCTTCTTCATTATATTAAAATTTTTAGAATCAGTTCTTCATGCTGAGAATAACGATATACTTTTGAACTTTCTCATATAATGGAAATCGAAGGCTTAACAGCTATGAGAACAAATGAAAAATGACAAAAATAAATGACAGATGGCGCATAGTATACGGAATGATATAAGTAACCGAACTTTGTACAGCTAAAGGTCACAGTCCCAATGGCTCAATTGTAAGAGCGGCAGTCTCGAAGTAAAAATTAAACACAACTGGTTCGATGAGCGTATGTATATGATCATGCATATATGTGGCACTAACCCGAAATTAACTACAAGGATAAATTGATCCTTCTTGTTTGTTGTCTTGGGATTTTTTTTCAAGAAAAATGCATTGACCGACTTTTAAATTTGGTCTTTGCTAATGACTGCAGTTTGGATGAAATAATGAATGTACAATTGTAATTTTTCATATAGTGTTGTTAGGAATGTTTCAATACAAGTTCATATTTAATATATTTGATAGTTTTATTTGTTATAAAATATATACAATATATTATATTAAATATTTTCAATTCTTTTTAATAAACTAAGAGCTAGCAACGTCAAGACATACATCATTTTGTTATCACGTTTAAACGTTTAAAATTTCGATTTTGCTAGCTCCCATTCCATTATTATCTCTAAGGTCTAAAGACTAAATTATTATGCAAGTCTCTTGGTGGTCCAACATCGATATTGTTTTGCATATCATCGAGTAAGCGCATAACGATACGGAAATTCACTTCATCTGACTTTTGACTACCAGCTGCAATTTTCTGTTGTAATGGAAAAAGTGAATACAAAAAGTCAGATTAACTTTCAATTTGAAAAAGCAAAACAAATATAATTTAATAATTACTTGGAATCTGTTGGAAATCATCCACAATTCATCCCTGCCAGCCAGATTTCTTACAATTTTCATACCACTGACAAATTGCAATTTCTGTGCGTCTGTTGATATCTCACGGAAACTCCTTTGTGTATACGGCGTATTGACATTCCAACTGAACAATCGAATTGGATTCAGTGTAACGCAAAATAAATTGCCACGGCTATCCATAGCCTCTGCAGCACACTCACTTCCTCGACTGCCCAACAGTCTAAATTCTGAAGTCATAGCATCAGCACCATTGGCAAAGTTACTCTGTGTATTCAATACATTAAGTGGCACTGCGAACTCTGATGTACTCGCCAAAGGATGGAAATACAGATTTCGCTTATCAGTGCTCATGCCAAATATACCATCCATTAGGGTGAAACTTTCACCAGCTACTGTATGTGTGCCATATTCTGGATTTGGATACATGAACTTATTTTCCACACGCCAAGCCAAATTCTTTTGATAATCGTAGACAACAATTCCATGATGAGTAACATCGGCTATATATACCGTGCTGCGCTGACAGTTGCCCGTTGGTGGTGGATCACGCACATGGACGATTGGTGTAATGAAAAGTGAGGCGACCGGTACATAGACATCGCTTGCAAAACGATAGCGATGTATCAGCGTATCCGTATTTAAATCGAAAAGTAAAAGCTGTGGTGCACAATGTTGCACGGTACCAATAACACCTGAGTCGATGACCCACATTTGATTGCATTCATTGATCTGTAATAAGACATAAATAAGTTACACATGACTTTATCTCCACTGCTAGAACTGTTAGTAAATTCGTGTTTCACAAAAACATAAAAACAAATTCTAAAGCATAAAAAAACAACAAAAACAAAACTTGTTGTTTTTTTCGGATAACTAGCAGTTCGAAATTCAAAATGTTTCCCACGAGCCGATAGAGTAGAACATTATATTAACAATTTCTAAGGAAACTATTCGTTTGTTGAGTCAAAAAGTGATAACTAGGAGCTAGCGTTCGGCTTATCTATATCATTTTAAATACGTATACTTACAGCGACACGAAAAGCTGAAGTAATACCATCACAATCAGCGCCATGACTGCGATGAAAATCATAATTTGGATAAGGTAGCAGTAATGGACCGGCATTGCCAGGGCGCTGTATTATAGTTGCCAATGAGTATGGAATGCCAGCTTGAAATCTTGGTATGGTGGTGAAGATTTTTGAGTTACCAGCACCTGAATTTTGTTAAACATTTTGTATTAAATATTACTATGTGCATAAAATCAATTAAAATATTTTATCTTACCACTGTAAAATGGTGCTACATCAATAGGTATTCCATTTGCTGGTACTAAATTACCATTACGTACAGCCTCTTGCCGATCTTGTGGTGTAGGGAAACCATATTCCAACAGGTTCCATTGATACATAACATTCAAGCTGTTACCCTTGGGTAATTGTGGCGGATAGTGCGAATAGGCCAGTATACCACTCGCCAGAAGCAAAAACAACACATAAAAGTATTGAGAATGCATTTTTGAAATTATTTGCTGTGGAAATAAAAAACAATACACTTTATTGTTAAGTTTTAATTTAAGTATTAAAAACAGATTATCTCTTTAATAAAGACTTCTCGAATCCATACAAAGGAAGCAACTGTGTTTTTATGAATTAAAAACATTTTAAATTTAATGTGCGGTATCTCTAAAAGAAAGAAAGCACCCTATTGATAAGCTGAGTTTTGAAAAAAAAAACTATGTATACATGATGTCACAATCAGAAATCAGATTGATAATATCTTGAAAGTGTGAGATAATTACACTTATGCGTAAAAAAACAGCAATTCTGATGTGTTACAAAATACTAAAAACTATTGACTATCAATTTTTTAAAAGGTCGCAGGCCAATTTTATATAGGGTGATTCATTTAGAGCTAATTTTTTCAAAAATATAATTTAATAAAAAAAATTAAATTCTATCGGGTAAACTTTATTACCATACAAAAGAACCATTCCTTACATTTAATTTTTAAAAATAATTTCTTTTAAATGTAGGTCTAAGCTGCGACTAAGATGGTTCATTCTAAATTTTCAATTTTCGAAGACGCTTTCGAGCACAACGAGTGGTATTTGGCGAATAACGCCAGTTATTTTGGCGTCCAATTCCTACAACTTAGCTGGCTTTTACATGTAGACTTTGTAGCTTACGTAGCCCCAAAGAAAAAAGGTTAGAGGTGTGATATCACATGAGTTAGGCGGCAAATTTACTACACAATTACAAAAAATAATGTGAATTTAAAGTTGAAATTTTAGTGAATTTTTTAAATTTCCACAATTTTCAAGGGTTGCTTTGATGTTAAAAGTTTTATGATGCTTTGTCAAACAATACTAAACAAAAATTCCATAACAGTTTTAACTCACATGCGATCTGTCATAAAATCCCTACTGAAAAAAGTACCCCTATATGATGAATCACCCTATAGCTAATGGAGATTGGTTTTATTTTTCGTTGATATCAATAGTTGATGAATTGTACTTGCCCTTAAATGTTTTTATTATTTGATTTATAATCTAAATTTGTACTTTTTATGCATGACATACGGACCTCAGAAGCGGCAAAGCGTTAGATAGCTTAAGAAATTACACATCTAATGAACTATGCCAAATGCCGGTATCTTAGTTCAAACCTAAATATAAAAAATCTCCCCAGAGAATTTACTCTATCTCAATTTTACATGTATTTCAACAAATTGACATAAACAAAATATCAATTACATATCTCGAAATGCGATTTTTGAGATACGCGCCTTCCGCTTCTAAGGGCAGGTACAATTTTCATACTTATACTCGTAACTCGAATGCTAAGCATTGAATTCAGACGTTCTTCTACTCTTATACCAATATTGATGTTTATTGGGTTCTAACAAAATCATAATGATTCAATCACAATTTTTGTTTCCCACATGCAAAGTATCATAAGCTCTTATCGCTTGAACAGAATGAATAAAAAAAAAAATCAACCTTTTGTTTTGAGACGGGTCAGGGATTTTTTGTTTGCTTAAAAGTTTTGATTGAAGTTTTTCTTTTCACAATTGTTAGACCGGCATATATGATTACAAAAGTAATCTCAGAGAATATTTTTTCTTAAGTTTTAAATTTGGTAAAATACTCAATAATATAGGACCGGACCAAAATTCACTTTTTTCATTTTGCGCCGACTTACTTGGAAATTAAGGCTTACGTCAAAAAGTATATATCTATATCGATACAAAATTACAAAAGACGATCTCTAACAATTAAAAATCTTCATACGATACGATTTGATTGAGCTATGATACTTGGAAGTAAGTAGGTAACAATTTCATAGTTAGTATTTAAAGGGTGCTCAAATTTGAGGTATCCTTTTATAACTTTCAGCAAAAGACATAGATTGAAATATTTATTTTTATTGGAAATTGAAGCAAATCAGTTCTGGTTAATAATGAAAAAGAATGTGTTTTTAGTGACATCCTCTGTTGACACGGTAGGCTATCAATATTCTACCAAAATTTTGAAAATTTTTTTTGCATTGTTGTTGTTGTCTTTGACGTGTTGAGCAGTTTGAGGATTACATATTCTTAAAATCTTTAATCTTCAAGAAACCCCATTAGAAGAAATCCAATGATGTTAATCGCTTGATATTTTGTCCGTGCATTTGCTCTACCGTATTTTGAACGACATATCTGCATTCAATCATGTAAAAATTATGGATCCATCCAGTCCACCGTTCGAAGTTTCACGTTTTTACGTCTTTCAATTTGGTCTACGTGATGGCGCAAAGTTAGTTAGGAAAAAATGCTTTTTTTGTTTTAAAAAAAAAGTGTTGGAATTTTGAGAAACTCTTTCTTAAATAACATCGTCATTAGGTTAAGATACTGTGCATCAAGTTTAATGTTTTTGCGATTGTGCAACATTCAGATAAGCGTTTTTATATGGACTAAAATTTTAAAAAATTATACATTCTTAAATAATGCTTTCCAAAATAACCGGTTAAGCCTAAGCGGTGATTGTAAGTAATTCAGACAATGAGTTTTCCACACATTTAATATAATTTTATCCAAAAAACAATCCACTGTGCCAACACGCTCCGGCAAAATACAGGCTCATTGAAAAAATACCCTTTTCAGCGAAAGTTTTTAAAGTTTAACTTTAAGTGAAAGTGCCAACGATAACTTTGAATACAAAATTTATTCAAAAAATTTAATGGTATTTTGTTCTGCGCATTTTGCTTTGACTGCCTACATACACAACATTCAAATGATTCACAAATTTTATTATTTTTATTAAGACGCACGATAACTTTAGCCAAAGTCTCTTTTTTTAACACTTCCGATCGATATCAGTTGAGAAATGAAAAAAAAATCATATTCCAATATCTGACATGCGCCAAGCGAATCTTGTAGATTTTATTTAAATTTTATGAAATCTTTATTCAATTATTTAAATTTCAAAATTACTATTCTTTTGGTTAAAAACAACTTAATAAATATTTTGATTTCTTTAATTTGTATATTTTACAGTAATTTCGCAAAACTGTAAAACTATTTATTATCTTCAAATGATGCAAATTAATTTGTACCTTGTAGGCTGGCTCTTGTACACTTTTATTTATTCAACTAAATTGTTTTCTAACTTTTTTTAATCGCGTCTTCACGTCCGAACTCGCAGAGTTACTTATACGAAATAAATTTTGTGATCTTGGGATGCTGCGCCGAAAGTCACCACACGTACTAATTGTTAACACAGAAATGAACAGTGTCGATAAGTTTGAGGCGGTTCCGCCGGCAAGCATCTCTTCGAGAGATGCTGCAAGATTTCACTGTCAATATTCTTGTCACATGTTAACTGAGTCTTCGAAAAAATCAACCGTTTGTATGTGCTGTTAGTTAACAGATTTCTGTCTGAAGCGTAAAAAAACGCAATAGGAAAATAGGTCACCGGTGAAGTTACTAAAGCGCAAGCGTACCAAAAACCTTATTTTGTGTTATAATTTTTGAGCTTTATCGTTAAAATTATCAAAAAGCTACACGTTTAAATAAATTAAAGATTTTTGGGATTATTGGATAATGCCCGTTGCTTTGAGATTTTCTAAGTTAAAAATGTGTTTGTTTCGAACAATTGTGTATATCATTTGTTTGGTCGTTCTTAGCACTATAACTTTTCAGCAGTACATCTAAGGCAGAATAGCCCAAATACACAGTCTCAAGTGATACTCATTCCAAATTCGTCTCTTCCATATGTTTTAAATGCGGAATCGGCCTCTTTGTAAAGATAATCGTAACTAATAAGATCTCTTGAACTATCACGGTGGTACAAAATGAGTTTAAATAAATGTCGAATTCCGAACATTTAATGATTGCTTTATGCATTCCGTACATCAGTCAGCATTTTTGTGAAAAGTGATGTGACACTTTTTGAAATATGGCTCGAAATTGTTCTTTTACTATAGTTTTGAAACTTTACATACGTGATTTCATAATTTTGTAGTACAACTGGTTTCAGAGAATGCTTGGATACAGAAAAACAAATTCATTTTGTACTATCTGTTTCTTAGATAAACAGCTTCAATACACATCTACTGCAAAATACCATTAGAAGCATTGGCATCAATTCAGTAGGGCAGGCGAGGGCATTGCTCTGACCCCCCCCCCCCCCACCCAAGGATCAGATACTAGTTATTTTTCAATGCATTAATTCAATAAACCCATCTTATAGTGGCGGAATCAAAATTCTCGTCCCCCCAAGATTTGGTGAAGTGACGCCACTGATTCGAAGACGAATTTTTTTTTGTTTTTTAAATTTAATATTTCGTGTGTAGATATGCGTAGAAAAACTGACTGATTAGTCTGATTTTTAATTCTGAATTTTCAACAATATTATTTTATGTTTGATACAATTTCATTATATAAAATCGCTCTATTAAAATCTATTGTCCCCCATTGAGTATACGGACTTTGTATCCAATCTACTTAAAATTAAACACGAGTCTTTTACCTACTGGTGTAGGTATTCTACAAAACTAAGTTTGCTCTCTTGGTAGAAAATAAATAAGAGTCGTGTTGAAAAAAATGCAAAAGTTCTTAAGCCCGATTACCGCGATTAACCGGTATCTATCAAATATAAATTGTTCAATAAAAAATAATTTCAAGCAGTAAAAATAGTTGCCATATTAAAACTTGATGCAAATCTTTGATCAAAAATGACCAAAACAGGATTTTATTTTTGGTTAAAGTCAAAAATTTATTATGAACATGCATAGCTGTGGAATAGAAAAAATCTTCAATTCATGTTCTAAAGTTATCTGAAGGGTAGGGTAAAATTTCACAGAGTAACATCCCTTCTAAAAAGTTTTAAAGAAAATTGTGTTTCATAGGTGATTTTATATTTCTCGGAAATCTACCATGTAGCTAGAGTTGTTCAAAATAAATATTGTTTCGAATTTTTTTTTCTATATCACTGTGATTTAATTTCTAACATTAAGGCATTCATTTATTTCTGAATACCAGTTGTATATGAGTGTGCATACTAAGACCGGCAATTTGTGTATTTTTATTTGAGTTCTTTTAAGCCCATTGTAGCATCTCTCATGTATCATCCTAAATTTTGTTGGCTGTGTAAATGTTGTTTTTACTGTAAAAAGCTTTCAGCAATCAAAGCTGTTCGGATCCAGCATCAAGTTGTAGGTAGCCAACATTCCGTATATTTGAGAATCAAACAAGGACGAGGCCTTGTTTTGAAAATTTCTGTCGTTTTCAAATTCAACAGAGGATATATTTTGCATATCTTAAAATAATAATGGCTCATTTGAGTTTTTAGGAAAAAAACCTTCTACTATATTTTGAAATTTAAATTTTTTTAATGTGTAGTAATGTGTATGTTCGAGACCCGGAAAGTCTTAATCTGGCGCTGATGTTAAGTATAAGAGTTCAATTGAATGAACTGTCAAAAACGCACGCACGCGTACGCCTTCAGGTTTAAAGCACTTAAATTTGTTCCTAACACTGATATTTTCCAACCTTCACAACAAGATTGTCATTTTTGAAGAATTTTCTGTTTGGGTTAGCTCGAACAAGCCAATTAGACAATGATGATTGAATACACGACTTCGTGAATTAACCGAAATTGAAAACACGCTCTCATCGAACAGAGTCATTAAAACAAACAATTGGTAATGCGATTAACTCAAATACGACTAGTGAATTTTTCCATATTTTCATTTGTTTTGCAAATTAGCAATTTTACGGTTCATTGATGACACCAGAGTTCATTAAAATTGTTAGTATTTTGGCATTTAGAATCGAATCTATCGCTATAGCGTGGGGATTTTTACTAAATGCTCGTACATGTTTTATTATTATGTTTAAATAGAGTTAATAAGCAGTCTATTGGCCTGCTGAAACGAAACAACAGTAGTTAAAGGTGTTATCTTTGGCTACGCAAAAAGTAATGTACCCTACACCGCACTGATAGTTGAAGCTCAAGAAAGTCTTAAATTTACAAAGTATTACTAGACAATCCCATATTTTGGCTACATTTACTTAATATATATTGCAATTTTAAGATTTTCTTGTGTGAGAGGTACAATAACCTCCTGGCTTGTTTGGGCGGTACCACTCCTTCTTGTCGAAATCATACTTCTTGTTAACGAGTGCTTCTCCGAGCTTCTTGTATTTGTTGAAGTTAGGTTAATGCAACCTTACTAATACTTTCAGTATAACGCTTTAGAGTATTTGCTTACATGAAAGCTGCCACGCCTACTTGTTTAAATACAACAAACCTTTTTACAGAGCTTCTTCAAATTATTTCTAGTAAAGGGTGTACCAAAATTCATGTACGAAGTACATTCATTACTTTTAAAATATTGCTCGCATTGTTCTTTCATGTAACGCTTCATTGTTAATGACCATGAACTGTAGGCCTGTCAGGATTTCTGTTTTTTTCAACATCCTTTTATTTGTCTGAAACTTGTTAACGATATCTTAAATGACTCCCTCAGTATATTGTTTTAAAGGTTCAATTTGTAAGCATGGTAGACGTGTCTGTGTATAAATTTTGTTCAATTATGATCCAAGCCATTGCAGCATTTTTCAAGCCGTAATAATAGCAATTCAAAAACCAGCAGAGAGCATTTAAAGTGACATCAGCAACTGTCGCATAAATATATATGTGGATAGTTAGACCGCCTTAAAAGTTCTCCAAAACAACACATTAAAATCGAAAGTAGTTCTGAAATGCTATAAGTCACTGCAAGATCTCAGCATCAATAACAAAATTTCTTTCTACTTGTTACCCAGACATCAAGGCTTCATCGGTAATAAGATTGCGGACGAACTGGAGAAACTAGAAGTGATTCTGGATACAATACCTATAGCAGCACCTATACAATATTTTAATTTAAAAATGGACATCTGTATGTCAACAAAAGTTAAATGAAATTGCTTGAAAATTGTATATGCAGGAACTGCAAGGAATCAATCGCAATTACTCTGCGATTGCCCAGCGCTTGCTCGGACAAGGGTCAGAACACTTGGACATATTGTTCTATACTCATTGCACGATGTTGCAAAACTTAAACTCTACACAATTTACGATTTCGCGAGGCAGGAATACTTTTACCATAAACCAAACATCTACTACTAACTGCTTAAATCTTGAGGGATGTAGTATCAGTATGAACCATAGTGTCTATGTGGGGCTTCCAATCCACCAATATAACATAACCTATTCCAACAAGCTAAATAAAAAAAATGCACCAAATTATATTATCTCAATTGATTTTCCCATAGTCGTGATTCCGCAGACGGACATAACTAAATGACGCTGATCAGATATACATCTGATACACACTTGTCACTCCCCATTTAGGCGTTACAAACGGACTGCCGAAATGAAACCACCCTATGTTTTATAATTTGGGATTTCACCATTATTTTCTAGCAAAGGCTCAATTATTTGATAGCTATCAATTACCTAATATGATGCTACCTACAATCGCAGATTAGATAAGATTTCGACACAGGTTCTTCTTGTTTTATTTGATGTTTTAATAATTGCATAAATAAACGTGCTTAACGTCTTGAAGTTTCTGCTTTTTTGTAGATTTAATTTTGTCACTTTATCACTCAGCAAATATTGAATAAATTGAAGTGATTCGAAAGTCTTAAAAATTTATTGATTAAAAACTGTTAGTATTTATTGTGTGCAAATATTATTAAACACTTAGTTAAGATCAGCATAGACTTAAACATTTCAGATTATATGTTTCAATTCAGATAAAGGTGATGTCCAGTTTAAGTTTATCTAAGATTTTGCTCTATGTTGAATGCAAAATCGGACGCAAATAACATGTTCCTTCATTTATCTATAAGACTTTACATGCAAACCCCCAGTAGTTCCTGTCATTATGCCTATTAAAGTTTTTAAAAAAACTTCTGAATCAAGAAAATTATAGTGACCTTTTCGAGATTTTGCCGCTGAAATCAAATGATTTCTCACTTCAATTTAAAGAAATGTCAAATGTGAAATGTTTGTAAAACATTCATCCAGTGCTCTTTCTATTTGGATTAAAAAATCTTAACTTCATCAGAAATATCAAATAAATCGAACTGCACGATGAACAAAAGAAATTCAAATTTGTTTTAATTCGATGCTTTATTTTATACAACAAATTAAAAATTGTATAATATTTGAGCCGCACAGTTATTCGATTCCATAGAACAGCTTGACAAATAAACAATGCAGCTAGTTCACATTATAAAATTGAATAAGGTGTTCCCGGTGGGAAGGGAGTCGTAAAAACGGACCAAAAGAGGCTGGAAGAATTTTTTCATGCATTTTTGTGTTCATTAAAAACGAAAAAAAAGTAAGGAGTGGGGGTATTATAATCATTTGTGGACACTCTTTAGGGGAGGAGATTAATAGCGGAATCGCACACAAGCGAACAATCAGGAGAGAGAGGTTAAAACGAGGGGTTGTGGATGGAATAGACGCAACCTAACTGTAATGAATCAAAGAATAATATCAAAAGCAATAGTACGAGTAATTAGCACTTCCAAATAATGCAAGAAAATCAGAGGAAGCCTTTCTGGAACTGCGTTATCAGACGGGAAGACCTTTATAACAGCTGCTTGTTCAGGTGTAATAATTCCAACAATTTTTTTAGAATTCATTGCAGAAAAGATATCATGTGTCACGGTTTACTGCAGGCCTATTATAAAGTCATTACTCAAATATTAATTAATAATAATAATAATTAATTCTCCACGTTAATTGCCATATTGATCAGTACTAAATAGTTTCACTCTAACATTTGAATTGAATATGTAGTATTTTTTACTATGCCACGCCTATCTTTAGCTCTTTGCTAACGACAGAAAAACAATAATTGAACTTAATGCATTGAGAAGGCGGATGTTAAAAAATAAACTTAGCAAACGCACTCTAACAGGGTAGTATGTAAATGTCAAGAAAAAAAGTCTGTTAATGAAAACTAACCCGTGCCTCTCAACAAATCCTTAAAGTAACGTGACCAGATATTTTTCACCAAAAGCTGATGAAATTTTTTTGAAGATTCATTTGTTTTTATGTCCCACTTTCACCGAAAACCCTAGCAAAATATGATGTTTTATTTTTAATGAAAACGCGGATCACGCGGAGCAGAAAACAAAAAACGCGGACTTGCGAAACGCAGATCATATGGTCACGTTAGCCTAGAGTAAGATCACATGAACACTACGAATTTGAACAAAATTTCGGGGAGTTTCGACTAGACGGCGTGGCACCTTCCATACGGGATAGGCACAGTGACGCCACTGATTCACACAATCAGTGCATCGAGAACAGTAAATGTTGATCGAAATTTATACGATAGTTTGGAATGTAGCGTCACAAAACATGCACCATTTCCGAACTTATTGCAATATGCCTATTAAGTTAGGTCATGATCGTCGGAACACATTGCAAGTGGTCCGCCGCTAAGTTGTTGGGTCTCACAATGTGTGAGTATCATTGGGAAAAAATTTCATTCGCTATATCAAGTCACTGCTCTTGGACAGTTTCTCCTGAACAAGCGCGATCGAAATCTTTGTTTCAGCAAATGAAAAAGGACTTTTTAACGATTAAAAATATTTGCTTGGATATCATTGCCATACTCACCACACTACTTTTTTAAGGATATGTTTTTAACAATGGTGAATAAAGAAGCGTGGCTGATATTTAACAAAACCTCGAGCATTTTATTTTTGTAAGCAAAATTAGCCCATTCATTGGCAAGTGGCCTTGTGACAAATAATATTCAAAAAATCGGTAAGGACGACTGAAATTTAATTAAGAATTCATGTTAAATTACAGTCCTGGCACCAATTATTGTTTTTTTTATTAAACACTGACCGAACAATTGAGTGAGATATTCACAAAAAAGTGGCTTATTCGTGTAGGGTGGTTAGACCAGATGTTTTTGAACACCCTTAAGAAGTTCACTTTCAACTAAACTAAATCAGCTCGAAACTCAATTAAGTGAGTCGTTTGTCAGCAGCTTACGTTTTATATTTTTGAGTTACAGATTTTTTGTCGAATTTGGGAAGGTTGAGCTCCAAAAAATTAGCTACTTCATTTTCCAATTTCAACAATTGTGTGATAACTAATTTTTCCTGAAAACTTTGCTTACGAGTATACTCGATTTTTGGATAACTTGTAATAAATCTCTGGCTATTTTTTGGATTCAGGTTCTTTCATGCCTTTATATATAAACACTTATCCATGAACCGAATAATCATGCTATATTTACATTATGTTTTATGTTTGCGCCTAAAAGCAGACATTTTATTTTTTTCGAATTAGTTATTCTTTAAAATCATTTAATTTTTCTAAATCTTTTTTTCTTTACATTTAATTATGTTTAACATTTATATACAAGATAACTAATTTATGAAATTTTTTACAAATTATTTACAAAAGAGAAAACAATAAAGAAGAAAAACTTAATTTTAGTTAACATTTAAAATGGCCACTTTACTTCACAGGCGCTTCGTTGTCCTCTGGTTTAATGATACGTAGTCCACGTCTATACTGATATCCCGTATGCAGAGCTATCGATGGGAATGCATTCTGAAAATATGACGACGTGGTTGGAGTTGGTGCATCTACCAATGTGTCTAAGAAGGATTTCTGATAAATATCACGATTTTCTTTGGTGGGTGGAAACGACTCGCCACGGTTGAGTGCATTAAATGGATTACGTAAGGAATAATTGATAAGGCCCGTTGTTTCGAAACTATAGGGCTGTTGTTGTTGTTGTGAGCGTTGGTATTGTTTTTGCTGAATAGCTGCTGCCGCTGAGCTAGTAAAGATATTTGTTGTTGGCGGTGAAATGACATTTTTGGCTAAGGAACTCGTTTGATAATAGTTCGAAAACTGCGGTAATGATGGAGCTGTAGGAAACAAACTATAAGCATTTGTATGCTGATTTAGATGTTGAGATGCATCATTTATTTGGCCGGCACCACGTAGCTCAAGGCGTAATATGCGATTATTGAATTCATTTCCATTGATATTCTTAAGAAAGAAGCGATGAAATCTTGAGGCGATTGCATAAACTACACCCGGTTCAGACTGTGTTGTTGTAATGTCAGCAACAAACTGAATACTATCACGATCATAAGCGAGTACTGCTTGCTGATTGGTGGTGGGATTCCATGAAGCTATTGCCGTCTCCGACATTGGGCTGAAGAGTAAACTGCCGTCGATGGGTGATACAGCCATACCAATGCCCTGTGAAGATTTCTTACCGACAAGTTTAACGGGTAGCAGCTTAGTTGTTGGCAAAGGACCTGCGCGCAATGCTTCTTTGGTGATAGAGAAGATTCTATGGAGAAAATGTATGTATCAAACGATTACCAAATGGTATAGTTCTTTAAAATGTATGTCATTATAATAACGCACCGATCAGTTGCCAGAGGCTGGAAATAAACAAGCCCCGCCTTAGGGTCAAAAGTCAAACCTACGACGCCGTCCATGAGTATGAAGCGTTGTCCCAAAATTTCAGACTGTGCAAAATCTGGATCGGGATACATTGCAGGGTGTGTCAAGCGCCAAGTAATATCACGTTCGCTATCATAAACAATAATCGCTGAAATGGATAGATATAATGTGGAGAATTAATAAAAAGGCAAATTTTGTTATAATTTAATTATCGTCTCCTAAAACTGATCTCGGAATTTTTGTTAAAAAAAGGTATTGTCTGTCAGTTCGGTATTTATTCATAGATTGTCCTTAGAAGTAGCTTGTTTACTCTGAAAAGTACCGACACTACGTTAATTTAAGAAACTGGGACATCTTTAATGATTTCGAGTTTTAATTGAACTCGGACTATTCTTCATATAATCGGATCCAATATTTAGCAGAAGTTTTTCTAAAATCTTGTGTCAGCATTTGTGCTCTACTGATATCATTATGGTATGGCTCTGTTAATAATACCTTCCAAGTGTTTCACAAAAAAACTTATTGTTTTCCTAATCGTAAAATAATAAATGTAGCGAATAAATCATTTCCCATCATATTCTTAATTAGCGAAAACTTTTAAGCTTAAATGCTATCAATCAAGTTATATACGTGCAATAATTCGTACAAAAGATATTTTGTTTTGTTAATTAGTGCAAGAACAATTGAAATTGGAATGGCAAAAAAAAAAATATCCAACAATAACTGCGGCACAAAGTACTTTGGTTGCAGTGGATTTGTTATTTTTTGCAACTCAGGGTTACTGCGATGTTACTTGCATAATAACTAATTAATTAAAAAAAAATCAGAAAACACGCTCACCTGGTTCCACTGTATCCGAAATATATACAAAGACGTCATCACATGTGCCCTTCCTCGATGTGGTCTCATCAACAACCAGATTTGTGAAGAGTGACTCACCACGTAAAATCTCTGCTGGGAAGTCAATGCGACGTACCACCTGATCTGTATTTAAATCAATGACCAAAATTTTTGGTGGACATGTTCTTTCGTAGTCTTCCAATGAACGTGAGATACCAGCATCCAAAACCCACAGACGATTA
Organism: Meiosimyza decipiens; assembly: GCA_963680825.1. Lineage (NCBI taxonomy): Eukaryota > Metazoa > Arthropoda > Insecta > Diptera > Lauxaniidae > Meiosimyza > Meiosimyza decipiens. Next base: position 79,689,341 of record OY804259.1, on the reverse strand, counting down.
CATGAATCGATGCGTATGCGATAGCTTGAGATTAAAACTAAATCGCTGCAGTTGAAATCTTTTCTTGCTGTGGTGGAAAATGACCAATCTGGATAGGCCTGAAATTAAAAAGAAATTGATTTGATTTATTTTGTTCGCTACTAACATTGATGCACGGTATACGGGACGGGAAAAGAGAAACAGCCAAGGCAGAGATACTCAGAACGTGACAGAAGACGGAGCTATGTACCTTTATGGATAAAATGCTGAATGAGCACACTACCAAAGGACAAACACTGCGTTAGTTTAAGGAATTGTATTAAAGTAGGATTCATGTTTCTAGCTGAGCGTCCATCATTATTTACAGAGAACACAACCCACGGCTCATAACAATGAATCCAGGAGAAGAATTGTTCCTAAACGAGCTAACCAATAAGCAATGTCTGTCTTCTGATGAAGCTCTTTATACTAATCCGATGTCGATGAGTAGCCACTTCCTTCAAAGTGAAGTGGGAATGATTTTTTTGAATGGTACAACTAGCACCAGCAGCTCGTCCCCAAGCCGTGGAGCAAGTCAGATAGTTGAAAATTGTTACGTCTGCCTAGACCAGAATTGAAAATTGCAATATTGTTATTGTAAAAGGTGTCACCGAGGAGTGTCATCCGATTGAGGATGATATTATAGATTTTGTACTTATGTAAGTACATTAAACTATCAACGAGATTTCTTTTCAAAATCATTGGAATAAATAAAAATTATTCTAGTTTCAAAATTGATAAAAAAATATACATATATGGGACATCCAGGTCCACCGTGGCCTGGACCAATATGGCGGAAACTCAACAACCATTTTGGATTTTGAAAATCTGATCTCAGATTCGAAATCAGCGACCCAAAAAATCTTCGTATACCAAATTTGCTACAAATCGGTTGAGTTTGACAAATTTGATCTTGGATTCGTGATCAGTAACCACCAAATTTAGTGTAAGTCAATTGACTTTCAAAAATGCGCCCACCGTATTGGACTTTTGATCCACCATGTTGGATTTTATCAATCTACCACACCAGATTTTTAGAGGTGTCCATCAGCTATAGCTTGAGCTAAGATAGGACCAGATCGGCTGTGATTTTTTATTTTTACAAGCTTTTTTTCAGGGACACTCTATGTTCCTCCCGCTTTCGGCCAACATATTAGAGCCGGCATATTGAAATTTCAAAACAACCATTCTCATATGAAGGCTCTTGAGCACACGAACATTTTGAGACCTTAAAACGTTTTTCCGCTGCGCCCGATTAATCTGGAATGTCCCATATATACCTAGGTATGTATAATAATTTAATAACTGATCGACTGTACGATTTTCAAACGAGGTACAAGTTTGAAAAATAAATTGATTCAATTCCTGGAATGCTATATCTGATATATAGTAAACAAAGAAATCAATTGCTTCTGCCATGAAATTCATTTTATCTTTGGAATAAAATTCAAACTTTTCCGGATAAGTGGCTCCTGTTTCGCAATGAGCCTAGTAATGTGAAGAAATACTTGTTTATTAAGACTTAACAAAACGAACCTGCAATACAGGTGAGTCTCCAAACTGATATTTTGATACGTAACTCAAGGCTGATGGTACTCCAGAAAACAGCTTTGGTGTTGCTATAAAGATACGATCCCGTGATATTGCAATTCCCGTGATCAGCACATTCATGGGATTATAGAAACTAACATTATTCACTGCAGCTCGTGGCTGAAAGTTGAAGGTAATAAGCTTCCATTGCTTAGCAATTTGCAAGTTGCTGTCGGTTGCGGTTAGTGCGTCACTGGTCAAGTTTAAGTTCAAGATCGCCAAGATCAAGATCAACAGTGAGTGTTTTGCTTTGCTTGCAACAGACATGTTAATTCATAAAGACTCTTCTTCGGGCACGGTCTTTTCTTAGTTGCGTTTCCTTCTGCTTACACTGCGAAAGAGTAAAAAAAAGAAAAGAAAAAATTAGTAACCATTAAGTTATTGCAATTTAACTGCACTTTTTTGCAGCGCAGTGTAATAAGTGCTAATGATGATGGGGATCGCCTCTGAAAATATTAATGACATATTGATGGTAATAACAAACGTGATGTAGATTCGTCGATTTGCGCGGATAGTTGGAAAATTACAAATTCGAGTGCATGTTGTATGTTGCCTTGACGCTTAGAGCCACAATTTTAATAACAGAGTTACTGGCGCCACTACCGATGTAGTTGGTAATCTGTCAAATTTAATAAGGAAGCTGATTTGTACGAGAGCTTGTGAAGCAAATTGCTCAATGTACGCGTAGTGAAAATAATTATTAAACTTGTTTGGTATATGTACATATGAAATTCAGAATTATAAAAAAAGTTTATGGTTCTAAAAGCAGGATGGGGCAAGTTGATATGTAGCCCGAGACCAAAACAAATGAAATACATAAATGGTAACTTTTTGATTGCAGCCCAGTGTTGGCATAAGTAAATATTTTAGTTCTCAAAACTAGTGAACTGATAACAGGGTGCTACATTTATACTTTTGGAGTGCGCACGCGTATTATAAACGAATCCAAAGCTTTTGACATTAATGTCTTAGTATGCAGCTTCATGCGCGAGTCTTTCGAACAGTTAAAAAATATCCCAAATCAAAGTTTTGAAACTAAGCAGTTAAAAACAATGATTTCGATGTTTGCTTATACATATATATATACACTGCGGTGCAAAATTTTAAGACCACAAATGATATTAAAATTTTATAATGGGCTTAAATTCATCAATCCTGGAAAGAAGAAGAATTCCAAAGAGTACTTTGAAGTGAAAAATCGAAATTTGCCAAATTGTGTTGTACCCACGGAGCAACATAATGTTGGCTTCGTTATGGTCTGAAAATGATTTTTTTCTGCAAAGTGAATAGAAAATTTGATGCGCATGGAGGGTATATTGAAAACAAAAAGACTGCAAGCTCATTTTGGAAGGACATGCTCTGCTGTCTGGTTTTAAATAAATTGGAGAAATAATTTTAATTTAGCATAACAACGATCCCAAACATACTTCTAAACTATGCACTATAGAGCGTTCCATAAAAAAAAGAAGGGGATTTGGTTAGCATGGCACATTGTTCAATCCTAACTCTTTGAACTTTTATGGGAAGAGCTGCATGGAGAGTCCAAAGCAAGTACATTCTTCAAAAGAAATGATGTGGAGCCAATGGTTGGAATTTTATATTTATATAAATATTTTATTTATATCCAATTAAATATTAAAGTTTTGACCATTTTGCCGCTTAAAGTCTTTGTGGCAGAAGCGATGCCCACTCCATAACTCCCTCGAGGACCCCAAAGCTGGTCATCTTCAGTACTTTTTCATATAATCGTTGCTGGCACCTATCTGTATGGATAAATCTGGCTCATATTTTTATTTTGGATGCCCACATATATACCTTTGCGATAGATCAGATGAAGGTCAACTTTGCACTCTTTATCTGATTGGTAGAATTCATTTAAAATTGTATATTGTTCTGTGTTCTAAGGATATAGTGCAATTTTGGGGCACTTGCGCTCTCTCTATGATCGCTTTTAAAAAATGTTAACTACGCAATGACCCACCCTAATGTATATCTCGTACGAACGGTATTTATTGCTATCAATAACCCATTGATATAAAATTTGTACTTTGGCGGTGAAAATCCAAATTTAGTGTTATCTTACTAATATTGAATAAGTGACAGTATGGATGTTCCTTACTCAATCACGCGTAGACGGCTTAACGGATTTGGGCGGAGCTTGGTGAATATATGGTTACTGTCCTGGATTAGAATATGAGCTATTAATTATTCCGAACAATTCTTAATTTCTTAAGTTTTAAATTTCTTCAAAGTATTTGCGCAAAGAGAAAAACAAACTTAGTGGAGGAGTATTGTTGTGGTATTCTAATGTTAATAACTGTCACAGAAAGACAATCGGATGCAAACACAACAAGGCAGTTTATGGCTAGCTAAAAGATAAAAATTATTGCAATTGTTGTTATTGCAATGCAATGAGATCGATGCAATGGAATATTCATGTGCAAGAAATGCAACGATATTATAAGGTCCAAGAGAGTTGGGCCGTGGGTAACAGCTAATGTGTTATATGGAGACAATTTTTATTAGGAACATTACAAAACTTGCTATGGAATAGCCAGCCTGTCTCAAATAAAGGCTAAAAAAAGTTGTCTGAATTTTGAATAAGCAGCAGCAAGAACAACATAAATTTATTTTTTTTCTTAAATGTAACAAATTCAATAGTCTACTCGTATGAAAAAAAATTCAAATTATCTAAATATGTCATCATTTTACCACGAAATGTATAACAATAACTCACAGTAGGAAGCAAAACAAAATCAAATGCTGGCAAATCTGCATGCTTTCGACACTTTAAGCTTCTCACTCAATTTTATCGTAAATCTTGGCAAAAACCGCTTACAGTACCACGTCTTAATTAATGAGTTATTAAACACGCATGCAGTGGTAAGAATCGCAAACATTTTGCCGGCAAGTTGGCTATGGCGGTTACAACAAATATTACAAACGAATCGTTGCAATGACTTACAAAATAAAAAAAAAAAACCAAAGCATCCAGTGTTGTGTTTTAATATCAGTGTTGTGTCTTAATGTTTACATTTGAATTTTCAGCTTAATAAATGACGATTAGCTTGAGATGATCAAAAAATTAAACCTCAAAAAGATTATGTTTGCAAGCTAAATTTATAAGTTTTTTTGTAAACTATGTACAGGGCCGTATATAAATTATGTAAAACATTAACATCATCCATTACTAAATGGAGTCGTCAGTGACTTTTAAGTCGGTTATTAAGAACTTCTAAGCTTTTTTTGCTACGGTCTGTTCACTTTTTGTTTGGGTCCTTAACAGGTCTATGCAAAAACGGAAACATTTCAGGCTTAGGAATTCTTACTAATTGGCTTAAAGGTCACTGATGATTCCATTTAGCAATGAATAAAACTAGTATAAGTAATTTTAGCAGATTTTTTGTTGCAGTAATATTTATTTTGTGTAAATATTTTGGTGTGAACACAAAAACTAAAATTTTGATTTATCTTTTTTCTTTTTTCAATAATTTAGAAAAATTTTAGGTGACTTTTGCCATTCTGGTCGTCATATTAATGCCACCAACTTAGGTTTTGCAAAGGCGCATATGGCTTTTTGTATGTAATTCTGAGTAGAAGCTACGAGTTGAGCCATCATACGTATTTTTTCGTCACTTCCACTTTAGCGGCAACATTGAACCGATTGACTCATCCAAAATATTATACGTTTTTAATATTCAAAATTTAATATTCAAAAAGCTATTTGTTGATTTTGAGCGCATTGCTGACGTATTCATTGGAGCGCCTTCTTCCGGCACTTCCGTCGCTATCTGTTGTATAATCTGAAGCAACGCACTCTAGACTGGGGTTGAGGCCTTTAATTTCATTTAAACTCTGACGAAATTCAACACAACACTGGCAACACGACACACGTTTCGTACGGGTATGTTGCCTCTATTCACGTAAAGTGGCAACACATTCGTCAGATTTGACGCTGATCGGCCTGCATTACATGTGGTTTATCTTAACACAGGCGCTTTTTTCACTTCAGTAATGCAGAGCATTTTGCAATGATCAATTGAGGATTTTCTTTTTTGTATTTGAAAATATTTAACTTTGCTCTCAAGTAAATATTTTTATGTAAATCTCATAAATTTTTATGTTTTTCTTTTCATTTCTTGTTCGCTTCCTCAGGTCATTAAGTTTTTTTCACACATTTTTAAAAATTTAAATTAATGGCTCAATGGTTAGAAATTTTAAAATTTTATTTTATTAAATTTGACCCATATGTACAATCTAATTATCGTTGTAATACAATCAATGAACTTTATTTTGTTTTATATTTTTGACTTCAAAATTGTGGGAAAATTTTCAAAGCGATTTTTAGAGCATTGTCCACTACCTATTAAACAGAATGTTGCTCTTAATTAAAACTAATGTTGCTTTCTAAATTTGAAAGTTTGAACTATATTAGCGTTAGGATAAAGTAGTACCGATATAGTGGTTTGAGCTAATTGTGCCCAAATCAACTTTTTGCAGCGTTTTTCATTTGCTTTAAAATGTTTTTACGTTTACTTTTTACGGTAAAACACATAATTGGTTTCGCCTTAAGAAAATGTTTTAAAAAAGGCAAAATGAAGTGTTAAAAAAAACACCTGTATTTTGTTTTTTTTTCTTAATACTTTGCAAATGTCGCAAAGTTCGCATCATCAAAATTTGTACGTGAGAATTTTTTTTGTGTTTTTGTTTTTGTTGCTCTGAAAGACTTGTAAATCAATGCAAAAGATGTACTGACCATCACCAAATAGTTAATAAAAAAAAAATTACTTCACTTATAGAGAGAGAAAAATCATATATATATTTTGATTCCAATCTGGGATGTTACAGGTACTATTTTACCTAGAAGCTCTTACTATACCAAACCATAGAAAAATTTCGAAAATAAATCGTTTAAAAAAAAAAATCTACTACAGCAATCGATGGGGTAAAGCCTAAAATAATCTTTGTAAATTTTCATATAACTGTTCCAATGATGGGAAAAAGTGCCCATAATTTGTGTGTATGTGTATGTAAGATGAAAATATGATGTGAGGTCAGTTTGATAAGTCAGTGTTTTTTTGAATTTCCCGCAACTGCCATCTGTAAATACTATGCATGATAAACCCTATGAGGACTCTGCACTATCAATTTAAATGGTCAGGTTTCCTGAGTTCCGTACCAGCACAAGTGACGCCGAACGTTCAGGTCGCTCGAAAGAGACCTTCAAGTCAGAAATCGTCGATAATATCGATGGACGATCGGAGAATGAAAGTGCTTGAGGTGGCTGATAATGTAGGTATCTCAACTGAGCGGGTATATCATATCTTATATGAATATTTGGACATGAAAAAGCTACCCGCATAATGGGTGCCACTATTGCTTGCACACAGCCAAAAACGCAACCGTGTGACTTCTTCAAAGGATTATTTGGCGATGCTTAGCCGCGATCCGAACGAGTTGTTGCACCATTTCGTTATCGTGAACGAAACATAGATCTATCATAACACACCAAAGACCAAGGTACAATCAAGACAATGTGTTTTTTCTTTGGATTAACGTGCACCAAAGAAGGCCAAGGTGGGTCTCTTGACCAGCAAGGTCATTGCCGGTGTCATTCACATCGAATAGTTTGAAAAGTTTCAAACGACCAACGGCGAGTATTATTGATTTGAAGCAGAAACGACCGCATTTGGTGAAGACAAAAGTGTTGTTCCATCAAGGCAATGCACGGGTGTACACGTGTGTAGTCACCATGAAAAAAACCTATAAATGGGCTATGAGCTGCAGCCACATCCAGCATATTTTCTAGACTTTGCTCCCTGCCACTATATCCTCTTTCCAAACCTAAAGAAAGGTAAGTACTTTGGGCTGAATGGAGAGGTCATTACTGAAATCAACGCCTATTTTGATTGCCTTATATGCCTTATTCTTATATAATCTATATCTATATGTATACATATAAGAAACAATAAAACTGTATGAGCAGTAAATTCTATAGAATTTACCTCAAGTTACACCAATGGGGGCAGAATGCAACATTTTGCCTCTAGAAACTTAATGCCTCCGTCTGGCCCTAATACCCAAAAATATTATGGCTTAGCACATCGCCCAGATAAATTAGAAGCAACAAGGGGACTATCAAGCAACACTGCTTGACCCTTTCATTTGGTTCGTATGGGCATGAGAGGCTGCTTTTGTGGACCTTAGTAGTGCACCTTAATTATGACTTAATGAGTTTGAAAGCCTACAGGAAGGCTCATTGGCTATTCTCACATTTGCTCTGGGCTAAAAAGTCGGGTGACTCTGATCCACACATGAGCAGTTTGTACGAACTCTGGCCTGCTTTCTACCAAGTGTTCTGCCGAGCACACTGCTATTGCGTTTGAGGATGGACTTACATAGGCTGAGTTGAAGGACTTAGAAAATTTAATAAGTAGGCCATCAAGACAATCCCCAGGGCGACCTACTCATTTGCAAATGAAATATTTGGAATTAACTTTAATGTTTCGGCTGAAATATAATCGTAACCTCATACTTTATTAAATTTAAGTTAACACATTTCATTTTATGTTCTGGAGTAAGACAGAAAATGCACTTTGTACTAACTATAAAACTTTGGACACATGACGTGTTAGGAAATATTAGACATTCACTTTGAAACCAACTGTAAGAATTGGTAAGAAACAGTAATTTTTATTGATGTAAAAAATCATTTTATTTATTTTTAACGCAGTGTTTGTTTCGTTATTTTAAGAAACTATTACCAAATATTGCTAAAGTTAAAAGACTTGTAGTTTTAAAAACTGTAATTATAATATAAAAAATTTCAAAAATTTGAACAAAAAAAAACTCACCTTAACGCGAACGTTCAAAGTCTCAATTTATTAAAAGCTGAAAAGGTAAAATATCTGGTCTCTAAATATCTAATTTACGTTAGCGGCAACCGCCATCAAGAGCTATAGCTTCTACAAATCGCACATCTATTTCAAAAATAAAACAACTCTAAGATTCGAGTTAACCTTATTAACTGTTAACAATGCACATCTCCACAGCAACATTTGCAATATCTGTGATTCAGATTTTGATAAAAACACTTTTCTATACCGAATAGTTAGAACTGTATCAAATAATTCAAGCACAACTTAGTACTGCATTGGCTTAAAATTTTTGCTACTGTAAATAAAAGTTTTTGAGTTGTTACTCTTTTGATGTGGAGGTGCGATATGTCAGCGAATAAACATTTATGACTGCAATTTTAGAAGACAATAAAAAACGCAAAAAGCCATTTAGTTAGCGATAGTAAAAAGTAGCCCCAGCAATTTAGCAACTGACCACTTAAATACTCGTACTCTGTTGAGTAATGTTGAGTGCCTGTTTACATTTTTTTGTGGATTGTGTAAAATGTAACACTTATGGTGTTTTGATGTACAGCAGGATATATATCCCACTGATTATTAATATGAAATGACTTATTCTTGTATGACAAAGCCTAGGACATCGATAAATCTCTTCCAACGTGCTCGATAAGTAGCGAGTGCCTTCTATTCTCCCCAACATTTCTCAGATTTACGTACATAACTTCCGCATTTTCTGCTACCCTATGACATCTGGTGAGCAATTCGACATTAGGAATGGTCCTGGGCAATCAAATTTTCAGAAATCGACGAAGCCTAAAAAAAACAGCTTCAGGTTTGTGCCACATGACTAAAATGTCCGTATTTTCTTTTCGAAAATTGTTAATTTATAAGAAGTAAAAAAGAAAGATTTTGTTATTTTTAAGATGCTTGCTGTGCTTTTAACGCACTGATTCCAAAAGTAATTACAATTTTTTCTCATTTAGTCTTCGAATTATTTTGAAAAAATTGATTTGCAAAGAGTAAAAAATTTTTGGAATTGATATAGAAAGACTTCAAATGGCCCAAATCTCAGCAGAAGAACCTTGAAGACACTTTTGTTCCAAAAGCAGGAAAACCAAACATTTAACAGCTAAAGATTACATAGCAATAAGCCTGTTGTCCATGTACGTCGAGAGACATCACTCTATGGCTTTTTTATTATTACATGCTTATATAAAAGGAGACGATCTTGAAAATCGCTTTTAGAAAACAAATTTCAAAGTTCCTGTGCTGAAAGGCGCTCTCCTTCTTCAATTCGAATATCATCTGCAATCTAGGTGCCACTCTTGATAGAAAACTATACAGGAAAACTGTGGAAGAGGGTGTTTCGAAGAACTTGCTTAGCATTATTTACCTGTGAACGTATGCTAAACGTGGGTCTTAACCCGAAGATAGTCATTTTGATGTATAAAGCAAAAAGTATCTGTTATGCATCTAAGAAGTTAAGTTTTCCAAGTTATGATATCGCATATCGCAAACTTAATAGAAAGTTATCATTTGAGAATCCTAACTGGACAATATTTTAGTAACAAACACATCGCAGAGCTTGGTCAAACCAATATAGAAGACTTTTGCAGGGCCTGTAGAGATACAGATGTTGATGAAAATCCTTGCGATTTTCTCTGTGGGGGGGCCTAAGCTTGTGCAACGGCGCTGTAATGCTTTTGACAAGCATTCACACGACTCGAAACGGTTCAATTTAGTTAAACAACTATACGTAAATGGGGTGTCCGTGGTCAAAGATATGATAGTTATATCCCTATTTCGAATTTGAGGAAGAATTTTTAACATCGAAATTGTTACAACAAATTATTTCCATCATAAGCGCAGTTCTTCCAGAATAGGAAAGATAAGATGGGTAGGGTGCTTAGTTACCTTGAGAGTCCGTGAATTGGAAGTAATATATATTCATAAGTTTTTTTATCAATTTTTTTGCAACTTTTGCTATGTTGAAGTATTACATTTAGATCGGAAACTGACCATTTTATTATGTGAAACTGAAATTACATTGAGAAGCGTTCGAAATATTCGGAAGACTGCATGACACAATTGTGACCGCACCTTAATATCTTAATCTACCAATCACAATAAATATTTACTTATTGTTATTAGAGATAATTTTAATGTTGCTGCCACACAATGGAGCTTGCAAAAGCAGAGACCTAAATAATTCATAACAAGTGTCTTGGTGCAGATTTAAATCATGACAAAAAAAATTCATAACTTTAATTTATTTTGAAACATGACATTTGAAAAAAAAAATTACTATAGAATAAAGTTAATAGAATACCATATCACTTAATTAAGGGGAATGCTGAATTATTAGGTCCGAAAGAAGCTGTTTTCGCGAAACGTTTTTGGATGAAAATAACAAAAACGGCGGCCAACAAACTTGTTGAGATATTTTCATGTATATTTAAACTTAAAAGAAATTCCTACAGCGTAAAAATAATTGCATAAGCCGAGCTATTTTTTTGCAATTACGTTTGCCAATTCCGTAAAATCGTATAATTTAAAACTAAAGAAAATTCACCTCGAAGTTTTTCGTCCATTCCGGTGTATATGTTATGATTACAATACCCTTTGTCATCTTACCACACCCATGGACTCTTACAATGCTATAAAGAAAAAAATAATTATAAATCTTGATTCTTGAAATTGCTTATTTTCCTTTGTTTCTGCTGCACAGCCTCTGGGGTTAGTATAATTTTATTTTATTTGTGATTGGATATTGCTCAACCCATCATTTCGTTTAAAGAAATAGTGCAGTCCCGGTCAAAGATCCGTACAATTGACGGATGTGCCTCACATGTACGGTTTCGCATACTGAACGCAGAGCAATCCGGGCTGTTCGCAAGGACCAATCGCAAAAAAAAAAAGTTTTCGATAGGAAAACTTCTCAATAAAAAGTGAAAGACCAAGACCTACATCGAGGCGCAAGCTCGACTTCGCCCGAAATACCTTGCAATAATCTCTGTAACTTTCTGTATATATTCTTGAATGCTTTAGGTGCTGACTCAGTCAAAAAAAAAAATTACTTATTTTTAAATTTCATAATAAAGGATACCCCTTAAGAAGCAGTTCAAAAAAACATAAATCATTTGTGAAGCCATTGCACCACCATTGGGACCACACGTCGTCCATACGTGTATGTACATGCAATATACGTATATATGTATTACTTGCAATCGCAAATGAGGCGACCCATTTGGAAATGGACATCATCTCTTAGATATCTATCAGAGGTTTGTTGAAAACTTGAAGCAGCAGGGATATGTTTTAACAGTGGCAAATCACAAGATCCTTGTGGTCATTGCTACCTTCTTAAGGAACGGTTTAAAGAAGCGCCTTTGAAAATCTAAATCCAGATATGCGCAGAGATTATATGACATATTTGTAGCTGATTCGCTAGTTTCTAAAAGTTAACTTCATTTCCACATTCATTCATGACATAGAATTGTTCATGCTTAAGAATTAATCGCTTGAAGCTCATTTTGCATATAAATAATTCAGAGAAAATCTTCAAGCAAAAGAAACTTAAATATTTAAGTAGTTTTTGCTCACACTGAAAACATAACATTGTTATTCATTAAATTGAAATTTTTTTGAAAAATGTTACGGAAATTTTTAAGCTCTTGTGTTCGAAACATTGAGGTGAAAAATCAGTTTTGTGGTTGAAAGGTCGAATTCCAGTGACTGCACCAATCAAAGGCAAAAGTTTAAAAATAGATTTCAAAGTCACTGGGGGATCTCGATTATACCAAACGGTCGCTTATCCTCATTTATGAAAAAAAAATATTCCATAATTATTGTTGTTGTTTTATAATGGAAGCCAAATCAGTTATTGAGGAAGTATGATGACCACCTGATGTCTTCCGAAATCCATTCCCAGCCTTTCCCATTAGTTGCTGCAGCGAATTTTGTTTCCTAAAATGGTTCCAATATATCGTTTAGGTTAGTCAGCAAACAGCTGATATCTTCCGAAATTAATTTTCTATCTTCTCCTATCGGAATTCCAGAAAGCATTTCCCATCCATTGGAGCAATAAATTTATTTTTTATGAATGATGCCAAAGTATCTCCCTAGGGGGCAAAGACCACCTAGCCCTTTCCAAAATCTTTTGTTTGACATTTTTTCATCGATGGGCATTTAACAAAAAAAACTTCAATTGATTGAAAAATAATGATTTTGATGCAGGTAGAAACGACTAAAGTATTTACTCATAATATTTCTCCAAAACATTTTTATGCGGAACTGCAACTGAATTGATTTATGTCACATTTGTCATTTGCTCTCAGTCTGTTAGCTCTACTTACAAATTTAACAATGCTAGATTTTCAGATTTTCCGCTTAGGATGTTTACTACATCGATCCGAACCGAATTATTTCTTTTCAATTCGATTCGCAGTCATATCAGTCGACTGTCATACAATAAATTGGAACACAATGCAAGCGCGCATGCGCAATCCATATTAGTAAGACGTTAGACTGTAAAAACCACAAGCGTCATTGCCACCATGGCACCGTTGTCACGTGCAACAAAAGCCAGCCGGACTCATTGAAACACTCTACCGAAGTGAACCATTGAGTTGAGCCTTACGTCATACCGTCTGTTGTTTGGCATTCATGCAACTTACTGATTTCAATGAATTCCAGCTCGACACTTCTGATCGCGTGTTGAGTGAACATTTAGAGGTGCTTTTGCTACTGTATAATTAAAGATCAAAATTGGTTATAGCGACCATTTTATATATATACAAACATCCTTTACTAAATTATAACAGCAATCAGTCATTGGGTAACATAAAATATTCATATTATTATTTCATATATATTAAAGAAACTGTAAACTCAAACTGACGTAAGGGTAATGCAAACAGGGGCAAACGAAGGTGCAGGCAATAACTAATTTGGCGCCCCTAGTTTGTTGAAAGTTAATTAATTGACAAGTTTCTAGAAAATGAGTACCCGTGTTGATAGACTTAAAAACAAATTATTTTAAGCAATTTCGAAAAATTGCATTTGATTCTCCTTGGGCGAATATTCGTTTCTAACTCAAAATCAAAATTCGCATCAATCTATTCAGCAAGTCCTTTGGCATCAGTGATAACGCTATTCAAACATTTTTCTGATCTTAAATTTTTGAGGAAGCATCCACCCTCTCTATTAGTTTCATAGCTGTTTCCAAGCTGATAGCTATTTTCTGAAGTTGCTTACTTACAAGGTTGACTTGAAACAAAATTCAATGCCAAAAGTATACAATTGAGGTATTTGTAGGCTATCCGAATGTGGCGTACACAACAATACAAATCATAGCTTGCGAAATTAATAAAGAGAAGTAACCATTAGAGGCGCCATTCTTAGCCACAAGAACGTATGAACTGTCTTCACTTCAGGTATAAGTCAAGGCTTATGAAGTGCCATTGCTTGGTGCCTTCGTTTGGCGCAGTTTGGATCCCACGTTTCACGTTCTCGGCGCCCTACGTTCGTATGCGGAGCAGGCGGTTTTCTGCTTCGCCTTCACCTTAATTCGACCTTGAATGCAAACGGTGACCACTAGTTTGCGGTGGAACTAGTACTAATCCTTTTTGGCACTGGCTCAGGGAAGTGATGGCATTTTCAGTATATTTGTAATTTTTTCAGTACAATCACGCTTTGAAAAGTACATAAAAATTTTGAGTTTAACTTTTTTTATATAACGCTTAGCATACGTAAAATTCGAGATTTGGGTAACACTTTCAAATAAAATAAAGATAAAAGGCCTTGTCACCTTGTACATCACTTAGTCTTTAAATTATTTCCATTGATAAAGAACTATATCGGAAATGCCGAAGAAAGTTGCTTTTAAGACTCCCGTTTCTTTCAAGACGTGAGTTTTTCAGAACAATCAAATAGGACTTTTGAACCCAATCACATTTCTAATCGAATTTAGTAGTGGTGCTAGTGAGTATATATTTTTTTGAGTTTGGTCAACCTTTCCCCTTCACAAAGAGATTTTTTTAAGTCAGACAAAAACGCAAGCCACTTTTTTTTCTTGAAAAATGTTGGAGCGTAAACCGATATGAAAACCCTTAGAATGTTTTGGCTGAGCTTTTGTGGCAGCTATCAGATGTCATGTTGATGTGAAAGATGTGGGCAATATTGGAAAAAAAGCATGGCACGACCCATTTAACGAAAGCACTTAAAACGCTCCATCTGCGCACATGTCGTCAGTGACGTACCGTGGGCATTTGGTGCTCGAGACGAAGAGATACTTTGCCGCCACCTACCTATCAAAATGTTTCTTTCTTTTCCGTTAGCAAAAAAAAAATTATTTATACAAAAACTCCAGCATAATGAGATATATTTCACATCAAATTACAAAACCAGAGGGAAGACCTCCACATTATATTTTACTATTTACAAAAATTACTGAAAAAAATATTCACAAAATTTAATATTCAATAAAATTTTATATTACGAGGTCCATTTTGTAGCCCCCTAGTCTTTGTATCCGGTCAGCCGCCCCCTCTCCTCACTCTCCCTAGGTACGGCTATGCCTGCAGCAGCTAAAGTTGTTAAATTTGGTACGTGAGTATATATTAACTGTGACTGTTACACCTTGCAACATGGGAGCATGATTAGGCAATGAGGCACAACATGTAAGAAAATTTGTTGTCAAAATTATATGACCTGATCTATGAAAAGGGGCTTACTTGCGAAAACAAGTTTTCGAGACAACAGCTTTTAAATAAATTAAAAAATAGTGAAAAATCATTTCTTGACACTCAAGCCCCTTTCATAGGCCATGTCACTTATAATATACAAGTTTTGTGACATTCCACAGTAAACATGACTAACCGCACTTTATTAGGTTTTATATTATGTTGAATTTAAACAAATAAATGAATGATATTGCTAGATTACAAGCAAGATTGGTAGCGAAGTAATCTTTAATTTAAAAGACAAAAATACCACATTATCTGATCTTCCTCTATTTCATATTAATTTAGCGAAACTGTAGGGTTATTGGAGAAATACAGCGCTTACATACCCATCTACGCAATATACAAATTTATGTAAAGCCTTTAAAATCCACTGACCTAATGATGTCTGCGGTGATGAAAACTTCAATCATATAATGAGACAAATATGAAGATTATTAGCCATTGAATTTCTTCATGTGCACAATTATTGCCAATTAATGAATATGAGTATGTAATTAAATTGTCAAAAATGTTAACTTGTTAAATCATTTGTTTGAAGAACTACGAAAAAAAAACTCAATAAACAGCTTAAATATCTTGAAGGCAAAAGTTATTTTTAATATTTGCAAAAAACGAAAAAAAAAAATTGGTTTTAGCTGACACACTCGTAGATAGATAGATATTCAGGTAAAATTGTATGGATATGTTTTTGCAATTATAATGTGCGACCGTGCCCAAGCCTGTTTCTTTACTTGCATGCGAGTAGTGTGATCTAAGCCACAGAAGTTGTTCTCAGCCAAATGAATATCGTGAACTGCAGCAATTCGCTTAATTCAAAGGCGTGAAATTAAGTTGTTTTATTTAAAAATAACTTTAAAAAGAAAACTTAAGACTGAAGTGAGATATGAAATTAAATGTAACCTTGAAAAGAATCAACATAAAAACTGCACTTTTGTATTGGAAATTAATAACCCAAACAGTAATATAGCTTTATGTACAAGATGTCCCTAAAAATAATGTCAAATAGCAACAGTGAAGTAAAGGACCTCATTTCGAAGATGAAGCATTCTAAAGAATGAGATATAGCTTTCCTTGAAATTGCAATACTAGGGTTTGATTGGAATTCAATACACAGTTTGATGATGTGGCTGCACTGCAGTGGGATTGAAAATACCTGAAATTGGCTATATAGTACCTTGAGAATTTACTTGAAATAAGTTTCAAAATTTAATATCATTGAACACATAAATAGATCAGAGCATCAATTTTCATGTGTAAGAACCTCACCTTTCTTGATATAAAGGTTGAGGTTGTGATATAATGTGCCCAGTGGGCCACTTTTAGTAAGCAGAACTGGCGCTGTGGGATGAACCAAACGTAATGTTACGGTGCCCAAATTATTATTTCGATAAAATGAAGGAACATTCTACGCTCTTTCGATTTATGCGTTAACGAGTGGGACCCATTCCACTAGCTTTTTTCAAAGCGATGAAACGTTTAGGTTAAGTACGATTTCAATCCCAGTGGGATATCTAATTTAGCCTCGTAAAAGGTGCTCGTGTTATTTTGTGATTAACAATCACAACGCTAAGGACTCAATAAAAACCTCGCGTTTCGTTAGTCCTTTCCTCGCATATATATGCTTTCCGAAATGATTGGCATATCTTAAGAATAAAAACAAGAAGATATCACCTCCACTACAAATAAAGCGTTAAACGCTATACCGAGCATCCCATGTATAAAAATATTAGGAGTGATAAATGGTGGAGTAAGACCAGTGGCGCAGCTAGGTGGGGGAGGGGTATAAAGGCGGTGGCCAAATGATTCTCGTACTAAAAATTTCCAATTTGGTTTCAATCAGTAACTTTTGCTTAATTTGAAGGATCATTTTTTATTAAATGTAAACTTATTTTGGTGAGAAAGAACGTTTAATTTTGATAGGGTGATTATCTTTACTTAATATTCTTTTTTTTCTTTTTGGTGGAACAAAAGATTTGCTTTGTTTTTTAAGACAGTGACCGAATTTTAGTTCTTCTCCTCGGGCGAAAAATGTTAACGCTACTGGCTAAAGCAAGCACTGATTAAGGCTGGTGGGATTGTACGAGTACACCTCCTATATAAAATTCAATTGAAAAATCTTATGCTATAAAATGTATTTCACATAATGCAGCCAACAATAACATAAATGTATGGAATGATTTAGATAATTCCATGCCGATATTATTTCGCCTTATGCCGCCTATCATACAAATTTTTGTAGAGAGTGCTAACCTTGGCACAACCAAACTAGATGCAATTAGTAAAACTGCTTCAGACAAGCACTGCAAGGGAAATAGGCGGCTTTTGGCGAAGAGATGTGACATTTTCCAGATAACTTTCATAATAGGTATAAAAAGCATAGAAGCATGTAGATTAGTCTATGCTAAAAAGTATCCAAAACTCGATAAAAATCTTTTTAAAGTATTAATAGTGATATCATAAAACATAATAAAATCCAATAAAGCTCGCTGAAGAAATATTTAATTTTATTTAATTCAAAGAAATAAATAAAATAAATTTTAAACTCGTTCCCTGAATAACTTATGCTGATACCTTGCCTTCTGTAAACATCACTAAATCAATAATCCATCAAGTTTGTGCATACCCGCTTTATAAAAATAGCTATAAGCACATTGCATTCTTCAGTTATTTAACTTATAGGCAACATATAGGCAAAAGAATAATAGATTTGTCTACAATGAATAAGTTTTCTGAACCTTGTATGTCACTATGTTAATCTTCTCCGTAAAATGATATGAGGGACAAGTAATTCATCAAAATCAGTTCAGTATCTTAAAAATCATTGTTAAAGTTACTCGCTACGACTCGCGTTATTGTTACATTTTAGCTAATTCACTCTAATGGCAAGAAACGATGTTCACACATGAAAAACAAGTCAAAGCCTTGGTATCGTTCACTTGGAACTTTTACTGAATAAGAAAATCCTAAGCAACAAATGGGATACCTAAATAAAGTTCATAATATGTACTATTTTAGGGTTCATTCAAACACATCGATCTATATCGCCGATATTCTAATTAATAACTCAAAGAGAGAGAGATACATACATGTGACCGGAGCACACTGTTCAAAACATACAGTTCTGCGCACGAAAATAGACAAATTACTTATATTTTTAAATTGCTAACGCGGATATTCTTAGAAAAAGTCAAAACAGAAAAAAATTCCTCCTCCACGACCCTTAAGAGGGCGTCAAAGTGGTTGGAATAAATCAAAAATGAGAAATTGTCGGTCTCCGCATATTTTTACAATATTCAAGAGCATTTTAACAAGCAACTATTAGGAATGGCTCAGTAGGGCTTAAACTTTATAAAAAATATATTTTGTAGAAATTAATGCAATTTAAAACTGTGCGATTGTTTTAAGGTTTTGAAAACCGCTACAAGTTTCATAGAGTTTGTGCTGCACATTGCCTCTGATTTAAGGTTTCGACCAAAAAAGAATCTAGAAATAACAAGAATAAAATATGAGTTCAGTGATAAAGTAAGGCTTATTGTTGATACTCCAAAGCGAAGATTCGGCAACAGACACGTTGGAAATACTTCGATAACACAGATGTTAAAGATATTGAAAGCTGATAGCGGCTAAGCTTTACCGATTCAAAATGTTTTTTCTAGAAATACTTGCTCTATAGTTAAAATAAATAGATCCGAAATACCTCAATCCGCTGAAACAAAGTACTTGAGCCTACATCTTGACAAAAAGCTTACTTAGAAATATCATATTTTCAAAAAACGGAAAGCTTTAGGCCTACGATCACGAAATATTTTCTGGTTTTTAAACAAGAAATCATCCCTGTCTATCAAAAGTAATTAATTATTATATAGAGCAACATTTAAACCAATATGGACGCACGGTATTGAATTGTGGGGTACGGCTTCTCACTCAAACTTGGAAATCCTCCAGCGGTTCCAGTCAAAAACTTTGCGAACTATAACTAATGCATCCTGGTACTTCATCAACGTCCAGATTCACAGGGAGCTTGAAATTCCAACTGTAAAC
Source organism: Meiosimyza decipiens (assembly GCA_963680825.1). NCBI lineage: Eukaryota > Metazoa > Arthropoda > Insecta > Diptera > Lauxaniidae > Meiosimyza > Meiosimyza decipiens. The sequence goes on along the minus strand of OY804259.1, from coordinate 79,670,089 downwards.
GAGGAAATAAGAAAAGTTGACCGAAGGTATAAGGCACGGCTGACATCGCACCCAAATGAGCTGGCGTCTAAACTGATGTCAGCATCGAATAACTTTTCCAGGCTCAAAAGAAAAGCACCTCAAGATTTACTACATTAACGGAAGCTAATTTCCACGAATAAGGGTGTGTCACTGGACTCATGCCTTACATGCTGAATTCAATTTTTTAGTCTTATTTCAAATTTAAATGTAAGACATTGTAAAAGGTCATATAAAGTCAACAGAATACAATAATAAATGATTTCAAAAAAAATCTCTAGTAGTCATCCTACAAACATTACTCCGAAAGAACAGCTGAAATTTTGCATAAGCTTAATCCGTGAAGAAGGTAGGGGAGAATATTATCAATTATTATTTACATTCACTCGGAGCATTAACTAAAAAAGACCAAGAGTAAAAATATGTAGATATTACCAAAAATACGAACAACAAAACACTAGAAAATCTTTACAAATCGAACAAAATAGGGACATATTTTCAATTCTACTGAACTCTTCTGATCCGCTTATTTCTAGTTTTAGGCATAGAATAACAGTCAAAGGATACCAACAAAATTGTTCACAAGAAATGATGGATCGATCTACTTCAATTAATAACAGAAGAAAAGTAATATTTTGAACATTTCTAGTTACATCTTTTAACTTTATAGAAAACATAAATAACTCATCACCCTGTGCTGATAATAATCACCCTATTCATATTACTTTTACTTTAATTTGTTGCTATTGGTTCCATTCACTTATGATTTATTTTTGCTACATAGTTTGTTTTTTTTTTTTTATTTTACACCCTTTTAAATTAATAAACACACAATAAATTCTTATTTCAGTTTGAAGCTATATGTATTACCTTATTGCAAACCAAATATTGTGTATTTATCTTTTATAGTTTGGTAGCTATTTTTTAGAACGCAAAGATGGCAAAATCGCCTACTGTGCGGCGTTGAATCGTTCCGTTTCCCAAACACAAACTGCCTTGAGGAAGATGTTTTAAGTACCTACATATGAGCATGAAAACCACAATACAAAACAAAACTTTTTGTAGGTCAAAACCAAATTCAAAGGTGACAAGTCATTTTAAATGATTAACTAAACAAACATTTTGTATTTTTTGAAATATTCATGATATTTATTCAAAAAAGTGCAAACGTATTTTTTGTTAACCCTAAATATACTTTAAATATGATAATAGAAATGATATACAATTCATACGATGCAAATATTTATAGTACAGGAAATTTTTTCTAAAATTCGCTATAGCGAATGACTCGAATTTGATGGGAAAAAGTTAAGTGTTGCAGAGTGTGCAGAACCATTTTGATGGTCCTTGAAATGAGTCCAATAACAAAAAAAAATAATCTCATAATCATATTATAGATGATAGTAACCGAACTATGAGTTTCTTAAGGTATTATTTTATCTATAATGTTGTACAGTTTTGGAAATTGTTTAGTAGTGTAATTAGCTAAAAGTTCTTTAAATTTATCCCGAGCTTTGCAGAAAGATTTGAAAATTGATATTACTTTGATTTTCTGGCAATAAATTTATGTGCTATGCAAATGACGACTAAGGTGAGAAAGTCTTTAGAGTTCTCGTGTCTTAAAGAACACAAAACTGAATTAAAAACCTTTCTAAATAAAATTGTGTTATCTAAATGTTATATTTTGAAATATCCAAATTGTTCAGAATGAAAAACATAACACCTATATCAGTTTTTGCGCCCTTCTTAAAGGCTCTTAGATCGGTGCTGCACACATCACAACTCTAAACTCCTTTCATTTTAAAAGGTGCTTAGCTTAAGTTGCTTGCTACCAAAGTTCGCAACGTTCTCTAATTTGTTCCATGTTTTTTCCCAACTTTAATGAAATTAAAAAATTCCATAAACAAGTCCCACCCACTCAAATTAACTGTCACTTGAAATCAGTGTGACAACAAGACAATTTATATCTTTTTTTAGCTATGATAATTGTATACGTGTGCATAAGTGCGGTATTTAATATACAAGGTGGTGCAAAAGTCCTCACTCGATTACCTAAAGCATTAATTTCTTCACAAGCTTCTGGCAATAACTGGTAACTTTACTCTTAATAGAATGCTCTCTTTAAGGATCGCCAAAGAGTGTGGCTTGTCAATATGCCTCCAAATATGACAACAAAGTCTTGCAAACATGGTCTGAAACAGTCAAATCAGGGTATTTTGGAGGTCACTACCAAAACGATAGAACTAATTACACTTGAGGAAAATGCATGTATTAAAACATTTACACTCTTTAACGCTGTATTTGCGAAAACCAAACTGACTTAAAAAAATATTTTAGGGCAGCCTTCTTTTGAAATTTTTTTTTCACTCAAATCATTGTCAGTTTCTGCTTTTTCAACTGGGTTGTTTTGACAGCTGTCATGTGCTTGTCCATGTGACGTTTGTGTTTAGTATTCAATACGACTCAGTCTTGAATAGACTTACTCCTGAACAATGTTTATTAATTGTGGAAACTTACTACCAAAATCAGTCATCAGTTAGAGAGAGAGGTCTTCAACATCAATTTGGTCGTTTTGAGCGTTCAACTGAGCGCACTATTCGTAACACCATCAACAAATTTTTAACCAATTTTCCACTATAGAACATTCATCATTTAACCAGAGTGCATACAGCCCGTAATTTTGAGAATATTTCTGCAGTCGCAGAGAGTGTTCGTGGAAAACGTGAACAAACGATTCGTCGCCGACCTCAAGCTTTGGGCATCTCTTATGGATCATTATGACGTATCTTGCGGCGTGATCTTGGTCTGAAGGCTTATAAAATACAGCTCGCACAAGATTTGAAGCCGGCTGATATTGGTTTACGTTTTAAATTCGGTTTATGGGCCTTACAAATGCAAAACCATTTCAGCAGTTTTCAAGATGCTTAATTAACCACCATGACTCAAAAGATATAATTTTTTTTATTAAATTTAAAAATTTATCACCCTAATTATTCTCGTTTTTGAGCTTGTTTCTCTGCTACGCCACTGAATTATTTATTTATGGCCTAACAAAGATATATATGCTATAGATCTCAAAGTGTTTCCAAACAAGATTTTCTAGTTTGCAGCTAACTGCTACGGCCGTATGACAAATTTCATTTAACCCACATCCTGGCCTGAAAGGTGCAGTCAGCAAGCAGCTGCAACATGAAAATGGACTTTAAACGAGCGTCGGACTTCAGGTATCGCAAGCCACATTCGATGCCTAACTTTGTGCCACCCATTTGCAATCATTTGGGTTGTGTGCTCAAAGTCAATGCAACAATTGAAACGCCATAAATATCAAGATAAAGGAAAATAAATAAATAGCTGGTGAGAGTAATAGTCGTAGGAGGGGTGGAGGAAAACGTCGTCATGTTGAATGAATTTGTTAGGCGCGCATGCGTGTCCGCTTGACTGCATTTCCTGCATCGCATGTACGATGCCATGTCGGACAATTTGTTGTGGTTTCTGTTGGCAATTTGTGTTTTCTTGTAAAACTTTGTTGAAATTTTAGATTTTTTTATAATAAAATGCAATAATATTTCCATTAACGTCACATAAATTAAGATGTTACGTATACGCCACATTGACACATTTAACTCAATTGCATCTTAAAAGGCTGGTCACACTTAAGCCAGTTAGTTGTCTTTGTATTTTTTCTTTTTCATGATGCAAGGTCAGACCTTGATTTTTATTTAATTTGCTGCAACTTCCTCTATTGGAGTTAATGGTTTGTCCAGTTGTCAATTTAATTTGTTTCTGTTTTGCATTGACTTTTTTTTTGGTTTATTTATTGCCAATTTGAAACAAGTTATGCTGATTATAAAATAAACTTTGAATCAATTAAGTATTTTAAGTGTTAGAAAAATACGGAATTTGTTTTATGATGTGCATTTAAAAGAAGGGTGCTGTTAAGGCATTAAATCAGCCTCACTGGCCATAATTCTTTTCAATACTATTGGACTTTTATTGTTAATTTCTGGAGTAAACACATTAAATCTGCTAAAAAGACAATCACATTTTGATTATTTATGCAAATATCTATAGTTGCAAAGTATAATTTTTACATAAAAGAGTCGTCAAGAAAAAGGTATAGTGTTTTTATGAAGAGTGGTCCCGATTTTGGTTGTTCATCGGCCCAAATACGGCAATTTTGCTTGTTAAGGTAGCCGTTCAACCAGAAATTAGTTTCGTTGCTAAACTCAATTTTTCGATAAGATGGAAGATTTGAAGTTGTTATAAGGCCCATAAACCGAAATTAAAATGTAAACCAATATCAGCTGGCTTCAATTCTTGTACGAGCTGTATTTTATAGGCCTTCAGATCAAGATCACGCCGCAAGATACGCCACAATGATCCATAAGAGATGTCCAAAGCCTGAGATCGGCGACGAATCGATTGTTCATGGTTTTCACGAACAATCTCTGCTGCTGCAGAAACATTCTCAAAATTACGGGCTATATGCACTCTGGTTGAATGATGAAGGTCCAATAGTGGAAAATTGGTTCGAAATTTGGTGATGGTGCTACGAAAAAATAATTATCAAAAAAATTAAAAAAAGCCAGTGAAATGAGCTGGACACATAAATAGCACAATTTGTAAAAAAAATAGAAAATATCGTGTTGAAATTTCATTTGTTTACTTTTTGGTATGGACAAACATTAAAATCATTGATATCTTGTGCTGTAGCCTCTGTTTTTGATAAAAGTTTCACACGTGCGACCCACACTCTCCACGTTTTTTCGCATTTCGTTTTGGGTATAACATATCAAATTTTCTGTGCGGCAAACCAAAGATCTTCCATATTTGTATAAATGTTCTTTACGATTTCAACCTTGACTTCGTGCTATAGGGTCTCTATTGGATTTAAGTCATTGCTCTGGGCTGGCCAATCCAAAACGTCAATGTTTTCAGCACAAAATCAATTCTTTACTACTTTGGAGGTGTGTTTGTTGTCATTATCTTGCAAAAATGTCCACTTAAATGGCAAGGAATTAGTGTATGTGGTTCGATATATTTTTTCAACATGTCCAAATGCTGAAATTTGTCGATTGATTTTTATAAGCGAGCTTACACCATGCCAACAAAATGCACTACAGACCATAATGTTTTCACATCCGTGTTTCACACTTGCTGTTTGTTAATAATATATAAGGTACTGTCGCATAAGGATGAATATATATAAAAAATGTGCTATTTGTATGTCCATGGCTGTATATATATTATATTCGGATCAATTAATTTTAAGTAATTAAAGTTGTTGGTGGAAGTAAGACTTTGAAGCTTAGTCGCAGCAACTCCCATGCAACAAAAACTCTAAATAATGGTAGCTTCATGCTATCAGCTTCAGTACAATACTGGCTATATACTTTGTTACTCAATTTCCTAAGAGTATTGCCACACAATGCAAATTCCTTGCATTTTTCCATAAACTCTTATACATATGTCAATATAAGTATGTACCAAGCTAATACAATAAAATGGCTAAAACCAATACTAGCAAATTGGTCTTTGGTACTGTTATACAAACACATATAAATAAGATCTCACTTCGATACCACACGGTTTCTGGAAAGGTTAATGTTTTTTGTTTGCAGTTAGTTGTTTTTGCTTTTGTCTCGATTTACAACTTTTATTGTTGTTGTTTAGAAGTGTAATGCTTTGTTATAGTTCACAGACTCATTTTCGTGTTACCTTTCTGCAATTCACAAATACAAATTCGTATAGTTTTTGTTGTTGTTGTGCTTGTAAACTAAATATTCGTTAGATTAATCTTTGCTTGTAGCGATGCAGTTGTTGGTTAGTTCATTGTCTATGAATTTGAAAAAAAAAAGGTTTTTGTTTCCTTTTCTAAGCTAGCACTTATGGGATGTGGGCGTGACATTACTTAAATGGATATTATTGAAATATTTATACTTTTGCTTTGATTTTTCTTATATTTATCAGGTGGTAAAATATGTGCATGTATATGTCGAGTTTTGGCCTGATTTTATTAATTTATGATTATTAAGTAATACTTCGGCCCCCATTAAATATTTAATTGTATCATATTAAGCTTGATAAAAACAATTTCGATACTATCTATTAATTTTTGCCGAAAGTGTTTTACTTGTCTTACTGAGCTTTGAGTTCAGTAAAACAACTCTACTGCCAGCGGAAAATGAAGTTTAGTGTTTGGTAGCCGAAAATGCAATTATTTTATGCTGGGTGTGTTAAATCAAATATCATAGTCCCATTTGCTCTATTGCATGTAAAGTTTGGGATACTTATTGGAGATTATGGACTGACACCTTTAGGAAATTACAAAATACTGACAAATTAGAAAAAAGCATGGATGCAGCATTAAAAAATATCCTACATAAGTAATGAATATAGTAATCAGTTCAGTTCATGACATTGCAATTTTGCCACTAGGGATGATTATCATAGAATACACAATTTTGCCACTGGGGGTGAATATCGTAAAACCCACAATTTTGCCACTGGGGGTGATTATCATAAAATCTACCAAATCTGATGCCAGATGCAGGAAAACAATACTTCAAAGCTATTTTTTTAGGCTAAGCGAGTCTATTTTTTAGATCATGCAAACTCTGAAAGCTTACAAGTCATGGACCAAAACAAGCTCTGAAACCACAAACCAAAACAACTTGAAAATTACACATACATAAGCTTTGAGAAAAATTACTTTAAGGTTTTTGAACATTGATTTATCTTGACTGCAAGTTTTGAACTAAGCCAGCGTCATAATTTAGCAATGACTCAAAATCAACAGTTCGCGATTACCCGCTGTCAAAATAAGAATACACGTGACAGCTTGAAATGAAGTAGAATTGCAACGGGCGACGGAAGAACCATGTAACAGAAGTCCATTTGCCGGCTTTTTCAAAAATTTTTCCATTCCAACCGGGCCTCCAGCTCGAGCGTCTTGATTTCGATAACTGGAACGGTTTTTAAAACTTTATGATTTTTAAGACTTTGTTTAAGACTTTAAGCTATTATACAGATTGCATAACATATAAAATAAATGGGGTGTTTATTATGAAAATTCTATAGGTTTTTTTTTGCCTATGTTTTACCATTGGAATGTAGAAAAATTTGCTTAAGATGCCAAGATATAGCGTTTTAGATATTTTAGTTGTATGGGAAATGCCACATGTTGTTGTCAAACCATTCCCACATTTTTCAAGTTGCTGAAAATGCGAAGAAAATACATTCGTAAGATTTTATGCGTTATCATAGAGCTTTGTTATAGTATTGGACCTAAAGAGAATTCTCCCAATATTTCACCTTCGCAGATCAAACCTTTGAGCGAGCGGCGCGCGAGAAACATGGAAATAACGATTTCCCCATTTTAATTATATGGGAAAGAAACTCTATTTGCGTCGTTCACCGCTATAGTGAGAGAATTATTTGATTCAGTGCAACCAAATTTATCGAAAATACTAGAAAATCTTAGGCAATCTTTGGACAAAAGTTGAGAAATAACGATTAGAAGGCATGGCACTTCCCATTCTCTTGTAAAGATCCTAAATATTAGCAACATTATTTTGAAATCTTCAAATGATTTTAAATAATTATGCATAATTTAGCTGATTTTTTTTAGCATTTGCTATGGAAAACGATTAATAAAAATTGATTTCATATTTATAAAAACGATTAGTTCCCAGGCTGCAGCCCCATTGAGACTTGGATTTGTTACTTGAAAAATAAATTTTTGGATTTTAAATTTTTTTCACATTTTTAATATTGTTCAGGAAAGGTACCCATCAAAAGCCCATTACCTCCAAGGCTTAAAGGTTGCAAATATATCTGGAGTGTTATGGAATGCATTAGTGGAAGAGTTAACCTATGCTGACACATGTCGATATCGATTTTCAAGGCCTTATGACTTTAGTAACTGACCAAAAGTGAGAGTACTAAAAATACCTTTAAGATTTAGTACATATATAGTATATGGTACATATCATTGTTGTCAAAAAGAGGCTATGAATTGAACTTGTTTTAAAGTGTTCAGAGTGGGACATTTTTTGAGCTTTTTCTTAAGAGTTGCTACTTGAAAGTCCTGTTTTTTTGCTTTGGGTTATGCTCTTAGCAAAGGGTAACCTCAAGCAGCATATTCCGCTGCATATACCGCATGTGACTTTTTTACTGTTGCGATAACTAAAATTAGCACTTCGAGGAAGGCTCTGTTAGAGTTACCTTAAGCAAAAAAAAAAAAAAGAAATTCATTAAAAGCAATTCCTCAATCAGCCAACGAAATATATAGGAAGAACGAAATATATATGAAGAACTTGATCCAGCTTCTTTGAATATTTAAGGTCGGAAAAACACTTGACATTCAAATGGTTGTAATACTTAACAAAAATCTTTCTTATATGGACAAGCAAAAAGTTGAAAAGCAAAAAGTTCGTTGTGTTGCAACTTTTCGACAAATCTCACACAAATATTTCAAGTAGCGAGCACTTAAATGTCATGCGATTTTTCGACTGCAATAATTTTGAAATAATATTTTCGCTGAAACTTTTTATTTTTAAAAACGCATCGTCAATTTTGTTATAAACATTAAAAAAGTTAAGTTTTTTTTTCTAAGTACAAAATTTTATCACATTGAAACACTGAATCTTCGATAAATAAAATCTGAAAGTTGTTAATTTTTGAAATTTTTAGCAGCCGGCTTGAGTGGATGTTGAAAAGATGAGCACTTAAGCTTTTCCAAATGTTAAGCTTAAACGTTGCTTGTATTTTTAAATAACCGGAAGTGATAATTTTTCTTTTAATGGCTCATAATCAAATAATACAGCGTGGATCAAGTTTTAATCAAAAATTATTTTTTTATAAAATTTTTATGCTGCCATCGAATTCCTTGCACTTTCTCATGTGTCATATGTATTTTTTTTAGTTTTTTAAGATTAAGTAATTTATATCTTAGTTTTTAATTTTTTTTTTTTTTTGTTTTTCACTTGCCACTTTTACTTTTAACTATTGAATCATAAGTACCTTTTATCTGGCACACGTACAATAGCTTAATTTTTTATTTTTAATGCCGGCCACTTGAAACGTAAAACCAGATATTCACTATAATGCTCGGCTACAACTGAACACAAGCGCCAAATTTATTTTCACAATTTCCACAACGCCAATTTGGCCTTTTCTTTTAACTAAAAGTTTTTGTTGAATTTTTTGGCTAAAACGCGAAACCAACGACATGCAGCAGTTCCACTAAGCGACTGCTTGCGAAAACACTAAGCCAGGCTATTTTATATGAGTAACTGTTAAAATTGTTGGAGCGATATTGTTTTTCTTGCAGCGTTAAAAACGTAAAATTCAGATTTTAGCTGCTATGCGAACTTGGCAAAGTTTAAGCCACTCACAATTGGTAACTCTAATTCAAGTTTTATGTTGCGGCTAACGCTCTCAATGCAGTTAGTTTTAATCGCTGAATTTGCAGCGATCTTTTTTTTTTTGTAGAAAATCTCTTTTTATGTTTTTTTTTTATTAAAACTCTTTAACAACTTTACTCTTATGCTCACACTTTGCTGAAAATCATCATTTATGAAGGTGATATGCAAAAAACTGTGGAGCCACCTATTTTTACGCTCTTCAGTTGTTAAGTTACTTTCAAGTGCCACTCATAATTTAGCTCAAAAGTGTACACACTGGCTAATTCTGCATAAACAAAACATTAAAAATGAATTTAACAAAACCAACAAAAAAAAGTCAACTTTTTAAAGTCTATGCAAATTTCTGCTTACATTTTAATCAAAATGGGCTCATCTGTTTTTTTTTTTTTGTATTTTTTTGGCTTTGGCGAATGTACAAACAAAAGGTGGCAATGCAAGACCACAAAAACAATAAAACAAATAAATTAAGATGAAATCAAGTTCACATAATGAAAGGAGCAATAAATTGCAATGTGTTAGCAATCGCAGTGTTACATTCACCACAACATCATGTGATGCATCACAAACAGTGGCTTGAAGTGACCACGTTGGTGATAATTTATTGTCACTCAATCAACTTTTTAACTACTTGTAATGGTAAATCTGTACACGCTCGGTCTAATAGAAGAAGATGTAGTGTTGGATTTACTTACTTGCGGTATTCCAGCAAAGCTAAAAACTTGTAGAGAAAGACCACTGGGTATGTTGGTAAGCTAGAGCTCTGAATTTTGCCCAAAAAAAAGTGTTCATTTGTGTCAAAACAGCTGCCTTTTTTATAATTTTTATAACTTATGCCAACGTTTGTTAAGTGCAATAGCTGCCAGGGCTTTCAGCTCAGGTCATTAAAGTTATTATATAGACATAGTTATATTTGGTCAATTTGCTTAAATCTGTTTATATGAAAGGTTTCTAATTTAATATAATCGTTGAGAATATGTTCTATGGATAGCGTAGTGCATAAGCCGTTTGGTGCAGCATTGCCAGTTAAAAGTTGTTCGTGTGTTCGTATGCCCGACAGTGCCGGATTTACAAATCAAAGGGCCCATGGGCACAAGAGTGGTGGGGGCCTATCCGGACTGAAAAAACGAAACCGAAGTAACCGAATCGACCCTATCGAAGACTGGTTTATAAGCTTTAACTTTTTAAAAATTATAGAAATTTTTATTAAGAAAAAATGCTCGAGCTAAGTCGATTTGATTACTTTGGTTTGCATATTTAATTATTAAAAAAAATGAACGAGCTGTTTTTTTTTGTATCCGAAAAGACCCAGCTCGTTACTTGGGTTTGCATATTTAATTATTTAAAAAATTGTACCTGCTGGGTCGATTCGGTTACTTCGTACCCTGGGATTTTTCTTTCATTCGCAGCCTGAGTCATTCCTTCAATAAATTATTTTTACTAGCGTCATACCTCGCTCGCTCGTTATTTTTATGTTGGTGGGGGCCCTTATTGGTGGGGGCCCAGGGGCACGTGCCCGTAGTGCCCTTATGTAAATCCGGCACTGATGCCCGATTCGTAGCCTTACAAAGAACTGAGTTTGAAGTTTTTTCGTTGATATTAACGGAGTTGTACCTGTGGTTATAATCAGCGGCGGATTAAGGTAGGGCTAAGAGGATGTAGCCCCAATTAGCGGAATATTAAGCTATTTGTTGAATTCCTCAGGATAGAAAGGTGTTGGCATGTCACTTGCTACCTGCAAGTTACTGCATAAAGAAGAAATGGTAAAAAATGCTAACAAAATATGGACTCAAGGGTCAACTTTCAACATAACTAGGCAAATCTGACCGAAATGGGATGCTAAGCGTTCGTCAGAACTAATTTCTCGCACTAGACATAGTGTCTCGTCAGTAGTTGCAGTCATATCTAGACACTGTCTCATTGGCAGACATAGCACTTGCTAGAGACACTTGGTTCGTTTTTATTTGATGACCTGAATGACCTGAGACATGTTGGTTGGTTCAACAAGAGGGTATAGTCAGATACCCTGTTGCATCACAATGGATTACATTTGGTCTAAGTGAGTCGGTCTTTCGTAACTGACTGGCACCCCTACTTAACCTAACCTAATCTGAGCTATTTGTTATGGGCTTGAGATAGGACAAGTGCCTCTTGGTGTTTTTATGGTGTTTTCAGGAGGAACGAAACAGGTAACACCGTTTGGTAACATGTTCTGAATAACCCTTTTTTTTTTTGTTTGTTTTTGCTCAACAGTCTGTAAAGCTTTATTTTATTCATATACATTTGTAGGATACAAAAGTTGTCGCTTATTGTGATCGGCTTAAATATACTTACTTAAGTTCCCACTCAGTAATTTTTATCAAACTAAATTATTCTTATGTGCTTTTTAATTCTAACAATAAATATGCAATGAAAACTGTTCTCCGTTGAATCTAGTTTTGGAGATATAGCCATAGGATTTTGCTGATGTATCTTTTCTAAAATTAGTTGTAGGTGTTATATAAAAATCAATTTATTAAAACAAATAAAATTTTTTTAAATATATCTCATAGTGTTCGAGATGTTATTTTTCTGAAATTTTGGCCGAAGTTCACCGCGAAGCTGGTGGTGGATATATTGGAGATGAAAACTCTACCAGTTATCCAGAATTTTATGCATAATCACTCTGGTTAGCGAAAACGGTAGTATAGGATGTAAGCGATTGCAATGTAAGTATTTTATTACAATAGATGTCCAATATAACGTAGTAATTAATGCATGGGTCAGTCGTAATATCGTAAAATTCGTTATATCGAAGAGATTTTTTTTATTGAAGAAACTGGCTTTTGTTTACTCAAATACACACATACATACTATCTAGTCATAAAAGTTAAGTTAGATTTTGGAATGCTATATATACTTGCGATCAGCTTTACTGGTAAAAAAAAAGTTATTCCAGTTCAACAGATATTGTTAAATTAAACAGCGTTCGCTATTTGGAATAGTGAACACTATTAGTGTTCGTAATTTAGAGACATGAATGGAAAAATTCCAATTTGAAAAACTGTTCGTTAAAATGGAAATTCGTTATATCGTTATACGCTATATTGGACGTCTATTGTCGAAGAGTAGACATCATATCAAAACTATATAAAAAACTAATGGAACTCTTTCGATTGTAAAAGTTGTTGGTCGATAATCCTAAGGATGTAATTTTTTTCTCGGTTGCACAGAGATGTAGAATTATCTGCTGGCTCATTCCTCGTTATTCCTGTACTGTATGCAAACATTTCTTATGGATGAAGCCAATTCACAGTCTTGACTTCACTTTTTTTGTGTTATCACTTTCTAGTTTGACTATTAGTGCTTTAGCAGTAAAAATTGAACAATTCGGAGCAAGTAGACCAGGTGCTAATTTATATGCTATTCTTCGATTAAATCATAATATAACGAGAGTAATGAAGAAATAATACAAGATGTCTACCACGTTGACTAAATTAAAATGCTTCCGATCATTCATTAACATCCATGGTATAATGAGTTATAGGAGAATGAAAATAAGTTGTAGATATGTAAACGAGTCACGACATATTTTATTTTTTGTTTTTAAGGCCGAAGCAAACAATTTCTTTTCTAAATTTCAAATTATAATTACATTTATGTATGTTAGGTAAAATTCTCTCCAAAATTGTCCTATTGCCCATTTTTTTCCATTTATTTTTCGAATCATTCCTAGTATTAGCATGAAATTCAGTTGCATTACCATTAATTATTCTCTCAGTAAAATGCTTTGATGTTTTTGCCTATTTGGGAGGTGCGACGCTCTCTTGTCGAAGTCCGTCTTGTTTTTTTTCAGATTCTTTTATGTGTGTAAAATTCGGTTGCAATGTCTTGAATAGCTCTCTCTCTCTATAGCACTGTGGTTATAGGAAATGCCACACTCTTTTGTCAAAATTTTCTCCATATTTTCTTTATAGCTTGTTCGTTTCATTTGTTATATATCCTTGGAATGCAACATTTAATAAAAGGAAACTAGAAAAACTCCTTAAAGGCTGATGTAAAAGAATTTTTATTCAACTTCAACCTTTTGATGAAATTATCCTTACACTTTTGTTGAAATTTAATTCTTGGACATTCCGAACGTCGCAAACACCGTTTTTAAGAAAAACGTTCAAAGAGCATACCCTGAATCCTTTATCCCGAAACAGAAACGTAATGGGGCATAAGTCTGTACGAGCGTTTTTAAGCTTGTACAAATTTTCATTAATATTTTTTTGTGTTGCACTGTGTTATCTTTAAGTCTTTTAAAATTTTCAAGTCGCTTGAGTTGCTTACGCATTTTTTTAACCGTTGTACGCTTGCAACACTTTTATTTGAATATATCATTTATTTTCTTCATAGTACAAACACCAGAAATTAAGTCAAAATCGATGTGGTTACATAATACCATGCATAGCAACTAAGCCTAAATTAATTCCACGCCTAAGCGACAAAAAAACTACATTTTTGATCAAATTTTATCAAATAACTGGCCCAAAAAATATCAGCTGCTAAATCAAACTCCAAATTAAAAATAAATGAAAAAGCATAAATTTTAATTTGGTTTCTGGAGCACACGCACTTGTTTCTAAGAGTAAAAAAAAATCTGGAATTCGACAACGACATCACATCAACGACGACTGACTTGTTGAAGCTTGGCTACCCACAAACCGTTCTGCAATCGCTGTACACATAAAATGTAATCGAATGCTACACCAAGACATGGCACAGAGCTCACAGAGCACGATGACACAACAGCGAGCTGGGTACCCCCTAACTAGGTCCATGCACCCGATTGAGTTACAAAGTAAAACATTTTTGTTAAACTTTGTCTCTTTATGGAAATATCCAATAAGGAGAAGGAAAAAAAGTCAACGACTTTGCAAAAAACTTTAAAAGTGAAAGTAAGTACTTAAGAAATGTTTTTCTCTGTTAGGGTGTTGCAAAAACTATAAAATTCTAAGATTAATTGATATAACTATTTTAAACTATTTTTGGCAATTTTTCGAAATCACGTAAACACTTGATAAAGTCAAATTAAAAACCAAAATAACAAACGTTTCTCGTCAGAAGAGTTGACATGAAGTATTTCCGCTGTCAACTAAGACTACACTCCATGACTTAACTTATACTTCTCTAAGTAAATTATGGCCTATAAGCTTCCACTTTTGTCATATAAGCCACAAAATAGCGTGGCAGAAATTTATTCAATTCACAAATCTTGGCGTTCAGAAAATTACAAAGCATTAATTTTGGTCTAACCATTTCGGACTGTACTTTGTCTTTCTCAGCCAGTTTTTTAAAACTTTTCTAAAAAAAAAGCACTGAAATCGAAGAAACTACATTTTCTCAAGATTCGAGCTCAGCGACTCTAAATTACCCTACGTTGATATCAATTGATGAACTCCAGCATTGGGGCCGCATTTTTGCACACAGTGTTATTATTGTCCTAAATTCGTGCACTACGTTGGCGCCTCGTAAAGTTTTCAACCACTATGAGTAAATTCTACATATGTAGATGAAAAAATAGACAGAATCTTTCGTTACACCCTGACATACATGTGTTCATACGTACATATATGACATGTTCATATATGCTCCAGCAATTTTTGAGACAGTGAAACGAAAATAAAAGCAACTTTTGGTAGCAATTTTAGCAGTAGGAAGTGTTAACAATCCATTTTTGGATTAAGATATTATAAAAAAGTTACAATGAGACAAATACGGGTACACTACAGAATCGATTAAGGATATGTTTTAAGGAAATCGAACATGCTTAAGCTATGACATTATCTTCCCTACGCGCCTTGAACTTTTTCATAGCTCGAAAAAAAACTGCAACATAAATAATATCTCAATTAAATTAAAGACAGTGACTGATACGTTCAAAACTTTTACAGAACCACTCCTTGGAAAACAATGCTCCCAATCAGATTAGACCTTTTAATAATATTCCAGAAAATACAATGGAATATGTCGGTGGCATAAAGAAATAACGACTTAAGCACTTAGGGAGTTGAGGTCAATTTTCCATTAGATCTTGGTGAAACTTGCTTTCCATTTTTTGGCAGTATCAAGACCTAAGCAAATGCTAACAACTTGCGTTAAAAACAACGAGCAATTGCATCCAGAACTAATCTAAAATTGGCCTCAACTCCCTTCCTGCTTGAGTCGACTTAAGCGGCTTTTCCTTATCACCACAAATATATGTATGTGCCCATATAATTTGCTTTTAGGTGTAAGGAAACATTTTAAAATTTTCGTATACTTCAATCTCGAGGTACATTTTCACAACGCCGTCATATATTCAGAAAATGTTTTATGAAATTAAAAAAAAAATTCAAATTTTTGAAAAACTTTTTTTTGTATTCCAAGTTTTAAGTGAAACTGGAGTTCTGAAGTGTATCTGATCCGATGTATGTACATATCGCACACATTCTACTAAAGAGGACAACTCAAAATTTTTAAATTTTCAGAAAACGCAAAAAACTGTTTTGGAGCTCGTGAACTATTTTTCTGAAATAAAGTCAGGATTATTTAGCAGAAGGTATTAAAAAAATTAACTCTCCGAATTTCCATTGCAACACGAAGAGAGATCCCAATGTGCACAAAAACGGATGCGGATCCATAACGGATTCGAAACGGATCTCACATGCGAATCCGTTCCGGATTCCGTTTCGGATTCTTTTTCGTATGAAATTCCGCTCAAAAAACCGGAATCCGCTTTGTCGGATCCGTTTGGCACAAGGGGATATAACTCTTTTTTAACAGCAAAATACAACAAAAAATTAACTGATGAACTGTTTCAACAAGACAAATCGAAAATGACTCATTTTTTATTAGTGCCTCTTTAGTGACTGTGTTCGATATGTAATGAGCAAAGAAGATATTTTCGACACTGAGAATAGTCGAAGAGCTATGTTCACTCTGACCGGCTAAGTTTTACTGAAACTTTAACTAACAAATTGTGTTGAGATCATATGAAAAGCTTTCGGCTAAAGTCCCTGTAATTAAGCTTGACTTTGTATAAACGCGCCTTAGTATATCCGTAGTAATATTTTGTACTTAATAAGTAGGACTTAGTTCGGCAGTTTAAGTACTCGTAAAAAGATTTTGAAACATAAGCAAAAAAGAAAAGTACTTCAAGATCACTCTAAAAGCATCTCAACTGAGCCAACCTTTTTGGGCTCTGCAACTGATCTACTAAGCCTGAACCGCAACAATTGTTTTTGTGTAACGTTATAAAAAAAGATTTCTTAAATTTCTTATATTTTTAAAATTTTATGTAAAACATATTATATACATGTTATTATTCTTAATAGAGCCATACCTTTGTGTAACACCTAATTAACGTTATACGAGAAAGCAATTACTCATGGGAAGTATTTGTTGAGGAAGAGGCCGTCATTTTTGTTAAGTAACAAAATCAAATTTTAATGCTCAAAGAATTCTCACACAATAATTTAGCCGTGATAAAAAGTGAATTAAATTTGAGAGAACACACATAAGGCTATAAAATCTTTAAAAAAAGTGTTAAATTATCTGCATGCCATGTTAATGATAATTTGTACAAGAGTTTCCTTAATTGCAATATTACTCAAGGTTTTGAAAATGTACCAGTGCAAAACTCGACGAAATCAAAAAAAAATTCTTAAAATTATTGTACAGTGATATGAGCAATAAAGCTAAGGAGTTGCAGGTATTTGGATGGTGTAATGTAGTATCTAACCAAAGCTAATCCATATTAATGGAAACGCAATAAGAGATTTATTGTAGAGAACCAGTACTAATCGAAACGAAATCACTTAAAAGACTTATATTTAGCAGAGCTGCAACACTCAGTGGAAAATGGCACTGCAAATCAGAAAATTTTAATTTTAACTTAGAGGCACAAATTTTAAAGTCGAAAATGGTAAAATTTACATCTTTCCCCTTTAATTTTAATATAAGCAACTTTAAATTCATTTTGAATTTGAAAAGTATTGAAAATAACATTTTTTGACTTTACTTCAATCGTAAAAAAACTTCAAATTGAATTTTGAAGATGCAAAATATTTGAAATTATTATGCATTAAACATTATTTTGAATCTTGCAAGAAATCACTTTAAATCAATGTGGATTCTTTTTGAATCTAAATCAAAAATGTTTAGCTTATGGCTAAATCATAAGCGTTTATGTACGGCACGTGAGTATGAAACCACGTACATCTAACAGATATGGGTCTAAAACGGGATAATAGCTATTTCTGAAATGGGAAAACATCGGGAATGAATTTCAAACATCTCGGACTTTGGATCAGACTATTTTAGACCCATTTCTAGAAAATTTGTTTTATTTTCACCATTCGATGGCAAAAATTCGAAATTTGACTTTACTAGAACCGGCTGTTGATCCTGGAAAGACCGTTTGGGCTCCATTTTTAGATAATTTTTTTTTTTTTAAATCGGAGAGTAAAATAAATTTTAAGCATCGTTTAAGCCAACCCTTGTATTGACAAGGCCCGTTTTATGGCTCCATTTTTCGAAAACTTTTTTACATCAATGACATTGACGAAAACGCAGGAAGGCGGGCTAAATAAACAGACTCTTCGGCGATCCCGAGATATTTCAAATGATGGCTGAAATCTATCTTCATAATTTCTGCATCGATTAATGGATTTTTTTTTTGTTTTTCTTTGGGTGTCCAGTGTCCAAAATTCATTTTCAAACTTTTTTTGCATTGAAATGCAAGACTTTATAATAGGAAAATGTTTACTTGATATCGGTTTTACAATTGCCCAAGGAATCAAAGTTCTTATAACAATATTTTTGAATTTTGTTATGGAATCGGCGAAGGAATCGTTACTTATGCCATTGAATTGAAAAAATTAATTCTGAGTTTCAATTCCTTGTTATGAACTCAAAATTTTAATTCCTGCAAGAAAATCAACAAAAGTATCGTATCATATGTCATGGCATTGAAGAATTCAATTTCAGATCTAAGTCTCCAGGAATTGGTATTGAAAGGTATTCAGAATCACCTAGTTCTGCTACCATCTGATATTGAATTGAAACTTTTGGGTGGAATCAAAATTTTTCAATTCAAATCTTTGATTGATGTAATGGATTCGACATAATTGTTAATCCTTTTGGCATGGAATGGAAAACGTCGTTTCCGAGTTCCAATTCCTTGGAAAGAAATCAAATTTTTTTTGACCATGCAAAGGCATGCCAATGTTAAATAGGCGCTACTAGAAGCGACATCAAAGCGATTCAGTGACATTTTGTAGACCTTCAATACTACTTATTAAGCGTTTTCTTTCCAATTGGGTCGAACAAATAATTTTTGCACCGAAGCAGGAGTTTTGTACTGCTACTCATAATCAAGCATTGCTGCCTAACACCTACAGAAGGTGCTCTCAAAAAAAAAAAAAAAACGAAACTTAGCTGAAGTAAATTGCTCAATTTAAAGCAGCAAACGTAGCGAAAGCAAATCGTTTTATTTGAAGCAGCAAATGCAGCGAGATCAAAGCGCTAAGGTGCCTTAAACTTTTTCCAACAGGGCACTTGTTAATCGTTTAGATTAAATTTCAGGTTTTTTCTTTAGGCTGCTGAAAGTAAAAGTAACGTTGAAAAAATTTAAAATATTCATTAAAACTAAATTGTATTAATTATTTTTTTAAAGTCAAACTAAATTCAATAAAAGAATAAATTTCCAAAATATAGACAACATTTTTTATTGCTACAAACTAAAACAAAACAAATTAAACAGGTCAAATCTGTAGCACTCTAATGTGCTCGACAAGAAATTCACATGCCATATGCTGATATCATAAATTACTCGAGAATTACTTACACCTTACACAAGCAGCGAGATCACCTTACCACAATCAAAGCTCTCTGGGCGTGTTACCATTATTCGAAATGAGACACCAAACACAAAACACAATAGAAGTTCCCGTCATGCTGTATGATATAACAATCCATTGAGAGAATGGCAGCTGATTTCGCAGACTGTTACCAATCTTATTAGCCCGTTCATATCGCAAGCGTTCAACTTTTATTTTCTGAAGTTTTTCTTTCAGCCGTAGCCTAAAAAATGCACTTGACGTTGAATATTATGAGTCCAAGCAAAATTAATTGTTTAGGTCTTAGGTTTGGTTCGTTGCAACCTACTTCTTTTATTGCTGTTTAATTGGCTCGCTTGTTTGCGTTTTATGCAACCTTACGGTGACTTTATTTGCAGCTAAAAAGGAGAATTAAGAAATCTTTATTTTGTTACCAATGATTTCAGCACTCATTAAATGACGCTATTAAAAACATTTTAGCGTCATTTTAAAGCCTGCTAAGACAGCAAGTTGTCTGTCTATTAAAGTACCAAATGGTCCATTAACTTTTGCCATACCAATAGTTCAATATGGCGTTAAAGAACTCCTGCGGTCAAATCTTTTTTTATGTTTATTATGCTATGCGTACATTTAGATAAATTGCAAACATTTATCTTAATGCCGTTTTTATAACAAATTTTGTATCTGAGTTTTATTGTAAATTCCAATGGGCAGCTAAAACTAAACTTTTATTATTAACAGACTTTCGATTTTAATAGAAAATCAGTAGCGTAACTAAAGTGACTGTGGTGTCGCGGTTCATATCATATCGACGTTCAAAGGTTTTTGTAAAGATTTTTTGAAAATATATCTCTTCTTTAAAACTTTAATCAGTCATGTAAGTCTCATAAAATCTGCAAAAGGATACTTTCGTTACTTTTATTTATGAAGCAATTGCCAAATTTTATCTTATGTTCCAAAAAAAAAAAAAACTGTAAGCTTACTAACATAGGAGGCTGATACCCTGCAGTGAGGCTCACCAAGCGGCAATACTGGTTGGCTTCGCTTACAGTCCGATATCCAGTCGCCATAAATTTCCATTATACAAATGGACTTAATGCAAAAAATTAATCACAACAAATTTTCAAAAATCGTTCCAGTTTAAAATAAAAAACCCCTTGCAGAGAGGCACACCTAGCGACACTACTGGTTGGCTTTGCTCACACTCCAGCAACATGTTAATACAAATTTCCATAAGCCAGTCGTACGCATAGACTTAATGCCAAAAATTAATTTAAAAAAAATTAAAAAATCGTTGCAGTTAAAAGAAAAATAAAAAAAAAAACTAATGTCATGCTCACAACCATAAAATCCATGCAACTTTGTAATCAAATTAATGCACTCGACGCATGTGGTAAGCGGCCACAGACAGACAGACAGACAGGGTCGAAACAATAAATAATAAATTTACAAATTTTTTAAATGTAAGTAGGGGGCTGCACATAGTAACTCGATGTAATTTTTTATCAGCAACAACTCCGCTACCGTGGTACCATGCAGCCCAAAAACTAAATCGAGCTTTCAGCCATAACGCGATAATGCCACAATTAAAATAATGGTCTATCGATGTACGTAGATCAAATATTAAATAAAGTTGGCCATTTACTTCATTGCAAGAAAAGCGCATACACAACAAAGATTTCAAATAAAATAAAAAGTTAACAACTCGTCGAGAACCAAATCACCTTGGCGAACGTGCGCTGCTGCAATCAAATTGATTTTTTATTGTTTGCTAACGCCATTACCAGAGAGCGAAAAAACTTGGCTAACAAATGCGTTGCTTAGAATGGAAATTTTAATAAAGTGCAGACAGCTTACATCCTTAACAATTAAGTAACTGATTGGAAAATCAATACGCATTGTCAATTAAAAATGACTTACAACTTCCGGAATGTCATGATGAGAACCTTTAAAAAAGTTTAGTATTAGCGTTCTTTGAAAGCTTTGTATGATTTTAAAAAGGTTTCTTTTGTTTTCAAAATTGCATTATATGTTGAACTCAAAGTTCACATTGAGCTCTTTAGATGTAGGTGCAAGAGTTAATAGCTAATGCTCTGCTTACAACAATAAAATGTTAAATCGTGCTTAAGTCTCAATTCTCTAACAATCAACCATATCCTCTACATTGTTGCACGTATTGCACCCAGGTGGTATTTCATTGTATCATGTGCTAAACCCGTATCTACTCCTTTAGCATTTGTGCACTTGGATTAAAATATTTAGATCTGATCAAACGCTTTGATGACTTACATCAGAACTGTCCAGGCCAGCGTCATTACGGGCCAATATAAAATGTAACTAACATCAGCACAGTGCATTAAGAAGTGACTTATCCGACAGTGAAGACATGAATTTTTGTTATATAAAATTCATTGTTGAAATACTATGGCACTTTTGCAAAGGTACTGCCAGTAGTGTACTGTGAACATTTGGCGCACGGGGCCAAGAGGTAATTTGCGGCCCTACCTTATAAATTTTTATTCACTGAAACAAACAAAAAGTCATTAGTTTTGACACCACACCATTAAATAAAATGTTTTACTTGAGCTAAAATCAAAATTTGCATTTCCATAATAAAGGATGTCCCAATAAGAGTGCACTTTTTAAATTTTGTATAATTTTGTTTTCGGGGATGTGGCAATTCTGAAATTTGACAGCTGTAACCTATGATTATTCCGAATATTAAAAATGTAGCGCTACACAAAAAAACATTCAATGGGTAATGGAGCAAAGTTAAGTGAATACCGATTTTTCGAAAAAAGTCATCTTCACCGATGAAGCACATTTCCAGTGAATAAAGACAATTGTCAAATTTGGGGCTCAGAAAATCCTCATGCGATCCATGAAAATCAAATGCATCCACAACTAGCAACTGTCTGATGCGGATTTTGGTCTGGCGGCATGATTGGGTCTTACCATTTCGAAAATGAGGCATTGCAATGACTGTGAATGGCATTAGTTACAGGAACATGATAACGGAGTTCTTGTGGCTCCAACTGAACGGCATGGTTCTGGACGACATGTAGTTTCAGCAGGATGGCGCCACTTGCCACACCGCTCATGAAACAATCAATTTATTGCAGCAACGATTTCCAGATGAAATCATCTCACAAAATTCTGATCTCAATTGGACTCCAAGACCAACGGATTTCCTTCTTTGAGGATTTGTGAAATCTCGGCCTTATGTGAACAATCTAGAAATAATTGCTGAGCTCAAGGCCGAGATGCAACGCGTCATCGGTGAGATACAGCTACATCTTTGTGAAAAAGCCATCGGAAATTTCATGAAAAGAGCAATGGCCTGTCATCAGAGCCGCGGTGGCTATTTGCCAGATATTTGACTCCGTACTTAGTCGGAGCATTCCTACTTTACAATGCGATAAAAATATCGCAACTCGTTCAAAAAATACGTTTTTTTATTTTTATGTAAAAATTTACACTCTTATTGTGACATCTTTTAAAAGGATCATTTTGGCGCCACCTAGCATTTCCGCCCATAGTGGCCGCTCATCCCATAATCGAACCCATTTTTAAACCAAAACACGTAAGTGTGTGAAAACGGTAATTGAGATATTAAAAAAAATCGTATCCAGTTTACGATCAGCTCTTAAAAATTGGGTCGGGTTGCAGATCGCATAATTCTGATTTGTACTCAACCTTTGTACTTTAAATCGGTACGAGACTATATTTTTCCAAAGGTTTTCCACGCTATGAATCCGATATTGACTGCTGATTTGACACATCAGCTCTTGTTTTCAAAAAATGTTGAAAAGTGCAATTACGCTTTTTCTTTTTGATATATTGGAAGTTATGTTTCAGTGTGGAATGAAAGTACCACTCATTGCCTTCAAAGTCTATTTGGATTCGTCTTAAAATATTTTTTCCTCTTTGAGATATCGCTTGTGAAAATTTATGATTTTGTCAACCTTTTGCCTCACCCATATGGTGCAAATGGTCAAAAACTTCTGGGTCTGAAAGTTGTGTAATTTGTGTAGCCAGTGAAAATAAAAAAACCAAATTTTACCATTTTTTTTAAATGTGATCGTTTTTTATTACAAGGTAATAAGTCGCAGGTCGCACAAATTTGAGTCACGGGCCGTGGCTTGGACAGGTCTGCTTTATATCTTAAATCAAATCAAGAAATATCTGCAAAAACTTGAGTATGACTTTTTCACAAACTCTTAATCTCTTTTTTTTTTTGCTTTTAGTTGCAAGCCGTCTGAACGTTAACATTTTGGAGCAGAATAAAAAATAACGAAAAAATACATGCGCTTGTGAGTTCTTATTGCTTTGAATACAAACGGGACAATAAAAGACAATGACCATTTTATTATGGAGTTTGGACTAAATATTTGCAAACTTGAGCGACAGTTAACAAACTTTGGGCAATGGTTCAGGCTCTTTTAGGTGAACATTTTGATATATAACACTTTTCCTATCAAGGCTATCAAGTTGAGAATTTTTGAGGTGGAACTAATTTAAACACATTAGACTGACCATTATTTTCAAATATTCGAAGTGGCCACATTATTGGCTCACCTAACACTATTTTTAGAAAATATTAACATCGGGTGTGGGCACAATTTCTCCCCAATATAGAGTTTTAAGTACATATATTTTTTGTAAGGGAGTTGTGACGACCACTTCTGTTTTTGTTCAGAGAAAGCTTAGGTTACCCAAAAGTGTTTTACAAATTTTGGTCACATTTACTAAAAAACTGAACACAATACAGCATTTCAATCGGTACGTTTGTATGGGAGGTGTCACACCCATTTGTCCAAGCCCACTCATTATTTGTCAGCCAACATACCGACATACCGAGTTTGACTCTTTTTTTCTTTTGTTGTATCTTATCGGGGAAACTTGAGATTTACTTAAATGGAGAGAAAAAGGCTAAGCTTAATATTATACGTAAAATGTTGTGCCAAGTAATTCTTCGCAGAAGACTACGACTTTTATAGAAAAGCTTAGACCCAGCACTCTCACTAGTTACGCCAATGTTGCCCTACTACTTTCTCAAATTTTCCCAATTAGTTTCTAACACCCACTGTTGTATACCAAGATTAGTTACATATACTCAAATAACTTTCCCAAAGTAGCAATTTAAGTTTTCTGTTGGTATTGTAAATTGTCTACGTCCACCTAATTATTGTCAAGTGTCTACTTTACTTTATGTAGCTAGGGTCATGACCTGAAGTAAAGAGGGAAAGCCTCCTTCCATCATCTCATATCTCGAGTGAGTTCTTGCCTCTGGTCTCTGAAACGAAAGTTAAGCTTGTCTGTTCATCTTCTAAATGCTGGCTATATATGAGGAAGGGTAAAATAAATATACGTTATGTGTGTGATATACCAATAGGAGCCAGCAGAAATCATAAAAATAATATCACGCGCAGAAAAAAAGGCAGAAGGGGTTCTCCAAAGAAAACACGTCCGGGCGAATAAACGAAGTTTTTCGTGATAATACCGGATACTTGATCACTGCTCATAGGAAATCTTTTAAATATAAGCAGCATTTCCCGTAGCTACTTAACAGTTAACCAACAGATAGACTCATTGAAAAACGTGGAACTCTACCTATTGTCAACGAAGAAGAATGGGCAACTTCAATGTTAAATGTATGGCAGAAGATCCTTTTAAATTAACTCATCTTTTAAGGACCAATGCACTAAGGCAAGTTTTGGGATATAAACAAGAAAGTTTGAGTATCAAATTGGTATCCATTAAATTTCAAACGTTTTCAAAGCTGTGTACGATAGGGTCAACTAACAAAGGGCAATAGTGGACTTTGGGACCTCGACAACATTAATCCAGCTAAGCTGCAAAACGCTTGAAAATATGTAGAGTACTCTGAAGTTTGGTAATATTTTATCTGCGCTGTTTCAAACTTGAACAGGCTTTGTAGTGTGATTTGCTCAACGCTCATCATCAGCATTTTGGAGAAAACGACATTTTAAATTTTTGTGAATTTCCAATTCAATTCGCTTATCTAAGAATTCATATTCAATCGTACATAGGTTACAATTTAAACAAATAATATTGCATTTGCATATTATTTTCTCTTAGTTCAACTATTAAAACTGACGCATACATTGCCAACGAAAAGTACGCGGAAAGGTTAGATAAAACACTAAATATTTTTAGCAAATGTTACACGATGTCCGGTTTTTATAATGAAAACGCTCTTAGCTACTATAGTAAAATGTGTGAACTTATTACTTGCAAAATACTTCAGTTATTTATTATCCGTAGATATTAATAATGGAATAAAATATATTTCAAATAAAATAGGGAAAAATAAACAACTTATGAATAATATTTTCTTGATTTCGGCATAAACTTGAAAAAAAAAACTAAAATATGATTCGCATTGCATATATGTATATTGATCTAGATAAAAACGTTTTCAAAGGAGTGGAATCAAACCATGACCAGACAAATTGTTTAAGTTTTCAATGGCTGATAGACACTGACGATTAAGTTTTTGTCTAACATTAAGGCATATGTACTTTATCATTATAAAATCTTAGTAGGGGGCTTTTAAGTAACATAAAGCCAAGAAACCATTAAGCATTTAAATAAATAATTAAGGCAACCAATTCAAGTATGCAAAACTGTAGTCGTATGCATAGTAGACTTATGGATATTGTAATAACATATTACCAAATAAAAGTTAGCAACATATGACTACAATTTAGAAATAGAAAAAGAAAACAACTCTTATGAAATTGCAATAAAATGTGTATCCAATGGCTATAGATAACTTAACGAAATGTAACTACAGTACGACCTTGCTCAACGCAACTAATAGAAATTTGGTCAGTTGCGATGTCTGAGGTTGTTGCAATTGAATGCTTAAACACAAGTGGAATGAGAGTAAAAGTATTTTATTGAAAATACTGCATTCACTATATTTAAAACCAAAAAAAAAAACTAAAATAAATATTTTTGACGCTGTAGTTATGTACGTACATATGTATGTGTAATTTAATTATGTAAAATTATTTTTCAAAAAAACCAAAAATTTTTGAGAGCTTTTTGTTGTATGCCATTATATACTGTACTGCATTTTCGCAAAGATCTTACAGAATCAAAATATTTTTTACGCCATTTTCTTCAGATGGAGTTATTCCAACATTGGTTTCTTCAGCGCTTTCAATTTCTTCCACTTGATCTTCGTTTTTCAATAACTGCCATTTTATAGCACACAGGAAGCAACCGGTCGTAAAATAAATTTAATTAATCTGAATAAGCACGAAATAAATGTACACGTAGTTCTTAAATATTGTACATACATACATATATTTGTTCTGAGAAATAGCAGTAGCATTTAAGGAAGCATTTCAAAATCAAAAAAGGAGCCAAAGTAAACTAGATCAAAAGTTAAAAAATTCAAGTTGCGATAAATGAGTACTGCTTTTTTTAAAGTTGCGTTAACAGAGTCTTCAATGTAAATAACTGAGGTGTTGCAATAATCAAGGAGTTGCGTTCATCGAGGGTTGCGTTGAGCGAGGTTATACTGTATTAGTGGCATAGCATTGGCGACAAAATATTCAGAGCAGAGCTTACATTAAAGTTGTAAAGTTGGATATTGCTTAAGGCTGACAAGTTAAAGATATATGTAAATGCTTTCGACCGGGTGTCGGTAACCTTAGCCGGCAATAAAAAAAACTTGTCGGTCTAGGTACAAGCCTATTCTGTGGCTAGTTATGCAGTTGCAGGGGATAAAAAATCAATAGAACGTAAGCATACCAATTAGCCCTACATTTAATTATCAATTTTTCATGTTACTTAAACTATGCATAAGTCAGACTTAGACTTTTGCGTAAAATGAACATTGGCTTATTAGTATAAAATCACCAACTGATGTCTGCCGGCAAGCATTGGAGTGGAACCTTCAGGGTAACAGAAAACGCATACATCCGAAATCATCATGGAAACGATCGATTTAACAAGATATAAGTGAATCGGGAAAATGTTGGAAAGGATGGAAAGCACTCGCTGTTGATCATGTAGGTCGGAAGAGTTTTGTGGAGCCCTATATTCCATGGAGGCATAAAGGACAATAAAAGAAGAAGAAGAACGCTTGACTTCAAGAAAACCTAAAGAAAAAAATCGCAAGATGTCAATCAACACACACGATCTTGAAATCATACAACAGTCAAATTTTTCTCACAAAAATGTTGTTGCTTCACTGAATGCAAATGACTTCAAGCTTCAACTCAATCATTTCGGGCCAAAAATAAAAATTAGTTATTATCTTTCTACAACGCAAACTATTCACTTTAAAACGCATTTACTGCCGCAATTTCCAGAACTACGGCCCAGTCAATCTACCAGCCCAACAACTGCATTAAATTTGTAACGCTTGGTAGTTACATT
The DNA here is from genome assembly GCA_963680825.1 of Meiosimyza decipiens. Classification (NCBI taxonomy): domain Eukaryota; kingdom Metazoa; phylum Arthropoda; class Insecta; order Diptera; family Lauxaniidae; genus Meiosimyza; species Meiosimyza decipiens. The sequence continues at coordinate 79,642,383 of OY804259.1, read as the reverse complement.
GGTTTCTCGTGAATCACTCTTGAGCTCTCTGCATCCTAAATTTGCCAATTTTACTTATTTACATACCCACTGGGACATTGCTATATACTCGACACCTTGCCAATCGAACTTTCAAATTCCTTAACGGACTACATCTGTCCTACACTCAGCTTTGAGAAAAATTCTCATTTGAAGTTTCCGAAGCGAGTTTAGTGAGAAAAGGGTGCTCTCAACATAAATTTTTAAACCACTATATCGTAGCTGGGCCCAGCAACCTCTCAATCTTTCCATTTACCTGATTTAGCTAATGTTTCCATAACGAAGTTTTTGACATTCTTGAAGACTGCAGTTTAGTGGGCAGTATCAATTCAGGGATGAAAGCAATTCTATGCGATAGCCAAGCCACTAGCAAAGCGTTGAGCTTTGCTACAACAATGCAGAAAACGACTAGTCAGTCTAGGGCGCCAATTGAAATTGCTCTCAAATGGGTTCCAGGCCATAGGAACATTGAGAAAAATTAAAGGGCTGGTGAACTAGCAAGGCGTGGTTCCTCTGTTAATGTAACCGCTCGGGAACGTGTTACTCGGTTTAATTAAAATACTTATTTTCGTATTTTATATTTTAAGCTGGAAACCACTTGAAGTCTTCAAATGCCTGTTAAACAGCCAGATCGATCTGGCCTTCTTATAATAAACATAAAAACTACATACTTACTGTCTATGAGCCAGTTTGACAACACAAGATTCACCGCGACCTGCATTGGACCGTGGGCAATCGGCTAGCATGCTGATAGATTAGGTATTCAATTCAATTCTCCTGCCGCAGCTGCTTGAATGCAAGCGAGAATGAAACATTCGAGCACTTTCTTTGCAGCTGCCCACCCTTAGTCAGAAACAGGCCAAGGTGTCTAAAAAAACCTATCTTCAATGACCTCAGAAAATTTGCGAAAGTTCAAATTGGCTCTTTGCGCTACTACTTTCTTAAGGCCCTAGCCTGTCTTAACCACCACCAATTCGCTGGGTCACGTAATCTGGTATTAAAACGGCTCATTTAGTGATACTTATGGACTTAAGCCACCACTCTAACTTAACCTAGCACATACTAAAATTTCAGCCAATTTCTCCGAAATGCTTCCTCATAGAAATGGTGTGTGGTTTTTATAAAAAAAATCATGTAAAAAGTGATTCGCAGAATCCACACATCTTAGAGAACGTAGACCCAAAAATTAGCCAGAGTATATTTTCCTTGGAAATCCCATACCGATTTTTATCAAAGCTGGATTAATATTTTGCGGGCCCCTTTTCATATAAAAAGTTGCTTTTGGTATCAAAATGGCCCACAGTAGACTTTTGTGATGTATATTGATGGTGTGACCAAAACAAAAATTTTCCGTTTCCCACAAAATATTATGTGGTCCCACTTGAGCTCGAGGAAATCATCCCCCTCACCTTACACCGGCGTTGCTTTCACTAGATCAGGAGTGGGCATCATCATCACTGGGTACGACATCTGCCGTATGCAAAGACAAATTGTAAATTTGGGTTAAGTCATTTTGTCTCAGTAAAACTTCACTTGACCAAAACTGGGTGAATTTCCAATGGTGCTACAAAAATTCAAATTTTTTCTAGTATTGTAATATAATGTTAGGGATTGAAATATTGTTTATATAAAGAATTGTTTATATAAAAAAATGATACAAATAGGCGTTACGCGAATGTTTTATTTTAATTCACTTTTCTATATTGATCGGTCTCCTAGCACTTTATGTAGAAATACATTCAATTGCATTCACCCTAACGTGTGCTGAAATATGGCTGAAATGATCGATTCTTTGACATTTACCAGTGCAGCAATTCATGTCATGCCATAATCACGCTACCCCACGACAAATGGACACTTAGTGCAAAAATTGTTGACATTTTACACATTGGTTACATTTCAAAAAAATCACAAAATTGTGCACAAATCACGAAACGGCTAAACCAAACAAAGTTAATCAATTTGTTGCCAGAAACCGAAGTGAATTGATAAAAAAATCAAATGTTTAGGTTGGTCATATTAACAACTATCCAATTTGACACGCCGACTTAAAATTTAATTAAATTGCGAGCAATCGACCTTCATGAGTTTTGTTAAGCCACTTGTTCGACATGGAAAATATGAAAACTTTATCTAATGAAATTACGGTAATTAAACCAAAAATTAAATTTATTGATAAATTTGAGATTTTGACACCTACTAACTGGATTTTGTACAAGTAATCACTAACTTTGATCGAACATTACGCTAATGAAATAAGATACCTCACAAAAAATAATGCAAAAAAATTAAGACCACATTTTAATATGAGTAACGAGCACTATTAAGATTATTGATTGAAGTAACACTGGTCTACAAGTACCGAAATTGTAATGGCACTCATTTCATAAATGTAAACTAATAATTTTTGGCCATGGCCCTCCTTCAATTTGCGTACAAATTGAAAGGAGGGCCATATAGTTAAGTAATTGGTTTCAAGGTCGTAATATTTGCTATATCAAATTTTGATTTATAATTAAATAGCAATAGTATTTGCCGTTAGTCCTTGAAAGTTAAAGCTATAAGAGTACAGTGCCAGGTGACCGACCACTAGTCGGATTTTGAATGTGATACTATGATTAAGGCTGGAATTAAAATTCAAAAATAAACCATATCTATTTATACAAGGTGTCCCAATAAGAGTGCACTTTTTTATTTAAAAATAAAAACACGTAGTTCTTGAACGAGTTGTGGTATTTTTACTTCATTGTAAAGTAGACATCTTCCGATTAAGTATAAAATAAAATATCTGGCAAATTACCACCGCGGCTCCGATGACAGTTCCAATGACAGTTGAAATTTGAAGTTGTTGAGAACGATGTTTTTGGTGACACTCGCGCTTGCAGCAGCAATGTTTTCAAGAGACCGTAAGGCAGGTTGGCGTAAAGAAGACTCACTGTCTGTAATCCACCCAGTTTCTTTAAATTTTTTAACCACTATTTTAATATAGGACACATTTGGTGCAGTTTCTTGCGCGAATTTTGCGAGCGGTCTCAACATAACTTTCCCCATTTTTGTAATGTGTTTTCACAATGATAGCACGTTGTTCTTTTGTGTGACGCTCCATTTTTAATAATCGTAATAATTATAGGTTATAGCTGTCAAATTTCAGAGTTGGCACTTGCACCATAACAAAATTATACAAAATTTAAAAAGTGCACTCTTATTGGGACATCTCATACGATCCCACAAGCTTTTGGATGATAAATTTTTCATTATATCCAATGTCCCTATTAGAATTTCCTGCCTCTGTTCTCTTGTGCAATTCCATTAATTATTGATTCAGTAAAAGTTTATGGTATGGTGGTCGTTCGTGTAGCTTACAATATGCTTTCATATAACTTTTTCACACGTATAAACGGTGCCACGCCTACTCACGATATTTTACCCAATTTTAGTACAGAGCTAAATTATAGCAAGTAGGACACCTACGTATGTTTCGACGATTGTTTTAAGTCAATGTGATTTATCTATCTCGTAGGTTCTCGTATTGCAAATTTCAGTATTTTTTAAAAGTATGATCACATTTAAAAATAAAATGACACCATATACTTTTAAGGAAAATATATAATTGATTTTGGCGATAATGAAAAAAAGGTATATTTATATCGGTTGTTAGAACATTTGCCTAGGACCCAGCACACTCGGCTTCAAATCCTTGAACAGATAATTTTTTTTAATTTAATTTTAGTTTATAAAATGATTTGATTGAATAACACAACTTTGTTCAACTAAGATTTGAAGCCTTCTAGAATAGTTTGAATTTGACCCTGTTCCTTAGCTAGCTCAGCTACAGAATGCTGATATTACTTCAGACGAGATTAAACAGTAAAAATGAAATCGAGAAATTGATGACAACAACAAAAAATACTGCAGTGACTATGAATTTAATACTACAATACCATAGATAAATCACATGAAATCAATAGTTTATAGTAGTTTGGCTCAACAGCAGTGCAAGTCCTATTGATTTTGCATGAAAACTATTATCTCAATAGGATTTTATAATTTTTTCTTCAAATATGTTATTAATGGGACCATTATTGATCGTTTATAGTATAATTTTCCCTGTGTGTATGCATGCATTGACTCACGTCAGCTTTTACAACTGTGCGAATACATATAAATCGTATGTTAAAACTACAATGTACTTAACAAGGTATTTCGTTAAATGTCATTTGCTTAAGCAAACAGCGAAACTGAAGGCATTTTCTACATGGAATCAGCTGTTTATACATTACATGCACAACTTGTTTCTCAAATTCTTCTAAGTACAATGGAGCCACCAAAAAGTCTACTCTGAGATTCATAAATATCTAACAGGCTTTTCGTTTAGTTTCAACAGTAGGTTAAGCTGGTCTATGCATACTGTAGTTAGCCCTTCGTATAAAATTTGGGCTAAAATTGAATGTACTTCGCAGAGGATGTGTGCCTCCTTTCATACAAGCAGAAACTTTCTCTAAGGCATTTATGGTTATGCGACCAAATATCAATCAAATACTTGGAATGTTTCAGATTAGCACTTTACGAAAGAAATTTTATTTTGACAAGGAGACGTATTACCTACCATATAATAAAAACTTAACTTTTATGTAGCACAACTGACTCTTACACAAATCCTAAGAGCGATTTGTTCATGCGCTCGACAAGACTTTGGTGAATTTGGACAAAAAAAGTGACCCTTTCAACTCTCAAAAACAGTCACTGACTACGTTAATATTCTCTACTAACCAGCCCTTACGAGTACTATTTTAAACCTGATACATGATGCATAATTATGTTTACCAAAATCATTTCACAATACACGAACTGTGCTTACTAAACTTTGTCTACTTTGAAGAGACGCTTAATCAATTAAAATATTTACATGAAACAATACCAGTTGTCAAATATCATGCGTTTATTTTTGAGATGGCAAAAAGTTTTGCCAAAATTATGTAAACTCTAACCTTCAAGCAAAACAAACTGAAGAAACCTTTTGAAACATCATATAGCACTAATGACCCATCTGCCTATTTCTTTCAAAAAAAGTTTGTGTGTGCACGTGTAGACATGCGTTATTTTTAGTAATTAATATTTTAAAAATAATTTATTCTGACTACGAAATATTTATCACGCAAGCTAACTAGTCGTAATTGCAAAAGACGTGCTATCGTATCATAATCATTCGTTTACCAAAACACAGTTCTACTTGCCATAATAAACCAAAATATCATGGGAAAAATAGCTTACCACATTTCATATGAAATTTCGACTTTGATAAAGTCATTAACAAGTTAAACATGCTGTGGGGCTCTGAAAAATCCAATGGAATTGGCATTTTGCAGTGATATTGACTCTTTGCGATCAATCAAAAAAACACAAACTATGTATTGGTTTTGCGTGTTTATTTAGCTTTTTTACAAATAATAAAAAATAAATATCAACTTACCATATAGTTAAACCAAGTAAATGAATCAAAAGTTCAGCTAAAAATAATAATGCAACACCACCCCAATAACAATGATTGCGCTATTGCTGCAAGGTATGTTATAATATTCGAACAATTAAACTCAACACATAGCCAATACATGAGCGCCTGATAGATTGGATGGTATTAAGGTATATCCAAAAAAAAAAATAATATTTTTAAAAAGTTAGTTTTTTCATCTCACTATATCTCGAGTTGCACTTAGTCTTGATGATTACTTTAAATTGAACCATAAGTACTACTGCTAGCAGGATATCAAATATCCTGCAACGCCATTAGGAACAAAAGCTCGACCACTGACTCGCTGCATTATGCTGTTCCAATTCATGTAGATTGTCGTTTTCTACCTTCTATACAAAAGAGAGAATAAATACCCAAGCGATAGTGATAACAACTAAATAACAAAAATTTTCGAAATTACAGCTCAGTTCAAAAATAGCATCAAACGTCATAAGTAGGGTGTGTTCTAGTATTGAAAGGCGTAGCTTAAGTTTTTGATTTGTGATATAAACATTGCGTAAAATTAATTTCTGTAAAACGCACTCAAAGTTTGTCAGTAATTCAAAGACTTGCAAATTATTTTGAATAGTAAATAAAGCAGTTATACTTAAAGCATTAAAAACTATGTTTCTGATTGTAGCACAACCTAGTGATAATACATCTTATATGTAAGTAAAGATCATTAGATTATAAAATAAATTATGTAAAAATATATTATTTAAGAAATCCTAAAGGAAACTAGCCCACACGGCCTTTTAGAAATCGTTCACACAAAATCGTACAAAGTCTTATTTACGTGTCTGAAGTCTTTCATTTTCATTTCAGTAAGCTTTCTGCAATGTATCAAGCTCTGCCTATTGATTTTATTTAAAAGGTTTCTGAAGCGCTACAGACATCTTAAGTGCAAAATACAAAAAATTTTCATTGAACTCTTTTTTAATTCTGCGCCACTTGTAGCTAGCATTTTATTTCGTCATTGAGACTCTGAATTATCATTAATTGTGTTAGTACTCAATATGCAGTTCTTTTTTTGTGACAATTCTTAATTTATATTTGACAAAAAACTCTACTTAACATAGCATCAAATAGAGAATTATGAAACATTGCTTAGATTTCATTAGCAAAATTCAGTAAACATTAAATCTGGAACCTTTTAGAAAAGCTGAAGAATGAATACATGCGAAATATTTCGTATGTAACGTATCAGAAAGATTTCACTTGAAAGGTTCGGGAACCATAAGCTTAAATTATTTTTGGCAATTTTTTTCGATACACTCTAATGTGTAGTCAAAAGAATAGATACCAAATAAATGCATTGGTATTGTCTGTAAGATTCGTACATGCACTCGCCATAATACTTCAATTCTAAATAAGAAACGTGCAATTATTTCCTTTCCCTTCATTGTTTTTTTTTATATATACTTATGGCCATAATTTGCTAAATGTTGTAGGTGTGGCTTAAAGAGTGGTAGAACCACTATCATTTACAGTTAGCGTTCTTTTTTTCATATTTTTCTATCTGTTCCTCAGCACGATTTTCTTACTCACTATACCTAGATAGACCGCAGTATTGAAAAAGGCTACCGCAACTTGGCATTAAAAGTTTGTGGTTTCGAAATGGGAGTTACCTACCTACCTACCTTGTATGTTTGCCTGTGTAGCGTATGTGATCACAATCAATTAAATTGGTTAATAATGGGCATGAACGTTCTTCTGGATTCATATTTGGTGCAGTTGCATATTGAGCAGAAAAAAAAGTAAATCGGTCGATTGTTTATTGAAATAAATGTAATCACAGTGGTGTTGCGCAACTGAAGCGAACAAATATAATTAATATATTGATTACATGCTAATTACTACAGATTAAGTTTCTTGAGTTGAAATTAATTCCCTAAAGAGATCTTTTTAGTTTTTCAATTACAAAAGCCAAATTGTTGAAACGCTTTTGAGTGCACACGGCACGCACATCAGCATTTTGTTAATATGCTCAATGTTGGTTTTTAATAGTTATGTCTGGACTTTGATAGCTGATTGTGGCTTGCGGATTGACTTGATACCGCTGTCATTTTGTAACGTTTTGGTTTGGTTACAGGTGCCATATAACATTAAAGAAGTATACGATGATTCGCCAAAGCTTTAAAGTACTCAAATTTTAAATAAAATTCAATAAAAAATTCACTCAAAATTCACATAATTTTCTGAAATGATATCCCCAATTGACATGCTTAATCGTGCGATTGAGTAACCTTTAATATATTTCTTTGGAGCTACATTAACCGCCGTATTATGTAAGACGAAACAAGTGAGTGACTGAAAGTGTCACATTCACCACAGTCGTTTTAAGCTTCTAATTAATTGTATGTTCATTTCAGCTTGAATAACATAACTTGAAAAAAAAAGCTTAGATTCAGGCTTTCACTTCCAAGATATAGGCAGACGAATATCAGTCACTCACTTGTTTTGCCTCACATAATACGGGTGTAGGTCTATGGCTCGTGTCAATAAGTCAGTTACAATTAACGACTTGAAGCACAACATCAGTGGAATGTTTTCTTAAGTTCAGCCTATGTCGAAAAATCAACCGAAATCGGGTACCTCAGAAGGAATTCTTCAATCTAAGCTGCGAAGAATTTTTAAATGTTGCTTTCTTTAAAGTATTGTGACATTGAATGTTCATACTGTAATTTGCCCTTGACATTGTCATTGACATTACCATTGACAGTGACATTGAATGCACTTTAATCTGCAACACAAATACCTAACTCATTCTATTCAATTTCAAAGATCCGGCTCTCATATGCGACATCCTATGTATAGCTTTTATCAAGTACAGTCGATCGGTAGTTTACAATAAACAGAAGATCTGATCTCCGCCTTTCTGTAAAAATGAAATAAAAAATGTATTGTTGCAGCACACCTACTTTGAGCATATATGTATGTATGGACATAGCAGATCGTGAATATCTTGGGAATATCCATAATTCAAAACGAATTGTTTTTCCCAATATGACTTAATGTGTTGGAATATAATATAAATAAAAGAAATAGTTCAATGAATAAAATACTATTTTGTGTCAGTAAAGTTGTTCCACAAGAATTAAACTTTGATTATGTGGTTGACTCGGTTTTAGAAGGTAAAAAACCGGACAGTTTAGATTTGAGGCATTTTTGGTTTTGGTTATTGCGCAAATCAAAAAAAAAAGAAGGTTAAGTCTACAAAATTGTGCAAGAGGAGAAGACAAATTGATTTCCTGCGGAAATTTATCTCGGTACCCAATATTTTGACAAAAAAAAAACGAGCAGAAAGCACTCGAATTTCTGGTTCAAAAAATGGACAACAAGATTTGATCAAGTTATACGAGTAGTGCCTTGAAGTCTAGTAGAGAATAACACATATCAGCATAATGCCTGAAAACATTCGATGAGTTGGAATAGAGAAACGTAGCTTATGATCCGTCATAGTAGGCAGAGGTCTTGATGGTACTTTACAACAATGCCAATTTGTTTTTGATTAGATGTTATGTTTCTTGAAACAAGTTAAGTGTTTTACCATCTTACCAAGTTTAAAAGAAGTAGTTCTCGGCCCTCTCAAAAAATCCATTTTGATATTTTTTTTTGTTCATTCATAAAATAGGAAATGACATTAGATGAACTTTTTTTGTTCTTTAAAAACAATTTACATAAGTACATGTCACCATCAATTTCATACATTTTTGAATTCCTATCACGCCTCCAGCTTTGTCCTGAAATTTCAGAGTTTGCCAGATAAATTCTGGTCACTTGACAACCCTGCTTTATGGCTTTTAGTATCAGCGATTTTAGTTAACAGCGATTTTTCAATAAAACTTTTATCAGAACCAAATAATATGAGTGCAGTAGACTGTTGAAACTTTCAATAATATTTCGATACAGCTTTTACGAGTTTTCCTATCCGCTTAAGTTTTGCTTATTGAAATTTTATCCAGTAATTTGGCTTTTGATACAAATATTATGCCATGCATTAGTTAAACAAACAAAGCTGAAAATAAACCAAACTTCCGATTTGGCATCGAATTCTAATGTTGCCCAACATAAATAACTACTAACTATTACAAAGGATTCATTTAGTTTTATTTAATCGAGGTAGCAACATGTCTACCTCCAAGCAATTAATGCTGCTTATATTTGTCACTCTTATTTCACCAAGTCTTACTAATGGTTTCGGCTTACATCTCATTAAAGTGCCTGACGAAGATCGTTCCCAAGTCATGTGCACAATAGCATTACTAAGCAAATACTTTCGTTCTGGCGAACCATTGTCGGGTTCTTTGCTATCGATGAGCATGACATCTGCATCAGTGCACATACAACAGAGTCTACTGGATGCCATACATTCGGATAAGACTTATTCATGGTCTGTGGTCGTAAAAGATGCACGACATGAGACACCGACCACATCATCAACGCTGCTGCTGCATGAGAAACCGCAATGTTATTTTGTCGTCATTGAAAATTTAGAAGACGAAGACTTAGAGGATATATTCGAAGATTGGCGAGCAACAATAAATTGGAATCCTTTGGCGCAGTTTGTCGTTTATTTGGCTTCAGTCGAGGAAACCGATGAAGAGATGACAGAATTGATGATTGAAATATTGCTGAGCTTTATGAATATTAAAATTTATAATGTCAATGTTATTGGGCAAAATGAAGAGAATGGATTTTTCTATGGTAAAACTGTGTTTCCATATCATCCTGATAATAATTGTGGAAATCGAGTGATTGCTATAGAAACTCTAGATATATGTGACTATCAAGGAACTGAACGCGAAGACGATGAAGCTGAATTGAGCTATGAATATGATGAGGAAGAAGAGCAAGGTGCGGATGGTAATGAAGAAGGTGGAGCCGATAATGAAGAAGGTGACGATAATAGTGAAGAAGATGGAAGCGATAATGGAGAAGATGGAAACGATAATGAAGAAGCTGAGAACAATAATGAAGATGGTGCAGATGAAAAGATCGAAGGTGTAGATGATAACCAAGATGCTGGAAATGATAATGAAGAAGCTGGAGATGATAAAGAAGAAAACGCAGATGAGAATGAAGACGATGAAAACGATAATGAAGTAGGTGTAGACAAAAAGAAAGCAGGTAAAGACGATAATGGCGAAGGTGCAAATGATAAAGAAGATGGAAACGATAACGAAGAAGGCGCATATGAAAAGATTGAAGGTGTAGACGATAATCAAAAAGCTGGAAACGATAACGAAGAAACTGAAGATGACAAAGAAGAAAACGCAGTTGATAATGAGGAAGATGGAAATGATAATGAAGAAGGCGCAGATAAAAAGAATGAAGGTGAAGACGATAATGGTGAAGGTGATGATGGTAAAGCAGGAGATGGAAACGATATTGAAGAAGGTGGAGATGATAATGAAGATGGTGCAATTGACAAAACAGAAGTTGAAGACGACAATGAGGAAGGTGCAGATGACAAAGAAGAAGCTGGAAAGGATAATGAAAAAGGAGAAGATGATAATGAAGAAAGTGCAGATGAAAATAAAGACAATGCAGACAGTAACAACGAGGATGTTGCTGAACAAGAGGATAATGACAGCAAAGAAGAAGTATCAAATAACGCAGTAGAAGCTAATAACGAAAACGATAATAGTAATGGAAGTGCTCATGATCACAAGAATCCAAAGAACAATGCAGATGGATTAAAATCTCAAGAAAATGATAGCGCTGGTGGAGAAGAACCCGAACACTTAATTGAAAACAATATCAATCAAAAGGATCAGCCTGCTAAAAGTGTAGAAGAAACCAAAACAACATCCAAAGGCAAAGTGGATGATAATGACAATAAGTCAGAGGATTATAACAGCTCCAACGCAAAAGAAGATGATGAAACTCAAATCGATAACGAATACCTAGAAAAAAACTATGATAGTAATAATAAGCAAAGTAAGAAATATAAAACCATGACTAAAAAGAAGAAATATAGATATAAAAATAAAAGAGTTAAACGTCAAATGGCAGCGGATGAAGAAGAGCATAACGAAACAGAACCATCTGGTAAAATTTATCTTGAAGAACTTTATCGTGCTCTCTTCTTGGATAAATTTCCCAAAGACTTAAGTGGTTGTCCACTTGTAGCAGCTTATAGACCATGGGAGCCATACATCTTTAAAGAGGAGTACACAACAAATGACGAAAACTACGAGGACACTGAATACACGGAAGTGAGTAGCAGAGATGATGAATACGGTGGCAGTGTTGCTGATACAGAGGAAACGGTACTTGGTTTAAAGCTAAGTGGCATCGAGTATAAAATGGTACAGACCATAGCCGAACGGTTACATATCAGTATTGATATACAGGTGGAGAACAAAAATTTATATCATCTATTTCAGCAGTTAATTGATGGGTAAATTATGCGTAAAAAAACTATATGTTCTAATGATGGCAAAGGAAAGATGGGTGTGAATGTAAAAGTGGCTAATTATTGTCTGTCGCCAAAACTTCTTTTGACTTCACTTCAATGTGGAAACTACATTCTGAAAATAATCTAAAAATGACGGGTTAGTCTTCAAGAACATATTTTAAATAAATTAAATGGACAGAAGCGATTTAAGTAAATACAATTGGTCTTAGCGTAAGAACCAAGAGTGGCTCACTCAAACAAGGGGAAAAAGTGAACGGGTTGTTATGGCATGGTAACCAGCGACTAAGTTACCTATCTCGTCGATTTGAAGTATGAAATTGCGTTCTAGCGATAGATCAGCTACGCTATTTAGAATATTTGTTAGTCGGTTGAGGAATATACTGGTCCGTTATGAGTGATGAACGCTTTTTTGTAACGTACTGGAACAATTGAGCCTACCATCTGAAAAAACAAGCTCAAAACGGACGGGTGAAGTGATATTTCGATGGTCGAATAATGTTTCCGCTGTACTCATACAATATAGCAAACAAGATATAATAGTTTATTTCCAAAGCCTCTTCAGCTTTAAATATTTAAAAAAACTGCCAAATTTTTAAACCTTTAGTACTCTTAAAAATACCCTTAATGCCTTAAAGTTTGACATTGATTTATGAACGCAAATCAAGAACTCATTTTTTTTTAACACTACTCCTAAAATCTTGACCTTTTGCTTAAAATTATTTTTTTTAAAGACGCTTTGCTTTTAAGTTCTATATATGCGTATTCTTTACTTTTCAGAGACATCGAAATGGTTGTTGGCGGCCTTGATGAAGATCCTAGCATTAGTCAGTATGTTTCCAGCACAATACCCTATCATCAGGACGATCTCACTTGGTGTGTGGCAAAAGCTAAACGAACATATAATATGTTCAACTTCTTAGCCAGTTTTCGCATGTCAATATGGGCATTAATATTAACATTCGTCATAATTACCTCATTAACAATAATTTTTATACAGAAAACTTTAAAGGTGAAAATATCGTACCTACAGGGTTACTTTACTGTTACCACACGCATCTATGGTGTTATATTCAGTCAAGCCATACAATTGAAACGTATACCATCCGCTCTGAAGATTTGCTTGGGCACTGCTTTCTTCATGAGCCTTATGTTCAGCAATGTCTATCATTCTTTTTTGATCAGCACATTGACCACGCCCAAAAGCTCTTATCAAATAAGTCATCTGGATGAAATATACAGTCATCGTATGTCCATTATGGGTGGCGTTGAAAATGTGCGACATTTAAATAAGGATGGTGAGGTAACGCAAGAATCGTACACTCCTTTTGACTAAGGCACTGCAAGTACTCTAATTTTTGCTGATTTATTCCATTTCCAGATCTTCAAGTATATACGCGAAAAGTTTCAAATGTGCTACAACATCGAAGAGTGTCTTATTCGCGCCGCTAATGATGATCGCATTGCTGTTGCCGTATCGCGTCAACACTCATTCTACAATCCGCGTATACCACGTGAACAACTTTATTGCTTCGATCGTGATGAAAACATTTATGTCTACATGGTTACACTGCTGTTGCCGAAAAAGTTTCATTTGCTGCATAAAATCAATCCGATCATACAACATGTCATCGAATCGGGTCACATGCAGAAGTGGGCACGCGACTTAGACATGAAACGCAAGATAAAAGAGGAAGTGCATCGCGTGCGCGAAGATCCAGTGAAAAAATTAACACTATCCGATGTTGGTGGCAGCATTGTTTTCACAGCCATTCTATTGATGTTTGCGTTGTTGGTTTTTTTAGTAGAGTGTTGGGTCCATTGGATGGTTACCAAGCGTAAAACGCGTTTGAAGTTGGTGAAGATGCTGCATAAGCAATTTAAGTAAAAATCATGTAGTATATGACTGCATATTGTTGGTATTAGTTATAAAAACGACCTCAGGTTGCTTACTATGGTAAAAAATTATCATTATAGGAATAAACTTAAAGCTTTCGATGTTGCATATAGAAATGATTTCTGATCTTATTTCTTAAGGCGCCACATACCTAATGACGAGTTATGTACTTCGTGGTTTGAAAAATGCATAAATTCTACCTTCCGTTGAAAATATGTTGAACAGCACAGGATTGGAGCTCATTCCACATTTCAAAGTCTCTGAACATTTACGAATTTGATGTTGATGTCAGTGTTAGGTTGAAGTGGCGGCCTAGCAAACATGCATAGATGTGCCGTTTTAATACCACACAAGTGACTCGCAAAGACTGGTAAAGAGGGTTGTTAAAAGAGTATGTATAGCCTTAGCAGCGATTAAGCTATAACCAGTTAGTCCTGTTCAGATAGTTAAACAACGATCTGATGTCATTTTCAGCCAAATCGCTGAGGTTGTTGAAGAAGGCTTGTCCTAGATATCTGGGCCTATTTCTGGCAAGAGCCGGACAGTTACAGAGAAAGTTTTCGATAGATTCTTTCTCGTTTACATTCAGACAACTGCGACAAAAAGGGTTATATGGAATACCTAATTTTTCAGCATGCTTGCCGATCGTCCAGTGTCCAGTGCAAGTCGTGGTGGTTCTCGCAATGTCATTTCGACTCTTGAACAGTAAGTCAGTGGTTTCTGAGTTGTTATAGGATGGCCAAATTGCTCTGTATGTTTTACAGGTTTTTAGGATCCTCCAGTTCTTTGCTGCCTCGGAAAGAAAAAACGTGAGACCTTTCTCGTAACTAAGCGATCGGTATATGCACGCGCTCGCAAGCTCAAGTTTCGTCACGAGAGGAACCACGCCTTGCTAGTTCGTCCGCCTTTTCATTACGCTCAATGTTCCTGTGGCCTGGAACCCATATGAGAGTTACGTCGAGCTGACGCCCTAGCTTAGTTAGCTCCTTCCTGCATGATGTCGGCGTATTTGGTATTCAGTAATTATTCCATTTTTTCCGTATAGCTTTTGACTTAGTCCAGTTTTGCTTTCGTAAGAGCGCTGAAGTCCAAATACGTTTGTTGATAGCAAGTATTGAATCGATCGACTTTGATTAAGGAAACACAGCACTGAACATACAAAACATTAGCAAAAACTTTTTCCCGGACTTAATAGCATGAGACCGTAAGTAGACAAGTGGGATAATTTGTGAACATTCTTCCTAGAGACAATTTATTACTTTATTACCTGAAGTGTTCTTCAAGAAGAAATGTCCAGATGAATCATTCAGCCTGACGGAGCGGTTGTCAAATGTTGTATTCCATTTGTTTGACATAATTTAGAAAATTCTTCAGCTATATAAAGGTCTTTTGTTAGATACTATGACCTTTGGCAAGCTTTCAATCGTAAATGTCACTTTAGTAATATTAAGATACGGGGTATAAGCCCAAGACGCAAGTAAGCCACTTAAACTTTTGAAATGGTTCCGCATAATCAATATGAACATGTTGTCATGGCTGAGTAGCAGCCAGTCACGAAGTGGAATCTTTGGATGTTGTAGCATTTTACTGAATTCCAACCTTCAATAACTTGCTCAATTACCAGCTCTTACATGATGACACTGAGTCTCATGAGACTCACGAATATGAAGGTATGACCTTAGAAATGACAATGAAATATGCGAAATGTCTCTTACAGCATGACACCTGCATTAACATCTTGCCAATTGATTTCGTCTAATGATGCCACAGCATATGGAGCATTTTTTCTCGGAAACAAGATTTCTCATATACTTACGTTTTCCATTTTAAATATTAATAAATGTTCAGTATGTACTGAATTGCTTTGCATTGACAGGAAACAAGCTTAATCCTGTGTTAATCCCATGACCTCAATAGTACCAATTTGTCAAATATAATGATTTGAATAGTGAGAGATTCATCATAGCAATCAACGTTTGGCCTGTTGAATAGTATAAGTATCTGTTTGAAGCACGCTGTCTTGGCTGGAAATTTAAATGAACCTGTTCTGCAATCTGTTTGCAAGATGATTAGTAGTGACAGTTTGCGGCTACATCTATGACCCTAATAGCTGTGATTTATGACAAAATTTCACAGTAAAAAATATATTTCCAGACACCAGTTTCTTAAGTGACGACTTCACGATGATCAAGTCAATGGCTCTACAGCTTAACATTAAATGCATGATGTGCATTGATAAAGCTATCGAAATTGAGCTGATTTTGGGCCTTAAGAAGAAATAAAAATTACCTAATCAGCCTGCAGCTCTACAGCGCAATATGACTCAATTTTACTTTATTATGAATAAAAATCGTTTTTACCTTCTCCCTACATTGAGTGTATGACCTTATTGTAGACATTAACTAAACGAAAAATATTGGCTCTCATAACTGATGAGTTAACGTAAATAAATTGACCACCATCCCTTTATGCATCCGTACAAAAACCCAAAATTAAATTACTCAAAAAATCCGATAAGCTCTTCCAGTGATTAGGAACGGGTTTGATTCACTTCACGTTGTCCAGAATTCTAGTATTCATCAATACGAAACTCTTTAGCTCTTTACCCGTAGGTCGACGGATTTGCCTGGTTTCTTCTGCCAGTTATGATAATATTGAAACAGCCAGCTGGGGCAAGATTTCCTGCCGACGATAAGTGACTGCGATTTTTGTAACTTTTTATCCAAACTTTCTTAATTTTTCTGTTGAAACAGAAAAAAGTTATCATTACATACTTTACTGAGCTTACTGTTCAGCTATAAAATTAAAAGAAGCCAGAAAAGTGAATTATCAAATGAGTCAAAAAAAAACAAAGATACAACAGAAAAAAATGTTTTGACTTTGCTTTGCTTTGTTTTCATTGTTTGTTTGGGTTCGCAACAAATATACTTATGTAAAAAAAGAAAACATATCAGGCTTACAAATTATCACTCTTCGGCTTGTAGGTTACTGATGATTGCATTTAGTAGTGTGTGAAACTAGTACGACTAGCTTTGGAACGATTTTTTTGTTTTGTTTTTGTTCTTCTAACTATTTTTGTATTATCACTCAGTTTACTGAACAGTAAGCTCATTGAAATATTTTTTCTTATTTTATTTCCATAAACTATTTCTTACACAAAATATTTAGAGTTTCACAGATTCCCATAAAATTGTTACATATGTAGCAATATTTTTTAATAAGAATTTTCCTGATAGAAGTACAAATTTTAAATACTTACTGTTCATTCTAAAAGTTCTTCAATAAAAAATTTGTTCACTTAAATTCGTCTAAAATTGGCTTATAACACATATCAATTTTTTTACAATTCCAGATAAAATATAAAAATCTCTTTCGAAGGTATAGAAACAGCTCCAGGTGGTCAGCGGGAAATGGTATACAATTTATAATTTTTTTTAATTTTTTTATTTTCATTTGGGATATTGTTTATATTATACTTTGTTAGTGTATATATTTTGTTAAAAATGAACTAATATTATTGAGCAGCGTCATGTAATAGGATATTGGCACTAAAAAAATTTGTAAAATATATCGCTGGAGAAAGTAAAAAAATTAATAAAAAAAACTTCAATTTCAAAAGTAAAAATGAATTAAAATTTTAGATTTTTTTTTTTTTTTAATTTTTAAAAAAAAATTATTTAATTTGAAATTATTTGGAAAAACTTCGGTTTATCTCGTATCAATGCTCAACGAGCAAATGAGCATATGTACGAAATTGAAACAAAAGTCTTTCGAAATCAATAATAAAAATGTTTTCAGAAAACTAAAGACAAAAACGTAGGTGTTTAACCTACTCAGTAAAAATTAAATCCATGCATAAGTGAGTTTTGGCACACATCTACATACGAGTATCTACCTTAAACACAAATACATTGAAATCACAATCGATTTGCACTGAGATTCCAAAAATATAAATTTTCTACTAATGACAGATATAAAAATATTCGAATTTTCCTAAGCATTTGCAAAAAATTTAAAAATATTTGCGTAAATTTTGCATGAGTACTGGTATCTATCTGGTTTAGTTTGTAAGAGTCAAGCGTGGAAAACATGCGCACTGGAAGTTGTCTCATTTTCATAAATTTTCTGGTGGATATGAGAGCTTAGCTCCCTCTTGGATGTATGCAGGATAAATGAATGAAACTTTTCTCTCATTTTACTCCAAAGAAAAAACCAAAACTCGCAACTGTAGGTGGGCTAATTTTATTTAATTTTTTTTTTTTTCTAAATTGAATTTTTATCTAAATATACAAAATATTGTATGTGTAGTTCAAAGATTCAATGCTGTGTATATCTTTTTAAAAAATATACGATTTTAATGTTGACTTTTTTTTGTGTTTTTCAACAACGCCAAGTAACTTACGTTTTAATTTCGAATTTCGAAAACATTTCGAGTACCGAAATATACAATATCTTTGAATTATATTTTGATTTGTAAATTAGATCTTGGCGTATGTGGGCGTGTACCTGATACGTACCTGTTAGCGGAACGAGTATTCAATTTGTACATTTTGAAAGCAACATTAGTTCACATTTATTCGAAATGCTGTATTTAGTATGTTTTAGGTAATTTTGTGTCCAGTGTGAAAGCTACTTTTCTATACAATCCGACTTTTATCGACGTTTTCAATGTTGCTCGATGTTTTTCCAACTTTTTTGATGCTACTAATATTTTTCAACTTTGTCGATGTTTCTGCTGCTAGTCCATAGCTTCCGACTTTTTTTCCAATTTGATACTTTTTAACTATTTCGATGTTTCTTGAATATAGCCTATAGACTATCGAAAAGTTGATAAAAATCAGAAGATATATCTTCTTGATTCCACACGAAACTTCTGGTCAGCTTTTTCTAATTATATATCTGTAGATCTCACAGATCGACTTGCGCTTTTTAAACCTTGAGCTATGATGATAACAAATGAAAATTTCTCGTTTGAACCTGCGCAGATCTTTGAAGAAAAACCAAAACGCTACTAATATTTCCTTATCACTTTCAAAATTAGAAATGCAAAAGTCAAATGATAAGTTTTCAATAAAAATTCTTCAATATTTTTGTCAATGTAGGTACTCTTATGCAGCTCTCAGTGCTGTAGACCTATTATTCAAAGCCGCATTTTTCGCTCTTTTAACCAAGGTTACCAAAAAATGTTGACGTGATGGCAAATAGATAAAAAGTGCCATAGATCAGGAAGTATACATATGACAGTACTGAAGGATAACTAAAAATTCTAAAAGTATCAAAAAACACTGGAAAGACCCAAAAGTATCGTAAAATATCAAAGTTTGAAGATAATGGCTGGTATCGCAAAAGTTAAAAAAAGGTGGAAAGGATCAAAAAGTATTGAAAAACATTAAAATAGTTTAAAAATATCGCAAAGCTTAAAAAATTAATAGCTAGTATCGAATAATTTATAAAGGACGAAAACTCTATAAAGTCAAAACTATCAAATGCTAACAAAAACATCGAAATTGAGTTTTTAATCTTCGTATTAATTACACAGGCCAACGTTTTTCATACCCTGAGACGTTTTTCATACGTTTTCGAAAGTTTTTGGTTCGCTAAATTCGAATCTATTTTCGAAATCAGAATGGCTCCATCACAACAGGTTTTCAAAATATCCTAATCTAAACGTGATAAAAAACACTGTTTTTTGACATATTTGAGGTTATGTGGCATGCATTTTTTTTCTTTTTTTTTTTTGGAAAGAACTATGCCTGGGACCTTAAAGTACAAGTCTTTTTCTTTCAAATACCGTTGAGTTTGCTTTAATACCATCAATTCTGAGATCAGATTCGAATTCAGCGCACCGAAAACCTTCGGGAGCACATAGTCTAGTCTCTGGCTATGAAGTTTCAATTAATTTTGTTGGCCTGTGTTATTATTAAGTTCAAAAACTATACATAAGTAACTATTTTGCTTATACGAATAGATTTTGGAAGCTTTAATATCCTGTAACACTGTGTACTTATCCAAGCCAAAGTTTTTATCTTTGCGTTAAAGTTTTGAGATATTTTACCCATAAGCGTTTATTTTTCAAAGCAGAATCCAAATTTGGCCGTTTAAAAAAAATTATGTGAGTTATCACATTTTTGTAGAATCATCCATATCACTGGCATCGATTGGAGTATCATTTGCTCAAATAGTTTTTTACCATAACGTTTCAAAGTTTTTGCTTGCCCGCTTATGTTAAATCACCCACTTTTTGTTCAGTTCTCTTAGCATACCATCTCAAAGTCTTAGCTTGTGTGGGAGGTGCCACGCACACTTCTTCAATCCCACTCAATTATTTAAATTGCTTGCTTATGTCACTTAATGTTACTGCGCCGAGTTTAATGGCATTTGTCTCAATACCTTAGTAAGCAGAGCGTTTCGCAGTCTTTGCTTGCTTGGGAGACTCAATGCTCAAATGTCTTCAAATGGAAACCCCAAGTCTACAAAGAACTCAATATATCGCAAAATGTCAGATGAGATTTTTTTTGGCGGCAAGTAGCCGATAAATATATTTAACCGATATATATCCTTAACCGACATAACTCTTTAACCGACGTAATGGTCGACTAACAGAAAATTAAAAAAAAAAACGATTTTTATGAGCTTTGGTCTAATCTCCGAATATCTCTCTTTATTTAGGGGGCACGCCGAAATCAAAATAGTAAAGAATTTAATCTTTGACTTCACCTACGATATTGGTGATAAAAATACATATGTATGTACGTTAGGGTGGGTCGATATTTTTTTTTTTTCAATAGATTGGGTCATGAAAATCATCATTCTGAATATCACTGTGTAGTTTTAAAGCGATCATGGAGGGAGCTCGAGTGCCCCAATATTGCTAATTTCCGGTACTTTTTTCATACAATCGATACTGGCACATATCTGTATGGATAGATCTTGCTCATATTCGTATTTTCGATGCCCATATGTATACCTTTGCGATAGATTATATGAAGGTCAACTTTGCGCTCTATATCTGATTGGTATAATTAATTTAAAATTGTATATTGTTCTGTGTTCTATGAATATAGTGCAATTTTGTGGCACTCGCGCTCCCTCGTCGGTCGCTTCTAAAAATTTTAACTACGTAGTGATGTTCAGAATGACGATATCTGCAATTTTAAGACCCAGCCGATTGGGAAAAAAGTTGAACCCAACCTAATGCACATAGTTTTTTATCTAAAACCGTCAAATTCAATATAACGTATGATTGTTATGGTTTCAAGATTAGGTAAAAGCTAGCCTAGCAAGGTGGTTGTATCGATCCAGAATAAGATCAGCCTTTTGTTTAACGATTCATGGCTTTGTCATATTTGTATTGCTGTTTTATGATTTCGATATTGAGCCCGGAATACTACATATTTATAATACAAAATTAAGTTTGATGAGCAAGGCTATGCAAATATTTTCACATAGCATATTGGATATCCCTAACGTGTTGCTGCTCCTCCGCACCCCAAAAAGTGTTGCTACGCCACTGAAGTTGCATATGGATATCTACAGTATATTGCCAAATTCTATGCATGAATGCACACATCTATCCAATGCCCAAGTCTACTCAATTATGTGTGCACTTATCACTTGCACATGTCCATTTTTCAAACAGTAGTTGAGTGTGGAAACGGCGCCAGTTGATTATTTCAAATGATGTTGACTTATTTTTTACCAAAATTATTTATAGATTTTTCAATTTTTTGCACACAATACGAATATTTGTTTTTAAAATATACCGCAATAGATTTGAAAACAGCAGCACCATAATGCACATCATAAATTTTGTTACGAATCTGTGAAATGAATGAGTGGCATTCGTTATACTTCTCGTTGAATTTGCATTAAGCATTTAGCAAGGTGGATGCATCCTTAAAAGGTGCGTTCGCTCGCTCTTGCAATTTTTGTGGAAATAACAACAAATGTATTTTTAAATGTTAAGAGACTGGTTGTTTGAAGTGCAAATACAGTCCCTTTCATGTGAGCAAACAAAAGTGTTTTGAAAAATTATTTTTTCATGGTTGGAAAATTACAATTACGATGTTGAAATCGCGCAATATCTACTAAACGGAGAACCTAAGTAGAAAAACTATAATCCTACAAAAATTATGCATATCAAAGAAATCAAAAAAAAAATTCCATATTTCCTTAGCTTTATGAAAGATGGTGTACCGGTGGTGGGGCTATCTGAAACACTCCATGCTATAATCTGGTTATTTTTTTTTTTGGCCCAAATCCAATTTTTTTTAACATGAACGCAAATTAGAGCGCTCGAGTTGATTTTCAAACAACATAGCCGACTGGCCCAAAATTATGAACTTAGGAATGACCTCAAAAAAAAAAGAGTTGAGAGGAAGAAATATTTGATTTGTTTCATATTTTCCATTGCGTTTTAAAAAAAAATATTTTGTCTTTCTTAAAGATAATTTTTTAACTTTCCCTTATTATCAGCTACTTGCTCTGTAATTTCCGCCCTTCGAACTTCACCCTACAAAATCGATTCAAAGCGAAGGGTAAACATTTTGATATTTTCATAACTTTTACGAAATAAAACTCTTCCAAGTTATTTTCGTAGTTTTGCTAAAGGACGATGTTTTTTTCATAACTTTCAAATGAAATACAATTTGATAATTTATAATTACTAGCTGCTCCCGCGGCTTTGCCCGCTCCCAGCACGTTGTACAACCTCGCTTACATTTTATGCAGTTCTTACTGCATAGTTTTGGGTCCATGTACCAAATTTCATAAGTGGGTATATGTAAGTACCAAGAATAGTGAGGTGTTTTTGTTGTATGGGAGGTGCCACACTCAAATGTTTAATCCCGGGCAAATTTTGCGAGTAGCTAGGCACAAACAATGTATATCCACAAATCAATTTTCACAACTGTATATGCCATAGATGCCAAGCCTTAAATCAGTTTTGTTGCTTGCAATGCGCCACGCCCCGTATTCTAATCGCATCCACATTTCATGTGGTTTTTAGTATAGACAATATACACCCTAGTGTATAATAGTGTCAAAACTATTGCTATCATTAGTTATCTGATATGGCGTTTTAATTGTTTTTGTTGTATGGAATGTGCCACGCCTCGTTGTCATATCTCGTCGTTGTAAGATCCTGAACACAGACAATACTCGTTTATGGACATCTTAACACCAAATTTCAAAACTCTTGATATCATAGGAACTAAAATATGGCGCTTGGAGTGTATTTGTCGTTTGGATAGTCCCACGCGCCGTTGCTTAATCCCAACCAAGTTTCGTGAGGCGCTTAGCATAGACAATAAACCTTTTGGTATCAAATTTCAAATTTCACTCCATACTTTGTGAAGTGCTTAGCATAAATCATATGCATCCAAACACCCAATTTTAAGACTCATGCTATCGTGAGAGATATGGCGTTTTAAGAGCTTTTATTGCATGAAAAGTGCAACGCCCCTTGCTTTTATCAAAATCATAGACTTATAGTCTATGTTACTCAAAAATAGTTTAGCTTTCTATTACGAGAAGAAATTTTAGAATCGGTTCAGTAGTTCCAGAGATTACCATCTACATACAAACAAACTGTCAAACTTTACCTCTTTATAGTATGTATGGATAATTGTTTGATTATATGGTGTCCAACATTATGTACGGTACAAACCAGTGATGGCATTTAGGTTTTCTGAAAATGTACTGAATCTCGAGAATTGAAATGTACATTTTAGAGGATTGATGTATTTTTTTCCCTTGAACACCAAATTTTACTAAAATGCATGAAATTATTCTCAAATACTACTCAAAAAAAACGTCCTTACTTTTGCCATCTCCAAAAACCAATTATTGGTAATTATTATAAATTTATATTTTATAAATGTATGGTTATTTTCATTTTTTTATTTACGAAAGGTAATTACTGTAAATTGTCGAAATGTATCGAAAATGTACTGAAAATTTACTGAAACTGTGCTGAAAATTCGCCAAATGTTCTAAAAATGTGGCATATGCACAGAATGTACTGAAAACTTTTCGAATGTACTGATGGCGATTTCAGAGGACGCAAATGTACCAAAAAAAGTACAAATGTACTGAAAATATCATCACTGGTACCAACATCGATCAAATTGGGCCTGTAATCCTATCTTATAATCGTATTGACAAAATTTAAGAAATTTCCACAGTTTCTTTTTTTTTATTAAATTCGAAACCGAATCCCGAAGAATTATAGAACATGATGTTATTTTGAGTAGGGATGAAATGGAAAATATCACACAACAGCTTTCTACAGATTAACATCAATTTCTAAGAAACTCATAAAAATGTACTTTCAATATAAGTAACCACCTCAACAAAAACGGTCCAATTTAAAATACTATTGTTGTTCTTAAATTCAATTATTCTAAAAAATTTTAATACACCCTGTTTCTCGCTAAAAAAAAAAACTAAAAATAGATATTGCTCATAAGATTTATGCAAATCAAAGTCCTATAATTAAAATAATAATTCATCGGAGCCAATATATTATAGTGGCACTGCCAGAATACATACACTACGAGGAACATTGATTCGCGCTGAAAACCATCTTAATCATAATTGCAAAAAAATATTGAATAATTAGATTACAATCTCATAAATAATAAGAGCTCATAAAAAACTTGTAGGTACAATTAGATATTGTTTAATGTTCAGCTATTTATTTCAGAATAAATTGAAAAATCTAAACGATGATGCACAAAACGTGAACAATACGGCTGGCTGTCCGTGTTGTGGGACCTTTGCCAAAAAAAAAAATTAAATACTCAAACTCGTACCTGTGGCAGCAGTGGTGCAAGTAGATTTACAGAAGAAAAATACACCAATTTAGTGAATGGCGATGCTGTGACGTTAATTACAACCGCATCATTCTAATTAGAAAAATCATGTGCGTTTAGATGTCACACTAATGGGTAAGGTACTAATTTATTTTTAAAAATTATATTGATTTCTGGAAAAAATCAAATATCAATTTCTTGACAACTCTTCACTTATAAAGGTATATATATGTAGATATTTTTCTAATTTATATCAGATCATCTGCCCACCTACAAGATTTATTTTTTTTTTTATAATTTGTTATATTCTTGTGAACATATCGAAGTCAGCAATGTAAGATCCATATCCCCTATGCTCATCTGCAATGTCTTCGCTGTTTTCTATGCTGGACATGTTAGCCGTCGTTGTATTTATACTGAAACAGACCGAGTGAAATTTCTCTTAGTTTTACTGAAATTTGCTATAAAAATGCGAACACATATTCGCAAGTTTGTATTGTAGAATTTTTATTAAAACATTTTTATGTTTCTATTTTTATTTTGGGAAGATGAAAATTTTGATTTCAAAATATGAGTACAGATTTTCGAACATCATTCCATGTTCTGTACGAAAAACAGCAATTACTTAATGTAGAAAGGTGTACATGTGTCTGTGTAACCCATATACAATTGCAGGTGGGATACATGTGGACGTACGTTAGAGTTCATCAATAAAAAAACTCATATTATTGAGTTCATTGGGAAGACTTAAAATTCAGAAGAATATTCCTGAAATATATATATATATATGTACATCTATTAAAAAAAAAACTGAGTGTTGCTACCTGTGTTTCATAATTTTTCGCGAAAAAATTAAGAATTAATGCTTTTTTTATACCCTACACGCAGGGTGTATACACTTTGTCATTCAATTAAAGAACAAAAATATGATGCGAAAAAATTATCGTAATTAGGCTAATCCGATTTTTTTTTGTGTAGAAAAACTTAAATTTTAAAACGCTGAAAAGCAGCCCTCAGTTCGCATTCCTTTGTTCTTAAGAAACTTTCATCTTAAGATATAAATTTACAAATCGACAGTTCCAGCTTGAATCACCACTTTTCGAAAAAAAAGATTGTAGACATATGAAACATTTTTTAAATTAATCGATGCATTTCATGTAGCTATGCCTGCAACTTTAAAAATCGTAATAGATAAAAAATCTTCATCATATGTATATTGAATGTCCGTTTTTTTTTTTTTTTTTCAATAAAAGTTTATTTTGCTTTATATTTTACTACAAAATTATTATAATGGCACATTTGTTAAATTTGTATCTATTATTTAAAAGTTTATGTTGAAAGTTACACATGATTTTAATAAAAAACATGTGAAGGTATTTCCAAAACGATATCAGTTCATCACTCATTGCTGCAAAATGTTGGGCAATTTGAACTCAAACTCAAATTATTGAAAAAAGAGATTTTTTTTCACACCCGTAACGTTCTTTAAAATAACTTTCTGAATTACTTAATTAAACATATTTGTTAAATTTTTATGTGTATAATAAGTATCGGAAGATACCATAGCACTTGTTGCAACAGATGAAATTACATTCCTAGACTTGTCTGAAAAGATAGGAGATAAGTCTCAAACTATCACACCCGTTCCGCTGGAATTTTCGAAATAATAAAAGTAAAAAAAAAACATAAAATTATTTTTTAGGTACATTTATACCTGCAACAGCACAGATGTCGATAAGAAAATCTTTAATAAAAATGAGGATCTGAAATATTAATAAATTTAATATTAAGAAAAAGTGTGATGTGGATGTAAATAAGAACATTGAAAGTTTTAATAAATTTAATTAATTATAGGTTTAGATAGGAAAATAAGAATCGTTTCGCTTGCAAAACGTGGAAATGATTAAAAATGAGATGAGAATAATGATAACATTTCAGCTGACTATCAAATATGATAGCCGTGCCCCATCATAAATGAATTAGTCATTAGTTTCATAGGGGCCACCGACTTTTTCGGTACAGTTGTACTTTTTTCAGTATATTTACTATGTGAAAAATAAGCGTCAGTACATTCAACAAATTTTTAGTATATTCTGTACAATGGAGGAATTTTCAGTACACTTGGCGCATTTTTAGTACATTTTCGCTATATATATTTAAACTACTTTTTTTCTTTTAGTAAATATTAAAAAAAGTATTGTTAATTTTAGGGACATACGCTTTAAAATATCGAATGACCTATTCTTTTTCCTTTATAAGTAGAATTGTAGAATATTTTGGTGTACATTACGGAAAAGTACAATCGCCATCTAAAAAGTACTTTCCAAATCTCGATTCAGTACACTACTAACACTGTCAAGACCTCATTACCATTTTCATAATTTTATATTTTTTCATGGAAAAATATTTATTTTTATACCTTTATTTTATATATAACTAGCTGTTTCCACGCAGCTCTGCCGCATATGCCCGATTTCCAACCCCGGCAATATTTTGCGAGGTGCTTGGTACAAACTAAATATTTACCATAGGTGCCAAGATATAGCGTTTTACGTATTTCAGTAGTATGGGGGGATGCTACTCCCTGTTGCCAAACCATGTCCATATTTATGGAATGGCTGAATTTGAGCAATATACATCCGTGTATCAAAATTCCAGCTTATAGCAGCCAAGACACAGATTTTTTGTATGAGAGGTGCCATGCTTTGTTATCCAATCCAACACACATTTTGCAAGGTGCTTAGTATGTTTGTATGTAGATTCAGTTACCAAATTTCAAAACTGTAGCTATAATAGGTGTCAAGGTATAGCGTTTTGAGTTGGTTTTTTTTTTGTATGGGAAATGGGAGTTAGGCCCACGGGGTCTAGAAACTTATAAAGGAAAAACGAATATAAACTGCCAAACTGTCAAACTAAAATACAAGATTTTCATGTAAGAGTGTAAAACAAAATGTTGGTCTAAAGTGAACTGCCCGGGTATATAAAGGTAGAACATCTGAACGTACCTAATTAAATGAGCTTTCCAATGATAGATGCGTACTTTTGGATACTATCCGAGCTATAGAAAAATAATAGTTAAGTTTAGATAAGACCAAACAGAAAACTTCAAAATCAAGTTATCTAGATATTGAGCTAATTTTAGTTCAATAACTTTAAGAAATTTCATTTTAATCATTTTAGTGGACGCTTTTTCTTTTCTTTCTCATTGCGATAGTAGCAATTTTCATAGATATCAAAATAATTTTATTTATTAATTGAATTTTTTTGTTTCTTTTTGCTTTATTCGCATGTTTTCGAATATAATAAATATTTGTTGTTGTCTTAGGTATTGTATTTGTTGCTCTTTTATAAAATAAACGTGAGATTTTTAGCCCAATCCATGTATGGGATGCAAAACTAAGGCAAATTTTTTTATTAATCTTAACGGCGAAAGAGACGACGACGGTGACGGCGAGAACAATGTTGATCAAAATTTCAACGCAGCAACAAACCACCCCCCACAATTCGATAACGCCCCTGATCCAGTGAAAGTCCTAATGTGAGTTTCGTGTTGGTATTTCGTTTGGAGGATGAATACACGTTCGTTTTCTATTTTCAAAATTCAGAAAATATTAAAATTGTTGCTTTTGAGAATGTGTTTGGCTGGCTGATTTGGTATGGGTTTGATGTATACACATGTGCTACACACAAACACACATACACACAATCGTATGTTTTTTTGTGCGTTATGATCTTCTCGTGCAGAAATTTTCGTTTTTCTCAATTTTGTAAATTTCATACAGCGTAAGTTATGAAAATTCCTTGGCTAAACGCATGCGTGAAGCGTTCATTTCCCTTCCACATGGCAACGTGTATTTGTGTTGGTGCCTGTGGGCGCATGTGTGCGTACAACATTAAGTGATTTTTGAGATTTTCGAAAATTGAATTCTTACGAATGGTATAAATATTAGAACATGACAATCCAGCGGGCACTCGCAGTTCTACAGCGAAAGTGTTGATTAGTCTCTTAGTTTTCTTTTTTTGTTGAAACGGTTAGTAATCACTGCAATTTTAGTAAATAAGATATTCTTTTCTATTCCAAATATATTTCGATTAAAAGTGAAGAGTGCATTTTTAAATATTTTATAATAAAAGAGTTCAATTGTGTCCGCAAAATCGAATGTGAATTGAATTAAATAACAAAACAAATCGAACGAAGATATTGGATTATCAGTGATAAAGCATATTACATTCCATGGATTACATAAATACTTCATAAATTAAAACAAACGAAACATCAACTAGTGATCAAGTGTTGCATTTTTTAAATACGCGAATTTCCATTTTGCAAAAAAGAAAAGTTTTCAATTGCATAATTTGCAATATTTTAATTACGCGCCATCAGCCAACGTTTGTGTGCTTTCGCATTATTTGAAAATTTTATAATTCAATAATCTACGTGTGCAACTTTTGAAACATATCCTAAAATTGGAAACACTTGACTGGATTATTTTTGGCCTTTGCGGCTTAATATGTATTCAATATCCATGTTGTTTACAGACAAAAATAGAATGAGTGACGCAACAGTAAAATGCCACACCCACATAATATAGACAAATGAAATACGATATACAACAAATTTGATGAATTAAATTCGGTATTTGTAATAGAAAATATTTAAATTAAAATGAATTTGGAATTACATCTTGCATTTTGGAATGCCTTTGATCTAACATATCTTAGATACTTTTTGTATCTTACAGTTAGCTTTTCATGTATAATGTTCTATATCTCAATCATACTCTAGACATCATACTTTTATTTTTACATCTTAAAGATACTTTCGATTTATGTCTTAGTATTTCTTTCGTCTCAAAGATATTATTGTATATTTAAAGAATCGATTTTTTTTTGTAATTATGCTACTTAGTAGATACTTTTTTATGTCTGCAAAAATACAACTATAAATTTGTACTACCTTTATATTTCTAAGATACACTTTTATCTTACCTGTATATTTGAGATTCGTTTGTATATCTTGAAGATTCGTGTGCATTATAATGACACTCTTTGCATTTTAAAAATGTTCGCTGCTTGCGTTGGATGTGGACTTTTTTAAAATAATATTTATTGCAACTTAAAGATGATTTTGTTCGTCTTCAAAATATATTTTGCAGTTTGAAAATAAATTTTTGATCGATACTTTTGTATTTATAATTTGTACTAAATGGATACATTTTTATCTTTGAGATGTCTTTTATATCCCAACGCTACGTTCGGATATCTAAAAAAATACACTTTGTATCTAAAAGATACGCTTTGTATATAAAAGATACCCGTTGTATCTAACAGATAAGTTTTATGTCTAAAAAACACATTTGCGCCCTAAAGATTAATTTTGTATCTGCTAGTTCCACATTGTAAATTTGGAAATATTAATGATTCTTTTTGCAACTCAAAATCAAACATGAAAGGACGAACGGCTTCACAATTGCATTAACAAAACGGGCTTTCGTTTCTCGGCACTTTGTATGAAATCAAAGAAACCCCAATCAGTCACTCACTCTTAAAAGCAAAACTACGTTTCACATTACTCCAATTTTTACGTTCGATTTTTTTTTAGCTTTTCACCAAACACGCGGCGTCGTTTTTTTTGTGCAACTTCAAATTTTAATTTTGCTTTTTTTTATCTTTTCAACCCCTTACAGTAACAACACAAAAAACAATTCAAAATGTGTGACGATGAGGTTGCTGCTTTAGTCGTTGATAACGGATCCGGTATGTGCAAGGCCGGTTTCGCTGGTGATGATGCACCACGTGCCGTCTTTCCATCCATTGTCGGTCGTCCACGTCATCAAGGTGTCATGGTCGGTATGGGACAAAAGGACTCCTATGTCGGCGATGAAGCCCAATCCAAGAGAGGTATTCTCACCCTCAAGTACCCCATTGAACACGGTATCATCACCAACTGGGATGATATGGAAAAGATCTGGCATCACACTTTCTACAACGAATTGCGCGTCGCACCAGAAGAGCACCCAGTCTTGTTGACTGAAGCTCCCTTGAACCCAAAGGCTAATCGCGAGAAGATGACCCAAATTATGTTTGAAACCTTCAACGCCCCAGCCATGTATGTTGCCATCCAAGCCGTTCTCTCCCTGTACGCTTCCGGCCGTACCACCGGTATTGTCTTGGACTCCGGTGATGGTGTCTCCCACACCGTCCCAATCTATGAAGGTTATGCTTTGCCCCATGCCATCCTCCGTTTGGATTTGGCTGGTCGCGATTTGACCGACTACCTCATGAAGATCTTGACTGAACGTGGTTACTCATTCACCACCACCGCTGAGCGTGAAATCGTTCGTGACATCAAGGAGAAATTGTGCTATGTTGCTTTGGACTTTGAACAAGAAATGGCCACAGCCGCTGCATCCACCTCATTGGAGAAGTCTTATGAACTTCCCGACGGTCAAGTCATCACCATCGGTAATGAGCGTTTCCGTTGCCCAGAATCCCTCTTCCAACCCTCATTCTTGGGAATGGAATCTTGCGGTATCCACGAAACCGTCTACAACTCCATCATGAAGTGCGATGTTGATATCCGTAAGGACTTGTATGCCAACATTGTCATGTCCGGTGGTACCACCATGTACCCAGGTATTGCCGATCGTATGCAAAAGGAAATCACTGCCTTGGCTCCATCCACCATCAAGATCAAGATCATCGCTCCACCAGAACGTAAATACTCCGTATGGATCGGTGGCTCCATCTTGGCTTCCCTGTCTACCTTCCAACAGATGTGGATCTCCAAGCAGGAATACGACGAATCCGGCCCAGGCATTGTCCACCGCAAGTGCTTCTAAGCGTGAAATACTCGCGCAGATGCCATGTCAAACAACATCAACAAACTTACAACTATGTGACTACTATTTCTTTAATAATTTTTACTATTTTATTATAACTTTAATTATTATTTTAATAATTCTTCTTAATAATAATGATTTATTAATTATTACACAAAACAACAACACCAACAACAAAACATCAACACACGAACAAAAACAACAACAACAACAACACCATCAACACATTAGAGATGAAGATGAAAAAAATTATAATTATATTGTAATTTTTTAATTTTTAAAATAAATAATAAAAAATGAAAACTTTGAAACTAATGAATGCGAGAAAAACTTTTTAAAATCTGAAAAATAAAAAAAATAAAAAACCAAAGCCTTTAAATTAAAGCGAAAAAAAAAAATGATAACAAAAAGTTTATATAAGAATTTCATATTCACTTAAATTAGAAAAGATTTTGTTAAAAGCGAAGGAAAGAATATTTTAAATTTATTTAAAAAAATATATTTATTAGCTAATATTGAAACAAAAAACTCGAGAAAAAACATTTATTAAAAAAATAAATAACAAATAGGTTGCCAATAAATGAGTGCATAAGATAACATTAGCCTGCCAAATGAGCGAGAATAAAACAAAGATACAGACTGATCTTTGAGATCGTTGAGCCTCCTCAGAGAATACAACAAGACTCTTAAAGATAAATGGAAAAAACATCTGGAAAATCCGAAATTTTTGAAATTGTGTTAGGTTTCCATTTTATTTGGATTCGCATTTTGTATCGAATATGACTTAATTCTTCAAAGATCTATGTTCTAAAAGCTATAAAGCACTTCCAAAGAAACTATCTCGATATTCAATTCTTTTCTTTCCCAAATATACTTTTGCATCTTGCATACACTTTGGTGTCTCTTAGCGTTGTATCCACATGCATACATATTGATATATAGTATAAAATTCTACAAATTTATTCATGAATTTCAATAATTCCACTTCTAATTTCTCGCTGCTGGTGACTTTTGCTCTTCTTATTTTCCTGGTTTTCTTTCCGTGAAACTAAAAATAACTTTGTATTTATTGAATACATACGCCGCATATATTTCTTAGCTACGCCGTGTATAACATTTCACATTCAAAATTTCATCGTTTCCAAGGCGGCTGCCGTGGCGGCTCATCTGCAGATTTGCGTATTTTTTTCCATTTAAATTTCCAAAATTAGAATAGTACATATACGATAAGTACTGCTCCCCCAAAGATTAACATAAATTGTATTTTGCGTCTCGCACATCTTGTTCGCTGATCGTCTGTCGTATATCAGTTGCGAGATTTCAATCTGTATGCCGATATTTATTTTTGTCGGATACGCTGGATGTGTGCGCTATTTTTATGATGTTTCAAATCAACGTTGGTTTTTCCTTTTTTTTTTGTAGCCTTGTGTTATTATTACACATTTAATTATAACTTCATGTTTTCATTTTTAAGAAAACATCAGCAACAGAGAACAGGATAATAAAATATTACCGTCGAATCCACACATAACATATGCCAACATACCAACATCATCAATTATTGCTCAAGTTCATGCAGTTGGTCCTTTCAACACATTTGTTTGGTAGGTTAAACGGATAAGTATTGAAAATTATTTTAGCACTTAACGAACAAAACGAAAGTTAACGAAGATATTTTTCGGTAGCAGTAAATTTCAAATCTTTGCTGAGCATTATCTATGAATTGCCTAATGTTTTTGAAACACTTTTAAAACAACATCCCTATCATCATATTGCTTGTAGATTTCTCTATAAAACTTCTCTATTGAATCAAATATTCATTGCAGAGGCCTTACTTAAAGGAAGCTTAATGTTTTTCTTTAACCCGTTCGTGTAAGTAACAAAATCGCTTACTATGTGTCTCCTAGACATATTCAAAATATCCTCATCTTTTAGAATTCTTTGGGAACGCTTAAAGATTGAAAATATATTCAATTTCGAGTATATCCTCAATCAAAAAAAAAAAAAAAAAACTTTTAGAGTTGCTACCAGAGCTGCAAAATTTTCATTTTTCGAAATTTTAGAAAAAAAAGAAAATTTTTTTCTTATTTAAATCTTTTTTTTTAAATATTCCCTCCAATTTCCTGTTATACCTACACATAAAGAAGTAACAAAAAAAATTGTACTGCTACCTTAAAAGCGTTCCCGAAAAATACTGGAACATAAGGATATTTTGAACATATCAAGTGTACACCACTAACCCACAAATGACAAAAAATATGGAGAAATTTCGAAAATGGGAAAAAAGTGAAAAACGTGTGCCGCTTTATAGAGTACTACACGGTGAGCTTGAATTAAGTTATTATTGAATCACAAATTAATCCAAATTTTTTAATTGGAACTTATTCTACAGTGTATAAGGAAACATTTCCCGTAAAAATTAAAATCGGGGACCTGCACCTTTTGAAGAAAACCGATTTTTACCTTTTATCCATATTTTTCAGCTTTTTATGATTTAAGCCCTTTAACTGGCGTTCACTGCAAGTTTTTCCGACCTTGATTACCATTTGTAGTTTATTCTGTAATGTATAAATATTGTGGTACTGTCCAAATATTTCAGTTTGGGCACTCCTAAAGGCCATGAAGTATTCATCTATATACAATAAAACAAAGTCGGTTTAGTTATCCACTTCGTAACTTAAGAACGGCTGGACCGATTTCATTGATCTCTGATTATTAGGATTTATCTTCGCCCCGAAAGTAACATAACCTATAAAAATTTTATTTAAGGGTGGCCCTTGCACAAAAATATTTTTAAAAAAGCATTTTCACAAAGACCACGTAATCGATTCACACCAAATTTACACCACATAGCTTTTATATCAAGAAGCATAGCTTAGGCTATAAAACTTTTATTAAGAGTGCATATTTAAGGTGACCCATATACATACATATACACATAATCGCTGGTGTGTCTGTTTGTGATTGCGTAACTTCTGAACGTCTTCACCGATTGAGCTCATGTTAGCCGGGTTAGCTAGTTACACTATAAATATCCCTTATTATATTATATATTATAATAAAATTCACAGGCAATTAAATTTTGTCTCGAATCGCATTGCAGTGTAAGACCCCCAGGATTTTCTAGCAGTTTCGAACCAAAACGTTTCGATGGGATCGCCATCAAGAAATCGTACCTTTTAGCATTGGCAAAGCCTATTTTCCCTAGGGGAAAATACCACAAAATATTACACGCAGATAGTGAAAGTTAAATTTGCAGTAATTAAGTAATTTTTAGGCTTAAAGTATTTCAATGGGTACTTAGTTAAATGGACTAAACGTAAGTTTTTAAATAAGTCTCCATCTCGATTTTTTTTTTGTTTTTCTCTCTAAAAAGGGTTTAATTTCAATATATGTAGCGTCCTACGTGAAGGGAACTTATTTTGACAGAGCTAAAAAGGAAGTTGCATAAAAAATAGCACTTTTGCTGAATTCGCCAGATTTTAGCTCTCACAGGTGCGGTAGCGCCGATGTTTGAAAACTTTGATTTCTATTTTCACAAAACCGATTCTTTTAAACTGTGTTCTTTAAAAACTCCTCTAATTTTCGTGATATATAGGGTCCAACCACGATTGCCGTTAAAATCGTGTCGTTATAATTCTGCATCGCACACTTTTTAGCATTAGTACTTTTTAAAAACAAAATCAGTATATTAAATGTTAATAGAATTACATTAGATTTTGTCATGCAAAATTCACTTTTTTGTAGCCCATAAAAAGCATTCCACGTCGAATAGTCTCGGAATAATAATAATATAAAAATATATGTCATCATGGGGAATCTCCATTCTCCTGCAAAAGTGGTGACATATTTTTTATAGCGTGGAGCGCAAAAACTTTAACTTTGCATCTACTAAGAAGTTACAAATGCTAAATTTGAAAACATTAGA
Source organism: Meiosimyza decipiens (assembly GCA_963680825.1). Lineage (NCBI taxonomy): Eukaryota > Metazoa > Arthropoda > Insecta > Diptera > Lauxaniidae > Meiosimyza > Meiosimyza decipiens. Next base: position 79,606,954 of record OY804259.1, on the reverse strand, counting down.
TTTTGGCTAAAAAAATCAGTCTTTTTTTGCCTTGTAAATAGTTCAACAATTATATCTTAGTTTTTTTTATACATGGGCATTTTTGGAACCATCCAACAAAGTGAGCAAATGTCCACTTTGCCTTGGATCTCAAAGACAACTATACAGGAAAAAATGCATAAATAAAATTTACTTGCTTGCTAAACCTCAAGAGCAAAAAAAAAAAAAACAATATATTAAACCACCACCTGGAACTGCCTTGAGCAAAAATAAAGTTAGAAAATATAGAAATTTATGTAGAATAATATAAAAAGAAAACACTACACATGAACACTGCGGAAACTGAGGCTATATCAACAAGAAGGCATCTCCAAATACGGGAACAACAACAACACCAATACATCCTTCTGCTATTTGGTAGCACTCTCACTACTAAAAGCGGTGCAGCGGAAGACATAGCACCAAGAATCAACAAAGCGATAAGTAACTTTGCACAACTCCACGATATGTGGAAGCCCAAAATTATCTCAACACACAAAACACTGCGATTATTCAAATCAAATATTCCATTAGTTTTGTTTTATGCTTCCGAATTATGGTCGCTACCGAACACTTATTTGGCCAATGCAAACCTTTGTAAACTCATGATTGAGGATATAGAAGATGTTCTGCAACCGCACGATCTCAAATCACAAACTACATTTAGCTATCAACCATTCTACTATCATAGCTTAAATTATGAAAAGTCGCTAGAGAAACTTGTCCATGAGCGCTTTTAAGGTACAGCGCATAACGGACCAGGAATAGAAATAGCAATAGAAATTTTGTTCAAGTCTTAAGCTCCTAATGGATTTAAGGGATAGTACTAGTACTTTAAGTTTGGTTTACTTAAGTCTCTAGGGGTAGATTTATATATAAAGAAGTACTGCATAACAAAAGTTCAGTTCTATTTGGACAACTACAGTGTTGTGAGAATTACTGAGAAAACAAAAGATAAATCAGTTTTCCGTACGCAGGACTTGACACTATTTTGGAGCTTTCTCTTATGTACATATATATGGTTGCGCATGAATTTACAAATCACATACTAGATTTTTTGGGAATGTGTTATAGGAGCGAATATTTCTTTCAAGTGTGAAAATTAATCAAATAGAAATTCAATAAAAATATTTTTTAAGAGTTTACATATTTGTATGTATGTATCTCTATATATATTTCTATATAACTGTATATATTTATAAATGTAAATAAATTTTTAATACATTTTTTGTTTTTCTCAATATAGGGCAGCGGAACAGTTACTATATTTTAACAGTTTTATGGACTAAAATACATATATTTTATAATACTTACAAAAACAAAGTTAGCTAAACTATAAAACGTACGTGAAAGGAATTGTTTTTTAGTACGTTTGTGGAATGAGAGAAAAAGTATCATAAAATAGTTACCTTCATACAAAATTTTTTTATATCATTCTTATTATTATTGAAATATTAGTATAATAATAATTATTTTATGGTGTAAGATTTTTTAGTTCTAAAAAATGCAACTTTAGCTGATGGTTTCTTTTCTTTAAATAAATGGCATCACTTATTCATTTCTGACAAATAATTCAGTAAGTAAATTCATTAATCAGTTTTTTTTTTATATTCTTCATGCTTGCTCATGTTTTCAAAAAATTCATAATTTTATTTTAGCTTTATCTATCTATTTATGATTTATTATGTATATGTGTATTTATCATATTAATTTTTGATTTTTTTACAGCGCTCACTCTGATATATGTCAGCGCGTATTTGAGTTACCTCTTCCTAAAGACTTTACAAACAACACTAAAACTTTTATGTTGAAGCCTAAAAGGATTTTTGTTGAATTTGGCTTACGTATTTCACATATTTTCAAAATTATACATTTTTTGATACAAGAACACTAAGAGAACTTTAATAATAAAATTTATTCCGTTATATAAAACAAATTACGTATGCAAGTTTATATCTATTAAAAAAACATTTTAAACTTTTTTTTAATTGAAAACTCTTTCAACCTCATGCATTCAAGTGTTTTTTTTTTTTGTAAAAATGCATTAAAGGAAGACATTTTATTTTTAGGACAACTATGAGGAATATGCGTATATTTTTATTGAAGTTCAAATAATTTAAACTCAAGTGAGCAATGTTAGCATTTTAAAGGTTTTAGCAATTTTATGTGGAATGTAATTGTAGACAAGGCATGTAGGAAGTTCAAAATTTATAAATAGGTTTTTTTTTCCAACTTTTTAATACTTGCTTAAAATGTTCACTATTTAGATAAATATATTGCTTAGATTTATGTATAACATTTTAATATTATTTTCATTTAAGGCACATAATTGTTCAAAAAAAAAATTATTTTTTTATTGTATTCTTCGATGAAATTCGATGCTTTTCTTCAGTTTCATTGAACAGCATAAAAAAATTCAACGAGATTTTATTTTTTTTAGTTTGTTTGTTTTTGAAAAGTAAAAGCCCAAGTACTTATTTTAAGTAATATATATTTGTTTGGTCCGAGTATATAATCAAAAATAGTGGTCCCATATCATTAAAATCACTGCGTAAGGGTTATTAATTGATTTGATTTTTTTTAATCTATCATGGGTGTCTTAATAAAACTCAATATTTTTTTTATAAATAAAAAGTTTCGATGATTTTAAATAGTTTTTTTTCCAAATGCCATATAATTAATGATACTGAAATACGAATTTATTATTTCATTATCAATGAAATTTCAGAGTTAAACCAGAGACGATAAATTTACGAGACCTCGGTAATATCAGACCCCGGTCTCTTCAGTCAAATCACATACAGTTTTAAGTGTGATCTGAGGTTTCCGCGGAATAAACATTTTTGTTGAGATTGCAAAGTCTCCTGTTTGGCTCACAGTATAAATCATTTGTTAAATGATCGAAAATATCAATTAAGGTTGTATTGGATCAAAACGAAACAACTCCATTTTTTTATATTTTGTTGCATTTCACTGCATCATGATTGTACTCTTCATACACACTAATAACAATATGCATTTGCCGTCGATACGTATGCCAAATCATTTGAAAAAAATGGACTCTATCTGTCATATCATTCATTTATATTGAGATCAAAACGAAACATGTTGATGGTATTTCTATTATAACTACATATTTCAAGCCAAGTTTTATCAAAACGTAATATTTACATTTTAAAACTAGAAATCAATTTGAAATTAAATAAAATAAGTAAATTACAATTCAGAAACGCTTGTCAACGCAGAGGACTTTTCGGAATTCTATCATAAATAATAAAAATTATAAATTAATCAAATTCGAATTTAATTTAGTATTTAGTTTAAGTCTTGACGTTAAGTTTTTTCTTCTGTGATCTATTTTGTTAATATCTAGTGCTATAACTATAAGGTTAATTATACACTCAGCACAGGCTAGATATTTTGGTTTTCATTTAAAAGGGGGCATTCAAATATTACGTAACGCAATTTTGGGGAGGGGTGTCTTGTAAAACGTTACGATACGTTACAGGAGCGCGAAGGGGTGTCAAACAACGCGTTACGTAACATTGTTTTTGAAGTGAAACTTCTTTAGCGGGGGGTGATTTGAAATTAGGTGTGTATAATGAAACGCTATTTTCACATGTTTATGATAAAAATTTACGGGATCTAGATTAGCTACAACTCAAATAAGAAAATGCATGAGAAGAACAATGGTGGATGAAGCCAAACAACTATGTAAGGAGAGGGCTAAGTCAGAAAACGGCGCTTTTAAATGTTAGATTAGTAATAAAAATTTATTGGGACAAATTTGAGCCTATGTTAACATATTTTAAACTTAAGCAAATATTTATCACATGATGTGTGATTGTTTATGAAATAACAATATGAATAAATAAAATAAGCAACACACGCATGCATAGCGAGTTAGAAATCTCTTGTTTTATTTATTATTGCCACAAACGCGATTAAAACAATAACAAAGGTATTATAGCGACTTTCCGGTACTTTGCGCAAAATAATTGTGACTTTTAGGTAATCATGGTCACTTGGGTGTTACATAACGTTTAAGGAGGACAGGAGGGGTGGCACAGAAAAACTTTACGGCGCGTTACATGAGGGGAGGGAGGGTCAAAAATGTTCCAAAATTTTTTTACGAAACACTTAAACGCCCCCAAATATAATAGCATATTTTCTGGATTGAAAATTTGATACAAAACGAGACAAATCGATATACACAAAGAGGCAGTAAATTAAAAGTGGTAGTTTTTCGTTTTGATCGACTACAATACTTCTCAATTTATAGTTTTTAACTCAGGAAGAAATCATTAGATATAGCATAGTAATTTATAATATTTTTGAGCAAAATATTTATACATTGTCACAAATTATCAAAAAAAAATTATTAATATTGAGCCAAAAAATAAAGATCAATAAAAACCGTTTATGCAGAGATTTCTCTTTTTATACTAAAAAAAAATTTGCAGGCCCTCTAAAAACCAATTTATTTAAACCAAAATGTATAGATAAACATTTTTAGAACTGTTTTACTTGAAGAAAAACTCTTCTTTTATGAAAGAAAACTTGTTGTAAACAGTTCATTATATAAAATAAAATTCAATTCGTACAATTTTTACTAAGCTAAATAAATATTATTTTAAGTTTTATTAACACTAAAAGTAAACTCCAGCGTATAAAGTTTTTTGTATATAAAAAAATATTGCAGAGAAAAAGCAATTAAGTAAATTAATTTAGGTTCTTTATATAATATATTCATATAAACCAATAGTAAACGCAGGACCTTATTTAATATCATTTATAATTTATAGCTAACAGAGCGCCAGCACGTCGAAAATAACGAGCTTTTTTATGTTTCCTTATGAGTTATAATCATTCAAAGAAATGACGCTTTTCGCCCATGAAGCGTTTTTTTTTTTAATATAATAAGCTCTTTAATATACATAAAGCTTATAATTGTGTAGTTATAACCGATTTACGTATAATTGTTGGCTCTTTACCTTTAGGCGCTGAAACAACTTCGGAAGAGACTAACCACGGGGAGACCATGTCATTATTGGATGGTATATGGTTGATGTGTTTCTATGTAAAAACAATAAATGGTAAGAAAAATTATTTCATTTATATTTAAAAAGTTATCTGAAAACAAAATTGAAATGTTAAAAGCAAGGTGATACATTAAGATATTAAAAAACTAAAAAGCAAAACACAAAAGACAAATAATAATTTAAAGCTAATGCAGAAAGAATCGTTTAAGGACTGTTACATATTTTCATCATCAAATGATCTTGAGAATAATAAACCCGAATTTTTCACACCACTCATATTGAAAAAAAACCTTCTTTACTTTCGCATGGAAAAAGAAACGTAAAAAATTTGTTTAAATTAGTTTTTCTTCGCATCATTTACACCTGCAAAATTTGAAAAAAAATTCTTTTAGTAGTGGCGACTAGATTCACCTTAATATGACACGTAGCTTTTTTATCTGTTTTAAACAAAATTAGCACAACAGAGCAAACTTTGTAGAAGAAATAGAGATTTTGCAATTGTCAAACACAGTAGTGACCCAAATATCCTAAGCTCGTTTCGTTCAGATATAGAAAATTAAATTATGTTACGTACATTCGGTCGGACTTTCAATAGGTCGGTAGAGAGTTTTGATACGACCGTAGTCAAGAAATTTGTTTGTAAATTTCATATAATTTCCTGATTAAGAATGGAACGCAATACAAACAACATTACAAGAAAAATATGATTGACATTACGAGAAAAATGTAACTAAAATTATCTCCATAGATGTTTTTCTGAATTAACGTTTATCTGAACAATCCTGAAAATGAAAACTATTCCAGATAATCACTCCGTTATGTAAGCACATGAAGTTTTCATAGCATTTCATTTATACCAAATAATTAAAACAGTTTAAAGATAACAATGATTAAATATCCTGCCAACTTGTAACGTGAAAATATTTAATTTGGAACATCGACATATAAAAGATTTTTCAAGAATAATATTTTTTTTCACATTTTTCAAGTTAATAATTTATGATGAAAATCAGTAACATTCTACGGACTCAACCTGTATAAAGCCAAAGCAAGAAACAAACCTTTTTCTCTCGATTATTCTCAATTATATACTCTTTTTCATTTTTATGTTCTTTTATGTTTTCTAATTGGTGCTGCTGTTGCTGATGCTTTTGCTGTCGTTCCTGTTCACTTAAAGTTGAAAAAAGTAATGTGCCTACAGATGGCGCCACGGCAGTTGTGGTAGTAGCAACGCGCGTATCTTTTTCCTTTTTACTTTCTTCGCTAGACGGCACTGGCTTCTTCACATTATTATTTATTATATTATTTATAAATATTTCATTTATTAACATTTCTGCTGCTGATGAACTTAAGGTAGGCGTGGCTGCTGCTGTATGTGTAGGCGTCGGCGGCGGTGTTTTTACTGATGTTTTTAATGCTGCCGTTGGTGTATTTATGATTGTCGTAAGCGTTGTGGCATTAGCAGTTGATGAAGCGGCAGCAGCATTATTATTGTTGGTAGTTGGTTGAATGAAGGGGAAGGATGGAGAAATGGCTGGAGATGGAACAGGAGCAGGGGTTGTTATTTGGGAAAGAGTGTTGAATGGTGAAATTGTTATTGAATTTGTGTTCGTATGATAGTCTGATATAAATGTATGTGTGCTATTTGATAGTGTTGACATTGGTGAAGATGCATAAGCAAACAATGAAGTACTTGCAGCAGCAGAAGTCGGTGAAGATGCTGGTTTTTGTTCAGTTATACTTAAAGTGAGTTTATCACCGCCCTTTTGTGATATATTTTTTTATTATAAACACAAAGTCAATAAAATAAAAGACAAACAAACAAAAGTTATTAAATAATGGGTGCAACGAGCAATACAAAATATTTTTTAGACTTGAAAATTAAAGGATATTTTTTAAAATTAATGTAAATCAACTAAATTAAAAAGCAATTTAGCTAAAAATCTAAAACTTCTATAAATAATTGCAAAATTTAATAGTGACCCTTAAATAATATTAATCGGCGAATTCAAGTTATCGACGTAAATCGTAATGTAGGTACATTATGCAATGCTATAAATCTGTGACAAGTACGGAATAATAGTTGAAGTCGGTAAGTGTTGACAAAGTGAATCAGAATAAGTTACATGATCGATCATACGCAAAATTTATGTTCCCTTGCCTTGTGACCACAGATCGACTTTAGCTGTTATTCCCTGTCGCCAAAGATATTTCCACGACATTTAAATGAAAATTTTGCCATTATTTAAAAAATAGTTAACAATTAGTCCAATTTACCACAGATATATAAGTAGCATTTAAAGAATCCGGGCCAGAATCAGTATTATTAATGAAATGTTGATTGTTATTGTTGGTAATTGAAGCTGCAGCAGGAACAAACATTTGATTCGTTAGCTTAGCATTATTAGCACCAAGTTCTTCCTCAACGCGAGCTATAAAAAAATTTAATACAATTTTACATCATCAAATATAAACATAAGAAAATTTTTTTTACCTTTCAGTATATTACATTTGATATGACCCGGTGGTAGTGCCCCACTTCCAATATTTGCTAGTTTTACTTGATTGTTTGGCTTTTCATTAACATTGGAAAGACGTTTTAAAGTTTCGGTGTTGTGTTCCATATCAGAAGTTTTATTGATGGTAACTCTGTAGCAATTCAAATTATTAATAACAATATAAAAATAAATACACATTGAAAAAGCACACAAATCTTTCATGATAAACAAAAAGATAATGAAACATATAGGTTTTATTTTGTTAACAGAAAGTTAAATTTAATTTTGTTTTTATCTACCTGATACTGTTAGCATCGTTAATAGCTTCATTTGCTAATATGGATGGGGATGGATCTTTTACAATAGACTTAAGCAGTGAATCTAGCTCTTTATCTTTATCCGATAATCCACTCTTAATGCTGCACACAACGAGTAGAAATAATACATTTTACATAAAACAAAAAACAAGAACAAGAACGATATGAATTAGATAATTTAAAGAAAAAGTGTATCACAAACTCAAAAACAAGTACAATGCAGATGTAAAAATTAGTAAAATTAATTCAAAAGTTCTTAATTCATTGTGTAGAAAACAAAAAGTTAATTGTTATTTCATAAACTAATAGATGAAGCCTATTTATTTGAGCATGAAATTTTGTATTTTTCATAAGGAAATTTGAAATGCTGCCAAGTTAAAAGCGCACTTTGGATACAATAATGCTATGAATCTATTCTTAAAACTATTAAAAAGTTCTGGTTCTGGCTGATATTTTTAGTACAATTACACATACATACGTATTATTGACTTTTAAATTGTTATTATTTTCATAAGTTAAAATCATAATGAAATCACAATGTTTGACAAATTTAACGAGCATTTCTTTTATTTCCCCAATAATCAACGTTTTGTGTTTTTGTCTTATAATTATTTTCCGGTGCTTGTATATTTAAATATTGTTATTTCTTTAAAAAAAAGTTTTTAGTTTTCGCTATTTAGTTTTTTTTAAAGATCAGTGAAATCCGTAAAATTACTACATATGAGCCATTTGTTTGAAAGTAGTGGAAGCCTCTTTTCGTTGAGAAAAACAAATTTAGTAACTTGAAATGAACCTCAAAATATTTTCAACATAGCATTAATTTAACTGTTTTTTTGAATTTTTTGTGTTGTTCTTCAGTCAATCTTAAGAATGTATCTACTTTGAAACCGAAATTCCCATCATAACTTTGGAAAGTATAAAACAACTTGACTAGTGCGCACCTTCAATAAAAAATTCGTATTTTCCAAAGATATGTCGGGAATTTCTATTTGAAAGCAGAAGCATTCTTAGGTTTGATTGCACAATATCATATAATGAAAAAATCAAGTGTGCAGTAATGACCGATGTTTTAATATGCTACAGTCTATAGGAACACAAATATATCAACATTTAAACTATCCAAAAAGGGTTTAAATGATTACATTTTTTCAAAAAAACAATCGAAGTCAACCAATGCAAATTAAAATTCTTTCGTTTAATACAAAATTTGTAAAACATTTAATACTAAAAATAAATTTATGACCAAAAACCTAAAATTTACCCATTTTGAAGCGCTGCCACAAAATTTGGGCAGATAATATCGAAATCATATTCATATCAAAATAACATTCTCTACAACACATGAAAAGTTCATCAAAATAGCCGAATAACACAAATCGATGTTTCCTTGTTAGCCAACTAAAAGTCTACCTATTTTTAAATATTGCATTATAAGTGCCACGGTACACTTCAACTATTTGTAATTGCCAGCGGCTTGCATTTTTGAAGAAAAATGTTGTGTCTTCTTGCGAACATAGAACTTGTCACTACTTGTCGTGTTTCTAATTTAATAGTGTCTTATGAGCAACTGTATGAGTCGATTTATTTCAAAAACAGATAATTAAATACGAAATATCATAGATATTGAAGCAAAAAGGTACAATACATGAGTGTTTAACAGTTAATGATAAAAAAAGTAAAACAAATTCATCATTTACCTATAACCTGAGCTAATTGATGCCTTTCCGAATGAACCATGATGTGAATTATTTGTATTTCTAAATGGATTAGTATCTTCAAAGTTCTTCGTTGTATTTGGTGCGTAGCTTGGAGCACACGATGTGACACTATCAGGTTCCATTCTGAATATAATTGTTACTTGAATAACAGTTCAACATGCACAAATATAGTGTACAATTTGATAACATACCTAACAGTCAGTCCACTTTTACCAAAGGAACCTATTTTGCTGTAACCCGGATCTTCAGCACTTGAATTAGATTTCATGGAATTACGTCCTACAGAAGTACAAGTATTCATATTTGAGCTAGAATGAATGGAAGCAGCACACGATGAATCATCGATTATAGCGGAATTGTGTATAACGGTTTGTATAGATGGCGATGGCGTTATAGTGTTAATAGATGATTGATGTCCAACTGGTGATGACAGTAACGAGTCCACTGTAGTATTATGTGATAGTTCATTTGTTGCTGCCGTAGCTGAAGCAGCTGCCGCCGCCGCCGCTGCACGTGCATTAACGGAAGCCACTGCTGAAGCAGCAGCTTCTTGAGAGGCCTTTTGGCGTTCTCGCAATAAATGAGATTGACGACTGGCAAATCTCTGTGACGGACGCCTTTCAAATTGCACCGTTCGACGCGCGCGACTCTGTTGAGTAGTTTGAAATTCAGTACGACCCGAATAACGAAAGCGTGATCCCATGCGAAAGAAATTCTGACGTGCAGATGGACCCTTGACAGGAGCACGTAATCGGAAGAATGTATGATGTTCAACAGCACATTTCCACAAATGTTTACAAGCCTTTTCATTGTAAAGGCGAAAGACAAACGTGTGCTCTTGTTCGCGCCCTTCATCGTCATCTTCAATCACAATAAGTGTAAGTTTCTTCTTTTTAAAATCGAGTTTGCTTATTTTTGGCCAAAAGAAGAGACCGATTTTCTGATCACGCTCAAAAACCAAAATGCCTGTTGGTGTCAGACCCAAATGATATTCGCAACCATCTTTTCCCTAAAAAAATTCAAATAATTAATTGACTATTTGAAAACAGCCTATTGCAATACATTACCAAGACCGTGTGCATATCCACGCCATACATATCCAACCACTTCGCTTTATTTAAATACGCTGTCTCTGCCTGTGCTGGAGTTAGCCCTCTACAAGTCTTATATTCATCTAAAATGGTAATTTCCAATTCTTCCGTTTGATCTGGAACAAACCGAAATTCTGATACAGTAGCCGCCGTATGAACTTGTTCGTCATAATCACCAAGTTCAGCTGAAATAATTGAGACCAATAATCAAAAATCATCGCTATAAATGTAATTCAAAACCACTTACACTGCAATGCCAGCGCACATAACTCGGATGCCTTATCGTCTGGACATTCTAAGCGACCATCAAGCAAATCTTGCTTTAATTGCAAAAAGAACAAGTAGCGCGTTAATTCTTCGCGTAGAGTATTCGGTTCAGAAGAGTAAAACTTAACTTTTAAACGGAAGGTATATGGTGGTCCAACTAAAATAAGAAAATAATTGTATTTAGGTTTGAAACAAATGCAAACATTTGGAATACCAACAAGTGAACATACTTTTAACTTGTTTCTTAATCGGCTTTGTAGGATCCAACCAGTGTTTGACGTGATTAGCGTCTGTGAATTGCAAACCAAAGTAGTCTTTTTCAATTATATCCAAAGCATAGAAAACCTGTTCGTATAAAAAACTACCCATGGCCTTTTTCTGTAAATAAATAAACAAACGTATATAGTTAATACAATAAATGAAACAAAAAAATTCGTTCAAATTTAGCACAAACTACTTAAAATAGATAGAAATGAAGCAACAACAATACATTATATAATTCGTGTGAAATTACCGAATTAATTAATTTACACATTAAAGTTTTTTTCAGCGAAAAATTACTTAGTTTTGAAATTCAACAAAATAATACACACAATAAAATTACTTATCACCCAGTTGGCAAGCGAATATTGGAATGCATTCAATTATAAATCTATGATTTTGTTTTGATGCGGTATATTCAGTTACATATATTATCTTTTGGTAATGCATTCATTACAGCATTATTAAATATATATCATCATTTAATCAGTAGTCTTGCATCCTGGTCGAAGTGTAAGCGATTAAGTCGAGATTTTATGGTTTTCATGAGTCCAATGAATGAACCCGATATTTTTATTCTTGCGGAAAAAATAAATAAGTATATATTTATTTGAAAATTTTCATTAAAACTTTTCTCTGAGAGTGCTCGAAAATTCCGAAAATGTTTTGGTTACGCACTAGTGGTGTAAATTCCGTAATTTTTTCTATGGGCTTAATAATTCAAGTAATAACTGAACTAAAAATTTAAGAAGGAAGAAGTTGGGAACTAAGGACTGTCCCAGAAAAAACTTACGTTTTTTTATTTTTTGTATTATGCTCTACCTGATAATCTTATAGGTCTAAAAAGACATAATATTTGTTCTATATAGTGACGTTTAATATGATGTGTACCACTTGAAGATAGCACTTTTGACGACAAAGATGTCTAGCAAGCAACAAAAAGTCCGCAAACTGATTTTGTCCACAAACCTGCAAAATCCAAAATTAAAATATTCAGCTATAGCAAAAATAGTTGGTGCATCAGAAAAATCTATCTTTGCGGTTATTTTTAATTATATGAAGGGTCTACCTTTCACGAAAAAGGTTCAGGCAGAAAACCAGAACTTTTTAACCTAAAGGTAGCGACGAAGGTGAAGCGCCTTTTTAAGCAAAATCCCAACACCTCAGTGCGAGATATGGCGGCTACAGCAGGTACATCAAAATCTACTAAGCTAAAGACATAAAGAGTACAAAAAGTACCAGACCGTTCTGATGAAAAGCAGTTGATGGCCCAGATGCGAGCCCGAAAATTGTATGAAAGGTACCTGACTAAATTTGATTGCTGTGTTATGGACGACGAAACTTCCGTCAAAGCAGATTTTAAGCAGCTACCTGGGCACGAATATCAAACATCACCGAAGAAGGGGCATGTGTCTAGTAAATGTAAAGAAAAAAAAATTTCGAAATTTCCGAAGCAATATATGGTTTGGCAGGCCATACGCACTTGTGGTCTCAGAAGCAGATTTTTTGTTACGCAAGGCACAATCAATTCCAAAGTTTATATAGACGAGTGCCTCGAAAAACGTGTTCTACCATTTATTCGTGAACATGAGGGTACCATGATATTCTGGCCAGATTTAGCAACCTCTCATTACTCTAAAGCTACGATGGAATGGAATGCAAGTAAAAAGATCAATTTCGTACCAAAAATAGCTAATCCGCCCAACTGCCCAAAGATTCGCCCAATTGAAACATATCGGGCTCTAATGAAAAGAGATTTTCGAAGGAGTAGTAAGAATGCAAAAAATTCACAAGCCTTCAGACTTAAGTGGAAAAAATCTTACCATACTGTCGATGAAACGACTGGACAAAATTTAATGAAGGGTAAGAAATTTTTATAAAAAAAAAAATTGTTATTTAGTTTTTAGTTATTTATATTCTGAACACTAGCCATTATTGATAAAAAACGAAAAAAGACCGAAAAAATTACTGGGTATTTTTTTATAACTAAAAAGCAAAACGTAAGTTTTTTCTGGGACAGTCCTTATTTCTAACTTTCCTAGTTTAAACGAGCAAACCGTAGATGCGTTAAAACGGATATCCTTGGTAATTAATTAATATTTTCTATAGTTTAGTTTTCATATAAACAGGGTTATTATTCATCTATAGCAGTCACTAGTGAAGGACCTGATCGAGCATTAGTGGCTACCTTATGCGAATCATCCTGTTTAAATACGTTAGGCATTAATACTGAAAGTGTTCTAATAGGCCAAGGGACAAGTGATTTTTAGAGGAAATAACCCGAAAATTTTTTGGGAAATAGTTAATTTTTTACTTACAAGCAAGCCCTTAAGGGCGGGATAAGGTTTTAAAATAATTTTTTTTAAATTTTTTTTTTAATTTTTTTTCTGAATGAACATTATGTCGAAAATATTATGTACAAGTTTTAAGTTAATCCGAGTAAAACTAACGGAGTTACAGCGTTTCAAATAACCGGTCGTGGTACCTGATAACACCACGTGTAAAAACTTTAAATCGATTTTCTCAAAAACGTAATTTTTGAAGTTCGTGAACATCAGAACTCAAAATCTACTGAACCGATCCTTTTGAAAATTTGAACATTACTTCTTCACATAAATCAACAGGTAATCAGGAAGAGTTTTTTTTTTCTTTTTCATCTTTTTCTATTTTTTAATAACAAATTAACCGCGGTTTTTTGAGCTAAAATCGCGTTTTTCACTTCGAAGTGCTGTAAAAAATAGAAAAAAAAAAAAAAAAAACTCTTCCTGATTACCTTGCGAAATACATCACCTTTAAAATTCATATCAATTTTTTTGTTTCTGATAATCCGGTAACGACTTATAATGTTCACCGCAAGACCACTTTTTTTCGAGGCGCCTCTGGAGATTCTCCGTGACCGGCTTATTTATCAATATTTTTCTTTGAAAATTTTTTTTGACATACTTTAAAAGTTGTACAATATGTGTATTCAAATTTAATAAGATTATATTATTGATGTCGCCGCAAAAAAATCATAAAAACATGCGTTTTTCTCGCCTTTAAAACCCTACCCCGCCCTTAAATTATACCCATTGAGCAAGAATTTTGAACGCTTTTTATTTACGGATTTTTTTGTCATATTTGTAAAATTTATAGAAATTTGGAAAACACTACGAGGAAGTGGTAAAAAGTCTAAGGCTGCTTTATTGGAAATTTCTACTTGAACTACTTTTGATATTTGATTTTTAATATAATAGTTTCTTGTAATTTATGTTTTTTTATTCTTTTATTATGTTACATACTATTTAACAAATGAAAACTTCACACATAACTTTGTTTTTGTTCAACAATTTGTTTGAGTTGAAGATAAATATCATATATTTCAGTTGCAAAGTAATCCAATTTTCTTAAAAGTACCCATTGATGTTTGGTCAAATTAGAAACTAATAGAATCGTTCATTTCCTTCGTTTTTTCTTTAAGGCTAAACTCTTTTCGATTCGCTACGATGTTGTTAACAACAGTTCAATGATTTAATAATTGACCTCTTAAGTTGAAAAAGAAATATATACATACATATATGTTTTGTATAAAATATTTCTTATTTCATATCAAATTTAAGTATTTGTTAATTTCATTAGAAAAATATAAGTTCTTTATAAGAAGTTTCAATACATCATAACTTCAAGCCCGAAATGTTAATTTATGACGTTGTTGATGTTATTTATTATGCGATTTTTTTAATTCTTTTGTTGTTATAATTATCAAACAATACTTTCCAATTACATGCTCAGACTTTTTTATTCTTCACGCTTCCAAAAAGACTTTCGTTAGTAGCAAACAAAGTGAAACAAAAAAGGTAACCATTAAAATCATTTCACTAGTAGCGTCATATAGAATTATATGCCTGTAGCCGGTCTCAGCAAACTGCCCATTCATTCATTGCCAGTCAATGCTCAATGGAATCAACTCGTCAGTTTTTTTTTAGTTGCTGATCTAAGCGATATTTTTGTTTCTTTTTTTTTTCTATTTGGAGTTTCATTTTCGTGTCGTTTTGGTGTCTGCGCTTTTATTTCAACAACAACTACGAAAAATTTAATAACAACAGCATTTATTTTCAATGTCAATTCATACAAAATTTCATAACAATTTATAAAAAAAAATATATTCAAACCATAGTAAACAGAATAGGTATAAAAATAAAAGTATTGAACAAAAAAGTGATAATGAGTTTTAAATGAAAATGCAAACACCACTATCAAAAGGGTGAGGTAGACAAAGATTTCGGAGCAGTTACAAAAAAATATTTAACTCTTTTCAACAAATTTCAGAATGAACGCTAGATAATGAAGATAAAAGAAAGATAAAGAACAAATGTAAACATTTTGAAAGAGTTTTAATAGAAACATACATAGATACTTATCTACATAATTGAAAAATACAACATTGATAGAAGCAATAGACTTTTGGGGCACTATTTTATTTTGCATTGAATTATTCTTCAATAATTATTGAATTTATTTTGCATTTGAAATCTTTGTTTTTTTTTAGTTGTGTCGATTTTTGGGATAAAAATATTTTTCGTGAAGCAGCGCCATGTTATTTCTACCCCCCAAATACTGATGTTCATTCTTTGCTTGGTTTCATTATTTTAAAAGAAAAAGGTTAAGGAAAAATTTATTTCAGTAACGATAATTTGATGAAGAGCAATTAAAAATTTATTCAACCAAAATTTGTCAATATTTCGTCTAAATAAAATATGTTTCGTTCAAATATTTTTAATTTGACACATAATTTGTGAGTTTAATTTCAACTCGAAACTACGACAGTCTAAAAAAACACCCTATACAATACATGATATGATATTCACAAATGTTTTACGTACAGACTTAAACACAGTAATCGGTATAAAGTAACGTGGTCACGTTAGTATATGGTAGTATTGGGACAGATATTGAAGTATCGTACCGCGCAGTTAAAATTTTCAGAAATAGTTTCGTTGTAAAATTTATATCGTCGCTCGCGGGTAAAGAGGCCCTAATCATCTTTTTCTCGAAATTAACATTTTTGTCGATAGATCATAGACCCCCTCTATATTTTATCGATATTGGAATCGTTAGTTAAGTAAAGGTCTAAGCTAAAAAACGCATGCAACATTCGCTCCGTTTTCTGCCAGAGGAGGAGTATATAATAAATACATTAAATCCATTATTCTCTAACGGCTGTATCAATGTTGAAAATGATGACGTCATATTATATATAATCACAGGGGCTATAATTATGGTATTCAAAGCTTGATGTAAGTGCTGCCGTTTTTCATACATGTCGAATATGCCAATTTTTGGTACAAATGTTCAAAGGTCAAAAAATTATTGATGGAAATGACATTTGGGGAATTTCTTGCCATTACCGTTTGTGTCATAACTTCTCCTAACTGACCCACTAAGAATTTAGGAAATATTAAATTAAGAACCTTTTTTATTTGAGGTTTTAAAGTTTTTTCTTTTACTGTGAAATTTCAAAAATATGAGTTAGAACTTTTCTACTCGAGAGCGACGATATGTAGGTACATATAAGTAAGATCTTTAAAACGGTATACAAATCATTGGAAAACTCGGTGCTAACAATAAAACGCAGCGCTTGCTATTTACTTCAAATAAAATCTTTACCTTTTTTTTAACATTGTAACGTTACGATATGATATCTTAATAAATGAAATATTAAATAACAACTAAAAGTTCTATTTCTTAACTAATAAAATTGAAAAAATCGAATATCTAGCAGCTTAAGCACAGCAGCCGATACCTTCTGTTTTTTGCTACGTCACGTTCGCTTTTTTAATCTGATTTATTCGGATTCTCCGGAATTTTTTGTTTTTTTTTTACAAAAAAATATTGTAATTATACCCTACACAGAGGGTATATTCACTTTTTCATTCCGTTTGTAACGCATAGAAGGGGGCGTGGCAGGTATGGAATATATATTCTTGATCAGCGTCACCACCTGAGTCGATATAGCTATGTCCGTCTGTCTGTCCGTCTGTCTGTCTGTCTGTCTGTTGAAATCAGGTTTACGCGAAAACTAAGCAAGCAAATTGAATGAAATTTGGCACACAGGTCAAACCTTCTTGCAAGCTGCTAGCATATAAAAATGGGCGAAATCGGTTCACAGCCACGCCTTCCGTCCATACTCTATGTAAATATACACAAGTCCATTTTGAAAAAAGGGTGCTGCGATTTTGATGAAACTTGATGATTTCGTGAAGATGAGAACAAAATTAAGATCAGGCTAGGTTTTAAGTTTTCCAGGGCTCTTAAAGGGGCGTGGCACAGTCCTAAATTTTACCTTTTATAACGTCATAGCTCGTAAACCGTGCAAGATATTCTGATGAAATTTGGTACACGAATACAGATCTTATAAATCTTGAATTGCGCATTAAGTTGCCGGAATTGTAAAAGTGGGCGTGGCACTTTTTAGCAATTGAAAATTTGGATTACGTATATCTCCAAATTGGCACATGCGATTTTCATAAAAATTTTAGTGATAATACCACTGAAAGTAGTCATTTATACAAGTCTCGTCAATATTCTGGAAAATTTCGTTGAAGGGCGTGGCACAGTCTACAATATTTATAAACGTTATAAAAAAAGAACTAACAACGCAATCGTTATGAAATTTAAAATGGCAGATATACTTGTTAAAAAGTGTCTTCTTGCATATTTTGGCACAATAGTGCCGGTGGGTGTGGCACCGCCCATATAAACAAAATACGTTTAATGCTATAGATAGTGTGCTATAAGAGTAATCTTCATAAAATTTTGTGTAGAGGTGTCGGTTACTAAAAGCTCTGAAATCAAATGAAACATGACAAGATTGCATCAGTGGGCGTTGTAACTCCCTCATTAACATAAAGTTGTAAGTACTATTTTAAGTGAACTATTGCAGCAATTGATCTGATATTTGATGTAAGTGGTTTACTGGGTATTAGGTACATATGAATCAAAAGCTTTTGAAATAGCAACAGTGGGCGTGGCATCTCTCATACAATGAAAATACCTTAAGTGGCATAACTATCGAAATATGTATATGAGCAATCATACTGAAATGGTGTAAGAGGTTTGTGTTTATGAAAGGCTATTTTTGGATCAAAATCGGACTGGATTGTACCAGTGGGTGTGTCACCGCCCTAAATTTTAAGAATAATTACGGCACATATCGCAAACTACGATATACACGCTATTGTGCTAAAATTTGGGTTGTGCATTTCAATCACGAATATCATTTTTCGAAACAAAAGTGGGCTGAATTGGAGAAGTGGGCGTGACATATTTAGTGTTTTTCATTTTCCCATTCAATTTCATTCGACATTTTTCATTAATTTTTCAGCATTTTTCATATTTTTCGACTAAGTCAATTTCTTTCAACTTTCTTCAATGGTTTTTATATATATTCAGCATTTTCAGTTTTTTCCAACACTTTTCAACATTTTTTAACCTTTTTACATTATTTTCGACTTATTCAACCTCTTCAACATTTTTGTAGCGCCTACTTAAAAAGTACTTTCAATGCAGTGTAGGGTATGTGAGTTTCGGCCTGGCCGAACGTAACACCTTTACTAGTTTTTGTTTTGGTCTTTTCCTGAGTTTTTTTGTTTACAAAGATTATGACGTTTCAGTGGTTTTTGTTTACAAAAACTATGACGTTTCAGTGACTCTTGTTTTGGATTTTATTGTATAAGAAAATGTAGGTCGACTTAACAGCAGAAGGCTGCTATGAAGTCAATTGAATTTCTTATTAGTTAGGCAGGTAAACTAAATAATAAAATTGAAATCTTTTCTAATCACTTTTAATTTAATCAATAATATAACAAAATATTATAAGGTCCCACGAAAACTAAGTTTAGGTTAGAGCAAGGAACCAGATTTAATAATCAAAAAAATAAGGTGATTCTTTTCTTATGCTATTTTGTCAGAGAAATTATTTTCATATGATCATCCATTTAGTAGTTCAATGAATAAAATGTTTTAGGCAAGCAAAATTTTTCCAAAGATTAATGAATACGATCGATTCAGTGCTGAGAGTTAAGAAATCAAATCCGAAAAGGTATATAGCAAAGTTTTCACTTGGTTATTTGGAATTTTAAATAGGCCAAAAAGGATTGTTGCTCATTTTCTCCAAAAGTGAGAGTACAGGAGAGAGCAAAAATTCGTGCTCAAAAGTCTTCTGGATTATGACTATCCCCGGAAAATAAGAAAATTGCTTTATCCCTCGATGACGCTAGTTAGTAATGATCGAAGAATACGATTTGGAACATGGAAAATAAGAGCAATGTATAATATAATAGAGTTGAAAGTGACTGAGGCTGATGTCAGAGTGGGCGCTATAAGCGTTGCAACACTATGGCTCTATTTTGCGCTACAGACCTCTGCGTGTGTATTCTTATTCGATAGTATAGAAAATGTCAAAGTGAGTGCGAAGCGAGAAGCAGATGGAAGCGACTGCAAAAGCGGCAGTGAATTGTGTCAGTTGGCAGTTGTTTTGTTTTTATTTAAAATCTGAATTTTAGCTACATATTGTATGTCGAAATGGAAATTAATGTAGAAACATTAATAAGCGAAACAGTAACGAATGGCTCAATACCACTTTCACTCTGACATCTCATATCATTGCTTACTGCAGGGAGCAGCAACGCTTCAAGCATCGCATCGCTAATAGCGCCCGCTAATACATTACAAATATGGCAACGAACGTATAATGCTTGGTACGTTTGAAGGTGCAGGAATCACTGTATCACTAACTTATATACTTATATTCCTGTTTTTATGGCATTCTTTTCCTCACTCACTCTGATATTTGAATGATTTTACAGCTTTAAAGTATTCTTTTATTAGCATAAAATTTAATTGAAGTTAAGAAATAACTTGAAGTCAAATCATTATTCTTATTTAGTTGTCTTAATTAATTTCCGTGAAACCCAACAAAAGGTCAGAGACAGTTCTTCAATGTTAAGCTCCTACAGCAGATAACATTGAGTTTTTCTGCGATCACAAAAATATGAACTTGTCAAGGGGGACAAATAGATTGGACGTTGCGAAAATCACCAACTGAAATTTGTTGAAACTGAGGGTAGCAGGAAAGTCAGTCGCTCTAAACCAGAGATGCACACACAAATCTGCTTCGAGAGCTAATTACAACATCAGTTTGGGTAAAAAAACTCAAAAAAATTTTGCGACGAAAAATGAAGGAGCCAGTGACTTGAAAACACAAAAATCACACAAACAAAAAGCATGCGGCGATAGCGAAACGAAATTGTTAACTTGAGTAATGAAATGACCTGAATGAGCCGGTGCCTTGAAGACAAAATTATACAAACAAAAAGCATGCGGTGATTACGAATTGAAATAATGTACATAGTTCAAATAACGTAAAAATTTTGAGATTTTTTGTTATTGTAGAAGAGCTTAACGAGATTCGAGCAGTGCATCCTTGGTCTAAAATGCTCACTAGTGGCCGTAAACGATGGAAGATTTTGTTTAAAACAAAAATAAAGTTAAAATTCATATTTATTATTTTTGCTAGCATAATTTGTTTACTTAAAGAAACTATGTAACTCTATCTAACCAGGCATTTTGACCGGTATATGGCAGTGGTAAATTCCAAGTATTGCCATTCTGATAAAAATCAAATACGGAAGGTGGGAAAAGCTTTATTATTTAGCTAAGTTTTCAAGCCAATTTCCATTTTTTCTTAAATGCTGAGGCTTAAAAAAAACTTGTAAAAAACTTTTAGCTTGTTACAAACATATAATTTAATTGTTTTAAAATCATTTAATTTATTTGCCCAGTGTAGGTATATAAGTTGATTCAATGCCCACATTAGCTTATTATTTAAGAACTTTCATAAAATAAAAACTGATTTCATTATTCACAAATTATGTAATTATATAAATGGAGCAGCTGTGGTTACTGCACTGACATTTTTTTATATCGGAATTTCATTCATTCTATTCAATTGTCTCCAATGGATTAATTATTAACATACCTTGTTGTGGATTTTTTATAACGCTTCAAGTGTCTAATGCCGTATTTCATCAAAATAACGTTTTAAACGTGATTCAATTAAATGAACCGTAGTAATTTTGTTCCATAAGCTTTAATTAAATCTCCATTGTCACATAATTTAGAAACCTAAACCTTTAATCTAAAGCTCTACTGGTATTATTTGTAAACAATTTCATTCTTTTAGACATTTGAACATTTTTCTACACAACTTGTGTGTCTTGGCCAATTTACCTGTTTTAGAAAATTCTGTTAATGTGTTTTTATGACTCGTAAACTTGTTATTTTCTTTAACATTTTTTGCAATTTTTTCTTGCTATTTTTTTTTCTAAGTTTTGTTGCTCTCAAAGTAGTTTAGAAATTTAATTAATTGTTTTTTTGTGTGCTGTGTTTGTGTGTCTGCTTTTTTTACAACGATTCTGTTTGGAAAGCGGTTTCACATTTTAGGTTTGTTGCTGTTCTCTGTAATTAACAAGCAAACCAACTTGCAGGCAGACGTTTTGTAATAAATGTTTGTAAAAATGTGTGATGTTTTTATGATTTGCGGTGGTTACCTTGCTCAAAATTTAAGTGGCTTTACGTTTTCTTCTAGCTTATATTCTAGCTTGCAAATTTTAAAACTGTTGTATTTGTTCTTAACTATTCCACAATGTGATAATGACAGATCTCTTCTTCGTCGCTATAATTAGTGCAAACTGACTAAAGGAAAAGTGCATTTACATTAAATAAACCACAGCTTATTATTTCATCTGTTAGGGCGTTGGCGGCAGTTGTAAAAATAATTTTTTTAGTTTTTTAAACGTGATCTACTATATTATTATCCCAAGATGATTCTGTACTTACTTATTTGTATGTACCAGCATGTTTGATAAAGATAATGATTCATATTTGAATATCTATGTACGTTAAAGGTTTCTAACAGAACACTGCTGAATTTCGCCATAGTCGATTGATTTTTTTATATACATAAGTAAGCACAGATATGTAGATATTTATTTATTCGCACACAGAGCAAATATTTAAAGCAATTTTCATTTGAGAAATCTCCGAAAGTAAATTCGTAATCTTGATAGTTATTATCCCAAACTATTTTCTAAACATAGCTCTCGCAGCAATTGTTTCGTAAAATAAGGTAAATTATGAGTTTGAAACCCACTTTTTTTAAAGTCCGAAGATGCATAAGTCGATCGGGGTACACCTTAAGTGTAAGTTAAGTGTAAGCTTAAAAATTAAATGATATTGATTTTTAACAGTTTATTGTTTTGATTTGGTCGCGTTAATATTGTGCTACATATAAAGGAGTAAGAAGAAAGTTTTTTATTTCTTATATCGCAATATAAATACATAATTCAAGGATATTTATGTCAAAATTAAATTTAATAATAATAGCAAATACTTTACGGGCCTGCATTTTAGCTTCGATGACTTTACAGTTGCTTTCGATAACATATGTGAGTAGATTTGGAACGCACTGCAAACACGAAAGGTCCTATCAAACTTATTAACATCATTAAAGCGCAAATTGACATTTTTATATGCCAGATCGTCTGAAAATCCGTCTCTAGCCACCAATTCTACTAACTAAGCAAAGTTGCCTGTTCGCCCAGTTATCTATTATTGTATTGGACGATGTGCTCAACCTCACTCCTACTGGATACCAATGACATTTTTAGATTTTTTTGGTAGAACACACTTGTCCTGAAGATACATACCTGTTGTCTTCAATACACACTATACTACAAATATTATAATCAAATATTCAATTAGTGTCACAACGAATGGTGCTAGAGTAACTTGAATATCAGCGTTTTATTGAGTTAGCAGAGTAACAGAAGTAGAGGAAGACCCAAACCTTTGTGGCTCCTGTTGGAGTTTTAGAATATATCTCTATAATTTCCACCACTTTTTTGTCTTTAACCATGTTTTAACAAACATGACAACAAAGGAAGAATGGCAACATGACGTTGGCACTGTGTTTCGCATATAACTACATATAACCTCATTGGAACGTATAGCTTAATGCTGCGAGAATGTTTTAATTGACGTCTTATTTCAACAATACAAATATATCGCAAAATTACTTAAAAATTACAGAGCTCATAGACTCACTATAACAATGATGATGATTTGCACTCAATGAGAGATTTAACTACGAAAAGTACGCAAGAAATAATTAGTTTAAAGTTTGGTTAACAGAGGTATGTTTCAAAAAGTGGGATATAAGAACAGGTTGTTACTTACTTTTGCAAATATTTGGAACTAACCTCCGTTGTAATTTTATTTATATTGTTTATATAGGGAAAGAATGCTTTATTAGACAGCTTCTCAGGCTATAACTTGCAAAAGGAAATTCTTACACTAATGGAAACCCATTGGAAAGTTTTAAGAAAATGTTTAAAAAAAATTTTGTTTTCTCAACCTTCGAAATATTCCTACACTCTAAAAGCTATAAAACTGCCGAAATGATAACTTCACGAAAAAAACTGAATGAGTCTGGTTCAAGCAGAACTTTTTATATTAATATCTTATTTACTGGTGGCTAGTTGAGCTTTTTGGTTTTCCATGAGAATTAGATTGGGAAAATACTACAACAAACTTATAGTAAATTCGTGTTCAGCTATCCGAAAACCCTTGGGGTACTAAATGTTAGTTAGGTAGATATATTTAATGAGAAATTAATTTTGTGCTGTTAATGAAATCGGTCTCACAATGCACCTCTGTCAAACCAATGTGCGGCAAACCGATGGCTTGTTTATGTTAATTTTGTTAACATTGTATTAATATTTGTTTTGTTTTATAAATACATATATGTTTTTAGTATCTTTTTTCCCACTAACTCTCGTACTATACTGTGTTATTTATATTTTCTAAATGTTCTGCGAATATGTTTGGAGTTTTTCGTGGCATTATTGTTTTCTAAATTTAATTAGAAATCATTTAGATTTTATTAAGTTTTCTGCAGTCTAAATATTCTTTAAATGTGCTTAGCAAACGTTTGGAAATTTGTCAAAATATTAATGATTTCCAAAATTTTATAACTGAATTTGAACAAAATAAAAATGGAGCCAAGAGATTTCTTTATAGAATTAACTCTTGCGTAAGCCTACAAATTCAGCTATGAGTTCATATGGATGTTTGTATATGCAAGCGTTTATTTTAAGGAAAAATTGTTAATCTTGACACCATTTTATTGTATTATTTAGGGCATTGTATCCAAAACCTACTACTTAGGATACTCTAAGGATATCACAAATACAACAAAAAACTTTCATAGTTTTTAGTGTTGACTTGAGTATTGCACGTAGTTGAAGATTAGTTTTTGTTATCACAAAAAAAAATGCCACCAGTTGGCTACCAATGTAAGCCCACCGTTTAGTTAACGCAGCACAAATGTTTCAAATGTTTATTTGAACGAGCACTAAATGCACCACTATGTAGAATAAGATTAAGGTTCAAAAGCTTAATTGATAGAATATTTAAATAAGCTGCTTCAAAATGCTGACCCCAACTACTACTAAAGTATCACTTACCGATAATTCAATGGAGAGGTCAGTGTTATCCAAGAGAATGACGCGACAATCGATTTTATTTTTGTTGACTGCAATACGTTGCGGTCTAATTTGTGAACTGCTGCTAGGTTTGTTGCCAGCACCACCACCTGCACCACCAACAGTGCTCACACCTCCAGAGCCACCACCACCATCCACGTAATTGTTACGCACTTTCCGTCGACTCAAGAATCGCAACATTTTATTTCTTTCTTCTTTCACTTTTAAATTGAATTTTATTCTTGTTTGCTAATTCTAACCGTTGCTGTTGTTGTAGTGAACCATAGCAACTTTTTTGTTTCACCTCCTCCTCCACCGCCTGCTGTTGCAGTTTCTGCTCTAATCCTGTTCTTCCGCGTTCAATTTTTTTAGCTTTTTTCGCGATTTTCGATACTTTGCTCGATTTTGGCACTGCAGCGGCGGCGTCAAACGATTTTGTTTCGGTTTTTTCAAGTGGCTACTCCAATCCACCTCACAATTTACTCACACCACGATACGTACAAGATCCAATGGGCTCCAGCGCTCCACAAGAGAAAGAAAAAACGCGTTTCTTTAAGGCGGAGGCGCTGCGCTGGAGTTAATTTTTTTCCTGCTCGCGAAGTTTCGTTTGCTTCGAAATTTATTTTGCTATAAAACTTTTCTTTTCACTTTCTTCGTTGTTATTTTATTGAATACGTATTCAATAGAACTTTGTTCACGATTTTCAAGTGTTTTTATAAATGAAAAAGTTAATAAATTATAAAAAATATTGAAAATAAATAAAAGACGAGCAACTAAAACGCCAACTTCGCACAGTCGCACAGAGAAGAGAAACAAATTGCCACTAAAAATCCCACTCACACATCCAAACCCATAACACCCCACAGAAAACTTGTGTCAAAAGTGAACAAGTGTGCTGTCAATGGTCGCGTTCATAAGTTACAATGGAATAATAACGTCAAAATCAATTTTCACCACAATAAGCCATCTGAATCCTTAATATTTTTGTGTGACCTGTCACAGTTCAAAAATATGTGTTCTAAATTGTTGTTCATAGAGGATTTTAATTACCTGTGCATGGATTTTAAGAAAAAAACATTCTGTTGACAAACAATAATATATGAACTAAATCGTTATTCCATTATTCCGCTGCTATAGCGAAAAGTCAAGTTTAGTGGACCGGCTATGAGACCCATGGTTTTACTAACAAGGTTAATGCACTGCCAAATGTAGGCTCTCCTGTTTTATTTTCATCCACCGTGTGTGGTGAGTTGTTTCATCTATTAAGATATTAGTCTGGCAACTCTGTTTGATAAGATTCAAGTGTAAAATGTCATCCATCTGTTTCTTTTATTTTCTTGTAATTCGCTGCTGTGAATTTTGAGAAGGAAACACCAAAATAGATGTAAAAAAGATTAGAGTAAAATATGAATTTAGTAACCAGTTTTTCGCAGAATTGTGGGCAAATTAAGTTAATTTAAAAGAAAAATTGCAAAATAAAAAAATATAACTTTTACGAACTTAAAGGAGCTCAACTAAAGTTGAATGACCACAATCATTTGAGGCGGGCGCCTCCATGCAAACATTCCTACGATAAGTGATTATTGTAATTCGAAAAAAGAAAATTTATAAAGTCTAAAAATTAAGTTTTTTGATCCAAGATGAACTTAGTCGAAACTAATCCGTACGGTAATGGACTCCTCTATGCCGGATTTAATCAGGATCAAGGTAGAGTATTCATTATTAACCTCGAAGTGTAAAATATTCTGAGTCTGTCTCCCATTTAAAGGCTGTTTTGCTTGTGCCACTGACACTGGTTTTCGTGTCTACAATTGCGATCCGCTAAAAGAGAAGGAATGCCAATATTTTCCCGAAGGTGGTCTTAGTCATGTTGAAATGCTATTTCGTTGCAATTATTTGGCATTGGTTGGAGGCGGTATCCGTCCGTTGTATCCACCAAATAAAGTTATCGTCTGGGATGATCTCAAGAAGGCACCAGCTATTTCGTTGGACTTTAATCAACCTGTAAAAGCAGTGCGATTACGTCGCGATCGCATCGTTGTCGTACTTGAAGGTGTCATAAAAGTTTTTACTTTTACTCAACAGCCACAACAGTTGCATGTTTTTGAAACAAGCACAAATCCATTGGGTCTTTGTGTGCTTTGTCCACACAGCAATAAGAGTTTGTTGGCTTTTCCGGGTAGGCGTACAGGACATGTACAGGTGAGTTTCTGGAATAGACTATAGTCATGCTGCCCACAATTTGATACACCTTTTATACATTATTTTTTTCCATGGCAAAAAAATTATTGCAGTAATTACAAAATTCTTTATCTAAAGTTCAGTCAAATAAGATAAACAATAAGCAAAAACAAATACGCATGAGAAACAAACTATGACTGGTTTGAAAAGGCTCCGGTATCTTCTGTCAAACCACGTACATTTTTCTAGCAAGATGCTTCTGCGGATGAATTTCTTAATTGCAGTCTCAATTAAAATGTTCATCCCGCGAAAACTCACGTCGCACCGCTTCCACAATGAATGTATGTGATTTGACAAAGTGGAACGGAGACTGATATTTCCGCGGAATGAATTTTTGGAATACAAAGTCTCGTAAATTTATCGTCTCTAGTATTACTGTTTACAAAAAAGCTACTGCTCATCGGTGTTTATAACATATTTGCTGCTGGCCAGTAGCGTACCTAGGGGGCGGCGACAAAATGGTCGTGAAATATATCTGAATTCGCTAAGGTTTTTGAAAGTCAAAAAAGAGAACCAAAAATAGAATTTGTTCTATTCCTCTGCGATAAATTTTGTTGTGTCAATTTTGTACTCACTACAAACGTATGGGAAAAATCTGGACAAACTTGCACGTCCCAATTGTGTTAAGCTTTTTAACGTTTTATCAACACACATGTAGGCCAACATCGAAACTAATGGCAGATTCGAACCAGCAACCCCAAATTACACTTTGTTGATATCAGTGAATGTTCCTCCAGCATTTATAATTAATTTTTTCACAGTCGATAAAAAACAAATGAAAACTCTAAAAATCGGGGACAGTTTGAATATAAAACATGTTTTCAAGGCGAAATTTCTAACAGCTGTGGCAACAAACGAGAAATGATGAATTGATGAGAAGCGAATCAAACGCTCTTTGTGCAGCTTAGGATCATTAGCCATATCGGCTCAAGTGTGTGAGCGGCCGGCCAAATATTATGCATGAAATAACCAGGGCTCAAAAAAAAAATGTTTGATGAGTCTTGATGTGGCCAATATCTCCGAAACTAAGTAAGATAGTAATGAATGTTTAAGCAAAAGTTGGGAGGTTTCGAAGGTTTGTTTAGCTGTGCTTTTGCCTTTGACCTTGGAAGCAAACAAACAAACAATAGTAGATATTTGTCAATTCCTGCCTCATGTTATACTGGGCTGGCTTGCTCTTATATTTGACACGACAATTTTTATCTTTAGAAGCATTAATCGACAAGTTTGCTTAGCGTCTTTTTCTGATTCATATTATCAATTGAAATAAAAGTATGGTTGATGATAAAATGCAGTTCGTGATTTGAGATTTGCGAGGCCACCTTATCCTCAATATTCGGCAAGCACGAATTTACAAATGTTTGTTAATAATATGCTTTCTTACTGTATTAGTGCACTTTTAAGTTTAGTTCAACGGGCTATCCAGTAAACTTATTTACGGACTCCCATACACCCGAGATGTTTATCTCAAATAAAAACGGATGCTTTCTTTAGTAAAAAAGAGGAGAATACCTAAAGATTGTGGAACTATTACTTAGCGATATGGGGCTCTGGGACTAAAATAAATCATATTTTGATTTGTGGGGCTCTAATATAGATATTATGAATTTATCATCTGAGTTAAAATGTTAGCTTCATAGGTATTAAAAGCATGTTATGATATAACATTTCCGAATATTTTCATTTCTAAAACTACAATTTTTTAAAAAACTATATCTCATAGAGGTATGAAAACGCCTGAACGGAAATAGCTGGTATATAAAAACGAACACAAGCACTTCTGAAAGCTTTAGATTTTAGTTTTTTTTTTCTCCACGTAACGATTTTTGGGAGCCAAGTTTAAAATTTTAAAAAAATCAAGATCAAGGTTTTTTTACAAAATTATAGTTCAAAAAGTTAGTAATACCGTTATGTCTTGTATGATATACATGTGTAAGTACTCGTTGCCTGAAAATATTAACTTGTAAGGTTAAACATGGTTGACTAAGGAGTTACCTAAAACGCGTACAATAGAAAATAATGATACATTTTCTTTATTAGTGATACGTATTGGTTAGTATTCCCAATTATTATTAAAAATAATAATTTCAATAAATGTTATAGAAAGAAAAAAACACAGTTTATCGTGGAATAGTGTCCAAATAGCACTCAGGGCGTGTACCTACTGGAAATAATGCAGCCATAAAATCAAATTGTGGATCGAAATCTTGCATGAAAGTCATGCAGCACAGTTTTTTGTTTATTTAGAGTGTTTTAATCTGGAATACCTCTGGAATAAATGAAATTTTGAGTAATTAACTTAGTTTTATTTATAAATAGATTGTCGATTTGGCCAATACTGAACGCGCTCCATTGGAAGTGGTGGCTCATGAAGCATCCATCAGTTGTATTGCTTTAAACTTACAAGGCACGCGTTTGGCCACTTCAAGTGAAAAAGGAACTCTTATTAGAATTTTTGACACTGACAATGGTAAAAAGGTTACTGAACTACGACGTGGTAGCAATCAGGTAATTGGATTTTGCGACTTTAATAAAATGAAATTATTGCAACTTTAAAATAATTTAAATAGCAATTAATTGTGTTCTTTATTTTCAATAATTACAAAAGGCTACGATCTATTGCATCAATTTTAATCATCAATCTACGATGCTGGTTGTTTCTTCAGACCACGGTACAATACACGTTTTCAACTTATATGATCCGAAGCCTAAGGAATCCTCTTTGCCAATAATACCAAAATATTTTTCATCCCAGTGGAGTTTTGTCAAATTCTCCATACCGCAGGGGCCCCCATGCGTGTGCGCATTTGGTTCTGATCCAAACTCGGTTATAGGTTAGTCTCTCGTATTTAGAGCATGAAACTTTAACGTTTATACTTACGAATTCTTATTTAACTTAGCGATATGTGCTGATGGCCATTACTATAAATTTGTCTTTAATAACAAAGGCGAATGTAGTCGCGATGTTTGCACACAATTTCTTGAACTAACTGATGACCAAACTTAATTTATTTCTCAAATTTCCTGATGTGTTAAGCTGAAATCTTGAAAGGAGGATAAAGTTATAACTAGCTGTTATATTCGCAAACTTATTGTAAAATGTGATTGCATAGCTTTCAATATTATTTTTGGAATTTCGGTTCGTTATCAGTGGATTTTTGGCAAAATTTCAGGAGGATGTTTTTTAATTTTATATTTGATTTATGTAGTCAAACGAAGAAATTAATTTTTAAACGTAATATACTTTTTATTTATATGAATCTTTTCAAATATAAACAATATATTTAACTTGGAACTATACATACCTATATGAACGTTGTAATTTTTTCATTTACTTACAAAAAAATATATATATATGTATGTGCGCTTATTAATTATGTATTGAAAAACAATATAGAATTGCTATTATGTATGTATATGAAAATGTTTAAAATTAATGCTTTGAATCAACGCAATAAAAGCGATTTTAAAATAATTTCTTGTTCAATTTCATAAATGTGTGTAATAAAACTTGAAGGTTAGATTTTTAGCTAAACGGCTGCACCTCATAATCTCCGCTTTCATTGACCTTGATTTAATATATATATGTTGAAAACGTTGAAAAACTTTTTTAACCATGGGCATCAAGTTTAATTTTTATATAATTTCTGTCTAACACCTTTGCCATAAGCCTAAACCAAAATAGACGTAACGAGACGAAAGCATAAGACTTAACCAAAATAGACGGGACGAGACGAAAGCAGCTGAAGGCAAGGAATTATATATAATATATATTATTCTGAATGAACGTTTCCACTCGTTACGTCTGTTTTGACATTTAACCCAAAATGTTACGTTAGACAACGAATCGAAACAGCTATTATGACGAGTAGTGACGGTTTCATGTTCGGTTCTTACGGAACAACACGTCTCGTCAAAATGTTTCGTTCACTTTCGATCAATTATGTTTTTTTTTTTTTGGTTATTAACATTCGTCAAAGAATTATAAAGGGTGTTTTTTTTAAAGGTTTGTTTTTCGAATAGAGATAAAACTGGCATTTTATGGTCAAATC
The DNA here is from genome assembly GCA_963680825.1 of Meiosimyza decipiens. Lineage (NCBI taxonomy): Eukaryota > Metazoa > Arthropoda > Insecta > Diptera > Lauxaniidae > Meiosimyza > Meiosimyza decipiens. Next base: position 79,575,866 of record OY804259.1, on the reverse strand, counting down.
TGGCAACTCTAATGTCATTTATGTTCAGTTTGGTTTGCCATTTCATCATGAACAGGTTGACAAAAGAACAACGCTTGCAAATTTATTTCGAAAATAATGGTTCAGTTCGCGAAGTTTACCGCAAGCTCCGTCCATTTCATGGTCGACATAATCGTCCATCAGAGCAATTAATTCGGTTAACCATGGATCGTTTTCGCACTACGTTTACTCTATGTGATAATACGCATCCGCAGAGACGTCGAACAGTGCGCACCGAAGAAACATTTGCCGCTGTAGAGCAAAATGTTGAAGAGGACCCGAATGAATCGATTCGCCACCGTGCACAGCAATTGGAGCTTTGTCCATCAACTTTATGGAAGATTTTGCGCAAAGATCTTGGCTTGCGACCTTACAAGATCCAGCTTGTGCAAGAATTAAAGCCGCGAGACCATGCAATGCGTCGTGATTTTGGTGTATGGGCCGAAAATGAGATTGATCTCGATGCTGATTTTCATCGCAAAATTTTGTTCAGTGATGAGGCTCATTTTTGGTTGAATGGCTACGTCAACAAGCAAAATTGCCGCATTTGGAGTGAAGAGAATCCACATGAGACCCTTGAGACGCCATTACATCCACAAAAACTGACTGTTTGGTGTGCTCTATGGGCTGGTGGAGTCATTGGGCCATACTTCTTCCGAAATAATGCTGGAGAGTCAGTTACCGTTAATGGAGACCGGTATAGAGCCATGATAACCGACTATTTTGTTCCCGAATTGGATGGCATGAATGTGGATGAGTTGTGGTTCCAACAAGACGGCGCTACATGCCACACAGCGCACGTCACAATCGATTTATTGAAGGAAACATTCGATGAGCGCATAATTTCGCGGAATGGACCTGTCAATTGGCCACCAAGATCGTGTGATTTGACACCATTGGATTATTTTCTTTGGGGATATGTGAAGTCGCTCGTCTACGCCAACAAACCAGAAACGTTAGGGGACTTGGAAGCCAACATTCGTGGCGTTATTGCCGACATACGGCCCCATATGCTCGAAAAAGTGGTTCAAAATTGGACCTGTATAATTGGCTTTATTCGAGCCAGCCGCGGCGGCCACATGCCCGAAATCATATTTAAACATTAATGGCATAAAATTATCCTTCCAATAAATCCAAATTGATGGACATTAAAACGATTTTCTTGTGTTTTATTTCAATTCGAAGCTCTATACCTCTAAAAAAACACCCTTTATATAATATATATAACATATATATATATATAATAATTCTTTGCATTGGTTTACATATACTCGAACTTACTCGTTGCGTCTCGTCACGTCTATTTTGGTTTAGGCAATAGACGAAAGCAACTAAACGAAAGTTTGCAATAGTTACGTCTGTTTTAACATTTGGCCCAAAATTTTACTAGCCAACGAATCGCAGCAGCTGTTATGAAGAGTACCGACGGTTTCAAGTTCGGTTGATCATGACGTCTAACTTTTTCAGAGATGAGTTAAGATCAGTTTGACAGCTTTCGAGAACCGTGATAGATAAATCATGTTTACATCGTGCTCAAATCGAACAGAGCTAAGGATTGGTTGAGTCTGGCAGTGACTTCCAAGAGCACAATTATCATGACAGCCGCAATTTTAAATGACAGTTCGTCTACTTTGACAGCGATGGTGTAATTTTTCAATGTAGCACAGTTTGAGCTTGGCAAGATGATACTACCTTATTAGTTCCGTGAATAAACTAACATGGATAATGCACAGCCAAATGTTTCCTTTTGCTCTATTGTCCACGTTTACACGAGAAAACTCTTGAAAGAAGTTTTCCTGTTTTTAGGCAAGAAGGGAAAAACGAAAGGGTGGTGTACAGAATTTGTCGTACCCGCAAAATCCCTTTCGTTCTATTCGTTAGCTGATATTATGCTTTGAGTTTACGTTTGTTGTGGCGGGTTGACGCAGTAATTGCTTTGAAATTTTCTTGCACAAACAAATTCTAATTTCCGTGTGTAAGCGCAAAAAAAATCACAAAAGACAATAGACAAGAATTTCTCAGACTGAATTTGCTCGTGTAAACGTTGACTTAGCAACAAGGATCATCTGTTAAGATCGTTTTCAAAAAAGTGTGCGTACTACGTCAACGTTTATACAAGGAAATTCGTTAAAACACACTCTTGTCTTTTCTCTTTTGTAAATATTTTTTGCGTTTACATACGAAAGCTAGAATTTGTTTGTGCTTGAAATTATTAAAACAATTACTGGGTCAACCCGGCACAGCAACCGTAAATTCAAAGCCTAATATCTGCGAATGAAAGAGAATTTCCGAGAACGAAAAATTCTGTACACTACCCTTTCGTTATTCCCCTCTTGTTAACAAACAAGAAATCTTTTACTCAAGAGTTTCTGTGTGTAAAAGTTGACTTAAGAAAATAAAAACACAAAATAAGGTGTTACTGGAAGGTTAAGAAAACAAAAGAAGAACAGGTTCTTCACATTTAAAGAATTTTCCGACTTACCAGCTATCAAATTATCTACTACTTTAGAGTAATCAGAAAAAAATGTTCCTTCGTATTTGTTAGAAATTTCACATTGAACTTCCAAAATCTCAATGTCTAATTGTTGTATTCCATGCAATATGATTGCAATCTCAAATAGTTTTTGTAAATCAAAATGGCGGTAATCCGCTCGTATGATGTCCTTAGTAGTAGTTTTTGCATGAACGTAGCAAATATGCTACGATGGTAGCAAGGTGGCATCACTGTCGGCGCGACACGCATTAGAAACTACGCTCCTCTCACTTTCGTGCTTTTGTTGTTGTTTTCATTTCCTTGCTGTCTGTGCATTTTTCCATCGTCTTATTTAAAATTTTTTAATTTTACAAATAAAACTATTCTCGGTAAAACAAAAAGTACTTAATTGAAATATAATTAAAAGTGCAATATTAATTCTACTAAAGTGAAGTAAAAAAATGTCGATTAAATCTACTCCACATACAAAGCAAATCAAATTTTATAATCCTTCCAGCTCAGCCAGTTCAGACAGGTAAAGAAAAATTGAAATCCATGCTTGAATTGGCAAAAAGAATTCAAAATCAAAAATAGGCAGAAATATCATGAACTTAAACATCACAAGAAATGAAATGGCGCATAAAATAGATTAGTTTAGAAAATTTTAAATCAATCACGTTTCCTTAAGCATATTCTTAATATCGCAACACAATAACCAAACAAATTTTAAGAAAATGAGGTAGACACCACCATCACTGTCATCAAAATCATCGTCATTTTACTCGTACTAGCAATTCAACACATGGTCAATGCACTGGAGTCAGCTACAATATTCTTTCTGTTTTGATGCTTCTCCATTTGCACCAGTATTCGAGTTTAAAGTTGCGATTCTTCCTCTTTCTTGCTTGAACAGTCAAGCGGTTTTATTTTTTGCACCGCAGATATTTTGGATATATTTTATTTGTGTTGTTTGTACTCCAATTATCAAACTCGTATATTTGTTGCGCCATACAGTGGGTTCGAAAGTTTGAAATGTTATTGGAAAATTTAATGAATGCCATAAATTTTTTTGTGTAAGATTTAAGTGATTTTAGAAAGAATATATATTTATTGAATAAGTAAGCTTATATAGCATTTCGGTGCAACGGCCCAGATATTCTTAGTCTAGCTTTCTTCACCCTCATCCGATGTTATCTTAGTAACAAACTATTGTATTGTGAACCCCTTGACCAATTACAATAACATTGGTATCAGTTTAAAAATAATTTTGCAGGGAGTAATATTTCCCTAAACAAGTTTAGCTACATTGTATTAAAATTTAATGAACTTTTTGAAGACCTCAAGTTTTTATCTTTAAATCTCACTCAAATAATTCACATAAAACTTTATGTGATTCTTGACCAACTTTTTTTAAAATACTTTAACATTAAAAATATTAAGCTTATAGGCATGTATTCCCTAGATATATGTGTACATATGTACTAGTGTTGGCATTTGGGTTTTGTGGATTTATTTAAAAAAAATTAAAATTTTGACCTTCCCAAAAATCAAATGGATTTTTTTTAAATCGCACACATTTTTAAATATTAAACTCTTTAATATATAATGTAAAAAACTCATGTTAAGTAGGTGTTAACACTTTTTGTATTTGATGTAAGGAACTTAGTATTATATAATGAAAATAAAAGTATCATCCAATGTACATTCAAATAAAATAATCTCGTGAAATCGTTTTTCTGTTTTTTAACTATGAAGTATCCTGTGTTTACAACAAAACATTTTATTAACTGAGCACTATCCACTTTTACATAATAATACATGTGATAATTACCGTAGTAACTTTTAGTTTGTACTAGAGAGAGTAGCGAAAAAATGGATAGAGTATGTTAAAAAATTTTTGTATGGGCTATTTTTTTAATTATGTGCTCTCAAAGTTAAAAAATTAAAAACATTTTTAACACAAAAACACAAATTATGAATCTTACAACAATGACAAAAAAATATCTTTTGTGGGCGAAGTCAAAACAAGCAACTTCACTTCTCTAATGAAATGCCTTAACATTATTTGCACAAAATTGCTTCGGTCATACGACACAAAAAAAGGATTAACGAAATGTGCACAAGTTTTTCTCTCATTTATTGACTACCATTCTAGTCGACAAAAAATTTCTGATCCTATATGAAATGTAAAGAACCTTCCCTGTCTGGCAAGCTCGTACACAATCATCTTACTCTCGATATCCCTACGAATAGGCATGCACCACAATAATGGCTTCTTGAAAGTTGTCAAAGCATTCATAGAGTCTATGCAACAATTAACCATTCTTGATTTTATATTGAACCAATTAAGCGCTTTGTATGCCACTGTCTATCCGAGATGGTATGTATATACATATATGCTATGTATATGAATCATTTTAATAAACATTAATACTCACATCAAAGACGCTTTTATAATTCGTATTTATTAATGACCCTTAAAATATACAAAAAAAAGACTCGATTTTGAAACCTACTTTAAAGCGCCCAGAAAACGCTCATACAATGTATTTATATGCACAAAAAATACTCTTTTACTATACCGCGTCTTTAAAATGCATACTTACGACGCTTTAAAGAATCATATTTTTGAAAAATTATGGAACTTACAGAAATTATATTTTTCTGAAACCATTCAAACGCCTTTTGCCAAGCTCATATTTATGCACTTGCATATAAATGACTTTTAGGACACACATTTTTTTTAAAATTTCATAAGCATTTTAGTTTCTCTTGTTCGTCTTATGCAAACCCACTGTGCGTTGTTTGACGAGATTCGTTGAAGCGGTAATACCTTTTCCGTAACTGTCAGCTACAGAACGTAATGTACTATCGAACGCAGTGGACGTTCATCGTCATCGACGTTTACGTTTTGTTTTAAAAATAAATTTATACACAAAGTTTCAATATTCGATTGCCGACTGCTTGTGTTGGCACCGGTAGTTTAATTGTGTTGTGTTGATTTGTAGATTATGATGGTGGTGTTAGTGCGGTGACCTATATATCATTTTTGTACGAAATTTGTGTGAAGTTCGTCTAACAACAGTGCATTAAATTAGCAAAGCATTATTATCTGCAAAAATATCGCAAATATCAACGGCAACAAAAGTAGCTGCATCAGCAGTACTAATAGCAAAAGCTGTTCCAGCAAAGTACGTGTCAGTAGCGTTAAACTGCAAAATGCCACCGGCTGCTAAAACTAATTCCAGTAGTATGAAACAAACTACGCCATCATCGTTATCGCCATCATCGGTGGCATCAGCGGTGACGGCAGTAGCATCAACAGCTTCAAATGTCATAGTGCCGGCAACGAAACTCATCAATGGTCATCACATGTAAATCACTCATTTTACTCGAATTTTTATTTATTTGTTGTTACGTTACATTCCGTGTTAAGTTTTAGTTTAATTTACGTCTATTTACCCGTCTGCAATTTTTATATTTCTTAATTTTTCTGCTGTACCATCTAAATACCTTTTCTCTTACCTATGGATTTTTTCTCTCTTTTTAATCTCTGTATCGTTATTTATTTCATTTGGTGTTTCGTTGGAGTTCCAATCGCAAACTGTAACCTTATCATTAATTTGCTAAATAGCGTCATTCTTTTATGGTTTTGGTTTTATTTACTCAAATGTATTTACTCTTCAATGTATGTAAACATAAGTTTTTCTGTAATTTTACCGGCCGGTTGATTGTTTGAATATTTTTTAGAAGCTACAAAAGCTTAAACGTGGCTACTTGTTACAAGTATTTTGATGGCTCTTTGGTTTTTTCTCCAAATGTGCGATATACAACGCAATAAATTGATAAACTGTAAATTGTACATATGCTTGTATGTTAGTATATCCAAATTTTTTTTCCAAAAAGCTGTGTTTCAAAACTTGCCTTAAAATTTTTTTTCAACGGAATACCTCAAAAACTATGGGGAATAGCATACAAAAACTTTAAATCTGTTTTTGTATTTTTTAAAAAAAATTATGTAAAATAAACATTAATTTATATATATTTTTTTTTTAAATTATAACTAAAGTAGTTTTGAAAATACGGATTTCTTCTTGAAGGCGCACACCAGTCTATTTATATGAGCTTTGTGATATTTTTTAAAGTCATATCCGAAATTTCGATTTGAACGTTCATAAGGTTGATTGAAGATTAATTCATAAAAAAAAATCATAAACAGAGATGTTATGTTGAAGATGTTTTGAGAAACATTTTGAAAAATATAAATTTCTAAACAAATTTAAAGTAAATTATTTTCTTTTTTTGTAAAGCTATAGAATTTTTATTCTATTCCATATAACTATATGGAATAGAATAGAACTCTTGAGATGCCGTTTCAAAAAATTTGCATTTAAAAAAAAGTGCAGTTGTTAAAAGAATGACCGATATGTATGTAAACAGTGTTTGAAATTTGTTTATCTTGCTTTTTGTAATTTTTCTCACTCGTTCTTAAATGAGCTAAAAAATCCGATTAAGCTTTGATATTTTCGAACAATGAAAGTAATGGCAATAAGCCAACAGTTAAAGTATCGAAGTACGTGTTTTGAATACTGATACTTTGATACTGGTTGTTCGATTTTAAACACAAAAAAATTCAAAAACTAAGCAATACAAAAAAGTTGTTTGCATTGGTCGGTGTTTGTTTTGGCCTGTGTACGGAAAAATTCAACTGTAAAATATCGTATTACCTTAGTAATACTCAAATAAAATCTACTTAACTTGATATTTGCCCGAGTAAAATTTAAGTTTTTGTTGAGCAAATTTTTATTTTTCATGTCTAATAAAATTCCATCAAAATTACGTATGGTAATTTTCCATGAGTTATACATTCACCTACATGATTCACAAAAAAAACACAATGAACAAGTTTAAAACAGAAATATGTATTCTAAAAATATATCGGAAAAGCACATGCGTTCAAAGAACTTTGCAGCATTTGTTCGTAGCCGGCCATGCTTGCGATGTTTTGACGATAAATTACATTCGTGCATTTTGAAATACAGTAGTTTTAATCATTGTGTTTTCTTTTTAAGCGATAAAACAGCACATTTTGCATTTTTTATTTATTTATTTCTGCTTCAATCTATTGTCATTTTAAAATTATAAACGGTTTTTATTAATTTTGGTCGCAGACAGCTCTTCGTATTTTTAATAACTTAATTGTATTCCAACAACAAGAAAATATACACCATCCCAGTCACTTAACAATTAACTGAAGTTTATTTTAATTAAAAAGAAATAAAAATATTGTTCAACAAATTTGTTGTCCATTGGATGCATGACGTTGTTTAATTTTGTATAAAACAAATAAAAACAGAAACAAAAAGAAATAAATTAAATTTAAACAGGCCGACGGTATGCAGTTATTGTCTCTGTTTTTACATTGGCCTCTCAGCGAATCTGCAGCAAATGTAATAAAATCCCATTTTTTCTTGTTCAATCTTTGCGCTCTTAAAGTAAAATATTCAATTTCATTGGCAGCTCTTGAGGTTGATTGGGTTGTATCATATTAACCAGATACTGTTAATAATCGTTATTTTCAAAACTTAAGTTAAAAGTTTAAAATGAGGGAGAAAACTAGTTGGGTTGGCTTTGATTTTTAAACTTGTTATAAAACGTTTAAGTTGAAATTCGATTACCCAGTATTTTACAAATCCTGGCATATTTTTTGCAATTTCTATACAAATTTTACAATCACATTTTAAATCTAAATAGTTATGTTTTAAGAACTATATAGTATTTTGTCTTGATTTAAAAAAAAATATCGAGGAATGCCTTCTCTAAGGGTTTTAGAAACAGTTTTTTTCCAATAAACTTGATCCAAAACTGTAACCATTGACTAGTACAAAAGATTGCACTAAACATAGTGAGCATCACTGCTCACAACTGAAAAGTAATGAAGTAATTTCCTGAGAATTTATTCCTTAGCCAAAAAATCATAATTTTCTCGAAATGCTGAAAACTGCAAGTTAACTTTTAGTTGCACCAAGAGCTTCTAGCAAGTTTATAGGCTCTTCCTGGTTGCATTACATTTTTGATGATAATGAAGAAAACTACTAAAAAGAAATGAATTAGAATATGACTGGTACTATGGTACTGGTGCGGTAAGGAATATGAAAACTTTAAAATAAATCTTCCCTATTAACTATATCGGTATGCCATCCCGAGACAACTATATTTTGCAAACTTCCAATTTCAGAAATTCGTTTGCTTGAGAGATCAACCCATAATCCTACGTCAAATCATAAATTTTTTTAATACGAATTTTGAATGCGATGCTGACTTACGCTTTTGAACCTCTAAGGGTAACTGGAATGTAGACTGTTTTAAACAATGAGGAGTGGCTTTTAATATGCAAAACAAACGCCATACATATATTACAATTATCAGTAGCTATCAGAAAAAGAGTGACCTAACTCATAAATCTCAAAATATAAATTTTTGGAAGCACACAGGGTGGACATTGGCATTTTTCTTGAATGTGTCGTACTTTCGCCAACAATATTGCTTTAAAAGATACATCCTACTTACACTTACGATGCTCCTGTGTATGATATTCATAGCACTCGCTTACAATGATTGCAAATCACAGCTATCGCTTGCTTAAGACGCGTGCGTAAATAAATGAAAACAGCATTTCAGTAAAAGATTATTCTGTTAGCGGGGATATTTTCTGGGTTAATAAGAATATATGATCCTGTCTTGAATTTAATAGTATAGCCTCTTGAGAGATAAGCAGGAGGTGTGTAAGATAGTAATAATCTTTTAATTTTTGTTGGTGTTAATACTCATAAATTTGTTTATTTTTAAATCATTAACAAAATTTCGATTTTTGTTATCAACAGAGTTGTAAAATAAATCTTTTTACAATTTAATTTTATGAAATTCTCAAATATAGAGCGAATATAATATAGTCCAATGAAGTTGAAAAAACTGACTGTTTGAAATTGCACTTACATGGACCAATAACGCTCAGTCGCTTAAGGTTATGATCCACCTCAGCCGCATTTTTTTTTTTTTGTTATTTTGATTTCCCTAATAAATATTTTTTCAAGTGAAAAAATGCTCCGGAAAAAAATCTTAATACATACTCTTAGTTTGGTTAAGAGTTGAGAAACTTACTCATTTACCATTGAGATTAAATAGATTTAAAATCAATTAAATATTTTTTCACCAGTAGAGAGACCGCTGCTCTAGTGAAAGAGCATTTATGCTTCAGTGAAGAAACTGCGGGTCATTTAAATGGAATTCAAAACACTGAGATTATACTTGAAAAAATTAACTGTATCCTTGCTTGGCTTTTGAAATATTGATACTTTAAATTTGAGATTTTTGGACAAATGATTAAGTGAACATTATTTTACCATCTGAAGGTTTATCTAAATACTCCTTTAGGAGATAAGTAAAAATTTTTATAAAAAAAAAATAAAAAAATTGCTTTTATGAAGCAGACTTTGCAATCTTAATTGAAGTGTTCATTTCGCATCATACTCCACTGCGTGTACATATGTGATTTGACGGGAAAGAACGTGGCTCAATGTTTGGCGAAATGAATTTTTGAGATTGTAAGTTTTAAACTTGTCGTCTCTAGCGTAGTGCTTCAGAAAGATAACACCTCCGTCGAATTACATGCAAAAGTATTTTTTCAATGTTAATCAAACATAACGTCTTTGGTTTGAGCGGAGATACGAACGTGCAAAGTAAAAATTCAAAAAATTTAAATTCACTTTAACGATTTAAAGCAGATAAAGTAAATATAAATAGAATTTATGATTAATTCATTTAAATTCACGTTTATTACTATAAACGGATGGAAATATTATGCATCTCTCTTATGCGAGTAGGTATTTGCAACTAGGCCACTCTAGATTTCCACCTGGGTAGAAAGTTTACCTTTTCAAATGTCAATGTTACTTTCATGTTATTTCATAAATAAATATTTTACACAAGACATTAAACTATTTAGGGTATAGTATTTTGGAAAAATGTTTACTAATGTGAAATAAATGATTCAAATGTGTTTAAATGCTAACATAAGAGTTAAAATAATCACGATTTCAGAAATGTTAAAATTTAACTTCCATTTAGTTAAAACAAAATGTATAGTATGTATGTGAATTCGATTCTTTAACAACTCTGCTAATCACATTGAATTTTCATGCATCTACGTGTGTAGTTGTGCAAGTAAAAATTTTACACTTATCTTGCCAATATAGTTTTTTATTGTTTGATATTAAAATTCGTGACAGACTTAAGTCTTCTTGGTATTTTTGGTGCGTACGTACATTTATTATCTCAGGGAAGTAAACTACGAGGTGACCTAACTTGATAAAGCGTTAACTTTTTTATGATTAAAAAGCGATGATTTTTTGATAAGTGATAAGAACGTAACAACTAATTCCAATGAGAACTTTCCCTTAGTCGACACCGACCAGTCACACAAATTTACTTCTAGCCGCATGCGCTAGACAAAAAGATGCCAGATCAAGAACGGCTCGTTCGGCCGACAGAATCGATTTAGTGTAGAACACTTTCCCAAACCGTGTTATCTTTTGTTTTTCAATTGGGCCTTAAGATCACTCAATCTTAATATTTCAGAATTCTTGCTTTGGGGTTATTAGAAGTATTGATATCCGAGCAAGCCATGAACAATTTTTCTTTTAAATGACCTCAATGGTTGCGACTCAGTACTTTGTCTAGTGTTGAAAAATCAATAATTTTGTAGTCACGAAACCCATGAATATCATTGTAAAGGAAATACTTCAACTAAAAAAAATAATTGTTGTTCAAAATCAAAACTTTTTCACAATTTTATTGCTGTGGAATTTTCGTTTTTGAGTGTCAAGGCAAAAAATATTTTTGTAAACACATTTTTGAAAGTATGAAAACAATTCATCTTTACTTTTTTGTATGGGCTCAAAGTACTACTATGTTTAAAAATTCGTATGAAATCAATGAAAGCTTCGCAAAGCAATTGCTTTCAAGGGCAGATATCCTATGTGTGAAATCGTCCACCAGTATTATCACAAAACACTTGGTCCCATTACAATAAAAAAATCCATTAATCGAAGCGATTGCATTTGGCTGATCAGAAGGGCTTACTATATAACAATTGATGTAGAAACTGTCATGAACCATAAATAGAAGAAACAATAGAACATCTATGGCACTCTCAAGCATATATCTTAGTAACATCAAAACATATGTCATATTTTCTAGCTAGATAAATTTCACAATGAAAGAATTAGGTTCTACTTATCTTCTTAAGTGAATAAATTTCGTGCTAGATTTATGGACCCCAGTGGTCTATGTATGTAGGTAATATTGTCGCCTAATCTAACCAAATGTAAGTGTAATTTAAATTATATTTCACGACCAAATTGGCTTTTGTTTTTTGGGTCCATGTGAAGATTTCCCCTCTCGGTTTCTCAAATATTTTTAATGAAAGAAAAAACATATTCGACTGGTGCGCTTGTACCAGGAAATTAAATAATGAATTGTAAATACATAGTAATTGTTGCATTTATTTTTTAATCAGTACGACAAGTCAAAAATCTGTACTGTACAGATAAAATTGAATTGAATATGGTGGATATAATTAGTCATATCAAATTGGCTTTTTCATTTTGCGCCGCCTTTTGTATAACTAATTTGTTACCCGCAAAAAGTGTTAAAGTCTAGAACTCCCAAATTCGCTATTTTCTTTCCTCGTGATTTTTAATTAGCGTTGTTTAAGTGCCGTTCCAAAGATAGGAGACAGAAACATACAATAAAATTTATTAACGAGAATCATTGCCACTCATATACGGCAGCTGATAAGTAAATTCGCAATTTTCTGTTTACCTACCCCAGTTGGAAGCTATGCTTTCAGTCATCAAGTCAAAAATACATGCTTAAAGTAAATCTGTATTCTAAACCGCAATAAGTCCAATGAATTAAATGAAAGTCAGTAGTTGTGCAAATAAGTCCAAAGCTATAATTTGGTGCAAAACTTTGATTTAGTATCAGAAAGCAAAATCACATGATTTTGCGTTTGTATCCATTTGCCTTTATATTGCAAGTAATGTTTTTAATATATGTATTTGGTTGTACACAGTGATTAAATTATGTAAATAAATATATTTTAAAGAGAAAATTGACTGTGTACTCAGAAACGCTTCAAAGCAAAGTTTTCCTTTGTTCAAGGAAAAACATTGGTATTGAAACCCTTGACCCCATTAATATCAAAAAACAGACGTGATTGCAAAAACTGGAAACCTTATTTGGAATCACCGTTAAAAATTACATTGGGAATGAATAAAAAAAATTATAAAAAAGTCATACATAATGAATATAATTAAAAAAAAAAATTTAAATTGATATATCAAGCAAATTCGTATTTTTAGGAAAAAAGTTGATTTCTTGTTTTTTTTTTGTTTGAGTCGTCGAATTTCGAATAATTCTTACTTACATACCAATAGGGAACTATTTTTTAAAGGTGAATCTCAAACTTAAAACGTTCTGTAAATTGTCAAAAAAACCAAACAAAATTATTTCTTTATCAAAGTTTTATTTATTTGCCTTCAAATTGGACCCCAACCATTCTTCCTTATAATTTTCGTAAGCTAATTGAGGAATAGCTTTAAGCTCCTTCAGCGAATTTGCATCAGTGGCTACAACCAACTCAAAGCACCTTTTTCAAAGTGGAAATTTTAGCTTAGGGAACTGGAAAAAGTTAGATGGGGCCATATTAGGTGAATATGGTGCTGCTATAGAGATGACTTTTGTTGAATTTTTGGCTAAAAACTCTTGTACAATGATGATTTTATGACCTATGTATGAATTTTCCTTCCACAAATCTGGCCGTTTTCGTTTCGTTTTCATGAAACCTAAATTATATTTTCGTTTTATTAAACAACTAGCATTACCCTCTGCTCTTCATCTTAAATAGCAGGTGAAGTGGTCTTTGTGAAAATACTATTTTAAAAATATTTTTGTATGAGGGCTACCCTAAATAAAAGTTTTCTAGCCTAAGCTGTGTCTGATAATCTAAAAGCTACGTGGTGTAGATTCGGTATGAATCTATTAACCGGAGTCGTGAATGAAATTTGAAAAATATTTTTGTATGAGGGCCACCATAAATAAAAGAACATTGCCTGATCGATACTTACATACTGTAAAAATTACATCAAAATCGACATAGTTTTCGCGTCCATACAAGACACAGACAAAAACAGAATTTTGTATAATAGATTCCGTATATGTAGGTACTTCCAATCAATGCACTAATCGTACAAACGTTGTAAGTGCAAGATTTGTATGTTGGAGAAAATAGATCTTAAAATATTTTTTTATAAAAAATCGAACTCAAAATAGTATCAAAAAATCATATATGAATTTTTAAAGGTATTGTTCCCCAAAATTTTTATTCAAATCGATAAGGCCACTATCGAGTAATATTGCATCAGTTAAGATCGTTTAAGAAGAGCAAATAACTTCGTTCAATATTTTGATTAGAGACATTGAAACTTAATTTATGTGATGAATAAATTTGTTTTCAACCAATGTGTGGACATGATTTTTAATATTTCAATTATAAAAATAACTCGAATTTGTTTCCATTAATATTGTTTTTAACAAGAAAGTTTATGACCTCAGCAGTCACATGAAGTAGATAAAGCTTTTATATTAATTTTTTATCTCTCCACTACCATATTATCAGTATCAATTTTATGCTTCACTGTCTATAAATTTACTTAATTGGTTACACCTTTGTCTATCTTTTAGTATAGAATTCATGATCTCTGACTTGTTTTAAATAATTATATCAAAAGGCCGACTGTTGTTTGGTTTTTTGGAAGGTGTCACGCATGATGGTTAAAAATTTTGAAAAGTCAAAATTTTTGCGGTTTAATATGATATCTTACCTAATTAACTTTAAAAGTTTTCAACTTATATCGATTTTTGAAAAAGTATATCCGCGATTTCCGACGGCTACATCATCTATGTAAAACAAAAAGCCATTACATTTCTAGATTTTCGAGTTATTTTTATATTAATATGGATATGCGACCATTTTTTTTCCCTAAGGTTTTCAGTCTTTGTAATGCAAAAAAATTTTATTTCAAGAAATAATATAACAATATTAATGGTACCTTAGTAACATTTCCTATCGGGACATCCTGCTTTTAATTGCTGTGCGCTGTGACATTACGTATCGAAATATACAATTTATGATAACAACAAACCGAGGCTGTGGCATTTATTTAACTTTTATTCACTTTATATAATTAATATTAATTCATGTCATTTTGTGATTCAATCTTTACATATTCAATATAAATTTTATTTTCTTAACTTGAAACATGATGGACCTTGATATTGAATATTTATTTATTTCTTATATCAGCTTGTAATCGTTTTCCAATTTGTTAGCATAGTAGTAAATTTCTCACATTTTACAGCGATGATCGTTCCGATGTGACAGAGCAACTCTTTATTGATCCCACCCTCACTGTGGATATCACTAATGGTGGAGGGGATTACATATGTTGTCCAGCATCACCTACAACGGTGCCAGCAAAATCTTCGCGCTCAAATTCATCAGACTCGCCAATTCGTGCGGCAGTACCTGTACGTCCAGGACGCCGTCAACGCACCACATCGGTAAATAATCAGACAACTACAGCAAATACTACAGAATGCATTATACGCGCCAATAATCGTACCATTTATACTGCTGGACGTCCACCATGGTATAATTGTGCGGGACAACAAGTTGAACCTTTTGTTATTGGTAATTATTCTTTTACTTTTTATTCATTTCAACTTTTGTGCATTTAATACTTTCCATTTTTAAAGGTATTTGTGGTGGTAGCGCTTCTGGAAAAACAACAGTTGCACAGAAAATTATTGCTGACTTAGATGTACCGTGGGTCACATTGCTTTCTATGGATTGCTTTTATAAAGTAAATTTTATAATGGAATTTATGGGGTCATGGTCATAGTTTCAACTGCTTTTATTTCTGCTCGCTTAAACTTAGGTTTTAAATGAGAAACAGCATGACCAGGCCATAATGAATGAGTACAATTTTGATCATCCAGACGCGTTTGACATTGATTTGCTAGTGGATGTATTGAAAAAACTAAAAGAAGGACGTAAAGTTGAGGTGCCTATTTATAATTTTGTAACACACAGTCGAGAAGCACAAACGGTAAGTTTTTTCACCCCCTTTTGATAATTTCCAAATCTAAAAAATTCAATAGTAGGTTGAAGGAGGCAAACCATTGTCCTTCATAACCATTGCATAACCATTTACCTTCTGGATGCAAGCCAAGAAAACCGTTTTGAGACTATTATTGATAAATAGGATGTAACTCAAAAAGTGCAGGACCGATTTTTAAGTTTTTTACCTGATTTTTATTGCTTGATAGATTATCTTTAAAGTGTCACCCGCTTCGTTCAAATCTGTGCAGGGACTTTCAACTTATAGTAAAAACTAAGCAATTTCCGATGGAAAATAGAAGTGCTAAAATATTTTATAAGCAAAGTGTTGGGCAGAAAAATTATAGAAACTAATGAGACCGAAACATTTCTTCCCACAGAAGTAGAAAAATTTCCAAGACCAATGTTGTAATGAGATAAAAGTTCATTGACTTCATGCCTGAAAAATCTTCACATGACAAAATTTTCGAAAAATCATTACGACCATTCGAAAGGTCCATAAAAATCTATCAAAAGCATTTGGACTAAAATTTTTACATAGGACAATACTTCAACCTAGTTTGAGGTCAATCGGTTATGTTCGATTTTTTGGCTTGGGACATTTGACAAAAAAAACGTCAAATATAAAACGAAAACAATAATCCATTGCATACTTTAAGTTGTTAAAGAAAGGTAGAACTAAGTTATAAAATCACATGCAACCGTAAAGTAGTGAAGAATAAACAAATCAAAACAAATATAAGAAAAAACAAAAATTCTCAAAGACACAATTCTGTGACAAAAAGCAATAAAATCTAAGTTGAGTTAAGAAAGATGGAGTTATGGTTGAGTGAAGCCTTTTTTCCGTTACGTCTGCTCGAATTCAAAATGTACTCAGAACTAATAGATACTTAATTGACCTTAACTCAATTTAGGTTTCATTGCCTTTTGCTACATATTTTTTACACTCGCGGTCAATTACATATACAATATAAAATAATGCTCTGCCCAGATGCAGAAGTAGAGAAAGATAAAAATCGAGTTTATTGCTTCCGCACTACAGCTAAAGCTTGTAAGTTTGTTCTGTTTCAAAAAGAACACGTTAAAGGAAAAGGGTTTAGGCGGGCCAGAGCCCAGGAGCGAAGCTCCATGATAAGCATTTTAAAAATAAAATTTATGGCGGAAACATTTATGAAATATAAAGAATAAAAATAATGTTGAAAATAAATGTTGGTTTTAAACAGTGATGGAAACTGTCGATAGCGTAGTTAAAGCATTATTTTATTAGACAGTCAACTTTTTTGTTACAGAAAACTATGTACGGTGCGAATGTTATCATATTTGAGGGAATTCTAACTTTTCATAGTTCGGAAATTCTTAAACTCTTGGACATGAAAATCTTTGTGGATACAGATCCTGACATTCGTTTGGCTAGACGTCTGAAAAGGTAAATAACACATTTTGTTTTTGGTTTGAAAATTAATCTATTTTATTCACTACTTACAGAGATATTTCACAACGAGGTCGTGATCTTAAAGGCGTCCTTAAGCAGTATTTAAATATGGTTAAGCCTTCCTATGCGAATTACATTGCACCCACAATGGCACATGCTGATATTATAGTTCCTCGTGGTGGTGAAAATAAAGTTGCCATACACTTAATTGTACAACATGTTCACACCCAATTACAGCTGGTAAGCATCAACAATTTGCTGTTTTATTAAAACTTAAACTCAATCCAAGATATTTATATTTACCTCAACAGCGTGGTTTTAAATTGCGTGAAACCCTTGCTAATTCGTATAAAGATCAACCTATGCCGGAATCGTTGCATTTGCTCGATCCCACACCACAAATTAAAGGATTACACACATTTATACGTTGTAGAAATACATCACGTGATGAGTTCATTTTTTACTCGAAAAGACTTATACGCTTAGTTATAGAGTACGCCTTAAGTTTATTTCCCTTCAAAGTAACGATAGTAGAGACACCACAGGGTGTGCTTTATGAAGGTAATTTTACTGCCATAATAGAGTTTTTTTTCAATTTAAATATATATATGTGTGTCTTACAGGCAGACGTATGTCACAGAAAAAAATTTGTGGTGTTTCTATCTTGCGTGCTGGAGAGACCATGGAACAGGCTGTTTGTGATGTTTGCAAAGATATACGGATTGGAAAGATTCTCATACAAACAAATCAAATGACTGGTGAACCAGAGCTGTACTATTTGCGTTTACCCAAAGATATCAAAGATTATAAAGTTATTCTTATGGATGCGACAGTTGCTACTGGCGCTGCAGCAATGATGGCGATACGTGTACTGCTTGATCATGATGTGCCCGAGGAGAGTATAATTTTGGCATCCTTACTAATGGCTGAAATAGGCGTGCATTCAATAGCATACGCTTTTCCAAAGGTAAAATTTGTACATTCAAGCCTATACTCCTACTACTGGAACGAAACGTTTTTATCAGAGATGTTCCACAGTCCGAGTGAAAAGAAAGTGAATTGGTTTCTAGTGATTTATCACTTTCAAATTCGTTTCGATTCCATATAAAATTTTAGTTCGGAACAGCAGAGAAAACAATATGCTTTCCAATTATTAATTTCACGATTCATGTTTTGGGATTTTCGGTCTTGCAGTAGTAGCAATTGAAACTGAAAATGTAGACTAAATATCAAATTCATATGATTTCGTTTTACTTCCACACGAAAGTGAAATGTAGAACCTGTCCTGCCTGTATATAAAGATGAAATAAGAAAAAAATCATTTTTTAAAAAACAATTTTGCTCTTGTAAAAACGACATGAAAATGTTTTTTTTTTATTTTTAACTACGATTATTTAGCTAATGTGCAGACAGAAAAACGTTTTAGTCAAAATTTGAGATCATCATACTCACTGGAAAACATTTCCATTATTAAATTTCTTGATTTCGAACTTAAAAAAATCGATGTTTTTAAGACTTTAGTCTTAAGAAAATACCAATTATTCAAAAGCTCAAATATGGTGGTGTTGAGGTAAAAAATCACAACATTTTTAGTTAAGGGTTTGATGCAGAAATACTTGTTTGTTGACACGCCTTATAATTGTAAAATTATTTGCCTAGGTGTATGCTTTCTTCAACTTAATTACATTTTCTTTAATCTTTATTTAAACTTGGCTTATCTGACCTATTTAACCTGAGTTTTCTTAATACAAATTAAATTTGTTTTAGGTAAAAATTGTCACATCTGCTCTTGATCCAGAAATCAACGACAAATTTTATGTAATACCCGGCATTGGTAATTTTGGTGATCGATACTTTGGAACAGAACCATCAGATGAATATTTTTAAAACTTTAAAGTAATTGAAAGCAGGATAAGTTACTGGAATGTTAAAAATTATATATATAAATAAGAGCAAAGTTTGATTTAGTTTGTAAGAGTTCTATGTCAGTTCATTTCCTCGCTGAAGCTTTCCTTTCTAATGTACTTTAATTTTAATTTACAACAGAACTTTTAATTTGTTTTAATGAATTTGATTGAATTGCGTCATTACTTAAAAAAAGAAAAAATTAATTTTATAATTGTGAAATAAAAAAAGTTATTTAAATATGGAAAAAATTCATTTCATTTTTATTTTTATTAAATAAATTTTTTTAGGAGTTGTAGAACAAAAGCCATAAAAACAACAAAAATGGCATATCCCAAGTATTGTGTAATTTTCTGTTGTTTTGTAGATTTATCAATGGAGAAGTCCATTTGCGATTGACCGAATTCCTGCTTAGTCGTAGGAACACTACACTGGGTCCATTCAGTTTCTCCGTCCAGCAATGTTGCACTCATGCTGAATTTGCTTGTGCCTGTAATACGCACACGCACTGCTTTGCCCAACAGATTTTCCCGCATAGGCAGCAACACCTGTTCGTAGTATTTATTATGACCAACGTAATGTTTCTTATCATAAGAGATTTCTGTAACCAGCACAGTGTAGATGGAGTCTACACGACCCGCATAGGGCTCATAACTATTAAAAAGATCCGTCAAACGTTTTGTTCGTGTTTTAACCATGTTAGCGGGTATACGTTCCATTCGGGCGGCTGGTGTTCCAGGACGTGGGAAAAATTGATTGATAAAGAGACTTGGAAATTCATATTTGGCGCACAGCGTCATGGTTTCTTCAAAATTCTGCTCAGTTTCTGTGGGAAAACCACAAATGATATCTGTCGCAATTGTGACACCAGGCACATGATCTTTTAAAAAGTCTACCACTTGTTCGAATTCTCCACGACAATATTCACGTTTCATTTCGCCCAAGACGCTATCGCTGCCACTTTGCACAGGTACATGAAGAAATGCATAGACACGCGGATGATTGAGAACTTTGGCAATTTCCTCCAAATGCTCGAGTATATATGGAGGATTTGTCATTCCTACGCGCATCATACAAAACTCAGGGATGACTTCTACCAATTGCCACAGTAGTGCCGGTAGAGATGTGCCTATATCGCGCCCATAAGCACCTGTATCTTCAGATGTAAGCCATATTTCACAACAGCCTTCGTCGAAGGCTTGACGTGCACGTTCTACAATTTCCTCTGGTGAATAACTGGCTAGGTCGCCGCGCGCATGCTTTGTCTTGCAGTATGTGCACTGATTGAGACACCCTGTATTTATAGCTATTATTTCAATCAGCGGATTTTTGCGAACTTTTGGTAATGCTAATTTTGCACCCGCAACTCGCTTACCATTTTCTTTCTTCTGTTGTAGAAATCGAACGCTGTGACCTTTTAAGGTTTCTTCCACTACCTCGACCACACGATCAATTTGCTGCACCCCTATAACCGAGAGTCCACGAAGGTAATTAGCTTTAGGCGCACCTTGTGGGACACAGCCCGCGACAACTACATGCTTGCCATCGCGCATTCCTGATTCAATTTCATTTCGAAAAGTGTCCTCTGATGGATTCTTTACTGTGCAACTGTTCAGCAGCCAGAGGTCAGCGTTTGCTTTGTTGTTTGTCAGATGGTATCCGTATGCTGCTAGTTGGCCAGCCATGTATTCAGAGTCGGAATTGTTGTGTGCACAACCCCATGTTTTCACAAAAACAGTTTGGGTGCCTGGGATAACGCTTTCGTGTACAACTTTTTCACGTCGTTGAGGTGCATCTGCTTCACCATCGATCCCAATTTGTAGCCGCTTTTTTGCTCGCAGAGTAACATTTTTCTTTTTCTTATATCTATCTTTGGGTTTAATATCTTCGGGCGAAATCAAATCTTCAATGTCTTCAATATTATTTTCTGCTAAATACAACATTTTTAAAGGATCCTCTGCTGGAAGCACGTCCACGAGCAGAATATCCAACTGTCAAATATTTGCCAGTTTTAGTGTTGCCAGTAATATTTATACTGGTGATGCGCTCAAATTTAAATTTCAATGAGCATGGTGCAATTAATATGGTGATTATCTTGTCAAACTCAAATTGAAGTGGGTTCCATCGCTGTCAAGAATAAACTAAACACAAGACACAAATTCTGACAAGCGCGCTTTCAGTTATGAAATATATCGTAATAAAGGTGTTTTTTTTAAAAAAACGATGTCTGCAAACATGATATACCATCTGCTAGTATGTGGTAATACGGTCAATAAACGGCTATCTGCTGGAATTTCCTGAATTGGTCTATTTGACTTGTTTCACCCAAATACTGTCAATGTTCTTTGGAGGGAGTAAGTATACTTAGTTACGAATTTAATGGAAAAAAATCTGAATATCATGTACAATATTTAGCTTATCAGGTATTTGGGGCATTTCACAGCAAATCGGACATCAATTTGCATGTTTTGAAAATATAGTAATTTGGAAACCATATGTAAAACTTTAAAACTATGGTAAAAATTGACGTAGAGCCATACGAAAAAATTGAGCCCGGTATGACAAGGTCTTACTGTTATGCGGAAATTGAATTTAATTAAAACATTTTTAGAAAATTTCATGCTCTTTCAGAAAATCAGGCATGTCAAGCTTTACTCTGTCAAAATGCCCGTCATACCTATTTGAAAGAGGCGAAAGGCATAAGTTTATTTGAGTAACCCCACTCCTAGCTTTTAATACGCATCTAGTTACTGAAATATAAACATCGGAGGTCGAAATATAGCTTTAAATAAAATCATAAATTGGGAATAAATCATTTAGGCAGGTATAAAAGCCAAATTATTGTTGCGTTACAACATTTCATATATATCAAGGTCCAACTCCTTTCGTTTTGTCAAACAATGCAGCATATACAATATGCATGTATTTACAATTTCAACCCGTTCAAGAAAAAAAGGTATAGCTCTAGATAAAAAAATATCAAACTAATGTATCTTCGCACAATTACACGCTTGACGACGAAATGACGCGACGTGAAAAATCAAATTTGTTGAATTTTCCACGAGACGAGAGTTTTGACATATATGGCTGTTTCAAGTTTTTGTTTATTTAAATTCTAATGAAATCTGTTTTTCGTGTTAGAATTTAAATTAAATTTATTTTATTTAGCGCAAAGAATAAATTTAATTTTCTAAAAAATTTTGTCTAGCAAAATGAAATTCATATAAAAATTTAAGTCTCGTCGCGTTGCTATTGTGTTTGACGACAAATAATTTTGACATTTTTAACGATACTCGTCTCGCTCTCGTCTCGTCGGCTCGTCATTATTGTAATTGGGGCTTAATACTCTTCAGATACGAAATTTAAATTTCAAAACTAATGGACAATTTCAAATACGACTTTTCTGGAGTTCATTTCCGTATTTTTTTAAATGCTTATTGTTTGCATCTTTTACATTTAAGAAACGCTTCCCACAACAATACCAACAATTTTTACAAAATAGAATAGATACAACCTGTGTGAACACTGACTGCCGAGCCTAGCCCTTCGTACTAGCGTTGCGTACTGTACAACATGTTGTACATGTACTGAAGTTGGTTGTGTTCTTTTGTACATTCAAAAGTTAAAACTTAACGTGTGAAAACCGTGTATTAAAATAAAATTGTTCGCTAGCGATAATTTAAATTTAAATAAAGCTCAAGCTTTAGCTCAAGGAATATCACCGCTCCCATCACCTCCACTGCATACGCGGAACAATATAGAACTCTTTTGTGATAGTGTTTGTGAAAGTGTAAAAACCCTGCCATCAGACTTAGCCGCTGAGAGAAAAATTAAAATAAAGCAGTTAGTAGCTGATTTAGAAACGCGTGCCTTGCAACGCAATCATTCAATGTCAGATCTTGAAATTAATTCAACACAATCTTCCACACCTTTGTCATCTCGAAACTCTGGATTTTGGATATAGTTTGCTTTAGCACCTTTCTGCAAGAAATCAAAACAGTCTGGAAATGCGTGTTTTGTAAAATGTCCTCGACTCCATTGCTTCAGAAGCGAAAATGTACCAAACGCGATGCCTCTGCGAACAAAACCAAAATTTTCTTTACATCGTTCTGAATGCTCTGCAAGATTTGTTTAACCAGACAGCAAGTATTCAGACATAGATTCATGACGACGTCACTGAGTTTTTGTTGCGGCAGTATTACGAAGGTTGTATTCTCATACATAAATTTATATAAACTCCATTTATTTTATTAATATATTCTTTTTTTACTACATGGCACATTTGTTACTTGGCACAGCATATCAAAATTCCAACAAGACTGAGGTAATGCTTTATTTATAAAACGACTGAAACGTATTAAAATTGTTTGTTTTAGGCCGAAAAGCATTTACGCAAAGCTGTTGAATACTCACCGGTGGCACCAACTGTTGCACTGCAAGGTTTAGCCAATTATGCACCTGTTCAGGAGCTATCCAAAATCTGTGAATAACTTTTGGAGCTGGTGCCGTAAGTTGATGATTTCCATTGCAAGCTTTCCGATTTCAATTTTTATAAATAATTTAAAGTACGAAATTTTTCTTTATGTATTGGTTTCTTCAAACCTCAGAAACCTACATTAAAATGTTCTTCCCAATTCAAGATTGGCGTGGTAAAAATAGTTTGAAGCTGTCGGGGTCACCTTATTGCTTAGGTCCTGGGAAGCCATATGTAATGAATATTTAATTTGATTTTGTCGACTTGTTGCGTAGCCTAATTTGTTACTCTTTAATGATAATTAAAAAAGAATCAAAACACGCTAATGAGACCCGTCAAAAGGCAGCACTTAAATATGTGACAGAAATTTGGGTTGGTCAGAAACTGCACGTTAGTGAAGGCGATGCGTGCACGCAAATGTTTTGAAAAATGCGATAATTTGAATCCTGTATGCGAAGATGCAATTACTAATTTAAGCACGATATATCAACAACTTGGCGAGGAAGTTAGTTGTACAAATATGTGATTATATTTTAAGTACTGATAACATTTTCTTTCAGAACCTAAATGAAGCTTAAAGCACATATCGTATCGAAGCACATATCGTTTTGGCTTACAGTTTACAGATAGAGCATTGCTACGGACGTTTACAGCTGGCAACAAATCATTTACTGCGGTAATCAATCAAATTTACTTTTTAAGTAACTATTCAGCAAAACTAAATTGATGTTTGTTGGAGCTTTCTTCACACCAGACAATCATAAAATGATTTGGCTTTGGCGCCTCACAGCCAATGTGTTTGTGCAAGTTGCACAGTTACCAAAAAGCATGGCCAACGTATGACAGATACTGAGGTTTTAGATCAAAAAGATCTTTTCTAATTAGCCACAAGGTAATTGCAAACCTAACTGCGGTGAATTTTAACTAAATTAAATGTCTTGTCTATATGCCAGATTTTACACCTGCGCGCTAAAATTAAAACAAAACACCATTTTGTGGTACGAGCTGGCACTATGTTCCTATTTTCGTGCAAATTATTTACCAACTGAAGCAAAAACGCATTTAGATTTGGCGTTGAAAGCATGTCAAATGGCTATAGAGGAACAAAATGATCGTTGGCATAATTGGAATTTATTGGGAGCTATAAATATGCATGAAAGTGAGTGTAATTTTCTTTAAATCATGCATTCTATAAATCATGCTTGATTTATTTAAGGCAACATTCGCTGCAATTGGAACGTAAATCGTACACAACCTGGACTAATCTTGGTGTACTATACCTTAAATTGGGTGACATCAAACTGGCAAATCAGGCTTTTCAACGTGCGCAACAATCAAGTCCAATTTATCCAAACGCTTGGAAAAAACATTAGAAGAAGACTGAGTTTAATTGTTGAAATTAATACCATTTTGAGGAAAAGGATTACTATACCTAATAGTTTTTATTCCTGCATATATATCAAGGTTCAACTCCTTTTTCGTTTTGTCAAACAATATGCGGCATTGTATAATAAATATATTTACAATTTAAAGAAGAGAAGGTTTAGCTCTAGAATTGATAGGAAATAAATTCATATTTTAAAGCAATCTATCGAAATCAAGTATTTTCCTGCAATTAAATAAAATACAAGGCTTCGAAATTTGTTAGTATCTTGTAAGAAAAGTCCAGTATTTTGTTTAGTCAACTTTTAATTTTATTTGCTATTATTAAAAATATTTTTTTACAAACTTATCAGACGAAGAAGCTTAACGAAAGTTTTTTATTTCATTTTTACAGATGCTACATATAACACGCCTTGGTTTTGCTTGCTCCTTAGGATATAACTCGGGATCAACCTTAGGTTGTTTGCTCGAAGCATTGCAACAGCATTTGAAAAAGTTTAAGGGAACACCATCTCCATCTTCAATCGTCTGAGGAAGATTTTTACCACGAGTTTCTGGTAGAAAGAGACTAGCAAAGCCACCTATAATTAGTAACGCACCCATTACAATTAATGGTAATACTATCATGTGTTCGCCCTGCCAAAGAAACAAAAAAAATTATGTTTAAATTTAAATATTTTAAATTGAATGTGACTGAAGTTTTCTTATTTTAACGTATGCGCCGCTTATTTTTAACAAAATTCTCATTTTTTTATGTTATTTTTTTGTATTTTGTAGGGGAACTGTTTACTTTTCCATCAAAAAACTGTGTGTAACTAAACCGACATGTGCATAGTTTTAAATACAATTCAATGAATTATTAAAGACTTTAGATCATTATAGACTTCAGATCAATCAGTCAATTCTTTTTGTACTCAAACACTGGAATGTTTGTACAGAGAAACGTTCGGCAGCACATCCTCATATGCCTTACAACATGCATATCTAAAGGATAGATCAACCAAAACTGCTCTCCAATATGTAATTCACAAGTGTTCCTACACATCAATGTTCGTACCAAAAAGATATACCCCCCCTCTCCTACACAATTTTTTACTCACAATGAAGAAGGGAATCTAATTTTTCGAAATGCCAATTGGAATCCGGACCATTCGGGCAAAGCAATTTCTGACTTAAAATTCTTAAAGGTCGTCCAAGGACGATGAACCTTAAAATGAGAAAACTACAGCTATATTTCTAGAGCATTTTGATCGTGCTTAGGCCTCTATATCTTGTAATCCATTCATATGAGACATTTCACTCTAAAATATTTTTTATATAGAATTTAAA
This sequence comes from Meiosimyza decipiens, assembly GCA_963680825.1. Classification (NCBI taxonomy): domain Eukaryota; kingdom Metazoa; phylum Arthropoda; class Insecta; order Diptera; family Lauxaniidae; genus Meiosimyza; species Meiosimyza decipiens. The sequence continues at coordinate 79,549,609 of OY804259.1, read as the reverse complement.
TTCTTTGGCTATTAGAATTTCATCTTTCCGATTACATCAACCATATAGTCACATAAGTCAGTTAGTGTTGAATTGTGATCAAAAATTGAATTTGAAAGCCGGTAATTTTTACAGTAGAGCAATTTGTCTCGTGATATTTCTGCAGAACAATAAATTATATAATAACGATGTAATTGCAGCCATAAAGGTGTTAACTATAAAATATATGTTTACTATGTTTGGAAATAGTCGGCACATACATTGAGATTTATTTCTTGTGAGTATTAAGAATTTTTAGCTATTCTTACCATGTGATTAATTATTGGAATGACAATCGGACCAATCATTGCCACAACAGAGCTAAAACTCATACCAAGTCCACGTACAACTGTTGGATAAAGTTCTGATGCAAGCAACGGCAGCACGACAAAAGCTGATGATATACCCATCTTACCGACACAATATAAGCACAGCATAATTGTTGGCTCCTGTTCATATAGAAATGTCGCGATGCATGCCGCACCACCACATAACATTGACAGACATAATATCCAACGTCGTCCAAAATAGCTTAGACCAGGCCATAAAATCAGATAAGTCGGCAATTCAACAGCGCCGGCAAGAAAGAAATTCCAGATTTCGTCACCACCTAGAGCCGGTGCATAGTAGCTGAGTCCAACATAAACGCTTGTATTTGCAAACCATATTAAAGTGATAATCATAGTTTTGCGGCGCATGTTTTTGCTCCGAAAGAGATCTAAAATACCATACAAAGGATCTGTTTCTTTTTGTGCAACTTGGTCCTTCATCAGTTTCTGTTCTAATTCGGCAACATATCCAGCTGGTATACTTTTACCATTCACATGAGCAATTGTCTTTAGTATTTTAGCAGCTCTTCTTGGCTTTCCCACTGCGATTAGCCAACGTGGCGATTCAGGCAGTACAAAAAAACAGGAAAACAATAATAGCAATGGTAAGGATACGGCCAGCGATAAGTAGCGCCAATCACGTATCAAATACACGATACCAGCTAAAAGCACAAGGCCACAAGAATATGCAATGTTTGAGACGATCGTGCAAAACACTCTACGCTCTGGACCAACTAGTTCAATTGCTTTCAAGTACAAATTAATATTTAAATTAAAGCAGAATTGACACAAATTTTACTTGTGCATTGCATTATTTAAGTTGCGATTAATTAGCATAACTACCTACCTAACACATACGGGCTTGCAAGTATGGCCGGCACAGTGAGTCCAACTACAAAGCGTACACCTAGCCATGAAAAATAATCCCATGTGAATGCACTGGCAGCACAGGCGACAATCTCCAGTATTAAGTAAACATAAAAGGAAGGTCTTCGTCCCCATATATCCTGCAGGTAACCAAAAGCATAGTTACCAATTAAGCCTCCAATGCCGAAGACAACGAGTGCAAGTGTAACATAGTAGCTCTTTTCACATACAAGATTCCACTAAAGAATAAAAGTAAAATATGATTTTGTTATTTGGTACACTAAACAAATTTAAAATTTCAGTGTAATTCTATACCTCAGTTACAACAGTGCTGGGGTAAACACTTTTATCATAATTCCAACCATTTTGGCAACGAATAATTTTTGATCCCTTAGGATCACCAATATGCCAGACTTTATCAAATTGTAACTCGAATGGTGTACGATACTCAAGGTACCGTACAATATCTGAGTAATTGCGGTCATACATAGAGCATTCTGCATACTCAAGGCTGTTGTTGCTCAGGTGAAGCGGTACACTAAGATTTTTGATCAATTCTGAATATTCTTGTGTCCATGGCTCTAACTCTGGAACTCGACACCAGTGTCTTGGTGTTGCTGCTATGAACAATTGACTGAAAATATACATTTTACACACATTAATGGAACCATATGTATGTTATGCAATGTTCTGTTAAATGGAGAGGCAGTTTGTATGAATTACTTTAATTTATAAGATTTTTTCCTTCACAAAAAGTTAAATGTTCTCCGCACTTTATCAATACATCCTTTATCTTTAGTTGCTTCTACATAATTTGACTTAAGTTCGACACCATATTGGATATGTATCTCATTGAATATTAAAAGAGCTCCTATTTTGTAACTTTTATAAAAATAGTTGAATTTGGTATAGTATTTATAATCACAGAGAAATGAAAAGTGGAAATCCAGCGCGACAATATTCGAACCAGACAAAGAATTGAAAGTCATAGCAGCGCTATAGAGCACTCCATAAATATGTCAAACACAATTGCAGAGGCTATAAAGGGTTTGAGCTCCTTTATGTTAAATCAAAATAATAATAACACTTCACCAGAACGATGAATCCCAATAACAATAAAAAAAGTGCAACAGAAAATAGCCCAATATTACCTCAGAAACCTATCCCATATAGAGTCAACCATCGTCATCTAATTTTTAGTATATACGGGAACCACATTACTAGGTGTACAAATATGAAACCGGTAATGACATCTAGCGGTCGATAGCCGTATATGTATGAGCTTCCGAACCGCGCAAAATGTCTTAATTGTTCATTCTGTCATCTGTCAACAATATTCAGTTCACAATTTGTCAAGTTTCATACAACAACGCATTTTTTCCGCTCGTAAAGATGTCGAATTTTGTGCCTGAAAACTCTCATTTGCGGGAAGCATTGATTTTCTGTTTCCATTTGAAGAAAAACGCTTCTGAATCGCATCGAATGCTTGTTGAAGCTTACGGCGAGCATGCTCTTGGTCGTACACAGTGCAATGAGTGGTTCAATAAATTTAAAAGTGGTGATTTTGATGTGATAAGTGAGGAGCGCGGCCGGCCACCGAAAAAGTTTGAAGACACCGAATTGCAAACATTATTGGACGAAGATGATGGTCAAACTCAACAACAGCTCGCTGAACAACTTAATGTGACACAACAAACCGTTTCCTTGCGTTTGAAGGCCATGGGAAAGATTTTAAAGTTCGGTAGATGGGTGCCACATGAACTGACCGACAGGCAGCAAGAAAACCGAAAAACCACTTGTGAATTGCTGCTCGCCAGGCAAAACAGAAAAAGTTTTCTCCATCGAATCATCACTGGCGATGAAAAGTGGATTTATTTCAACAATCCCAAACGAAAAAAATCATATTTGAGCCCCGGCCAACGACCCAAATCAACGCCAAGACCAAATCGCTTCGGCCGAAAGACGGTCAATAAAAACTTGGTAGAATCGTACAACTGGGAGCCCCTGCCCCACCCGCTGTACTCACCGGACCTGGCGCCATCCGATTACTATTTGTTTTCATCGATGGGACACGCACTCAACGATTCGCACTTCAATTCTTACAAGGAAGTGCAAAAATGGCTCGATGAATGGATAGCTTCAAAAAACAAAGAATTTTTTTGGCGAGGAATCCATAAATTGCCGGAAAGATGGAAAAGATGTGTAGCTAGCGAGGGAATTACTTTGAAGATTAAATTTGGAACTATTTTCGCAAAATGAACGTGTTTTTTTGAATAAAAAATTACCGGTTTCATATTTGTACACCAGTAGCACAATGCATCGTTTTACTACTTTGGCAGCGCTCTCACTATTAACGACGACACCACGGAAGACATATGTACATACGTATGTAGCAGCACGAATTAACGAAGCTTGAGGTGTTTTTGCATAATTCCATATACACCAAAGCCTCGATTTGCGTCGTTAATTGGGACCGCAAAAAGACGATGCAAGTTGAAAAGACGCAAATCGAAATCATTTTTGCATGTATTTGTACTAGTTTTTTGTTAATTGGTTCCTAGTTCCTGGTTGTAGGTTTTATGAAAAAAATGGTTATTTTTTAATAACAACACCTTTTTAAGTCTTATGATAATATTTTTAAAACAAAAATTGTATTCATTTTTAATTAAAAACATAAAATTCATAAAATTTAAATCAAAAATGGTTTAAATTAAAAAGTTCTCACAGTTCTAGGAGCCAAATCAAACTTTTTTGCAATTTCAATCGCCTTTTTACCAGATTTAAAACGTTTTAAAAATTCTAGTTTTAGTTCCAAACTTATTTGTTTTTGTTTATTATTCATTGCGGATAAGTTATTAAAATTTTTTTAAAACTAAATTTAATATAAATTCAAGATGTTTCTGTATCAAAAAACTATTAAAACTTATTTTCAATCAAAAAACATATGATTTACTCATAAAAATTGGGTTCCCCATTAAATAATTAGAATTTGAAGCCCTGATAATTGCACTGAAAAAAATATTTTAAAATTGTTCAAAGAAAATTTAAATTTTACCGACGCAACTGTGAAAATCCGAAAATTTATAAACGACGCAAATCGAGGCTTTGGTGTACTATGAAAGTCCGACACCATTGCAACACGCACCAACTACAAATAACTGAGATTATGGAAAGACGCTTGCATTGAATTGGCCACACGATCAGGAAATATACTATGTAAGCTTGTAGATCAGCGCTTTGGTGGAACCCCATCGTAACAAAGCAGAGGTAGACCCAGAACTTCATAGCGACGAATAGTAGAAAATGACATATCAAAATTCAGAACGATCTGGTAGAGCATAATACAACGAGCCAGAGATCAGGTACTAAGCTCCTAAAGAAGATCTAGCTGAAATCGACTTTAATTATTTTAATAATTATAACTACTAGAGTTAGACCGTGGTTGAAATTCAACCATTATAGTGATTATAAAAAAAAAAACAAAAAATTATTTTTGGAATTAAGAAACTGACATAAAATAAGATATTTTTTGTCATCGCTTCCAAATATAAAAATCATGGCATCATTTTGCCCTATCCCTATCTCATCCTTAGAATTCAATATACATATCTCCATACCAAATTTAATCGAAATCAGTCGATTAGTTTAGCCCAGAAAACACATTTTCCTTTTAGCGAGGTACCACCCACTCAAGGTTCATTCTACCTTCCTACAAAGTAGCAATTGTTGTGACTCGTACGCATTATTTTTATTTCACACGTCATTTATACCTATAAGCGTGAAACGCGTTCGGCAATGCTGCTGGTAATAATACCAAACAAATAATCAACTTTTGGTATAATCCAAAGGAACCAACTTCCTTAAGTACTTCATCGAAATCCATTAGAAATAATGTAACTTTTTTTAAAATGTTTTTCCTCGAAGTTGATTTTACCGACAACCGTTACTTTTAAATTTCATGTTAAGTGAACGCGGCTATAGAGTGAACTGACGTGAAATAGTTTCTCTGTATAAACCTGTACGTACTGTAGGCACTGATTTTGTAGTTTGCTCATGTAGGGTTGAACACGATGGCAAACCATAGCCGCAAGCTCGTATTTAAATATAAAAAACGTTCCTTGGATTTGTCGCTTTGATTTCAAAACTAAATTGATCATAATTATATTATGTTCTTCATGTGCTTAATTAATTGGCGAGTGTTTTGGCATCCATCTGCGCATCAATTGATGTTCTTTAACATTTGTTTACATTTTAAATCAGTGGTGTGTCATGAAAATTGATTAAATTCAATATTTTTTAAATGACTTTTTTATGAAAATAATGTTTTCATTTCAATTTTCAGAACTAATTCAATAAATATGCCAACATTGCCTAGAAAATAATAAATGTTTTCGTTAATTTTGAAAAGAGAAAATGATTTGATTATGTATATCGATACAGTATATAGCAATAGTTAAAAAATTATATATCATGTACGATAACGACGAAATAAGTATTTAGTGTAAGTTAATAACCCACATATTTCACTAAATTCAATAGCGATATTAGATTAAACATACACTATATTTTGATGAAAGCAAATATTTCTTTGTCGCAAACATTCACTTGTTAATAATTATCAAATCATTTATTATACGAGTGTATGTTTGCACTTTATTAATATCGATTTAGATAACAATCGATTTTTGAAAATATCGATACGTAATTGATTTTTACCTTCCTTCGACCCGGCGTACATTGAAGACGCAGTGTAGGCAAGACGGTTTTTCTGAACCACGTTTTTGAAATCAAATAAAAATCGGATTACCAAATAGTTTTTTGACCAGAACAAATATCTTCAATCCATTCAAACAAATGTCATTTTGGTTAACAACACCTTAACTTCCAATTTAAGAAATAATAATGTATCTCAAAATTCGATTATTGTTAATAAATAATGTTTAAAACTAACAACTCAATACATTTATTTGAAGTAACACTGTTAACTAACTGCGCCGTCAACAAAGTTCTTCAAAACCCAAAACCAAATCTTAACGCAAAAGTAACTGAAAAATTGATTTCAACTTAAGTCTACATAGACTCGAGCTTAAAAATTCACCAATATATTTTGTTTACTATATAATTTGTTTACTTATAGTTGCACGCTACTGTACGGATCTGTACGAATGTGGAAATGGCTGAATATCAAGCGATTTATTTATTAAAGCTCAACGGGGTACTACTGTTATTGTTTCTTTGCACATACAAAGTTGCCACTTTTTGAAACCGGTATCACAAAAAACTAAATATAGAAATATTATTTTTATAATGAATTACCTTTTTTTTTGTATAAGCGATTAAATCTGTAGCACCTGTTTATTGAAGTTTAAGTAAATACTCAATTGCATTGAATTGTCGCATTCACATGTGCCAGAATAGTGAAGGGTTAATTTAATTGACAACGAAAACTCACTATGCAGACTTATCGATAAGCCTTTACAATATAAGTATCAGGTGACCACAAAATCAGACCACCCCTAGTAGGAATTCCTATCAAGCAAGCTCTACAATAGTCAGCTCCGAAGCAGGCTAAAAATAGCGGGCACTATTACGGGCAGCCATGTGAGAGTCAGGATCTAAAAGGTGGAAATGTATTAAGGAGTTCCGGATCAGGTATGTTAAGGACTAGCCATACTGAAGCCCACTCAGGGAAACCTTACAAAATTTTGTCAAACCCTCATCAGATTTTCCAAATCATTAACGGACTTGGACGGTTCTGGTAAGTATCGGTGCTGAATAGCCTCATTAATCCTTTTAATGGGAGCCCTATAAAAGTTTAAACAGCCTTGGTCAGCTTAGACAGAACGAGTTTTTGGGTAAAATTAGAGTCAAATATTAACCTGATCAATTGTTCTATGAAATTTTATTTAAATTCATAAGGGGCTTAAGGTAAATTTTTTTTTGTCAAATTATTCTAGCTAGGGGAAAACTGCATTGACAGGCGTTACAACTGGTTAATTTCATGTCATGTCATGTGGCCCTGAATTTCATGTCGAAGCCGACATGAAATTGAAAAATTTCTTAAAAATAAAGGCAATGAATGATTTTTGTAGCGTATACTTATTCCACATAAAATTTTACTTTTTATCATTTTAAGTGAAATTATTTCATTATGCCAACGTCAAGAGTTCTATATTCAACTTCGTAGCCCTGGTAGGAAGTCTTCTCATGATTTATAATGACATTAGGGAATGAAAATTAAAAATTAAGGCCTTGCCCATAGATTACGTCAAGTCCGTTGCGTTAAAGTTTACAACTGATAGCTGAGATGAAATACATGCAATTGTATGAAGAGCGGCCTATTCACAACTTATCCGTCATCGCAACGGATGAAGTTGGGCAATTTTCAACTTTTAACGTACGTTGAATACTTTGACAAGTGTGGTTTGTGTCAAACAGAGTAAAAAGCAAATATAGATTTGGAAAAATTTGAGAATGTATAAAAAACAAAGGATAACATTGTTAAAATAATTAAAAATGGAAGAAATGATAAATTCGCAATTATACATGTGTTGTATTTATTACGAAATTTAAAGTTGCTTGTTGATTTTTTGATTGACGTTTGAATGCGTTGCTAACGTATTGATTAGGTCGCTTACATCCGTTACTTCCGTTGTGTCAGTTGTATACGTTGACGTTACCGACTTGACGGACTCTATGGGCTGAGGCCTTTAGTTTACGGAAATCCGTGTGCTGGCAACACTAATTGTTTACGGCTGACGTGTTTGACAGACGCTCTTCTTTTTGAATACGTTGTAAAAAAGTTTTTCTTTTTTAACTTTCAGCCGAAAAATTTAATATAGAAATACACGAAATGTTTAATTTTCAAACGCATATGGTAAGTATTTCAGTACAAAGTGTTATGAATTAAAATTTATATCTATATAATTGCAGGATTTTGAAGGGCAACATAGAGCCGAAAAATTCTCACGCTTTATCATTATATTGTTCGGCATAGTTGGCTTGATCTGGGGCGCCATCATACAGCAATTTTCGCAGACTGTTTATATTTTAGGTGCTGGATTTGTATTGGCTTCATTGGTAAGTGTTGTAGATGCGTCGAAAATATTACTATTATTTCTTATATAAATCTTCGCAGTTGACAATTCCTCCTTGGCCCATCTACAGACGTCGCCCTTTGAATTGGCAGAAACCAAGACCGGAACCTTCAAATAATAGTAATGGTGGCGACGAAGGCAAAACACAGAAAAAGAAGAAATGAGTGTGGGTTAGCAAGAGTAAACATTCCTAGACTTAAGCGATGAGTTATATTAATTTGGTAATATTTGGCAAAAGTGGAATAAATGAGAAATTTTGTTAAAAAGTCTACGTAAAATAATTTTTGAATCGAAACTTCTTTTAAGATGATATAAATTAGAAAACGCAATATGAAAAAAAGACCATCTTAATTTTTATCGAAAAGTTGAAAACACGATTTTTGCGACACATACTTTTTTAATAAAGTTATAATAAATTTTGCATTTATAAATGAAAGCATGTTGTTCTTGAGCTAATGTATTGATCTGAATGAAACTTTGGCATATTAAATAGAATGAATTGGACTTTGGCGAATTATCTTTTACAATCTACAAAATAATGATTTATTTTCTTCGTTGAGAAGAAAAAACTCAAAAATTAACTTTATAAAATTTATTTTCCTCAATGAACGACTTGCACTACTTTCGTTTTCGTAGAGATGATCTGCAGATATTTTTTTAATTTTAAGAAGTAGTGCAACAGCAGAATCATGCCAAAACGAATACATATGATAAATCGTAAACAGTCAAATACTACAAAAAAAATATGAAAATTGAAGATAAGTATTATGGTCCAATTCATTTTGTTTTTTCAAGAATATCCCATATATATTATGAAACTGTTTGGAAATGCTTGACCTTCTCTTATCTCCTTAAATGTCTTTCATAATTAATGTACAGCCCATTTAAACACTTTTTCATTTTGTAATTTTTTTAATTTGTCAGATTTGTGACCCTTGAATAATTTTCGTCTCAAGAAATTTTATTCGACTAAGAGTGAAAATTTGTGTCTAACATTTCACATATTTTTGTATTCTACTAAAACAGAAATAAACAAAGGTTTGACAAAATTCCAAAACAATTATAGCTTCAACTTGAGATTTAATGAATTTTATTTTATCTACCTTAGATCGGTCTGCGATAGGACTTGAGTTCATTATGATCGTAGTATTTGTGTATAAGATCATACATATTTGCAAAAAAATACAACAAATTGTCGTAATGTCCATTGTACGAGTCTTCTGGTGTCAAATTCAATGAATCCTCCTCTATAATCCGAACGGTATCATAAAAACCTTGACCAATTTCCAAATTGTCGAGACCACGATAATGCCGATTCAGTCCCCATGCATTCACGTGCACCTCGAGCAAAAATTGATGAATCGCTTCTATTGTGGCTAAATACCAACGTGGGCTACCGCGCTGATGACGCCAAAATTGCGAAAAACGATTTTGTAATATAACCGGCTTTAAGCAACGCACTCGCGGATCCTTGTATATGCCACGGCTCTGATTCCAAGTGCTATCAATGAAAACAGCGCGTTTTACTGGTAGATTTTCGTAGGTAAACTGCTGTTGATTTGTAATATTGACCAAGGAGTTTTGATCTTCCACTTCTTCGTTCAGCTCTTCTATACGTCGACGCAACAATGTACCGATGTTATGACCTTCCGGCATGCCGTAATTACCTTCGGTCTTAAGGCGTATTTTACGATCAAAAAGCTGGGGTACGGTTACACTTTTTGAGCTCGGAAATATTAATACTACACCTTCTCCTTCTTGAGCATAGTCCGGTATATCTGGGTATGTGAAAATGCGTACACGTTCTTTGGCCAGAATCGCAGCATGCACCGCAGTGCTTTTGCCATCAATTTCCTTTTTGTGTTTGATGATGTCAATGTGCACAGGAATTTGTACTCTTGGTATTATTTCGCCTAGGTTGCCAACTGGTATGTAGCAGTTATAGCAGAAAAATTTTCGGGAACGATTGCACTCCGTACAGATGTGACGTCCAGCGATGGTGTCCAACACTGTGTGGTCCGCTATGCACATGTTGACAAAAGGATACTTGCGTGGACGAGTTTCATCATCCAAGGGGTGGGTCATAATTGTGTAAACTTTACAAATTACGAGGGTTTAAATGCCTGCAATTGCGAAATGTTCAAAATTCTTTATTATGAAAGTTTAACAAGACACTGTTGCAAACTAATGCGACTGGCAGTGTTGCCAGAAAATATTAATGACACGTCGGACTTTTGCATTCAAAATCGTAAGGGGTATTCATGTACATAGTATGTAACCTGTCATATAAGCCCGAGCCCTAATTGACATATTGAAGAAAAATACATTGAAATTAAATTTATACACAAATTTTTTATTTCTAAGACTATTTTGTGATATTTATTGTTTTAGAATTGAAATCGCATTCGATTACTTCAACATTGAACTAATTGAGGCCTTATGTCCGAAAAGGTACCAGTTATGTTGATTATTAACAAAGAAGCAATTTTTAATGACTTATTATCCATAAAATCTCCATAAAAATAACAAACGAGAAGCGATATATCGTGTGAGTTGGCATCACTTACAAGAGTATTGTTGAGGAGGTACCACTTTGACAGCGTTTACACGAGGAAACTCTTCAAAGAAAGTTTCCCTGTCTGTAGGCAAGAAGGGAAAAACGAAAGGGTGGTGCACAGAATTTGTCGTACACGCGAAATCTCTTTCGTTCTATTCTTTAGCTGATATTATGCTTTGAATTTACGTTTGTTGTGGCGGGTTGACGCAGTAATTGCTTTGAAATTTTCTTGCACAAACAAATTCTAGTTTCCGTGTGTAAACGCAAAAGAAGTTCACAAAAGAGAATAAACAAGAGTTTCTCAGACTGAATTTGCTCATGTAAACGTTGACTTTCAAAATTAAAAGTCAAAAATATTTCCGGAAGCTATTGCCATCTGCTAAAGGTTGGCATTAGAAAATGATTTTGTAAATTGTTGTTTACAATGTATTGAACTTTTTTTATGTTCGATCACAATTTACAAAGCTCTAACAGGAAAAATTTCTTATTAGGAAAAAAATTTTGCTGTAAAATATTTTATTACATTTGTTGGCTGTGAAACGAAATGTCAAATGAAACGCAACATTTTTTGAGTTAGAGGTCGCTCGCATATTATGTGGCGCAGGGTCAGATTATAAATGAAAAAGTTGCATTTCATATGTTTGAAATTGAACACTAACAGATACATCTCTCTCAATATTTTCTTCGTAGTTCTATCGTATTGTTTGAACAATTTCTACGATTTCCTTTTGTATATGTACATATATCAGTCATTCTTTATATAACTGCACATTTTGATTTTTTAGCTTTTTTCAACATTTTTTGATATGAATTAAAAAACTAACACCTTTTTTTCATAAATTTGCTAAAGCATTAATTTAAAAATATCTTCTATATAACATTTTCTTATTTTCGATTTTGTTATATGTTAATCTTCAATCAAAGGATGTTTGGAAAATATGAATTTTTTCTGAAATCGTGCAACATTCTACTTGTATGAATTGAATAACCTTCAAGCGATTGGAAGAGTCTGAAGAAAAGTGGTTATTCTGAATTTGAAACGGAATTTTTCCATAAAATCATTTCGAAAATTTTTAATTGATTTGATACTACTACACTACTACTACTCTTAAACTCGTTTGTTCTGAAGCTGAAATGAAATATTTTGAAATCTTGCAAGTAAAACTGAAACAGATGTAGTCCCTTAAAAATTAAACTTAAATAAAGTAAATCTGAAAAAACTTCGACCAAACTGAATTTTCGTGGAGACCTTCATTTTGATTGCTCAATTTAATTCTTAAAAGTACCTTACATGAAATAATTTGTTATTATGTCCAAAGTCATCAATGCAGTAACAAGCGGTGGTCTAAAAAGTAGATCTTTTGAACACCCTGGGAGGCAATATCTTAAGTCATCACAACTTTTGAGAAAATTAAATAGGTACTTGAGGAGTGGAGTTCTCACAAGATCAATTTGTGATCAAGTTATAAAGACTATATATCCTCAACTTCCGATGGCTATATCGATCATAAGGCACAGATACACTTTGGCAGACTAACGGTCCAATATTTACTATATGGCATTTGAATTAACTTTCATCTATGAAGGTGTTAGTCACAGTAAAAGCTCTTGGACTACTGAAATAATATGCATACAATTACAAAAATTTTATATATGATCTGCATGAGTTGTATATTAATAAATAATTGAAACTTTTACAAGTAAAATTTTAATGTTATTTTCATTGTATGTGGTATATGTTTCCTAAAAATACAATTTGTATATATTATAAGAAATGAACAATTTGTTTCTTATATGTTAAATTAAAAATAAACTATATATTAGATTTGTATTATATTTTCATGGCAGCTAATTTGCTATGCTTACAGATCCATTTAAAAAGTAAATTACCCTCAGTTTGATATACATATGTATCTCATAGCAAGATCTAAACCCTGGCTGCTTTTGTGCGTCGTGATTGAATAACATTTATAACTGCAATACAAATCCAAAAGAAAACTGCAAACCATGCACACACCAATGTAGTTGTTAAGCAAATCGAGCTATTAATACGTCCATATTTTCTCCTTTCAAACGATATAGATTCAACCAAGTAGTCCATAAAATCAAATATAGCAGCACATGAGAGACGTCCTTTTATGACGGGTACTATATTGCCAACGCCTTGAATTTCTTTGAGCAAAGATTCACGATATTGTTTGCAGGTCACTTCATAACCATCGGTATATATAGACGCGTAAATAAGCGTATATACTGCCATAATGCAGGCAACTAGAGCAGCTGGTGTCCAGTAATATGGTGATACACCGTTGTCCGTTAATTCAGACTCAGCCGTTACGACAATCATGTCACCAGATCTGCAAATATATAAAATGTACAGTTGTCAAAGGTATGAAAACTGTCAAAATTTGTTATGAAAGTTAATATTTTACACTATTCGTTTACCAAACTTTAACCTATGCTGGATCAACATAAGCCAAAATACATTAGTTTGCATCGTTGTCACTACTGGAGGCGACACAGACGACTTTGTAGCAAGAATCATCAATGCAAAAATTTTCTTTCATCAACTTCATAAAATATAGCAATCTAACACCATTCCTGTGTTGCTACATGCTTGCGAATCATTGTCATTCACATGCACTCTAACGTAAGCCTTTGTAAATGCACTGAAGATTTGGTGAGCCCACATGAGATATACATATACTCTACTCTATAAATGAAAAGATGCTGGCAATGCATACGCCTCACGATCGGGAAGAACACTACGATTGGTGAAAACTTCAGAAAGATATATGTAGAAAAATACCCAGAACGTAGTAGCGCCAAATAATAGACAGTGATATGCAAAAATCAGAACGAACTGGCAAAGCATTACACAAACAGTCAGCAATCATAATAGCTATAGAAATCTCATTTGGCTATTACGCTCCTAATAGAATCACAGGACAACAGGAGTAGTACTTATGTATGTAGTTGAGCCTTAAAATGACACCTAAAAAATGAGTAGCCGGTGATGGTCACGATTATCGGATTAGCTTATTCAAAATTTTATTTGTGAAACATCATTCGTGATTTTAGAGGAATTATTCGCTAAAGTAGAAAATCTGTGGGTGTGATCAGTCACCAGCCAAATTCTAAAGCACTTTTGGCCCCTTTACCTCAATCGAAAATATGTTACTGTAACGGACATATTCCACATGGATAAATTCCAAAATGAAAATGATAGAATTTTAAAAATTTTCGTGAGTAAAGAGTTTGAAGTACATATCATTATGTTTGCTTATACATATATGACAATATCACTATCACCCTCTATATTTGTTTCCAAAACGTGATCATGAGGAGACTTTTATGCTGAAGAAAAACATCCTTTTTCAAAATGACTCTGCTGATTTTAATGAATTTTCGGAGGTGAAAATAAGAATAGAAGAGTTTGAATTTTATAAAACTTTTATTGGGGGCGTGACCACAAAGATATTGCAATGAAATTTATTACTTAAATTTTGATTGTTACAGGTTAATTTGAAGAAAATAAAACTTTTGCAGCAAAAAGCGACAGAAAGAAAACAGTGAACATTTCAGTAACTACCCTCATAAATATTATCCAGAAGCTTTGTTTTAATTCACTTCGAAATACTCTATGATTTTTGCTACAGACACTGATCAAATCAACTAAGTCATTTCTTTTTGCCCAAACATTAAAAATGTTAAACAAAATGCCACACAGCAAATAATATATGGTTCGTTTGAAATTAAATTTAAACTACATACTTATAATTAACCTTTGACACATATTTAAATTGATCCCCCACACAATTTTAAATGAATAATCATTTCCATTAAAAAATTTCTGTCTACATAACGCAACCGAAATCTAGTCTTTAAACAAAATTTTTAGAAAAATTATTTGTTTGCTTAAATTATAAAAAAAAAACTTACCTTTGTCGTATTGTGGTAGTACCGGATTTTCTCTTGGCCGTACCCATGCATATTCTATACACATGGTATAAACCGAAAATTATGGCAAAAAGTAATGGTAATACAAGTCCATAGGTAGCATAATGACAGTAGGCTATGTGGCCACCCTCAAAGCTGGTGTAGGTGCTGCGTCCATGTAGAAAGCAACCGCAATTCGTCTCCGGACAAGCGTTGAGTACATAGCGCCAATGTGTCCAGGCCACAGCGGATGTAATGCAACAAACAACAGAGGTTATCATAACCAGTGGATAAAAATAGGCAAGAGCCTTTTCGGCACCGTACTGCGACATGATTCACTGATTGATAAGAAAGTTATACTAGGATTATGAGTAGTAATTCGATTTGATATGTTCGTAGTGTTCGGTGGGACTATACTTTAGATATTCGATGGTAGATTTCTTGCTCGTACTTTTTATGATTTCTTTTATTTATATATTATACTGAGAATACTTTAGTTAGTTTTTAAAATAATTAAGACTTTGTTTTTGTTCAATTTAATTAATTATTTTATCAATTTTCTTATAGCACGCTTCTAAATAAACAACTTTTAACAAAATAAATTGACAAATAGTTTGGGAGTAAAATGCCAAACTGATATTGCTAAGTGTTAGTGCTATCTGCAAGATATTCAGCAATAAGTGAGTTTAGTAACTCAGTGAAGAGCAAGACATGTTAAAATGTGTGTTGGTAGTTATTAGGGTGTACTTAAAATATTACTTCTATTATCTTATTGGAAAATTCTTAATCATAGAAATATTTCGTGAGTAAAAAGTGTACAAAAAATATTTTTGTTTTAAAACTAAGCTTGGTAAAACATTCGACCTTGAGTGTTGGCGTAATTTCAAAGTTGATTTATGTTCACAGTGGTCAGATATGTCACTCTACTTAATTCAATTTTCCAGTAAAAAGACCCATACAAACTTGCTTATCAGCAAAGAGGAAGGCTTGAGCTTTTCATAAGTTATAGATTCTAAAGCTTAGAATAGTCTAGAAGTTTCGGCCATGAAATTCTATACATTTTAAAAACTCGATGACAAAAATGTTTGTGACGTAAGAATACATTGCTTCCAAATACAAAAACGAAGTAATTATGGTGCTTCAAATTAAGTGTTTATGGCGCCTCACAAATTTGCGATTTTTGAAATGAGCATTACACCCTTTCTTTAAATCGAAATTTTCAAGCCATTTCTTCTACAGTAAAAATTTGAAAAAAAAAATATTTAATAATCGACTACAAAAGAAATACACAACATTTTAATTCAATTTTTGCTACACCTTAGTTTGTACAGTTCTCAGGTAAGGCTGATATTTCCAAGCTGTTGTTGTTCCCAACGTATTGTTGGCTTCTTTACCTACACTATAACAACTGACAAGAATACACAGATATCGTTGATGTTGATATGACACACCTTAGTCAGAGTTTGGTTTGTATGCACTTATCAGGTTTAAAGCATAACGTTCTCTTCAACAGACCGAATATCAGATATGCAACGCAATGATGACGTAGTAACTCTCTTTCAGGGAGTGTTCCAAAAAAAAAAATAATAAGTTTTATCAAAAATTTATTAAACCTGATGAATTGAACTGTACACGAGCGCTTCAATTTCGCTACTGACCGTTCAAAAGATCGAGTTACAAAAAATTAAAAGTTGGTCAAGGCACTAAGCTCAAAATACACTGTATGTAATGATGGGGCTAAGTGATAAAGTGCAGCCAGAGAAAGAGTGAGCAAGAGCATATAGAACGTAATTTGAATCATTAATTAAATTAATTAACAATGACGTTTTATTGTTTACATTGCAAATGCTATTCTGTTGTCTGGTCGATCTTCGTCTTGAAATTGTAGACAATTTGAATATGATTCATTCATTCATCTAATTCATTCAAATGGTAACAAGATATTAATTAAAAAATACTACACATACGGACATTATGTTCATTGTGTTTTTGATGGAGATGATCATAATTTTAATTAAAAATAAAAATGTCAGACATATGGTGATCTTCGCAGATAACAAATTTTTGGGTGGTAAGCATTGATTAAAAAGCAAGGGAGTGTACGTCAGCTTACATTTGAAAAATGAAAGGTGTTCTAGAACGACGCTAGCTCAAAATAATGTATTAACCACACAAAAATAGTTCTAAGGTATTTACATAAACAAACTTGTTATATATATTATAAGCATTCAATACCCAAAATTTGCAAGATCTTATTAATTACCGTATTTTAATCCTTGATTTCCTTATATCTTAATACATAACTCTTCTACAATATATAGTACATATCAGGGCCGTATCTAGGGGGGGGGGGGGTGCTAGGGGATAGAACCCCCCCCTCGAAATATTTAGAAGGACACTGTATTGAAACGATTTTGGTACATATACATAGGTATACGTTCCATAACTGATTCCCACATTTATTGTAAATAGTCGAATTCAGCGAAGTTTAGCATGTTACATATGCTATAAAAGTGTACAAGAAGCATAGCAAATGTAAGATTTGTACACAGTGCCGTCGAGAAAAAACCATGTCTGGGATTAACCACGTCGTATGAGTGACGTATAGAAGAGGACAAGTGCGTCAATTTATTTATTCAAGAATTTTAGGAAGAAATTGCTATTTCTTGTTGTCTTCAGAGCTGAAGTGGAAAAATAGCTTAAGCATATATTTCTTAATAAACATTTCAAAATATTATATCATTAGTGAAGTTAAGCTATTGCTCCTAAAAAACCGTTCGACTTAAACATTTGTTTGGTGGTACTTTGAGCTAAGGAAATCACAGTGGCATCCAAAATTGAATTTTGACTTATATCGACCTAAGCTCTGTTTCCTTATTATCACAGCGATAATGTGTTTATTGATTTAGGTTCCTAACTAATTCCATGTTTTAAATTTTGTTAACTCTAAGTTTATTGTTTTTTCTGTTCTGTGCAAATTAATCTAAATATTTGCTTCAGTGAATGCTTCATTTAATTTCTATTGTTTACATCGGCTTGCTCATTAATTTTTCTTTAAATATCTCAACTTCTGTTTTCTATCAAAATTTACAAGTTCGTTGCTGTTGTTGCTGTTGCTGTTGCCGAGAATGCGTTGCACATATGAAAACATCATTGTTCACTTGCATGCCCGCATATTGTTGACGTGATCGTTGATCGTTGCCTCTACATATTGCAATTTTTGTATTGTTGCTATTTTGCGAAGGGCTTCTTTGCTACAAATCAACGTCCGTCGCTGTTGTGGCCCGATTTTCGTTGTAGCGAAAAATATAAATTTTGTTGAATCTGAAATATTTTTGAATGCAAAAATTTTCAGTTGTACGGTATTTTCGTAGCGGTCAACATCTTCATTTAAAAATAGTGATTTTGAGAATTATCTATTGAAATTTTTGCACAATTCTTTCAATTATACTTAACAACTGCATTTGTAAGTTTATGCGAGAGGTCACAATTATATATACATGCAATGCTTCTTAAAAGCACAAGTCACAAAACTGTGCAATTGTCAAAGGCTGATGTAAAATATGTGCATAGTTAAAAAAAATCGAAAATTTTATAAATTATTTCAAGTTGTGTAACAAAATATTTGTAAAAAAATCATCTTGCAAAAATTATTAATAAATACTAATTGTGTTCTATTGCATATGTTGCCACAAGCATCAATTTTTTTCTTTTCAAAATTTTTGTACAATTGTAACATGTAAGTATGTTGACGGAAATTCAAAAATAAATCTTTGCCAAAAATAATTTACCATGTATTCAAAAACACTTTCGTCCGTCAATGTCGTTAATGGCCTCTTAATTTGACGTATGATTTAGATATGTGTCATTGTTAGTGATGATGCGGGCTATTAAATTGCATTAAAAGGTTATAATTTAACATTTTCCTATTATAAAATAAATAATATTATTAATTTTTTGTATGCATTTATGACAACCATATCATACTTTTAGGCTCATCAGTTTAATAACCAACTAACAAGTGTTAATTATCAAAGTGTTTGCCCACACCTGAAGAGTATATACAACGTTAAAGGATTACAACAATATGTGTAACTATACTAATCCTTAATCGGTTAAGCTTTTTCACCAACTCGATACAAAAACAATAACAGAAGAAAAAATGTAATATAAAACACATGCGTTGTGCGTACAATGGCCAAATTAAAGTTAATAACAAAATGATAATTTTCCAACGGAGAGAAATAAATAATAGGTATTTAACTAAATAAAAAGAACACAAGGTCATCACACAGAAACAATTCAAAATAGATTTTAAACAGTAACTCAAGTACATAGTTCACTTTCATACAGTCAGAATTACTACTACTATATGAAATATAGGTGAGTTATGAAATAAAACTAGTGAGGGTATTATCTTTGACTTAGTCAAAAAATTAATATCCTAAAAGTTCGCGTAAGCCTTAAACTTTTATTAAAAGGGTTGAATTTAGCAACATTTACTTAAATATCTCTCTGAGTAAGCTTATTCACCCACTATTTACCTGATGCTAGACCGAAACAATTTGTGCGAAATTTGGTTTCATTACTTTGTATAATTCTCTCAATATAGATTTTTTAAAAATTTTATTTCTATAGAGTGTGCCACGCCAACGTTTGGAAATTCGCCAAGGTCTTGTCCAGAGCTTTTTCCAATCATTTCTAATGTTTGTGTGAAATATGGTTGCATTAAATTAAATAACTCTCTCGATGTAGCGTTTTAAATGTTTAAATGTAGGCGTATTCATGAACTGATTTCGTCCATTTTCAATCTCAAAAGGCTGTTTACCTAATTTCATTCAATTATCTTGCTTAGTTTTACAGTAATCGTGATTTCGACAGACGGAAATGGTTAGATCGCATCAGTTGGTTACTCTGATCAACAATATATATACTTTTCTATATGTGTTAGTGAATATACCCTGAGTGTAGGGTATAAAAAGACCGTTTTGTTACGAATTCTGGATTTCAACTTGCCTAAATATACCTTTTTCGATATTTGGCTTATTACTCGAAAAGAAAACGATATATCAATACTTATTATTTGCCCAAAAAATATCTCGATTTGTTTTCGTTTTCCTAAAAAGGTTAAAAATTGACCGAGTAACAGTTTTGCAAAAATCAAGTGTTTTCTGTTATTTCGACAGACTTAATTCGTTCATCAAATTTGGCCGAGTCACAACTTTTTGAAAGTAGCCATTTCATTTAAAATTGCACAGCACATTTTTTATGGAAAAAGCTATTTGTTAAATTGGCTATTACATGTACATAGCTAATATCGTCCTGATAAAAATTCTATATCATCGCAAGTTTGAATTATGAAGTATCAAATAAAACATTGAATGTACGGCTAATTTATATGAGTTTCATTATTTTTTAACCCTCCTGTTGATTCTAAACTGGACATGAAAGGATCTTGTATCCATACAGATTTTTAATGAGGATGACCTAAGCGGCTCTTACTTAATTATGTCCGCCAGGATTTCGGAGTTTAATGTGTTTTGTCTGGGGCAAGGTTCGGCTGTCGTCAGAATGGATTTTTTCTTTTATTTCATAATGCACCTATTTTTTAAAGAAGTACGAATAACCGAATTCGTGCCAGTAAATTCTCTATTTTTACTTACTGTTAAAAATTTGATGTTTCAGATGAATTTGGCTAAGGGCTCGTTATTATAGACAGTTTTTGCATATAGAGGTTATTTAAGTTCACTCTCAAACAGATAACAATTTTTCTTGTCGATTAAAGTTCATGTTGTTATTCCAATGTGATTAGTATGTTCCAAATATATCAAAATTCAACATATTAATATCTATACCTATATGTATATTACATTTTTTTTTTTTCAAATTATGGCACCATTGCTCACAGTTGGGGATAATTTCCTGAATCATTGCAGAAGCGAAAACTGAATAGCTTCTAACCAAAATTAACTTTATGCTTCCGTAATGATTCAAATGACAATGTAGGTATAAAAAAGAAAAATGATATCCTTATTTGCTAAAAAGCAGGAGCCATCAAATATGCTGTAGGCATATCAGTCACACAAACAAACAATTCAAGTTCAGTGCACTTAAGAATTATATAGAAAAATCATATATAATATGGATAATTGGAATGTTTTGGCAGCGCAAACATCATCGTCGGCAATTGGACGAGATGACATTACGTTCGCATCTAGAGAGAAATTGGTAAGTAATGAAAGACATCAAAATCATAAATACAATTTATGTTTAGTGTACGAAAAGTAGAAAAATTTTAAAAAAGAAAATAAAGCAAAACATGAAAGAGCCGAAAATATCTGGTGGCAGTAAACAAAATTTGTGGCCCACACAAACGCGCGCAGAAAATCTCAATTGAACAAAAGACGAAATTTCCTCAAACGATCTATATAGCACAGCTGATCTTATTGTTGGTGCATTTTGAGAGACAGCAGACAGTAAGAATAAATACTTTTAATTTTTTTTTTTTTTGAAAATTTTACATTTTCACAAACCTCTCAATGAGCTAAAAATAAAATTTCCCATGCGTTAGCAAGGGGTATTTTGGAAATTCTTTGTAGAGAGTTAATTCATATCACAACGTGATCAGGTTGATATTTGCAATTTTCTTCTACAAAAAATTTACATAAGTTAATTAAAAAATAGTGAAATTCTTTAAAATTGTGAAATTTTCTTTGCAAAAAATATTCTAAAGAATATTTCAGTAGTTTGTAACGAAACGAATTGGATTAAAACCATTTATATTATAAAGTAATAAAATATTTATATAGTATATACTCGAGAAAAAATAAGTGATAGTTGAAATTCTATAATATGGATCTATCCACTGATATTTGGGGTCAATTGGCAGTGGAGGCATCTCAAGTTTATCTATCGGATGGAACAGTGCGAAGCCCATTTGCTGATACGGTATGCAATTTAAAAAAAAGAATACTCCCTGACACTTGTTTCAGTTCATTTAAGCAATTCGTACAACAAAGTAAAATTTTCACGTGGCTTATGAGCAACCGAATGCTTGCTGGCGAACTGATACAAGATATTGACTGTCGTATTGTAAATCTCTGTAATTTAATTACTAAATTAAATATGTGATCTGGTCTATGAAATGGGGGCTTAGGTGGCAAAAAATCATTTTCCACTTTTTTGCCGATTCGGATAGACGAAACGAGTTGTTTACCTTTAACAGCTGTTTTCTCGAAAACTTGCCTTCGCACGTAAACCCTCTTTTCATAGATCAGTTCACATATACAGAAAATTGGAAGATCTTTCTTCGTTTTTTTTTTTAATTTGCTACTATTTAGTTTAAAATAAAAATTGCATTTAATTTGTACACAAAAAAAAAATGTCTTGGCGATAAATGGAGTTTTCAGATTTGACATAAATTTGTCGCTTAATGATATTCAATATGAACCACTATAAAAACTACTTTTGCTCTAAGAATGCCGTTTTGATAGTAACTTTTAAGACGTCTTTTGGGCAGGAAATCAATGTGTTTTCATCTCTGCTACAACTTTGGATTAAGAATATTTTTATATTTGGGGCTTAGTTTTCTTGTTATTGAACAGAAATACTTTTTCGGCCTCTTTAAGCGGTCATATCTCGGTTTTGCATCATAGGTCCTTCATTTCTGGCTTATCCTCGCGAGCCTTAAACTTGACATATCTTCATAAAAAATAATTCAAAGGCGCAAATTCTTAGAGGTTAAATATTGGGTCCGTTTCTGGATATAAAGCAATCGTTTTGGTCGCAGTATGGCACAAAGTTCAATAAGTTAACCTACTTAGCAGAATTGCCAAACTAAATTGGTGGATTTCTTGAAAACTATTAATTGAGAACTTCAAATTGAACTAACTACATACGACCTATAAATATAGATATTTATCCTAGATACAAAAAATATGCTTGGTACTGCTTAAGTCAAAAAAATCAATTTTTGTACTTACCACAACTAATCGTTTAATTATGCATTTTAGACCATTGAGAAACTTCCCGATAAGGTGCTGCTTCATATTTTCTCCTATCTTTCGCATCGTGAGATTTGTCGCTTGGCGCGAATTTGTCGTCGTTGGCGTCGCATTGCCTATGATACACGTCTATGGAAAAATGTTTCTCTACGTCCTGAAGTATCGGGTTTGCATGTCGGTTCGCTGGAATCCTTATTATCGTTGATTTCAGTACGATTTGGACCAACATTACGTTACATCGAGTTACCGATTGAATTGATTACGCACACTGTGTTGCATGAGCTGTCAGGAAAATGTCCGAATCTTACGCATATGCTGTTGGATTTTTCAACAGGTAAATTATTTGCAATGTATAAAAAGATAACATCGAGCGAATGCAAAAATTTTTTTATTATTTCATAGCTATGCAGTTGCACGATTTCAGTGAAATGCAGGCTTTTCCCACTAAATTGCGCTACATGTGCATTTGCTTGTCGGAGGTCATCTTTATGGAGGGTTTCATGCGCAAGATATATAACTTCATCAATGGCTTAGAAGTGATTCATCTGATTGGTACCTATGAGAAGTGCGACCAGGAAGAGGAGGAAATTTACGAAGTTATTAATGTGCACAAATTAAAATCAGCAACACCAAATTTGCGTGTCATTAATTTGTATGGCATTAACTTTATTGATGACTCGCATATCGATGCATTCAGTTCTAATTGTATACAGGTTTGGTCAGATTTCTTGAGCACAGGGTCTGCACAAAACGTCTCAGTCTAAGGTAAACTAACACCATATTTCCGAGTTCAAAAGAGTTGATACTCGGAAGCAGAAAAATAATGAGCTGAAATCAACTGTTTTGTGCACACCTTGTGCTGTGAATAGTTAGTATATATATGGCTGTTCGTCTCTCTAATATTAAATTTACCTTTGACTTCCAGTTGGAGTGTCTGGCTGTTAACTTTTGCAATAAAGTTACTGGTTCTACTCTTAAGACATTAATCCAACGCTCCAAGCGTTTGAATTGCTTGTTAATGAATGGCACCAGCCTTAAATCAGAGTTTGTAATGCAAGCTGAATGGGACAAATGTGCCTTACAAGAGTTGGACATTACTGCTACTGATTTATCTGCAGAATGTCTGATTGATATGCTATCTAGGATACCAAATTTGAAATTTTTATCAGCTGGTCAAATTAATGGTTTCAACGACTCGGTCCTTAAGCAGTGGATGGAATCTGGCATGACACGGTAATTAGATTGTGGTATTAATTCTATCTATAATAATTTAAATTATGCTGCAACAGATCTTTGATTTCTTTGGATTTGGATTCATCGGATAACATTACGGATGATGCTTTGCAGAAGTTTCTGCTACGTTATGGTGCTCAATTGAGCGCTTGTTGTCTATCCGGTATGCCACATATTACGGATCAATTGTGGATGGCTACTTTACCAGTGTTGTCGAATGCAAAGTAAGCTTCTAGTCTTGTTATGAAAGATATCCTTATGCCCACATTTTCTTTAAAAATTTCTAGAATTATTGTTATGGGTACGTCCGAGAAGTTGGGAGTCAATATACATGTTGATCAGCTAATGGATACCATTGCGTCGAACTGTATCAATTTGGAACGTTTGGAGTTGAGGTAACTTGGTTTCATAGATCAATAAATTGATTTGGATTGAATTACATGGAGTAAAAAAATCAGCCCGACGGGGTTTGAATAGCAAGAGACTTCATTGTTTCGATAGGTGAAAACTGAATGGAGTAGTAAGGACTTAGTTTTTATCATTTTTTTATTATTGTGTGGAGAAAAAAATATAAACAAAAATTTTTATAAAAGAACCTTCAAGAGAACTTTAACTGCTCGATTGAGATTTCTCTGATTGAAAAAAAGAAATTAAGCAGAAATCGTTTTTAAAAGTCAATCTTAGTTTTTAGACCTCGTCAGGATGAATCAATATTTCGATCCGCTTTAAGGTATGTACAATATTTGGAGATTTTCATTGTCGTGGAAGAAGCAAAGCAAGGGCAAAGCGATTGGACATGCGTGATTTTAACACTTAAGGATTATGTTTTCTGTAGATTGTCTGTACACACACATGGGGAAGCACTTAAAATTTTGTCATTCTAGTTCTAAAAAAAAATGCCGCACTTTTTGTGAAGAATAATTAGGGAGACCTTTTCTTTTTCAACGCTTGAATATCTAAGGACATTTCTTCATTCTCTTTTATATATTTTTGTCTCATTTCAATCTTTTGTGATTCTTCACGGGTAAAGATATTTTTTTGTTCTAGACATTGCCACATCACTATAAAGTGCGTTGGGTACCTTTAATATAAATGAACAAATGTTAATTTAGGACAAAAATAGACTCATACTTTGAAAAACACCTGAAATGTGTAACGGACGTAAAAATTTACGAAACTTCATGGGATTATTATCTTCTTCAGTTTTGCTGTGGCCATTCTTTTCAATGGATATATATATACCGAAAAAAACTTCTAGGCACCTACAACCGAGTTGGACAAAGATGCCGACCTTTCACATGGTCGAAAAGTGGTTTCGATCGAAATAAAAAATGTGTTAACTGTCCTTGTTTCACTTTATGCAAGCCAATAATCTTAGCTGACAGGACTATAAACAACTTTTTTAAGCAGTGTTTGTTCATAGTTTTGTTTTAAATTAACAATTGGTATAAAAAACTTAAAAAAAAGTTGAAATGTACTTTTGAAATTGCAAGGTCTAGTAAATTTACAGTCGCGGGATTGAGTGTCAATGAAGCTTATACTTCGTAACCAGGAAAAAAATTAAAAATCGATTAATAAATCAAGTTGAGTGGGAATTTTTATTAAAATTAATCTAAAACATCTATTCTTAACAAATAAAAATATTTTTCTATGATAAAAAATACCACATTATTATCAGTTCAGCTAATTTAAATATTCTTACTTTTTTACAGATGGGATCCTGATAATTTAAGATTTTCGGATAAAAGTCAAAAAGCTATTGATTTATTGCGTGTTAAGTGCTTAAAGCTGCGTTGCATGGTTCTAAGGTAAAGGTTTCAGAAAGACAACAATATGAATGAGTGGTTGAAATATGAATTCAGCGGGGTATTTCGTGAGCTTTGAAAACTCAATGAAGCATTTAAACAAAACTTTTTGATGGGTTAAAAAAAAAAATTGCTTGAGCGGTGAAAAACACATTTTTGATTTATGAAAAAAGTGAAAAAATTGTGTTGAGCCGTAAAAATATTTAGCTAAGACTTTACTTCAGAAGTACTGTAGCTAGCAAAGTCGCTGCTGAACGTATTATAGGATGTACACCTTAATCCACATTCTCAATCTTCAATGCAGAAGTACTGTGGCTAACGAAGTAGGTGTTTGACATATTGATAATATGAAAAGTCCTGGGTATTGACCTAAGACCATTCACACAGAAATTAGCCACTGGTCGCAGGCGATGGCCGCTCACTTACCCAGCCTGCAATACTTTTGCTGTCGATACCGGTGCTGGGCACATTGTAGGATTTTCTGTTTATTTTTTTATTATTTCAATAATATATTTTCTTAGCTCTAAATTTTGTGAAACATTGCTCAATCACTTTTACTGTCGCTTCATGAATTTTTTCTCTTAAAGTTGAATATACGAAAATGAAATAATACTCCGCTAAAATTTTAATATGAGGATATTCAAAAACGCCGCTCATTTAAATAAAAGCCTTTCAGAAATTATAACAAAAGTGATAATGAAATTATTTTCTTTCTACTCTACAGTGATGGACGTTATTATGAAACTGTTAAGGCCAACTTTGAACGTGCTGATCGTACGACTGTTGTACGCACCACGACTTGTTGTCGTGTTTCTCCATACCACTTGTTAAGAAACTACAACGAGTTAATTTTTAATTAATCAAAATTATATAAAAAATTGTTATTGTTGAAAGTTATATGGGAATGAAACGTAAATAATGTCCAAAATTTAATTTTTAATATTTCTCCTATGCAAAAAGATCTAAGAAACAGCCGATACAGAAATGCAGCAATGCAATATTATTTTATCATCTGCCAGAGCTTGGGGTCTCAAAATCGTTTTACTACTGAGCAAAATAGTTTTCATTTCCATACGTTGTGTGTAGTGAAGTAAATAGCCTGCTTTTGATTCCAGAAAGCCTAGGAGGCTTATAGACAAAACTTATCTATAATTACCCGGGCGGAACATACCCAAAATTGAAAAAATGTGCCTAAAATGAACATTGTTCTGATTTTTGCAAGCCATTAATCAAATGGAAAAGGCGGCTTTTAAAGAAAATATTTCTAATAAAATTTTGTATAAAAACTGTTGCCAACGCCTATGATTCGGGCTCAAAATGAGGTAGTAGCATGTAGTGGAGGTCAGAGCAAACATAAATAGCCCAATTAAGCAAACTTTGACCATGGAAATTCATAGATCTTGATGCACTAAATATAATACTACATTTCTCGGTAACTGCGTTGGTTTTTAAATTTCAATTTTGTCACAAACACTCACTAAATTACATCGATTCACTAAAATTCGAGATTGCAACAAATGAAGCAACAGACCTTTTAAGAAATATCGTTTTGAGTTTTCGAGGTATTTTTATTTTAAGGTCAACTTCATACTAAATCTCGGAAAATGGACAAACTTATGGAAATTCGTACATTAATACTTTTTATTAAGTGTATCGAAATCGTACTATAGATTTCGACACACTGAAGAAGCCAGCTTTGGGTCCTTTCAACCCAATTTTTGAAATGTTCCACTAGAATAATTTTGGGTAACTTTCAAACGTACCTAAGTCTTTTACATGGTATTCTTTCGATTAGTTTTGATTTTATGTGGTAATCAAGATCTTGTCGCAATTTTATTTTTTGTAAGATTATTCTAACATTTGCTGCATTGCTGATATTGATCTTGAACACTTTCAATTTGTCATATCAAATATTTGTTTTACAAGAATATAAAAACAAATCGTTAAAAAACTTTATATTATGAAGCACTACAGTATAAAGTAAACTTTCACCACAGTGAATTGTGCTCAAGGAATTATCGACAGTGAAATTTTGAGCCTAGGATTATTTAAAGGACATAAAACTATAAGAGTTTTTCTAAAGAAACTTTAGGCTTATACACTATAGGCAAATCACTGTGGTGTAAAATTCACGCACGTGAATTTCACCAATGCTCATGCTTTAAAAAACGATTAAATTCATTTAATTTTTCCCAGAGATTAAATAATTTCTTTTTTCCAACATTTCTTTTAAATTCTATGGCAAAAATTTAGTTGGGTTATTTCCCACCTTACTGGTTTGTCTAGATTAGAGAATAGTCACCACAGTGAATTGTGCACAACATATTACTATACCGTTAAATAAAGCGAAATTCGTGTTTTTTATACGAAAAATAGAAATTCGAAATTAAAGGTAGTTCAATAGTTTAAATTTCTGTACTTTTGGAAAACCTCTTAAATTATATTTGGCTTAGTTAAGGCATAAGGAGATATTACATCATAAATGCATAAAAAAAATTAAAATAAAAAAGGAGTTGGGCAACTGTACTTCTAGGCCAGATGACATGCTCTTTAAAATTATGATAAATGGAAATAAATCATAGAAATTTTTTTTTTTAATATAGTTTAGTTGTCTTTGTATGACGTATAATGTTGAGCAACTCTCAACTTTTTCTACGTATTTTTGCGTCGAGATTAAACTAGCTGATTTCATATAAAAATTTGACGCGAAGAAGCGCAGTATGTACGAGTTTTGTCGTTTGGTCTACAAACAGTCAACACAAAATTGATACGATTCTATTCTAAGGAAATTTAAATCTCCTGCAACGTTATTTTGAATTGCTTTAAGTTTTATATTTTCAAGTAACGTAAGAATCGTTTGATGTGCAATTAGCAAACTAAAAGCTTTAAGTGCGGATAAAAATAAATTGTTAAAACCAAATCAATCGCATGGTTGTGCAAACTAAAATATAAATTAATATTTTATTAAATAATATATATATTTATTTTCCTGTTCAAGTTTTTGTTTTTTTTTCAAACTTAAAATTATATATTTAAATTATATACTTTTTTATTATAGTTCTTATTATATCATTTTTTCTGCTATCGATTTCTTCAGATCAGACTTTACAAAACTAAAAAAATAGCTCTGCTTTTCAGCTTTGTTAAATTACGTTGAGAGGAATAAAACATAAAAAAATAAGTTTAGTTTACAATATGCCAAAATAATCACCCATAAAATACAATTTTATGTTAATATTGCTAGTGTTTCATAGTAGTTAATATTATAGATTTAAGAAAATTGGAAAATTAAATCGTTGAAAATATCATGAAAGAATATTGAGACTAAGGCTTGAAAGTTAGTTAGATATGGTTAAATATAAAACCATTACTTTAAGCTGCCATTGTTTGTAGTTTCAAAACTACAAAGGTGTGAATATTTGAATTACGTGCAATAGCAACCATTAATTTAACCTACGTTAATTGTGTAGCTCCATAATATGCAAAAGCAATAAAAAATAAATAAAAGGTAGCAAAATCTGAAATTCTTAAACACTGCAATTTATCTTGAGCATAAAAATATGTGGGTTCCACCCTATCACCGGACAGAAAACCAGATAGACTATATCTGCATAGACTATGGAAAAAAAGCTTTTTAAAGTGAGAAAGAAGAACTGTCATCACCACCTCCTTGTGGCGATATGAAAATTGCAAAAAATAATAAATTTATTATTCAGTTCCTATTTGACTTAGTCATCTGCGGTGGCCATGTTTCAGTTTTATAACTAAAATAATGTTAAGACAAACAAATAGAAGGCAATGCCACACCTTGAAAGTTACGTGGCATACATACTTAAAGCAATTGAAAATACTAAGTATTTGCAGACCAAAGGAATATGGAGTTTTAAATACACCAGAGACATATAAGAATTTAATTTTTTTTTATTAGGGTAACAAAGTTTTAATAGAAATTTACAAAAAGGTTTATCATCAAAAATAAATTCCTGCTATGAGCACTGCGGATAACTAAATTTGTGGCAATCGAGCAACAAATTGTAGGTTTAATTAATGGTGACTTATTAATGACGAATCCAAATATAGCTATTCCCCTTTATTTGTATATCATCGTTTCATCTTTAATTATATTTATTTTACTTTCAACTAATTTTAAATGTGTAAGTGCTCTTTACATAATATTTTCTTTTTTTGAGAACATAACTTATATTTTTATTTACAAATTTAAGATAATTAGCGTTATGTTTCGATTGATTTTTTTTTTCTTGTAATGAAAACTGTTAGTGTCCATGTGCGGTGTGGGTGTGTAAAATGTCTCACACGAAGTCGTTGTTGTGATAATCAAACAAATTAGCTACATGCACAAAGATGCTATTGTTTTTTTTTTCAATTTTTTTACATAAGTACACTAAATAAAAAGTTTTTATAACTTAAAATTGTACACCAACATCTTTTGCTAAACGAAATTAATGTGTCGTGTTTTTTGGCTACTGCGTTTACTACGGCAGCGTAAATGCAGGTGCTACTGATGTGACTGCAACGGCAGCAGCTGGTGTAGAAGCTGCTGTTGCCGCTGCAGCAGCAATTG
This sequence comes from Meiosimyza decipiens, assembly GCA_963680825.1. Lineage (NCBI taxonomy): Eukaryota > Metazoa > Arthropoda > Insecta > Diptera > Lauxaniidae > Meiosimyza > Meiosimyza decipiens. The sequence continues at coordinate 79,519,179 of OY804259.1, read as the reverse complement.
TTGTGGTAGATTGTGTTGAAGATGTTGATGTGGCATCCAGACGCAAATATGCAGGAGTTGTTGATGAGGTTGCAGCTGAAGCAGCAACAGTTACCGTAGGTACGAAGGGTGTATTGCTTGCCGTTGAACTTGCTGCTGCTGCTGTCGTCGTCATCGATGCAGAATTTGTTGTTATTGATGATGATGTTGCATCCAAACGCTCCGGTGAGCGTCGCTGTGCTTCTTGTGGATTCGCATCCTATAAAATTGTATAGTAAATTAATATCTATGCTTAGGAGCATATTTCTAAATTTACATCTCTTGGATAGATTTGCATTGGGGGAGCAGCGTTTGCAGCTTGTTGCTCCTCGCTTTCGTCAGATTTATCTACATACATCATGATTTCATGGCAAAGTGGACAACGATCTTGTACATATAACCATTTTCTCAGACATACACCATGGAAATAGTGCCGACAGCGCGTAATTTTTGCAGAAAACATAACCTGAAAGGTGAATTTGTTTATATATTTGTTAATAATATTATTGATTGGTTTGTATTTATCACTTACCTGATAACAAATCGCACAGACATCATCAAAGTCTCTTAGTTGATCAGGTGTTGCTTCTGGTAGTGATGAAATTTTATGTACCGCCGAGCGTCTCTTCATAAACACTGACCAGCCGGCTCGAGCTTCACACCAAATATTAAAGTACGCATGAATGCACATCATGATGGCCCGGATTGCGCCGCCTGTTACATTTTGTGCTATCAGGTTATATTATACGGTACGAATCAACCAAATAAAAAATACATGCACACACATTTTTTTTGTTTGTTTTAATTCTTTTGGTGTTAAACCGAAATTAAAAATTTTAAATGATAATGACAGAGAAATAAGAGTACACAGGAATGAGAAGACAAAATGAAAATGATATGAAAGGTCAATATTCTTACTGTGCCATAGAGTAATTCAATAGGATTACAGAAACGTTACAGCAAGTTCACAGAAAAGAATTTTTCAAACTATCTGGCTGCGACAAATTTGTGTAAGTGTTCTAAAATATGTTTGAAAGAATAAGACTAAGCGTGTTCTCTCATTTAAAAAGAAGTTCAACTTCTGCGTTGCCGAGAGTAAAATTTTATGACATCGAATTCACAAAACCAAAATAATTTTTCTATTTACTGGGATCAGACTATATTTTGGGTTATGGAATCGGGATTCAGCGCAACATCGAATATCTATGCAGGGGCTGCGTTGGGACAAAGACATTTTAATTCATTCGGTAGTTGCTTTTACTCTCGATGAAGGTAATTATCACCAACAGATCTTGAATCCATTTTGAAAAATATATATAGATATCAAAATGGTTCAATTTTGTTGTATATCGGATATACAGTGGGACCATTCGCGGCCAAGTTATAATGACACGAGACATCTCGGAAATTACATAAGCCAGCTTAACTTCAAAAATTGTATAACTCGTTCGATTTATCTGCAATTTCAAACAACGTTTTACGAAATAAGACAAATACTAACCGCAGTTATCTAAATTACAAACTATAAATCGACTTTAAGCTCGAAGATTTCTAAAGATTTCATTATCGAGTTTTTTATAATGATAAAAAAGTTCATATTATGGCAATGATTCGAGATTATTGTTTGCCAAGAATAGCTTTTGCATTTCCGATCAGGACAGTGATGAGAAAAAGCAGACCGAGGACCAAATAGCCTGTTGAGCCTGGATATTATTATTATTAATCTTGCACAGCAATTTCTGTAATTATATTTTCAATGAAAGATTTCGAACATAACGAAACAAAGAGTGCTACCATAAAATAAAAATAAAAAAATTACCAAGTCATATGAGTCTAACTTGAGAAATCAGAACCAAGAAGGTAAATAAAAGGAGTGAAATAGAGGACAAAATAATACAAACATAAAGAACGAAATGAAACTCTACGAGTATCCATGACATTTTGAATATATAAGATATAACGTCAAATATTTAATGCTTTATACTACCTTTAATCCAATCTTCGAAAGCTAATTCTAATCTTTTGCACACTTATATATTATTGGCTCCACACATTATTGCTTAGATGACGTACACTTTGTAAAATTACTCAAGGGAATCGCAAAACATTGCAATTTTTATAAAAAATATATTCCAAGCTTCGAAAGGCGATTTTTCAATAAATATATAAGCCATTAATTTGAAATGCAGAGTTTGATTTCGGCTTTTATGTAAAAACTTCATCAAAAAGCTTAAATTTGTTTTCCTTATATGCCAACTTAATCAGTAGATCAATTTGACAATAACGATATTAGTTAACCCTTTGTATTATTCACAAGATGCTGAAACTCTTACTTTTGAAAAACTGGTAAAATTACATGCATTGGTACTATTATAAAATAAAACATTTGATATATTTGAATAACGTTTTGTCTGATTTTAATAACCGTTAAAAATTATTTTTGTTTTATTTTATGAAATACTATACATTTTATCAAACAAAAATTTTAAATTTTAAGTCCGTGAAACAAAATTATTTAACGAATCAAAATCGAATTAAGTGATTTTAATCCATAATCGAATTTAACATTGGAAGTAACATTTAGTTTAAAGCTTTGGTTCTATGCATATTTCTGAGCTCTGATACAAATCAGTACTCATACGCTTTAGTAATTTTGTTTTTTCGGGGAAGAGTACTATATATGAACATGTTTTTATAATTGGCGCTAGTAAAATTATCATATTCTTTAGATTTATATACATCGATACTACGAGACAACAAAAAAAAATTGAAAATAAATTGGAAAACATAAGCAGAAGTAATAAGAAAGATTGAACTGAAATTCTCACACATACCCAGTTGCATAAAACACACTCTACGTTATTCTACATCATTAATTAATCGTCATATGCTAATGCATTAATGATTAGTTCGAATGATATTTAGCAAGTACTTTGATCAAACAAAGTTATTTGATTACTCACCTGATTCGAATATCAAAATCCAAGCACCATTAAATAATAATAAAATGCCAAAGCAAAACTCTACCGAATTACCAAAAGCGCGCACATAATAAAGATAATCGTCCAGTTTTTCCCAGAATGTTGTGCGTCTAGCATCTAATAGAAAGAGTGTGTACGTAGCTAGCGACACAAAAACCTTAAAGATAAGAGAAAAACTTAGTGAAAAGGATTTAAATTTTTACTTAAATTTTCTGTCTACCTTAACAATAACCTCCACCGAAAATGCAGTAACAGCTAATAGCCATGTAGATGGTGAATGACGTGTCCATAAAACTGTCAGCAGACCTATGGGAGCAGCAAGAAGAAAAGCACAGGCCGACAGCGCACGCACATGGCGCTTGCGTGAGGGATTACGTGCAGCACTTAACGACATCAAAATGGGAGAGACAATCGTGTGAAGAAAGTGTAGTAATGCCGTAATCAAAAGGCATAAATTCCGACACAGGCGTACGAAACGTTTTTCAGGTGAAAGCGAAGTGAGTCCAGTTTGCAACGCTAATATGTAAAACAGAACAGCAGATACAGTGCCCAAAGACTTCTCTTCATCATTAGTTAGGGTAAGCAGATACCATTGAAACGCCTTGCCAATATAATGACAAATAATTGAAATGACTGAAGTCATGCCAAGCACAGCAGTAAGCGTTTCACAGCCATCGACAAGTAATTTTTGCATGGTGGGCAAAAAATTCAATGTAGTAATGGTATCGTTTAGTATCATAGAGGTTAATTCTTGTGCAATACTAAAAAAAATTGATATTAAACTTTGTGATCTATGAGTACATAAATGAAAATTTTATTACATACCGTATTGTCCAGAAAACCCTCAGTACACTTGGTACATTTAGCCTTTGCCATTCGTTCTCTATTAGCGCAGAGAGACCAAAATTCGATACGAAACTCATTGCATACTGGTAGCCGTTGTAAACGGTTCGACCAGCTTCCATTGCGCTTCCCATGAGTGTTACTTGGGTTAACAGCAATGGAATAACATCAGCAAAAATGGGCAGTTGTTTTATGATATTTGGAGGTAACGGCAACATACCCAATATAATTGGACTTGCAAATATCAGCGGCATCGACTTTTGCAGCAGCGCATAACGTGGTCCCAAGTGTATGTACGCGAATAGCATTCCCATAAACCATTGTGCAACAAGATGTGGCATAAGTGACATTGCCACACCACCTGTGTCAAGTAATCGCGTAGTATTCAATGAGAGTATATCCACCAATATGCACGGACTTTTCTCCATTAATGCTAGTGCGGAAACATTCGACCAATACGAGAGAAAGGTTAATCCAAGGGAGATTACAAACATGTAGACCATCACCAAGTGTCTTGTCCATAAGAGCAGTATACAGGCGGCGGAAAGAAAACCTTAAAATACAAGTTTCATTTTGTTAATAAAATGAATCGTTTTACCGAAATATATTTAATTTAAAATGGAAAGCTCATTTTAAATCTTTTTCCATATGATTTAATTCAATATTCGCCATTTATATCCTAACAAAATGCTGGACCTAATATGGCGTCAAATACGTGCAATTTGCAAAAATAAAGTTGATAAAACGGTTCTAAAAACAAAAACAAAAAAATTTATATACTTTTTAACGAAGTTATTGCAAAATAAAATTTTAGATAACTTCTAAACCAAAGTTTGTTGCTCAATGGATTTGGATTTCTTAGGGATTTGATGAATGGCGACATTCTTTTCTATTTCTTTTCAAAAAACTTAATTGTTTATAAATAATTAGTAAACTATGAAAAAAAACATATTTTTGAGAAATTCCAAACGAATAATTAAAAATCAATTTATCCCCTTTATTATGCTATTCATTATAAGTATGTTTAATTCAGATTGGTTTATTTGCGCAAGAGAAACAAGCTATTGTTTATAAAGTTACCTAATATTTGATTTTGAAATAGCTTTGTTAAACAAAAAAAAAATCGATAAGGCAAAATTTTTTATTGGACATTGAACAGTTTTTTCAATATTTCGATATAAATCAGAATGATCAGTTTCTAAAACTTAAATGTAGAAAACGTGTAATCAGAGACTATTGACTTGCAAAAAGTGGAACAAGGTCAATTTTTACATATGTTGTCTAAAAATGTGGACTTATCTTAACAAAATGTTTGGTTAAACTTTTAAAAGTTTAATCAATGCTGATTTGAAGAACTGCAAAATATTGAATGAATTATCTTCAGCACTAAGCTTTATTATCAACAACTTTCATTGTTACTAAATAATTTACGCACTTATCGATTATTCTTTTGCTATTCAATGATGAATTGCATTTTTTTGCACAGCGTCTAAGTATCGTCTCCTTATCAAAATGTTTATTTATACGCATGTGCCTGCTGTTCGCTATAGTAAATTTTGCTGGTTCTATGCAACAGTTAATTTGATTTATTTTACATATCTGATGGCAATTACAAGCAATACAAGAACATTATTAGAAATTGAAAATTTTAATCAACATACATATGACGGATTATCGGTGCAAAATGTAATGCCGAAATGTTCAAAGTGTAGTTAATCGAAAAGTAACAGAGCGGTCTCTGGAGTTTGGTGCAGTATTTCAAGTGAAAACACCTTAACTATCTTTCTAGAATATCAAAAAAAAAGTCAAAAGTATTCATATTCAGAATAAAGTTCAATTTTTCAAAAATTGGTAAAATTTTTGAAAAATGAATACGACCATTCGAAAGGCCATTAAAAAATCGATAGAAAGTGCTTGGACTAAGATTTTTACAGTTAGTTCAGAAATTAAATTATTTACGCGAAGCAGAATGTGTTAACCCAAGATCTCAAATTATTATCCACCCTACTTCAGCCAGTTTTTGAAGGACAGAAAATTATTTTTGCATATAATTATCGTCCAATAAGACAACACTTTGCCCAAGTTTGAGGTCAATCTATTTTTGGACATTTTATTTTCAGGACGTTTGACATGAAATTTAATATGAAATAAAAAGTTCAGATGGTTATGACCAAAAATTTTTGACTTTATCTTTCGAATTATTGTTACAACTACAGAACTAACTATGCAAAAATAAAAAACCATTGTTTATAAATAAGTTCTAAGTTTCAAATAATATTTTTATTTAAAGCCTTCGGTAGTAGAAGTGGCAGAAGTTCAATTTCGCGAAAAAGTGCGGTAGATTTACCACAAGTGTGGAAAAGCCCTACCACTGACCGTAATGGGTTCTGTGATCAGCTTGTGACTATGGACAAAACATGGATTCACTACATTACATTAAAGAGAAAGGGGGCAGTAAAAATAGTGGATTTATCGCGGCGAATTCGATCCTAGAAAGACTGAGAAGACATTGTCGGACAACAACATAACGGTCACAGTTTTTGGAGATGTATACGGCATAGTCCATATCGATTATCTTGAGAAGGGAAGGAGAATTGCGGACGAATAATACTAAAAACTATTGGAACCACTTCAACGACGAGTTGATGGTAGCTCCTTTGCATTTACCGAAAAAAAGTTCTCTTTCATCAAAACAATGCACAAATTTATTCAAACTTAGGCAAAATCTTATCCTATTGGATGGACTGTAAATATTTTAGTGCAAGTGCTTTTGAGTGGTCGAAGTTATTTTTCGGAATTTTAAAATTTTCTTTGATTTTTTAAAATCTAAAATTATTTTTTTTAAGATGGAGGATACATTGATTTTTTCATAAAAATTCTCAAAAAAAAATTTGTGTCGAATCAAATAAAAAGCATTTTAAAGTATGCTCCCTAAAATAAATACACAAATCGTGGTTTTTGGCAGACTTAATCCTATATTTAATTTTATAAAAAGTACCAGCTACTTTTGTTTGCATATTCCTGTTCAGCACCTCTTTATTTTTTGTTTGACAGGCAAAAAAGGTAACCGTTTTGCTAGCGAGTTTTCTAATATTGTCATTGGAAACCAAGGGAAGGTGTGCCATAGTTCTCACTGATCATGGTTCTATTGTTGTATTGTTTGGTTGCCTAACTGAAGGTCTAACTTACCGATTAGACAAATGACAAATTTAACTGAAGTTATCGATAATATATCAGATAAGCTTGTCTCTTGTGCCAGTTCATCCATGAGGTTGCCAAATGAGCTACTCAATACGCCGCCTGTTGCTGCAGATGCTGAGGCGTTGTCTATTGCTGCTTCCAGAATTGTATTGGCGGCGGAGGTTGCATTGCTAACTGCTGTATTTACCAGTTTGGCAGCGGTGGTGGCAGCGCTACCTTCGAGTAGTGCTTCTAACGGTGTAGAGCCAGATAAGACATCACCGCCACCACCACCACCACCGCCTGCATCTGCCGTGATGCCACTTGTAGTTGGATCTGTCACATCTGCACCTCCCTCCGTACTGGATGGATAAAATCGCGTTGGCAGCCCCATGCCGATTTTGAGTATTTCATCAATGACCAGCAGCGGTGGAACGCGCATCATTATGTCGACCAGGCCGAGAACTTTGGTACGTATTGACATAGTGAATGTGTGTGTGAGCGTGCGAGTGTATGAGAAATTTTGTAGCTTTTTTTAATTTTTTGGATGCGCTTGTTGTGGTTCCTCCTTGATGAATAAGCAACAGCCGCGACAACAATAAAAGCAGTATTGCTGCATTTGTTGACACAGCGAGTCCAAGCGCGTTTATTTCACTACAATGAGCGGCAGAGGTAGCGTTGTTGTTTGCTCTACCAAAGATTAAGCGTAAATATTTTTTTACGTTTCACAGACGAACTTTAAACTTTCTAATTTTCGCCTCCTCAGTCGCTGCGCAAGAGCTGCTTCAAGAACCTTGCGACTTCGACGTCGTGTGCCAATATTCGACTGGCTCGAATTGTTATTACTGCTGCTGTTGCTTCGTTCTTCTGCCAATAATTTACAAACAATATTTTTCAAGTTTTTAATAAACGAGTTTTTTCCAAACTAATAACAAAATATTAAACATTTTCAATTGCTTTGCCCGAGGTTTTTTAGTTTTAGCACGCACTTCTCTGTCGCCTTGATTTTAGTTTTTTTAATTTTACTTTTTTTCAATTTACTCGGCTGACAAAATTTTTGCACAAGAATTTTCTTTTGTGAAGTGTAGGAATTGAATTGAAGAGAACGTCAAATTGATTTTGACGTTTGTTTTCGGCGTTGACGTGTATGATAGAGCGAGAGAGCAAGGCCGTAAATTGTAAAAATTTGAAACTGCAACACTGGGAGAGCTTAGAAGATTTTCTTCGTAAGTTGTCAAAATCATAAATCACAACAAAACAAATATTTTGGATTGCGGTAATGGAATTATTCGTGCGGAAAACTTATTGAAATCAAAATTGTCATTAGAACTATTTCGTCAGGGTCTTCTTAATGCAACATTCAGCTATCGCTGTCAAGAACAAACAAAATAAAAGCAATACAGAAATTCAGGCAAGCGCGCTTTTAAAGTTACAATATAATCATGATTGAATAATATAGGCTATAGCGAGACAAAATGTTGCTTCTTCCAAACGTACGTATAATGTCATATTGTACAGGTTTTTTTCACGTGTTTTTTGCTTGAATATTAATTTTGACACTCAGACTTTCTGACGTTTAACACTTTTTTATAAAAGTTTTACAGCTTGCGATAACCTACATTATTCAATAATGCACATAGTTTTTCATTTTGTTTTCTTGGAACAACTCATTTTAAAAGCTGGAACTAAAAGAACTATCATTCTGCTACCATGTTAATGGTACCATGTAATATACACAATTTATGGAATCATGGCTTAGAATTGTAGTTTTAGTACGGCTACTCATGTACAGATGGCAGTACTGTGGTAAAAAAGAATGCGTTGGTAAGATAGTATAATAGAAGGTAAAAAAATGTTGCCGTTGTGTAACAAATTCCAAAAATCATTTGTTACCTAGAGGCATTGTTATTGTGCTCCGCATATGGCACTCTCCATTCACCATATAACTTGAATTTACATATAAAAGAATTTGTTTATTTATGTTTTCGTGATTCATTATATTTTTCTATCTTTGCGATCCAAATTAAATGACTTGCTTGTAAAAGCCGTCCTCGGGGCCGATCAGTAATGTGAAGCGAAGCGGGAAACCCGAGAATTTTTTCTGACCTTTCGTGTTTTGCCACCCCACAAGCTTCTCACCATTGTTACCCGGCGGACTCAGACCTTGCGTGGTCTAGGGCTAAAAAGAAGATATGGATTCCCACTGAAAAAAGGTTTTTATCAAAACGAAAAAAGGTCATTCAAAAGTTCAAAACGTATATAACTTTGGCATAGTTTTACTTTTGGGGCGATGCCCCAAAAAATTTTTTTTTATAAACATGGAGTTTTTCCCCTTAAATCCGAATCTGAAAAAAAAGTCGGTCTCTTATGGCTTCCGAGATAAAATTGGTCAAAGATTGAAACTTTCATGTACCTTGTATAAATAAATTGTGTAAAAATTTTTTTTAATTTTGGGGGCCCTCTTGAGCTTGGGCTATAGCCCCTTCAGCCCTACAATACATCGTGCTACAAAACTCCAAAATGGCTCACAAACAGCATTGCTCAAGACTTTGTGTCCACAAGTAATTTGTGTCGTTTATTTGGCCCATAATAATATTTTTTCATTTCGACCTTTCTAGGCGCCTTTTCAATGCTGAAGTGTGTCGAAGTTTAAAAAGTTTAAAAAAAGCAAAATTAAGGAAGTACTATACTGGCCAGCGATAACGTACAACTAAATAGTCAGGCAACTTGATTACCTTCATTATTCAAATAAATATAGCACCAAGAAAAATGAAAATAAAGTACTTCTCTTAATAAAATGTTCTTCCTCAGAACCATATGCTAAAGCAGTATTCCGTTGAACAAGATTGATCCAATTTCGGATTCATATAGCCAAAGGACAATTTTGAGTTGAAGCCCTCAACATTGACTGACTGATTAAAAAATACGGACATCTTATGCGGATTGACCTGAAGTCCGTATTTTTGAACCCGTTTGACATTTAGAGTAAACCCAAATTGTAGGCACTTTTTGAGTATCGACAATGCACCTCTCTGTGGTGTTTCAAAGGAAGAAAGCTTATGTGAGCAGATTATTGAAAAAGCAGCAGAGGTGTTCACTTACACCTAGCACTGTAAACGTTGGATCATAGCATTGTTAAAGGCACCCTCTACGTCGAGCAAGGTAGCCGAGGTATTATCCTTGAGATAGATATTTTTCTGTGCTACATAACAAGAACTGCAAGACTGCTTCAACTTAGGTCCTTCGGATATGTGTGTTAGAGCTTTGGCGTTATAGTCTTCGGTATAAGAGATACTTTGGACTGCCTCCATCTAAAAGGCACAAACGACTGTTTTAAGCAGTTTCCAAATATGCATTTCAGCCTGATACGAGTACAATCTTGCCCATGCGACTTAAATGTTTTAAAATGATCTATCGTCAAAAGTTCCTTTATTATCGCTCTTTTCCATTTATGGAGATATTTTCATGGGGCGCAAGGAGAAACGGCCCATGATCATTTACCGTTTTCGAGAATAATTTGTGACTTCCGAAGAGTGAGTATCCCGGTCTACTAGAATTCGAGCAAAAAAATAGTTTAAAAATAAACGTTGACGTTGAAAAATATCTTTTTTTTTGGGTTAAAACTTTTCTATTTCAACAAAAGCATTGTAATCCAATCTTCTCGATTAAATAAACTTTGGAAATAACGGATTGACATTTATTTGGGACTAAGGTTAGGATATGGCAGCAATATCGCCTCACATAGACCACAAAGTCCTACACAACTTAGAGAAAATTAAAAACACCCTGTAATATCTAAAAACGGTTTGAGAACTAAATTTGTATTTATATTTAGGAAATATGTTTTTAAAGATGTAAGTTATCGAATTTTAAGCGTTGAAAAGGATTCAAAAATATGAGTTATTTTTACAAACTATAATGGTTACAATTTGTGTTAAAATAGCTAAAAATTTCTTTGAAGATTGTGAACCAGATTCTTGTGAGAAGTTTTTAGTTTTTCTTGAACCTCAAGATCAGTTAGTTACATAGCCAATCTTATGACCTGCAGCACAAATAAACTCTTAAAATTGCAATTTATTTTTATTTTCACATGATACTTTTTTCTGCTCCTTTTGAGAAACTCCTCTCCTCTTGAAATAAATGCAACAAAATCATTTGACCGTACGCCTCCACTTTGTAGCTCAATTGACCTTCCATGTGCAGAAATTACCATTTTTCCGAATATAGCAAACGCCTCTAGCTTCACAATGCAAATAAAAAAAGAGGTGAAAAATCGGCAACAAATGCGCAACACGCACGCGTGAATGGTTAAACTCGAAATTCAATTATCTCAATTGCCAGGCCATACATCTTCCGATGCGTAGTAGCACGGTTCAATTATCCAGCGAAGTTTTCAAGCCAACAATGTACACAGGAAAAAAATTAGTAAATTATTTCTTGGAAGAACTTTTGATAGGTTCACTAGAGTGCGGCAAGATCCTTTTTTGCGAAATTAAATAAATAATAAAAAAAATATTGCTTTTAAAATATTAATTAAATTACTAATTAGATTTTTAAGCGTGATGTTCTACGTTTGTTCAAGTTCCTCAAAGTTATGAACAAGCCATAATAATGGGACTTCAATATCAAAAGAAACTACCAACACCAATTCCAAAAGTTACATGGATTATACTCATAAGCTATGTATCTCTTTTACAAAACGAATATAGATTTCCGAGAATCGGTCAACGAGATATTAAATTATCGCGCATAAGGTCACAGTACCTTTGTTGAACTCATAGTAAAATCAGGCAGAGGCATCGTCAGAGAGTGCTACTAGGCACTAGAACCTTAAACGTCTTAATTTTTTAACTCTTCAGTCCGAATGGCATCGAATAACAAAGAAGATAGTCAGTCAAATTTATAGTGCAAGAGCGCGAAAATAGTCGCAAAGTATAAATCGAATATTATCGAAAGTTATTGAATAAGTTGATACAAGTAGAGAATTGGAAAATATTATCGTCAGTTTACGAATATCGAGAAAATACATAAAAAGTGGATCAGAATCGAACAAAACGATAAGAACTAAAAATATAAAGAAACAAAACAACATTACCAAAAATCGATACAAATGGAAGATTATCGAAAAACATCGGAAGACGGGGACGTATGTTCAATAGAACCGGAATATTCGATGAAAGTACAACAGAAATGAATAGTTTTCAAAAACGTTGAGAAGGTTGGAAAAATGAAATAGCAAGGGAAAACATTACACAAAACAGCACAAAATTTCTAAGGACCTAAAGATGCCTTTGACATGGGAAAAGCCTTTTAATTTTGTATCTTCGTCAAAACTGCATTACATTCTAGTGGAAAACTAACCAGACATGATAACTCAAAGCTTTGCTTCAATGGGGGGTACCACGCTCCTTGTCAAAAAGATGAAGTTGTTGCTTTGTATTTATGTGCAAAGTTTCATTTCATTCTGTTGAAAAATACCAAAGCTATGATAACTTAAAGCTTTTGCTTCTATGGGATGTGCCATAGCACTTCCATCCACTTTTCACCTGACTATTGGTGCTGTGATTTTGTACCCTTGCGGAAGGTTTCGTTGAATTTCTTTAGAAAACTCTTTAGATATGATAAATTAAAGTTTAAGCTTCTTTGGTAAGTGCCACGCCCACTTAAGTAATTCGGCTTACTTTTCGTCTATGTATGGAATGTTTTATATCTGACTGTTTTAATATATTTAATTACCAGAAAACGATCGTATTAAACCTAACCAGCTAATGATATTCCTTGAAAGGTACCCATCTAATATCTGAGAATTATGTTGGAAATTGTTGTGCTGCATTTAAATTTGTTATATCTCTCAGTGTTTATATTACGGTTAAGTCAAGAAAAACTTCCTAGTTTTGCCAACATAGCAAGGTCTTCTGAAATTGCAAACAACTTCATTGTATTGAGCGTTGCTTCAAGCTTGGCAATGTCAATGCGGCAAAGAAAAAAAAACACACCCATCCAAACCACCACCAATAACAACAACAATAGACCATTTAGCCACTCTTCCAGTCATTCTAATAGCATTGCATTTAGCATTTCGAAGATTGCCTTCTTTGGTTGCTCACCAGCCAACGACGCAGTACCAACAACACCAAACTTGGATTGATTCTTTCCGGCGAACATTTTGTGCGAAAAAACGTGAGCAAAGCAATTAATTAGTCGAACACAAAAACCCTATTTTTTGTTGCTGTAGTTTTTCTTTTCTTTTTGTTGTAGTCAGCTATTTTGGTTTGTGGAAAATATTTTAATTGGCAATTGTTGTGTGCTCGCTATGGTCATAAAAATGCTTGGCTAAAACCAAATGGAGGATCATCCACAAAGTAATTGTGCTATCTCTGTTACTCTTCATTTTGGTATTTACGCTGATGTGTTTCAAATTTCCGTATAATTCAGTGATCAGCAACCACATCAGATATCAACGATCGAGGATCAGTTGGCACATCGGCAATAGTTTTGCCTTGTTGCTTTTGAACTTTCGTTGAAATTGAAACTCTTTGCTTTAATTTGGCAGTAGGTACCACTGATACAATTGATCGCACATTGATTGTTGCGGTTGATCGTTGCATGTTGTATGTTCGTAGTAGTATTTATTTGCTGACTAAATACAGTTTTGTGCATCGATCAATGACAGATTTAGAGCTGCTGCTGCTAATAGCATCAGATAAGCCTGCTATTTCGGAGCGCAAAGATTGCTGCAATCGTTGCTAATGCAAACAACGAGCGGTGGAAGTCGATTGAACGATTTGTGCAAATCAATTGGAAGCGACTGACATGAATTTTCTGCTGATCGCTTACTTTGTGTCTTATGCTTAAACTGTGGAAGTGTATCGTTCCGCTTGCAAAGTAGGCTCTACATTTTTTCTTTTTATTAATCAAAACCTGCAAATCCATAATCTTGTCTGTGTTCCTGAGGCTAAGAGGATCGTTTGTCTATAAATTTGCAAACAACATCAACAAATAGTTAGAAAAGTCTGAAGTGATAAATGGTTCAAAGTATTCTTGTGAAGTATAGCAATTGAAGAGGGAAGCGAAGTCTGCTTGGGGTGTTAAAACTCTGAAAGTGGCTACTACTATTTGGACATTAAATTTGGGATGGAATTTTTTGTTGAATATTACAAATTTTTTGAATTAGAGGAAATTAGCTCAGATTATTCGACCAATTCAATATTCTTTTGACTTTTGAATGCTTTACGACTTTTCAACATTTTCGACTCTTCAACATCTTTTAACTTTTTCAACCTTATTCGATATTCAACTTATTCAACATTTCTCAACTTTTCAGCATTCAGCGACTTTTCAATATTATTTACGCTAACATATAACAAAACATCATTGAGGTCACAAACATAAATTGCAAGAGTTCAAGGACAATGGTAAAAACAAGTTTTTTGATATTGTTTCCCCCTGCCTATTAACCGGAAAGTAATTCAGTCTGAACAATAGCTATACATTAACCAATTTTCATAAAAAATTTAACCATTAATCAAGTCAGTTTGACTGTTCTCATGATATTCCAGTTCAAGAAAAAGAACTATCTGATGATAATATCGAAAAAGTAGAATTTCTATCAAAAGCAGTCCCCGACTCAGGAGCTGTTGATTAAAATGAGCGACGATCTTTTTCTGCTCAAAAGAATCAGAATTAGCGATATGATATCAAAACTAAGGTCAAATAACTAGAAATTCTAGATTTCCGTTTCTGTCACGGAAAATAATTTTATTTTTATAGACATGAAGTACCTGACACACCACTTTCGGGACTTGTTTAAGAAAAACATTAATTTTTCTAAAACTGATCTGATTTGAGCGAAAGAAATGAGAGGACATTATTTAAAAGCACAAAAAATATGTTTTATAGCCAAATTGTTTACACAACTTCCCTCTGCTTCTCTCTCCACCTTTGGTCAACGCTGCTACTCTTCAATAGTTTGTTTCGTTACCACATTTTTTTTTTTATAAATAGTGATCTCCAAAAATAAAATACTGCTTAGGCATATTGGCAGTAGTTTTATATTTTCGGTCTTTATTTTGTTAATCAATTTCGCTTATCAATCAACTCTACAAGCGCTGAGTGTAGCGGCCGCGTCACTTGTGCGTAGTTGGAGCGCGGACCATTATGAGGTTCTATGGTGTAATGGTTAGCACTCTGGACTTTGAATCCAGCGATCCGAGTTCAAATCTCGGTAGAACCTGATTATTTAATCTTTTTAATTTTTTTTAAATAGGCTTTTAATGATCATTATACATAATGATAGCAACTATCGGTGATCAAAAATCAGCATCTCCGGCGACAAAAATCAAAATATTTTTCTTTGCTAAAATAAATGAGTATTTCTTAAATATGGAATATCGGTTATATTTCCATATACAAAAGTAGGAAGGCAGTTAAAATTATAGTAAGCTAGAAATAATTCAATCGTCGCTTGCAGTGGAATTAAGATCAATCGCCCGTTTTTAAATGAATATTTATCCTGGCTGGCAATTTTCCTTAGCAACCCCGGTTGAGTTTTTAGAAACTCAAACTACTCAATTCGAGTAAATTCGTTGTTGTATTTCATAGACAGAATGGATTTAAGTGTCTCCATATGAAGGTTAGCTCTTTCCACTTTCGAAAATTTCTTTCGCTGTAGCAAAATTCGTTGAACCGGCGCTGAGATACCAGGCAAACATAGCGCGTAATCGACAATTTTGGGCTGAAAATCTGTATGATATTGATTAAATCTCAATCAATAGTTGATATCATTTATTATACAAATATGTGAATTTTATGCTCTTTCCAATGGTCTTGGTCCCGTTCGTGTAAAACTTTTTTTTTCACGAAATTTGGACGAAACTGTCTAGTTAAGCATTCTTTCCCATGTAATTTCAAAGGAAAATATTGCCAAAAAAAATCTTCTGTAAAAAGAATAGTAGATTTAAGGTGTTATGGTCTTAGAGAAATATACCATTTTATGATATGCATATAGCGGGCAAAATAAGGCAATTATATCCATAATTTTTGTGACTCATATTTTAGGAATACTTGTTCGAAATACAATAAAATAAACAAAGTACAGAATAATTACATTTGGAAACTTTATTCAAAAACCAAAATGGTAAAATAATCCAAAAGAGCTGAAACAAATAAGTTGCAGACAAAATATCCAAAAACAAAAATTAAAGCCGTCAATAACATACATCTTTCCGCTATTACTTTTGCATTTTAAGCTTTTCCAATTTAATGTTACGTTAAGTTTTCTTTTAAGGTTTTTTTTTAACGATTTTTAGATATATTAAGGATAAGATATGCAGGTGCAGGTACTCGATAGAAAATCGGTCCGAAAAACAAAAATTGAAAAGCGTATAGGTTAATAATGTCTACTATGCCATTTAAACCAAAGTTTTGGTTTTACTTGGAGGATTGAACTTAAGATTTAAACACTGGATCATGAAACAAATCCAGTATCTTCCATATATTGACATCACTGAAGCTCTTTAAACAGATTCTACCGGCTTTCAACACAATTACTAACTTATTACTAAGTAAGACGTGACGTTGTCAGTTGCCGAATCGAATCAATATCTATTCTGAAGGGGCTCTAAGCAGAATGATTGCGCTGGTGCGATTTTTTTTCCACATATCTTATAGCTACCTACTGACATTTTACTTGATCTAGGAAACTTAAATTTCGAGAGAATTTTCCGTACATCCAATGCTAAATCATAGACCTATGACACTGGAAAGAAAACTCCCTTCATATGTACCTACTATATTACTCTTGTCTTCAGTTACACTATGGGCGTCATTTAACATCAGAGTGTGGCATCTTTTATACAACTAAAATATCTAAAACACTATATCTTAGCACCTAAGACAGATTTTTAGTCCGTTTTTTTTTTGTCAAATTTGAATGAAATTGAACAAGAACCTCTGTTCGCACCGTTTACGGGTTCGAGCTAGGAAGTTGAGGGAATTGTTCTTAAGCCCAAAACTAAAGTAAGTAAAAAAAATAAATAACTAGTAAAGGTATTACCTTCGGCCAGGCCGATAGTCACATACCCTACACTGCATTGAAAGTGCTTTTTAAATAGATGTTATAAAAATGTTGAAGAGGTTGAATAAGTCGAAAATAATGTAAAAAGGTTCAAAAATGTTGAAAAGTGTTGGTAAAAACTGAAAATGCTGAATATATATAAAAACCATTGAAGAAAGTTGAAAGAAATTGACTTAGTCGAAAAATATGAAAAATGCTGAAAAATTATTGAAAGAGTCGAAGAAAATATCGAATGAAATTGAATGGGAACAGGTAAAAGGTTGAAAATGTCGAAAAAATAAGGGAAATGTTGAAAAAAATAGAATAGAAATGTAAATTACGAAATATGTCACGCCCACTTCTCCAATTCTGCCCACTTTTGCTTCAATAAATGATATTCGTGATTGACATGCACAAACCAAATTTTAGCACAATAGCTTGTATAGTTTGCGAAATGTGCCGTAATTATTCTTAAAATTTAGGGTGGTGACACACCCACTGGTACAATACAGTCCGATTTTGATCCAAAAATAGCCTTCCATAAACACAAACCTCTTACACAAAATTTCAGTATGATTGCTCATATATTTCGATAGATATGCCACTTAAGGTATTTTAATTGTATGAGAGGTGCCACGCCCACTGTTTCTATTTCAAAAGCTTTTGATTCATATGTACCTAATACCCAGTAAACCACGTACATCAAATTTCAGATCAATTGCTGCAATAGTTCACTTAAAATAACACTTATAACTTTATGTTAATGAGGGAGGTGCCACGCCCACTGATGCAATCTTTTCATGTTTCATTTGATTTCAAAGAAAAAAAAAGACACCTCCACTCAAAATTTTATGAAGATTACTCTCATATCACACTATCTATAGCATTAAACGTATTTTATTCATATGGGAGGTGCCACACCCACCGGCACCATTGTACCAAAATCTTGCAAGAAGACACCTTTTAACGAGTATATCTGCCATATTAAATTTCATAGCGATTGCGTTGTTAGTTCTCTTTTTATAACGTTTATAAATATTGTAGGCTGTGCCACGCCCTTCAACGAAATTTTCCAGAATATTAACGAAACTTGTATTGATGACTACTTTCTGTGGTATCATCCCTAAAATTGTTATGAAAATCTTAATCCAAAGTTTCAATTGCTAAAAAGTGCCATGCCCACTTTTACAATTCTGCCCATTTTATGCGCAATTCAAGATTTATAAGATCTTCATTCGTGTACCAAATTTCATCACAATATCTTGTACGGTTTACGAGCTATGGCGCTATGAAAGATAAAATTTAGGGCTGTGACACGCCCCTTTAAGAGCCCTTGCAAACTTAAAACCTAGCCTGATCCTAATATTGTTCTTCTCTTCACTAAATCAGCAAGTTTCATCAAAATCGCAGCAACTTTTTTCAAAATGGACTTGGGTATATTTACATAGAGTATGGGCGGAAGGCGTGGCCGTGAACCGATTTCGCCCATTTTTATATGCAAGCAGCTTGCAAGAAGGTTTGATCTGTGTGCCAAATTTCATTCAATTTGCTTGCTTAGTTTTTGCGTAAGCCTGATTTCAACAGACAGACAGACAGACGGATATAGCTATATCGACTCAGGTGGTGACGCTGATCAAGAATATATATACTTTTCCATACCTTCCACGCCTCCCTCTATGCGTTACAAACGGAATGACAAAGTGAATATACCCTCTGCGTAGGGTATAAAAAAATATACATTGCTATCAAAATAAACACCTTAATGTACATGTGCATACAAAGAGAAACATGAAAATGAACAACTCTTGAATGTGTGCGTCTTATAATGAACATACCGGATCTGTACGGCAATAAGTGATTACAGTAGAAAATACTGGGATTTATTAAAAATAACCCAAAATAAAGAATAATCTTTCTTTAGGTAAAATATTTAATTCTGCATGTAATGCAAATCCTGCAAATAATCTGGCAACACCATTATTTGTAAACACATATATGACAATAGTACTCAGTGGCGTCATTTCACCAAATCTTGGGCGGGGGTTGGGGTGAAGAATTATAATTCCACCACTATAAGAAGGGTTTATTGAATTAATAATACATAATAAATAAATAGTATTTTATCCTAGCGGTGGGAAAATACCCTCCCCAGCCCTACTGAATTGGCGCCACTGATAGTACTATATTAAGATTGTAGCTAACCGCAACTGCGGTTACAGCTGTGTCATCAGCACATGCTGTGCTGGTGTGAAATTTTGAGCGAAAATCTGCATAGGTACATTTCACCATGTATCTTGATTCCATGTTCCAGCATAGCAGCGGAGAGCAAACCATACCATAGGTAGGTAGGTTTTTTAAAAGCAGAGTTGATCAAGCTTTCCTAACCCCAGATTCGTTTTCAGCACACCAAAAAATGGTATGGCACCTCATCTTCCAACTTCAAAACATTTTTTTTGTGGCCTGTGTTATCATGAAGTTTCAAAGTACTAAACGAAATAGTTTAACTTTTCGAACTCTCCTTGAAATTTTGTCTGAATTCGCTGTTTCTGTGCTGGGTTTTAAAAGTTTTTTGTATTACTTTAGTTAAAAATTTTATATTTCTGACAATTTTAAGACAAAAAAACATAATTTGTAGTGTATGCTCATTACAGGATTCCATTAAACTGATTTTTCAGAAAATTTTGATTACGTACAAAATTACTGTTAATTTTTTTTTTAATATTACGTTAAACATATGTAAATCAAAATAAATAAAAATCAAAAACTTATTTGTGTCGTATTATGTCCAAAAACCTTTCGCCAAGTCAATTTGATGTCCTTATAGTTTCGTCTTTTGCAGCCAAAATTTATAATAGATCCGCTAGTATTTTAGAAATTGCTTCGGTCTCTTCTCTCTTGCTTTGCTCTTCTTCTTTTGTCACTGACTTTGTCGCTTTGAGCGGTTGTTTTTGTGGTCCACTTTCACCTGAACCTTTTTGTGAGATCACATTGCTCTTTTTGAAATCCGATTCTACTGGCTCTGACCTTATGCTCGTTTCAATGCGATGCACTTCAACTTGTGCAATGCTGGCCGGATTGTGGGTGTCACTGGTCTCTTCCACAACATGGTTTACTTGCACACGACAACCGGCAAACCGTTGATTTGGTCCAAGTGTACTCATATCCGGTATATCATAGATTGTTGGCTCTGTATCGGTTTCCTCAAACATTGCTTCTTCTTCCAGACCAAAAAGTAAATTATCCGCTGCTTCGTTATCATCATCATATCCAGAAGAATCTTCCTCGATGCATTCACAATCCTCACAATCACATTCACACTCCACATTACACGTTAACTGACTGGTGGTTGGCTCACAGTCAATGGGACACTCATGTTCCTCTGGTTTCGTTATGCATGGATCAGGGCGATCTTCATCTTTTTCGTCATCGACACGTATCCAACGACAAGTGAAGGGACCTTGACTGCATTCAGTTGAAAGAACACCGGTTTCCAAATCCACATCGCAATCGCAAACCAACTTTGGACAGTTGCACGTATAGCAGCGGGGCAGATTTAATGAGCTCTTGGAAGCATGCTTTTCGACGTGCTCACTTTCAGCGGCAGTTACAGCCTGTGCCACTGGCCCAATACCAAGATTACATATCGGCTTAGAGCATTCTTCGGGCACCATCTGTTGTTCGGTTAACAGTGACATTTCGCAACGTTTACTTGGCGTATGTGAATCCTTAGGTGTCAGCAACTTATCTGTATTTGCTGCTACTTGATTTCTATGTTCACTGTTGCTCTTAAGCAGCGCTGATGGATCTACTTCTATTGTTTTTAAAGGATCGTCCACTTCTGGCACTTTCCACTCTGACATAACCTCTTCAGTATGTCGTTGGAAACATTTTTTACATGCGCACACCGTCATTGTGTCACTTGGGAATTTGCGAGTCTGAAGTCGATCAAAGAGTCGTTTGTATGCACATCGTATTTGCGCCTCGTAACTCTTTTGGGCCGAAAAGAACATTCCCTCATAGCTAGCGAAAACTTGTGCCGTACGCTTTGCAGCATGTACCCAAAGACACTCCGACGAATGAATAGCTTCCGCTTCGAGTGCGCGATTTCTTATGCCTCCTTCGCGGGTGCCATGATAGAAGGCCTTAAAGGCGCGCTTTATTATCGAATAGGTTAGTTGTGCCTCCATGCGATTCATAAGACACTTGCGACCCAAGTCATGTATTAAATCCTCCTTGCAGAGCCTTTTCCGTGGGACGGCATCGATGCGGTGTCGAATTTCATCGTAGTGAAGAAAGGAGTAAATGACAACGTCAATGGCGGCTTTGGCCTTGCACTGATGTATGCCACATATAACCATGACCTCGGCCAGAGTATCGGCGATATCATAAATATTTTGAAGAAAATACGTTGACGAGGCTGACTTTCGGGGGCAGTTGCAAAGCGGCTTACCATAGCATTGGCACTTGTAGTGCATTATGAACTTATGCGGATACATTTCTGAGAAGTCGTGTTGGCTCGTTTTCTGTGAGTTACTTTAGTAATATTTTTTTTTTGTTTCTAAAGGAATTTTTAAATATTTTTGAAGCACGTAAATTTTGTTGATGTTTTTCAAAGTTATTATTAAAAAATCAAAGCTATTGACAGCAAATGGATTTGTTTCGTAATTTTAATTCATTGTAAAAAATAGATTTTTCTCAAATGGTAAAGTTTTTTGTTCGCATGAGGATGTTTTTTTCTTGGTGCGTGGCTAATAGATTCTGTGGTGCAATGGTAAGGCCAAGGTAATTGGATCGCTCTCTTTTTACATTTTATATGTATAGCAGTAACAATTTTTGACTTACATAATATCGACCTTAGCACTAAATTCATCCAGGAATGTTAGCACCTGATCAGTGCTTTTTTTTCGTGTATTCCAAACTAAAACTTTTGATCATGTGTATCTTGTACGGTCCTGGGCAACAGAAAAGGCTGCTCTCGCTTGTAAAGTTTATCGCTGAAAATTCAATACTTCCCAACAATACCTCCTATACAAATATTAAACCTTTCAGGTTAGGTTAGGTTGTGATTTGAATCGCAAAAGCTTCTATAAAATTTTACTGTTCAAAAATGGGTGTGGTGCCTATCATACACAAAAAAAACTTAAGCAATGGCCTTAGTGAACCATTGTAGCAATCGTTATGAAATTTAACCTCTTGGCAGTTGTTGTTAAGAGTTTTCACCAAACCAAAGCTGGATAAAACTCCGACCGTTGGCGTGACACCGCCCATAAAAGAGTTAAGAATCTTTAATGTAATTTAAACTGAACAATGTGAACATTCATATCGAAATTTAATATTACGATATTGAATACTACAAGCTTTCACTAAAGCAAATCTGGGCGATTTGCAGCAGTAGGAGTGACGTCTGCTACTTATTCCCAAAATTTGTTTAAGGTCATATAAAGAGGTTGAGAAACGCAATTGCACCATTTGTTTAACGCATAAAATTATAATTAAAATTTACATACCCTAAGCTCAGGGTATATTCACTTTGTCATTCCGGTAGTTACGCATAGAAGTATCGTGGCATGTATGTATATTCTTGATAAGCATCACCACCGGAGTCGACATAGCCTTGACCATCAGTCAGTCTGTCTACCTGTGGATTACGGGAAAACTAAGCAAGAGGAATAAAAATCGGTGCATAAGCTACAACTTCAAACAAAATTCTTGAAAATGAACATGAATGAAATCAGTACAGCCCATAGAACATTTAAAACGCCATATTAAGAGAGTAATTTGATGTAGTGTAACCAAATTTCTCAAAAATACTAAG
Organism: Meiosimyza decipiens; assembly: GCA_963680825.1. NCBI lineage: Eukaryota > Metazoa > Arthropoda > Insecta > Diptera > Lauxaniidae > Meiosimyza > Meiosimyza decipiens. The sequence goes on along the minus strand of OY804259.1, from coordinate 79,496,288 downwards.
GAAACAAAAAGCTAGCGTATTTCGAATAGAGGGCGTGGTACCTCCCATATAAGCAAAAACTTCAGAACGCTAAGTTCACAGAATTATTTAAGAAAATCGAACTAAATTTGCGCAAATTCTGAGAATGATTCGGAAAAGCTCTGGGTTGGAACTTGGCGATTTAAAATAGTCGGGCGTAGCCTTCTCCATAGAAATAAAAACTTTAAAATGTCAATCTGAGAGAATTATTTGAAAAATGAAACAAAATTTTATATAATTACAAGAAATCGTTCAGCATAGCATCAGAAATATTGGTGAATTTCTAAGCGAGGACGTGGCACATCCTACACAAACATAAGCTCCAAAACGCTACACTGAGAGTTTTTTAAGTAAATATTGTCAAATTTAATCTGGATGTGTTTAGTCAAAACAGCCAGGCCATAGTGTGGTGAAAGAATAACACTTTAATAAAAATTTGAGACTTACGCGCACTTTTACTTTAAATTTGATGTAGGTATCTAATTTTTAGCGTGATCAAAGGGTGAACCCTTGCTTTCTTATGATGTATAATCAAATAATGCTTGATCTGCTTTTCAATTTCAAAAAAATTTATGATTTTAAAATTTCTGTAGTGAAAAGTATGAAGGGGCCGACGCAAAGGCAAACTGTGTGAAATGCAAAACTTGGCATGGCTTGAGTTTAGTGTAGGATACTGAACTTAATCTTCTTTAGAAACTAGTTCAATATCAACGAGAGAACAATCGAGTATCAATGTCGTTGACATCCATGGATATACATACAGACAAAATTTCTTAATCCTTATAAAATTTTATTGTATATAGTACATAAATTGTTTTGCAATTCCCCGGACTTAGATTTTCAATTTTAGCAGCCTGGGGACATAAAAAAGTGAACAGAATTGAGCTGCCTATCGTCGCCGATGTTAGTTAGGTCAAACTTATAAAAGTATTTTAAATGAAAAAAACTAAATGAAATTGAATTAATCAACACCTGAGGATTACTCGTATGTATGCTATCATTTCTAGCTGTAAGCACTTACCTCAACATGCAGTTTTTCCTGCTGAATTCTCCAATAGAAATTTACTTTTTTTTTGAAATGATTGCGGTCATTAACTTTTGTTATTTTGAACTGTCGCAATTACGAGGTTACCGAAAAGTGCTCGTACTGTAACTACTTACTACTGTGCTGCAATTGGCATGTGTAATTATGCGCCAATGATTTTTGCTGTTCCTTGGTTTCTTGTTGTAGTGCAGTTGTTGTTGCAGCGGTTTACTTGGAAGCCATCCAGCAGTGGGTAATTGATTTTTCATGCTTGTTGTAAAGTTGAAAATTACTCGTACAATTTGAGCACAGCAATTTGCATAATGCATACGAGTGCTGTTTGTACGTACGAGTACTTAAAAGAATTTACAAGTTTTGTTGGAAAATGTTTAATGCATAATTCAAATGTGTATATGTACTCGTAATTGTAAAAGGTTAACATAGGTTACAAAAAATTATGTTGTACGACTTAAGCTGTAATGGTATTTGTTTAATGTTTACCTTTTTAATTTAATTGATGGTTTCATCAAATACTTCCGTTTGAGCAATGTTTTATTTCGTATGTATTATGTAGAGTAACTTTGAAATGGCTTCTTCCTTAGAGCTGTAACTCGGCCGAATTCGATAGAAATCAAATCAAAGTTGAAGGAAAACGATGTACTTTATCCTGAGCTAAGTTTGTTTCTGGTGTAACACTAAGAAGCATATGTTTTTTGCATAGTTTTGGAGTGTTGTAAATCGTTCAATACTCCACTATTTTGTGCAAATGAAAAAAAAAGCATAGTATTTTTTTAATTTTTTGTTTACAAGTCAAGTTTCAATAGAACCCTTAATTTTGGAGCAATCCCCCGAAAGGCACTTTTAAAGCAAAAGCGGGAGCAAGCTAAAATTTATGAATTGCATTAACGATATATTTTATTGTTACAAAAATAAATTTTTTTTTAAAAAAATGCCCTTTTATAAATTTGTGAAAGCAAATTTTAATATTTACTATTTAAGACTATTTGTACAAACAACATATCGCACACATTCTACCAAAGAGGCACAACTCAAAATTTTGAAATTTTCAGAAATCGCAAAAAAACTGTTTTGGAGCTCGTGAACCATTTATCAGACATAAAGTGTGGATTATTTAGAAGGAGGTACTAACAGTATACGGCTTTAACTCTCCGACACAACTAAAAATAGGACACTTTTACATTTTACAGCCTCATCTTTTTTTTGTACTGGTAGTTATGTGTATGATGAACAAAGAAAACTCGTAAATGATAAGTTTTGAGCTGTTTCTCTTTAGCAGAATGTGTGCTGATATGTTACATGTGTATCAAGATGTTCCCATTCAGTCGCATTCCATTCCCATACGTACCAATATACAAGCAGTCTTTATTGTAACATCCCAATAAATATTCATACCAAATTAGCACTTTTCCAATTGCATCAACAAATGTCCAACATTCCGCTTCAATAGAAAATGTTGAAAAAGCTTCCTCATCAACTTCAAGGCAAACATCATCAACATTATCGACATCAGTGCTCAATGTCCATCATATAAAATCGTCATCATTTGTTCGTCATTTCAATTGTGTGTTTATCACTCCACATCTAATCGGTCAGCGCAGTCGCCAAATGCCATTGCAGAGATCTCTTGGGAACGATATAATTTTCATTGCCATTTATGGTTGGAAATTGTTTAAAGATTAACGCGCCAATCAAAGTGTTGTGGTTGGAAAGCCAGTGGTTAATATCTTGAATAAAACTAGTAGTCGACAGAGTGTTGAAACAAAGTTTTTGCGGTAGTTTAATGACAGTGAAATAAATTTATGTTCGATGATCCAAATAAGTTAGAGGCTGTATTATTTTTATGAAGAAATATGTAAAAAAGGACTACGTTGATACATAAACAGCGCGAATTCTTCCACCCAGAGATTACCCATGAAATCCAAACAGATTTATATTTTTCATATGAAAGGAAAGTAAATATAAAGGAAGTTTGCAAAATTTGTTTTTGTTGGGTTTTCTGGCTTTTGGGTTGATCTGGGATATTCTTCACAATATTGCGCGATTTTAGAGATATTTTCTTGCATAACTTTGCTTCGATTCGGAGAATGTCTAACTCTCTTAATATTTCTCTAAGACTTTTTGAATATTTATATTGAAATAAGTTTGATCGATGACTTAAGACATGATCTTTTGCAACCCATTTAATTAATTAATGAAAACGAACAAGAAAAAAACAAAAGCGTTTATGCCACCCACGAAAAATTAGACTGTGGCATTAGAGTGTCACATGTAATCATAAATCAAATACCACCTCAAAACTAAACCACAAACACAATGAAAAAACAAACGATAGCACTACAAGTATTTACAAAACGATCTCAAGTATTCGGCTCAAGTGATATATTGATCTTGTTAATGTTTTAAATGAAACAATGTAATTAAAGTATAAAATGCCATGAAAAAGAACAAGCGAACAGCATAACTCGAAATTAAGTGAAATACATTAATTATCTACTGAAGGGCGAGAGGAAAACTTCAGGAAAAAAAAATGGAAAAAAAAATGGAAAACAAAACACACCGCAACGAAATAAAAACAAATATCAAAATGATCACTTTTTCGAACCAAAAATGAATACTGAAACTTAAAACAAATACACTCACTCACTCGTATAGATCAAAGGAAGAAAATGCTTCAGTAGCTACAGTCTGCTGCCTGCATAAGAACACGACACTTTAAGGGACACAAATAAGATCGCGACTCAATCACTTTGTACTTAAATAAAGATCATGGCATAGTAAATCGTTAAAAATCGGTGAAGTTGCAATGCGACACACAAATGTCGACAATTGAAGTTTGAAATGGAAAATACCTTCAAGATGCAGAAGATGCACGATCACTGGCAAAAATCAATGAGTTTTATGTTGTCTATGGATATACACAATTTTAGCGCCTTTGTGGCTGAAGTGCTGCAGCAACTGCTGCTGCTGCTGCTGAGACGTGCTGGCGGTATCCCAAAGTGTGGATGGAGCCTACGAATGAATGAATGAGTGCTCAGCACCAAACAGCGGCAATTAATAATCTGTGATGCACTATTAACAACATCGACAACAACAACAACAACAACAACAACAACAACAACAACAACAACAACAACAGCAGTAGCAATAGCAGCTGGAGGATTTTGAATGGCAATGCGATCGCACGATCATCTTCATTTATGCAGTAGCTACTTAGGCGGTCCTCAATGCTGTCGTCGCTGTTTGTTTGTGATTTTCTATTTTACTCGTAAATCCAACAAAAAACAAAATCTGATCTTAAGCGATTTTAATAGAGATGTGTATGGATGTGTTATTAAATGAAGTGGCAGGCAAATATCAGCCTCATTTTAGTGTAGACTTAAGGGCGCTATGCTCATTAAATGCAGAAGCAGGAAGTAATGTGGCATAATTTATGCTGACGTCGTGTTGGCTGAAATTTCCAAAAGGCATAGGTAGGTGAATTAAATTAAGGGAAATTGCAGGCCTGGTCATTTTTGAAGAATCTATTCGATATGATAGTTGAAAGTAATAAGAAACAATATATATTCAATAATAGAGATCAATTTGATCAAAAAAAAAAAAATTATAGATCTCATAGTGCCACGGAACCATTTAGTTCATCCCGATGACATAAATGCAGTTTCCGATGGAAATGTAGAAAATACAGCCTTTAAAGATATATTTTATTCTATAGCTTCTGAAGAATCGATAGGCTCATCGTAAAGCGAAAAATCGTTATTATTAATTGCAGCTCAGAAAAGCTTCTTTCTCAACTTGCCACAAGAACTGGAGTCGTTAGTAAAACTCTTACGGAAATCGAAACATTAGGATAAAAATCTTCTAGCTTGTTTGTACTCATGAAGTTCAACCCACCAAATGGAGACAATTTGTTCGTTGCTATATACTTCGCTATGCAAGTTAACTTGAAATATAAACTGCTTCATCTATACCAGATTTTTCTTTGAGACTCGAAGTTTTTTGAAGCGCAAAGAAATATTTTCATCAAAAGGTAGATTTTCAATTTTGTAGAGAGATCCCCATATACGAGGGATAAGCATCCTTATTGATTTGATTAAGTCTCTCGAGAATTGTTCTTACACAGGCATCAAGCAGGGGATTGAAGAACTCTATTTCAAACTGTTTATCTGATTCCGTTTTCAGCTATTGGTTTGTCTCGAGTTTCATAATCAAATTATCGTTTAAAGAAAATCTCGAAGCGCTCGAACACCAAAGTCAAGAAACAAATGCAGGTCACCAATTTCGACAAAAACTCTCGAGCGTTTGGTGTACGAAGAAACCGTAAGCATGAAAAATATATATTGTAAACAATTTCACGAGCGCAGATGGCTTGAATTTCAAAACTGTTTGCGGAGAAACACAGGAAAAAGATCCAGTTGCCCAGCAAGGCGCCTTTCACGAAAGGGCGTCCTATTCGATTGACGGATCAAACACCCTTCAAGCTGGCATTGAGTACAAGTCTATCAAACGATGGAAGAAGCTTATAGATGAAAATAGAATAATGTCAATAGCACTATGTCAAGGCTATGTCCTTTTAAAATAGGGCTGAACACCTAAGAAGGGGCCGTATACTATATGTTCTTCCAGTAGGCGTTACGTACATTATGATCGGTTCTGAGCTCAAATCATTTCCTTACACATTATACCTCTTATTTTTCGTATAGCAATCAAGTTAAAAAGTAGAATTTATTGTATTGCTGTTGGAATAACAATTGCATTTAAACAATGGCTGCCATGACTGCAGCAACAGCAACAACAACAAAACCACAATAGTAACAACAAATTCAATAACAAAGGTGTTAATGGTAATGCAGCCGTTGCAGCACAATGGCATTCATATGCAAAGTCTTAAATTCGCATTATATTTCCTAACTTATTTTTATATTTATTTTTTTCTGAAACTCTTGGACAAAATGTCGCGCAGCCTAGGTAAGGAAATCTTTCCTTACCAAGTGTTGTTGTACTGGCCACCGATCATCATAGCTATATTGTCATCGACTGCAAAAATTAAAATTTACACCGCATATTGAACGAATGGCAACATCCGTTGCCGATGGTTTGCTCAGGAATAGCAAGTGTCATCAAGTGTAAAATGGTAAAAAGTCACAATTGTTCAAAAATGGCTTAAATGGCTAACAAGCGTGGAAATATTGTGATTGTGTTGTTGTTGTTTTTGTTTTTATGAATTTCCTTCTTTCGCATTGCATAAATATTGCAAACTGTAACCAGACATGGAAATTCCAGCCATTTTATTATAATTGCTATCCATTTGATAGGTACATGTTACTGCTACTGTTGTAACCAAGCGATAAGGATACATTTGCAGCGTGCATCCTTTTTTGGGTCATTTTTAAACAGGTTGTTGTTGTGTGAATGTTAAAAAAAAAACATTTGTGTTGCTATGGTGGTTATGGCAGATAGCCATTGCCGTTAATAATTTAACGCATATAAGGAATTTCATCTATGAATATTCATTTTTAGAAAGTTTATACTCTGATAGCGCAGTATTTGCAGAGTTGTACAATATTAAGTTTTTGATCGGCAACTTAAATCAACAAAATCCCGAAAACTGATTGATTACACGAAAAAGTTTAGCTAAACATCCCTGATCATAATTTGGTTTCAGTGAATTATTCCTTAAATTGACTGCCACTACCACCTTAACCAATCCAGCCTAACGTGAACAGATATTTTTCACCAGAACGCAGAGCAGCAAATAATTGATGAAACTTTTTCAAAGATTCGTTTGTTTCAACTGCAAACAATTTTATGTACTTAAAAAAAAAGATCCTCACTTAAACCGAAGCAAAATCAGATATATCCAATTATTTTTAAGAAAACTCAGATATCTATTATCTCCAATTATTTGTATTTCCTAAAAAAACAAGTTCTCACTTTCACCGAAAACCCTAGCAAAATGAGATTTATTGATTCCAATGAAAACGCGAACCGCGCGGAGCAGAAAATTAAAAAAGCGGACTTGTTCCGCGAAACGCGGATCATAAGGTCACTTTAATCTAGCCTAACCTTAACACTTTCGGTTTGAAAATTTTGAAAATATTTAGCCAGGCTCAGTGATATATAATTTTCTGTAAAATAACACTTATGTTATCTTATAATAGTACATAGTTGAGTGAACTTTTTACTCAAAGGAGACCTGAAAAGAAGGAGGTTCAGGAATAAAAAAATGTTTTAACAAAAGTAACGGATAAAATATAAATAACAAGCTTCAAACAAAAAAAAAGCAAATTAAATAAGTCGCCAACATGATTTGCGACAAATTGCCGCCGTAAAATTTAAGTCAATATGATAAATATTTAGTTTTATTTAATTCCTGGAACCGTTTTGAAAAATTTATTTTTGCTTGCGCTCACAATACATTATGTAAACATAACCTTCTAAATAAGAAGAATTTTCTCAAAATCTTTTAGTAACGTATTGTATATATACCTACATATAAAGAAATATAAAACACCAAAAAAAAATAGTGTTATTTTAAGCCACAAATCAGAATAACCCCTTAACAAGATTATCGCATTTGAAAGGAAAAATTATATTCTGAGCCTGACTGCATAAATTCGCAAACACTTGAGTTGGCCCTTTTCAGTAAACGTGCGCTTTTAGAATTCAGTTTAAAGTTGTACAAAAATTTGTAGTCTTAACTTCGTCTGCATAAGCAACTTTACACTATAAAAGGTGAAAATATTTAAAAAACCGCCCATAATTAAAAACAAAGCTTTGTCGAAATTTTACAAAAATTTAATTCAGACAAATAGTAGTATTTAAATAGTATCGATACGAGAACGATACGATTATTCAAAAATTATCGTATCGTACTTGTAGTGGCGCAAAGCCTATCGTCTCGTACGGGAAATTTTTGATCTGTATCGTTCTCGTCTCGTTATCGATGATATTTGTCGGTTATTCTCGTTCACATTTTTATATATATGTATAATACTAGTTGGACCAGCGGCTTTCCCGCGCACTGTCCGTTGTACAACCCCGTCTACATTTTATGAAGTCCAGTACTGCGAGAGATGCCAAGAAATGGCATTTTAAACAATTTTGTTATATAAAGGTGCCACGCCCCATTGCAAATTTCATGAGGTACTTAACATGAACAATAAACATCCTAGCCCCGAATTTCAAAACACCTGCTACCATAGGTGCCAAGATATTGCATTTTAAGTGTTTTAGTATTATGGAAGTTCTTGCTTAATCTCGCTCTCGGCGATAATTTAGTCCCTATCGTACGATAAATATCGCCGATAACGAGATATCGGCCCGAACCTTCTCGTTCTCGTCCTCGGTGGTACGAGAAATAATTTTTTTGATATCGTCTCGCTATCGTTCTCGGTCCGGATAACGAGAGCGACAACTATATTTATCGGTTCTCGGTGAAGCACTAACAAATGGTGGTTCCCTTATACTTTGCACAGTCGGCAATAAATTCGAAAAATTATTCTTAAATTTTAAGTAAATTTTATGAAATTCAGTTGGAACCATTTTTTTTTTAACTTTTTTAGTGAATTATCTGTTGGGTCAATTTATTTGTTTATTTGAAAAGTAAGCCATGTGCATTCCGGTGAAATACGTAGAACTAATTCCATTTGTCATCGGTAAGAATCAATTAAAGATTTTTTCAATTTTCCACTTTACTTTAATTTTTTTTGTCAATAACAGCAGCCATGGCCTTGTGTCGTTGTGGATCGCCTACCTGACCATGCCCAAATATAGGATAAGATGGAGACTGATGCAATATTCCAAAAAGCTGACAAATCTATCATATGAAAAAGGGATGGACTATAATTTGCTCTGTTGTATTGTACATAAATTGAAATTAATCTTTCAGAAAACATGATCCAAAAATGTTGACTTGAGCCTTACAAATGTTTAACAATTTGGAGATATTCTGACATAAATGCATTATACAAATATGTTGAATGTTTGTAAAAATATCAAAAAAATTTTGAGCTCTCCCAGTAAGATTCAGATTTTTTTACGGAAAATTCTTCTTTAGGTGATAATCTCTGAATTTCAAGCGATCCAGTGGAATTAATAAACTTGAGGCTAGTTTGGCGAACTCAGGATTGGGTATATGTTGGCACATTGGGCTTATCTAAAATGGCATTGATTGCTTGGAAGAAAGTAAATTAATATATAAACTCTCTGATTAAGAATCTTATTGTTGATCGAGAAAAAATAGGCCTTCATTTGTTCCAATGAAAATCGCCTGGTGATATTTGGAACGTAGTTTGATATTTTGCAACTTGCTCTCACAAGGTCTACTTCTTACCTTGACTTCTGAGCAAAAATTATAGCAATCAAAATGACTTTTAAAATGATATATATTGGGTAAGAAATATAGTCTGGATTTGTTCAATTTCAGGGCTATGGTAGATCAGTGATTTCGACATTTGGGGCCTTATTTCAAAGAGCATAGCACACATAGGCTTGTGATGCATTCTCTACACCTAGTTTGGACAATTATAAATGAACATACTCAAACAGAATCAATTTATTGCCGGCTTTGACTTTTTTTTTTTGAATGACATTAAGAATTGGTAGCAATGATAACAGAGTATCATTTGGTAAGTCTGTGATGTTTGATTTAAATTTTTATAGTGTTTTCAGTAAGGCAACCTGTCTCTACTTTGCTGTCTCAACATTAATGTTCACTTCGAAACCCGCTAGATTTATAGATTCTCAGGCACACTCCTGACTCATTAAAAGTAAAAGTCCATTGACGGAAATTCGCTTACTGTAGATAAATATGAAGAAACGCTTATTCATCATGATTTGATTGTATGCCGCTCTACCACAATCAGATGAAACCATTGTTTTTCAATTGTATTTCAATAAGAACAATAAGACTTTTCCAATCAATTTTGTTGTTGTAAAAATTTGAACGCTTGCCGCTCGCCATTCTTGAGCGTTCGTTCGTTAAGGATTTACGAGCAACTTTTATCACTTTGAGAATCAATGACAAATCCAGCTGCAATAATAGGTTTTGCTGCGCATCCGTTGTGCATAATAATGGTCAACTTGTGTCCACTTTTCAAGCAATAAAGCATGCAACAGCGAATAAAAAAAAATTGCACTTCACTTTAGCGACAAAATAGCAGCGATGAATTATCACAAAATCAAGCGAGCAACTTTTTTTTATTTGATGCAACATTTTATTCTTTTGGCATTGCATGTTGCGATGATTTCTTTCCAATTTATGTGACATATTGATTTTAAATTGATAGACTATTTTGCTGTTGCAACAGTTGCAGTATCGCTTGCGTAGCAGCAGGGCCGTCAAAATAATATCCAGGTCCGGAGGTGAGCTATGTCGTATGAGAAACCACGGTCATCTGGAAAAGGTTTGACTACTAAAGTTACATCCCTTCGAAAATACTTGGCGCTAGGTATTCGCGGCACCTACTACACTGACCCGTTTCCTGCAAAATAAAATTAAATTCCCACGGGTGCTTATTTCTAAGAAATACCGTTTCTTATGTTCTTGACTATATGGGAATTGCTCTTCCCCTTCAAAAATCAATTTGAATTTGTCGAACAATAGATTGTATACCTCTAAAGACATTAAGGGTGCCCTAAAAAAATACGAGCCTGAGGGAAAAATTACACTCCTCTTGACGGCCCTGAGTAGCAGCACATTACTTATATGTGTCTACGAATATGAGCATAGTAAGAGAAATAGGTACTCTCGTCTGATATTTCTAAGGCAGCTATTGTTTTTGCTTTTTATTGGAACTGTTTGCGGCCACTTAAAGTTGCCAAGTTGGACTTATTGTTTTGCCACAATGCAAACATTGTTTGCCTGTTGCATTTTTTGGCATAATCTGTAATGCAGATCATCTTTAGGGAAGTTGGCAGCGTTATTTCATGTTACCTTTTTTATTGGCTGACATTTTTTTATTGGCTAAGTTGTTGGTTTTATTTGTGAATTTGTTTTGACACTCACTTTTTTCATAGGTCTTAAATTTTTCCTGATAAAAAGAAATTTCAATAGTGATTGAGATTAGTTACTCTGATTGTTCATTGTTCAAGTCAAAATTATGAAAAGAACGAAGGTCACATAAATTGCTAATTGAGCTACAGCCTTCGACCTTCTTGTGGTTGTGACTTAGGCTTTGCGGCATCCGGCCCTATGAAGTGAAAAGGTGGCGCCGTAATATAAAAATTACATTGATGATCAAAATAAAAACCCTTAAAAGGAATTATTCCTAAAAATGTGCCAAATAATTCTGTGAAAAAAAAGGTTATTCATCATAAAATAAATAAGTTCTGCCAGTGCAACTCTCCAAAATCATTGAAATGGCATTGTCACAAGTACCGTAATGGGCTTGTATCATATATATTGATGGTGTGATACAACACAAAGCATATGATGTGTGCCAATTTAAGCTCAGGGCCCGAGTTATAGGCCTTCTAGCCCTACCTCAATGCAACGCTGCTTGAAGTGTCATAGGTATCCTTTGATGATAGTAATATAGGGTGATCCAATAAGAGCTTCCTACTTTGTTTTCTAAATAAAATACATAAAAATCAATGCAAATCTTTATTTGGAATGATAGTTCGGTTCCTACAACTCAATGCTTAAAAATTATTTCGTTCAAATGTTGCTTCAAATTAAGATCACGGCTCAAGATACTATTATTATTATTATTATTCTTTATTTATATATTCACTCTCTGCTACTGCAGAAATATTCTCAAAATTACGGGCTGTATGCACTCTGATTGAATGACGAATGTCCAACAGTGTAAAATCGGTGCGAAATTTGGTGATGGTGTTACGAATAGTGCGCTCAGTTGGACGCTCATAACGACCAAAATGCTGTTGAAGAACTCTATAACATTCTCTAACTGATGACAGATTTTGGTAGTAAGTTTCCACAATTATTAAACGTTGTTCAGGAGTAAGTCTATTCATGATTGAATCGTATTGCATACTAAACACAAATGTCATATGGACAAGCCATTTGATACATGACAGCTGTTGGAAAAGGACCTTGTATTGGATCACCTTATAAAAGGGCTTGTTGTTGAGATACAAATAATTCATGACTGGTTAAAAACTATTGAAACATGATCTTTCATGATTTATGCTTCACTCTTTTAGTAGAATAAATTAGAGCTATTTTTTTTTTGTTAACTTTTGAAGAAATCAAAAAAAATTTACGCTTGTCCTCGAAAAAGCATATTGCAAATGCAAGTTCAGTGAGTACATTAACGAAAACTCTAAATGCTATCACCGTACTGTCTTTTTCCGTAGCTAAACAGAATAGAGCTCTATCGAGATTGGCTTCCAATACTGATATTGTTGTGATACCATCGTGTACTTAAATTGTTTTAAAAAGACCCAACGACTTTTTCTAGCCATTGAATAAGTGATTAGTCGAACACTTACCCACTTCCTTTAGAGTAAATACATAAATTCAGAACTTAGTGTGTAGTCAATTTAATGCTTTTCAAAGCAATGGCAATTAAATATAACCTATGCCTGACGTGCTGTCTTGTTCACTATTAGAGACTTTTTCTCTTTAATATTTCTTTATAATTAACTCATTTTGCAATAAAACAAAGATACAACAAATCATAAAAGGCACTGGGCGGAAAAAAATTCACACAAATTCTTAAAGCAGACATATACTAAAAACCACCTCATTATACAGAATAAAATAATTAAACATTTATTGCATACGTAATTAGTAATGCAGCAGCAGGAGCAGCAGCAGGAGCAGAAGCAGAAGCAGTCGCAACACAGTAGCCAGCCATTAACTGTTGGTAAGTTGGCATAGGCGGTGTTACTTAGTCAGCCGGTTGGTTGCACTGAAAGTGCAAATTTATCCAATTAATGACAAATCGAAAACCTAATTGCAAGACTTTTTGCTTCTTGATTACAAAAGTAGTTGTAAGTGGTAATATCTACTCTCTGCAGTAACGCTGCAGTTCGATTTGGACGCAGTCTCAGTGAGTTCCTAGTTCTGCCATAGTCCAAAGGGGATCACTGTAATTCTGATTCCATCTGGCTTCAATGCTGTACATATGTAGTTTGATAGTTAAAGAAAAAAAAATTAGATTGGCAAGGCCGCCGGGAATTTAGTGGTTGGTTGAACTTACAATTCTTACTATGTTTAAGTAAAATTGTAAAATTGTTTTCTTTGGCATTTCGTTAAGAGAAGTGTGTGATCTATAGAATATGTTTTGCATAAAGTTTTGGGTGCAAGATTCGACAAGCGCATAAATATCTCGAACAATTTCCATAAAGAACTTTACCACAAACCAACAGGCGAGCTTTCAGTATAAATTTCCTTGAAAAAAGGCAACAGTCGCCAAATGCACTAATTTTACACTGCTCTGGCAAGATAAAGTAATGAATACGGAGACGATTTTCACTCCCTAGGATATCAATATTGAAGAGTTATCAGTTCCTAACATGCAAAAAGCTGTTAACTGGTACGGTTAACTGCAGGAATCCTACAGGAGGGACAAAAAGTGGCAAGAAAGTTAAGAATTAACAGGGCATGGATATGAGCAAATTTAACACTACAAAAACAGTTAATGAATCTCATATATATTGCTGTAGTTACCCAACAGGAAAATGGAATGCTCGATGTTGCATATTCAATCTTTCACTTCGAATAATTCCATAGCTCCATATGAGATCCATTTTGTTAAAATTTTTACATTGCATGGCGGCCTTTGCCGAAATCACCGCATTCATATGAGTCCTTTGAAAGCTCGTTATAAGTTTTCAATTTATAATCAATTTTCTTTAAAAGTAAGAGGACACTAAAGTGGGTGTGTTTTGAAAACAATATTTTTAATGTAAGCATTTGGCGTAAGTTTACAATTTTATGTATGAACGTCCCTAGCGAATGTGGCTTCTACAGTTGACATGCAGTTGATGCCAAACAAAAAGTTACGACAATCCCTGCATTAAAGAGTCCTTGAGTGTAGGGTATTGTAATTTTTCTCAAAATATTATATAGTTAGTGCTAACACTAGTCAAGTAAGCAAGAAAGAAATAAATTTCAACAGAGTTGACATCGATTTTAAGACAATTGAATGCAACTTTAAGGTCGGTGCTATGATTTTCAAGTTATGATGTGTTTCTTGAAACCATTATTTACATATTTAAATAGGCTATATTATACGTATGGGTGTTTGTATTAATTTTTTCTAAAAAAAAAACTGTGTGCTCTATTACAGCTCTAATTTGTATCGCTCCTGCCTTTCTCAGTTGGGCACTGCTGCACGTAATTCATTAGCAATGCAACAGATGCGTTCGCATAAAAATGGCGCAGTTGTTGATCAACTTAATATGTGAACGTTCATCAAATTAATTATGCAGCAACCAATAAGAGCTTCTTATGTTGTTGTTTCATGTAATCAGGCAGTAGTTTGAAAATTTGTGAACTTAATATTCGGCTTAGTCTCCGTAAATAAGTAAGTATTTAATAACAACAATCTTTGAAAACATACTTAGATAATGGCGCACATAACACGCTATGGTTTGAATAACACAAGTCGACATTTAGAATATACTTTGCATTATGAAATTTTCAGATATCTTATTCAGCGGCGGATTAAAAATGGGCGGTGCACGGGGCCAAAAAGTAGAACTGAGCCACCACTACAACGTTGAATATATGATCAGAGCTGGGGGCAAGTTTTATTTATTTCCTACAAATGTATGAAAATCCTATAAAGTTAAATAGTGATGAGCAAAAAATAAAATAAGATCATTCAAAACATAAGTAACGCTGCAACGCATGAAATATAGAAACTGACCCTCAATCAGCTCTTTTTATGTGGATTGTGGTGTGACGTCTGAAAACACAACAAGCCTCTTGTCTTATCTTAAATTCCTTGCAAATAGCTTAGTATTCCGCTCATGAGGGGCTCCTTGAGCTCCTGGCTTGGGGCTATAGCACCCTCTAACTCTAACTTAATCCGTCACTGACCTTAATCCTTCTGGGATAAATCGTCTAAATGACAGTACATAGCCGGGGCGCAGGAAGACCTGTTGAATTCAACACGGGAGTTTTTCGCGCATTTTTTTCATCGCACACTCACCCGCGTCGATATTGTTCTGAGATTAGGAACCCTATTCGATACATTTTTTGTCAAGTTAGCTAAAGCCACGACGACTTTATTGCATAAGAATTTTCCGGGACCCATTACCTCGCGAAGCAGCGATGGATGTCAATTCGCCACCAAGATCCTGCGATTTGAACTCTTGGACTATTTCCTTTGCGGTAATCTCAAAAGATAGGACTATGCCATTAAGCCAGCAACATTTCAAGAGCTCAAAGGCAAGATAATAAGGTATGTTAGTGGAATAGAGCAGCAATTATGGCAGGGATGTCATTCTAAATTTGAAAAATCCGTTGAATACATGCTACCGGAGCTGTGGTGAACATTTAGCCGATATCATCTTTCACACATAATTAGAAAGTACTTAAGTTCATTTGATAGATTTGAAAAGATCTCAATTTTATTGTGAGATTTCTTGGGAGGGAAGTAACTGATTGATAAGGACAAGAAGAAAAATTCGAAAGGAAGATTACTTCATTCTGCTATCATAAAGAGAAATATATTTAATAGCTTTCAATATGCTTCATATGCCATATATGCCAGAATATTTCAGAGCTCTGACGTGATAAAAAGGCTGCAAACGGATTCTTGATCAGCATCTTAATATCTAATTCTTGAAGAGGAATATCATTACAGCCCTATGTTATTTGATGTATAATATATTTTTTTGTTAACCGATTTTATATTACTCGATATTGTAAGGATATTAAACTTAAGACACCATAAAAATCTCAAAGATTTTTTTGTCTCAGTCACTCTGCAAAATTTGTGATTATGGCTGCATTTATTTCACCAATTCAAGCGTTTTAAAGATACATTAAAATGATGGTGTCCCTAACTCCACCTATGTTTTAAGTCCATTGTTTACTTTGTCTACTTCTTCTTCGAATTTCAGAACAATTCAGAAAGTGACAAAGCAGCTTAAGCGAATTAATCGTTGACACAGACAATGGACAATTTCAACGCGATCACCAATTTAATACCGCAAGCAAATAACAGCAGCAGCAGCAGCAGCAACATCAATAACATCAACAGTAGTGGCAACAACAACCATCCATTGAGTACGCGCACAATTTTATTGTAATTGGGCTGTTTGCGCCAAAACAAGTTTTACTGCCAACTCTGTTTTATACTTCACCCTCTCACCTGCTGCCAACTGATGCTGTTGACAACATTTCATACCTTTTCATTGTCTTTTCATTTATTTGTTCTTATTCCTCAGTTTCTTCATCTTCTTTTTTATTTGGGTTCCAAGATCTGTGACAAGATCAGACATCAAGCGACTTGGTGCGATCTGCTTCAACATCAGATAAAAACGCTCTCAGTATCGGGGAGACAACGGATCGTGCCTAAATCTGCTGCTGCTACTGCTGCTCGCCTACAGAAAGCATGCTGCAATGTTGCTGTTGCCGTTGCTGTTGCCGATAATGCTGCTCAATTGTTGCTGCTGTTGTTGCACGGTAGCCGTACGATAATTTGCTATGGCATTCCAAGCGTATGTCTTCTTATCCGGCATGTCAATCAAGTACCTAATTATTCTTTAGGGTATATGTGTAGGGTAGTCGTAGGGTACTCGCAACGTAGCATGCAAAAGATAATTGGAAGAGATGCAAGAGATTGAATGGATATCAATTCCAATATAATAAAAATAATTGCCTTTCGCGCGGTGACATTGGAGCGGCAGTTCGATGATGATGCTATTGATGTCACTGATGACTAGGCACAATGGAAGAATCAAGCAAAAACTTTGCATTATTCGTAATAAGGGTTGTATCAGAAATATTGACTAAAGAATTGATAGAGAAAGGTTTTTGATAGAGTTCTATACTGAATGTATAGATTTAAAACTTGATAGTTTGGTTAGATTGGTAGAATGAACAAATGGCAGCTCGAAAATTTTTAATTTTTTAGCAGATTTTTCCAACTTCAGCCCATTGTGCAATATTAGAGCTTTGATACACCATTGATTTAATGTGCATTAAATATGGCTGATTGACTGCCTCCCTTGCAGGCAGCGTCGCTTAGTTTTTCGTTGAAATTTCCAAACAAATCCGTAGCCAACTTCTATCACTCACTCAGTCAAATTTGAGCGTTTCATTGAATGAGAATCGTAAGTTCGCCTGAAAGCTCTTAAGGCCTTTTGAAGAAACTACGTCATTTGTCTGTCCTTTGAGTTTGTCATCATTGACAACATTTTTGATTTGACTTACAAGTTAACCGTGCAACCGTATTTTGCAGCTCTCTCTCTCTTTCTCTTTCTTTAGTGCTATGGGTTGGGTTACTGCTCGGGCTGAATATGGCAAAAGGAGTATCATTTGTTGTTGCTTGCTTCCGTGTAAACTGTATACTCCAATGTACATGTAAGTATGTGTGTGTGTATGGTACTGTGTATGTTCCACTGTCTTTCTTTTGATATGTCGTCAACATGAAGACTCATCAACTGACAGCATTGAACGTCATTGTTGTTTTTGTTGTTGTTGCAGTGTTGTTTAGAGAGATAACGATCAATCAATTGGTATTTAGCACAAAATGACATTTGTTATCTATTGGTTGACATTCATTAGTTGCTTATTATGTTTACCGTTAAGAATTAATTGCCAACTTTGTTTTCTTTTTTGTGCAGACTACTGTGGGAAATCTTATAAAATTCATGGCTCAACGGTTTTGTAATAACTAATTAGTTTAATGTAATGGAATATACATTGTGCATAAGACTAGGTATATTTTAAATTGACTTTACATAAAATTACAGGAAAAACTTAGTCGGTTGGTAATGAAATTGCCAGGCATTCGTATTCTTCTTCAGGCCTTATCTTTCTCAAATAAGTCAATTCGAGTCAAAATCTCTCTCAAAAAAAAAAAAAACAAATAAATAAATAAATAATTGGAAGTCCTGTAACTTCCATAATTTTTTAAAAATTATTTGGCTTACAAATACCACTATCTATTGCTAAGCTCTTGCTAACCTTCATTTAAATCGAAAAACTTTTACCCAATTTTGATATTTTTCGGAATTTTTTACCCAACCATTAGTTATAAAATGAAATTGATTGATGTAAATATTTTTTTGTCGGCAGCATTCCCTTAATAATAATTATTTAATCATATATTATACGAAATATATATCCATATTATTAATTATTTATATAATTACGATTGTGCCAACATATTTCCTTTTCTTTTCTCTTAATAGCATAATAATAAACTGACCAAATTGGCATCCATGCTAGAGAAATTTTGATATCATTTTTGAACAGAAGAATTCGTATAGGATTAGTGCTTCACAGAAAACCGATAGATATCGTTACTGTTCTCGTTATCGGAACCGAGAATGATATCGATAACGAAACGTTATCAAAAATATTAATTTTCGTATGAGGACGAGAACGAGAAGGATTTGGCCGATATCTCGTTCTCGGCGATACTGTAATGCTTATCGTACGGTAGGCACTAAATTATCGCCGAGAACGAGATTCAGCCAGATTTTCCATAATACAAAAACACTTAAAATGTAATATATTGGAACCTATGGTAGCAGGTGGTTAGAAATTCGGTGCTGGGATGTATATTGTCTATGTTAAGTACCTCACAGAATCTGGACGAAATTAGACAAAGGCACCTTTATCGAAGAAAAAGCAAGCAAGCAACTCGCTATATATAAACAGGGTTGGTCATAGCTCATCCCATTCTACAAAATCTCTTACATGGCTATTCTTGGAAGTTATACCAAGTTTTGAAATTTCGTACATGGACCCAATTGTTTGCAGTAAGGACTTCGTAAAATACAGACGGGGTTATACAACGGACCGTGCGCGGGAAGCCGTTGGTCCAGTTAGTATCATATTTATATACAAAAATATGAACGAGAATAACAATACGAAAACACGATAACAAGACGAAAACGAGACGGCAACGACACAAGTTAAAAACTTCTCGTACGAGAACGAGTGCGAGACGATAAGCCTGGCGCCACTACGAGCACTATACGATAACTTTTGAATTATCGTATCGTTCTCATATTGGTGAACCATTACATAGGATAGTTCAAGAGCTCGTAAAATTTTTTGGGGTGTTCTTGATATAAGCAAAAAGTTTGTTATATGGTATTTCTACCCTAACTGATTCCAATTCGGCCACATAGCAAGCGGTTGTTCGCGAAATATAACCACTTAAAGTTGTAGAAACATGGCTCATTCCCTCGAAAAGAAACTTTCAACTAAAAATGTTACAAATTCAAAATTCCAGGAAAGCGAATACATCGATATCCTGTCTAATACAGATGTGTAGACTTTAACACGACACCATATTATCAAACTTGCATTGATTCGAAATTTTCAATATGCATAGATTTTTTTTGAACAAAATATAGCTGCTCTAGTGAAATATTCTATATCTAGCGACAAAAATTTTTTCTTAGGTTGTTTTTTTTTGCAAGATATTAACGCGGTGTTATCGCATTTACAATACTGAACATGTCACATTTTTTAAAATGAATGAGCCATAGCGCTATATCGACTCTTTAAGCGTTCATAATTCGTCGATGCTGCAACCAAGCAGTGTAGTATTGCTATATAACAAGTTTTTAGCTTGAAGTACTGCTTCAAAAAAGTTCACGTGCTCTCGTCTGAGACCTAAATGGGATACACAGCCTAAACTTGTGCTATCGAAAGCATTCACTCGGTTGGTGATGAACTGAATAAAAAAATTTGTGCACTGAATTTAAAATGAGAGACATAATTTTTTAAAGATACTCACAAATCTATTGTTTTTACTTACCTATCAAACTTAAACACCTGCCAACGATATAACCCAAGTGAAATGTTTAATAAATTCGGTTTTTTGTCGTTGTCATACCATTGCTGCTGTCAATTTGACAAGAAAAAAGTTAAAAAAAAGAAATAAAACTTACAGCAACAGCAATAACATACCAAACAATTTCACAAACAAACGATGCTGTCAAGATCACAAGAAATCGTGCATTAACAGCTACAAATAACTTGATCAACAACATATGAGTACAATATAATTGTAATTGTAATTGCAATGAGAAATCACATCAGCAGCAGTTGCAAAAAGCAGAAAAAAACTGCATTTTTTATTGTTAGCAATGCAATTGCAATTGATTAACAATTGCTGATGGAAAAACATGCCAGCACAGCAACAGCAAAAACGCAAAAAAAGAAAACCAATGCAATAAACAATGGGTGCAATGACTACTTCTCGAACAGCAACATTGCAATAGCAACATCTATCCATCGACAATATTATGTCCAAAACAGAGAGATAAATGATTGCCAAGGTGAAGAACAACTCACTGATCGATTTTATTTGTTGCTTTCATTGCTTGCTGTTGTTGCCACCACTCTGACGATGACGATCATGATGATGATGATGATGGCGAGGACTACTGTGCGACACTTGGTATTTATGCCAATTAGTATAAAATTTCTTCTTAGCAGCGCAGACATTGCTTCCGCTAAAACTGGTAATGTGGCGGTGTTGCTGATGAATTCATCCATCTCGTTCGGTGAACCAAAAATCACAGCGGCACCGGTAGTAATAGCAACAGCAAACTAGGCAGGCAGCTCTGCTTTGAAGGCCCATAACAAGAACTTAGCGCCATTCATTTGTTGCTCTCGTGGTGTATTCTTTTTTGGCGCTTTTCTAATCTCAATTTAATCAGCAACAAAAATTTTAAATTTAATTTGCTGTGATTGCGTTTTGTTGGTTTCATTCGCCTGTGTCGTGATGAAAGTGTGCCGATCATCAACATACCAAGCAGAAGTTCTTTTATTTATTTTCCTTTCGGTTTAGTTGGAATTTTGGGCAACAGATTTCATGGAAACTTGGAACAAATTAAAATTTTTGAGAGTCAAGGACATCAGGATTTGATGTTTTTTTTTCTGTTTTAAGAACAATTATGCAATCTACGAAAGTTAGTTACTCTTTTTTATTATATGCACTTTTATATATTGGACCAAATGGCTAGTAGTTTTATTTTGTATATAGAATCAGCATTTTTCCCCGCTGTACCGATTATTCCATTAACCTTCTTTAAATATACTCTTTTTTAAAATAACTGTTGACCAATAAGTACCATAAAAAATGTTAAATGCGTATGGCTGGAGTAGTAGTTGGTGCACGTATTTCTTGAATCAGGTCATGTCACTATTGTTTTGAACTCACAATTTAATCGTTATACCTTCAAATTTTGAATTATTTTGAGAGTGAGTTGTACGTTGGTCTTGAGGGAACGTCATTCCATATACTACTACTTGGCTTTCGGATCGTTCTTTTAGAATTAATTTCATCATCCCCCAATGATCGATTTCGAATGTGCTACATCTTCCATTTTTAAATTTTCTCAGGAAAAATTGATACACTGATTTGATTTAATGTCGAAATAAATGACAAATGTTGGTATTGGGATTAGTGCTAACCTTACTTCAGCTATTAACAATTTGTGCATCTCCGTCTGGCCTATCCATTGCCAGTGTCTTTTCGTGATCTATTTTTGAGATACATACTCGTAGTATGTGTATGGTTAGGGGCCAAAAGAAGTTCGTGATTCGATATCATGCGGGGACACTAAATTCTCAATATTCGCCATAACTCAGAGTCTTACAATGTTTGTGTTCAACGTAATATACCGTTCGTGGGGGACCCTGATCGAACATTTTCTTTAAGTATTAGTGATTTTGTGTTTGACTTAGACTTTCTACAGAGATAAATTCTCTTTTTGTGTCCATGATCTCCTCACGGAGCATAGAGCCTCCACAAAACTCTTCCAACATGCACGATTAGTAGCGAGTGCCTTCAGTTCTCTCCAATATTTTCACGATTTCACGTATATCAATATTTTTAAAACTTACTATGCCGCCATGTAAAGTTTTTCACAAGGTGTTGTTTAATATTTCTAGAACTTTTTTTCCAAGAATTTTTTATACAAAAGTGCAAAAATAAAACAGATAATATACCAAAATATCGGATAAAACAAAACCAATTAGATTCAGCTAAAGATAGTTTGTTATAGCAAAGTTTTTGAAGACGCAAAAAATAAAAGTTTTGGTCAAATTTAACAGATAATAACGCAAAAACAATAACATATATATAGAAAAAATCGCACAATATATGTAGAAAATAAAGTTTCCAGTATGCTGCAATAAAATAGCGACAGTATAATTTTCTAATATATGATACGATGGAAATTCTAACTTGAAATGGTATATATGGCAATTTGCGGAGACTTTACATGCAGATCCTTTGCTATCAGAAAATGTTGAAATCTAAAACATATCAGCCTCCCGAAAAAAATATCGTTCAGTTTCTATAAAAAACCAGTTTTTCCAGTCAAAACTATTAATTTTTCAAAAATCTTTTCTACAAGTTCGGTAATACAAAAAAAAAAACTGAAAATTCAGAATATCAGCCAGAATATTGAGCCAGAATATGAATTCATAATATTAGGCTCTCATAGGGCTTACATGAAAAAATTAAACTTCCTTATATTAATACCGCTATGAAAACTTTATTTGCGTCGTTTTTTTTGACAAGATAATAAAAATTTTACAGTGATAACATCAACACCTGAACTCCTCTCTAGATTTCATATAAAAATTTTCAACAATAATTTCATCAACGAAGTACACACAGAGAGAATGCTTTTTTGAAAAATACTCTTAAGTTAAAGGTTAAGGCTTGAAACGATCTTTTAATACAAAACTTAAGTGACATAATGAGAAATTTACTTTTATGTATTGCCATTGTGAACCTTAACCCAGCAACACTTATGACTAATGCATTCTCAAGTAGCGCACCGTCAATTTAGCTCACTTAAAATTTGAAGACAAAAAATAAAATGCTCCTCACATTTGTTGGTGATGGGTTTTTTCTGCGGATGATCGTACAAACATATTGCGCTCATAATCTTTAGCATGCGACATCTTTCTGCTATGAGTTAAGAAAACACATAAATTTTCCCCTCTTAGCATTTTTAGCGAACAGGCAGTCAGCCAGGCGGCGTTGGCGGCGGCGGCGGCGGCTGTGCAGCGTTCACTGAAAAAGGGAAAAAGTTTTAAACACCTCATAAAGTTACACTTGAAAATTAATGTGCAGCATTTAAGACATTAACTGCACATGACAAAGTGACAACAACACTGAAATTAAGATGTTCACTGTGATTTAGTTGGTAATAAATTTTGTGGTTTAATGGGGGGCTGTTAGGAAATTCAACAATCAGCTGAGGAGACGCGGTAGTTGCTTTGATTTTTTACCGACAAATTTATTGAGTTGACATTTAAGTAACATGAGTATCATACGTATGATTTTGTGTAGATATTCAAAAGCTAAGGCTGATCTGCACAAATGATCAAACAGCTCGTTAAAGATCAGAAGAAGTTAATTTAAGCATTTAAATTGCAAATCTAAAGTTAATACGTTGCTTTGACATCTAAACCAATTTGTAGAGGGAATGGACAACATTTTTTCTGCGTTCAGCAATTTTTTTATGTTATAATCCAACAGCAATTTTTTAATTAATAATTATTTAAAAATATTACTTAGCTGTAAAGAGATCCTTCTACAACGAATCGTTGAGATTCCAAACATTTCAAAAATAGTTTGCAATTTTTTTTCCATAACTTGCAACCAAATAAGGTGCAGCAGCTTCCATATAAAAACTTGTGCAATATGTAATTAATATAAAATACAATTTATTGCTTTAATGCAATTAATCTTGGTTGCAAATGCAGTCGATGTTTTTTTTTTTGATTGCAATTCATGTCACACTAATGAACTGTTTGTTAATGCGAATTTGTGTGAGAATAAAAATACGAATAAAATTGTTTGTTATTGTATTTAGTAATTTAATTTTATGTAATATTTTTATCACTGTCATAAGTGCAAGCACCATATATCTATCCAACTGTCTGGCTGTGTGTCAGTCATTTGCTGTGTGAAGCAAAAATATTTGCCATATTGCAAATCAATCATTGGTAATACACCAATGTACCTACATACGTTCCTATGAAATATGTAATGATGAGTGATTGTGGAGCTTAGCAGTTATAGCTGGTTAGACTATTTCTTTTTTAAAGTAAGTAATTCGCAAATTATGAGTTATTTAATTATGACATTTTCTTAATGATATGCTGTCAACAATTGCTGATGCTGATTTATATATCAGCGCGACAAAAGATTTATGCAGCAGTTGCCGGCTTATTGCTTACAAGGTGGCTTTAATATCTTATTAGCTTCTTATTTCTTTTAAGGGGAGACATATGATGGCAGTTACTTTAAGTTGATTAAATGAAATCTTGGTTTGGAGCGAATGGCGAAAAGAAGACGTTTAATGTACTTTTTTTTGTACAGAATGTTTGTAGAAAGCTTCTTTACTTTAACTTTTCCCATTCATTTGGATCAAAAGTCACTTCAAATTGGCATTTCATGTTGTAAACATAAAAGCAAGACACCGCCAATTTAATAGTTTTTCTGATTTACAATAGCCTATGTCTTGGTTTTAATATGAATGACCTATTTTTTGTCATCAAAAGTTTCTTAGATTTTTTACATGAGAAACATCATATTTGCAGTTTTTAGCCCGGGTCCGCAAACTCTTAAAATCTTCGTTGATCTTTTCCTATCATACAATTTGAAATCGAAGATCAAGAGAACGAAAACGTTATGCTTCATACGAAACATGAAAACTTAAAAATTTATTTTGTATGGTATCGAAACCGAAAAAGTTTTTTAATTATTTATTTAAAGATTTGCGCTTGCTACTTCGTTTTAACTCGCTAAGAAAGCTTGCAACGAAGCGCCTGCAAGAAAAGTGTAATATGAAATGGTTTATAAAAACAAAGATAAACAACAGAAAAAATAATTTTTGCTTTGATTCTCAACTAATCTATGCAAAAAGAAAAACATATCAGGCTTAGAAATACTCACTGATCGGCTAAAAGTTCACTGATGATTCCATTCAGCTACGGATGAAACAAGTATGACTAGCGTTAATGTTTTGTTTTCCATTTTTTATCACACACAGTACTGGAAAAATAATTAAAAATTTATTTCCGTAAGATTTTAAGTTTGTATTGTTTCAGCTTCATGCACTAATGTTTTCAATTATATATACATACAGCCTTTTCTGTTACTAAAAATGTTCTCAAAATATCACCTTGTTATTAAATTAGAGATGTTATCTGTATGTGCAGTGCTGTGATAAATAAAAAGTCAGTCAACCACCAAAGCAACGGAAATTAAACGCTTACTTATAGATGAACCCAATCGACTTCAGATGCTAAAGATGATACAATCAGCTTCTGTATATGATCCTCATTTTGTGATAGACCGAACGCACACACTGCCAGAAGTCACATTATTTTTTATTACTGACAACACCATAACGAGACAGTGGATACGACTTTTCAGGAGCGTTCCTCGAGTCTTACATTCACTTTATGGGTCTGAAGCTCCTGACGTTTGTGTTATCGACCCATCCCGCGTGGGTGGTGAGCGGGTCGCTTAAAATCCGATTATCGATATCGTGACTGATATGAACAGCTGAAGGTGCATACTCCAGAGTTAGATAAAATGATAACATTAATTAATTAGCAAGTGGACCCGGAACTTAGTCGGAAACCTTAGTGCAAATATTTAAGGATTGGGAGAAATTACTGCTCAGATCCTACAACTTGTTTATAACCTTGCTCTCATTTCACTATTTGTAAGCATTATAAGGTCCCAAAATTATTTTATTTCCGAACAGAATACACCAAAAACTTTCCAACTCAACCACAGCTATAATGAATAAATGCTTCACAAGACTTCGATTAGGCCACACTAAATTGACACACGAATGTCTCCAGAAGAAAGAACAGCAAGCTGCATGTTTCTTTAGCCATATTTCCCCATTTACTGTATCCCAGCTACTTACAAATTGTCCTTCACCGCTCACTAAAATTGTTCACCGCTGAGTCACCGCTCATTTAAATAGTTGTCTCTCATAATGAACCTAAGATTTTTAGTGCCAACTATGATACGAGCTGATGGTCCCATTAGTGCCCCACTATTTTCCAATGAAAATATAATTTTCTGTTAACGCGTGTAATTGCGCATAATATTCCGCTTATTTACATTAAATATAAATACTGACTGCCCAATTCATGTGGAATAGTTATATGTACCAACGCTATCCAAATGTTGATACTGCCAACAGATTAACAAGTCTGCCAGTTATGAGACCCTTCGAATTGCAAACTACAAAGAAATTTTTCATAGGAACCTGCGCAGCGTTGCCTGATCTCTATTGGCAGATTGGTTTATTTATAATAATTAGGACTGTTTTTCGCGTTTAACACAACCTTTTCACGACAACAGCAACAGCAACCGCAACCGCAACGGCAACGGCAATGGCAAATGATGCGGGCCAATTCCAGGAGCTTATCAAAATCTCTGAATATAGCAAGACTGCTTGGTCATTGTGCCAGCACCAAGCGAGAGCATCACAAGTGCAACAATGCAATCAGATTCCATTTAACAGCTTGCAAGTTGCTACCGTGCCGTTGTTTATGTGGCTGCAATTGTTGTTGCTGCTGCTACTGCTGTTGCTTCTTCATTTTATTCCTTAGCTCTGGTGCGGGTTACCTCGAAGTAGCTGCATTGTGCCGCATGTTGAGAATCGTAAATTCTTAAAGCTCGCACCTTTATTTGTGTACCCGTTCGATTGCGATCGATTGATTTCTTCTTCTTCTTCTTATTGTTTCAGTTGGTGTTGTTGCTGCTGCTGCTCTTGCTGTTGCTGTTGCTGTTGCTGAGACTGTCGTGTTTAACTGCGTTAATAAATTTGCCGCATTTACATCGCGCACTTTATTAAGTAACTTCAATTTGCGTTCCAATTACAGGCTGTCCGCCTTGTCCGGTTTGTCCGCCTCTTTGTTGCTGCTGCTTGTTGGGTGCTAGTGCTGCTGCTGTTGCGGAATACGTATATTGATTGCTTTATAATTATAATTGCTATGCGAGGCGTTTGTGGAAGGCGGTACGGCTTGCAGTGATACCAATTTATTGAGACAATTTATCAGTTGAAAGAAATTGGATTTGAAGTTGGCGCTGGAATCCCAGTTGTGTCTGAAATTGGCAAATTTATTTATATGAGAAATAGCTTAATTATGAATTTGATTAAGAGATTAAATTAATCGATGCTTAAGTTATGCTATTTAACGGATTTTATCCACAAGGAAGAGTTTGGTGTTTGTAAGTGCGAACATTCGCAATTACTTATAACGGGTGATTCTTTTGCTATTTGCTTTTTTAGTGTAAGTTTTTTGGCACTTTACGCAAGATTCGTAAGATGTGTTAGCACCAAAAATGCTCAATAAAATTTGCCATTTTACTAAAATTAGACAAACAAACAAACAATGCTTCAAAATCATTGAATTTTATTATCAAAATTCATGCTCTATGAGAAATGTGTTTCCCAATTTTTAATCGAAACAGAATTGCCAAATTTGGTCTGAAGAGCAGCCAGAGGTAGCTCAAGAGCTGTTAATGCACCCTGAAAAATGCACTGTTTGGTGCATCGGCATCATTGGACCGTCGTACTTTATCAAAAATCTTGAAAATCGCAACGTTACAGTCAATGGAGCAAGGTATCGTGCGATGATTAGCGACTTTTTTTTGTCCAAAATGGAAGAATTGGCCTTGGTTGACATGTGGTTTTAACAAGATGGTGAAACATGCTACACGGCACGCTATACCATGGACCAATTGAGAGGCGAGTTTGATGAACAATTACTCTCTATTTTAGAGCAGTCCAGTGATCATGCGATATGACCCCACTAGACTATTTTTTGTGAAGCTACGTGAAGTCTCTGGTCTACAGCGATAAGCCAGTCACAACTGCAGTCCTGAAAGACAACATTACAGTTGCCATTGGTGAGATACCGGCCGAAATGTTGGAGAAAGTATGCCAGAATTGGAGCTTACGGATGAACCACCTCAGACGTTGCTGCGGACAACATTTGCATGAAATTAAATTAAAAAGTAAATGAAAGGAGTCGATGTATCGCTCCAAATAAATATTTTATTAACTTTTACAAATTTTCTGTTCTTTTTTCAATTTTCAAAAAACAAACGCTTAAGAAATCACCCATTATGACAACTCTTGAGAAATCCCATTGCCATTCTCGAATGAAGTGAATAAGAAAACATCAGCTATTTCAAGTATAATCGCTTGTGTACAGTAAATACACGACACGCTCATGCAACGGCACCAACCTCATGCGAAATATTGCACATGGCAGATTCGACACCAACCTTCTATTTATTTTCGTGCACCAATTTGTTTGCACAAATGTGACCTAAGTTATTTTGCGCAAATTTGCCACACGACAATGAATAGAGTTTCAAAACGTGTTGTCGAGTTGATGTATTTTAAGCGAACTATGTGAAGAATGCCAATAGTGAAAACGGCTCAACTGTAGTCCTTTGACATCAATCAAATGGTCAAATCCAGACCAAGACATATGAATGACCAAGTGCATGCATTGCGGTAAAGAGAAGTGCTATTGCCCTTCATATCTCAAAGCACTTCTAATCAGATATCAGTCAGCTGTAATATTGGAAATGCTTACAAAGATAAGTATGGTGAAGTACGGTGCCTACTTGACCTGTAATAAAATAGATCCCTGGCACCGTTGGGGCTAATTGATTCCTATGGAAAACTTAAGATACAACTTGTGAGTGGCTTTGATGCAACTGAAATACTACACACTATGGAACAGCACCAATACAAAATCAAGAGATGAGCAAAGGCCATTTCAAATTTATCTACAATAAGCCATTTTGCGATTTCAATTGCAACTCTGGATCCGCCTTTTAAAATGAGTCATGGATGTTGCAGAAGATGTATAGATTTTGTGATCATCGGGGAGAACATCAATGTTGAGATTGTAAAGGAGAGAAATATTGGCTAACTGAAAACTCTATAAAAATGTTTAGTAAATGAAACATCTCAGACGTACCAAATGATACTCATAGCAAGGTATAACAAAGAAATTTCTTGGACAAAAATAAGTTAGAAGGAAACTCTCTTATTTTGTACACGTCATGACCATTCTGTAACTCAGCAATAGTCACTCTGAGCAGCTTGCTGTCAAAAGATTAGATAGTGTAGGCATAGTCGTCAAATCGTCACTGAGAAAAAATACTCTAGTAAACAATAATCCAGAGCCATCTCTTTTCCGGCATAAGGAGCAGATGAAATTTATCTAGCCATCATTTAAAAGTCCTTTACATCTTCATGCCACTGTTGATAAATCTTTTCAGGCTCAGTCTATATGGTTAAAAAGTGCATGGAGACCAAAGTAATACTACCTCAATCTTACAGCTCCATAAATCTCACATTCTTAAATTAAAAGTGCGAATACCATTCATTTTTAAATGATCCTCTATGTATCCGAACAAAAAATGGAGGCTATTGAAATAAAACCCAAAAGGTCGAAATCAATGATATATTATAGTAATAAGGTTGAACAAATCCAGCCAATGTTTTCAACGCCGTATAAATAGCTTTAAAAGTATTTTTGAAAACTAAAGTTTTAGCTTTAAAGACAATTTTGAGAAGGTGGGCTCGAAATATGTCAAACAACGTTCCAAATACCACCTGGCGTTTATCATTGGAAACAATTGAAAATCAACTTTTTTTTTCAAATCAACGTAGGGATTCATAATTGAAAAGTTTATTGATAACTTTGATTTATTTCAAGCCATTGGTTTCATAGCAGGCGAAATATCCCCAATTCTGAATTATTCAAAAAAAAAAACCTCATGTTAAGGAATTCTTCAGGAAGGCTTATAATTCAGAAATTAACACCTAAAGAAGATCGTTCCGCAAAATAAAAAAATTGAAAATTTCTACTAGCGTCCAAAAAGTTTAATTTTTTGTCATAAAATGAATAAAACAATATATACTTTATAAAAACATTGGATACAGTTGTATTAAATATATAATATAAGAATATGTGTGTTTGTAAGTCCAAACAAATTATAGTCCAGCCATTTTTCATAAGATAGATATATTGTCAGCAACTTGGCGTATTTTTGAAACATTGCATTAGCCTTTGTCCTTGCCCAATGGATAATGGCATGGATAGCCAGGCATTCCACAAGGCATCAAGGCTTGCAGTGATAAACAAAATATATTAAAATTATTTGGTTAAATGAAAAAACCTAATTGGCTCTTACCGATTACAAATGGAATTAGTCCTACGTATTTCACCGGAATGTGCATGGCTTACTTTTCAAAAGTACGAATAAATTGACCCAAAAGATAATTCACTAAAAAAGTTAAAAGAAAAATGGTTCCAACTGAATTTCATAAAATTTACTTGAAATTTAAGAAAAAATGAAGAAAAAGAAGCCACCATTTGTTAGTGCTTCACCGAGATCCGTTGTCGCTCTCATTATCTGGACCGAGAACGATAACGATAGCGAGACGATATCAAAAAAATTATTTCTTGTACTATCGAGGGCGAGAACGAGAAGGTTCGGGCCCATATCTACTTATCGACGATAATCTAATGTTTATCGTAGGATAGGCACTAAATTATCAGCCAGAACTTCCATAATACAAAAACAATTTAAATGCAATATCTTGGCACCTAAGGTAACAGGTACCAAGATATTTCCTCACGAAATTTGCACGAGCTCATACAATGGGGCGTGGCACCTTTATATAACAAAATTGTTTAAAATGCCATTTCTTGGCATCTCTCGCAGTACTGGACTTCATAAAATGTAGACGGGGTTGTACAACGGACAGTGCGCGGGAAAGCCGCTGGTCCAACTAGTATTATACATATATATAAAAATGTGAACGAGAATAACCGACAAATATCGTCGATAACGAGACGAGAACGAAACGAGATCAAAAATTTCCCGTACGAGAACGTGTACGAGACGATAGGCTTGGCGCCGATAATTTACGATAATTTTTAAATAATCGTATCGTTCTCGTATCGATACTACTACAATTTGTCTGAATTAAATTTTTGTAAAATTTCGACAAAGCTTTTTTTTTAATTATGGGCGGTTTTTTAAATATTTTCACCTTTTATAGTGTAAAGTTGCTTATGCAGACGAAGTTAAGACTACAAATTTTTGTACAACTTTAAACTGAATTCCAAAATCGCACGTTTACTGAAAAGTGCCAACTCCAGTGTTTGCGAATTTATGCAGAGTCAGGCTCAGAATATAATTTCTCCTTTCAAATGCGATAATCTTGTTAAGATAATCTTGCTCAGAACAACTGATTTGTGGCTTAAAAAAAAACACTTTTTTTGGTTTTTATATTTCTTAATATAAAATCTATACAATGCGTTGCCAAAATATTTTGAGGAAATTCTTCTTCTTTAGAAGATTCCAGGAATTAAATAAAACTAAATATTTATCATAATGACTTAAATTTTACGGCGGCAATTTGTTGCAAATCATGTTGGCGACTTATTTAATGTGCTTTTTTTTTGTTTGAAGCTTGTTATTTATATTTTATCCGCCCTTTTTTACCCGCCTTAGGCCTGAAAAATGTGTTCTCTCATTAAAATACTTCTGAAATTTTGGTGTTGTGGGAATATTGACTTATGTTGACATTAGCAAAGTAAAAGACATAATTTTGAACTAGGCCGCTTTTGATTTTTATGTTTCAAATGAATCAGAACGGAACTTTAAGAGTTAACTTCTTTTCTACAAAAGAACTTTAAAAATCGTCAATTGTTTTCGTCAAAAATCAGAATAACTCCTTAAGCAATTAACGATTATTTGTTTTATCTGCTACTCGAAACCAATTAAATTGGATAGTTTTTCTATATTAATTAAGTCGTTGTCTCGATAAATTCATATTTTTGAAAGGAGAAACTTTACCCTAGATCTGACTGCGTATAATTTCGCCAATATGTAAATTCTCATATAATTATTTAACTTTTGCTTTATTAATTTAGATGTAAATTAGAGTTTAAAAAGAAAATTTCATGTTCCTGATTCGGGTACGCTTCAAATTTGGATAGCATTACACAGAAACTTATGGCTTTAGTTATTTTTTTATCATAATAAGAAATTTTAAAGATAAAATTTTGGAATAATTCTCGATGAATTGATTGATTGAATTCCAATGTACATATGTGCATATGTCTGTTAGCATATAGGGCCTTACGTTAAAAAATGATTTTGATTTATTTAATGCAAAATAGTTCAGGCCACAAACAAAACCCATCAACGATGGTTGGACAGACGATCTGACGAAAAATCTTTATCTATATATATATATATCTATATCATAATGAGCATTTACCCAAAAAAGTGCTTGAATTTAAAACTTTTCGTTATGTTGTTCCTTTAGAAAGCGATCTTATGAGAAGTGAAAAAAATTTTAATGCTGAAAAATATTTTATAAGCCAAATATTGGCCAGACAGTATTGAGACATGAATTTTTTTTACTCAACTGTCAAAATAAGTCTCCAGTCTCGTGGCTTATGGTTTTTCAAGTTTTACATAGAAGAAATTTGTCTGTCCAGAAATTGTAACATTTTTTCAGAGGGGAAATGATCAGTAGACGTGTTGTGATAAAACTTACTAAATATTCATAGATATTTATCTATTTTTCTGAAAGAAACACACTTGTCATTATTTTATACAAAAGAAAAATTAGTTTTCATTAATTCTTCTACTGAAAAATGCAATTTTGAACGTAGAAAATACTTTATTAAGGAATTTT
Source organism: Meiosimyza decipiens (assembly GCA_963680825.1). Lineage (NCBI taxonomy): Eukaryota > Metazoa > Arthropoda > Insecta > Diptera > Lauxaniidae > Meiosimyza > Meiosimyza decipiens. The sequence goes on along the minus strand of OY804259.1, from coordinate 79,463,314 downwards.
CCTTCAAACAAAAGCACCCATTAGGGTGGTCTACAAAAATAATTAAATTTGTGTAAGTAAATGACCTGAATTCCACACTTTTCACAATCTGCTGCACAATAGTTGCCTCCCAAAGCTACGGACTACCATTTTCACTGACCGATTTAAATGAAATCATCTCTTTATCATATCGTACAGATGATCGTTGTGAGCCACATTTAGACGCTTAAGTGCGCCTATGTGTTAACACACGTGACATGTGAATGCGCTGAAGATACCAAACTAATGGCAATTCAATTCTCTACAACATTTCAAGTGTTTGCGACTGCGCAACTGATTACCACTCATAGATAAAATGAAATCTTCTTGGGAAGACAAGAAAGTAAAAGACACGTTTATTGCAGCAGCAGCAACACGAGTAGACTCTTCCAGTAGTCGTCGTCGTCGTCGTCGTCGTCATTGTCGTTTTCATCAATTGCTGCCGGTAACAAATTTCGTTAGACCAGCGAAGATCAAAATATGTTGGTAGGTAATTCCATGCTGTGACAAAGATGCAACCACCACAGCTAAGTGCGCGTCTAGTTAATGCTGTTGGTGTTTTAGCTATTGCTGTCTTACTCTAGTGAGAAATGGGTGCCAAATGCGATCGCCTGCTGTCTATGTCTGCGCAAGTGGTGGCAAAATGTGCGAGACAATGAATTTGCTCAGTTTGACGCAAACGCAAACACTGACGCTGATGATGATGATGATGACGACGATGACGCGGTGATGGTACTTGGTTTTGTTATGATAGTGGTAGCTTTAATTTTGTTAATTGGACTTTAGTTGTCGATCAATGATTTTAAAATTATTGATGAAAAGGATTTTGGAACGCATGTGGAATCATTTGGTTGAGTGTTTGTAGCATGTAATTTGCAGAATTGCTTAGTATCTCTCAATGGGGGGGTGCTGGTGGCAACAAACAAAACAGAACGTCTATGGGTTTGATAAGCTACATAGTGCAAATTTGACTTTGGTGGTTGATGTAGGGAATATATAATAAAACTTTAGTAAATCGATAAAAAAATTTAATAACAGAAAGTAAATTTCAATTTCAATAAAAATCAATCGAGCTACCGACATTCGTAATGCACGAAAATCGGTGGTGATTCGACATAAATGGAAGTTTGCATTTTCGATATGAAGTATTTTGAGTAATCCTACACACAGGATAGAGCCATTTTGTCATTCCATTAGTAACGTATAGAAAGGCGTGGCATGTAAAAAATTTTTGATCAGTGGCACCTCAATTAAGTTATGTTCGTCTGTTTGTGGAAACAACGATTGCTTGAAAACCATGAGACATAATTTGATAAAATTTTGGTTTACTGGCGACATTTTCAAACCGGTTTACAGACACACCCTGTATAATAAGAGATCTTTACAGTAATGCAACAAAAATTGAAACAAAATACTAATATTGATTCGAAAATGCCTTGGACAAATTGGGCACATTTTGTTAGAAAGGCGTTGCACTTTCCATCCAAAAAAATATAATTCAAAACGCTATGCTGAGAGAGTTTTTAAAGAGTGTGCAATAAAATCTTTGAAAAATTCAAGAAAGTCTTCAAATAGCCTCAAATTAGAAGTGGTTGTAGACACTGGTGAAAACATAGCAGATAAATTACAGAAACTTATAGTTAGGAGGTTCTTTCTTCAAGATTACTTATAGGTCATCTTAATTTGAACTAAAACCCCATTTTTGTTATTCATCCGTTCATATTTTTGACTATTCTAATGAGACACGCCTACTTTTCCAATTTCACCCACATATGATTTAGCAAATCATATATGTCATTGGGACTTTTCAACAAAATTTCATCAAAATATCTTGCTTACTTTCAGAATAAATGTTTATAACAATGCCACACCCTCATAAGAGTATTAAATCTAATACCAAAAAGCTCTCTAAGTTTCTTATATACATACATATATGCATATGTACATATATATGTATCCATATGCATTTTCAGCACCTCTTAGAGTAGTAATATTAATGCCATATACTGAGAAAACGATCTGTTTGAATATAACAAATATTTATTTGTGTCAAACATATTGCTTTTGATCAAATAGTGGTATATATTAGTTATGAATTTTATGTTTGACTCAATCAAATCATTTTCTCAGTGTAGCTGGCATGTGGCATGAACTAAAAATTGAAGTGATGACATTTCAAAATGTTAAATTTTCTAGGAAAATTATAAATCTCTTAATCGATTTAATGCTAATTCCAAATTCTGCAACAATTTTTAAGCCTTGCAAAAAATATCTCAGTACAAAATAAAAACTACAAAGTCATTCTTTTGTCAATTTTGTAAAATTACAGCTGCAAGTCCATGCAAATCTACAGCAAACTGCCACGAAGGCTGTTAATCCATTAAAGTCGGCTGCATGACAATAGCAGGCACTTCAATTTCAAGTATCCTTACACTACTGCGCCGGTCGCAAAGTCGATAAATTGCTTTGACAGGGCCTTGAGACCTGTTGCGAATTCCTTAATCCACTTTGGAATATTGAAAACAAAAAATAAATCCAACAAACAGTTGAAAAATTATGAGAACTTCATTAATACTCCATGAATGCGCATGCGTGTAGTTTATTAAAATGAGAAATTGAATGTGGACAGAGACACACCCACTATTTTTCAGAAAAGTGAATGAAATGTTTCTTTTCATCTATGGAGAATTCTTTCTATTCATTGAGAGAATTTGTATTCTTTTTTTTTGTTGCTGTCCATAGTTGAAGTGGTGCTTAAGATGTGTGTGAAAAGCACTGCAGGATACTGAAAAGGATATGTTTTTTCATATTGAATTGTTCAAACTTGACTTTGCAGAATTTCCCACACGTGTATTGAGTTTAAAAGATTTTTTCACACTCATCAATATCAAATTATATTGTAAAAAATAACTATTCTTTCATTAGACTGGCAATAATTTACTCTTTCTTTGTGAACGAACTTTTTTGATTTGTTTTGTGGGTTTCTTTTTGACAGTTTTCTTTTAAGGTGCTTTCTCAATTGGACCGTGCGATGAAAATTTTAACTTATTGAAGATTCGTTGAATGCATGAACATACATCTGTACATACGAGTATATATGGTTTGTTTTCAGAACAAAAATAATAGCAATAAAAATGAGGAATGTCGGTCTGTCTGTTTGTCTTTCTTGGTCCCAATTAGTGGCATACCTAGAGGAGGGGCGGGGGGGTACGTTGGGAATTTTCAAAGTCAAAAGTAGGGACATTTTTCTTTCAGTAGTGGTGGCAAATAAGTTCTTTGCCCCGGGCGCTCGATGTGCACGGTATGCCATTGATACCAATATTGTTTTTTATTTTATATATTATTATCATTATAACCCAATAAACATAATTTTACAATATAAGTATTTCGATAGCAATAATTAATAATAATAATACTATATTCTAAAGTTATTTACATTTGGTATCGAATATAGTTTACGTAAAACTTAGTTATCCATAATTAGTGGGGTCTTCAAAAAAAAAAAGAATCTAAATAAAATTGTTGTACAAAGTTTCTATAAAACTAGGGCACAATTTTTTAGTACTGTTTTGAAGATTAAGTACACTGAGGGAGGATCAAATGCGGGGGTATTAAGCCTAGCAACCTTAAGATTAAATTTTTCCTCTCCGTTATATTCTCTAGACAACTTTGATTTTTGTTCGTGACACCAAGTATTCTGGCTCAAATCAGATGCGTTGATGGGAAATATTCTCTAGCTGTGAAAAAAATTTCTTTTTCGAAATTGCTCATGATGCTTTTTGGGTTTTGTTTCAGGTGTGGTTTCCTAGCGATAGGGTGTAAAACTCAGCGTAGCTTATAGAAAGTAACTTACCGTTCTTGAGAATTTTCTTGCTCACATAACATTTTTTAAGAGTTTTTGGAATTTCATCTCATTGGTTTTTTTTTTAAGGAATGTTTTTGTGCGAATTTTTTTTGCCTTTGGTCATTTGTAATTTTGGAATTATGGCCAATTGAAATTTTGAAATTTTATATATTTTTATTTAGCTCGCTGTCATGGCGACTCCCGATATTGTGAAAACGAAGCGGGATAATTTAACGAAACTCAATGAAGCGGTTACTAATCAAATGTTCTTTGTGAAATTGAAAATTGGCAAAATCAGTTAATAGACGAGACCGCTCATACAAATCCAAATCAGAATAGTGGGCAGTTTTAATTCGGCAAAGAAGATAAATATTCTCTCGGATAGCCAAGCCGCTATTAAAGCATTAATTGCAGCAGATATTAAATCGAAGTTAGTAGAAAGATGCAGAAAAGAACTTGTCAGGCTGGGACGCGAATTTGACATTACTCTCCAGGTCGCATGAATATTGAGGTAAATGAAATTTTTGATTGAGCTGATGAACTAGCAAGGCGTGGTTCCTCTCTTAATGAAACTATTCAGGAACGAGTTAACATTCCCATCGGTTAAGTTAAGAAATGGATTTTCTCGCATTTTCTGTCTGTAGCCGGAAACCACTGGAAGTCTTTAAAAATTTGCGAAATAGCCAGATCTGTCTGGCCCTATTTTAATAAACTGAGAATTACATACTTATTGTCTAGAAGCCGGTTTGACATCGCACGAATCACCGCGGCCTGAACTGGACACTGGGCAATCGGCAAGCATGCTGAAAGGTTAGGTATCCCATTCAATTTTTCCTGCCGTAGCTGCTTGAATGTAAGCGAGATTGAATCTCTCGAGCACTTCCTTTGCAGCTGTTCGGCCTTAGCCAGAATCAGGCTAAGATGTATTGGAAAACCATTCTTCAACAACCTTAGCGAATTTGCCGAAGTTGGAATCGGATCTTTGCTTTATATCTTATAGCTGTCTTAACACCCACCAATTCGTCGGGTCACGTAATGTGGCATTAAAATGTCACTTTCGGTGATACTTATGGCTTTTAGCTTGCTGTGCTAAGCCACCACTCCAACCTAAACTAGCTCTGGAACTGCTAAGCTTTTAACATAGTAAGTGGTAACATAAATACTATCATATCCTAAAATTTTCAAGAGGCGTGGCATCACTCTATACACAAATACTTGAAAACAGTGCTCCATTTAAGCAAATGTAACCTAACTTTGCACAAGTACCACAAGTGATTTAGTCAATTATCAAAAGAAAGTGGGAAAATTTGAACAAATGGGCATGGCCATTTCATTGTGGAAAGACTTCCATCAAAACAACGCTTGTAAATTATGGAAATTTAGCAAAGTCGCTAAAGTTTTCACTTCAAAATTCACATAATTTTTTGCAGTAATGAAGTGTATTTTTTTCTTTGGAGTTATGTAAAGTCAAAAGTCTTCGTCGATAAGCTAGCTAGGATTCAAGACTTGGACGCCTACACATCCCGCATAGCTCGCAATATACCTTGAAAATTGGACCTTTCAATTTGGAACACCTACGGCTTAGTCGTGGCCAACATTTGAATGAAATTATCTTTAAAAAAATTCAGTGTCACATTAATGTCAAATTCAATTTTCAAATACGCTTTGTCCAACTTCGATGTTCATTACAGAAGTTAATGGCTTAAATGGAAAGCACTTGGTGTGATCTGGATCCTCGATCAAATCTGAAAGTCTTCTCTATCGTTCTACCTTCCACTTAATCGGAATTAAGCTACCGTCTGTTTTGTTTGAGTGCGCCTATTCCAAAAGGATTAGTTGTTTTGTTTCACTATTTAATTTTTGTATGTTGCTCTCCATAATGTACCGTGATGCCAAGAATGATTTCATGAAATTCGACAATTAAATTCTTAACGACCAGCAATTTATGTTTGATTCCAAGCGGAAGTTGACGCAGAGTCATGAACATTATGCTTCTTAACAACAGCAGCAACACCTGACCCCGCAGTGAGACAGCAAATTGTTGTGACTGGCTGCTGAAAGTTTTAATTCATTATACGTTGGTTTATTTTTTGTTTGCTGTTAATTATTTGTTTTCGTGACATTCATAATTAAACACTGCTTTTTGTTTTGCTGCTGGTGCTGCCAATGTTGCTGAAACTTTGCATTGCTATGTCGCCGTGTTTTTGACACCAGTGGCGCGCTGCAACCCTGAAAAGTCGCGCCATGCGGTTGCAGCGCCAAGCAGTCAGCAGCCATTGAGGCAGCCAAGCGTAAGAATGAACGAAAGAAATTGCAACAGCAGCACCAGCAGCAGCAGCATGAGCAGTAGAAACACAAACGCAAACACGAGCACATGTTGCTCGCGCACAATCGGTGTGCGCATTCAATTGCTACTGTTATTGCTGCTGTTGTTGTTGTTGCTGTTGTTGTTGTTGCTGAATTTATGCAGCTAATGAGTCAATAAATGTTAACCTGGCTGACACTTGTGATTTATTTAGTTTTTATTTTAACTGGTTGTTGTTGTTGCACTTGCCACAGCAACATAATCGGCCATCGCAGCTCGCTGTTGACACGTCGCATCGTCAGTGCAGTGGCATTAAAAATTACAACAACAAAAGCAAAAACAACAATGTTGACAACAACAACAAAGAAGTTAACCATTGCAGCTGCTTTTGTTTAATGATTCCTTTGGGAATCGTTTGTTGCTGGCTACTTTGCTTCCTGCTGCATTGGTCAGTTGGCAGCAAAGCTTTACTTTTGCTGTTGTTGTTGTTGTTGTTGTATTTTGTTTTTTACTCTGCATTACTACTGCTATCAGTGTTTTAAGCGTTTAATTTGTGCAACAAAAATAAAAAAGCAGATCACTTGCTGTCGATAATAAATTCATTAAATTGCTGCAAATCTGTTATGTGATATTGTTGTTACTACTGATGTTTGTTGCTGGCAATATGTTTACTTTTTTATAATTTTTTAATGTTTTAATTTACAGCTTTCTTTGATTTTTTTTTGCAGAAACTTCTGCAACGTTGTTGTTTTTCTCGTACGACAATGGCACTTGTAATGCTGTTGTTGCCAGCAGGTTAACAATGATTTTAACCTAAGAAACTTGTCTTCGATATCCTGTGTGGGTCAAATTAAGTCATTGAAATTTGACACAATGGCTTGAGCTGAAATTTTTTACACTAATTTGGGTCTATAGAGAATATAGTAATGCATAATATATATCCCCCTTGATTGGGGCATCAAATTAAAGTGTTTGACGAGTAGAATACCATGAGCTACGTGATGCCATTCCAAACCCAATATGGTGGATTAACTATTTTTCGCAAATAGTTCATCCCCAGCGTGTTATGATGAACCAGTTTAGCCAAGGATGAACTAACGCTATTATTTACTTTAACAGTCTCATTTCCGATTTGCTTGAAATTTTCGTATGTTAGGGTAAGTGGACTTAATTGGGTAAAATGCTACTGAAACTATATCTCAATAACATTTTAATAACACAAAATATCAGGTCTTTTGATGAAATATAAATTCAAATTAAACTTGTCTGCAACATTTTTCTCATATGAATATTTACATATTTGTGTTCAGCTAATCCGAATGTACTCATTTGGATGTTGATCGACCTATGCTTTAAGTCCAAAAAAAAGAAATTTTTGAGATTAAAACCGTACGATAACTACATGCTTCAGCTATAAGCCAATAAGTTGGAGCCTTAGGATTTTCATTTAGTTTTAAGCTGATAGATTAATGTGAAACCCTTTCAATTATTCCATTGTGATTTATTTATATGTATTAAAATTAGAAAATGAAACCGGTTGAGGAGTGAAGTCCGAATTTCTACCAAGGGTGCTAAAATCAAGATATATATTGATTGCCAAGCCAGAATCAAATCTATTGACTCAAATTTTATCAAGTCTTAGCCAGTTTTTCAATATACGACAGCTCATTGTGATTTTACTAAACGCTGTAACGTCGATTTGTATTGCTTCCCAGGTCACAGTAACCTTGCCGGCAATGATAATTTTGACGAAACTGCCAACCTATCTATAAAACGGCCAATAAACACATTTAAGGCCAACATCAATTTGCAATATCGTTTCAATATTCCCTAACAGTCTTAATAACTGGAAAATGTCTTACTGACGAATTCTTCGACAAGTTTAGTCAACCCAACATAGAAGATGAGCTCAGTGGCTTAGGGATCCAGAGATTGAAAAAACTGTTTTATATTTTCTCCGTGAATGTCTTTCGTTTGCGCAAATGTTATCGGTTAATTCCTTGACCATTTGAATGAAACATCATCAAAAGACCTTAAATTGACGTTGAAATTTATATAAAATTCAAAACTTAGGTTAAATAATATTATATACAAAATATTTCAATTGGGTATTCAATGGGTACTAAATGGTCAAATTGTGAAAATGCGAAATCTCCTGGAAATATCTATATTTAATCTAATCTTGCGGATGCACTCTTCACACCAAAGCAAAAATCTTTACAAAATACTAAAGTGTGCAATCTAAGCATTTTATAGGCGGCCCACCAACTCTGTTTCCGGATTAGTGCAGCCTCACCTATGGCAGGTCATAGAGAGCAACACTCAACAATTTACATTTGCGTGCGCGTTAAACCGCAACAATTGTTGCGTCTGCATGCCAATATAGCGATAAACAACAACCTGCAAGTAATTGCAGTTTTTCGGCATTTACCTGTCCACGCTTCTACCTTGGCTTTTGCTATTTCCACACCATCCCCAATCCCGTGTCAGTCTATGATACCCGTGAAAACAATTCGTTGTGACTTGGCCTTATCGAGCCAAAAGCTAATTTATTGTAATAAACATTTCTATTAATTCCGATTCCGTAATAATTATTTAACGCTTATCTAATTGCATACATCTGGCAACGCCAAGCACGCGCCTTAAACACACACAGTATTTGCATGTCACGTGATGCCATGCATAGCGTTATGTTCCCCTCGTACTTGGGGGGAAATTTGTCACAAAGTTTGAAAGCTAAATGTTGAAAAATGAAAATTCGTTGCCTACTTTTAGGCTTTTGACACTAGTCGGTGACTTTTTGTTGAAATTACTTTTAAATTAGCAACTTTTCTTTTAAATAAAATAAACTAAAGTTTATTGCGATATTTTTGTTGCACGAAAATTTGCATTCGCTGTAATGTATTGCATTTTCAGTACAACTACAGCCTGTATAGCTCAGCTTTTATATAATACTTCACACAGGACAACATGCAAATTTGTTGTTGTTGTTGTTGCATAAATTACTATCGCATGTCGTCTGCTGTTAATTTTACCACTCCATTTAAATCAGGACTTTTGGTCTCGATTCAATTTGATTTGCGTGCAATGTTGCTGCGACAAATGAAAAAAAAAAAATAAAATTAAAAACATACGGATTACAAACAGAAATACACATGCATTCGTAATTAATGAAATATTTATTGAATTTCAAATTACTAACAGCAAATTTCAGCGCATATCGTGAATTTCTTATGTTGTTGACCTCTGCTGGTGCCAATTTGTGCATATATTTGAATTATTCAATCTAAAACAATGCAATCGATGCTTCAAACGTACAGCGCCAAACGCAGTTCATACAATTTGTGGTCTTAACTTTTGAGTACTTGAATATTTTTGGAACAGTAGTCAAGTTATTTTGGACTAATGCTTCAAAATTTTAAATTATAGTAGACCAGATCTTGAAACACAAACTCCTATATAACGTATGAATTCAATTTTAAATTATAAATTTATATTTGACATCACGATTCAAAATCGATTATGTTCATTGTTATGTTGAGGTATGTTCACGATCTAAAAAATAATTTCTTCTGAGATCAGATCTAGTGAATACCGAAATTCAAGTTTTTACCAAAAAAAAATTACGTAAACGGTTTGAGCACTATCTTTGACCGTAACGTAATAAACGTTGTGGCGGGGTAGTAGGAAGTCCCAGTAGGATCACTAAAGGCTCTTCCAGTTTAGATCCAAGCAATTTGATGGTTGCTTCCATTCGGGTATCACATTCACTAGCGTCGGCTCTAAAGGTTTCCTCTGCGTATTTATCTATCAGTACTTCTGATTTGACTGCGGCCATATCTCTAGGAGTAGTGATACTTTTAATAGCACTGGCACGTGTGTGGGTCCATCGAGGAAGACGCTCTCAATGCGGTAAAGGGTGTTTTTTTTTTTCAAAGAGAAAATATTGATTAATCAAAGCTTTCATATCTATTAAAAGTCAAAGGTTCACTGAGAAGCCACCAATTGCTAAAAATCGTGGAGTCCATAACAACCCGGAAATATTTTCTTTAGCAAAGTTGTTATTGAGCAGAAGTCAAAAGATTTCGATCATCAATAGTGTGGAGAAAGACTGTAGAGTCCTGATTCAGATACAAGCGGAACATCCTAGCTCACAATCATCATGTATGGACCTATGCTGGAACTTGGGTTGGTGTTCTAAGTTAACAATGACTATGTCATTAACGATAATAACAGGGTGCGATCCATAAAAAGTATGTAATAAAGAGGACTATAATAACTGCATTTGTTTGAACATGTCATAGATTTTTTATTCACAAATGAATTTAATATTTTTATTTTAAGAAATAAACATATGCATTGTTTTAAAATTGTGAAAAATAAACTTTTTCTGATCGTTAGTTTTGAGAGAATATCTCATTACATTGCTAAGTATTTCCAGCAATAGCAATCGGTATTGAGTTCAAATGATGACCATAAGCTCCGGAATCATCGCCGACTAATTCACGTAAGCCCTTTTTTAAGATATTCTAAAAGAAAGCATCCAGCTGTGAATAATTCTAATAAGCGTGGATACCAGCTGAAAGCAACAAATTTGCTAGCTAAGTGTTCACCAAAAACTCGCTTTAAAAAAACTTACCTTTTCGGGTAATTGTTCCAGTAACCGCACTTTGCTTGAACCACAATAACGTATTGACACCTAAATGTACCGTATGAACAGCTGGTTTGTAAAAAGTTGTTTGCACCGTCCGTTACCGCGACACCTTCGTCGTTTTCGATGAAGTTTGTACCGAAGACTCTCTCTGAGGTAGCTTCATGTATAATTTTTTGATTTGAATTTCATATACGCGGTGCAAATTTCTGGGTTGCAGTGTCTCTACCAATTGGTCTTCGTAGAAATAAGTGCAATGGATTTCCTAGAATCAATTGAAGTGACTTTCGATATCTGAGTGCCATGAATCCGAGTTTAGTTTCTGAGATTTCATCAATATCATACAAATTCTATATTTTTGCCCGATCGTACTGAATAATGTAGGCCAACTCGTAGAAGATCACTAACTGAACCATGTTGCCGCAACGTGCCAGAAAACTAATAGCCGCGATCTGACTAGAAGACAGTCCAGCATTGAACTACCAAAGATAAATCCATAGAGTCCATGTAAGCGATCGACGATTTTCAAAGTAAGTTTCAAGCATTTTGAAACTTCAAAACACTTAAAACTCCTGAAAAGTTGATAAAAAAATGAAAATCATAAAAATTAAAAAATATGTGCCATCTAGCGCACGAAAGAATAATTATAAAAAGTGTTGTATACTCAGCAAGCAGTCAACAGAAAGTAGCAAAAGCGCTAGAGCACTATAAAAATTCAATGAAATTTAAAAAAAAAGTATGCGACAAAAGAAAGAGATTTATAAAGCCACAAGGGTTACATAAATCTCACATGACTGCATTTTACAATTGAATTCTCAATTTCATTTTCAGTTAAAAAAATTAATTGCTGTCTTCACTTTAATTTACGCTACCGGGGTTGCCCACAAATAATGGTGGCAGCAGCAGCAGCAGCAGCAGTAGGCCAACGAAAGCGACAATTCAACTGCCACAATGAGCAATTTTTAGGTCACTGCCAAAATGGTTTAATGCCACCAGCGTGGTAACAGCACTTTAATTTGAAAAGGGAATTTGCTTTCCTTGGCACTTTTCAATTGAGGCTTCTTATTGTTAGCAATAATAAAGAAGTCATGCAACTTTCCTATGCCAAATTTGCAATGAAAGAAACATTTTCTTAGCCATGAATTGAACAATTTTTCTATTTTAACCATTGACAACCATTAAATCGGGGTTCAAACGTGTTTCATATTAAACAGGGCCTATAGATTTTTTTACTTTTGTATAAAAAAGTAAGCGATCCACACGCAGTCTATGATAAAACAACAACAATAAAAATAATGAAAATAGTAGTCATAAATATTGTCAAAAACGAAAAAAATTCAAGTTATCGTTTTAATGGCCCCAAAAATCTTAATGGCCAATTGTGAGGTCTACTTAAGTCAATCTGGCTGGCCAGTCTTTGTGCGGACACTGTGTCTGCGTGGTGCTCATCTTCATTGTCACCTAGCTGCGTATCAATCGATTTATTTTTTTTTTCCTCTTCTTCTATGTATTTTCTGAATCGTGCCTTTTTTTTCTAATTTCTATTCATTGATTTTCCTTCATTGACTTTGAATTATTTTATTGCAAAGATCAGAGATTTATTATCGTTGAAATTATGTTCAAAAAAATAAATTCCATTCTTCTCTATTGATTTGTTGGCTAAAAATTATTATCACACTTTATTTATCAAGAGCGTTTGTGCTTTATTTCTTAAACATGTTAATTCAACACCAATGTCTAGTCATACACCAGCCGAAAAATGTTATTACCTTTACATACGTTGTATGATATATACACACAGCGTGTTCAATTTCAATTTTCCCTAGCGAATATCTCGAGAGTTAAGTAAGATGGGGGACAGATGCTTAAGGCAAAAGCTTTAAGATTTCGAAGGGGTCAAATAACTGTGACCTTGCCTTTACATTGAATTCTTAGCGAAGAAATAATATATTTGAACAAACTCTAGGGCAAGCGCAAGACTTGTAATTAAAGATAAAGCTTATAGTCACTTGAGAAATAAATCCGCGAAGCTACTTAACCTCAAAATGCGTTTTTTTCACTTTTAGGTTAGGATATCTCGAAAATCTGTCGTGATAAAGCATTTCTGAGACCCAATTCGGATTCAACGCAAAAAACTCCTTCAGATAAACCATACCAATTACCAATTTTTCTATACCTGTGTGATGGAAGATTTTGGAAACCGACACAGCTCGTTCTATTACACAAATAAGTACTCATTTGCTCGAAAAGTTTGACCTTCAAACAGCGCTTAATATTGGCCAGCTGTGTTACTCATACATATAGCCAACATTTTAAGTATTTAAATACTAAGAGGCATAAAGTTTTCTAGCAAATATATTCCAAAATCTGGTCATTTGAATCATTTTCGAAACTACAATTGTCTAAGCACACCCTATATAAATAACAGTTAGTTCAAAACGACAAATGTCCAATACGTATTCAAAAATTGAAACACTTACAACTATGCTATGTCAAATAAAAGAACAAATTACTCAACGAGCTCGGCATTACCAAAGAGAAAAATCTGTTAGTTTCAGGATTGTACATGAATGTTTGAACTCTTTGTATGAGCCAGTTTCGGATGATATAAAAGTTTTAATCTTTAATTTAAAACAAAGTTGCAAATTAGAGGTCTGCATGAGTGCACTGGAAACGATTGTCGTATAAACTTTCAAATGCAATTAGCTTCGAGTGCTTGAACTTGTAGAACATTTCATTTGCGAATTGCAAGTGCAGTACATAACTCTCCTGCTTGGTGTTTCGTTTTGTTTTGATTAGATTTGTGTTTTTTTTTTTGCATAAGAGCTCGATGGACTCGCAACGTAGCGAGTGGCATAATGGTAATTTCGAGTGCACTCATGCAGACCTCTACTGTGAATTATTTAGTAAAGTAAATAATTAAAAAAAAAAACCATTTCTGAGCTTAACACAACACAGCTTATTTTTTATCAAATCTGTGTATTTCAATTGCATCCCAATTCATGCGGCGAACTTATAACAAGTGAGGAAGTCTACTAACACAAATTGCTCAAGTGTACGTAGAAATTACCCGTTTTAAGGTGCGTTCTAGTGCAACGCATTTGTTTACCATCGAAACCAATAAGATATTTTTAAGCTGATTTTAATTGCCTTTTTCACCCGTAGCACGTCTGTGTGTACACCGGCCGTGTGTTGTGTGTTGTCTGCTGTGTGTGCGTCGTGATCACTAAATCTAATTTAGTGCTTTTTCTTACTTTTCCACTCTTTGTCTGCATCTTCTGCTTCATGTTCGCCTTGTTACAAGCTTATCGCATTTATCGCTTTTGTCGCTTAGAACGCAAATATAAAGTTGTTCTCTTAATCGATTTGTAATTATTTTTTATGTTTTCAATACAAAAGTTGGAGCACTGCGCTATTTGTATGGGCCCACATTGACAACAATCGAGTTATTTTGGTTTTTTTCTTCAATAAATTTATCCGAACTGTGGGAATGCCATTATGCGTTTGCTTTTTGGTTGGATATTAAATTTATTTTTATTGAAATTATCAAAACAAATTTTGTCTGTCGTATTTAGTTGTGGTTGTCTGTTAGCCAAGTCAGTGAGTGGTCTGTTGTGGGTTTTCGGAACATTAATTTGACAGATTTTTATGCTCTTGTAAACTGATACTCGAACATTTTTCAGGTGGCAATTATTTTATTTTGACATGAGTGGAAATCATTCATTGATTTGTTGTTCCATGTCATTTGAAACAAAATCCATTGTTTATGAGCGAAAGTGGGATGCTTGCGAGAGATATCACGAATTGCTGTCTAATTTTGTATGGAAATCAATGATGTGTTATAAATTTAAATATCGTACAAACTGATTGTTGTAAATTTGTGAACAAATTTGTGACTACAGATTGAACAGGAACTTACATAAAGCAACTGAAGTCATTGGGTTTTTTCATAGAAAGATGTACAGATTTCGCTTATGTCTTAAATTCTCATTTCTGAAGATATTGCCATGCAAATGTAGAAATTTGGTAAGACTGATCTTTCCTAAATTCACGAAAACTCTAGACTGCATGTTCTACTTTTATTCTGGCATGGATGTCTTTAATGGAACCAAGCAGACTGAGTACCTAAATTGATCCACTTCTTCTATGCTGGATTCCACTACGATGAATCTATTGCTGGTGAATGGATATGCCTTTTGTGTTATATATGTTGATAATAAAATACATTTTCATAATTTGAGTAACAGGATATACTCCAGATAATCAGGATCAAGAACTTAAAATATTGTAGTCCTGCTGTGGGATTCGCCTTAGAAGCTCAAAATATAGCTGCAAATGAAATCATTAATGCCACCAATTTTCTCGAAAAGATTAGTTATTTTTGAGCAACTTCATAAGCATCTTAACTGGACACCGCAAGTATTGGCATAACTAGAAAGATGGGGAGCCAAGCCCCAAAGCATGCTGCAGTCCTTCAGAAAAATTAATATAATATGTTATAAGACTAACCCCACAGGATTAATGTCTAATCACGCCAGTGGTATCAGATTAGAAGACACATCTTGAAAACACTGTGGGAGTGGTGCGAGTTGTGTGCCAAATTAAAGTAGAGAGCAGATTTCATTTGCTCCCAGCTGGACTTTGTCCCATAGTACCATCAGTTGTTAGCACGGAGCAAGTTTTCATAATTGATTTGGTTTTTGGGGACCATACCGTTTTATATTGACAACGAAATTTAAGTGGTCTATTTATTATATATAGGACCTTCTCAGGTTGTACTAACGAGAAGACTGGCTCTCACCTACTTATTGATACATTTAATCTTATGTTGTTATTTCGAAGAAAACGTTCAGTTTATATATGTAGGTAATTGTTTAGTTAAAGGGTGATTTCATAAATATTTCAACTGAGAGCAAAAATGTCTGCAATTAACTTTCAAATAAATTAAAATTACGCACTAAAGGCATCAAAATGAAGAAATTGGCAGTTAATTGCTGTGCAAACAACAGATGTACGATAATAAAATACATTGCATTAAAAAGTTTAAAAAAAAGACTTCACATAATGAGTGCGGCAAATTTTTCATTTGTCAAGTTCTCTGTCGATGTTGACATACTTTCTCGCTGCTCATAATATTGACAAAAAGTAACGAAACCTTCATGCCAAAAAATAAAAGGAAAGGTACGAAAATGGTAACCTTTTATATGAAATGAGTTCCACGCGCTCATCTTCAAAAAACAACAAATAAAAAACTTACATACTTTAACCCTTTCAGAGCCTATTACAGGCTTGGAAAACCAATTTTTTCTTAAAACTTTTTATGAAGAAAAGAAAACCACTGTTCGCAAATTAATAATGGAAATTTGTGAAACTTTTCAAGACTACTGTATGGATCGGAATATGCAGCAATGTACCAAATTAGTTCCCAATGCGTTGAGAGGTTAATATGTTCATTAATGACAAAAAACAAAAAAAAATTGCAAGTAACAACAACTATAAACATGGTCGCACATACACGTCACAGCGCAAATTGTTGCAACCACAGCGACAAGTTGCAGCTTGCAACAAATAACAGCAGTATCCCTACATAAAGAGCCAAGACGTTTAGTTAAAAACCAAAAAAATTTAAAAAAAACTCGCTTTTAGCCTTTTTAGGAATTGCAATTAATTATTTTTTAACTGTTTCATCATTTTGGTATTTCAACGTAACGCAATAAAATCGTGTTACCAACAATTGCTACTCGATCAAAAAAGACAAAAAAAGTTATCCATGCGATCGTTCGACTGATTGTTGACCGATTGCATGAACGTTCATTTTATATGATCGGCATTGCTGTTGCATCTTTAAAGCAACAACTACACCAAGTCACCAATTGCGGTCAATTTCCTGCTGATTTGCTACCAAATTGTCAATCATTCTTCCTGTCTTTTTTTTTTTTGGTAAGTGAACAGCGGCAACATGTTTATTGCGCTTTTCACTTCAGCAAAATGGTTTTTCAGCCTTCTCTGTTTTATTTTGTGAATTTTTTTCTTTCTTTGCAACATACGAAGATCGCGCAACGATCGTGTTGTGCGGACGTTGCTTGATTTTTAATTTTTACCATCGCCTAATTTGACAAAAACATTGAGTCGAATAACAGAAAAAAGTCAAAACATTTTAATTGAATTGCATAATTTGTGTTGCGCTTTCATTGTTGCACAGAGTTGCCAGACTATATTCAATATATTAACATATGCTTCTTCTTGAAAGTTGGAGTTGTTTTGATAACTGATAAAGTAAAAAGATATAATAAAAATGTTTCGTGACTTTTCCGATCAACGTAAAATTTCATATATTTATTTCGCCTCTGGAAAATATACAAAATAAATGCATCAAAAGTGCTTAAGTCCATTGCTGAAAATGTTTTATATAATTCCATAATCAGAGTTAAAGCACATAAATCTTTCTTCAAGTTGATATTTGCTAAAGGATAATGAATTTATCAGGAAATCCACGCGTCTGCCTCACGTAATACGTTTTGAGGGCATAGTATAGATAATGAAAATATAAAGGCAGACGTCCATACTACCATAACATGTAAAAACAACTCTGTTAAATAATTTTATAGTGTTCTTTCACAATTTCGTTGTCAGTATTGTCCCTAAAAGCTGAAAGTAAAAGAGGCAGACGTGTAGGTCTCTGCTTTTTCAATAATTTGGGGTTGTGTATGTCAAAATTATTGATTTTGGTAAAATTTGTATATTAATTTTGGGGACATCAGATTTTTCCGAAAATATTTTATTATTTAGTTAAAAAGATTAACACTTTCCTTCAAAACCAACTTGGAATTATATCGATGTCTTTTTTTTCTTTTCCGAAATATCGTAAATTTAAGTTTTTCAGTTATTCTGACGTACTGGATTTTATGAAGATCTGTGTGTTGACCGGTGTAATAAATTTCAATTAACAATATTTCGGCGAAATAAAAGAATTATGGATGTTAGTCTCAACCTCAAAAAAATGTACACAAAAATCAGAGATGCAAAGCAAAATGGTGTTCGATTTGGCGTACAATGCCCCATATACACAGCCAGAAATATTAAAAAAAAATATGATGTAAGTTACCGAAAAAATAGAATATTAAATTTTGGATAACAAAATTTGTACGGCATTTGATTTATATAGTATATATGTATATGTGTGTATATCCTTAATAATATACTCCAAAAGTGTTCTAAAAGATTGGGTTTGAAGACGCAGCGCTGGAATCGTCTGCCTTCGCTATTTTTATCAATTTAATAAGTAAAGGAACGCGATAAATATAAACAATCAATTTATTTTTACAAGTTTGTAATATTGCAATATTTGAATGCAGCAGTAAATAAGTGGCTGTGTTTCATTAAGTTGATAATAATCGCAATATTATGGATACATTTTATAATATAAAAGGCAGACGCGATAAAGTTTCCAAGACTCTACTTTAATTCAGTGTTAATATTTGAGCTTCAACAAGAGTTTTGAACCCATTTCATTTTCATTCATTCAATTTAATTCTCCTTGATTAATTTTTAAGCGATATATCTTTACTTTCGTCGTATAGGCCTTAGATTGGCTTTCTTCACAAAGTTTTCACGGAACTCGTTTCAGTGCACTGCCTCACCGTACTGAGCTTGCCGACGGTGACTGTGTCGATTGCGATGGTGGTTCTGCTGCTTGTGTCTAAACTCATAGTGGATAGCTGAGGCTTCAGGCGATATTATGATAGGACATTCCTAAATAAGAAGAAGTTCTTTACTTTAGCTTCACCTTAACTTAATCTCACTTCAGCATCAGTTAAGCTTAACTTAAGCTCATTTGCTTTTGCTTCACTTTCAGCTTTTCTTCAGTTTCACGACATTTTGACTTTGGCTCCGTTTTTTAATCATTACATGTCAAATTTAATATCCAAGTTCTTTCTAGAACATCTCGGCCACTTTCAAATGCTTGTTTATATTAAATGCTACATTTATCGAGGTAATACTGTAATATCTTTCCACATATATCGTTTTTCTTGTACTTTCTTATAAGTAACTTATGTATATAAAATGTGTGGCATGTAGTTTCACTAATTGTTATCCACACAACGTAGATCATCACCAACATCCATTCGTTTTAAGTTCCAAAAAGAATGTGCAATGGAAAAAAAAATCTGAGCAAAAAAAGGAAAGAAAAAACTTTAGCAATGGTTGTAAAAGTCCTAAGAAATGGGCAACAAAAGTCTCCACACAAATACCAAACACTATAAAAACCATGCAGCTTGTTAAAATTCCTAAATAACTCTGATTTTTCGCTTTCAATCATTTTAAGAGCAAAAACCAGCTACGAATATAATTCTGCAATTGCTATTTGATTCAACAATAACATCAAGAACATATGGGGACAATGACACTCGTTCGCATCGATCAATGTGGTACGTTGCCACTTGCGTGGATATGACGACCACTTGCGTCTGCCAACGCAGCACAAAAATCACATCACAATTTTATAACCTGTTGAGCAGCG
The DNA here is from genome assembly GCA_963680825.1 of Meiosimyza decipiens. Taxonomy (NCBI): domain Eukaryota; kingdom Metazoa; phylum Arthropoda; class Insecta; order Diptera; family Lauxaniidae; genus Meiosimyza; species Meiosimyza decipiens. The sequence continues at coordinate 79,443,975 of OY804259.1, read as the reverse complement.
CCAATTAAAGAAATGACAAATTATGGCTGAGGGAACAACAAAAAAAAAAAAAAAAAAATCAGTGAAAATAAAAGAAAAGAAAATGTCAAATCAAAAAAACTGCAACAACAACGAAAATGTTGAGGCAGCAATAAATCGGTGGAATTTTCAGGACGACTGGACTGCAAAATGCATTTGTATGTATCTATTTGTCTTACAGGACAACAACACAAAAAAAAAAAGAGAAGGCAAAGCTCATCGAGGAATTGAAAAAATGGCGTATTGGCAGCATCTACCTTGGGCCGAAAGTGATTTGTTCTCTTTTGTTGCAGACAAAAAAATTGATATTTTTTATTCATGAAGTGTTCCAACAAATTTAATTCATACGAGATAAAAATGATTACTTTTAATATGTCGCTGTAAGGTATAGACATGTCAAGCGCAATGTCCTTTAATGAAACAAACTAAAGAGTCCATGGGTAGAAAGGAAAAACATTTTTCTTGGATTGTTTTTTTTTCAGTTTTTGTGGTTTTTTAAAATTGAAATATATCGTCAATTAAATTGTCTTATTCCAGTTTAAATTTAAAGTTGTAAAACCTTAAGTTAGATTAGGAAAAATTAAAATCGAACTTATTATAATATGCATTCAAAATAAAACCAGTTCTTCAGTTTAATCCTTCGTACGCTGGCAATCTCTACTTTGCTTAACTTTAATGACAACTTTAAATAAAACTAAATGCAGCTGCTTCAAGTATTTTACAAATTTTCATTAAGTCATTTGACAAACAAATTGCAATTTCAACACATTACCACATGACCCAATGGGAAAATGCAGGAGCGATGCAAAATGTGAAATCTTTTTTTTGTTGTATCAAAGCTCTTAAATTATTTGAAAAAAAAACTACTTCGGATATTATCTTTGGACACGCTAAAAACTTAATACATATTAAAGAGAGCGTTGTTAGACTTAATTTTTTATTAAACGAGCATCTCTTCGACCTCACTACGTGCTGGCTGGTTTGAGTAAACGTATGCGCATTGAATTTGGCATCATTTACTTGAGCAGCTCCCTATGTAGCGATTTAAAGCTTATGATTTTATGGGAGATGAAACGTCCTCATTTCTAATCTCTCTCTTGTCGAAATTCGCAAACTTTTTGCTCAGAGCTTGTCCAAGTTATTCTTATTATTTGTAAGAATTTGTTGCATCTCACTAAGGCCTAAAATGAAAATATCCACGGCCCCCTGGATTCAAACAAGAGGAAGCCAGTGGGTTAGCCAAGTGTTTTTAAATCAACATAGGGTAACACAGGCCGATAAGATTTTAATCCACAAACCAGAATATATTTTTCCAAGGGTCTTAAAATCCGAATCCGAGATACAAATCTCTCAATTGGCTCTAGTTTCCGAGATATCTTAGCCTAATAGTGCAAAAATTATGAGTATATAGCATCGCAACTTTTTTTCTCAAAGAAGTATAAACAGCATCTTAAGGGACAAACATCGCCCAATATAAAATGCCTGTCCACTTAGTTTTTTCTGGTTATATGAAGTATACATTTAAGTTAAAATATGAGCTTTTTGAAAGTTTCGTAACAGCGAAATTTTTGTGATAGTTAAAGCACTTTAAATTATTAAGTTGTAAGAGCGATGGGCGTGTTCTCCCACTTATACAAATCAGACTATTGAATGGTTATACTGAGAGAGCTATTTAAAGTTACGTAAGCAAGTATCACTAAAATATTTGGAATGGTTCACACAAGCACTAGACATAAAGTAGCTGAAATTCAACCCTAGAAGGCTATGCTTCGTCGAATCGACGACGCACGTTTGTGTTTTGTCGTTTAATTTTTTTAGTGATATCCTTTTCAATGACATAACATTTTAAAAATTATATGGAGGTGAAACAAAAATAAATCGATCGTTTCTTGTGAATAGCACAAATAGAGATTCATCAGCTCCATGATTCATTTTCCTGCTGGACAACTTGCCGTTATAAATGTGTACATCGTAAAGATGCAATTGAAATAACAAATGATGCCTTAATGGAAATAACACAAAAGAAAAAATTTGCTGGCGAACTTACCAAATTTGGTTGGTCCAAAAACTAATAGACATATGCGACCAGGCACAACAACTCAAACAGCCAATATATGCGATATAAACAAAGCAACAACACAATAGGTATGAAGCAATTACAAATTAACGTAATTGCAAACATTTGTTTTAGTTCTTGTTGTTGCTGTTGTTGTTGTTGCTTATATTCATTTTAATGAGAAATATTTTAATTTGGAGTAGATCGTGACATTAATTGTTCTTAACACAATTTTCATTTTAATGCCAACAAAAACAACGAAAGAAGAAGCCAAGCGCCGCATTCGCATGTGAGCAACATACTCGGCAACTATTTTGCTGCTGAGCCATTGCTGAGTTGCTTAGTAGATGGAATTAGTTGTCCGTCCGTTTATTTATTTGGTTGCATTTGAATAAATTGTTTGCGATTTGTTGTTGTTGCTGTTGTTGTGTTAGTAGTTGCAACCACCTAGAAGACGAAGTTTATTCACTTGTAGATTTTCGTTGTACTTCTGTCGTGTTGTATCGTAGTGGAAAATGAAAAATCGTGGCCACCAAGTGTTCAATGTGCACACAAGAAAAAAAAAATTCTTTAAGATGAAGTTTTAGTAAAAAAAATGTAGAGAACGAATTGAATTGTAATTGGACACAGTTCATCATATTAAGTCAAAATGAAAGCCAATAGTCCAAGAGCACATGTTATCAAACTCTCCGTCAGCAAACGCACTCATGAATGAAAGTTAATTTGAATGTACGTTTCGTAGTAAGCATAAAGCTGATGGTCCATCCAAGCGTATCTGGATCTTAATATCATAACTAAGTCAGATTAGGCTAAGTTAGGTAGGAGTTTAAGAACTGACTCACTTAGACCAAATATTGATTTAATGCGATACCTCAAGGTATTTAAACATACCCTCTCAATAAAGCAACCAACTATCGTAATAAAACTAAGCCGCTGACCTATACTAACATGTCCAAGGTTATCCAGGTCACCAAATAAAACGAGATCAGTGTTTTGTTTCGCTTTCTAGCAAGTGCGGGGCAGGAGCAAATCAAATGTTTGACGTTTTCCTCCCCATCCACATACTTAAGACTTCTACAGAAGTCAAAAGACTGAACATTTAATCGCTCTGCCGATAAGGCAACCGACAATTATGACTGCAACAGCTGACGAGACACAATATAAAATCCAGAGTTTAGCGCTTGTCATCCCATTTTGGCCGGACTTTCCTTGTCATGTGGCAAGTTGACCCTTGGGTCCATCTTGTGTTAGCCTATCATTGCATATCCTTTTCATTAGCAACTTGCAGGTAGCATGTGGCATGCCAACACCTTCCTTGTCCTGAGAAATTCGTGTTAAATTTTTTCAATTGCGATCAATGTACCAATGCCCGGACACCTTTCTGGTAATGAGACATCTTATGAAGATACGAGCGGTATTTCTGGGCCCCTAGTGAGATAGCAATACTATCTGAGTAAAGGTCCCTTTTGGATACGAAATTTATGCTCAGCCTGCATGCTACTTCTTATATATATACAACTATAGACTTATATATATACAACTATAGACTGAAAAACGTTTGCCACCTCGCAGCGATTCTCAACGCAGACCTCAAGCTATGAAAGATAGTCAAGAATCCAGTTCTTTCCTCGGACCAAACTTAATTAAGCAAACTAGGAATTAATCTTTGGTGCCTTTCACCTTCAGAGAATATGCGGATAAAATTTTTAGGAAACTTGGAAAATAATAGTTTCATAGTGTCTTAGAGTGTCTAACTTCACCTTGTTTCAAACACCCTGCAGTTGCTTGTGGCTTTTCATTACTTCATCTCAGTTACAAAACATCCTGGTGGAGTTTACAAGGATTTATCGGGAAATAAAAGGCATTACCTTAAGAATATCGTTCTTCCAATAAAGATTAAATGTCAAAAGATTCATCAAATTTATCAACGCTGATGTCATATGCAATAAGAATAAGTAAGGTAAGGATTCTCATTCCATAATGGAAAGATTGAAGCTACAAAGCTCTTGAAAATCGTAGTTCCTTCATTCAAACTCAAGTGTGTGGTTAACAATATGCCTCATATTGGCGAGTGAGCTAAATACAAATTTCAGTCCTCAAACATTGGATAGTACTTGTTCGTACAGATGATGAACCTTGCGAACTGAAGACCACAATGGTCTGCATTTAATCATGAGTTCATGAACTATTTGAAAACATTTCAAAAATATCTACGCCTAAGTCCTTACAAGACCCAATTTGTGCAGCAATTGAAGCCTAAGAATCATTTGTTACATCGTAAATCGGCTGAATGGGATGGCCATACTTTCTCAAAACCAAGACCAGCCAGTACGTTATAGTGAATGACAAATATCATGGAGCTTTGATAGCAGACTGTTTCGTTCCACGGCTTTGGAGACGCAGCTTCAGATGAACAGTACTACGTGACATATAACGCGTGACACACTCTGCAGAGGGAAATGTTCGACGAACACATTATTTCCCGAAGTCACTATCACCACCTAGGTTTTGTGATTTGATATCTCTGAAATATTTTCTTGAGGGATACTATTTGTCAGTAGTATGTGCGGTCAGCACGACAATTAAAACAACGTGGCCGCCCAAAATGCCTGTTGCAAAATATTCAGAAAATGTACAGACAGAGCACTTCTATTAATTAGTAATATATCGAAGGTGGAGACGAAACTGCGTGGCATAGTGAAAATGTTCTATAGAAATTTCGATTTGATAAAACTATATATTCAAGTGTATGTTTTCATACCAAACGAATTACCTTTAGCAGAAAAACTTCATCTACACCAAATAATTTGGCCAAATTAAAACAATTTATTTAGGCTAAACGTGACAATGCCAACTTTGGAACAGCAGCAGTCGCCACGCAAAGCATTTTAATTATACGCCTGCGCCTTTGCCTGAAACTACGAAGACGACGACGACGAGGAGTCTTTTGTTTGCTCAGAACGATCTGCCAGCAAGTTACACTGAGCACAGACGTCAAAAAAAAAAAAATTCCTGCAGCTGCTGCTGACGTCGTCGTCGCTTTGTTTTGCTGTTGCTATTAACCATAGCAAATGCATCTCATTTGTAGCTACTTAACTTGGCCATAAGCAAATAAGCTTATCGCTTGTCTTAGATCTTGTAAGAGAGTCCCCTCGCCACGTCCCCACTTTGGCTTGTGCATTTGAAAATTTTTGTTTTTCCACCCGTTTACGATCGCTTTTCTACGATACTTTGTGTGTTGCGTTGCATTGTCGCTTGTCGCTTCGTTCGCGCGCGTTTGTCGTTGAGGTGTTAAAGTGAAAATTTTTTTCAAAGTTTCTTACCGAAGCGTGCGATTGCTGCGAATTTGGAATCGATTCAAATCGATTTGCAATTTTTGCGCTCTTAATTAGTTTGTTAGGCTTATGGGGCTTATGGGCTTTCCTTTATTTTCTGTGTTGGCAACATTTTGTGTTTGTTGAGCAGGTGGTTTTAAAGTTTTTTATTGTTGCTTAGTTAATTGGAAACGTTGGCTAAGTGGGATTTCGAAATCGTATATGTATATATATAAGTATAACTTATAATTTTAAATGAAATTTTAATAAATGTTATTGCCAGGCTTAGAGTGGAAGATTTTAGTAGCAACAAATTTTTAATAGAAAGATTACAATTTTGGTGAATTATTTGTTTGTAGCCGGATGTTTCATTAAGTTAGGTGGATTTGGTTTTCGAATTAAACAGATTACTTATAATATTTTTTGAAAAGCTACAATATAGACAATATTATATATAATAATTTAAATTTGAAATAAAATGTTAAACGAATGCATTCCAAGGCTGTTAATCTCTTGCTCTGATAAAACTGTTGATACGTACATATGTTTGTGCCTTGGTGTACGAAATGGAATCGATTGTTAAAAACAAAAATCGAGAAAACAGCTGTTAAAGCTAACATGTTTCATTACAAAGAACGCACTTTTTTTATTAAAATCGCTAAAAAGTGGAAATTGAATTCTTTTGTAAGGGGTTTTCTCAGGAACGCATTTACCGTTGAGACAGCGGAGCCATGGCCTCGGGCATCCGACACGTTACGATTGTTGAAACATATTATAGGAAAATAAAAAAAAGTTTCATGTCTAACGCTTTAGTTTGGTATACCTTCGTGCCGGATTGTCGAAGTCAGTCTGATGACAATGCCCCAAATATGAGTGGCAAGCATAACGGTATGCGAGCTGTTATAGTACCATAAAACTCTTTCGCTATATTTAACCTTTGTCTTGGTCATTCACTGAATCTGGTAGGTCAATCAGCTGTAAGAATTTCTTTTTCTCAGTTTTGTTAAAGAACGTACTGTACGATGTGAAATTTTGACTCGTTTGTACTGTCGCTGTGATGCTGTAAAAGCTCTTTTTTACGGATATAAATCTGTTCAGAATGCATTAATTAAAATTTTCGACGACATTGAACAAAAAAGTATCGTGATAGTTCAAGCTCGTGTTTTTTTTTTAAACGTCTCTGCACTAAATTTTGGCACCAGATTCTTGAATGGTTCAGCTCAACGAGCAAGTACTTATAAAGTTCAACGATGGTTTTGTCAGCAGCTGTAAGTTCTGTCAAATCTTTAAAGTCAATTGTTCAATCAAAAAGAGACACACTCGAGTCATATGAAGCTGCTGGAAATGAACTGTCAGATACTCAAGAGTGTGAATGTATTCATAATAGTGCTTCACCCGAGGCGAGGCGAAGCGAGGTTCTAGTTATTCTCGGTCTCGCCTAGTTTCATAAATTTGAGTCTCGCCTCGCCTCATTCTCGGACGAGGCCTTGAAATCACATACCTCGCCTAGCTTCGCCGAAACCTCGCCTCGCCGCGGTAAGAACCGAGGATTTTATTAAACTGAAAAAAAATTTTCATTCCTGTATATTGTCGGCATTCAAGCAAAATTGACTATCTGCAAACAAATAATAAGTGGGTGGCACTAATTACTCGTTTAATTATGTTTACATCCTCTTAAATTTGTGATATATTATTTTCGGTTGTTAAACAAAAATGGTCAATTTTGCTTGTATGCCAACGATATATTCAACTAGCAAGGCCGGCAAGCGTTGCTTCGCCTCAAGAAGTAAAATAAGATATATTTTATTTTTGGTGGATTGCATCATATATGATGATTGATGAGCTATGATGAATTTAATTCTTTTCTTATATGCGACGGCGTGGCATTGTCCATTTTTATCCAAATCAAGCTTAGCTACGAACCTTTCACAAACAATAAGAATTATATGTACCAAATCTTATCCATTTACGTCATATAGTTATTGAGATATAAAAAAAAGTTTGCTCTTCTGCGTTAAGTAGTTGATAATACCAAAGTATGCTACGAACCTTCCCCAAATCATAAGAAACATAAACACATGCCAAATCTTCAGGCGATCGGTTGAACGGTTTTGGACATTAACAACAAAATTTTTTACCGAACGTTGGGGTCCCCATATTAAATCTTTCGTCATATAATAATAACAAAAGAGAGTAGTAGCTTTATTATTCTAACTCTCATTCGATTAAAGATCATGTTAGTACTGCTGACTCTAAAGACCGAAGATATGATGAAATATATGAACTCTAAATAAAAGTAACCTAAGCTGAGCTTCTTAATGTGAAAGCAACGTGGTGTGAGTTCGGTGTGAATCGGTTAACCGGTCTTCGAGAAAATTATATTTGAAAAATATTTTTGTATGAGGGCCACCCTAAAGATGCACTCAAAATAAAAGTTTTATAGCCTTATATATGCTTTCCGATAAATAAATATCGAGTCAAATTTCAAAAAATAGTATCAAAACAAAGAATACTTTCGAGAACGAGACGAAAACGAGGCGAAGCGAGGTGCCGGTGTGATCTCGCCTCGGTCGAGCGAGGCAAATTTATTTTTCCACCTCACCTCGTTCTCGCCTCGTTGAACGAGGTTGCCGCGCAGTCTCGGTGAAGCACTAATTCATATTTGGTTAATAAATGTGCGGGAAGGGCCCGTCGATTATAGAAGAGCACCTGCTGTTCAGTTGACGCCAAGAGAAATATTTCGAACAGCATCTTTGCTCCCAGTAGTTGACCAGCTTATCATGGCGTTAGATGAACGTATCGCAGGGTATGAAATCGTGTAACAACGATTTGGTTTCTTAGCTCAATCAGGGGAAATGAAACCTTCCCAGATCCAGCAGAATGCTAAGGAACTGGTGAATTGCTATCCTGCAGATTTAGATTCAAAGTTGGGAAATGAACTAGATCATCTTGTTGCATTCTCAGAGCGATATGTTAAAAAAGATTATGAATCGATGTAGTACTTTTTGCATTGAATCAACTTGCAAAATAATATGCAGTCCACTTTCTGTAATGTAGAAATAGCTCTACGTATTTAATTTTCAGTGGTGGTAACAAATTGCAGTGGAGAAAGATATTTCACGAAATTAAAACTCATCAAAATTGTTTGCGGACGAGTATGGACCAAGATCGATCCATCAATTTTGTTATTCTTAGCACATAAAATGATATTCCTCGTAGTTTAAATTTTGACGATATATCATTTGTAAATAAAAAATGTCGTAAAGTTTTTCTAGCGTAGACTTAGATTCATTGTATGTAACATATACAGAATTTATGTTATGTTAAAGTGTCTTTAATTTAGCATTATATTTTTATTTTATAATAACATGAAAACTTCTTAGGGCCCCCTGACATTGGCCTCAGATTTCTAAATGCGGTACTAGGTTTTCTTATCCAAGCTACATAATTTTTCAAAAGTTTCTTTCACGGATTATGGAATTTTAGTTGACATGGCGCCCTTAAATTATTTCTTGTTGAATGAACAAAATTTACATTTAAATTGTTGCTTGATAGGTTTTTATAACCTTTTCTCTCTATTGCATGTCCGATGAACGACAACAGATTTAAAAACAAAAAATAACAATCTAAAATTTTTAATTGGAACTCTTACAAGCTTAAATTAACTAAAAACCTATTAATTTCAAATTAAAATATGTCAAACAAAAAGAAATTCCATTGTATTTAAGAAAATATCATTTAAACTATCCAATTTCAAGACAATAAATTGCTACCCGTTTTAGGAAAAGAAGGAACTTCATGAATACAAAGTATACCTGCATCTTAAAAATCAACATGCAACTGATACCAACGAATGTATCCACGATATTGTAATGAACAAATACCACAAAGACAAATCAGAAAATAAAATGAATAAAAATTAAAGCGCCATTAAATTGGATAACATTACAAAACTATGAAAGAAGAAGAATATGCGGATAATGTCAGTCGAACAAAAGGAGACAAACAAAAATACAATAAATATAAAGTAAAACAAAAAAAAAAAAAAAACAACAATATTATCAATTAAATGCGTTCAAGAACAAAACTTTAACTAATTAGCATTTTTTATTTTGGTCTTTTTGTTACCAGCTCTTTCCCTAAATACGTTAACTCCAATTAAAAGTCACAAAAAAATGCCAACTTAAACAAATAAACACAACAACAACAAGAGAAAACAATCAAATAAAAGAGTTAAGAAGAGAAAAAAAACACAACATAATGTGGAGGACGTAAACGACCCAATCGATAATTTACCTACATCAATGAATTTCCGTTTCATAACGAGATCCTTATCTCGATGAATGTGATGTTGCTGGTGGTGTTGGTGCTAGTGTTGGTGTTGTAGGGAGCTCTGATTTCACAGCAGTTGGTAACGAATTGAAATTCGACTCCAACTGACAGCGCACTAAAGATTCGGCCAAAGTGCTATGAATTAGGCCCTAGAATTAACAACAGAATGCCATTCATAATTAAAGGTACCAACTTCAACTTCGAAAAGATCAACACATTGGAAATTAAAATTGGAAGTTATTATCATATGTTAAACATCGAGTTTTATTTATATGTGTCCATTGGATTTGGAGTTGCAACACCAGATTCTGAAGAAACTAAATTTGCATATCATTACAATTTACAGATAAGGTGTGAGCAGGTTACGATCACTAAAGAACGAAGACTTTGTATGTGGCAGAAGAGTAGTAACCAACATTCGAGACAACATAACAAGCAAGTCAATATTGCATCAATAAATTTCCAACTAAAGCACCACGAATGTTGAGAGTTTCTCACCTTCAACTGTGTTGATTTGGTTGACCCAACCACCAGCATAAGCAACATTTCCGACGGAGATCATTTCTGGGCTGTTGTTTGTTCTTTTGTTTTTCGTTGTTGCCATGCATTCTAGTATTAATTACTTTGGCTTCCGAAATCGAAAATTTACATATTAAAGTCATTTAGAGATCGTTAGCAGTTAGCAGTCCTCTGCGAGAGTCTTAATTGTGGACTCACACTGCACGTATAAGGCAAATCGTTGGACAAGGATTTCAAATCAGTGACAACATCGAAAAGCAATACAAAAACCATTTTCACAAATCGTTACAACAATTTCGATCTTGGTTTTTTTTTTCTCGGTTTTGCTGTTCTGCTTGGAATGGTTTATTTTAATTTTAAGTGGAACAACATAATTCCCAGAAGCACACAAGGTTGCTATGAAAGTAAGCAAAGAAAGATGCCTGACTTAGTTTAATAGGAGCCTTTTTAACATTTGCTGTAGTGGCATCGTATTGTAGTGACTAAACGAATTTCCAACTAATCATGGTGAAGGCATCGCAAATTGCTTGATCGTGGCTACGAAGAAGCAAAGTGCTCAGTATTGAAAACAATTAAAAAGAGGGGAAAAAATTGACTAAACACGTGATGCAACTAGGCTAAATTGTAATTGAATGCGATGTGATGATGTTGGAACACCTTTTTAATGCAGCAGCCAAAGGCAAATGTGGTTAAACGAAAGATGAGTGATTAATTGGAAAATGTAATGAGATGGCAATGATGCTTTAAGTCAATATTACTTATGGATATATTTAAATTGAAAGTTTGTCAATTTTAAAGATACAAGTTTTTGAACTTCGAATTGAAAGTGGTTATTGAGGAAATGTATATCTTATAGTGCGGAATTTTGTTGAATTGATAACTTGAAGCCCTTTTACAAATCTTAAATGATTTGCATTCTAAAAGGAATGTAGCCACTTGATGACGCTTTAAGTGGAGAATGTTCCCAAAGGTAATGTGGACACGAAAGTATTTTTTTCAATGCCAGGATCTTGTTTGGGTTTCGCTTACCATCTTATGTTTCTGTTGTGCAAGATAACGTATTGCGCCCTTTTTTCTTTCTACGTGTTAAAGTAATGACAAAAAATGGGATTTGCCTTCTCACCGGGGTGAGGTGTTAAAAACTGTTAACGGGCCCCATTTCGTGTCAACAATTTAAGCAAGGTTCTTCTACAATAACATCTCACTAATTATTGAATGGCGGCAATCAAAGAGGCAACAACTGACTGATGCGCTCCCTTAAGCTTGGGGCGCAAGGCTATAGTGCTCCCGATCTGTGCACGTACGCCTTGTACATAGATATAACGTGCCTTTGCAGACAAATACTCCAGATGGTAAATATCGGTACTGTTGGAGCCGAATTACTCTTATTGCTAGCAAAATACTAAGAATTGATATAAGACATCGATTTTGTTTCATAAAAATTCAACAGCTCCAAATTCGGACATAGATTCCTAAAGTCTATGAACACAATGGTTCCAAGAGTAAACTTTTTCACTATTCAAAAATCTTTATACCGATCAACTTCAGTTTTCCTATTCTCTACGACCTTATAACCTCCAGTCAACTTGTCACGCTCTTCATCAATTTTGTAATTACAACAACAAATAGTATCATCATCATCACAGCCACCGTCGTCATCATCATCGTCATCGTCATCAACAACAAGAACCCCAAAACCCAATACATCCGAAAACCAAAAGCATGCAACCATTGAGAATGAAACGTTTTGTTTGGAACTCGTAGCCAATTAGAGAAACTTGAAATTAATGAGGCACACGTAGTTGCCACTGTTGGACACAACCGTAAGGTTCGTCTTCTATTTTATTTTTTCTTCATCTTTGGCACCTTGCTGTCCCAAAGTTTTTGTGTTATCTTTTTTTTTTTTTGCTTCTTCAGGCCATTCTGCACTGCATACCTACCTCGTCTGGCAGTCAGCCAGCTTACCTGAGTGCTTCAGCTGCATTGTTCATTCCCCAAGCACATTGCCGAAGCAATGGAGTTCAACAAAACAAGCGAACGTTCGATCGATCGCAGTTGCTGATCGCGCCCATTTAATTGGTTTTAATTTCTTTGCACACCAGCGCAAACCAAAAGTTTTCTTGTTGTCTTTCTTGCTTACGCAGTGCATAAAGTAGGCAGGTAAGTAAATACTTTGAATTTTCATTTAGCTACCTTGAGGCGCCCTTAAACTGATCTGCAGTACATGATCTGAATTTGCAATGCTGCTGACCGTAAAATTTATCACTGCAGATTTATCTGGGTCACAGGCAAGCCGAGAGAGCGCCCAAGTCATTGATGAAGTGATTCGCATGTTGCTGGCGTCGTGCTGTGGTACATAAAATAGCGAATCAGATGCACTTTTATTAGGATCACAAATAAATCTGATCCACAGCTTTCGCTACTGATGCGATCCAAAGTAATCGTGATTTATTGCAACGATTTTGTTATTTATGTTCGACTCCCGATGCTGATGATAAGAGGGAATGATATTACGTATGCAAAGCGGCAGCAATGAAGTGATCAAAATTATTTGTTCAAAATTAATAAAACAATTCGATGTCATGCTTGATGCATCACCAAATCATTCAGATTTACTATAAATATTATTTTTCAAAATTAATCCGAGCTGTCACTGATCGTTATCGTTTGTTTTTCTTTTATTTTGTGCGATTATTTTGTTTTTTACAGCTTAATTTTAATTAACGCAAATGTCAAAATATTGATAAAAATCACTAAAAAGCAGGAGAAATAAAAATAGATTTTTGTTTAAAACGGCGCCACTGGCACCGGCGTACTCGCTTGTGTACCGACGGTTGTTGTGCATGATTACGTTGATCATGTCGATCATGTTCAACGATCATCACAAACGTCATAATCAATCAAAGGCGCTTAATTGCAAGTCAAGTTCTCTCGCACTGCTGTGTAGTTTATGAGTTATCAGCTGCTGTATCTTTAGTCAAGTAGCTTAGTAGTGATATCAAAATGCATTCGTTTTATTCGTATTGATCTTTAGCTTGTTGTTCAGTGGAAATTTAATTTGTTTTCAGCATAAGTAATTGTGTGTTGTCTGTTTCGTGCTCATGCTTCAATAAGTTAAGTCTTTTTTTTTTTCTTTGCTTAATTGGGATAAACGTTTTGACCAATTAATCTGTGGTAATTATAGCGTGTCATAATATTTATGACTATGGATATGAGAGTTGACAGATACGATAGGATGTTTATCTTAATTGTTAAAGTCAGCTTAAGTGAGCTTAGTGCGTAGTGAATTCATTATTCACTTGTTTAGTTAATCTATCTATCGGTGCACCGCGGAGGTTGCAAGACTTATAAAATGGTTATCTATATCTGTAACTATACTGACATTTGCCAAGCAAAAGAACTCAGTACGACTTTTTTAGGACGCACTTATTTAAATTTTTATATTTGTATGCAATTGGAGAAAACTCATTATCTTAAAAAACGACCTCAGCACACTTTTTTATATAAAGGCTTTTGCAGGTACCATGATCTTTAGTGGGTAAGTAGCTAAATCGGGGTAAAGTTGTAGAAGAACTGGGCGTATACATGAAAGAACGGCCAAATGCGGGCGCGTGTATGTATGAGAGTTGGATTATGATCGACATAAACTTATTTTTTCCATGAAGTCTTTAAATTGTTCTATAATTCTAATAATATTCATATGAGACATTCTCTTACAATCCAAACACTTTCTGAACGACTCATTTGAAAAAGTGCACCGGGAATTTTTTTTTATTGAAGATATCGAGTTGTGAAGTTTGAACGTTTCTCGTTTTATGGTCATATTCAAATTGTCATGTCTCCGATAAGTTCTAACGGAAAAATAATCTTTTTACAACGTTATATCGTTTTAAGGCTTTTTTGTTCATGGAATTATATGAACAATTAATATTTTTTATAACAAATCAATTGTTTAAAGTTGATGTATAGAGCCAACGCCATTCGATACGAAATTAGAAAAAATATTGTTGGATTTCTGTCAAATTTCCTTCAAAAACCTTTTTTTCCCGAATGGTTGCCAAATAGTTACTATTCCAAATAAGTTTATTCTTTCTTAAGACCCCAATTTTTTTTCATGAAAAAATATGGGTTAGATTTATACTAATATGAGGAACAAATGACATGAGATTGAGATGGGAAAAATTAATTTTTTTTGATTTTGATGTGTATGTCGCTGTTTTGAAAAGATATATCATTGGTTTTTCGACTCTTGACAACCAGAATTGAAATGCTCATAACGTCGTTAAAAAGGATTTGTATTCAAATCGGGGGAATAAGTATGCTCTTATAACCTCAGAAAACAACATTTCTTATCGGCACCCAACTTTGAAACTTGAAGTCAGTCAGCCTTTATGATTTAGAATGTATTCGGTTTATAATAAATTCTTTGCATTCTTTATATGTTTTCAAAAATATATATATTTTATGGTAACATTATATTAGAAATCATTCAAGTTGGGACAACTTAAAATTATTTGTTCTTGAGTATATTTCCGATTCATTAAAAAACTTGCTACATTCAAAGCTAGATCTCGTAACCGGATCCGATAAGCTATAATTAATAGAAGCACATGAGATTCAAAAAAGAAAATGTCTTCCTTGAAGTGGCTTTGGAGGAGCATATATTTGGAAGAGGAAAAGGAGCAGTAGACAGTCAATATGACTACGCAATGTAAATGGCACTGATATTATATTAAATAGGTTCTTCTTGTCTGAAGCGATTCGAGGTCGATCAGTAAACATACTGTCAACTTTTGTAAGAACTCAATATGTTCTGCTACCAGTTCATCTTTCTTAATGCGTATCTTGAAAATTTCCTCTGCACAGTCTTTGCGCGATTTATACACTGTATTCGAAGGACTCCCTACACTTGAAGCATAGTTCAAAAAGAGTAAGCTCAGCACTCCAATAAATTTCTGCTCTACTGTGATTCGTTACACACCAGACTGACAAAAAAGTGTCTTGGCAAAATGTATGTTATCAAGGTGCCAGATCTTAAAGCAGTAATTTTTTATAAGACTCCCATCTCATGAATATATGAACGGTTCGTAATTGGATTTCAAAGAATAATATAAATTTTTTCTAAAAATTCTAAATTTATGTATCTTGCAACACTTAAGCTTAGTGTTAGATTAAATACAGCATTGATTCATTAATTCAAATGGCTGCACGTTTGTAGTAATGAATAAACATTTAGCTTGTTAGCTTGTTTCTATTGTTTCCAACGAATTTTTTTTTAATTCTACCATAACATGCAATATATGGAAACTAATTTCATATTCTGAGATATCAAGTGCAAAATGGTTCTGCTCTCTGTCTTAAAAATATCTTGCAGCCACAGAGCTGAGAGCAAAAACACAAAAAAAAATTAATTTGAGAATGAAATTCATTATTAGACATGCAAATTGATAAATTAATTAATTTGCTTCATTTGTTGGAACAAGAATACAATACAATGGCTATAGCAAATAAATTAAAATTAAAATTGCTTAATTAGTTTGATTTGATTAGATTTGCGAGTTGCGTGTCGAACAACACGAAGAAGAATTTAATGAAATAATTTATATGTTTTTGACAAGAGCTTAATTTGCTTCACGTTTATTAGAACAATTTGTATAGCGATTCGTAGTGAATATAACACAAAAAAAATGGCAGTAAAATGTATAAAATAATTAAAATTAGAAAAGGTGTTATCTTCGGCCAGGCCGAAACTCACATACCCTACACTGCATTGAAAGTATGTACTTTCTAAGTAAATTTTAAAAATACATTGAAAATGAATTACCTAAAATTGTCATGAAAATCGTGTGTTATACGAAATCAAAATTTTCAATTGTTAAAAAGGGCTACGCCTACTTTTCCAATTCCGCCCGCTTTAAGCAGAATTCAAAATATTTGTGATCTGTATCCCTGAACTGTATATCTAACATTGTTAACGAGTTATGGCGTTATTAAAGTTAAAATTTGGGGCTTTGCCACGCCTTTTTAAGAGCCTATGCATATTTGAAACCTAATCTTAATTTCGTTCACATGTTCACCAAATCAACAAGTTTCATCAAAATCGTAGCAACTTTTTTCAAAAGACAGACAGATAGACAGACAGATAGACAGACAGATAGACAGACAGATAGACAGACAGATAGACAGACAGATAGACAGACAGACAGACTAACAGACAGATCGACAAACAGACAGACATAGCTATATCGACTCAGGTGGTGACGCTGATCAGTAATATATATACTTTTCTATACCTGCCACGACCCCTTCTATGCGTTGCAAACGGAATCGCAAATTGAATGCATCCTCTGTGTAGGGTATAAAAATATCCATTGTAGATGTGTTTAAGGAAGAATAAATGATTTTGATATAAAAGTAATAGCATAAGCCTTTTTAAATGATGAATTTAACTTTATTTAATAGAGAAATTTATGCAATATTTTGCTAATTAATTTTTTAATTTTACAAAACAAGTTATTAAAAAAACAAAAATTCATTTGATCACGATTCTGGAGAATAAAGACTCTTCTGACAAATGATGAAAAGTGTAGCCGTTTACAAAACACAGTCTTCAATAAAAAAAAAAACTTTCAGTCTCGATAATGCGAATGGTTTTAAGAGGCGTGTACAGATCAATAGCTATAACTGTTAAGCTTAGCTGTAAATTTTTTATGATTATTTATCAGAAATATTCTCGTAAACTTATTTAAAAGTCTCTGAAACTATTTCTGCAATATCGTTGCGTAGCAAATTTATTCATATCTTAAGTTTTATGCTCCACACTCATGACCGCATAGCATACTCCTAATATATAGGAAACTGCACAATTGGGAATACTCTGTCTTAATAGCAAGCAGCGGTTATTCAAAAACATCATACCAACAACTCAGTCAGTTCGCACAGACACTGTTTGACGTTCAGTTACCAATTCAAGTTCATGCTGACATTTTTGATTCGAATTCTGATGAATTCCCGAATGCTGCAGTTATTTTTAAAGTTTATTGCATTTTTATGATTATTGCTTGTTGGTCACTGTACGGTTGGGTTTGCATTTGGAGTAAGAGGCTGAATGGATTGAAATTGCATTGAGTTCCCAAGCAGGTAGCCTTCATGCATTCACAGGCAGTAGAAAACGAAAAGCACATCCGCCATTCTGGAAATCATTTATTATTTATGCACACATTCTCTGACCAATTATTATAATGATGATGCCGTCTTGAAGCCGGGGGACCTTGGAGACCAACCATCTTTGTATTGAGCACAGAAGAGCAATCAAATCAATTGTGGAATTATTGATTTATTTGATTGGCATAAACAAAGCAGCGGTGGGGCAGCAGTTAAAATGATGTTTGCCATTGGTTTGCTAAGGAATTTTTATTATAATCGCTGGTAATATCACTAGAGAGAGGCTTACATTGGACAAACAGAACGAGTTTACTTTGAGTTCATTGAGTAGTAAAAATTAAAGATTTTTCTGAAAAAAAAAAAAATTTTGATAAGACTTTTAATAATTAACTTGTTTATGGAAAACTAAACTTTTCTTATAATATGAATGGTATATATGACGGGGTGAAGCTTACGAACTTCAAGCAAAGTTATCAAAATGAAAATTATAAGAAAAAACGCTTAATATAAAACATATATCATAAGTCAAAGGTTAAAACAATTCAGAAGCTGTAAGCAAATTAACAAAACAACGGGAAGCCATTAATTATAAGAGTAAAGACAAAACCGACTTTAAAAATTCAGTAGCCAATAACTGAAATTAGTCGCTGCATCTCGACAGCTCCATTTTACCTTTTTAGGGTTTTTCTTTTTGACCAAAGTCTTTCACGATCTCCCGCTGTCTTGACAAAACCAAAAACTATGATATTCTTGCTTTTTATATACTCGTTTAGCTATTTAATTAACTAGACAGCTGTTTATCTCGAATCTGAAATCAATTCACTAATTAACTTAAATCAAAATTAAGCGACACAATGTGGAAAAAAATGTTGTTTTGACTAAATCCCACACACACATTAAATGCCAACAAGATTGTCAGATACAATGACAACCAAAGAGTTTCGGCCAGCGCAGTCGAAAGAAGAAGAATGGAGTTGAAAAAGTATCATTGTATTTTATTTTATATTTTATAACTATAATTAACTGATTTTATCGCTGTTTGGTAGAAATTTTTTTTTTTTGGTTTTTGTTGAATTTATTGATGAGTTTTCCTTGAAACATAATTGAATTATTTTATCATTATTAGAAGTAGTAGAACATTTGACTTAAGAATTTTTATTGTTTAAATTGGGAGATGATTTCAAAAGGCCACAAATTTTCCTCAATGGTTTTGAAATTAATGAAAAAATCGTCTGAGCACTTTATATAAATGAAATAAATATGTAGTAAGGGTATTCACGCGATGATATATAAATGCAAAATTACTCTCCTTTAAGTCGTAAGCATGCTGTGACAACTTATGCTTTGCATTTTGTTCAAAATAATTTGTTGACAAGTAGCTGTGTGTTTAATGTGTCAAACAGTATAGAACTAAATACGCTCTGGTCAAAAAACAGATTTTTCCGATACGTTATAGCAGGTGACACTACAGCAGAGCGATTGAACGAATTCTATTTTTTGGTGCGATATGACAAAGAAGCTACATTGCACGTCCTAGCTGTGTTTAGCGTTCATGGTAAGCAATAAGCGCTAATGTCAAAAACAGCTGATAGTGAAAAATATTCAGTTACATAGTTGCGATACGTTTTGGGATAGATGTTATAATGAAAAATTTTGCACCGTTGCAAGTGTTGTTTGCATCAACGCGTAAAAACTCCTAGTATTTCACAGAAATGTTGAACAAAATCTTCCGAACGTTGCTTTGTGCCATCGCTTTCGTAATCATTGTGTATTTCGTTTCACTTCAGAGTCTCTTTGTAAAAGGGATCAATGCGTAAGGCACGTATTATGGTCTAAGAAATGCTGCTAAAAGACTAATCATTGATTAGTAATCAGCTATTTACTTTGAGCTAATCGTGATCTCATACAGAACAATATAGCTTATCGGACTTTTAACTCCTTCCTGATTTTTATTTCGAAAGGCTGATTGATTTCAGTTATCTGTTGAAATTTTGTAGCTTACAACATTTGTAATAATCGTTCTGATACATCAAATCTTCTTCAATGTGTGACATTTCTTTAGTTTTATCATGTATCCGTATTTCTTGTGACTTCTCAGCCATAAAGTTGTATTCATTAAGTTTTTTTCTTAGCAAAGATAAAGCTTTTGAGTTTACATTGCGGTGATAACAACCGAGCTTTGAATTGATCCCATCCAAGTTGTAGTTTGTTAAAGAAAAATTAAATAAAACCCGCAGCACTGAATTGCCCAAAAATTAATCCACAATTTAAAAAAAAATAACACCTTATCAGATTAGTATTACATCATTTCGGTGGCAGCATGAATGTTACTCTTAACAACAATGACAACAGCAGCAGTTTGTCGCAAAAAAAGTTCCATTCACATCAACCATCCTTGGGCCATGAATCGTTTCAATAGCATGCGTTTCTTCAGCTTATTGCAATACGTTGAGATGAGTCAAAGGGAATAAGACCTGATATTCCAAAAGGTACGAGTATCAAGTTATTAATTAGCAAAAACAGTAGCTGACAGATTCAAAATGTTTGCTAATTTGGTGATACTTTTATGCACTGCTGATGTTTTTTAAATTTTTTTTTGTGCAGAAAATGTTGTCGGTTAACGAAACGAAAATAAAAAGTCAGCAGCGAATTTTCGTATTTTGTCCATGAATTAATTTTTTTCATACTTTATGGCACTTTGTCACGAGACAGTAGGTACCCAAGACGTTATATATCAGAAAATTCTCACTTGCGGCTTTGATTTTAAGATCAATTACTTTTCGTATGTAATTAAATGGAGGCGAGCGAAGTTTCATCATTCCGCTGGACTGCGCTATGGAAAACTTTAGTAAAACCATTTAACCATTGTTTGAGGGTGAGCTTGCACTTGTTTCAATGGAATATTAACTCATTTGTATATAAGGAAAATACTTTGGTATGTAAAGAGCTTACATTATTAAACAAAATTTTTATACTAAGCTGAAAAGCATTTTATTTTTTCAGCTACAGTGTACATATAACATACATGCATCCATAAATACACATAAGAAAACTAATTGCTTTCCAACTTTTACACTAAATATTCTCATTTCACTTAAAATCACAAAAAAACTTGAAATTTCTTATGTAAAACACAAAATTTTCGGCAATAAAACTTTTGCCTTGCAACACAATCGTCAACATCATCATCTTCAACATCATCTTCATCATCATCATCATTATTATAAGGCAATTCGTAAGTAGGTAAACAAAAATATCATAAAACCAAAAATTATTAATTGCGCAAACTTCCGTCGCGACCAGATTTTAATCTCCCATACAACTGGCAGCAAGCGTAAAAGAAACTTTTGCCAGTATTGCCATTGTTGCGTATTAGCATCATAAGCAGCACACAAAACAAATTGGAGAATTTATGATTTTAATGAGCTTTTGTTGCTTTTTGTTTCAATTGTTTGCAATTATAAAAAATTCCAGTATGAGTAGATATTTTATCGATGTCAAACAATGGACTTCATCAGTAGTAAGCCCGCATTGGCCAAGTGGATACGAATAAGTGAATGAATGAATGAATAAAGGAGTGAGTTAAAGAGGGGCACAGGAATGAAAAGGTGCGTAAATGCTGTGTGCATGGTAAATGTTGCACTGCTGCACAAAAGTTGCATGAATGCATTATGGTGCATAAGTTTAAGAGGTAACGCACGATTAAACAGTTTTGATAGCTTCAATTAAGGTAGCATATGAAATTTTGGTTTACGTTTTTTAATGACATAATCAGAACCGTATTCATTAGGCTGTTTTAATAAGCGAATAAATTAGATTTTTTAATTTTAAACTGCAGTTTTATTGTTTATAACAGTAAAGATGTTTGTAAACTTTCAAGTAATTTAATGATCAATCTAAAATTTGTGTGCTTTAAAATTATTTCAATCTTACAAAACTTTTACGTTGACATCAAAAACAGCTCGTTTCTCTTTTATATGGTTTTGTATTGCATTTTTACAAATATCTTTCACACTGGCATTATCGAGTTTCAGCTGACATAAGCTTTTCGTTGACATTAATTGACTTCTTTTTGTATGACGTCAGCTGTAAAGAAGTTCATAATGAATGTAGCAGCAAAGTTTTACGTTGCTGCTGCACATCTGCAAATTTATTTATATTGGTGGTGAGATTGTATAGGGTATGTGTTACATTTTTCAATAGGAATTGCGTCCGATAAGGAAGTAAGACATACGTTAAGTTGTGTTTTTTTTTTCATAACATAGATACAAATTATGGTTATTAGCTTAATTCACAAAAATTTTAACTTAAAATTCAGTCAAATTTTTTTTCCAATTATGAAGCTGATTCACATTTAAGCCAGTTTGAATGGACTTATGTTAAGTCATTGGCGTATGCAAATATACTACGAACACCTGATGTACTCATGTTATTTGTTCAGCTTTATATGAAAAAGTATGCAAAAATTGTTTTGATGGAATCGGCTTTGTCAAACGTAGCCATTATGGTCATATGAATGAAATAGTGCTCGAAATATAATGTATGGAAGAATTCTTAAAAAAAAAGAAAAAGTTTTTTTCACCATTCATACTTTTTGTATGTCCTCCGCATTGTAGACTAATCGGATCAATTTGCCAATTTGTCCGCCATCTCTTCAACACATTTATTATATAAAACTGCTTTTTAAATTATCGCTTTGAGGTTTATAGCCCTGATAAGTCATTCACAATAGATTCGAAAAAATAATTGTTTTTCTAGAAAACGAACTCCGTTGTTGTTAGACGTTTGATTTGTAATGAAATGTAATCATTTTTAAGCTTAAAACAAGTCATTAATCTCAAAAACGAGTAAAATGAGAAACATGTTGTTTTTGATGCCAATGTGAAAACCATTTTAACCAATCGAATATCTATCATATAGCGTGAGCTCCAGAACTATTTTAGCAAATCTTGTTAGGAAAGGTAATTTTTCAAAAAACCAATTTAAATGTCATGGTATGATGTCATATCTATAATATTTATCTAAGTTACGCTACGTTGTCGGTCAATTTGACCAATGTCAACTGTGCAATATATATATGTATGTATATATATATATATGATATGATAGATTGTAGACTTGTAAGCTTACAGTATGATGTTCTTATAATTGTTGGAGCAATATATTAAAGAACTGTATAGTGTGTGAAATCTAACCAAAACTTTAGGTTGGTAGCACTAACCCAAAATTATTGATTAGCCAAAATGGTTACTTGGTCAGTTATTATTTTGACTGAGCCTGCTCAAACCATTAGCCCTTTTTAAAAGAAGGGTGGGGTTCAAAGCAATACAACGTATGGTTGAGTGGGTCTGAGGTTGTGCTGCATGGCTCTTTATTAAATCTATTTTTGACAGATTAAAGGTACTGAAAACACAAAATTGTGAGTGTACATATATAAATATATCAGTTCTGTTCAATATACAGTCAGTTTCAACGAGTAAAGCGTACTCTTATTATCTAGAAACTAGAGCAGAATTAAAAAAAACAAATAAAAATAAAAATAAATTTACTATAGCGTTAATAATAAAATAATTCTTAATTTCATTAAGACGTCAACATTTGAAAATATTCTTATCCAAAAGATACAGTAAAATTGAAAATTTTAAGCACAATAATATGACATGATGTAAAAAGATGTAGTTTGACCTTCTGTTGCCTTTATTAATCAATATATGTTTTCATTCGCTATAGATGGAAATTATAAAAGCATTAATTAGGATCAGGAAAAAGTGTGAATTCTAAAAACCTAAGGGTAGGGGCTCACAGAACCATCATAAAACGTATTATCTAATTATGTGCCACTCCTATCTCATGTTGATTTTCTTTCGAGCAACATGTAAATCTTTTGAATACCTTAAAAATCTATTTCAAACTCTATTGTTTTAATTTTCTAAATTAATAAAGTGTATTTTCTTAAAAGTATTATTTTTTACAAAAATTTTAATTATAAACATTGACTAATACATATTTAACTTTCCGACGGCATAAGTAATCATTAAATGGAAAAACATACCAATATCTCAACAAGTGTTATAACTCTTGAGCTGCCAACTGTAGGTGAATTAACAATAAATAAAATACGTAGTCACTTCATAACAGAGCGCGAATTCCACCATTCTGCTTTTGGCGAAAGCGACGCTTAATTGCTGCTCGACCGCAGCAATGGCAACAACAACCAGAACTAAACCAGACTTGTGGTTGAATTTTCCCCTAACACTGCGAACAAAACTTGAATTCACCTTTCCAAAGGTTTTTTCTTCTCTTTAGTCACGTTGTTTTAATGAAAACCTGTTTCCAAGCCAGCAATTTCGTACGCCTTCTTTTAAAGGTGGGGCTTCCGAAGCTTGATGTGTCCATTATTATATTTGCCTGTTGTTATTGGATATTTTTTTTTCCATTTTACTGCTTCATGCCTATTAAGGACTGGCCAAGATGGTGCTTTGTTGCCGCAGAAATGGTGGCTCATTTCTCGCTTGCTTGGGAATATTTTATTTATTTATTTGATTATTCCTAGAATTATGAATTTGATTTTGCCGTGCTTCGTCCTATGCCAATCTCCTGTTTTTTTTTCTTTTTTTTTTGTGAAGGTGAGATTTGAATTGGTCGTGTTTTCAGCCATGTTATTGTTATGCAGCATCTGTGTACGTTGTATCAATAAAGAGTAGCTGACAATTCTTGGAAATCGTTGAGGAAACATTGGAGACGTTTGACAGTTGTTTGGTAGAATATAAAGAATCAGCTAAGCATTTCGCGGGGCTTACCTCTCTGTCCTTTCACTGGAAAAGTGCGGTCATAATTGACGACTTTATTAAGGAAGAAGTGAAGTATTAAATTGCACAGTTAGCTGTCAAATAACTTCGAAGTTAATATGTTGCAGCTTAGAATTTTGCCAAGAGGAAGCCGGCTTAGTTATGCCAGTAATAGTAAAGTTGGCTGAAAACTAACACCAAAGTCGAAGATCGGGTGGCTATTATTTGCATCTACCTTATTGAGTACTACGAGTATAAAGTCACTTTAATGTAGCAGGATCTCCATACCAAGGTTTTTTAAGGGACCCAGTGAGTGATTGACTTTCCTAACGTGGTGTATATGGTAGGGAAGCTAACATGGGTCCATGGTCCATGGGTGGGGTGTTTTAATACCGTAATATGCACCAAGTTTTATGTTTATTAAATATATACGGAGCGTATAACCTCCCTAAAGCTGTGCACAGTCATTAGCGAGCGCCATCCATGAACTTTTTGTTCTAGATACCGTTAGCTCAATGATTAAGCTCGACGGCGTCTCCTGCTATCCTAAATTTTCAGTTCATTTCTTGTCAGAAGATTTAAGTTGGCAATTTGTGCCCAGTTTATTTTCATTGAAGTTTGACTTGAACGGAAATCGGGCCTTACCGGAATACAATGTTCAGTCTGACAATAGAGATGGTTTTAGGCGACCAAAGCCTTAGAAATTGTTGAAGGCAGTTATTGGTGAACATTTAAATTGTAAAGCAAAGTGTTGTTGATTAACCCTGTTGCACAGCCGTCCATAACTTCAAAATTTTGAGCCTTATAGCCAACAATCAATTATAGTCAAGTCTCCAATTACCGGACTTGCTGAGGTAGGTTTTCGTCAGAGCTTTGTGTAGTACTATATCACAGTATGATGATGCTCCTGTAAGTTTGGCATAATTATCGGCACCATTTTTGTAACTTGCGAATGTTCTAAGTCTTTAGGTACGTGTTCTTCTTACCTTAGATAAGGAATGAGTACAAAAGTTCTCATCTCTCTTGAGATCTACCTCACTGACGGCAGGCATGTGAATTTCCCCGAAAAAACAGCGTATGCCGAATACTGATAAATGAGTGCATGCGGTTCCCGCAAATTTTTCATTTCGACAGATTATTTCATAATTTTGTATATTTACTAGTGCTCCGTTCTGCTCTTGACTGGCCTACTTTGCCTGAGTTTGTTGCCTCTTATCTTGTTGCCTCTTACCTTGTTGATTTTATAAGTCGTAGAGAGATCTTTGATTTCAACAACTTGTTTGGATTTGGCTATAAGGTAGTTGCACATTAATCACTTGTGGAAGAATTTTACCTCTTTAATTGCTGCGTCTTGCTCCTACTTCTCTATTTTCACTTCATCACCTGCGAGGTTTGAAGCTCTTTCTCTTGTCCACAAACTCCTAAGAAGCATCATTTATACATGGGTTTTTGTTTTGTGGTATATAGCCAAATATGCAGACTTGATGTCTACTAATGTACGATTGAGATATGAGGACTTTCTGGAAAAACATTAAGAGACATTCGGAACTTTTGACCGAACTAATGACTTTCTTAACTGTTCAAGACAATTATATAGCGAACAAGCCTATGCAAATCTTCGCTGTCTGATTTCGTGACGAAAAGCTTACTCTGGAACATTAAGTTTGTTAGTTAAAGAATTTTAAAGCTGGATTATTAATAATTTCCTGAGGGACAGAAAGTCTTTAATAAATATCAAAAATGGCTACGTAGTCGAACAGAGTCCTGAATTAGTTCAGCTTTCTTCGAAAAGGGAGTAAAAAGAAGTAAATCTTATACTGATCGTTTCCTTTAGAAGTGCGTCTCTCATTTTGAGAAAGAGTTGCTGACACCAAAAGCATTTAGCTTGTGGACGAAGTCACAATGCGAAAGTTGTTCTACACTTGTCCTAAGTGTGAATGCAATCATTCAAATTTTTCACTAAGGTAAGCCATAAAATCAAATGTGGACCGTCGCTGCCTGAAGTGATATAGAAGCGATACTAAAAAATGTTTTTTACAGCTTCCATAACTTTATTGATCTTTGACAGTTAATGTGAAAGCTATGAATTCGGTAACTTAATGGGGAGGTTTTTTGATCATCCTATTCGAAAACCAGCCAAATGACCACAAGTTTAAATCCTATCTGAAGTATGACCAGAGTACAAGACAAGTGAAGCTTACGCAGAGATTTATTCAGCGCGGAAGAAAATCATTTTAAGATTAGTGAAGGGTTCCATACGGACTCGCAGCAGCAGCCTCAGGATAAAGTAAAGCAAAGTTCTTGCTGAGGCATAATATTTATGAACTTAGGAGGGATTAAATAATGCATTCCAACATAAGTTACACATATCTGTGATCATATCAGCCAAAAACTTGACATTCATTCTGACGAGACAATACCAGTTAATGGGCCGCTTAGAATGAGTAAAGACCATTCAGTTGGTAGTATGATATTACCAAATCGTGTTTCAAAGTCAACTGTTTATGAGAGAAAGCGATTTATTTGTATATATTGAGATTTGGTACTAATTAACAAATTATTTATTTTATATAGACGAAACATATATTTGATATAAGCTTACATGTCATCAAATCCACCGAGTCGAACTATATTATTGAAGTAATCATACCGTTGGTAATAATTACCTAAGCATATTTAAATGATTATAGTAAATACTAACTTAGTTGAATCAAATATTTCTTTGTTGCAAACATTCACTTGTTAACAAATGATATAGTTGTCATAAGCGAAATAAATATATGATATTTTTTAAAAATATGCCATAGATTCCGCAAGATTGAATGCCAGTTTTTTCTTAAATATGTTGAGAATCATATAATATTCTTCTTAGAATGTAGTGACATCAAAAAAGTGTGGGCTAACTTAATATCTTTTTATTTCAACCAACTCTATTTTTGGCTCCATAAACAGCTTTTTAACTTTAGGAAACAATAGTACTTATGCGCCTATGTTTTTGTAACTCTCGAATTTTTTAAAAATCTCGAAACTTATACATTTCTTAGAAGAAATATGCATTTTTCCTAGTAGGATAATTTTGGTAGTGTAGGTTCTAGCTTTATATTATGAAATTATGAAGCATACTATATTTAGATATTTCAGCTTCAGGCATAATGTAAATATTTAAAATTCTTTGAGAATACATATTAGTGTCTAGGGATCACTTTTTAAATGTAGGTCTGGCTGGAACTGGAAGTAACTTTTGGTGTTATTGACATTTAGTTGAATTGTGTCAATAAATGCTTGAATGGGCGTAGTTGTGCTATACTTGGAAAATGTATTGGAGAGAAATGGGTCCGGACATTTCTTTGTACAGAGCTTGACTTAGACGAAAGTATGAAAGGGAATTCTTTTCTGCGCCAATTCTTGCCCATTAAGTGTAAAAAATTTTTAATGATCTATAATACTGTCGTGATTTTTAGTTTTTCTTCGCATGGGCATTTCGCAATTCAGCCGTTGCGATATGAGACAATTGTTCTTGGAGACATGGGGCAGTAAAATTTCAGTATTTAAAATTTCCTCTATTTATTTATTGCGAACTTTTGGTAAAATGTGATTAATACTTAAAATCAGCGAAAGAAAATTTGCTACAAAAACTACTTAAGCAATTTATACTAGCATTTGCAATGAGCTGAGTTCAGTATAATTTCTGTTATACAACTGTTTTATTAACCAATTAAGAAGCTCATAACGAAAAAGTTCAAGGATTAATTTTTCTATTCTAGCAAGCGCACGTTAAAAGTTTAGCTTAATTACTTTCCCCAAGAACTTAAGAGAAACAAAAACTACATTTCGGATCACTAACAACGACAGCACAACAACTACTGCAAAGCACTGAGTTTTCGAAAACGTGACCCACACTTTCAGGATTAATCTGCGCTAATTTAACAACGACTACTCGTCCAGAAGATGACTGCGAAGGCAACGAACGACTTACATGCAATTAAATTGCTTCATTGGTGAAATAACATTTTGGCACTAAAAACTGCACCCGACCAGCGTCAAAGGTAATGGGATGCACGAAGTTAAAATGAAAGAGGCTGCCAGCAATTTCAACTGGCGAATGAGCGAAAAGCAGTCGCACAGTAAGTGCGACTAAATTAAGTGCGCGTCACAAAATGCCGCATGTAAAAAATCGATCAGACCTGCTGCAGGGGCTCTTTGTAGTTGGCTGACTGCTTCTTTTTGTGGACGAGTCATCATTAAATGCTTTCAGAAAATTATCTTGTTAAAATTACAAATAACACGAACATCGAGTAATAAAATGAATGAAACAGCGGCAGAAAAATAAATGAAAAGAGCGACTAAAACAGCAGACAGTTGGGCAAACGCGTAGGCAGTGTTGTGTACGGCAGTGAAAATCTCAGCAGCTCAGCAGTAAAAGTTACGACTGTCTATAATCAACTTACAGACAGCCCTTGATGCACTGAAGCCCAACTTGCTGATGATGAAGTTTTCAACTTTTTGTCATGGCGCATTTTATGGCTCAACATTTCTTTTTGGTCTCTTTTGGCTAGTGATTGATCTAATGATCCCTTCCAGCGCTTTCATATTAGAGACATTTTTAGTACCTACAGTTATCGTTCAATTTGGATGTTAAGTAGGAAGTTTCATGTACAGAAGTTGCTTTTTACGATGATCCTTTTTTTTGGGAATTAATTTCAGAGGCTTCAAATTACTTTAACAATTAAAGAAATTGACGCTGAGGTGATCTCGTAGGATGTCTTAATTAACTAAGATTATGGCTTGAAGATAATAGATATGTCTGATGCGCCAAGTCGCTATGTATGTAAATAAAGCGACCAAGTTTCTTACTTTCATACTCGCTGTTTATACGAGTACTCGTTGTTTTTATTTGTACTTGTTTTTATTTCGAATTACTTGCTTACGCACATACACTGCTTGAAGTAAAAACTTTTTTATCGACACTCAAGCCAATGATTATTCTACGAATTTCATCAATATTAACTTTATCTTACTTTAGCATACGACTCAAATATTTAGTTGCCAACGAAATGATTTCTGGCAGATTCAGAACACCTCGTTTGGACGATAGTCTTGATGCAGTGCACGAGGATATAGAACGTTGTTCGAAAGAATCGCTTATTCAAATCGGAAGATCTGGAGATGGAGCACAAGTGATTCTAACAAAACGGTGCCAATTTTAAGAACATTTTTCTAACCATTTTGACCATGTTTTGATGGTTTGTATTGAACCACAATAGTTATTCTCAAGATGTAAGACCCTGAAATTAAAAAGAAAACATCAAAAAGTTACTAAAGGGATTAATTTTAATTGACTGAAACTTTTGCGCCCTTACTAAATAGTATTTTAGAGGATAAAAATCAACATATGAGAGTATCCGCCGAAAATGGATCGATTCGTAGAAGAACAACTCATGACGCTCAACCTTCCACGCTCGTCAAGAAATGTATAATATCACATGAGCTATAAAAGCAATTGCATATAAATTGGAAAAATGTAGAAAAATGTGGCTTATATTTTGCTATGATCCTGAACTGGTTAATGCAAAAAGTAATATACAAATAGTTAGTTTACTGATGATGCCCATGGGCGTATCTAGAGTCATATTCCAGGGTGGGTCTGGCCCCTGAATGATGTATATTAGTATTAAGTGCTCAAAGTTCTCGGGTGGTAATCCAACATTATGGGGCACGGTACCCCTCCCCAATTTATACGCACGTGATGATACCATGTAGCAGTAGTTGAAACTACTATATATAGTATAAGCAGTTAGTTGCCATTTTTTTTGTCTTTTTAATGCATTTTGCGCTGTAAAATACATAATATCAGATTATGTTTTGCTCCAACAAAGCATACAAAAAACTTTCTCCTTCGGACCTTTAACTCATAGTGTATTGCATTGAAAGGGCTGATGTCATGTATTGAAAAATTTTTTTCCTGAAGAGGTACTAACTGTCAAACGTCAGCTCAGGCTTAAGCTTTAATCTGAAACTAAAAGTGACCATATCAAGCTTACAAATGTTTTGTATGTCAATCCTTAAATTCCTTGAAGTCCTTAGTTGGAACCACTTTTGATGCAAATCCAAAAAAAAAATGTTGTTTTCAATTATTCCCTAACATTTTACAACTTAAAAGTAGTTCTTCACGATTTCTCGGAGTTTTAATTAAAGAGGTACTGAAGAGAAATACGCTCATACAAAAAGACCACTCCCATTGAAAATTTAGTTAATCTGATCGGAAAGTTTAAATGCCATCACAGAGCATATCATGCAACTTTTTTAAGCGTTACGAATATTAAACTCAATGAAGTTGTTGGCGGCTATCGTAGCTTTTACTATCTAACTATAATGGCTTTAAGTTAATACGCTCTCGCTAGCCATATCTAATTGTAGTGCAATTTTGTGTTTATTTTAGTGTCCATATTTAGGGTATTTTACAGACAGTGATTTTTTACTATTTACAAGAATTTCTAAGCAAAATACCATAGGTTAGTCGACTTTAAGATCTTTTAGCAATACGTTTTGTTTTATGATAAAGATCACAAAATTGAATGGTATCTCTAAATAGTTTTTATCGTTGGACAAATTTTACCTTAAGCACAAAAACTTTGTAGAAACTGGGAATATGTCAGATAAATCACGTTCTTTAATTTTCTTTAAAATTTAGATAACAATGATAAAAAACTATAATTTAGATAAAAATAACTCTTGCGGTGGATTGGTGTTGTAGCCTACTATCCATAAAACTCATTGTATAAACAGCTGCGGGGGATATATGATAGAAGGTCGAAAAAAAAATTAAAGCCATAACATAAGTCCTAAGCTGTTGGCTGTTGTGCAATGTAAGTGTTACAGTGTTTTCTTTAAGTTGGCAGCTACTTACATGTGTGAATAACTTGGTAGCAATCAACCTTCTCTTGTTACAGTCAAGCAATAAATTAAAATTTAATTTAAAATGCGTCATAAAGCCACATGACAATTAAATATCTTTTTAAAGGATGTAATTTCTGTAAGTTTATTAGAAAAATTCGAGTATAGTAGTAAATTTTTTTTATAATATACCTTAAACACACTTATATTATAAACGCATTTACCTTAATAATCAGTTCGTTGATCAAGTGATTTTTTTTTAAACGATTGATTACAGTGTAAGGCTGATTTTATTTAATCTTAAGTGGACTCTTTTTTTTAAACCACAAAATTGCACATGAAATATTCAAGCTTTGAGCCATAATCTGATGGTATGTTATTTGGAGCAATAAATTTGTAATGAACGTTGAAAACACTTTAAGCTCATTACAAGGGTATAATTTGTGTTAGTAAAAACATTGTTTTTGCTTGCAACCTAATGTCTTTATTGGTAACAAAAAGTTAAAGGAATAAGTTGCGCTCCAAATTGGTTGAAAAACAATAAAAAAGGGTTTGTAGAAAATAGAAAATTAGGGAGTGATATTCCATTTGCTTCTATTGAAATTTTGTGCTAACGCTCTCCTGAGAAGTTTAAATTAGTAAACAGTCTTATTTGTTATATATGTCCCCGACTTTGCTGATTCAATGTAAGATATTATATATATCAGATACCAATACCATAAGGTATAAGACAAGATTTTCGAATTTTTGAGATTTTTTTCGATGCCTACTGGGCCTTCGAGTTTGACATGAAATTCCGAGCTTGGCCATTTGGAAACCATGAACAACAAAGGCACTATTACGTGAAAAGTGCATGTGCTATAAAAATTAAATCAACAATTTGGTGATTATATTGAACGCTTAATTTTTAAAAAGATTCACTTTTTCATTCCGCTTGTAACGCATAGAAGCGTCAACCACTCAGCCGATTTAGCAAAGTCCTTAGGTCTATGTGTCTGTCTGTCTCTCTGTGGAAATCACTATTACGGCAACACCAAGTCAGATTACTAAATTAAATTCAACTACACCTTGAAACATGCTTTTTGGGATTAAAAATCGGCGAAATCGGATCACGAACATACCTACCGCTCATAAAAATAAAAAGTTGGCAAGTGGACGTACCACCTGCCATAAAAGTGAAAACTGCAAAGCCCTTTACTGAAAGAATTATTTCAGATAATGAAACCAAATTTAACGCAAACAGAAGCAATAATTCGGAAAAGCTCTGAACAAGAGTTTGTTAATTTTTTAAAGTGGGCGTGGCATCACCCAAAGAAACAACAGCTTTAAAATGCTGTACTGTTAGAATTATCTAAGACCATGTACGGAAACTTCACACAAATACTCGAAATGCTGCGGCCTAATTCAGAAAAGATCTGATACACTTTGAATATAGGGTGTGACACCTACCATAAACTTAAAACGTTGCAACGTTATAGCGAAGGATTTATTTAATGTAGAGCAAGCAAACTCCACGTCATAACTAAGAATAATTAGCACTAACTTTAGACAAAAGTTTGATAAATTTCGACAACAGGGCGTGCCACTTCCCATACAAAAAAACTATTCCCTATGATATACTTTAAAGTTATGAAACCAAATTGCAAACAAATATAATAAATAATTCGCTTTAGAATTAGGGTGCATGTTTTAAAGAGAGGGCGTGGCACCTCAAATGCAACATAAACTTCAAAACGCTAGACAGAGAGCTTTTAAGGTTAATTTTGCCAAATTTAAAGTGGGCACGTTTATTCAAACCAGCCAGCATGGAGTGTGGTGAGAAAAATATCCTTTTAATAAAAATTTAAGAGCTACGCGCACTTTCACTTTTAATGCGGTATAGGGAATTTAATTTATGGCAATGCCAAAGATAAAACCCTAACTAGCTTTTGCCATTTACCGATAAACTATGTAATAACTTTTTTTTTTTTTGAATGGTGCACCTTGGCTTACAACATTTAAAATTTTATATATTTTCAAAACAAAATATTAATGGGATCTTTTTAGTGCTTTTGTACATACGGCTGCTCTCTGTTGTAAGCAATTAAAACGCTACCATAATAATCAAAATGGTACTGGGCGTTGCCAGCGTTACATAAAAAAGTTAAGACTCAATTTTTTTCGCTTAATGTTGCAGCGCACAACTTTTTTTTTTCGAACACGGCAGCATTGTTTCGTTTTTCCTTCCCTTTTGGTTGGTATTTTACTGCCGTTGCTGCTGAGGCAACAAACAGTGCCAACTTCACAGCAAATCATCTTTTTTATGATGTTCATTTTGAGAAATGTAAAAATGTCTTAATTAGTGCGCGAAATTTTAATTTAGCCGTTTAACAGAGGTTAAGTAATGGGTTTCAATTTTTTCTCTTCCTAGGCCTTCTAAGTTTTTATGCACCTTCCTACGTTGGATGTCGGGTAATTATGTGTTGCCGTTGCAACGCACGAAATGCTGTTGCTGGAAAATTATGAAATTTTTAAAAAATAAAAATTTTATAATTGCAGCAATTTTAAACCAATTCGTGGTTTTTTCTTTAACTAATGAGGAAGAAGAAATTATGGAAGCAATGCAACTCTTCGCTGCTACAGCAACAATTTTTTTAAAATTATGTCAATTGCAGCTGTTGCTTAATTGTTGTTTTAAGAAACATTAAACTGAAGTTTACAGTGAAACCCTTTTTTCTTCCGCCACATTGTGGTGGGAAACGATAACCTAAGGAATTGAAATTGTTTTGCTATTTCTTTACATACTTTTGTTATTGTTGATGTGTCTTAAGGCTATATGCTGGCTTACGTTTTTACAACTTAGATGCATAACCCAAGAAAATTTAAATTTACAACAATACTTAAGCTACAAATAAAACATTATTACATCCTTATCCACTAAAATATTTTTCCTTAAATGGATGTTTATTAATCAGCAATGTCAAGAAATTAATTCATAAAATGTGTGGGAAAAATTTGATGTACTTTCTTTTTTATAACTCCATCTCACAAAAATCATCCGATTCCCTGGTATTTGAGAAATTTTTGAGTTCCGAGCAGGCCCCCGGCTGTGACAATTCGTGCCTGACCGTGTCCATCGCTATCACTTGTTAACCCATCATGATTATTAGATGAATTGTTGAGCGCTGAGTTGTCAGTAGATAAGTTCGCTTAAACCCAAATTATCGCGAAAACTATCAGTATAAATTCACAGTGATAAGGCTTCTTGTGACAATCAACTGGGTCGATTTAAATCGTCTTTGGTTTTTTTTCGAGCAAACCGCTTACGATATTACTGAAATGCCTGCGTTGCGAGAGTATTGCGCAATTTTTCCGATAGCAAATGGGACAATTCAATGAAGCTTAAATCAAAACTTTGTAGGCTGTGGCATGCAGGCAATACTAAGGACATGTAGAACTGTTAGGACGAAAAGAAATTGCGACGCCACTAAAAAACAAAATTGTTACAAGATAAAATAAATATTTTATTGAATATTTGAACCAATTTTAAGAGCTTTTTACACAGTGCAATTTTTCCAGAAAATTGATAGCTTAGAAAAGAAGAAATGATTAAAGGTGTTATTTTGACTAAAAGTGCTCCTATCATTAAAGCAAGAACTATATATTGGCCGAAAATTTTTACTATTAAAAAATATTCTAAATTATCCAAAAAAAATATTTTTTAATTTTATTTCTTAATTTTTGTTTTTTGTTCAATATCTTACAAAAATATCACGTGACTTTCCTTGTGAACGCCATCTTAAGCTGCCAATTTGAAATTCGCAAAAACGCCACACGGCATTGTAAGTTAATTGTTTCAACGACAATTCTAAGCCCGGTTATGGCTTTTTATCTGAAAAACTGAGTCACTTGACAAAGAATTACCCATATACATTTTTAAAACCAACTTCCGGGTTCGTTGTTTGCCTTCCTTGGATTTCATAGAAAATTTTAATAAAATGTACATATTGCCCAGGAGCTCAGCTTCTCGTGGCTTGTTTTGTTTTTTAGAAAATTATTTATCATTTTCATTGTGGAAAATGGTCTCTCCATTGTAAGTAAGCAGTGAATGATCGGAAAAAATCAGAAAAGCGGAAAAATATGTTTGCTGCCCTTCATAACCTTTAACGTTTCGATGTTTTAAGCTGACACAAAGTTGTGTCTAATAGGAAAGAGGGTTAGTTTAGTAGTTGATTGACTTTTTCAGGCAATGTAATACCGGAAAGTAAGGTTTGGAAGGCAGTAAATTGGTACGCTTGAACGTCGTTTAGCTGCTGATTAATTATAAGCTGGTCAATGAAATTGAAATTTGATTTGGCACCTTTTTTATTCTTCATAACAAAGTCACATTTAACTGAAAATTTTCCCAACCATTGACAATACAATGAATTCGCTCTTTCGAACGTAGCCAAGAACTTCGAAAAGCTTACAATTTAACTTATTTCAGAAATGAATCCATACAAAAGTCAACAAAACTTAAGTTATACAAATTAATGATTCGCCCTAAATGTAGGTATAATTTGGGAAAAATAAATTCGGTCATACAAGCGTCATTTATTTAAGATGTTCCATTTTTTACTAAGAACAGTTGATGTTTTTGTTTTAAGAACTTCAGAAAAGTTCCATTATCTATTGTTCGACAAATTATTTTGGAGCGCCCACCAGAACACGTGCCGGACTATCAATAAAATACAAATGTATAACATGATTCTCACGTGTCTTTAAAAGCTAAAATATTAAGAAAAATAATACAATTAATGGTTGTATGGACCATGAGAAATATATTTATACCATAAAGATTTATATATAAATTGAATATAAAGCAGATGCAGAAAACAGCCAATAAGTCAACAAACAACGTGGCAATTTTCTTGACAGCTTAATTAGTTTGTTCGAACACTTTAATTTGCAACAGAATTCGCTGCAGTTAATGGCTTCAACTATTTGCATTACATTAAAATAAAAAAAATTTTAAGTTTGTGCTGGAAGTGGTGCTCACCACTGAACACATTTTGAAAAAAACATGTGTGTGTTGATGAGATTCTTTTGATGCATATCTTTAAGGAAAAAAGCAAGGATAAACCTGACCGAAGTCCGAAAAACTGACCTACATTCTAAAAATAAATTACACAGGTTATGCCCAACGAAACATTCCATCACATTTTTTTATAACAATATTCAATATAAGAAATTTATTTCCCCACATTCAAATAGGTTTTTAAGTGAACTGCATGGTATAAAAATTCAATTATATGAACGAGAGTATCAGTCTTCCTAAATTGCATAAAAATCTCCAGGCAGACACTTAAGTGCCGTCGATTACTTTTCACAGATCATTTGGCATTTAAAAAATAATAAATTTTATTAGAGAACGATTTGAGGGTTAACAGGAAATACTGCGACACGACATTTGGGGACATTTTTATTATGGCACAAGATAATGCCGAACAAACGAAAGCTAAATTGCAAGGAAGAAATCACATTAGATAAAGGATGCATTTTAATGAAATTGGCACTTTTCGTCAGTGTTGTTGTTGTTTTATGTAAAACATAAAAACCAATTTAAGGATTTGTAGTGCCAAGTAGTAATTTACATTTATGACAACGTCATAGGTCGAAAGAAAAATTAATAGCCACAAAAAAAAAAAACAAAATCAACGCAAACCAAACGAAAACTCTTCAATTTGCAAGATAATAAATGAGTCAAAATGAAGAAGAAAAAGGTGAAAAAAACGACCAGAAATTGGCTGATAACACTTCAGTGCATTTGACTTTATAGTGAACTCAATCGAAAAAAAAGTTGAGGGAAAAACAACAGTTAATAACAATTGAAAATGGATAACAGAAGAAGGCTAACAAAAAAAGTGGCAACATCACACACCAAAAAAATCCGCTTGGGATAAAAACTGGGGGAAAAGAATGGCGCGAAACGCTGTCGAAGCATTCATCAAAAAAATGAAACTAATTTCCTGTAAGGTTTTTGTTGTTGTTGTTGCTTTCAATGGTCCTTTTATTGTTTTGATTCGAATTCGTATTCATATTCGCTCATGTACAGTTGTTGCCAATACAATGGTGTGTCATATAAATTGGTTTTCGAGGTATGGCAATGCAGCACCTAAAGTGACTGCTGCTGGCGCTTGGCTTCGAATGAGGCGATGCGATTGGCAGGAGTTAAGGTTTGTACTTCCATTGGCATAAAAAGTTCGTTGACAATTTTTAATTGAAAATTTTTGCATATTGATGGAATTTCTTTTTCGCCGTATGATTTATTAATTTCGGCAACAAAGATTGTGTTTTTTTTTATTTTTGTCTTTTATTGGAAAATGATAAATTTAATGTTTATTAAGAGATAAATAAACGAAAATTAAGGTGACTTAAATGAAAATTAAATATGATGCTGCCAAGAAAATAATGTATTTGACATAAGAAAGTTCACTTTATATTTAAATTGTTTCCTTTATATTAAGAATATTCGATTTGAAAGTACACGCATAGCTCGCAATAACTCTTAAAATATTTTCATACAACTTTGGGTGTTATTTCATATGAAAAGCAGCCAATTTTTGAGAACAATTTGAATAATCTATTTCATGACGTAATCGTGATAACGTTTTCACTTACCGGTGAAAAGTTTGTTGTTGCATACTTTTGGGTCTAATGTGCCCGTTCTGCTTTAGTATCGTGAGTTAAGTCTAATACGATTTTTTCTAGTAAGTGCGATGTTCACTACCGCTATTGTCACTCAGATAATGCTGTGGCATACATATATTTTAGAGGAGGCAACATGATTTTTGACTGATGTTACCAAGCAAAATGATGCTGCGATGCCAGAGAGACCTACTTATAGACATTTCTCAATTTCCACTTTTGTTGAAACTAAAGAAACCAGATCACTAAGACACAAATCGAGGATGTTGAGAAATTTCAATTTGTGTACGTCAAGTGACGAAAAAAAAGCTCGTACCTTTAGCTTTTTTCTCTCCAACATTTTCGAAAATGATGTGCAAAAAAAAGGGTTCTACGTACTTCACAATATCTAAATCGAAGATAATTACAGGTTTTTGAGGACTCAAAAGTATCCGATAACACTTTATCAAACTCTGGGACGTATGATAGCCCTACTAAAACGGAAAGTTAGCCTCATCAAATCTTGGACAAAGTTTTTGCGAGGGGAAATTATAAAACTTTAAAGTGAGTACAACTGAAAGTTTGGATCTGTTCATGATCGTCTGAGCACAATGCCGCTAAATTGGCGCTTGAATGCGACCAAAATCGTCGGAGTTTTAGCTGAATTTCACAATACTTAAGAAAGAAAAGCACTTATAATCCTCTCTGGCACTTAAATTTAGATTTCGCTATGGTGAAATTTAAAATTCTCGATTATTTCAATACCTTTGCGATTAGCAGTAAATAACTTAAGTCAGATATAAAATTCCTATATTCATTAATTTTTAAAAATAATAACCTTTCGTGCCAAAAATATATGATCATGAGCAAAGCTCTTTTCATCCAAATTAGTAATTCCGAACTTAAAAGTTGTGGCACAGTGTTATATGACATTCTAGCGATTTATTTGTCAATATGAACCAAAAAGTTGCGAATTAACTTTCAATAAAAACTTACACTATTACTGACGGTTATTCTAAAATCTACACAAAATAGCTTGTGTCAATAAATTATTAAATAAAGGTTTAATCAAAAACAACAAGTGTTTTCCAATTAAATATTTCAAAAATATTGATAACATTAAAATAACATCAATTAACCTTATGAGATCAAATCAATATTATTATTATTGAAGTGAAATATAAATATTAGAGATTACTTATTAGATTATAGTTTACAAATTATCAAAGTTATAGAATATAACATATTTTAATTACACTGTCCTACAAGTGTGATTTGTTTGCTTTTCAAATAAATACGCATCTTACTAATTTAAGATGTCTAACCAGTTCTTTTTCATAAGAAATTTTTGGTACAACGCATCGAAAACGGCTTTTTGGGTCAAATTTTTTTGCTTTTTTTTATTCTGAAGAGAGTAATATTTGCAAATATTATTTACAGTTTACCCTCTACTTTCATGTTTGTTACTAAAAATTTTCGACATCGGAAATGGTAGTCAAAGTGTTATACGTAATTATTCAGTTTCCTGCTAGTAAGAAAAATAAATACTGAAACTTCACAACAAAAATCAATTTCTAGATATTCAAACTCGGAACTGAATGCTTTCTAAGGAAAGTTGTCATACTATCACGGCAAGTCTTTTCATGAGTTTTTGAAAAAAATATGTGTTGAAAGCACCCAAAAATGGCGTTTTTGACCCATTTTGAATAACCGTGGGTAGTAAGCTCGGAGTCCTAAAATCTTTCAAAATATCTCAAAGCTTGGTATTTTCCCTTTCGACCTCAATAAACTAAAACTTAATCGTATCTGCGCTTGAAACCCTGTGCGCCTTTTAGTGTTGGCATTATTCTAAAGTGAGAAATTTATCAGGTTTCAGGCATGAATTTCATTTTGGTCGAATTCAAAGGCACCAAAAATTAAAATGCGTACATCGAACTTTCAAAAAACCACCTATATATTGTACCCTTACTTTTTTAAGATGGTTACAATCTTTGAAAAGTTTCCGGCTGGAAACTTTTGTAGGATCACCAACGAGCAAACTCTAGATGGATCGGCGAACATTGCACCCTAAACAAACAACCCTCAAATTGTAACCCTCAAAATTCGTAAGCGAAAGATCATTCAGCCAGAGCTGATGATACTGTGTTCTCCAGAGCTTCAATGTTATATGCGAAAAATTTTTGC
Organism: Meiosimyza decipiens; assembly: GCA_963680825.1. NCBI lineage: Eukaryota > Metazoa > Arthropoda > Insecta > Diptera > Lauxaniidae > Meiosimyza > Meiosimyza decipiens. Next base: position 79,404,061 of record OY804259.1, on the reverse strand, counting down.
TTTATTGCGGTCATAAAGGGAAATTACAAGCCTTAAGTTAGACATTTGAGAAGGTTTTAAGATTTCGAAGTTAGGACCTATGGTTATTTAAAAATTTCCAAAAACGCCTTATTCAGGAGTTTCAGCTCCCAGTTTTTCGTAAGCTATTGATGACGATATTGAGGGCTCTTGACTCCAAATTAATATTCATCGTGTGAAAATCTATCGATAACACCTAGTTATTTCTCATTAGTGAAACCCTTGTAGACCAGAGTAATTCATTTTGGTATGCAACGCCCTTTTTATTCTTTAACGCTTTTTTGATGATTTATATTCCATTGTTTTTCCTCTAATTTTTTTAAGAAATGGCGAAGTTTTAAATATTAATAGTATTTCGCTTTGTTTAATAGGCTCACACGAAAACCGTTTAAAATTGATAGTTTCTGGAACTTATTTAGTTTGTCACAAAAGTTGCCAAATGTTTAATTCAACTGAATAGAAAACGGGTTCAATAATAAGTGGGAGGCGTTGTGTAATTGACCGTGAACAAAGACTTTTTACTAATTATCTAGGAAATATAATGAACTATAGTGTAATGTAATGATGGTTGGAATAATAAGTACATAAATAATCAGGTATAGTACCTGTTAATGTACTATAAAAATTTATTCTATATAAATTGAGGAAGCCATAATGGATAGTTAAATGACTAAAAAAAATGGAAACAGTTGGGATTGAACAGACTGAAATATTTGTGTTTGTTTGCATGTATATACCTTCACGGATATTTGCTAACTTCGATATTGCAGCAACTTGCCGTTACGGCTCTTTGTAACAAATTCAACTAAAAAATATCATGCAAAATTAGCTCATTATAAACAAAATGGCGAAATCATATAAAGAAAAATATAGTTTGCTTGTAAAATTAACTACAAGTATTATAAAGCCAATCCTGCCCAATCTCACTCCATCAATTTTCATGTAAATTTTTAAAAGTAATGAAACTAAACAGTTTAGGTTCAATATATAGCAGATAGTGGGATATGAATTTTGTCTTATAAGTCGTAAGAATATTGTATCTATGGGTTCTTCTACGTTATACAACTTTTAAGTTATTCGAAGTATTGCCCTGGAGCAGAGTTCTTTATTTTCTTTAAAACGAAATGACTCAAAAGTTGATTTATGTGCCGTACTGCTTTATGAAAAGAATCGCTACAACATTTTCTGTTCCACTACTGACGACCATAATATGAAGCCACTTTAGCATAGCGCTCCTATGAAATCCATTAATAGGGTTATCATCGTAAATCTAGCACTGCTGTCAAATGTGGCAACAATCAAAAAACTGACCGAAAATATAAGAAATCATTTGCTCCTTTTATCTGTTTTTAAGATATTTCAATTTTATTACCATAACCAAGAAGAAACAAGAAAGATTTAAGTAGACAGAGTTCATGCCACATGAGAGTCAGCCAAAACGAATTGGTCAGTTTGCCGCTACATCATTATCATCTTCATCATTATAATTAACATATTAAAGCGAAACATAAATTACGACTTATTATTAAGTGATTTAAAATCAAAGTTTTTAATTATCATTATAATTTTATAATCTTAACAGTTGTTTGGGGCAAAAGTTGATTAAACTTTACGAGTGTATTCTTCTATAGATGCGATACTTGCCTACTACTAAACAATGCAATAAATCTTGGAGAGCGCATGAATTTTTATTATGACACTGAAAAGCCCACATATGTGAGTTATTGTTGTTGTAGTGTTAGTGCCGCTGCTGATAATGTTGGGGGTGTCATAAAATCTCGTATTTTATGCTTACAAATCGAGATTTATATCTTATGGTTGGAATTGAGAAGACTTATTTAGTATGAAGTCGTTGATTATCAAATAAATGAATTTGTTAAATGTTTTACTGTGCATTTTAATGGGGGATCTGTTTGTTGTTGGAGCAGTTGAGCTTGACTTGGCATTCAAGATATGCTGTTGATGATAATGCTGATGATGATGGAGTTGTTATTGCTGTGGAATTGATATTATTAGTCATATGTTTTTAAAGTTAATAAATTTTATGATTCTCTCTTCAGAGACTTAATTTTTTATTAATTTTTTTATTGGTCTCACTGTCAGGATTAGATAAGAACATTTATTATGTTGAGTGTCAAGAAGGTTTGACGACTTATGATCTAATTTTTTTACATATGAAAGGAAAAAATCTCTTACTGGCCGTTTGTGGCTTAACACTGGAACCATCACCGTCCCTGTTATTTGCCATCGACAACTTCTATCATTTCTAAGTTTTTAGTTTTTATAGGGTGAGGTTTGTAATTTCTCTTATATAAATTGTACACTTTACTTATATAAATAATTGCATATATGTATGACCAAAGGCTATAAAAAAATCGAGAATTACCTCAAACCACTGCCGGGTTATTTTAATCCCGATATAGTTAATCTTAAAAATATCAATTCAAATGAAATTTAAGAAGCTTGTAGAAAATGTATGTTATCTAATCAACAGACATTTAAAATTCCAAATTCAGCGCCGTAATCAGATTCAACGAGCAGGGTTTCCAAGTTGAAAAGAAGGAATATCCGGCATTCCCAAAATAAAATAATTTTGCCTTAATATGGTACAAATTAAAATTGTTGATGGACTTTTTTGTTGAGTCTGATTATAAGGACGTAAGGCTTTGCTTATACTTTAGTGAAACCTTTCCAATGAATACAACTAACCGTTGGAATTAGGTATGCAAAAAATATATGATTAGTCATATGAAGCTTATCACTAAGTCGCTGCGGCTTCAGTGGGCCTATTGTAACGTCCTCATTTGTTAAAAGTTATTATTTTAATGTGAAAGAAGCTATTTTCTTGGAATCATTTCGATAAATTTTATCTATCTGGTTTTTATCAGATCAGATCAGAATAGATATATAACATGTTATGATTAGAAAATTTTTGCCTTATAAAAACAAAAAATATGTAAAAGAACAATTTTCGTATTTTTTATCACCAGTCAATTGTTGCTGAGAGATACTGAAATATTCAGGACTGTTCTGATTCCGATTATGTTTGCAAGTTGAAGTTGAATGGTAGTAAGCTTTCTAAATCTAATCATGGTCATAATTTGCTATTACATTTTCCTATAATTTGAAAGATTTCCCATTTTTGTATTTGTAGTATAGGGTGATTCAATTAGAATTTTTTTTTAATTTAAAATTAAATACTTAAAATAGAATTGGATTATAATGCGAAAGAGCAATCTCTGGCATTCACTTTTTAAAGATAATTTCATTCAAATTTTTGGGGTGAACTTAAAGCAGAAATTTTAGTGACTTTAATAAAATTTCACAATTTACAATCGTAGTTCTGATGTTAGTCTTTCCATAAAAACAATACTGAATAAAAATAAGATAATAACTTGACGCAAGTAACGCGTAATCTGTAAAAAAAAAAAAATACATGAAAAAAAATCCTTCGAATTTCAATTTCGTTTTCGAAGCAACCCCAAAACAAAATCAGAGCAGGTCAGATCATCTCAAATTATAGATGAAATTCAACCAAAAAACCTATCATTATAACACTTTCTCTTTTTAATCAACCACAACGCAAACTTCGACGATATAAGTTGATAAAGGTTATAGAAAACCAATCATATGGTTGTAACAGACATGAGAACTTAATTGGTTCGAAAAATTCCACGAAAATGATTTTTTTTATTGATTTTTTCGTAGCTTTAGTGAATAAAAGTAATTTATTAATATAATATATATATATATATATATATATATATATATATGCATACATATATTTTTTACGCCTATAAACAAACTTCTCTGACTAAAAAAAATACTCTTAAGCATTCTAATAAGGAACTTTTTTTGAAATTTTGTTTTGTGAAAAGATCCGTGTCTTAAGCGAATTTCATGCTGCTTAATTATCAGCTACTGAACTAATCTTTATTTTATAATCGCAAAATAAAATGCGCACTTACTATTTTTGTATCTTTTTACTAAAAAAAAGATATAAAATACCACAACTGTACGCCTAATTAAGCACTTAAAATTTCCTGAAAACCGCTGCAAAAAAAAAAATTCCCAAACTCAAAAATAATCAACTTACAATCGCAATTTTATCTACTGTCATGACAAGATGTAACCTAAAACGGCATATTAAAGTACATTAAGAAGCGTCTTTCCTTACCAAAATCACTGGAAGCCATCAACAGAGCTTCAACCACAGGCTATTCATGGCTATATCTCCGCATGTGTACGAGCGCACAAAATTATGCAAAGTAATTTCAATTTGCTAGCGATGCGCGCTGCACGTTCGAACGTTATTTAATAAAGAACAAATTTCATTTTTAATTATGTTGTCAAACGCTTAATAAGTATTCCACGAATGTTGCCAACAAGCACAACAACAACAACAAGCTAACATATAAAATAGGATTATGCAGATAAGATAGTCCTCGTATTTGAGAAAAATTAATAAAAAGCTGTTGCAGTAATGATATACTGCAAAAGTTTGCAAAAAAGAAAATAAAAAATGCTAACGATAAAAAACACATTTTAGTAGCAAGAACAGCAAATATTGCTGCTCCCGATGATGTTGCGCCGGTGTTGCTGCTATTATCTGCTGCATCGCGCATTCGATGCAAATTTTCTCTCAGCACAGCACAGCACAGCACAAGCAACGATGACAGTAAGAAAAGAATTTTCCAATTTTTGCTCATAACTGCAATCGTTGTTGTTGCTGAGCCATGAACGTGCGCCATAAATCACAACAACAATAGTGTAGCTGCTGCATATGCGCGTATAGCACATAAAACGCATGCGCAGCTAACAAAATGGAAAAACTTGCAGCAGCGGCAACAGTTTTTCAATTTTATTTTTGCAGTTGTTACTTGTGGTCGTAGCGACATTTTCAGCAACAACTTCATTTCTTTTAACAGCATTTTTCTTCTCATTTTATTTTTGTATTAAGAACTTAACTCATGAATTCACATCTTCCGTTCTGGTATCTGTTAGAACAAAAGTTGATGTTGCTGCTATTGTTGCTACAAGTTGTTGTTATTGTTATTGTAGTTGCAGTAGTTTGACTAATATCTTCATTGTCATTGTGGCTGTCATTGTTGTTAGTAAAGCGTTTGCTTCAACTTTATTATTATTATTTGCAGCGCCTGAGTGTCTAAATTGCATTGCTTGAGGAAAGGTTGTAACGCTTTCTGATGCTCAAATTTCAATTCACTCGCATATATTTCATACGACTATCTACATACATGCAAAGTGAAAAATATGCACAAGACAATATATTTAGTAACAATCATCAAAAATATCTTTGGTCTTTACTGGAATTTTTACAGGGATAATAACAACAGTGGTGGCTGAAAAATAAAATTTTAGCACTAGCAACATTTGTTGTTTCGGACTAGGTATCATAACCAAAGTGTACGAAACTTTTGTCAGGAAAAATTGAAGCCGTGTTGAGGAAGTTGGTGCTCAAAGTGCTCAAAATACATATACTCAATGTATGTAAGAAAAATATTAAAAACTTACGTAAAACAGATTTTGTTATGCCAGAATATAATATTTTTTAAAAGTTATAATTTTTATTTTTGGAATAGGCTTTTTTAACTTTAAGAATGTCAATTTCAATTAGAACTTTGATCCCTAATTTTGATAGAAAACACAGACAGGTTTTTAATTAGAATTTCAAAATATTTCATTGATTTATTAAGTAGGCAGTATAGAGTTTTGTATCGAATAGCACATCGGGCAAATGGTCTTGTCGAAATGAACGTTTCGCATAAATATGAATGAATTTTGTTGAAACAGCACTCAATTCCCTCCTTCAAGGTGTGGATACTTTTTGATACAAGCCTGAGACTTCAAAAAACTCGAAAGAAAAAAGTCCAAACACGTGAATTCGTATTATCTGGGTGGCCAATTATGATCACAAAAACGGAAAATGACTTGTCCAAGAAAAGACTCATGCAGTAATTGAATTGCTTCTCGGGTTGTATGGCATGTGACATTGTTTTCTTGAAAGAATATGTTGTCCACATCTATATCTCGCAATTTAGGCAAAAAAAAAACTCAATTTTCATGTTGCAATAGCGAGCAACCATCAACTGCTATCGTCTGACCACTGCTGCGGATTAGGGTAAGCTTAGATGGAGCTAAAGTGGCGTGCAACGAGCTTAAAAGATCCCACAAGTTGCTATTTGCTAGGAGTTTTAGATAAGACTGGGGCCTCGTTATTTTTTTTTTATGATCACATCGTTAATACAACTTTGCATGACCTATCTTAATTTTATATATATTTCATACTTTAGTAGAACATATAAGTTGTCCCTTATTGTGATAATAAAATTGGTGCTTAAATGTGGGCCCATATGTACTTTTTAGCCCTGGGTACAGCAAAGTTTTAATCCCCCGCTGCTCGACTAGCAGCATTTTCGAAGAAGATTGATCCGCTGATACCTCCAGCCCTAAGTTCGTGCCAAATAGTAACACGTAATGCATAAATTTGTTTCACAAATCTTACTCATGAATTTTCTGAATCCAAAATGCGACATTTTCGATGATTAACGAAGCCATCAAGAAGATGATTTTGTTCGAAAGCCAGCATCTACTTGTTGCTGTTGCATAATTCGAACTCTCATCGCTCTGCGTGGTCGGTAAGCTTCAGTTCTTGAGTATTGCGTAAGTTTTAGGACACTCTTTATTTTAGTAAAGAAATTTTTAAAAAATTCTTGATTAATTTTTATATACACTCGTCTGAGACACAACATATCGCGATAAAAAATCTTAACCGATTTGAGTTTTAAGACTTAGGTTATTTTTATTTTACCACTACTGTGCTACTCATTTTTATGCAACAAATCAAAAAAAAAAAAGAAAGGCAAATCCTAAAAGTTTGCCTAGAAAAACTAAAGATTTCTTATCGAATTCGATGACAATTCGACCTCGTGTTAAGCATTTAAATAGTTTACCAGTAGGGTGAACACGATGCAACAACGAGTGAAGGGAAGAGGCTACGAGTGCTAAACTGCTAACTGCCAAATAATGTGCGCGACACAGTGCTCGCTGCATAGCATCAGCAGCAACATCGTCATCAACATCACCATCACCGTCATCGTCATCATTGAGGCTGATAGTAGTGGTGATGCATGCTGCCGCCCGCACCATGTGGTGGCGAATGTCGTGAAAATGTTGCACGATTTCTGCGCCGAAGCAAAAGCGCATGTGCATGTGCAGCGTAGCCAAGCAAGTTAAGTTGTAAAGTTGCCAATTTTTTGTGCCCTGTCTTTGGTGTTGCTTTAACTTTACCTTGGTGCACAATTATTAATACCTGAGACAGTTGGCGCGCATGCGGCATTGGCAGAGTGGGTGAAAAGTGTTGCATGAAGCTTGTTGCTGAGCTTTTAAGCGTTTGTTTGCATATCATAAAAGATTTATAAGCATTTCTTCATAATTCTCATTGTTTGTAGTGAATTTATTTTATTTACTGTTTTTACTGCATACTGTTTTATGATTTTAACGGCGTGCTGCGCATGCGCAAAGGAAACACGGATTTTGCAAACAAACGATTTATAAACTTCACTATTTGTTGCAGGCGATTCTAAAATTTAACTTAACTTTTTTTTTAGTTTTTCTTTGGATGATTTCATGTAGCAGCTAAATGTTTGCTTTTCCTGTTGTTTTGAATGCAAAGAATTTTAAAGCTTTTCACTTGAATAACTGCAGCGTGCAACGTGTGAAAATTGCAGCAACTTTATGATTAGTAAAGCATGCAGCATAAATCATCGTTTTTGCATAAATGTCAATGAGCTAAATACTAAAAATATGCTTAACTATCAGGTAGCAAAATTTTCAACGATCATTTCTCAAAGTGCGAATGTATGCTTTTTATCATTTTAAGACATTGACTAAATAAGTAGCTTCACTCCTATCTTATGGAAACTGAGCTAAGCGGGTAAGCTTCGGCAGTAAAATTGCTTTGCTCGAAGATTTATCTGTATACGGAGGCTCCTTACAGATTACAATAAAAATCAATCAGCTCACTGACCTATCAGCCTGTTTGATCTTGTAGAGCACTTTGCTTTGATTTTATTGAATACCTAAACACAAAATTGATAAAAGGAATCAATATTAATACAGAAATCAAAGACAAAACTCCTCTATGAGCAACTATCTTAGCACTACGTATATTTTTGCAAGCGACCTTATCCAGTCGTAATAAGTGATGTAGGAAAAGTTATTAATGTTCTCGAGAGTACGTTTATGATATCTAAGGAAAAAGGTTACTAGAATTAATGTTTGATGAGTTAACAACTTTATTAGTGCGAAGATGATTTTAAGGTATTTTCTAGAATACTTCAAATCCATGAAAATAATGCTTAAAATTTGATAATGGCTAATGCACTTTACAGAAAATTAATCTTTAAAAAGAGACTAAAATATATATTAAAAGCTTCATTTTTTTGCAATCAAATAATGTTTTGTTTTTGGTGAAAACTATTGAAAAATTCTCATACCCCAAAAATCAACTCCAAATGACAGAAAATAAAATTTAGCCCCATTTTAATCACTGAATACAAAGAACCAACGAGTGAAAATGAAATCTGTTTTCTGAATCCTTTTAAGACATCAAAATAAAAGTTTCTGTATTCATTTGGAAAATCATTTTTTCTTAATTAGCCTTCTTTGAGTTTTGATTTACTGGACTATAACATTACAACTAAAATCGGTTCCTGGCTTATTTCTTCAACTCTGTTCATCATTGTTCATCTATTTAGCTGAATTGAAAGTTATTTCTTATATGAATCTTCTTTGAATATCATAACAATTAATACTACTGTCAACGAAAAGCAATAGCAATATCAGTGATATTCAAAAGAAATCCATTAATCAGGAAATTATAAAATAAAAATTAAGCAGCAATAAAAAAGAGCTGCTCTCAACAAGCACTTCTCATTCATGCAGCCTAATTTAAAGGGCTTCGCCAACACTATCTACTCAGTGAGTTACAAATCATTCAGAAAGTCACGCTACACAAAGGACCTGCGTGATCCTTTTATGTTTGCAATCAAAAGTAAAGAAGTTAAATAAATCAAAAAAATTTAATTCAAATACATAACAAAAGCATAAAAAATTTAATGAAAATCCATTAGGAAATCGTTGAATGTACGCGCATTCATTCATGCGTTTGTTGTTATGAAAAAAAGGACACAATAAAATGTTACTTGGCCAAGGCTATGACGCATTTAAGGGCTTTATGGATTTATTACTGCCATGTTCTTGTATTTCGAATATAACAAAAACATTCAGTACGGAAACGTGACAGCCAAGTGTAAAGCGATTATAAACTGGGCATTTCATTTATGGTTGGTATTTTAACAAAAAAAAACTTTTATTATTTGCACAAATTGGGCACTCAAAGAAATTCGATGTTATAGGACCTCTAAGGAGGAGAGTTCTTCAAAGAAAAAAACTTGTCTTCAGTAATTATTCGGGAATGCTTGAAATTCGGAAATCTACATCCTACGAAAAATCATTTTTGAAACAACCGTTTTTATCAAAGCTTCAAAATTATATGTGGATTATATTTGTATTTACACAAATATAGGGAAATTTACATTACTCAATAATTAATAGAACATTGTAAGAACTTTGTGGGGTATTCCACACCCCACATCATTGGTCGTGTTACATTTCCGATCTTCATTAAATTATGTACATATAACAAGGAAGGACATACGACATTTTGACAAAATTTATTGGTCGAATTTTTAATTATTATTTCGACTTTATTAGTATTTTTGGAATTCTCTATCATTTATGGATCATTTCAACACTTTTGAACTTTGTTAAATTTATTAAATGGACCCAAACCACATTAAGTTGATAGCTGCAATAAAAAGTAGGTAATATATTTGAATTTTAAGCGTTCCCGAAGAACGATAGAATACGGTTTTTCTTTTGATGAAATCTTTCAATTAAATATTTCTTATCTTCAATGAAGACTCTCAATAAAATTTATTCAGTGTATTGCCGACATGTTTGTTGGTAACACTTCTCGCTGGCAAGTTGTATTATAACCTAACAAGTTAAGCGCTTCTCAAATTGTCATTTACGTAATGTTAGGCAGGCCTATGAAAAACATGCACCATATCGCAGTTTTTGTTGCTGTTTATGTGAACAACAATAGGTTGCAATCACAAAACTAAAGCTGCAATGTTGTTGAGCTTCTCGTTGTTGTCAGCCATCAGAGTGGCAGCAGCAACAACAATGACAAAATTTCATTTCAACACTCATAAACCAGGATTAATTTGCTGAATTCACTGAATTGAAATCAAAACTAAAATATACAACAATAAAACTGAAAACATGCAGCCTGAAAATTGCCAACATTTGTGTTGCTGTTACTGTTGCTATAGTGGCTACTGTTGTTGCAATGAGTTTGCTGCAGTTTTAGTTTCTGGAATTGTTTTTTTTTTTTTTGCTGACACGCCTGGCTTAAATTTTGAAAACCAGGACTCTTATGTTGCTGTGCGTTGGTGTTGCTCGTTTTTTTATGTTTTACATAAATTTATTATTTTTTGCTGTTGCTGTTGCTGCTGCTGTTGTTGGGATTATTATTATGAATTGTTAGTTCGTCAAGTGTAATTGTTATTGTAATGTTTTGTTTGATTGCGCTTAAGTGGCGCACAGTGTGTTGCTGCTGCTGACGTTGGTTTTCGCCAACAACAGTCGCCGTATTATTGGAGTCGTTATTTTTGGAATTATTAAATTTTGCTGGAATTGGAGCCGTCAAGGCTTAATTTAGTGTTTCAAATTGCAGAGAAGGATTTATTGATGCTTTGAAAATTTTAATATTGTCTGAAGTGACATGCACACGACTACATTCTATGTCGTTGGCAGCTGGGGAAGATGGCCAATTCTATGTATGTAAGGACAGTTCCAGAAAAAACATGCGCTTTTTATTTTTTGTATTATGCTCTACCTGATAGTTTTATAGGTCTAAAAATACACAATATTTGTTCTATATAAAGTGACATTTAATATGATGTATAACACTTGAAGATAGCACTTCTAACGACAAAGATGTCTAACAAGCAACAAAAAGTTCGCAAACTGATTTTGTCCACATACTTGCAAAATCCAAAATTAAAATATTCAGCTATGGCATAAATAGTTGGTGCATCAGAAAAATCAGTCTTTGCGGTTATTTCTAATTATAAGAAGGGTCTACCTGTTTTACGAAAAAAAGTTCTGGGAGAAAACCAGAATTTTCTAACCCAAAGCTAGCAACGAAGATGAAGCGACTTTTTAAGCAAAACCCCAACACCTCAGTGCGAGATATGGCGGCTAGAGCAGGTACATCAAAATCTACTGTACAAAAGATCAAAAAGAAAAGGAAGCTAAAGACATAAAGAGTTCAAAAAGTACCAGACCGTTCTGATGAAAAGCAGTTGAAAATTGTATGAAAGGTACCTGACTAAATTTGATTGCTGTGTTATGGACGACGAAACTTACGTCAAAGCAAATTTTAAGCAGCTACCTGGGCACGAATATTAAACATCACCGAAAAAAGGGCATGTGTCTAGTAAATTCAAAGAAAAAATATTTCGAAATTCCCGAAGCAATATATGGTTTGGCAGCCCATATGCACCTGTGGTCTCAAAAGCAGATTTTTTGTTACGCAAGGCACAATCAATTCCAAAGTTTATATAGACGAGTGCCTAGAAAAACGTGTTCTACCATTTAGTCGTGCACATGAGGGTACCACGATATTCTGGCCAGATTTAGCAACCTCTCATTACTCTAAAGCTACGATGGAATGGAATGCAAGTAAAAAGATCAATTTCGTACCAAAATTAGCTAATCCGCCCAACTGCCCAGAGCTTCGCCCAATTGAAAGATATCGGGCTCTAGTGAAAAGAGATTTTCGAAGGAGTAGTAAGAATGCAAAAAATTCACAAGCCTTCAGACTTAAGTGGAAAAAATCGTACCATACTGTCGATGAAACGACTGGACAAAATTTAATGAAGGACCTTACGACAAAAGTACGAAATTTTTCTAGAAAACAACAAATTGTTACTTAGTTTTTAGTTATTTATATTCTGAAAAGTAGCCATTATTAATAAAAAACAAAAAAAAAAAAAACAAAACAATTACTGGGTATTTTTTTATAGCTAAAAAGCAAAGCGCAAGTTTTTTCTGGGACAGTCCTTAGTTTTGCTAGGTTTCTCGTAGCCACCTCAGTCATTCAAGTCACTGAATTCATTCTCCAGTTTTCTCTGCTACATATCATATATTTTTCCCATTAATTATTGAGGATCTATAAAATATGACTAAAGCTAAACTCTTAATGAGATTGGGTTCAAAGAAATTTTGTTTGCTGGTTTTTATTAAAAATTTCTGAAGAATTTTTAAAATTTTAATGACTATTCTGTAGAAGCTTGCATAATTGAATTTTATTCTAACTGAAAAATCTAAATCAATAATCTCAGACTCATCGACAAAATACTTTAACTCTATGGGTGGAACATAAATCAACAAGTGTGAAGCGTTAAATAATTGCAGTTAATTCGATGAATAAATAACAATCTACTGAATATGACTTGACGAAAACAGAGTAAACTAAGGCTCCAAAGTGTCTGCGCGGTTATAAAGAAACTCCTTCTACCTCAATACTTTTTTTTTTGTAGAATTTCAACAAAGTGAGTTCTGTTCACAAGCCAATATTATGCAGTCTCATTGCATAGAAAATCAATTTCTATTGTAATTTAAAAAAAGAGATTCCTCCTTCACTTTAGAAAACGAGAAGCAATAATTAATGATTGATTTATTGTAGCCGGTCAATGATCACTCAAGACAGACAGTCTGTGATTGAAGTTTATAAAAAGATTTTAAATTGATTGAATTGCTAGTCAAATTGGCTCTAAACTAAACAGCGCGAACTCTAAATCATAATGATGAAAAATTATCGTTATTCAGGTAACACACACACACAGACAAAATGATGAACGATCAATTGAACTGATCAAGAATGGCTAGTGATATTAAACGAAGGTGATTTGCTATGAGTTCAAATAAAGAGTTGACTACACAAGTACACAGAGTTTTTCTAACGTAGTTTTTGAAAATATTGCATGAAGAAATTAAGGGATACCTTTAGTGGTCATAAATAACATGCTAGAATTCTATTTGAGTTATTAAAGTTAGACAACTATCCAATTTAAAAGGTTCTATGAATGAAAAATTCATATTAAATGTTAAATGTTACTCATACGCTGTGTAGTTTTTCACAAAATATCGATGTCTCTGCTCCGATGTAGCACAAGATTAGTTTCTTACTATAATCTAATGGGCTTTACGATGTCCTACAAAATTGTTAAGTTTGTAAAGTGGCCGTTGAACAATAAATTTTTTATGATACTAAAATTGGTTTCGTTTCATAAAATAAAAATGTAAAATTTTTGAGCTTAGATACAAGAAAGAGCGTATCATATCAAGCAGCAAGTCCAAAGTAGAATGTATTAAATCAATTATAAACACTAGGATAATTGTATCCAAATACTGAAATGACTGGATAAGGGTTGCACACTTTTAATAATTGTTTTACAAGGCAATCCATAAAATAAACTAACCAGAAAGCGTAAAAAACGAAGTTATCCCTAACAATGATTGCATGCAATCATGAATTAACACTTTTCAACATTTGTCAAAGCCCTACAACTTTGTTGACCTCACTTGAAACGTCCAATCGCAGCAAAAACAAATTCATCAAAAGTAACCAACCGGTCCCTGGAGTTTCAAGTTGTCTGTCAATCTGTCTGTCCATTTGTTTATTTGTTTGTTGTGTGGGAGCAACTTAGGCAAATAAGCACCATGAGCACCACTCAAAATAGACACACCATACACACATACTGACGAGATCAAGATTCTTTCACTTTGATATTGTACCGCGCCTACTCATCACCATCGGTGATCAGTGATCGGTGATCACCAATGTGCTTTACTGTGATTAGCGATCATGCAAAGTAGAGGAGCAGTCTTTACGTTTGAATGAAAATTATTTATTATTTAATTAGGAATTTCACTGAGTGATGATGATTAATGGCAACATTGTTGTATGTACACTGTACAACATCACAGTTGTCAATAATAGCGTTGATGATAATGACGCTGACGATCATGATTATGCTTTTTGTTGGTAGGTGTAGGTGTACTTATGTATGTGTTTATGATTGGTTTTTATAATTGCCTTGACCAAGCATAAGTACAAGCTGATCATTTGCTTATATACGGTAATAATAATGAAAATTTAGAAATGAATGGAGCATGAGAAGAGAATTGTAGAAAACGCTTTGAGCAGGAATCAAACAATTTATATTTGGTTAATTGAAATAATTAATGTTGTGAAAAGTTTTTGATGTGCCTGAGGTAAAGCGTGAGATCATTCAAATTTAAGAGAAATAAATGTAACGTATTTTTTTACAATTGATTTAAGATAGTGCACACGCATAGTTTTCAATTACACATTGTTTTCTAGAAGTAAAAAAATGCTTCAACTACTTAGTTTCACTTTGTTCCAAATCAAAAGCTAAACTAGCTTATGATCGAAGTCATGGATAGGTCCAAATCCCTATCGAATCAAATACATTTATTTTTATATGTAAGTCATTTCTTATGTTTAAATTGTTATAAGAAAATGTATATTAAAAAGAAACAAATCATGTCTTACCTACGGATATGAACCCAAAAACCCAACGTTCCAGGGTGCTTACAACAAATAGATAGAGAATCAGCAACCTATTTGTCATTCCAAAATTCATAAAAAATCACATACTAAGTCCAATCTACCTGTTGAACAATTAAAATCACTTCAGGCAGCCCCGATTGCAGGGTGCTACCCTAAAGTTACAACGAGAGTAAAAAATAATGTTCAATTTATGTAGTTATTGTATCCATGAAAGTGTAAGATATTACTTACGATAGTTTCTCTATACATAAAAATTTTTGCCAGACCATTTCCGCCTTTCTTAATTGTTGCCAGATCTTGATAAAAAGAGTTTTGGTCAAAATTTCCCCTAATCTCTCAAATTTTTTCCCTAAACTATCAATTTTCAATACAAATCTGACAGAGTAAAATGTTCTTAAAATTGGTCGAAATATTTAGAAAATATTTTTTATGTAGTAATCTGCATTAAAAATTGCTCAGAGTGAAAATGCTCCTCGAATCGGTCAACATAAACAAAAAATATATATTTTACTTAATTGATTTTTTATTTAAGACGCCATAGAAAAAAAATTCTTACAATAAAAAAATATATATATTGGGATATTATGAACAATTTCAAAAATATTTGTTTTAACTATGATAAAGCCATTCATAGTAAATAATTCACTTGCAATACCACCACTGGTCAACTCTATAAGTTCATTAATAAAACTTATTTATACAACAATATCAGTAAAATACTTAATGATCAATTTCCAAATTGATCTATCACTAAGCTAAACATTAAGCAATCAACCATTAATGGTCATACATCAAATAAAGTAGAAAAAAAATTTCATGCTCGCATCAACAGCACGATCGAGCAATTTTCAAAATTAAGTTAAAACAAATTTTTCAACACTTTTTCTGCTACGATCGAACGAAAAGCAGCAGCAGAAAAAATTGAAGATGAAACGGAAGAGAAAATAACGAAATCAGTCAATTGCTGCAAATGAAGGGAGATCAGCTAAGTGCTTAACCTTTACTCAAAACAATGCAATTGACTCGACTTTCTTATTTCGTACCACAAACAAAAGATCGACGAAAAAATTGGATATTCAAACAAATTCCATCGTGCTAACGAGCGTAAATCGCTGAACGATCGCAACGCGCTCACAATACAATCAACTGATTAAATTGAACGTTGCAAGATCACAAAATACTACACCGATCGGCGATGAGATGATGGCAGGGAATCGTTGTAATATCGGCAAGTTACCATACACGCTTATTTTGAGCATAATGAACGGCAATTTCAGAAACACTTCAATATTTACGAGCAACGCATTGAAAGACGCTGATCAAGTTTGCATTAGCGCATGCGCACGATCAGTAAAAAGAATGCCGCCAACGCCGTCGCCACCACCGCCACGTTACAGATTAAGACTCTATGTGAGTCGTAAAGCAATTTGGATACTAACTCTATTTTCACAGATGCATAGCCGGATGGCAGACAGTTAAGCTTAGGGCAAATTTAACGCGATCCTTAAACTGAAGAGAAGAAATTAAGTGATCTTGTTAGTAAAAAACATGAAAATCGATCAATTTTCCCGCCGTTCATTTCGTAAGGACTATATTCTAGCAGAGGGCAAAAAATCATGGTTAACTGAAGCTGCAATTGTTTAGACAAATTGCTGTGATCGTAGCACGATCATCGGCTCAGATTTGATTCAAACCCCTTGCAGTGTCAAACTTTGCACAGTATGCGCCAAACTAATCAAATTTAATAATAATCATCTACGTCCTCATCCTACTCATGCTGCCGTTGCCGCTAGAGCTACGTGCAGCATCTTCGACGGTTTCGCTTGGAGAAGTGCGATCTTATTGCTGTTGTCCATAATTGAACAATTCATTTTTGTGTTCTTGTAAATTAAAGAGATGTACGCCTTTAAGCGGCAGTTCGGCAAGAGTTCAAAACACAATTGGAGAAGTTTGTGCAAGAACGCAATGCTGCGATCGGCAAATTGTGGCAACAGCACTAAGCGGTCGGTGATCGCATTCGCATTCATTGCCGCACTCAACAAACTAAATTGGTCAATTTTGATGAAAGATTGTTGTTATTAGTTTGTTGAGTGTGAAAATTAATTGGTGCAAGATTTTTAGTGTTGCACTCTTTGAGTTGATGTTGGGAGTAAAGTCGCTGAAATGATTATGTTGTCAAGCAATTGATGCTGATTTTAAATTTTATGGTTGTTGCTACATTTGCAAATTTCTGTTTTTATTGACTGCAACTTGTTAAAATAAATTAATTTTTCGGTTATCTACCTTCGTAAAGTGCTGAAAGTTTTTTGAATCAATTACTTGATGTACATTTTTGAATTTAAGGTTGAGAAAGACCGGTGTTGATTACACTCAAAATCAGCTCCTATTAACAGAATTCGTTCGAATGAACTATGAAAATCATGTGCACGGAATATATACACTTTAAATACTTAATTATTTCTTACTTAGCACAGATTATTACAAAATATTTAATTTCGACATAACTTCTTAAAGCCTTGAATCTATCGAAAAACGATATTCGCTTTCATTTCCTTTGAAAGGAAAACCAGCTTTTTGATGTATAGCGATTCCGAGACATATTGCTGTACCGAAGCAAACCTCGAAACCTTGTTTATTGAAATCTCTTCCAATAGCCAGTTGTGGCGCGCATCAATTCCCCCGTATTATCTAATTATTTATATAGGAACAGCTTCTTTGCATGAATACTTTTATTAAGAATCGCGAAGAAATTCTAAAAAGATAACAAAATGCCAAAAACTTTTTCCGTTTTGACAATTGATATTTTATTAAGCGTTTTACTTGATTGGAAGTCTCGAGCTAAATAGCTAAGAAGGCTAATAGCTGTAGTAGCTAAACTTTGTAAGTATTATTATTATCGTGCTTGGCTTGCAAGTTGCTGGCAGTTGGCAGTGTTCGATTACTTCGGCGTTGTGTTAATTTACTAAGTTGTGTTCATTAGGGTGGCTCTTATGTCTCAGGCTTAGGTTAATATTTTTTAATCACATAGTAACTGAATAAAATAAAAAATAGCAATACTTTCAACTACTAAGACTACTTCGAATGTGTGCGTAATATTTCAATTAAGAACATGGCACAGTGATCTTCACTATCAAAGTGATGGCGAAGCGGATGAAGAGGACCATATATATATTGGAGTTATTCGAAACAGTTTTACTAACTGGAGTTTTCGTGAATGTACGGGTACTGAATTAAGAGTCAAATTACACTTTTTGAAGATCGAGCCCAATTTTTCTCAATTTTTCCTAAATTTAGCGAAATCAAAATAAATTTTTTTTATTAATGGAAATTGCTTATACAGGCTGGTTCCAAGTAGACATTTTCTTGAATTCGATTCTGTGGTACATAAAAAGTTGCATGCACTGACATTCTCTGAGTTACAGGATATTTAACAAAGTTCATTTGAGTAATTAGTACTTAGAAACAAAGATCATGCGCAATAAAATTTAGTGTTCTTGATACACGCGAGTATTTTAGTGGACCATAATAAAACCTACAATTTTCTAGGTAAACAAATCCTTGCCAAGGTATTTCTATACCTCGTCGGCTCCTAAAGTTTTGATATTTTGTACCCTCGGAGATCGTGGTAGCTCTGATGTTAAGTTTTCTTCTTCTTCCAAC
This sequence comes from Meiosimyza decipiens, assembly GCA_963680825.1. Lineage (NCBI taxonomy): Eukaryota > Metazoa > Arthropoda > Insecta > Diptera > Lauxaniidae > Meiosimyza > Meiosimyza decipiens. The sequence continues at coordinate 79,385,634 of OY804259.1, read as the reverse complement.
CGACATCAATGTCATATGAATTTGTTTGTCCTGATTGCAAGCAAAGAGCGTCATTCTTACGAATTATTTGAAGATAAATATGGAAATAAAAATCACCAAGCCCTTTTTTTTTGAAGAACAAATTACCAAATTATTTTGACACAAGACATACCAATCTTGTTATAAAGAGAGAACTGCAAAATTTGCTTATGAGCTCCCATTCGGCACATATGCTGTGAACAGCTTTTGGCTAAGTCTTGCATTTTGCACATAGTTTAAAATGCAAGATTTCTTTTATTCAGCATTGGCATCACAAAGTTAAAGCTTGGTATCTTCAAACTTCTATGTAACCACAATATATTTAACTCATTCACAACAACAACTCAAACAACAACAATACAAAAATCGCATAATTTATTTGTCGTCATTGTATGTAATTTTTTCACTCATTTTAGTCCGCCCACTTAGTTTTTTTTATTTTCATGAAGTTTTTATTAATTTGACAAGCATTCATTGTGGCTAATTGCGCCAAACGAGCCTTTTTGTGACAAGTCACCGGAGTTATTGGTAACAGCGCGTTGAAAAGTGCACGCGTACGCAGTCACAAGCTACACAAGTTACTCCGTTCTACCACCAAGACTTTGCAATTGTTGTTAATAAAAAATTAATCAAAAAATATGTTCAGCTAAAATTTGCAATGTGCAACACCCGCATAATTAACCTGAGACAACGTGATTTTACTTCGATTCGTTTAAGTTCCATTACTACGCCGTCTGGCCTATGGGGGTCAGGGTCATTAATCATCGCCACAGATGAGAGTAGACTTTAATTTAAAGCTTCATAATGAACGGTCAATACACTATTTAGTGGTAGCGCGCTAACAGCACATGCCGGGGGCATTATAATGTCGGCGGTTACTTAAAGTCTCTTTGTGATTATCACACATTCTCAGGCGAATTAATTTATTTTCGCTCACAGTGAAATTTCATTCCATTGGCGTGCTGCAAAGTTGGTGATTTGTATCTGTCCAATTTAGCTGTTTCATTAATTAAAACAAAATTTGGGGTTTCTCTACGATTCGCGGCTCAAGTGTTTAGCCGCCAATTAACATAAATTTTGTATGAACAAATAAATAATGGCGTCTAATTTGTAGAAATTATTGTGCTAATTTCTTAGAGTACTTAATTATGCAATTGTTTCTTATTTATTTGAAAATGATAAATCATTTTAATCAGTTCAGCAATTTGGTTTTTGCAATTTGAGTTTTGAGAAAGTTGGTCGATTACAAGACAATCGATATTTTAATTCAATAACAAAAGATACACATGAATGCCCATGAAGTTAGAGGATTTAGGAAAGAAGGTGTCGCAACTTAGTTTTACTTAATCGATATATAGACTACCTTATACGTAGTATGATTTTTCTCCCCTTATTTAACAGAAAAAATGTGGGACCTTCATCGACATGCAACGTTTCGTAAGCCTTTCAGAAATCTTTCATATGAAATGTTACAAAGCTACAGCTACGTTTCAAAAGTCATTCATTTCCATTTCAGACAGCTTTCTGCAATGTGTCAATGTCCGCCTTTTGATTTAATTTAAAACGTTTTTGAAACTTTACCATAATCTTCTAAGATTAAGTTGAAAAAACAAACATTTTTTACTACGTCATTGAACCATTTTTTTTACATCATCGGGACTCTAAATAATTGTTTTATTGTACCCGCGTCATCACTTGCATTGATACTTTATGTGCAGATATTTTTTGTGACGATTTTTAATTTATAATTGACAAAAAATTACACTCAACAAAGCATCAAACAGAGAATCATAAATACTAATAAATTAGAAAAATTCAGTATTCAGTATCAGTATCATAATAAAACCAAGACGAGAAAAGGCATGCAAAACCTTTTTTGGATTAAGCATATTTTCAAAGGCATTTTACATCCAACCTAATGCGATTTTCAAAATAAAAAATTCATTATTTTACAATTTACAAAACTTTCTTTAAATTTTAGACATGCTGTTGGGTACTAATAAATTTTTGGATTTCTTGCTCTCGAAAGTTTCTTCAAAAACTTGCCTTCATTTTCATTGAACTAAAAGTTTGCTAAATGGACCATTTTTAAATCGTTGCATATATAACATTTCCATATCTTTTATATGTCCAAGGTCTAAATTGCAACACCCTTTATACACAATATCGTTATTAGTAGAAGCTTAAAGCGCCTAATTGGCGCATCATGCTTCAAGTCAAGAAAGCGCTAATAAATGACTTTAACGCTTTTAGCCTCTTGAATGGCCTCCAACTTAGCCATATGGCAACGCATAAATTGTGAGCATGCGCATATGCAATCGCATGCAATTACAGTCATCACCATCATCAGCAAAGAAAAAAACAGCCACAACAACAACAACAACAGAAATACCAGCATAAGCATCGTTGCGCCTGGATCACCGTGAAATGGGATTAAAATCGCACAAGTGTCAAATATATCGTTACATTCAGAAAAATTGCGTCTCACAGCGGAACGAAATCAAACTGCACTCTGCGAGGATGCCAGTCCATGCTGCTGCTGCCGCAGAGAACAACAACAGATGAGCAATTCAAATTATCGCCCCAGACTCAATGGCATATTTTGCATAATAAATTACCAAATGTCGTTGAGTTGCGCAAAGCTTCCGAATGGCAGGCAAAGGAGCAGCCACCAGCAGCAGCAATTATTGTTGCCGCTAGCGGCAAGAGGAGTGAAATCATAATTGGAGCTGAAGTTTTGCTGAGTAGATTTATTGATTTATAATTTGAGTGCAAAAGAGTTGAACATAATTCATGGATGATTCATGGGAATTATCACACTTTATAGAATTAGTGCGGGATCGCGATCGTTTAATGCGTTGATCGCAAAATGCAATATATTGAGATGATTTATTTTTGTTAAAATGGCATAAAGGACAAATTTATGACAGGGTAACGTAATTGCAAGACGCTGTAAAAAAACTGTTCAAATTATGTTCAAGAGGAAATAAGTTGATTTTTTTTTTGAAGATCAATTGGGCTTACGCTGTGTTACGCCCTCATTGGGCATATGGTAAGAAAAAATTTAATAAAATTGTTAGTTACTCAAATAATTATATATATATATATTGATATATATATTTCTTTTTTGATTAAATTTTATTTTTTTTTTTAGTTCATTTCCCACAAAACGGCAATTGAAAATTTAAAATTTTCCCATATTGCCAAAAATTACATGCACGCAGTCTAACACTTCGAATCAAATTTCCTTTTTTTTTTTTGGTTTGAAAACTGCTGCTTTCAAATGGTTCTATCTATCAATTCAATTGCTCCTTTTGAACTTCAGCCAAATATCATTAATTCTCTACAACTGCATGCCCGAAATCAGTACATGCCGCAATATTTAACACACAGTGATGACAGCGTCAATTCTTAATCATTTGCCATCAGTAACTTTTTTGTAGTTAGCTCTTTTTGTCAGTTTTTTTTGTTTTTTGTTCGAGCAGAGCTATGGGCTCTTTGAAAAAATTTGATTTTGCCGCCATTATTGTTGCACCTTTAGTCTGTTTGTTTGTCTTAATTATGTCAAAAGCCAGTCAAGTGTTAATAATCACGTATTTATAACAAATGAAATCACTTGAATGGCAATAACATTAGCGACCTTCATGATAGAAAAATATATTACAATCCAAATAATGCACGAGTGTGTGAAAGATTTGTTCCATTTTTATGAATGAATAGCAGGGTATTTGTTTAATTTTATTTGAATTGATTTTTAACAATAAATTTGACACTTAACATTTATATCATCTCTTGTGTCTTTTATCTCCGCACGGATCCAAGGACCTCTATAAAACTCTTTCAACGTGTACGATCACTAGAGAGTGCCTTCAAATGTTTGCAATATTTTTTGATTTCTTGCTCTAGCGATCGTCAGTGGCTTAACTTGAACATTGTGAATGTGTTTTAAAATGACCGAAAAATGAGCACGGTCTTGTACAAATGCTATAATTTTAAAGATTTCCTTTCAAAAATGAATCGAACAAGTTTCCAAATACCAGAATAAATGTTTTCTAATCTGAACTTATAATAAATATATATTTCTTTTTATTGAATTTAAAAGCAAATAGATTTATATGGCTCACCCTGTATTAAAAACAAAAAGTCCTGTGTCAGCGTAACAAGATTACTTGAATAATTTTTTCAATTTTCAGTTTCTCAATGCTTTTCAAAAGCCAAAAAGTAGGAGTTACGTATTTTATGTACAACCAACGCCTCGATTCTTCAAAGATATAGCATACAAAAAAGCGTAAAATCCTGCAGAATTTTGACACCCGTCTACTTTGTCGCTATCTTGAGGCAGTTACCATATGTTGTTTACCTACGACATCGAGTAGCTACTGTGTCGGCATCACTTTGAAGTGCATCTTCCACTTTCATTTTCGTTGTCCATTTAGCGAATGTCTTGAGACAGCGTTAAGAACACAAATAGAATATGACTCCAAAATATATGTGAAATGTCACACTTCAAGGAATTTCTTGGGTTATTTCTCAATTCTACTGCGCGGTTCATTAAATTTTTTTAACATGATTTCAATAAAATTTCGTTATTGAAAGATATTTTTCAAATTTTATAGTTTTCTAAATGTACATGTACGTAGTACATATTTCCATATAATTGTCCTTAAATGTTCTTTTCTCTCGTCGTCTATTATCCTTGTTAGTCATGTTACAGCAGTTTCGATTTTCACTTTCCGTGTATGTTTTTTTTTTCTTGTTTAGAAATCACACGCGGCAAAGGATTCATTAATTTATCCTTAATAGCTGCACTTTGTTGTAGTGTCCTTTTATCTGCGCTCCCTTCACTGAATGCCACTGATGATAATGACGATGCTGATGATGCTGCTGCTACTGCTGCAGCGCATTTTTACGCTTCGTTGGATTGAAATTCATTTGAAATCTTTCTGCCATTAAATGAAGTTAATTTATTATCCATTTATTTATTGTCCTTTTCGAGTATTTTCAGGATATGTGCGATTCATTGTGTTTAGTCTATTAAATTGTGTTTGTTGTTTTTGTTGTTGTTATTTGTTTTGTATTGTAGATGTGAAGTGCTTTCAAGTGTCTGTTCTGATCTCATTGGTATATATATTTTTTTCTTTTTTGTCATGATCCTGATGCCGTTTTTGATGATGTTGGTGATTTTTAATTTTCTATAATTGTGAAAATATTTATTGCCATTTGAGGGTATTTTGCACCTTTTGCCAGCTTCCCAATGTCTCATACGCACCCCTATTTAAGTTTTGTTCATCATCATTTTAGTAAACAATGGCGCAGTCGCAGTCACTGGCATTTGTGCACATTTGTTGTAAGGACATTTGTGTCATTAGGGGTTACAAAAGTGGCGATGAATTTCAGTTTTTAATTTGATTTATAATGAATTTTAATTTAATTCAATGTATTTAATTCAGTCTGAAGTTGATCTCATGTTAAGTGAAGTTGGAACTTCTTGATTTTTGTGAGAATCAGAAAAATTTGTTCGGCTTTTGTTGACCTTAAGTATCATAGAATTATATATATATGATTATACAATTTGATTTTCTGACTTAATCCATTAATACATAAGAAGTTTTATACGAGTCATTTAATTTTTACACCAGAGCAGACCTAAAATAGTCAGATTAAGTGGTTCTAAAGTAAATATTTAGATTCAAAATAAGCCCAAATTTAAAACTGAAGTTCTTTCATTGAACCCAAAATAAATGGATCAATATGTGAAATTTCCTTTTTGCTTTGAGACGTTACTGAGGTTTAAATAAATAGCTACTGAATCTGAAGAGACAACTGTGCAGCCATGGAGGTAAACTCTCCTCCGAGATCGAGTTATCTTATGTTTGGATGATGGTTGAAGTTGAATGGCATTTGAAAATCACCTTCGTCCCAAAATCATAATTTTAGATGAAATTCGACATCCTGCCAACGCATGTGGTAAGAGTCTTCATTGAACTAATACCTATACTCCACACAGTAATGAACTTGACAGACTTAATCATATAATTATTTATTATTTGATGAACTATTGAGTACAGTTTTCGGCAGTTAGATGACAGCTTATATTGTTACTCAGAGGGACCTTAAAGGCCACAAGTATGCAATCCTTTAACAAAAACTGTTGCAACAAGCCGAGCTATATTCTTAATGAAAGATGTGTCTTCAGATGAGCAATAAATCCGGCAGATCCTGAAGTTTATCTGGAAGAAATGACTGCTTGGAAGAAGAGATGAAGCAAATGACAGCGATACTACCAGCGATGACAGTGGTAATAGCGTTCGCAAAGTTTAAGACAATCAAGCAGTCAAGTAAATATCATAAAATCTAACTTAAAAAATAGGTCGATATGGCTTTGCTTATATATGTATTGGTGGGAATATTCAAATTGATATTACCGGAATTTTGTTTGCTCTCAAGATTTCGAAAAAAGACAGTGGTAGAAGAGTCGCTGAGCTTACGTTGAAGATTTAAGTGTAGATAAATCTATGAATGGTCCTATAATAATGGCTCAAATAAGTGTCCAAATAAGTTCTAAAAATAAATTTTACAATGAATGTTATTTAGTAGTTGGGTATACAAAGTTAGAAGAGCTAAATTATGAGAGAAGGTTTTCTTCTGTCCAGAAACAAACCACTTAAAAATGTTTTTTGTTTGTCTATCTGTACAATCGAATCTTTTGGTCGATGATTCTTTCGTATTCTCAAAAGATAATATTGAAACTGATAAATTAAAAAGTAGATCCACTCAAGTACATTAAGCTTCCTATGAGTCTTTGATATGATACATCTGAGATACCATCATTATCAACTCATTTACAAGCAAAATGAGTGTGTGGCTAAATTTCATCATAAGTCATTTTCTTCTGCAAATCGTAGCAGATAATTTTGAAGACATTGAGAAATAACTAAAAAGTGGTAATGGTGTTGCCTTTGGCCCTTTCAAATAAGTCGCTTATATCCAAAACGCTGAGGGTAATTTGTCAGAAAACTCGAGAAGATATGAAAAAATTTTGTAAACGGTCCTCGTAGAGGCGCATACTCGAAATGTCACAAGTTCATTGGTTTTTATTTTAAATTATCTGGATGGAGAGTTGAGCATAAAATTGTGACGCTTTATAGCACTGAATCTGAGTATATGATACATAATATACAGGCACTGAGGTATTACCGCGTGATCTTAGTCGTTATATTTTTATACCCTACACAGAGGGTATATTCACTTTGTCATTCCGTTTGTAACGCATAGAAGGGGGCGTGGTAGGTATGGAAAAGTATATATATTCTTGATCAGCGTCACCACCTGAGTCGATATAGCTGTGTCCGTCTGTCTGTCTGTCTGTCCGTCTGTCTGTCTGTCTGTCTGTCTGTCTGCCTGTCTGTCTGTCTGTCTGTCTGTCTGTCTGTCTGTCTGTCTGTCTGTCTGTCTGTCTGTCTGTCTGTCTGTCTGTCTGTCTGTCTGTCTGTCTGTCTGTCTGTCTGTTGAAATCAGGTTTACGAGAAAACTAAGTTAATGAAATTTGGCACACAGGTCAAACCTTCTTACAAGCTGCTAGCATATAAAAATTGGCGAAATCGGTTAGCGGCCACACCTTTCGCCCATACTCTATGTAAATATACCCAAGTCCATTTTGAAAAAAAGTTGCTGCGATTTTGATGAAACTTGGTGATTTGATGAAGATGAGAACAAAATTAAGATTAGGCTAGGTTTCAAGTTTGCAAAGGCTCTAAAAGAGGCGTGGCACAGCTCTAAATTTTAACTTTTATAACGCCATAGCTCGTAAACCCTGCAAGATATTGTGATGAAATTTGGTACACGAATACAGATCTTATATATCTTAAACGGCGCATAAAGTGGGCATATTTGTAAAAGTGGGCGTGGCACTTATAAGCAATTGAAAATTTGGATTTCGTATAACACCAAATTGGCACATATGATTTTCATAAAAGGTTTAGATGTGATACCACTGAAAGTAGTCATCAATACAAGTTAATTCAATATTTTGGGAAATTTTTTTGAAGGGCGTGGCACAGCCTACAATATTTATAAACGTTATAAAAAGAGAACTAACAAAGCAATCGCTATGAAATTTAATATGGCAGATATACTCGCTAAAAGGTGTCTTCTTGCAAAATTTTGGTACAATGGTGCCAGTGGGTGTAGCACCTCCCATATAAGCAAAATACGTTTAATGATATAGATAGTGTGCTATGAGAGTAATCTTCATAAAATTTTGTGTAGAGGTGCCAGTTACTATACGCTTTAAAATTCAATGAATCTTGACAAGATTGCATCAGTGGGCGTGTCACCTCCATCATTAGCATAAAGTTGTAAGTGCTATTTTAAGTGAACTATTGGTGCAATTGATCTGAAATTTGATGTAAGGAGCTTACTGGGTATTAGGTACATATGAATCAAAAGCTGGCGAAATAGCAACGGTGGGCGTGGCACCTCCCATACAATTAAAATACCTTAAGTCGCATAACTATCGAAATAAATGAGCAATCATACTGAAATTTGGTGTAAGAGGTTTGTTTTTGGAAGGCTATTTGTGGACCAAAATCTCACTGGATTGTACCAGTGGGTGTGTCACCGCCCTAAATTTTAAGAATAATTACGGCACACATCGCAAACTATACAAGCTATTGTGCTAAAATTTGGTTTGTGCATGTCAATCACGAATGTCATTTATTGAAGCAAAAGTGGGCGGAATTGGAGAAGTGGGCGTGACATATTTCGTGTTTTTCATTTCTATTCTATTTTTTTCAACATTTCCCATACTCTTTTGACATTTTACGTTTTTTTCAACATTTTTCAACATTTTTGAACCTGTTTACATTATTTTCGACTTATTCAACCTCTTCAACATTTTTTTAACATTTATTTAAAAAGTACTTTTAATGCAGTGTAGGGTATGTGAGTTTCGGCCTGGCCGAAGATAACACCTTTACTAGTTTTCATTATATTGCTTCCTGTAGTTTAAATTGACGTTGCTGTTCCTAATATATATTCGAAATTGGCGTGAAACATCCATCGAAACATTGTGATTTGTAAGATTCCTATCGGTTGTACATTTTATTTATTTGAAGTACTGTTATAAATCGATGAATATCGATGGTTACTAACTGGCTGTAAGTTTACTGTCATCATTTGAATTTTTATTACTTAATGTCTGAAATAACCTAATTTGCAACAGTAACTAAGGTGAAATCAAATATCTTAACAATGAAACAGCAGCTGTTTTTAGCGTAAGTTACCATGGAATTACCCTTATGTGAAAACTTTATTTTTGTAACACTAACTCATATATGGGTAGTTATTTTCACCCCCATTTCAAATCGTAATGCCTTATTTTCTAATCAAAATTAATTGTGCGAAAATGTGTTGAAATTAACAAAATTACACAAATAAATATTCATAACTTAATTTTGCTGTAGTTTGAGGAAAAATCGAAAAAATATCCATTTAAATGCATAAAATTTCATTTAACTGATGTGTGTTTTTGTGCACCCCATATAAAATCAAGTTGATCAGTGATAATGGCAACCCTGCTGTGCTGTTCACTATATTTAAATGTCATCGGTGCTGTCAGCCATTGCAGAGCACAAAAGAATATTTCAATGCCATAACCAGCATAATGACAGTACAATATTACATATGTATGTATGTGCAAGGATATAAAGGATATTTTTGCATTACTGCGATTAGTTTTATTAAAACGGCCACTTAAAGGTTAGAGTACCAATAATTTTTGTTCCTGCATATGGCCAATTGTTAAACGGCTGTCATTGCCGCCATTGTTGTTTTGAATTCTGTCAAATTCTTTGCCGCTCACATGTCGCCATTTTCGTTTAACGTTACGCATTGTATACATTTGAGTGAATATTTGTTAGTGTCAGGATCAGAACATTTTGCTATGCGAATTATAAGGGCTATGTTTTACAGGCACTCTATTTGATTGAAAATTTGATTCTGACTTTCAGCTAATGTGTGTAATGTGACTTTCCTGGCCCAATCTTACAAACCATTAAATTTATCTCAAAAAATTATCAAGCACATCAAATTTTTAATAACTTATAATTAATAGGTTCATATCTAGCTATTCACAATTTTCCAACAAAATAATTTTTGAAGCTTCTGGGAATTTTTAATTCTCACATTTCTTGTTTTCGATCCCCACCATAGTAGTTTATCTTATTATGACAAATCATAAACTCCCATATCCTGTTTCACATGCCTGTAGCATACCATTGTAAGGCATTCTCAAAACGGCGCTAGAAAATGCGCCACCGTAACACCAAATACACTACATAAATGCCTAGATCAACTTACACTAATCCTGTGATCCTCCGCTTGAACTCCTTTCATTTGTACCGCAACGAATCGTAGAAATCGATCATGTCTCTGCTGTTCGCAACACACTAAACTCGTAACGAGGGAAATCCGATGCCAAAACTAATCATTAGACAGAATGCCGCTTCCTTCAGTTGATCATCATCAGACAACTTGGGCGCAACTTCATTTAATTCCGTGAATGGCTGGCTCACACTTTGTGGTGTTGCATGCTGTCATTTCAAGCACATGTTTTGACCGCAAAAATAAATCATCGCATGTCAGCCGTGCCAAGAGAGACATGAAGTTGTGCTAGATGACAGCTTGTAGACGCTGAAGGACATAAGATGATGACTCAAGTCGCTACTTAATTGTGGGTGGAAACAAATGTGCTCGATATGTGCAATCATTTAGTGAAGCATTTTGGCAGTGCCTTGCTGTTTATTGGAGAAAGTTTTATAGTGATGTTATATAAAAAACCGAATATTGGATTCATACAATGAGGTTGCAAAGAATCTATGAGTTGATTTCAAAAAACTTTTCAAATAAGGCTCAGAAAAAAGTATTGGTATAATACTAAGTAATCATAAAAAAATGCAACGATCCACCCTTCAACAGATATATAGGACAAGAGAAAACCACAAAATCCTTCGAATTCTGATCTGTCTATGGCAGTAGCGTCAATTCAGTAGGGCTAGGGAGGGCATTGGCCTCCTCTCCCCAAGGGTCTGATGCTAGTTATTACTCAATATATTAATTCAATAAACCCATCTAATAGTAGTAAAATTATAATTCTCGCCCCCCCCTCCCCCAAGATTTGGTGAAGTGACGCAACTGATCTGTGGGAATCACAGTAAAACCGATAGCCTCATCAACCATAGCTTGTAGGATTGAAAATCGGTTTATAGCCCATATAAATCGAAGCCGATTTTGAGATCAGCAACTACTCTGTCATATATCAAAGTCTCTGTATATAATGTTAGAACGCTATGCCAAGAGAAGGCGCGACGAAACTTTACCCAAATGCTACTAATAATTTTCAATTATCACAGAAGGGGAAAAGGAATATTTTTGCATGGGGAAAAGCTTCTTCTGTTATAAGCAATATTTTAAAAAAAAAGGAAATTATTTGAGGTAAAATAGCTTAGATAAACACTGGACAAGAAGTGACAACTAAAATAAGTCGCGAGGAAAAACGATAAAAAAATCTGTTGCCTTCCGATTTTCATCAGATTAGATTACTTTTGCTCAGATTGTTTACACCTAGATATATTTTCTTTCCTTTAATTTTTTTACTATGTTAGTTTTGAAGCTTTTTTTTCTTTTAAGAAGACAACCGAATTCTTCTTATGGTCTATACAGTTTTTAAATACAAGAACTAATAACAAAAACAATATACACAGAAACTACCACACATGTCGCTACTTAACACTTTACTTCCTGGAAATAATATTCAGTGGTTACATTTTCACACAACAAAACAAACCATTCAATATTTTTTAAGTTAAAAATAATCATCTGTAAGGACTTGTAATCGGATCAAGTTATTGGGATCGCTGCCGCTGTAGTGAGTAACTGGACACTTCAAGTTGCGGCACCAAGTAAATGGCCCGTGCAAAAGGGATAATATCATAGGAACATTTCCTTATGGCTTAAAAATTAAGCAAGACAGACTCCTAATAGAAGCAGACAGCGGAAAAAAAAGAAGTGCAACTGGAAACACCTATGGCACCTCGTTGGTATGCAATGAAACGCAAAACTCATATTTTTATTAAAAATACTTTCAATTTTGAGAAAAATAATCAACTATGTTCAATATAAGAGATTAGAAGAATAAGAAAACATTTCTAATCACATTTCAAACACAAATTCAATTATCTGTAGAGCTTTCTATTTTCAAGGGTACTTCAGACATACATCATCGCCCGAGTTCAAGATAATTTCTGACTCCCTAGTGAACCCAATTAACAAGCAATAGAAAGTATTTAGAATTGCTGATGATTGACTCCAGGGACGTTGCAACGTACAAAATTTATTTATTGCTACATTTCATGGATAAGAGTACAGCGCTTAAGATGCCAATACTATGTGCAGGCTTATCTTTGAAATAAATTTACTATGTTTGGGACAATTATGAGCTAAGCAACAAATCTCTTAACGAGTTCTTTACCCTTTCGCTGCTCTGCTGCTGCTGCCTCTGAAATGTGAGTTCAATATTGGGTTATCTATGAAGAAAGAAGTAACGCTCTTATTCAATGTAAATGCACAATTACAAGTTCAACTTTTAAGAAAAGCAGCAGCGAACAGCTTGTAAATTTCGTTGACAATTTTTGGAAAATTAATATTTCTTTGGGGAAAAGTTAGACATTCGACCATGCGTATGGAAAATGTGTGCATTCAAGCGTTATGCCTGCTGATTAATAATTTCAATTACACACATTAAGCTGGTCCTTCACGTCATTGTCGTTGTTGTGTCGCACTGGCTTAGAGATAAAGCAGTGTGCCCCTTCCCTTTGTTTGCGTCTTAGTTGCTTGACCTTGATAATATCCTGGCATAACGAAGTTTGTGCATACGATTACGTCGGTTGACTTACGCCAGTGAAACGTGGCGTTAGATAAGCAGCGATTAGTTTGATATGGAAACTTCAGTGGGAAAGTGTTTGTTAAATGAATTCAATTTAAAGGGATCGAAAATTCATGAAGAAAGAAATGTCGTTGAAATATTAAGTGGAGATTTGGAATGAAAAAAAATTTATACGGATTCCAAGAAATTTATTTTCAATAGAAATTAAATTGAATCAATACCTAAAATGCTCTTGAATAACTGAAATACCTTGAAACGCGAAACTTTAGTTGTATCAAGGACGAAATAGCAATCTTTCCATGTAACGAAGTATGATGAGGGTTTATCCACAAATCGGTTTTAAGGCTTATTGCAACTGGGCCACTTATTTTACTTACATGTAGGCCATGATGATGATTAGATAGTGTGTTGAATATCTCAAACGATCGCGTTTTGCATAAAAACCAACAGTTTATGAAATTTCTTTCGAAATTTTTCGAAAAACTTTCGCGAAAAATTTAACAATTTTTGCCAATTCCTGAACATTTGAAAAATTGTAAACGATAGTGCACGGATTAATGCAGCTGATTGATTTCTGGCTCAACTGCTCCGAAATAAAAAAAAATAGCAGAAGTCGGTTTTCAAGTTTCAATATCATAGAAAAATTGATTCGGCAAAGCTTCCATCATTTTTTTCTGCATCCATTACTTGACCTTTCATTACATATCATTCTTGTTCTTTGGCATGGTAAGTCTAAAAACCACCCTAAAGTTGGAAAAATGGGATATTTCTCAGATATGAAACTTTCTACACATAAGATATTATGTACTCTAGAGAAATTCTAGTCATGGCACTCATCTTTCAAGGGTATTGGCAATATTTTCAGAAATAAAATGACGAAAAATCCTTTTAGACATTTTGAGTCCCAAAGTTAATGACACTTTAAAGTATCAGATTTATTTATAGATATGCAAGTGTTGCGAAAATTCAGTAACTTCACTTCAATGCTGCACTTTCTTAGGATCTCACTTTCCTTCAGCTCTGCGTTATCATTTCAGAACTTCATGAAATTACACTTACATTTAATAGAAATTTATTTTTATTAATTAGATTTTTATGGGAAAATTGCTTGCATGAATTTCAACACGCCTGCGCATTTTGCTCATGCAATGAACGCAGTGCCACATCAACAGCAACAACATCTGCATTGCAAGATATCTTGCTTTAATGCGATAATTGCAGGTGATTTGTTACACTCCAGTGGAACGGCAACTCATACGTAGGAAAACGAGAAGCTGCAAAAGGCATTTAGATAAAGAAAACCAAGAACAAGGCGAATATTGCAACCGACAAATGTGTTGCCAGCAACATGTTGCAATCATTAATCAGTTGACTGTTGCAATAAATTACACGCCCCAAAGCAGAAAAATCAAAGCATTGCAAGGAAAAACAAAAAGGAAAAGCGGATAAACGCCTTTAATTATTTATTTGGAAAAACAACAGTTCTCACTTTTTATAATAAAATCCATAGATTTAGCACGCATTGCAAGAATTTCTATCGGACTTGTTTTTGCTGAACTACTTTACGTGAGCCTAGTGTTTTATTAGTGTAACCTTAACAAGAGTGTGAATTTTCCATAGGTGGGCCGTAGGTACAAAATAATATGCGTACAAAAGAATTGCCTGCTCGCATTTTGAGTGCCTACCATTGTCCTCCGATTGTTCTTGTAGGCGCTTCACATGGTCAACAACAACAGATCGGCTATTGTTATGGATTTCTGTTTTGTTGTGTTGCTCTTTGTTGCTGCAGTGTCCAATTTAGGCCCACATTCAAGCACAGTAGGTGTTTACGCAAAGTCACACTTTGTTTTATGCATCTGTGATAATTGCAACGAATTTTGCTATTGAGGTCCTTTAGATCCTTTTGTTAAAGGTAGATACTTGGCAATAATTAATTCTGTGAAATTTCATGTATTGATTTTAAATGATTTTTAAGTGTAGCGTCTCTAATTGACTGCATCAAATATGAGCACTATTGCTAAAGGTGGAAATTTATTTTTTTTTTGCTTTCAAGAGACTGCATGTTGTCGGCACAGTCTTCAACAATTTTTGAATAAACGAATTTCGAAAAAAACTTCAGTTTGTTGAGTGGTCCTTTTGACAATAAATGAAGCGTCCATGTGTCTGTTTAGGCTTCTACTTACAATTCTTTCTTAAAGATAATTCGCAGCGGTTGTACTTAATTCGATATTACTTACAAATTCTTAAAAATAATTAAATTATAAATTAAATTCTTAAATAGTAATAAATGTTTCGTCATTTCGTGAATGTCACAAACAAATTTTTATTAAACCCTGGCTTGATATTAAAGACTTGATATTAAAGACTAAAAAAATATATCATCAAAGATAGGAGCTCTCTATTCGTTCTCTGAATGTCTATCTTTAATTGAGTTTTTAACAAATTTTGTAGTTTCAGTTTCAGTTTATCAAAAACTTAATACTTTCATAGGTTGGTACCATACAAAATTTTTCTCAGACCCAACTGAGACATATGTAAAGAGGCACTGACTCTATGGATTTTTAACATACAATCGATTTGAATCTGAAAATATTGTTAGCTAAAGTGTCAGCATCGCTGCATCAGTTATGTTATTTATCAGAAAAATAACATATTTTCAGCACGAACCAGATACATAATAAGAAACCAAGGCTCATTAATTGCGTATTGTTAAATTGTGCAATATCTGAAAATACGTTAAAAACAAACCTAAATATATTGGAATACGTCTACCTGACTACCATAAGCTTCTTAACAGAACGTGCCAAATTACAGCACAAAGTTGAATTTAAATCTCAACAGACAAAGAAGCGTCAAACTGCCAAAAGTCGGAAAGTAATACAATTTCAAAGATATATAGTAAGACTATATAGCAAAAAAAAAACTGACATAAGTCAAGTCAAGGTGTGCGGCTTAGCAAGGCTTTGTTTTACGTTGATGCAAAACTACCTATTCCACTCGCGTTGTTAAGTTAATGTTACAGACCTACTCAAGGATAAAAGTAATGCACAAGGATATTAAAACAGCAAGCCATAAGCAGCAAATACGCAAAGGCAAAGGACTACAAGTAAAATCCAATTATGCTGAAGTGTCAATAAACGATAAGTTGCTGTTTCAAATCATAAAAATAACAGAAAAGATACATGTACGAGGAGTACCTACATAATAAATGTCCTGCGGTTAACTATCCTTATAAGATACTCAAACAGCTGTCCAATTGAAAGAACATCAGTTGAGTGGAAAATAGTTTCAAGTACCCACACAGTAGGTGATGTGAAAGCAATGTATGTAGGTACTTCAAATTAATTCAAAAAACATATTTTCTTGATGTTCGAAGATAATGTTACCTCTTGTGTAGCACAAAAGACGCACTTTCGGAGCAGCTAAATTTTTTTTTTAAATTTTGCTACTGAAGGGTTAAATAAATTTTGTATGTTTTTTGGTAAGTGTTTTATGTGCAAGCACAAAAATTATATATAGTCAATGTTAATATTCGTGCATACTTTTGATTTTCATCAGCTTAATTAATGTTAATTTATTATTGCATGTAACAAGTTTCGGCAAAAATAAAAGAAAAGTGAAACACTGTACTCAAATAGTATACAAAAATTTAAGTACACTTAAAAAAAGACTTATAAGAACTAACCTTGTGTTTGAACATGAATGTAAAATTAGCTTACAGAATAACATATCTCCAGGAAGTCAAGAATATTAGAATCTGCGAGCATTAAATATGTTAAGCAGTGTCCTGAGCAGATTAGTACGTAACATTTCATTAAAGGCGCTAAAGCAAAAGTATTGATTTTCATGGGCTGAGTCATAGCTCCTAAGCTACTGAGCTAAAAACAACGTATTCTCAAGGAATTATTTCGATATCACCATTCGACAAAATTTGGTCAATTTTCAGTATCTGAAACTCAAAAATAATTTTCCAATGGTTTTTACGTGCTGAACTCAATTGCGAGGTCAAAATTTCTCTGGTAGATTCAGTTTTCAAGATATTCTAACTTAAAAGTACGTGTATCACAGTTTTTCAAGGTATTTGAAGCTATATTTGATCGAAATACACTTTGAATTATATCGATATCACTCTTCTATCGATATATATATCGATATAATTCTAAATTTATTTTCAAGAGAAAAAGTCGTTCTTTTGAATGCAATTAATGATTTTATAAATACAAATTACGTTTCGATGTAATATAACCGCAAAAAGGTTAGAATATTTCGAATACCGAAACCACCAGTAAAGTTCTGACCGCAGATTTAAATTCAGCGTGTCGAAATTTTTTGGAAAAGTGTATATCAGTTTCAGATACTGAGGTTTGTCGAACTGAAAATATTTTTCTTGAACAAAATCATTTATAATTCACTTGATCACAATCTGTTCACTATCTATTTTTTTAGTAACAAATATATTCGTATCAATGGCAATGCAAATTGTTCAAATTATCCGAATATTTTTTTCCGTGTATGAGTCAATTTTCGAAAAATCAAGAAGTTGTATTCCTGCTTATTAAATATTGACTCAGTAGCTGACAGTGCGAGACTCATGTTGCAACAATTAATGTATTATTCGTGTTTCTTGCGCACTTTAGTGGCTTCTTAATGCCACCTTTTTGTTTGCATTTTTTCGCCAGAATTGTTGTTGCTGTTGTCACCATGAACATCGGCAGCCAACTTCACAAATAATCGCTAATGGTCACACAAAGTCACTCAATTACTTAATTAAACTCAACATTTATTGTTGTTGACTGTTGACTTTAGTTGGTCAAAGATGCTGATGCTTCTTCTGCTGTGGCTTCTGCTACTCGTACATCTGCAAGTTGCCCACCGTGAATGCGTCAATGTTTGCACAGCACTGAAGAGTTAAAATATGAATATGAGGATTAAGGAAATAAATTAAACACTTTTCGAATTGCGCTTTAATGTTTGCATTGGTTGACGCATTTTTGTTTACACTGAAACTGATTCAGTTCACATTTATGCCATAAGATCTTAAGTGGTAGATGAAATTTTACTTGGGCTGAGTCTTTATCCTGAATATTAGTGAACATTGAAAGTAAACATGAAATTATAGATTCGAATCAACAGTTTTAAGCAACAGCGTTTCAAAAACTTTTCTTGTTCGATGGTATCTGTGAAGATTCCACTTCATATAACGATTTATTTTTTGAATTTACACTTAATCTGTCAAAAAATCCAAACTTTTTCCTATGTTGCTGTATTAAATTAACTCTTCATTAATTTCTTACACTGACTGTCGAGCAATCAACTGTGTCCACATTACAGTAGCCGCCAAATACAACAATTGACACAAACAACAAATTAGCAGCATTTTTCTTGCCAATTTGCAAGCGAAGCGGGAACTGCGTTCAAACTCAACCAGAGAAGAAACCTTCATTAGGCCCTGAAATAGCGCAATCAATTGTCAAAGTCAAGTCAAAGCGGCGGACCAAGAGCGTCACAAAGAAATCCTACCAGAAAACAGTGACCACTGTTGTTGTCTGCGTTGTTGTTGCAAACTGTGAATGCAATTGCGGCTTTTAGCGCCCATGACAGAGTGATTTGAAAACGCATTTTGTGTCATTTGAAAGTTACTAATTGACACAACAAACACACGTTCAATGATATCAATTGTAACCAACTTAAGATATTGTCGTTGAAAATACGATCATTATTTGTGGGTTTTTTGTTATTTTCAAGAAGTTATGTTTCTTATAAGGGTGGTTTTAAAACGTGTACGATAAAATGAAATTTTATTTATTAATAAATTTTTTTTTTAACAAAAATTTAAATGTGTCCAGCATCTCGATTATAGAAATTTCTTGACGCACACTCTGACACGGTAGAAAAATTTTTGATTTAAAAAAAATATTATTTTGACCCAGTATTGCGTACCACCGAGCACCTCACATTTGATATTTTACTAAGTTTAAACTCGAAAGCCAGTAGACTTACATGAAAAATGATTTGACTTTTAAAAAATAAGCAAAATACACTGAAAGAAAAATTTATTGTGGAAGGGTTTTCGTATCCAGTGCAATTAATTTTATTTGAAGAACTCATTTAATAATAAAGGATAGAGACGGTTTTCTTAGATCCTCTTGTTTTCGAATTAAAAATAATATAAAATCAAATTTAATGCTCAGTGACACACCATACCGGTCTTAAATAGTACCTACATTTTTTTTGTCGCAGAAAATTAATATACCGATCTCCCCGATTAGAGGAACCTTCGAAATTACGGACAGTGTATAAGCCAGGGGAAAAATTAATAATTTTATGTTTGATTCCAACATAAACGTTGACAATTTAGCGTCAAATCCGAAATGTTTATATTAAAGTGAAACATATTTGTTTCGGTTTCTAATAGGAATAACATTGACTTGAAGTGATTTTGCGTCGGATTCAAAGTATTTCATATTATATAAAAAAGAGTAATTTTCCATACTTTGCAACTTCAAAATGCAATTTGAAATTTTTTTACAATTGAAGTAAAGTTAAAAAATGTTATTTTCGATAACATTCAAGTTAAGAATGAATTAAATATGGTTTGTTTTAAAAAATAAGCGGAAAGAAGGCTATACTTAACTAAAAAATTCTCGACTTTAAATTAAAAATATAATTTTCATATTTGCACTTGCATTTTTTTCTGAGTGTATAAATGAAATCGGTACTCATTTTCTTATTAACGACGCTTTATTTTAACGAAACAATCGAATTTTATAATGCGTAGCAGACTTAAGATCATTTTCAGGAAAGATATTCCACAACGAGTAATACCCGATAGAAAAACATTTTAGTTTGCCAGTACCGCATGTATATTTTCTCACATATAAGCCTATTAAATGTTTGACGCTACCTTCTCTAATATACTGAACATTCGCTTTGTTTTATTCAAAGGCCGAATTTGATCCCAATAGGCTTGCAAATTCCATTAAAAGTATTCCATTTAGTTAACCGTGTCTAGGTACCAATTATGAAAAATCAACATAAACAAAAGGAGACAAAAAGTGAGTACTTTCCGACCGTGTCTTGAACTCCTAAGAAATTACTTTGTTGGATCAACCATTAGATTCTGCCCATTTGATGAAGTATATATATTGAGGGCAGTCTCAAAACCCAAAGGCACTACGACTTAAGACAAAAATATGTTAAATGTAATTTAATTGAACACAAATTAAACAGCGAGGTAGATTTTTTTTTAACTAAAAATGAATAACTAATTCGATTTAAATTTTCAAAAATTCTCTACGAACCAATGGCATTCCATAAAATAAAAGATACCAGCTGCAACCAAGCTAATAGCTTAGACACTACGTTTATTGTTATCATTGGCAAGCGTTGATTACCCATATCGAATTTTTGATCCTTGTCAAAGAAATCGCAAGGCACTGGGACAATAACACTGCTGTCTTGCGTACGTACGCTTGCGTGACTGATTGGCGGTTTTCATTGGTGACATTAAATGGGTCATTGATGTCCTTACAAAATTCCTTTTGCTTTCTTTCAATTTTGATGCTCGTTCTTCTTATCCGCTATAAAGTCAATAAGCTGAACGAACTGTACGCACTCGATGTTAACAAAAGGCAATAAAAGCAATACGTTCAATACATGCGGCATATGAAATGATATATACCAGGACGAATGCATGTAGCTATATGATCGTCATAAATGTTTATTGTTTGTTTGCTGCTTAGTTTGATATCATTTCACTGATAAGTTCACAGAATTATTGATGATGATGCAGAAGCTGCTGGCAGATGCAAGATCGAGTAACTGATCGGCATTAGAATGGTGCAGCTCTCAAGATATTTATCATCTTTGATTTTCAATATTTATGGTTTGTTTAGACTGGGGGAATACATCTTTAGCAATTGATTGGCGGGAATGATATGAAGACAGTAAGTACCTCTTTCGCCCAGTAAAGCAAAACGCATACTGGTTAATGGGTGTTTTGAATAAATTTTTCCATTGATTATACTCGTTGCATACTTGCAAATTTTGTATCAAATTTTAACTTAAAAAATCGTAAAGTCATAGAGGCACTAACACTATGAGTAAATATTGGTCTACTCTTCTACTTTGACTGCGCATTCAAGTACTTAATCCGCTTGTTGTTTTGCGTAGTATCTTTACATTTTGTATTCGTTTTTCTTTAGTAAACAATAAAGTTCTTACATTATCGTACGATGACTTTTCATTTTACACAACATTTGTAATCCTATTTTTCATAATAGGATAAAAACAAAAGAAAAAGTATTTGAAAATGTGGAATACTTCTGAAAGTGCCTTCGAGTATATTATTAGCCAATTTGGCAGTTTCTTATTTAGGATCATGACTTTTGTTTGATGTGCTATGTTCTTTTGGCACGTGAGGACTTTCCAGGAAAGTTGTTCTTTGTGCTATTGTTACGGACTTATTAATCTGTGTGTAGAAAATATATTGTAAATTGGAAAGCCACCTACAAACACCATATTAAAGTGCGTGTCTGACAGCTGTTGGCAGTTTGACTTTGCACTGTTAAAATGAATTGATAGAACTGTCAATTTGACAATTATGTAAAATGATGTGCGTTTAACTGTCAGACATTGGCAGTTATAATCGATTATATGACATGCTCTCTTCTCTTAGTCATTTGTTAATATGTTGAATAACGTTAATGGGTCTTCAATATATGACGAGTATATGAAAGATCGCTGTTGTTGTGTTTTTTTTTTTTAATAAACCAAATTGGCAACATTTTTGTGCCGTTCATATATAAGTGAATTTTCATTAAAAATGATACTCTCATTCCAATATTTTGTATAGATATATTTGAAAAAGTTTATAATTAGTAATATCTGCCCGAGTTAAGTAACTTAGTATTTTTTTACAGCATTTTCAGGCCGCAGATATCAAGTTCTCATAATAGAAGAGGAGTATCCAAGAAATTTCTTTTCACATAAAAACTCCGACGCATATCATGTGACACGTCACTGGACGTATATTGGTATAGGAACTTGACGCTTTAATTTCCACTAACTTCCTAACGTTTTGTGATTAATTTTTTTTTTGATAATTTAATTCGAAAAGATTAGTATTACGTTTTGCCCACCACCCATCAACGTCGGCGATTTTTTTTTGTAAGCCCAACAATTCAAAAAACCTTATTCCAAAAATGAAGGCTTTTATCACCTTTGGACCGCTCGCTTTTCAAATATATTATTCATGAAAAAAAAAAACTCTTGACGTTATAATTGAAATGGAAGAAAAAGCTGATTTAATATACATACCAGCTCTGCTAAGTTCTTCAAGAAAAAGTGAGGGCTTTAAAATCAGAGCATTTCAAATCTCAACCAAATTGACGTTGTTCGGAACTTAAAGTCCGAACAAGAAAGAATGATGAAAAATAATAAGATGATGGATTTAAATGCAATGTTTCTATGACAAAGATAATTGCAAAGAATAACGAAATAATGAGGGATATTCCAACAGTGTAACGTAAATATTTCGTTTACTCTCTGATGTGGTTTTTCTGGGCAAATTAAAGTTAAACTTTATTTTATTCCATTTTTTTTTTTTTTTTTTCTGATGAAAACAAATAGATAAGTATCTACGAGTACAATATTCTCACAATAATGAGTTGCTTTTATATTTTTGAATACCTACTAGGGTGATTCTTAAAATTAAAGTTTATACATATGAATACGTGTATGGGCCAACCTGTCATTCAGCTATCAACTGATCGAGTTACCAATCTAGATTGTGGTTACCCAGTGATTTCCCTGTTTCTAAAACTGGCTTGTCTTTCTATAGTATTGATACTTCGGTCGGAGTAGCGACTCCATCCATTCGTAAGTGAATGTAATAGAAATCTGTTAATAGTTATGTCTAGAAACGTCTCTCTTGTGTGTACTTGTTATACCTGCACTCTTCAGTAATCAAAGATTGTGGGTCTGACTCTACAGTTCTTAAAAATGCTGAAATTTGTAGGAAGTGCTTTTATATTTTGTTCTTCTGCCCCATGGTTATTGTGTATCATTCAATATATCTGTTAACCAGCCAAAAACATTTTATGAATAATACGAAATAAACGAAATAAACGAAATTTAACTCATAATTTTTTTAACTTATAAGATCACCCTAATACATACTTTAACGTTTCTTAATATTTATTGTCTGCGAATTTGCTTGCATAAAATGTAAGCCCACTGATATTTGAAGTCAATTCCAACATATGCCCAAATTTTGGTTTTGCTTGTTTTATCTAGGCAATCCTATCCTGCATCTGCAAGAATTATATGTAGATATCTATGTACTTGTAATAAATAAAAGATTAATTATACGGGTTGACAAAGGATTTTATTAATCATCTGATTATAAACAATTTGAATTTTTTTTATGTTTGCGATTGTTATCTGATAATACTCACTCACTCGCGCTCATCAGTAGAATTTCGCTTGTGAACTTGCCAATTATGTTGTTTTTGTTTGCATTGTTGTGGTCAGTTTGATGTCTCTTCGATGGATTTGAAGCGGGTAAGGGTTTGCTGCTGCTAAGGATTGTCAATGCAATTGCTGTCGGTTAATTGGGATGTTTGTTTTGTGAGAAAAATTGTTATGTCAAATCTGATAAGTCATGAAAGGTGCTTATGAAGAATATGGAAATTGGGTATTTCGAATTTAGATCCTATGCATAGCACTTTTTAGACATTCCGTAAATGTATTATGCACATAAAATATAATAATCATCTTTTATTTTTCGCAATCAGCATCCGCCAGCCTTAAGCATTGATTTCAGATCTTATAGCGCTTCAAGAACACATAATCATTTAAATGACCACTGAGCCTTGTTTTCATAAGTAGGTAATATGTGTGATACCTTAATATATTATATGATTTTCATGAAATAAACTCAGAGTTTTTCCTTTCATATTGCGAGCATGGGCTCAAATGTTCCTCTATAAAATTTAAATTTCTTAGGCAATTTCGTAACCATTTTTGTGTAATGTGAGAATAATGCGTTCAAAAATGAAAACTTTAATTAATTAATTAATAGCAATCGAACAAAAGCATTTGACCCAAAAAATTTGCTAACCCAAAACAAAAAAATTCGAAAATTGAAAATGCAAAAAAAAGAACGACAAATAAAACATATTTCGGTCGACAAACTTCTTCTGAAACTCAAAACCAAAATCACATACAAACTCAATCAGCAAGCAACCATGGAAAACAATCAAAATTCATTTCAGCGCTCAAAAACCATAATAAACATTAATAAAATACCAAAAAACCAACAATAACAAATCAAATAGACAAACAAGCGTCTGCCACCCAACTCAAGCGGGAAGACAGACAACATACGCTAACAGCCCTGGGCACATTTTCAGCCTATAACAAGTACAAAATTGACGCAAAGTTCCCCCAAAGGACTCTCAAGCAAAAGCATTTGCAAATTAAATAAACGAAGTTAAATCGTTCTACTGGCGTTACCCTCTTGACAACATCACTAGCAAATGGAAGCTACCCAAATTGGGTGAATTTGATATAGTCGGTGTAGGGGAGAAAAACACCAGCAACGAGTAAAATACTGCTACTGAGATTTCTTGGCATTGAAAATGGGGGGCTGTATTCATGCATACATAATCGCTTACATTATAGACCAAGTTGATTGTTTCGTTATCTTTGTTTAACGTTATCAGAGTAAGCGCATTAATGAATTTTTTTTATGATAAAACTCTCAATATGTTGTTGGGCAAATATTTCCGTTAAGGTTTTTTTCTTTTTTGTTCTAATTGGGTGATTAAGCGTAGAAAATTCTTATTAAGATTATGAATTTCCAAAATAAATTTGCCTCAAAAATCTGAGTATGTTAATAAAACCATTAAGGAGTCATTCACATAAACATCACTCTCATTTACCTCGTCTTTATTTATTTGTTTGATTTGGCTTGTTTTGTTTGCCAAATACTAACGCCATCACTGCCACTACCCTATTCCATGCAATCCAACCTCTTGGCAGTTTATTTTTTCCCCTGGTGCACTGAAACTGAGCAGTCAGTCTAGCATTCATAATTCAATAAGCTCTCTAACAGCAGCAGCCGCAAAGGGGAGGTTTATTTGCTTTTGTTATTTACACTTTGGCAACAAACCCATTGCTTTGGTTTTTTTCTTGTATTCACTGATTCCAGTTTTCCTGACTAAACTTCAAATAACAGTGTTATAGTCGATACTCATCCTTCAAAGTTTTAACTTATTGTGTACCTTAGGTCTCAATAAAATCTGGCTGGCCAAAAAGAAGTGCTTTCTGTGCTTGAACCCGAAAGACCATAGAATTATAGATCTCTTCTTATATTTAATAAGTAGGTTCATTATTAAAGTTAGGTTTTTAATAGTTAGTCAGTAATATATTTATCGTTAAGAACAGTGATATTTCTGGGAATACTTGAGCTACATAATCAAATTTGGCCTCCTTGTAAGGAAGAAAACATTTACTAAAATTTCAAAATGATATATCGAACCAATTTGTATTTTGTATACCATTTATTACAACAATATGTACCAGTATTAGGAATTTCAAAGCCATAAGTATCACACCAGTTACATAATTTTATAAATATGCAAGGTCAGCATATGCGTTAATTTTTCCACAGTACAGACTGACAAATAAAAAGGACGCTCTTGTAATTCTTCGCCCAAGTGAAGTGAAATCAAAAACTCCTTTAAGCATATTAGATGCACGATGTAAAACTTTTGAGGCAAAAGCAAGACCGTATCCAGGATTTTATTTCGGGGAGGGGGGGTTGTATATTCTTTGCAAAATCGTAGTGTCCGTCAAAATATTTCGGGGGGGGGTTCTATCCCATAGCATCCCCCCCTAGACACGGCTCTGGGCAAAAGGTTGACATGCAGTGGTCGCTTCTCTCTTTGAAAAACCCGGAGTCAGTGAATACACCGCAAATTACAGATTGTCACGAATAGAATTTTCATGAGAGAAATTTAAAACAAAGTTTCTTTAATCAAAACTTAACAATGGCATCGGAAAGCTTAGTCCATTTTACTATGAGGGTCGCCATTTTTTAAATTTCTTTCTTAAAAAGGTACTATTAGACTCGTCTGTAAATCGTTGGCGAATCGCTATTTCTTGATTTTACTTAAAATATTTTCTAGCACTTTGGTGGCAAAATCGTATCAAGTACGGATTTTTCTGCCCAACGTAAACAACTCTATGAATAATGGAACTATGTGCAAAAATGAGACCTAAATGCTGCAGGAACATCGCCTGATATACTCTTAGTTTGGGATTTCTCTGTTCGAATCTGTCATCAGATTTTGTCCTACACGTTTCGAGACAACTGTAAATTACCATCATTTTGACCAGGTTTCAAACGCTGTTTTACAACCTTTCTTATTTGAAGTCTGAGAGGTTTGGTTGTTCCAAAAATTTCCATTTACACTGCTCCTCTAGTAGCACCCTTTAGACTGAATCAAAAGTTTTTCAGTCATTTGTCCCGAATGAAAATTTTATTAGAAAATTCCATCTTTTTGACAACATTTTTCTCAAGTACCAATTGAAATATTTCGAGGTGTATTTCGATTTACCATTACATAATTCAAAAAAAGAATTATGGAAGGTGAAGCAGATCAAGATCTCATCTATGCGCTTCGATTTTCAAAATTAAAAAAGAACTGACTACTTTGTTTTACTGTGCAAAAGCATATTGAAAACTCAGTTAAGAAATAAAGTTTGGGAGAACTGTTGGAGCATTGGCTAACTAATTTTACGCACAATCAAAATAATGAATTTTAAAAATCTCACATTTTTACAGAGAGCAAGGCAGCATGAAGTAAAAATGAGAACCTTGGGGTTGTTACCGAATCGAGTTGATGTGCAAATATTCCCATTGAATCTTTAGTAGCACAGTTTTTACATGACACATGAGTTGATGATGGTGATTGTGGAGATGATGATAATGTCAAGAGTCGGTAGTAGCGCGCTGGTTATATGCTACATAGGGTTGTGTGAAATGTGACATTCGTTAGAACTGAGTGACAGTCGGCTATTGTAAAGTCAACGAAGGGTATCATAAGTTTCTAATGAGAATTTCAAAAGAAGAAGTACCAAACAGTGAGGGTTGATATTGTTGGCTTTAAAAAGGGGTGGAACGTTGGGTTAGAAAGTAATTTCGCTTTGTCTACGTTAAGTTGCTGTATTTATGACAATCAATTATTTTTAACAACTCTTTACAAACAATTTTAGGAAATGTCGTGTTTGGTCGATTAGCAATGTGAAGAATTTTATGGGGGAAGTTCGTAACGTAGTAGGTACGTGTACCTGCGTTAAAAAAGTTCAAAGGAGTAAAGTTCCTAGAACTGATTAAAAAAATAAGTGGATTATCATTTAATCGTTTATATTCTTTACTCTCACTCAGTGAACTTCTCCAAATATTAAATAATTTTGTATAGTCGTCACGTGTGCTATTATCATTCTACATAACGAAAATTACGAAATTTACGATTTTCATGAACTGCGCATGCAATCAAGAACATCGAATCATTTCCAAATGATCAAATTTCCATTACGAAATAAGGATGCGTATATAATTGAGTAGGTTGCATTGCGGTTTATAGCATTGACTTCATCTTTTATAAAGGCAAATACCCTTTACTGTACGCAGCAACACTGAAGCCACTCAGAGCATCGTTCAGAAGAGCTTGTTATCTCTATTCGTCTGCACATCCCCGTCACTATTATCACACACATGCTCGTGTGCACAGCATTAAAAATGCTTTCTCAGAATGAGGGTTATTACGTTTATTATGGGTTTTATGCTTGTTCCTATTCCCATTAAATAGGGTTTTTAACACCGAGTGAATTGTTTTGCTAATATTGATAAATGACTTATTAATTTGAACGATTCGCACAAGATGGCTGCCGTTTTCAATGAAGTGGATGGATGCGCGCTAGCTTTATAGAGTGAGAGTGGCAATATGTGTGAATAAAGGATGGGATATTGTTTAAAAATCTTAGTACATGCCATATACATTTCTAGACAACTAAAAGAACATGCATAGAAAGTTTTTTTGGTTTGAAACGAGCAAAACTTACAAGTGAACTTTACGCATTTTGTTGAAAAATGAGTACCTACCACAAAATTAAACACTTTTTTATATTTAATTCTTTCATTTCTTACACTCTTAATTAAACTGTGTACAATTTTACAAAAAAAAATGTTAAGTTTTAAACCATTTATTATTAATGTGTAACTTAAAAATTATTTAGACTTACAAGTTTCGGCTTTCAAAAACAGCAACCCTCTTGAAGAATAGTTGGAGCTGAAGAAAAGTTTTCCAATTTTATTCAAGGTAGCACAAGATTTCCGTTGTGCGGCGGTATCTTATGGCACATATGATCACATATCATCCTTAAACGAGAATCAGTATCGTAAGAACAATGTTTCTGTAGATTTTAAGACAATAATAGCATTTTTGGAAAAATTATACTTATAAGTCAACATAATATATTTATGTATATAATATTATTCATGTTTTGAAGTGCAACGAAATCATTTTTGATTTGAGTTCTTTTTTCCAACATAAGATTCAAGAACTTTAATGTAAATGTCGAAAAACGTCGACAAAGTCTATAAAAGTTAAAAACATTGAGAAGACTGAGCATTCCTGATATGTCAAAAATTTTTGAAAAAATCTTTTTAGTTTCAAAAATGTAGAATTCGTAAAGAACAATGCATGTAAAGAATGCTAATTATCAAGCATTACCTCTATGACATAAGGTCAACGTTAGCATTACATGTTACATTTTAGAGACTTCACTTCAATATATGTATTAAGATTTTCTTTCTTAGCAAATATGTAAATATGTTCAGACATTGAAAAACATCTTCAATAAACACCAGAAAAACTTATTTAATACAAGGAGCATTTTTCCACTTAAACGCGAACTAATTTCTTTTACTTTGCTTTGAGTTCTTGTAATTTATTTGAAAATCCCTAACGTGGGATCGATGTCAAAACTATTTTCTTGTCATAGATAAAAACAAAGATACTCCTTTAAGGCCTTTGGTAAAAACATTAGACATTAAATATTTACTACTATTTATAAGTAGAAAAAAGAAAAAGAAATCATTGAAATTTTCAACAGCCCATGAAAAAAAATATGTGTACAAAATTTTTAAACGAACTTTTAAAAAATGTGCCGACAAAGTTTTTTTGAAATTATGCTTGAATGCTAATTACAACAATTGTTTATGTTGGCTCTTTACGCCAATTTGAACAATTTAGTGTTTGCCTTACTGATTATGACAGTTTAATTAAATGTAATACATTAAACAAAAAATAAACACAAATTAGAACAAAATAATAAAGCGTCGACAGCAAAATCATTTTGATTTTTCTTTTCAAATAACTAAGCGGGATATTTGATAGATACCCATGTATGTGAACAATGCAAAAAGTCAGTTTGTTTGTAAGAATTTTTTAAACTCAAAAATAATTGAACTGATGCTGATATAGCATAAACTTTACTCTAACGTTATAACTTTTTGGTGAAGAATGACTTCAAAAATTATTGTATTTTTAAATAGTAAGTAATATTTAAAGTCAAGTCAAGAAAGTTTTGCGTCATGTAAAATGTTCTCTATAAACGATTATCATATAAACCCATGAGTGGATGAATTCTACACTACTAATATTTAGAAAATTGTGATATTACCTAAAACAATCTTGGTCGGATAAATTAGATAGCAGAGCAACTACCCCAAGGGAAGACATTTTTTGATTTCCTCAAATGATTCTCAATATCTCACGGCAAAAAATATTTGATTTGCGATTAATGTCCTAATAAATATGATATTATTGCCTCAAGTAGCTTTGATTTGGAATAACATTCAGTATTCTACAAAAATGCATTAACATACAAAAATTTGAACGTTAATATAAATTTATATATTTTGTTGATTTAGATGAAGTTTGGTAACTGTGTGTAAATAATTTATCAAAAAACTCATGGAAAATTTTAGTCCGTTGTCCTAAACATGTAGTTCGGAACTTATGCCTCCTTACATGAAATTTTATAGTAGAAACAGTTTTGGGCACCTGTGAACCGAGATAGTTAAAAATGCAATACACACTCAAGCAGTAGCGTACCGTAGGTATTCAGCTCCCGAAGCGAAGAGATAATTTCGTGCCCCTACCTAAACTTATTTCAAACTTTCAAAGTGAAATTTCCAAAAAGTATGAGTATGCCACAATAACTAAATAATTTACAAAACAAAAAGAAGATTTCACGCGAACAAAGACGCATGCCAACGCATTTCTAAACGAAAAAAGAATGTGTCTGAAAATAAAAGCTTTTGAAGCTTGCCGCTCTCAAAGATTAATGGGCCTCATATGTGCTCTTCAAAGGAAGATGAGGGAATATTTACATAATTTTGAACAAAAATACTTATAATAGGTATGGCCTGTAGATTTCTTAATGTAACATTTGATTGCTGATTTTTGTTTCTTTAGGTTTCTTTTCGCGCTATCTCTATTAATACACAGCTTAATTGACTCCCACTGATACTTTTTAATTAATTGTTGTATAAAATTTTCGATTTAGAAAGTAAAATAAGTATTTTTTAAAACGTAAAAAAAATCCACACATAACACTTACACAGCATTCTAGAACAGCTGCTTTTGTCATATCAACAACGCTAAGAAAAGAGTCAAGTTCAGCTGCTGATCTGCGTTGATTGCTATTTAATAATTAATTATTTCATTTGTTTATACATTTATTTCAACAAAATGGTTGTTTTTTGTTATTCGTTTCATTTCTTGTTTTTTCTGTCTATTCAATTTATTTATATGCCTATGATAACCCAGCAAATGAGTGTCAGGCACTGTCACAATAATAAAAAATACCAAAAAAAATGATAATCTAAATAAAGAAAAACTTATCGAGCTTTTAAATTTTGAGTTTTAATTTCTTAGATAGCGTTCAACACGCGTAGCATTTTAATTCTAAATAAAATAATTAATAATAAATTTTATTTTTTAAACAGTAAAATCAGCAGCAATTAAAAACTTTAAGAAATAATCAGCTTTTGAAAAAATAGCAACAACAGAAGACACTCAAGTCATCATCACAATTTACACAAATTATAAAACAACAAATTTTTATTCAAATTGCTATTAAAAATATAAAAAAGTGTCGCATTATTTTTTGTTTTATTTATTAAAAAAATTATTTATTTTTTAACTTGACTTTTGATCGCGTCTGCCAAGTGTGAAGTTTTTAATGCTTTTTTATGGTTTTGTTTTGATTTGGTTTTGTGCTCATTAAATAACAATACCCTTGAATACTGAAGATAGCACTGAATCTTGTGGGCAGTGACAGTGAGTTTTGAAAGTATGACACAAGAACGTTTTTTAGGTACTTAATTCTGATAATAAGCAACAGTTTAAAAATTATTAGCACATTTTTCAATTGATGACTTTTGAATTACTTAAGATAATAAGAATTAATCATTATTTAATTATAAAAATTAAAAATGAAATATGGGGATAAAAATCATATTTTCGAAGATTGCAAATAACTACAAAAATGTTACTATTCAAAGCCTTGCTCAGAATAAATGTATATGATGATGTATTTATATTCACACATTGAATGCCTCTTACAATTTTCATTTCAAAATACTTTTAACGTTTTACCGAGTATCAAGGGCTCTACAGGTCCAAATATGCTGAGATATCACATTTTCAAAAATTTTTTTGTGATTTTTCTCTTAGCCACAAGTGAACTATTAAAGGGACATTATAGCTCTTTAATATAAATGTTATATAAGTTTTATTTCAGTTATTACACATAGAAGAGAGCGCGACAGTTATAGAAAGGGAATATATTCCCTTGATCTTTGTCACTTCCTGAGTCTATTTAGCACTATTTGCCTATGTGTCTGTGAAAATCACAAATAATCTGCTACATCTTCATTAATAGCTCTCGTGAGTGAAAATTAGCGGAGCCTACTTTCAATACAGCTAAAATATTAAATTTAAAGGCTATTCTAATAGAGTTTTTTAAGATAATGAAAAAAAAAAAAAAAATTACCAAGCACTAGACAGAAAATGAGTTTATTTTGACAAAAGGGCAGGACACCATCTATAGAAATAAAAGTTATAAATTGGCAAAGTGAGAGAGTTATTTATGGTAATGCAAACTTGTTTCGCATAGCGACACGAAATAGTTTGAATGAGCGCTCTACGAAAATAAGAAAAATTTTCAAAAAAAGGTATGGCACCAGAAGCGTACCTAGAGGGGGCCGAGAGGACTCGGGCGCAACACACTAAACATTTTTCAAAACTTTTCGACACATTTTTTGTTTTGAATTTTTTTAAAATTTTTTGACTTTTTCAACGTGTCGTGTTTAATTTTCCACTTCATTTTGACCTTTTCATAGTTTTTCAATACAATCAATATTTTGTATCTTTAGGTTTTTTCAACTTATTCGATTTTGATTGTAAATTTTTTTTTCACTTTCAACCTTTTCAGCCTTTTCAACTTTTTAAATTTATTTGGATTACTGTAAAATATTTCGATTTTCATTATATGTTAATTTTTTCAACCATATTTTAGCACTTATTCACCACTATTCGCCTTTTCAACATTTTCGGCTAATTCAGCATATGCCAATCTTTTACACTTTTTTCATGTAATTCGCCACATTCAACATCTTTCAATATGTTCAATATTTTCGAAAATTCTTAGGAATATAATATATTATTCGAATTTTTCAACTTGTCCGTCATTATCAACATTATTCGACTTATTCAACTTTGACTTTCGCAACATTTTTCGACTTTTTCAGCATGTTCTTGACTAACATAACGAAGCATTAGTAAGTTTAAAAATTACTCCACGAGTGATGCAGCATTTTCTGGATAAAGGTCTCAAAATATAATGTGCATTGTACAAAAGTCTTAACCAAGAAATATAAATCGATCACAATATATTTTTGTTCTTGATATGAACTGCCACTTTTCGACCTCTTTTTTATAAAAAAAAAATCGTTCCATTCCGATTTCACAATTACCTGGTACATTCTATTAAGACTCTACAACAATTCTGTCCATTCAGTTTTCATCTCCAAATTATGTAAATTTTTTTTATATGCTCTCATGTCCCACTGTGCCTCGGTAACATATAACGATGAATAAAAACAACTAACAAACAACAAACGCCACTTCATTTCAATTAAAAATTTGCATTGAACAAAGCATATGATAATCTCAACAAAAACAAAAAAAAAATTATTCTAATTAACTTTTCACAACAACAAAAACTCAAACAAAACTAAACAGAATAATAACTCCCCTACCAAATGTTAAAATACCAAAAGCCAGTCGAGTGACAACAAATCCAAATCATGAGAAGGGGTTAAAAAAGAAAATGTAAAAAACTCACCTTATTTATCCCAAAAATAAAGACAAATAAAATAATTACCTTGTAAATGGTGGAAGAATCGACCGAAGAGAAAGAGACAAAAATACTTGCATGGCATGGCGTAAGAGAAAACAATTTTCCCCAATAAAACAAAACAAATGAATTTTCTCTCATTAAAACTTTGTTTTTGTGATTTTCACACCCAACTGCCATAGATTGCACTTACAAATAATAATCACCCTGTGAACTAATTGAATGCGACAGACAAACAGACAGAGAGGAGATCTATCCGTTGAATAAACAAAAATATTGGACCGAAAATTCCAACAATGTGGCCATCCCTTCTCATAGCAAAATTTTCAACCCAAAGCACAGTAAATTTTTTACGTAATCCCTTCACTTAAGCTGCCTTTTTTCTGGCTGAGTTCCTGTTCAACAACACCCATCTGGGTACCCAACAATGCGAAATATTCCGCACCAGCAGAATAAGAACCCGTGGAATGAATTTAATTTGTGCGCTTCAAATTGTTGCTGGTGGGTGCACAGCTGAAAGTTTTATCCAAACCTTTTCACCCATTTTCAAACGAATTTTTCAACTTTTTTCTCTTCTTTTTATTTATTATCTTTAGTTTTCCTCTTTTATTTTCTTTCTTTTTATGTTGTTGAGCAACAATTTAATTCATTTGCCAGCAACAAAAGAAGTTGCAAAAATATAATTTCCGTTGTCACATTCTCCACTCCATTGTGCTGTGATGCCAACCTACCGTGTTTATTCGTAAAAATCTTTGCGTTGCTGTGGCAATCCAAAGCAGGATAATGAGCAAAGGACACGCAGACAGTAGAGAGTAAAATCGTTTGTTGTGCTGCAGTTAGCGTTGAAATTAATAATCGGTTTATTGTGTTGCGTCGTCTTTTTTATAGTAGATGCTTGCTTTTATTTTACACTGAACGAAAAATGTGCGCATTTCCAAAGTAAATCTCATTGCAGTGTATATATATTTTGCATTAAAATACAGCCAGTGTAGAAGTACATATGATTTATGTACTAAAATATCAAAACAATACATCGCGCACGAATTTAATTTCTTATTACATTGACCGCTTTTACGTATATATACGGTATTATGTCAATGTACAGAAAATACATTGACTTTTCATCAGAAAAGTTCAAAGCGTTAATAAAGAATTTAATTGAAGGAATAGAATTTATATACGGAACTTCGTTCAGTGTAACTGGGATTGATTATCTTTCCACCCCTCCCCCACAACTTACAAAAACATATCACTTATTCTAATTAAATTTTATTAAATATTTCTGCAGACCTATCAGATTCTCTAGAACTAACTGTTCGGATTGTTTTAAATGAAAATTGATGGGGTTTTGAAATTTTTCTGACTCTTAGGTTACATTTTTGCTGGGCTAGGGTGCAAAAACGCCAGTTTGGATTGCCATAAATATGTTTGATTGCATGAGGGCGAGCTTAAGCCTCCAAGGCAATCTGTATCATTGCATCAGATACACGGGTATCTTCGAATACGCATGACAAATTCGGTTACGACTAAACTATTAATGTTTTAAAATGCTCATTAAATTGTTAGAGATAAATCTTGTGGCCCAGAACATATTCTTAGAAATTGTATGTGTGTTACAAACCATTAAAGCTCTTAATAGCTTACACGTCCAGAAGATTAAGTTATATTATAAATGTTACATTCGGGGGAAATAGGCAAAATCAGAAAAAGTTTGTGTAGATAATCGACCAGAAAAAGGGAGTGATTTTGTATTATTTCTCTTTTTAAGCCAATTTTTAGGCCCCAACTTATTGGGCGGTCATTCATTTTATTTTGTCCTATAATAATTTGGTCGACTTCGCATACATGATGAAATTATATGCCACAGAGCTCTTCACATTTCCATTTCGAAAACCTTTGGGAAATTAATCCTTGTTGAGCGATCAATACACATTTTAGAGGACTGCCAAGAACTTGTTTTCATTTGGTAGAAATTTTTCTATATCTTTATTTCTTAAACGAGAAAATATTGAGAAATTTTGGATATATTTTTAAATATCACGATCATGGGTTTAAATAGTACGTTTTGTCTCAAAGCATAAAATACGTAATGCGTAGAAGTTGGCGATATGTTAGGGGAGGGTCTCCAGGACCGGGTTTCCAAAACAATGCCTTTGTGAATATCGCTTTATCACGTTTGTTGCTTTCATTGATGAACAAAAACAAAAATTTCGCCGCCACCTTATAAAATTGAGGCACAGAGCAGAATTTTCGTGAAGTTTTTCTTCATATCATAAACTTACTTTTTAAGCAACAGCACCTTAAAAAAAAAACAAAAACAAAAACAAAAAAATTGAATCACCCTAATGCACACACCAAAATTTTTGCTACAAAAATATCATTGAAATTGCGGTGCTCTTTAGGGCTTTGGATATGTAGTATGTTTATTAACGGTGTAACCAACAAAAAGGGCCTAACATTCCGTTTCTTGTAAAATACGACTGGGCTCCTCCTAAGCTCGGAGCCTCCTTAGCCTTACTTTAATACTAGGTTTGAGATCGGAGAATTTAAAAAAAAAATTTTTTCGTCAATCACAATGAGGTCTGACATACATATGTACTTACGTATACATTTTATGAAATATTAAATTACTACCTCCTTGCATAGTAAAGGGAATCTTTAAAATATGGCATTGCGGAATAATAAGCACCATAGTTTTCTAGAAACGCCAATGTCATATTGTGTTTCAAACCCTTTATTTGCTTATCAAGTTAACCATATGAATAGAAAATATCTTTTCGATCCCAAAACTCTGTATAAAGTCTAAATCCGGTCATGGTTATGCCGAGGAAGATCTTCCACAAGTGATGCATTTTGTACGATAGTATAAATTTTGCAACTTTTTTTCTAATATGTGTAAAAAATAAAAATTATCAAATATATGTATCAATCACCACCCTAATATAGAAACATTGTATGTATGTAGTATACAAAGTCCAGAATGGGTTTTACCGACGGCAAGAAACGTTTAGTTTTTCTTTTTATAACTACGAAATTATGAAAAGTATGTACCTGTGAGAACGTAATGTAAGTTTAATTTGGAATAATAATACATTCTAAGATGTATGCAAATTCTATTGAATTTGAATAAATTTAATTGAAAATAATAAACTTAATCCAATTAAAATACTGCAGAAGGAATATAATAAAAACGTAAAATTTGAAAATCAGCCTTAAAACTCAGCAGAAACAATAACAAAGTTAACGAGTCTATTAGCCAAATTCCACGTCAAGAGAAGATGAATGCACGCGCAGACACAGT
This sequence comes from Meiosimyza decipiens, assembly GCA_963680825.1. NCBI lineage: Eukaryota > Metazoa > Arthropoda > Insecta > Diptera > Lauxaniidae > Meiosimyza > Meiosimyza decipiens. The sequence continues at coordinate 79,348,873 of OY804259.1, read as the reverse complement.
TACAGAAACACACACCCACACGCACACACATGGAGAGATACTTGAACACACCAACACAACAAAATAAAAAACAAATAAACAAGCAGCAAAACCCGCCTAGACAGGACGTCCCCAAGAGTCAGCAACAAACGACAAACAACCGAGACTGTTGCTCTCGTTATTGTTGCTGGAAGTTGAAGCTGCAGCTGCTGCTGAAGATTTCTAAATCCAATTATTTTCATATTTCGAACTTCATAACAAGAGAAGCAGCAATAACAACTACACACAAACGAGAACGACAAAAATTTAAATAATAAAAAATTTTATTTGGTAGCGTAGAGAAGAAGATGGCAGCATTGCAGTCTGTCACACACACAAATGTTGTTGCTGCTGATTTTCTCGCTTTTATTTTATGAACGATTGCGCGCGAATAGAAAAAAAGCAAAAGATTGTAGTACTTTTAACAGTAAGAGAGAAGAGAAAAACTCCGAATAGATCAAGTTAGACTTCCAGTAAAAAAATAAAATCTAAGTGTTGCCAATCATGGGTGTAATCACGACAAATACAACAGACTGCAACAATTGCGGTGGTTGCCATCTTCAATATCTGAGTGTGGCTAATGTGGGGAAGATAATAGGTGGTGGCAAAAATTGTAGAAAATGATGACAGGGAGGAGAAAAACAACAGAAGTGTAGTTATTAGAGAATTTCCGCTTATTGCGGACTTAAATAGATCAAAAACAATCAACTGTGGAAAAATTAATGCGCGAAAGAGAAGGAGAGAGACAGCCAGAAATTTGAGAGAGAAGACACACAGTGCTGCCACTGTTTTGATTTTTTGCAAGTACTAATTATTTAGACACGTGAATACAAATTGCTTGCACCAATTTGAAGTGAAACTTATTTACCGCAGCAAATTGGTAGCCAATAATAAATATAGAAAGTTTTTAAATTTAGCGTCATTACCTCCGATTTTGATACACTATTGACATTTTATAGTTCTAGTTGTTCTGATGAATTATCTTCACATGTACATATGCACTGATTGCAAATGATTTTATGACATACCTATAAAAATCCAAATTTGATACATTGTATTCCTATATTTATTTGAGCCAAACATATTTTATATGAAAAAATAGAGACAAAATCTTAGTTGAAACATTGTATGTTGACTCAAATAAATATTTAATTGATCTGTATCCGATGTAATTTGTTACCTATTTTTAATCAAGTCGTTTTCTTAGTGTGTACATTGATCAAATTGTATGAAATGTACTGCTTCAATTAAGACTTAATTTTTTATATATATATTGTAATAGATTAACTGAATTTATTTTCTGATTACTGATTCCTTTTTTAACTGTTTTTGCTAGGATGAATTAGTTTTCGTTTTTAAATACATTTAAAATGTTAGTTCGAGCTAAAGTGAACTCGTGATTCCACCATGGTGGCTTAAGATTCTGTACAGAGTGCTTCACAGTGTGATGTTTAGATGATAATTGCGTTCTGAATTACATTATTGCTTAAGGGATTAAGATTAGTGTTTGTTTTTAACTTCCTACCGAATAATTTAAAGTTAAGTCAAGTATATTCTGGCTATGTGATTCGAGTTACATAAGTGAACTCGAACCCACACATGGCATTAATTAAACTAGTGTCAAATGATAATAGAAATTACTCCATTTTTTCACAAAAAGCATGAATCACTGCCGGCAATGATGAGTTAAGTTGTTGCTGCTTTTATCTTTAACCTTAGCTTGAAATAAAAGCACATATGTAAATATCTATTTTTTAAGCCAATATAGTGGAACGTTCCTTATCTGGTTTTCTGAGTATATCACTTTAAGAGAGCGTGACGTAAGATCTATGATATTTCATCTCTCCAAAAGCGCCACGTTGACAGGTTCTCCATCTGCAGTTCGATATGGAATGGCTGAAGCCGCTTCATGTAAACATTGGACTGTCGTCATTGATGCCCATGAATTGTAGCAGGCTTTCCTCTACTACTTTTAATTTGTGAAGTGCCATTTCTTCAAATAAGTCACTGTGGTCAACAAGCGTCACCGTTAAATTTGCCTAAGTAGCATCGTCGCTTTGTGGCTATGTAGTAATCTTGGCAGCGAATAGCACAACATGAAAAAAAACAACGTAATATGACATGGCAAAATTAAACTATTACTGAATGTTTAAGAAGTTGACTGATTGGCGTAATATGAAAGTTGAAGAAGTAAATAAAAGAAAATAAGTTTTTATAGATTTCACTAGAATATTTGAGGATTTTTGATATTTATGCCTGAGTAGTCGTACAAAAATTATTCCTGTGAAACCAAAATAAGTCTCAGTTTTTAAAAAAGTATGGTTAATGCGAGTGGCAACACTGCACGCACTTTAGCACAAAACTGGTGCAATATGCCAACAGCAAGAAATAGAGAAAGAATGCTTATAGGCGTGGTATTCACGTATTTACCAATATCAAACATGGGGTACACAATTCAACAACGGTTGCGTTTTCTCCGCTCAGATCTGAATTAGTTACGCTATGAACTCACCACTCTTCACAATTGCTGAAGTGAGTGAGAACCAACTTAATTTTCCACCACACGCATAAAAAGTAGGCGTAGACGGAACCAAACCTGTTTTTATACACAGCTACCGTAAAAAGATAAAAAGAGATAAAAATGGGAGAACGAAAAATGTTCCAACAATTGAGTTTTAGGATTGGCTATTATGCTGATAAGGTGTGAGCGAAATAGCAGACTTTGTAAGAGCAACCCAAAATATGACAGTCAAAAATAAGCATAACAAGCAAATTATATAAAAATGGTGTACGACACCCGTAGATCCCTGTGAGTAAGAATATCAGCACAATATTAACAGCCTGCTCTTTCTTACACTACAGTTACAATTTGAATGAAAGTCTTTAAACTGGTTTAACACCACCAACAAACAGAGCAGGAGTATGCAGAAACAGAATCATTTCTAGCAAACAGCAAATCGCTGTCAAAGAGCACCAAACTTGTCGTATTAGTGCGACTATGTTTCTGTATGTGTGCGCTTGTGTGCAAATGAAGCGACCGAGATCCACACAACACACGGCCGGCACTCACAGCACAACAGCAGTTGTACAACAGTCGTGATCTCGAGAGGACGTGTGAGTCTAAGCTTGTGAGTTAACGTGCGTACGCAAAAACGAGACGTCGGAAAATAAATTTGAGAACTTACAAGAAAATTAGATATTCATATTTGAAAACAATTATAATTAATTGAAAGCAATAGAGAATAATAAAATTGCCAACTACTTATGAATAATAAAAAACAAAAACTTAGGCGGATTCAAATAAATAAGTGATTGTTTTTAGATATTTTTTTGTAAAAACATGAATATTTGTAAAAAAATAAAACTGGTTAGATAAATTTAATTTTTGTTATAAAAAAATTAACACATTTTGTGCAATGTCAGAACAAAACAAAAAAAGGTTAAAAATTGATTAAAACACCTAAAAATATACAACCAATTACAACGAAAATAACAGTTACTACAAATACGTGTACTTTGAATTGTTATCCATTCAACGCGGCCAATACCAAAAACTTTCCCAGCATCTAACTGGCGTTAACTACCTTTGATCAAGCCCCTTTTCCCTATTTGCCCCCCACTCCGTAACATATTCTATATGTTAAAACTGTCTACAGGAATGACTGTCACTGGTTTACGCACTGCTATGACATCGCCGACGGTACCGCCGCAAACTGCTACCGCTATGACCGCCACCACAACTATTGTCGTTAGTCCCAATGGGGGCGGAAGCGGCAGTATTGGGTCCGGCATTACCATTCAACAGCAGCAACATCTACACAACAACAACAACGGGAACACCACCATAACACCAACATCACCTTCAGCGCTGCTGCTGGCGCATCATCAACATCAGCTACAGCAGCACTTACAGCAGCAACAGCAACAACATCTACATCATTCTCACCTTCCACATCCACACGCGAATCATCCGCATCAACATCAGCAACTTCACAAGTCCAGCTCACGTCTAAGCAACTTCAGCGTCGCATCTCTGCTAGCAGACACAAGACCGCAACCGCCAACACCTACGCCTACACGCTCGCCCGCCCATACACCCGAATTACAACAACAGGCGCCTACAAATCTCTCCTCCTCGACACCCTCCTCGACAACCTCTCCCACGGTTTCACAAGGTTCATCGCCCGCCTCTCCACCTGTCGCTTCTATGCATCAGCATCAACATCATCATCCAGCGTTTCATTCAGCCGCAGTTGCGCACCATGCACATCTACTGCATGCCGCTCATGCTGCTGCCGCTGCTGCACACGCGCAACAGCAACACGCTGCTGCAATGGCTGCTGCTGCTGCGTCAGCGCATCATTTGCCACCTGGCAGTCATCAAATTCGCCATCCAAGTTTATCGCCATTGAGCATTAACGCCAGTGCACATTCAGCGGCACCAACAACACCACCTGCTTCTGGACACTCTACACCGTCAACGACACCGGTGGCGATATCAACAACAGCGTCTGCAACGTTGTTAACGACGTCGCCTCCCTCCGCCGCCAGTTTGCTAGCCAAACATGAGCGTCATACGCCCACTGGCAGCTCTGCGGATTCAGATCTGGGTGACTATGATGACGATATGCATGATCCACATGGTTGTGGTGACGATGAGGAGGAGGATTCCATTGTTGACATTGAGGACATGAATGCAGATGATTCACCGCGCTCGACACCTGATGGTCTTGACAGCAGCAAGTCTCCGGACACCGCGGGGCACTCATCATCGATGCCGTCATCACCGCATATTTTATCGCCTGCCGCACTTGCTGCCTCGGGACACGTGCCGATTAGGCCAACGCCGTTTAGCGCCTTGGCTGCTGCGGCAGTTGCATGGGGCGGCATCGGTGGTGGTGTGCCATGGCCAGGTGCGAGGCAGATGCCACCGTTTGGTCCACCCGGTTTATTTCCTGGACAAGGTTTTGGTGTTGGAGGTAAGTCGTAATTACGTTATTTTGTTTGTTTCAAAAAGTGCAATTGCAGTGTTTTACCGACGGTTTTGTTTCGAACGTTTCGTATGTGGAAATTGCTGGGCGGTGATTTTTAATTTTTATTTCAATACTTCGACAGTTAATTTTTGAGGATGTTTCTATGAAAGTTTTTACTTTCCTTGGGGTAATGCCGACTTTGTTACCTTGGGTATGATTAGAGGCTTAGACACATAACAAGCTTTTTCAGTTCTTAACAATTTTTTTATTGTATTTTGCCTAATATATGTAATAACTTTTTAGATATATAAGCAATTGTTGAAATGCTGAATGAAACACTTCTTGAGAAAAAACACTCTCGGAAAACATTTATGTTTTTTAATCAAATCTTCAGATGTAGCATGTCACATAAACGGCATATGTAGTAATGTATGATGTTAGTAGCCGCTGGCTATGCTGAGAAAACATTCTAAACATTAACAATTTAGGTCTCTAAGTTAGTGCAAATACCTCTGATAGGCAATATACAAGCGTAGCGATGGGGTGACCGCACAGAATGACTTTCGTTGTAAAATATTCGGTGAAATTCATAGCCACATTTTTGTATTAGGTGGTCTGATTACCATAAATTTTTCATGTGCGATTGAAAAATGTTGGAGTATTTTCTCTTCTTTTAGCTCTTACTAGCAAAAAAATTAAGTGTATGGAATTCAAATTTGGCTCTTCTTAAAAAAAAGGGTCGAAAACTCAAAAAAATTTCATTCGATATAACAAACAAAGTTGTTTCTGATACCAAAGATATCGAACTCATCAGAAATGTAGAACATCCGATCGGCTATTGAAACAAATTTTATTTTATGCTCATAAGAATTTACAAGAGACATTCTTATGAAAATTTATCAAATATTTTTAGCCGATATAAATTTTATTCGAACTTTCTATACATAAAATCAAATCACTCACAATTAGCATAAGCTGTAAGAATATTTTTTATTAAAAAATGTCCCTACTTATATATCACTGAAAACTCCCAAAACCTCAAAAACGTCAAATTGTCGTTGTTGCTGACTAGGGACAAATTTTTACAAACTCATGTATTAAATTTTAGTACATTTTTTTTTATGTATAGAAATTGGACAACATGTTTTTACTTTTTTTTTGATCGCTCCACCCTAATGATCAATGACCGCGTACCTTGCTTTATTTGAATTTTTTTGTCTTATTTGTTTTTATGTGATCACTCTTTTTTTTTTCATATGAAATCTTGCAATTTTGACAATTTTTCGTTTTATTTTTTTTTTTTTGACTATGCACAATTTTTAAATAAAATTTTTGCAAACCGAAAATTAACCGAAATTAAAAAAAAATATGAATTTTGAAATATATATATAGATATTTCCAAATTTCTCATTGAAAACAAATTAAAATTTTTAGTTAAAGTGAGTTTCCTATAAAAAAAATAAAATTTATGAATTTTTTATTTAATTAAAAATTTTTGAATGTAATAAAAATTTGATTGTGATTATTGACTTTTATTTCGTTTCCTTAAGCCAATCGATAAATAAAAGTTCGCATATAATGCATTCAATAAGCTTGATTACAATATTATTAGTGGCTCAATTTTCCAATTGAGTAAGTACAATAAGAGAAGGTAGAAATCCTTCTTTAATTGTAAGCATTTTGTCCTAATATTATTAGTTTCTTTATATACTGCATTCAAAATTTTCCTAGGCTAAACTGGTTCATCCCTACACGATTCGGATGAACTAGTTTGGCCTAGGAAAAAGTAGTTTATTTTAAGAACTAGTTTTGCCAGTAACATGCATACACTCATAAGTAGACATTACATTTATCAATTACTGTGCACTTCGTATGAGTAGCACAAAAATAAAAAATGTTCATATTTGTATATAAAATGTTGACATGATTATCTTTGATAAGGTTAATTTAAAAGGATTTTCAACAATATCAAATGAATTAAACAAAGCTGATTATCTTTATAAGCTTAAAATTCCCCTAATGATGTATTGTGGAACATATTACTCATTTATATACTACTCATTTAATGAGATAAATTGCTCAATTTGTAATTCACTTTTATTTTTTTCGCCATGTTTGAAATTTCCAACAACTTAAAGCCAATCAAAACAATTGTGCTGCTCATACACAAAGTCATACATTCACCCCATAATTACTGTCATTTATCAATTGATTAACGAGCATTAACGAAAACACCAACAACATCAGCATAAGTATACTAGACACAATGACCATACCATGAGTGAGGCGAGTGAGACAAACCGCTCATGGTCTTGCGCTGTTGAAGGGGCTCCACTCATCTAGAGAGGCTCCGTGGTGGTTGCGTTAGATGTATTTCTATTACTTTGATATTGAAAAGTGAAGACCCCATCTATTTGCTTCTCAATATAAAAATACTAAAAAAGACAATAGACTCTCCAAATAAAATTACTTAAAATGTAAAACAAAATGTTCATCAGGGCCTCAATCCCTAAGGGTACGGCACTGCTTTTCACAGAATCCATGGTTTCAAATTTAGGCACTGAAAATAAAAATTATTTGTCCATAACACCGCCACTTTAATTGTAACATGATGCTCAATTGGAGCGAACAAAAAGCTTCAGTCAATCTACTTATGTTTGCCCCTTAGCATCCACATAGGGTATGTAACATTTTTTAACTGTCATTGACTCAATAAAATGTACACTAAGCTAAAATGTTCATAAAATGTGAAAAATGTTGCCGTTTGCGCTGAAATTTCATTGCAATTTTGTACAGACTTAGCACTGTGGATTGTAACTGCATTTAGTAGTTAGTGTGGGGTTAATCGCTGCAATTACAATAAATACACAGCATATCTTTTGTGATAATTTGAATCAGTGGGCGCACTTGTTACACTCACCGACTTTTATTAATATTATGTCCACCACTGTAGTTTAGTTGAACTGTAAATAACAATAAAAACGCAGTTTGTAGATGAAATGCGTGCAATTATCGTATTAAATTCAAAATGGTTTTTGATTGTTGAGTACAATTTCAATTATTTGTTGTTGTTTTTATTGCTGCTGATGTGGCACTGCCAGTTTTGTTTATTGTTGTAATTAGATACTCAGTTGTTGTAGTTTTTGCTGTAATGTATGATTATGTTGTAAAACTATTGGGGGGTGTTAATATTAAGTTTGTTTTTGTATCACACAAGCGAACGAACACCCTTTTTCCGGTTGACAATTGTTAGGCTAGACAAATTTCCGCATGGAAATGTAGTTTAAATTGATATCCACATTTTTTTTTCTACCACAATAGAAACCATTTAAAAAGCTCGCATTTGTGTAGAAATTTAGAAAGTTAAAATTAATTTGTATGGCAATAAATCTTTGTGGAACCTATCTGCACGTATTAAAATAAATTTTTGGAGAAAGTTTTAAGACTTTTTCATTTTTTTTTTTTTGAAAAATCATGACAGTAACAAGTGCCTATAATTATAATTCCAATTTTCAAAATATCAAAATGGTAAATATGGTTCAATCACAAACTAATTAATTGTTTCAAAGTTTGATTCTCACAAGATTTCGTCGTCACGCAATCAGTTTTTCGAAGTAGTGCTTCACGGAGAACCTACTATCGTTATTGTTTTCGTTTCGCTGAAGCACTAGTGCGAAGATGTGTCCCGTTTTCGCCACTCAGTCTTGCAGTCACTGGGATTGAACCTTTAATCAAAATAATTTTATTGAGTTAAGGGGAAAAGTTCATATTGTAAATAAGGAGACCATGTTTTTCAAAGCATTTTGATAATTTTAACATTTTGCTTAAAACTTTTTGAATTATTAAAAACATAGAAAAAATCTGATATGAATATATTTTAAAATATGTTTATGTATGTGTGTTCAATTTATTGCCACCCAATATTCTTATGGGAGTAACGCAAATAAAGTTTAAGAATAAAGAAGTGTTTTTTAAAATAAAGAAAAAATGGGCGTAATGACAGTGGCGTCGCTTGAACAAGAAGGTCATTCGAACTTTCTTTTCATTATATCGTAAAGTGCATCACATCATTAAAATTAGAAAAGCCAAGCCATTTGCAACCGGGGTGACGGAGTTCTATGATTCCGCGCCAAAGCTGAACATTTTTAAATTGAATAAAAACTTTTTTGATTTGGTTTCCAAAAAACTCTGCTTTGATTCAACACATTGTATTTTACGAGTACAATTTACAATTTAAAAAAACTTAACATTAATTTAAATAAGATTTAGGTAAATACTAATGTTAAAATCGATAATACAATAAAAATAACAAATCCATAATACAAGCACCATTTTGCCGCCTCTCTAAGCGTTGGGTTTGGCGCGGCCACCTCCCTCTGGATATGCTTACGTTTGCAGTCTCCATAATTTAATTTGGCAAGAAGATTAGATCACACACATTTTTAAGTTAACTTTTGAGTGAAGTGTAATAATTCCATGAAAAGAATATTTTTCTTAAGATTAATACGTCTCTTAAATTTATAGGTGCATAGTTATTTTTATAAGCTGATTTAAATTTCGGACGTGCCGAAAGCTCTTGTTCACTCTAAGCTCTAGCCTAAACTATACAACAGAGAGCGTCTTGGAGTACCTATAATCTTTTGGTAGACTCGGCTTATCGAAATGTTGCAGGTCGAAAACTCTAACCAACTAGGGCATTAAAAGAATTAATTAAGTCACTACTTAACCTTATGAGTGGAGGGTGCGACGAAACAAAGTGAAATCAAGTTTTCGCCTTAACTTAGGGCCCTTAACTCGCGAAAAAAGTATTCCCTAAAAATTTCACTCTTGTGAAAATAACGAGCTTAGCCTCCCAAACAGCCATAGCACCCCCAGAAGAAATCGGGAAAAGAAAATAAATACATATAATACCGATATATGTAGCCATTCAAAAATCATAGTAAGTTGGCATTTCTCTGCTTTTAATTGATACGCTTCAAAGTATTAAAAAAAGCACCTATTGTTAAATAGTACCTTTTTTTCTCATCAAGCGTACAGTATGCACTGAAAGTTTCTACTCGGAGAACCGGCAAATGCTTATTGGCCTACACTTCAGAAACTGTTAGCCCTGCTCTACACATTCATTCAGCCAATGAGTTGTTAAATCGAAAAAAGTATTTATATTAATGATAGTACAAAATGCAATTTAGCAATAACAGAGTTAGTGATTTTTAAAATTTTTCAAAATTTTCGTATAAGTGAAATTGCCGCCTAATTAAAACGGTAATAAACATAATTTAAGTAGATTTTTATTAATTTGGTTTAAGGGTTTCAGTAAAACATTATCGAGTATTCGATGCATTTTCTAGTTGATTTCTTTTGAGGAATAATTTACTTATAAGTAGGTAGTATGTAGTACCCAACTAAGAGAAATTTTATTTTCAAATGTCTCATGAATTATAGCGATAAAATTGCAATGGTTCTAACAAACGACTTGATAATTAACTTGTGACCATAACAACAAAATAAACATTTTTCCATGAAATTACAAGAAAAATAAATTTCTTCTAATGGGCATAAAAACAACATTTCCCACTTAAATTAACTTTAATTATAAATATTCTATAATATTTTACGCTACATTATAATGCAGTTGTTGCATTGCTTTTATATGCAATTTATCGCGTATTTTTTCTTAAGAAAAAGAAACGTCGAAATTCAAATTTACATACATTTTCTGGCATTTGATAGGCATAAAGATGACTATCTGCCATAGCACAAATGCACAATTCACACTTTTAAATTATGCACTTTTTTTACATGAAGCGACTTCTAATGCCTTACAGCGCAACAACAGCAACAGCAACAGCAACAGCAACAGCAACAGCATAATAAGTTGCAAATTATGCATGCAACGCGTCAGTTAGTGATGCCACCAGTTTCTATTTTTTATTTTTTTTTTGCCTAAATTTCAAATGTGTATATGCAAAAAGCCTCCCTTTTAGTGAAAATAACAACAAACATTTCGCACTAGTTTTTTCTGAGTAAAAAACTTTTGCTTCGCGCAGCAACACTTTGTCAAGCGTTTGCCAATGCAGCCAAGCAATCTAAAAAAACCAGCTTTCAGCTTATGGCTTACGGCCAGTAGACCAGCGGAAACAAGCGTATTATTGCATACAAAAAACACTAACTGGCAGCTAAAACTTGACAAGTCTTGAAGGCTTAAGCTTCCGTTGTTGTAGTGAATACATCTTTCTTTTACAGCAGTAACAATTTGAATGCGATTTGTTTAGTGGGGGTTTTTAGTGTATAAAGGCTTTTGCGAAATTTGTTGTATTTACAATTATGTATTATTTAAATTAGTGCAGCTGCATTTGACATCATTTGATAAATGATATAAAAACATTGACAGCTTTAATGACACGCTAATTTAACGTATTATTAACATTTGACCATGCTTTCCGAATAGTAATTTAGATGCTAGATGAGACTTAACATGATGTAAAGTGATTAAATGAAGAAAATATATACATAAACAATTTTTTTATATTTTTATACAAAAAGACAAAATTTGAATAACTAAAAAAACTTTAAGCAGTTATTTGGAAAATTTGCATTACAAAAATATTGCAAATAAATTATAACAATAACAAAAATATGAAAATCGCAAAGGAATTTTGCCCAAAAGTTTTTAGGATTCGAAAGAACCTAAATCGTTGATGATGAAAAAAGAATAGAAGTCGAAACTAAAAACTCTATCTATGAAATGGTTTATTTATGCGTCAATAATAAACCATTAAATTAACTACATTAGGGTAGGTCACAATAACGACAAAATGGTCAAAACAGTGGCTCAATGTTAGCTTATCACAAATTTCCCTCGAACCGTTCAAATTTCTTTCGAAATGTTCACGTTTAATTTAAAATATCATTTATGCTGTTCATGACAAAATAAAATTTTTTTTAAATACCAACTACTTCCTATTATTCTATGTATTAACAATTTTTTTTATACGTATAAAAATAATGTCATAAATTAATACTTTAATTATTATATAATTAAAAAAAAAATGTGATTCTCCTTATACAGAAATGATTTATAGTATATTATCAATTAGTCAAATACTACCAGAACAAAAATTAGCAAAATCAGAGAGCTCATGCCAAAATTTTTTCGTTTTGGCAAACAATGCTTTGTTGGTTTTGCATATGAGAACAGTATTGAGCTTAGGTTTTAAGTCTGTTCGCACTCTTAAAGCAGTATCGGAATTACTTTGAAAAATTTATTCCAAAAACAATTATGATTAACTGAACCAAATGCAATATTTGATAGAATATTGCTGATAAATGGCAGCTGCGATTTTAGTAAAACTTCTATAAAGCTTCTTTATAATTGCTAAACTTGTTAAAAGGCTTTATTCCGCCCACAGAGTTTTATTATATTACAATAAAAAGTATATCTTCGAACAAGATATTTATCTTCAATTCATATTTAAATATAAAATTCAAGTTCACTAGACTCTCAATATAAGTACTCGTTAATAAATGAGAACACGTTAACATAAAATATAAAAAAACATTTAATTTAATAGTATTTTGACCAAAAACAGTTTTTTAACAAATATTTTTCAAATATAGCATAACAAGAGCTTCATTTACTGACGTAATAAAAACAATGAAAAAATATTAAATTCCCTAATTTTTTTTTTACTACAATTTCGAAGAATGGAAATTTTGCAACCCAGATACAACCCCACAAGGCTTTTATTTTTGTTTTATTTTTGTTTGAGGATATTTTCAAAAGGGTGCAAGTTTTCGAAATTCGAGAATAGAAGGCTTAAATCGTATATAATTGCAGCTGTAAAGCAAAATTGTAGGACATTTAGTATTTTATTGCTGTAAGCAGAGACGTTCCCAGTGCCAATGAATATTTTTTTCTATCTAAGAGTTTTATCGTGACAACCACTTTTCTTCTCCACTTTTTTCTCGTTGTTGACCACAAAAAAAAGGGTGCGAAGTTTAACTATTCAAAAACAACCATACAAGATCCGCAAAGAAAACGCAAGAGTCATAGTGACTTACTTTGTATACTGGACTATCGGCAAGCATACTTAAAAGTTAGGTACTCCATTCAAACCTTACTGCCGTAATTGTCTATATGTTAACGCGAAAGAATCCGTTGAACTTTTTTTCTGCAACTGTCCTCTCCTTGACAGAACCAGACTCAGATATCTAGAACAAGCTTTCTTCAACACCAGTGAAGTGTAATTTCAGTGTAAATTGTGCACTGAAAGTTTATAACTTTCGCTAAAGACTCAACACCATTAATATTTACGTTTCAAACAAATTTCTTCCTTCTAAACAAAGGTATTCCAAAATATGAACGAACTGAAGATTTTAGTGCAAATATTCAAAAATTTATGAGTACATATTCAATAAGTTTATAAAAAATATTTTTCAATATTTCTTAATCATATGAATCACAACTGTTTTCTAAAATTCAAAGTATTATATAACTAGATATTAAAATGCTTTGAAGCGTGTTTTTTAAACATTCAAATCCATTGAAATTATTCAATATTTGCTTACCCATAAATCACTGGATACGTTTCATATGAATTTCATTTGAATACAACATTTCAAATGTTAGCTGGAATCAAAGCTTCAATACATTTTGTGCAGCTGATAAAGTAATCAATATCGTTAAATTTTACAACAAAATGTAAATGTTGCATCTCTAAATCAAAGTCAGTGATGGGAAAATATCAAAAGTATGCCACATTATTATAAAGAAATTTTGTATCATGTTTAGCTTTTTATTGCCTTGAGCTGTTGTTTTTTTTTGGATACATTTAATGTAGTTTTTGTTGTTGTTATGTTTTTGTCATGTTCCCCACAAATAACTTGAGTGAGTGAGTGAAGTCAGTCGGCAAGAATTTGAGCTTCCCTTTTTTTTGGTATCACTATATCGCTGTTGTTGTTGCTGCTGTTGTTGTTTATAGTGTTGACAAATTAAATTAATTTCAAACTTTTTTGTATTTTTGCTTGTCCTATGGTTAACTAACCATCGGTTGTGGGCCGCCAATTTTGTTATGTCCGTGTTAAGCCAGGTCTCTGTTTTTTAACATGCTAATTTGTTTTACTTGTCGCAAATGGTCCGTCGACATATCAATGACGTTGAAAAAATTTACGTTCCAAGGTTTGGTATGTCACTGCTGTTTTGTATTACAATCCAATATATGATTAACCCGTTTTAAACGGTAGTTGGTTCAGTAAAAAAATTGTAAGAATTGAATGTTATTACAAAACTAAATATATTTAAAAAATCCAAAAAATAGATGTATTTAAATGAAGGTATGTACATCTATACTGCTATAAAATTGACTAAATATAAATTGTTTGTAACGCTTGGTTGCAAAATATACTAAACAGATTTTAGTAATTTATTTTTTAAAACACCATATTTGTGCGAAAAAAGGTTATCATTTACTAATTTTTTTAGTTTTAATGGATTTCGGATTTTGTCGTCGATGTCGTCGGGACTATCTTTAAAATTTTTGTGCATTTATTTCGTCTTTATCCTTATTTTAGTCTTTGTTCTACTCATCGTGGTTGTCTTTTCTGATCTTTTGTCGTTTTCGTTGTCTTCTATATCGGTGTTGCTGCTATCGTTATTGTTTGCCTCAGAACGATGCATGGAAGAATAATGTAAAGAAAACTTTCAACGGTGGGTTCAGCTGTTGCCCCCCAATGACTTAATCCCAATATAATTTGAAAATTGCACGATTAGCCGTAAATTAACTGCAAACATTTGAATATCAAGAGTATTAAACTTTAAACAAAACCTGCCGCCCCACTACGCACAGGTGTGCGACGAAGTATGCGTACTTTTGCTGTCAACTACCATACCAAATTGCCAACGTTTTTACTGCTACCGCTATTACTGCTTGTCGTTGGCGGGGCTCTTGAAAATAGCTCTGATATCCATCGGTTCGTACACCGTCCGTCTTTATTTTGTTATACCTTTGTCCATTCTCTTATGCGTTTACGCACAGCATGTTGTCTCTTTGACAGCTCTCTGACAGCCTTTGTCATTTTGTCATTTATGCTGCGCCGCTTACATGGTGTCAGGTACTTAGAACATCTTTAGTTAGGCCGCCGCATCACACACATTATTACAGCGATTTTCAGTTAAGATAAGATTAGTATTGTGTTGCTACATTTGACCGGACCGGACTTTGTTGCAGGTGATTTCTGTTTGAAAAAGATTTTGTGCTACTGTACCAGTTGGTATCACAAGCATGTCACTCGCTTAATTAAGTCAAATTAGGTAATGAATTGGCAGCAATTCATTATCAAAGTTTTAATTTTATTGGTTTTTGTGCTGCTGTTTTGAGAATATAAAAATAAAAGAAAATTTTATTTCATACAAAACAAAAAAATATTTACTTAACACGCGCTGCAGACAGTCGGGTTCAAAAAAAACGCAAACGCTTAGGATAAGCGATACCAACAACTACAGCATTTATAGAAGCAGTAGCAGCTAATGAGAATAAAAATGTGGCTTTAGTTTGATAGGGCAATAATGCAATACCGCCATTTTTTATAAATATTGTTGAGGGGTTGTTTTTACCCTACTCTTATTGTTTTATTTTATTTTTTTCTCTTGTCATATATTGCAGCTGAAGCCTATTATTTGGCTAAACTCAAATCATTTTGTTTGCAATTAATTGATTGATGAGGCATTTCGATATACGAGAACTTCAAGTCTTTGACTCACAATCCACTAGCTGAGGTTTTCGAAATATGCTCTCTTGTATTGAACTAAGAGCTGTATTTGCTAGAATATTAACTAAGGTATCAGATACAAACTGAAAATATGTAGCTAAGTTACGAAATTTTGCAAAAAAGCTGCTAAATTTTATTGCAATCAATAAGGTATAGCTCCTTAAATACGTTTTCATTTCGTCATGGGCGTATCAAGAGTAATTTTACAGGGTGGACCTAGCCCCTGAAAGATTTGTATAAATATTAAGTGCTCAAAATTCTGTGGTGGTAATTGAAGATTCTGGGGTGTCTTTAGTCTTTAGTGTCTTGTTATTTAATCAGTTACTGGAAACGCAAATATGTCAGCCAGAAATATCTCTTAAAATGTATTTCAATAACGTTTATATTCAGTTCGGACTATTACAAAAATTCCTTGAAACCGATTATAAGTACACACCGGTACCACATTATAAATGTTATGGTTCAAGAAACAAAAATTAAAGAGAAAATCAAACTACCAACAGCTTAAAGTAACAAAAGAAAATAAAATCCAAAAGAACGTCCTATCAACACAGCTCATTTTTTTTAAACTAATTAAGTTTATAATAAAACTTTATTGATCCAACGCTTATCGAAATAAGACGATCTACACACGTATAAGACAATGTTGAAGCGATTTAAAACAGAAGCGTTGGGGAATTATCACATTTCAAAAAAAAAATGAAATAAATATTAAAGAAACTGAAATCACCAGAGATAAACGCATTTAATAGCAAAAAACATAAATTGACATTAATTTAATGGGGGAATCAAAATTAAAGAAATTAACTGTAGGCAAAATAAAGAACTTAAGAAAAGAGAATATATAAAATAATACAAAGAAAATCGAAAATTATACATAATAAAATGGAAACATTTTTTGGTTGTCCACTCCTGTAATGGTCCATAGATACTAATCGCTACATAATGACTTCAGAAGCGAAGCGCTAGCGTCCTGCCCTCACTTAAATGTTTAACAGGATATATATAACACTATTTCCAGGACAGTTGTAATAATATAACAAATAACCGAATAAAGTTGAACTTTCATTTAACTTTCAATTAAAATATCTAAGGAATGTAATCAATCTTCAAAGAAGCATAAAAATTTGTTCGGAAAAGCAGCAAAATAAAATAAAATTTTGAGCAGAGGGCATAGCGCCTCCCATACCAGAAAAACCTTTAAAACGATGGACAAATTTGCGTGGCACCTTCTATACAATCAAAAAGCATGAAATGCTACATTGAGGAATCTATTTAATTTAAAAAAAGTGCGTGTTTTGACTGAATTATGCATTCGGGGAGCGTAATAGCTACTCTCGTGCTTAGGGAAGCAAATAAGTAGGGGAAGGTTTTACATGCACGCGATGTGCAGAATTATATAATAACTTGTATAGATACGTGTTTATACATATATGTAGGTATTCGGGGCCGACGACAAGGGTGTTGGGGTAACAGAGTATTCTCCTTGGGCCCCCAATTCTTCGAAAGTGCCCATAAAATGTAGTCCGAAAAAAAAATGATCACGGTCGAAACATTCATGGCCTTTTCATTTTTTCATCCACAAGAATGTAAAGGTCTCTGGTGCTTGTACTGAAACTTTACAATATTGACTTATCGATACTTTCCAGACTATCAATACAGCCTCAATCTCTTAATGTAACCTGCAAACAAAACAGGTTCTACAGATATGTAAGCACTTCAATTGTGCATGTGTCTGCATTATGTATACATATGTCAAGGATAAAATAGAATTGCATGATTTTTAGTTATACAATTGTAAGGGGGAGGGGGAGGAGCGGCCTGTTTATGATTACTTCCCGGCCTGGATTTGCTTTCGGCGGCCCTATAGGTACTCATGTCATGTGTTTCAATAAAAACTTGAAATATTTTACAAAAAATGTATGTTTTTACACTTAATAAAATATGTTTACTTTTGTATTTTAATTTTTGTTAAGTCCTTAATTAATAATTTGAGAGATTTAATTAACAAAAGAAACAGGTAAGAGCTGTGAATGTTTACTTTCACGTTCCAATTGGAACGAGTTTCGAAAGCGAGAAAAAACAAAAGGTACAGGCTAATATGATCTTTTCTATATTTTAGAGCAAGATGCGCAATTGAAGCTCAAAAACGCTCTATCGAAAGTTTTACTGGTATTTCATTTCACCTTAACCATTAAATAAAGCCCAATAAAGTTTTGAGATTGAAATGTAAGCTATTTTAGTATCAAACAAAAAAAACTCTTATACGAAATCTTCGAAGATCGTTTTATCCTTAGTGCTTTTTCGTTATGAAAAATTATCAAGAAGCAAAGACTATTTTTACCATTTTTAATAGTCGGATAACTATAAAAAGTTGTTTACTTTTAAAACTTTTTGGCTTTTATAAAGTCATGTAAAAAAAAGGTATTCATGCTTCGATACGAGTTAAAATCTACGATAGTGGTATTGAACTTTCAGGTTACAAAGATAGCTCCTATCTTAGACCAAGTAAAGATAATTGAAAATATTCTTTCGCCGTCGTGTTGAGTTTTGGCTATTTATGACAAGAACTCGAAATGTCATTTTCTTCAAAAGTAAAAGTTATTCTTTCCAGTGTAGAGATATCAGATATGTTGAATACAAATACTTAAAACCAAAAAAGCTGTAGATAGTCAAGAAAACAAAATTAAAACAATAACAAAACGTTATCTGACTGGTGTTGGTGCTGCCAAAATGACAGTTGCTTGTGCATTTGCGTGTGTGTGTTGTATTTTCGGTTCATACTAAATTTTTATAGCAACAGTGCTTGTTAACCAATTGATTTTTATAGCTTTTGCTTGTGACAACTTTGTTTATTATTTACATGTGGCATGAGTTTTATTGTTGTCTTTTGATATTTTTTGTTAAAATGTTTTGTTACAAAAATGTTTAATGAAGCATTTAATATGTTAATTTAATGTAAGCTAACATTCAGAGCTAACACCAAGCCCAGATAAGATAAGCTAATTATAAATTAACACTCAATGATAAAAAGGTAAAAAAAGGAATAAGCTATTAACGCTATATGACATTCCACTATACCGAATGTAAATTTTTACTTTGTAAACCTTGTGTTAATTATGGCAAATGAGTTTTTGGTTTTTTCTTGAACTCTTCTTTTTATTACCTTTTATCATAAGCCACCCCAAAATGCGATTGATTGCTGATAAGCAGGACCACCTACGGTTTTTGTTTTTGCGCACAGTAATAAAGTCTATATAACTCCCAACAAACACTTGGAAGATTTTTAAATCATTCACATTTATGACGATTAATTTGTAGATCTTCTAGTAGCGTCTTACGCGATCGAACTATTACTAAGCGAACCACTTCTGGAAGATATATAACAACAGTATTAAAGTAAATAATTGATTTTGATCATGTATAATAATTTCATCTTCCAGGCGATGAATTAAAAAACCTTCGAGATGAGTTAAACTGGATTTTTAGATTTCATATGCACATCGTTTTAGAAAGTATATTTCTCCTGAACAAACTATAGCCTGGCATCAGCATAGAAGCCCCCGTCGTCTCGGCAATTAATGTATGTATGACTCTAACGCGATTAAAAATGTTTGCTGGGCTTGATACTATAAAACCATAGTGCTGCGCGCACACACAGGCATCGTTATAACCAGTTGCCAAATTAAAGTTTTAGGAACATGGGTGGAGATAAAGTCACGAATTAATAGACTCAAAAGAAATTGTAATAATAAACAAATAAAAGA
This sequence comes from Meiosimyza decipiens, assembly GCA_963680825.1. Classification (NCBI taxonomy): domain Eukaryota; kingdom Metazoa; phylum Arthropoda; class Insecta; order Diptera; family Lauxaniidae; genus Meiosimyza; species Meiosimyza decipiens. Next base: position 79,329,348 of record OY804259.1, on the reverse strand, counting down.
CTAAAAGTCTTTCAAAGAATGATTAAGAACTTGAGGAACTAAGTTTTTCATGGATATTTCTTATCTTAAGTTTTCGGCAATTATTTTCAAGGAAACAATGGTAAAATAATTTCAGCAATGCAAAATAAATTGTGCGGTGAAAACTTAACTTCTTGTATGGTGTACGTCAAATAAATTGATTTGAGCTGTGAAAAATTTGAGAAAGCGGCGAACTATAACTTTAATGCAGATTTTAATTTTGCTTAATTTAACTTAATTTTCAATGCTGCATGAATTTATGTGTCAATCAACAATGAAACCACGCCCTAAATTAAAAATCTAAATATATGGAAACAAATCTCTTGTTAAAAGTATATCAAACATCGACTTTGCTTTAGTAAATGTCGCCCCAGCTCTGATATTGAGCAAAAAAATGGTATGCCAGACAGATCACCCAGAAAAGAATACACCTATGCATACAAAAGCGATATGAAACTTTGGGGTTTCTTTAAAATATTTGTTGGTAATTTTTCATTTCATTTTCCTTCCACTTTTTCTCAGAGAAATTTGCCTCAAAACAGAAGTGAAAAATATCACCAAGTAAAGCTTAATAACCAAAACTATAAATCGTTATATTTCTTAAGATTGTAGTTCTTGGATAATATTTCCAATAATTTTGTGAAATTTTGTTTTTGTTCTTTTATTCGACTTTTCAAAAATGGTTTAACAAAATTCAAACTGAAACTCGATAGAGAAAACAAGAGATAGAATAGATTCTGTGAAATAATTAAGCATATATTTTCTTTCCGTGTACAAACAAAAAACGGCCCATGTAGTGAAACTTAAATTGTAAGTGAATTTGCAAAAAAAAAAAAACAATTTAACGACTTTTTTATTATTGGCAACACTTGTTTTGTATTTTGCTCGATACTCAATATTTGTCAAATTTGGCGCTAATTAAAATTGTAAACTGGTCGTTTTGTCCATAAAAAGTTATGAAATCTTTATGGCTGGTATCGAAATCTAAACGCATTATAACGTTTAGCGCGCTATCCTTACATAGCGTTAAATTGCAGCATAAAATAGCAAGCACATGTTGTTGTTGCCATTAACTATAAGACGTGTGTTTGCCGATATGCCTTCAAAAATGGTTAACAGAATAGTTTCGATGTATCGATTTTTTTTTGTGCCCCCCTATAAAAATACTCAAATTAAAAACTAATTGCGAACAATTTACAAGTACTCTCAACCTATGTTCCACAAGCAGCTATTGCGCTATGCTGCTGTCATTGTTTGTCTAACATTTTGCCAGCGTTTTTTGTCCAACAATACACTGGAGAACACAAATTAATTGAAAAATCCAAACAAATATAGGCAAAATGTCACAATTGACGGCTTTGGAATGCATCATGAATTCAATAGACGTTTTGTCACTTTTTCCATTTGGCCATTAAAGGTAAAACATCTCATATATATGGTTACAACGATATATATGTATATTTATATAAATATACATATGTTTGTGGTAACCAATACCAGCAATTAGTAACAAATGAGCAATTAATTTTGCAATAAAAACGCTGGTGTAGGAAAAAAAAAAGCGTGGAATTTAATGTTGCAATAAATGCTGGGGTATCCTAGCAACTTATGGTTGAGATCAAGTTTGGTAAAAATAGTAAAAATGAGCAATTAAAACAATGCGTTGCAAAAAGGAAAGTTACTCAACACTACCACTATAAAATACTACGCTTCTTATGTGTTTATACGTTTGCTTGCTTGTTTCTTGCTAATTAATTTAATAATACGAATTTGTCGTCTTTGGCTTTTAATTTGGTTTCTGTTTTATGGCAAATTAATTGCATTTTTATTTAAATTATTGGCTTATAACAAATAGTTATAGAGCTGAGCGCGCAAAACAAAAAACGCTTAATTTAATAGTGAAAAATATAAAAATTATCATAAATTATTGTTGAAATTAATTTATTTATAAATTTATGTGGCAAGAAATTAGTCGCAGCAGTTCGGTTTTGCATAACTTAGACATAACGATATACGTGAGGTTTTTGTTTCTTATATTTGGATTTTCATGTCAAGTGGATGTAGTGTTTTCATTGTTTTCCTTTTATTGGCAGATTCTTTTATGCAAAAGTACATTCTTGCTAATTTATAATTGCTTGAAATATTTAACCATAAGAAGTTTTTATTTTATTTTTGGGGTTATAGAATTTATGTATTAGTTGTTTCTAATGATTCACGTTATCGATTAGTTTAAACCTTTTTTTCTTTTTGTTCATCAATATTACATGAAGAAACTACGCAACACCATGCAATTACACAAAACTCCACTTCTAATACCTAATCAAAAAAAAGTAGGCTGCACTTCTTGAAGTAAAGTTTGGCTCCAGTTTCTGCGACGTGCCCATCGCCGCTTTTATTCAAAACAAACTTGTCTTGGTTTTAGTTTTTGACCATCTATGAAAGAATATGGTGTTCATATTAAAATGATCTTTAATTTTGACTATGGAAGATATACAAAGGAAAAAAATCATATCTGAGAATTTCTTCGGTTTTTTTTGGGTAAAAATTGCTCAAAAATGCATTATTTTTTTGTAACTTTCCTCGAATTCACTCAATAGCCGTTTAGAGATAAAAAAACGTAGATTTTATTCTGAATTTTAACGGGAGTTGGGAAGATGAGTCTTTATCGAACCAAAAAGTGACTTAAAAACAAAAAACAATAAAAATACACAAAAAGTTTTTAAATAGTGGTTCTTTATTTTTAAACCAATCTAAATTTCTTTAGTTACATTCTAATCAGTTAAATTTCTATTAAGACGGTTATACGAACTGCAGTTAAAAATCTTTGGTAAAAAAATTTTTACAAAAATTAAGGTAACGAAGAAGGATACACTTTTAGGTAAAACTTTCTAATAAAATTGCAAACTGGGTCTTATGACGATGACCCCCGTATAAGTTGCCAAGTGATGGCGTTCTTTGCACATTTTGTGACCAAGCAGAGTAATCTGTCTACTCCACTACTTTTGGAAATAAGTTGTTAATATGAAATTTGATTTTACTATTGGAGCAGTTTTGGTATTTGAGTTTGTTTGGGAATGTACTCTATAAATGTGGCTCCATACTCGAAAAACCTTTCTACAAAAATTTATTATTCAGTACATCTTCAGAACATCTTTCTGGCAACATAATTTTATTATATTGGTGCAAAGAACAATTCATTGAATTCATTATCTTTTACGTGATTAGCACGAAACAAACATATGTTATTTACTTCCTTCATCCCAACGTGTGGAATGTTAGTTCAAGAAATGTCATATTTTTTCTTTTGCGAAATTAAATTAAAACAACGCTCTTAACATAGCAAATTAAATAATATCACCCTACTGCTACATTAATTAGCCAACTTAATTGGTCGTAGCATTAACAAAAATGAAATACCAAAACGTATTTTGCGATTTTTTTCTGTTCTTCTGCAGTTGTATTGCAGTTTCTCATATAACTGCCATATTTTATTTTCACTGGCAACTTTTTGCACCGCATCGCATCGCATGTCTCCAGCAACATCAAACTGCAACATCAATAGCGTGGGGAAAAAACCTACAAAGTTTTGTATCTGCAATGAAGTGCATTTTTAATCGCCAATGGCTATGCCACAGAGATAACGTATTTACGCATTTAGACGTAGAAATAACGCGCATAACCAACGCCACGCAACGCAACGCAACGCAACGCAGCAACAGTGTAACTTAATGCGTGCGTTGGCTGAAGTAGCGCATCCTACGCTGTGCTGTGCAATGCTGCGCTTACGCTGTCAGTTGTAGCATATAAACGTTTTTACACGCGTAGCTCTGTTATTTTATTTTTTTTTTTTGCTGTTGCCGGTTTTAGTGTTGTTGCTTGTTGTGGATTGTAAAAAATGGATTATTGGTTATAATAATGTGGCAATAGAAAATATAGAAACGTGCAGAATTGTTGTTGTTGTTACTGTTGCAGTTTTCTTGAATTTTAATGCGTTTTTATTATGCTGTCGTCGTTATTCGTTATTGTTGTTGCTATATTGCTGAGTACAAAGTGTGGCTAAATACTTTGCCATATCTCGTGTAGTACTGCAGCTATGCAGGCACTAGAAGGAGGAAACTAACGACAACGGCGATAACTGCTGTTGAAAATTAATTCGTTGCGTGTTAAACTCGTAAGTTTTAAAGTGAAAAAATGTTGCAGCAACAATAAATGAGAAAAAAAGAGTGGTTTTTGTTGGCTTTGTTGCTCGAATGAATAAGGAAGCTGCTATCAATGACTACATGCTATACAAGCTATCAAAAGCATGTTTTTATCGAAAATCAAATATTTAATTATGATATAGTCTTTATATTTCAAAGAGGTAATTAGCTTCTAATATCTCAAAAATTGTCAACAGTTTTCTCGTGCTTCTTAATTGCAACTAATTTTTAATTCCACAGGTTCAAGCTTTAAGTTTGAATTCATTTGCTGATTTGAGTTGCTCTGAAAAACGCACTCTTGTAAGGTTTATAAAATTGCTTATTTGTTTATATACTATAATAACTAGCAAGTTCTTATATAGTTCTTCACATTAAACCTTAGTTGTCTTTGTAGACAATTAAACTCAATAAGTCCGGACTAGTTAGCCAACGTTGGCTGTATTCATCGGTCAAATTCAATTTGCTTATATTGTTCTCATTGCTATATATTTGCTCATTCATGTGACATTTTTTCTCTAGTATTGTCTCGATTTATCGTTCATTCGTTCTCATTGCGTCGAGTATTAAAGTCTGTGGATTTCGAAAATAAATATTTTAATTGCTTATTCTCTAGACCCGGAAATGAATCACTTGATCAAGTGTTTGCATTTTTTAAGCAAGAGTCCATAATGATTTTATCAGATCATTATTTCGTACCGAACTTCTGTTCGGAATCCATCAATTTTGGTGGACAACAATTTGCATGGAGACAAATAGATATTAGTTTGTCTTCAGAGTAAAAACACCGTCCATCCATGCGCTTTATGGTGGAGTATGAACGAAATTGATTGCTTAAAGGAAAGCGTCGGACCGCATGTAATCCTGATCTCACACTAAGAAATATTAAAATGTTATTACTGACAAATATAAAATCGTTGAATGGCAAATGTTACCGATCGCGCTAGAAACTTCAGGCGTTGTTCTAAACGGATTAAACCTTGAAAGAACACATCCATCAAGAGATGAGACCGCTTGTCGTTATTACTAAAAATAACTTCCTTGTTCTGATGCTTCAAGCATAACTATGGTAAATTTAGTGTTTTAAACATTAATCAAATTGCTTAAAAAGGAAGTATACAGATGTAAAAAAAGCTTTATCGGCATTAATTTCTAGTGCTTACTTTTCAAACTACAGCTTGTGCAACGTAATTTTTTTAAATTGACACTTCACTAAAAATTAGTGAAGTATCTAATTGCTAATATTGGCATTGGTCCACAAATAACGCCGAATAATTGATTACACATTTTGTTATTGTTAAATGCCGCCAAACATGAAATCTCATTAGCGACATATTTAGCGTTAAATTTTACATTTTCATCACAAAATTGTTACTTTTGTCACTGGTACACCTATGAATAACACAACCTTTATTTGCTCCCTTTCCTTTTTGTTTTCGACATACTGCTGTGCATTATTTTATTTTGTTTCGTTTTTATTTAACACTTCAGCACTTGGCGTTTTAAGCCAAATTAGCTAAATAGCAATTGTCTACAAATATCTAGCAAATAATAACACAACTATTTTGCCTTCACACTGCCAACTCAAACTTCCCCTTTTCCATTTCCTCAACGTTGGCTTGCGAGACTACCTCATTTTTATGGCCATCCGTAGGTTATTTGAAAATTTAATGCAAATAAATTTTGTTACTTTAACATTAATCATTCGTCGCCGACGTTGTCATGGCGGCTTGTGGAACGTAAGTGAATGTTGGTTGGCTAGCGTGCTTGCTGCAAATATTATTAGCCAAAGTTAGACATGCTATCAGCTGCATTTAAGCCAAGAAAATGCTGGGCTGCTGAACCTCAAAATGGTGTTAAAATGCATGCACAAACTCAGTGGTGAGTGGCAAAATAAAAAAAAATTAAAATGAGGCACACACATTTAAAACAAATAAGCTGTAGACAAATAATTTTTGCAAAAAGTGCCAACAGACAATGTGCTATAGTAGACAAGAATTATTGCGTGCTTTGTGGGTGGGTAACAGCAGACACACCTTTTTTTCGTTCTTTCCTAACAAACTCACACGCAAACTTGTGTGCACAGTAGCGTCGCGTCGCATCGCACAGCGCACTCTAGCGGGACAAATGCAATGCAATTTTGCGAATTAAATTGTTTGTTTGTTTGTCTATTTGCTGACGCTGTTCATTTGTTAAGCATTTGAATAGAAACTAATTTTTATAATTGTTCTATGGGGGCTCAACATCATAAATAACCGCTGTCGTACGTTGCTGCTCACTTATTATTTTGAGTACTATAGTACCTAGCTAGTTATTTCCGAGGTACTCGTAAATAATGTTAATGTTACGCACCATCTAAAGGCTAAGTTTAAATTAAACGTTAGCAAATAACTTAACGCATGCTCACCTATGACGTTGAGTGTGCAAAAATGTGTGGATAGAGAATTTTGTGCAAATATTATTTTTTCACAGCTCTTTTTTAGTTAATTAAAAATGCGATTAAGAGGAAAGCTACAATATACCCAAGCTAGTTACTTGGAATGGCAAGTAAATTGAAACTTAGGGCACTTTTCAGTTTGCAGTGTAAGCGTTTATTGACGTCTTAAAATAAGTTTATTTGTGTTTTTGGAACAATGTAGAATTTAGTATGTACTATGCAGAACTTTATGTTCAGTAGTTTAATGCAATGCATTTTGCATTAGAGAATATCTCTAACAATCGTAAAAGAACAAAAAATGGGCAACCAGCTGCTTTTACTACTTTCAATGACAGCTACGTCATATCTTCAGTAAGCTTTGTTAACCGATGTTAAAGAGTCTGCAAACACACTTTATTTAATTTTTCGCATTGACCAGTTAAGAATCATAGCGAAAAACACTGTGCGACAAGACTCTACATTCTTTCTCCCTTTACATGCAATTGCTCCTGCAACTCTTTTGGTATTAAATATTTCTTGAAGAGCGCTCCGTTGAAAGCTTATTTGGCAATACGAACGAAGTTGCAAGTGCTATATGTAAATATCGGCGAGCTCACCGATGAACATAAAGCTCTGCATAGTACATACTAAAACAGGTGTTGTTTCGTTCGATTTGACCAACTGTTTAGGCTTCGATCTCATCTAAGTAAATTGCAAGTGGCTTAAAAACTAATGAATCCCAATGAAATCTAAGACTTTGTCATATTTTCTGTACGCACTAAATAACTTGAAAGCTTTTTATGTTATGATTGGTTTCATAGGTCAACATCATTTTTAATTTACCCAATTTATTACCTTTCATTTGATACGCAATAAAAGGTGGTGTCATGTTGATTTCATATTTATCGCTCCCCAACTTTAAATATTTATTGTTATACATTGAAAACTATTGGCCAGAATCCATATAAAGTTAGTGGGAGGCATTATTTAAAAAAAAATTGTTTCCAAAGAGAGATGAAAAAAGAAAAAAAGGTTCACAGAAACGTATGCTCTTACATAAACAACTGGATAAATGAAATAGTCTAAAATGTTGAATAAGGTTGAATGACTCAAAAAAATTTGCAAAAAGTTAAAAAGAGTTGATAACGTTCGAAAAAACCGTTAAAAGTTCAAAATAGTTCAGGAATCGAAAAATATTGAAAAGTTGAATTTTCCTAATGCTATGGCAAGACTCAACAATTTGTATGGAACATATCCTAAGCAATGTCAAAAATAGTAAATTTACTTTCAGGTAATGAATTAAGTTTGAATGCGACAGGTTTCCTCTAAGGTAAATATATTTAATTTCTCCAAAAAGAAACTCAGTTTAGTTTGTGCTTTTTATTTACATATCGACATTTTCAGGGGAACGGGTGTGACACTAAGACTTATTTCCATTCATATCTTTTCAGATAAATGTGAGAATGCAATTTCATCTCTTGCAAGGTACCATCGTAACTTATGTATACTAAAAACATAAAATTTGACAACTATGTGTAATTAATTCAGAATATTGTTTTAAATTGCGTAACGGGTGTGACGTTCAAAAAAACTCCTTTTTGAATATTTTGAGCTTGAGTTTAAATTGACCAAAATTTTGCAGGAATGCGTAATAAACTGATATCATTTTAGAAATGCTTCATATGTTCTTTATTAGAATAATGAGTAACATAAACTTTTATATAATAGATACAAAGTAACTCCAAAAATGTTAAGGCTGTGACATCCGAATGTAATGGGTACATTCACTTCTTTTAAAGCTGCATTGCTACAAGCAACGTGTCGATTATTTTACGATATTTTATATATGCTAACATTTTTATTTTTCGAAAAGTGGTCAGTTAAGCTAGAAGTGCCAACCTTTGTTCAACCTTTCTAGCTTAAGTATAATAATAGCTCATTTTCCTGTAGATATTAATTATTTACACGTAAATATTTTTATCATAATAACGAAATATTAAACTTGAAATCAATGAAAATTACCACAAATAATAAAAATTGTTTAGTTACTAATGGGGCATCGTTTGCATCGTTTTTACTCTTGCGATTTTTCAAGAAAAGTTAGATAGACGTGGATACTTACAAATATTGCTGTAACGTTGAATATGGGAAAAGCTATAATTGCACCACTGGTAAAGATTTACAGGGGTTGTGTATTATTAGGCGTCTTCAAAATGTTATTGAATATGTGACAAAGTCGACTTGTTAACTATCACTCAGCCGTGGCTAGTAAGCCTATATAAATAGTTGTTCACGCAAAATATGTTGACACACGTTGAGTTAACCAGCTATGAATGATTTTGGTATCTGTATGTAATCAACTGTGTAAATAAAAAAATATTTATTTCTAGTTTTTTGGAGCCTTATGAGTCATTTTTATTAAAATGTGTTTTGCACAAAATCACCTGATGATGTTGCACTGCATAAAATAACTCTATAAATGATATTAAAGTAAAAAAATATGAACTGAACCCGTACAGGCTCAACAATATTTTTTAAGATCACATTGTAGGTTTTGATGAAGATGCACATGTTTCGGTTAGGAAATCGGTTGATAAGTAATTTAAAAAAATATTGAACAGTAAGTGCAATAAAATTGACAAGTAAGAAATTATTTTTTTTAGTCATTTCAACATTAAAAGTTGCGGAAAATTATTCACATTTCATGTAGATGTATTCATGACCATTTTGGTTAATGTACTTTTTCTTCAGGTTTACGGTAAACAATTCGAGTACACCTTGTAGCTCACTTAAGTGGAAATTGAAAACTCAGGCTTGATCGATTGTACAAATTCTCAAATGCTAAAATTATTGATTGATGTGAAATAAAATTTTCTAATTTTCTGTAATTGTACACACATCGCACAGAAACAAAACGTTTATTTTTTTCTCTTAAATCTTAATTTTATTCATATCAAAGATATTTAAATTTCTGCTAACAAAAAATCCACATACCATGACACAGAACTGCAGCACATTCTTCTTCATTTCCCCACTCAATTCCACGGCTCATTTAAAATAAATTCCCAAAATAATTGCGCTTGTAGAAATTGAGCGCGCAAATGCAGCCATTGTTTGTTTTCTGCCTTAAACTTACGAGTAATTTCAGTATCTTACATTTTTATTTAATTTTAATTTTTTGTGTTTTTTCCCCCATATTGTCATGCATCATTCTCAATTTGTGAAATTGTGCAAAAAATTAAAATTAAACGAAATTTTATTTTAGGTCGATTTTCATTTGCTTATTTATTTGCTTGATTTATTTGCTTGTACTTTAGCACTGTTGTTCAACTGTTTTATCATCAGAAAAAAAAACACGTTAAAAAAAATAAATTAAATGCAAAAAAAAATAACAAAATAAAACCCAAACGTATGTGAAACAAAGAATGAATGAAAGAACTTCTCCAATGCAAACAAACCACCCAATAAATTAAGCGATCTTCGTCTGACCCCATTTAATGGCAACATTTAAAATACCATCAGCATTTTAGATTGTGCGGTTTCGAAGAGCTGGGTATCCGCCAATCAGCCAGCTGATCATCTGCAACGACGGCTTCATTAGCATCACATTCATTGCTCATCATGTTGAGGCTGCTGCTGATTGTCTCTCAACTACAGCAATAGCAAATACCTTACATACATGACGCGTAATCAATGTCATTCGCTGCATTTCACTTGATCTTATTGTCAGCCAAAAGTTGTGACATGAAAATTACATTTTCTTTTGATTTTTTGGAAATTTCACTCACTTTAATCAGCTGCCAGATTCATCCAGCTTTTAATTTAACATGTAGGTACAAGTGAATACTTTCAGCATTAATCTATGCCAACTGATTTTGCTGATGTTTGTCACTCACACATGTGCATTTTATTGCTAAATTTGTGCGAAAAACTTGTTTTAACTGCTGACATATACATACGTATCTACTTAAGTTGTTCCTTACACGGCGAAAAGTAAATACTTAAATAATATCACCTAGTCTATCATTAGTGGCTTTTAAGAAATAAAAAAAAACAGCCGTATTATATATTACCATGACAACTGCAGAGTGCTAATGGTAAAATGTAGTGATTTAAAAGAAAAGCTTTCTGTGATGACTTAGTGCTTTATTTTGGTATACATGAAAACGAAATGCAATATATCAAGCCTCTTTCCCGCCTCCTCGCGACAGATATACTTGCATTTCTCAATCAAATAACATTAGATTACTAAGCATGCATGTTTGAACAGATATAAGTACTGAATAGAAATGACACCAATAATTTGATACATCGATATCAACACTTTAATTATCGAATATGAAACAAAATTATATTAGTATTCAGTGCCGATAGTTAGCAACATTGGCGTTTTGTGCAAAGTTATGCAAATGCACCTCTTCGCGTCAAACGTTTAAGAAATGTTACTACATTAATATGATATTTCACAAATTTGAAATTTTTACTGTATAGTAGAACAAGGTCCGCAATTCTAATGTTACCAGTCAAACTAGTTTTAGGCCAAACTAGTTACCGTAAAGCATACATATATGAAATGAAATCTTATTGCAAAATCATTGTGGCTAGTGAATACTAAAACAGTAGCAAAGTAAGACAATCAAACAGAGCAATTTAATTTTATGCTTGACAAGTGGTAACTGAAGGTAAGTGGGCGGCCTTGGGCCGCAACTCAGGAATTACAATCTCCGCGGCGGTATTCAGGCGAGGTTAATTCTATAACCGGCTTCGGTATCCACAGTGGCTTTTTCCTAGAAATTAAAATGCATACTTTTAGGCTTACAGACTAACTAGCTTGGCCTAGGATGAACGAGTTTATCCTAATGACTAGTTTGGCCGGCAACGTATATATGTAGCATCCTTATCGAAACGAAATGAAAAAAAGGTGACAGATATTTTTTGTTTCTCTGCTTCCTAATTTTGAAAAATAAAAAAATCCCTTCCTTTAGTTGTGATTCGCAAATGCTTTTTCAAATTTAGTTCAGCTCTAAAATGAAACTCAAAATTTTAGTTAAAGAAATTAATAGCAGTGTAATTTTTATCACTGTTGTTGTTGTTGAACACGCGCGCGCCTCTTCAGCTGCTATTCCATTCAAGCGTCATTTGGACGCGATCGTAGACGTGCGATCGTTTCGCCGTCGCTTGCTCACTCACCAGCAGCAGTTGACAGCCGTCTCTACAGGTTTGGTTTGGTTTCTTTTTTTTTGTATTTTTCTTTCTTTCATGTGTGATTGTTTGTCTGACAAATAGTTGAGACAGCGAATTTATTGGCCACTTAGATAATTACCAACAATTTTGTTTTGTTTGTTGTTGCAGCCAAGCGATGGAGCAACGTCTATTTGCTGTGCGCCAAAAAGTATGCAATTGCGTGTGGAGTTTTCTTTGATTTGTCAGCACGAATGTCATCGATCTTTTAATTGATTTTCAATTGTATGCAAATTTTGTACCTCTTTCTTTTTCATTGTACGATATTTCTATTTAACCTCGAACTACAAATTAAATGTTGGTGTTTTTAATTTGGTTGAGGCATTTAATCGCAAGTGTTAATGAATGTACGTCTGTCCAAAACAATTATTTTTCTTTCACTTGTAGCAACTCAAAAGGTGTTGACTGAGCTCATTTGTTAGGCGAAACAATTTTTTTGTTTCGTTCTAATAGCTAAAAGAACTAAACTTTCTGCATGCGAACTTAGTGTTTTGTTGTTTGGGACTAGGCATATTGAAACATGTGCCGGAATCTTGAGTATTTTTCAATTTAAATAGTTTTTGCTTGAGTAAATCGCTAATTGTGATGAGTTAACGAATTTTTCTATTATTGTAAAGGAATTCTCATTGTTTGAAAAATCACATGCGTTAAGTGGACACAATTTGTCCAAATAATTTGAGTCGGACGAAATTTGCGTAAAACGCTGAAATTTAAAAACATCAGAGCAGAAAAGACAACAATTTTTTTTCAGCATTTCACATATAGTAAAACCCATAAGGAGACCACAAAAAATCAGAATATGTATTGTAAATTTGACTTAATTCTCACATTATTTGTCACATGCTTCGCACTCAACTTCAAATGACTGCGATATCAATGAAAACTTACAAAAAAAAAAAAAAAACAAAAACAGCAAGGCAACAACATGTGCCTGCTGTTACCAAAATTCTGAGAATTGCAGCAGCACCCAAACATAAACTTTAATTTTATTTTCTTGATTTTTATATCTACACTCGCTCGTATACATTTTAATTGCTGCACTAAACAAAGGCAACAAACAGCAGCTTAAAAAACGAAACACAAAAACGTGGCTTAATTACGTTGTGGGTAACTTACTAAATACTACACATACAGCAGAAAAAAAATCTTGACTACCAAAAAGGCTAAGACGTTGCTGCAGCAACATCAGCCTGGTGCATCAGCAGCATCATTTAGTAATTAGTGTGACAAGTCAAAGTTACGTTGACGTTATGTTTTCCCGAGTTTTATACTCAATTAATTTTAATAAAAACAAAACGAGAAACCTAAATGCGGTCGAGTTTTTTTTTTTGTGATTCTTGAGGGGTAAACGGGTAACAACTGGTTTTCTTGTCTTATACAATTTGTTGTTGTTTTTTCTTTATTCTTTTTTGGTAAACAATAAAATGTGAAATTTGTTTGCAATTGAATGTTTTTATTGATTCGCTTGTTTTTGTTGTTGTTATAGTAAAATGACTGTGTTTAAGTGAGATATAAACTATTCAAAGTGAATTAATCCTACTAATATGTATATTGTTTTGGGTCATAAAGAAAAAAAAATTTCAATCACCAAGGCTAACGTAGCTAATGGTGACCATTCCGAATCATTTTTGGAAAAGACTTTGTTTTTACAATCAAAATAATATAAAAATTATAAAATTTCATAACAAGTAAATAATAAACTCGTCATGTTCTTTGAAAAACATTTTTAAAAACAGCTGTGCATAAATGAAAAAAAATAAAATCAAATATGTAGTATGTATTGATAAAAAATCCCTTTTTAAAGTTAAAGTAGTTTTGAAACTTAGTTTTTGCGTTTGTGATAAAACAGCTATACTCAAAATTTTACCTCTTATCAGTTTCAGTAAAAATCGTGCTAAGTAAAAACTTTTAAAATTTGTCAAAATTATCAGAAAAATAATTATTTTTTAAACGTTACAAATTTTATTTTCTATGACTATGACTAAACAAACACTTTGAAACCTTAAAAACTGGATCCGTTGATCTGAATTTCAGATAGAGTGACAATTCTTTTGAAGCATCTTAGACCATATAAAGGGCGGCCTGGGTTAACGCAACTAATAAAAACCAAGCCTTTTGCAATAACCGCGGAAGTTGCAATGATGGAGTAAAAATATCTTGGGTAACCTGGTATAGATATATCATATGAAAAACAACAAAATAAAACAACGTCAATTCATCAAAAATAAAAGAAAATCATCTTTTATTTGCTTAAGAAACTATTTGGGGTCTTCACAAACTCTCAATGTCATTCGATTTACCTGGACAAACGTTGCAATAAGCCAGGAAAAATTTGTTTGAAATGTTGCACTTACTGGGTCTATAATGAAAGAAATCTACTCATTACGAACATTGATGAATTGAATTTATCGAGGGTTACGTTGATCATGGGCGCACTGTATATATAAATATACCTTGAAGAAAATTTCGAATAAAAACTTATGTTTTTAAATACACAAATTATATCATCTCAGCTTTCATATCTTTACGAAATTAAGTTTTTAAGCCAACAACCGTTATTAATTACAACGCCATAACTGAATTGTGATGCAAATGCTTTGTTTATTACTCACATTAGTTCACAAGTATTAACAAAGCAGTTCCTATATTTTTGTTTTTATTATTTTCCGGGTAATGAGTTTCACACTTTTATACAAAAGTTATTCAAATTCTTAAATTTCATATATTTTTACGTTTACACGACATCAAATGTAAATATATGATTAGAAAAGAACAATGTCAATGTTGCCAGGCTGACTTTCTGTTACCATGTTATGTGTAGTGCAGTGTAATTTTGTGGTTGTTTGGCTTAGTATTGAAGATTTTTTGGCTCGTAACAGAAAATATTTGCAAGTCAAATTTGGTTGGATTTGTTGAAATAGTACTATTGATATAGTCTCTCAGCTATGTTCCTTTTTATATATATTTTTAGCTGAACATCGACACTTTCAAGGTGGATTAAGAAAAACAATTCAGAGCTTTGTTGATTTTGCATTCTTATTTAAAAGCAGTGGTTAAAGAATGCTATATAAATTTGATAAACGAGTCCACCTTGAAAATTTACAACAAAATCAAATTTTGTCCAGGAAGTGAGAAAAATATTACACTATGCGACGAGGCCAACAATGCACCAATACAGTAGTGGAGCTTTTTTTTAGGTGTACTAGGATATAGTTTATTTAACATGAGGCAACAACAGTTTGAAGAAAGAATGAAATCATTTTTATGTGGAAAATTCGTGACTCAATTGTTTTAAGACTTTGCATTCGATTTTCTTATACTATAGAGCATGTATTTAGAAATCTTGAAATTTTTAATATGCTTGTAATTTTTTTAAGACTTTACTTATACGAAATTTACATACATATTAATGTACAGATGTAGAAAGATGCACCAAAATGCAACTTTATCATGGCTTCATTTGTAATCGCTATTTACTGTTTACATTTTCAATTAACACTTTCCACATCATTTAGTTTACCTAATCATGCATGACACAGCCATTTAAAGTGATTCACAATTTAGCTCATTAAAGGCTGCTCTTTCGGTATAATATATCGTACATTTTAAACTTAATGCTGATGGTCGCTAGCACAGTGGCACAACGAATGCACATATTTCGTCAGCCCAAAGTTTGTAGAATGTTTCCCCTCATTTCATGCCAACACCAGTGCTCAAGAAAACATCCTCTACTTTTTTTTAATGCAGCCGGAAAATGTAACATACGAAGTTTTGCCTACTGTTTGGTGGTGTTTATCTACGCTTCAAACAAATGTTGCATTGTCTAAAGTTTTGTCTATTCTCTTGTTGGTCCCACTTTTGGTTTTTTGTAAATGTTTATTTGTTTATTTTGTGGGTTTTCCATGATCGCATTTCATTCGCAGCATATGACCCATGTGCATACGTTGGTATGTTGGAAGATTTATGTAGCATTTCTGAAATGCCATTTTTATACTTAAAACGTGGCAGCAGCGGCGCTGCTTTATTTATGCGTTTTTAAAAGCGAGAAAATGTGGAAAATACAAGGAAAATTATTAACACTTAATTTAGTTAAGTTTTTCGAATTTAAAGAGGGGACACGTCTTGTGTTAGGGGAGTTAGAGTTATGTACTGAAAAAGAAGCAATCTGATCGTGGCAGCTAATGATAAAAGTGTCAGTTGAACTAATGAAGTCATTAGTTGAATATTAAGCATCAGCTTTTGGCAGTTAAAATGAGGAAAAACAAGAAAATATTTTGTAAATGCGTGTGGAGAAAATTTATGTTGCTTTCACATGAGATTGACAAGTGATTTTTGTTACGCAAAAAGAAATATCCAAACACACCACTTTGAAATTGAGATGTCAGAAAAATTGCACTCTGATAAAGTTTCTATTTGTGATCTTCGGGCCGAAAAATCAAAAATTTAAAGTATTATAAGGGTCATATCTGATATCTGCACTTATTTTTGTAAACTTTTATGCCATTTTTTATTGCACTTTTTTAACGAAATTTTTTCAATTTATTTTTCTTCTCAATAGACAACAACGAACCACCACGCATCAAGTGCAATCTACGCAAACATAAACCCAATCGCAAGCCACGTACGCCTTTTACCACCCAACAGCTGCTATCGCTCGAGAAGAAATTTCGTGAAAAGCAGTACCTGAGCATTGCAGAACGTGCAGAGTTCTCATCATCGCTACGTCTGACCGAGACACAAGTCAAGATATGGTTTCAAAATCGACGCGCCAAAGCGAAACGTTTACAGGAGGCGGAAATCGAAAAAATCAAAATGGCCGCATTGGGACGTGGCGCACCGGGTGCACAATGGGCGATGGCTGGTTATTTCCATCCGAGCCTAATGCATTTGGGATAAGTAGTGACCACCACCACCACTATATGTATGTGGCAATAAAACCAAAGCAAAAACTGAATTTGAATTTACCTGCCGTGCAAGAGAGTCGTTGTTAATGGAAAGATGCTACGAAATACGTAGTATTTTTCAGAGTTATATGGAGTTTCCTTAGTTAATTAAGCATATCCTTTTTTTCTTTTTTGAAACATTAACCCAAGTTGCTGTGATGCTAGCGCATGTTTTCTATAATTTTGTGTTATAATGTAAATAATAATTTATTAAATATTTGTATAAAAGATGATCTAGAAAATATTACACAAATCCAGTAAGGATTAAGTAAAATCAATACCCACTATAAAACTATTGAAATGTTCCAAAAGTATTAAAACAACAACATTTATTTTCAAATTATTCAGAGAATAGAAATTCATGAATAACAATTTATGATATCGGTCAACCTCTTTGATTTTGATAATCAATAAGATATTTCCTCATGACTTTTGGCACATATTCATAGAGATTTAAAATTTTGAACTAAATGAATTAAATTTGCCAAGTTTTTTTCCATATTAAGAGCCTTACTGACCCCAAAAACCGTCAACCGTAGCTTATTTTTTAGAACTTTGCTGTTTTTTTTAAGCTCCTGAATTGTATAGTAAAATTTTTTTTTAACAATGAGACAACTAAGTCTTTATTTAGCTTAGGGGGTTCGAAACGTTGAAACTGTGCTGGGCTTCTAAAAAGGAAAATAATTTTCAGCCAGTGCTGTCTCAAAGAAACTTTCACAGTAGATTGAGTTAGAAATTTTGCGGATTTCATCATTCCTTATTTAATTTTCATTTATTTTAGTGAATTTAGTCCTGCGCTATAGAAGAAAAACTGAAATGAAGAGACTCGACATTCCAAGATGTTAGTTTGAGTGGGAGAAAATATTTTTTTAAAATTTTAGAAGTGCTTCAATGAAGAGTCGTAAAATAAAATAAAAATTGTTTTTTCTTTTTATTCTCATAAAAGTTTATTCGTCACACCCTAGTCCATTGACCCGATATAAATTTAAGTTGATACTTTTAAGTATTTCCAGATTATTAATGATTTCTTTAGTATCCCATTACAGACTAAAAATTTGACATCAGCGTTTTAATATATTCCTACATTAAGGTGGGTCGTAAAAACGGCTCTACTCAAATTTCGATCTCATAAAACCTTATCAAAATAAGCGTAACATTGTCTATGAAAATTATTTTGATTACGTCTTTGGCCCGCAAAACGACCTTGCAATTTTGAAGTTTACTCCAATTTGGCTATAGGTGTCCTACCCATTTTTTAATAAACCTTATTTCGCAGAAGTAAATTTTAATAGTTGTTGCGAGTATGGAATCTAAAATTAGCGAAGGCAATTTATATAGGAAGTAGAGCCATCGGAAAGACATTTTCTGAACATTATTATGCATGATGCATCAACAAATAGAATTACATACATAATTTTCTAGACGAGAAGTTTTTATGAAACTAATTTTTATTCCAAAAATTATACTATTAAACTGTTTAACGTATAAAGAAAGCCCCACTTATTTCCTATTATTTATTTGATATAAAAATTTTCGCTATTTATGCTTACTAACCCTTTTTACTGAAAAAGATACCGTCGGCTAATGTCTCAGTAAGTATGCCATAAATAATATTAGTGAGCAAATTCCATAATAAATGAAAGGAAATAAGTTCTTCCGAGAAAATACAATTTTAATAAAAAAAAAAGTTCTTCCAAACTTTAGTGAATCATAATGTCACCAAATTGTGATTTTAGATAGGATATATCCGTAATATTCAAAGCTCAAATCTCCGATGTTGAGTGTATCCGTCGCTTTTGTTTCCAGAACTGCTGTAAGCATTAAAATCGAGGTTGGAAAAGAATGGTTCAATAAAGAGAAGTGCAAAATATTTTGAACATTTTATTGCTATAATTACTCGTAATAGATAAAATGCATTTTATGACCCTCCCTAATTTACATAGGTAAACTACTGCTTAAAAATGCTGTTTAAAAAATAAGTTTCTTACAACTTATATATTTATAAATCATGTGTTTTAAAACATTTAAGCATTAAAATTTAAACGAAACAGTATTAACATATATAACTTTTGATATAAACAAATTCAATCAATTTATGTTGAACGTTTTTAGTTCAAAAGTAGCACCGAATACTAAAAAAAGTATTCCTTCGTCTTTTAACAAATGTTTGAAGCATGAGCTAGCTATGTATTTTGATCGACTATATATTTCTTTAGAAAATCTCTATTTCGACAACTTTATTTTTTAAAAAGTATTTCAACTAAAAAAAACAGCTTCACTCAAACCAAATCTTTAACAAAATATTTGAAGACAGTAAGATAGGTTAGATTAAGCAGGCAGCTTGCCGATGAAACGGCAAAAACACTCGGAAACCTTAAATGTGAAGCCGAAAAGTGTGGTTAGAGCCTTAATAACTTTTATGGTATGGGTTAACATGCATTATTACGTTGAACCTGCATGACTCCTTAGTAACAAAATAGAAAAAGTCGTATGTTTTGCAAAATGTGATCGATATATTAAAAATGCACCGCTATAATAAAAGTTTTAACTTAGAAAATTGTGGAACTTTTTAAACTTTCGTTTGTATTGCAGTCAATGAAATATTATTTTTCAGCATAATAACTTGTATAAAAATTATGAGTTCTTTTCACCGAAATGGCTTAAAAACCTGTCATATTTTTGCTTTTTCTTCATGATTTCTATACTGATACAGTTGGGAGAACTACCTATTTTATAGCACACAGTTTATGTACAGAGTTCGTACACGTAATAATGTCAAAAACTTAAATCGGTTGTAATTGTTCCATATAAAATGATGTTGTATAGATACAGAAAATGTGTAAATTTACAAACAAGAAAAATACAAAACTATGTCTTCTCTTAAAACAAAAATAAAAAGCTTTTTATGCATTTGCAAATCACATAATTTTACCAAATAATTTTCGTTAAATATTTTGCTTTTAATAAACTAAATGTGTAAATAATTTCATTCTATAATTTCAAATTTATGTATATTCATTTGTATAAAACTTTTTAAATTAAGTATATAGTTTTATTATATACTTAAATGAACTGCACATATTAATTGATAACGATAACTTCATAAATTAAATATTTCTATTTAGCCTTAATATATAATTTTATTGTTTCCATAACTAGAATTTAGCATAAATTTTGTGTAATATAAATTTAAAGTATTGTCATATCATTTAAATAGCACTAGTTTGACATATAAAGTTAATAAAATAATTGCATATAAATAAATTATCACATAATACAATTTAATTAAGCGTTAAATATAAGTTATTATTTTTATTCAAAAATAATAAAAACAAAGATAATATATGTATATGAATGCAAAGTATATAAAAGAGAAAATAGCAAAAAAAAAAAACAAAATAAAAATTTTTAAAGGAAAATGTAAAAGTTTCGGATTTTTTCTTTTTATTGCACTAATTTACCAAAAATAATTTTAGTATCATCAGCTGATTTCCAGAAATAACGATGTTTGGGTGTTTACTTGTACAAAATTTGTTTTTTCCTATGCCAGAAAAATGTTAAACTTATAAAGTTTTTTCTATTTTTTTGGTATAAAACATCAACAGAAATCATCAGATTCGTCTAAAATATATTTTATTTTATTTGAATTTGAAATGATATCAAAAATTTATTGAAAACAAAAATCTTTATAACCCTAGGAAAATATTCCGATGAATATTTTATTAGCATATTTCGTCCAATTGACTGTTGTGTCCAGTCACAAATAGGATAGGATTCTGCAAGGCAACCTAAGAACGGGTGATTTTTTAAGCGTTTTGTTTTTAAAAATTGAAAACAAATAAAAACAGAAAGCTTGCAATTGTGAATAAAATATTTATTTGGGACGATACATCCATTCCTTTCATTTATTTTTTAAAGACTATATAATGAAAATGTTGCCCGCGGCTACACCTGACTTGGTTCATCCCTAACTTCCCAGTTCGGCATTCTTTGTCCAGCATTTCGGCCGGAACCTCAACAATGGCAGCTGTACTGCTGGCTTCCAATGCTGCAATTGTGGCTGGCTTATCCTTGTACATGAGAGACTTCACGTAGCCCCACAAAAAAAAAAAATAATCTAGTGGGGTTAAATTGCATGATTTTGTCGGCCAATGGACTGAAAAGTGAGATAAAATGCTCACTAAACTTGCCTCTCAATAGGTCCATGTTATCGCGTGCCGTGTGACATGTGCCACCGTCTTGTTGAAACCACACATTAAGGAAGTCCAATTCTTCCATTTTGGGCAAAAAAAAAGTCGATAACTATCTCACGGAACCCCGCTCCATTGACTGTAACGTTGCCGTTGGCACTATTTTTGAAAAAGTACGGTTCAATGATGCCGTCGGCTCACAAACCGCACCAAACAGTTCATTTTTCAGGTTGAATTAACAGCTCTTGAACTGCCTCTGGATGCTCTTCAGATTGAATTCGGCAATTCTGTCTGTTAACGTAGAAGACGCTGAAGAAAAATTTTCCATAAACACATTTCACACAGTGCACGAGTTTTTATAATAAAAGTCAATAATTTTTAAAAACTGTTCGTTTGTTGATCTATTTATGGTAAAATGGCAAACTTTATTGAGCATTTTTGGTGGTAATACATGTTACAAATCAAGCGCGAAGTCTTAAAATAATTTACTCTGAAAAAACAAGGAACAAAAAAATCACCCGCAATATTCCATACAGGCTCTTCGAAGTTTTTAATTTACTATTCACTTCAAGCTAAAGGGTGTTTTTTTTAGAGGTATAGAGCTTCGAATTGAAATAAAACACAAGAAAATCGTTTTAATGTCCATCAATTTGGCTTTATTGGAAGGATAATTTTATGCCATTAATGTTTAAATATGATTTCGAGCATGTGGCCGCCGCGGCTGGCTCGAATAAAGCCAATTCTACAGGTCCAATTTTGAACCACTTTTTCGAGCATATGGGGCCGTATGTCGGCAATAACGCCACGAATGTTGGCTTCCAAGTCCCCTAACGTTTCTGGTTTGTTGGCGTAGACGAGCGACTTCACATATCCCCAAAGAAAATAATCCAATGGTGTCAAATCACACGATCTTGGTGGCCAATTGACAGGTCCATTCCGCGAAATTATGCGCTCATCGAATGTTTCCTTCAATAAATCGATTGTGACGTGCGCTGTGTGGCATGTAGCGCCGTCTTGTTGGAACCACTACTCATCCACATTCATGCCATCCAATTCGGGAACAAAATAGTCGGTTATCATGGCTCTATACCGGTCTCCATTAACGGTAACTGACTCTCCAGCATTATTTCGGAAGAAGTATGGCCCAATGACTCCACCAGCCCATAGAGCACACCAAACAGTCAGTATTTGTGGATGTAATGGCGTCTCAAGGGTCTCATGTGGATTCTCTTCACTCCAAATGCGGCAATTTTGCTTGTTGACGTAGCCATTCAACCAAAAATGAGCCTCATCACTGAACAAAATTTTGCGATGAAAATCAGCATCGAGATCAATCTCATTTTCGGCCCATACACCAAAATCACGACGCATTGCATGGTCTCGCGGCTTTAATTCTTGCACAAGCTGGATCTTGTAAGGTCGCAAGCCAAGATCTTTGCGCAAAATCTTCCATAAAGTTGATGGACAAAGCTCCAATTGCTGTGCACGGTGGCGAATCGATTCATTCGGGTCCTCTTCAACATTTTGCTCTACAGCGGCAATTGTTTCTTCGGTGCGCACTGTTCGACGTCTCTGCGGATGCGTATTGCCACATAGAGTAAACGTAGTGCGAAAACGATCCATGGTTAACCGAATTAATTGCTCTGATGGACGATTATGTCGACCATAAAATGGACGGAGCTTGCGGTAAACTTCGCGAACTGAACCATTATTTTCGAAATAAATTTGCACGATTTGCAAGCGTTGTTCTTTTGTCAACCTGTTCATGATGAAATGGCAAACCAAACTGAACATAAATGACATTAGAATTGCCAGATTTGACCATAAAATGCCAGTTTTATCTCTATTCGAAAAACAAACCTTTAAAAAAAACACTCAATATAATATTATGCACTTATAATTAAAAAAAAAAAATGGCCGAATCTTAGACATTTTTAGTCATCGGGATGGGCTTCTGGCATTCACCAGAATACATCACTTTCTTTCCTATACATTCTATCCTGTAATCTTATACATTCGCCTTTTCTACAGCGGGCTCTTTGGCTATTTGCTAAATTCAGCCGTCCCATATTCGAATCCTGACCAAGACTGATTTTGCTCACCACCAATTTTTGAGCGATTAGACATCGGAGATAGTCCTATATGGGCTAGTTTTCAGCATTCTGTATGGTAAATTCTTGGTGAATAAATAGAAAATGTGTAGCGGAGCTCTGTTAATTAACTAAGTTCATTGTCGTACTGGGTTCACGTTTGATTCATAACTTCGTGCTCTTGGATAGGAAGGAAAACTGTCCGCCATTGCGAAGCTAAGCGATGGCATATGATTATCGCTTAATGATATATGTATGGTAACAATGCATGCCAGATGTAAATGTGGTCAATGCCATCAAAAGCGGTACTGAATTCGATGATGGTTAAATGTAAGAAAGTTTGCCTCATTTATCTGCTTGACGAAAATGCGAAGTGTATTAATGAAATAGAACACATCCAGGTACTGATTTTCAGAATAACAAATGTCAATGCTTTTCTACCAAACTCAAGGATGTACATAATTATATTGAATATAGCTAAGTAATTATTTTTTTTTCAGTGTAGAAACTTGCAACTATTGCTATAGTGTGGCGTCGCATATTGCTCTAATGAACAATGCTTCTAAAGCAATTTATGGATTCAAACGTGCGCGTTAAGATCATACTATGGCACAAGTAGTAAAAGAATTTCAACACAATCCAAATTTCTTGATGTATAGCGACAACCTTAACTGATGATTTTTCTTCGACGTCATTTTTGGTTATTTCTCATGTAACACGATAATTAAATTAAAGCAAACAAATAGGTAAATAAATACATATTTTTAAATTTTTTCTTATTTTATTTTTTTCTCAAATTGTTTCACGCGCCTCAGTGTCAACTGTAAGTTCAATAACGCAACACACAACACAATATTCATCACTTCTATTTGCGATAATGATTTTAATTGCTGTGTGTCTGGCTGACACGATTGCGACTACATGTCCAAGTTTTTAAATCAGTCATAAATTAATGTTGTTGTTGTTGTTGTTGTTGTTGGACTTCTCACTAAAATTATCAGCTGAAATTAAAACTCAATTAATTTAATTACTAATGGCAATAGCACTTTTCATGCAAATCGCGCAAGTCCAATGATTGAAACAAATTTCATTTAGTTTTAACATTTTGCTGATAACGTAAAATTGTCAGAGTGATGAATAGAATGGAAAGCAATGACAGCACCAGTCATTGCCTGCGCTTAAAAAGTTTATTAGGTTAAGTAGATTTTATGTTTTTGTTATTTCTTGAATTTATTGTTTTTATTTTTTGAGTTAATTATCATGTCACAATAACTTTGTTTCCATTGTTTACATGTGCGTTGAATTCTAATTTCCGTAAACAACTCAAGTGGGCATTAGAAAATATTTTTGCTAATATGTCTGTAGTTTTTAATTTTATATTTGCCAACTTAAACGAAATACTGAAAATTGAAAATTGAAATTCGCTCCAAAATTGATAAATTGAAATAATCTATTTGATAAAGTCATATGCACTTAAGACTAGGGCCGTCAATACTCTTCTGAATATTTTCCTCTTGCAATTATTTCGATGAATTCCATTCCCAAAAGAATGATTAAAAAATCTTTTTAGATGAAATTTTTTTCTTTGGCTTGGGTCGAGACGCAACGTCGCTAAATTGCAGCTAGAAACAAAATTACTCAAAGATATTGGTGTTAAGTTTCTTCGACTAATACCAAATTAAGAAATTAACAATTGAAATTTTTAATATGCGAATATTTGTATTTTGAATAGAAATCTTTTGTTTCGCATATACATATTACAGTATATTTTATTTATATCGCTCACTGACTTCAAGACTGGCATAGCTCAAAAAACATAAACTGGGAGAAGAAAAAATTTAAAGTTTTGAATAAGTTACTTTTTATATGAAAATGAAATTAAATTAACTCAAAAACACTACGCCAGTCTGTGATTAGTCGACTGTGCTTAGCCGATCCTGCAAGATTGTTGAATTTAAATACGTTTTGAATCGACGAAGAAAGTTAAAAGTTTGTTCATTCACATAGGTTAGCCCTGGAATCGTATAAACAGACAAGCAAAGCAAACGAACTCTGCAACAAGCTCTATAACATCCTTCAAGTTTTTTGCACTGCATATTTTAACACTTTAAAATTTTGAAAAACATGTCTCCATCGCTTAGCAATCTTCTTCTATTGAAGTCATGTCTATAAGATTTTACAATAATATCGATATACACGGGCTGACTAATAGCTGTTCCAACAGTTTGCAAAATTTTGATAATGCAGGTTTTTGGAAGAGAGTTGAGTTGAGAAAAAAGAAAGAGAGCATTCAAGGTTAAGATATTTGACGGATTTACATGACCTTGCTTCAATTGCTTCTTCCAAATCTGAATTTAAATTTGGATCTAGAATTCCTATTGACATTCGGAAGATGTCATGTTGGTATACAGGTAAAATTTTTCGCGATTGTTTTTATCTCTTGGCTAAAACTTGTCATAATTTGTCCAGTGAAGAATATTTTTGAAGAGCTTCAGGATCGTGGGAAAATAAAGCAAGAAACCTGATATTCGGCATTCAACAGTTTCAATAAAAGCTCGTGGCAGTGAAAATGGGTGAATTCACTTCACGCAAACATCTTCAAAACTAAAGATCCCTACATTGAAATTAAATCAAGTAAAATGTTGCCAAATTTAATACAGGAACCGTTATTTTTATCCTTCTTCTTGGTTCTTATTTAGCCTATAGTAGGAAATCGGATTTGGGGAACTGCCGAAAAGGTCCAGATCTACAAAATATATACATATGTATACCGTGTGCATAGAATTTTTTTCCAAAGAAGCTTTGAGTAGAGGTGGCGGTACATTAGTATTTTCTTAATGCTGTCAAATTTTGGTAAAGTCAAATAAGTTATATTCTCAGGGATGTTTGTTGGCATGGTTGGCCAATAGACTTTTGAAAAACACAACACATTGCAATTACAATTTAGCCCAAGTGTTAAGGAAAAAATAATTTTCGGTTGTCCCGCCACTTTATATCATCCATAATTTAATGTAAAACTTTAAACGTTCATATGAGAAATTTTCATGCTCAGAGCCTTGATCGGTTGAGCGCGATCAACTATTTTAACGACTTGTGGAGATTGTTTCTTCATTTCAGTTCGTCAATTTATTATTCAATTGTTCATGGTTTTCAGCTGATTGAGACATTAAATCAACCATCTTGCTGTAGTTGCTTGTAATCATCGTTGTTATTGTTGTTGTTGTTGTTGTTTCTTTACAGTCCAATAACAAACTGCAGAGAACAACAAGATCAAGGATTATGCAGCTTATTTGTATGTAACGAAGAACTTCATGATCGCTTACTTGGTAAACTAAAAGATTGCGATTCTTAAAGCGCTTCACGATATTTTTCTTTAGAATGAAACCACTTTATGTGTGTATGTGTGAGTACATATGCATTATTTATTATTGTGCGATCATAATAAATTGTTGTTGTCGCAGAAAATTCTGTTGTAACTTCAATTAAGAACAAAAGAAAAAATCAACATTTTCAATCAGCATTTTTGAAAAATTGTTTTAATTGAATTTATGTATAAATTATGTAAGTTTTGCTCTAAGCTATATGTTGCACCCGAATTATCATAAACTGCATTTGATGATTGTAATATATGGGAACATTTTCAAGACAAAATGTCAATCCTTTCCTTTCATGAATATTTCCTTTGCTAGTTCCATAGCTTAGCAGCAAATTGACAGACCCTTATTCTCAATCTTAGCTTTTGAATTTCTAGCCGTATTCATGGTGCAATAATTTTAACTCTTCACTCAATTCATTTTTCATGTGGACTCCAATCAGTCGCTCATTAAATAACGAAATTGAATAATTGAATTCAAAGTTCAGTCGCCACCGCTCCAACCCTCTCAGTCCAAAAGATAGCAACACCACTCTGAATTCACTTCATCGATTCGCTGTTACTCATTTCCCACTGACTTTTCATTGTCGCTTATGTTAACATAAAGTCGCGCGCGCTACACTGGCTCACTCCCCGTGAGCGTCGTTGCCTTGTAGCGGTAAAACTCGCTTAATTTAAGCCATCCTCACAGTTGGGGGCGTTGGCAACCCGTTGCGTCTTACATTCACTACGTTTTGAATTCAACTACATTTGATTAGGCGTCGGGAACTCGACGTACACCATAATCGATGCATTGACCATTTTAGCCATTGCGGCGGTGATGTTATCTTAAGGGGATGTCGCTGTTGCTTTGACCAATGTTGGCTATGTTGTCGCTGCTGCTGCTGCTGTTGATGATGATGACGAAACGCACATCGCGTCGTCATCATCACCGTCGTAGTCGCAGCCGTTGTAACGAGTAAATGAAGAAAACAAATCTTAGCGATAGGACACAAGCGGCGCCTTGGCCCATTAAGCGGAAATATCGCATAATTGCTTCCCAAACACGCCACAGGGAGGCGTTTCTTGATTTTGTTGCTCTGCTTGTTGTTATCTTTGGTTGTTTGTTGATTTTCTTTATGTATTCCGTGTGGACGTCATTTGATTATTTTGATTATTTTTGACCACATTGAGTTGGTCATTCTTTTTCGGAAATATTGTCTCACTTGGTATGAAAATGATTACCACCTGTGGTAAATAATACTTTGCCTAGAACCATATGATATAATTAATTTTTTCAGTAAGATTTTAATATTTCTTTGGTGTTGCCCAGTTGAATTTTAATAATTTTATATATTTTATTAATTGAGCAAGCAATCAGCGCGACATTTTTATTATAATTATAAAATTAATTTGACATCGGTTTTGTTGAAAGTTCATGATTGGAGCTGTGATCATTGGGATTGAAAAATTAACTGATAATTAAGAAGATCATTTGGTATATTAACAATGGGGTTCAGGCGCCAAAAGAATGATGACAATTATTTATTCTTTGTTTGAAGACTGCTATTAAGCCATATTTTTATTCTATCATGCACCTTTTACAAACTTTGTAAAGGTGCATTTTGCTTACACCTTCTTGACTTAAATCGAGATATTATGTTTTCCTAATTTTGTTGACTACAACTTTGTGCAGGACAGTGACAAATATATTCCACTTTTGATGATTTTTTTTTGAGTCTTCTGGCCAGGAATCAACTTAGAGCACATTCCAGAAGGCTTACGTTAGGAACTTTAAGAGATATCATATTTTGGATATAAGTACATAATTGATTTTTTTTTCGTATTTTTTCTTAATCGAAAAGTAGTGTCTAATCGCGTCTAATTTCGCAAGTGTTGGCATCGCATTTAACTTTTTAAAAAAACATTTTCAGTTGAGAATTCCAAAATCAATTTCCAAAATATAATAATTTGTCCTACAAAAGATAATTTGAGAAAATATAAGGTATAAACAAAATGACGAACTGTAACATAGGGAAGAGAGAAAACAACATTAACGTTACGTCGCACTGATGAGATATAGTTACTGTTAGCTTCCTGCGGTTCTTCTCAATTTTATCTTGTAGTGAGATAAGTCGTGAAATTAAGTTTCGAAACGGGTATCTATTGCACAATAATCTAAGGTATGGAATATCCAGTCTGTGGATCCACTTGCTATTATTTTGATTTTTGTGGTTTTCAAAAAAATGTTTTACTAACGTAATTATTTAAGAATTTTAATATTGATATTTGAATTTGAACACAATTATCCAATGTATAACTGGTGATTTTATTCAGAAATGGAAGCCATCATAACGCTTATGGTGCTACTGAATTAAATTAGATTTGGACCTAAATACTTCGCAATAGTCATCAATCGAATGCAAATATTTATGCCATCCATGGAACAATGCAACTTTTTTGATCAGTCCACCAAATGAGCTGCACAGAAAGATTCAAGCTCACTTCAACGAATAGTCACAAGTGTCTGGTAAATCAAGAGAAGCATAACTCTGACGCAGATGCCAGACTTGTAGCTTGTCCTGGTGGCACAAAAGTTTTAACTAATATCAACTTTGCTTACTGATTTTAAACATGCAAAATTTCTTGACTCTTTATATTACTCCTAATGATACATAAAATATCTGATACCATGCTACGATTATTATGGTTAGTAAAGCATCCGAGCGATATTGAACACCATTTGCAAAATCGATTTAAAGGAGCTATTCATGATCAAATATGTAAAGCAGCTTGCTGAATGATAGTTCCTAGTTCGAAAAAATTAATACTAAAAATCACTGCTACGTATATGTAGAAGGTCGTGATCAGTTAGTTAGTTGCAAAACTAACAAAAAGCGCATTTTCTGAAATGATTCAATGTGGGTCATTACGTCCAAATTAAAAATATACATTGTTTCCATCATCATCATAAACAGTGACAGAATATGCAATTCGCATCAAATTAAACAATCGCGGAACTACAAAGCTGATCACTAAAGACGACGTATGAAGTCGTTATAAAAGAGTCGTTCACATATTTCATAAATTTCAGAACTTTTAAATTCTTCTTCCTCTTGTCACATTGTGCCCTCTTCCTTAGTCACGTACACATTCATTTTCGTTTCGAATTTACTCGTGTTACCCGACGTCTTTGTTCATTACGCTGCTTTGAAAAACTGGCTTGATGTGAATAGTTGAAGACTTTTCATCGGAGGAAAGTAACGCACCCACTTGTCTTAAGGCCTCTTCTTTTTCGGCTTTACTTCACTTTGCTTCCTTGGCTAGAAGTTTGAAAAGTATCGTTGATATAGCTGTTTGGCCTGCACGATAAATCCTATTCGGTCATTGAGGGAAAACATTAGTTTATATGAACCGTGTGAAAGTTTCTGGGGGGCTATGCAAAGGTCTTCTTATAACTGAAAATCTGAAAAATCTCTCATTAAATGTAATTATGAAAGAAGTAATTTTCACAGTATATAGGAGAACCACTTTCGACTGGACGTTGGAATTAGTTTAACTCAGACTTAACTCATAGCAAATTTGAGAACCTATGTATAGTTCACAACTCGCGTTTCGTAATACCTACATATGTACATGAGCAGCTCATATTTTAGTCTAAGATATAACAACATTTAGACATGAATGGTGTTCTAATAAGGATTGCAAGTTCGATTTTGTTACATAACTATTCCATGACAAAAATATCAAATTTTTCCAGATTTAATTTAAAGTATCTACCAAGAATCCTCAAATTAATATTTTCTTGTGATTGAACTTTTACCAGTTAACTAAGATAATAAGTTATCTAAAATAATAAGAAAGGATATCACGAAGCCCCAATCCATGCAATACGAATTACTCAATTTTTCTAGCTATATGTACATTAACTCTAACGATTTTCTATTAGAAAGAGAAAAAAAAATCATCAAAATATATATTTTTTTTAAGGAAATTTTTTCTAAAATATTTAAATGTGGGAGTATCTCTAATCTCTATTATTTGTATGAAGAATTTTCAACAGCAGCAATAACCTCATAAAAACCTCAACCATAAAAACTTCATTAAGTACTCATTAACTGTCATTAAAACCAAATTTATGCAAACCAAAAAAATTTGTGAAATTATAATGAAAAACAGAAAAAAAAAAACCAAAATCATTACTACAAAATGAAATTGAATTAAATTCCCAGCAACACCAATTTAATTTCATATCATTTCGGATACGTTTATTAATTTTTCCACGAATTTCACGAATTAAAAAAAAAAATGTTAAATTAATGTAGAAAATTTTCTACCACTACGCACAGACATTAGCAACAAAATATTTCACCTTCACAACTCATTAAAAATACTCCAAATAGGCCAATTATACCGAAAAGCGTACTTTTTGTGAAAATGAGATAAAAAAAATACGAAGCTGAGCAGCTCTTACCACGAATGGAGTAGGAAATTTATGCCCTTCATGATGAAACACCACCACTCCACTCCAATAGACCTACCTACCTTGTACTTCATATGAAATGATGAAAGAAGAATTAAAATTGCGTATCTTCTAATTATGAATTATGTGAATGGGATTACTTTTTGTTGTTGTTTTCATTTTCATTTAAATTTTATTTTCCATTTCTTGCAGTTTGTACCGTAAAAGTTTTAGTACGAAATGAAAATTTAATTGACTTGAAAATTCCATGGAAAATTAATCATTTGCATAACGTTCTCGGGACGTACATACGAGTAAGATGACGCGTCTGATTGCGGTTTAATACAAACTGGTTGGTTGCACTCTATCTCACCCTAGTCTCCCCGATAAACCATGCAATGTGCGTGTGCATTTTAATTCATTCGGAATGTACTCGTACGTTGGCTATGTCAAAATAACACTAGCCAACATTTTATTGTGTTGGATAGTGTAGTTGAATTATAATACAGATGACACTCGTAGAATGCGTAATATCGTTATGCAATTTTTTGGTCAATTGGACTTTGGTAAAGTAACAAGACCATATACTAAAAATACTTAAGCCCTCGAAAGTATTATTTATTTTTTGAAATATTTCGATTCGAAACTGTCATGAAGTCTTAAAATGTCATTTGGCCCAATAAAAATCGTGGTTGATAAGAAAATTAAAATTTAAAGTGCTCTTTAAAAAATGTTTTTTTTTATAGATTTAAGAATTTTATAATTGTCTTATGTAAAAACTAATAACCTTTGTTTTTGCTTATATCATTGAACAAGGCTTTTCATTTTTATCTCATCTTATTTGCCATATCAAGACAAAATAAAATCAGTTATTATTTTCAGCGACGAGTCTTACCTGTAGCATTTACCGAGTAGGTACATTTCTTCTTTTGAATCTGTTTACATATTGGTTTTATGTAACCAGTGGCAATTGGTTTGATTCAGAAAAAATTAAAATGCAAAAAACAAAAACAAAGAAAATCATTTTCATATTTCAAAAGAAATATTTTTTAATTGCCCGCTTAGTCAGGTGGTTGCACGAATTTGGTTCAGTTTGATTCCGTTTAATGGGAAGTTTTTATGCCTGTGAGAATACGTCTGTGCCAAGTGCGTGTGGCAGGTCTGTTTGGCCTTTCGTTTTTGTTTTTACTTTTCTGAATAATGAGGTGAAAACAATATTTTTATTACCTAATTACCGCAATTTATTCCCGGTACTGAAAATTATTTACATTTAGTTTTATGAATTAAAAGAAAAAAAATGTGTAGGCAATGCTGCGATTTCAGACAGGCAATTAATTCAAAGTTATGAAAAATAAAATCTCTTGATTGATATGAAACTTTTTTCTGACAGGAAAAGCATTTTGGTGATAATTAAATTTGATTTAATTAATAAAATTAAATATTTAATAAGCAGTGGGCGCTCATAATTAAGCGTTTAAGTTTTACACAAGTTTGTTTTTGATCGTTTTCTTCTGATAATGACGTGTTACATATGGCAACGCTCTCAAACTTTACAACAGTGAACATTTGCCTTCATACATCAAATATCAAATCACTTCAAGAGTTTCATTTGTCGATCTGCAGTGAATTTTGATATTTTAAATATGGGTAAGAAATTTGTCCACAGGTTTTGTCTAAGCTTTGTATTCAGTATAATTTAATGTACTGCATGACTCCAAATTATGGAAAAAACATATGGATGTTACAAAACATTCATTGAAGGACGAAAAAAAACTGGAG
Source organism: Meiosimyza decipiens (assembly GCA_963680825.1). NCBI lineage: Eukaryota > Metazoa > Arthropoda > Insecta > Diptera > Lauxaniidae > Meiosimyza > Meiosimyza decipiens. The sequence goes on along the minus strand of OY804259.1, from coordinate 79,296,661 downwards.
ACTTACTTCGTTCCGGTTATCTTTCATCATGTAAAGTGTTCAAATGAAGAACTCAGAAAATAGTACCACGAATTTATCATTTGAGTTTTCCCCACAAAATCGATCGATCTACTTATGTTAATTTTTGAATAAAAACTCAACGAATATCTTAGGCATTGGTGGTACACCTACTACTCCACAATGACTCTTTCAAGGTAGGTATGTGCCGTTGCGAGACCCTTCTATGTGAAAATTCATATAGTTATGCCCTCAAAAAAAATTTTTTCTAATGTTTGATATCAAACGAAAATTTCGTTTGAGAGAACGCTTACCTTTTTTTTTAATTCAGTTCAAAGAAGGCATTCATAAGAACAACCAAAAATTCTTCTTAAGGTGAAAAAATTTGTAATATTTGGTAAAAATTTTTTCCACAGAGACAATGCACTAATCTGGACTGATTTGAAAATCATTAATATGGCATGTTTCACTTTGAAGATATATTTTTGAAAATATATTTTGCCTTACCTGTTTCCGTTTGGTTCAACTGCATGGTCTCGCATATCGTAGTTTTGTGACTAAAAGTTGACTTTGAAGGCCTACAACTTTGACAAATAAGAACATTTCTTTCTATGACACTTTTAAAGATCACGAAATTATTTAAAAAATAAGAAAATTGTAGCCAAATATCTGAACTTCAGCTCTGTTTTTCTCATTTAAATCAAAAATTATGATGTACCTATATTAATATGCAAATGCGTAATCCTTGAGCGAGCTCTTAGTATTGAAGTTTTCTTTAGGATGAATTTTTCACATAAGTCCTCTTTGTTCCGTAACATTTTTAAATAACAATGAGCTATCTAAAAAATAACAATAAAACCCTCGTGAAAATTTGTTTCTGATAGTACTTGTACTCAATGATGTTCTCAGCAAAGTTTTAGACACTACAAATCGTATTTTGTAGGGAGGAAATGGAAGATCAATGACACATTTGACCTCACCAACAAGCAGTCCAATGCGCAAGAGAGCCTCTTCACGGTCATAGCTTCTTCGGAAGAAATTGTTTTAAAAATCAATATAAATAAAGCAAAATGCATGTCCATTCGCCAAACCGGCACCAGCCATAGTTTCATGATATGCGAATACAATAAAGACGAAGTGGATAGCTTAATTAGACATCGTAACTGATGGAGATATCTATACGGATTGATGCAGCAGCGATCAAAAAGTATTTTCGGCCAGATATACACAAAAACTTAAATTTTGACCATGCCTTTGCGCTTGGGACAACGGCCCGCTCCGTCCTTCTTCTCTCTAGTTACGCCTCTAGACTGATACCGGTACCAATGATGGATGACATTTCATTGGACGCCAAGACAAAGCATAGTTTAACTAATTGTGAAACTTATGCTCAGTAGTCGTAACGCTTACAACTTCCTCAAAAGCTTCATGGAAATTCAATTCAGTAAATGCAATATTTTGATTAGCTTTCGAATGCTGTGTAATGTTCCATCATGTTATACATTTTTTTCTCAATCAAATTACGAAATCTTAATTGTTCCAATTCTGCGCCCAAGCAGAGCATGATTTTTACATTTGCTGTCATTAATGTTGTTGTTGTTGTTGTTGTAGTCGCTGTTGTAATTACTATTTTAGTAACAACAAAATTAACAACAACTACACCAACAATAAATGTGACAAGGAGCACCATTGTGAATCGCACTGCAAAATGCAAAGAAAGAAAACGGAAAATTGCATTTCTCACTGTTCGCTGCCGGTGGCGTGTGGGTCGAGTCTGTGTACGCCAGTGTTGCCATCAATTCTAAGTAGATGACACCACTCAGATAAATTTGTCCCACTAAATTGGCCAAAACATGAAATAATTGCGAATGTAATTAGTTATTGCCTCAGCGAGCGAAAAAAAAACGTATGAGTTCAAGTAAATTCAAATCGGGGATGCAGTGAAGTAACTGCGGATCAGAAGTTCAGGCCTCCTATGCTATGCAATTTTTTTCATTTATTTATTTTTTTGCTACTTAATTTCGCACAAAAGTGAATTGTCTTGTAACTTGTTACAATAAAAAAAACAAAAAGAAAAAGAAAACGAAGTAACATCATGTTTTGTCATTCAAATCTTCAACTCGCGTTTCTTACTCGTGATATAAAATGCAACAATAGAGTTGGGAGCAAGTTGTATCAATTTTTGTAATTTAAAATTTACATGTAGAGAAGAACTTAATCTGACTGATCATCTTGTTAGAAACTGCCAATATAAGTTCTTCTACTAAGCAAACGACAGTTCTTCCTTGTTGAAATGCATAATGACCAAATTTGAAAATAATAAATTTCTTCAAAAGAAATGTGGGAATTCTGTAATTCTTCGATTAATTTTTTTTTGCGTTATGTTTTGACCGAATTTGGTAATTATGAGTTTGCTCGTAGTGGAACATCGCCCTATCTACTCATCTACGTGTGTTTTTGGATTCTTTATTGAAAAAGTGGAGATTGTATATCCTAACATTTACTAAATTTGCTAGATTTTAGAAAAATTAGCCTCCTCAACTGTCTTAACCTTCTACTACAAGGAGCAGAACGATTACAGAGTAGATGATCAACACTTTCCTGCTGCTTTTTGCAGCAACAGCTTCAACAAAAGCCACTCCCAACCTCCTAGCATGACAAATGGCGAGTAAGGGTGCCTACTACTCCTTCTATCTCCGTCTTCTTTCACTTCTTTTGAGTAAAGCAAATAAGTCATTCAATCACAAAAATGTCGTTGAAAAAAGTTTAATATTCATTCCAAATAATTTAGAGCGCAACATATTGCTAAGCGATTAGAGAACTCATTTTCTGGGGATTTCAGGATTGAAAAGTTGAATCGATATTTCGTATGTATCTTTTTGGATAAAGTATGATAACAAGCTTCGATATTTCAAAAGTTTTTTATCGGGCTTAGCATTATGCTCCCATATCCATTTTATTGCATATGACGTGGATTGTGGTTGACCCATTGGTCTTGCCGTAAACTGAGTCATATCTGGAAAACGGTGGAGTTAATCAAGATTCGGTTCTGTTCCCTGAACAGAGCTGCTGTCCTTGACGAATAAAGTTGATTTTGGTTCCAGCAAAACCGTATGTTATCAGTTGAAGGAACTGTGGTTTTGGGAAAGTTGGAAACGACGCAAAATCTTATGGTATGGAGGACTTTCGTACAAGAAATTCAATTATTTTTAAATTTTTTTGCTTTAAGACTTTGACCTCAAATTTTTTTCGATTCGAGGTACGTTTACTTTTCGAGAAAATAAGCCCTTAAGATATCAACGGGTTTGCGTTTTAATCGTTTGATCGCCTATTAGTATCAATAATTTATTCCATTTGTTACATGTGTAGAAATCGTAAAATAAAACATGTGTAGAAAATTCAATACAATTCGCCACTTCACCAGTATCTCCTGGCGGATAGTCTTCTTTTGCTCAATGTGAGATAAATATCTACAGACAAATTTTTCCCATTTTGCATGAATTCGTATGAATTAAAAATGAAAATTGAGTTTTACAGCGAATGTGTTATCGCTGTTGTTGTTATTGTTGTTATTGTTGTTTTTGTATCTAAGATGGGTTTATTTAATTTATTTATTTGTGGCATTTTGTTGTGCAGCCCCCCAATGCACTTCGCTTCACCTTTTCTTCCGCTCACGGTTGCATTTTATTTCAACGAAATTAATTGTGAGTCGAAACGGAGCGTGCCGACGCGCTTGATATGCGCGATTCCTTGAAATTGTTCGCATGAAAAGTGAAAATAGTGCGAAAATTTTGCGTGCCCCTTAATTTGGTTTTTTTTTTCGTAAAATATTTTGATTGTCAGTGCACGTTCGCTTTTTTAAGAATTAATTTTATATGAAAGTTTCATTTGAAAACTTAGTTTAGTTCATATTCTTGGGAAAATTTTTGTTTTATTGCTTACTGCATTCCTGAGTGCTGAATAATATGGGTTAACCAAATAATTGTAGGAGTAAATAGGAAACTCTTAGTAATTATAAATGTTCCGAAATGCTGTAACTGACAAATTCATAGAATATATAAAAATTTCAACAAATTTTAGCAATAAAAATTTTGTAAATTAACTAAATGAAGTTTTATTCTACCATCAGTTATAGTTTCTTTATGAGATTTTTTTTCTTACTATAATTTATTTATGATGACATATGAACTCCAATCCTTTTTCAGACTTCCTCTTATCGAAACAGCCCTAATGAACAATTTCATTTTGCAAATTGTATAATTTTATGAACGAGTCTCACTTACAAAACAATTTTCACACAAAACCTTACACAATCAACAACTCAAACAAAAATCAATGAAAATTAATTTTCTTCTGGCATTGTGTTGGTGGAAGGCAAGTGATGATGATGGTATCAATACTTTTCGTGAATGTACTGAACTTACAGTCAGAATGTATTTTTTTTTGCAGATCAAGCGTACTTTTTACTCAATATTTCTGACTGAATATTGAGAAATTGTCACTAAGTCAATACAAACATATTTAACAATCAAAAAGTTTGCATGTATTGGAAATGTGCTGTAAATTCTCTGAATGTGTTGAAAATCATTGTACTTTCCGTGTTATATAGAGCGCGAATGTAGTGAAAAAAGGTACAATTTTGCTGGGAATTCCATCGCTGATGCCTAACATTCCTTCCCAACGATGATAACAACAATACCAATAGCCCACGCCAATGCTCAACACTATCGAAATAGCATCCTTTTGCAATCAAAGCTCACACACAATCATACGAATATATGGTTGTGTATAAGAAGAAATAAACAGAAAAACAGCTTTAGATATCTTAATTTTTCATACAAACTCCCATATAAACCGCCCCCCACCACCAACTTTCCACAGCCAGTAACCTTTTGCACATTGTAGTTGACGGCGCTGCAACCAAGAGAACCATGAAATTTCATTTCAAATAACAACGATATTGTCGTGGCACAAAATGTGGCAGGTAGGTGTTGACAACACTGGAATGAGAAACTGACAAAGGGTGAGTGCATAAAAATTTCAATAAAAAATTAAATTCTTGGAAGTGTTAAACTTTCTTAAACATCAGCGCCCTGAGGCTTATTATACGGAACGAAGGTTCGAAGGGATACCGCATTCAATTGTTATAGTCTTGGACTATAATATTGTTCTTCCGCATGCATCCAGGTTCTTTGAGTATATTGATCACTGAACATGTCTGTGGAAAACTATATATGTCATTTTTAGAGCAAACTAATGTACATATATATGAGCTGTATGTTATCCAAGAAATGTAGAGCCGATGAGAGTAGATAAGTCCAGTGAATTAAGACAGATAAATTCACAAATACCTTATTCAAGACGAAACGGCAGGCAAAATTTCGCTTCAGCGACCAGGTGAAATCGAATTATAGATCTCTTATTTTACAAAACTGTTTGGGATCAAAATCGATATGGCAGTTTGATAAGTAAATTTGCCGAATTTAAAATGTTTGTTTACACATAAATTCTTAGAGTTTTAATAAAAAAATATTTTAAAGTAGATAAGAATAGGAAAAGATATTGAACTATTGGAAAAGAATCGTTTTCACAATGCCAAAAATTTGTTTATTAATATTTTGTACTTAAATGATCACACTCTATCGGTTGGATTAGGTACTTGAACGCTGAAATACTGTTACACAAGAATACTGCATAAGGACTGGAAGTTAACTTTCTTTTTAGATAATAAAAGTCCAGCAACATGGCAGCATTTTTTTTTGTGTTAAAAAAATTTAGCAAATATTCAAAAATAAATCTTTTTTACAATTGTTAAAATGGATATACAGTAAAAGAAGGATCCAGAAGTTAACGAAAGATTTTTATGTTATAAATATTTAAAAATAAGATATTAAAGTGTCAAACTTTTGTGTGAAAACTTAATATTTCTTGTATGATATAATAAACTTAGTAACACATTAAACAGCCACTATACTCTCTGTGCGTTCGTTTAACACCAACAAAAGACTAAAAATTTTAGATTTGAAGTAAGGTACTTATAAATTGCAATAAAATACTGTAGTATCGCAGAAAATGCACCGTCTCTCCGCTGTTTTTCAGTAAGTATCATTATCTGCAAATATTCCATTTATTAATTTTCAATTTATGTAAAGCTTATTTTCGATGCACCCTAGAAATTGCTGCTACGTAATGACTTTACATAGAAACTATGTTAGGTCGTTATTAACAAAATATCTCCTCTCTCTCTCTCTATCTATCTCTCCCGCTCTAGATATGGCCCACTCATTTTTGTTGCTGCCTTTTTTGCCCCTCATCAAGGCAATTTGCGTTTTGTTATAAGCAGTTCAAGTACTTTTTAATTGCGCTTGACTGCTGCTGCTCTGGTGCTGCTCCTGCTGTGGTTGCTATGATTCCCATGCCTGGCTGTTTGCCATGGTATTGCAACCAGCGGACGCCATTTTGAACTTTGCCAAGTTGCAGTTAAATTGGTAACAACACGTAGTAGGGTAAATGTATGATTGTGAGTGTGTGTGTTGCTATTATTTACGACTAACAAAAGGATTTTCTATGGTATTTCGAGAAAGAGTAATTTGGTTGAGGATGGGTATGTGGAAAAGAGGAGATGATATCCTTATGTGGCACCAATACGTGCTCAGCCAACTGCAAATAGCTTTTGTGGTGGCGAAAAATTGAAACGTATTACTTGATGTCTTCACTCGATCCTTTTCGGGGCATGGAAGTCAAATAAAATAATAAAAAAATACATAAAAGCAGTAAAGCTTTTGTGCCAAATACAAGAGTTGCCAGGGTAAGCTTATCAATAAAAAAATATTGGTTTAAATTCAGTGGCGTCACTTCACCAAAACTTTGAGAGAAGCGAGAACTATAACTCCACAACTATTAGATGGTTTTATTGAATTGATGTATGGAATAATAACTAGCATTAGAATCTTGGGAGGCCAATGCCTTCCCCAGCCCTACTGAATTGACGCCACTGTTTCAATTGCAATGAAATGTAGAATATATGGAATAATATCGCGTAAAAAAGTTTTGACTTTATAATGAAAATAACATTAGTTTATTAATTCGATTCAAGCACATTAAAATCGCAAGGAAAGTTTTATTATATAGCTAAGATTTTGACATTTTCGGAAAATCATTTATGGAATTCTCCAAAGACAACAAGTACATTCGAGTCAAAACAATTATTACTTATTGATTTTATTTTTAACGGTTTCTGAGAGTTTGAACTAAGGGAAACCTGAATGAGTAGTCAGGTTTCGTGGATATTTTCGATTCCATTCTTCTCATACTATGGTGGGTCATAGCCTCATGGGTAATAACTTTTTTTCGAATTTCTAATTAATATAGAATGGAACGCTGCCAAAAGGGTTCAATAATGTCCCTTTTAAATTGTTTTGCAACTTTGATTATGATTTGATATTTTCCTTGAGTTTAGTAATTTACTACAAGAGTGCTGTAAACACTCCTCCGTTTTTTCAAAATTTGAGTAGTGAATTAAAAGTGAGAGGAGACATCTATAAATACATATTAAAATTATTTCCATACATAAAGTTGAGGTAATTTCCTTTCTTTATATACTCGAAGATTAGAATTTTTCACATCTTTCCACGTTGAGATCTTAAAGCCCAGATTAAAATTCAGCACATCAGAATCCTTTACAAATGTACATTGTTGAACTTTTTTTAAAACTTCTTCCATCATTCTTGAACCAATGTTCTATTTGCTTGAATACCATTATATTCACTGGCATCGTAAGGAGGACAGACCACCCTGGTCTTCGGGTTTAAGGGAATGTATTATCAGGCCTTATTTACAAAGATATTTTATGTAGGAAGTAAAATGTTTTCTATCATTTTGGTAATTAGTTTAATGATGATTAAAAAAATTTCAGACTTTTGATTCCATGGGCAAAATACAAATCATGCGAGTTAAGTTTGATGCACAAACCAAAAAGTCATCAGTTTTCGGTGCCCATGAACACCCACGGCGTCACGTATTATATTGACTGATAACTTTCAAAAGTTCCTATCTTGGTCTTATGTCTTTTTTCTGCTGTTAAACTCTTAGAAATTATTCTGAGTCTCATTATTCTATAGCTTATTAGATTAATAGTTGCTAGATTAAACACTTACAGTTGAGAAACCGAAAAATAGTACAGTTGAAAGACGATCTTCAGAAATCTTATATATTAATAAGCTCTTTGAATATTATACGTACTCTACAGTAGACTGCGTTGCCAGCTGCTCTTGGTTAAAATTGATTTTTGTTTTCACTAGCGTCTGATACGGCAACTCTGTCAAGAGCAATTCTTTGCACTATCTATAGCACTTGAGCAACTTCCTGCACCGCGCACTATTCGGAACCCATTTAGCAACACCATAGCCCCGCAAGAAACACTGCATTTTGTATAGTGCCATTGTGTGCTACAAAATTCTGAATGGAAACCCCATTTCTCGCATTTCCTGTCTTTCGTATTTGCAATTTTTATTATTTCTTCACTTGTTTTTCTTCTCTTGTTTTTTCTTTTCGAGCTTATTTTATTGTTGTGCGAAAACATCGTGGCAACCCTTTGAGCCAACCGCCCACCGCCTATTGCTGCCCTGAATGTTACGCCATTACGACAATAACAGGGATTTGGATTGGGGCTGGTGTTGAAGGCCGATAGTACTTGGTCGCTTACTGCACACAAAATAAATAAATTTTTTCTCTTCTTTTACGTGAGAGGAAATTTGTTACATTGTAATTATTTTCCACAATTGGACATATTGATATGGTTTTTAGCAATGCAGCCTTGGTATTAGTCGGTCCACCGTATTCAAAACACCCTGACGCCATTGTAAAGTGCAGTTTGCAATGTGAAGTAAAAAAAGGGAGCGCAGATAGAGCAAAACTGTGAGATTTTTTATATGTATCATCTTTTTGAGAGTGGTGTAGTGTCATCCTTTTTTCGCTTTCTAAAAATTTGTTAGCGCTAGGAATGCGCATGTCTTTGATGTATTTTTCTGAAGAATCCCCAAAACGCTCTATGTTTGCATGATTTTTGTTGAATTTACTTTGCTTTTAAGGGGAAGTTTATTGATTTTTTTCTTATTCTTCTGCGCTTATTCTTCTCCGCTATATAAACGTCTTTTTTCATATAAATAATACATATAGAAATATAGATTATGTTTTCACATATATAAAAACGTAGCGAATTTTTATGTATATTCAGTCTAGCAACTTTTACATTCTCTGGCTTCTTGTCCACTTTCAAATTTTATGTTGACAACTTGTTAGTTTATTTGGAGCTTTTGGTTTAGTAACAGCCGTTTATATGCGCCAATAGCTTACTCTCTACTCCACTCGTTTGACCCAGCACCCATGTGTCAGTGTTGCCATTTACAATTTATGTATGTATTTTGGGATATATTATGTGAAAAAGTGTATAATTGTTTTTTATGTATTACACAGACAGATAAGCTATGTACAGCATATCATATCGTACATATTTACAATTTAACATACATTTTGGTAAACGTCTCGTTTGTGCGTAATTGTGTGTTCATGATTGTATCAGTGTGTGTATGTGTTGACAGGAAATTCAACAATTAGAACATTATTAACCGTAATTAAAAAATTATTTAATTAAGCAATAATGTGCAAAAAAAGGCAATCAAAGGACAATGGAATAAAATACTATGAGCAGTGGCGTAGGAATAGCATTGTGGGTATAAAAGTGTTATGTAAAATTTTATTTAAAGTTTTGTTATAAAATTTTGCTATTTAAAAATTAATTTTAGTGCTCATTCTTTGCGTGCGGTATCAAATGAAATAACCGTTTTTCTCATAAAACAAAATAAACAACGAACTAATAGCAACCATTTCTCTTAAAATCGACTCAACTGACAAAGGGTCTCTTTTGATCGAAAAAAATATATTGTAATGGTGACCAAGTTTCAAGAAACTTTTCCTTAATCCAATTTGCTGTTGCTGAAAATGGCGGTATCAAAGTGGGCTGGGTGATACTAACTGACGGTGGACCAAATAACAAACTAAGCCCTCGGCTGCCACAAAACACAATGAGACCCACTACATAGCCCACGGTTATAACCCCACTAGCCTTACCTTAGTCTACCGCTGGCAGCAACACAGCATTTGGCCGCCTCTTAAGGCCGGCGGTTCGTCCCAATTCCGCTGAGAACGTAAAAACGAATCCAATCTAGCAAGATATTTACCTTTTAAGTATTTAAGCTCATACGGAAGACTGTATTGAATGTACGGTAGGTATACGCGTGTCGGAACAGTAGCTAAAAAGCACTGCCATATGTGTTGACAGTGCTTCCTCGCTGAGGAAGAAAATACACTCCAAACATAAAAAAAAGCAGCTCTTTATAAAACATATGGGGTTGTATGTGTTGAAATCGTCGATTTTGGTCCACTTCGTATATAATTACTATTTTTATTATTTATATTTTAGGGACTCCACGGAAGGATTACACGGTTGTAAAGCTATATTTGTTCCCATCGGAAGATATTTTAAAATATATCTACATACAGATCTACATACATAAGTATTATAAGCTACATTTCGGAGCAAAAAAAAAAAAGATTTCGATATAATTCAAAGTAGGTTTTGTGGAGAAAAGGTTAAACTATTTACATACTATATAGTTAAAAAGATTCAGAAAAATTTGAAGTCCATAAAATATACATAAAAACTCAGTGTTTTGTTTGAAATTATTTTTTCGCACTATACACAGAATAGTTTTGTTCATAAAGGTTAGGAATTTAAATATAACACTGATCACAACGAAGCATAACACTATCCGATCACGCAATATTAAACATATAAGCAGCTTATGTAGAAATTTGCCGAATTCTTTTGAACTAAAAAATAGTTAACAATAGAAACCAACCAAAAAATTATCAAATCTTTTAATTATTTTTGAAATATGCAAACAAATCTTATGACATAATACGTGATGAAGAGTACAATCTACATGCAGTGGAGTCAATCAGATTTGTGTAGCTCTGCAAATTTTTCAGAGCAACCTTATCTTTTTTCCCTTTATTTCTGAGTACGTACACGCGCTACAAATTATCGACTTGCAAATTGAACAAAAATGTGAATTTATCTGAGAATCAATGTGAGTATATTATTTTTTATATCTTTACTGTCGAATGTATGAATTCTGATTTGCATATTTGTTAAAACGAAAAGCGAATTTCTATCAAATTCTATTGGGTATGTACATTTAACAGGCAGTTTCATCTTATTTCATAAATGAATTCACAAAAAAAACTTAGTTCGAAGGTAAAGTGTAGTTCTTAACTTTTTATGCTCTGAAAATTGGAACTACGAAAAGTCAATTTTGTAAGTATCGTGACATATTTTGCAAAATATCTACTCACTAACGTTAATGGAGCAATAATAGTTGTATTGATGCCTGCTGGGGCATATTTTTGAAAACAGCTGAACAGCGTCTGACTCATTGGTTTAGATCGTATCTACAACATTGACTTAAACTGTGAACATAAAAATCTTATGCTAAATTTATATTAAAACCACATTCCAGAACAGACTACGTAAGCTTTATTAAGCTCTTCGAAAATGTATGCCTTCTCATATCCATATTCTTCATCTAAGTATATACATATGCGATGAAAAATATATGCTCTGATGCGAATTACAGCAAAGAGTTTACTTGTACACACTCAGATGGCAGTCTGTCCAATAAATAACTGTTGTCAACCGGATCATTTCAATTAAATTGTCAAAAAAAATTCATACAAAAGCAACCAATTGTATGTAATCTGTCTTGGGCAACAAAAACCGATCGCACACAAAGACTTAACCAAACCATGTGCATTTGAATCAACATAAAGACCAGCATGACGAACAGTGAAACGTCAAATGAATCGATGTTGACAACAAAATAATGATGAATTAATAAGAAAAACTATGAGAAAAACCGCAGAGTCAAAAGTGAAGCAGTTTCTCATGGTAAGCAGGTATTTACGATAATAAACGTTAGAGACCACTTAAAATTACAATACATAATATATCTGGTAGATACAAAAAAAAAAAAAAAATAAATGCTATGCTGAAAAGAACAAAAAGACTTGCGTGTGTAAATCTTAAAAATGTGAACATTTTCACTTTAAATAAAAAAGCAACAATTCCCACATTTTCTAAATCGTCGGTTTAGATTAAGACCCCTTGTATGGCAAAGTAAAAAAAAAGTCAAATCAGCAAATCGGATTAAATTTCTATGCATTACTTTCTCGTCAATTGACATTTCATGAAAATCATACAAACGAATCGTCGAATTATATGGCACACGAACACACGCATGCAATCTGTCAAACGTCAATTGTGCGCCAGTTTGACTTATTGCAATTTCTTAACAGAATCCTACATACGTTTGCTATCAGGCTTGATCCTTTTCAATTTTTTCCCCTCTCAACATGGGTACACCAACGAGTGCGAGTACATAAGTACGGGTATCAATTTCAATTTAAATTCTCATTCGAATTGACAAACAATCGTTTATCCCATTTGTGTTTTTACCAAATTTTAAATCGCTTTTGTTATTTTGAAATTCATGTTTCTTTTGTATTGGTTTTGTACCGTATGTCCAAGGGACCTCATCAATTTTGCATTCAGATTTTGTTTGTTTTCTTGCTTAGGTGTTAATATCATATTTTTCGCATTAATCTTTTTCGATTTTTCACTGAAAATTACATTTTGATTGTTTGTTTGCTCAAGTGATGTTCGTTTGTTTTGATCTCGTAGGAGGATATTTGTAGAAATTGTAATTTTGATGTTGCAGATATCTTTTGGTACTTTACGAGAACATTTGGTGATTTATTTGACTCACATCTGGAACTAGTGGGTATAATACCAACTTTGTGCTTGCAATAAGGCATAAGTCCAAGTTTATATAATATTTAGGGTTGCAGTAGCAATACCTCGAGAAATATAGCTTCCCGAATTTTCGATAAGGGCTATAAGCTATTAAATATTTTTTTTTTGCGGTGTAGCTATTATGATCCGGAATTTTCGAAATCTTAAATTTGCATTCTTTTAGAAATTCCCATGTCAACAGAGCTGACTATGAAATGATTATTTTTCAATTTCTAAATGTAAGAAATTTATTTCGGTTGTCCACTGCAAAAGGATTCGTCGATCATTTCCAATTAAGTTCGAGCAATTAAAATTTGGAAATGAAAAATTTTTATTTTTTTGTAAAGAATTGGAATTTAGAATCGACTTTTCTAACTTCATTGAAGGAACCAAAATTGGACTTTTCATTTCCATGCCAAAACGAATTCATTACTTTTCGTTTTCATACAAAGAATCCATGTTTCTAAATAATTAAATTTTAAATTACAAACATTACAGGAATTTCAAATATGAAATTATCTTTTTCAATTCCATTCAAGGAATCAACATAAGCAAATAAATAAAACTTTCAATTTCTTAAAAAATAAAAGGCAAATAAATTCTTTCTTATAGATTTTGGTTCAAGGGAATGAGTTTAAATATTTTTTTCTATGCAAAACCTCGAAAGTTTCCATCACTTTATGTCAAAAATTATGTCTACATTTTATTTTTTGTATTTAATATTTCCCAGCAATTTTTTTTAATAACAAGGTGAAGTTAAGGAAAGACAATTATTTTGATCCGTGACATCTATAATTTCTAGGGTATACTTTAAATTTTACTTATGGACCATAGCGTGATATAATAACTTCAAATTTTCAACTTCAACATTAAATATTTTACTTTATTAATTTAAGCACAAAAGCCTCTAAGTACTGCGTGTAAATAAGTAATCTCATTCCCTGCCACCGTCAATTCAAAAAGCCCTATTCATGTTAAACTTTTCTTATCCCTATAATTTCCTTTTACCAAAACTTGCCTTAGCATCATTATATTTCAATAAAACTCAGCCGGAAGCCATTAAGATAAATAAATTCGTTCGTTTGCAGCTACAGTCTTCAATGTGAATGCATCTACAAGTAATTGCCTTCTGGGGGTTGTCACCACAACTTGGCTGTAGAAGCCAAAAATTCCGGAAATGAAGTAATCGTTTGAAATTATCAGCTAAAAAGTCGACTGCGATGATGGCACGCGTTTGAAAGAGACGCTTATCTATTGTAGAAATAAATTATTTATTAGATTTTGGCAAATAGAAAGCCGAAGAAGAAGATTCCTTAAGATAATAGAAGAAAATTGGCAACACTGGTGAACAATAAACGTTAAACGTAAGGCAATTCATTTTAAATTACAAACTAACAAAATTTTACTAATTTAAAATTTAATTAAAATGGAAACAAGAGCAGCCAGCAAAAAAAAAACGAAAAAAGATGTCCGCACGTTGACATTTCCGCTGTTTAATTGCTTTGTTTTAACACGGTACAGCAACAGCAGCAGCAACAGCAGCAGCGGTAACAACAACAACAGCAACAACAACAACAGCAACAACAACAATAACAATAATAACAATAAAAATGGCGGCGCATGCAATAAATAATAATTAAAAACCATTTCGTGCTTGTTTAATTTTTGCCACCAGCACCAGCAGCAGAAGCAGCAACAGCAGCAGTAAACGACAGCTTACAAAAACAGAAAGCGTGAAAATGGAAAATAAAATAAAATCTCATCAGTAAACGCAACGATCTGGCAATTAACTTTAACACCTCATTAATTTTTTGAAACACCGTTGGGCTGCCAGCGCTGCCCTCTGTTAGCAAGTTTGGGGGCGGAAGGACAGAACTCAAAAGGAAAACAGCCTGGGAGAAAACAATGCAAACACCATACTATAAGTTGATATTTCAACCCCAGCAACAGCAACTGGGGAAGAAAAATTAATGGATAATAAAAGTAAACGTGCTACTGTAAGTTAAGGTGACCAGGTGTTTGCGTACACAGCACAACTTCCATTATCCATTATGGTCGAAGTTCATCAGCGAATTTATTTTTGGCGATACCGAAATTTGACTTCAAATATCCAAAATCTAAGCTTCATAATAAATTTTGTGTTCACTTTTTAAACTAATTCTTAGCAAAACTCTCAAATTTTATTTTCAAAAAAACCTATTTTACAATATACTTGAGATGACATATTATTTCCGGAAAATTGGAAACTTAACTGACTAACCGACCGCATTGGTAACCCACAGGACACATAAATGTGCCAAAATCTTTCTGGCAAATCTGATTTAGTTGCTCGTTTATTTTGATTTTCTTTAAAATTTAAATCGCTTAATATTTGTTTTTCGTTTCTACACTTTGTCCTGTGGTTGTATGTCAAGCTCAATTCATTTTTTTGGACGGTCCTTTCATATGTTTAATAATAATATACTTTAGGTACTATGGAAATAAATCTTTTTAGCCATTTAGCTTAAGACTTTACATCAAGTAAAAGCATATTATTAAATTAAAACAAGTAATAAAAAGCAAAAACAAAATATGATGACATGGGTAATATGCAGGTTTACCAAGTCACCGGGATCGGCCCGGCCAGACCCGGACTTTCATGTCAAATTCGGGAGGCTGCTATGATCTTAAAAATTTCATAGATAGCGGGGAATGGGACGATTTTTGTTACGTGTATTTAAAATCTTTATTTACCGCGCAAAACAAAAATTGTGACATGAAGATTTTCCAATGCAATAATTTAACGTTTTTTTTTTAACTTAAACTGTCCTGTCTTTTAATGGACAAACGTTCATTCATAAAATGTAATAGTTAATGTCACTTTACCATTGCCGGTCATTTGATTATGGCCAAAGAGCTTGAAGAGGTCCTTGATAAAATTCCATATTATTCTATATGGATTTTCTACTTAACCTGTCTACGAATTCGTTATATATAGTTGATTACTAGTCCAAAAGAGAAATTTCGCTTACTAACTCCTATAGTAAGTATTAAATAACATTTTTCAAAGCCATGGAGTAGATTCATGCTCAAAAGATCTTCTAAATTTAAAATTTTTCCAACCTTACGTAGTCTTAAAATTTTTTAATAAAAAACCAAGCTAAGTGAAACGGTCTTTATTGAAAACTATAAATCGAAGCGACTAGGCAAATCTATGAAATGATTTTATCAGCAAGACAACTTTCAGATGTGATAAATACTGTTATGATGTAAGGTGGTGAAATTTTTAAATATGAAGGTCTTTTGTGCAGGATTTTGGTGTGTTTTTACAATCGAATAACTTCGAACAGCTATTTTTCTTATTTTTAAATTTTCGAGTAAATTCAACTTACTTAAGCGGTCATATGTCATGTGCAAATAGCTAACTACACAATTGGAAGTTATTTGAAACCGTGATCAGATTTGGTAAAAGCATCACAACACGAATTCTCACCTTTTATCAAGAACCTCCGCAAAAACGTTTACAAGCTCTTATGATTTTCGTACGCCTGGTCATCTTAAAATCCGTTTTAAGTTTCCACTACACAAAGCGTCAGAAAAATTAATTGTGCGCGTTGCCAATTGTTTGTTTAATAACATACACACACACATACATTCATACATACATATGTATACAAAATTAAACAAAGCCATTTTATCGTCACTGCTGCTGCTTCTTCTACTTCTTACTGCTTTAATTTAATGTAGCGCACAATTTGGCAACGAAATTGCTTACAAAAATGGCGCACAAGCAATAAATAGCATGCAAGTGTTGCCAACTTTTACTCGTATGACTTAATTACTTTTATTTAAGGTCACGCTTTCTCACCTCAGGCGTTAAGAGACATACACAAGCAAAACAAAGTCAAACAGAGCCCAGAAAAGAAAAAAATCCAAAAATGGATTGTCAACGCGCCATAAAAGTTAAACGCACTCACACACGCACCACTTTAACGACCCTTGAGCGTAAAAAATGTAATTCGTTTACAAGCAATCTTTCCCCAAAAAATTGTATACAAAAGCTACTTGGGGTTGGTAACCCAAGAGTTTTGCAGCCGCAGACATTATGGGGAGGGGGCGAAAGTGTTCCTGGGTTGGGTTAAAAGATGAGCAAGCGCGACAAACGACGACGACGTTAAACGTTTAAATGTAATTAAGTGTGCAGAAAGATAAGCTCGTCCTGTCAGGATCGAGAGATGAGGCTGGTATTTAAGGTTGTGTACATTACGAGAGTACATTGTTGGGGGCTCTTCTGGGTTGCTAAGTTTTTGTGGTGTAAAAGTGGTTGTTATTGGTTAATTTGCTGGTAAATATTTAACGGGTGAAAATATTTGAGAAGTTTTTTGTGAATATGAGTGTACACGTCATATATTGTTGATAGTAGGTATGTGTGTATGCATAAATAGTATAAAAAGCATGAATGTGTCGAACAAAAAATCCAGAGGATTGGAACGAACGACGTAGCACCGTGGTAGGTGATACTAAAAAAGTTAAACTTCAGAATTTTCAGCGAATAAAATTTATTCTACAACGATAACTCCATTTTACAAATGTGTGAGTGTCCACAAACAACTTGAAAATGATACATATGAATGCTAACAAAATAATAATCTGAGTTCTTCATTAAATTAAGCATTTTTCTCTCATTTAATTTTTTTTTTGCACATAATAGTTTAAGTATAGCTGATACTCGAAATAGCCGTCAGTCATCAGAATCCAGGTGGGCCTGGTTGTGAGAGGCCAACAAAAAAATTTTGCGAAATAACTCCGAAAGCAAGATACATCTAGAAAAATATGTTCGGACCAATGTTTTAAAGCAGGAAAAACCACATCGATTTCATGCCCAAAAGTTCCCCAAACGACAATATTTGACCCACTTTTCATAGTTCTTAAAATATAAATGAAATATTGAACGTAAATCAGAGTATTTTTATACAGTTTTTGCTCACCCAAAAAGTATTGAGATATTTTTTGAAGACGCTCTAGCAATGCCAAATAGGCATTGCGAATTTTTTATTTATATATTTGGACGCAATTTTTTTTCATTTCATTTCATCCAGCTCCATGGAATTGAGCATTTATTTTACTTATTTAACTTTTTCATTCACTTGGTCTTAGTGCTTATTTTGATCCACAACTCAATTCACATTTTGATAATAGATTTTCGTAACATTTTATAAAAAAACCTAAGTTTCTTGAGCGAACATAAAAAGTATCAGATTTATTCAAAAAATTGAAAAAACTTAACACGAGTTAGCTAATAAGACTCCATAAGACTCCTAAGCTCTCCTATATTATATATAAATTTACATAAGACCATAAAAACACTATTATCCTATTATGTAAACCAAAGAAATCCTAAATTATTGCCATAATAAAATGTAAAAGAAAGAAAAACCCTCTCAACAAGTTAACTTTTTATTCATAACCGTCTTCAAACTTCAGATACCAACAGCATAATTTGCTATATCGCAACGAATTCCTTTGCTACAAAATTATCCTTCGGCACTATAAAGGATAATAAGCGGCAACAAAAGTGTTTTCCACTTGAAAAAAATAACCAATTCAAATTTTTATACGACTAATATTAAAAAATGCGAACAATTCATATAAAGCTCACACACACATAAAGCTCTGCACCAACACACGCACACTTAACACAACGTATCGCATCATCATCGTCATTCACACAATGGCGTCCAATTTTCTTCTTTGCTATCGACTTTAGTTGGTCCTGGCTGAAAGTTTTAGCTGGGAACGCAGTTGCGGCACACAAAGTGGCAGAAGATGCTGCCATAATCTCGCAAAGATCAAATATCCGGCCTATTCCGCAATAACGTCATATAATATTCCATATTCTCCAGCTGAGAGCTGCGCATTGAGGGAGTCATGACAGGATACAAAAGGATATGTTGCACACAACGACACACAATGCCAGTAGACTGTGTTTCATTGCATATAAAAATGAAATGTTTTCTCACACTGACTTTTGGGTTGTTGGATATAATGGTTATGTTGGGTGTAGTTTCGATTTTCATACTTTTTTTTTTGTTGTAATAAAAATAACGATATTGTTGTTGGTTGGTGTTTTTGAATCTCAGAAATATTGATGTGATATCGTCACATCGTGTGAAGTTTTTAATGTAGAGCGAAGTTTTAAAAAAGTTTTGGAATAGTACGAAAATTGATATATCCTAATCAGAATATATGCTCTATTCAGTTATCTGTATCGTACATATTTTAATCCCTAAATTTTTGATATATATATTTTCCCTATTTAATCTTTATTTTCATTTAATACATAAAGTTGAAATATTTAAATTTACAATGTATATCTTAATAATTGTTGAATAGGGAGTGTAGGTAAAAAAAAATGAAAAAGTCTGTCTACAGCATCCAATTATTTCACTGAATACAATGATAAAAATTGGCAACAGACAGTTGGAAGGACACAAGCGAACTTTTGATGAATGCTGTGTCAAACAGAAGGGACAAACGAACAAAAAGACACAAAGCGAACCAACAACTACATACAGCCAACTGAACGATTGAGCAGCCACCACAACAAAAGGATTCAATTTAAAATAATTGACAACTGCGCCACAAAAATATTGAACAACAACTATACAAATAAAAAATAAATAAAATAACAAATTTTATTATATTTTTTTTAATAAAAACATTTTATATTGACAATTGTGACAGGATGAAGCGACATCAACGTGAAAATGCAAACCGATGCGCGAAGGGAAACAGTAGGAGAAAGGCAGATAAAAATGAATGCAAAATATAAATATATGGAACGTGTAAAAGGATATTGGCACTGGCAGACAAAAGAAAAATTATTTATAAAAATGTAGACACTTTAATAGATTTAAGGGGCAACCTATATCAATATATTCTGGCAGACTAAGATCGGCTTAAGCTGACAATAATGCTTGGAAACTTTAGAGGCTTTGAAGATGTTAAAATCCTATTGTGATGTCCGAAAAGCAATACAAGCCAGCTTTTCACAGCTTTTTTGATTAGAAAGATTTCATCCCAAAAAGAAACTACACGAGCTCCGCTAGAATCTGTCATCTTTATGCAATAATGCATTTGCTACCATTTACAAATCTTTGAAGTTCTGTAACCAAGATAGCAATCACTTTAGTTCTGAAGAGTAGGTCACTAATTCGCTAGTTCAACTTTATCTTTAACTTTGGAAGTTCTTACGTAGTTCCGCCAAGCTTAATCGATCTTAACAGCTAATGTACCATTTATTATTTTTTGGTTCGGAGTTAGTTATAACAATTTGGAGACAATATAAGCTGACTTGGCACACCACTCTACCAATTACTAAGGCCCAATATTCAGTTACCTATTTTTATATAGAGTTCCTCTTTTGGCGTATGAGCATTTACCATGTGCTTTAATGGCATCATTGATCCTCTCCACATACTTAATATAAACTTTTATTGTGACATCAAGTGCTTACATAGTCTGGATTGCTTAAAGTCGATCAACAAGTCTCTGATCCGCACGTAAGACGGATTCACCCCTCACATCCATCATTATACTAGGCTTGATAAGGACTGCTGAATTTGTCAACAGTGAATGTTCTCCTAAAATGTAGAGCGACTAGTCGATAACACATTTTGATAAGAAACAATGATAAGCTAATCGCTATGCAGATCATCGGGAATTTGTGGTCCGACTTCCGTGCCTTTGGAAAAATATTTACAACTTGTAAAAATTACAATTTTTGTAGTAATGATCAGTAAATCGATGGAATTATTGCAATTAATACTACTTTTACATAAAGCTTCTGCAAATATTAGCATTCGGTCAGATGGTTTAAGAGGTTAGAAGGATGGTTAGAAGGTTTAAGTTTCAGCTAAACTTTTATTTTATTTTATTAACATCGTGTCTTCGTTAAAGCAAAAGTATAACTTTGTGATCAATCTTGCACTGACTTGCAAACTTTTCTGAATAGTGAATAAAGTACTTATTTTTAAAACACTGAAAGTGTGTTATTACTGCAATGCAAAATAGTGACCGAACTTTTTAATAAACTACATTACTAACAATTTAAAAGGAAGCAATTGGTAGGTAGTTTTGTAAGAGGCTTTTCATTAATACGTTTCTGCTAATTTTAAAAACCCTAATCCAAACGTTAGAAATTGATATTTAAATTATGTAGCAATTATATGAAACAATAAGAAACTGAATAACACCCAACACTTCTTAACAACTTATGTAATGAGTGTACAGTAGGATGGGATGAAAAAGAAAGTTTCGAAACTAAAACAATTTTTTTTGGAACACCTTAAAAGCACCAAAAATAATTTTTTTTCCCGACATCTTCGGCAGATAATGCCCGGTGCTTAAAAATTATGTATTGTAGTTAAGGGGTTCTTTTGGTTTGGAAAATTAATTAGATAAAAAATGGATCAGAAAACTCCACACGATTTGAATTACTGCATCAAACTTCCTGATGCATATGTGTTACCTCTTAAATTCAATCAATGCTGTATAAATGTTCATAGAAATATTCCCCAAAAAAAAAGTAAACAAGGACGTCAATTAAATAAATGCAGGCTGTTTTTTATTTTTGAAAAATATTAAAAATAATAAAATAAAATAATACATAGCCCAGTACTTCAACAAACGAGCAGCTAAATTGAGCGCGGCTACATTATATTATGACTTTTGAAATCGCGCCAAAACCACACGACTGAGTAAATCTAAAGACAAACAAGCGGCAACCATTGACTGCTGTTCCAGCGTTCATTACACCCTTTTTATGGCGAACAGGCGCGGTCTGATATGCAGAGCGTTGTCTGTCTCTAAAAGATTGGTGGAGTGGCGCAGTGGATTGGCCTACAACGACAACAACTCTATTTTAGCCTGGCCAATACATGTTGAATTGGCCAACAGTAATACAACCAACCAACCAACTAACGAGAAAACCAATTTAAATGCAGACAGACCGAACGACAGACCGACAGTCAAAGCAAACAAAACGTCCAGCATGGAATTGTGCTCGGAATTGAACTAGCTAACTGCTGCTATTAGCCAAATACAAATGCCAACGGAACACAGTATAAGAAAAAGTCAACATAAATAAACAGCTTTTTCCATAATAAAATCGCATAACATGCAAAAAAATTACAGCTGAAGTAATAAAGCGCATAAATGTCAATTTAGCATAGTTTGCTGGAAATTTACTCCGAACTTTAAACTGCACATTAACCAACTTCATTATTGTTTTGTAATTTATGAGCCATTAGTGTGGAGTAGAGCAGAAAATGAAAATTTATTTTTCAGTAAATTCGAAAAATTAATCTCTTACAAAAAGTTAATGTTTTCGAAAAATTAGAACACATTAAGTTATTGTGGGGACTTATTGCTTTAAGATTGCTCAGCGCTCATGAACTTTGATGGATTTTTACTCTTCACGTCTTATTTTGCTCGCTTGATCCTCTGAATCAAAGTACCTAAGCTTTCGTTGTTCCTTGCCCTCTTGTACGAAGTTTACGATCATGCAGCTTAGTGTAAATTAAACGAGATATTTTGTGCCGTTCCATGACTACACATTTTACGGAAATTGTTGAACTCAAAGAGTTTCTATGGCATAAACAGACTTCTTAGATGTCTTCTTCTCCGTAAAGGTCATGCAAATTGATAGTTTCAACACGATTTTCACAAATGGCTTGATGAAATATATGTTTGTGTACATTTCAGATATTATAATTTCGTTTTCAAAATTTTGGGAGTGAAAGATAATGCTCCTGATAAATCGCCTCTCAAAAAAGGCGGTAATTTTCTCATTGCCTGAGCAGCAAAACTTTAAATGCACCCCTCACCGTATACGGTTATTTGCAATATATATCTCCGATATTTCTCCGATTCATGCTCAAGCGATCTATTCTTCGATGGCTTAGAACAGGCTGTATCTTTCCTCCCGAAGGGCTCCATACCAAACTTAATAGGCTGACTTCAGATTATGATTTAAGAGAGGTGTATGCATTTTATTGCCATTTTTGTACTTTGATTAGAGGGCATTCGAATTCTTTCTGCTTGACTGAATGAATTTTTAAACTTGTAATTGTGTGCGTTGCTTGTTAATATCTGAAAGAAATAGTCTTAAAGAAGAAGAAACTTCACATAAGGCTCAAAAACTTTTAGCCTCAAAGAGCATCATATGGATGATCAAAATTGCTCGTTGAACCATTAGATGTTCATTCATTTAATTTGATCGTAAGCTTATGTAGTATTCTCTCTAGATCGAACTCAGAAAAAAAATGTCCCTCCACAATGTCTATTACAATAAGGAGCACATACTTTCTTAGTTTTAATAAATGTTTTGTGAAATAGCGCTGAAACTTATCCCTTTCATCAAACCAGAAAAAGTCGAGTTCCTGAGCCTATTCTGTTTGAATTGATCTACTTACAAGCTGCTTAAAATAGACTCTGCTTCGATGTTAGCGCAAGGTTTTTTTTTTGTCAGAAAAGTGCTTCTCTGTTGCTACTCTTTCGCACTTGTCAAATGCCACCATTTCAGATTTCGTCAAATTTACTTCTATGCCCTATTCTGCGTATCATTTGCTGCAGAATTACGACATCGTCTGCCAGAATCATAATAACATCGACATGAAGCAAGAGCCTTACGTTCATTACATTTGTGTCAGTACTCTATCGAGGCTATCGTAAATGAGATGGTGTAGCCTTTACTTCATATGCATTAAACACAAAAAGTGGATGTTACTGTCCTCTAAGGAATTTTTCTTACGGAATCTTTCTTTCATTAAACCTCCCATTTAGTTACACAACTTTCGATCGTTGTCTTAATGGATATTTTCTGCACTTTATACAAACACATGCACTTAGAGATTCTCAAAGTTATGTACCTTGACGCTTCAGATTCAGAGGTGAAGTCGTTCTATATCGTAATTTCCTATAAATGAGTGCCAAGATAATTTATTGGTCTCGGAATTTACATAACCTCATTGAGAATTATTAAAGCAAAAGAAAAACCATAAATGGAAAATGAACTATGTTGCTTCTTGGCAAAAACATTGGACTATCGTTTTAAGTATATGATGAATGGTCACCTTATTCAAATCTATCGCTCTTTCTCTGATATTAAATATTAAATAATCATATCGCTTCTATTCCAGAACAACGCCACTTTCTTGTTGTGGTTTATATATTCAATTTGGAGTTTTATACACTGGTTGACCTCTATTAATTTGCCATACTTTGCCGCATGAATTCCACCAATGCAATGACCAATTTTTTTAAATAATGCATGACCAAAATATTTTAGTGCAGTATATTTTCCTTCCATATATCGCAATCGTCATCATCTGTTTAAATAATTCGCGTACAAATCGCATTTTCACTTAAAAGGACTAAACTTGCCATAAATGTCGCACAAAGCATGCAACATGCAACACAAACTAAATGCTGCGCTGCACTTTCCTCCATTTTCATTTACTTTTTTTTTTTATTTTGTCGGGGTCTTTACCATTTTTACCATTGTTTCGTTGCCATTACCATTTCGCTTAGCCTTTTTATTGATGTTGTTGTTGCTAGCTGGCAGTGTGTTTGCTTAAAATTTCAAAAATTTTAATTTAAGATTTTTATATCCTTCATTTGTATGCTGCCCTTACGTCTATGGCGTAATGGTCCAAGAATTAAGCTCCAACCTACGTTTACTTTGCGACATTGGATCGTGTCGCTTGTTTGTTTCTGAAGAAATGTTAAAATTCTCGCAATTTCATGTTTATTCTAAGAGTCGATACACGGAAAAAAATTATATACGAAATTCTTCTTGAAAAATAATACAAAACTTTTTGTTCAAATTACTGACGGTTTTTTTAAGTTTCAAAAATTTCGACTTCAGTTATGAATTTGCTATTTATTTGTTGAAAGTGCCGGAACTTATTGTAAAATAAAAAATCGGTTCAAAAATATCGCCAGAATCTATTATTGTGTGATACCACGCATGATCTGTCACTCACTGTGACAACTGATGCTGTTTTTACTACTCATCATTTCCGTAAGTTTTGTGTCACAAACGAAATTTTGTGTGACAGATCAATCAATTGAATGATATATAGGCCGACATGTGGTCCTCAACGAGAATGATATAGTTTGATCTTCAAAATCATCCCATAAGTATAAGAGACTTGGGACAAGATGATATCGTTTCTTTTATGTCCGCTTCAAACATTCTGACTGATATTTTATGTATGACATGACGCCGCTCGATTTGTGCCAAAAGGTCTCAATTTTACCCAAAAACAGTATCTAAAACAGGCCGCGAAGATATGATTTATTTAACCTTTTACGGGCCCCATTTCCTTCCAACGCATAGAAACTGGCCATGAAATAGGGACGTATGACTATGGCATGCAAACTAGCCTACAATCTTTGTAATAGCGACTCCAAAGCGTGCTGAAGCTCAATAAGCCACATCAAAGTCTATCGAAAATCAAGGTTATGCTGACAGTTTTCTTTGACTAACGCGGTGTGGTGCACACTGAATTTCTTCCATCAGGACAAACGATAAATAGGGAATATTATTTAGGCGCCATGAAACCAGATTTGTGGAAGAACAACTAATTTCGCACAAAGCCAACATCGTGCCATAGTTTTAAACCAAAAATTCAACGAGTGTCATCGACCAAGCACCATAATTTGGCCTCATCTGACTTTTTCCTGATCCCAAAGCTAAAATTAGAACTTCGAGGACGATTTTTTGAGTCGGTTAAAGCCATAAAAGCGAATTCGCTGATGGGTCTGAAGATTATTCCTTAATCAGCCTACGAAAAATTAATGGGGGACTAGACCAAGCACAGTTGTGTTACAAACGGTGGCGCCTATTTGAAGGTAACAAAATAAACTTTGATGTATCAATTATTTTCTATATTTTGTTTTAATAATTTCGGATTCCATTTATAAAGAAAGTACCTTTTAGTTTTTAACGAAAATAAAAATTTCCTAAGTGTGTTTCCTAAATTTGGTTCGTTAAAATATTTGAGATGTTGAGGTTTTGATGTTGGAAATAAATTGAATTGTTTAACGTGGCAAACTTAAGAAACGCTCGTACGTAGAAGACGCGCATATTTAAACAAACGATCAGCAACAGTTTTGTCCCGAATCCAGTGGAGCATAAAACGAAGCTGCTGCTGCGCGTACACGAAGAAGACAAAAGACAATAAGGCCAAAAATTCACTATCAATACAAATCGAATAGCAGTGATACTTAAAAGCACCTACATACACACTCTTGTACTGTAGCATTAATCCTAGCATTGAGATGATCCTTTCTTCCCGTCTCTACACTTTCTTCGTCCCACCCTGCAAAAACATACAATTCATTGTTTGTGCACCGTGATCGTTTATTTGTTCAGCGCCTCTACTGAAGAGTGAGAAACTCTGATTGGTTTTGTATTTGTTGCGATCAGCGCTTTGGAATATGATCGTGCTTTTGTTGTAGTCTCTGAAGCTTTTCAAAGCATTATGGCAGCTCGACAGAGACATGCAACCATGAATTTAGTGGTACCTTCATCGGAGCAGTTGACATAAATTGAATTGTTTGTCAATTTGGTTTTGAGCGCCAAGTAATATATCGAAAATCCCTTATAGTGGCCCTTAAAAACCTGTGTCAACTTATAAAAAAGCATAAATATGCTAATGCTCATGAATTGTATGTATGTCTGGCAATGTGTCTTCCAGGAATATTTAATATGGCTTAAGTTGCTGTTGATACTCAAGTGACTTTAATTTTGTCCACACTATATGAATACGATATGCAGAGGTGGGTTATTGGCTTTTTAATTGAAAAAATAATTTATTTATTAACGTGATCTCACCTTGAGAAATTTTCTAAAAGATTTTGCAGTGATAGTTGAAGAGAGAAATTTTACAGCCTTACAATATCAAGGGAGATTCATGTTGGGACACAGGAAATTAAATTCAAAATTCTTATGTAGGTGAAAGTCATCGCAGTTATCTGCACGAAAAATTGCACTGCACTGCACTCTTTCTAATAACTGCTTTATTTATTGTACAAAATAATTCACAGTTTTTACTAATTTTTCTCAAAAGCTTTAGCTAAACCTAATGCATGCTACTTTTTAAAGGCAAACTGTTTAAATGCGGCGTTCGATTCACAAGTCAAAGTCTTAAATAGATTACTCCAATTATTAAGATGTTTGTGACTATAACCGTAGAAGGACAGGAATCTTATTTAGCAGGTGGTTATTGTTGTCATGTGTAATGAAGTAAGTGCTTATGATTATACTTACCAGTCAAAACTGATAAATTAGCGAAATTAAGTTGATCATGTATGTATGTCATTTGGCCTTGAAATCATTATTTTCTTGATCTACAATATAGTGGACTTTTTATAAGCTTTCCAGATCAATTCGTTAGTCAATTTGACAGCTTTTTTTTTCTACGAACCTGTTAAGAAAATATTTAAATTATAGAAAACATTAATGAAAACATATAGCCATCACGTTCTAGTACTATTTTCAATCAACATTTTCACGGAAAAAATCAAACATTGTGTTCCTGGTTTTATTTCAATTGATGTAATTCACAAAGTCTGCTGAAAGTAACCCGATGTTAAATTGTCGCTTCTAAGTTTGCATGGTGGTATATATGGGACACTTTTTCCCAAATACAATTGTTCGACTTATTTATGTCATAATAATAGAAAATACTCAACTATCTATATCCAAATCCTTTCGTTTTAACAAAGAAAGATTTATGTATTCCTGATCTTCTTTAAGATATACATATATTGATCAAACCACTAAATTTTAGTAAACTAAGAAACAATTGATTTATATTTGCCCACACCTGTATGCACTTAAGTTCGTACAATGTTGCCTCGCTGAAAAATCAAGTGAGTCTGCTTCCTTTTTGCATTGCTTTCTAAAAGTTTCTTAACTTAATTTCTGCGCAACTTCATGTACGCTCCTCAGCTTCCCTTTTCTACCGAACACAGTGTGCCCAACATTGATGTCTCAATTGCACTCTTAAGAAGAAAAACTTGAAAACTACAAGAAAAATGTTGTTCATGGCTGCTTGCAGCAGCAATGGGGCGTGTTTGATGCTATTGCTCCTGGTGCTGCTGCTTCCGCACGACAGTGCATTGAAACTTTTGCTCATTGTCATGAATTGCAATGTGGAAACTTTATTTGGTATGGTTATTGTTGTTGTTGTTGATGCTGTTGCTGCTCAAATGTTGCGAGCAGCAGCAGTTGCATCTTAAGTGAAGATACTTTATTTCGTGGAAATTTCTGACTGACATCGAAATGGACTTATAAACAAATTAATTCAACAATGTCATTTGAAGCGGCATACAGCGAGGCGGACGGAAAAACAGACAAGCGGACAGACAGATAGTCCAACATTCAGATGAGCAGACAGTGTGCGACCGTCAGCGCATATTCATTGATTCACATTCTGAATGTCTTTGTTAGTTTAATGCAGCATCCTCAAATGTTGCTTGCTATAGTGGAGCAGCAT
The DNA here is from genome assembly GCA_963680825.1 of Meiosimyza decipiens. NCBI lineage: Eukaryota > Metazoa > Arthropoda > Insecta > Diptera > Lauxaniidae > Meiosimyza > Meiosimyza decipiens. The sequence goes on along the minus strand of OY804259.1, from coordinate 79,268,206 downwards.
GCATTATGTTGCATGTTGCACTGCATTGGCAGGTAGGGTGTTGCTTGGCATTTGTATTCATTGCCCAGCGCGGTAAGTTGCGAATTTGCAAATAACCGCAGCCGTACGTTTCATTTGGTTTTCCTTGAAAATTTATTGAATTTGGTTTATTTGTGCAATTTAAATTTGTGCCACCGCAGCTGCTGGGGCTGTGGCTATTACCGCCGCGTGAACACGTTTGGCGTTTTGCTAATTGACACTTTTGCTCGATTTCCAGTTTGATTAGTTAATAATGGAGAAAGACGGTGAGAAAGAGGATTACTTTTGCTCCGAAATAAGTATGTTTAGTTGACATAATTGGGTAGATTTTTTCTTAAGTGAGAAAAATAAAATGCGCACTTACATTACACTTCAAAAAGGAAGTTGTACTTACGTAGCTAAGGAACAGCTTCTGAAGTATATAAATTACTGAGTGGAGTATGTTTTTCCCACATCAATACTCTTTAGGCAATTTTTGTTGTGAGAATACCTTTGAGAAATAACTTATTATACAAATTCTCTTTTAAATAAAAAAAGGCAATAAAACGATATACGCGCCTTCAGCAATGTGAACATAAATCAAAAGACATCAAGAACGGCGTTAATTGTAGTTGATATTGCTTGGGTGAAATTAAAAAATTATGTAAATTAAAACAAACCAAATTACATTGCAATGAAAATTAATAAATCTAACGCGCCACCAGTTATTAGCTTCTTGTAAATACGCCCATCAGCGTAATCATCATTATCAACTATCAACACCATCGTCAGCAACATCGGATGCAAGCATCAGCAGCTTATTTTGTTTACCTTTCTCACAGTCATCTGACAACATGATGTTGGTATCCTGGCAACCATCAAAAGCAACAACAACAACAACACTTCATTGCTTTCTCTAATGCGCTAATAACATAATTTTAGCATTCAAGATCTGAAAGACAGTGGAACAAAAAAACAATAAGCAAACAACAAATAAAACATTCAAATAATCATCATCATCGACATCAACTGCAATACATGCTGCCCATGTTGTATTTAAGCAGCAAAAACGACAAACAAACACACATTGTACCCCTGAAGGACATGCAAGATATCACTCGCCAGCTTGTTCGTCCTTTTTATCATGTGAAAGTCAACAGTCGAAACAATGCTAATCGGATTAAAATATGTTTTCAAAATCAAAGAACAGTCAGTCGTCAGAGTCCATAATCCTCGTTGGTACAGAGTATGGAAAAAGGATTTCTAGTAATTGCTTGTATTTGATCCTTTTTCGTTTGGTTAATACCCCTGCAGCAGCAGTTGATTGCTGATTTTATTTTTTTTTGTTTATTTTACTTTAGCTTAGGAAATGTACATAAAGCAATAAAAATCTGGGAAATTCTTGGGCACGCGGCAGTACTTATGCAATTTTGTTTGGTTACGTTGATCCCTGCGGCAGTTAATTGCACAATGAAAGAATTAAGAATGACGGGCGCGATATAAGAGATTGTACAGTACAAAATCGAAAAGAAAGATTTGCACTTTTGTTACAACAAAAATTATGCGAAACTTATAATTAAATCTAATTACAGTAGACTTCAAAAATTAAAAATGTTCGCGAATGCAACTAAGCCTGATTTTTAACTAGGGATTTGATAAATAAGAATCTGATATTGATTTTTATGTCTCGTTAAGGCTCTAAAATATCATTGAAGTTGCAAAAAACTCACTTTTGAAGATATCACACTTATCGGCAATCGTTTAGCTCAAGAAAGAACCTTCAATGTGCGAAGAAATCTTTATATGAGTTGAAAGTATTTCAAATTTGCAGACTGTCAAAACGTTCAATTAAAACAACTTCCATCTGATTCGTAACCAGAAGTTTTGTTTTTGATCGAAATGATAAAGATGACAACCTACCTGCCACCAAATTATCGTTTCCAAACGGAGGACTTACCTAAAAGTAACATGGACCACCTATGGTGATAGCCGAAATCCATTTTCAACCTTTTTTCATTGATTTGTACAAAAAATTTACCAAAACCAGGCGCTTTTCGGACTCGAACAACCTATGTTGATGGCTAAAATCCATTTATGACCTCTTTCATCGAGTGGGAGAAATGTTCAAGAATATGTTGAAATCGGCAACTAGTGGGAATTAGAGGCCATCACTGGTGAAGTCAGAGAAACCACCTCTCCCACCATATTTCCATCCATTATTTTCAGCTTTTCCAATATTTTTTGAACTATTATAAATTTGTTCTAATTCTTCAAATTTTTCAAAATTCGTGAACTTTCTTCACTTGAAACAAAGTTCGAATTTTTTCAAGACGTACTCAACACATTTCGATTTTTCTGAGATCTTTTGACCTTTTAAATATTGTTTGATTTCTTTATATGTCTTAAATATATTTGGACTTTTTTTTCCCTACATTTTCTATACTTATACGCCGCCAGTTTCTTTTAACGAATATATGAGTTATGAGAACTCAGTAGTGCTGTTAAAGAGTCCTGGACTAAAATAAATTCAAAAATATATTCAATTAGCAATTTCTGAACAAGCAATGCTAATTGAAACCACAACTTTTATAACTTCACAAATTGACATGTCAAACATGACAAGAACATCAAATTCCATTTTAAAGAATCGATGCAAATTTATAACTTTGTCATTGTCTTACTCGTACATGTCCGAAAATGACATTTTTTGCATAACATGTCATCATAATGACAATTTGCATACTTTCATAAACTTTTGCAAAATAATTCTTAGCAGCTGCTTGTCTCTCCTTCTGATTGTCCCTGAATTTCGTAAGAATTATCAGGGATGTGCTGCTGTCTTATGAAACCCACTTAAATAATCTCACGCATCGACAGGACTCAATAAATTCAGTTGCGTTCATATGCAGATGCGTGCGCCATTTGCATTTAACTTGTGACATAAAAATGTTGCAGTCGTTGTTGCTGCTGATGATGATGAAATTTAAATAAAATTGTCAATTCACAACTTTTGACAACGATCGTACCTGAAGAGTGGCAAAAGTGAATCACATAGAAGAGGAGAAAAGAATAAGATGCAACTACCTGTATAAATAAAATTGATACTTCAAGCGCTTGTCAGTTTTCTTTGACATGTCAAACATAAAACTGTTTTTTCTGACACATCATCGCATTTGAATACGCAACGCAAGTTGGCGAACCGAACCGCGAACCGATTTCTAAATGACGTAAAAAATGGAGAAAAAAATCGAGAAGGAAATGGCATTTTAGCTACGGCTATATGACGTGCATGCAAAATGTTGCTGTTGCTGTTGATGTTGCTATTGATGATGTTTTTGTTTATGTTGATGATTTGAAAAATGTCACAATTCTGGTTTCGAACAAGCGGGAAACCACGTTGTCTCTTGACAAGTTGTGCGACATTTTCAATTTTGACGTTTATGCAAATTTTTGCATAACTCCGTAAAATGATGCTGTTTGACTGTCGCTGTGATATTTTGCTGGTGATAAATATTTGCATGATCACAACACGTTTAATTATTAACATAAGCGGATGATGAATTTCTTATCACACTTACCATATACTCAATTTAATAAAATGTTGTTAAACTTTCACCATTTTTCATGATTTCAAATTTGAAATTCAAATTTCTCATATGACGACTGCAATGATTTTTTATTTCTTTATCACGTTTCCTACATTTCTTTTTTCCTTCTTTGCTTAATATGCCGTCTTGTAATAAAATTCAAATTTAGACTTGAAGATCCTTTAGCAGCAGTCATTTTCATTTTCATCACCATCGCCATCAACATTTCGTAATTTGCATAATAAAATTTTCTCACTTTTATAAATTTCCTTGGTGCGATTCTTTTTATTTTTATTATTAGTCATGAAAAATGTCATAAATCTCGAGTAACGCAGCCAATAAAGCACAGCATGAATAATTGCAAATTAATGTAAATCGCTGTGTTTAGGCAACTTGGCAGAGTTTAGCATTTTATTGCCACCCACAGCCTTTTTTTTTTGCGTATAAAGGTATATATGTATATATACGGCTGATTGGGGTTGTTTTGAACTTTTTATATTTTTTACTGTAGACTGTAAAAAATGTTGCAATAACAATAAAAATATAAAAGGTTTCCTAGCAGTTGGTAGGCGTAGTTACATCGCTGTATTTTATTTTTTATTGGCACATTTTTATTCTCCGGAAAATGCTTAGATTCGGCAGACGAATTTAATTTTAATATACCCTTAGTATATAATACATAATGTACCAAGAACAATGCAAAGAAATATATTAGTTCAACTTTCAATCTACTTTAAAAACAGAGATTAGCTAGATGTCATAGCTACAGCTTTGCAAACTTTGGCTCTCGAAGGAAAGTCAGCGTCGGGAAATGTTTTAATCCACAACAGACTGTTTTTCTTATCTTTTGCCAAGCATACCATAATATACGAGCAAATTCCTTCCCCAATGAAATTATGAAATAGGCCACTACTTAACTCGATAGAAGGTAAGTTTGGATGAAGAAAATTCCTGTTTGAAGATTCGCATTGCGTCTTAAAATATTATGGGTATTCATTAAAGGCGCGAAACCCTCGCAAACCGTGAAATTTTCACCCTCGTACACGAAAGGTAAACTTATTGAACAACATAGAAAATGCAAGGACTTTAATATTGACAGTTCTCATCGACCGTCACAAATTGTACAAAATATTCGGAGCTGCGTTCTTAAAATACATCACGTAAAATTTTCTATTTGCAGAAATGGGAAACTTGCGTGGTTAAGTCAATACTTTTACTATTTTGTATTGAAGAGAAGATATGATAAATTTTAGTTGATTCTGTCATATCAATTTGTATTAACATATCTAATGTCTGATATATTCACAACAAAAATCATTTAATACACAAAATATTATAATCCTTACCCCAAATTATGTTCGGTGAGGAATGTTATCAGATTGAAATCTGCATTTTTGCTTACGACTATTATGTAAGCACATGTGATGAAGCAACTAATAAGACCATTGTTCTATCGAACGTCAGGAAAGCTACCGTAGTAAAATAGCTCAACGTTTTCCAATTTGATATTTAAAAACAAAAGCCCACATGTGTCAGAGCTCGATGATTCAAAAATGGGGATAGGTCTATTAAAACATCACATTAACATACTCAATAATTCTTATGGAGATAAGTCTATCTTAAGTTACTATTTTGTTGGAATAAATTAATCTTTTATTCAAAGGACATTTTACTCAAAACATTGAATATAAATATGTAACTGATTTTTCTGTGATATCATATTTTTCATTCTTTTCTGTGTAAGCTGAGATGCTCGACATAACTTACAAAACAATTTTATTTCATGTAATTTTATAGTTTTTAAATTGATTTTTACATAAAAAATCTTTACTCGAAAAAAACAACCGGATTTTGATGTAAAGGTTAGATGTTATTATACATGTACTGAGGGAAAAATTACTTGGCAGCAAAGAACAAATTAAAAACTATTAAAAATCTTCAAGTATTTAGAAAATTTTTGCTTCACAAAAGAACATTTCGAGGAGTAAACGCCTCATCTTCTCTATTTGAGAAAATATGATTCCATCATGACAGTGCATTTATTGGAAACTAAAGATAATTTAAAATTTCAATAGCCAAGAATATTACATATAAAATTAGTGAGTCGTTGAGCCCACGGTAATAGCCGTACTTAAGAACAGGTTACTGAGCTTCTGATCATTCCAACGCTGGGATGTGCTTAACACAAAAACTTTCTTTAACGCATCTACAACCGTCATGTAAAATAATGATCCACAAAATTTTCAATGCGTTCTTGCACTCGGTAAGTAACTTTGTTAAAATTACATTAAGTTTTTTATGATCTACTAGTGTACCCAGCAGACATTGTTCTGCCCTCCCTGTCTATGCCCCTATCTCCAGCCCCACATGCATAGCTATCTCCATTCATATTTCCACACCGATCCCCATCGTTACCCCATGCCTAACCGTATCCCCATTCATATTCCCATCCATATCCCCATACCTACCCCATGTCTATCACCTTCCTCATCCCTATACCCATCTCCATCCCTATCCCAATACCTTCCCCTATCGCCGTCCTGGATAGGCAGACATTGTTCAGGTTTACATTCTCCATACAAAATTAACATACAAAGCTATCCAACATTTCCAAACCTTGCCTGAACAATTACAAACCCAACAAAAAAATTTTATTCAAATCGGTCGAGCAATTCTCGAGCCTGCACACCAATTCATTTTTAAATATAAGATAAAAAAAGATACTAAATATAGATAATTAAAAACGCAATAGTTACAAAATATATAAAACAGCCTGTATAGATTCAGCCAACCTTGTAGTTAATAAGATAATTTTCGTTGAAGTAATCATGTAATTCATTTGCGATACTTTTTTCAAATTACTGCTTAAATAGTACTTATTTGCAAATGGGATTTTGTAAGTATTTGTGCCTTAAATGTAAGCTCTATATAGTGCTATGTTCGTGTGTGTGTTAAAATCATGAAGTTCGTGATGATTGCGTCAAATTGACAGCTGTTATTTTTGTTTATTCTTCCATTTACCGATGAAGTTATTGGTTACGCTCTTATTGTTGTTGCTGGTTTTAGGCATGGCTGATTCCATAACGCCTTCCACTCCCCATTATTGTGGCAAAACAAGATAATTTTATCGTGTTCAACTTCTTTACTCTTCACAGTGATTCTGCTCGAGACAAAAATTCAGTATCAGTGACTGCAAAATTAGGTTTTCAGTTTTGTAGATGAGCCTTTGGAGAATCATGGAATAACAAAACGTAAAATTGTGCAAGGGTGTATTTTTGAAAAAAGGGTCATCAAGTTGGAACATACATCGCTCGAATCAAAGTTCTAAGCAATGGTCTAATTACTTACACATGTATATATATGTAATTCAATTGTAAGGATTTTTCAGGACTACATTTTTACAGAGTACTAAATGACATACGCATATTGCATATGAGTGGCCCAAAATGTGACTGCTTTCTTACACTATAACAATTCACAAAACACTTCGATATATGGACATGGAATGAATGTCATCTTTAGATCTTTAGTGATTCCGGGAAGTGCCATATTAAGACTTGGCCAGGCAAACACTGGAATTTGGCCCCATACAAAATAAATGACTACACATAACAAAATTTAATGATCAAAAGAAAAAAGTTAATTGTAATGCAGAAAAATGCATGAAAATGTAAAATTATATATTAAAAAAAACAAGGTCATTCAGAACACAAAGAAGTTTTTCTACCGCTGTAAATCACACAAAGCTTTAAAATATAAAAGGGTCCCGCTTTTGTCATGTACTTTTATTGATGATATAACTTAAAAGAAAAAAATTACCTCTGTTTGGGCCCGGAGCTTTAGCCCTACCTTAATCCAGCGCTGCTTCCAGTTTCTTTTTTAATGCATTTTTTTTTTAGTTAATTTTAAGGTAAATAGAGCACTTACACCTATCAAACGTGATGTACATCACTATTTTCGAAGTTTTATTTAAGAACAATATATTTGCTAATTATTATATATGATTTATTAAGACTTTAACCCTGCAAATACCTTTCAAATGTGATGCATTTCGTAGGTATCTCGAATATAGTTTTCATCTGCCATTGTATAATGCTTTTATTCGAGCCATTTTTCGACTTTTCAACCTCTATACCAGATAATGTGTCTTTATATGATTTTCCGGTCTCCTATTTCTTATTCTCGAGATACAACTATACAAAACTTCATACTTAAATCTTGCAATTAATTTTTATTAACTTTAGACTCGTTGAGGATGATTACTGTGTCCCACTTCAATAAATTTTCATCAACCATGAGCCTTGAGGCACAAAATATCAATAGATAAATATTGCATGTGTATATGATAAAACGCCAGCGATATGTTGCTGTGCGTGGCTGATGATGTTGTCAATATTGTTGGTTACTGCCTGATGTCAATAACATTTTGCTGTGACATGCAATACCATGGACTTTTTCTTTCCCTCCATTTCGTTTTTTGATCACAATTTCTATGTAGAATGGAAATTTCGCATTTATGCATAAAACTTTGTGATTGGGTTGTTGTAGGCAAATAATTCGTTGACAATTTTAGTTAGCAATTTACATAGATTGGCAATGTAAATGCCAACAACACGGATGACAACGGCATCAACAAACCATAGCGTTGACGACGATAAAGTTTTGTTGTCAACAATTTCGAATTGCTTGTCATATACCATACATACTACGTATATGCAAAAGTTATGGAATATCAAGTGATTTTTTTCAAGCAACGCTTTTGAAACGGATATTGAATGATGTTGTTTGATTGGAATATGATTGAGCGATATGAAAAGCAATGGGGAACAGTTTTCAATCGCTACAAAATGCTTATGACGGTCCTGCTTCACACAAGTGGTAATAGTTAAGTTGAAATAAGTTTTCCTCTAATTCAAAATCTTCTGTTTGCTATATAGTCTAACTCATTTTGAACAAATCAGCCTTACACATAGATTTCCTTTGCCTAATGACTATTGATTCTAAGTGCGGATAAACATTCGTCTTGCCTATTTATTCAAATCTTGCATAGAAATATAAGCACTGTCCATGAGATCTCTTTATTCAACTTTTCAGAAGTGCACCATCATAATTCAACACCATACAACATAATTTAACATTACAGTAACGTCTTGGAATCTTTCAAATATATTTCAGAAAGCTTTCCGCAATGTGTCAATTTTTTTTGTAGGAAAGAGCGTTTTTTTTATATTTTGGTCAGCAATATTTAAATTAATTCGTAAAATGTTCGCAATTAATAGAGAATATTTCGTGGATAAATCACTACTATTACAATTTATATCCTAAAATGTTAAAACGTAACATTTTGTGTGGAAAAGATTTGGTGACACTTTCTTTTTCTGTGTTGCTGGTTAAAATAACATTAAGTTTATTTCCCATTTTATCGTCACATTCCCGGCTTTGATAAGATAAGATAAGGCAGGACCAATCCCATCCCATCCCATCCCAATCATCAGACTTAATTAAACTTTTCATGCAGACATTTTTTGATGATTTTTTTAACGTTTCATAAGTTTTATTTAATTTATCATACTCTTTGGAGTTTATAGTCTGAACGATTTATTTGTGATGTTGAGATAGTTTTACACTTTACAGTCCAGAAGCTTAAGTTTTCTCGCTCCTCACATGCAGCAATTGGCATCAAATTTTGTACTGGTGTTGACTTGTATTATTGATAGCAGCGCAAATCAATAACCGACAGCTGCTTTTTAAAATTCTCTATTTTGCTGCTTTGTAATTCGATACTTCTCTTTTATATTTGCACAACTGATCAATTTATTAACTTTCGAACGTTCGTTGAGTTAATTAAAAAGTCAATAATTAAATGAATTTGGTGTGCAAATAAATAATTTTTCTAAAAATGGTTCTAATAATGAATTCAATCTTTGGGCTTTTAGACATAATCTGAAATTTTCTTTGAATCAATAGAAACATTTTTCCATCGGCATAGTGTCTTCTAAGGATCATTTGGAAGATTTGAAAAACATTTGCATTCACACCTAAAACTTAAACAGAATATAGTTTATGGAGTAGTCTTTTGGAATCTTCTCGACTTGCTTAAAAAATTAAATTGACAGATTGCATCATTTTATTTTAATTTAATTTCTGATATACCTATCTGATATATGTACCTAGCTCTTTTCTTCAATTGAACAATAAGACGTAGTATCTAATAGTTCATCATCATTATAAATTTCCGAAACATAATGTAATAATATTTTATGTAAAGTTAAAGCAAAAAATAAAAAGCAAAGATTGAATGCGGGGTTATAGAAAAAGTCGGAATTAAATAAAAAGGAATAAAAAGACTATTAAGTACTTACAGAGTGTTCCACTTCAAGTTCCCGAGGCCCAACACCTCGAGATCCAAGATAATGTTTAAGCCAATAAGGAATTATCATGTTAAGAAATTGCTTTAAAAAATCCAATGATTCAAAATCTATATTTCAGTTGAGATTATGTACATTTTTATACTGATTGATAAAATTATAAATCTTTTTCATTTTTATATGAACACAGCTGTAGTTCATCTTCACTTATATTTATGTACAGCACACCCTTATTATAGCAGCAAATTGTAAATATTTGCCAAGGTGCATGTAGCACTATTAGGGGGAATAGACACCAACCTAAATACATTGGTAATTAACAATGCTGAGCCGAGGAAAAATTTAATTTTTGTCAACAAAGCGCAGAGTTTTGATTGTTTGTCAGCCCATTACTAAATGCAGGATATATATTTCACAAATTTCAAACACGAGCTCATCATCATGGTAGATATTGTCAAGTGTTCATTAATGTCCTTTTCAAAATTGGTTGATTGTTATTTGTCCAAATATTAATGCGCGGTTTCATTTATCTATGCGACCGACAAAGGTTACAAAAAAACCGAAATGTTTTCATATCGAGCTGCAGTTGACATCTTCAGATTTCAAGTGGGTAACAAGAGGAGATTGTTGTGTTTTATGCATTCAAGAAGCGGCTTCTTTATGTGGATTAGGCAGCTAAAGTGTTTTTGGGTGTCATTTTTTTAAATTTTGAGTTTCTGCAACATAGTTTTGATTTTAGTAATGATTTTGTTTGAAATCAATTAGGAGTGGTTTGTAGGAAAGGGTTTTGTAAATAAACCTCAAAAATATTTTCCATTATCAGCAATAATCTTGTAATGTTGACACTTTATAATCCTTGTAACGCTTTCAAATTTTGCAATAAGCTTACCGCCTTTTGGTGTTGCAAAGTGTAATCGCCTTTTATTGGTTGCCACCACCTTTTGATGTATGACCATATCCACAAAAATATTAAATTTAAGTTTTTTTGTAGCATATCCTTTTTCTGACATACGCTACATTTTGCTACACCGGCGCAATCATTGGTTTCAATCACGTCCTACGGCCACGTGACTGACGAACGTTTGCAATGATTTTTGGTCGCTGATCATTCGTCAAGATGAGTGTCACTTTTGGCATTTTTTTCTGCACCAGGCTTTAGATATCATTTACAGGAGGTTTAATACACAATGTTTTTTTAATAAGCAATGGGAGTGGTGGGCATTGTATTAAGAAAGTGAAAGGAAAAATTAATCCTCTTATTAAGTCAACAAAAATTCGAGGAAGATTAACCTAAGCAAATACTTTATTGAATACTTAACTCTTCAGCTTAAGCGATAAAACTTTATGGATATCAAAATTGGTATTTAATTAAATTAAATTATATGCAAATAAAATGAAAAAATTATTTTTAATGAAAAAAACCCAATTCAAGTTTATCGTCATTTGAAATCTCAATGTAAGAAATATAAAAAAGTTGTTAACTATCCAATTGAAATTGAAAAGAAATTGTCGCAGCGAACCTGTCACTCAGAAAAACACATTACACCCTCAATCAACAACAAAAACACCCACTCAATTACCCTTGCAGCGCTTAGTTCTCAGAAGACGCTCACACCCACATCAGCGTTCGCACAAATAAAATCCAAAAGCAATCAATGCTCAATAAAAAAGCGAAAAACTACGTGTGATTTTCTACAGTTTTTGATGAGGAAATTGAATTTGCATGTGAATAAAATGTCATTCACTGAAAGAAAAATTTTCATTTGTGTGATATTTTATCACAACTTTGCTGCTATGGTACAGCGGTATACTCCGGTAAAGTTTTCACCACATCGGCAGCTAAATGATCTGTGCTCGCTGCTTTTTCTTTGTCTGGGAGATTTCATTAGTTTTAGTATTGGCATTAGTCAAGACGAGCATGAGGACAGTCGGTGTGGCCTTTCCTCAGAAAAAAGCGAGCGCTAACATGTTGAGCTGAATTGTTGATGGTCCCAGTAGTAATGAATAGGTTTCCGTTTTTACTATTGATTAGCCAATTTTACCTGGATTCGTTCACTGCCATTTTGCGTGTTAGTCCGTAAACGTCTGACGATCTCAAATTAATTTCCAACAACTTTAATGCTAGTGAGACCGAATATTCTCTCATAGTCGAATGTACTCGTATTGATCACTTCCTAGACTTAATGTAGCTTTTATATCGGAAACCGAATCCATTTTTTAAGTTTAAAGATCCAGCTATTGCATATATTCAGTGCAATTTGGCTTCATAAATTCCTAGTACAACATTTTTAGCTGTTTGCTTCTATTGGAGGAGCCACGCCTTTTTCTTGAAAGCTATACAATTTTTTGTACAGAACTTTTTTAAGCTATTCCTAATATTTGTGTGAAATTTGGATTCATTCATTACCTTAAATACTTCTCTTGTTTTGAAATTTCTGCTTGCAAACGAGGTACCACGCCCTCTTCTCCGTAATTTGAAAATTTTCTTCTTCATTACTTGTTATTCCTAGAATTTGTGAGAAATTTGGTAACACTATATCAAATACCTCTCATAATGTAAATGTTTCATTTGTAATAATGGCAAGCGTGTCCGTTAATCTACTTCGCCCATTTTCATCAACAGAACCTTGTTTGAAGGTGTAGCGAGTGTGCCGAATTTCATTCAATTATTTCGCTTGATTATTCCGTATTAGTGTTTTTCTCAGAAAGACACACATTCAGACAGCAGATAGACTTAGGTGGTTGTAGGTGGTGCCGCTGATCAAGAATATATGTATGTGTATGATTTTCCATACCTGCCACGCTCATACCATGGGTTACAAAAAGAGCGACAAAGTAAGCAGCTATACCCTTAGTGTAATATGTTGAAAAAAAATTGTTTATTTTGCAAATATGTGTATATGTTACCGGCCAAACTAGTTTTTCCTAGGCCAAACTCAAAAATTTAGAAAGTAATGCTCAAAAAAGCTTTAAACCGATCTCTTTTTGGATTGGCTACATATCTCTTTGCTTCTTTTATTCTTTGACCATAATTTTTTTTTTCAGTGTACAAAAACAAAACCTTTTCTCAACATTTTCAATTTAATTTGATTTCAAATGTTTGTGTGTGTGTTAGGTGCTCGTTTTTTATTGGTATGCTTTCATTTACTTGTTTGCATACGTGTACAACATTGACTTCCGTTTCCGTTTTATTCACTCAAATTGAGTGATTTAGATTAGAAATCAATTTTCACTCTTAGCCAATACAATGACTGTACAACCCAGTCGCTGGCTGCAATGCTGTGTGAATGACAGCCAACGTCAACAGTTTATATGCAAATCACATAGAATTTGCTAAAGAAGCAGAAAAATGTTGGATGTTGGCCAGAGCGCAGTGGGAGGCGGATATAGGACGATAAGGTGTTAAAGTCATTGAAAACGAAAATTCAATTTCATGTTTGGCAACAAAATAACACTTTGGGGAGTTGTACAATTTCAATTTCACAGAATTTTTCTTCTCTCATTTTATTGCGATACAAAAGATCGTTGTCAGTTGGGAGGTTTAAAAATGCAAATTCGTTTTTTATTTTTTTGTACAGCCTCATTGTATTGAAATGTCAATGTTGTTGCTAAAATTGCACGTGCGAAGGAATGAATAAATTTAATTCGAATTTGTTTAACACACAAAGTTTTACTTTAAACATTGAGTGAAGTTTTTTTCCACAATGCAAATTTTGAAAGCACACTCTGAAACGCATTATTAGTTGGGGTAAACTCTTGTTACTCAAATTTTCCGTAAGCCCCTGTAAATAATAATAAAATGCTAATAAAATCCTTGTCACAAGTAAATGCAGCATAATAACCCTATGTCATAACGCGACAAGCTGTAATAAACAATATAATTTAATTAAAAAATATGAAAATGATGCGTCGTCCAGACCGAAGAACACCCACCCCTTACTCACTACATACGCTCAAAATGCAATATTTATGCAAATTAAGTGGGTAACGGCGACACTGACAGCAATATTCGAGAAAAATTCCCATCACTTACGAACCAGAAAAACTTGTCATATGACGCAACGTGTGCGTTTGAGGTGAGGGAAATTAATAAATTTTGTTATGTCGTCGTCGTCCTGGCTTACATAGGGATTACATGAGGAATCCATTTGGAATGGGTTCATCAGCATCAGCATCATCAGCAGCAGTAGCATCATCATAAATTCATAATAAAAATTATTCAAATCAAATGAGAGCTCACTCACACCACGCAGCAAGAAAGTGATAATGCAATATTTCGTATTTCGTTATCATCATCAACGTAATCATCGTTATTATTGCAATATATTGTGAGGCGAATAAAAGGACAAATCACATTCTCGCGTTGTGCCAAACTCCTCATATCGCTGCCAAACGGAAATTGAATGATTTTGCGCAATGCCAGCGGAAGTCAGCATTTTTATTGTACATTTTGTGGTTGATGTCCTGTAGTGAGTCCTTGCTTTTTGATGTTGTCGTCGTCTCGGCAGATAAATAACTCCTGTTATTTTTGCACCCCTTTTTTTCTCCAGTAATAATATAGTTTTGTCCCAAGTGGATTATTAAGCTCAACCATTTATTTATTTATGGGTTATTTCGTATATATGAAAAAAGGAAGGCATGAACAAAGGCTTTTGAATAAAGAAGCGACGTGTTTGTTCACTTCCGGCATGAACGTAATTTAATACTTATAACTTGATTGATTGTTGCAGAGATTTTATTTTGGTTTTGGAAGTATCGGTCTCGACATTTATGTTTGTTAAAACACAAATCTTGGTGAATGTGAGTATTTAAAAAAAAAATTTAATAATGAAAGCAATTTTCATCGTAGCAGTCAAATATCTCTAGGTCAATTCATTTTCAGGTACTTCTACTGCTGGAGAATTTGAACTGTGTTCAATAGTAGCGATTTCTCTAGCTGATTGATATAGGTGAATATAACTTCATCATAAGGCAATGATTATATCTTCGATCTATGTTTATTAAATGCTTAAAGCTGTAAGAAAAGCTAAAATATCATTTATATTGGCTTAGAGTTTGCGCCTGCATCGCGTTCCAATAAAACCTAATGCAATTCTGATGATTCTCAAAGTATCCAATCTTGATATTCTTGGAAGGTATAGTTGGAATCGTTACATGAAAATTTGAAGACAAAAAAACGTCTTTGAGTTTGGTTTCGACAAGATAACGCTGCGGGAGAACTGTTGGATCAAGAGCATATCAACGGAAGTGGAAAAGGCTCAGCTTCAAAAGTGATGCACATTGGTCGCAAATTAAGTATTTTTGTTTCAAAGATGGCAAGAGAGGTTCAACAAATTCTTGGAGCCCACATTTTTAAGAAATATATCGTTTTATATTATTTTCAGAAAAAATTTGTTAGTCTTTAATACAAAACAACCATTTTGTACGGAGTGCGGGCTCCTAGAATTTTTTAAGCCTTTCCTTTTACTTTAATCTAAAAAAAAAAATAGCTCATTTCTGAATAACTTGCACTCTCTGCCATATTTGGTCGAAAAATACATAATATATATATTTAGTTGGCATTTAAATATTGGTAATTGGGTTCAAAAATGGCTAGAGAGGCGAAGGAAAGTTCAACTGAAGAGCCCGAGATATTATAAGAGCATTACCTGCCACCTAATTTGGAGAAATATGTGGGCCTAACTTAATAATTTCTCTCTTAAGCAAAATTAAAGGTTCTAATGTTGATAGTATTTAAATAAATAAATCTCCTTCAGACCGAAGAGGCTTTAACTGAAATACTTATACGCCTAAAAAACTGAGTAGATAATGTAGTTTTAATATGCTTTAAGGTTGTGCTGAAATGAGTTTGTGGTCAGAGAGAAACTGGTAACTACCGACAGTGTGTTCTCGCTTGAGAAATTGTGAACATTCCATTTCCTTAAAAGTTCTGCGATCGTAATTGCCCACCAAGCACAAAGTTCGCCATCAACATCAAAACTTAATTTTCGACAGACTTACGAAAACGTTTTTGATCTGCTTGCTATCTACTCACGCACAATCAAAAAGGAAGGTTTAAATAAGTTCCAATTTCAAATTCAATTTCTGGAGGTAGATATTTGTTAACATGTCTTATGATATCGACGTCTTCAAATTGGTTTTCGTTTTTCTACTAGATGAGATCCATCATAAGTCTCCGTTAGTCCAACTATAGTGCTATGCTGCTTAACCTTACCAATATGTCCGTCCATCACAGCTATTACATAATCTTTTGATACTTTTTTTATTGATGACATTTAGCCCAGACGGAGGTATTTTATTCGATGTTAACGAATGCAGGAGCATTACACAATAATCTGAAATTTTGTATAGTATGAGACTCAGCGAATACTCATCACTCCGAATCTTGCAGCATTTTCTACCTTGTCACTTAAGTTTTAACTTACAAATCTGATTATCGTAAAAATTGTTAAAAAATTTAGGTTGGCTTCTTGAAAATTGGTTTCAGAAAAGTGTTCAATTTTCGTGACACTTTGCTCAGTAAGAATTATGTTTAATTAGGAAAATATTTTTCATTTTACGATCTTACTAACCGAATTCATTTATTTTTTTCATTTTAAAATCTCTCGCAGTTTAAGCTCGTTAAAAATATAAATATAACGCTATGCAACCTCAACTTACAGTGAAAAATATGGATGATAAATTTAACATTGTATTTCCAACTAAATGACATACCAATAACAACGACAGCAACAATTCCAACAGAATTAACATTTAAACTGACAATCAACAGCAACAAACCAGCAAACTATTGACTACATGGACATGTGGTGCTGCACAGTAAAACAAAACGTATCGCACATGGCATAAGAATTAATGGCATGAAAATTGGAATACATTTACTGACGTCTGACCACTGTGCTAGGAAACTCTTATGAATAAAATTTACTGCAGCTCACGTTGTCCTTCACATTTTTGTTGTAGTTGTTGCTGCTGCTTTTGGTGCAACATGAACGAACCCATAGTGAAATTGCTAATAGCGCGTTATAGTAGACAACCTGAAGAAGTGACAGTGGCGTTATAGCTAAATTGATTCTACGCTTTTATTGTTGTGTCGTCATTGTAGTAGTTATTGCTGGTTGCTGGTGACGTCAACATCATGAATGATGAGAATCAATGGACGAACGTATTGAAGGAGCAGTAACAGACATTCATTATAGAAAATAACGATCTCCTTTTTAAGGCGCATACACACAATTTTGAATGAGCAAAAATGCTTCGAATAGAATTTAAATTTGATTTTAAGCGAGAATCTTCAGAGATATATCCAATAGCTACTATGATGATCATGAGCGCGATCATTATGATGCAAAGGATGATGACAATAACAATGATCACATTGCCCAAGAAATGTCGCATTTAATGTAATGCGTATAAATAGGATAGCAATTGCATTGTTGAGTCTGCTTGCTATCAAACTTCACCACAATTGGTTGATTGACAATTCGTTATGAAGACATCACTGGCAAAACATTACTGAATAAACTTCATTCGGTATGAATTGCAATTGGATTTGACTTAACTTAAAATGCATCCTTAAGAAAAAAAAAACACATTATATGACTAAATCAAATGCAAAAAACTTTTTAAAACAAATAAATAAAATTTTATTTTATGTGTCTAAAAACTGATAGCATTAATTTAATCAACCTTCGCCATAAATATCATTCATCGTTATTAAATTCATTGATTTCTATCCCGTAGTATTTTGGCCAACTAGCTATCTATTACCATGGCAAAGCATAAATTGTTGCATTTCTATACGTAAAAAAGATTAACGATGATAGCTTACACTAACATACATATACACAGGCAGAGAGAGAGATATATGTATACACAGAAACAAACACATAACAATGTCAAAGTCATAAAATTTCATAAAAATTCACTTATCTACCCTTCAGTTGTGCTGCTTCCACTAACTAAATGTATCAAATTACAGCTTCCGACAGCCCAACAAGCGCTGAGTCTACGATCAACGTCATCAACAGGGCAGGAGCAGCTATAACATGCTACAACCCCTTATTACAACGACTTAATCATAATACCATTGTGGGCGCAAAACTGTAACCCTAACTTAAATGATGTCCCTGCAGGAATCGTTGTGCACCATGGTATCACGGGGTCTTGACTCACTGCTATCCAAATTTCGGCTACATAAATTCATGTTCGCAGATGCGCAAAACTTTGAGAATTTTTAAGCTTTCAAGCTTCTTTGGCTAGGGAGCTGGTGGTTGAAATTTTTATATGATTTTATCCTGCGGCAATGGTTGAAAATCATCTAAATAATATAAATAATGCGAACAATATCTACCACTGCATTTTTTCTGCGTTTATAATTGAGAGTCCTTTAAGACTGTAAAAAAGAAGGTACCGTAAACAATTTAATCACGTCTGCCTTTGTTTTAAAAAATGTGTCGAAGCATAAGAACAGATATATGCAAGAGGCAGACGTTTTTTTGTTACTGCGCTTAAGAGTGTTTGTTTTTTTTTTTAATAAGATGTTGCAATATTGCGGACATGTACAAAAATACGAAATGCATTAGTTAATCATTCTGTTGCGTCTGCCTCTTGTCTGACTGACACTTTTACTTATAACAACATAGAAATATAGAAGGAAGACGTTTTTGAGCACTTAAGGTACAAACTATTATATCTACATTTATAAAATTCATACTATGAAAGTTTTTTTGAGCAAAATTTGCTTCTCTATTTTTTTGGTCATTTAAATTGGGAGATTCGAAGCGAAATGAGACAAAAGTTTGGTTTTGAATGAGACAAAAGTTTGGTTTTGAATCTATGATTTTTTAATTTTTTTTTTCTATTATTTCTGGTAAATTTAAAAAAAAATTTTTATATGAATTATCCAAAAAGTAATTAACTAAAATTTAGAACACAGATCTACTTAAGTTCCAGTACGCCCGGATAACATGAAAATTATTCGAAAAAAGATATGGTTGTAATTGAAAATGGGTTTGAAGGGAAAAGGTTGGGCGTTTTAACTACATAATTTAATATATTCGGAAGAGTCCGCTGTAGCTGAAATTAATATACGAATACGAATCGACGTTTTTGACATATGCAACCTATGCATGCAGATTATTCCTCTTTATTTTTAGATCTACCATACCTAACGAAATCAACTAAAAAATGGTCCCGACTAAAAAGTTTTATCAATAATTTTATATTATACTAGCCGACCCGGCAAACGTTGTTCTGCCCTCCCTGTTAATAACACTATCTTCAGCTCCATATCTGTCTCCATCTCCATCCCTATGCCTATCCCTATCCCTATCCCTATCCCTATCCCTATCCCTATCCCTATCCCTATCCCTATCCCTATCCCTATCCCTATCCCTATCCCTATCCCTATCCCTATCCCTATCCCTATCCCTATCCCTATCCCTATCCCTATCCCTATCCCTATCCCTATCCCTATCCCTATCCCTATCCCTATCCCTATCCCTATCCCTATCCCTATCCCTATCCCTATCCCTATCCCTATCCCTATCCCTATCCCTATCCCTATCCCTATCCCTATCCCTATCCCTATCCCTATCCCTATCCCTATCCCTATCCCTATCCCTATCCCTATCCCTATCCCTATCCCTATCCCTATCCCTATCCCTATCCCTATCCCTATCCCTATCCCTATCCCTATCCCTATCCCTATCCCTATCCCTATCCCTATCCCTATCCCTATCCCTATCCCTATCCCTATCCCTATCCCTATCCCTATCCCTATCCCTATCCCTATCCCTATCCCTATCCCTATCCCTATCCCTATCCCTATCCCTATCCCTATCCCTATCCCTATCCCTATCCCTATCCCTATCCCTATCCCTATCCCTATCCCTATCCCTATCCCTATCCCTATCCCTATCTCACTATTTCGGTTTTTGGTAATTTTCGGACCACCCTTAACATTTAGGGGGATGAAAAATAGATGTTGTCCGATTCTCAACCCTAGCCGATATGCACGCAAAGATTCACGAAAATCGGTATAGCTGTATTGGAGTTGTTCAGTACCGCACACCGTGACACGAGAATTTTATATATTCGATTTTATATTATATTTATTGAGTTATTGTTTTCTTGGTTGTGTTTGTACTTGACAGCGACGGAGTCACTTTCACTGTTGCGTTCTGTCATTTCAATTGTACGAATATATTGAAATATAGAGCTATTTTCGACATAAAAACCATTATTGTTATTAAAAATGCAGCAGTGTGGATGTCTGCCAACAGATAGTTTAATTTAATAGAGTTGTTTTAGTTTCAAAATCCACTTTGGTCTTAGTATTTCTAATTTGCATAAATGTAAACTACGATAAATATTCATACCAACCTTTAATATTCACCTGTTCCCTAACCATAGGACATAATCTCAATATTAGGTTAGCCTAATTATTCGAAGCAGTATTGATAAAACGCATTCCAGGTTAGTTTTCGAAAAAAATTATACAGGAAGGGCCCGCACCACATGTACAGCCTATAGTCCCGGAGGTTTTGGATACGGCCTTATTCTCAAACTTCTCTATTTTACGGAAAATTGGAAAAATGTACGATTCGTCATTGAAAATCTTAGTTAGTACAGGTACCTTGTTACTCGCGCGTACGAATAAATAAAAAAAAAATTTTCAACGCATGGTTGATTTTTTGTTGAATTTCATGTTTCGGTTATTGCAATGTACTTATAGAGATTTTGATAGCTCCGTTCGCCTCGAAGTGGGAGAGATTTAACTAAGACATTAACTTTTTATCTTAATACAATATCTAGCTACCCCATAAGAAGAGCTAAACTCGAACCAAAATGTGTATGTACAAATTATACATAATTACAAATATGTTTTTCTTCTTTTCTTCAACGACTTGACAACTATACTTATTCTTTAATACATCGCAAAGAAAACTTCCATATTAGAAAATCGATAGACCTACTCCGAAAATGTTGAAGGTATAAAACTCCGTAGAAAGAATTTTAACACAAGACCGAATTGTATTCCAAATGGGATGATAGCACAAATACATTGAGTCTCAACACAATGTCGTCGTCATCAACAAAAAAAAAAAAGGACTTCTACCTCCCTTTTATTCGTTGCTGTCGTATTTACTTTCGGAAAATATGTTTTCGCTGGTAATTGGGTTATGACAAGCTGTGTGCGTGCCAACACTCGGCGCTTAGCTTTGGAAGTTTCTCCCATAACATTCATTACTCACATGGCGACGCGTGATTAAGTTTTAGTGATTTCTCTGATAACCACCGTAACAAAAGCATTTAACTCGGGGTTGTACTCAACATAACACCCACCGGCCAGTTTTCGTTTCCCTTAACCACCCTCTTCGCTTTGAGACGATTTAACGTTATGATTACTTTTCGCATTTATTTTATGCTGATGTATGCGCATCGTATTAATCCAATTACCACGCCAGGATGAGGAATGCACAAGGACGAGGGCCAGCAGTTGATTTCGTAGCTGCGGTGCTAAATGCCAAAATCACTTAATCGTTTGGAATTGTTTTCATGAAAAAAGTTTTGTAAACAATTTTTGGTTGGGGATGTAGAAGCAAAAAAGGATATGTGATTAATTAGGTAGGGTAGAGGAAACGGGAATGTTGAGAGATTGTGTGTGGACTATAAATGTTTTAATTGAATATTAAAACGTTGCATTAACTCTTGTTCCAGATGATTTTGATGAGTTAAAAAGTTGTTTTAGCCAATAACTGGCGATGGGATGTTATAAGAGCTGGAAGAAACCACCGAAATCATACATACGTTCTGTGATCATTCTTAAGAATCAAAACAAGTGATAAATATCTAAAAGGAGCTGTTGAGTAGCATAAATTTCCATTGAATAGACAATCCAATAGCTGTACACGAGAGTCCAAGAGAGTGGTTAAAATGATGTATGATAAAATATATATTATTTGCACAATATCTTGTTTGAATTTATATTTTCTATTTTAATATTAATGAAGACTCCAATAATCTTGATCTACTATGAAAGACCTCACATATTAAAATATTACTACATACCCAATTTTGCCGACTTTTTAAAAACATTTAATTAACAATAAAATTTAAGTTCCAAAATCGATGCCAAACACTCCAGCAAACCCCAGCCTCAAGGAAAGATCGATTATTTTTAATTATGAGCCAACTTAAAAAGCCATCAAAACACCGCAGATAAAACAAAACGCTTAAAAGCGTTTAGGTATGTGATTTTAACTCCAAATTAAGAAAGACAAACATGACAAACAGCAGGGGCAGCATAATGGACAAATAGGACTAATGTGTTGTGTACACGCACATAAACAGACAAACAGACAGCATCAGCGTCAGCACCAACAACAATTGACGGCGGCCTAGCACTGGATATCAGCAATGAAGAGGCCTAAAACACAACTTGGATTTTTCCCCCCGGTTCTTAGTGAATGCGAACGAACACACAATTTGTCGGAAGATGGTAAATCCGACAAACAAATACGACGAGTATGCAAACTTAAAAACATTCAGCAAACTTCCACATACAGCCAGACGACCAGCGAGCAAACAAATAAACATTCAGCAAACAGATACAAAATCTGTGATAAAACAGCTGCTTAACGTTATGGCCAAATGCAAAACAACAGAAGCAGAAGCCGCTTCTGCACAGACCACAATGCGCAGCATAAGTGTAGACCACGGCAGTCATCAACACCAGCCAACATGGTTTTAGTAGGCACTGCTGTCGGCGTGCCTGAATTTGCCTACGTCGAAAATGTTATTGATTTTAAGTTTTTTGATCTTTTAACGTCTCTTGTTTGCACTCAACTCAATTTGACCGAAAAAAATGGGCAGTGAAAAAACAAAAAATCGGTGTGATCAAAAAAAGAGTAAAAAATAAATTTGCTGTCATAAAGCCGCTTCCACTACCATTGGTGGCATCGGGTATTATTGACATACACTCTAAAAGACTTATTGAGAATTAATTACTTAAGCTAAATGTTAAATAATTGAGCTTAGTAAAAATGATCAATAAAATTATCAATATTGTATTCTGGAACTTATCATATTGAAATGTATTTCTTGTTCTGCTGCCTAGCGAAGTTTTTCAATAAATTCTACTTATAATACTGGATTTATGACTTTTATATTTTTATAAAGAAACTTACAAAAACTCTTCGATTAAGGTCGATGAGCACTTTTGGTGATTTGTCTGCTCAAACCTTTTGCGCCCCATAGCACTGCTCTAATACCGACCGAAAAAAATTCATTGCAATAAATCTTCGTTGGAATCAGCTCTAGCTTTAACCCATTCTACATCACTGCATACAAAGATGTATCCGTAAGGAATAGTAACTCTGATGGCAGTTGTTACTTCGACTGGGCCAACATTAGCGAGTGCAGTTCATATTAATAGAGGCACTCTATACAAAGCTTACGAAAGATGAATCCTCTGCAGTCAAATACAAATCTGCTTTGACATTAAGGTATTGAAAATGGTACTTAAGAAGAATGTTTGTGTAGGAACTAGTAGAGGAATGTAGGAACGATGTGGGAAAGTTATATCCAACTATGAAAGTGAAAAAAGAAAAAAAAAGACAAGAAAATATTTCTGTGAATGTAATTGTACACAAGAAAACTAGAGCAAAGTCAGCTGGTTCCATCACTGAACCACTGAACCAGCTTTAACTGATGTTGTAGAAAACTATACTACGAGTAAATATTGCACAAAGACTGCGACCTAATAGTTTAGAAAATCAAATTTTTTCAAGAACTAAAGCCAATGTCCACAACGTACATACCTCGGAGAGTAAAGTGAGGGGCAATTGCAAGTTGATCTCAATTTTCTTCGAAATATGTTGTACAGCGTTGAGGCATTCTGACATAATGTCTCTGTTGAGAGAATTACTATAATTGAAGTACAGATAATTTACAAGAAGTTCCTCAGATACTATATCCTAACTGTTTAAATAGAGTGAATTTAGGAGAGATATAGTTTCAACAGGACAGCGCTATGTGGCAAACTATATCCAAGTTACAGGTGATAGAAACGATTGTGACTTTAAAAGAAAAAAAAGTTCGCGATATTATTGAAGAACTACGAAAATACTCTTAAATGTGGTCCAAAATTAGTTCCTTAAACTCACTTCCTGTGACAGTTCACGTCAAATTTATTTTCAATTATTCAATTGCTATAAAATTATATTTCAAATGTGCCCAGAATCTATGATCTTCGCTCAATTATTTTTATATTGCTCAAGTTCAAATTGAAATGAAACACCCACTACAAGCTAAAACAAAATCAAATAAACACTTCGATAAACCGTATTTTTTAAACATTGTTGCTTAAAATTGATACTAATCATGTTGTTTTCATATTTAGTTTATAAATTGATTTATCCAAGCATACATTTTTTACAGTGTATGTACAATCTAAATTTATCATTTGATAGAGATTTTTAACGTGTTTTCTTTCGCTTATTTGCGGCTTAAATGCGTTTATATTACGAACATTATTGGCTTGAGTTACTTTCAGTCAATTTGTTTATTTTCCATAAGGGTTTCAACACGTACCAACGAGGCTACTTACAAAAACATAAGCAAAGTATGTGTGCCATATTATTTGATATAATAATTTTTGAAGCTTTTTGTCTTTTCCCCATAAAAATTAAAAACATTTAATATTGGAAGCACATTTTTAAATGCATAATTAAATGGCACCCTCGGAACCCTCGTCATTGAAATAAGAAAATATGAAATTTTTATTAAAATACGGCATCATTTCCGGCAGCTAAATGACGGACAGTTTGATGCCACGCGCCCGGCTAGTAAGTTTGTGTTGCAAACATTCGCTACACTTGCAGTTTTCTACAGACCTTTTTGGGAAGCAACTTTTGGAAGTTCTCGCCAAAAACATCCCTTACATTTTCCGCTTTGTCAAAAGTCTTAGCAAGAATTCTTCCCTTTTTGACTTTTAGGTCATTCATGCCAACGCTCTACTTAAAAATTCCGTTCAATAAATTATAACGTGGTTGACAAAAAAAACAACTTTTATGTGTTAACAATAAAATCATAAATACTCGTACTATGAATTGCAATGTAAATAAAAACTTTACATCCCTTTTTTTCTTGAACCCAATAATAGACGTTTTTCACGGTAAGCAAAAAATGTATACAAATTTTTGCATTAAAATTCATAGCGTTTATAAAAATCACTCAATCTTTTTAATTTTGGTAATTTAAGCCGCACGTAACACCCTCTACTTTCAGATTTTCCCACATCACTTTGATTTTTTCGCTGAGTTTTTTCTTTTTGCCAGTAATCAACGTCTGAGTTGTCATGAATAACAAATAAATTATTTTTTCATTAGCTGCGCAATAATTTTTTTAGTTGATTTACAGTCATTAAAATGGTTGACAACAAATGATTTGAAACAAATTTTTCATATTTTCGTTTATAAGAAGAAAGTTGAAGATATAACCCGTAAATAAAAATTTGAAAAAAGAATCTCTAAAAACATTCATTATACCACTGAGAAGTATTTTTTTTTGTGTAATGTTAGTTTCTTAGGCTCCAAGGCAAATCTTTAGCTGCAATGTTACTCCAAATTAAGAGTTTTAGTTAGAGCTTGAATTCAGCTAAGACTTCAAAATTAAGTTTTCTGATTCCAAGTAGAGCTTTTTATGTGCCATTTGGTTGGTATAAGGAAGTTAAGATCTTAAATTGCTGATAGGATTCATATAGTCAAAGTTCATACATCGAGTGATTAAATATTTCTTCAATGCTTAAGTTTTCTTGCCGACGAGTTAAATAGTTTTCAATCATTTTCACTGAATCGAAGCCACTTTCGAATAAGTCCAAAACGTTAAGAATTTTGAAAGGTCAACTGTCATTTTTTAAGTTCTTACCTATATTTTTTATTGCAGATTTGTATTCTTTGTGAAAAATAAATATGTTTTGTATGAAAAATCGGGCATTGAATGTGAAGCGGTCAAAGGAGAAATTGTGAAATTCTGAAATTCGTTCAAACTCGGCCTAATTGTACTTCTAGAAGGAGTGAACGTAATCACACAATTTTTATTTTGTATCAGGCTTAGTTGTCAAGTTATGGCCTCCTAAAAATTTAAAGTAAATGAAATACGATTTTTTCGGAAGCAGTTCGAATTAAATAAATTTACAATAAAATATTTAACATAGTTGTTCTTATAGGAAACTTTATGTTCTTTTCAGTTATGACACCAGATTCGAAACTTGTAATTTTATTTAAAGAAACCCTGATGTAAGCATTTCAATCCAGAATTTCAATAATTTCGATTTTTTATATTTTTAAAATAAATTGAATAAATAATAATTAATAAACTTTTTTGTTCATTTATGTATATACATATTTTTATCTTCCTCATCAGATGCTACTATATTTGGTTAAAAACATTCAATTTCTTTCCTCAGTATTCAACTTAAGCACAAGATCTCCACTTAAAATGCAACGGACAACCATACCAAAAGTAGACTTTCGTTTACTCAACAATTAACATAAAAATTGGGAGCAAACTATTAATTGACACCTTCAACGAGACTTTCATTAAAAGAAAACCGAAATTTAAAAATCAAGAAAAAGTAAACACCAACCTACTACCGTACCTACTTGTACTTCAACGTATGTAGGTGGTGGTGGTGGTGACGCTGGCAGCCTTACGTACGGCGGTAAACATCAAAAAGGCCCAAATGACTTAACAGGCCATACAGCGTTGATTAGTTAAAAGGTGTTCGGATTCTAAACGTTTCTAACTGGTCATCATAATTGAGGTATAATTTTCATAGTTACTTAGCGTATGTTTTTGCTATTGTTGTTGCACTTAAAGTACACATAATAATTGCTAACTGCTTAAAAGGCTTTTAGCCGCATTTCAGTTTGCTTTCTGTTAAATAAATTAAAAATAATTATAATTAACACTTTAACGATTTCGTATCTTTTCGAATTAACAGAAGAGAAGAAAAAATCGAAACTCTTGCACGTGGTGTGTGGGTGTTTTTAATTTTGAATGAATGAATTTTTACTTTTTAATTTTTAATTTTAAACTGTGACAATGACATCAACTGGGCGTGTTTCATTTTGACAAAATAATTGTATATTGATGAAGTCATTACAGTGTGCGTTAGTTAAGTCGTGATGACGTTTAAAATGATGCAAACAACTAAATTTATTCTTCATGCAGCAGAATTATGGAAAATTGCACCGAAAACAGCGATTTAGTAATGAGCTGATGTGACATAATGACTTATTTGTCACGTGCTGCATTCATTAGCTTTTAATTGATTTATTTAGGAAGCCAAATAAGCAACGTCACATATTATTATTAATTATGAAGTGATTTCGAAAAGGTACCTAACGACAATTTTCTCAAAACTTAGATTTTAAATAAGTTGTATTTTACCGGGCTGATTGCATTGAAGTTCGTCTTTGGATTTCGTTGAAAAATACTGTAGTTCTTAAAAACTGCATTTGAAAAATGCGAATCTTTCCAAATTTGCTAAGTGAAAATTAAAAACAAGGTCTTTTAATTATTTTAAAATTTTACAAAGTGGATACTTTTGAGACTCAACGTCTGCATTATGTTAAAAAATGGAATGAGTTTCACTCGAAAACCATCTTGACAATTAAGTTAATTGAAGTACAACTTGTTTAATCAACATTTCCGATGAATCTTTAAAGCTGAGATAAAAGATTAGATTTAAGTGAAGTTAAGGTTTCTAACTTTATGCTCGATTTTCTCACTAGCCCATTGTGACAACGTTCTGGAAACAAAATTAAGTTTGGAGTTAAGCTCTGAGAAAAAATAATATAGACCATATCTGTAAATGGTTTCTTTTGGGATCCTCTCTCAACATTGAGTAGTAGCTTATAGATCCAGACTTTGTAATAAATAAAAACTTCCCTGAATTCTCCTTTCATTTCCCCATATGGCGTCATATGGGGAGGGTCACTTACAAAGGAAAGAAACATCACTTCTTGAAAAAATCTACTCGTTTGTGTCAATACTGTGGTTAATTTTTGAACATCAAAATAGCTTGACTTAAAAAAACCAACAAATTCCAGACATTTTTTTCCATCGAATGTCATCTCAAATTCTCACAAAGTGGTGTTCGATTCTCATTCACCATGTTGTTGTTGTTTATTTACAATATTTTTCTAAAATTTCCTATACTTTTCTATATACTTCTACTTTTTCCATCAGTATTTTCATATTTTTTCACTTTTAATGATCTTTTCAATGAATTTGGTTTCATATCATCGAGATTTTGATATTTCTCGATGCTATTCAAGAATTTTGTGTTCGATATCTTCAATTGAAATTTTCGATACTGTTTGGTATCTCGAGACATCATATTTTATATCGGATTTTCCAAAGCAATTTGATACTCTTCGTTCGGTTTTCCACAAAACTTTTCGGTACTATGCGATTTTTTTTTATTATTTTATTCGAAAGTCTTTGTTACCGTTCGACACTTTTCGACTTATGTTATTTTTAGCATACTCGATAGTACTTATGCTGTTCTTTTTGTATCGACTGTTTGCAACTGTTTGGTACTCCTAAATTTTTCCAATTCTTTCCGAGATAATTTTGTATTCTTCGACTAATGTACATATTTTCGATACTTATTTTTATTAATCTATACGTTTTGATGTATCGAATTTTTAGCTATTTACTTTTCGATACAATTTGATAAGTTCCGACTTAACAGAAAACTTTCGCTTGTTATTGAGTGTGTCCTCTTCCTAGTTTGATACTCTTCGTTGATATTTGATACTTTTCGAATCTTGTCGGCTTTATCATAGTTTCAATGATTATCGATACTTCTCTTATCGATTTGCTCGGCATTTTCAATGCTGTTCGATATCGTTTTTCAATATTACTCAATATCAAAGTCTCTTCAATGAGCCTAAAGTTGCACCAAAGTGGCAGCCATACCTGAGCTTACAGTTTTGTAGGAAGAAAGAATGAAAATGTGATCGGGAATTTAGAAAACTATCTAACTTGAAAATCTATGCATTGTCAGATGAGAACTATAATCAGATGTGTTATGATATGCATCTCATTTGGAAGAGGTTTACTTATAATGCATTGTATAAGGAAGCTTTGAATATATGCGGAAGTATAACTAAAGTCTTCTTCTAAATTTTTATTCCAAACTATGTGTTTTTAAAAACATAATGTTTCAAAAACCTTGTCTCGATAGAAAAACATTTTTGTTTTAGTTCATTAAGAAGTAGTCTTTTTATAAAATCAAAATTACACTGCGTTGAAAAAGAGAGACGAAGAGCTTTTCTCGTCGCTCTACTTTCGTTAAAATAACATTTACAAACCATTTTTTTCTTCGGTTTTACCTCTAATGAATACTCCATTAATGCTGGAGTCCCCCAGGGTTCTGTCCTATCCCCGACTCTATTCCTTGTTTTTATCGATGACCTTCTGTCATCGACCATCAACCCAATCCCTTCCTTTGCGGATGACAGCAACATTTGTTATTCGTATTGCTTCAAAAAGCGCCCGAGCTCTTTGGAGGTTGAGAGGTAAAGGCGTTATATGAATGACAAACTCACGAATGACCTAAATACAACTATTTTGGAGCAGCTAGATCGATTTCAACGACGTGCGCTGAAGCTAATAGGAGATGAAAACATCATCTCAACTGTTGATTCTCTTGAGCACCGGCGAAACGTTGGGTGTTTAACTCTTTTTATAGATATTATAATGGGATGTGTTCTAGAGAAATACGGAAGAAACACTCGGGCGTCTCATCAGGCTCATCCCTTTTCTGTCACACCGGTGCTCAATAGAACATCGCCCTATCGTGATAATTCGTTCTTTGGTCGCACAATAAAGTTGTGGAACAATCTCCCTGCGACTGTCTTTCCCGATACCTTTGACATCTGTAGGTTCAACAGAAATGTACACCGACATTACTCCATCTATCATCCTTCCCTCTAACCTTTTTCCTTTTCTTACAAACCATCACGGTGCTTTGCATTTAAAGGTGGCATCCCCTGAGCGTTGGTTTGAAGATTAGAAAAAAAAAAATTTTTGAATGGGAGCGATACATGCCCAATTATTAAATGACATGAAGGTATGTATATCACTCACTTCCGTTTTAAGTAAGTAATTAAATTTTTGGGACAACGTAATACCCTTCCTGTTTTAATGATTTCTTGGACTTTCGAGGAACACTCAAGAAGCTTCAGAGAATTGTCCTTATTATAAAAATTATATTTATACTTAGAGCTTTCGGTTGATAAACATAACAGTATGTGTTGAAAGTTGAAGCAAGCTCTTACCTAACACTTACAAACCACTGCTTCAAATTTATGATGTTTATTCCATTCACACTTCTTAAAATAAATAATTAGTCAATTAATTTGCTGAAAAGATTTCCATCTTTATCAAAGATCAAATGTATTTCTGTGGTTTTCGACCTAATTTAAGAAATGCACTAAAATTGTAACAAACTTATCTGTATAGATTCAATCTTGTAATATTAAACTCAATTTAACGATGTGTATAAGTATAAAAATTCTAAATTTCCAAATTTTTACAGTAAAATTGTAAAGTTTTATATTTTTTCAATCGTAAAAATAAGATAAAATATTTGTCTTCACCAGATAAAAAAAAGAAGCTGAACATAAAAATTGTGACTAATTTATGATTATCAAATATTTTATTAATTTTTTATCCCAACCAACTGCACCTGTACCGGATTCAACACGAAGTTCAGATTTGATTTGTTATCACAAACGGAATATCTCCGATGTTTTGTTTAACAGCATAAACAAATGTTAAGGAAAGAGGAAAACTTAAAACAATTCAAGCCAAAAAATATGCGTCTGCATATGAAATAAAAATGTTGCATGAATATTAGATGCATATCAGATGAGTTGAGAAGTTGAAAAGTTGTGATCGTAGCAGATAAGCCAAACCGCACCAAACAATGTCAGCTTCCACCGTGAATTTCGTCTTTGATAACGAACGAACGAAAGATTTCAATTCTGAGGCGTTCATTGAGCGTATGATTGTTCAAAAGACACATAAACAAACTTATGAAAATAAATTACAGCATAAATGTTAATAATAAACATAATTTCGATTCAACAAAATACTCAAAACTTGAAAAAAAAATACGAAAAATCTGGCAAGAACAAACCCATGCGCATGAGCAGCTGGTGATTTATGTTGCGGTCCGATTTGAATTTTGTTCTTTGGCAATATAATCGTCGGGCTTCAACAACAGCAGCGGCATCCCATACTAGAGTAAGATATGGAATAATCGTGGCCTACGCGCACAAATCGTTCGCTGTCATTTCATGGTGTTGTTGCTTTTGGGACTTTTTGTTTTTGTTTCTGTTGTTGTGATTTAACCATTTTGTGCGTATTAATCGTTTTTCTGCTGAAATAGAAACTTTTATTTTCTTTCAAATTTTATTTATTTATTTTATTGCAGCTTCACCGCAAAGCAGGAGCCGTCGTCGTGTAGCTGCGATCCTTATCAACGCAACAAAAGTTCAACATGTGAACTTGGCTTTTTGATATTTGGTTACTGCCTTTGCCGTAGCCGTATTTTTTGGCGGCTTTTCTTATTTGATTCTCGGACGCATAATACAAACGTTTAAACAAATTCAACAAATCTCTTTTGCATTTTGTGTTCGATATGTGAAAATTATGTTGGTCGGCAAACATTTACATTGGTTTCGTAGTTATATCTTTTTTTGAGTTATTGTATTGGATTTTCGCCAGTGCGAATCGTTAATACTGTTGGCGCAAGTGTTAAGGCGACGTTTGATTCTGCAAAATGTAAGTTGGACTTAATGAAGAAACGTCTTCAGAAATAGCTCAATAACATTTAACATTTTATTTTAAAGTTTTTGCGCAACATTCCGTCAGAATGTCATTTAAAATATGAACCAAGAGCTTTTTAATTTGCAATGCATTTCCGCTACAATAATGGTATGGTAAGGTTAGGTTATAAGCTGGGGATCACAGCTTTCCATCATAACTCAGGTCACGAATAGCACATTTGTTATGAATTACAAAGTGGATGTATGATCCATTAATTCGTCATACTAGTTGTTACACCTTGCCTTATCAACCCAATTAGCGAGCATAATCATTGCTACCGGAGATGGTAAAAATTTCACAAAATTCGAGTTTGCCAAATTTGAAATACCCTCTCTAATTCGCAAGCCTGAATATAAAATAAGTTTAATTTTTTGTTCCAAATTATATTGTAAAGTCGGTAATATATGGCAATGAATGAATTTTTTTAAAATGAGTACCAAAAAAAACGCAACGCGATTCATTTACCTGAATCTGACATATGGATATGGCTTCGAATAGTTGTGAAACAAAATGGCAATGAATTTTTCATTATAAACGAATAAGGATTTGATATTACCAGATATTACCAGTCCGGATTTTTATAAAAAGAGTTTTAAGATGGTTTCTGCCAACAAAAAAAAAAACTCAGATAACTGAAAGTCAATGACCACTTTCAGCTTTCCCATTTTCTTGGTTTGTAAAATATTTTACATTCTTACGATCAGGCGAATTTTTCCATAAACTCGTGGTCAACTATGCACCTCTTGAATAGTATGTAAGTTTAGTGCTT
This sequence comes from Meiosimyza decipiens, assembly GCA_963680825.1. Classification (NCBI taxonomy): domain Eukaryota; kingdom Metazoa; phylum Arthropoda; class Insecta; order Diptera; family Lauxaniidae; genus Meiosimyza; species Meiosimyza decipiens. The sequence goes on along the minus strand of OY804259.1, from coordinate 79,235,570 downwards.
TTAAGCCAGCATATTGCAATTCGAAACCAACGAAGCATTCCCGGTACTGCACCTACATTTATGATTTAACCAATTCTATTCCACTGTACCCAGCACTCGCACACGCTCTGATATTGCAAACTAAGCTTTCAATGAAGCATTTCAATTTTAAACTCCATTCCATTCGAGTTAAAATTCAATTTGTGAAATGTCAACAGAAAACAGAAAAAAAAACACCAAAAACAAAACTGATGTAAAAGTGATTTCACCGACGCGACCAACACTACAAAGTTCTTGTATGTTTAAGCCAAGTTAATAGTATTTTAACCGTATTCCAACAACTTGCTAATAAACTCAACGACAGCTTGTCTGCTGAAAATTTGACGAACTGGTTCCAGTGGTTGTCAGCGCGTTAAGAGTACGCGTTTTTGATGAGTTAACAACGTTGAAACAAAATCTGTTGTTGACAAAAGTGATTAGCAACATTTTTGCTGTGTGCTGTATGCTGTTGAATGTCATTTGTTGTTGTTGATTGTTGTCGTTGCCTAAATTTAAAAACAGCAACAATAAAATTAAAACTAAAACAAAGCGTTGAAAAATTAATTCAAATTCTAATAAAAAAAGAACTTAATTTATTCAATCATTTCATATTCAACGATGACAACTAAGACAGCAGCCACCGCAACCGCAGCAACAACAGCATTCGTTTTAAATTTTAATGCCATGCAAATTAGTCGCCACATTGATGATGATGATCATCATCGTCATCTTTATCGTCTTGTATTCAATGTTGCAACACGATCGTGTGACTCTATGCGTTGCCAACTAAATTCCACTGTTTATGACTCTGGTGAAGTGCGCGCATAACAAATCGTTTGCAATTTTTATGATATTCTATTTTTTTTATAATCGTCGCTAGTTTTTTCAAATTGCTGATTGTAATTACGTTAATTAAATTGTTTGCAAATTGATTGTGTTTGCACACAATTTGTTGAATTTGCATTTGTTGAATGAAGGTAAGTCATATTCAATTAAAATTGATGGCAGATATTTTTTATTGTTCCGTTGCTAATTTATTGTGCAATTAATTAGAGTTTTTCAGCTGCGGCATTATGTATTTCTGATTTCCTAGAATATAATTGACTGAGGAAAAGCAACGATGAGATTTCAAATGCTGAGAAGCATTTGACTCTCAAGTGAAATTTGAATAGTTGCCGCCGATGAAAAGCCAGCGGCTGACTGACGTATTCTGCTTATTTAAAAATACATATAATATATTCTGCTGAATAATGAATTTTAAGATATTGAATGTCAATAGTCATTAGCTTTAGCTATTTGTAAATATTTTGTTTTTAATTAGTTGCACTGAAAAGGTTACCAAAACTTTCTAGAAAACACTCATTTAATTACAATATACATGGATAATAGTTGGTTGAATATGGAAAAAAGCTAACATTTTTTATCAATATCTCTTTATCGACGAACCTGTGTGACAAAAATAAATATATATATAATAAATAAATAAAAATATACTATATATAGCTGTTTGGCACTGTCCATATACACAAAAAATTAAATTTTATGTGTTCATATCAAAATATTTTTACAAGAAGATTAAATGAAACTCAGATACGAATGCCGTCAATACAAAAACTTCAGGCCTTTAATGGCGATAGAGGTATGAAAATATAGATGCAGATAGAGGTATTTTTGGTTGTAGAGGCACAAAGCCGCGGAAAACAGCTAGTCTCAAATACAATTTTTTTCTTAACGATATATTTTCTCTGAGTAATATATAGGACGTTGACAACCAATAGTTGGAACTTTACCAACATTTATCAAGTTCAAGGCTCGTATTTACTTTCCGGGGCCCGAAGTTGAAAAGGGACCCCTTCGAAAAAATTTTATGATGAAAATAAGAAAGTTCGTTAGTTGACAAATGCATAAAATGATTGATTTAAGAAAGATCTTTCTGTTCACATAAACCAATTTTAAAATTTTCTAGCAAACAAAAAAAACAAAATCAGGTGATTGATTTTCTTCACATAGACAGCGGCGTACCGTGCACAATGAGCGCCCGTGGCGAGATGCAATTTGCCGCCACTGCGCTCGTTGCGCCCGGGGCAGCCACATACTTGAGGTCTCTATAGTACACAGGTTACATGAAATTTTTGAAAAAAGGTCATTGGGATAAAATTGAATAAAGTTTCTGATCGGCACAACTAATTAACATAATTTGCAAATCTCAATGAATACTGAGAAACGAATTTCCGCCACCCAAAGTCTTTGCCGCACGGCACACTTAGCCCATCCTCTAGTTATACCACTGAATGCTCATTGTGATTGGTAAAGAAAAAGTTCAAAAAGTTGAAAGGTAAAATCTGTAATGTGAGCCCAAATGCAAGTAACCTAGCCTAGCTAGAGTTTCTGGAGATGCCGAAATAACGTTCACTCAAATTTGAATGCTGATAAAATCAATGAGTCAGAATTGGTAGCTAAAATTCGATGTCTCGGTCAATGGCCTAATCATTAAAGACTTATTCTAGCATAAATTTAGACAAGGAACACCAACACTAAGGAACACCAACACTCAAAAATCTGTTGCTTTGGAACAAATAATGTTATCCGAACCAACCTGGTCGCCATGTTCTGTATACAGGATGTAGTACAAAGTTTATATATTAATATATTCTGTCTAGTGTCACGCATAGTTTGATGTGATGGGCAGAAAAAATTGCAGAACAGGTTTCGGAGACATTTGGATGCCTATGTGCTGATATCTATGTCAATCAATAGCTCCAGCAAGAACGATTTTCAACGTGCAGGTCAGAGAAGACAAGTAAAAAGCGCTTTTTAAGAGACTAGTATCTACCCGCATCGCTGACATGTTGTATCAGTAAGTCTGAGACTTACCAGAGACGATGAATTTAGGAAACACTCGAAATTTTAATTCGAAAAATGTATGTGAGTTGACGCAAAGAAAACGTTTTCTGAAATAACATTTTGAGACTCCAAAGCCTCTTAAGTTTATTTAATTTGATGGTTAATTAACATACAGTTAATTTCATTCACATAATGATTTTATGACTGAAATTGTTGTACAACTTTATCGTACACTGCTTAAAATTGAATCCAATAAAACTAACATTAATACTTATTATACGATAATATTCATATTTTTTTATAAGAGTAAGCATATGTGATTTAATTTCACTTTTCAAAGATGGCCCTTTTTGCTGTGGTCCATTTTAAAGTCATATCAATATGCTTCACAGCAGGCTACCACTCTTCATAAATTGAAATTTATTTGCGGTAACTTTAAATGTGACCACAAAGTCAGAGCACTTTGATAAAACGAAGAACAGGTAAAAGCATAGTCATATGCAAACCAGAAGATCATTAATTCTTGGTATAATTAATTGTTATTGAATTTTGACAAAATCGCTGTTTCGTAAAAGATCTCTGATATCAAAGGGTATTGTCTTAATTTTTGTGTGTGTTTTATAAATTGTCTTGATGATATTTGTTCCAAGAAATACTTAATATTTTTGGCGACAGTTTCTTTTTTATATTATCTTTTGATGATATCAAGAGTATTATCATAAGGCAGGGATTTTTAAAAAGACTTATGAATTAGTGTCTGAAATTCCGCTATTGAATTTTTCTTTTGGTACTTAACTTTTGTTTTTATTTACTTTTTTTTTCATATTTTTAAAAGTTCTGTGCTGTTTAAAAGTTCAGTTTTTTTTTTTTTGGATATCCACGACATGCTTTTTATTCAAAAACTTAGCTAGCAGCTAACCGTTGGGTGCTCTATAAATCGAAGTCAATAAAATTAATTGAAATTCCATTATACTTTTACGAAATTAAAATGTTAAACGAAACGTTATCATGCCACAAATCATCTAAGCAAACTGACCTATCGATGATAGTCAACAAAATAAAAAACAAATGCCCACAATAGGTAACCTTTAAATGAGCCACTAATTCCAGGCACTAATTAATGAGCTAATAAATTTTATTTAACTGCTATAAAAAAACAAACGACAAACACGCAGAGCATGCGCCTAAAAGATCTACTTAAAACTTTAGTCAATTTTATAGATGCCCTTTTTTTTGACATGGACAGCAAGAAAAGATGTATGAAAGAAAAAAATGGCCCGAAAAATCTAAATGTTCCAGTTTTGTGTAGAAATGCGTTCAACAGCAGCAGTCAGTAAGATTTTCATCTCTCCCCTCTACCTTTTTCGGAATGATTTCATTTCGTTATCGTGTTTATCTTGAAATAACTTGGCTACATGCGTTTAATTTCTTAGAAATATTGGAGGTGTTTTGACTACTGTGTCGAGCCTTCGTAGACAGACGGAGGTTTGAATAGGGTGTTGCGTACAATTTTTTTTTGGTAGATATATCGTAAATATAATTTTTAGTTTTATTACAACTTATTTGGGGTGCAACTGTCAGCGGAGAAAACAGTAACTGAGTAACTCAAATGTTGCTGTGCTACATGTCTGCAGTTGTCTTGTGACATTTATTGTGCCTCCCTCACGTGTTATAGCAAGGGACATGGTCTATATATTCTTTACAATCGCATTGATATAATCCATTGATAACGCATTTTGTAACAATTTTTTCATTGTATGTTAAGGATCTACTCGTATAGCAATTTATATGAAGTGTCCTTTTTTCTGGTATTTAATGAAGTTATTAAATTTTCCAAAAATGTCAAATGCACTGCTGCTACAGTTTTGGGGCGTTTGTTGGCATATCATTTGGCATCGCTACTGTCTGTCTGGCATTTGGTTTTTTTTTTTTTTCTATGTCTCATGTGATTGAATATCTCAGAATCTATTTTTTGTGTGGTATTTATTAATTAGGTACACCAAAGATCACTCAGTTTCAATTATAGAAATGTCATTTGTAATTATTCCTAATGTTTAGTTATAAAAGCAGGTGAATTGTAAATTTATTTCAATATTGGTACACACATATGTACTTTAGCCACTAAATGTTTATATTTTAATACTGTCAGCTTAAGCGCTCGTATTTAAAACATTAATCATTAATTATATGGTTTTGAATCAATAATATATCATTTTATACTGAACAAATGTAATTGGTGATAAAATCAGAGGTTATATATTACAATAATTCTTCATACTTCAAGTGTAAATTCACAAAAAAATTAAGTGATTATTGTTTCAAAGGCATATGCACTTACTAGAGTGTTTTTGTAGTATATATTGGTCACGGTTGGATTTAGGAATTACCTTGTTTTTAGAAGACTGTTAGTTTTACATGTAAATTGTGTAGAAAAAAATATTTTATTAAAAAAGCATGCGAATGAATAGGTCATGAATGTTGTTGGCCTGCTGATGGTCGTTTTTCAAATTAACTTTATGTGCTGAATCCGAATCTGGCCTCAGAATTGACCCTGCATGTCAGAATTCGGAAATATTTGAGGCTTAGTACCAAAAACATGATGTTTTGTGTCTATTTTCACGGCCTTGTGTAGGATTTAAAAAAGTTGTTCAACTTATTTTTAACAAAAGCATTATTTAGTGCCATCCTTTTCCTTTAAGATGAGTTTTCAAATGGTGATTTTTGATGTTACCTTGCAACGTTACAGCCATTTTAAGGTAACATGAACTTGAAACCGATTGGTTAATATTGCTGGGTTGCAAGCCGTTGTAGGGGCTAACGTTTGAACCAGGATTATTAAATTTTATACAAAAATGTCAAAATGACGGCTGTTTAAGCAAAAGTTTTCGAAAAATGAGGACAAGAAATTTAAATTTTGATTTTATTCTGGTTTATGCGATTCCCATGCATGTAAAGAATATGTGGATTAAATTTGAAAAGGATCGGCTTAGTAGTTTCAGAGAAAAGACTGACACCATATGAAAAAGATGATTTTGAGAGAATGGCGATTTAAGTTTTTTTTATTGAGCTGGAGAGCTGGAGTTGTGCTTAAATAAAGATGAAAAAATATACTTAGAGAGGTCGGATCTTTATGAAATTTTAACACGATGCTTTTGAAGTGGTCTTTTTCTAACGAGTTTTTAAAAAATCGAGTCAATAAACTAGGTTATCTCCTTAAAATTAATGCCTCTGTATGTCCTGTGAAAGTTAAGGTTATTTCTCGTTCAGTGCTCAATTTTAATGCCACTTATTCAGGCCGGTTTTGATTCCGTTTTGGACTTACCTCAGAAATTGAAATTCGAAGTTTACTTCAGTAAATATTCAAAAAAAGGGAAATCCGTCAACTTATCGGAACTTTAGTAGCTCAAGTTCAAAGTTCAAAAATATTCCACTGCAAACTCCGACCATTAGATATAGAACAAGCTGTTGATATTGAACTTCGGACTTCAATTCCACTTCCGAGCTGAATCGGAAATAGAATAATATGACTTACGCTTTACGAAAGAATTTTTGCTCAGTAAAGCAAGTAAGTCACAAATAGAAAAATTTGTTGTGACCAAAGTTGCAGAGGAAACAAGATTTGACCCATATTTCTCCCTTTTAAAATTTTAAAAAATTTTTTTTTTTATTTTGGCCGAAAAATGTGGTTTTTAGATCTGAACAAGTAATCTTACTTTGACATTTTCAATTGAACCGTATTATTATTATATATTATATATATATATATATTATATTATTACGGAGATATTTCGGGCATGCAATTGTTGTGCTTTTATATCTTCAACAACATTGGTCTAAAGATTGTTTTCTATTTGTGGTTTACTTTCCGATTTATTGACCGAACATTTTTTTTTCGGCCTCTCACAATTAGCCTCACCACAGCTGTGATGATTGACGCTAATTTGGATTAGTAGCCAAATTTAAACTTTTCATTTCAAAAAAAAAAAACTAAGCGGAATGAAATAACTATGGAAAATACAAAAAATCATATGTAGCCGTTCATCTTGGGCCATCTAGTTAAATCATATTGATATCACGCCTTTGATTTTTATTTTCTTTGAGGTTATGTAAAGCAGAAGGTGCATGTCAATGTCTATGAAGTTTAATACAAATGAATTCGGATTTTTTTTTTGTGAGCATGGAATATTTTAACTCAGGACTTATTTTTGCTATTGTGACTTTTTATACAATATCGCCTACAAACACCTTTACTGTCAACGTAAAAATAGTCATATGACTTTATTGAAATTTTTCTTATGTCACAAATGTTAATAAAATCATTTATTACAAATTTATAACTTGTACATTTATAACTCACCCAAGATCTACTTGAATGATCGTGGGAACATAAAAACTATAGCTTAGATTCCTCTAGAATTGATTAACATCTTCATTACCTAATTTCAACATGAGTTAATCAAAACTACCTGTTATCCCACTACCATGACAATTCAGCTACTTATGCTGCACTTTTCTACTCTTTTGTATCATTTTAATTGCCCAGAAAATTTGTCCCGTATTGCTGTCGAAAGATACAACTGATCTGGTGATCTTCTACGTAATAACAGTCAGTGATTCTGTTATGCTGCTGCCACGTTGACAACTCAACCATAGGCAGTTGAATTTGTCGCAACTTCTTTATAACTCATTGTCAATTCTTAAGATCGACGAGGATCTTCTGACTGGTATGGCGTTGCTACAGACTGTCCGAATAAAAGAACGTGTAAGCGCACAGATCAGGTGCCATAAATCAATTAGTAGTGCATGGTTGAAAATTAAATCGTAGTGATCCTCCCCTTTATTTTTTTTTTAAAACAGAAATATAATGGTCAACATCAGCAATTGTATAGATAGTCAAGAAACCTGTGCGCTTAATGCGCTTGTTGTTTGTCCAGTTGACTATTTTTGGTGTGTGGGAAACTTGTGTCCTTTTTTTTTGCAATACAGAGAAAACTGATCCAACTGCCGACTACTATATTTTTTACGCAACGTTAAGTGTTGTATTTTTGTGTTTTGTGGAATTTTTATTCACTATTGATTTCTCAAGAAATCGCATATTATTCCTTTGAGTTTTTAATGTGGCCATTTATAGGTGCAACATTTTTTGTTCTATTGAATTTTTTGTTGAATGAACATTGAGCTCATTCATAAAGCTGCTGCTGTATCAATGCATTAAAAGATTCCAATTTTTATGATGTGTTGCTTTGTAATATTTCTAAATAAAAGTAGATTTTGTAATTTTCTGAAAAATAAGAAAACACTTCAATAGAATTGCACGTGAAAGCATGTCATATGTGTTTAATTGTACTTACTAAAATCCAAATGAAAACATGAAGAAACAAGGGAAAAGATATTTCATAATGTCTGTTTCTTAATAAGCAATTGATAGCCATTTAACATAATGCACTCGTACCTATTAAAGAAAAATATTTTTAACATTATCCATTATAAGCTTTCAACCGGACACTGTCGGATATTAGGTACGGCCAAAAAAGCTCTTGTGTATGGCTGTGGACTTAAAGTGGAGGATATTTTTAAAAATTTATCAATTTTCAAAAAATTATTTTCTCCAATCGAACATAGCCAAGATGAAATATAGTTCCTAAATTACAATCATTTTTAGTTAAAAAACTAAAGGGTGCAAAGCTTAGGGGGTGGCAAAATGGTCGTGAAATACATATATCTCATTTTCAATGAAGGAAATTGGAATGTGTAGGCGGAAATTTTCGAAGTTTTAGTGAAATATATCTCATTTTGCTAGAGTTTTTGAATGTGAAAAGTGAGGCTAATGAAATTTTTGTTGAAAAACTCGAAATTTTTTTCGGTAGGGAGGCGGCAATGAAGTTTTTTTTCCCCGGCCAATCAGTATGGACGGTACGCGTCTGGAACCTAGAGGCTATAAATTGTGTGGACCTATTTTTAAGTGAATGAAAATATTGAAATCAAAAAGTGTAGGGTACCCATGAGGATTTGTAGTGTGAAAAACTAGCTCATTTTGCTAAGGTTTCTGGAATGCAAAAACTGATGACCTTTTAATTTTTGTTAGTTAACACAAATTTTTTACTGTAAAACATTTTTACTTGCGCTGAATGTGCACGGAAGTTAGGATTCTCTCACGTTTGCTCTGTTGTGTGTAGCTGAGTTCTGTTTACGAATAAAATGTTACGTTGTTTTTGATCGGTAAACATCCTCAACAATCGGCTACTATACCGATAAAAAGTAGTTAGAACATCACTAAAATTCTTTTAAAAACAATTCGACAAGTGGCATATCTGCTTGGAGTATCTTAATGAAGGTCTAATACGGTCTAGTTCCTCTGATAAATGCTAACTCATTTTATTGAAATTGTCTACAAGGGTAACTCTTTCGATAATCTTTGTTACTATTGGATACGTTAAGACGTTTTTAATGTTTTTCGTTACCATTCGATAATTTTTCGATTTTTATTGTCATTTCTATGATATTCGCTAATATGGTATAATTTTCGCTATTTTCGATGTTGTCCAAGATTTTTCGATATTATTTGATTGTTTCTTTCAATTTTTGTCGACTTTTCCGAAACTATTTGATGTTACTCGACTGATAGCAACGTTTTCGAAGATTTTCATTATGTTCGGTTTTCCAATTTTCGATACCCAACCTTTTAAACTTTTTCGATATATCCCCAATTTTAATGACTACTCTCTAGTTTTAATTTTCTCTTTTGAAACACTTCAATACTTTTATCAGATTTTTTAAAATCATTCGAATATCTCCGACTATCATCAACTATTGTTTTCGATACACCTCAAAGTTTATAAAGAGTGAGTTTTTAGAATGATTGAAATTTTATTGAAAAAAAACTCCTTTTTATTGGCCTTATGGTGCGTGTTTTAGGAGAAAGGAAACAGTAGGGCTTTTTTAGTATTACAATTAGAACACATACAAAGAGCCTATTGGGGTCCCTTTCCACATTTTGTACGTTGCAGCGGCAATAGTTACTTATGTTTTGAAAGACCCGTGTTCCACAAGGAATTAATCCGCCGCGTACAAATTAATGACTTGACGTATTCCCACAAGAACTAATAGAGAAGTTTAAGGCCACATAATCTTACGACCAATTCTGCCCTCAGTAGCGAAAAGGGCATGTCTCAAAAAAATGCGTTTCAAGATAATTGATGTTGTTATGCCAATTTGTTGAAATACCTCTAAAATTGGTATAGAGGAATTTTTTTAGAAGATATGTTATAGGTTTGAACTCATGTACTTGCAAATTTAGTGTAGTTCATTAGATGCATATTTACTTAAGCTATTCGATGGCTTAAAAATCCAGAATATGTACTTTTTTGAGGTACGTTTTTTTATCAAAAAATTTACATAAACATAAGATTTTAAGCTGTAGTAACCATAAGGTGTTTCCTTAAAACTTTTGTTTGTCCAAAGATTCAACTGATTGTTTAGACATTTAACTCTTATCCTTTACTAATTGTAAGTGCTGCGGCATCCTTTAGAAATGTCAACCAAAGCAAAATGTCAATATGACAGGGACCCAATGGGATTTGTAAATATTAAAATTTGAATCAGGAAGTGAATATTAAAAAAGGATTTGTATTTGATTTCCTTTATGTAAATATGCTATTAAAACATTAAAAGTTTTCATAAATTGAATTTTCTTTTTTTTTAATTTGTTGCTGACTTTGCTGCTGTGTCGCCGCTGCTAATTAAAATCGCAGCTGCCAGCGACGACACGTAGCCACAATAGGAACAGCAATAAATGCAAAACAAATTTAACATACAGGATGTTTTTTTCACTTTTGAAGGCGCCACTTGATTAAAATGTCTCTCTGCTGCAACTCAATGGGAACTTAAATAAAAAATTCAAAGAACAAAAAAAAAAAAAAATTGAGAAAAAAGGAGCTGGCAAATATGATAAGCGAAGAAATGCAAAATCGTTCGCGCAACACCAGCTACGTTGCAAAACTGTTGCCTCCGAACGGCAGCCGTTTTATTTGCTCGAGATTTATTGCCCGCAGGCGCCCGCTGCTTTTATATTAATTAGTCACATTTAATAAACACATTCGACGATAATTAACGCTTTATCAAATTCGCTAAATCACGCAATGGCAAATGGGGATAGAGAGGCGCGACTGGGGAGCAGCAGCAAATTACGTATGAGAAAAAATCATGGAACTCTCGCTATAGCAGAAATTAAGTGGTGATAATGCCTGAAGATATGGGAAGCAATATATTGACTTAATTTCTGATTGGTGACTACTGAAAACTAAATTGCAAAATAAAATTTGTTTGTGCTCGATATTTTAATTGAAATTTAGTTACTTAGTTGAAGCGATGAAAAAAGAAACCTGCAATTTGAAGACTCTAGCTAAATGTCGGTCACCTTAACAAAAAACTTAGTGTTTAACTTACAGCACAAAATGTGAGCTTAAAAATTTTAGAAACTATTTTCTGTATGTTACACTGTGCGACATCACTTTACACAAACTTTGAAAAATTGCTATGCCCGCGAAGGTAGACGGCGAGCCCAGAAAGACTATTTAATTCGTTTTTCTGGATCAGGCTATAATTTTTTTAAAGACTACAGTTTTATTATGAAAAATTCAGTACAAATAAAAGAACTACTCAGTAGTTTTAGACAAGAAAATATTTCTCAAGGATTTGATAATACAAACATAAATGCTTATGATTAATTCAATGAGGTAATGGTAAATACTGGAGAAAAAGTATAAAATAAGAAGGTGACACCATTTCGTGACTGGTCCTGTTCTGGTGCCTTAACACTCAAATGTGCCGGTCCAGTCTGTTCTATCTCTACTACGCGTTCATTTTGCTTAATGGCCTTATTCGGTAGTGGAGGTGCTTCAACGGTGAGTACACCATCTGATGAAATTGTTGAAACGACATCTTTGGGATCATAATTTTTTGGCAAAGTGTACTTGCGCACAAAATGACGTTGTATCATACCAAGGTTACCCAGCAGGCAATTGAGCAAGGCCTTCCCCAGAGAAGGCCTGCTAGCACTGCTCCGATTGTAAGAGGCCTTCTCAAAACTAAATTTTCATGTAAATAACAAAAAAAATTTTTTTTTTTTCTATAATTTTTGTTTTTATTTACAATCTGTCAATATTAACAATAAGTAAATTTTATAATTAGTGAATTTTTAATTAGCAGAATAGTTACACTCCATTGAGTGTATACTCATGAAATGCTATTATGTACTGCTATAAGGCCTTCCCATAGCAGCAGTGCTATAAGGCCTTCCCACAGCAGCATTTTTTTTATTTCATGTATTGCAATGTTTTATGATTCGACATTACTTTTTTGTCATTGCATTGTTCTTATACGACATCAAAAGTTGATATATGGTTAGCAGTAAGGAACGGTGTGCATGTTGCTAGGTTGGTCTTCTGTTTCATGTTATGCTAAAGTGGTAGAGTATTGTGTATTCAAAGTGATATTATAAATTAAGAAAACGTCACAAAAAATAAACATTAAAAATATGAACGTAAGGGAGGTTGACGCAGATAAAAAAACTTTTAACTAAGAGTCTCACGACGTATTTAATTAGATTTAATTTTTTCAAAGTACTTCTATGACCCCTTCTACGGTAAGCGCTCTTAGAAGGGCTCTTGACGCAAGCGATGTAGGAAGACCTGCTCGAAGAGTACTTCTATCAGGCCTGCTAAATGAGGCCTTACTTATCGGGACGTTTCATATAAAAAAGAAAGTAAGTTTGAAAGGAGGTGGTAAGGCCTTAATCTTACCAGGTAAGGCCTGCTAGAAGGCCTGCAAGCTCCTGCCCTTGCCTACTGGGTATCTTCGCGCTCCTCGTGTTTGCCCTCGACAATAATGGTTTTGTCCACTGTCTTAACGCTCAGTTCATTCGGCTTGAATTGTGAAACATCCATACAAAATTGAAAACCATCCTTCCCTACAGTGGGCAATAGCTGCAAACCGGTGGTGCTAGTCATATCACCACTACGACGATTTGCACCGTGTTTTGAGAGCATATAATGATGCCTATCATAGGGTGTATGCCGGCATCTGGGATGCAGCATCAGTGATGTACCAACACGCGGACGGAATAAGTCTATCGGATGAATGCCAAATCCAAAATCATCGTCCAAAAGATGATCCAGTTCGCCTACCGGAGATCGATAGTAATCAGAATCGAGTTCACGTGCTAAATTAACCAACATTGGAACGATAGCCATTTTATTTATTTCTTTCTTGCGGTAGAATATCTGTTACTTTTTTAACGGAAGTTTACTTGATGTTTCACTGGAGTTGTTTACAAAAAATTAAAAGAATGTTTATCACTGATAAATTCAAACTTTTTTAGAAGTTATATAAGAATATGGAGTGGTTTTGACTACGTGTCATTATTGGTTCGGCTAACAGTAACACGTAATGCTACTAATTGTAAAAAAAGGGTTTGAAATTAATTTTTAATTTAAAAGAAAAACAAAAAAATGTATATACCTATGGGATATGTTTCATCCTTAAAGTTTGATTTTCCATTTTTTTTTCTTCCATATTTTGGTGTATTACGTAAGAAGATCAGCAATCGCATCCAGTTGAATGTTGAAAAGCTTGTATTCAGACGCAGTTGGAGAGATTTAAAGAGAACTTTAAGGGCAGACTACAACCCAGAACTAAAATCCAATACATTCAACAGAGCTACAGGGCTGTTGTTCCGGGCCGCGAACTTAAAGGGGGAATCTGTCTTGTGAATGTTCAAAAATCTGACGTGATGTAGCAAGTCTGAAGTTGGAATCAGATTCGGCGACACCAAAAACATATAGTAGATATGGTCTGACTGCCAAATCAGAGATCAAAATTTTTTTATTGGCGATGGATTTTTCGAAATAAGTAAAACACAAATATTAACGAAAAGAAAACGAAATTTTTTTACATTCAGCAGACTTTTATGTAATATTTTTATAAAGTAGCTATCTGAATACATGTGGAAGCCAGAGAAACCAAAAAAAAAAGCGAATACATAAACACACACCATTCATAATTACGTTTAAATGTGACGTCATATTTCCGTTTTCCCATACAAATACCCGTAAGTGTATAGGGATCCAGCCAGACCACATACCACATACACTGTCTGAGGTAGTAAAAATATATATCCTTTTAATTATTCTAGTGTATAACCCTGATTTTTTTATTGATAGATAACCAACAAAACTTTATACAAAGTCACTAGCTAAATTGGAAATATATTTATAAAACCATTGAAATTAAAAAAGGGTTGGTCAGAACCATCTGACCGACGGAGGGTTGATCCGGCGCTGACGTTCACTAAAATTGACAAAATCTTAAAAACAACAATCACGAAGTCCACTTAAAAATTAGAAAAAGCCCGTGCCAAAAAGGAAGGAAGGTTATGGACCTGATTTCTAAGAGATCAGATATGTAAAACAGTTCCGCCTGTGCTCAAAACAGTTCATAGAGCTACAAAAAATGTTAAGAACTATATCAAAATGGATGAGGTAGACCACATAGAAAGCGTGGTTAAGCCTTTTGGGAACACTGTAACAACAGTAAATAAGAGGAACTTCATTGAATAATTTTTTAATTTTCTGATTCAAACTCAAACAGAATAGCCGCAGTCAAGAAAACTGAAGTTAAGATTGTTGACAATTAACTGAAGTGATGAAGAAACTACTTCCAGGAGGTATTAAACTTGCAAATGAAGATCGTCGTTCGTCGGGCGTTTGGAAATATATGTAATTATGTCTGTGCCAATTTCTTTGTTCTACTGTGCTCTCGAAGTACTCAAAAGTTTCAGGGTTTAACTATAAGACTACGTGGTAATTTTGGGGTATCTTATGGGAAAATATTATTATTATTATTCTTTATTAGTACATAAGAATATGCTTCTTTTAAGTACGATACAACAGTATGTGATAAGATAACAACAAATAAATAATTAAGTTAATGCTTAAAATAAATGTATATAAATGCCGACAAATAAAGTTAAAGAATAGAAGAAATTATAGTGAAGAGTTGCAAACAAGAATTTGAGATATCGAAAGTAGAAAGAATATAACTTAGATTCTAGGAAAAGTATTTAAAAATTAATGGCTTAAAGCTATTTCTGTTCGACACACATTTCAAATTTCGAGGTAAAGAGTTCCATAGACGAGTAGCACAAACAAAAAAAAGTCTTGAAGAGTTCAGATACTGAAATGTAGGTGAAATAAGATTCACATTACGATTTGATTGGCAAAAAATTAATTTTTCGTACAAATACAGCGGAGTTCTAGTGTAAATAATTTTATGCATAAATATACAATTTCTAGCATTCATATAGTCAGCAATACTACAGTTTAGAATCCGATTATTATACAGTGAAACATGATCAAATCATTTTAAGTTATATACGTAACGTGTGACATTATTGTACGCGAGTTGTAATTTGTGAAGTGAATGCGAATCGAGTTTGCTATAAACAACTTCCGAGTAAGTTATTGTAGGAATTATTAATTGCACAGCTAAACGTCTTCTAGTCTCAAGCGGTACAATAGCCGCAGTCATTCTTAAGTTACGCAATGTGCCATAGACTTTGCCAATAACAGAGTTAATGTGACTCTCACAGCTTAAATAACTATTTAATCGAAAACCTAGGTTAGTAGCATTGTGGACAAACTTTAGTACAGAGCTATTGAGAAATATTTGTGGAATCTCAACAAAGGGGTAGTTAATTTTTGAAATGGGTAAAACTAGCGACTTAGCAGGATTTAAATTTAACTCAAATATCAATATAGGAATAATGTTCATATACGAGGTTTAGAAAATAATTAAAGGAAATGCAATTCAATTAATCGTTACTGTTAATTTTTGAATTTAGCTTAACAAAAAAAAATTCAAAAAAGAATTTGCTTGGACGTTGTTTTACGACTCACAAGAATACCTACAAAAATGAAGTTGTAATAATTTTTTAACAAATTTTATTTGTACGCATAAATGCAAATGTTGTAAGGATCATGGCACAGGTAAGATTATCTCAACAGCAATAACAACAATGAGAACAACTACAACATATTACAACCACAAATTGAATTAGTACTCATGTGTCTGCGGTTAAGCCTCATTTATGCCTCACTTCCGCTGGTTGCACCAGAACCAAACAACTTTGCACCGATCTGACATTAGAACAACATGTATTTCCCATATTTTATTACCATAGCAACTTTTGAGTGGACTATCGCGATCGATCGAATGAATCGCCAAACTCCATCTCTCTTTCGCGCTTAAAGAGTTTGTTATATCTATCTTTTTCGTTCAATATGACCGCACAATGATATTTTACAGAATTGTTGTATTAATGGTTTTGTTGTTGTTATTATTGTATTGGCCTCATGTCGATTTGTTAATGTTTATATTTTGTTTAGCTGCTTTTCATTGATTTCTTTGATCGCATTGATCAAATCGGCAAAAATGATCGCGTATAATGCTCGGTACCAGTGTTGTCGACCAAAATTACAATTTGAGAAAATATGCAACTCAAAGTTGAAGGCGTTTTCTGTTGTATGTACATATAAAATTCAACAAACAATTTAATTTTTATTTTTTTATGTAACATATGTTAAATTGTTAAATAAAACGAAACAAAATTATTTATTCGTCAACATGTATTTCGTCGCCTTGTAGGTACCTGATTATGTCTTCCATACACTTTTCATAGGCTTCAGAAAATTTGCTTTTTAGGCTTGAACCAATTCAAAGCCAGTGGAATTTTGGCTTCGGAAACAAGAAAAACTCAGTCAGTGCCGGGCACCGAGTTCAGATATTCGTATATCAGGCTGTGAGGTAAAGTTTTTGCTATGCCGAAATTAATTATATCATGTATTTTTTTGAAAATCAATCAACTCAAAATAATTTCATAGCTGAAATTGTTGGTCAGGACCTTCCAGAGCTGTTCGCCTTTTGGCGAGACTTGCATTGATCCCCAATAGCTATGCTTAGCGATGGAGTTATTTTTTTTGTTATTTTAAGGGCAACTTTTTTTCGATATTGCTATGTGGTCAGTCCACTTAGTCAAGCAAATAGATGCAGCTTTAAGGTAATTAGTGTTTCAATCCAGTGCTTTATTGGGATTTTGTTAAAGTTTCTCACCCTCCACGAGCTTTTCCACTTGAAATTGATTATGAACAATATATCAATTTGGTGACTTTTTTGAATTTTTATTTCTGTCGGTGTTAAGCAACTGCATTCATGTGACAAATTTTGAATTAATTCATTTTTAAGCTATTAGTACGTGAAGCATTTGCGTTTAGTTAAAGAACAAAATTCAGAAAAAATTACTCAATTTTCAGACCGTTAGAATAGAAATCCCCTTAAGCTCAATTTCAGCTCGAATATAACATTGAATTTGGGTTACACTTACAGCTGATTTTTCATAAATAAGGACATCTTAGATTTGATCTCCCCATATTAGACGATAAAATTTATCTGGAAGAAACTTCTCAAACTGGCAATACTACCTCGTATTTTTCCGTCACCTCACGTTCCTTTTAATTCAAACTGATCATATTTGCGCGTATGTTACAAGATTCGACCTCAACCCCCTCCTCCAGCCACCCTTCGATGTATCTACTTATGCTCGTACAGGATTTCATATTTTATTTTATCTTCGCCGCTAGGTTTGTGTCTCATAGTCGGCGTTGTTACCACATTCATTTTAAATTGAGTCGTTACAAATTTTGTTGTTGGTTGTAGTTGTTACCATGGGTTGGTTGGATGTACTCGTTTGTTTGTTGGCTATACCAAATGTAGTCAATCTTTATGAGATTATGATCTCGTGTTTGCTCAAATGTTGTCAAAATAGATTAACTTGAGTTTTAAGTTTTTGTTGTTGTTGTTGTTGTTGTTGTTGTTTTCATATGCTGGTTGCTTTTATTCTTGTTGCTGTAAACGTTTTTACACAGACCTACTCACATCGATCTGTCAGTTAGTCAAGTCGGCTAATATCTTATTTTCAAGTCAGTGTTCATTTGAGCATTGGCTCATGTATTTTGTCGTTTGTTATTTGAATTTGAATTGCAGTTATTTTAATGTTTTTAATGAAGTTGTTAGCAATTGCAGTTACGATCAAATGCGAAACAAGTTTGTATTATACTTCAATACATATTGGTCTGTTGAACTTTCTATTGCAAATGAAATTGCAACAATTTTTATTGATCTACAACTACAACGAATGTTGTCCAAGTTGTTATGCAAAATGTCATATGAATAAATCATAATGCAAAATTGTTTAACATATTTTCAGCATTTAATAGGATAGACTTTAAAACGAAAACAGCTGAAATCAAATTATATGAAATAGCGCATCATATTGGTGACTTTTATAAATGAAGATTTAACGATGCTTATGGGAAAAACAATTGATTTATCAAACGATTCCATTCCAGGAATCAAAATTTGTAACTGAAATATTTTAATTTCTTTCCGAGGAATTCCAGCCCATAATCGACTTTTTTAATTCCATGTAGATTTATTTTTTAATTTTATTTCAAGGGTTATTTCAAATTGAATTGCCCACTTTTCTGAAATAGATGTTTGCAATAATTCGATAGGGAAAGGTAGAAAATTGGCCGAAAATGCTATCACTATCACAATTTTGTGGAATGAAAAGGTTAAGGAAAAGGTTATTTTGCATTAACAGACATCGACTGACCATGATCCACCAGTAAAACTTCAAAAATGCATGAAATCCGTAATATCGGTCCGAACTAAAAATACTAAAACACGTGATCATTCATTTGGTATGTCGCAGGTGTTCAATCTGGTTCCTAATCAGACATTGCAACTTTTTTAAGGATTCATAAAGTATACAGTAGAATGGTCTGATAATGCATCCACCTCAAAATCTGCACCAACTAGTGACACGTTTTGAACGTATTTGTTTCTCAACAAGCACTTATGGCTTTTTTGAACTCAAAATGCGACAATTCTGACGATCAACGAAGCCATCAACATGGAATCTAACCTCTAACCTAATCGCTGAAAATGATTTTGTTCGAAAAATCAGCATCCACTTCTTGTTGTTTCATAATTTATTTAACTAACTCTGTTCGCAGTCTGAGTGGTAAGTAGCGTTTGTGGCGTTGCATCATAGCGCCCAAAATCATAACGCCCAAATCCCATTAACACATAACGCCCGAAATGTGGCACAAAGCCCAAGTCTTAGGAAATTTATGACCCAAATGAAAACAAAAAAATAATGATCAAAAAAAGGCATAACGCCCAAATTTCTTGTGAAGAAATTCGTTGTTGGCGAATTTAGGCATTACGACTTTTAATTTGGTCCCTATGACTTCCAGTTTGAGTGGAGGATGTAAATCCTGAGCCGCGGCCTAACTCTTAAGTAAATAGACTGACCCACGGCCCACTTACCGGCTACGCTGGCCACAGTAATTCTACTTAAAAGTTAGGATAAGAGGACTCAGGACTTATATCCTCCAGTATGTCCAACACTGGCTTCGCGGCGGTCTTCAGCTGCGAATCATTCTATATTATACCCAACACCATATTGCCATAGAAAAATACCAAAATAGATTTTGTTTGGGCCATATGCCCACTATGAATGTTGTTGGGCGTAATGACATTACTTCATTTGGGCATTGTGACAAAGCCATCGTTTCGTAACACTCAAAAATCTCATAAAGCCCAAAGTTTAAATCGAAAATATCACAATGCCTAAATAGTTCCACAACAACAATTTATGTGGAAAATGTTTGGGCGTTATGATTTTGGGCGCTGTAATGCAACGCCGACTTCTTTCTTGAGTCAATTGAACTCTGACTTTGAACACGCTGTAGAGAGCTTCTCGAAATCTAATTCTTAATCACGTTACCGAAAATTGCGAACTTTGTTATTTGCAAAATATAGCTCAGTAATAAAAACACGTTGTTTTTTCATGTAGTGCTCCAGTTATATTAGCCTTGAACTGTCAGCTGCTTTCTTTACAATAACAAAACTTTATCGCACAAATGGCGCGATAAGCAAGTCTTGCATAAATTTTGGGACACCCAAATGATATTAGTTCAGTCTAATGTCTCTAGAAAAATCTTAGAGCAAAAGCACGTGGTGTTGGTCTAATATTAAGGGCGATTCAACTATGTTTACTAGTCATGTCTCCAACGACGATATATCTTGCAATGCTGCACACTCCAGAGGATTATCTGTACCTAAGTAAAGTTTTGCTAAAAACTCGTCACTTATGTTTGAGACAGAGCGGTAACTTGGTTTAATTGAATATGAACTCATTCCAAATGACTTCTTGATTTACCAGCCACAAGAAAAGTTTTAGTACTAAAACGAAGGAAATAGTTTTCTTGAAATTTGTATAGTTTACTTTTACGGATAAGCCATTGGAATCGTCCAAAAGGTTTTTAGTATTATTACATTGTGTGCCTTAAAATTTATGCGATCTACAAAACTTTTCAAATATGCGGAACCAAAATTTTATGTCTCGTAAAATTATTACTTTGCTTACGTACTAACAATAAGTTAACTTTTGCAAGGAGAGGTCGATTTTTTATTGTTCAACTAATTGATAGACTTTAAACCTCTGTTCAAATTTGAACAGCAGTTGGTCCTACTACTTTAAATTCAATTCATTGTTGATAATAGACTTATGCTACTTAAGATTAGTTTCGCTTATTAAACTCATGTAAAAATTTACCATTTTATTGTGTTTCAACAACTGATGACATTTGTTTGCTAATTAATCTGGCGATGTTTTATAATTTTATGCGTAATATTTTGATATGTAGAAAATATTTTTTTGTTTTTTCTTTTGTCACAAATATTAATATCGGTCATAAAAAATTAGTAAAGCAACAAAAAAAGTTGCTAACATATTTAAATTTAATTGGTTCGTGCTGTTGGAAATTTACATTTTTATTGTTGCTGCTACGTTTAATTAAGATTTCATAAAGATTGAATTTGGCATAGCCATAAGTTTATGATGTTATTATATAATTTAAAATCATTCAATTCATTTTTAAACCGAAAAATTTTTATTTCTGGAGTTAGAACAATTTATCTGTAGGTACCTGTTTCTTATATCGTAATTTTTATCTTAAAGAGTTGCTTGTAAAATGTTGCTTCTAAGTGGTGGTCCCAATGATTGTCGGCGATGTTGCTCTGATGTGGCTGGTTTATTAAGGGTACCCGATATACCACCATCATTGATGATCAACTTTTTGTGTCGGCAAGTTGCTTAGGAGTGTTTTTTTATTGATTTTTCTGCTACCTGTAATTATCCCAGATAAAACAATTATCACTTTCACGCTCGTTTAGGCTGGTGTGCAAAAAAAAAACAAACCTTTCTGTTTCAGTGTATACTGCAACAATGTTCATGTGTTTAATAAATTTTTAATGAGTGAATTGTTTGAGTTACAAGGTAGCATAGGTCGACAAAAAAAGTTTGGAGCTATAGTCCTTCGGTGCTTCCAATGGATGTCGTTTCAGAAGGTCAAATGAAAGAATTTGATTTGATTTTTTTTAAATTCATGTCTGTAATCGAAAAACATTACATAAATTTTGATGTAGATCATAGGTGTACAAATATGAAACCGGTAATTTTTTATTCAAAAAAACACGTCCATTTTGCGAAAATAGTTCCAAATTTAATCTTCAAAGTAGTTCCCCACGCTAGCTACACATCTTTTCCATCTTTCAGGCAATTTATGGATTCCTCGCCAAAAAAATTCTTTGCTTTTTGAGGCTATCCATTCATCGAGCCATTTTTGCACTTCCTCGTAAGAATTGAAGTGCGAATCGTTGAGTGCGTGTCCCATCGATGAAAACAAATAGTAATCGGATGGCGCCAGGTCCGGTGAGTACGGCGGGTGGGCCAGGGGCTCCCAGTTGTACGATTCTACCAAGTTTTTATTGACAGCTGCTCGATGTGGCGATGCGTTGTCATCTTGGAATACAATTTTGTCATGGCGAAGTTGAAATTCGGGCCTCTTCTGACGTATAGCACGGTTCAAAGCGATCAATTATTGATGGTAACGTGCACCAGTAACTGTTTCACCTGGTTTTAGTAGCTCATACCAAATAACACCACGCTGATCCCAGAAAATACACAGCATTGTCTTTCGGCCGAAGCGATTTGGTCGATGGAGAAAACCTTTTCTGTTTTGCCTGGCGAGCAGCAATTCACAAGTGGATTTTCGGTTTTCTTGCTGCCTGTCGGTCTGTTCATGTGGCACCCATCAACCGAACTTTAAAATCTTTCCCATGGCCTTCAAACGCAAGGAAACGGTTTGTTGTGTCACATTAAGTTGTTCAGCGAGCTGTTGTTGCGTTTGACCATCATATTCGTCCAATAATGTTTGCAATTCGGTGTCTTCAAACTTTTTCGGTGGCCGGCCGCGCTCCTCACTTATCACATCAAAATCACCACTTTTAAATTTATTGAACCACTCATTGCATTGTGTACGACCAAGAGCATGCTCGCCGTAAGCTTCAACAAGCATTCGATGCGATTCAGAAGCGTTTTTCTTCAAATGGAAACAGAAAATCAATGCTTCCCGCAAATGAGAGTTTTCAGGTACAAAATTCGACATCTTTACGAGCGGAAAAAATGCGTTGTTGTATGAAACTTGACAAATTGTGAACTGAATATTGTTGACAGATGACAGAATAAACAATTAAGACATTTGGTGCGGTTCGGAAGCTCATACATATACGGCTATCGACCATTACCGGTTTTATATTTGTACACATTTGATCATGCTATGCCACAGAGCCGGGCTTAAGGGCGCCAAGCCCATGTGGTTGCATGGGCCTTACGCTGTATGGAGGCCGCAAGTGGCCACATTTTTTTTGTTCAAAAATTGAAGTAAAACGCTCTTGAACTGTTTTTATACAGGGTGTTTTTTAGAGGTTTGTTTTTCGAATAGAGATAAAACTGGCATTTTATTGTCAAATCTGGCAACTCTAATGTCATTTATGTTCAGTTTGGTTTGCCATTTCATCATAAACAGGTTGACAAAAGAACAATGCTTGCAAATCGTGCAAATTTATTTCGAAAATAATGGTTCAGTTCGCGAAGTTTACCGCAAGCTCCGTCCATTTTATGGTCGACATAATCGTCCATCAGAGCAATTAATTCGGTTAACCATGGATCGTTTTCGCACTACGTTTACTCTATGTGATAATACGCATCCGCAGAGACGTCGAACAGTGCGCACCGAAGAAACAATTGCCGCTGTAGAGCAAAATGTTGAAGAGGACCCGAATGAATCGATTCGCCACCGTGCACAGCAATTGGAGCTTTGTCCATCAACTTTATGGAAGATTTTGCGCAAAGATCTTGGCTTGCGACCTTACAAGATCCAGCTTGTGCAAGAATTAAAGCCGCGAGACCATGCAATGCGTCGTGATTTTGGTGTATGGGCCGAAAATGAGATTGATCTCGATGCTGATTTTCATCGCAAAATTTTGTTCAGTGATGAGGCTCATTTTTGGTTGAATGGCTACGTCAACAAGCAAAATTGCCGCATTTGGAGTGAAGAGAATCCACATGAGACCCTTGAGACGCCATTACATCCACAAAAACTGACTGTTTGGTGTGCTCTATGGGCTGGTGGAGTCATTGGGCCATACTTCTTCCGAAATAATGCTGGAGAGTCAGTTACCGTTAATGGAGACCGGTATAGAGCTATGATAACCGACTATTTTGTTCCCGAATTGGATGGCATGAATGTGGATGAGTTGTGGTTCCAACAAGACGGCGCTACATGCCACACAGCGCACGTCACAATCGATTTATTGAAGGAAACATTCGATGAGTGCATAATTTCGCGGAATGGACCTGTCAATTGGCCACCAAGATCGTGTGATTTGACACCATTGGATTATTTTCTTTGTGGATATGTGAAGTCGCTCGTCTACGCCAACAAACCAGAAACGTTAGGGGACTTGGAAGCCAACATTCGTGGCGTTATTGCCGACATACGGAACCATATGCTCGAAAAAGTGGTTCAAAATTGGACCTGTAGAATTGGCTTTATTCGAGCCAGCCGCGGCGGCCACATGCCCGAAATCATATTTAAACATTAATGGCATAAAATTATCCTTCCAATAAAGCCAAATTGATGGACATTAAAACGATTTTCTTGTGTTTTATTTCAATTCGAAGCTCTATACCTCTAAAAAAAACACCCTTTAGCATTGTAGGCGCCAACTCCAGAGTTTTCTTCTTTTTTTTCAATTTTCGCTCATAAAAGAAAGAAAGTGAAGAACAAAATAATTTTCCGATGCATTAAAATAAAAATTAATGCCCATTATTTGGAGGTAAAATTATTTTTAGGCAAGCACAATTTTGTCCACAAAAATTCTTTTTTTGAAATTCCGTTAATTCCTCATTTTGATCTTGGTAACCCCTGTAGTTCAAAAAGTGATTATAAATCTAATTTTATTAATAGGTATTGCTGTTGAAGTTTCAAAGTTGTAATGGTTATTTTTCTTACGCGAATACTAGCAGACAGGGTTACCAAGTAACCGGGACTTACCCGACCAAGTTCAGAATTTCATGTTGTTACAATCTTATGAATTCATTTATAAAATTGCAGACCAAAAAAAAATTATTGACAGAAAAAACAATTTACTTTTTACTATTTCAGGGAAAAATTATTTGATTTGTGAGAAGACCGCGAATTCATTCTGTACGACTTGGTTACTCTGCTAGTAGACTTTTAGAGAAAAAAAAGGTGTTAAGATGTTTGTTCATTATCTTATGAACTTTGCAGAAACCCCTGAATAGGAAAATTGTATCGATAAAGTCTTGCAATGATGAAATTTTTCCAGTGTACATAATTCTTTTCTTAAAAGCTCATAAAATAATATACCGCCAAACCATTTTTTCTGTAGGTCTACTAAATAGTTATCGCGCCTAAAACTAAATAAAATAAATATGAAATCACTCTGTATATAGGTATGTATGCATATTTTATGTGTATATATATAAGTTATATAAGAATTCAATAAAATTAAAATTTAAATCTAAATCACAGATCTTTAAAATTAAATAATATAAAAAAATCTGTTAAAAGTTATGGACTGTGAATTATTATGATCAGTTTATTTTTATTTTGAGCCACTGTTTTGCTATCAGAATGAAAGTCAACCGCATTTACATTCACGAAGCACTAACAATGCTCTCAAGTGTTAAACAACAACACTATAAACAACGTTGTGCTGCCATCTTTCGTTTCTATTTAGCATCCTAAATGGTACCGGTTAGTGCACGAGATAAAAGCAAAATGGAACGTATCTTCTTGGTAGTTGTATTTGCTAAGTGCCATTTGTTTACGGGTGAGATAAAAATGAACTGTGTATCATAAAATTCTTCATGTCCACACATAAAATACAGTCCATCACGTCCACAGCTTAAATAAAAAACTGTTTAATTTATTTTGGTGTTTTAGAGATTTTAGTTGCTATAATTGGGTGCCTTGTTTTCACTTCAAAATCTGTTCATGTGCTTGAATTCTTCAAGAACATATTAGAGCATATTCTCATTATAAAAAAATGCTCCTAGGATTGCTACCAGAGCTGCAAAGTTTTAAGTTTTTGGCATTTGATAAAAATTGAAGAAAATTAAATTTGTTCTTTCATACAAAATGTATTTTTTTATAAGTTTTGCAGCTATTTTTCAAGCCTGTAGATATATGAGGAAAAAATTCATGATCTCTGCGCAAGTAGAGACATCTGCCACATTCAGAGAAAAATTCCACGAAATCAATCAGAATTATTATTGAATTATGTAATAGTATTTTATTATTGTTTTTAACCAATGTGATCTAACAACCTATTTATTTCAATAAATTTGTCTTGTTGTTTATTTTTTTACTCTATTATATGTATGATCGTAACATTGAAATAAATGATACCACATTATTTGAAGAAGAATTTATATATGGTTTGCCTAGGGCACAGCAATCGCGGGTTCAAATCCTGGATAAAATACTTCTTTATAATTGAATTTTGCTTACAATTTTTATTTATAAAATGATTTGAATAACTGAACTAACTTGATTCAACTGAGATTTAAACTTTCTTCCTTTTGTTTAGCTAGATCGGCAGAATGTTGATATGTTTTATTAGAACAGTTAAAATGAAGTCGGAAATTTGATGAAAACAAAAATAATAATGTGGTGACTATGATATTAATAGTGGGTATAATACCATAAAGAAATCAATAGTTTTTCTGATTCACTTTATAATAGACTTATAATTGGCTCAACAAGAATCCAAGTCATATTAATTTTGCATGAAAACTATTGTATCAATGGTATTTTTGAATTATTTTCTTAACTATCAAATCAATGTGACCATTATTAATTATGTATATAGAAAATACATCACTTTTGGTGAAAGCACCACAAATTTAGAAATAATTACATTTTTAAGAAAGAAGTTTGTCAAAAAATGCATTTATTGAAAAATGAAATAGCCCCCGAAAGGTATTGAATTACATAAGACCCTACTGAAATTTCATTGGGGCATATTTCATTGGAAGTTATTACATAATGAAATAACACCCAAAGAGATCGAATCACAGAATCACCAATTATTTCATTATAAAATAACTCCCAAAAATGTGTGGACATCCATAAATCCGCCAAGAAAGTTTTTCATGAATTACAATGAGTTACTATTAGTTATAGAAACGAGCCACAAGACTTTTGGAGTACACGTGTATTTGATACCAATCCTTGGTTTCAAACTTTTCTTTATGAAAGTGTTGCTTTTTAGAGAAAGTGTTTGATTCTTCTTTAGAAAATTTCTTTAAGTATCATGTAACTCATATGAAAAATATTATAATGTACATCAATTTTGTTCGGACATTAACGTCATAAATCGTTTTCGAGAGTATTCGCTGGTCCAAATAAACTAAGCTTTCGTTTTTTCCGCAAATCCTAATGCCACATGTGAATTCACATTTAGAAATAAAATGTAACGCATTTTCGTTTTTGCAGTTTTGGAAAGATGTAATATAACACATTGAGGTTTGACAAAAATTATGAGAAGAAGAAACAAAAACTGTCACACATGTGAGACTGTAAATTGCCTCTGGCACCGCATGAATGCTCTCTTGGTGGTACTACTAACATTCTCGTGTGCAACGCATAACAAAATCTAAGATCAATACAAAACTAATAATAATTTCATACATTACCGTTCAGATGTGACCACAAAATGAATTTTAAATTTTTTTCAAGAACTGACAGAATTCAAATAATTTTTTATTTCAAGGAAATAAATAAAATTAATAGCAATGCCAAAGCGAATAATAAAACAATTAAAATGCGCAAATTCGCTAAAAAGGCTAAAATGTACGCCAAAAAAGAGAAAATGTTCCATTTAACAAAAGTCAGACAAAAGTTGCAAGCAGAACGAAAGCCAGATGCCCTACTGGATGGAAGTCAAAAATATGAATTTGCTGCTGGCAGAAGACATTCAGCAACATCGATCGACGGTAGCACCAACAACAAGCAACAGCATCGGCCTGAACTTCAATTAACGATAATGTAACGATCAATTAGTCAAAGTTATCGCACGATCGATCTTCTGAACTGAAATAACTGAAAATTTATTATGATGGCTTCCTATCGCTTGGGGTTTGTACTGTCAGTTATATGTAGATACAGATGTACATTTCAATATTCCGTGTGCCATATTGTGCTACTGTTGTTCTGTTGCTCCCCCTCACAATTGTGTTGCTGTTAGTCCGTTGATGATCCCATAACATTTCCTGTATTTTTTGTATTATTGATTCCGCTTTTTAGCGGCAAAAAGTGGGAGGTAGTGAAGAAAGGGGAAACAAAAAAGGCTGAACATTGTTTGGTGATTCACAACAGCATATCGACATTGTATTTTATTTCCTTTATTGAATTTTTCTTCATTTCTGCATTCATAACACAATAAATGTTTCAATTCTCAAGCCAGATGGTTGCTATTAAGGTTATCGCTACGCCCGAGTCAAATTTTAAGAAGCAGCCATAATAATATTAACGGATTTTTAAAGCATCTGTTTTAATAAACCTTTGATTATAGAAAAAGTTTTGGTCGAATTAACTACTTATATCTCATTTTAAAATTTTAATTTGTACAAGTTAGTATAGTGTGACATCACACACTAATCAAAATTACAAAAATCGAAACGGAAAAACGGCTAAAGCTAGTCATACTAGTTTCATCCATTGCTAAATGGAATCATCAGTGACCTTTGAGCCGATAAGTGAGAAGATTTCCTTTTTGCATAGATATGTATATTGAGAACCCAAGCAAAAAATTAAATAATTCAAGGCCAAAATTATTTTTTTTTGTTGTGTTTTTGTTTTTGTAACTTATTTGATATTAGACTTTTCTTGCAGGCGTTTCGTTGCAAGCGTAAGGTGGCTCACGGGCCAAGTTTATGAACAGGGTATCTAAGCTGCAGAGTATCGGCCCACAATACAAAAAAAAAATAACTTGCTTAAAAACTTTAATTTTGAATAGATCAAATTTAATATTCAATTTTTGATGGTTCTGTTTCGTGATTCCAAGTTGTGAAACTTCTTTGTCTTGGATGATTATTTTTGCAAACAATCGGGATTGGAAAATCTTACGAAGATATTAATCAATTTTATTTTCAGTTTTAATCAATAAATTGTCGTTCCGTAAAAGTTTTTCGTTCTGCGCACTCCAATACAAATATTTCAACAAAACCTTGCTCTGAAGTAGGTACCCACTTTTGTATTTACAAAATGTAGCAATTTATCATGCGGTATTGTAATTGTACTTTATATTTCGCCTAATAGCATTCTTCCTCTACACTGTCTTTCAAATGCATATTTTTAATTTTTTTCTTTTATTTTATATCATATTTTGTGTCTTTTAAAGTGCCGCCGTTGCCTGCCATATCGAGCGTTCTCTCTTTTAAAGTGGCGTCATTTCGCTTGCCCTGATCTTGACGTTACAGGTTGACTACCGACGAGTACACAAAGTGGGAATGCCGTAATGAAAGGATGAAACTACAACATTTAAATGAGTTCATCAATAACCGCTGCCGCTCTTCAACCATAAATGGTAAATTTATTGCTTCAAATTAAGTGCTTGTAAGAATAAAATCTATTTTTGCTGTCGATCTTTGTAATTTCGAAAGTGATTGCAATCAATTTATTTTGTTTTTATTTTTTTTTGAAAATGGGCCAATTATTCTTAAATGGGTTACAAACAAAATGTACAGATGTTACATATGTCAAAGTTGTAAAACTTTGTAGGAGTTGTCACATAATTTGAGTTTATTTTGGTTTTGAAACTTAGCTACTATAATAGTAGTAGTTATTTTTTCCAATGAAATATCATAGGGGCTGAAACTGATATATGTCCACATAAAGAGCCTTATAAGAAGACTCAGTCGCACACTATTTGTCTCTTCATGGCATGGATTGTTCGATATCATATACATATGAATGGTACCGGCCAAATTAGATTTTAGGAAAACTGGTTTATTCTAGATCAAACTTGAAGCATTTTGGAGTGAACCAGTTTAGGTTACGGTAATTATTTACTTAAACGGCCTCAGTTTTGATTCACGGTCTTAAAACTAGTTTGGCCGGTAGCAATTATGCGGTCCTAGTAATCTGGATATTTCTTGAATTGACATGCGAGATTTCAGAGTTATGCGCCAATTTCAGGACTCAGCGATTCCCACAAACTTATAAATCCATTGATGTATATTTCTATCACAGTTTCTTCCGGTACTTTCTTTCCTCAATGTTCCATCTCTTTTACGCGTTCATCTATTCAATAAAATCAGTAATCCTGGCATACTGAATCTATATATATATATATACATATAATATAATTTAGCAAAGGTTTTGAAGGTGAGAGTAGTATTTTCGCACGACGTAGCGAGTTTTGATGAGAAAAATTAATTCGCGGGAATCAGATTCAGCGACACCAAAACCATGTGGCATGTAGATAATGTCTGACTGCTTGATCAGAGAACAAACATTTTTCCAGGTTATGTATTCTTCGATATAAAACACAAAAATTAACGAAAATAAAACGAATTTTCTTGTATTTTTTATTTCAATATATATTTATGTAAGCACCTAGCTGAACACACGTGAAAAAGCCAGAAAAAATCGTACAAAACCGAAAATATAATCACACATACCCAAATGAATAGGGGTCCAGCCAGATCACATCCGACCATCAAAAAGGTATCGGAACATTTGACCGACGGAGGCCTAGTTTTTTTCTTAGCATTTTAACATGAAAGAGAAAAATGGATTTTTTCAAGTAGGTAGTCTTACTAAACAGAGAAGCCACGAAAATTACCACCTTATAACTTTCTCAATTCCATCAGATAGATACATATGGACATATGTTGATGTATAATTTGTAAAACACAGATATACCTAACACATTTTGTGAAATATGCATCTTATTTGTTCACTTCGACCTGCAGTTTCGTAAATGGTATTCTTTCAATTAGATATCTCGCCCAGACGATTTCGTAGTATATGCAAATTCACCAATCCAAAATATTCCATACATATACATAGCTTTGCCAGCTGTGTAAAAACAAAAGATATTCAAACAAAAAAATCTGAGTTTGTTTAAATTATGTGTTAACAACTTATAAGCCAAGCATAATATCCTTAAAAACCCATTAACAAGAAATCGGCTGACTCTTCATACCGATGGAAAAATTAAAAAAATAAATAAAAGTCAAGTGTGCAAATACTTTTGCCACTTTTCAATGAGTACTCAATTGAGCAACAACACGCTACTACATACTGACAAAAACAATCAAAATGTAATAAAACCCGCAATATGTAGTAGGAAAAAAAGAAGTACTTCAAAAGTGATAATTCTAAATAAATCTGCATACAAAAAAAATAAACCAAATAAAAATCGATACAACAAAATCCTGAAGAGGTCGCGAACAAAATAACAAACGACAAGTGGCCGGACTGGCAGCTGAATGAATAGATGGTTGAATAAAAACAATAAAATGCGGTTAAGTGCACAAAATCCCAATATGACAGGAATCATAAAATACGCGAGACAAGATGGTGCTGGTACTATACGAGAAAACGTCAAAAGTGACAGATGCGGAATTTGCAAAATAAAAATAAAAAAGGAGAAAACTCAATACAAAATGACCTCAAATTTCAAGTAAACAAATTATGAATTCTTTGGTATGAATACTAAAGCGAAACACAGTGGAAACGAAACGCTTGGCGCCTTCTTTTGATTGGTTTCACATGCAAAACGGGCAGCCATTTTTAATTTTATTCAGTTACCTCATCGTAGTAGATGTTGAGAAAGAAAGCATTTCCATAGAGACGACATGAAAACGACACATGCAACATTGTGAGGGTGGATTTTTACAGTTAATGATGTGAAGTCAAGTCATGCATGGGAATTTCATTCAGTTGGAAAATTTTACTGACAAATTACGGACACGCGCAAAAGGGCGGCAAGTCAAGTGATTTGTGCTCCTTTTTTTAGTGTTCACTATTTTGTAATTACTTTGATGATAATTAAGAAAATAAACAAGTGAAAAAATGTGCAAATTATAAGTGCCACTCATATGAAAACAATTAAAAAAAAATTATTGTATATGATCGTTTGATTTTATCGGTTAAAGGTCGGTTTTCTATTAAACTTTTGTAAAAAGAAAGCAATGCTGCAGCATCAGCAACAACCACAGACACCTCAAGGATATTACGATTACAATCATCCAAGCCCAGGCAGTTTAGCTAATTCGGATTCTTTAAATACGACACCGTTTTCAGTTAAGGATATTTTAAATTTGGTGAATCAGAATGAACCCTATGCAGGATATAGCCAGCTCGAAAGGTAGGTAAACAAAGTAAATAAGCTTGCCCAGAATTCGTACTAAGCTTAAGTTACTAAACCTCAGGGAAATGTTTTGTGAAAGCTTTTGTAATTAAAACTTATACGTTTTCAAATGCCTTTTTATTTTCAAAGCTTAGGCTAAAATGATTTGCAGTCCTCCACAGAAAATGCAAAAGTTTGTTATCTGAAAGTATGACATTAAGCGAAAAAGACAATCAATCCATAAGCTTGCTAGGCCCTGAAATCTACCGCTGTACGTTTATTTTGTGTCATTCAATATAGAATTAATAAAGATTTGGAAAATCAAATCCTATGCCGTTGGTGTTCTGAAAATACTCAATGAATGCCCAAACCGACCATGCGGCGAGTGCCCTGTAAGGTGGAGCTAATCCGATTCCTCGAGTTGCTTCCCAAGGGATTAGCCCACTGGGCCCACTGGGAAATTTTCTTTTGCCACTCAGGCGCCGACTATAGGCTGGTCATCGAGTTACGTACATTTTAGCAACCATTAAAGTGCTGCGACATTATGATAATTTTCATGGCTATAATCTCAAGTGAATTATGAAATGATTAAGCTATGGTTTTATCCTATATATTTGTAGTGTAGGCTTAAGTTAAAAAAAAACAACACTTACTCATTTGCGACTCGGGTGCCAAGTGGTATCATTTTTGTGTTTTTGAGGAAAAAAACAAATTTCAAGTTTGTGCCTTGAAGTGAATACCCAGGAGGTATATCCTTAAAATTAAAAGATTTTCATTCACGAGAACGCAGGACCTGTCAGCCAATCTCATATATTTAAAAATATATGAGAGATTTCAAACCAATTTGATACCCATTAGCTGCTTCTTTCTGTACTTTACTCGGTACAACCTTTGGTGTAACCTTTGGCACCAATCCACTCATACTCATGTTTATTGCGGTAGCTGCGATATCATTTGCCTATATTCGATATATATGGAGATCGAACAAAGGCATCTCTAGTACGGTCGATTCAGTTTGGGTGATACTCAGAGCACAAATATTCAATTTTGCAACGGTCCTATTTAGTTCGTTCATGATCATCTGAACGCAATGCCGTCGGTCTGTTGGTCAGTTGGTGGTCAAATTGAATCATAACTAGCTGAAACTTGGTACTTCAAAGTTTTCTTGTTGCTGAATATAAATTCCCTGCAAAATTTTTGATTAAAAAATAGCTCAATCGGAATTTTATCAGTACATACCAGTGTCTCGATATATGTAAGTCCGACAAAATTTTCGTGAATAATAAAATTTACGCAATTCTTCGTGAATGTATGCGTACCTGAGACGTAATAAAATTTTTTCGGATTATATTCATAATTTCATCTCTGAACAATCGAGTAACTCTACTGACAATGAAAATATTTGGCTTGTTTTATTGTGAATATCTTGACTCATATACGAGGCATTGTTCGGATTATTCATACGTCTTGTGGTTTGCGACTTGTAGTTTGAGCGATAGCCTGTGCCCAAATGAAAGAATTTTCCAAAATGAAAATAATATCCTTAAAATTCCACACAATCAATATTGTAACGATCAAATTCGTAAAATATTTAGAGGAGCAAGTCAATATAGGCACCTTATAAAAGACAATTTTAGAATTCTATGGGCATAACACATATTTAAAGAAAATATTTTTATATCTTACTTTGATTTCGTTACATTGAGCTTCAAATGTTAGGTTTTTCAGGTTTCGACTGAACTAGTTTGGCCTAGGAAAAACTAGTTTTTTCTAAGAACTAGTTTGGTCGGTAACATATGTTGTATACAATTTTGAGGAGAATTGTTTCCTCTTTAAACTATCCCTCTTCCGAGCAGTGGCTTAATGGAAAAATTTTAAAAGTAAAATAAAGTCAGTGATAGCTTATGAAAGATATTTCTACGACTCTATTATCTTGGTAGTCACAACATTGCTGCGAAAAATTTAAGTTGGTCACTCTGGAATCGAATTCCGTCGAAGTTTTCTTCACCGCGTTTTCCTATCATAATATTTATTTACCAGTAGCATCTTTTTTACCGATTTATAATTTTCCTTTCTTATTATTATTTGCTTTCCTTTAAAAACGACTTATAGGAATTAAATTTGTTTTTTCCAATTATCGTCAATTTTTGCTGTTTGCATAGTAAACTTTGTATCTTCTTTCTGAAATCTAAGATCCTATAAAAACAAGCAACAACCTTGGTAGAAAACGATTTTTGTCAAATCATTCGTTACTTTTTTTTTGCTGTCCCACACAAAGTATTAACAATAAGAAAACAAAAACGGAAATAAAAACACCAGACGCCTCAGAGATTCGCATGTGCAACATATGTGCCCGGTATGATGATTATGCTGCACTACGTCTACCTAAATTGCTGTGATGTCCTCTCTTGATCCTTTATTTTCGTAAGGTTCAACCATTGTCCAGTGCTTTGTATTTTTATTTTGCTGGTCTGTGATTTTTTCTGTCTACCGACAATGCGCCGACCTTTGTATTTAAATTAATGCTGATGTGCCATGAAATGATGTCACCAGGAGTCTTTACGAGACATGGGTTTGCAAATTTGTTCCGGGGGTGCATGTAGTAAAAGGAAGTGTTGTGACCTTTTTTATGCAACATATGTGAGCCATTAGTTTGAAGTGGTTCAGTTAAACAGTTTTAAAATCAGACTATTTTGAAATAAATTAGACGTTAAACTCAAAACTTGCAAGAAAAAATTACATTTTATGCTACCCATTTTAATTTCAGCAATACGCACAATCCCTCCACAATTTACTCTAATGATTATGACGTGCGTTCATATAATCATCAAGATGCCATTGCACCAATCATACCACATGGTTATATTCCACAAGCCACACACGTTTATCCAGCATATCCAGAATATACCGCAACCCATCATCCAGCTCCAGCCCATCATATCACACATGCTCCATCATTAACTGCCACTTCACCAATGCCACATCATCATTCTCACCATCATCATCAACATTATCAAGCAGCAATGTATAACACACATCCTCAGTACTACGCCACTGCATCTTGTTCGCCCACTGCAACGCAAACGGCCACCAATAGCTCGCAAGATCCACAACAAGCGGGATACTCTTGTTATACCAGTTATAATGGCGATGTCTACACGATTTCCAGCGGTTCCAGCAGCAATACCACTGCTACTTCTCAAATAATCGATCTGGGATCTATTTATCCAATTAAAAGTGAAGATGTCATGCAAACACCTTATGTGACGCCATCGCCTACTTTGGACTTAAATAGCTCAGCAGAAGTCGATGTCACTAGTGGTTCATCGTGTCCAAGCGCAGAGAAAGAAGCACTTAACACAGATCCATCCATAGCAATGGCATTGCAACGCACTGAAGATTGTCAGCAACAGCAGCAACAGTTGTGCGGAATAGGCGTAACTTCCCAACATGTCAAGTCCTTGGAATCAATCTGCGAATTCGAGCAACCTGCCAATGTGGCAAAGCCAACAATTACAAGTAAGTTCTTTAATATTTTCCTATTATATCAGAAACCAATTGATTACCCCTCATCATCTATGTATGTGTTCCGATTCCCACTCTCATTTAATTCCCTTCTAATTCCAGAAGATATCTCACAAGTGACCTCATCACGTTCGGAATTACGTAAGAATGGCAAACCGCGTTCAAAGCGTAAGCCACGCGTTCTCTTCTCTCAAGCGCAGGTACTTGAGCTGGAACGTCGCTTCCGGCAGCAAAAATATTTAACTGGCGCCGAACGGGAAGTTATTGCTCACAAACTAAATTTATCTGCAACACAAGTGAAAATTTGGTTTCAGAATCGTCGTTACAAATCGAAACGTGTCGAGATCGATGGTGATACAACGGTGATGAAAATGAAAACAGATCAGCTGCCTACAGATCAACCAAAGTATAGTGTGTCTTGGAAGAAATATGGCACTGAAATGCAAATGCAAGTAGGACATCATAATAATGTCACGATACAACAACAAATAAGCACTGCAACGACATCATCAATTCCTCCACCACCACCACAAAATTATCCAAGTGATAGTGATTTAGAAATACATCAACAGCAACAGAACTATGCAAGAGTTTACGATCAGAAATCGTATTGGTAATGAGTGGGTTAGCTTAATTTTATATTTTCCTTTTACTGGTAGTTTAATTTTAATGCCTTTATATTGATTACTAACCTAATTTCAACAACAGTGTAAATAAAAATCGTAAATTGTGTAAATAAAGAGATACATAATAACAAAGCATTTTGCAATCACATAAATGAAAGTCATTACCATGGCACCTCCGAAAAACTCATTTTTCCACTCTAATGAAGTTATTTGCTTTTTTGTGTTAGATTCGCTATTGGTGGTACTGATTGGGCCGATGAACTTCCTTTTTGTTTTATTGATATTGATTTTTAGATTTACTTCTTCTGAAACATATCTTAGAACAGCGAGTATTTGCATGTTGGACCGGACTGCTTAGCGGCGAAGCATGTGTCCAGGTAGTTCTTCCAGTTGCTCGTTGAAAGTATATTGAATGCTACAATTTTTAGAAACTAGAGCTCTACTGAAGACATTATCAAATACGGTCAGGAACAACATTGGGGTATCGGACAGCCTTGAGGCATGTGAGATACGAGAGGATTTGACAACTATGTAATATTAATTCAGAAAATTGTTTCAAAGTGAGCGACGGGTGCGACTTCGAAAAAAGCTCCTTTTTCAATATTTTGAGTTTGAGTTCAAATTGCTTAAAGTTTTGAAAAAATGAGTGATAAATTAATATCATTTTAGAAATACTTTATATGTTCTTTATTAGAATCACGAGTAACTGTTAACAAAAGCTTTCAAATAATAGAAACAAATTATCTACAAAAATGTAACGGCTGTGATATTATAATAGTTTTATGGTAAAAAATAGATAAAATATAAATGAAATTTTATTGAAAAAAAAACAAATAAAAAAGGACATTCATTATGCGATGAAGATTTTTATCTATTACTATCTTTAAAGCTGTATAGCTACATGAATCTCTACAATCTGGTTTTTCCAAAAGTGGTCAGTAAATCTGGAAGTGTCAATCTTTGTGTTGAGTCTTGATAAAATTAAAGATCTCCTCATATATTCAGTGGATCCTAATACATTCAATACACTTGCGGTTGATGCTATCAAAAGCGGTACTATAGTCCAGGGGTTGCCAACTTGTATGTGCCTAAGATCGACTTTTTATCTCAAAAATGTGTCGCGATCTACATAGTAAAACCAACTTGATAATTTTTATTAATCGTGCTCAAGTTTTACACTATAAAAAATGCTCAGTCTGCTGTTTTAAAATTTTAAAATACTACGTTTCAGTAATTATGCTTTTTTTTAATTTTTAAAATAAATAAAAAATTTTTTTTTAATAAATAAAAAAATAAAATTAAACTATGATCGACCAAATATCGCTTCGCGATCGACCGGTCGCTCACGATCTACTTGTTGGCCATACCTGCTATAGTCGATGAAAATTAAATGTAACGAAGCCTGCCACTCAGTCTGGGTAAAAACCTGCCCGTTGCTTCCAATAAGTGGCTACACGGACAGAATTGACAGTATCATACTATCATACAAATATTCTTCTGCATCCCAAATTTGGGATAAGTTTTCAACATGTCGGCAACTGTACAATCTGTATCCGCTGCCTTGTTGTTCTTAAAAGATTTTATAGACTTTTGATTTCTCCGTTAATGAAGGCAAGCACTAGCCAAGTCTCAGTGATCTTTTTTCAGGGAGAGCCCTATGATGAACCTCAGAGCGGTTGCTAAATATTATAGAATGTTAACATCAGAAGTCTTAGAAGAAAAAATTTAATTTTTGCGATGCAGGAGTACAAGGACTTGAGGAAAGTTTTTATTAAAAAGTGACTATGATTTCATCCTTTCTTCTTGAAAATAGTCTAATGGGCTTGTGTGCCAAATTGTATAAGAGTGGAATAATGAATTCCCACAATCTTCAGGAGCGGATAATGCGAATAGTTTCCATTAGAAAAAGCAAATAAAAGAAAAATAAATTTTATGTGAATGCTTAATTATAAATAATATACTAAAATCAAACTTTTGATATGTCGAAATATTTCAAAGGACACAAATTTTTCACAGCGAAAGGTAAATTATCTTCCAAAATTATTTTTATCCAGCATATTACAGATTAACAGTGAGAAATTATTTAAATGATGTCTTCCTCAAAAGCTGGATCAGAAATATTTTAGAATGGCCGTGTGGAACCTAGTAAGAATAAGCCCGTTTCTTACTAGGTCTCCAGACTTCAAACCTTCTCAGTTTTGTTAGAAAATGATATGAGGAGTTAGTGGCATTAAAATTGAAAATATAAAACAGTGCAAATTTTAAAATTTTAGCTTTGACTTAAAGCCGGAAATTTTGAAGTTGAAAATAGAAAATTTTTTTTTCATTAATTTTTTTGGCCTGGGCGTACCTATGCTATGTATGTATCTACAATATCTCTAGCTTTCGTCAATAGACCTTGTCTCGCCGATTCAAAAATAATATTTTTCTTTGAGCACATCAGCCAAGTACACATTTTTGTTGAGAAAATAACTGGAAAAAACAAACGAAGGCCAAAACGTAAGTAAAAATTTTATTATATGCCCTCAAGAATATTGCCCATAAGTTTTTTTTAAAAATTTCAAGAATTCCAAAGAAAAATCTTAAAATAATATTCTGTGGCAGTTTTTGAGGGTAACTCCTTTTGACGCACCCAGTAAATTTGTATTACGTTAAGTAGATTCAGTAAATGGCAAGTGTTATTTAAAAATAATAGTTGCCTTTTATTAATACCACATTACAGCTAATAAGGGATATTTTATAAACAAATAAAGCAAAAGTAAAAAGGAAACAGTCATACATACACATATCCCCAATGCACTTATCCCCGATATTTATGACAGCTTGATCAGCTACACTGTGAGTGTGCGCGAGTGGCAGATCAATTACAATATAAACAATCCAACGGACTGCCTGAACACCACCCTTTTTAATGAAAAACTCTCCATCAAGAAATCAGAAAACGCAGCCACATGCAGCTGAGTGTACATTGAACATTTAAATAAACATCGGAAGCTTCACCCCCACAGATGAGATACAGTTTCAGTTCAAATTTAATTCGATCTCTTTACGTCAGCTGGGTGTGAGTAGCTGTCAATCAAAAATGTTTGAGGTTCCACTGACACTGGATTTTATTTTCGAACAAGTGTAAAACATGCTGTGCGTTCAACCTACGGAAGACTTCCTTAAACAAAACGCCTATTTGGTTGAATCCAAGTTGAGTCGGTTGTTGTCTCTCAATGTTGAAAGATGCGCAGGACGAAAATGTTTGTAATTGCGCATGAAATATGTAAAACTGACAGACGAGTGACCACACAAACCAAGAAGATAGAAGTCGCCTGGGAGTCGAATTACATGTAGTCAAACGCGGGTAGGTACCTATATGTTGGAATATAAGTTACTCGTAATATATCACAAATTAGATTGAAAATTGTTTTCAATGCTCTTGCTGCTTTATGAAGAAATGTAAACGACTTATGTCTAGACTTTAGACTTCAGAAAATTATTAAAATAAATCATTGAAAAAAATGTATGTATTTAAAACGTATACTCGTAGTTGCAATCAAATAATTCCACATACTTTCCGGCACAAATCAGATAATGTAAGTAATAAATATCCCAGTAGGAATAAGTAATGCTGAGTATAGAGTGGTGCAAAAATCATCATATCTACAATCTATTCAACACTTTCAAAATTTTTTGAATGTTTTTGCCGCAGTGGAAGATTGAACATGTCCAGGCAGTTGTAAAAATGAAAGAGATCATGAACGCTAATAGTTACCGGTCAGTTATGATTTGCTCTGTACTCT
This sequence comes from Meiosimyza decipiens, assembly GCA_963680825.1. Taxonomy (NCBI): domain Eukaryota; kingdom Metazoa; phylum Arthropoda; class Insecta; order Diptera; family Lauxaniidae; genus Meiosimyza; species Meiosimyza decipiens. The sequence continues at coordinate 79,195,855 of OY804259.1, read as the reverse complement.
ACTAAGCTATGAACAGCGTTAAAGCTTCCATCCTGTAAATTATGTGGGGTGCAATGAACTACTTAATAACCGCCAGTAAAGTGTCCGAAAAGCTCGCTTTGTTGGAAAACGATTTTAATGCTGCCATTATCTGATATTATCTGCTGTGTCACAGTACATTCGTACCAAAGGCAGATGGGCCTATTCGTAGTTAATTACCTATCAGTACAATAGACGAATGCAATTAGACGTGTAAGTAGTGCTATAAGGACCTAGCTCAAAAAAAAAGCTACTCAATATATATTAGTTAATCAGTCACGCTGGGAGTCTTTATCTCGACAGGTTTAACATCGATAGGTTCACTTCAATATGTCTGGCTTTTCCAACATATTTTCATTTCTTTCATGTCAACTCTCTTGTTTAATGCATAGGACTTGCCGCATGTTGGCTTATTTCCTAATAGGTTCACAGCAGCAAATAATGCATACCTAGATTGTGCGCTGATCCTGGCTCAAGTGGTTAAATTTTTTATTTTCCCATATATCAACGGATTATATAATATTATGGAAATTTATTTTCCTGGATTCATATAATAAACAAACCATACGGTTACAATAAATGGCGCTTCAGCTGAAAATGGCGCCAAAGGATCAAAGACAACAGAAGCCGTCCTTGTCATTTTGTCCTCAAACACATTCCTACCAAATATCCTGCATAGCTGATTGACTATTTGCTTTAATTGATGTGCGCATGTGTGAAGCGACAAAGGAAGATTAAGGATATGCGCTTTAGTCGACTACGATATGGCAAAACATTGGTACACATGAAAAGCAATGAAATGACAAATAAGCAAATTAAAATTTATTGCTTTTTATAAAATAAATAATAAACAAATTGCAAGAAAGTAGGAATTTATTGACTTAGCCGCGCTTTGATTTTTGGTTTTTGTTTCAATAAATATTGAATAGGGAAAAATGATCTGCGGTTTTGACACGCTGACACTATAAACACGCACCATGTCAAGTGCTCTTTCCGTTGTTTCATGTTGACATTTATATCAACTCAATTGACTTTTACGTCGTTTTATTGCCTCACATAACTTTCTATTTTCTTTGCTTTTATTCCTACGATTTGATGTGGGAATTTTTTCTACTTTGTGAAGTTTAAAAATCAAATTTTATTTTTTTATTTCATTTTTTGTTTCAAGTGGAAAATTGTCACAATTAAATCTGTTCATTAATTAATTTGAACTGTTGAAAAATTATTCCAAAAGAAATTATGAAATTTTTTTGTTTCTAAAGTTTTGTATTCATATATTTTTGAGCCTAAAGAAAAGTATCAAGTTTCGAGGCATAAGCCAAGATTTTAATTCGGAAGATACTTGAATTTCGTCTTATTCTTGCAATGAATTTTGGTTATAATTTGCTTATGAAAAAAATTAGTTTGGCAAAATTTTACAACATAAAATAAGAGAAACCTCCGAAAAAGAATGAATATACCATTCATTGACGTTGCTTCGGGGAACTCAAAAATTTATTCATTAATTTCTTTACCTTTACCAATCAATACGCAGAGATTAATAGAAGTCATTACTTTTACATTCGATTTGTAATCGATTTTTGCAATTCCAAGGCTAAGCAAATTGAGCTACAATCGAAAGCAATTTTTTGATTGCCGTACAAAAAACCTATAGATTTATTTTCAATTTTAATTCAGTTGTCAAAACATGAACTCTTTTTTTCGGTTTCACTCCAAGGTATTGAAAATGAATTTCAAAAACCCATTTATCGCAATAAAATTGTGCAACATTCGATGAAGAAATATTTAAAACAGGCGATATCAGTCACATGCAGAGACTGACTTGAGGTCGTTTTTCGTTTTTTGCGACAAGGTTCAAAAATAAATATTGAATGTCATTGGTGGTTGTTGACCCGGGACCCCAAAGGTCTTGCTGTCGGCTATTTCACATCGATACTTTTCACAATGCAGACCTGAAGAAGCCGTGGTTTGGTGTTATTTTAAACAAAATTTCAACCTCTCTGCATCTAGTGCTGTAAAATAATATTTGGTGATGTTCAATATCTATGTATATGCGATTGTTGAAACATTTTTTTTAGAAAATTGTCAAATTCTCTCCATTAAAGTATTACAGGCAGATATCGCAACTATTTCTATCGTATTTTTAATTCTCAATTTCGTTTTATTGAATGGAGTTTACAAATGCCATGAAAATGTGAGGAATTAATTACCCGAAGGAACTATTCCTATCCAGATCTGCCAGTATGGGAGTGTCTAACAACGCTGGATCAATATCCATCTTTAGAATTTGTATTTGTTGTAGAATATTTCCACAGTATAAGTTCAGCCTTAATTTTACATATTTATAATGGAACATTCTTTAAGAAAATTTTGTAAAACTAACTAAACTCAAAAATTTTCTTAGCTTTATTTGTAAATAAAGTTCTTGTTGTTTTGAATAGTTCATTTTTCATCAAATTTAGTGATAATGATAAAATTCTTCCTTGCTATAACACTATAGTAAGCTATTTGCTGTGGTGTTTTTTGAAGAATCGAAAAGGAGAACCTTTTTTTTTTGGTCACACCGCCATGAATGATTTTTTTTACTCGTCAGTATGTAGGAAATATAAATTGTCCCCTATTGAGATCCGAAAAATTTTTTTTAGTGGTGGCTCATTTCTACTCTTTGCTCCGGGCATCGCAAAGTCTTAATCCTCCGCTGTCTTACACCAGACACTTTGCAACAGAATGTAAATACATCTGTACACATAAATGGATTTCAACTCTTTGTTGCGAACAAAATGGACGTCATTTTTAATAAAATTTTTTGTTCTTGGAAGAATTTTTTTTTTTTTTTCACAGAAGGGGGCGGCATATTAATGTTTTATTAATTTTTCGCATTCGCTGTTGTATGAAATATCGAATTATGTAATCGGGAAAAATCCATATTTAAATTTGGACATGAAAAAACGACTTCAATTGGTTATGTCAAAAGTGACTTACTATTTTGAAGCAAATAGTTGTTCAAACCGAACTGAAAAGAAGTACAAAAGAAGTATAAAACATATTATCAAATAAAACCAAAACCAAAATAAATCCGAAAATTTGGGAATGAAAATATTGATGACTAACAAAACATGTCATTAATGTAAAATGCAAACAGAGCTGCCAAGTCAGGCAGATATTATGGTTGCAAAAGAACGGTTGGTCACGTTAGTTATGTTTTGTATTTGATAAAAACTTTAGATATTCTATTTTTATATATCTGAGTCATCCGAAAATTAAACGCCCTTGGATTTCTTTCCCTTGAACCCTAAGGAAGATTCTCACAAAGATTGAGCAAAATCAAAACTAAGCCAGCTTTACCGATAAGACGTTTTCATCTGCAATAGCTCATCTTGTTATGGCACAAACAGTTTGCTGTGACAACAAAAGATAAATTCCACATAAGGAAAAATAAATCGTGGACTGAAATTAATGCTGTGGAACTTAGTAGTGACAAAAACCTAAGTATTTAAACATAATTAAGTCCACATGCGATCCACTTTCATGTGTCAACTATTCACCAGCAGATGACACTAACAGTATCTCTCGATTTTGTGCCATAGTTTAACTATTAGCTAACAGCTGACGATATCGCTTTAACACAACAACATTTAAATTTTCCATAAAGAACAGATAAAAAGTTTTTTAAACTGCCCTTAACCCTGGAATGCCAACGTTATTTTTTGTAAGTTAACTGTTATTATTAGTCGAATCGACTGACATACAAATGATATAGTTTCATTTTAAATCGAAACTTTAATGTTTTGAAAATGAAAATCAAAAATCATTTTTAATCCTTTATCAACATGTAACATATGCTGTGTTCAAAATATGCTCAGTCGACAATAGTGTTGAAAATGCTTCCAACCTCTTTAAGGGTATTAAAAGTACTTTTGTATTGCTTGCTATTTAAATAAACAAATGTTAAATTTACTTTCAATTAAATGTAACTTCGAACCTACGGCCGAAATCACATCACATTTTAAAACAATAGGGTTCTTCATGCGTGGTCTTGTATGTGTGTTTGTCTTAACAATTTTTCACTTTAACAATACCATTATTATTTATTATTTTATTTATTAATGTTATTTGTATCTAATAATAACAAAATTTACAAAACATTATAATTCCATAATATTATTTCATACAAAGTTACAATAATGAGACTACATTCTATTATTCATTAGAATAAGTGACGAATGCATTCAATCTTATATATAAAGTTAACATAATTCAAATAAAATTTATGTTTAAGTGTGAGGACTCAGTCCCCAGTACAAAATGGGAGAAAAATAAAAATAGTACAACAAAAAAAAATATTATAAAAGCATATTGCAAAAAAAAATACATAAGTATATAATTCAAAAAAGAAAAAAAATAATTCATCCCTACTGTTGGCTAGTCTTGTTGAAATAGTTCAGAATCCACCTTTGTACGAAACTGTAGTCTTTGCACTGTTTGAATCCAACATTTCCAATTTGTTTGCGTTTTTTAAATAGAGCCATTTCAAAATGACCTAAGAAATTGAAAAAGTACTCTCACACGCCGGTTCAACATAAACATATTAATGCAAAAGCAAAACCGCATGTGAAGAACCCATATTTTTTATTTAATTTTCAAGTCATTTATTTTTACCCATAACAGGTTGAGTGATTTCGTCTACATACCCAATCATGTATTTCTAAAGTATATAAATCCTACACCACGTCAGCTGTTTCTTGAATTTTCTTTTTAAACATGTAAGTACCAACCTACATGAGATGAGCTTAAACTTAAAACTGGACTAAAGTGAAATATAGATATTTTTGATTTAGTTATGTTTTACGTTAAAATTAGTACAAGAAACTGAAAAAAAATTCGAATGAAAAGTTTTTAACAGAACTTAAGGTATCGAGATCCCAGACATTTTTTACTGTTTTAAAAATGGTGTTCATGAAAACGATAGTTTTGAAGAAGTCGATTGCAACAATTTTATTCAATTTCAAAGGAGAGTCAATAGCCATGTCCCCGCTCTGCATTCAGCTGCGGATTAGGACAACGTTAAAAAACTTATTAATTAACTTATGGTGTTTGTTCAAAGTCAGATAGTATTTTTAATAATTGAGGCTAAACAGGAGTTTCAAAAAACTCAAACAAACAAAATTTACAACACTAACACCACATCAATCTTTCGCAAACAACGCTAACAACCAATTTCTCCTTCGAACTGAAAAGGAATTACTTAATAAAATTCTACATTATTTTACGAAAAAAGAAACCTTCTTTCAGGATTATAAAAACTAAAAAAATAGTTCCAATGCAACTATTAACCACTTGAAATACCTCCTACCAATTTTTTACCCAAACTAAACTCCTGCCGTTAAGAATCACTTGCTATAATGGATGGAACTGTCTACACAATCAAATCAAAAAAGGATCAAATTACCAATAATTGATATCAGACACACATTCTCATAACACATAGAAGTTGAAGTCAATGAATACAAAAATACGAGTACTGAACAAACATTTTCGAAGTGCTTTTTGATAATCCATTAAAACAAAAACGAGAAAATCAGGGTAGAATCACATGATAACAAACAGATATGAACTTTAATTGAAAATATAGATCCATCAAAATCAAAACAAACATTAAACTACCATTACGAAAAATCAGCTTAAATTAAAAATCACTATGCTCATGAGGAATACTAAAACAAAATAAGAATAAATTAAGCACGCGTATTAAAGGATACTCAAACAAAAAGGATAATTCACAACGACTCTTTTTAAGCCTATTAATCAAGTAATCCTTTGGAATACAATGAATGAACACTCAAAATTAGCAATTCTTACAGCTACTTCTGTCACACGTCGCACACACTTTGATTAGCAAGGACTTCCGATTCACATACACGCTGTCAGACAGCCTTGAATGTTGCCCTATTGAAACATTTCCTGCTCTACTTAACACGATGGAGTGCACAGAGAAGCAAAGAAGAATAAAAATCATAATCATCATTAGTTACTAATTACTAACCCATTATTCGGAATCATTCGATTGTAAATTGTAACGAGTGCCAGGACATCATAGCAGCAACAACATGAGGTGTTGTTGGTGACCACAAAATACATATCAACATTCAAATGAAATGCGCCACCCTGCAACTTCTATTAAACACCGAATTGAAACCAGCGTTTGAATTGCGCTGTAATTCAAGTTGCAATAGAAAGATTAAACGCCCGAAGGTGTCATTTAACGAGCTCAATTCGATTGAGAGCACATCAGTTCAAAACATTTCCAACTGACTTACTGCAATTTTAATAGTGTTGCCAAATGGACTTGGACAAAATAATCAAAACATAAGAAAGATCTGAAAATAAATATAAATGATAAAAAATATTTATTATCTATTGAGTGAAGTTTTATGCATTTCAAAAAAATTTTTTTGATTGAGGTTGCACTAAAACTAAAAATGTCAAAAAATATCGAATTAACCAAAATTTTCACCACCGACAAAAATCTGTGCTCACGGAGCAAGGCAAAATGTCCTATGCGTTTGAAACATAATAAGACTTTGGCGTAACTAGGGGCTTAAGCAGCAGTATTACAGGACTTCCTTACAGACGAAAATTGGTATTTATGATTTATCAAAAGCCCCTACAATAAGTCGCTATACGCCCGAGCTCCGTTTAAGCATATTCATATATTATTTTTTATTTTAACAACAATTGTTTTTGAAATTCAAAAATTGCACACTTAAGCAGTAGCGTTACTTCACCAAGCCCTCAGCCCCACCCAATTGATGCCACTGCGATTAAAGAACCTTCGCATTTATTAATAGCTAAAAATTCTATATTTTTCCCGTAATATGTACGTAAAAAGAGACTTTTATCGGCCAACAACTCATAATAATGTCATAGGATTTTACCCTGCACATTGGAACTTTTGATCAGCATCATAGAAACTAATTGTCCCGAAATGATAGCTCATTTGACCGAATGGGCTTCCCCATACGAAATGTGCGAGTTCCTTTACAGAAAAAAAACCTTAAACATCGACAACACTATTCGTATCAAAGAAACAAAAGCAACTTTAATTTGGATATAAAACACAAAAACTCTGAGGGTGGTCACTGAAATCTTTCGTCTTGCAGAGTTTTGTATTTGTTTTTAACCAAATAAATATTTTCACATTTTGTGGTTTGCCCAACCATTCAAACAAAATACTTTGCTCTGACCGAGTGAGAGCATTGCTCATTCAATTAAGTCAAGTAGCAACTTCAAAAAATTCTCAATTGGTTTCAATGCAGAGAGTGTAAAAAAACATTGATGAAGAAAGAATCACTCAAAGCAACCATTTTTTTGGTTTTCGTCCAATCAGAAGCATTACACAGCTGCTCAAATTTTACTTAACCAATGACAATAAAACTTAAAGATGCACTCAATTGTGTACTCTGTAGCACTCTTGGTACATTGAGGAATCTTAGCAAATGTAAGAATATTGCACAAAAATTCATAATGGTTTTTCACAACTTCAGATATATTTTATTCTAGAAAATTTTGCTCATCCCTGAGTATTAGCGTGGTCTTTATTTAAGCGACTATTAGATGCATCTCCATTTCATTGAAATAAAAAAAAAATTTCCCATGAAGATTTCGGTTTTTCTGTTACTAAAACAGCCAAGTGTTTTCAGGAATACGCCATCCACTCCTATCGCCGTGGTGCAAGATGACGTTTGGCACATTTGCATAGCTAGACGGGGTGGTCGCCTCGGGCGCAAAGTCTTGAGGGGCGACTATTAAATTAAAATTTGCATTTGATCAAGTTCCAAATTTCATTAAAAAATTTGAAGGATCTTTTTTTATAGAATTTATTTTGAATTTAGTTTAGTTTAGTTTTTCAGTTTGGCTCTTTTTCAGTTCGCACGATGCTGTGAATTTTACATCTTTTCGTTATAGAGATTTAGAAAATTGAAAAATTTGATTTCCATTAAACGAATTGGATTTCAAAATCGTTTCTTCAATTCAGTAGCAAAAGCATTTTCGATTCCATTCAAGGAAAAAAAATATTATAATTTGATGGAAGACTCAAAGAGCAATAATAACTTTTGCAGTAGAAATTACTTTTGCTAATATAAGAAATGAGAGAAAAAAAATTAATTCACAATTATTTCCTCATTCTCGTTTCTCATGAAACTGGAATAGACCTTCGAAACAAAATCATACAAATATTTTTTTAATACAATTTTTTAGTCGGAATTATTGAATTAATACAGTTAGACAGCACCTCCAATAAAAATTTCATATTTTTCAAAATTATGTCGGAAATTTTGATATGAATCCATGTACATTCTAATGATTGATTGAAGAATAACATTGAAAAAAAAACCAAAAAAAATATGTATCGAAAATATTTTGAGAAGATATTGTATAGATAAAAAAATGAATATTTAAATTTCTTTAATTAAAGGTTTTCGTTAAATTTATTTATAAATTATATTTGGTTATATGACGAGCTGCTCCCGCAGCTTTGCCCGCGAAATTACCGTCGTACAATCTCGCTTATATATACGCAGTCCTTACTGCAGACAATCGGGTCCATGCACCAAATATCACAACTTGTCATAAGTACGAAGAATGGCACTGTAAGTGCTTTTGTTGTATGGAAGGAGCCACGCCCCAATACACAATGCCATTCACATTTTGCAAGTAGCTTGGCACAATCAATTTACATTCAAGTATCAAGCTTCACAACTGTAGCTGTCATAGAAGCCAAGTTTAAAGTATTTTTGTTGTAAGGAAGGTTCCACGACCCGATGTCTTATCCCGTTTACATTTCAAGAGGCTCTTAAAATAGACAATATACATCATTGCTCCAAATTTTAAAACTCTTGCTACCATAAGATACCAGATATAGCATTTTAATTGATTTTAATGCATGAAAGGTGCCACGTCCCGTCGTTGAATCCTGTTAAAATTTTGCGAAGAGCTTAGCATAGACGATATGCATCCTAACACGATTTAAGACTCTTGCTATCTGAGGAGCGAACGTATAGCGTTTTAAGTGTACATATCGTATGAAAAGTGCCACGCCTCGTTACAAACTCCCGTCCATATTTCGTGAGGTACTTAACATATGCTATATACATCTTAACACCAAATTTCAAAACTATTAAAAGCACAGGAGCCAAGATATAGCGCTTTAAGTGTTTTTGTTGCATGAAGTTGTCCAATCCCGTCTGTATTTTGCGAGGTGCATTTCACAAACCATGCGCATCTTAACACCAAATTGTAAGACTGTTGCTATCGTAGAAGCGAAGATATAGCATTTTAAGTGTCTTCGGAAAGTGCCACGCCAATTATTTTTATCAAAATAAAATATAGCCTATGTGTCCAGGGATAATGTAGTTTTATATTAATAGAAAACTTTTAGAATCAGAGCAGTAGTTCCAGAGATTACCCTCTACATACAAAAAAACAAAATAATAAACTTCACCTCTTTAACATAGATAATAGTATAGATATAGAATTTTTACAAAATTCCAGCATTTTTAAGAGAAAATGATTTAGGCTTTTTAATGCTATTCTATTCATAGTTTTTTAGATATTTAATGTTTGAAAAAGTAAAATAAAAGAAAGTGTGCAGTTGTTTAAAGAATGACCGAAATACATACATACATATGTATATACATAATAATTCTAACGTTTTCATGAAAAAATTATAAAGTTCCAATGTAACTCCAAAATTATATTTACAAGTGTTTAGTAAACATTTAAATGTAAGTCGAAACTGTACTTTCTTTAGGTGGCACAACTTCAATGTACTGACCCAAATCAAAAATATCATCCTTGAAACTGACGAAGATTTTGTTTAAACAAAATTTAAAATTCCTAGTAATCTACTTAAAAGCAAATATTTCAAAATCTTAAAAAAATCCTTGAGTGACTTTTATAATGGACCAATACAAAATGAGCAGAATACTTCGTCGCTTTCTTACGAACAGCAGCAGCTCTTTTGTGCTCATCATAAATCACTTTACCACTGACTGCACTTGTTTCACCAAACGAACCACATGAATTGAACAAATTAACCCTCCTTAAATGAAACACATGCGAGTACACATGTGAGTACACATGTGGTACTTAGTGTTGTTGCTGCAGTTGTGGCTGTACATCGCATGAGAGGGTGTTTAAAAATAGAGCATCCGCCACCACCACTCGTGGAAAAAACACTCGAAGAAGAAAGACTACAATATAAATGAGTAGTACCTATAATGAGTTATCGCCGTTATGTGAGTGCGATCGCTATTTAAACTACAGCAGCCGTGGTGAATTCCCACATTTAAGAAGTGACATTCAACGCAAAAGGATTGTTACGGGTCATAGCAAAATAAACGGAAAAAAATTATTCAATTTAAAAATAAAGATTTCTTTTAGTATTGCTGTAATAATGCTAACCAATATGGAAAGCGCTGCTTGTGTTATATCAGGCTTAAGTAAAACACTAACGACACCATTTTCCATAAATGACATATTAACGCGCAATAATACAGTGCAACAACAACAACAGCGTCGTAGTTCGGGTCTTCAATCCGGCGCAGCTGATTCGGATACGGTATTAAAATCAACGTTGCGTCGAAAATCGTCATGTGAAATCGGTAGTGATGAAGCGTCTGCATGTTGTCGCGTCGGAAGTGATATTGGCACCATTTACAAATTATCACAGTGTAATCTCTCTTCATCGGACAATGTCTCAAATCCAAGTCCCAGTTGTGATTTAAAGGTTGATGCCGCTGGTCATGCAGTGGAGTATTTGCAATACTATGCTGCCTTGGAGAATAATAATAATCATGCTGATTATATGCAGCGAAAATTGTCCTATTTTGGTGCTGGCCTTAAAGGGGGCTTTGCTGGCAACAGAGATTGTCCGATTGATATGCGGCGTTGTACCAGCAATGATTCTGGTGAGTTCTGATTTTATCTTTTAAATGTTTTCGAATAAAGTTTTTAAATAGAAAAAATATCTTGAAAGTCTCTGGAGCTTCTTCACTTCAATTTAATGTATATTTTTGGTTTGGATTTTTTAGAAAAATTGAATTCCTTTTTATTTTTATTCGTCTTCTACCTGAACTCCATGGAGCTCAAGAGCTGTGGCCAATATTTTAAGGATCATTAATGCATTGAGAATCATTGATTCATTGTGTAACTAGAACTTGAAACTTAAGCTACATATGTTGGATGCAGCCAGACAAAAATATTTCCTCAGCGAAACAATACATTTTTTTAAGAAAAAAAAATCTTTGCCGTTAATCTGTACCTAAATTAAAAAATATGTCTTTATGTTTGTTCAGAGCACTTCATTCAATATATCTCCAATGAATGACATCTTGAATCTGAAATCTTCTGTTGCAATTTATCTCATTAAATGGTTCAACTAGGCCTGAGGAAATCTGATCCACCCTTGACAAAATCGTGCCTACGCCACTATAATGATAAATATTTTATAATTTTCCATCTCTATATCTCTTAAACTTTCCATAACACAAGTTTTTGATCAGGACGTTATTATCTAAATTACACCAAACTTTAAGTCGAACTGGCTGAAGGAGTATATTTTATATTATACCAATCGAAATTTTGTATACAGTTTTGAACAATTTCACAGATATTGATGATCGTACATACATCGAATATTCAGAGGTTCAAAAATTTTTTTAATGAATTTGCTTCCAAGCGCTGCTGTTACCTTGTAAAAATCTTTCTCACATTTTATTATTAACGTAAAATGTGCAAAGCGTTCTCTAAGACCTCAGACTTTACATATGGTCTCATGTTCATGTTCTCATGTTCTTGATGTCACAGCCCAGTCCAATCGTCGAGCCCCTTCTTAAAAAAATTACTCGGTATGGAACTCTTTTTATGTCCTTTATGTTCTTGGAAACGGAAAAAAGCTATTGTGGTTCATATCTGGCCAATGCAGTGATTGGTGGTTTCGATGTTGAGTGTTTGGTCTAAATTTTACGAAAAAAATTAATAAGTTTTTAAGAAATGTAGATTTACCTTACATAAAGGAAATATCAACAATAAGATAATTTTCTTCAGGATTGTATGCCGCATGTCTTAAAATAAAAAATTCCTCGGAAAGTCAATATTTCAATTGCACTGTTCCACATTTTCCATAATAAATCGCAGACGCAGACGCTAACTTACAAAAACAACTGCCGTCGACTAACTAATGCCATTATACTGAGACAAATAAATGAACGGAGATCTGGTTAGATGAACTGAAAAATTAGTACATAATGGCGGCAAGTTCAAATTTGATTTTAAACCCAATGTATGTACACATCGTTAGAAATAAATAAATAAAAACCAAAAATGATTATTTATGCGTGGTCGAAGTCAGAATTATTTTTTTATAACGAGTTAATTAAATATTTTTCATTCAATTTGATAGCACACATAAAATTCAACAGGGAATTCGTTAACCTGAAATTGTACTTTTTCCTCAGTAAAATGAGTTGAAATTTGACTCAGACGTCGGTAGTATTTCTTTAATCGTTGAGTTTCAATGAAAAAATCCGTGTTAATTTTGATAGTGATGTATTTTTGAGAGCTATCTTTTTGGTAGGATTCCATTTTATTTACTTCTTCTTAAAACTCCTCGTTTGTATCCGGCATCAAACAATAAGTTTTCGCCGTTTAAAACAATCGCAACTGAAATCGGCCTTTTACATTTGAAACCTTTTAAAAATTACTGCACAACATTAAAAACTTTTGAATAGCCTTAAAAGGCGCTATTCACCCTTTTAGTAACTGTAAATGGTTATTTCATAATATTTGCCTTTAACTTATAAACTTTCTTCAGCATGCAATCCATTGTATACTTCATATATTAAATGCTATTATTTTATTTCTTTTCTTTAGACTGCGATTCACCACCACCCTCGCTCTATTCTTCTGGCTCAAACAATGTCGTACACCTCGACGATTCACTTGGTAGTTCTGTGAATCGTAAGAAACGGTCACGTGCTGCTTTTAGTCATGCACAGGTATTTGAATTGGAACGTCGTTTTGCACAACAACGATATCTCAGCGGTCCTGAACGTTCTGAATTGGCTAAGAGCTTACGTTTAACGGAGACTCAAGTAAAAATTTGGTTTCAAAATCGCCGTTATAAGACTAAACGCAAACAGATACAACAGCATGAGGCCGCATTATTGAACGTGACAAAACGTGTACCGGTGCAGGTGTTGGTGCGTGAGGATGGCACCACAACTTATGCACATATGTTTCCTCAAGGTGCCGCAGCTGCGGCTGCATATCCACATGGCATTGATCCAGCCCTTTTGAATATCTATAGACATCAGGTAGGTCTGAAGTTTTTTGTTGCTATTGACCTTGCTTGGCACTTTCAATAAGGGGATGGCATTTTTGGGTGGACATTAAAAAATATGTAAAATATTGTAGGCTATTCGAAAATTGTGAAAATAACTGTGAGATGTAGAACATAAGTTACATCGAAAAAGCTTAAAATAGAAACGAGTTTTGTATGTGTTATATGATGATTAAATGAATTATGAATTATACGTCACGTTAAACATAACACAATTATTTTTACAATTCCCGCTCTGATGATGTAACTTTAGTGTCCTATACTCACATCAGTTTTATTTATACTGGGGCATATACTATATATATATGTATGCTATTCAAAAATGTCGGTTGGTTTTGATAAATTTGAAAGTTTTCATCCTTGATTTCTAACTAAACTTTCTCTCATTTTCTTACTTTCAGCTTCAAATGGCCTATGGTGTCGGTGTACCATTACCACAGGTGCCGTTTCCATATTTCTATCCACAAGCAGCGAAAATTCCACAGCCAATTCCTCCACCTACGCAGCAACAGCATCAGCAATCGCAGTCGCAACAATCAAATCAAGCAAACATAAATTTTGTCACACAACAAAACGCCCATAAAACTGTGCTAAACTTTAGCAGCAAAGCACAAATGTCACCAACTTCAAATGATGGGCTACGTTACATTCACCACCATAACTCTACATCAACCTCGGCATCGTCATCGCCCACACACGTAATAGCAAACAGCCCTAGTTCGAGTCCGACAAACGGTGGTGGTAGCATTAGTGGTGGACAACAACAGCGACAGCCTCACACCTCATTGCTAACAGATGCTGAAAGTGGTGCCGAAAGTGAATCCTTAACTGAGGATTGCGAAGAGAACGTGGAAATCGATTAAGGTGACTGGGGAGTGTGTGTTGTATGTTTTGTGATAGGAAAGTTTTAATTAGACGTTTAATTGGTTAGAATAATTCAAGCAAAATTAGTATTCGAGTATAGCAATGTATCTTTCAAAAGCAGCTGTATACCAAAGATATACGTAAAACTAAAAAAAAAACAATATTGAAAAGTTCTCTGATAATATCTTAAGGTTATTTTTTAGTCTTAGTTTTGTTATATTTATAAAAAGTTAGCTAAGTAGTATAATGATTAATGTTGATATAAACAAAATATAAAATAAAACACCAAAATTATTGTCTAAATTATTTCATTTTTAATTTCATTACGGATCAAATTCGGCGATTTTGACACAATTGATCTGATATGAGAAAGTTTTAACCAGCTTTCTGTTTAGAAAATAAAATTTTTAATGAAATAAAATAAAAAAAAAAATCAATTTGAAAATAGAAGTTGCTTTGATGTACTTTGACAAGGTTACTTCTTTATCTACTTTATGTTTCCGCTAAACTGTTTAAAAATTTGCCAATCTAGCTCATTTAATTACATATACCGAAGAATATCAGGAAAATCACATAAATAAAAAAAGTCTTTTTTAACGAATATATACACATAGGTTGTATCTTTGAGCATGAGATGATTTCTTGGCATTATCAGATTAAATTTGGGATTTTCAAAAATTCCATTTTATTTCAACTCAAAATTTTTAAAAAGCTTATAATTTAATGAGATGTTGAGTTTAATGTCTTTTGAAAAAGCGCTAATCTTGGTAGATTTTGATAACCTCAATATATGTTATAGCCAAAATCATCCATACATGGCTATCAAAATAATTGATACGTTATAGCAACAAATGAGGTATTATTTTAATGGCAATAAAAACCGTATCTGAATTTTCTTAAAATCTTTTAAAAATAATGACGTCTATAACTTTACTTGGACCTAAGTACCCCATGCTCAGCCTCAGTGCCGGATTTACAAATCAAGGGGCCCATGGGCACAAGAGTGGTGAGGGCCTATCCGGACTGAAAAAACGAAACCGAAGTAACCGAATCGACCCATTCAACATGTAAAATTGCTTTTTCAAAGTTGAAAGATACGTTTCGCTACAAAAAAATGCACGAGCTGAGTCGATTTGGTTACTTTGGTTCGCATGTTTAATTATTTAAAAAATTGTACCTGTTACTTATAATTGTTCCGGTTACTTCGTACCCTGGGACTTTTCTTTCATTCGCAGCCTGAGTCATTCCTTCAATAAATTATTTTTAGAAGCGTCATACCTCGCTCGCTAACGCTTGCTCGATATTTTTGTATTGGTGGGGGCCCTTATTGGTGGGGGCCCAGGGGCACGTGCTCGTAGTGCCCTTATGTAAATCCGGCACTTTGAATGTAATCACACGATCTCTTATGGAAAGAGCTAGACAAACGAGTGCGAGACAAAGGTTCTTATGTAAAAGAAAGAAACGTGGAGCATATACATAATTAGGTCGCTAGAAGTCTATACATTCGAAAAATGAGGCAAAAATGCCTCGAATGTAGAGGTGGAGTTTTTAACGTTAAAAATAAATAACTTGAAATAAAACACAACCACCAATTTTTTATGGATATGCCTCCTTAAAATTTCAATTCTTACTTACCCTACTTTGGATTTAAAAAGCAGTGATAATTTTTTGTGGACACTAATACTGATCTTAAACTTTCGGACGCAGTGTATAGACTCAAAATTTTTTTTTAAATTTACGTAACAACAATTCCAATGCCTCTTATTTTATCTAGTATTATAAAAAATATTATTTCTGAAAAAATAAATGGCCTTCAGGTCTCATTTAGGGTTTTAGTATACGCCAATTTTCAAGCTTAACTTAAAATATCATGTATCTACAAAAGTTAAAAAAGAACTTTTCAATAAAAAACTTACTTATTTCTAACCTTTCTGGCTCTTACATTTATTTGTGGGACTGATATTTACAGAGATGAAAGATATGGCAAAAGTTTTATCTGATTCTTTTGGAAAATTTGAAACATTTCAACGCAAAATGTTTCAACTTATGACAAATTGATAAGTAAGACACAATCAACTAGATAAATACTAAATCCAACAAAAACTTTAGCAAAATTTGAAACCCCAAGACTCAGCTCCGCTGCTCTTCACTTGTAATTCCCATGTGTAAATACCTACAGACTTACTGTCGATTCCAGGTAATCGCAGTAATAGATGCATTTTGTCATAATTATTGTAGGCAGTGGCATACCGTGGACATTCGGCGTCCAGGGCGAAGATGCAGCTTGCCGCCCCTTTCTAAAAAATTTTTAATAACTAGAAAAAAAGGCTACCAAAATAACAATTATTTCACATTACAAGATCTGATGGGGCCCCTGCACTTACTTCAAAAAATAAAATGTTCACAAAATAATTAAATTTGCAAAGAACTCAGGACTTTTCTGTCGCCCCCTAAGTCGTTGCACACGGGGCAGCCGCCCCCTAGGTACGCTAATGTTCGTCATAAATTGTTTTAAATATTGAAAAGGCATACATCTATTTAACCGCTTTTAATACTCGTTCCATCAGATTATTTAATTTTTGTACAAGATTCCCATTGGAAATATGCCATTTGTTTGAATAAAATATTAACATTATCAGTATTTATAATAAGTTATATGATTTTAAAAAACTTACTGGAATATTTTTTTTTTTCTGACCCAACTTTTTTTAGTTTAGTCGCTTAATTTTTGATTAATCTCTGAAATTTGCTTTTATAAAGTATATTCATAACAGACAGTTTCCACATATGTTTTTTATATAAAATATTCTGACCGCACAAGTTGCCGTTTGTTTTAAAATTCATTTAGCAACATTAGTATTTTTGCACTCAAGTACTTACACCCAACTACTTAATATTGTCTGCAAAAAGTGCTTTAACATGCCAAATGCGTCTGACCCAGATGATCATTCTGATGATTGCCTGCAGAATGTGCTGCAAATATATTTACTTCATATAAAGGAAACAGAAAAAACTACAGTTTCTTTAATTTCCTAGTGCCTTCTGTGCATGTCCTTAAATGTGTTCCAGGTTGTGACGACATTCTCAAGTACCACAAAAGTCTGAACAAAAATATTTGAACATATGAACACAAGCCCAAAGAATATCGATGATCGATAATATATAACTAATGCATGAGTGACATTGGTGACACTTTTAGTGTTTTGTCGCGACATAATTCAGGAGGCGTCGTGGTGTTGTTTGTAAACAAACACCGTGGCACACGCATGTTGGGCGTCATTTTCAAGTAGTTGTTTGGTATTTGTAAACATGGTGGCTAGATCGGTGGCTAATTCGGACCTCCCGAATTGTAAACAAATAAACATTTGAGTTTCATGTTACACAACAACAGCAATTCGTCAAATTATTTTTATTCATTACCTGACCTAATTCAACTCAATTTGGAAGAGAAAATTCGGGTAGACTTCTATTTAAATGGACAAGAAGCTGGCAGCCACAATTTAACTTTTGTTATTTTTAGAACCTTTATAGATATTTGTAAGGTAGCTCGGGGTATTATAAATTCAAATTTCTGCCACCTGGACTCATGGAAAATGTGTTATATGTCGAAGTAACGCAAATCGAAGCTACTTTTTTACTAATCAACTAAATCCGCACATTCTTAAAATCAGTGATGCGTGATTTAAAAGGAATTTTTAGGAATTGTTTTTTAGAAAATAAACACTTTGTTGTCCTTAATAGCCATACGAACCAAGTTAGCCTGTGACATTGTCTTTATCAAATATGATTTCATGAATCGGGAACTTTTTGTGAAAAATCAACTGCAGCCATTAAGTTTTTCAGTGACGGAGCATTATACGATCAGAGCGTACGAGCTAGTCGTGCGTCAGCAAACAAAACTCTGCAGGAACAAGTTTATATCTATCCATTTTTCGACTGAGTTCTAACATATCATCCAAATTATTCGTCTGAATTTCAAATTATTTCATAAGAGTAGCATTGATTACAAAAACTTTTCTACTTTCTTAGGACAAAATAAGTAAACAAAAAACTAAAAAGTTCAATCAAACCCCATACATACGAGTATAACATACATAAAATACTTTCAAAACGAATTCGACGTCAAGCAATAAGTACTGCTTTTATTTGCATGTATTTACTTGAATTGAAAAAAATTTGCGAACCTCTTCAAAACCAATATTACCGAAAGCCAACTTATGTGTATCATATTAATTCAATTGAGTTTTTAGTTTTTTTTTATTATTATTATACTGATGAACATAGTACTCGTATAGTTTTTTATTTAGTAAATCTATTTTTTCCAATTACTCGAACTAATGGCCACAATTACGCTATTCGACGAACAGGCGTACTTGCCACACAAACGATCAGACTTCAGTGCACATGGACGATGAATGGACTGATAGGCCGATAGACAGATGAAGTAACCATGAATTAGAACAAAACACTTCAGTCAAATATGAGAAATTCACTTCGTATGCAATAAAAGAGTAGGTACTACAGCTCTAAAATCGAAAATTGTAGGATTTATTGTGTAGATTAATTGCATTGATATGAGGCGTGATGCAAAAGTGCAATATGCAGATGTTACTGAAAGATTAGGAAGAATTTGTTGGATATTCAGAAAATGCAATTTCCATGAGATAAATGGAAAAATCAAGTATAGGTATGTTGTATGCATTTGAAAATTCGAGTATTATGGTATAAATTTTGCAATGCACTTACGGTTGATTTTCTCGTACCGTATAAATATCGTACATTCGAGCTACTTAAAGCTGCTTTGAAATTTTTAATTACAATTATGAAATTTTAAAGATTGTTTCTTGTTTTTGTGATTCAAAGCACTTAAATTGGCATTTGCTTTAGATTTTCAATAAGCTTAAGTATTTTCAGGTCAAGGTCAATGGATGGAATGGATTGTTCATAACAGCATATCATCCGTTTGCCTCTTTTTAATTTTGAAACTTAAAATATTAAGTGGAATACTAAGTGGAAAATGCAAAATATTAGTATTCCAAGAGCACTTAAATCATAATAATACGGAATAACTTAAAGTTAAGTGAAAATGTTTTGTAATAAAATATCTATATGTATTGATATTTTGAGTTGGCTAGCGGAAAATTTTGAAATAAGTTCTTATATTTGCAACAAAAGAAAAATTAAATAAAAATTTGAGTTTTCAAACTACAAACTTTGAGGAAAAGTTTTTCGTTAAAT
The DNA here is from genome assembly GCA_963680825.1 of Meiosimyza decipiens. NCBI lineage: Eukaryota > Metazoa > Arthropoda > Insecta > Diptera > Lauxaniidae > Meiosimyza > Meiosimyza decipiens. Next base: position 79,176,333 of record OY804259.1, on the reverse strand, counting down.
GTAATATCCGTTCAATATTTTTCAAACTAATTGACATATATGTATAATCTTATTTTTTTACTCCTGACTTCGAATTGATGCAAAGTCCGTTTCTATTTTTACTTATCGATAAGAGCAGCAAGTCACCATTCCTGATCGAAATGACAATAATATGCAGATTTGCCAAATGGTTGGCCTACTGATCTAGAAGACACGTCTAGGTTTTCAAATTTCAAAGCTTTTTTATGTTATTTTTATTGCCAAATAAATAGCTGTCGTCCAAAGTAAATTTAATAACTTAATAACTCGAAATATTTCGTATGTTACTATTTATTTTAAATCATTTTCTATTATCACACATTTATTTCAGTTCAAAGTTAACCTAGTGCTTCACCCAAGGCGAGGCGAGGTTCTAGTTGTTCTCGGTCTCGCCTCGTTTTATAAATTTAAGTCTCGCCTCGCCTCGTTCTCGGACGAGGTCTTGAAATCACATACCTCGCCTCGCCTCGCCTCGCCTCGCCTCGCTTCGGTAAGAACCAAGGATTTTATTAAACTGAAAAAAATTATCCTTCCTGTATATTGTCGGCATTCAAACAAAATTGACTATCTGCAAACAAGTAGTAAATTGGATGGTGCTTATTAATCGTTTAATTATGTTTACATCCTCTTAAGTTTGTGATATATTATTTTCGGTTGTTAAATAAAAATGGTCAATTTTGCTTGTATGCCAACGATATATTCAACTAGCAAAGCCGACACTCTTTGCTTCGCCTCAAGAAGTAAAATAAAATATATTTTATTTTTGGTGGATTGCATCATATATGATGTTTGATGAGCTATGATGAATTTAATTCTTTTCTTATATGGGACGGCGTGGCATTGTCCATTTTTATTCAAATCAAGCTAAACTACGATCCTTTTACAAACTATAAGAATTATATGTACCAAATCTTATCCATTTACGTCATATAGTTAATGAGATATAAAAAAAAAGTTTATTCATCTGCGTCAAGTAGTTGATAATACCAAAGTATGCTACGAACATTCCCCAAATCATAAGATACATAAACATATGCCAAATCTTCAGGCGATCGGTTGAACGGTTTTGGACATTAACAACAAAGTTTTTTACCGAACGTTGGGTCCCCTTATTAAATCTTTCGTCATATAATAATAAAAAAAGAGAGTAGTAGCTGTATTATTCTAACTCTCATTCGATTAGAGGTCATTTTAGTACTGCTGACTCTAAAGACCGAAGATATAACGAAATATATGGACTCTAAATAAAAGTAGTCTTAGCTGAGCTTCTTAATGTGAAAGCAACGTGGTGCGAGTTCGTTATTTTTGTATGAGGACCACCCTAAAGATGCACTCAAAATAGTTAAGTTAATAGAGTTAACCTCATTTAAAGTTTTCAATAAATTACACTTTACGTGTAAATAAATAAAAGTTTGTTGACACATGTATGTATGTATATGTATATTCTTTTCATAAGGCAAGTTTGTTAGAGACCGATATGATTTTTCCACTCAAATTAAAGCATAAGTGACGATAAATTCTACATAATTAGCTCGACGGCAAAATAGTTGTGAATATATCTCAATTTGCTAGCGTTTTTGAATGTGAAAACTTTTTTTTGGTGGGGTAAATAAAGTTTTTGGCGCCTCGATATGCACGGTACGCCTGTGCTGCTAAGCTATAAGTAGTCTGAATTTCAAAATTATTATGCCAAATTTAAAAATATTGTAGTCATGTTTTTTTAATTTAATTATTCCGAAAAACATTTATTTTATATTCAGCCCAAAAATAATGATAATCAAAAATAATTAACCCAAAGTTTACGCTTAAAGATTTCCCTACTCTCAACAACAACTCTTAGCCATAAATTATTTTCTTAAATTTGCCATAAATCTTCAAATTGTTGGCAATTAAATTGTTTGCTATTTTTTGTGATTTTTAGCAAATTTTCCGGTCAAAACTTGCTTTTATTGGCCATTACTCGTAGTAATGCTTATTATTTTTCTCGTGGCACTAAATGAATCAACGAAATTTTATTGTCCCCTCTCTGGCTACGCTATATGTATGCGTGCATACATACATGCGAGTGTGTGTATGTGTGTGAAACCAATCCATGCAGTTTTCATGCTGATTTCATTTATTTGTTTACCTTGTGATTTTTCACAAAAACAGTGTTTTTTAAGCTATTTTCTTATAGTAGGTACATCAATTTGATTTCGTTTAGTTTGTTGCGCCTCATTTAGCATCGTGTTGTATTGTGTTGGGTTGATCCCATGGCAACGATTTTGTTTATTGCTCTGTAGGCCGTTTGGTTGTTTGGAAAAGCATTTTAAAAATAACACATCTTTCGACGCAGTGCGATAATAACGAAATGAGCTTAGGGAATTTATTTTCATCCGAATAAAATAAATAGCAAAATCAATGAGAAAATTATTTTTGTTAGCAATGGGAGACTACTGAACTAGGATCTTTTGAAAATAAAAATTAAATTACAATAAAGTGTTACAAATTCACTAGCAATTATTTGCATTCCAAAAAAGTTTTAAGCTATGAAAATTTCTATGAATCTAAAAATATTCTTGTAACTCTTGAAAATGTCCTTTTCAACACTCTTCTACACGCAATTATGTTCATTATGCCCTTTTATCGTTCAAATGTAATTGGTGCTTTTCTTTTCTTCGCCAATTTTCTGCTTAAATTCTTTCTTGATTGACCCGAACCAACCCCCAACGCAGCGTTTACGTTTCCAGCCATCAAACGTTTAGGTGTAATTTTCTTCTTATGCTGTTCAAGCATGTCCTTTATAACACTGTGCTACTACTACTGCTGTCCTAGAGTTCGTTAAAAATTCTTTTCAATTTCATTCACTTCACAAAAGGATAATAGCCATTCATTTGCACACGCTTATTTAACTGTAGTTGAAAAATACAAAAAAAAAAAAGTAGAAGAAACCCTCGCAATATCTTAAATTTTTCTTAAGATGAAAAAAGAAGAAAAAATCGAGAAATCCTAAGTCGTCAGTAAAGTCTCACACATAAGAAGGCCAATCAAGAACGTGCAAAATTTTTCAAATTCTTCGAAGCTGCTGGCTGTTGCTATATAATTTGCTCTTGCAATGTGCTTCATCAAAAAGGAAATTGAAAATTGCTTTCGGCATTACGAGGGTATGGATGGGGTTGTTGCTGTTGGTGAAAGTGTCACTGGCTTTTGATGGTTGGTGGGTTGGTGGATTTTTATGTTGTGGTTACAGCGATAACAAGTTGTCATCGTAAATCCAAAGCAGCATCTTGTACAGTCATTATAATTTACTATACACCTTCTTTGCAATTTTTTCTGGTACCCTGTCTCCTAATCTTCTTTTTCACTTCTGCAAATTGCTCAATTTGATGATAAAAAGTCAATAACATCTTTTTAATAAAATGATTCCATTTAGTTTTTGCCACCATCCTCAAATTAAGTTGATTTTAGATTTTTGGTTCAAGAAATAAAATAATAATAGATGAATGGTAACATTTACTTCGGGAAAATGGAACTTTTATTATAATTGCAAGAATTATACATAATTCCTACGATGTTAAATTGTTTGGTTTTAACTTTATCCAATAATTTGGTTGTAAGAGCATTTTTTAATTATCGAGTCTAATAAAATCTAACTAAACTGAATAATATAAGCATTTTCTGAAGATTCGATATCTTGTATGTCAGATCGAAACAGGGCTTGTAATGGAGGTGCTCCATGGTCCAAACTTATCAAGTTTTTGCTCAGATATACTCAATGCCGTTATATGTTATTGTGTCAAATTTGGTTGCATTACTTTAAATAACTTTCTTAGCATAGCGTATAAAGTTCTTGCTTTCGGTCCTGTTGCCAAAATTTTGCCTATTTTTATACAGAGTGAAAAGATTTCAAGTATTTTTCAGAAACTTGATTGCATTACCCATGTCTCTCATCATTTACGTTGTAAAATTATTTTGCCTGAATGGAAGTTGCCACTTCGTCTTTCCGGAGTTCACTCAGTTTTTGTCCGGAGCTTATCCGAAACAGTTCATATGTGTATGTCAATTTAGCTTATTATATATAATATTACCATAAATATCACTTTCAGCATAGTGTTTTGAATCTAATGCTTGTATGGGAGGTGCCACGCAATTTTGTCAAAATGCGATCATTCTTTTCAAGTGCTTGTCCGCATCCTTTTCCAAGGTGTGGTAAATTTGGTTACAAACAGAAAGTTAAAATTAATACATCCGTTGTGTAGCGTATAAAAGTTGGATACGTTACAAATATTTTCAATTACATGCGAGCTTGCCAAATTTTTTGAGTTACTTCCCAGTAGGCAAGGGCAGGAGCTTGCAGGCCTTCTAGCAGGCCTTCCTTGGTAAGATTAAGGCCTTGCCACCTCCTTTCAAACTTACTTTCTTTTTTATATGAAACGTCCCGATAAAACAGGCCTTCTTTAGCAGGCCTGTTAGAAATACTCTTCAAGCAGGTCTTCCTACATCGCTTGCGTCCAGAGCCCTTCTAAGAGCGCTTACCGTAGAATTGGTCACAGAAGTACTTTGAAAAAATTAAATCTTAATACGTCGTGAGACTCTTAGTTAAATGTTTTTTTTTATATACGTCAACCTACTACCATTGCGTTGATATTTTTAATGTTTATTTTTTATGACGTTTTCTTAATTTATAATTTGGCATTGAATACACAACACTTTAACATAACATGAAACAGAAGAACAGCCTTGCAACATGCACACCGTTCCTTACTTCTAACCATTTATCTACTTTTGATGTCGTATAAGTACAATGCAATGACAAAAAAGTAATGTCGAATCATAAGACATTGCAATACATGAAATAAAAAAAAATACATAAAGTCCTTCTTTTTTGCCTTCTAATATAAGGCCTTATAGCACTGCTGCTGTGGGAAGGCCTTATAGCACTGCTGCTGTGGGAAGGCATATTAGCACGCCTGCTGTGGTAAGGCATAATAGCATTTCATGAGTATACACTCAATGGAGTGTAACTATTCTGCTAATTAAAATTTCACTACTTATAAAATTTACTTATTGTTAATATTGACAGATTGTAAATAAAAACAAAAAAAAATGAGCATTCATGTTTTTATTTGCATGAAAATTTAGTTTTGAGAAGGCCTTTTACAATCGGAGCAGTGCTAGCAGGCCTTCTCCGGGGAAGGCCTTGTTCAATTGCCTGCTGGGTTGTTTTCCAAAGCGAAAGCTTTCACAATTATTACAAAATGAAATAGCAAATCCAAAACCGCCTTAAAAATTCCGTAATTTTGACCTTACTTCATTTCAAAAATGTTCACAAATTGTAAAAAAAATCTTCGGTGATCCGAAATTTCCGCAAATTGCGGAAAATTTTGATATTGGCTATTGCAATTAAAGAAATGATTTCAAAGATTCAAAATTGCAAAAAGTGTTTCGCAAATATCTTTGAACTGCACTAAAAGCAAATTTGTTTAAAAACACAATTCGTTATGTTTACACAAGTAAAAATGCGCTTCAAGAAAAAATACGCATTATTGCGCTCTTAAAAGCTGCTTAAATGGCAACTAAACATTTTAGACAGTTTTTAAAATCATTTGTTTATCTGAAATGCTGCAGTAATTGACAGCGGAAATTAATTGCATTTAACAAAATGGAATGAAAAATTATTACAAAACTCACAAAAATGTTTTATGAACTTTTTTTTAATTAAAAGTAAACACCAAAATTAAAAATAAATCGCCAATAAAATTGAAATGCATGACGATAATTTAAAAGAGGCCAGTCATTTTTTAAAAGTTACATTCCTTATTGAGTTGAAATTTTTTTGCAAGGTTTTAAAATAAAGATTTTCTCATCTATACTTGAGAGAAAGTTTAACTTTTTGGCTTTGTAATTACTGTAACATAACAAATTTGCATGGAGTTTCTAAGCACTTCACTTGCTTAAAAATGTGTCGACAGCTCTTTCCTGAAAGTTATCTACCAGTAGAAGGTTTGAAGATAAATAAGCACCAATTGTTTACAAAACATAATATTTAGGCGCATACTGGAATTAAAAGTCAACCCTTCAATTTAACGACAAAGACAGAATGGAAGAGTGCTTCTGGTAATGGATACAAGAGCGGCAACAACTGTACATCCCTTTCTCCTCTCCTAAGGATACCATACATTTTATTTATATTATGTATGCACGATTTCTTTCGTAATCGAAGTACTTCAACTGATGACTGGAATGATGATGTACACACTGTAGAACTCAACGATGCCTGAGGAGTAGAGCAGTGGAGTTGAAGTAGAAGTTCTTGCATGAACGGGTAATATTTTCACCGGTTTTGTATAAACAAATTGCATAAAAGTATACAAATAAAATCGAAGCAAGAGCAACAAGATTTTCTTCGAGATCTCGAGAACTGTCATATACTCTTGTTATCATTGGTGTTTTTTTTTCAAATTCTCTTGTCTGTCGTCGTTTAAGGCACATAATCCAACAAATAAAAATTGTATTTTCCATTTTATTGAATGTGGCGGCAACAGCGGCGCATAGTCAGATGCAGTTGGGTGTATTATTTTGTAAACAAATTTTTAGTAACCGACAACATGTATTAAATACAACAACAAAAAATTTGAGTTAGCACCAGCGGCACTAGAATCAATACCAAGTATTTTTCGCGAGACCATTAAAAGAGGCACTAAATGGTTTTCAAGTGAACTTTTAATTGACGCAATTTGTTAATTGATCTGATGAGGATGATGCTAAAGATGATGATGATTCCCGTAGTTCCCAAGAATATGCGGGCGTAGTTATTTGTGAAATAATTTATTTGAAATAAACATTAGGTAAATTTAAGAAAAACAAAAATTGTTGCTGAAACACTACTGCCAGCAAAAATGTTATTCGAATTTGAAATTAAGTAAAGTCTTAACTGCGAAAAGAATTCGTGCGAGTTTTTACGATTTCTAATAAAATGTATAAATATTTAACTTGAAATTGAAAATGCAAGAAGCTATTAGGCTACATTGTAAGGAATTGTGAAATGTTCAATTTAAGTGGATTCATGTTTTCCGTAAAACTTTGCTTTCTATAATTCCTCCGCTGCTAGGAGAACTCATACATATTAGGCTAACAAATTTTTACTCATCGGCTCAAAAGCCACTGATGAGCCCTCTTAGCATCGGATGAGGCTGGTATCATTAGCTTTAGCTAATTTTTCTGTTTTGAATTAGATTTTTATTTTATTTGTATGGGGAGGCCTATTTTTTCCAAGCCAAACTATTCTAAGAACCTTACACGAACCAAAAGAAACATACAAATGTACAAAGTCTTATCCATCTGCGTGAAGTAGTTGCTTGGATATAAATATTTATGGTTTTTCCTCATACAGGAGGTTTGCGCCGCAAATTTTTTTCATTGAAACTTACTTTTGCATACACCTTTCATATACATATGTACCAAGTCTCATTCAACAGTGTCAAATAGTTGATGACATACAAATGATGAATTTAATATTCACTTACTTCTAGGGGCGTGGTTAGACATAGAAGTTGGTGTGATCCTCGTGACTTACGATAGACGCGTTTGCAGCGATCATTCTGAGTTATTTCAGCAGATTTTAAATGGTAGTTGCCGCAAGCTTCTCATGTTTGATGTTCAATGTGGAAAGAATCCGCATAATATCTGAATCTTGTAAGTAATTCAAGATTGGAAGTGGTCTTGGGCCACAAAATTTTCAGGATTCGTTAAAAACAATTTTTAGTAACCACACTCTGGTAAAAAATCACGCATTTTATATCCCCGTCATTTTATTGTATTCATTCCAATTACACATAATAGTCGGGACTTGTAGTTTGATGCCTGCTTCGAAGCATGGCCAGTGGTTCGAGAAAGAGATAGCTGTAATTAAAATTGTTCTTCACTTAATAGCTTTTCATTACGATTTATTTTAGTTATGAAAGTTCGGGAAAGTTTTGAAAAAGTCAAATTCACTATGAATTTTATCTCTAATAGCGGTTTATTCTGATGTCAAACACAAGATGAGACTGTATTGAAAAATTTAAACATTTTTGTATGAATCAGTCTATTTTCATGCTCATACTATGCTTGTCTTGATTTAAACATAGATCTTACCAACGCAGAAATGGTTTCAAGAATATCCTGTTAGACACATACAGTTAGTTGATCAAATTGTGTGGTCCATGTCAGTTCCATTTCGGACAGTTGCAATTTTGTAAAGGAAATTGTCAAGTATTTTGCACTTGACTGACAAAACACACTTATAATGCCACTTGTCTGTCTACACCTCACATTCATTATATGTCTGTGATGACCAATTGGACAACCAAAAATTGTTGAGACAGTCGAAAGTGGCAAACAGTTGACAATATTTTGAAACTTGTCAAAATTAAATAAAAAATAGTGTTACGCTATTTTGCAATTTTATAAAATAAATTCACAAAATTAACACACAGATGGAAATTTTCCTTTCAGAAAACATTCAATAAACCAATTCGAGTTTCAATTACAAACTTTAAGTAATCCCACATACCTCAAGAGCATGATATTTTCCTTTTTATTAAGCGCATGTGTGGCGGTATTTTCACACATACAACATAAAGCATCAAAGTGTACGCACCTTCTTTTTTTCACTCAATTTATTTACTAACAACATCTGACATTGACTTCTGATTTTGCGGGGTTGTTTTGAAAATAAACAAAACATATTTGAATTTCGAAACTCAAGTACAAAAGTCATCGATCACATAAAATTAACTCAAAGGTCCCCATGTACGGAGCACGTCACGTGGTGCACAAAAGTGTGCACTATAAAATTTAACCCTTTGCTGTCAGTATAAACTACTATTTACTACTAAAAGATCTTGTAAGTTCATTTATTGCTTACTATTAAAAAGTATATTTTGTTTATACAAAGTCCCAAATAGTTCTCAATATATGGTATTTTATAGATCATATTTCGTAGAACATGCATTAAGTGTAGTGTTGTTTTAAATAATTTGTGCTGTCAATTGTTTCGTATGCGTCCTAAACTTGTCAAATTTTCCTTATTTTCTTCTTTTTCATAGTCGCCGTATTTTGTTTGCTTTTGCGCCAAAATCACTTGGAGTGCTTAAAAGTAGCAGCAACTCTCAGCCGGATCTATCGAGTCACTATAGAAATTTCACTTTCAGTTTAGCGGAAAATCTGCATGTTTACTCACATGTGCTTTATTAGTCTATCCGTCTGTCTGTCTGTCTGTCTGTCTGTACATTTTACCACCGCATGATCGACTGTAAATGACACTTGAACAAACACATTTGTCAGCTACGATCATCAAGTATGGAATTTCAGTTGTCAATAAAATGAATGCAGAAGAATTTTAATAGTTTTAGTCCAAAATTGAAAACTCGTCAATGACAATGGGGACAATGAACGGGTCAATTTTAGGAGTGAAATCGAGCGATAGTTTTCCACTGATTTACAATGTGTCGCAAAAACTAGTGTCCTAGAAAACATTCACGCTAATCTGAAACACTCTCACGTTGGTGACTTGAGATATTTTCAAGATATACATAGCTACATATACTGAATATATTGTTCATTCTAATTTTCTTAAATAATCGTCATTAATGGCACATTTTTGCTAAGTTTCTTTAATTTCGAATTTATACCCGCTTGGAATTTTTATTTTAAGCAAATTAATGTCACGCCTTTTCTCGATCACTTGTGGTCACACGACCAAAAATTGCTTTCTCCACAAGTATTTGTTTAGCTGTTTGTCCACTTGATAATGTCGTCACCGCATACTATGCGTATTAAAGGACATGTCTCAGCTATGAACGTCGCCTTTCTATAAGTGCAACGGTGGGAATTTTCCTATGTTGTCAAAGAATAAGTGCTGTGCTCATGAGTCTAGCCTAATTTGACATTTTAAGGAACTTTTTAATCATTTGTCAAAAAAAAGAAAGAAAAATGTGACCAACATATGAGGTCAGGGAGACATATTTATGCATTTCGCATAGTGCTTCTCTTTTTCACTGTTGAGTTGTATCCGGATCGGATGTTAACTAAAAGAAATAATTTTAGAATTAAACATTAGTAAAAATGCTGTAGATGATTTTTTTGCAGTTTTATTTTATTTTGCAAGTGCGAAATTGTTTTAAATATTAATTTCAATTCTAGCGCTCCTATGTGAAGCATTCAGAGCCATAGTTACTCGTAAAGAAACAAACACACAAAGATGTAATATTCCACAGTAAATGTGTGGAAGTTTTAAGAAAATTTCTGCCAAATTTTTATTTTGTATCACCTTCATTCAGCCATGTCTTCAATTGTCAAAATTGAGAAAAAGTCATAAGTACCTCATTAAGTTTTGAATATAATATATTTATTCACTGTCGGCACTATTTTACTGCAATCACTTGTCCTTTTCAAGAAAACCTCAAGTTCTAAACTTCGTAAATGAGTATGTTTGAAATGACATTTTAAATAATCATTTATAAGGTATCCTCGCAAAGTTATAGCGATTTTAAGGTGATATGAACTCATAGCCATAATCCCCTACAACCTAAAAATCTAAATTAAATGAAAGAATGCATTTTTTTAGTTTCAGTTTCAGTAATAATTTTATTGAATATAATTCTTTACATTTTCATGTTCTTAATAATAACTAATGTTTTAGTGATTGGAGACATTATACTCCTTGCAACTATAAAATAGATTTTGAAGTTTAACAAGTTTATAAAAGTATATGAAAATTAACAGAGGAAAATGTATGCAAAACCTCACTGAGTTGAATTTAAAACTAAAATTAAAAACTAAAATTAAAAACTATTAAGGACTAGAATGGAAGTTAGAATAGATTTTGCAACATTGTGCTCTTATTGTATTGACACGTGCGCGTTGATGAAGATCACTTGTTGAATGGTGCCAAGGCAGGTTTAATATAATTTTTAAAACTTTGTTTTGAGCGACTTGGAGCTTTTTGAAATGTGTTTCAGCACAGTTAATCCAAACGGGAGATGCGTAGGTTAGAATAGGGAGAAAAATTGATTTGAAAATAAGTAGCTTGTTGTACTGGTTTAATATGGAGCGCCTGTTTAATAGCGGATATAAAATTTTTATCATTTTGTTAACTTTTTCAATTGAGGTTAATGTGTGCTTTTGAAAAGTCAGAGTTTTGTCCAGGATAACACCAAGGTATCTTATATTGCACTCCCATTCAATTTCGGTTGAGCCAATCGTGAGCCTATGCTGAGGAAGGTTTAATGAGTTTCTCTTGCGAGTGAAAAACGAAGCTGATGTTTTACAGGCATTAATTTTTATTTTCCACTTGGAGTAATATTGTAATGATTTTGAGAGTGAAGTTTGAAGTGTGTCCATAATAGTTTGGCAATCTTTAGAGCTTGTATATATTGCGGTATCGTCAGCAAAAAAAGCTCTCGACGTGTTTTCCAAAGTCGGAAAGTCCGATATAAATATATTATAAAGAATAGGACTCAAAACAGCGCCTTGGGGTACTCCTGATGATATTGAATGATTGTCAGATTTACATTGATGGTAGCAGACAAAGAATTGACGGTTGCACATGAAACTTTGAATAAGTTTAATTATTAGTGATGGAAATTTATAATTTATAAGTTTGAACACAAGAGCTTTGTGCCAAACGCAATCGAATGCTTTTTCAATGTCAAACGTTACAATAGCTAAGGATTCTTTTTGCCTCAATGTGGAGTGGATATCGTCTGAGATTCGTTTTATTTGGTGTGTAGCTGAACGATGTGGTGTAAATCCATATTGGTCCACAGGTATAATACCATTCTCTTGCGCAAAGTTTTGAATTGCAACTTTTATTATTCTTTCAAAAATTTTACCAAGTGTGTTGAGCATACTTATTGGCCTATAACTTGAAATATTTGTGGGATCTTTACCAGGTTTCAGCAATGGAATGACTTTAGCAATTTTCCAGACCTGTGGAAAATATCCAAGTTTAATACATGAGTTATATGTGTGCACAAGATACAAGACTCCTTTCTTAGGAATTGACTTCAGCATTGAATTATGTATTTCGTCATAGCCGGGAGATTTTTTGGTTTTTAATTTTCTTAATTCAAGTCGTATGTTTGAAGGACGTATGAAAAATGTATTTGGTGATTCGTTCTGATTTGTTTCGTTGAACGATTTTACAGTGTTTTCAACTAAATTGATAGTATTTGAATTGCTGAGATTATCTGTAGTTTTGTGGACGTCTTCAAAGTGTCTGGCAAGTGCCTTGCATTTTTCTTCATTGGTGACAAGTACTTGGTTGTTAACTTTTAAAGGAGGAATATTTTTATTGCGCTTTTTTAAAATTTTGGCTGTTTTCCATAATGTTTTACCTCCCTTCGGAATGGTCTGTAATAGTTTTTGCCAACCTTTGTTGCGAAATATAAGAAGTTGCTCACGAATTTGGGAGTTTAGGTACTTGACATGCCTTTGAAGATAAATTTGTCTTAATCTGATCCATTGGCGACGAAAGTAATTTCTGGAATTCATTAATACTCTAATGTGATGCGGTAGAGGGCTATAGTTTGTTTTGATAGAAGAACTGCAAGGAATCGAAGAAACTTTTGCATAATCCAAAATATTAGTAAAATTATTTATCATTGCATCGATTTTTTCTGATGAGTCAATAGAATGGGACGATATTTCAGTTAAGTTAATTGACTTATTTATAATTTGTTGATATTTTTGCCAGTTTGCTTTATGGAAATTGAAGTAATATTTTTTGGTAGGCGGACATACTCCGTTTATATCAAGAGTGAACGGCAAGTGGTCAGATGACAAATTATTGTGTATTTTTGGATTATCAATTATTGAATTTTGGTTGGTGATAACCAAGTCGAGTACCGATGGGCTTGCTCTAGTTCTATGCGGGATATACGTCGCAGAAGAGGGAAAAACGATGCTAATTGGCTCTGAGATGCTGATATCGTTCAAGATATTTCCCCATTGATTACTTCTGGTACACCCCCAATTTTGATGTCTTGCATTAAAGTCTCCACAAATGAAAAAATTTTCTGCTTGTCTGCATAGTTTCAATAAATCTGACTTATATTTAGTACGTTTTACGGGATTGCAGTTTCCACCAGGAAAATAAATAGCATGCAGCAGAACAGTGGTGTTGTCGAGAAGGTTGATCTTTATAGACATATTCTCTATTAGCGATAAAGAAAGTTGAGGTTGAAGTTGGTGAGGGAGACCCTTCCTAACTATTATTGCTACTCCACCGCGAATTCCAGCAATTCGATCCATTCTATGTACAACAAAATTTAAATCAGAAAACGTTGTTTCAGTTTTAAGCCAAGTTTCGCTAACGAGCGCTACGTCTATGTTTTGTTTACTCATAAAATCGAAAAATTCAAGTTTTTTGTTTTGAATGCCCATTGCATTCCATATCATTATTTTACACTTATTTATTGTCATTATTGTAAAGGTATTTAAATACAAGGTCAGTTATTACATTGAATTGCTCAAATTTGTTTTTGCAGACCTGAAGATTGCTAATCATTTCTCTAGTGAGAACTGTAATTTGATCATAAGAAAAAAGATCATTATTATTGTTATTTACAACGGCACTATAAGTTGGGGCGATATTAGGGTTATAAGCTCTGAGAGTAGGTGGATGCTGATTTATATTGTTATTGATTCTAGGTAATTGTGGGAAATGATTGTTAGAGGAGAAGATCTGTGTTGAAAAATTTGTGTTCTTCGAAACCGGTCTTTGGGTACGAGAAGCTATGTTTTCTCTTATTTTAATATATTCCATTCTCTTTGGACATTGCCGATCACGAGCATGATGGTCACCATTGCAATTAACGCATTTCGGTGGTGTTGATGTTTTACTGCACTCTTTAGTTAGATGATTTTCACCACAGTGTGAGCATGCAATTTTAATATTGCAATGATCTGAACCGTGGCCATACAGTTGGCATTTATAACATTGGGTTAGCATGTTGAAGTGTTTTTTGTAATAGCTCCAGTGAACAATTGTTCTAAGGATTGATTTAATACTGCGTAAGTCTTTTATTTTTGTAGTTTTAGGTTCAATATAAATCAAGTAATTGCCTTGATCTACAAATTTTTTCTTATTTATAGTCATTTTTTTAACTTGAATCACTTTAACATTGTGTTTATTAATAAGTTCAGTTTTAAGTAGATCAGTATCCATATCGTGAAGACCTGACAAAACTACTTTCACAGGTTTCTCTGATTTTAAACTATGTGTATAGAAATCGCAGAGTAACACTCGTAAGCGCTCCGTAACGATCTTGTAGTTAAGTTCATCAGTTAAGATTAGTTTTGAGCCGATAGATGTATGTTTGATGGAATACTTAGAGATGTTGAGACTGATCATAAGCTCATCTATAAATTTTGAATTTTTGTTCAATATATTTATTGGGGGGAAGGAGATGCGAGCCTCAGGAGGAGGGGATGCATGACTATCATCTTCATTTTCATTAATCAGGGCACTAAACCGATTGTAGCTCACGGATTGCACATTTTTATTATTTTCTCGTCTCATTTTTGAGCTAATTGAATTTGAGAACTCATCACTAGATGAGTCGACACGACCACGTTTAAGTGAAATGTTTTAGACTGGTATTAATCTCCAAAAAAGTAATGCTTAGAGTCAAAAGAAAGGGAGATCAGAAATAACTTTTTTTTTATTATATTTTTTTTTTTTTTTTTTCCTTTTCTCTATTATTTATTTTTATTTTTTGAGAGTACACAGGAATTCGCAAGTCGACTGAACGCATTGAAAGACCGACGATGACTGCATTTTTTTAGTTATTTTGTCTTTAAAGCACCGAGATTTCATAGAAAAATTTGATTGGTCTTATGCTCTTGTTAGGAACCAGCTGATTCCGTGACTTTGTAGGCGTAGCCTGTTTCTTCTGCTCTCTCATTGCTAAATGTTTTTATCTAATTGAGTTTCGTTTTAAGAATCAATTATATCTCACGCTCTCAAAATGCCTTTAATTTCAGTAAGTATTGCTCTCCCTAATAAATTAACCGTGTTTTTGGAAAAACAAAAACAAAACGCACACACTAAAACACACAAACTTGCCACTCAACAGTTTGTTGTGCTTGCATGCTTGTTTTGATTTGCGCAAGCTGTTTTTTAAGGAGTTTTAAAACTTTAATAACCTGATGTTAAGTAAAAATATCGCTGTAATTTTTATTGGAGATTGAGACCAAGTGTGAAATGAATTAAGCTAATGAAAAATGATGAAATCGATAAACATTTTATTCATTGTTTTTTTTTAAGCATAAGTCGGCGCCTATGAATGCAGTGCACCGAGTTGGTTTTAAGAGACGGAATAAAGTGAGGTAGAAGGGAGACAGGGGAAGGGTAACGCCATTTTTCAAGTATTTAACCTCAGATATTTCAAAATCCGTTCTGCTGTAGAACGGATTCAGCTTCAGCGCAAAAAAAATCTTTGGAAATGATTCCCATCTGTCCAACTTGACCCTGTGTGACGCTGCTATTTGCAGATGTGAAATTGCAATGTTCTGTGCAATCATTAATTCAACTTTTTAGATGATTGTAAGGTTAAAAGTTTCATAAATTTCACGAGTTAAATAATAATATGTACTTCAGGATGTCTTTTTAGTATTTTTTTAATAAAAGAACTTTTACAGGGAAAGTTTTCATCTATGTATGTAGCATAAAAAGTTCCATGTCCGAATTGACATCGAAATAACTTGAGTTTTTTTTGCAAAATTGAAAAGCCTATTTTGAAAATTTTTTCTTTCCCCAGTATGTCTATTAAGTTAGACAAAACTTCTCTTAAAGATTTTTAAAACCAACGCCATATGATGCACATATCGCTGCCAGACAAAACGAACCAATTTTGAACTCAGACTTCTTTGTAATATGGTCGATAATTCCAGGAAAAGTATCACGGTCGCATCCAAAACAGTAAATATTGAAAAGTTTTTCCGAGCCAAAAATGTCACATGTACGGGATTCTTAAAAGCTTTCACTGCAGTTTTTATTTACTTAACAAAACAAATCCCACATTACAAGGTAAAAATTTTCATAATCGGACTTCACCTAAAAATTTTAATTTTTTTAAATGAAATACTAATAAAAACTTCAGCAAAATCAAATGATTAAGTCGAAAGATAATTTTCTTGTCAACAGCGCCCCTTATCGATAAATTTTTATAACTTATTTACCATAGTGATATTCCAGTCAGAGAGATAAAACAATTACCTATTGTTTTAAAATCGGAATATCTGTTTTGAAGCTGTTGGTCGTGGTCAGGCTTTTCATTCGAACCCTTAGAAAATGAATAAGGAAGCTTCATTCACGTGCAGATATACTATAAATTTGCTTATGGTAGGACTAATTTAGTATTTGTTTTATTTTTAATAGTTACTAAGTTTATTTTATGTGCAGCAAATTTGGAGGCTTATATGCATATAGTCCGTGGATGCTTTTGGGTATGGAGGAACAGTAGAAGCAACAACCAGCGAAGGCCTTTGCGTTCATGAATCAATTTTTTGGTGCAATGCGTTCAGTTACATGTAACTCATACGACATGTTGACAAACTACCCGACGGAGTGGAGGTTTAACCGCAATCAATATACACAAATTAAAAATGATTTATTTGATTTTTAAAGTTAAATAAAATGTAGACCCGAATGATGTTGCCAAACAATACTTTTACGGCTCATAACCTTCAAAACTGAATTCAATATTTAAAAAATAAATGAACACAAAGAGACTTTGCATTAGAATTCAAACATTTCATACAAAAAATAAATTTTTTCTTTGTAATTAAGTAATGGCCACCATCCCTAAACAGAAGACCACCCACAATATTAAACAAGAGCAGCAACATCAATAATTAGCTGCAAATTGAAAGCAACTCGTTTGTAAACATTCATTAAACAACAACAACAGCAACAACAAAAATTGTACAACAAATTTCGGAAATTTTAAAGACATATGCAACAACAACAACAACAACAACAACAAAAGCAGTCATAATTAAATACCCGAAAAATCGAAATTAAGAAACGAAAAAAAAAATAATTTATTTACACAAGAAAACACCTACTTCGACAAATTGTTTATCTATTTAGACGTTTCGTAAAGAAATTCATTTACCTACATTGAAACAAGGCGCAATTATTCCGAAACAGAACCAAATTTTCAGTATCAACCAAAAGAGGGCTGTTCCAAACTACCAACAGAGCAGCAGAGGTTAAAAAGTAAAAACATTCAAAATACAAGAAATGAAACGATATAAAAAAGAGTTCTTCACAACGCAAACAACATAACAATCATATTGATCCGTCTGGGAAATGAAAGGAAATTTCACTGAAACAACAACAATAAAATTAAAAGATTTTGAGATAAAAAAAACATGGACCTTTGCACAATTATTGTTATGTAAACAAGTTGGGGTCGTATAAGTGCTTTCGTGGTGATGGCGCAGTGATTTAAAGTGAGTTGAAATCATTTTTGAGATAGCATTTTGAGTGAAGTTTAAAAAAACAAAAGACTTAAAAAATTTCAAGAATCCTTGATGCACACATGTGCAGCAGACAACTTAGTATATGTTATTGAGATACTTAAGTCTGAAATGGTATATAACGTAAGTTTCAGCTATGGTGATACGTTAGCTTAAAGTCGAACGGTCCCTCCAGTCATATGCAGTGAAGTCGCTAAGCTGGATGACTCAATATGTTTGTATTTTTTACAAGACTGTTTAGATTTTTGCCAACTTCCTTAAGCAAAAATATATGTCAAATCAAGAATATCACCCTGCTGGAGTGTGACCCCTTAAATTGTGCCTGCCGATGTAGACTGTCTGTCTTCTTCTTCTGGACACACCATAGCGCAGGTCGATATTCTTGTAAAAAAAAAGTTTTTGTTAAGGGTCCAAACAGGCTACATTAGTACCCTTTTTCAAAATGTGTTTTGTAAGTGTTTCACAATAGGATAGAAATCAGCACGATTTTTATTTATCTCGATTTGTTGGTGGCCTGGCTGTTGGAGAAGATTGCTATATTTTCCATTTTAGAGTTGACCACTAATCTGCAGGCTGTTAGAATTGGAAGTATATGAAGATATGTGTGGTTCGGTTGTTTAGAAATGTTTTACTAATTTAAACGTTTCCAAGGCCTTTAGGCTCCGCCTTAAGCATATGCCGATAGTTTTTCGACAAAAATCTGTCTATAAGCATTAATGTTTCAATCATAGATGTTTCAATTGACTTAAAATTGTACTTTTTTAATCAAGTCAAATTAGACATTAGCCTTAAGTCCCCGCTCTACACGCATGCCAATTGATTACAATGGATTATTTTGCCTTAAAAGCTCATGTAATTCGTTCCATTGGTTCAAAATGGCTGTATTTATTGCGATTTCAAATTCGCTTTTCTTCAAAATGCCTCAGACGCAAATTATATAAGAGTATTTTATAAGTACAGTGAAAGTTCGTTAATCCGAATTAATGATTGAAGAACCTTAATTCGGATTAACTATATATTCGGATTACTGAATAGGCTGTTTTTATGTACAATACATATATGAAATAACTCTATATTCGAAAATAAAACTCAAAGATTTCAAAACAAATTTAATTTTATTTTTAATTACCAATGAGATAAAATTTTACAAATTACATAACTATGTACGCATGTATTATAATTTTTTAATAAAATTTGTGATGTAGGTTTGCTGCTCTTTCACTGCACATGCTTCTAAAGCTTTATTTCGTAGTTCTTTGAGTATTAATATGTAATCTGTCGACATGCATCATTCCTTTGCCCAATCCATTGAAGTATTTAAAACAGCCTCTTAATAACAGCCTCTGCTTCTATGTCTTCCGTGTCTGATTCTGAACTACTACACAAAGTATTGCCAGAGTCAATAATCCAGCCAAGAATTTCATCTTCAGTAAGTTGCATGTCATTATTACTTCGAAATAAGTTTGCTATTATGCCAAATTTTCCAGTTTCATCAAAACAGTTCTAAGCGTCATTCTCGAGCAATTCTTGTTGTAATAATAATGCTAGTGGGATATTGTCCTTTGAAGCCCATCTCTGAGAATGAATATGCTTCCAACAAGACTTTATAGAAGAATTGGGCAACGTATCCCAAGATAGCTTAAGTGATTCACAAGCGTCTTTCAAACTGAATTGTTTCAAGAAAATGTCTGAATCATCCGCCGCCGAATTGACCAATTCACACAAGAGATCTTTTTTAGAGAACAGTTTACTCAGTTGTATCGCGTTCTGATCCATGGGTTGGATAATACTAGTACAATTAGGAGGTAAAAACATAGTTTTATACTGCTCACATTCAGATACCAGCGGCTCGCCATGACATTTTGCATTATCCAGTAGCAATAAAGCTTTTTTTGGCAAATTATTTTCAGTTTGATAGTTTTTTACCTGTCGTATAAACGATTTGAAAAACCATTCAGTTGTCATCCATGCATTTTTCGATGAGTAATATTCAACAATATGTTGTTTTTTAAATGAACGTGGGTGTTTTGACTTTCCCACCATAGCAATGTTAAGCTTGTGACTTCCAGACTTATTAGCACAACACAAGAAGGTGATTCTCTCTTTGCTCATTTCGGTACCCGGAGCTGCTTTTTCTTTACGATGCACTAAGGTTTTGTCTGGAAACATCTTCCAAAAAAAAGCCCAGATTCATCTGCGTTGTAAATCTGGTCGTCAGACAGATTTTCAGCTTCGATAACATCATAGAGCTTATGTTGAAAATCGGGTAGAAGATCTGGTCTAGCAGATAAGGATTCGCCGCAAAGTTTTTAAAATTCGCACAGAAAATCGCTTCTTAAAGTTTTGCAACCATCCGTCACTAGCTTTAAATGATTGATTTGGATATATTCTTTGATAAAGTGATTTTGGTTTTTGACAGAGGACAGAAGAATAAAAATAAAATAAAGATTCGGATTACAGAGTTGCAATCAATGCGGAGTATAGAGTATGTAACGCGTCATAAATTCAATTCGGATTACTGGATAATTTGGATTATACGCCTTCGGATTAACCAGCTTTCACTGTATATTAAGTTCGATCAACACCAAATTTCTGTCACTAGCTGCTGGTCTATAAACTCCATAGCTGTAGGCAAATGCAAGTTAAGAACATCAGTTGAAAAGTAAAACGATATTAACCAGGCGTAAGGTTATTGAATTTCAAGTTCATTTATTGCGTGTAAAAACTTTAGTAGAGCAATTTGTTAAATCAAATAGAAAATAAATTAAGTGAGGATGAAGTCTAAATAAAAACAATAAAATAGGACAATAAAATAGGACACTTTCAAGCTGAAAATAGTTTAATTAAGCAATCAAAAAACTTTGAATTCTAACCTCAGCATGACGAAACTAAACATTTTTTTTGTTTACAATTTAATTTGCCTTGGTAACGATTTAAGCTGGCTGAATTCCTCTTTCTCGTTTCTAATACAATGCTGCTATCAAATAACTAAGCTTAAGCTTAAATTAAAAACCAACACATATCGAGTTGAATTAACAAGATCCAAGTCACTTTAGATACGCTCGTTCAGTAACACTCGTACACCTTACACTTTTAGGGGCAGAGGGAGGTAGTAATAATATCGCACTACGTAGTTGATAGATTTTTTTTTTAAATTGTACGAATTTGGTGGTCATCTTTGGCATTAATTTCATATTAAAATTCTAAAAAGCAAAGCTTAGTTTTCAATATGGGCCTATATGTAACACCTAACCTTAGGTCTGCTGCATTTACGACATTAGTCATGTTATCACCCGATTATATGGGCATTAAGCTTTGGGTCGTAACAAAAAGTCTCTCTCCATTTGCATATTTACTGTGTTTGTCGCGTCAAACTCACTGATCCCGGGCTGGTAGCCTAAGGCTGCTTAGGAACCTCAGTTTACCAGTCTGCTGTATAGCACAAGGTATTGCTTCCTTTGATTTTTTTTCGCTTTGTATGCTATTTCAGTGAGAACAATAGATCGGTACCCTTACGGACTTGGTTCCCTGGATCCACGACTATACCAAACGACCTAATAATCAATTCATATAAAAACCTAATATTGTAAAAAATTTCAAACTAAAAACATATATCAATATTCTTCGGTGTGCTAACGGCAATTAACAAAAAATTTCTTATTCAATATTTTTCGGATGTGTTTGTTTCCATTGAACTTTTAAAGTTAAAAATAAATAAACTGTTCTCATCTGTTGTTTGAATATTTAAGAGCTTTTAAAGCCTTTTTAAAGTACAAAATTTTGAACATTGTTTATGTTACCAAATTAACACTTAAATTTATTAAAGAGATGCCTTCAATGAAATCTGTTTGAAATAACATAAAAAGTAGGTGGAAGCAGGTGTTCTAGTGAGAATGAAGAACAATACAAAATGCTTAATAGCATGTTACTTTTAAACAATGATCAATGGAAAACTTTCCATAAAACATACGCAAATAGTTCAAAAGTAACATTATTACGTCAATGCCATTTCATTATCCAGTCAAGATTTGTACATTCGAAAAAAACATGAGCACTCCAAAATTTCGCAAAAAAAAATAAACTCAAATATTGAAAGATTTTTTATTTCAAGTATATTTAAATGATTTTCAATTCAAACCTCTTAAACTCTTTTATCCGATTTTGGTTAA
Organism: Meiosimyza decipiens; assembly: GCA_963680825.1. Classification (NCBI taxonomy): domain Eukaryota; kingdom Metazoa; phylum Arthropoda; class Insecta; order Diptera; family Lauxaniidae; genus Meiosimyza; species Meiosimyza decipiens. The sequence continues at coordinate 79,154,635 of OY804259.1, read as the reverse complement.
ATGATGATTTTTAACAAATTTAAAAACCAATTAGTAGGCGGAATGTGTTAGAAAATGATAAGAAAATTTAAGATTTTCAAGAGTCAACAGTGGCGTGCTGCATTGCTTGAAAACAAAAAACAGAGTTATAACCTGATATCAAATACTACTTGCTGCCTTCCTCAAGGTCTGTTACATTAAAACTACTTGTGAAAAGTGTTTGGAGTAGCCTTTATCAGCCATATAGCCACATGAAATTGAACACAAAATAAGAAAAAATCATTGGATATATTCAAAATGGATTCAATAAAATTTTAATTAAGCTCTTTCCAAGCATATGTTTCCCCCTCGAATTAAAACAAAAACATTTTAATTGAGTTAAACACATTTTTTCATCTAATTTATATGTAATTTCTACTGCTGCTTCTAGGTTTTGAATTATAGCCCGCTCGGACAAACGTACGCGCGTTATATCTCATAAAAAACATCAAAAATAATAAACAAAAATCACAAAAACCAAAACATTTACTCATATCATTTAATTTTTTGGTAAATCATTTAAACGATTTTTATATTTCAAGCAAAATAATCAACTATAATAGCAACTGCAACAACAACAACAACAATAACAATATCAGCAATTGAAGACAACGTTGTTAGTACGCGCGCAAAGTTCATTCGATTAAGAATTGGGGAAAATTGCTTTAAATTGCCCTCGCCGCGAATTGTAAGGTGGGTGGCATCCACCCATCCCATTCATCCATCGATCCATCTTTTCGTACGCGTTGCTGCGGTTTAGCTTTTTGGTTGATTGTTGCTGCTGTCATATATTGATGTAAGACACCCTGTAGGTAATGGGTCTTAAGAAATATTTTAGGTGTGTTATTTATAGCCATGCGACTTTTTCGATATTTTTGATATTATTTGAATTTTATCGAATTTTTCGATACACCGTTCAAGTGGAAACTCATAACCAGCTTTGGCCGATCTTAAATAACGACAGTGTTTTAGTCATGAGATTATTTAAGCTTGCTTTAAAGAAGAATAGGAGCAACGTGACAATAAGATATCCTTCAATTTGCATGACTGACGTATCAATGAAAGAACCGTCTTACACCCAGTATGCTCCTCACAAATATGGACACACATACCTTTGGCTATGAATAACGTGACAAGCTATTTTTGAATAAAGCGAACTGAAAATAAGTACAAAAGAAGTCCACGTGAAACTCAATGCCGTTGAGCTTTTTTGTAGGGTTACGCATTGAGACACATATATGCAGACTAATCCAAAATGTTGAAGCATCTAAGAACCAAGATCCGTTAAGAAATGGTCGAGATATTTCTCTTAACGTGCGGAAAAGTCATCATAATTTAACTCGACACGATCGACTGCTACGAAATATCAGAGGCGGCCATTGCATTTAAATAATCGATAAAAAATCTGTAGATTTTCTCAAATTAGTGCTATTTTTTGAAGAAAAAAAAGAGAGACTGATGTTTGATCAACCTTTTTTTTTCATTTTCCATTATCTTAAAATCTATAAATTATGACTTTATTTCCTATTGGGTGCACTTATCAAGCAGCTACTCGTGTTAACTCAATAAAAAATCACTGAAAATTGAAGAGGCAGCGCTTCAGTGGGTTGGTTGTTTGGCTGGTTGGTACGACGAGTAGAACTCATCGTCGTTGTTGTACTTTTTGAAAATGCCTCACCGCAGTCCTACCACACCAGGCCACACCATTTATATAATTTTTTTTATTTGTTATTTTAATGCTTTGTTATTATTTATCCAATACTTTTGCACGAGTACACAAGTACATGGATGTTTTCCTATGCCTATATGAGCGCATGTTTGTATTGGTTTCATTTTTAAACTCATAAAATATTTAGTGTTTTGCATTTTAATTTTGTTGGTCGCGTTTGGTATGTCGGAGCTTCCTACTTTATTTTCGCATATTATTTTAACAGTAGCAACTAAGTTTTGAATAATGTACTTGCAAATATTTTTGGCCACAATATTGAATGTGCGTACATATATAAGTATAATAAAAATTACTATTTTTTAGCTCAAAAATATTTAGGTTTTTGTTTTTAAAAGGTGACTCAGAAATAATAACAACAACAAAATAAGTCTAGTTGTTCATATACCAAATCCAAGTTGATTGTTTGAACAAATTGCTTCTTGCAGATAACAGATGCCTGCATTTAGCATCTGGGTGGGCCCATAAAACTTACATAAAAACTCAAATTAAAGAAGCAACTGCAAGAGTGAACTTAAAAATCATGGACCACATGAAGCCCAATCCAGCCACAAAATGCTCACCTCAAATGTACACATTATTAAATCATCTAAATTGTGCTCGTGTAATTTTATTAGTATTTACATGAGGAGTTCAAGAAGCCACCGCTTGCTAGTACCTACTACATCTTCATTCCAAATGAAGATGAAGCAATACCGCCTTAAGCAGCAGAACAGAAATCAATTCATGATGCATTGGGTGGCAGCCCTCATGTAAAATGACTTAAATCTTTTTTTAATTATTTAGCGCAATATTTCATGTTTTTTTTTCTCTAAATGCCACAACCCACCGTATTTGCCTTGTGCTGTCAAATTATAAATTTTCTTAAGCAAAAAAAAAAAATATTGTTTAGATTTAAGCGTTGGGGAACAATAAAAAAATAGAGATTTGGTAAGGTCGTTGCAAAATAAACACAAATCAAAAATGACTAAAAGCTCATCCAGGTGGGTGGTCCTTTTTTGTTAGTGCAGAGTTTGCTCCTATAAATTTTATGTAAATTTTAAGCCGCAACAAAAGTTTTCCCCTTCTTTCTGGTGAATAAAATCTAATGATCTACTCTTCAAATTTACTCATGTGGCAGTAATTTGCCTTTGATTTGATATACCGTCTATGGGACATTGTTGCATATCAAGTGTGCCACCATAAAGTCACATATGAAAGTAAAAGTACCCTGTTTTTGTGTTAATCATAGTAACTTTGAGTACTTGGTTACGTTAAATTTATGTGCATTTAACAATGGCCAAAGTTTTATTTTGACACATGTGACTTCAAATCACTTGGCTCATAGATTTTGTAAGATGTTTGTCAGTAGTGAAGTTTTTTAAAAATATCTATCTTAATATTTTGACCAATTATAAGAGCTTTTAACTCAGTAAGATTATAACTAAAAGTTGATAGTTTGGGAGAAGAAAGTGATGAGTAGAATGTGATATTTGGCAATTTTGGTTACTCGTCAGACAATTGCTCAAATTCTAATGAATTGGCGACTTTAAAAATTAGTGATCTTGTAGTAAAAGTATTTAATAAAACGTACACAACTTTAAGAAAAATTAAATTAATATTTGAATTTCAAAATTGGACCACAACTTTTTTTTAAAAGAAATAGTTATTGTAAAAAGTAACAAACGTTCGAAAATAAGGCTTTGCAATAAAAGACAAAAAATTTTACTCCCTCCGAGTCAGTTTATATGTACTTGCCCAAATAAATAATTTTTTGTTATAAGAATACTATTTAATAAGACATCAACTAGCCAAATTTTCAGACTTGCCGGAGGACTTTGTTTTTTCCTGAGACATTTGGCAAACTATGCGTCACATATAAATTTAAACAAAGAAAAAAAATTGACATGATTAAAAAATATTAAAGCAATATACATAATACATATATTCACAACACAATTCTTGTAAGCAAAATTTAATCATTCATTTTTTTGTGAATTACATAGGTTTTTACACCCAAATCATAATTACTTATTATAGTTTTTGAAATATTGAGTTTTAAAATTTTAAAATATTTAAATATTATGTATAACTATGTCATGTTTACGGAAGCTTATGGCTTTTTTGACCTTTACTAACGCAATAAATGTGTTTTAGTCATAGATTCTAGAATATTGGGGGAACGTAAGCTTCACTAGAGGTGAAGTTGAATCGGTTCAAATAGAAACTAACTAATATGATAAAAATCACTGGAAAATTTAGCCATAAAAATAAATCGCCTTATCTACATTTGAGGAAGAGCTATAATATATTCCATAGAGATGTTAACAAGGCCGTATCCAGGATTTTATTTCGGGGGGGTTTTAGATTTGAAATCGATTTAAGGTAGTGTCTATTCCTTGCAAAATCGGTTCTGTATAGTGTCTGTCAAAAAATTTCAGGGGGGGGGGGTTCTATCCCCTAGCATCCCCCCCTAGATACGGCCCTGGATGTTAATATTTATATTATTTCAAAGAACGTATTGACCTACTAATATGTACTAAAACAAAGGTATTCCTGGAATCAATTTTTTTTTCCAGCGTTATGAGCCCCTAATATTTGTACCATCGCCACTAATTGTATAAAAATTATATAACTGGAAATCCGTCAGAATGAAAAAAAAGTTCTACCCTGGCTTCATATAAGGAGTTGCTGAACAATTTTATGACGACAACAGACACAAATTTTTTCACAGTTCTCCTATGAGTTTGGTGCCATTTATTGTTTCATTAGTTTTAATATAAATTTTGCTTAATTTTATAAGGATCATACTGTCATATCGATTAAATTATTCGAAGACTTCATTTTACTTCTACAAAAAAAAAAAAAACACATTTTTGAAAACATTTATTATGCTACCGAATCTTGTATTAAATGTTTAATGGCCTTTAAAGCATTTGAAGTGCCTTAAAACCAAAGTTATCATGAGAAACTCATAACATTTCAATTGTACACTTCATTAACAAATAATTATGTCATTATATAAGATATCAATTGAATATATTTAAAGTGCGTGAAAGGTTTTCTTAGCTCAAGTGGAACGAGCTCAAAATGCACAAGAGGAATATAACCCAACCAGTAGTGTCATAATTCTTTAATAATCATGAAAGCTTTGACCCGATCGTAAGTGTAAATTCTTATTTGAATAAAAATTATAATATCTTCCTTATTATTTGAAAAAGAGTTCTTATCTTCATATCATTAGCTGTTATGCCCTTCAACATATGTAACACTTGAACGCCGTATTTCAATGCCATCAACACGATCCCATTTCATTCGATTTTTTTACAAAAAAAAAAAACTCTTTGTAGCGCAGCATTTTCAGCATCATCAGCGAGCGCGCCGCGTCGTAAGTTTACAAATTCATTTGACTTAAAATAATAATTGCACTAAATTTTGATTTGTGTTGATTGGAAAATATTTTCTGTTTGACTTGGAAAACATGTCAAAAAATTTGCTTACACACGATATGAAATGCGTTCGCATAAAATTTTAGATTTGCATTTAGTAGCTGCTGAAGTATCTCTAGCTATCGTCGCTAAACAAAACTACTGAAATGTGTTAATTAAAGCAACAACAACAACAACAACCACATTAAATTCAGTTGTTATTTGTGTTGTTCATATCTGATTTTTGTGTGTATTTTTGCACGGCATGAAAAATAAACCAATGACCAATTGAAAATAATCAGCGAAAAAAAAATATAATTTCGAAATTCTTGAAAAAATATACAAATAAAATCAATCAATCAGATGGGAGGAACTATGTACTACCAATATTCATTCTGCATATTGAAAACTTTTTACATAAGAATTTTGGTGCACTAGTCATTATTCTATTAACAATCTCGAGCATGGAGTCAATTTTAAGTTTCTGCAATTCCAAAACAATTTTTATACCCATGCTAACAACACCTTTAAAGAGTTTCTTTTTTTCGACAGAAATAATATTTTTTCGGAAAGATTTTAATGTTCTCAAAAAAAAAAAAAAAACAAAATAAATTTAGTGTTTCTTGGCTGATTACAGCCATCAAATCCCGAAAACAAGCATAATTTTTTCAATCAGATGTTTTGCGACATTGAAAACAACTTATTTTCCTAATCATGCAAATACTCAAATTTAACTAGCAAGGATTGCCTTACGCAACGCTGTTCCTATATCAGATAATTAGGACTCAATGTCATGAAAAATTATTTTTTACTTTTTATAGACAGTAAAAACTTTAGTGATTGGACAAAAATTTAGCATCAATAAAGATATAGTTTAGATAGAAATGTGGCATGTATTGTTTGCGTAAGTACAACCGCTTCAGTGATTTTCAAAGTTTTAGCTTGAAAACCGTTTTTGTTTTCTTAATAACTTACTTCTTATTTGTTGGAGAGTAGCTTATATCAGACTTAGCAGCTAAACACAACATACGATTTAGCTTTTGTAGTGTTCATTTTGTACTCAAAATTAACGTAAAGGAAAATGTGGACGATATCGCACGTCCCAGTTGTATTTAGCTTCTTAAACTGTGATATCAGACCGTGAGTGAAAAATAGTCTTAATCATCACAGCGCAGTGTTGATTGGTTGGTTCAAAAAATATAATTTAGGGTAGAGATGCACAGAAAATCAGCTTCGAGAGCTGGTTACAACAACATCAGCTTGCGTTGTAGGAAAAATAAAAATAAAAGCAAAAGTTGAAGGAGGAACTGACTTCAAAACAATTTCACACGTACAAAAAGCAAACAGGGATTACGAACCTCGCGTAATGGAAAGACCTGAACGTGCCAGCGCGTCTTGGAGACAAAGCAACACAAACAAAAATGATTTAGATCGAATAACTGAAAGAACGCAATATTTTTTGCTAATGTTGTAAGTGCTGGAAGAGCTAAACAAGCTGCGCATTTTCGTCTTGGGGAATAGCATTTAATTCTATATTGAATTTGAAAATCATAGTCCTGAGGTATCCACTAGTCAGCTGTTATCGATCACATATTTATCAGTATGGCGAATAATCAAGAGCTTTGATTACACTTTAATTATTGTCCGACCGCTACAAAGCAAAATACAAATAAGCTATTGTTCCGAAGTATCATTTACCTCTATTTAAATTTATTTATATTCATATGAGTATTAGGAACGCCGACGGTAATTCTTCTTAATTGATGTACCATTTATCTCTGAATTTTCCTTCCGAACCATATTTTTTGATTAAGCTTACTTTTCCCACCATAACTTCGAAAATATTTCTTCATATGTTAATAAACTTCAAATATTTTTCTCTTCTTTTAAAAATGGTCAAATAAATCTTAGTATTCTGCTCCACACTGTTTCAGAATATACATAAGTACCATATATCAACGGCCACTTCATAATAAAAAACTTAACTTAATGATAATTACTATGAAGCTTCATATGTGTAAAATTAAGAAAAAATCTTTTGAATTTATCTCTCTTCTATCCGGTAAACACGAGTAGACCAACAAAAGAATATATAGATCGAATCACATACTAAATCGAAGCAAATAAATTGTGTTCTTAATTTGTGATACAATTGTATTATAAATCTATCCAGCGTTGCCCAATTTATAACGATTGTCATAAAAGCTACATCCACGACTCAGATAGCTACATATATGAACATAGATACATACCTTTAAAAAAAACACAGAGAGTGCAATTATGGGGGTTCATGACCCCCCGGCAGGTCGCATATAAAACCAGAGACCATGGCTCCTTAATGAAACAAGCTAAGTTAAAGTTTATTTAAAAATACATTAGCTAGGGGTTTAAAAAGAAATTCTGATTTGCTGATTTCTATAAAAAGTAAAAGTTTTGCTCAAACCTACCAAAATAAAATTTCACCAATTTGGTAGAAGGCCGGCTGTTAAATTTCATTGCTTAGCTATGACTTAAACCAAAAGTTTGATTTATCAGAGACATTAACCCTGCATACTGTCGCTCAATTAGTCCAACAGAGTGCGCTCCATTTGAATAAGGTTTTATTTTCACATTGACTGAACGCGCACATGCTGTTTGTTTGCCTAAAATTTAAAGAGGGCATATCAGTGATGGCATTTTCAATGCAATTGTACTTTTTCAGTATATTTGTGTTGTGAAAAATATGCGTGGGCACGACGAATTTTCAGTACATTAGGATAATTTCAGTAAACTCGTTCTATTTCTAATAATTCCCAATTTTTTTTATTTTTTTTTAGTGAACTTTGTTGATATATGTGCACAGTAAATTTTTCCAAGTTTTTGAACATTATAGAAAATGTTGGTGTCCATAGCAAAAAAAAAGTACATTCGCCCTTTAAAAGTACATCCCAAGTCTCGATTTAGTACATTTCCACAAAACTCACATGCCATCACAGTCAGTAATTAACACAAAAAAAAGTACCTAACGCTTCATTTGTTATAAGTCCATGCAGTAGTGTAGGAGCTATGTAGGTTTGCATTGCCAAATTTTCTGAACAGCTGTTGTAATGGGTGATTCCTTAAGCGTTTGGCTTTTGAAAATTGAAAAAAAAAACAGAATATTTGGAATAGTGAATGAAATATTTATTTGAAGCGACACATCAACTCCTTTCATTTACTTTTTAAAGATTATTTCATGTAAATGTTGCCCGTGGCTACACATGCGATAAATTGCTTACCAAACTCGCCTATCAATAGGTCCATGGTATTGCGTGTAGGGTGGTATGTGGCACCGTCTTGTTGAAACCACATGTCAACCACGCTGAAATCTTCCATTTTGGGCAAAAAAAAGTCGCTAATTATCACACGGTACCTTGCTTCATTGACTGTAAATCGCGATTTTCATTATTTTTGAAAAAATTCTGTCCAATGATGCCGCAAAAACCGCACCAGGTGTCCAAAAATTTACATTACATATACAGATAGCAAAAAAATCAACCGTTATTAAAAATGAAAAAATTATGTGCACCAACTTGATATGTATAGTGTGCAGCAGCACTTTGGTCTACCAAATTTATTTCCTCCGTTTCTTACATGTAATAATATATTATATCTTTATAAAATTTCGAAAAGGGCTGATGGAGTGTTTAATTGTGTTTGTTATTAATACAAAAATGGTTCCACTAAAGTAAATGCAATTTTTTATTTGTAGATAATAATTTATTGAAAATACTTAAGTGGTGTAAGTGCATTGGTTGCTGCTAAAATGCATTGAAGTTGTTGCTAAAGTGAATTGCAGTTGCTGCTAAAATGAATTGCAGTTGCTGCTAAAATGCATTGCAGTTGCTGCCTATGGGTGGCATCAGCTATGGTTCTATTCAAAGCTAAACACCAGTGCCTTCCAAATATTGCGTAAATTAATTTCTAACAGTTTTCCTTTCAATTGTGCAAGTAGCAAGGCCGCAATAGGTAAGTGATTTCGGTATTGTTTTTCTATAATTTATTTAAGTTTTCTTCCTTTTATTGATGCAAATGGTTAATCTCCCATTGTATGGATGCGACTTTTAGGTTTCGTATAAAAATCAGTTAAAAACATAAATTAACGAAAATATTAGTTCAGCATTATTTTTTTTTTAATTTGATCTTAGATCAAATGTTATCTACCTTTCTCTCAAAAAATATTAGTTTTGTATTTTATTTATGAATTTCCCCAATTTTTTTTTAATTTGTTGAGCACTTTTTTCATTTCTGCGCATAAGTGATTCATGTGTATTGAGTACTGCGTACGAATGAAAAAAGTGCTCAAGTTTATAAGTGAAGAATAAGTTAAGAGTTCGTGAATTATCTGGAATGTTTCTTGGCAATGTTGATTGCTTGATGAGCCGCTTCAGAGCTGATGGTGCTTCAGATCCGAATCCGCTACGTCTACCGTTAGATCATTAGCACCAGTTCATTCATCATTTCTGCAGCTGTGACTAACATCGGTCTATAATTATAGTTAAGTTTCTAACCTCTAAAATGGTAATCCAATACCTGTAATCAAAATACTTTGACAATAAATTATAGATCCTTATCAATATCCGAAGCTCTGTTCCTATAAAATATGAGTTTTCTAAACGCACTTTCACATACAAGTCTTTGAATTTGAATTCTATGAATAAGAATTCGATTACTTGTTCAAAAGAAATTAAATTTGGAATATACGCTCTTGCAAGTTAGCCTTCAAGGAATTTCACATCAAAGGCGGTTTCCAGTAATGAAATAGATTCACAAATAATAAATAGGAATACATGAAATGTGACTTATCCAATGAATGACGTTTTCTAAGGAAATACTACGATTATGTAGAAAAAATGCACACAAATGGTTTTTAAGATACAAGTGCTAACTTTACGGAAAAGATCATTGCCAATTATTGGCATCATTTCTTTTTGGATACGTCTCCAAGGACGTTTTGCTTGTTTCATTTTTCTTAATTTGACTTCCATTATTTTAAAAATTAAAAGTGAAAATGTATGCTTTAAAGTAAAGGTCTTTCATTAAATGGGATAATAAAATGATTTTCTTTTTTCAAATGGAAATTTATTAAGACTCTGCTCATTTGTTTTTTAAAATGTGTTACCAATAGCAGTGAGAGAGATGGAATTAAAATAGAAAGTCAGTCGATGTGTGACAAATTTTATGAACTAACGAAGTTAGAATTATTTTATTTTTTATTTATTGCTATTTTTTTTTTCTTCAAGTTTTCCATATATAATTATAATGTAACAACTAAAAGTTTACTAAATAAAGTATTAATCTGTATGAAATAACATCGCCTTATGAAAGATTTAGTATATTTGTTTTGATTAAAAGCTGATATTATTTCGTTTTCAATCTAAGTTTATCAACATTAAGCGATATTGCTTGCAGTCCAACTTATGAATATACAAAGAGTGTCCCAATAAGAACGCAGGACTTAAATTCCATGCCATATAAGTTTGGCAGTTCGGAAACTCACTTTAAAAATAGTAGGTATATTTTCGGGCATGAGTGTCTGAGCAGAGTCCTGAAATTTTGTTCCATAATTAAAAGCCACTTTTATTTTGAGCAATGTAGTACAAATAATGTCACTTTTTAAATGATCATCGTCTTTGATTCAAAAACTAAGTTCGGCAATCCAGTTGGGACACCCTTCACTTGCAATTAAAAATTATTTCGTAAGAAAATTGTTTGTGTACTTAAACCTTAAAAGTAATTATAAATTTATGATCACAATAATTGAACAAAAATAATGAAAGCTTAATTGAAAATGTATACCAATAAATAAAATGTAAACGTTGGAGTGGCCCTTATTTAATTTTTTTTTTAATTTAAAAAAGTGTTTTTTTAACAAATTCACTTATTGTTACTCTTGCTTTGAGCTTAAGCTTGGGAAGTAATTCCATGTCTAATTCAAATAAATCAGTGTTATAAATGTCAAGGAATTTCGGGATATTACGTACAGGACGAACATTCTTTCACAAACGATTTTTTCTTAATTTACTCTAAAGATGGCCTTTGGAGTTTTTGCTCAGTGGATAAAGGTCCCAAGCTTATGGCGCAAATTTTAAATCACTGAAAAACGCAAAGGTTAGCAATTTTTTTGGGGCTCAAGCTTTTAGCTGATTAAAAAATATTAAATAAGGAGCACTCTAATGTACCTACACACATAGGTATCCTAGCAAACAAAAATAAAGTCATTTGGCATTTAACTTAATTGGTGTGCAAGTATGTATGAGTTACATTAACATACTTTCGCCGCACATATACACTCACAGGTTCCTGCAGGATACTACATCAATATTATAAATAGATTTTACATTATCGAAATTATAATTGCTCGTACAGCTAAAAAATCATACAAAATTAGGCTAATACAACTAAATAATGCACAAGCAGAGAGATAGACAGATAGAGATAGCAGAATACAAAATTTTCCTAATTGGGTTTAATTTTCCGTCGTATAGTGCCGTTTAAGACAGCGGTGGTGGTGCTTTCCTCTTGTGTTGCCATGCCGCCAGAGTTGCCATCACTGCCACTTCGACTGCTGTAATACATTAAAGTCATCATTTTAAGCATCTTCAGCTCTTTTTTATCCTCGGCTGTTGTTGATGTTGTATCGCGATTGTTGTTGTGTTGTCGCTGTTGTTGTGTTACTATCGTCGCTGCTGCTGCTGCTGGAAATGATAGAAAATGCGGATGTTGTTGCTGCTGATAGAGTTGGAGCTGATGCAGCTGCTGCTGATGGTGGTGGCGGCTGCTGATGTCTGCTGACTGGTCGGGTCTTTAAAATACTTAAGTCATTAACATTTTCTAATAAACTTTTATGAGCTGACAATTGTTTCACACTTTCAACATCCTTTTTGAGTTCCTCCATGTCACGTTTCAGCTTGGCACGTCTATTCTGGAACCAAGTTATAACCTAAGAAATGCAGTTCAAAGATGGATGAAAATTAAAAACTATATGCTGCATACTTACCTGCGCATTTGAGAGACCTAAGCTGGCAGCGATTTCATCACGATCTGCTGGTGATAGATATTTTTGATAGAGAAAACGTTTTTCCAACTCGAATATCTGATGGTTTGTAAAGGCGGTGCGTGATTTTCGTTTCTTCTTAGGATTGGGTCGTGTAGCAAAAATGCTCATAGTGGTAGGATCTACAAATAGAAAAATAAATAAATGCTATGAGCAAAGCGTACAATTTATGAAAGTTTACAAACTTTAATAGAAATTCGAAGATCACCATCTTCTTTACCAAGCTTTGAAGATCCATTAAATATACTCGTAAGGAAAGATCACGAAGGACATTTCATGTAAAAAAAAATTATTTAAACATGATGTTTAATGTAAGCTCATTTCCAGCAAAGAAAACAACCACAAGGGTAGCTATAATTTTTCTGACAATAAGGGGCGCGTCCGTACAAATGGTGCTCTCAATTTAATTTGCTAGGCGGTATTTGGCTTTCAAAGGAATAAGTTGTCTCCTGCTAGCGTTTGTTGTTGTTGTTACTTTTGGGTTCTTCATCCTAATTGTTGTTTGTTGTACAAATTCGGTCGGTCGGTGTTATAAATAACGCTTCACAATTAAGTACGTGTATTTATTTGTCAAATGATGGCGTGTGTTTACCTTAAGCAGCTGCTGTTTTTTTTTTTTTTTTTTGTTGGTCTTCTCTATCTGTCAGTTGATGCATATGTATATCTGTCTGTCTGTTTGTCGCTTCATTTGTTTGTATAGTTTTTACTGTGTTGTGCCGGCTTTCATTTGTTTTGTCTGTCGACATGATTATTTATTTATAAAAAAAGGTTTAGCACTAACTGAAAGAGACTTTTCGTGGCATTTGGGTTGGGTTTGCGGTTGATTGTTTTCAGGGCTTAACTTTAAAATAAAGAAGCCATTTTTTTTTTCACTTAATATTTTTTTAAAGAAATATTTTTTAGTGCTTTAAATAAGGGAGCTGATATACTTAGTTTAACTACACCTTTGATTTTGTACTTATAACTAAATTGTGTGAATTTTCTTAAATGTTTAACAAATTCTCCAATAGTTAACTTTATACGACTTTACGACCATACGATTATATTCATAAATAATTGATACAACAAACTTTTCTCAGATAATTATTTGTGGATACCTTTCTACCGGGGTTCAGATGTATATTTAAATATAATGGCACCTGGAAGCAAATTAACATTTGGCAGTGTTTTTTGTATTAACACCAATTTCTAAGCTAAGAAAAAGGGCGTTGCCTTCCATTTTCTCAAATCTGAGTAATTGGTGCATTGATGAAGAACATGCTGGCCACCATTGTTGCAATGACAATATGAATTCATCATTCGGTAGAGTTGATGGAGGCGCATCCTGATTTCGAATGCAATACTCTATCGTTACTAAAAATTTGGCAGCTAAATGTTTGAATTGTAATTTATTTTCATTGATAAGCTGTTTATACAAAAAATTAACAATTTTACACAGAAATAAACTCTTCATCAAAAAGTCATTAAATATATACTGTGTTTAGTTCGAAACTCAAAAATTTTTCGAAACTAAAACGAACCGTTTCATGTGACAACCCGAAATATATTGGTTTTTTCGAAAAGCAATGCGCTTTCCGGGAAACGGTTTCCGCTTAGAATTAAGTCATAAATAGTTCAAAAATCGGGCACGCATATCATTTTCAGTCAGTGATTGTTAAAGTAGATCCTTCTAAGATTTCTTCATTTAGCTATAGTCTAAGGACAACTTAGTTTTAAGGAATCTCCCGAAAACATTAAAATATATCTGAAATTCTCAAGGACTTAGCTCTGACGTAAATTTATCTTTCTTCTCTATGGTTGTCAAAAAAAGCCAATAATACAAAATATTTAGGACAATATGCTTTCATTAACAGCAATAGCAATTGTATTGCAGAGACTTCTCAATATCCCCTTAGAAATACATTTGCGTAAGCATAGCTACCAACTCAAAATTTTTCTCACAAAGTGTATATGATCTGACGGAGTGAAACTATTTATTAATTCTCATCAGCATGTGGCGCATAGTTTGCCAATTGTCCCAAATTGTTGTCATATGGGATGGTATTTTTCATACTAAATAATAATTCATTTGGACAAATATGGACTGAGATGGATGGAGTACAATATTTGGTACGTTCTTCGAAAGCATTATTATGCACACAATTTTTATTACCTCGAAGGTTTTCAATTGGGTTTTCTACTATGTTTCAGTGAACAATAATAATAAAAAAAAAGTGAGAAACTCTATAAAAACGTATGTGGGCTGTAGGACATAGAAATATTTTTTGATGCTTCATAAAATTGTCTTTTAAAAACCGAAATGCATCAATGCCCCATTTGTCCGTAATTATGCACGAAAAAGTTTTTTTGACTAACTATAGTATATACTATATATACTCGATAACATTAATATGGATTTTCTAGCAGAAACTTAAGAACTAAACGGCTATTTTTGAAACTCCTAAAAAATTACGATTTTTGTAAAGTTTTAAGTGTTTCATTTCATTTCAGGCACTTAACTATAACTTTTTACATTGAACTTGGTGATCATTCTTTTAAAAACATTTATATTCTGCATCAAGGTACATATTTTTAATGAATTGATTTGTTCCAGATAAATTGGCCAAAGATATTGTAATTTTTCCTACGAAGTCCTCCATGACCATATATTTGAAATTTTAATATCTCGTCACTAATTTTTCTAATGATAAAAACATACAACACGACATTTAATAGGATCGACACAGTAGCTTAGGATGTAATTTTGAATCAAATATTTATCGACAATTCAATCCGTAGGTTCATTTTCAAAATAGTTTCGATAAAGTTAATATGAATTGAATAAAATTTACTCTTTTTGAAATTCCCTTGAGATCAATCCATCAGTTCCAGAGGTATTAGCGAAATGTAATTTATGTTGCCCACAGCGTTCTATGTGATTAAATTTTGAAACTTTCAATATCTCTACTAACATTTTAAGCAAAACAAAAATAACAACACAACATTTGTTAAGATAGTCATATAGCTTAGAATATATATTTTTTTCACCGTATACTCCCATTGTGCATTAGTCTCGAAATAATGCTCTATATGAAAAAATATTTTCGATGTTCAAAAACTAATTTTTTTTGATTTTTAAATTAAATAAACGATACTACGCATTTCCTGATCTTGTTGTTTTAATTCATTTTCTAAAATTTCATAAATCTATAGCCTAAGCAAATAATCAGCACCCAGCCAATTCGTTACTTATCGGCTAAGATCAAATACTTCAATGATTTATGTTTAGAAGTAACGCATCAAAAATATTTGGATGTTTTCACTTGACTTTTTACGGTCATTTTGAGTATTTTTGATTTTCAATCAGTGATATACTAAGTAGTCAAAGCAATCATCAATAGTGTAATTAATTATGGTAAGGGTGCGATTTTTACAAACCTACACATTTTTTATATACTCATACCATACAAACTAAATTCGTGTGTAAACCACGCATTAAATACTCATAGCTACCACAAATGAAAGATGTTAAAAATAAATATTCGATCTACCGTTTGACCGACCTATCGATCGATCGAACGCTCATTTATTGATAAATTTATCGAAAAAGCAAGGCGGCGGCGGCCTTTGTTACTTTTCTTTTGAGTACAGAATGGGTATTTTTGCTTTTGTAGATTTTAACAAAGTCATAAAATTTTATTGCATTTCTCGTTGTGGAAATAAATTTCATTGGAAATATTTATAGCAATGATTTGGATTTGAACTGAATTTAAGTAGAACTAACTAGATAAAATTATTAGCGTAGTGGCGTAGTGAACGAAATTTAATTAGCAGAACTTCTTCCTATTACTCTGCAATGAACACTACGAATTCTAGAATGGTAATGGCAAAATTAACAACTAAATAACTAAAATTTATGAAATATATTACGAATTTAAAGGCCAAGTAATAGAACTAATTAGAAATAAAAGTCGGATAAGAGTTGAAAATGGTTTGAAGTCATTTCCAAGGCCGCCTTTCTACGAGAAATAATAGTTCTCTAGTTTTGTGGAAAAATATTTTGATGAGCCTATTCATTAATTAAGGTTCGAAAACGGTTTTAGATTTGTTTTGGGCATTTGTAAGTGCGGCGGCTTCGATCTCCATACGGGATATTCTGGGACCTTTACTTACTTGGGGTGTAAATAATGAGAAGCGCCATTTAACGAACATTCGGTTCGAACTTCTGGGAAGCTTTTTTTATGCGTGGATAACTGTGTCATTGGCAGTACGCCAAACTCTCCGACCTCAAATCTATTTCTCTTGAGGTAGGCCTCAAAATCAACATTAACGAGACACAAACTATTTTCATCCGTGAATCCAAGGTAGAAGCGATGTTACTTTTCAGTGTTAAGAATACATCTGTAATCATGTCATCAGGTGGTTTTTTAGACTTTATTCTTTTGTGTAATACCTACTTAATTCTTTTTTTTTTTTGTTATACCCTAATAGATTCCGGCATTAATAGGCTAATTTTTAACAAATTCACATTTACATCTATTTCGAAAGCACTTCCGTTAGCCTATTGTTAAAAATACTAATATTTATTGTTCTAGGAATATTAAGAAACTTCATAAAGTTTTGAAAATTTTCATAATTCTAGTATTTCCGCCGGCAAATATCAATCAACAAAGTGTGAACATCTCAAAGTGTGATACATACGAGTATTTGGTACATAAGACACTAAACAAATACGACGAAACGCAGCGCATAAAAATTAAAACAGTTTCCATCGAACTCGATTTGATTGAAATCATAAAAAAGATCGAAAAAAAACCAAATCATAATCACGTTCATCCAAAACAAACATTCGGCAAATGTTGACGATACCGCAGCACGAATGATTTTTGACTGATTGAATGAGCGAATGACTGACTAACGGACTGTTAAACAAACTGTTGAGCTGTTGTGTGTGTTACATTGTGTTTCTTCTGTATCAAACCGCACATTAAATGCCACTAAAATGAATAAATCTTTTAAATGGGCTTCGTTAGAAATTTAAATCATCTAGTTGATAGATCGTTTGATCTCAAGATTTCGGCACACACCTACCTACCTACCTACCCACATGCATAGCATGCGATTTTCCCATAAAACTCATAGCAAATTAACAAAATCTTGCATTCGTTGACTGAATGTTTCATTGAAACATTGAAATTGAAATGTTTTATTGTTTTCTTTAATGGTGTATTTATTGTTTTTTGAATGTATAAGAGAGAGATAGAGAAAAAGTATTGAAGCATGACATTAGCATTTCATTCTGCATAAAATAAAGCTATTGTCGAAAAAGCATAATTTAAAAAGAACCCGTTGAGCCTTAAACCTATCTCAGAAGAAAGCGTATGTGTAATAACAAGGGCGCCGGAAGACCTTTTGCATGTGTTTATAACTCCACACGGGTGAGACATCCCCATATGGAATTCAACACGGGAAATTTTGATTCAACACTGGAATTTTTGGCGCATTTTTGCATCGTACACTCACCCCCGTCGATTCTGTTCCAAATTCGGGGTCCCTATTCGATGCATTTTTTGTCAAGTTGGCGCTACAGTTATGGTCGTGACTGTGCTGATTTCATTTGATGTTTCGATTGGCTCTTGCAATCAAGGCTGCCACGACAATAACCAATATAACAACTGGACAAAAATAGTATCGAATGGGGACACTAAATTCGGAACAGATTCGATGTGGGTGAGTGGAAGTTAAAGGCATCTCGCGTTGACATAGGCATTAACTTATCGGCTCGCGGACGGTAACTAACTGTTCAAGTTAGTTATAAGGGTCAAAAGACAAATAAATGTGTTTGCCTTAGCAAAAGATGTACATACTTCTGATTAAATAAACGTTTTTTTATATACGCAAAAATCACTGAGAATCTTATTGTAGATATCCTACATTTCTTTTTCATAATCATGATTCTGTAAGACTATTTATAAATATTATCAATTGGGGAGCCAAAATGGTCCTCGGTATTCATTGAAATTCTAAAATAATAGCTGGGTTTTATTTGCTTGGCGGGGAAAAGGAGCAATTTAATAAAAAAGTAGAAAGAACAATAACGAGTGCTTGTAGAAACAGCGAGTAGATAACTTAGCAACTTGGTTGGCATATTCGAAAATATATATTGATTTGGTGAATAAGACACAGCTTATATGAAATTGTTGTATTAATTAAAAATTTTATTGAATTTTATCCGAATGAATTTTTTATTTTTAGTAAATTTTGTGTGATACTTAAATGTCTTAAATTAAAATTTGATAAATTTTTCCATGGCTGGAGAACTGCCGTTCATGTTTTAGTTGGAGTGGTTCATCTTAGGGTTCGAGCTAGTTAACAAGAATAAATTAGAACGCGTAAGCATACAAAAGCTTAAGAGCATTTTTGAGCGATTACAACTCTGTTATATGTGCCGAAAAATCTTTCCGGCGAATGCCTTTCATGTAAGACGTTATTTTAAGGGTGCATTTCAAATAGTTTGGAAATGTACTGAGTTGGTATTCAAAAACCAATATTAAATTGTTTAGAATATTTGAGTTTTATATGCCAAATGGCTATGGTTTGAGCCCCAATACACTGAATAAATATTTTTCTTAAACAACATTTAGCAGAAACACGAAGAAAAATTCAAAAGCAGAGTTTGCAGGTTGAGCGTTTATTGGGCACATTTTTTTCAAAGGACTTTTTTGTTTTTCGTTTTGAATAAAGCAATAAATACCCAATGGACATGGAAACTACAAGAATAACATATTATCAAAACTATAAATAAATACAAAGTCAAGCAGGGCAAAGTGAACGGAAAAAGGGAAGATTGACCTTTGGCTAGGGCATAACTGAAATAACTTCAGCAATCAAAGGCAGAAAAAAATGTGTAGTTATGGCTCGACAAATCTTTTCTTACAAAAGCAATTTTCCGATTATAAAGAAATATTAGAGGTATTCTTTATAAATACCAACAGTAACGTCAAAAAGCATACATACATACATACATTAAATACAATATAAAGAGTGAAAGAGCTTAATGAGTCATGAGTCGGGCACCAATGCTCTATGTTTTCTAAAATTTCAACACGTCATACAAAGCATAGGAAATTCTAAAGGAGATAAAAAACATCCAGGCCATAATGTCACAAATTAGCATTTCAATTCTTATTTCTCTGAAAAAATTAAGCAAATCCAACGATCTTCATCAAATGCGATAAAGGAAAAAAAGCAATCTCAAGAGAAGACCTTAAATAGCTTGAAATGCTAAAAGCGTTAATTACATTCCCAAAAAAAATCACATCTTTCAAACATTTTTCATATTTTGCCGCTGCAAAAGTTCCTTTATTCTTAATAATAAAATTATATTTTTCTCATATTTTTTTTTTAGTAAATCCATTTCTTAAACGGCGATCAAAGCAAAGCGCGAAGCAAAAAATCAAAAGTAAAAAACAGTTCGGCAGCAACCACAAATTGCGTTGTCCAGAAGCTCGAAAGCATAATCAAAAACTAATTTTAATCCTGTTTGGCTCTTGATGAGGGATCAGATTAATTCACTGAGTGATTGTGGAAACCAGCGCACAAAAGCAAAATCTAAATGCTGTTGAAACGGAATGAAGAAGATACTAATAATAAAATCTCAGATTTTTTAGCGGTAGGTCTTCAAAAATTTTGTCTAAATGATGGCTTTTATATGGTACCCTGCCTTGTTGTTGTTATCGTTATAATGATTGGCTTTGCGGCTGATGACTCAAAATGGAAAAATTCCCAAATCAACAGCGCATTCAAATCACCAGCAAAGGAAGCCACCATATAAAAGTGTGTATGGAGATATAATGCAAAGTTGTTAGCAACGAAATTGATGGGATCGAGCAGGTTATAAACATATTTTCAAATTAATATAAAGGTTGGCTTAAAATTGGGACACGAATATCCGACAAAGGGTAGTAAAAGCAACATGCTGGAATATGCCAAATGAGATATATTACGTAAGAATTCGAATATGCTTACTTGGGGGCGTAGTGGTGCTTCATATTGGCACTGATATTTTTATTTCCATCAGTAAAACAGAGCTTAAATTTGCTAGTGAGAGTGTTTGAATTTCTACGCTGTTTAAGAGTAGTGTTGTCCTGCACCTTTGATTTCAAGGACATATCCTCGGATACCATTGCATTCTCGAAAAACTGAAATTGTTAGTATCCATTTAGATATTCAAAAAAAGTGCGGACGGTTCATTCCTTATACAAACTATTGGTCTACAAGGGTTTCGCTAATGGAAAGTAACTAAGAGTTTCCGATCAATTTTTGTACGCTGGACACGAATCTGTGCTCAAAAGATGCTAGCCACGCATAGTTTTTGAGAAAACGGGGGTTGAAACTACCAAATATGGTGGCCACAGAAATTACTTCCGATCCTGTTTCCGACTTGGAACTCTTCAATTATTGTAGCCATCATAAAGAAAAGTAAGGAAACATTAATCAAAATAAGGGTTGTTTCGAGGGGTGCAATGTGACTTCAAGCTCAAATATGATTTAATTTTAGTTTATTGATATTGAAAGGCAAAGTCACGAGCTTCAATTTGAGATATTCTACGATAACGTCTTTAGTACCCACGGCTATCAAGAAATGGCCAAAAAAGGCCTTTGTTGAGAGTTTAAGCCCACATTTTCGCAAAAACTGAACGTGATGGACAACTTTTGCACACAGATTCGTGCTCAGCGTGCAAAAATATAATGAAAACACATTGTCATTACCCATTAGTAGAAAGTTGAAATTTGCAGAGCAGCGATCAGATAAATTTATGCGTTGGGTGACCAATTTGTGTTTTCAAATTGATGAGCAAATGAAAAAGGCTTTCAGTATATAGCTTAAGCTCTAAATGCAGGGCCTCTCTCAACGTAAGAGTCGCCTGGGGTGGTTCACCTTAACTTTCTTTAGTGGGTGAAAACATAACTTTTTAACATAAGTCCTTTATCTTATGAATTTCTGTACCCAACTACCGAGTTCTGCAATTTGTCTTCAAAAAAATTATGATAAAGTCCTCTGCATCATATTCTACACAATTGTTTCTAACACATTCTTTGTCTTCTTTCGCATCTTCATTAAAGATCCTAACACATAATTTGCTTCGTATCAACGTGTTCCCAAATGTCAACCCAAAATTAATGAGCACTTTGTTCGTGCTCCAACTTAACTCCAACTCAACTCCAACAAAGCAGTCCTCGTCGCCATCGTGTGAATCTTTTTGTAGTGTTCCGCTTTTGTTGCATTGTTGATCTCTTTTAAATAAGTTTTCATTAACGATTCGATCGTGTTGAAGATCGACGTGTGTTTTGTTTTCTAGCTGGTTTCAGTCTTGCTTGGCATTTCTTGCACATCACATTTTATTTTGTTACCTTTCTTGATCGTTCTTCCTGTTTTTTTTTTTATTTTTTGGATAATCTGAACATAATGGAAACTCTTCTAAATAGCTTCCATATTTAATTAACATAATTGATTTCTGCTTTTCATCTTGTCTCAAAACAGTGAATCTTGATCTCTATACTTTGATGCCGCAATACACTTAAGCTGATCGATCGTTTGTTCGATTGACTGATCGAACGCTGTTAATAGATTTTGATTGACTTCTCATATGCATCTTACAGTATTTTGATTTGATAGAAATCTCTTTATTAATTGTTCTTAATTTATTTCAATAGGCTCAAGTTATTTGAATATGCGTAGCGTCGATCAGAAAAGTGCTACTGGTTATTGGAAACGAAATAAATAATAATTTATTAGTAATTATGGCAACATTTTTGGTCAATGCTGTTAAGACTAAATAAAAAGTCCATGTTTTTGTATGAAATGCATGTGACTTGCTAAATATAATATCGATGCAGTTACTTATGGACCACTTTCCATAATGTGGTCCATAAGCAGTTGGCTTTTGATTTAAAAACTAAATATTATAGGTCTCTGGGAAAAGCTTTAGGGCATATCTGCCAAGCATACACATATGACATATAGAATAATTTTTAGCTCTGCAGTTTTATAAGAATAAATCTTGTCTGATGAGCTTTTGAAGTCAGTATGATAATAGTCTGGAACTGCTTAAGTAACGTAATTGCAGTCGGCTAGAACAATAAATCTTATCTCTATGTGAAGTGGGACACATAGCTGTAATGAAGTAGCTAAAAATATAGTAAGGCAATTAACCTCACTTGATCTCTTTGGTCAAAAGCTATGAAATTGAATTGAACAAGTTACTGTCCTGTGAATTTTTAAAAATTGAGTATATAACGAAAGAATCCAAAGGTGGGATTTTACTTTTAATAAGTTTTAAGTCATTCATATGACAGGAAGATTAAAGTACAGAAATATTACAGTGGGATATTTCATTTTTAAGCTCTACAAAAAAAATTTCAAGTTAAAATATTTTTTTACGAGGAAAAATTTTTTCAAAAATAAACATTTTATTAAAAGTTAATCTGCAACGTAATATTGCTGTATATGAACTTATGTTAATTACAAATAGCAAATTTTTTTTTCTGTATACATTTGTTATATTTCACTAATTACATCATCATCCTATAGCTTCAGTATTTCCTTTTTCTCACTATACCTAACTAAAGATCAAAGATATGGCACGAAATGTCAACCATCCATACAGTATAATGACGAGCCCCAACTAGATTAATTTTCTTTTAGTTAACATTTCATTACATTAGTTCCTCAATTAGTTACGCTGCTATTAACTGGACGTAAGAATTATATATAAAACGTCAGAAAATATGTATTTCTTAAAGTAAATTTGTAGTTTGCTAACAAAAATAGCTACTGCTTAGAAGAAATATAGCCACAACAACAATGACACCTTCATTTGCCGACCCTTCTCCTTCCCAGAGTATACGGGTTGTGCTGTTTGTCTGTCTGTCATATTATCAAACAATGTGCTCATTGTTACTCCTTCTTTGGATGTGTTGTTCGGCAGACAATGACAATGGCCATGTCAGGATACTTAAGATTTCATAGTTTTCGTTTTTTTATTTTTTTTAATTTATGTCCTTCGTGTTTTTGAGTTAGTATTTCTTGTCTCCTTTTCTTGTTCTACAGTTGCCTTTAGCTGTCATAAAGTAATGATTAGTTATGCAGATGACATTATTTGTTATAAATAAAAAGGCTACGTGTTCATCCGTTTTTTTTTATTCATTATTAAGACACGAGTTAAAGGTGTTTGTTTTTTAATAAGGCAGCACGATGACCTTAATTTGTAAATCGTTTTTAGTTCTTGTGAAATTTTCAAAAAACTCCTCTCTATAGTGCAAAAAGATGCAGGAATAGTCATCAACAACTTCACGAATCAATCGAGTTCTGGAATGAGGTCCTTATACCATAGATGATTCTGTAAAAAATCTACTACATCTCCTAAGAATTTTAATTTAAAAAATTATAATTTGTTATTAACATAACAATCTTTGCCAAATAGAAAAGTTTCAAGAAATCGAAAAAATTTGCTGAAAATGTCCCAAATCAGATTCTCAGCAACGAAAGAACTTGGTCGTACACATCATAATAAATTTTTCTATACTAATCTTTTGGAGTCTGATATACATGATTTACTACTTTTGAATTGGAATCAAACGCTTTGGAATTTGCGTGTTGAATCAAAGTTTCCCGTTTTGAATTCCACATGGGTGTGTCTCACACGTGTGGAGTTCTAAGCACGCTCAGTAGGTCTTTCGGTGCCTCTGGCCCTTATACTGACTTTGGAACTTAGTACTTATTATACTTTCAGTGTATCCCGTGCACAACTCTGTAGATATCATTGCTGTCAGTGATGTTTTACACATCTATCTGTCCAATTCCATGCAATCTCCGTTTAGATAATGCCTTTTCCTCGGTATAAACTTTGATTACATTCTGTTTGAATACACTTTGGATATCATAACTTAAAACATTTGTTCAATTAAAAGTTAAGCTATGTATTTTGGTCTTACTGATGATTCCTAGATAATAATTCAGATAAAAAAAGGCTTTTGAAATTCTTAAGCGACTTTCGTAACTTTCATGATTTGTGACAGTGAGGGCAAAACCGGTTTTTGTATGAATGAACCGATGTTTTGAACTAATAGTATCCTTTGTGAATACGATTTTGAAAAAATCTTATGTAAGCGAAGATTCCTAGCTAAAAAGTCAGGATATAAAGTGTTTTTTGTATGGAAAAGGCTAAATTCAAAACTATTAGGACGCACTATAATTGACACACCCACATTGCATTTGGATTTTTATTACTCTTAACATACGGCGTAAGACAAAGATGAACATATTTCAAAATTTATAATTCTATGAGGAACGATTTAGTCCAGCCTGTGATTGTAAGTCAGTCAGAACAGTGGGTTTTATACATATGAGATGATTGTATATATGAGGGTTGTAAATTTGTCATTTATAATTTAAGAAAACGATTTGCTTGAATATAACAAATTGTATATGGTATCGAGCAATTAAATATTTGATGGAAGCGAACAATTACCACTATTTGATTCAAATAAAATATGTTTAAGTCAAATAAATATTTGATTACTGTTTAGTAAATAAGCGTTACTTATATTCAAGGAAACGCTTTTTAGTGTGCAAGCGTTTGAACCATTCTGTGATATTGATGTTGTTTTTCGATTTAGGCTCACCCTGGTTACTTTTTCGATACACATATCTATATAAATTATTTCAAAAATCAAGCAAATAAAATTCAATTTGAAAAGAAAACAAAGTTTTTAACACGTAAAACTGACTAATATATTCGGTAGCAAAAGTTTCGATGTAAAAAATTTGTTACACTTTGGTGTAAAATCAGAATTGCGTGTTTATCACGCCATCTGTCAAATGTGCCTGCTCTCTTGTTTACACTTGCCGACTACCAGAGCGCCGGACTCCGTCTTTTTATTTTTTCATTATTGCTAATGAGTCTTAAATATATGCATTAGCGCAATAACTATCGAGAAGTTATTGGAATTTTGTGCAAATGAGGCGAATGAGTCTTGGTATTATGAAATATTATTCATGCGAAGAGTATACAACAAAATCACCCGGTTAGTTCAGTGTTCGTGTTTGTAACAAATTAGTTTTAATTAAAATTTAGTTAAATACCAAGATTTATGAATGAACTTGCATAATTTTTATATCAATTTGAATTTAATTAAATTGTTTTGTTGATTTTATGAAATCAAATTATAAAACTAAATTAAATTATATTAAATCGAAACGTGTGTGGACTGCATAACACGAAATAATTTTTTTTGCTTGCTTGATTTGATGTCCAAATTGCAATGGCAATACTGCCCTCAGAATTGAAATGGGCGTATCTCAAATAAATGCGTTTCGAGATAATTGATGTTTTGTAAATGTCGTATTTTTCTTACTCTCTCTACGGATTTTTTAATATATTTATGGCAATTGAAATATCATTTCAAAATTGTTTATTTATGATTTAGGAAAAATATCGAAATCCCCTGTGCTTATACCCTTTTCATGAGATGCCATTTCTCTTTATACAAAAGTTTGGATTTCAAATTTTTGTCACGCAATCATTTTTGTTTAGAAATACTATAACTTTAAAAAAAATTAGATAGATTTAAAAAAGTTTGTTAAAACATTATTTTTTTTATTTAAAAATGTTTTTCTTAAAATATATTTAGTATAACATTTTTTTATGATTTTTTTTATGTTATTCCTTAATCAATTCTAAGAATGCATGTGCTTTCATATCGAAATTCCAGCAATAGCTTCGGAAAATATGACTGTTTTTGAAAACATTTGGATTTTCAAGATTTTATAGATTTCACAAAAATTTTGGATATCTTTTTCATGCAAAATTTACTCTATGGCAACAAACAATTTTTTTTAAAGTAGATATTAAAAATATCTTTATATACTCAGCATACAATAAGTGGCCGCTTTTGATCCCTAAGAACAACAACTCAAAACAATTTAATTAACACTCTTAAGTGCTTGTTTCATTATCTTAAACATGGACAATCGATCGTAAATGCGGTCACCACATCACATTTCTCAATATCGCTTTTGTCCCTTGCGTCGCGACGATTGTGTCAAAGATGGTGCTGCTGATGTATAATAACATCTTGTAAACATTAACATGGCCATTATTTTTGGACTCAAAGTTAGTAGCATAAAAGGATGACGATGAGGATGTAAGCCACTATATTTGCTCATACGGAAAGGCACCACCGAACAGCAAAAAGGTGTTATTGTTTCCATTACACCGCCACAACGGCACGTAGTTCATCAGATCAGAGGTTACCCTAATTTATAGCCATTAGCTGTGAGTGTTTTTGACACTTCGCACTTCACATTTGAATAATAAAAAAAAACTACCATAATTGATGTTTTTCGTGGACTCGCCGCAGTAACAGCAACACAAAAGTCATGTTTAATGCTTGGGTTGCTAGTGGCAGTATTAAATATGATATACTACACTTGTCACTAAACAGTGGTTAGGTTCGAGGAGTTGATCTTGTTGCCATTATCTGCAGCGGGTTTTCGATTTTTAATGACTAAAAAATGCATTTTAATCAATTGTCAATTTGAGTGAGTTCCAGTGACTTCCTACCTACGTAAACCGACTACTTTTTTGCTGCAATAAAGATCCAAAGTCAGAATTTGAGCGCAAGGCGATTTTCTGAGATGATGATCGCGGCATCGTTATTTTTAAGGTGCGATGAGTATGTTGTTCCTGGCCAGCTCAGTAATAAATGTCGTTCGTCTTATTGAATGCGTGTAAGTCTACAAAATTATTGTCCGCATTTTTTATGACTCCCTCAACCAAGTGACTGGCGGACTATAAGTCAGCCAAGTTTTAATGTGTACATTAATTGCAAGTTCGGCATTGTTTCGTTTTGTTCAACAAAACTCAGTTCAGTTGCTATTTTGCTCAATATAACGAGCTTAAATTTTTATTGAGCTTTTAAATCAATTGGTTTTTTCTTCTCACTGTGTGGTACGATGGGATGATGGTATTTGATGGCTTAAGTCACGAATACTTTGTCGATCGCTGGCCACTAATAGGGCACACAATTTGTAAACATTAAGTCAATTTTCATTTTATATAGTGCGAAGTAAATTGGGGTTTTTATTTTACATTGAGAAAAAATTTTCATTGACTCATTTTCGAGTATGGGAAATATGAGAAACTCTACTGTAAATACAAGCATACCTTGCTTTAATGAGTATTTTAAATGTTTTGGAGTTGAAAGTAATATGTCCAAGTAATTAGATTTCACAAATTATACTTAGTCAATCATACAAATAAATAATTCTGGCTGCAAACGCTCACATTTTAATAATCACCAAGTCTTGTATTTGGCGGAAGAAAATTGTTTTGTCGCTAACGTATACATTTATTAATATTAATTTAGGTAAGAAACGATGAGCAAAAACCGATATTTTAAAATGTCAATTTATAAATAAGACTTAATTTTACTTAATAATAAAATAATGTATCACTTTCCTCTGTTAATGGTAATGAGAATACTTTTGCTTCCGTTGCCAAATGGTTTTTCTGTTGCAACTGAGCCTATCAAAAATCGCTATACTACAGGTATAATTTGAATACGAGCTAACACTGCCAGAGCAATGATAGATCTAAGGAAATAATTTTTCTAAAGAAACTCTCAGCTAATTTAGAAGGGAAAGAGTGTGGCTTTCAGATGCCGCAAGGGGTCTTGTGTAGAAATTTGAATTAAAAGTTAAAATCAAAAGCAGTACTTTATGTGCCGGAGTTTTGTAGAGAGAAATATCAACTGACGTCTAGTGTAATTCAGAATATGGTAAAAAACCATATATATTGCATCTTAAAGCTATGATGTACATATATATGTCATTTATTGTTTAAAAGCAATTTCCAGTAAATGTCCAAAGAGACTAGCTGTTGTAAATGTGTTAAATGCCATAAAGCTGTTTCCGTCGAAGTTTCCATATCTTTTAAAAATGACTCAATATCTCTATCACGCAGCAAGTTTTAGCGTATTCACGACAAGCGCCGGATTTAAGTTTTAGGTACACTAGGTTTTTAAAAAAAATTATGCCCTTGTTTATACTCTGTATTGATTTTTTATTTGAAGTAAAGTAGTACAATTTTTAAGGTATACTTAAGTGGCCGAAATACTGTTTCCTTGACTTTTTCGCATCGAAATCGTTAATAATAGCGTCAAAATCGATTTCAAGTAGTAAATCACTTTCAATGCAAAGTAGTGATGAAAAAGTAATACATCCATTTTTTCCTGTTTCACTTGGAACAGAGCTCTCAGGAACCCAATAGAGTGCAGTCATCATAACATCTTATCTGTTCTTGGCCTGCCGTGGCAAAAAGTAGAATAAAATGACAAAGTCAGGCAGGCACTGCTCACATCTTTGAAAGATTCTTCTAAACAACAGGCACCTTTATATAGAAAGGACCTGAATTTACTAATGAGATAAGAATAGAAAGATTGTGATACTCCCTATTACCCTACCCTAACCTAACCATACTCGCATTATTGCTGCCTTTGAATCCAAAATATTTTTCCTATAAATTTCTTGATTACAACTTATTTATTTCGGAAAATACATTCTTCCTGTGTACTGAACGATTTGCTCAAGCGAATGCCACCACCACGCCGATCAAGTGATCGTGAAAGATGCACTTACATGTATAATATAAACTTAAGCCAGGAGTTCCCCTTTTACCTTACCTTTTTACTCTACTTAATTTCTTAACCCCTTCACACTGGCGAAGTTTGCTTGTTGTCGTTGTCGTTTGACCATCAGAGAACCAAGCAAACGAACAACGAACGAACACCACACACAAAAACCGTGTCTGTCGGTAAGTACAAAGTGTCGGCTTCCTTTGATCAGCATATATAAAATACTATAGCCACGCCCTCTAAAAGGTAGATTAAACGAGATGGCGCTCAGCAACGTATACTTAAATACGGCACAAATGAACGATCGACTGACTGACTAAAACATATTTGGGTGGGGGGGCTGCGAGGTTGGGCGCTGCCTCATGTGTGCTCGTTGTCGACTAACACGCCAGGCATATCGTCCTAGTCTTCGGCAACTAAACACGTTTGTATAGTTCTGGTTGCGCAAGCGCGGTCAAGTAATAAAGGATTTTGGATTGTGCTGAGGAAACATTGCAATTTTTATATTTTTCAGTTCTTTTTGGTTCTCTTTTTGATCTTAATTTTTTGGTTCACTTCGAGGAGATTACGCTGTTTGTTAAGCTTTTGACTTGACTTCTACTTTATGATACCGTTCATATAGTAAACATACACTGATACACTCCTATATAGGTTATACAGATATGGAGTGATTTTTGATGCCCGTATACGTACTTACTTACTATACTCAATTTGTTTGGTATTGAAAACTGTGGCAGTGTCGGCAACATTAGTTAACAATGGTCATCATCATTAAAATGTGATCAGAGTACACAAAGCAAAGAACGTAGCAGAGAGATTAGTAAAGGATGCTGCAGAGGTATTTCGCTTGGTATGGTGCACTGAAAAGTTTTTCGTATGAGTTTCTCGAGAGAAAATTTTCGTTAGAGATTTTAAGACTCTTTGCTAGGTTGCTTTATGGCCCGCTGAATGCACAAATGACAAAAAGATTTTGTTTTGAATAAAGCTGAGTCGATCCCAGGGTTTCCAAGTGGCCATATTTGGCGCACCCAGACCGCCCATTGGATGCCAAGGCCGGAGGAGGCCGCTAATTGAAGGGAAAAGCTGCTAATTGGTGATGTAAATATTTTTTATGCAAGCAAAAAAAAAGTTATACATTTCTCCTCCAAAATGTAGTTTTAACAAATTTTTTATCTTTTCAGCTTGGCAACGATAGTTAATCCTTAGGTAAATTTACATAAGCCTTTTTTATTTCTGTCCTTAGATGTTTTAATCCGAGACTTAATGCATAAATTTAAAGTATGAAATCCACCATATAACTTCAAAACGAACTTATGAAGATTTTTATCTCAGTGCAGCAGCTAAATTTAGTGTTTTGTGTGAGCGCGCAATTAAATGGAAGGTAGGTAATAATCCACATGTGAAAGAAATCCATCAAGTTTTTATGAACCGTAGCGAAACTGACTGTTATTATTAATTCAATATTTTGTATGTCTGTGAGCGCATGCGTTTAAAAAGTTCAAAGATTGCCTTAAAAGTAAAGTTTAAACAGTAGTAACTTTATGAGTTTTTAAACAAAATTGCTACAGTGTTGCAAACGCAACTGATAATTTATATTATATGATTGTTAAAAAACCGAAACAGTTCTGCTCATATATAACAATATAAAAATTTCTCAGCATTATGATAATAAATTATTTTGTAATTCATCTATTTCTAAAATTCCAAAATTATAGCACAAATTAGAACCGCTCTGACTTTTTGACCTTTAATACTGAAAAGTTATTAAAACTATATACAACAGGGCACTAAGACTATTCGCATCAACGAACTCTTTCACATACTTATATGCCCCATTTCAAAATAAATAAAAACCAAAACCTCTGAATAGCTTATAAGACCATCTAATTAACCAAGCCGGCGGCTGTTCGCTTTGAACCTACAATACAACTGAAAACAACCCAATTATTGAACAACTGAATTGTTGACAACAAAACCAATTTACAATGGGATTTAAGAAAAAAAAAAATAATAAAAATAAAAAAAACAAATCAAGAATCGGTTAGTATACAGGCAGACCAAAGCCGTGTCATACTTATTAGCAGACAATTGTTACCAAACATTACAAACAAGTTGCTCGCGCTCAAAAGTTAAATTGCTCTTAACTACTCCGTTTTCATCGCATTTCCCTGTTCGATCGTAGCAACTTTTTGTTAATTTATTTAACCAGTTGTCATCATCTTTTGTTGGCATTAATAAGAAAAAAAAATCATATTGATAACTACATACATTTTTATTAACAAGACGGTGTTTAAGCTCAAAATACAGGGTGAAAAAATATAGTTAGAGAATTTTTTCAGCCATTGAACATTTTTGTGCAATAATTTTTGAAGAGTGTGTCCAATAGAGTTTGTATTATTGCACTTAAATTTAAAAACTATGTATATAATGTATTAGTGTCATTATTTGTCAAATGTAACGTCGCAGTTTTTAAGATACAATGGCAGCGGCGGGCATAAAGTTAGCATTAAATCATTTATTTTACAATGCTATGTTGCATTTTTTTATCTCATTGTCACATTTTTTTAAAAATAAAGTAAATTAAATCTAAAAATGGATGGCTTAGGAGAAAAAAATTGATAGAAAGTGAAATTTTGACCAACTTTATTTATCACTAATCCAAAAACTGAGAACTTTCCGAAAATTTTTACTATCGAAAAGTATTTTAAATCATTTCCATATATTACAAAAATTTTAAATGAGGTTTTCTGTTGTGAACACCTACAGCTGCAATAGACATCCAAAGACCAAAGTAATTCTGGACCTGGTGATGCAAGTTCTTGAAAAACAACCTTTGTTTCGGCACTTCTATATGTGTGCAGCAGAAAGATGGATGATTATTTAAAAAAAAAATAAGAAATCATGTAAATTTCCTTCATATTTTGAAGAAAAATTCAAATTTTGAAACACGATTTTGTCATAGTTTTTTTTAAGAGATAATTTGAAGACATACGTTTTTGAACTCTAAGCGTTCCCGATGTATTTGAGAACATGATGTTTTTTTTGATGAGCCCAAGCCACAAACTTCACCAATTTCCATATCCCAAAACTTATGAACACTTTCAAAACATATCCCGTATTATATCGTTAATAAAACACCCTTTATTACTCATTTGCTTATTATGACAAGCTGTCAAAATATCACCTTATATCATATGCACGCACACACACAAACATTGTCCTATTAACGATTTTACAAGAGGACAACCAGAAATTTCCATCGGAAATTATAATTCAAAAGCAATTTGTAAAAGTTAATACGCAGGTGCTCTTCAATAATTCATATTTCCTTTTAATTATTTTACCGTCCGTAATTTGTATGAATGAACGAATCATGAATTAAAGATGACACTTCAATTTTCAAATACAATCTCGGCCAGTAACACAGAAAATTTCTTAGTTACTCTTAAAGTGTACACTTAGTGCTCTAAATGCTACAACATTTTGGTAATGTTCTTACTGACTACCTGCCATACTCACTTTGAACATGGTCTATGGCTCATTCTCACCTACTCTCAAACGTAGTATCTGCTCTGACTTTTTTCCCATGTTAATGCTGTTTTTGTGTTTGATCTCTCACAATGGCAATGGTAAAAGAAAAAAAAAACCGGAGGTGCTTGTTGCCACCGCATTGACTTACCTTCTTTTACACCTTGGATTGGATCAAAGATCAAAGGTGCATACCGATGCCGATATAATAATATAAATTAATCTTCTCTTGTTGGTTGTTGCTATGGCTATGAGGAATGACGTCTATACAAGAAAGTCCAGTTTGGGAGAACAAGAGATTCTTAGCAGCAGTGGCATGTTACAAATTCCTGAACTTAGCATAAAGGAAAATAAAATAAATATCGGAAAATGTAAGTCACAGGTCGAAATGGTTATGATTTGTAAAACAAATTTACTTCATAAAAGCTAAAAATTGTTTTAATATACAGTTTTCAATCACAGTTGACAGTGATTTTTGAGTTAAGTTAATTAAGATCAAAAATAACAGTCATTCAATTACAATTTTTCAATCCAAAATAATAATCGTCACTTTGGTTAGCTATTTGTTAAAAAAGTCAAACAGTATTTTTTTTTCATTTTTAATTTCTAGTAGTGATAAGACGTTTCTGACTTCATAACGTCCATGATATAGTTTATAATTTTGCTTATGTTATTTTGCTTACTAAACCCTATGATTCTGTGGTATGAAAAATTGGGGAAGGTATTAAATTGTAGAGATATATCAACTAAAACGAAAAGTTGGGAAAGAAATCTAAATTCAGAGATGAAGCCAACGCTTTACATAAATCAGTATGAGATGGGAACCTTTTAATCAATTTCAACAGGACACTTTTAAAGCTTAAGAGTTCTGTTGCACGCCTCTTATTTTAAAGTCAATCGAAAAATTTCAAAAATTAATTTTAAACACCATTTGGTCCGTAAAAAAAAATTATGAAAGTGAGCAAAAATTTACACTCTCTAAGATCGTTCCAGGTTTTTTTTTAAACAGAGTTTTGAACAATTTTGCAAAATTGTTGTTCAGCTTTTTTTCCTATCGGTTGGAGATTGAAATTGAGTTTTTCGACATATGATCAAATGCCGTTATAATATAGAATTAAAAACGAACGTTTTTGTGAGTGATCGAAAAATAATGAAATTGAAATATTATGGCTAATGTTGTGAAATTTGCTTGAAGAAACCACAATTTTGCTGACTTTTACAACTATGTACAACATATATCTCAAAGTCCTAGCGTGATGGTCAATTTCTTAAGTCATATTGAAATATTGTGCAAAAAAGTACTGCGAAAATGAACCCCAGTTGCCTAGTAACATCAAGTCGGAACTATACAGAGTCAAAATCCAATTTTTCATTTTGACGAGAAGTTCAGCACTTTAAATATTTTAGCCTTAGCTATATTAATAATGCATGTAGCTTAGCTGGATAAAGTGCGCATCTCAGAATTCTGGGAGAATAAAAAAAAATAAAGTTTCAAATATAATTGGTGACGGAAAAAGACTTTTTTTAATTAATTAAAATAGGAATAAATAATCCTTCATCTTATAAAATGCAAAATAAAATCTTTTTAAGTTTAGAAATCCAACCTCGATTGAATTCAATGATTCAAGAATTTGTTAAGTTAACAATTTTGGAAACGCCACTGCATTTTAATTATAGCCAAGAGCATTCTACACTCTAATCTCACTCAATCCAGCTAGGCACAATAATATTTATTTCATATCAAAACATTTAATAACATCTAATTTGATTCGATTTGATTTCATTCATTTTTTTTAATCTCACACCAGATCAAATTGAATGCAATGCAAGAAAAACGGGAGAAATTTTAAAAAAAAGATCAAAGAAATGACACCGATCAACTGTGGCAGCAACTAATGAAGATAATTTTGATTTAGTCCAGGATGGGAGCATGGAAACAACGTTGCAGGGACTCAATGGGAGAAACTGTTCGCCCAATGAGTGATATTTTGTAAAGAACAAGAACATGGTACATACAAACAAATGTTAAAAATGTATGTACTTAGTTAACGCGGCTGATTAGGCCACGTTAACACCGTGCATCAATATGTTGTTAGACATGAACTAAACAACATACGCACAATGTATGTAAGTACATTTGTATGCATTATAAAAAGAGTAAAGCCGCAACCTCATAAAATTTCATTTGAACATTCCATGACGTTAAAAATTGGTCAGTTAAAAACATAGTGTCTTCTTTAAGCCTGACTTTTAATTAGAATTCAGCACACATTCAAACTATCAAGATATCGGTATTGATAAACCATAAAATACCTTATCCGATCATCAATACAGTTAAAAATAACGTAAAATAGGCCCCATTTGAGAAGGTAAAGCCAAAAATTATGACAAGCTGCATGCGGCATATCACCGCCTCATTATAAACATGGAAATTTAGTATTTTTCATAAGCAGTAATGCGTTTCTATCACTACAAACGCGGCAGGGTTCCGTGGTATCCGTGTGGATCGAAATAAAGGTGTTTTGAAAAAATTACTTAAATCAAGGCAAAGTTAATATAGACTGAGTTCATAAGAAATCACATAAAAAGTTAGCATTAGTTGCTTACGTCGAAAAAAAACAAAGAATGCACCACCTAATAGACTTATCCCTAGGGATGAAAACGCCGTAACAAGCGGCAAACGAATTAAAAAGACTCAACATCGAGGTGAATTCACAATCAATTCTGTTGAAAATTTTTTACACTCGGTGAACTTTAAGCCCAGTTCTGCAGTGACGCAAATCTTACAATTGGAAAGACATATTGCCAGCGCAAGCCTAAGCATGAGAACGCATAGATTTCATCATACTGAACGAAAACTAGATAGACCATTTCTACAAAAACAAAACCAATAAAATATAGCACTCTTGATGTGAGAGTTAGAAGAAGCGCTGAAATCGGCTTGAATCATCACCAACTTGTAGCTTCTCTTCAGTTTAAATAGTATAGTTCTATTCAACTGACCCGTAAAAAGACCAGAAATTTTGACATGCGTAAGCTCAAGCGAGAAATTTCATGAACGGAACAGAAAATTCTAGATGAGCGACGCTACCTGCGATATCATAGAAAAAAAGAGAGCTGCAAAACGCCCGGGATATGAAACGCTAACAACAAACGCCAGGCTCACAAGCTCATTAATCTAATCAAAGCTCAACATATCGAGAAGCTTTTTGATCCTATTGAGTCCGTCACAGGTGTGCGCCAAGGTTGTTTGCAGTCACAAATCTTGGGCCTGATAGTATTTGACGATGTTCTATCAATCTTCGTTAATGCTAATGATAACGAAACTCAAAATCTTTGACTTAAAAGTGAAGTCAGTTTTTATGTACGTGTGTGTAACGTGGCTATGCTAGCGTTATGTAGCGCTATGCTACACAATTTACAAGTGTTCACCAACAATTATCTTCACCGAATTCTGGAGATTTGATGTCATAAGACCAACTCTGTTTGTTCACCAGATGCCGTCAAAATCCGTTACCATTCATGGCATGAAGCTTTGTGAGATTCGCAGAGTTTTTCGATGGCTTTAAAGACTCCTCTGCTCCCATAACATATTTGACATTTCGTTGACCTTTTTTTTTTTCAACCACCTTATTCTTTGTAATGTTCATATGTGCGACGATTTCAACAGTTAAACATGATGTTCATGCAAGTTAATTCAATACTGATTGCAATGATGGCAATGATGATGATCATATTAAAGATAATCGTGATGATATTTCTGGAACAACCTGCTGTTTGCTTGCGCTATCAACATCGTGCGCTTTGCGCGAGCTCAGATGCGCCAGCGTGCCAATAATTTGATGTAAAACACCCGCAGGGCGTCATTGGTTTGTGGAATATGTGATCACATTCAACGGGTATGCGAGAATTTTCCTGTAGTTTTACCTTCGTTTTCTTTGATCCGTTCGATCTGCATTTAATTTTTGTGCGAATAGCATTTAATATTTTGATGTTTCTTAGCGACAATTTAGGCAAAAATTTATGTTTTTTGATATTTTCAGTTGATAATTTTTTCAGACTTATAGAGCTCCCCTAAACGACGCGAATGCAATTCGAATTTAAGGCTTACCATTGTAAGCTGCTAGGGTTTAAGTATGTGAATTTTGTCTGATATCCCACTGTCAACTTAATATAACGCTTAGTATTACACTCATAAAGTCACTCGTAAATTATTTACGCAATGAGTTCGTTAGCAGGATTTCGTACAAAACTTTGTGTTTGAGGTCTTAAGTTAACGAGTGAGAAACAAACAGGTAGTTAATAAATTGACTGGAGAGAAAGTAACTGGGTATAATGCTTAGATTTTCAAAACAATTCTTTTTAAAAGTACAAAGCCGTTCACGCTGTTCAGTTTTTTCTAGCTTTGTACCTACTTAAAATTAACCCTTTTTGTTTGGAATCAACTAAGGATATTCTTGATTGCATGGTATCTGCTTTTTGCAAGATGTATATTTATGTGAACACTACTGCAGTTGTACTAAGATTCACCCCGCGAAGTGCAACTTTGACACTGCGATGAATGTACTCGTGTAATAAACCAAGGTCATTTGTCCTTTTGAAAATGTTCAAGTGCTGAATTAGACCTTAGATTTGACTTAAGTATTTTGAATAAAAATTAATTTTTTTTTATGTTTGGCAACCACTGAGGCATTTCAAAATTTTTTAACAAAATTAAAAGTTTTCAAGCGACGATATTCTCTGATTTGGCTCAAATTTTTCATTAATGTAGCTAGTTTTGTCAACTGAGCCTTAGTTCACGAGAGATAGAAGCTCAAAAGCTATCATTGATTTTTGAAAATTAGCTTAAATTCATATAAACACCATTTTTATGCCATTAAAAGCAAAAAACTTCAAGCTTATATGGACATAAGCAAAAAAATTTAAAATGATTTGCAAGGACATCATGAATAGCAAATAGGCTTATTATCCCTTTTATCTCACTGTTCATTCTTTCTAGTATCCTTTTTTTACTTTGACAACATTAAAAATTGAAAAATTAGCAACCTTCTGTTATAATTTTAGCTTGAGACCACTACGCTTTCTATTTATAAACAAATTTTGAAAGTAAGCATCGCAGTTTTTTCCACCTCTATCATAATATTCAAAATTAAAAGCTAAATTATACTTCTATATTAAACTTAAGATTTCCAGTATCACTTAAAACCCAAAATCAACATCTTGCATAAAATTTTATAAGCCGCATTCCGTTTATCATGAATAAATAATACCATATATCTAAATTATGACAGTTATGTGCCATATCTTATCATATGCGCCGTGGTCGTTTAAGCGCAGTTGTAGACGATCGTACTCACCAAAAATGTTGCATTTCTGAGCAAAAAAACGCATTAGGTCAGTTGTTAACTATTAAACAAGCTCTCGAATGACAAGCCTGTTAAGACAATCGATACGCATGCGTATAAAACTTAACACTGATGACATTTAATTCAAACCAAATTGATGTGACTTTTATTTAAATGAGTGGATTCGATGGATGCGATAGTCTTCGGATTGTTGCGCTGGCCGGAGGTACCTTCGAACATGCGTAATCCTTGTTTAACATTTATGGGCTTGCTTCTGTAAATAAATTCAGATGTTTATGGATTTTTTGGAACTCGAGCTGGAGTATTAAGGTTTTTTTTTTTGCCTGTGGAACTTTTTAATTAACAACAGCAACAAAATGTTGCTTGTCGTCGCAACATTATTTAGAAATGAAATTACAATTTAGTGTTGTTGTTGTTGTTGCTATAATTAAAAAATTTTGTTTGTATTTAAATACTCAGTGGACGGAAGGAGAAACTCTCAAAAGTCATAAGCAAGTTTGCTTAAAATATGTTTAAGCAGTGGCCAGGGGCGCCCTAACGTTCTAAAAGCGGGCCTCAAAAATTATGAATTTTTTAAATTGACGTTTGAAGCTCTCAATGATTATTGTGTTAATAAAAAAACGTTTATTTCGTCAGAAATTCTTCTTTCTTTCATTGTCGATTCTATCAGCCAACTCGTAGCACTTGTGTAAAATCGCAACATGACTTAGACGCTTCTGACCCATCGTTGAACGCAAATACGATTTCAGGCCCTTAAGAGTCGAAAAATTCCTTTCATTAGTGGTAAAAGGATGCAGGAATAGTCATTAACAATTTCACAAATCTAACAAATTCTGGACTAAGGTCCTTGTACTACAGATGTTTCTGTAAAAAATCTACTATATCTTCTAAGCCTTTCAACATAGTTACATTTTAGCTCGCCAAATCAAGAAACATGATTCGATCATTATCACATCTTTTTTGAAATCAATTTTATAAAAATTGAATATTTTATCAAAATCACAATCTTTGCCAAGTACAAAAGCTTCAAGAAATCTGAAAACTTTGCTGAATCTATCCCAAATCAGATTCTCAGCGAGAACTTGTTTGTACACATTATAATAAATTTCCTATACAAATCTTCTGGAGTCTGATATACATGATTTTCTACACTTGAATTGGAATCAATAGGCTTGGGAATTCGCGTGTTGAATTAAAATTTCCAGTGCTGAATTCCACATGAGGAAGTCTTACGCGTGTAGAGTTCTGAACACACGCAACGGGTCTTCCACCGGCCCTGGCAGTGGCGGCCTTAAGAGCAGGTGAACTAGGCTCCCTAATAGGGCACCGTATTACAGAAGCCACAGTGAGCTTAAGATCGAGGCTTGGATCATAAAATTAATAAAAGCTCTAGTTGATTCTATCTTAATTATCCATCACAGTATACAGTGGCCGACAAAAATCTACATACAACAACAATTTTCGCTAATTCGAGAATCCGAAATTGTAATGGAAAACAGTAACGATGCAGTTTTGTTTGAAACTTTTTTTAATGATAATGTGCAAAACAATATATTTTCTTCAATAAAAATTAAAGAAAACCATTGATAAATGTCTACATACACTACGCAATTTATGACTTGTGCTATTGCTTAATTTTTTTTTGGAAAACGATGATATGCGAGTACCATATGATATGTAATTGCTATAATGGCTCAGTGAAAAGAACTTTCGGATCAGGAGTAAAATTGTATTCTCTTAAGCTAATTCAAGTCGGAGAACTAGCATCTTGAAGCTATTTAAATAATGAGATTGTCATTCATATGTTGACAATAAAAATTTCTAAGTTTATCAGTTTCGAAAGCTTACGTAAAAAAGTGAAAAAATAACGACATTGGAATTTTTCCGCAAAAACAAACTTTACAAATTTGCAATATCCTTCATTAAGTTAGCAAAATTACAGAGCTTTGCCGGTGCGATAAATTCATTTAATTCTACCTAACCTTGAATTTAGAGGGGCTGGAAAAAACTTTTTTGGAACAAAGTGATTGCAGAAGAAGGACGGTATAGTGTGGGCGTCTTGAATCACTTTCTTCTACGGTATAGGAACTGCTTTGTCCACCACCGTACCTAGGAGCAGTGGCGTAGCATGAACATGTGCTGCCGATGCGAAGGATCAATATGCCGCCCACTGCAAACAAAACTTTACTAACAAAGTATTCAAAAACCCTAGCAACTTTATATATTTTTCAAAATAAATTTAAGTTCTTTTCTTTTGTAAATTTTTAACATTCGATTTAATAAAAAAATAGTTCATCATCAAATTGCTTACAATTTGGAGGTTATCGCTTAGAAGCAGTGTTGCCAATTCAGTAGGGCTGGGGAGGGCATTACCCCCCCCACCCCCCTCACCCCCTAAGGATCTGATACTAGTTATTTTTCAATAGATTAATTCAATAAACCCATATAATAGTGGTGGAATTATAACTCTTCCCCCCAAGTTTTGGTCAAGTGACGCCACTGCTTAGAAGCTAATCATACTTAGATGTTACCAGAATAATTTTGCCGGCCACTTCAGGCCTTTGCGCCCGTGGCGATGGCTCTTCTGCCCTCTTAGCTACGCTACTGTTCAGGAGGCGATAGGTACCGTGTGCACCATAACTTTGTATTTCAATTGCCCAATAGAAAATTTCATGTTGTTGCAATTATTGCGTTTAAATTGTTGTTGTATTTGTCGTTGGTTCTATGCAGTTTTCATAGTTGTTAACTACATGTCTTACGTTTACTAAGTTTGCCCATGTAATTACGATTTTAATTTGAGAACTTTGCTGTGATTTCGTTCTATACCGGGTGTGGGAATAAAATCGAAAAAAATAATTGAATTTGAGAATAGGTTCTTAGCAACGTTGCAAGCCAAAGTGGGTGTATAAAGCGAACATATTTTAAATAACTGAGCACAACTAGACAAAAAAAGGTAAGTTTTTTTATCCTAATATGGGGCATTTTGAGATATGTGCAGATATTTGAAGAAAGACCGATATGTAAATAAGCTTATCAGCAAAAATATCCACTTTATTTCGATGCATAATTTTTATTTTGTTCCACTGTGTAGTCAAGAAATTATTTAATTGAAATGTTTTCTAAATGTTTTCAATTTCAAAATATGTAACTGCCATTACGAAATTTTACAACAGCGGATTCCGTTTTTTTTTCGTTTATGAGCTCCGTTTCGGATCCGTTACGGATCCGTTACGGATCCGCATCCGTTTTTGTGCACATTGAGAAGATACGATAAAAATAAACAAGTATTGCTGTTAACTTTTTCAATGCCAAAAATCAAATATCCAACACAACACGTTAGCAGTAAAAGGCTAAAATTTGTATTAAAATGGTTCTTTTTCACCACAATATATGCTGGCTGGTTTCACTAAAGGTACTCAGATTACACTTGACAACATTAACATAAATAGCTCTCTGTGTAGTACATGTTTCAGCAGACTACTGAAATATGTGTATACTTTTCTATACCTGCCACACCCCATATATTTTTTAGAAACGGAATTAAAAAAGTGAACATATCTTCTGTGTCGGGTATAAAATTAATTGAATTTGCAATTAACTTATTATTTATTTTTGAGCGTCAATGAAATGTACATACAAATAATACCTATTTGCTTACTTTTTTGCGACAATAATGAATTGTAGAAAACTACAACGATTTGTAGTTTGATATTTTTTGGGATGATGAAATAATGACAGGCGTTGGCTGAGCTGTGAATATGCGAATTCAAATTCAGTAGACAACGCGTTTTATTTTAGTTTATTTATATAATTTTTTATACTACATAAATTATAAGCTTAAAGTAACTTCATTCTATTTTGGCCACCCTGTATTAGCCACGCTTCTAAGAACATTAAATGCTCTAGCCTAGTACCTACACAAAAGTCTTTTCAAATTTTCATTAATTCAGTTGAATTCATTGCTGATCCGAGCATGCAATCGAGCGCATATTTCATGCGATTATTAGTGGCTTAGGAACTGCGGCGGCAGCGGCAGCACCAACTTGAAGCAAAGGTGATTGGCGTGAATTTGGTCGCTTAAGTTTGTTAGCTGCTGCTGTCCTTCCACTGGTTTTGGGCTCAATTTTTGATACGATAATTTATTGCTTTGTTTATTTGTCATGGCGTAATTATAATACCGTAACAACTTTTTATTTCAATATAAGAACAAAGCATTGTTGGTAATTTTGTTACAATCATTACCGTTGGTTTAAGTGAATGCATTTTTTTAACGGTTGAGTTAGATATCACAGGCGGACATATAATTGTAGTTTCTTGTAATTGCCAAACCAAACAAGAATTGATTGACAAATTAAATTAAAATATATGGGAGCAAATGATTTATTAGACAGGTGCAGTCGAAAGATATACTATATATTAAACAGATTACAGCTCCATATCCACTTTCTATCTACTGTGTAAATAAATACTTCGAGAATGTACAATAACTAAGTTAAGTGTAACCTTAACTCAACTCATTAAATTGCTTTTAAAGGACACTTAATAAACGTTTAATAGTAAAGTAACTCAAGGACTTCAAAGAATACCGTCTACCAAAATATTACATCAATTTAAAAGTTATAATACTTAAATAAAACACCCATATTTCAACATTAAAAAGATGCGCCGACATTTCAAAATGCACTTGTTATATTACATACATATGTACTCGTACAACAATTAGTAAAATACATTCCAATTACGCACACATTAATTGTTGTTTATTAATAATTTTCATTACACAAATTGACTTTGGGCTGATATTTCATAAGTTACCGAATGATTTCATTACATGTAGCTTGGATGCAAGAATCAACACTTAAGACACAAATCACTTGAGATTGGCGTCAGTCGTTGTAAGCAGAAATTGGAACTGTACCATGTTCTCGAGTTTG
The DNA here is from genome assembly GCA_963680825.1 of Meiosimyza decipiens. NCBI lineage: Eukaryota > Metazoa > Arthropoda > Insecta > Diptera > Lauxaniidae > Meiosimyza > Meiosimyza decipiens. Next base: position 79,111,904 of record OY804259.1, on the reverse strand, counting down.
TGCGTTTTTCTGATCTTAAACTGTAAAATATGTAGCCATATTGTTTTCATATCTTTATATCAGAAGTTCATTTGTTTTGGGTATTTAGTACATTTAATTGTGGTAATTAGTTGGAAACAGAGCAAGATGTTGGTGTACAATACAACCAGCCCTATATTGTTCTGTAGAGAAAACAAGACACTTGAATTTCCGTTTTAACTTCGGCTTTAATTGCTGTGGCGTTTTGACTTCTTGTTGGAGTTGAATTTTATTCTTTTTCATGACTTTTTTTTTTGTATTAATTTGTTAGTGTACTTGAAATTTTGCTCTTATCTCTGCCATTTTCTATTTATAATTCTCATTCATTTAGATAAGCTTCTTATTTTATCATTTTATATTTTTTATTTTAATTGTTTTTTATTTATATACATATAGGTTTTTTCTTATTATTATCGATTAGGTTTTAAGCAATAGCGCTCTTAATGTTAATTATTCAAAACTCTTTTTTTTATTCTTAGAAGTAACTACTCTGCAGTTTAAAAAGAATTACAATTCACTGCTTGGAGAAAAAACAGTACCCACATATCATGTATCCCTAAAAATAATTTTTTCTTAGAAACTCATATCTCTGTGGGTTGTCAGCACTGGCTTACCGCATCAGTCTTATTGTAACTATATAAAAATATAGTTACTGAAAAACTCATTGCACTCCCTTATTGAATCTACAGGGATTTAAAATATGTTGTTTTTCAGCTTTGTGGGGCCTATGACTTATCATTTATAACTTTATATCCTTAGTTAAAGTACTACGAAAAATATTTTTAGCCAGGCATATATTAGAGATATTCAAAACATGTTTTGTACTTGGAATGTATGTCATTCCAAATCTGCCATTGAATTCATTAAGATTCAAATTTAAAGAATATGTTAAGCCAAAAAATTTGGTTTGGTATGAGTGTTTTTATAAATTAATGTGCCATTTAAAAAAAAAATATATAAAAAGCATACAAGTGTATTTTCTGTGAAGGGTAGGTTATGTTAGAGTGGTGGCTTAGCACAACAGGCTAGAAGCCATAAGTAGCACTAAAAGTGCCATTTTAATACCATAGTACGTAACCCAGTGAATTGGTGGGTGTTAAGACTATATCCAGTGAGCCATATTAAGTTAGTGGATCAAGATCCGTTTTCAACTTCGGCAAATACTCTGAGGTCGTTGAAGAAAAATGTTCCAAGGCATCTTAGCCCGATTCTGGCTAAGGCTGGACAGCTGCAAAAGAAGTGCTCGAGAGACTCAATCACGCTTGCATTCAAGCAGCTGCAGCTGGGATACCTAATCTTTCAGCATGCTTCCCGATTGCCCAGTGTCCAGTCCAGGCCGCGGTGTTTCGTGCGATGTCAAACCGGCTCTTAGAAAATAAGAAGGTGGCTCTCAGTTTATTATGAGAATCTAAATGGATCCAGTTTTTTTGCAGTCTAGACTCTGATCTTTAATTAATCATGTACATACATGGTATTTTTCTAACAACTTTTTAATGCAATTTACTTAAATAAACGGTACTAAAATGTGCAATTAATAATGTAATTAAATTCAATCAATAAATTTAATACAATTACAGCAGTTGCATTTGAGTGCAAAGCTAACAAGATTTTGCAGCATTTGCAAAACATTAGAGATAAAATGTTGCATGTTTATTACCAAGTGAATGGATAGTTGTTATCGTCGCCAATAACTCAAAAACTCGTAAAATTTTACAATGCTACCTCTTACGCAAGTTTGGTATGAATTATGCCACGCTTTTATTGGACAGCCTAGGGATATTAAATTTTGCTTTTTCAAATGCAGTCATAAAGTTTAAATCGACGCACTCATCTTTCCTTGTGCTAACAATTAATTTTAATGTATGAAATTATGCGGATGCGCATAGAAAGCCCGCAATAAATTTATGCTTAATTTACTGATGAGTGCGCGTTTAATTACAATTTAATTTCGGAAAACTTTACAATCAAATCATAAAATAAAAATTATGTCTGATCGCCTAGTCAGTGAGAAAAACTTCTGTTTTTAAATTTTAAAAACTTGACGCTTAGACTTGAGCTAGTGTTGATAAGGCTAAGCATATTGAATTTTGGTTTGTTTGAACTTGACTAGGCGTTAAACGTATTTTAACTTTAACTTTGACTTGGTGTAGGTTTCACTTAAACTTAACATCGAATTAACTTAAACTTAAAAGACTTGAGTTAAGCATGATTTAGACGTGCACTCGACTTAACTTAGACTTGAACAAAACATGAAATAAGCTTGACTTAGGTTAGACTCGAATTAGAATTGACTTAGATTTGACTCAGCCAGGATTTAGTCTTGAATTAGAATGACTATGACTAATCAAGTCATGATTAAGTTATTATAAGCAATGACCACCATATTTTTATTTTCTTTCATAGTTGATATTTATTAAATTAAATTGTTACGATTAGGTAGTATTCTGTCACTAAGGCGTTAAGATCTGATGAACAGGCGTAACATTTTGCTATCTGATTTATATGTAATTTACCTTGGTTGTAGTATGAACCTTTTCATCCCTCGTTAAATGTGGAAAAGAAGTCTCTAGTTAGAGTGTTATTAAAGTTTAATTCAGGTTTTAACCCTCGTGTGCCTTGAAAAATTTGGAAAACTTCTAGCGTCTATCATACTTAACGTGCCCTATCGTATTTCTAAATATTTTATTTCAAATGGGAAACAAAATAGATTTAAAGTATTTTTATTCTTATCCCCATATTCTTTGAGATAATCTGTTTCAAAAATGTTTGAATCATATTTAGAAATGGTGATACTTTACTGCTTCTTGCGAAATATTCTATTCGGTATTTGTGTAGAAAATTACCGAAATATCTATTTTGGAAGCAGTTGGATTGATTAAGTTTCATAAAATTTGCAAGTTTTTACTTTCGGAGTTTTCCCTGGTACAGTTGGTGTGTTTCATTTCATATATGCAATAGAGTTTGTGGTGCGTATTCATTATCTTAATGGCTTTCAACACTTATGACTTAATAATAACTTAGTATTTTCTAAGAATCCACAACAATTTCACATGCTTCCAGTTAGACTTTGCACACACATATTTAACGTATAAAAATATAAGCGTAGGCATATACTTAGTACTGACATGATATCCAGCAAAAGAACTGGCACCAATTTATTGTTACTTGTTCTTGCTTAATCATATGATCGGTGTGCTTATTATGCATTGTTGCTCTATAACGACTACTTTATATGCGACACTTTAGCCCATTTAGTGCAATTGTGAAAGTCCATCGTACGTTAGGCCTAACTTAATATATTTTCTCATACATTAGGGTTATAAGCAAATTAAGTTTTGTTTTTTTTTTTCTTTTTTTAACTAAGAATTGTGAGATGAATTCATTGAATTTTAGGATCTAATCTTCTATACACTTAGTGACGAGACTCAAATGGCCGAAGTCACTCCGCACACGTCTGCAAGTTTTTATGAAATATTGTAAAGAAAAAAGTATCTGGTAGAACCCGCCGTAAAATATGATTTTGTTGGGAGTTTCATGAAATTAAGTCAAAATGACCAAGTTTTGTGGAAAATGAGCAAACGTTTTTAAAAGAATTTGTGCTAAAGTCAAGCTCAGGGTCTTCAGAAAAGCTCTAAGAAATTATTTCAATGCAATACAAGAAATTTAAAAAAAAGACTGTTTACGGAAGCTTTAAGCAACCTGCCTTTGCTACCTGTGAAATTATCTTCTTGAACTTGAAATGCTACAAAACAAAGAATTTTGAATGTGTGACTTGTTTCCGGCATAAATTATCTGAATTTTGAGTTGTCTGATTTCTTAATTATCTGACAATTTTTATATTGTCCACATCCGAAAAAATCATAAAATTACTTTATATGATGAAATTGGGCTAAAAATGATATAATGTTATCTAAATAGCTTGTGCTCAGTAAATTGATAGATCTTTATAAAAACAGCTTAACTTTTCGAGTATGTGATGAAATTGGGCTAAAAATGCTATAATGTTATTGTTCTAAATAGCTGGTGCTCGATAAATTGATAGATCTTTATAAAAACAGCTTCTGTATAAGGAATGCATGGATCATAACTGTTCAGGTTTTTTCAGTGGCCACCTCGAAGTTGATGACGACGATGGTAACAACTCATAAGTATCATGAAAGAATTTTTATAATCTAGCTAAAAATTTTACTCGAACATTAGCTGAATGACAATGACGCGTCATACGAGCCTAACATGTGTTTAAGTCGTCGCAATGAGTGTTCCAGTGGGCCCAGTAGGGCAGTGGGTTTTACAATTGCAATGCACATCAATCTTAATACCATGCATGCATGCATTTTTTTCTGCACTGCACTGCAAGTTTTGTAGCTGCTGCTGCTGCTGCTGCTGTAAATTGAAGTTGAATTCTTGACATAAATGCGTTTTTAAATGCCGCGCACTTTAAAGCAAAGGAAACTTCTTGTGCCCGTCTTTCCACGTTTGCTTGTTCACGCGTACATCAAAGTGTTGGAAGCGACGCAAAAATACGCGTGATTAATGCAGAATTCAAACGCAACTTTAAACACGCCGTTTGGTCGAAAGTCTGGTGAATAGACAGACAGACGGCATATCAGACAAAAACTATGACAAGGTCTTGACTTTGACTTCCATTCATACAATGCACTAGCTTGTAGGGACGGAGGCACTGTTTAAACTGCTATTGCAATTAGGGTACTTAATGTTCTACGGTTAGCCAAAAGAAAACGATACTCACTCAGGCTCTAAATACCTCATGAGAAACTTGGTTTAAGTCGTTGAAATCGTTGCTTAGCAGTTTTAGCTATGACTTCAGTTCGCTGAAGAGTATGTTTTCTGAAACTTGAGATCAATGATAACGTTTGCCTAAGAGTTGAGTTCGCTGATGAGAATATTTGGCTGAAACTTAATATTGATGACGAAAATGTTCAAGATCCTGGATGGGAAGATTTTGTTGATGAGAAAATTAGGCTAAAATTTGTAGCTATTACTGAGAAAGTTTGCCTGAAAAGTGAGTTAGCAGAAAGTGACTTGACTAGAGCTAGAGTTATCGGTTTAACTTGAAATTTTTAATGAAAATGTGTGCCTGAAACTTAAAGTCGCTGACTACTTTTGGTCGGAACATACGATTTTTCATGAGGAGATTCGGTTGAGTTTTGAGATTGTTGATTTGAAGGTTTGTCGTTTCAAGTCGCAGATGGAAACTTTGGCTAAAACATAGATCCGCGGATGAAGAGGCTTGGATAGAACCTCTGTTTACTTATGAGAATATCTGGCTAAGACTTTGGAGTAGAAGGTGTAGCTGAAACTCCAGCTTGCTTATGAGAACTTTGGTTAAGACTATAACCGCTAACGTGAAAACTTAACTGGGATCTTAGTTCACTAATGAGAGACTTGGCAATCTCTGATAAAAATATTTTAATAAAACCTAAGACTGATCTCACTAATGAAAAAAGTTGACTGGTTGCTAATGAGAACGTATAAAAATAAATAAGATTTCTTCTTAAACTAAATATTGTTTTCAGACATCAGCTGCTTAGTTCATGAAACAGTTTGTTGCCAAAATATTTGTCTCACTTCATTTCACATCCACTGTACTATTGAGCGTATGTTTTTTAAGAAAAGTTAAGATATAACCTTTCATCTTATTAGGTACCTTAAGTTCGAACGAAACGCATGTCGCGGTATGCATTGCGCGAACTTTACTTGAACTCTCCTCATCTCTCAAATGCACGCCACTAAATGACTCTCGTAATTATAGACATTTGTGTGTGCAACCTCCATGGTCTTTTACTTGAACATGGTGAAGAGGGGTCCCCATTCATTGGAGGCTTTTACCAACAACAGCAACAAAAACGGCAACAACTACTTAGTTAAACCCTTTTTGTATTTTGCAGTTCATGCAGCAACAACTTTTGCACAAAGTGAAGTAAATGAAGTTAAGCAAAAAACGCCAAACGCTTGAAGACATTTTTGCCACACACATACATATGAATGTATGACGTTATATCGATGCCATGGACAGACACTTATGCGCACACATATGAGCGTCTTTAAATGAAGTTGAGTCTTTTTTGGCTTCTACTTGGGCTTTATATTTTTTTGCACATTCCTTGCCAGCGCATTCACGGCGAAGGCCTCCCATACTGATGATGATAGAGTTATTACAGAATTGTTACCCCATTCGTAATTTGTTTGTCGGTGCGCTTTGATGATGCCCACTTCCAATTAGCCTTAACACCGACCGACCGACCAAGAGAATAACACCGTTCGTCGTCAAGTGGTGGAATATTAGAGCGATCGAACGATCAAGCAACAACATACCATCCGACACCTTAAGGATGTTTTTTGTGTCTGTGATGATGTTGTTGTTGAAGCGAGGTATGCAGCGAGACGAGACAAAGTGAATTTCAACTTCATCATCACAGATATTTGAAGGTGGTATAAATGAGTTAAAGAATGGACAGTACAAATTAGACCACCGTCATCATATTGATTGCATACGATAATGTGTACACAAATATTTTTGATTCAATATCAGTTTACGGCAGCGAATAGTCGTTAACTGATATTTTGTAACTTTGTATTTTTGTTTTAAAACTTGTTTGCTTATCATAACTTTTTCAAGATCAGCACGCGCATATAACAGGTGAATTTTTCACTATTTGTTTTTTCAGTGTACGAGTTTTTGACACTTCACGCATGATTCGTAACATGTGTCAGCGCCAAAAATATTAAGTAAAGTTTGCCATTTTGTTTGAAAGTTATTGAATTCTATTATCAAAATTCGTGCTCTGGGAGAAATGTGTTTTTAATCGAAAAATTTTCTTCAGCGACGAAGCTCATCTTTGGCTCAATTTGTACGTCAACAAACAGAATGGCCGAATTTGGTCTAAAGAGCAGCCAGTAGCAGTTTAATAGCTGTCAATGCACCCTGAAAACTGCATGTTTGGTGTTGTTTGCAGGGCTGCGGCATCATTGGACCTAAACTTTTCAAAAATAATGAAAATTGGAACGTTACAGTCAAAGGAGCAAGATACCGTGCGATGATTACCGACTTTTTTTTGCCCAAAATGCAAAAATTTAACTTTATGTGCGATATCATGGCCCTATTGAGAGGCAAGTTTGGTAAGCAATTAATCTCACGATTTGGAGCAGTCCATTGGTTGCCAAGATCATGCAATTTGACCCTACTAGACTACTTTTTGTGGGGCTATTTGAAGTTTCTCGTATAAAGGGACAAGCCACCCACAATTTCAGCCTTGAAAGACAACATTACAGCTGCCAATGTTGAGATACCGGCCGAAATGCTGGAAAAAGTATGTCAAAATATGAGCTTACGGATGGACCAGCTCAGGCGTAGCCGCGGGCAACATTGACATAAAATTATCCTTAAAATGGAATTGATGTACCGCTTCAAATAAATATTTCATTCACCAATGAACATTTTCTATTCTCATTTTAATTTACAAAAACCAATTGCTTAATAAATCACCCGTCACATACAGTCAAATCAAAAAAATTTGTTTTAGCCGTAGTTAATTCAACGAAAAATTTTTATCAGCTTTGGCTCCGCTAGTTGAGTGGAGTATCAAATCTTTTTAATTTTATTTTTATTGTATTTAAGGAGTAGTACCCCAGTCAGAAACAACTACATTCCCGATGCATCTCAAACTCATATATTCATTTGACGTACAGATCACCCCCCATTCCTTTCCGTAAAATCTCATAAATTTTTTGAGTAAGCTTTTGAGTTGCAGGCTGATGTTTCTGCCAGTAATTTTGTAAGGCCCAAGTTTTCTACCTGAGTTTTCAGACCAGGGTCTCATCTACTTAAGCGATGTCAATGATTTCAGTCGAATAAAGAGCAAAATATATCACCTTACCGGTCTTATTGCGCTGTGTTACTTAACTGTTCTTTCAACACAGAAATCGCGGAGTTTGATTCCATGTTCACGGTAATATCATCAATTCCAAATTTTTTTTTTAAATGTTTCAACGAGTTACATAGATTTTCTTCACAGTTTTTGTTTTTTAATTTAAGTTTCATATAAAAAAGCTGTTTCACCTCTGACCTTAGAATGTCGCATTACCAGTACAAATTGACAGATTGACCCTCGCTTTTGCCGAAAACTGTCAAAAAAAGAAATACATTTTTCCTAACAACAAATAAAATATTTTTGAGTGTATTTGGGTCAATGTGAATACAATTGGCAATTAAATTCGCCACGCCAAACAAGTCATTAATATGAAACACCGATATACATATAACAGCAAGCAGGCATTCAGGCAGTTTTCCTCATTCAAAGGTGCTGAGTTTTCTCGCAAAGAAAAAACTTGTTTTATTCAACATCATTCAATTTTTCCACACATTTAATTTGACTGTTTGATTTTGTAAATTTTTTGTTGGACTCATTGGCCCGACCGCACTTTGATAAATGAATAAAAATATTAAAGCATTCAAATCGTTAGCAGCGATGCCTAACAAACGAGAGATCAAACGGCGACAACCAACCAGCCAGTTAACTTTAACTGCAAAACAACGTGTCGCGGAGCGGAGCGTCGTCGCGTTGTGCGCATTATTCACAGCGCATTATTTAAGAAACGCCAAGCATAAAGCTATCATCACACTTAATTTTATTTTTCTATTTACTCAATGAGTGGATAATTGACAGTACTGTTTTTCTTTTGAAGTTGAGGAGAAGCTACTTTTAACTACGTGGGAGAATACAAAGGCCTGAGCGAGTGAAGACAATCGATTGATTAAATTTCCCAACAACTTTCCAAGATGATATGATAAATAATCGGGCTGACTTGACAAATGACCGGTCGAGTGATGCCAATTGATATCCAATGACAATTATGTGGCGATCCGTAATGCAAAAAATTTTGTCTTGGCTCTTCTGATAATCGAAATTTCTTTCCGAAATTTACTAAATCATGTACTAAATTTGAACATGTTATCAACTATTCTTGATCGTTTTATCGTTTGGAATCAAAACGAATGAAAGCGGCATGATAGCTTTAAAGATGTTGTTGTTTAAGTCAAGCTGAAAAATATTTACTATTATTTAGTGAAGCAGCAGCGCACTCGCATCAAAGGGGGCCATCCACACCTTTAAAGACAAATTAGTTTCGGAACAGGTGAAGCAACGGTATTTAAGTGCAATGGCATTAATGTAGTAATAATCAAACGATAGTGCAGACCAATGAGCTATTTTGAAAGCGTACACTTAAAATATTTTTGTATCTTCATATGGTACATATAATGGGAGAGTTACTATAAAAGAGTTCTTCTCAGACTTTCGAAATCAAGACTCTATTTATAAAATTCTGCTAAAAGAAAAATCTTATAAATATTATCAATCTGTTCAAATCAATCTGTTCATATTGTCATGTTAATGGCGGTCCGGTCATCACGCGAAAGCTACTTGATATATTTTCATCAAATTTAATTACTTTTATCACTTAGATGCTTGGTCTTAATCTACAATAAAAACTATCACGATATTTCTATTTAATATCAAGTTATTAAAGTTAAAAAACTACTTGGGCAAATAGATGCAAGCATGCAAGCAACTGTTTGAATGTGGTGTTCTGTGTGCGCTTTGTGCTGAAATGGAAGCCATTTTGAGAGCGTGAAAGTAAATTGAAAAAAAAACAACAACTCAATAATAAATTTCAGTATGAATAATTGAATTGCCAATGAGAGACCAAATTTATTTTTGAAATCACCTTAGAAGCCTAAAAAAATTACAAAATTAAAAAAAAATGTTTTTCTCGAAGTAATGTTAATAAATAAAGTATCCACATCTGCATAAGCGCCTGCAGCAATTTCAGTTATCACCTCAATTATGACCACAATGAAGAGCAAGAAATACCAAAAGAGCACGTTATGTATAAATTGAAAATTTAAATGCAAATGATTTTGTTGAAAACACGCACATCACCCAAATGCATGGAGTCTTTTTGTTGATACATATTCGTAAGTGTAACAAGACTGTCAAAACAACACAATTACATTGGCTGACATGACATCCGAAAAAAAATGTTGTTAAGTTCAAAAATAATATTTTATCACTTTCAAAAAATCCACGTTTTCGCCTTTTAAATTTCAACATGAATTCATTAACTTTCCTATCAACCAAATGTAGTCAGTGGGTCTGCATACTTTAGCAGCTTCATCAATGCAAGTGTGAAAGTAAATTAATCTGAATTTGATTTCATTGGACCCACCGATTAGAGCCGCACAGCTGAGTGTTCACACTTTAATAAAAGTCAAACAGATACAGATTTTTCCTAAATCATTGTAAGTGTGAAAAGACTTGTCAACATTAACACCATCAGGGGAGAATGTACGAGTAGTAGGTATACGTTACGTCCCTTTTGCAGGAATGGCTGCACAATTTAGTTACCCTCAGTGGACTAGCATAAGTTTACTTGTATGTTAAAAGATATATAGATGGTTATACAAGTAGATAAATAAATAAATTTACTGCCACAAAATTCCCCCAAAAAAGAAAATTGTTTACAAATTTAGGTATTTTGACAAACTTGTGAATTTTCCAAATCAGTGAACTCCTTTCCATTGTCACGGCAATTCGTCATGTTTGGCTTTTGGCAGGGGGAGTGTTAAGCACGGTTATTGTCAGTTCTCATTTTGGAACTTTAAGATATCGCTGGAGTTGCTGCAATGGCAAATGTTTGAACCCAATGTTTTATGTATTTTTTTTTAAATAACACAAACAAAAAGAAGAGAAAACTGGAATTTATTGAGTATTATCAAAGAGAATGTTGAAGAAGTTCAGAACAAAACACAAATTGACTGAAAGCGACCAAATTTTAATTGAAAACACGAAAAGAACATCAGGGAAATTGTAAATATTAATATTTGTTGAAAATGCCAACCTTAGACATATATATAAATCAAAAACACCCAATTCTATATGATTTAGTGCAAGTTATTGAAAATCACAGGTTGCAGAGTTTGCAAAAATCCGTTTTTAACTACAACCCCGCATTCTTCTGATCGGTCAGAAATATAGATCGATAAAAAGATATATAAGAAACGATTTCGCACAAAACAACAAGCTATAAGATAACATAAGGTTAAAACCGTTTTTTAAGAAACTAGTGCCCGATTAATCAAATATTGATCGAATGTTAATTTCAGTCTTAAAGTTTTGAATCTTTTTTATAGCTCCTAACGTCTATAAGTCTACGGCTTTGAATCGTGACTAAATCTGTCCTTAGCTTTTTATGCTAAGTATTTGTTTATATTTTCAAACTCATTGAACATTTCGACATTACTTTTTGCACCGGCAAAAGCAGTGCCGAGATGTTCAATATGTAGTTTCGCGAAAATTAAAGAACGCTCTCGAGAACTAAGCGTATCTTAAGTGATGAAACCTCAGCTTACTCTCTAGAATAACAAAAAAAGCAAAAGTATTCATCTTCAAAAAAAGGTTATAATTATTTTTGATTTCGTAAAACAAGGTCACTTTTTAAAACTTTCGAAGAATACTTACGACCATTCGAATGGCCATTAAAAATCTATAGAAAACACTTAAACTAAGAGTTTCAAATTTTAAGAGCTTATATGAAAGCTCATTAAATTACCTTTCATATGACATCCACATTTTGGAAATTAATTCAGGGGTTCAAAACTTATAATCATTTTTATTAAAAGCTATATCCCCGATTTCTGATGTCTGTATCTCTGAAACTAGCTTGCTTCTCAACTTTTGATTCTATTTTCGTTTTCAGTATTTGAAGTCTTCGTAAGAAAAGTACATTTTTATGTTTCAAAGTAAACTTATTTCATAAGAAATTTAAAAATAACATGTTTCTATTTTTATTATTTCATTTACAACCGGAGGTTTGTTAGGTTGATGCACAAATTTTTTCATAGTTTTCATTTTCATAAATTTAAAATAACAAACAAAAATTATGTCAAAATACTTAATCCAACCATTGTATCTAAAATCTTTTGGCTTCCTCGGGAAAGTAGTCCAATTGCTCGCGATTGCTATTCCAAAGTTACTAAGCTTGGTGTCCTTTTTGAAACGCATAATCTCATAACACTCCATTTCTAAAGATAACTCTTAATTGGGCTTTCTGAATTTCAATTTTCAATTGGGCTTCCAGATTCTTCTTAGCTTAATATTATCTTCAATAGCCTAGTAAAATCTATGTTAGATTCTGAATTTATATTCTTGGTGGTACCGTACCAAACAGACTTTGCATGAGGGGGGCAAATGCAATTCTAATAGCGTGATTTTATATTTTTCTCTCTAAAATATATAACCATATGAGACCCGTGGGGGTGGGGCAAAGCCCACTCTCACCCATTTGTTGGGTACGGGCCTGCGTCTAGGATAACTTGCATGATACTTCAATTAATCGTATTTGAAACATTCTAGAGCGTTTCCTTAGACTTCTATCCGACGGCAATATTCATAATATATGGCTATATATTGGGTTAATTGCGCCTCCTCAATCTCACTAGTTGGCTAATAGGCGAGCCTTTACAAATGTTATGTTCATTAAATACATAACTGATAGTAGAATAAGCCCCTCAAATTATTGGCACTATTCCATTTAATATTTAAGCTGATAGCTGTAGAGTGTCACATTCATTATATATCATAAGGATCAACTACATAGCCAATATCTAGATGCTTATCTATAGTAATTGTATGCTATTTGTAAGCCAATTAGATTTTACACATTTACTTTTAGTTACTAAGTATTTGTGTTATCTGCAAGGGTTATTAATGAATTCAATAAATACCTCATTGCCTTGGATTTGTATGTAAGCATTAATTGAATATGACTTTTAACAAATACACAATATTTTCTTTAGAAAATTACGAATATTTGGCCTAACTTAAAAAAAGACTTAGTTTAACTGCATTTCAAATAGCATTGTATAATTTATAATAATTTTAAAAATACTTCGCTTTTCGGAATCTCTTAGAGGCTTAAATTTTATTTTGACAGGACACATACATCATGTAACGTTGTTACGATTCGGGTGTGGTACACTCGAATTTGGCTCCTTAAAAACTTTGGTATCTCTATCGGTTAAGAAAGTTTCCATTTTAGGCACAATGGAATTTTAATTTAATTTTCAATTGAGATTTTACCTTAGTATAAAATGTTTTTTTACTCTGACATTTTCTTTGTTAAATATGTTTGATGATTATTTATATACTATAATATCCTATTTTTTAGCTTCACATCAAAACTGTTTAAATGAAATATAGCTAATCAATTTTTTAGTATTTTCTGGGCCAAAAAGTATTTTTATTGTTATCAATTTTCATTTAGATTAACGACAGAATATCTATTTTTTGCTAACATTTCATTACCCCATTATAGACTGTCAGTATATTCCCATTAAGTATTATTTAATATCACAAGATAACATTGTCCGGATAATGCCATTGTAATTTTAATTTTTTTTTTTCATAGCCATGTTATTGTTACTATCATATTTTGTCATTATTTTCCTTATCACCGAAGTTAATAAAATCTACATGCTCTAATCAAACTTAATACACGTAATTATAAACATTCTGAACATGATTTTTGTTTTATTGTTTAAGTTTTCTTTCCCAAACTCATTTTAATTATTTAACCTTTTCTTTTAACTTAAATAACTATCGTTAACTACCATATAAATGGAAATTAACTAACATCGTTAGGACACAATTTGTGTGCAAACAAAAAATTTTAGTCACGTCATCATCGTGTAGTGTGTATTTTATAATGGGAAATGCCGCTGGTGCCTAATACCTTGGTTATTCTAAACACATACATACACAGACCTCCTACAATATGTACATCCTACACACTTGATACATCGATGCCAGTACAACTATTTTTCGTATGTGTTCGTGTTGATTTATTAAAATGAAAATATTGTAAAATATACGTACAACATGATATTAAATATGGCGTGACTTATATATTTAATAATTTAACTTATGTTATTTGAAAAATAGAGTCAGAAAAGAACTCAAATTATAAACAACAGCGATATATGGAGGCACGACTCTAATAACAACATGTTGACGAAAAGTAGTTAAAAGTTTTAACAAGTTTTTCACTGATTTCAAATTGATTTGAAAATTGTTTCTTTGTTTCAATTGCAAACAATCAAATTGATATTAATTTATAGGTGGGCTGGGATAACATGAAATATGTATGTACATATGTGGTAAAATTACTTTGGCCATGCCATCAGAAAGTCGATTTTTTTTTTCAAGTCCTTCTGTCGAAGTTTAGCGAAATCAACATTTTAGAATAAAAAGGATGGTCATTATTTCGATTGTATTTAACTCGTTTTGAATAATTTCGACTCCGAAAATTACACAAGTTTGATTGTACAATAATTTCATAATTGTTTTTCCTCTATTTTTGGTAACAATATTGATATTTGAGAAAAATATTAATAAATGAATAAATTTTTTACTCATACTTTAAAGTTTAAACCATTTTAGATTTTTTATTGTAGCAGAAAAATCGTTAAAAAAAAAAGAATTAAAAATTAATGTTAACGAGATCAGGAAAAAAGTGTAGGGGATTTTTTCAAATCTTGCAACAAAATTGATGCCGTATACACATATGTTTATATTGTTATAAATTATTATTATAACTTTTAATAGTCAGCGCGCCGTTGAACATTTTAGGCAAATGATTTTATCGTCGTTGGTATTGTTATATAATACATACTGAGAAAATGGTTTGCTTGAATATAATAAAAGTATATTTCATATAAAGCAATCAAATATTTGTTTGAGTCAAATATATTGAATTTGGATCAAATACTGCTTAATGTTGGTTGAAGCCTTTTATGTTTGACTCAATCATATATTTAATTACTCTATACATATGCGTTTGTTATATTCAGCCAAATCGTTTTTTCAGAGTAGTTCAAATAATCACCTTAAGATAAAGCTGACATTTTTAGAAAAACTAATTTTGTAATTGCAAAAAAATAAGTATCTAAAACTATTTTATCGTGTCTGCCTCTGATATATTGTGTTAAAGGCATGGAATAAATAACGTAAATATAAAGGACACACGTCCATACTGCTGCATTTTAAAAACGGCAATTGTTGATATGTAAAAAAACTATACTATATAATTCAATATATTTTTTTAACCATTTCGATTCTGTCAGCATTACCATAGAGGCAGAACATACAAGACGCAGACGTGTACGTCTGAGCCGTTTTCAAAATCTGTGGATTTTGGTCAGCTTCTTTATTTTAGGGACACTAAATTTTTCCGAATTTATTTAATTGAATAGTGAAAAGCTTAAGTCTAAATTCTCTTTGAATTATATCGCTATATTTTTATTTTTAAATATAGAAAATCTTAATTTTCCAGTTACTCGCACTGAAATTTGTGTAAGTAATTTCAATTGATGATATTTCGGAGGCAAAACATAACAAAAAAAATCTCAGAAAAATCTGAAATGCTAAAGCAAAATGGTGTCCGTTTGGCGTGGAATACTCCAAGCATACAGCCAGAAAAATAAAGAAATATAATGTAAATGAGATCAAAACCTCAAAAACGTCTGCCTTCAAAAAATCAGCACAGTAATCGTCTGCCGTCTTTATTTTTATGTATTTTATAAGTATAAGAACCTGTCTTAAAAACGTTTGCTCTCGCAATAATCTGTTATTGTGTTTAGGCATACTGTTGAAATATAGGGTACACGAAATATTACTCAGAACTTCTTGATTTCCAAACTCTGCCCCAAGCCGACTACTGGCTCTCTAACTTGATATAAAGCATATTTTGAACAAATTTTCTTTTAAACGCTGAGGAGGAACTTACATAACACATAATCAGTACAGATATCACCCAAAACTGTGTGAGTTTCCATGGCTTCTTGCGTAATTTTATTGCTTATATATGTAGAATGCCTTCATAGAAAATGTTTAATTTAAAACTATAACGATTTCGCATATCGCTAATTAAAATTCTTAGGAATAACTACAGTCAAAAAACGATACAATCACTAAAAAAATACCAAGAAAATGTTTATAAAAATATTTCTTTATAATGAGAATTTAGCTAGTCTTGGTAAAAATTCTTACAGATGGCGATTTTTTATTTGGTTGCAAAATCACTTGATAGTTATTTTTATTTTTAAAACCGGCAACATAAAAGCATATTAATATCTATGTGACATTTTCTCATAATGAAGTGGAACATAGTTATCGCAAAAAAAAAGAACAATACAACTTCGCTCGAAAAAATACAAAAGTATTGGAATAAAGAACAAAACTTAACGCATTGTTAAACTAATTAAGTGACGCGTCGGCCTAACTTTATAATTTTTGTTGTTCGTTTTTTGCTCCGTCAGCGCTCCAATTTCAACTGTCATATCAACTGTCACTACAAAGCACAAATTCATGTTATTGTTTCCTCTTAGTTTCGTTAAAAAACATTAAAACAAAAAAAAAATTAAGTTTAGAGTTGCCAACATCAACATTAATACGTGTGAGCATTGTTTCGGTAATTATATTGTAATTAGGGATGCATCCGTAAGTTTGTTTCATGTATTGTGCTCATACATAGTTGTTGCTGTGCAACTGAACTGTGAACAAAATGCTGTTGTTGTTGCTGCTTGTGACTCTGACGACAATCGTTGCGATCTCTGCGCTCCTGCTGCAGTTGTTGTAAATATGAAATTATTTATTAAGTACATGGAAAATGTGGAGCCTACTTTATTTTATTTTGCTGTGCACACTGTTTCAATAATTGACGAACGATCTTTAGTGCGACGACATTCAGTCACAAATTCATTGAATATGATGAACGTCTGTCAAACTGACTGACTCGTTGATTTAATTGACAGTGTTGTCTATTGACAGTATATTTGACTCTTTCTTTCATTTGGTTGCTATGTCGATTTTTAATTAAAATGTTTTTTTTTTAATTGTGCGAATGACTTTTAAAAATTTTAGAATCATTTTTATATCTGTTTTTTTGTTTTTTTTTTTTTTTGTTAAGATTGTTGCATTTAAATAGATAAAATAAATTATGTGCTGAATTTCTAGCAATAATTTTAGTATTTTGAAAGTTAATTGTGATATTTAGAACATGTAAGATATGTGTTAAAAAAGACATATAATAGAAAAAATATAACCATGAAGAGATATATACATAGTTACTCAGTTAACACTTCTACATTATGTAAAACTTGTAAGTTTCTTACCGATCGGGCAAGACTCTTGTTGCATAACGCAGACGCTCTGACATCATCAGTTTTTGAAAAGTCTTCAATAGAAATCGGAAGCTTTCAAAAACCATATTACTACATATAAACAAACAACGATGCTCTAGGATATGACAGTCACAAATTGGAATAACAGATTTAAATACTACGCATTTAAAAACAAGCTTTCTTTGAATAGCTACTAGAAAATTTAATGTAAGCAAACTGTTCCACAGTCTTCATAACAAATATAGTATAAAAAATATAATAAATAATAAAATAACAAAACATAAATAAAATGATAGAAATCGCAGCAAACAAAACGAATCATTTACACGCTCGAATCGAAAAACAGCAACTAAAAAATGAAACAATCAACTTCACAGCGGCTGTGCGAAATATTAAACACCAAATACTAAAATTATAATCGACGAGATCAGAATTACCCTAATGTATACTACGTGAAGTAAAAACTTATTGGCTATACGAAAAGCTCATGGTCACCATTTTCTTAAGTAGTTCTTATATATACGCACGAACAAATCAAAAAAGGGAAACAGAACCATTTTGAAATCTCTGCAAAAATGCAAAAGTTTAACAAAAAATATTTTGCTTGATACCCAACTCTTTAGCTCTTATGTATTCTTTTTAGTGCAGTAAAGTTTGAGCACAACACACGTATTGGGGCTGAGTAATAGGTTAAAAAAGGCCTTACCTGGTAAAAATGTCGAGCTTACTTGCTCAGAGATGAACTATTTTGCACTAAATTACGTTCTTGTATACATAGTGAAGACCTGTGAGTGTCGCCAGGCTGGCTCTCTGGTGCCTGTGTGTGGCGCACAAGCACAGCTGGTAAGAGAGTTTTGGGCCAAAATACAAATGGAAAATTTGAAATTGGACGAAAGTGTGGTGTCAATCGATGGGTCCTAGGGAAAGAGAGGTGTCAATCGATGAGTCCAAGGAATGAATGGTCATAGAAACGGCCAATAAAATGGGTGAGCTCAGGCTTATTACTAAATTTGTTATATATTTTGCAATTTTCTAGTCAATGTAAATAGATTGCAGGGTACTATTATTAACAAGCCTCAATTGAGTTTAACCATATATAGCTTTGAATTATTTAGATTCATTTTGTTATTTTCAATCAAAGTTTCAAGATTTTACCTTGGCACTAAAACATTACGTCTCCTAGTTGAATTAACCAAGTCATAATTGACTTTGTTCTCAGTGTATTTCCGCGAACTGTAGAATTGCACGGATTTTTTGGTGCTCACTTCTACTAAAATCGCAATATTTCGAGAACAGTTACGATCTCGATGCAGTGGCGTCACTTCACCAAACCTACTGGGGGGTGAAAATTATAATTCCACCACTATTAAATGGGTTTATTGAATTAATGTATTGAAAAATAACTAGTATCGGATCCTTGGGGGGCCAATGCTCTCCCCAGCCCTACTGAATTGACGCCACTGTCTCGATGGCATTTTTTTTTGCATAATTAAGGTAAAATTATAAGAAATTTTTGTGTGTCTAGAAAAATGTATAGATATCCAGTCCTTACTACATAAAATTAAAAATATTTCGCTTTTTTGGTCAAAACATTCATCAATTCGTATATGTCGTAAATTGAAATTGGTTTTGATCAATAACTTACAATTTGTAGCCAATTCGATGATGAACCTTTATCTTTTCTGCGTACATTTAACTATTGAAATTATTAATTTTATCATATTTATTAAGCAGCACCACTGCACATTTACCACCTACGCAAAACACATTAGCACTATTATTTATGTGTGAGGTTGCATAAGCGTTTTATTTTTTTGAATCCAATAAAATGGTAAATTGATGTGGAAATTAAAAATTTAATCGATCAGCAAAATTCTCGCACATTCTTATAAATAAAAAAATGTTAAAAATTTAAAAGTAGACAAAATTTAAATAATTTTTTATTATACAGTGAAAGCTCGTTAATCCGAGGGTGTGTAATCCGAATTATCCAATAATCCGAATTGAATTTATGACTCGTTACATAATCTATACTCCGCATTGATTGCAACTCTGTAATCCGAATCTTTATTTTATTTTTATTCTTCTGTTTTTTATTGCTGTGTCTAGGTTTGCAAATCTTTTTTGACAAAAGCAAGAATGAAATATAAAAAAACAAACGGGACACCATTGAGATTCAGAGCCTACTATGATTGATATTGTATATGATGAGAAGTACCTGTAACATTTCTGTCGTTTAGTTATTGATTGGCATTGTAAGCAAAAACCTCAATTTGAATTTAGTATAATATGGCCAAAAAACGAGCACATAGAACGCTATCATTAGCAGATAAACTTAAAATAATTGAAACAATAAATAGCGGACAATCTGGAAAGATTTTAGCAAAGAAATTTGGTGTAGGTGCTTCAACTATTTGTGACATAAAAAAAATGCTGAAAATATTAAAAGGTAAAATATCTGTGTACCAAACGTATTCTAAAAAACAGATTAAATTTATTCTTTCATAAGATTTGCTGAGAATTCTGACTGCAAACTCTTAAAACAGCGCAAGACAATCATATACTGAAAGAACTACGAAATAAAGCTTTAGAAGCATGTGCAGTGAAAGAGCAGGAAACCTACATCAAAAATTTTATTAAAAAAATATAATACATAGTTATGAAATTTGTAAAATTTTATCTCATTGGTAATTAAAAATAAAATTAAATTTGTTTTGAAATCTTTAAGTTTTATTTTCGAATATAGAGTTATTTCATACATGTATTGTACATAAAAACAGCCTATTCAGTAATCCGAATATATAGTTAATCCGATTTAGGGTCTGCAATCATTAATTCGGATTAACGAGCTTTCACTGTATATTCTTAACTTTCAACTGCTATATATATGTTTCACATATTATACATAAACAAACTTTCAGATACAATGTATAAATGCATATGTGTGTAACTGAGTACATACACAAACACATCAACATGTATGTATGTAGAGTATAACTAACTTCCTTGCGGCAAATGTTTTTTGATCAATTGTTAATTATCCGCAAAACAAGTTGCAAATTGAACTTATTCACTTTATTGGCAATTGTTGCTGTTGCCACTATTGTTATTTTTGCTGCTGCTATTAATGCTGTCCGTTTTTATTGTTGCATGCATTGCGTTGCAAAAAGGAAATCATCATTAAGCATTAAATATAAAAATAAAAAGGCAGCAGCAACATCAGCAGCAGCAACAGCAACAATAATATGATGTTGCCGGCTACTGTTTTGCGCGCGCTCTCAACAAAAACGACAACAAAACAGTGTTGGTCAGTGAGTGCGCAAAAATCAAAAAATGCATCACAAAGCGTTAATAACATTATGCGTTGCATTAAGTATCTGCCTTTAGTCTGCCCCTTGTCGCTTTTGCTATCTGTCTGCGTTATATTCAACCGGAAATGCGATTTGAGCGCCACTGTTCAAGTCAATTATAAAATGAAACTATGGGAAGAAATGCTCAGCTTATTGCAAAAGTAGGCGCTAAAATAGGGGGCTTAAGTAGCACAGTTTTATACCTAGAAGGTAAGTAGTTTATGCCATTGCAATTACGGTTTCTATTTATTCGTTGCAGGATTTTCTTATTACAGTCGAAACTCATGGGATATAGATTTCTGTTTCCCCTATGGAGGTAACTCATTTATCCATGTTTAAAGTTGTGCATGGTTTTTTGTAAATTGTTGCACTTAAAGTGATTTTTTAAAATCTCTGCACTACTGAATTGCTTAGAGCCAAAGTTGAAGTAAAATTTATTCATATACAAAAACTTTGAATGTGTTGGCCGTAAATAAGTGGGAAAGCTTTATTACTACATACGAGTACTATCCTAAGACTGTTTGTAAAGTAGTCAAAAGAGGAAAGTGGTTTTCAAAAAGAGGTCGAAAGGAGTTCGGAAAACTGCAAAAAATTCGACTTTAGTTTCGCAAATTAAAAAATTCTTGGAGATTAAAAAAATGTACTAAACATAAAAGGCTTTAATCAGAATATAATTTTCATGTGGAGATGTATAATAAAGGTCATACATACGCTGAGTTAAAATAGAAAGAAGGTGGCTTACACAACCAGAAAAGCAAAGTTAGTTTTTCTGTTTGATTAAAAATAACAAAAAGCGAATGCAATTCAAGCCGTTGGTTACTTAAAAATTAAAATTTTATGATCATGCTGGGAATCCTCAGCACTTTCATATCGAAAACGGGAGACCTGGCTACTGCATCAATTTTTATCTATGTAAATGCAAAGAGCACTCAATTTATTTGAAACTAGCTGTTGCCCGCGACTTTGTCCACGAAGCCTGTTTTTAGTTTCTTTTGCGAAAGCAAACAATTTAAATTTTTTTAGCAGACCTACTGAAATTTTATACCATTCTTCACAAATCCCCCGGGAGTAAAATTTGAATTTTTCCTTTTTCCTTTTTAAAAACAAAGCACACTCAAACACTTTAACTTCCTACTAAACAACTTGTTTGTTTCTTTGTATGAAATGTTAATTTTGAGAAATTTTAAAACTTTAATTTATTGATATTTAATTGGAATATCGTGACTATTTGTATTGGAGATTAGGTCAAGCGTCTAAGGAACATAACTAAACAATATATGATCAAAATTGCTATTACTTGATTTATCTAAATTTAAAATAATCTCCACTCAATTTAAAACTTTCAGTTTGATTTTACTATCTCGTCTTTAAAAATCACAAAATCATCTTTACATAAGACTTAAGACTAAGATTCAAGAAATTTTGATAAAATTATTGATGAACTGTATGATATATGGTATTAGAAAACATTAGCATAAGATAAGGCATTACAAATTATTGATTTTATATATAATCGATTTTGTAGGACAACGCATTATATCTGAATTAAGTTAGCAATTCAACATCAAATTGCGATATCGAAAAAAAAAGACATGAATTTAAAAATACTGAGAACAAATCGCAATCATATTAGATGTCACAATCGCTTGCTACACACAACTTAATAAAATATTGACCCAATTTGCATATGTACAAGTGATCAAGTTTCTCGACAGCTCAGTAGCACACTGTCTTTTGCACACAAAATCAATTAAAATCAAAACTTGGTTCCACTCTCGATATCGAAGGCTTGAGCACAAGTCACAATGACCTCAATTCAGGTAGAAACGCTTCATAATTTTCCATATTTTACTCTGAGCTGATTTGACTTGAAATCAAATCGAATTCCAAGTGAGCGAATGCAATGCAAAACTTTGTTCAATCAAACTGAACCAAAAAGATGTTGCTTCACTTCACCAGTGCCACGACGTCAACTCATCTTCAAGCATTACGCTGCTTCAACGTTGATTGCTGGTTGATCAATTGTTGTCATTATGGCACTGATGAGATTCTGCTTAAAGCGTAAAAACAGTAGTGAGGTCAGTTGCCTGAGGTGGCTTAATCAATTTTTTAGCATCACCAACCGACTGAACGAACAATCGATCACAACGAAACGGACCCAGAGGAACAACAAGAGCAACAGCAACAGCAACATCAACATCAGTAACAATATAATGATGATTTCGCTTGATTCAGATTTTGCCTCGTTTGATATTCATTGAGTCGCGCACAAGTGTAATTCTATCCAGCTTTGATTGCAATGAGATATTGATGCCGATGTTGCTCGGATGATGATCTCTGGTTTGGCGCATGCGTATCATTCATAATTCACTTCAAACTGTAACTAGAGTTGTTGCGTTGTTTGCTGTGAAAAACCTAATCACACGCTTCATACGCCGCTTCTGCTTTCATTTTGTTCGCGTACTTGTTAAGCCAATGGATCGGATGACCAGTTCAGATCAGACTGCGTCGGACAGACAAACGACCTTCCAATCATGTGGTCATTCGACAAATGAGCAGCTACTGTTTTTCTTGCACACTCTATCCGTTTGTCGGTCTGATCTGGAACTTTGAGGAATAAATTGAATTTACACGAGGCACGTACGCATAAATCGCTCCATAATCAGCGCAGGAGCCATCGAGTCCGCTACTGTTCAGTCAATTGAATCACTGTGCTACAGCTGATACAACTAAGAGCCTCTGCTGATGTTGGCGTAAGTTTGCTTATGTAACCGCAACGCTTAACCGATGCGAACGCCTCGTAAGCGAATTTATGTTGCGTTGCATCTTTTAGTAGCCACATCGACCGAACATATAGTTCGTTGTGACTGTTTTCTGCTCCTTCCTTTTTCAATTTGTTAAATTGATCATCTAATCTTCTGATTGTAATAAGTTTCATTCACTCGACATAAATTCTCGCTACTGAGTTTAAAAGTGATTATATATTTACACATAATGTGGTTCAGTCAGTGGAATTTATGCTTTTCTGACATGAAGCTTAGGTATGAAAATGAAGCAAAATTAATTTGCTTCAACGCCAGCAATTTTTCAATCGAAATAAAATTCTTAATTTCATGGTCCATAAAAGCAAGAAAGTTTTATTGATTCTAAAAAGGGAGATAACGAAGAAATTCTTTACAGATGACGTTTGACGAAAACATTATAATATTTTGCTCCGAACTAAATTTACCTGAGTTTATACATACACATAGCTAGCCTCAACCTATCATTACTTTAACTCCCATTCAGGCTGTGGCTCAATGATACCTACATGTGGTAAAAATATCGCACAACATATTTTCAAACAAACTCCTTCGGTTCCCTTGTAATAATTACGTACAACAGGTCGTATGAGTGATCATTATAGTTCAACGATGGGTAACACTTGTTAACACTTTAAGCGATATGTGAAATCTCAATATTTATTACAGTAAAATAACACAAATGATTTGTAAAAATACTATTATATGCATTTATACGCACACTTCACGTCTTTCGATAAAAATTCGAAGTATTTTCCGCAGAATTTGAAACTCAAGGTTAACCTTAATTTAAACAACAGTTTCTGACATATTGTAGATTTTTTTCTTTCTTCGAAGTCGAAAAGAGTCATAACATTACAATATCTCAAAATATTTTCCATAAAAAATATTTAAAAGAAATTGTATGCAATTGAATTTTTTTGTTAATTAAAAGACACGCTTCGGATGAAAAAGTTTAGCTCAGGAAAATTTTAGTAGGTTAGGATAAATGAGGTTATAATATGGATATTATTGCACTCCCAAATTTCTTGAAATTTTAGTAATTAGGGTAAGTGGCCGGTCTTCGGCCGCTACTCAAGGTTTGCGTCTTACGATGTGTCCAGCATCGGCTTCGCGGCGGCCTTCAGTCACGGTACACTGTACGCTGGTGTGTTAGCGATGCACGTGTTGAACATAATATAGTGAATCGCCGCCCAAGGCCTCCGCGAAGCCGGCATTGGACATATTTTGGGATGTAAGTTCTGAGTCGCTTACCCTAAAATTTCAAGAAAGTCAAGAGTGACGCCGATAAAGTAAAAAATAACGTTACTTTATCCTAGGCTAAACTGGTTCATCCTAATACGCTTCGGATGAACTAGTTTGGCCTAGGCAAAACTGTTTTATCTTAAAAACTAGTTTGGCGGGCAACATTTGAAAACATCGGAATAAGCGCATTAGTGGGCCTTTTTTTTATATTGAATGTGTTCCAACAGGTAAACTTAGGGAAACTTTTCAGCATAAACCTCCAAGATGTTACAATTCTAAAGTATGTTGCAGAGTACTATGAAAAATCATCGATGAAAAGTAACTTCTTCATTTGTATGGTGCGTTGCATCGATGCGATTTATTTTTATTGTCATCTATTTCCCGCTTTCATTTTAACTGTTTAATTTGTCTGCTAAAACGTTCACATTCTATCTGGAAACGGTGTCGCAATCAACATAGAAATCCTAGAAATGAAACAGGTTCAAATCTCAGTCAAATCAAAATTGTAAGTAAAATTAAATTAAAAATAATTATCAGTTCCAAGATTTGAACCCGCACGTTCTACATCCCCAGCAAGCTTTCTAACAACCGATATTGACATGAATTTTTTTCAATATCGTCAAAATTATTTATAAAATCCATTTTGATTTTGTTTATTTGTTGAAAAATTTTTTGTAACACAATTTTTCGTTTGCTTAATATTTTGCATACTTTCATGTAGACATGTATGCTATCTGTCTGCTATTTGCTATCTTTTGTGTATATATATATATGTATATTTGTATGTGGGAAGCTCGTCAAACTTTTCAGATACTACTTTTCAAGACATGTTACTGGCAATTTTTCTGTAAGCGATATAGGCAATTCGGCCATCGCTTTGCAAAAAGAATTTACAGTTGTGACTGGAGTTGTGAGCATTACTGCTATTCATCTGTGTTGTCTATAACATTCTAGCTATTTCCACGGCTTTGCCCGCGCACTCTCTGTAGTACAACCTCACCTACATTTTACTCAGTCCTTACTGCAGACAATTGAATCCATGCACCAAATTTCACCACTTGCTTTAAGTACCAAGAATACCAATTCAAGTATTTTTGTTGCATAGGAGGAACCACTCCCGAATGTCCAATGCTTTTCACATTTTGCGAGTAGATTAGCACAATCAGCGTACATCAATATTTCAAGTTTCACAACTGTAGCTGTGTGTTATTGTTGTTAGGAAGGTTCCATGCCCATTTATCTAATCGCTTCCATATTTCATTGATTTCTTAGAACAGGTACATCATAGTACCAAATTTTAAAACTCTTGCTATCATATGTTACCAGATATAGCATTTGAATTGATTTTGTCGCTGGAAAGGTGCCAAGCCACGTCGCCTAATTTTGCGAGGTGCTCATCATGGACCATATACATCATGATACGAAATTTCAGTATGCTTGCTATCAGCCGAGTGAATATATAGCGTTTTAAGTGTTTTTGTCGTATGAAAAGTGCCACGCTCCGTTGCATATTCCCGTCCATTTTTCGTGAAGTCCTTAGCATAAACTATACACATCCTAAAACCAAATTTCAAAACTATTTCTATAATAGGAGCCAAGACATTGCGTTTTAAGAATTTTTGGTTGCACAGGATGTGCCACGCTCCGTTATCTAATTCCGTCCATATTAAAACAAAAAAAACGGAACAAAAAACAAATTTTACCTCTTTATATAAAAGTAAAGATTAGCCGCTGGCTAGGCTCATTTGCTGAAGTATTTTTAAAAATTAATTATTTTATAAAAAAGTTTTAAATAAAATGTTTGTAAAGGTGTTTGCGGCAATGAGATTTTGTTTTCACTAATATATGATTTGGTAAATATCAGCAAATGAATATTTGTGACAAAAAAATATTTCTTTCAACTGAAATATGATATGCTAATTTTTGCCAAATATTTGACTTATCAAACAGCTGGACAAATATTTGGCTTGCTAACTCATACCAAATATTAATTTCGTGTGCACCAACTAAGTAAGCTACTGCTTAAATCAAACCTCCTTAGTTAACATCTACGATCTTTGCAATTACTGTACATACGATATGTCTTACCTTGTTCCTCATCGAAATTTTTGGTTGACAGCTGAAACAGCGCATCCAATGGTGTATCACTTGGTGGTTTTTTGCTCTTTCGAATACTTTCCATATTCGCGGGTTCACCTTCGGTACGATCGCTATCGCAAAATCGTTCATTGCTGGTATTTTGCACATCAACATCTACTATTTCCGGTGAACAACAATCACTTCCAGCTGTTGAACTAGAACGTGAACCATGTTCGGAACCATCTTCTGAGGGTATGATGCCTGGATCCATGCTCATTTGACGCAGCAACTGTGCTTGGGCCTGAAAATGTTCTTGCAGCTGACGCTGATAATCCCAAGCCAAGCGTTGTTCATATTGTAACAATGCTGTGGGTGGAAAAAATGGACGAAGCGGCAACCCAGCAGAAGTTGGTGGAATACTCATTGAATTCCATGGATGTAGAGACTTTGACGTCGTTGTTGGAACTGCTGCCAATGTAGGAACTTCTAGAAGCAAATGTGATGCAAGTTGCGGTGCGGACGTCAATGGCGCTGATAGCCGTTCATGTAAGCTCTGAGGCACTGCGATCGTTACAGGAGGAGCGCAACTTCTTAAAGCAGAGTGGTGAACTTTTGATGTAGTGCTAACCCCATCAACTTCTTTTTTGCCCAATATATCAGCTATCGAAAAACTTTTCACGCGTTCGCCTGACCTTCGACGTTTTGGGGCTGGAGGTGAGCTGGATTGTTGCTTAGCATTCGCCGTTGTATTATTTGACTGTGTATTTTCTTGTAGTGTTGTGGGACTATACAAAAGTCGCATACGTTTTGCGTTAATGGGACGAAATGCTGTTAAACTGGTGGCAGCTAATGGCGGTGGACTTGGAGATCCAACAGAAATTTCTGAATTTGCAGGACTAGTGCAAGGGCGAATTTGTCCGGCGGGACTTGCGGAACGCAACATTATCGACGTTGTTGCCGGTGCTCCTATTGCTGGTAGAAATATGTGATTGCCACAGCTGTTGGCGGTGATGCGTTCGAAAATCATTAAGTTTTCAATTTAAATTTGTCTTAATCGATTTCTGTGCATTAGCGAGAATGTTTGAGGATATCACTTGATGTAATTATTATTACGAGTTTATTGGAAGAACCACAATAGGAATTATAATTGCAGAGTTCTTAGAACTCAATATTACTGGCAAATTATACTCCCGATACATTGCCGTTGAACCTGAATGTATTATTAAGTTTTCAGACTCGATTTTAAAATCAGAGACATCATTTAGCGCATTTTCAGATTTGAATTCACAAACGATTGCAATCTGGATAAGCCCGCACATCAATTACTCATGTCAGAGAGGCTGTTGTTCTGATTAGTTCTTTGATGTTACAGATTCAAATCGAAGCGTTGATTTTTTTTCTTCTTATGCAGTCAAAATGTTGCACAAATGTCACTTTTCACTTTACCACTTTTATCGTCGAAATTAAACAATCAAACGAGTGTTTTGCAAACGCGTCGGCAAAATTGTTTTTTGCCTTCGAATTCTGTTTCAAATTCTTTGACGGTTTTGCCACTTCACAGTACGAAAAATGGCTTGTGGCGTCGACCCGTTCTCAGTTTGTGCTACAGACTTCACGCGTAGCGAGAGAGCAACTGTAAAAACGTCAAATACATTGATGTCTCTGGCACTCCAAGAAAATGTATGCTATAACTGGTTTGGTTAGTGAGGTACTTGCGTGTGCTCAACACTCGCACAAACTGTTTCTCGCTCTCTACCTTGTCGTCGCACATTCTCTGTGTATGTTGCCGTTCATAAATAAATAAAAAATGTCTGTGACGTCACGTCTCGAAGTCGCCCGTCGTTGGTTGCCTGGTCGTTGCGGTAGTGTTGGCGCAAGTCTAATTGGAAGTCTAAGTAGTAACGCCTTCTGCAAACGAAAAAGAGAACACTTGAGAGGCGTGAGGCGTAATTTATCCGGTTTTAACCAATCAGCTGACTGCACTTAATGATGCAGCTGTCACTTGGGAGCGTCGCTGTTGCCCTTTTGTGTACACTCATTTGATGTTTGTCACCGTCATTGAAGTTACGTTAGCTGTCAACGTAACGTCATTAATTTTTGGTGGTATAGCTCTTGTTGTTATTGCTAGCTCATGTGCGTTTGCTTTTGTTCACACTACGTCTCTCGCTCTGCTGCATGTCAAAACATGGATTTTTTGGGTTCGTTTTTGTTAATAAAATTTCGCTTGGTTGCATTTGTTGATTGTTCTGCCTTCCGTTGTCGTATCACCCCCCATAACCGTAAGTAGTTTTGGACTCTTTTGCAGAGCTTTGTGCGTCTATTTGACAGTTTGCTCTCTTCTAGTGGTTCTCAAAACTATTAAGTTTATATACAATGTTGGATATATTATAGGATGTTAGTGTTGAGCCGCAACCGATGGTAGTCCACTTTCCTAAACCTTTGTCCTGGATGGTTCAACAAATTTTTGTATCCGATTAGAGCTGGAGCCCCATTTTATAATATTAACCCAAATGATTCGCGTGAAAGCAAAAGTATGATCTCTAAGAACTCGCAAAAAGCGAGCCTTCATTTTTACGAACTTTGTGACGTATTGGAATGTTATTGTTAATGAAATGCATAGCAAATATTTTGTCTTAAGTCACCGAAGAAAATGATTTATAAATCCTTTCTAAAAAAGGCGGCAATGCATTACTTATACCTTGGCGACAACTGGTCCAAGCATTAGCCTAGGATCGACCTCGCTGGCACGACATTCTTTGAATAGTCGCACAGTCGCCAAAGATATGCACTAATTTCATTATAGCTCATTTGATAGTAGGTGTGTGACCGAGCTCTATTTTTATCTCTTCAGAAGATAATTATGGACTCAGGGATGATAGTTGCTCACTATCCAGATCCGTTTTTCATTATCTCAGTTGTGCAATTCTTTTATTCTAAATGTTAATATTTAAAATACAAAATTTCTTATCTCTTTTAAAACAGACCATATGTATTTTGATTAAATACAATTCAGTTGAGCACCTTATTTATGCCCATTTCCGAAGGCTCCTTCTTTGTAAACTTTATTTCGCGAAGTTGTTTTTGGAGTTGCGGTTTCAACCACCTCAATATAGATTGACAAATCTGCTTATCAGGATGGTGTGTTCGCATTGATATTATGTTGATCAGGTTTGAAGACACTCTATGCAAGCTATCCTCTTGGACTGGAGCAGAAGCTCTACAAAAATGTCGTATGCAAAGTATTGAAAATTTATTTTCCCTAACTTACAAAGCAAAAACTTTCATAGCCTAAGATCTTATATTATGAGTAACACTAGATCTGAAGATGAGAAATTTTTATACGCTTAAGAGCCATCGAAACCGTGAAGCAAATGTCTAGAAGATATCAATATGTTTTATTTCTTCAATGGGCTCTTATGCTTTCCAAAAGTTGTAAGTCTCAAAACTTCCGGGTCCTTTAGCGGCTGCTAAGCTCAAACTACCTTGAGGTATTTAGAGAAGACCAAGAATTATGACAAATTACAAATCCAGCGAGGACTTCTACATTCCGTTCAGTTTTTGAAGAGTTCTTTAGCTGATATTCGTCTGGATTCGAAAATAAATTCATCTTTAGAATTTTTAAAATTTTCCAAAACTGAAATCCTACAGATTTCACTTCCTAGCGCCTGCACTAAACTGAAAAGTTCTTGAACCCCACTGTTTTGGAAGTCGAACACAATGCAAAACGCCATTGTCGCTTGTTTCTGTTTTTTATATCCATTGTTTGTTTGTTAGTTACCTGGTTTGTTCCTTCCATATGTTGTTCCTTTGTCGTTGCGTTGTGTCGATCTGCATTTATTTAATTTCGCTATATATTTGTCCTGCTTTTTTTGGCTTTGTCGGCTGTTTTCTTTTTGATGTATATGCTGACTGCAGTAATTTGCAGAAGTGTTTAACCGTTGAAGGTGTCTTCTTTAGCATGTTGGCTTTTTTTTTGCTTAGCAAAAGACTACTTTGGCTTCGAACTAGAGCGGATTGAGGTTTGCGGGGTGGCCGCAAGTATACACATACGACTTTGAATGTGTGCCTAAGTTGGAGTTACGAGTAGCATTTAAATTGATTGCAGTAAATCACATTTGTTTGCCAAGTCGTTGTGCCGTTGTAAAATGTTCTCGTTCAACTTGAATTCATTGGGTTTCTCTTATGTACACGCCGCATCCATCATTTCTTCACAATTCGCCATGTTTGTTGTGTGCGTTCTTCCATTGTCATTTATATGCCATGTCGGTTTCTTTTTATCATTGAAGTCGCAGTTATATTGCGATACCCTCGTGTTTCCCCTATAGTTCTTCTCTCTATAGTTTTCAACTGACATGCAAACGTGGATTTAATTTAGTCTCTAACTGGTGATTCCTTTCCCCCTCTTTTGATTGGTTTTGGGTTTTTTATTTTAATGCTGAGTGTAATTTTAATGACAATTTGACTGAAGTTATGTAATTTTTATGATGTGGTGTCGATAAACGTTAGATGCTTAAAATAGAGAGAATTAGTAAAATTTTACAAAAGAATGTATATTATAATAATTAAAATCTCTCACTGCATACATTGGCATTTCACAGGCCTACAAGAAAAACTCTTTTGTTCATACCGAAAGTTTTTGGTGCGCAAAACAAATCCTCAATTTTGGGTTTTTTTTTGGCCTTCTCGTGAAGATTTTGAGTTATCCTTGCTTAAACCTACGAAAAGCCTTGTTTTGAGGAATATTTGACGATACTTAACACACACAGAAAGTCGATTTTAAACTTGTTTACTTGTTCAGTAAAGCAACAATAACCGTTCTGAAAAAGTTTTTCCGATAAATATTTTCTTACTCGGCTTCACTACCGATTTTTTTGAAATCTTAGTATGTCTTACAGTTTAGTATGCTGATCAACAATATATATGTTTCCGTATCCAAGAAAAGCTTATAACAGAAAGTGAGAAGGTTAAAGAGAAGGTTTCTTCTCTTCTTCTTCTTCTTCTTCTTCTTCTTCTTGCATATGTTATTAGATATTTTTTCCTTATACCTATGTGTGTTTGTATATTCATCCAATAAAACAAAAAATCTCTTGAAAACCAATACAAAAATTTTGAAAATAGTTCTGTTTACCCGGAATGCTTTCGGTTTTGACCATCCCGGATTGATTAACACTCAAAATTTCGCTCAATTATTAATTTTTAGCAGCTGCTCTCTTGCCAAACACCTCTTAAAATTTCGATACACTCGAACCAAACAATTTTGAGAACAAACGGAAACATCAAAATTAAATTGGCACAATTTTCAAAGAAATACCGGATTTTTGAAAATTTAAAACCGATCATCTGTGAAGATTATTATTGTAAGGCTATAATAACAAGAAGGTTTTTATTTAACACAGCACTATGAAGAGCATAACTAATGGCATTACAAGAACATTTTTATGACAGTTACACATTAGAGGCTTGACTATTGTTGAATTGGAAACCAAACGCTTAGAAGAGCAAAAGGAAGCATGACATAGGATTTTCATGTTTTCACTTAAAATACAGTACGAATTAAGGTAACTTTTAACACAGGAAAATATATTTTCCTGAAAGTTGTTGACAATTTTATATACACGTACGCTGACAACTTGAAGTGTCAATTGTCACCTTTAATGACAACAACACAGGCAGACCAAGCCAATGACAATATGACGAACGCACATAACTTTGGAATTGTGTTAATGTATCATACAGGGCGTGACCAATTTCGACAACAAATGACTTTATTACAAAATTATTAAGTGACAGCATGCTGTGGTAAGTAAGTGTGTACTTTCTATGTAAGCATGTCCTTTTTGGTGACAGTTTTCATGCCATTAGAAGTTAATTTGTTTGAGTGTGTTTCTAAGCTTAAGTAAATGTGTGTTTGTAGATGTATGTACATGAATATACCCTATAGGAAAAACTTTAAGCAATCAGGGATAGCTAAGTAAACTTAAAAGAATTTGCTGTGTAGGTAATAGCAAATTTTGTCATTTGTAGAGTTATACCGTTAGTGTCAGATTTAAATTTATTTGTATATATGATGTCTTAATATCTAGAGTGCTGATCCCAGTAAACATTTGCAACCGTGGTGGAGTCATATTTCGATAACGCGCGAAATGGCATGCTCTCATGCCGAACGAACATCAAGGCGATTCGCGCATGTATCATAAAGAAGAGTTTCAAACGATTATTACTTATATTGTTTTTTACTTCTAACATTATAAATATTTACATTCAGGCCAGCGCGCGGTAATCATGCAACGGGGAGGGGGCTTAAACTTAAATATTTCGTGGTAAGGTATTTCATAACAAATTGATGTACGAAAATCCTTCATGGGGGGACTTGAACGCCAAAAATCACCACCTTCGCACGAGCCTGTTCACATTTGAAGTTGAAGTAATATCGAATCGTAGTGTATTAATTGTATGAAATTTAAGAAATTTTTGAAGTATCAATTTACATAGATCTTCCAGAATATTTATAAATTCAACGCCATATCTAGTAGCAGCAGCCAAAATGCCGCTGAGGCAATCATCTTATACTTCGATACTCCACAACCAGAAGCTTATCTTTTTGGAGAACTGACCTACTACTTTCCCGTACTCACCACCACAAGCCAATGAGTCAACCAAAACTTTAAAGAGTTTAGTGAACAGACGCTAAGAGTCGATGCGATTTTCGCGTGTGTAGGAACCGCTGGAAGAGGTTGATAGCAACGTGCTATGCATTGGTGCAGTAGCTAGTGCTAACGGCGACGACAGCGCTGAAACAGAACGTGTTGCTACTTGCGCCATTACAATTTACTTCTTTTGTACGGAAGAAATTAGTCCAAGTGGCGTGACTTTAGTGCCGAGCGATGGCTTATCCTCTGCGATTTATCACTTTGAAAAGTGCCTGAAGTACATTTTACAACCAGCACATGTTTTCAATCCACAACTCATACTTGAAAATGTCACTAGGCGTAAATTAGGTCCCCATTGGCTTTGCCTAACCAGAACGTTAGGGCCTTGTGCAAAAGCTCAACGAGAGCCTAATGAGGACAATCCTATTTAGGATAATTTGGGGCGCCCGTTACAATCCAAATTAGGTAGTTGTTGAGGTTCCACACTTGGTCCTAACGTTCTGGCTAGATAAAACTTAAGGGGATCTAATTTACGCCTAACAACATTTTCTAGTCGGGCTGTGGTGTATATAAAAGCCTTCTAACTAAATGTCTGCTGGGATACTAGGAAGGATGTAGGTACTTATGTATGTCTACATAAAAAACGTCAAATTCCGTCGAGTGATTATGAGTAATGAATTTTATTTGATGATGGTGAAAATATCTCAATGCACAAGTTTTGGGAAAAAACATACTTACATTTGAGTGTGTGATTCTATATAATATGAGTTCGCAAAACATATAGGCGTAACAAATTACACGAGAAACTGTTAACTTTGAAGGGGGTAAATAATTATGATTGACAATAGAGAAAGGGTTCGTTTCTTTAGAAAATATGCTGGGAAACCATTTTAAATCTCAAACAGGAAAATATTAAAATAACAAGGAGTCAAAGATATTTACACGTACACGTATTTATATATTAAATTATGCCCATTTCGTGCCGTTTATTCGTTAACGAATCTTTAAAACTGCTGATCTTAACAATTTGTATAATTAAAGGTTTATTCAGTGCCGGCTCAAAGTTAATAGGCGTTGGTTTAGTTTTCTGAAATTGAAGTTCAATCTTCGCAATTTCTGCAATTTCCACCTAGGCGCTAGAATTGAAAACACGTTCAGGTGACCTAGTGCACAGAAATCCGTGAAGTGCCCAGCACCAAACTTGGGAATCAACAACAGGTCATCGCTGCTAGAAAAAATTTTCGAGCAATTGGTATACAGAAAACAGTAAACTTCTAAGCACAATTAGAACAAGATGCGATAGCCAGAAAAAACAAAATGAGATAACCTGATTTTTTCTGAATGTAAGAGCAAGATGCGCAATGGAAGCTCAAAAAAACTCTATTGCGTACCTTACTGTCTCGCTATGTTTTTTCGCGCTATCGCATCTCGTTCCAATTTTGTCTAGAACTTAGGGCGTCCAAATTCATGAATGGTGACAGCAAGTTTTGTTTATATTTGTGGTCAGATAGCAGGTTTTGGCAATCCTTTAAATTTTCAATATCAGTATATGTCCTTATACTTATCTTCTAAATGTGCCCAAAATATAGTATCTTTCAATTGGCTTTGAATTTTCAAAATATTTCAATATGCTTTTCCCCTTTTCCATATTTATAGAGACAAACCTTATGTATACACATATATTAGTAAAACAATATTGCTTTATTATTTTCTACTGGTAAAAAGTTGTACTTCAAAATTAATGCTTATCTATTTATTTATTTGTTACAGTGAGTTTTTCCGATTTTTCATCTTGTTTCGCAATTAATAATATATCATTTTAATTAGCAACTATGCTGCAGAATAATAAATTAACTGACTATTTTATCTATAAAAGTCGTTAGCATGCAATAAGCTCCAGCTCCGTAATTAACAGATAAAAACACAAATAAAACAATCAGAGAAATTGCATGGTTTCTACAATTTCAAATGTGATTTTTTTTTTGTAGATTTATAAGATTCGCGATAAATTCGTTGCCGTTTCTGATTTTTTTGCACTTTATCTAATAATGCTTTAAGCATCAGAAATGAAATGTAATGATGGTGGTGATTTTTCGCGATTTCCCTTAAATAAATCGACAAATGGAATGTAATTACAAAGGCAAAACAGTCACTTAAATATCGTATGACGCAGAGTTAGTCAAATAAACAGATAAATGCAGATTTTCTCCAGTAGTGAGTATACTCGTAACATAATGACTTACCGTAACTAATTAGTTAATTACTTCAAAATGGCATTAACAGCAGCAGCAGCAGCTGTTCACTGAACAAATGTTGTAAGCTGCGTACGTATTCGAGTTCTCGGAGGAGTATGGTAACATTGTTTTAAACAAATTATGCCAAAGTAGAGCGGCAGCACAGTCGAAACTAAAGGTGTCTAAATTTTCAAGTTTCAGAGTTTAATTAGACCTGAGTTGAATTGTTTATGTAAACAAATTGTTAAGGTTTTGGTTTCTTCTTTTGTTTTCTCTCTGTTACTGTAAACATTTGTAGTAAAGTTGGCTCAATTGAGGAAGTACAGTTAATTAGGGTTAATGTGATGCTATCAATATTAACGAAACTTTCATCTTGGCGGTTATTTAAGAAATATGAATAAGCTTTCCCTCAGTTAGAACATAAATGTGTATATGCGTAGAATTAGTATCTATTTATATATGTATGTATTAGAGGCGAGGCAACGGGAAAACTTAAAAGGCTTACCCGCTATTTGAATATATAGACATAGACTCATATTTCAAAATCATGAGCCTATAAGGGTATGTCCCAATCGAAGTTAACGCCTTGAAATTCGGTGGTAATTTAGTGTATTTTTAATGGGCTTGAAGAGTTTTTAAGGAAAATAGCAAAGAAGTGGCGTTGATTGTACATATGTATATATACAGGTTAAGTGTACTTTAAGGCTTTTTTCTCTGTTAAATAGACCCATCGGCATATATTTTACATTGAAAACTTAATAATTTTACTATATACCAGAAAAACTTTGATCGAAATCTCTTCTGGAAACTATTATCAGTATAAGAATGATGATATTTCAAAATACGAGTTGCAAAAAAGTCGTGATCTCAAAAACATCAATTCAAATTAATTCCAATACTGAATGTACGTAGTACTTCTCTAGAAATCTATTTTTTAATACTTTCATTTTTACAAAGAAGCTAAAGATGAGTCAAAATGTTTAGGCCAGTGCCGGATTTACATAAGGGCACTACGGGCACGTGCCCCTGGGCCCCCACCAATAAGGACCCCCACCAATGCAAAAATAACGAGCGAGCGTTAGCGATCGAGGTATGACGTTAGTAAAAATAATTTATTGAAGGAATGACTCAGGCTGCGAATGAAAGAAAAGTCCCAGGGTACGAAGTAACCAATCAATCAATCAATTATAAGTAACCGAATCAACCCAGCAGGTACAATTTTTTAAATAATTAAATATTCAAACCCAAGTAACCGAATCGACCCAGGTCATGCATTTTTTAAATAATTAAATATGCAAACCTAAGTAACGATCTGGGTATTTTCGGATCAGTTCGACCAGCAGCATACTATCAGCAAGGAGCAAAAAATGTATTCCATTATAATGGATAAAAATATACGAGAATCATTTCCGAACGTGGAAATGATTTTACGAATTTATTTAATTTTGATGATCCGTAATTGTACCGGAGAGCGATAATTTTCACGATTAAAGTTGATAAAAAATCCTTTAAGAACTTCAATGACTCAAGATCGCTTGAGTTATTTAACGATTTTAAGCGCAAATATGGATATTGTGGAAAAATCTAATATAGACAATATCATCAAACAATTTGCTGAGAAGAAAGCAAGAAAAGTGTTTTTATAATTATATTTTTATGTAAATGTTTTTTAATTTTAACTTTTAAGTTTCAGCTTTTTAACTAACCTAATTTTTCATTAATAAAAGTTCTTCTAGTTTTTGAAAAGTTAAAGCTCATAAACCAGTCTTCGATAGGGTCGATTCGGTTACTTCGGTTTCGTTTTTTCAGTCCGGACAGGCCCCCACCACTCTTGTGCCCATGGGCCCCTTGATTTGTAAATCCGGCAGTGGTTAAGCATAATTCTGGAACGCAATACTGTGGGTCCTCCGGTGCATAACTTATG
This sequence comes from Meiosimyza decipiens, assembly GCA_963680825.1. NCBI lineage: Eukaryota > Metazoa > Arthropoda > Insecta > Diptera > Lauxaniidae > Meiosimyza > Meiosimyza decipiens. The sequence goes on along the minus strand of OY804259.1, from coordinate 79,074,343 downwards.
CCCTTACATTTTTTCTAGAGGTTGCAGTATTAAAAATACTATTCAAATGAGTTATATAACTTCGGTATTGGACACAAGTTTTGTTACTATTTTGGAGTGCTGATGCTATGCAAAATTTTAATTTTAATGTAATTTCAAATTGTCCAGGACTTATTTATGTTTAACATTTAACGTTCAAATGGTTATCATACATTTTATCTTGTATGCTAACTAAGAAATAAGCGGTTTTGGGGTGTTCTTGCTAAAAACATTTATAGAAATTATATATATTTACAAAAAGCTTACATACATAATAGTAAACTAACAATTTTTTAGGTAGACAAACCGTAATTCAGCTTACCACCTATCACCAGTTAAATTTACTCTTTCGGGCCATTATTTTCAGTTAAATTTACCTAACTTGTCGGTTAAAGTTACCTACTGCCAAACAAGGGAGGCTTACCCACAAAATAGTAAACTATCAACTTTATTGACAAAAATTTCTTTTATATAATTTAACTAACTCTTATCGGCTTAAAATACTATTTTGAAAGGTTGGAGCTTTTTCAAACGACGTTTTAATTTTAATCTACCTATGTTCTTACGTGTGAGCCATACATTGTTTTAAAAGTATTTCCAACTAAGTTTTTTTAAAAATAATATTTTCTGACTTCTACACACTCCATAATATTGTTTGAAAAATAACTTATATTTTAAAAAAATTCCGAACTGCAAAAATGCTTCCACATTTGACCAAATGATTTATGGTACATCACCAAATACTACATAGACAATATTTTTTGAGAAATTGGAGATATCTGGAAAATTAGACTTATATATATTGTTGAAAAAAAGAAAACAGTAACCTATAAAAAGGTTATAAATGTCTGTTGCGATCTAAAATACCCAAACCATGCCGATATAAAAAACCAGTGTATCAAAAACTGCAGATTAAAATTTCATATTAGTGACACATTATTGAAGCCTCAAAAATAAAACCTCCAGTATCAGAAAAGGAGAGACTTGTGGTAAATATGCTTACAAAAATAAGAAATAAAAAACAATTTTTTGACCAGATCTAACAGACTCACTGCCATACTATAAATCTTTCGTTATTGCTTTTTTATGACCACAATGTCACCCGATGGTCATTAAATTGAACCCGTAATTGATCACTTAAAGTTAAAATGAAATAAAAATAAAAGGATAAATAAAATTTGTTGTTAGTTTTAAGCACCTGAACCAGGAGCATCTTAAATAACTACACTTAACATAATAAACCATAATTACGAGTGTGGTGATAATAATTATGAGCAGTGTACTGCTGTTGCCATTGATATTGCAAGTGAATGAATGAACCACATAGGCAATTATTCAGATGACACCTTTTACAAACGATAAGAAATCAAAAACTTTGAACAACAAAAATTTGGCCCTATGGAACAGTGGCGTAGCCATCAAAAATGTTCAAGGGGCTGCCATATAAGTATGTGATGTTAATTTCAAATTATTTGTCAATATATAATACCATTAATTGGAATAACTAAAGATCTGTCGAAATATTAAGGTTGGAACAAAATGTTCTAGCTTAATTTTCTAAGGAAGCAATTCATTTTTTATATAAAAAAAAACTGGTTTTGTTTTTTGATTACGTTTATTTAGACGTTATAATTATTATTAATAAGTCTTGAAAATAACATCGATCAAGTGGCAGTGGGCGACGTAGAACTTCAACTGCAGAAAACTGGAACGCTCACCCGATCTTGTGAGCCAGTGCGAATCAGAATTCGAACGCTTTCTCAAAATTTGCAGTACATTATTTCTCTCGTTGGTGCCATACGATGATGAAATTCTTGCTCGGAAGAGAAGAAAGGAGCCGTACGCATAGGGTGCAACAGTTTGGGGACCGCAAAATGGTTCTTGTAGTATTAAATTTAAATTTACTTTTGATCAAAAACTTCTAAGTTGCATTCAATTTGATTAATTTTTTTTTAGTGGTAAATTAATATATAATGTTTTGAAAATTTGCAAGAGAAGAGTTTAAAATTAATAAGGCTTTTGTGGTTTGAGTACTGCTGACCTTTTAAAAAATTGTTAGTTTTGGTGAAAGAAAATATTTTCTTTCCAAGGCAGGTGGCATATAAGTGTTCCGACCCGGGCGGCAAATGTTCACGATACGCCACTGTCTTTCAGCTACTATTGTGTCTTCCCTGCTACCACAGCAGCTACATTTAAGCAGTAGCTGTAAGTCTTGAGGCAAAATGTTTGGCATCAGGTGACACAAACGAAATTTTTATATTTTTGTGATAAATCAAAATATCTGTGTATTATCAACAACAATAAAATCGGTAGCTGGCATTTACATATTTCAATCTTTTTTCTCTCTTTCTCTTTAGCTCTCCCATCAATTTCGCTCCTGAAGCTGTTGTCATTTTTCGAATTTCGACAACGATCAACATTAGGCTTTGTATATAAATTACACTTTAACGATTTGTGGCTAAGATTAGTATCTGGTTTTATTGAAAGTGGTTTTTTTTTCAGATCTTGGCACATTACGTTTAAACGTTTAGGGTTTTTTGTGTTTCACTAACTTATTGATGGTGATACAAGTTGTTCATTTAACAAGTGAATTGACTAGGAAAGAAGAAACTGTGTGCGTGCTTAAAGGTGACATTTTATCGACACGCACAGATACGCCATTTGGGCGCTTAGCTCTTAACCACATTAGTAAATTGAAACTCTTTTTTACAGGCTTTTGCTCAAATAGCGGTAGATTTGAAAACCACAAACGGCGTTATCGGCACCGTTGGGTGTAGATTACCTTAATTATTTTTAATTCGACGTATTAAGAGACTTTAAGGTTTAGGGCTTTTGTTCAAAGAATGTATTTTGAGTTTTTATTTTTATCATCATAGCTAAAAGGAAGATTATCTATGAGAGTATTTTTTTTTTTTGTTGGAATTTATGGAATTTTTGATTAGAATAAGATACGGTTAATGGCGCACATAAATTTAGACTTTTTTTTTTGTTTCTTGGTAATTATACCAGCAAAGTGATCGTTTGATACAAGATCATAATTTAGTTATTTGGAGTATATAAGATTATATATAGATATACATATTATCATTAGATTGATACTAAAATCAGTTATAATTTTGCCAGAAGCAATTCTTTTCATATTTTTATGTTAACTGCTTCCATTCATTTCATTTATTTAACTGTCTCATAAGATATTTTTAGTTGTTTTTATTGAAATTCTTTCAAGTTTTTTCAGCGCATTTTTGTTTGTTGTGTAACCATCACCTGAACTATCGTGTGATCTGTCCATTAGTCATATCTGTAAATTAACATTAATGAGCATCAGCGGTATTCACGCACTTTTCCAAGCTGCAATCGGTTTTAATGCCCTTCTTTGTATAATCTCCTCATGTTGAATATTAATGCGTACTAGCTACGGAAGTATTTTTCCCATAATTATTACCCTTTCACATACACGGCGATCGTTGTGCGATCACATTTGATATAAGCGCTGTTATGCAAAAAATTTCATACTGTGGTTATTGCAAACTATCTACACATGTAAATTAATTGACTTTGAACTAATTTACATTTCCTATTGGCGCCATTTTCTCAGCGTAATTAATGTGTTTTCTTGATCTGCTTTGAAATTCCATTCTGAATAGGTTTTTCAAATAAAAAGAATGTTAGTTTTCGAACCTAAAAACTTAATTCCTTAATGACAACTACCAATTAACTTAAGTCCTCTTAACTTGTATTGCCATTTTGAATGTAGATATTAGAAAAGATTTATGCAATTTAACATGATCTGCATAGGCATGGAAAGAATATTCTTTAAGTCTTAAAGCAGTATTATCTTTTAGTATATTTACTCATAATTTCATTAAATGTCCGTCTGTCTTCATTGAATAAACAAAAGGAGAGTCACCAGAAATAAGTTTCGCTCTTGTGCCAAAATATTAAGATAAAAAGAAATTCCTTTAGAATGCTGTATTAGGATTGAGAACATACATTGATTTCAATTGTACAATACTAAGGATTTAATCGTTTTCAATTTGTTGACTTAGAGAAACATGAATAATATATCCCAGAAAGCGCTCCAACCTCGAACTCGCACCGCGCCGGTAACAATGATAGATTCGATGCTGGTGACAGTGTTTTCTGGCAAAAAATGAGAATCATTATGAAAAGAGGGTGTGGCACTTTCATACAAGAAGTCGAATAAATATGGCCAATAGTAATTGCGTTACGGTCTTGAAATTCGGAACATATGTTTTCTATGTTAAAATAGCAAAAAATTTGTGAACACGAAGAAAAAAACCGTCCACGGACACACCTACCTCCCATGCAATGGTGGGGTATGGTACAGGGTTGTTCGCGCAAATGGGTATCATTTTTTATTAATTTGGAAATGCTGATCTTAAATGCAACACAATTTGTACACAATTTCATTTATAGTCTTAAGGTTGTAAGAGAAAAACTGTTTTAAATTTGCATCTCTTTTTTAAGAGCATTATATTTCATATATTTTATCCCAATGGTGACGAAATTGGGAAAATATCCCTTACCTGCTCCTCGCCCATTCCGGGAACTCCCTTCTGAATTTAAGCACCTCCGCTTACCACGGGTCCCCTCAAGTAGATTAGAAATTTTTTAAACGACAGCAAATTTGGACTGTACAGGCGTTTAAAGAGTACTTCGACTTAGAGGCTATTTTGACCTCGAGATCAATATTAATCCAACTGCACATTCGAAAAACTGCGTTTTGGACATTTCAGGGATGTTTTTTGCGAAATATTATCCTGGAATCGGTTTCGTCGGAAAGCTTAACCATAATATGAACTATGACCTGCTCCTAACCTGGGACACAGGCTTTTTTGAATTGCTAACTCTTAGTAGAATTTCTGCTACACTTGGAATATTTTTCTCGCAATCTGAGACAGACGCTGCTCAAGAAACCGCTTGCTCTGAATTAGATGCTACTTGGACTCACTAGGGATCTTGAGTCCTGTAATTTCGCTCAAAAAATGTTGGCCTTCTCAAATATGGAGTGTAAAAAAGTTACCTATTAGATATCGGCTTTTTTGCCAAAAAATGAAAGCCATACTCGACCAAGCAAACTTTTCTGTTAAGACTGTCTGCCAGTCAGTTAGTCCGTCCATCTTTTCAGCTGTCTGCTATATCTATGCTGTTTGATTTGATCTAGCTGCAAAGCTTAATAAATTATTCAAATGAACCACATGATAAAAAAATATTCGTACGCATGCAATATCGCTAGGCAACATCTTAACTAGATCACCGTCGCGTTACCAACTGCATTTTAAATTGTCATTTGCCACCTCATCGGCAACGAGTAGAAAATCGTCGCTGAGCGCAATTTTTTCCTTGTTTGTCTCGCAAAACTTTTAATTTTCATTAACTTACATGTAGAAACAAAGATTTGTCTATTGGGAAGTACCCGGAGTAAATATACTTTCTTACGAATAAATTTTCAAAAGAGCACTGAGAGCAGGTTGGAGCTAAATACTATACGTATGTTGTTTTCTTTGAGTTTGTGATTCAAAATATTCCTTTAATTTCTAATTATTTTTGATCATTTTCACTTGACTCCGGACGCTACTTTAAACTTTTATGCTCTTTATGCAAAGCCTGGACGTGGACTCGTTAGGCGTTGAACTACGTTAGCTGCATGTACGCTGTTTTTGTGCTTTGTTCAACGCCTGTGGCAAAATTTTCGTATTGCGTGTGATCTCGTTGCCTTGCAGTTAAATGCAAAAACATATCGGGGTAAACGCAGCAAATTGAGAATATCCAAGCAAAAAGATTGCGCTGTGAAAATTGCAAATGAACTTCTTTCGCATTTTCTGCACTTACTGAGCAAAGTGGAAAGCTAAACCAGTTTGTATTAAAAACTATAATCGGCTGCGGTATGTATTCTTGTTGTAGTAAATGAAAAGCAATCGTTTGCTTTCAAATGGAAACACTGGCGCTTGAGTTTGGCTGTGGCTGCCATGTCTGCTCGTGTTGAATAATTGAAGATATTTCTTCACTTTATGGATCAACAGTTGATTTATAATTAAATTGAATTCGGAGTGGGCGTGCACTAGGCAATTTTTCAGCGCAATATAAATGAAGTGGAAATTAATGATATCAGGTTTTCTTTATTTTTTTCAAATATAAATATGTATGCTAATTAGGGTGATTTTTTTTCCAGACGCTGATTCTTTTATGCAGCTGACATAAAATATTTTAGTTTTGTATGTATAGCCTTTTACATCGCCAAAAAAGCAAGGACGAAACGTGAGAGTAGATACTGGTCTTACATGTCAATTAAGACTAAATAGATAATAGAAAAAACCAAAAAGTATTAAGTCGATTCTCACCATCCATTAAGACCTTTTGAATATTAGATAGCTTAAGTAAAGACCGAGCATCAGCTGTAGAGACCATGGAAAGAACCCATCCTTGGCGTGCTTAGTACATATTTATCAAGTAATTTGACCAAACATTCAGAATTTAATTTACTTAAATGAAAACTGTTTGATTCAATGTTGTCTGAAATGCTCCATGTATCGGAAATTGCCAAATATCCATATATGCATCATCATTTCCAGCAGCAAAACTACTGGTTAACAATAAAACCATTGATGTACAGTTCGTATGTTCGAGCATTCATATTTGGTGTACACAATTCCATTTGATAGAGATATAAAAGTTAAATTGGTAACTCATTCTTAATTTGTTGGCGGCACCTTTGAACACTCATCCAATTAGCTGATAGCCGACACCTAAGGCTTGGATATTAAGCGCACTGGCGCGACGTTTTGAATTAGAAGGCAAAGAAGAAGTCTGAGAGGGTAAAATCTCAAATAAAAATGAACAATCACTCAGATAGAAAAACGAAGAAGAATAAATGATAATTCGACTATGGACCAAAAAAGAAAATAACTTCAAATGCCAGTGTCATAAATGCACTCAAGATAGATAGATGGTTTGAGAATTTTGCAACAGCCAGCAGCAAATGCAAAAAGAGAAAAACTTTGCTGCAAGTCGACCGATCGGAATAGATATAGCTATAAGTGTGTGTTAGCTTGGACCACACCAAGTTTACTGAATGGAAAATTACAAGCAGAAATTAGTGACGTGATGAGGCTGATTCGTCGTATAAATGAGAATGATTTGGTAATCGTGCTTATGATAATCATTGTAAAGACGTATCAATGAGAACTTAACAATCAAGACCTTAAACGGGTAAAGGTTTCTTTTTCCAAGAAAGTTTAGTTTCCAAAAATTGTTTCAATATTCAGACATAGTTCAGACACAAAATGTTTTAAGATAATTTTCCCTACTATACTCATATCTTGAGTTCAATAGAAATAGCTAATTTACTTTCGCAAATTCGTTCGCATACACTTTTATAAAAAGTTAGGTTTTTTAGTATCAAAAACCAAGTTTGTTTAAAGCCTTAGCCCTTAATTACAGCACTGAATTAAAGTACCTATGACCAGTGCCGGCTCGAGGATAGTTGGTGTCCTTTTCAGAAATTTTTCTATAGTATACCTACCTTTCATAGCCTATAGCCATAGCTTTGATGAGTACGAACAGCAAAGTCCAGAAACTGCAACAGGTCACTAATGTAGCGAAAATTTCTCGAGCGTTTGGTCCACGAAAAACCCTAAGGCGTCCAAAAGTCATATGATAAACAATTATACGAGCGCAGAAGTAATGAATTTAAAACTGTTTTCGGTGACAAACAAAAAAAGAATCAAGGCGAATTTGTGCTCTGTAGTTAAGCGTTCGTGATTAATTTCGATACAACGCTCACCTTTGGAGCTCATCGTTTTAAACTGAAAAAATATAGCTCTTACCCTTTTTGTAACGGTCTCAGCATCACTAAAAGTTATTACTGCAATGTAACATAGAATAGAAAATATATACTCTTTTATATATAAAATAGAATATTCTTTCTCTGTCAATTTATGAACGTGATTGCCTACATCAGCGACGATGGGCCGAATTGGGAATATGAGCTATACAAAAGATTTGTATTATTCTTGCATTATTCAGAAAAAAACATAATGAAAAAAAATGGAAAAGAATAAGAAAGCAACAACACGAACATTGAGAACAGCTTTTCACGTTTCGATTAATCAGTGCACTTTTATTTCAACAGTCATCTTGTTGTTGTTTGATTCTTGGGATTTGATTTTGGTTTATTTCAGAATTTTGTTTTCCTATCGCGATCGAATCTATGGTGGGGTATTTTTCTGTTCTTGTTTTTGTTGCTTTTGTTGTAAGTAGCTCCTGCTTCCAATATTTTGCCCATCTTTGTTCTACATCAAGGATTCAAAGCTCGAAAATCATTCAGCTCTTACAACAATAACAAAAATTTCAAGCTCTTCTCGAGCTCTTTCCGTTATTCGAGCTAAGTCTTTTCAGTTTAAAGTCACCGAGAATTATTTCTTGATGTAATTTTGCCTTCAGGGCACTTACTCGAGTTAAGCAAAATATTTCTGAATTTTTAGCCCAAACTGATGCTGCTGTAACCAGCTCTCGAAGCAGATTTTAATGAGCATCTCTAGTCTACAAAACAACTGATTTGGTCTTTTTATTATATTATTTATTTCGTGGAAGACAAAATTATTGAATTGATCATCTTAGTTAGTACCGACTTTATTTGCATTTATATATCACTACGAGCATTTTTTACGCATACAATGCTGTTTCAATCCAATTGTCCGAAGAAGTACTATTCATCAACAACATTATCGTCATCAGCATTAGCAACATAAACTTCATGATCCGTTGACGCTTTAACTGATCTTTTGCTGATCAGTGTATACGAGAGTGTGATGCATCTTGGCAAGATCACTTGCAGCAATGGCGCTGCATGTGGAAATGACACAGCAAAAATGTATGGTTTTTACAAGCATTACCTCCATTCATCAAATGTGTTATCAAAAAATGTTTGCAACACCACATTATGCGCATCATATAGCAATTGATCGTACCGCAGTGATTATGTTGAAAAGGAAATGCTTTTTCCTTAATAAGTCACCTGCATTAAAAAAAAAAAAACAGAAACTTAAGATGTTTATCGTTACTATGCAGTATACCATATTACTAATTAGTTGAATTTCCTCGAAATTACGCTTATAGCTTATGGAACTAAGAGAACATCAACATGTCCTAAGTCATTGGAATATTTTAACTTAATGCTTTTTATACTTCACAACTGCTTAAATAGCTACACATCACTTGCATTTCGACACAAAGATCATTCCACACGATCATTTTTGTGATGTACCTGCCTACTCATACAGCGGAGCGGCAACTTAACTTTTGCAATGAAAATGTTGTGCATAAAGGTGTGCAAAAATCTGACAGATCTTCTCTCTTCTGTAGACTTTAATTTCATTTTCGTCTGATCATCATCATGTGACGATGATGCCTGACGTTTCAAATCTTTTTAGCATGTTAATTGTAAGAGGAAATGGCATAATGAAGTCAAGATAAGATCGTGTTCTCGTCTTATTTTTTTCACTCTATCTTATGCTTTAGTAGGACACACATGATGATGTTTGATTTAATTTTTTGGAAAGAGGATATTGGGCGAAAGCCTTTGGAAATTTTGTCAGATTCGTTTAATATCAATGTTCCTTCTCTTCAATTTCAGATCTCGAATTCATAATAATCATTAAAAGCTAAACCAGAAGATAACACTTATTTATACCATTTTGATTGCCGAATATCAACATCGTGAACCTATTTATGAAAAGGCAATACAGTTCCACAATGGTCTGCCTCTTTTAGTTCATTACCTCATCATGTGTCAGCACGTCAAAATTATTTGCCTGAAACTTAATTTCCCAGGCAGTTTATTACACAAGTTCCGTGAACAGTAAATTTCCTTCCATCAAATTTCATGCAAAAAATTCCAAACTTCAAGCAGCATGGTTTTTGGCTAATTTTTCAGCACTTTATTTGCCAGAATGTCAGCTAAAACCCTAATTAGTTAATTAATGACAATAGTGTGACAATAAAAAAATAAACGATATTCTTGATGATGATCGATGATTGATGATTTGCGAAAACCAAATTGCTTTTTTGCATAAATTAATTTAAAACGAATTAAGGCTCAATATTAAGATTTATGATCATTTGATTTAAAAATTGGAGTTTTTTGTTTCTTTCAAGTGTGATTATAAAGAAAAAAGTTTATATGCGGCTTTTCATTTGATGTTTCTCAAAACTAATTGTTATTAGCTTGAAATTCTATTTTTTTAAAGGAAGTATGTATCTGTGTGTACTCATATGTATGTTCTTCTTGATAAATCATTTTGAAATCGAAAGGATTGCTTGATTGAAACATAGATCATAGGTAACTTTGAATTGTGCAACAAAGACTACGATATGGTCACATATCCCCGGTTGAGCTTAAATACATTCTATATAGTGTAGTCCAGAAGACACCAATTAGCTGAAGGAATGTCCTGAGAGGGTGCATAGTATAATCCTAAAAGTATCTTGTATATCTTAACCAAATATGCAAGTTACGATGGGATAAAGTCAGCGGCTAAAACTACCGGCCGGAACTAAATCGGAATTTTTCATGCGACCCAAGGACCAACATCGCATAATTTATCTCATAAATGTTTAAGAGATACTGTTCACATGAAACTTAGTACCATTGCAGCTTCTTTGATTGTCATAATCTGAAATAAAGTTAAAAATAAGATAAACAAGATTTCCTCTGTCTGATTTATAAAAAAAATTAAATTTCTGTGCGCTTAAATTTCTCACAAATAAGTGTGTATGAGTAAAATTATTGTTTAAGGAGCTCAGTTTTTAAACATGCTCTCATTCAGATTTTATATTTTCTTTCCCATACTTACAATCAAAACGTTAAATTGCATGTTGCTATATTTCACACCTAATTTTAGATTTCGATTCTCTAAATTTCTTTTAACGATAAAAGATCAAACCTACCGACCAAAACAGAGCACCCACTAGATAAAATTAAAAATGAAAATCTGGCTATTACCGAACCAAAGTAGGTAATAAAACCCTATTATTATAACAAGTTCAATACTAAATAGCGATCATTGGAGCATTTTATGAACGTGCGAGCGTAGGCTTAAAATTAAAACTATACCCAGTAAAAGGTAGAAGCTACACAATCACTTAAGATGTTTTTTTAAAAATGAGCTTATCACAACAGCTACAGCAGCTTTTAACGTTAATGATATTCGAAACAAAAATACTATGTAGCTGAATGACTGATAACAAATGAGTGAAAATGCGCTCAAAAAATATACGACCACCGCGCATGCGCGGCTTCATTTAAAAAATAACAGCTACCACACGCAGGCAAACACGATAGAATTTCATTTGTAAATTAATTATTAATTCTTCTCAGCAAAGAAGAAGTAAAAGAAAAATCCTCTAATTTATATTGGGTGCCACATTTGACTGCGAAACGGTCATCAGTAGCAACAAAAAACAAACAACAAATGCATTTTGTTATATCTTTTGTATATTTAATTTTATTCAATATTCAATTTAAGCCTGAATTACCGCACTTGCCACCGCCTTATACCTTCACTTTGTACTGGCAGTTTGGTATCATTAGCAACGAAATTGATGGCTTGATTATTCAAATTAGTACAATCAATCGATACGCAGCGCGATCACTTGATGTTGGCTGATCGCGTTGTGTATTCAGAGGGGAAGGCAGTATAAAAACGCCACTAGAGGGCACTATTGTTGGGTATCGAGACTGACCGCACTTGCCATCGCGGTCACTTTGAAGTCGTACCGCTTTTTTATTACGACTGCTTTAGCGTATCTCTCTCTATCCATTTTGTATTCTCTTAGCCTCTGTTGCGCTCTTCAGGGCATAAACAGTAGCTGCGCATGCGCGCTTTTGTTAGTTAATTTTTCATTTTTTTTATATTGCTTCGTGAACCTATACATAGGCGCTTCCTTCTCTAAGCTTTTCCTTACATTTTATTTTCATTATTCTATGAGTAGAGTTTATACCAAGGACTAAAAAACGTGAACGAGAACCAAAATATTTGATATTAAAACGAAATTGTTCCTTAGAATTATTTAAATAATCTATACATATTTTTTATAATATGATGGACCTCTGTGACGTATAAATACTAATCATTTCATCTCCTGTTTTACCTAATTTCTTATGGGACCCACCGATTTAATACTCCCTAGATCCTATTTTCTTGTATTAAATTACATTGAAACCTCCTAGAGACATCAGTTCAGATTTTGCATGACTTCGTATTGTATCGGAAGTTATGAAATACACAGAAGGTATGTTCACTTTTTCATTCCGTTTGTAACGCAAAGAATGCGTAGTGGCTAATAATGGAAAGTATGTACCTTGAAGTCCAATTTCAATTTTTTTCAACATTCTCAACTTCTTTCAACTTTATTCAACTTTATTCAACGTTTTCCAAGTATTTTCAATCTTTCATTTCCAACTTTTTTTGTCTCTTTTAACAGTTTTTAATTTCTTTCAATATTTTTTAGACTTTTTCAATTTATTTCAACTTTTCCAACACTTTTTCTGACTTTCTTTCATTTTTATTCAACATTTTCATATATTTTCGATTTTTTCAGTATCTTTCAACATTTTCAACTTTTTCAACATTTTTCAGTATACATTTTACATAATTTTTGAATTTTTTCAGCGATTTTCAACTGTTTCAACATTTATTTTTTTTTTCATTTTTCAACCTTTCTCATTTTAAAATATTTTTCACGTTTGTCGACTTTTTGACATTTTAAACTTTTTTCAGATAATTCAATATTTTAAAAATTTTTCCAACTTTTTCAACCCCATTCACCCGTTTTTCCATAGTTTTTGCACCTCTTTTATTTCAGACTTTTCCAAAACTTTCCAACTTATGTCGACTTTTTCGATTTTTCTAAATCTCTTTCAGACTTACTCAATATATTTCATATTTTTTCGACTTATACTACCTCTTTCAGATTTTTTCAAACATTTTCTTAATCATAGTATCAAAACGTTAAACCGAACAATGCTAGGTCTTCTGGTACGTACTTTAAGGTAATGAAACCAAATTTAACATAAATACAAAAAATGGTACGGCCAAGCATCTGAAAAAAAGGTAACGAGTTTCGGATCGTGTGAGAGGCAACTCCCAGCTATTTAATTAAATGTTAAAACAGCCAGCATTTAGTGAGGTAGAATTAATACCCTTCGATAAGAATTTAAGACTATTGGGGGGGTTTAATTTTTCGCAAGGCCAAAGATAACACCTTTACTAGTTGATTTTAAGAAAAAGCTTTCAAATCTAATATTAAATTCACAAAATATTTCTTAGTCGATTACTCTCTTCGATGTTAAGTTATCAAGAAATATTTTTGTTTGATTTGCTTACTAGTTAAAAAACTGATGCCACTGATTGCCTCACTAACAATTTTTGGATTCACATAAGAACATTTGGATAAACGATTATATACATAAAATATTTAAGTTCATTAATATAATTAAAAACTACCTTATACCGAATTAAGACCACGGGACATATATTAACGCAACGTGATGCTTTCATGTATTATTTTAATAAATATTGTCCATTATATTAAAATTTATTGCCTGAGCATACCTAAGATCAGTCTTTTTTTCTATTTTTTTTAACTCAAATGTACCGATATTATTATTAAAATTTATTGATTAAATTATATCTTAAAATTATCAAATTATTAATGACCTTAGGATCAATTTAATTAATTAATTCATAATTAACTTTTCAAATTGCTAATGACTTGAGGACATAAAGTGTTGGATAAAGTGTGGTCAGTTTTGAAAAAGTAAAAAGAGGTAGACATAACCGAGTTGAGTTCTAAATAATAACAACGAAATTATTGTAGTTATTGTTCAGTTTTTAATTAAAATACAATAAGCGAGTGCCAATGTTGCGAAACATCAAGTGATCGTTACAAATGAAAACTATTGCGATGAAATCATATGTTGTCGTTGGTGGAGGCTGTCGGTTTTTCATGTCGATCATCAAAGCATTTTATGGTCCACGCTTAGGTTACACTTGCTCACGAAATGCGCGTCTCGCGGGCATATTTATGTAGATGCGCATGATTTTCGAGTTATTTTTTTCGGTTTGTTTTCTTTTTCAGTTTATTAAACCATTAAAACTGGAAGCTATAAATTCAGTCATGCTTAGATTAACATCGCTTTGCAACTTTGCATTTAATCAATGTTTTAACTTCGACTTCAGATACATAGGTGGGTAATTATAAATTAATGAATGTTTTTTGTTTGTGTTTTGATTTGTTATTTATTGATGATTATTTATAACAGCAATTAATTAATTATTAATTTAATCATTTGCCAAAAATCAAAAATTTACAAAAATCAGCGATAAACTTGCGAAAATAAAAATTTACTTAATGCGCAGAAATGCGTCATGCCCGCTGGCGAGTGAGCTGCGGTACGTGTGCGGTTGTATGCGTATGGTTCATAGGAGTATAAAAGAAGGCACTGTCCTTGGTTGTCGTATTTATATTTAAAAGATACATTTGAGCATCAACTGCAAGAGTAAGTGTTAGTAAATTAATCATTTAGTGTCACTAAATTGTAAAATCTTGCTATATATAATTCTATTTATATAAAATGTCCCCAATATTTCGTTCGATTGCCTTGCGATTTCCGAAATGTATTACCGTGCTCTAAGTAGCGTATTTAAAGATCAGTGTTGTCACCCGTTCTTAAATTGGGTTAAAGGAAATGTTGCGGGATTATCATCCGCGGATTTAAAATTCAATCACCGGGAAGTTAAAATCGTTTAGAATATATGCTATAAGATTACCGGCAATGGAAAGGGGCCACTCCTAGTACCCAGCTGACGATTGTATCGAATTTTCTCAAATATTTATAAATATATACATAATAAATTTTTAAGACTTTGTTGTCGTGATGTCGAATTGCTCCCGAGCAAACATGCCTGAAAAGTGCACACTTTTAAACAGCGCATTACCTGAATAGCAAAGAATCAAATACGATTTTAGATAATCAACTTTTTTAAGTGTTTTGATTACTTCACTGCAAAAATAAAGTCCTTGAAAATGTATTGACTTAAATATCAAAAATTTTTTGAGTTCAAATTTGTTTATAAATTACAACAAAATTTATTCTGGTCTTTTTTTTATTAATATATATATTTTTATTTTGTTTTATTTATTTATATGTATAAGCTATATAAGCTACTTACACAACATTTAAAGTGGCAAGGGGCGTGAAAGTATCAAATTTTTGCTAATCGAGTATGTATAGCGTACATTTAAGTACATAAGTAGTTAAGTAAAACGTTAGTTTCACAACTTGATCACATTCACTGGTTGTAAGGGATTTGCCACGACAATTTTTTGTTTAATGCTTACTTATACCATCAAACGTTTCTATATGATGTTTGAAAATATATTCTTGAATAGCTTTCTAAGAATAGCGTTTTTAAATTTCCATGGTGGTACCATGCACACTTCTCTAATCTTGCCTAATTTGCATCCAATGTTTGTGTGTGGCATTCAATACTCCCCCGCCAAGCTTGCTTAAATTGGCCTGAACATAGCAAATTTCTTATTTAGCAAGTGCCACGCCTACTTGTTAAGCACCGCTCACATTTATTCCTTAAAATGTGTTTGCTTAAAAACGTAACCGTTGTATCATTTCAAAAAATGTTTCTTGAAGTGGAGGTGACACGCCTCTTGATATGAAGATATGGTAAGGTAATAAGTTTTAAAAATCAATTAAGCCATTCAAATTCAAAGAGAACGTCCGGAAGAATCTCGAGTTGGGCTAGTCCTATGTAGGAGGAAGGCGCTCGGCTGGTTTCACCCACTACTAACCAAATTAACTATAACTGAAAAGTAACTTGTGTACCATATTTGACCCTTTTTTTCATTTTATCAAAATTGTGATTTCCACGGACAGTCATAGGGACAAAACTACATTGACTCAGGTTAATCGAATTGTTTGATGTGGCAACATACTATGAAAATATTTTGATTAATGACAACAAATAATTTTCCATGCACATACTAATTTCGGAAATATTTTGCGCAATAAAATTACACAAGCCACTTATCTTTAAAGTATTATAAGTTTCTTTCTTCTAATTTTCAGATATCAAATGTTTTATCTTTCAATTAATTAAAAAGTTTTGAGACATAATAATACTGCAATTTTACCTCTTTTTAAGGTGTTCACATACAGGGTGGTCCGGTTACGGATGGCTATCCAGAAAAGTTATACTACCTTGATCGTTTTAAGTGAAAAATTGTATCGGAGGATTGGTCTATCTTGAATATCCTATGGTTTACAGGTTGTTTAACAAAGTCGTTAGAGAGTAGTTCTCACAAGTAAAGATTATATCGTAACTTTTTAAGGAGTAGAGAGGGATAAAGAGAATGAGTGAGTTCCATTAGCTTATGAAGTCTAATACCTTTTTGGTAGTAGTTACCATTTATGCCATGTATAATTTTCAGTAGTTTCTCGCTTTAAGCAATATCCAAAACCTATACCATATCTCAGCGATCTTACCAAAAATGAACAGTATGTATCTCAAAAACTTTTTGGCTTTTTTTGGGAGAGTGCTTGGAGGACTTACTTGGTTCTTTGTGCGATCTGTAAAAATAAATTTAAGCCTCTACTTTTAAAACATAATTTTATCTCAATATTAATTGATTTGGTGGCTCTTAGAAGAACCATTGGTTTTTAATTTTTTTTTTTTGTTTTTTTTTGTTTTGTTTTTTGATTTAGTTTTATATTTTTTTGTAGATTTTTCCAATGACGCTGTAGGTATAATGCGATCCTTTTCTATTTTACACCCTTACAATGCTATCAATTCAGTCTCATCCGGTGTTTCTGTTCCTTTCACTTGGTGTATGCAAACTTTTGCTCAACTCATAGCGGTTCTCTAAGCATTAAATTGCTCTTTTGGAACACAACTAAATTCAGTTTGGATTTAAATTTAATTTCCGTTTTATAATGGTATTTAAAACGAAAGTTAAAATTAATTGTTCTGGATATATGCGCCAAATACAGCAATACAAGATTTTTTTAGTGCCCACAGAATCTCAGGCTCTCGTTCTCGACACATGTCATGTGTGTGATACTCTTTGCCACATTTGGGATAACGCCGCCTGCTTGTAGCGCTTGCTACTTGCAGCATTATTTCAGCTGCGAAAACGCACTTTGCTGACGTCAACGTTAAAGTTTTTAAATTCTTTGATTTGTCTCTCCATATCTCTTTTTGTTTTCTTAAAATGCTTTATCTTCTTCTTCCACTCATCACTCTTGTTTAGTAATAAAAACACGATTTTTTTGGCAGCACTTGCCAAAAATTTCATTTTTGTGAACTTAATGTGTGTGCAGCTGATTGCGATTGTGGTAGTGGCATCCCTGTTGGCATAACGCCAGCAGTCATTGCGGCCAAACCTACCATATCAGCATCGTGCATAGGTTTTTTCTTCAAAATACTCAAATCGTTGACATTTTCTAAAAAACTCTTGTGCGCTGAAAAAACTTTGACGCTATCGAAATCTTTCTTGAGTTCTTCGATATCACGCTTCTGCTTGGCGCGTCGATTTTGGAACCAAGTGATCACTTGTGCATTTGAGAGTCCAAGTGCAGCAGCAATCTCATCACGATCAGCTGGCGAGAGATACTTCTGGTAGAGAAAACGTTTTTCCAATTCGAAAATCTGATGATTGGTGAATGCGGTGCGAGACTTGCGCTTTTTCTTTGGCTGTGGGCGATTTGAAAAGATGTCGAGATGTGATTTATCTGAAATTGAAAGATATCAAAGGTGAACGGATTAGTATTTTCATTACAGTTGAATACATTTTTCTATATTTTAAATGAGAATTAAGAAAATGTAGAATTATAAGTGTTCGTATGATTCTTTTTGATTACATTTAATGAAAAATAGATTTAATTCGAGTTTAACAAATTTTCACGGCTTCGGCAATTTTTAGCTTTTTAAATTTTTTTCGTTCGAAACGAATTTAGGCAAACGATTTCAAAGGAAGCGAAATTCTTCAATCGCAAAAGTTAATCTTCAGAATATTAACGAGAAATTGAAGAAATATTTTCGGGAAAACTGACTTTTTTTGCATGGACTATGGATTCAAGTTCTTAACAAGCGGAAATGTTTCTTAAATGATTGATGAGTCTATTTTTTTAAATTGGGCCACATTGGCCAAATACTGATGTTTCGAGATTAATCAAAAGCATACATTTAAGCCACACGATATACATATGTAAGTATATCTAATTTGAAAGATACTATAGGTTCAATCTTAAAGTCAATTCAAACTGTGAGGCTATGGGTCGAATATATTTCAAGAATGATTTTGAGACACTCCAATAACCTACATATAATAGCAGTAAATTAAAATTGCAGTTTTTTAATAGGATTCTACAAAAAAATGTTTCAGATCAAAAGTTAATGTTTTCAAATAGGCTACTTAGCTCGCTCTTCAGCTCAAGGGGTATGACGAGAAGTATGTACTCGTATTCTAAAATTTTTTTATTAATTTTTTTACTCGAAAACTGGTATGCGATATGCTTTTTTGTTCGTTATAAATATCAAATTATGAAAATATTACATCATATTTTCAGCAGGAATTTGATTTCAGCATATACATATAATTTTCTCCTTCATATGAAACATAATATTGTTACATCTGAAACAACAACAAAAAAATAGTTTCCCTATACACTGCAATAATACAATTTTAATAAACTAACCTATTAATGAAGATAAAAAACCAACATATTTAATGTGCGTATTTACCATGAAGCTCATATCAATAACTACAAACAGCAATAAAATAATAGCGTCGTTGACAGGATATACTGTAGCATCGCGATAAAGCAACGAACAATATATAACTTTTTCTCTCCCCAAAAAGATACCACATTAAACCTGATAGATTGAATGTAAAATAATTTATTTTTATGTGTGAACTAAAAGAGAGAGAACTCTGCTGATGATTGACAAACGATTTGTTGAAAGAAGTAGAACATGAAGAGAATGCAGCTTATGAATATCGTAGAAAAACAATTTATAGTTGGACGTTTTTTTTTCAGTCGCATCACACTATTTGCCCATATTATGTGTCATGAAATGCTGTGATTTATTTTTAAATATACATAAAGTATTAATTGATTTGTTAACTTTGTGATAAAAAAATTTGATTGAAAAAAGTTATATTTATTGTTGAAATTTATGTTGTACCTATTGAATGATATATGTATGTATAATCTTACAGCTAAGTTAAGATGACCTTAATAAATTGATAGCTTTCAATAGCATCAATGAAATTACTTAAAAAAATACATACTATATGCGCATACTGAAAACATTTGTACATAACTTCTCATTTTCAACCGAAATCGTATATCCAAGCACTACCAGACAAAACGGAGTCTCTTACAAATTATTAAAAACTCTATCAATAAAATCGTTTCTGTGAAATTTCTTGCAATAGCAAATGGTCCGTGACCATCATGCGTATCGCTAGACGATGTGACTCGCTTATGCTTAGCTTGAATTTCCAAAATTCCTAAAATTTTTATTAAAAAAAGTAATTGGTCTGCAGAACGTATTCATTAGTTTAAAAAAAATCATCAAAAAAATTCGTTTTTACTTCCACGAGCCAATCAATCACATTTTCATTTACTTTAACTATTTTACTACAATAACACTAAAATATCTCACATTACCATAAGTCAAAGCCATAAAAATATTAAAATTTATTACCAACCACTTTCACTTAATAAATGAGTTGATTTTTTTCCTGTTTTCTTATGCCATATTTTTATTGTTACAAGCAGACATCTGACAATTCTTACCAAAACAAACCACCCTTAAAAATTAAAGGTCCTTATCTTGTCTGAGTGCTAGTCCTTGCTGCGTACAAGTGTCCACTTTCATTTTTATTTTTTTTTTGCTTTTGTTATTACTTTCAAAAATATACTAATTCACTTTAATACGATCTTTTGAGAACTTCACATTAAGGACCTAAGCAGATAAGTTAAAATGACTTAATGATGATTAAATAGTTGGGTCTCACAAACCAACGATACGAGTGCAAGCAGGTTAAATATTTCTTTTAAGTGGCTTTAGTGGTTTTAAATTACAAGTGGTGTAAATTTGATTTTATTGCTATGTTTTGTGTATCGATTAAATTATTATGATAATCATATAATCTTAAAAAACAAACTGCAGTCTAACTTTTAAAAAATGTTCTTAGCAGCACTGAAATAATTACGCTTCATAAAATCATTTGTATAAAAAAACCAGTTAGGAAAGTGTTAACAAGATAACACCTTTAACTTGTAATTTAGTGTAAGTAAGCTGTTATTAATAATATGAAAAATAATTGACTTTAACTATTTCCGTTATGACGTAAATTAAAACCGACTCAAATTATATTCTAAGCTACATGTGAATCAATAAACTATAAATAGAACATGGTCTAACATAGAAAGATAGTTCTTTTTGTGGCTATACAAAATTGCTCTTGAGCAAAATTAAACTTTCATTCAAATCTGATGAAAAAATCACCATTAAAAAGTCTTCCGTAACGGGCAGACGGATTTTATGAGTTATTTCTTTATCAAACTTGACTAAAGAACTCTATATGTTTTGTATTGGGAACAGGGGTAACGGCCGACCTGTTGTGACTTCTATATGTGGAATTCAACACGGGAAATTTTAATTCAACACGGGAATTCTGAAGCGTGTTGAATCCAATTCAAAAGTAGAAAATCATATATTTCAGGTTTCAGAAAACTTTGAATTTTTCGTCGCTGAGAATCCAATTAGTGAAGATTCTGATGTTGATAAAATAATCAATTTTGAAAAAGATGAATTCAAAATTAGTTATCGAAACATGTTTCTTGATTTGGCGACCAGAAATAAAACAAAATTGAAAAGCTTAGGAGATGTAGTAGATTTTTTACTGAAACATCTATGGCATCATCTTATTCGTGCGATTCATGAAATTGTTAATGACTATTTCTGTATCCTCATGCACTAATGAGAGGAGTTTTTTGACTCTTAAGAGGCTGAAATCGTATGTGTGTACAGCTGATAGAATAGACATTGAAAGAATGTTAGATGTTTGTGTTTAGATCTGTCGAAATAAACTTTTTTCGATGTGCACAATAATCACTGAGAAATTTACCTACACTACATTTTCATAATTATGATTTTGTAAGATTATCAATCGTCAATTTAAAAATTTCATAGTTTTCGAACCCCCTGCGACTCAACGCCCCTGAATGGGAAAAATGGCCTGCTCTTGTGAACATTTAGGCTGTCGATATGGATGATAAAAGCATATTAGGTACACACTTTGCAACGATTTGTTTTTCTCCTTGCATACTCTTTCCACCTCCGAACTTTAGAAGCTCTGTACACTGCAAGTTGAACTAAAGATTTTTAGCTTTCAATGCAGTACAGTGTAGCAAATTAATTAATTATTGAAAATAATGACAAACAAATGTGTTAACAAGAATTTCACTTGAAATAATATATACACATTAAATTCTTATTAGTTAAATTAATGCTAATGAGCATGTTGCGGCTGACAGATTGACACTTGACATATGACAACGCTGTAAATGGCAATAACTGCAAATTACATTCGCTTACAGTATGTTGCAAGTAAATTATGGCAAAAAATCATTTAAAATTGTTTTATTAATTAATTAAGTGATAGAAAAATGCTGTTTGTTCGATCATCTGTCTGTCTGTACCAACACGATTACGAGCGGACGTTGATTGAACAACAACCTGCAGCACATTTTTAAAGACCGTACGAATAAATGCATAATTTATTATATTGACACGTTTTCAATGACAGTTGATTAATGACAGCTTTTGCTGCTGCTGCTGCTGCTGCTGCTGTTGTTCGGTGCATTCATTGTTTTTTCTTTGAAATTTTTTAAAGTGCAACAGACATTCCTACAAATGTTAAAATGTTTATATGCTACGATGAAATCCAACAAACTTAATTGAAGTCTTGACATGTTCTTTCAATTTGAAAGAAAAAACCAAAATATCTCCAATGCCAATTTCCGAGTTAATTTAAATTTTTCTTCATCTACTTAATTAAGTTAACGTTTACCATTTTTCAACTGTTCCGACTGCTTTGGCCGCTTCTATAGCTTAAGCGCTTTGGTTTTTAATATAATTTGCGGCTAATTTCAAAAGAAATTTATGGCTAACTTCAAAATATGTGTAGCTACCGTTTTTTGGATTTGACTTTGAGTTTTTTTGTTAATGCGGTGTTTCCACTTTGTTTACCAGCATCACAAGCTTTAGGGGGTACCAACCAAAAAAGCCAAATCAAACGGCTACCGTATTAATTTTTTATATAATTTTTTTTACATCGTTTCTGTTTTATATCTTCACTATCTAATTTCGTTGTTGTTTCTGTTATTTTGTCATTAATACTTTTTTGTTTTTGTATTTAACAAGCAAGCTAAATACACACATACATACCCAATACATATGTATTTAATATATTCATTGGATCAGCCTGATTAAGTCTCGAGCTTGAGAGCATTAAAAATTCATTATAATTAGAATTGGATTTCTGCTTTATGTGGTGTTGTTGTTGCTGTTGTGTTACAATCTATCAGTTTTGGCTGATATATCGGAGATGCCGACAAAAGTGATAGAATTAGATATTTTGTTTAAGTTGGATTAGTGAAGATAATTGGTTTCACGAGTTTGAGGTTCGAATTGTTGTAATATAACGAGTCTCTACCATGATACCAAAGTGCTATGAATTGATTTGGTTTGTTCGTTCTGTTGAATGGTGTATGAGAAAGATATTTAATACGAGTATGAAGGTAAACTTTTTACCTACAATTCTCCTTTTAAATAGTTTCTATACTAACGTAGATAATACAGCTATATGACTGAGGTGTGTGTCACTACCTTTCAGCAGTATTATGGCGTCGTACAGATTTTTTACTATTCCCCAAATGATTATCGACGGAGGAAGTAAGAGAGAGTATCATCCGCAAAACGAAATGGATTTTATCCCGCCCCCTCTTTTTTTGATGATTTTCTTGAGGCACTTGACTGATTTTCTATCTTATTAAAGCTAGGGAGCTGCCGCGTTCGATTTCAGACCCTTTAAAAATAAAAATAGGTAACCCTAGAAGATCTTGGCTCTAAAAGGTGACTTTGGTACAGTAAAGTGGTAGATTCAGGATTAGTTATGGACAAAAAACTATCTCGTGGCCAGTTTATGAATAAATTCAACGAAATTCGGCACACTTAAAGTTTATAAGTTACTTCATTTGAATGTGGAACCAGGGAACATTTTTTTGTTGCAAATACATTTATAGCTTCACATTAAATAATATTTATTTCTGCCCTTTTTTCGAATGATTATTCTACGAGAAGAAACGTTGCGTAAAAAAATGGTCGAAGGAAATATGCAGGGTGAGCTTAAATAAAAAAACTTACAAATTTTGCAATCTACAAACTTCGATCCCTATATCACACTATTTTTTCAAGACTCGGTTATATTTTCTAAAACCTTCGGTCAAGGTTGGTAAGTTTGAACGGCAGTAAGCTTTAGATAATTAATAATTGTCAATTAAATTAACCTAATATATTTAACTAAGCCATCTTCTACAAATAGCCAGACTTCGTAATAAAACTAAGCAGCTGACCAAGTACTTATAACAATATACCTGAGTTCATTCAAATCATCATATAAGAGCCAAGTGTTTGAATTCGTCTTCTAGCAAGAACGTGACAGTGAAAATACTCGTAAAATGTTTATTATTCTCTCCTCTTCGACATTTCCTAAAGCCTTGCAGTTTTATCTTAAATTCACTTAACCAATTTTATATACTTAGATTGTGTTATTTTGTGTGCTTAGTGAGAACATATCTGCAGCCCATTTATAGTCTTTGATCTATGTATTTACAAGCTGCCCAAGCAAAGTACTATAATTTTTGTTATAATATATCTAAGTTAACTTCGACTAACTCCTGATGATGACAGCAAGAATTGTCGGAACATATTCTTATAAAACAACAAATACTAAAAATTCAAACAATAAATCTAAAATTGCAGACTCTTGGTTTTTGCTATTGAATGTGACGTGGCCAAAATGAACAATATATGTGAAATTAGCATTAAAAAGTCCAGCTAAATTAACTTAATAGTGCCGACAGGCACATATTTAAATAGCAAAAAGGATCGTCGTTAGGGTGGGTAACACCCGCGGCAGAAATTGTGAGTGCCAGCCAAAAGTTTGAGCATCTTCGAAAAAAAGTCTAAGAAACATTGGGCGTCATCTTTTTCTGATACATAATTTTCAAGTCTATCGTGTGGCACCAAGTTTTGAGTTCATATGGATATAGCCGGAGAGCGCACTGTAGAAAAGTCAAGTGAATAAGATTGCAGGATAAAATGTACGGGATAGCAATGCATTTTGTTGAAATTAACGAACCATGGTTGCCACGCCAAATTTATGACAAATGATAGATATCGAAGAGCCCTAAGCATAATATGTAGGTTTGCTTTATTGAATCCTGTCCCAAACATGGGTCTCGACCGTTTTTTTTTTGGGTAAATTTTGATTAATGTAGATAACCTTTGCCTTGTCGAATCCTGTCTTAAACCATCCGTTCTTAGGGCCAATTTGTCTTAAGTGATTGGCAACCCCTTTTTGGGAAAGGATTCGACAAGGTAAACCTATATATTCTATTTAGGCTCTTTGAGCTCTACCATTTAGCACATATTTCAGGCAGTTATCTTCATTAATACCAAAAAATCGGTCGAAACCCATGTTTGGGAAAGAATTTAACAATGCAATTATTTCAGATACATTATACAGTTTTAATTAAACCAATAAAATTTGCTAAGCTTCGGGCATTAACGGGCATTGGAGACGGCCTTGGCAAGGCAACCCTGGTTGGTTCGTTTCACACAAATGCATTACTATCTCGCCCGTTACTCTTATCCTATAATTTTATACACTCGACTTTTCCACAGCGGGCTCTTGGGCAAGTAGGAAATACAAACAGTTTGCTTAAAATCAATTAAATTTAAGTATATAGTAAACGCAAGGTATCTTTACATAAAAGAAGTCAATGTGAATACATTTGTTTTTTCTAATTAACTATCATTTTAATTAAAAAACTTAAGCCACATTTATATATGAAATTGTTGGCACACACCATTGTGCATTTGACAAATGTGGATAGGTGCGCCGTTTGCTTAAAACTGCAAGTAATAATATAAAAATTGTATACAAATAATGACCATTTTAAGCAGGATGTTTTATAAAAAGAAAAAGTTTATAAATTTACTAATATCTTATGTAAAAAAACACCGTACCTACATGAATACAAAAGTATGTAATATTATCTCAATGACTACCCACTTCAATACAAATGGTTATCGCAAAAAAAAGTTGTAATTAGCTTGGAATACTATTCGTTTGATATCTGAAAATTCATTAACGGTAATTACACATTACTAGAAAGAAAATAGCAACAACAATAATAAACAAAATGACAATTTGAAGATAAAAATTACATTCGGCTAAGTACATACCAACAAGTGTACATTCATTATGCAAATGATAATAATATACCCACATAAAAATATTATATGTACTCATGTAAAACTACCCTGTAGGAAAGCGATTCATTTCAAAACAATACACAAATTAGTTTCAGGCCAAGTACAACTAGTCCGAAAGTGACTACTTTTTCATTTGAGTAACTATAGATTTTTACATGGGCTCATTACAGAAGCGCTGTTTCAATTGTTTTCAAAACGATTGCTGTGAATTAGTTCATGAGAAATTTTTCACACCAAATGTGCTTAGATTGAAATTCAAGGAAGGCGTGTAAGGTGCAGAAAGCTATGGAGTATAAATGTGAAAATATTTAAAGGAAACATAAATGCTGATTTCATATACTTAGATAAATATCTAAGTAATTATATAAATATCAAAACAAAAAAATTTGTTTTAAAAAGTTTTTCATGTTAAAAAAAGGAATGCGAGCTTAAAAAAAAACTCAGGTTAGCCTAAAATGGCATTTATTAACAAGTTAAAGCACCTTTCGTAAGGCAATATCCTTATCAGAAGTTGATACATATTTGAATATAACACAGAGCAGAGCGCTTGGAATCTTGGAAGAATTCCGATATTAAAGAATTGAGACACGACTTAATGAACTCTTCAATGTTCATTTTAAGAGTTTAAAAATCCCGTAACTTCAAAGTAAAGTATCGCAAGAAAAGGGGAAATGAGTCTATTGTTCGGAACAGTGCGTATTAACACAAAAAAAACATAAAAAAAAGAAAAGCAAACAACAAAAAACCGGTCATGACTAGTCATAACTACAAGTTTCATCCATTACTAAATGGAATCATCAGAAAACTTTGAGATGAAAAGTGAGAGCTTCTAGGCCTGAAATGGTGGTTTCTTTCTTATCATACATAGATTTGTTGAGAGTTCTAGTAAAAAGTAAAATAAAGCAATGCCAAAATTTTTTTCTACTGTGCGGTTTTGTTTTTATACTCATTATAACTTTTCTTGCCAGCTGTTGCAAGCTTTCTTTGCCAGTGTACTCGTACATACATACTTTGCAACGGTCTGGAAAAAATGCAATCGCCAAAGGAATTAGAGCTATTTGTTACATTTTGCATGGCGATATGATAAATTGAGAAGGGTCTGATCTCACCGTCGAAAGAACTTTTTTCAGTTGGTTGAGAGTTTGTGAGTTTTTATGTAATTTCGACAGTCATTGGCTACAGCAGAAGAAAAATTCAGTGGGAATCGACGATTTGCAACCTTAAAATACGATATATTATCTACCATAATCAAGATATGTACGAACGAACTTACAATTTCCTGCAGGGTATGAAACGTATTGAAAAAAAAATATTTTCAAAGCGTTTTATATTTTAAAAATAATTGCAAGATCTTAAATTTAAATTATTATCAATGCTTTAAGTAGTAAACTCTTTAACAAAGTACACAATAAGTTAGATAAAAAGTAAATTTTATTAAAAAAACAATCAGTACCAGCAATACAAATGAATGTGCATGGCGCTCAGCGCTTTCAACTCGCTTTTATTTATTAATTGCTGCTCTGTTTAAATGTTTTACAAATGAAGCTATAAATTATACTTTTTTACTTTTTTTTAATTGTCAACTAAGTAGATTAATAACTTTATTAAAGCAACAACAATATTTATTTTTAAACCTATAAACTAAGTTATTTTTCAAAATATCAAGTGGTTACTTTGCATATTTCACAAAGTTCCCACTGAAATTTTAATACGGATTTTTTGCCATTTTTTAATTTATTTCTTATCTTCTATAAACTAAGCAGTTACAACTACTTGTCTTAATTAGTTGACTAATATTGTCATTTGTTTAAGTCGAATGGTTTTGGAATTAAAACGTAAACATACTTTCGTTTGTATACCTACGTAATTTAACTCAAGCTTTAATTTGAATGATGCTATTAGTTAAGTATGTGTTTAGCTCTAGAAAGATTAAATTTCTTAATTACTATACAACACTAAAATTCATTAATTTTGTGCATCATTTGGTGCAAGTAATTTAATAATCATTATTTATATGTAATAAAAAATTTTATAATTTTTAATAAAATTATTGTAATTTTGCAATTAAATTGTTGGTTTAGCATACTACTGTTTAATTAATTGCAAAATTGAAGTCATTGTATTTAAATTTAGTTAATTATTAGAAAGTGACTTTAAATTGTGGTTAATATGATTTTTTGGCATGTGATTTTTTTAATTGTCATTTTGATTTCTTGAGACAATTTTCTTAATTGGTACCCTAAACTGCCAAAAATTTAATTAAATTGGGTTAAATTGAGTTTAATTGGAATATGGTGAAATTTATCAAAATTTTAATGAGTTTTTAATGTGAATACTTATTATTTTATTGCAAATAATTAGTATATATTTTTTTCTATATGGCCTCATTTTGCATGGCAAATTGTTCTTGCGAAAAGAGCTTTGAATTAATGGTCGTATAACAAGCTTAATTTACTTATAATTATATATTTGTATACGATTTCTGACTGCATAAATGTTTTTCAAATTGCTAAACGCTTGCTTAATTTTAATAGCTTCAAGTTTTGAAGACAAAAAAAATACGCAAATTGGCTTGGAACACAATTCACTTTTACTAATAAGCATTAGATTCTTTGTATTTCAACTTTTAACGCATTATCTTAAATTAAATAAATATGGAAATCAAATTCAAACTGAACAAAGTGCCCAAAAAATTTTCTACAAGCGCTATCGCTAAAGAAAGAAACAAAATATTAATAAATGTACAAGGAATTTTGGACAAAAATTACATGAATTTTTTGAGAAATTTTGTCAACACATAATTTTAGTTTTATATTTTCGGGTGATTCTACCAATACCCTAAATTCCAAACAGTGGCGGAGGTTATTAGTGCCTAGAGCTTAGCAACACATTTGCCGCCCCCTTTCTTTGAAACAATTTTCTTAAAAAAACTTAAAATATGATAACAAAAAAAAAGTTCTCGATATTTCTTTACGTAGGTTTCAACAAATAATCAATTTTGCCACCCCTAGACATTGCACCCGGGATGGCTGACCTCTTGCCGATGAATCCAAACAAAAATCAACGATATTTATGATCGTACAATGCTTACTTTGACTAAGAAAACTTTAATGGATGGAGTATGGAACCATTTCTCAAATATTTCATAACTATTGATGAAAACTACTTACAAAAGTTATCAAAACATTCGAAGCCAATCAATATATAATGTGTTGCTATTCAATACGACATCAGACCGTGAATATCTGCACGACCTTTCACAAAATATATTGTATATGGTCGGATGTATTACTTGATCAATTTATTAAAGGGTCTAAGCTTCTTCCAGCTCAAAGTATTTTCTCAAGCGGTAATTGTGATTTCTGTGAAATTTAAAAGAAAGTTCAGTGTGCCCGAAATATTTGGTATGAAATCCTGAAATGACGGTATGGGTACAAGTAGATTATTTCAAATTAAATCCTTTTTTATCTTATTCATCTCACTGTGGGTTTCAAGACCCCGAGTTTTTGAAGAAAATAAATCCACTAAAACCTCCTACAGAGAGGAGTTTTGCACCACTTATGAAGGAAAACACTTCTAACATAAAAGTGAAGTTGTGTTTATGGTCTATCAAAGAAGAGGGAGTTTCAAAAATGATTCCAAAATAAATATCATTTATTTGCTCTCTTATGGATGTAACAGATTAACTCTACATTCGAAATTAAAATGAACATAAGTTAAAAGAAGTTAAATTTTCACCCACCTTCCGATTCACTAAAGTCCTTTGTTGTCATCTGAAAAAGTGCATCCAAAGGTGTACCGTTTGGCTTTGTTTTCGAACTGGAACCCATTCCAGATGAATTTGCACTGCCACCCATCGTAGTGTTGGTACCAGCAGAGCTACCCAAAGAAGTAGCCGACGATGATTGACGTTCACGATCACGTTCAGCATGCGTTCCATGAGGTGATGAATGCGATCGTGTCTGAGCATCAGCAGAGTGGCGAGCGCCAACTATTTCGGGTGAGCAACAATCACTTGCCGCCGAACTGGAACGTTCAGAGCCACTCTCTGATGGTATAAGCGTTTCCATGCCCATATGACGTAAAAGTTGTGCCTGTGCACTGAAATGTTCCTGCAACTGACGATGATAGTCCAATGCCAAACGATGTTCATAGTGCAGCAGCGCCTGAGGTATAAATGGTCGCACCGGCATTGGACCAAGCAAATGATCCCAAGGCCGTACAATTTGTGCACCAGGTAAGAGTATGGCAGACGAACCAGGATGTACACCGCCGGTTACAACATCTAGTGTTAGATCGGAACGAGGTTGAAATGCAGCGGCAGCAGCAGCCGCAGCAGCGGAGGCTGCAATCATACCGCCACTGCGAGGAGCTGTAGCTGCTAGCGGTGATGATGGTGGCGAAGAGGAACGACGACGTTTTTCATGTCCTAAAATATCAGCAATCGAGAAACTTTTCACACCTTCTATGTGTGATCTAGCGGTCGTTGTAGGTGGTGGTTGTGGTGCGGTGGCATCCGTATGGACGCTAACTAGTGATGGCGTCGGACTGGGGGTGCGATCGCGAGAATTAGATTCTGCCGACATGCGTAGCCGTTTGAGTGGTTGGAAATACTCTTCTGGTACATTGCCGACGGCAGAACGGGTAAGGCCTGCAGCGGCTGCAGCAGCTGCATGTTGTTGCATGATCAAATGTTGATGTTGCAGGAGATCGATGGTGTTGCGATGATGTGGCAACGGGCTGGGAGCGCCACCAACGGAGATTTCCGATTCGGCGGGGCTAGCGGGACGTAATGTTGGTGGGCACAACATGTTGAGGGATTTCAGGATAATATTTAAGTTTAGTGCCTTAAATTTGGTTTGGTGTAATTTTACGTTAGTGTTTTTGCTTTAATAGCAGCTTTATCATTTATGAGATTTGATAATGTTATTTTGGTTATCCTATACATAAGCAGGAGAATCACTTAAACAAGTTTTTAAATAGTTACCGATATGTTCGGATGTGCCGAAAGTTACGGTTTAACTTTTTTCTTATTAATTTTATGCGATAGTTATCGTAAAACAAAATCTTATGACATCATAATTATTTAACGCAGCTTTATGTAACGCTTAAAAGCACCGAAAAATATTGTTTGTTGTAGTTTTATTATTTTCCATGAACAAAGTATTTCTAAATCACTGTTAACGTTTTCTTAAATCTTTGATATATCTGAACGAAATTTCAAAAACTGCTTAAGACACGATTCTGATTAATTAAGTGACATCACTACATTCAACTCCTAACGAAAATCGAAATGCACACCACAAATCTTTTAGAAGTTTCTCAAAACTTTGTTTATTTTATTTGGTACTGATATTGTTCTTATTTAAATAATTTTAACACTTAACGAAATTCTAATTAAGTTTATCTAGCTAACTTCCGCGTTCGTCCGTACGCGCTTGCTGCTCGTTGTATAATGAAATCAATCAAATCACAATCGGTTTGCATTGGCTTTAAGCAGCTTCTAACAATCGCTGATTATATTTTTGTAAATCTTTTCTTCCCTACTTGCTCACTGCTTAAGTTTATTTTTTTTTTAACTCGTTAACGTCTGTTTTTTTTTTTAATTTGACACACGACGACGTTGACGTTGATCCAATAGGAGGACCTTTCCACTCGGCGCTTCACAGTCAACTGTTCGAAACTAGATTGCAGATTGCTAAAGAGCTAACTAGACAAGTCGATTTTCTGGTTTCTTTTTGGTTACTTACTTTGTTGTTGTTTTGGTTGCGCTGCTAATTCTCCTCTCTCTTTTTCGCTCTCTAATTGTGACGGCGGCGGCGGTCTTGTCTTGTTTGTCGGTGGTTAAACTCCTAACAATCAAAATCTTAACAAAATTGATTGAGCAAACACACACTGCAAACGTATGCTAAACGAAACAACAAAAAAACGCTTGGAATATGGTGAGATGAGAGAGAGCAGAGCGTACAATATCCGGTTATTGGAAATACTTTCGTCACTATGTTAGAGCAAGTACTGGCATTATCTGATCTCTTGCTTACACTCACAGAGCTACGTACTTTTCTGTCTGTACAATGTATTAATGTTGAAAGGTGATAGTTGCAGAGTGTAAAAAAAAGGCGTTTTATGCTGACCAATCAGCTGCTCTTAAGTTTTGAAAAATAACAATGGTGGTTCATGTAACGGTAATCATGGCGGTCATCAACAAGATAGCAGCAGCGACAGGCGGCAGCACAATAAGTGGGATACGTAATGAGCTTGCAGAAAAGTGCTCAAGTCAGCTGCATTGAAGTAACGAGCCAGTATTTAGAAAACTTCGACATCAATAACAAACAATTTGGATTCTTTTTTTTTTTGTAAATTAATTGCAACACTTTGACAGCAGCGTCGGCAACAGCAATGCTTTTTTGACATTTTAAATGTAGATAGATACCTACGCATAGTTAGCTGCTAGTCGTTTAGGTTTTTGATTTCTATTTTAGGAAACTCAAATTTACTTGTAATTAAACGTGCAGATAAGAGTTAAATAGTACAGAAATAGCTGGAATTTAAAAAGCCATTAACTAGAAAGTGAAGAAAAAACAGTTTCTTTAATAAGTTTTTCAATTTGAATTTTTAATTTTAATGGTTTTGTACTAAATTATGATAGCTTTGGTATATATTTTGAATTTGTGGTTATAACCTGGCGAGAAAATCAGACCTTTTTTATGTTTAAAAAAAATTTTGTATACATACATATTTAGCTATGCCAAAGTTTTTCTCTTTAATAACAGTAAGTATTTGTGAAATTCTCATGTCAAGAAATTTACTATGATTATTCAAACATCATAACTGATACAATTTTATGGTTTTTGCTTTGCTACTTTAATGAACAATTAAAAACATATTATAAATAAAGAATTTAGATTTTTATTCTTAATGAGCAAATATTTTCCTCTTTTTGTAAAGATAATAACAGTAGATATTAAAAGTAAGCAGATGTAGAGTTTGATTGAGTTTTTGTTTGTTTTTGGGTTTAAATGAAAAATGTGAATATGTAGTTTGATTCCCAAACAACTTTTCTTTAAGCAACTTTGATCTGTCCATACGAAATATATTTTGAAACCTAAGGTTGGTAATTATTTCTTTCAAAATTAGTGATGGAAAAATTTTTATAAAGCGGACACTGCCTTATATTTAAAAGTTGAAGAAAATATTTTATTATCGAATTTCCGTTTCATATCTTATAATTTGATCTTCTTCAATACAATTTGCCGATTTACATGATGAAATCACTGTATAATTTGAAAATTTTGAGATTTTCGAACGCATTTTATGTTAATTTAACACAATGTACTGCAGTTCCAAACTATGCTGTTTTCACAATTTTATTTTTTTTTTCGGTTTCGGAACTTACACTTTTTCTTAAAACTTTATATCTCACAAACTACGAAAGGAATAGGTAAAATACACGAATCCTTATTTCGCAAATGCACATGTATAATACACATAAGTATTAAAAAAATTCTTTTGGATCCAATTAATAATTTCTTGAATAAAAATTACCTCTCGATGTAATATAACCTCAAATACCTTGAATAACTGGGATATTCGTATGAATACCTCGAAAACTGAAACCATCAGAGAAATTCTAATTCAGCACGTTGAAAACCTTCGAAAAAGTATAATTGGGTTTCAGATTCTGAGGTTTGTAATTTTTGTAAAAAAAATTCCAGAGATAAGCATTGAAAATAAAGACAAATCAAATGATTCAATCAATATTAGCCACATGATACTTATTTTTTATTTATAAATAGAATTTGATATTTAATAAACTTTCTGAAAAGCCATTTTTCATGAAAATCGGTTCACACTTTTATAGTTTATAGCTTTATTTCTTTATTTAAAAGCGATAGCTGCGATTATAAGAAACTTAAATCACATAAAAACTTCAAAAATCGATTGAAAGAGATATAATGAGCAACGTATGCATGCGTCAAAAAAGATAGCCTGGCTTGGCGTTGCTTCAAATAGGTTTGCAAGACTTTGAAGAAATTATGATTTTCTAATTTGTGGCATTCTTCTTCAGTAAATCAGCGAACACTTAAAAAAGTTAAGTCTTTTTAGCCTTTTTAAGCACTGATATATGTACCTAAGTTAAAAAGTAC
The DNA here is from genome assembly GCA_963680825.1 of Meiosimyza decipiens. Classification (NCBI taxonomy): domain Eukaryota; kingdom Metazoa; phylum Arthropoda; class Insecta; order Diptera; family Lauxaniidae; genus Meiosimyza; species Meiosimyza decipiens. The sequence continues at coordinate 79,040,505 of OY804259.1, read as the reverse complement.
CACCAATTGAGATTCTTAGCCTCCAAACTATTACAATAATTTCTAGTAGGAGCGTAGTGCAAAAAATTGTAATGTTAAAAAATGTAAATAAGTCTGGCGACCGCTGTGCCCAATTTTTTTTCGCATGTTTTTAATAGGACCAAAAAGATGGCCGAAAATGGTTCTCCTCTTGACGAAACTGGTGTCTTTATTCTGAATGAATGTCTCAGTATTCTTCACTAATTTTACAGAACTGAGCAAATTGATGCCATCCTTCAATTTCATCAGTTATATTATCTAAAACGTTAGAATTAAAGTAGTCTTGGAGCTTTCTATAATTTATTAAAATATACCGGATTATTGCCAAGGGCACATCGCTCTTCACGGGAAGATGTTTAATATTCCATGTTCGGCATAAACAAAAATCGCTGTCTACATTTCGTCAGAGGCAATGGTCAAATTTTTAAAAATTAAGAACACGAGTAAAATTTTTTCAAAATGATTTTGTATCCCCATCTCATTGGAATCAACTTGATGACATAAATAGGAAAAATCTGCTATAACCGTTGCCACCAGCAACTGCTCCAGCAAAACTCTCTTCCTTTAATATACGCATGGTGTGATGGTAAATTTAGAATCTAACATTAGGGGCGGCGATGTGCACCTAAGCACATACGACCAATTTTTATTTTACCTCATTTTTAAGGTAATTTTGTAAACAATTTTTATTGAAAAATTTGCCTACATCATTTTCCTTCGGAAGCCTCGCACGGTTTTGAGGGCCACTTTCGGCGTCATTGCCAACATAATCTCTTGAAGTTGTCAGCTGTTAGCCATCCAGAACATATCTTTGCTCCTCTTTTAGCGGCTATGAATGTACATTGTACCAGTGTTCTTCAAACTCTTATGAATCTCCCCACCACAATGATTTTTAAATACATATATTTACAGCCAGGGGCGCTACTTTGCAACACACTGCGTTATACTATATATTGCCCACATAAGAAGAATCTTCGCTACAAAACATATCTGCAGCATATATTTCAAGAAAAATCTAATATTAAATAAGAGACAAATTAAGTGTTGAAGATCGATCACTCGATTTATTTTAATTTTATTCTTTCAAAAATATCTTTAAATTAACACGATCACTATATAGTGACTCCAAGTAATACATCAATTAAAAGCATCCCTTAAACTGAGATCAATCCTTTCCAGTACACCTGTCCCTGACAAATCGCTAGCGAGCATTAACTTTGCTTAAACCTTTCTATAATTACATTCAACCATGTGGGGTATTTTCAATTCTTTTGTATTGATTAAAATCCCATTATATTCGAAAAATCCTTTTAAGCAGATGCCACACAAACTAAACTCCAACGATATCGACTAATTTATTACTAATTCGCTGCAACTCCTGCTGCTGCAATAACAAATCATACCACAAGTGTAAAATTAAATCTCCACTTTAAATCAGTAGGATATTAAAAATCAGTTGCATTCTCATCAAAGGACTCTTTTGTCCTTAACAGCAGCAGCAACATCAGTAACTTCCCTTTTCCCCAAGCCATTAAAAATGTTTAGCATAATTAACACTTTCCCGCTGCTGCGACTTCTGCTCCTGCTGTATGGGAACACAACTGATATTCCCACGCAACTCCATTAAATGCATCTACATCTTACAGATATCATTCAGTTTGCGCTCGTATCTCTTTCCACATAGATATAGCAATAAAAAACGAATTCCACAAATACAGAAGCGCTAAAGGTTAAACTCAATCGCGGCGTAGCGGCACCGTCGGTTTTCCCTTTGTGTTATGCCTCTACATCGCCACCTTTACAAAAATTTTCAATTTTCACAATCAAGAGATGCTCAAATATTTGTGCGATTAGGCCACGTTATCAAAAGCGCGCTGAGTCGCTCAAAGAATCGAACAGAAAAGAAAAATCAAAGGAAATCGATGACCAAGCCGACTTTTATCTTTTATTGGATTGCTGCTGCTGTTGATGTTGTTGCTGCTGCTGTCTCGGAAGGTGGTCGTATTCTTATTTTTCGTTGCTTCTCATGTTGTTCTGTCTTTTAATTGTTTTGTATCTCATGGTTATATCCTGGCAGGGGCACAAAATTTTGTAGCTGCTGTTGTTTCAGGCACCGCTGAAATTTTTATAGACAACTTGACGCCTCCGTTTTTGTTTTTGTAAAGGACTTAATGAGATTTTTTGTGATTAATTTGATGTGAAAATTATGCAGCGGTTTTATTCCCTTCAGGATTAAAAGTGGTGATGATAAGGTGCTAATCATTTTTTTTTTTAATATTTTCATACTAGATTTTGCAATTAATTAAAAATGAGGGGAATATATAACAGAATAAAAATAGTTTCTTAACAAGTTGTGTCACTCTCAAAGAAAATAAAAACTTCATTATTTGTTAAAAATTTGCTTTCTAAAACTATGTCCAAAAGTTCGTTTTAATACGGCAGTGCTCATCTCAACAATTCAGAGAAAAAGAAATACTTTTCGCGATCCTCACTTTTTACATTCTTAAAACCTTACCAAAATTAAACATTTTGCTCGAGTTTTTAGATCAGAGCTTTTTTCTTTTCCTTACAGAAAAGTACTTCTACTTAGCACTTTTTACAAAAATTAGATATTAATGTCATTTTACAATTAAAAACACCCTCTATCGATCTGAATAATCATATATACTCATACATATTGTAACTAAAATATTCCTTGGAAGTTTGTCAAATATTTTTTTCAGTTTCAGTGAACTAGTTCTATGCTTATTTGTTCTGTATACATTTCTGTACAAAATCGACCTCATTTGGTAGAAATGTTTGAATACTAGAATATATGTCCTCATTCTACCTGAAACCCTTAACTTTATATCAAATCTCCAGGGACGTGTTGTATGTCATGTAAAAAAACTACAGGCATTCTCATTTGAGACTAGAGATCGAATCTTTAAGCAGATTAAAGTAGGGGTATAAAGGACTTTAACACCAGGAGCCGAGCTAATGAGGACCCCATCATACTTTGTGGAATTTAAAAATGAGGACCTTTTGATTCTTTTTTGGTTGGTAGTAGACCATTCTTTTGACTGGGGGTTACTTCAACACCGCTATTTTAAAAAAAAATTCCTTAGACCGACCGCTTAAATTTTTTTGTTTCGGTCTCGAATTTATATATGCCTATCGTCTAAGTTACTACTTACAAATCTATAAATAAAACTTTGCATTTTATATATCAGTTTTGTAGCTCAATTCTGTAACAGATCTTAGCTTTGAAGTTTCATTAGATTTCTTAAATAAATAGGAGTTTTTTTTTTTATGGAAAATAGATTGTTTTTTCTGTTCGTGTAAGATTTTTCTTTCACGAGATATAGACGCAACTGTCCAGTAAAGCAGGTATGCTTTACTGTGTTATTCCTATGAAGAACTGGTGAATATTGATATTACGAGCTTTCTTTGGGCCGGAAGGTTGCTTTCACGTAATTTTTTCTTTTTTTATATACCAAAAATTTATTTTATCCTACGCGTATTTCTTTTTGTCACAATTTCTTGCGTCATGACAGCTGGTTTTATAATCAGGGTAATATGTTGGTTGCAGCATAAAGCGGCAAACTATCGAGGTCGTAAAATTATACTACTTTAGCCTAACCTTAACTTGCTCTTAATGAAAGCCAAATATGCATCAATCTTCTTAATAACAAATACAAGACTTTCATTTCTTGAAAAAATAAAGTTCAAAAACTTTCAGTAGGAAATTTTTCAAAAGTTGATAATTCAAATATGATATGTTTATTTTTTAAATATTTTACGATATGTTTATTTCTTTGCTACAAACGAGTAACTTTAAAAAAATACATGTTGGTGAAACTCATAAGTACCCAAGGAAATAATAATTTATTTAAATTTTTAAATACCACATACATTCTAACCTTATATTAAAGCCTGCATTTAAGGAGTATGTAGATAATTACTTATATATAAATTAAGTTCTAAATTTAGAGATTTATAAAATTTATATAAAGCACAAGTGATTTAGACTTTCAGCTACATACTTTTATCCTTGTGAACAATTTTTATTGTATAAAAGATTTGCTTAATTTTTCTAAATAGTTTCCTCACACAGCTACTACTCGTATCATAAAATTGGATCACAATATGTCTATTCAAAAGCCCACCACACACACAGTCGTTCGAAAAAAAAGCCGCTTATTAATTGTCATTGCCAACATGGCTGACTTAATAACGTAATACCCTGGTAATACTCTAAATAAATAAGCGATTTTTAATTATTTTTCGGTTTATTTTCTCAGTCAGTCGTTTGTTAAATCGGTCGGACAGACTTTGTGTTCCTTTTTTTCTATCGTTATCGTTTGCGTCTCTTTTTCATGTTTCATTTTAATTAATTTGAAATGAATTCGTTTTGTTTGTTAAATTAGAACTGACACAGGGTATTTGTATTAATTTCGTTTGCCATGTTGGTGGCATATCGTTTTATATCTGTTACATGTTAGATGGATATTTAGTATGGGTGCTTTAATACTTGGGCACATTAAGATATTTACTATGATGATTTCATTAAAATAGTTAATGTAATTAATTGGGTTTTATATTTTAATTCATTGAATTAATAAATCGCTTGAGATAAATAAATTGTACCAATATTTAATTAATTAGTATGAATGCTTTTTCTTTCTATTTGAAACAATTTGTGTATAGTCTATAGTATAATATAGTGATGTTGTAATTTGAGCACTTCCACACAAAAACTTTTTAAATTGTTTGTTCTCACTTTGCAAACTTTGTTGTGCAAGGAATTAATGCACCGTGAAAGGTTCCACTTTCTTTCCCATTTTATTTGTTTATAAACATTATGTCTGTACTAAAAATAATTCTATTTTAGCTGACTTTTCAAAGGTGTCACATCTGGTTGATGCCGAAATCTTGACACTATAGTATGAGGCAGTTTTTTTACATCTTAACCCGTTTTTTTAAAATTTGTCGTATGACAGATTTTGATTATTTTGAAAATTTCGGATGCAAAATCTATTTTCTGTCCATTCACATTTGAACGCCATGTTGATGATCATTCGACACGATCAATTAATACAATTGGATACGTATTTCAATCAAAAAATCATTTTTAAAACATAAAAATATGTAATTCAATTAAATAAAATCATCATCTTATCGACTTCTTTGTAGCAAGGTAGCACAATGGAACCCAATTTCTATTAACATCATTTTCGAGTGATCCTAACGCCTACATTTGACATTTGATCGCTTGAGAGGCAACATAAAAACAAAGCAACCATACATTTTAAGCGTTTCTCGTACGTGGCTGTCATGCTGCATGACATTAGCATCAAATACTCGTAATTGTCAATTAGCAGGCTTTCAACAGCAGCTGTAACAAAAGTGGTCGGAAGCTGTAGTGTAGATCGGTTGTCATGATCATGAGCAGCCGGTGGCAATTTATATGCTGCTGTTTTGTATGTTATTAAAACCTACGCAAAACTATTGTATAGGTATGCGGTAATGAACGTTTTAAAATTTATAGTTCAATGAATTTTTTACATTAATTGTATAAAGTTTCAGCATTCGTTATAACTATATGCCTTCATTTTCAATGGATTTATGGAAGTGCCCATACCCACCTCGTTTTGAGGCCTTTGTAGATAAAAAATTGTGTTAATTTTAGCATCAACTTGTTAAAAACGCTTTATTGAATAAAATAAACAAACTAAAATCAGACAATAACGAAAATGAAATGTTGTTCAAAAATTAAAAACATTCAAGATAGATATATATAATAGATTATTTAATTTTCAGGACATTTAGGGACACGAAGAAAAATTAAACTCTCAATTATTTTACTAAAAAAAAATTTATTTAAAAAAAAGAAAGAATTATCACCACTTGTCACATGTTTGGCTCATAATTGAATACCCATTTTTTTTTGAGACTTCAATTTCTTTATGCATTACCCCCTAAAACCGAATCTGGAAAAAAAGGACGGTCTCTTATGGCTTCCAAGATAAAATTGGTCAAAGTTTGAAAATTTCATGTACCCACCTCCTTGGATAAATAAATTGTGTAAAAGTTTTATAATTTATTTTTTATTTTGTGTTTACGTGATTTGACTTTTTAAACACGAAACCGTTAAAAAACACTTTGATCTGTTATGGTTTTCGAGTTAAAATTCACGAAAGTTTGAAAAAAGTTTGAAATTTCTGTGGACTAGCAACCCAGGTGTTATATATGTACAGTGACGTATCCAGGATTTTATTTCGGGGGGGATTTTGGATGTGAGATTTTTTTCTACGTAGTGTATATTCTTTGCAAAATCGTTTATATACAGTGTCCGTCAAAATATTTCGGGGGGGGGGGGTTCTATCCCCTAGCATCCCCTCCCTAGATACGGCCCTGTATATGTATATTATATACTGATACTATGGCTAGCAGCCCAGGTATTGGATATATTATAGACTAATTGTGATATCATATCACCGATTTCGTAAGAGAAACACGTGCGAGTATACACAAAATAAAAAATAAATAGAAAAATTTTTCAACAATTTATTTATACGAGGGGGATAAATGAAATTTTCAAAATTTCACCAATTTCATCTCGGAAGCTTTTTTCTTAGATTCGGTTTTAAGAGGTAAGACTCTATGTTTCTAAAAAAAAATTTTTTTGGAGCATCGCCCCTAAAGTAAAATTGTTCCCAATTTCGCTTAAAAACAAAACCCATAGAGTTTTGTGCTATTCAAAATAAGGAGTTGGTCACATGAGCACTACAGAAGTATAAAATTAAAAAAGTGTGAGAAATTTTTTTTTTTGCTTTAGGTATAGTTTTTAAGTATATAACTTAATGACCTATTTTAAACCTCTTAAAGCTGCCACCAAAGTAGAATGTTTTTAACTGCTATAACCAAACATAATCGCCTTATCTTTTTTTTGGAGGCGTTGTGTAGAAGAGTAGTGCCGAAAGAATTTGTTTTAGTAGTTGGCGGAACCACGCCTTTAACAGGAAAATACGTTTATACGGCTAAGCTAATGAGCCGATTTTGATAAAATTTGATATGGAGATACATACGAGTACATATATTGTATTCTAAGAAAGGGTATTTTTTATATTGTGTTTTTTTAGTAAGAGCGACATCGCTTCTAGTGGGTAAAAATGCGGTCACGGATGAGCTGCTGGACCCTTTAATGACACAGAGACAGATTGAGCCCTGAGGAGAAATATTTGTCTCTAATGGGCGGTGACTCGCCTCTTAGCAGACAATAGATTTTCCCAGCCTTACAAATGGACGTGATTTGTAGATAGCATCATTAATATTTTTGGGAGCGATGACTTTTAATCATATACGGAACTTATTTGTATTGACTCTATAATGGATGAATTTTAACCATTGGTCGAACTCTACATTGCTGTTTCTGAAGTAATGTCTTTTGTATCTAATATATGCTGGAATATCAGAATAGCTCAGACTATTGACTTTATGCTGCAGCCGCCAATAAATTGAAATCATTTACAGCAATTAGTTAAAGATATCCAATTCCTAGCTTAAAATGTAATAGCGAAATGCATGTCTATGAGCATTTTTTTCCTTTTGTTGTTTTCAAAGAGTTTTTCTTAATTTGTTCAACGGTCAATTGCGGTTAGACACAAAGTATCTACTTTTTTTGACTTGCTAACAAACTGACATATGGAAATCAACTTGGGTGAATGGACAATTCGTCATTCAGACACTCAATGAATCAGTCAGCAACTCAGCTAGAAAATGCTTTTTAATTTGTGTACAACGACTTTTGTTGTTATATTCGTAGCTATTTGTTTTTGTTAGTAATGTATATTCATTATTATTTGATGAAAAAGCTTATACGCATATGCGCACTTACATGTGTATGAATGTATGTAAATATGTTTGTTATTGTTATTGTATTTAATGACATAATGAATGTGTAATTTTCTAATGGTTTTCAAAATGGTTATTTAGAAACAAATACGAACTCGTAACAATTGAACACAGGGTGCAGCCGGTAGTTTTTTTTTCTACGCAAAGTTTCTGTTGTCGTTCAATAGTGGTGCTGTTGCTGTTGTTTTTGTGGTTTTTGTAACAATTAATACCGTAAATGCCAACATTTAAGTAGCATTCATTTGGTTACCATTATAATTTGTTTGTGGTTTTTATTTTTCATTAATGATAATGTTGATTTATTTTGTTTTTGCATTCGCTTGTTTCGTTTAATGGAATTAAATTAAGTAAATTAACGATTCGGCGCTGTTAATTAAATATTTAGTAGTAGATTTTTTTAGATCATTAGGTTTTATTTATTTGTTATAAAGTTTATATACAATTTTTATTGAATATATGTACATTTTTAAGTATTTTCAAGGTGAAAACGTTTAGAGCTGCAGTTTATATTTGGAAATAGAAATCATTTGTATTGAGCATGAAATTTTTCAACACAGCTTTGACGAAAAAACTTACTATTCCTAAGATACCCCAAAGTGTACGGAGAAACATAAAGTTCGAGAAAAATTTGTCATAACGATGTATGGTTTTCTTATGTCATCAGTGATGGCAATACAATTCCATATAAGTGCTATCAATAGTACGAAAAGTATTACTATATAATATAATAATACTAAAATATATTATAATAAAACTTTTATTTGATTTTATTAAATATATTATAATAAAACTTTTATTTTATTTTATTAAAATTGATTATTATGCATAGATCGTTCCTAATAGGTGAAGAGCTTGCTATAGAAAAGACGAGTGTATAAGATTACAGGATGGATGAATGTTGAGGAAAGATAGTGATGTATTTTAATGATATTAATACCAGGGTTGCCTTGCCAAAGCCCGTCTTGATGCCTGAAAATGACCAAAATTTATAGAATTTTGTTATTTTAATTAAATTTGTACACTATTGCGCTTCAAAATGTATGCCAAATGATAGAACTTGAAGAGGCCGAAATATAATATGAAGAGTTGCATTGTTGAATCCCGGCGCAAACATGGGTTCTCGTCAGATTTTTGGGTCATTTTCATTAATGAAGACAGCTTCAAATATGTGTGAAAAGATAGATCTCGAAGACCTTAAACATAATCTATAAGGTTGCCTAGTTCAATCCTGATCCAAACATGAGTTTCCACACATTTTAGAAAAATTGGACCTCATAACGGGTGGCAACTCATAATTAAGACTGGATTCGACAAGACAACCGCTTGTATTCTATTAAGGCCTATCGAACTCTATTGCTTGGCACACATTTCAAGCCTTAATATATATTTTTAAAAATTAACCCAAAAAACTGGACAGGCTTATACAATGCAACCCCAAACATTGTACTTAGGACTCTGGGAGTTTTATCATTTGGCGAACATTTTGAGCTGTAATATTATTTAGTCGAGGTTCGAGCATCGGAACGGGCTTTGGCAAGGCAAGCCTGGTTGGTTAGTTTTACCAAAATACATCACCATATTTCCTGAACATCCCATCCTTTAATCTTATACACTCGACTTTTTAACAGCGCGCTCTTGGGCTATAATATAAAAACAATTGCATTTTTTTATTTAGATTAGTGATGAGCAAAATCTGCCTTAGTTTTGCAAATTTTGCTAGACATTTGGCACTATATATAACTGCAAGACCAAGACTAAATGAGCATGAACAAGACCTTTGGTAGCTCAGTGGCGTACAGTTAATATTTTTTGGTCGGGGCAAAGAATAAACTCCATTGTTTTTTAAGAATATGTTGTTGTATTTTTGGGCCATATCTCCAGAATAGAAATGGAATTTTTCATAAAAAAAGTTTAGATTTACTTAAAAAACTTTAATTTTCTCCCAATCCTTCGACGAAAAATTGAAAAAAAGTTCTTCTGAATATTTTGAGTAATTTTTTTTTTTTATTTGAAAGAGTGCAATACATTAATTTTATTGTGAGATCATGTTTCATTCAAATGACTTCCCCAACAAAGCCTTGCAGTAGCCCATGTAATGAATACAATTTTTAAGTACATTTGGTTCATAAATCTAAAACTTAAACTTGCACTACTCTAAAATTGCATAAAAATTATCAGAAGATAACATTTCAGAGCTTAGAAATATTTCAAAGACTGAGAAAAAAATCGAATTCTGGTTTGTTTTTTTTTTTTTTTTTGTAAAATATTTTTTTTTTTTAAATTTAATGGAAATTAAAAACATATCTACTCAAAGTAGTGAATGTGACACTTGATAAATATATTTAGTTAAAAATAGTGGAACAAGTAATTCATTAGGACTAACTGCATTGAAAATTCAATGCAAAAACGCTGTCCTGTTAATTTGAAGCCACAAATGGTGTAATTGCGTTTCTTAATGCTTTGATAGTAATTTCCAACTTAAATTTTAAGTTTTTATATATTTTGCTGGATATTTACACATCACAGTCAAGAGTCACCCCCATAATAGTCATTGCAATATACGTAAATGAGCACCCTTGACGTCAGCTAATCGAGTTCTATTTAGAAGACTGTCATTCAAAAGCTACAAAAAACGATGAATGCAGCAAAGTACAAAATAAAATGATATATAGAATTAATTTAGTATGGTTGAGTATGCTGGGTGCTGCCATGAAAGTGGCTTCATTTATTTTTTTAGCATGACCATAGCAACGGTAAACGAATTACCTACGTCAATGACTGTTAGCAGTTGAGGTATGCTGGAAAGCTTCTAGTGAATTAACAGCAAATCGAATGAGTTAAAAAAAACAATCAGAAAATAATTAACAAATGTGTAGTTAAAATCTATTACTTATTTACGAGATAAATGTCCAATCCCTGAAAAACCTGTGTTGCTGCATAAGCATTTCAAGAAATTCTTTTTATTATCAGGCGCAAAAAAATTTAAAAAGGACTTGGCTTTTTCTTATTATTTGAATAACGTTATTTACCATATGAATGATGACTTTCTTTTGTAGCCATCAAATTGAGAAAGAGGTTTTGAAAAATTTTTTAAATATCAATTTCCAAGAATCTGCGAGTCATTATATCCGGGCCGCACAAGTTCTTAATCTGCCGCTGACACTATCTGTCGTATAACACAGATGCAAAGTTTCCAAAATTTATGCATTATGTAAATTGCATTGTAGAATTAACAAAGTTACGTTCCGAAATTTTCAATGTAAATAACTTTTTACGAGACTCAGTCACAGTAGGATTACGTTTCAAAAACATCATTTTGTTTGTTATGTGAATCATGTAAAACAAAATAAAATATCATCGCGTTGTCAAGAAACCGAGTTATAAGAGCACGGCGTTAGCAAGGGGTTGGTGCAATTTTTTTAGAGCTCCGCGTTAAACGAGGGATGATTATAACAGAAATACACTCAATCAATTGTAGGCAACTCAATCAAAATGCATTTAACTTTTTTTTCAGAATCTAGAACCAGAACAAATTGATAGTTTTCGGCATCCCCTTACATATCTTACTGCTACAGGGTAGCGCAAAATTATCGTAATGGTTTAAATTCGTTAGATATTTTTTAAGTACATATAAAAATTCGGAGTTTTGTTGACCATGAAAGATAGCCGTGCGAAAGTCCATGTAAACAGTAGGTCGAGAACCAAAAAATAAATCAATTGTTATGCTTCGGCACCACAATTATTCGGCACGATGAATACATATCCATGATTACAAGAGACCCTACCAGATAGAGTCCCTATGCAAAATCAGGCACACGCATGCGGTTTAAAAAATGTGAAGTGTATTTAATCGAACTCATCACACTATGAATACTTAAACTCAACTACCCCTCCCCAATTATTTTCATAAGGTCTTACATTTTCCCATAAGCTTCCAAAATTATTTGAAAGAATGGGCACGAGTCTGCCAGCCCTAAGGCCGGCTCGGAAGATATCGTCTCGCAGATGATGGCCTCATGCTGCTTCACTCATTCGTGTGATTTTACCAACACATTTTCCATGACAATTCGCAATATATAACCAGTCGTCAATGAAGTTCGGAAATGTGACACGGCCAAAAATTTTTCACTATGCTTCGTCAATTATGTACTGCATATTCCATGTAAATGGACTGATTGCAGTTTTAGGAGGTATATATTGTTTTCCCGTCTTTTTCCCGGGAGCACTCAAAATATGATCTTCTGAATGCCTTATTTTATAAGTTACTTTAGAACTTCCACCTATTCTTTTAAAAATTTTTTTAGTAACGCGGTCAATGAGGTGGGGTGCTACATACCCCAACAGTTGCGCTTGACTAAGTATGCTTGATGTGCCAGATGCAGGATGTTTTATCTTCAGCCACTGATACCACGGGGTCAGATATTGAAGTGCGGAGAAAGTTACCTCTGTTTTTATCAAGTGGAGTTTGTCACACCCCACCTCATTGACGACGGGTTAGGGTGCTATGGCTCCGATTTCATTAGGAGATGGTCATTGACTTATTTGCATACCCTTGTTCTGTCACATGAACACAGTTAAAGAATTGTGAGTGGTTAAGTCCGTTCGGTACCTACTGAGCACTTTTGGGGGAAAATGCGACACCTGATTCATTTTCGAAAATATTTATGATCCTTACAAACGATATACCACAGACATGGGCGTATTTGCTGCAGATGAAATGCTACAAAGCCCATATAATGTAGTTTTTCTTGTTAACGAAGCCATTTAATCATTTTTATTTGTTGATCGATCGTTTATAGTTCTTTATTAAATACCCTAAGTTTGCTTGCAAAATTCTGAATAAAGTTGTGAAATAAAAAAGTTAAAATGAACTTAAGACACAAAATTATTTTGCACCACCCTATACTGCGGCATACCTTAAACTGAAGTGTTGTTGACACTCATTGCCGCTCAATTAACGTACCCAGTTACACTTAATTGAAATTGTATTGATGCAGGCGAAATTAACACATTACCCGAACATTGGCAATACTGTCATAAATGACAATATGCAGAAGACAATGGCAGCATTGATTGTCAGCATGAAATCATAAAACAGTAGATATTTTAGCAGATGTTATCTACCACAAAACAAATTGTTGCTGAAATTTACACAAAATTTTTATTCATCATCGTTTTGGCTTAAGTGTGAAGTGATTAAAATAAAAACGTAGTTCATTACATTGACACTTCTGATGACAGCCGAAGGATAGATGAATGATATATTTGAGTTTAGACAGTGTGATTTTGACTTTAGTGTTGTGCATGACAATAGCATTTCTGCAATGCATCACGTTATACTCGTCGTACATTGTCAAATTTGGTCTGTGGAATATTTTGTGCAGTCACGCTTTGTTGCAGCCTTTTCTCGGCATATTTCGATTTTTTTCTAGGGCGTTAGGTTTGGAAATTAATTGACTTGTGCTGAAATTTGTCGAGATGCGTAACAAATTCACTGATTTACCCGTATTTTGGTGTTGATCTTTTTCATATTGTGTTTTGTGTATGATGTCAATTCAATCAATTTTTGGCAGAAATACATTACCTATTTCGAAAAATGTTCGATTTCGAGAAGTGATATTCGTATTAGTTTCTGATATGCTTAAGATATTTTCGTTAATTGTTAAATATTTTATTTTTAAACATAAAAATTGAAGGTTTTGATGATGAAAGGCTTAGTAAGAAAAATATTGACCAAAACCTATCCGCTCGGAAAAGAAAATTGAAAAGACTTACCTCTGGATGACTTAAGCCAAAATTTTGCCATTGAAATTTAAGTTAATGCAAAAATGAAATGTTTGTTGACTGATTTTTAAAATTGCTTTGGTAAAGTAAAATTGCTTTTGGATGTTTTCCAGACATGAAAATGTTTCAGTTTCCGGGTGTTTCTCAGTTCCAAAAATTTTACCCAATTCCTGAAAACAAAACGCAATTAATATCACATATACAGATAAGATTTAAGTGTTCTAATGAGTATCAAATCCAAACTCAGTCCAATTACTTACGGAATTTTATTTCTAAAGACTTTTGAAAATGTTTTTCTGACAATTTTCACCTCTATCCAATTAATTTGCATATTTAAAGAGAAAACAAGCCTCCTCGATACATTCCATTCTTATGTAGGATCTCGATTAATAAGCACAAAGGTGTTTCCTCTTTTAAATAACAAATAACAATAAAAACTGCAATCGAATTAAAAACCAAAAAAATTCTAAGGCAAGTGCATAGCCAACAAATCGATTTGGTTAACTTTTTAACCCCTCTCTTTTTTTTTTTTATTGCTTGCTGGGCTTTTTAAGCTACAACTGCCGTTGATGCTGCCAATGATGATGATCATGACGATGCTGATGTTGCTACATGCAACATTGACTCATCGGCGGCGGTCGGCCAAGATAAAAAGTGGCGGCATCCTTTGATCAATTCACATTATAAAATACTATGGTCACGCCTTAAAGGCATTAAACGAGATGGCGCTCAGTCGCATGTACAATAACAACAGCAAAAACAAGCTTAATAATCAGACACAACCTTAGACTTGGCTTTAACAAATGCATCAGCAACAGCATCAGCTTTAGCAACAACATCGATCTTAAGCATCGACTGCAGGCAGCAATTGCACACGGTGGTCTAAGAGCGAATGAGCTGGTATCTTGGCAAAAAAAAGTTTGTATGCGGAAATGTGAGGAAGCTTATATTGGTTATGAGTAAATTAATCGCAAAGTTGATCCCAATCAATTATTTAAAAAAAAAGACGGAAAAAAGCAAATAAATGTGCTGTAGAAAAGGTATTTAACCTTGTCAGAAGCAAACTAGAAATAAAATACACACGAAACGTGCGTCATTTGAAATATAATCTCAGCATTAAAACTTATTGTATTTTGTGAAAGCAATATAAGATTCTGCCAAGCCCCGGAGGTTTGTCAAAACATGGTACAACTTATTACTATCGTTCTAACGTCTGGAAAGTTTTATTAACTGTTCTAGATAATATGTGTCTTTTTTAAAAGGTATTTTTAAGGACTCTTAACTTTTGGACCAACTGATCGAAATATCTAATCAGTTTCATGAAACCCATGCCATTTTTAAATGTGTTACATATGAACTGTATCTATATATTTGGTTCCTTGTTTGCTTATGACAAGGCTAGTAACTTTGTTATTAAGAAATCGATCTGCCAATTTATGGATATCTTGACTATCAACTTTTCTACAATTTCGCATGGACATTTTTTTTACCTATAAAACAAAACTTTTGGCTCCACGTAGACCACCGTGTGCAGCAGCAGCGACAGCTTTTGTTGCAGTAGAGTTTGTACGCAGCGAAGCCTTTGCGCAGATGCAGTTAAGTTAAGCTTCAATCGTTGCTGGTGTACTTGGAACTTATACTCTCAACAAAACAAGAAATTTCTTAGTACACTTTTTTCAGTTTGCACATCCTAAGGACTTTTTTATGCAACTCTAAATGCTGCATTGTCATCCTAAAGGGGTTTCAAATAAATGTGCCTGATTGGTAATGCAATTGCAGTGGCAACGTTAATGTGTATTTTAATTTGAATAAGAATTTATGTCTGAAAGTTGTATAAGAAATCATGGAGAGCTATTTTCACGTATGTTATAAAGGTAATTACAACAAAGTCAAGAATGCGTTACACAAATACTTTCATTAAACTTTCTAAGGGTACAACCTAGAGAGAATAAGCAATAGACAAATGCAACATTAATATCATGTTGTATTTTTATGGACCACCAGCAATCGATACGAGCATACACTAAGAGAAAAGTTAAAAATGATTTTTAAAAAAGGTACCAGGTAATTTTTAAATGAACTTGACATTTTGTCGAATAAGAACAGACAATTTGCATTTAATTTTTAAATCCAATTTTTAAAACTGCCTTGTAAATGTTTATTCAGAGAATAATTACTTTTCGTTAAGTTAATGGTAAAAAATACTCGTGTGTTAATATTCCTATGTATATTAAGCAAACTTAGATTTTTTAAGTGAGCCTCCGTGCGAGGGAATAATTCAAAGTAATTGTTGTGATCATTTCTGATTGCGGCCAGAGCATAGCAGCACAAAACTTTAAAATATCAAGGAGTTCTTTCCATGTCCTTCAAATGCATTTGCTTTCAAATCGAAATTACCGACATAGTTTTGAAAAATATCATACAATTATTACATTCAGACTAGGACGCGCCTTAAACAAAAAATCATATTTTCCAAAACTATGTCGGAAATTTCGATTTGAAAGCAGATATAAACAAAGATAGATAGAAGAATAACATACAAAAAAGAAGCATCGTTGAATATTATTAAAAAAAAACAATGTTTGAACTTTTTTATCTAAATTTTTTGATGTATGTATTTTGATAAAATCTAAGCACTTGGCAAAAAAAATAATTAAGTCTTTTTGTCCTATTTTCCATAGTTTTTAAGATATTTTGAAAAATGCTGAAAAAAGTTACCAAAATAAAGTGTAAAGATTTTTGATTCGGTAAAGATTTTGAAATTTTAGAAAATTAATTACGACCATTCGAAGGCCACTAAAAAATCTATCAAAGCACTTGGACTAAGACTTATACAGTCCACCCAATAGGACAACACTTTGTTCGAGCTTAAGCTCAATCAGTGATGTTCGATTTTTGAGTTGGGGTATTTGACATGAAATGCATAAGGGTACCATCGAATACATATTACTCAACGAATATTAAAAGTATCACAAGCGTCTTAAGTAACATATGAAACATAGCTTTAAAAACATATCTCCTTTGGTTACTTAACGGTAATATAACATACACCCAAAATAACTAATCAAATGTTGAAACCAAAGCGTAACCGCGCTCAAATCAATGTTGAAGATCTAGAAGAAGAAAATTAAAAATCAATCAATAGAAGCCACGCGCAATAGCTGGCAACAAATCTATAAATTAAGACATCTCAGGAATGCACTCGCACTTACACTTACGAAACCCAACAAATATTTAAATAGGGCAGTCAATCGTTAAATCGCAGTCGAACAAACAAACAAACAAATACAACAACGGCTAACAACTAATGGTAGCGAGGAAAAGTAAAGCTACCGAAAATTAGTCGAGAGAGAAGCGATTTAGAACAAAGTAACAATAATAACAACAACAACAACAACAACTTAGCAACCGGCAACTAACAAAGAAATGGAAAAACAACGATGCAGCGGAAAATGTGGGCAGCAAATAAATATTGATGTTGTTGGCCAACGACTTTTGGTAGATTTCTGAACGAAAGCTATGTTTAAGACAGTACGACACTTTAATTTTTTCTACAATGAGCTTATGTATCAGTATTGCAGGTAGTTGCGTCACTTCACCAAAACCTTGGTGGGGGCGAGAATTATAATTTCACCACTATTAGATGGGCTTATTGAATTGATGTATTGAATAATAACTAGTATCAGTTCCTTGGGGGGCCAATGCCCTCCCCAGTCCTACTGAATTCACGCCACTCATTGCAAGAAAAGCCATTTCTTGACACAATTTGATGAACCACTATTTATCTCTGATCATCAGGTAATTTTGAGTCATTTACCAGCGAGAATGAGTACATGTTTAGCACAAGCAATGTTTATGGATTACCTTTTAAATGAAACCAACATGGCATTTACCTATACACTGACATGGAATATTACAAAATACCTAAAGTAGGCTGAGGGAGATTCAGTGTCCTAGTGTTCGTTTTGGTGTTGTTAGAAACTTTGAGTGGGATATCTCACCAGAGTCTTTGTGCAAAAGGTCGTAAAAATTAACTCAATAGCTTTCGTCACATTTAGAAAATAGATTCAATCTATCTTAAGTTCGGGAAAACTTGTGTCTGGAACATTATACTCAATAGTGAACCTACTTAAGTATTTGACCCAGCTAGAGACTTTGCTAAAATGTTTAATGTATCAAACACCAAAGAACATGCTTAGAAACACCATTTTTATAAGTCAACTTCTTTTCGAGTAATTAATGTTTATGTCTTTGTTAAACTCTTAAAATTAATAATTTTGTAAAATGGTTGCAAATGATAATAAAAAATACGGCCATTGTATCTTTCGTAGGTACAGGATTAAATCTAAAAATTCAACAATAATCGGAAACCTGAAGAATCAGTTTCTTTCGTTTTTATATAAGTATGTGTATATGATTCAATCAAATTCAATTTGAGACTTTTTTAAAAAATATTTAATATATCGAATAAAGATTCGATTTTTCAAACGCTACACATATTTCATATAAGTTGAACTCTAAAAAAATTACCGGATATATCGCGTATATATATAGTCTATTGTCCTATTTTTCTATCAAAAGAACCTTGGCACACATCTATACATCGACAGCACCCTTATTCCACAGAAAACTGCTCTGCAATATCTTTGCTCCTGTTTCATCTCTGTTAAAATCAAAGTTATGTCAAATTATCGACTAAAATTTTGTCAAAGTTTTTTGATCGAAAAAAAAAAAACAATCAATATCAATTTAAGTTTACAAGAAAACAAAAATTAAGTTGTATAGTACCATAAGATCGTAAACATATTTCAATCAAGCAACACACGGTTATCTTTGAAGTTCCAATTTTTTCTTTTTGGTCATGGCCTACACCATTGACGGTAAAGTGGACAGACAAGCTAACGGAAGCAAACCGCCCTAAGGTGACTACTGCCGGCTTTTGTGAGTTGCCGCGCTTATTAGCTGCATCGATGCGGTTTTGAAAGTTGCTAACTATTTTTTCAATTTTATTTGATATGATTTTCATAAGAAAATGGTCTTGAACCAACAAAAAAAAAAACAAAAAAAAAACCAAAACGCAACAAACCATTTTGTTGTTGTCATTTTGTTTAAGACCCACTAAAGTTAAAAACTTTACCGTTGTAGGTTTTAATTAGCACTGATCTTTTTTTCTTCTATGTTTTATTACAAGGTATTAGTTTAATATTTAAAGACTTTTGTTATTTGTTTGTCAAGTTGGCATAGTTTTGTTTAAGTTTTGCTTCAGTACAGTTGATGCCACTAAAAAGAAACTTTTTACTAAGCTCTAAAATTGTTGTTTTGTCTTTTTTAAAACATTTCAATGAAGGTTTTTTGATTAAAATTTTGCACACTTTTCAATATCATATCAATATATGTGAGGGCACTAATTGTTTATCAAATAAAATAAAGAAGAAATTAAGTCTATAAATTCAACAAAGTGAAAACGCTGCTAAGCTGCTCTCAATGCCACTGGGTGGTCCAAACCATAATTGTCTTTAATTGCCTAAGTTTCTCTGCATTGAATTCGCCAAAATCGACACACATAGAGCGCTTAATTGCTTCATTATTATTGTATCTATGACTGCTTACAAAATTTGAAGGCATTTTAATGAAAAAAAAAATGTTTTGCTCTATTTTTTTCCATTTCGATATCTTAATTTTAAAAGAAAATGATTTATAAAATCCCTCAAAAAGATTTGCTCAGCAATTCAGCATAAAATAATTAAAATTGTTCAAAAACAGATATGAAATTATTTATTTCTTTAATTTTTCAAAAGAAGTTTGTTGCATTGAATCTGGCAAAGGAAGCCCATTGAACTCTTAAGTAATTTTGAAATCTGGAAAACTGTGAACGTACCCATAAACCCACAGTGCTGACTAAATCAAAACCAAGGCACAGGCCAAACGGTCCAAACGGTTCATATTAAGAGCAAGAAATTGTGATTATATATCGTCATTATAAATTATATAGATATACATACATATATGCGATGCGCTGCTTTTGTGTGTCTTAACGTCTTCTGTAAATTTTTGTAGAAACAAAACTTTGCAAAAATCAATACTGCCCAAAATTTTTTGTTTCAAAAATGATGGCTTAGCATCATTTTGAAGTTCTATCATATACTCAGTTGTTGTCTAGAAACTGTGGAGGTTTGAATCATGTCATTAATACGACTTTAAAGTGAAACTTCTGTAATGCTATTAATCTGAAAGATATATGTACATGGAAATTTTGAAAAATAAAGTGATACTCGATTAATATTTTGGCATCAAATTTCTAATGCAACTTTTACGACGTCAATGTTCTTCCATCTTTTTGAAATGCATTACATATTTCGACTTTCGATTGGCGTTTTGATTCTTCAGTTCAAAATTAAGTTTCTTTTTGGTCCATTGTTAACAATAGAGGGAACTTAACTGCGTTTTCTCAATATTATAAATGATCGAAAATCGATAATTTTTAATCATTGTTTGAATTTCCCATTTACAACACAATTTCTGTCGATTTTTCATTAATTAATATTTTGAATAATGTTAATTAAATTAAATTTTTAGTGAAGAATTTATAAGACCTTAAATTATTGACAAAATAAAAGTCCGCAAAAATGTTCAACCATGAATTCAAAATAAAATGAGCATAGCCCCCAACAACCAAAATTGTTGTGCCATTAGTGCTGCCTTCGAGCCTTTAGTCGCCTAATAAAATTAATTAATTATTTGCTCCAAAAGACACAGACTCACGGACGGACATATAAAAATTGCTACTTGCCAAAATATTTGAAAACAGAAAAAAAAAGAAAAATAAAAACAAATTAAGAGATATAATCGTTGCATTTCAAGAAGCCATTAAATGAATCACACTAAATTAATATTTGGCAGCAACGGAACATCGACTCACAGCAATTCATTTTGCAAAAACAAACTAATAAAATCAAATTAAAGCATCTCAAACAAATTTTAATTGCCACCCAAAAAATAAATGGATGCATGTGACAGATTTTTATAATTTATTATGTTGATGATAATTGCTGCCAATCAGTTTTACTTGTGTGCTTTTTTAGTGTATCCTATCCTGTGTACATATGGAATGTTTCATGAAAACCAAAGCACCTTTCTGCGCAAAATTCAGCGTAAAAATTTAAAGCTGAAGATTTGAAAATGTCGCTACTTTTGAAAGAAACAAAGTTTTTCGAAATGTTTAATATGGCGGCATGGTATGATCGTCCAAAGAAGACCGTTTCCAGAAAAAAAAACTTCATTTGGAAATAAGTTTACTACTTCCCATCTAATTACAATAGCCCAAAACTTTTTTTTTTATTAAATTTGCTAATGTCTCGTGTGTGTCTTTTTACTGTGTAGTAAAATGAAAAATTGATTACATTGTTACGTATCTCCTTATCATGATTTTGTGTGTTGCTATAGCAAGATATTATCAATACGAAGTTATTTTCATTACATCACTACTTTGTAAGCTGGATTTTTGTCTTGATAGCTTCCCCTTATGCTACTAGGGACGTCTTGAGTGTGTCTTTATTTTGCACTTTACCAAGACAAATATGAAAAAAAAAAATGATACGCCTCTAACAAACATTATAACGTATAACAGAAAGTGATATCATGAAGAGCAATGCATCGTTGGGACAACGATTCTAGACTGGCGTACAAAACGTAAGTTAAAATGAAATTCGATCATAAAATAAAATTAAAATGTGTTATTTAATCTTTTATTGTTTGCAAATATCTTTAAAATACATATTTACGTCTCTAAGTCTCTTTGAAAGAACTCTACATAAAGCACTGAGAACGGACTCTTTTTAAAGTCGTTGAAAGGTGTCTTTTAAATACCTCAGAAAGATACTTTTACGAGTGTCTTGAAAGATGACACAGCAGCGAGCATGTCTTTATACTTTCTAAGTCAAACTACTTTTATAAGCCCCTATAAATTCATTTTATATAAACATGTTGTCTCCTGTAAAAGCCTGTAAAATAATCTATAAAGTCTTCTTTTGCAAATAGGGCTGCCATATTGAGTTTTTCAGAATACAAGATGTATATGAATTCTTTTAGATCTATTTGCTTATTTTTTTTTTCTGCTGAGTTTAAGGTAGAGAGATGACCTAATTGACATGAAACGCCCCATGTATTTATATCTACATAAATGTGCACAATATTGGCAACATTTTCTACCATTGCATAGTGCTTTTTTTTGTCTGCAGTGTAATCAATGATTTAAATTAATGGATATGTCAGCCAATTAATAAATTCAAATAGCATAAAAATGTCGCAAACTGTACTGCCCTCGAAAAACACCAGCATCCTAAAATACAAGCAGACGGTATACTGCGATATAAATAGAAACGTGAGCGCGGTTATGCAAAAAAAAAAAACTTTACCACCGAATCTGTTGTTGAGTTATAAAATAAAATTTTCAATTCGATTAAGCAGTCTGATATTAAAAAAATATTTTTGTAAGAGGGCCACCCTTAATATGCACCCTAAATGGAAGTATTATAATCTATAACACCCGCCTGATTGATACTAACAATATCAATTGATAACAATATCAACACTGAACTTAAGCTTTTCAAACGCAGCAGTTATGTATTTGGAATTCTAGAAGCTGTCATTCACATCTTATGAGCATGATGTCTAAACGAACCTTTGGTTAACATTTTATATCTGTTCACAAATTCATTTACTTTGAGAAAAATTTATACCAATATTTCTGATACACAAATTTTAATTGAAACACCCTGCTCACTCAAATATTGGTTGCAACTATACGATCGACCGTTGCTTTTGCAACTACACTTTGTAGCTTAAGTAATTGCTTTGGCAGCCACAAAATTTTTTTGCGCTATTAACACGCTGCAATTCGAAATTTGCAATAAACGAAACTAAAAATGAATGCTGCTAAACTTAGAATCAGAAACAAAATCAGATACTTAACTTGCATTTCCATGCATTTGTGCTCGAGATTTCGGTACGAATATGCACACTGAGAGAAAAGCAGCATATTCTATTAAATTATTTCAGTTTTGATTTCAAGTTATTAAAAATATATGAACATTAAACAGAAACAATTAAAATTGTCTACATATATAGATAAAAATCGAACAAAATTGTAAAGTAGAAAATAGTAAAATAATATTTTTTCCTATAATTTAAATAAGAATACATTTAACTTTTTGAAGTTGAATGTAAGGTGCTAACCATAATTATAAGACACTCTATAATTTGCACCTTAGTAAAAATATTTTAATTTTCTCTTTACTTTAAGAATCAGCAATTTTAAATTATCATTTTCATATTGAATTGGCTTAAAAAATAACTGAAATCAATATGAAATCTCTTTCAATCAATGTGCATTCCTTTTGAATTCCAGATAAAAGATAAAAAGTTGAATGAAAATTTAACACAAGATTCCACTTTGGCGCTAAATTACAAGAGTTTATGATTGCATCCAACATAACACTGTTGATTTTTTCTCTGTGTGTATGGATATGTGTATGTGCAATGCAGAATTATAGGGCAATTAGTGTAATTGCGAATAATTTAAAGGATCTTTGACTGCAGTACATATGTTGCATGCAAAAGTCACAATGCTGCACAAATTCTTTATTTGCATTTTCCATTGCCAAAGTGATGTTGCGATATTGAATTTTTTGTGCTTTTTGTATTTTATTGCTTTTTCCGCAATTCCTGTTTTTGAAAACAGTTAAAATGCTGATTTTTTTTATATGTATTTTTAAGCAAAACGTGCATTTAATTGTGTTCTAAGGACTACAGTAACTCGATGAAAAGAAGTAAAATTTTGCATATAATTTTATTTCAATTTTCATCATCATTTTCAGTCAACTTTTTATGATGTCAGAGTTTTTTGTTTTGTTTTCCGTTTTTTTTTCAAATTTTTTTATTATATAAGAATACCAGATCAAAATCCGATTTTCTCTAATAACTGTAGACAACACTCTGTGTACGGCAAAAACCTAACCTTCATAAGATTTTCATTCGTAAGTCTTGTGTCTTGTGAATCAAAAAAAGAGCTAAACGAAATATATCCACAAGTATATTTTAACACATGCTGCCCTACTTAATTCTTGCTTACTATCAATCAAGATCAGCTGCAGCTACAAAAACATGTCGATCTCATTATAGCCATTGGTCAAATGATCAACATTTCGTGCCGTCAAGTGCAACCCTTTATGATCACATTTTCGTTAACAGTTTGAAAAAATATACCATTATAATTGATTATACCAGCAGACATCATGGTTGTTATCATGGTATGAAGCTCATTTGTACTACGGGTGTATTATGTGCGCGTCTTAATGGAATATTTTCAATTACACCTGTCGCGGAACAAATTTCATGAAATCCCCAGCACTCTCGTTTTCAGCATATTTTTGTGATACCCGTATTGGTTTCCAACTATGACTTTTTTAGGCTAATGACTGGAATTCTGTATCATATGTGTAGGTATGTATGTACATAAAATATGTGTTTTTTTTTGCTAAGAATACCCAACACTTTAATGTGTTTGTGTTGCAGAAGGGAAGCTTATCCGAATTAAGTGATGTACTAAAATTTTGTTTACTTAAATTGCAATTCATTTATTTTGGAAACAAAAGGAGGTACCTTAACCGATTCAAAATTTAAGAAATAAGCCACCAATCTTACAAAATCTTAAGACTAGTCCAATTTTCAATATTATTCGTGTGAAAATACATAAATAAAACATTAGTTTTTCAAAAACTTTTCAACAAGTATATCGAAAAATATGAAAATTGAAAATCCGAAAAAAATAGATATCATCTTTAGCATTTTCTCAGACCCTAGACTAAACGAAAATAGATTTGACAAGACGTAACGTCTTATTCCGTAAAAACCGAACTTGAAACCGTCACTACTCGTCATAACAGCTGCCTCGATTCGTTTGCTAGCGTAACATTTTGGGTTAAATGTCAAAACAGACGTAATGATTGCAAGCGTTCGTTTAGTTGTTATCGTCTCGTCACGTCTATTTTGTTTAAGGCTTTAAGATTTGGTAAATGAACAGCAGATTTTTAAACTGGTTTCTTTAATTTTCAGCTCTCCGAACAGTACCGTATCTAGGGGGTGGGCCGAGGGGCGGCAAAACGGTCGTGGAATACATCTCATTTTGCTAGAGTTTCTTGAATGTCAAAAATAAGGACCTTTTTTTAGTGAATGGAAATTTTTGAATTTTTAGGTTTATTTTTTAGTGAGGTAAATGAAATTTTTGTTGAAAAACACGAAATTTTTTTTGGGGGGGGTCGGCAAATAATTTTTTTTCCCCGGGCGCCCAATATGCACGGTACGACTCTGCCTCAGACTAAATAACCTAAGTCCTATCCTATTCTATTTAAATAAACCCGTCAGCACAGTGGTCTTGAACGCTAAAAGTTTGCCTATGCTAACGAAAGATACGGCTTATTGGAATCGCTTCCTGAACGCAAGAGAATAAAGTCCTTTCTGATAAATTATTATTTTAGTTTGTGATGTTCACCATTTCTCATGGAAAAAATTGGAAAACATTTTTTTTTCGGTCTAAGGACTAGTAAAAAATATTTTTTTCTCTTTTGTGTAATTTGAGAACATTTTTAGCTACAAAAACAGCAAAAAATAATTTTTATAGTGTTTTCCACCATTTTTCATAGAAAAATATTAAAAAAAAATTTAATAAAAAAATAAATCAAGTGAAAAATTATTATTTTTGTTTTGTACTATAGGATCTGTCTAGTAAAAAAAAATTTGGTTTTGCTCAAAGTAGGGAGTAATGTATTGAATTTTTGCTCCACTTGCATTTCCTCTACCAGCGGGCAGAATTTAAAAACAGTGAATGGATTATTATGTTCAGAATTTTTTATAATATTTATAGTATTAACTTTCTGTTTGAGGTTTTACATGATATAAAACAAATATCCACTACCTTTGATCGTTGAAAAGAAAATGCAATGCTTATCCTCAGGAACATTCAATTAAAATTACACTTAGTTCTTTATATGAATGAAATTTACTACTTTCTCAGAAATTTATCCTGCTATTCATTGTTACTTTAAACTTCGTATACTTGATATATTTTATGCCAAAGTGCACGCCTCCAGCTAAATGACAACATTTTATGACTTCATCTCTCACCTTATCATACAAAAATTAAAATTTCCCCGAATTTTATTTTCACATTGCCAACATCTTAACATGATTATAAATCTTTTGCTGTAAGTCAGTCAATTTTATTTTCGATGCCATAAAATATCCTTTAAATTAGCTTTAATTGCTCAAATGGTTATTAGCATCCATTTTTGTTGTTGTTAAAGGTTAAAAAAATACACAACAAATGGCACCTGTGCCGCTTTCGTAAAAGCAAACTCATTGTATTTAAAATTATTGTCGGTGAGGATCAATCGCTAAGTGGAACAAAGATCACATTAATTTACACAACGAAAACTTTGATCGAATCTCGTTTACGATTTTTTACGCTTCATGCGGGTCTGAAATCTTTGAAGAATACCAAGTTCAGAGCACAGCGGTAAGGTGTGAATTAAGTGGCAAAGACACAGAACGTAAACTATCACACTTTCATTAGCCACCACCAACACAGTGGCAGGCCGAAGAAAAAACAGCAAAGGAACTAATTTAGGATATGCTGAGAAAGGACCTGTCATCTAAGCAGTTTATAAATGCTTGCAAACACCCTAATGATGGTAGCAATGTAAGAATGTATTCTAAATCGGTATTCTTTGTACTAGTGTTCCTACATTAAAAATGTTGCGCATGCGCAAATTTTCCATACTCTAACAATCCATAGCGAATGTGCTCTATTGTTCGATGGTTGAGGGAGTGTGGATTATCACACGCAGAACAGGTCCTAATTGGATACGAAATGTCTGAAAAAGGACCTGTGCCGTTTGATGTTTTGTTTCTGATGCTTCATATCTCTTTGTGAAAAATTACACATGCTGTGATTGTAGTGTATCTACATTTCTAAGGAATAAAAAAGGAAACATTAACACTGGATAACATTGAAAAGTTGCTATATTCATCTTTTGTTCAGTGTTAATTGTATTTTCAGTTTTGAACAAAAGTAGACTAATTGTCTGCATACATATCTATCGCATCATTACGTAGAACAGGCAAATAGATGTTGTCCTTACAATAAAGAAGAAGAAAAAATCATAGTTCTGTTTTCTTGCATTTTTTGTAAACTTCATAAGTGGTTTGTCATTTAAAGTTTTTCGAGTTCATTCCACTGGAGTCTATCTAATAAAGTATTTCCACATCGGCTCTGTCGAATACGTCATCAAATGTAGATGCCATTTCTTTAAAAAAATACCAAATATGCGACAACTTTAAAAGGAGAAAAAAAAGCTTAACGGATGGCATTCAATGATGGACTGCCTCTCAGTGTGTTTTCGAACGTCAAAGGATTTGAGAGTATTTTTCAAAACTGTCAGACATAAATTGCCAAGTGAGTGCATATTACCTCGATATCGACGCTACTGGAATATTAATGTCCTCACCTTTGCAATTAGGTTTTAGTGTGAGAACTCAGTTATGGTTCATATTTTTTATAGATATCCTTCAGATATCCAGAAGCTTTAAGAATATGGTTTGGATTACACGCAATCACTAAAGATGCTGTCAGCGTAGTGGTAAAAGTGGGTTAACTTATTGAACTTAGTTATGCTCACGGCTTGGAACAAGAAATATTAAACGTATTAGACTTTCTCTCAAACTATCGAAGAAAATAAATACCGTTGATTAAGAATGCCTCCAGGACCGATGTTAAAATGATATTGGTGCACACATCGATGAAGAAATCTTTATTGCAAGCATAGTTTCCTCTAGAGTAGCATAGTAGTTGCTTTCATTTATTTATTTGATCAATAATGTTCACAAAGTTCTTTGCCTTTTCAACAATGATTTGCTTAAAATTTACATGAAAAAATAAATCGGAAAAGAGGTACAATTTTTCGATATATATTGTATTGTATTGTATTGCTTGTAACCGTGATCTAAGTTCAGTTCTGTATTTGCAAAGCACTTATTGACCTCGACGAAGAATGTTCAACTTTAAAAGATTTGGCAATTTAAAAAAATTTAAGTTTTTTTTATTTGGGCTCTTACTTTTTAAAATTGAATTCAAATTGGTTATGTAATGCATGTTCCATTTGATATGCAAAATGGAGGTTGTTTGCCTTTGATTTCCTGGACAATACGAATACATGGTACATATATTATAATTTTTTTATGGACGAGCAAAGTTACATTACAATACTTTTCATCGGATAAAATCACATTTTCGGATAGTTCATTTTACTTATTCCCGTCAAATAAGTCGCTTTTTAATATTATTCGTCAAAAATTGTCAGGCATTGACAAGATTCAAGATTCTTCCATGATAAGAGATAGATGACACAAACATATCGTCACCTAAAATCTAAAAAGCTGTAACCAGAAAAAATTCAAAACCGATTTTTTGATTGATTTTGATGCATTTGACTAAACTATATATCCCTAAATAATTTTTAATTTATATTTCCAATAATAAAGATTTTACTAACGAAATTCCAAAGACCGCAAAAACAAGTTTTTGAGTTTAATATAGTAAAAAGGCGTAGTACACAGTACAATATTTTAACTCTTTAGTTAACTAAGAAAGCCTTGACTCTTTTCAATCTTTTACATAAGAAATAGATAACAATATAATTTTTCCAGCATAAATCGTTTTTGCTTTTCCTGCATAAAACTAAAAAGTGGATGTTAGGTGGATGTTAGGTGATTATGTTATATATAACACTCATTATTATGCAGTTCAAACTGCTCGCCGTTTCTTTTAAGGGATCTTAAAATTCAATGGACTCTCTGAAAACTACTTACCTCGGTCAGTAGGCGTGATTTAAAAGAAATATAAATTAAGGCCGAAACTTTTGAAAGTGTTGTTTCTCAAATCAGAATGATGTATGCATTACAAATTTAAGGATGGGTACATTATTCTTTCTTCTAATCAGCGTAGAGTATCGGGAGTTCTCAAAAGACTCATGTCGATCAAGTAGTTTATTCTGAATTAGTTTCTGAAACATTGTAAAATACAAATTACGCTCTGTTTGACATGAGCTGGCTTTATTTTTGCCATTGTTATTACACTTACCTTATAAAATTCCATAATTCTAATTAAACTGTGAATAGCTTGAAATGTAAATACATACCATAGCATTGTTCCAATGGAATACTTTAACATTCCTTTGCCTATTAGCAAGAATATATCCAAATATTCTTTAACTTCCTAATAATCTCATACGACTGAGCGAATTCTTTCGTTTAATTTTCTCTCTTAAGATCTCGCCGAAAGGTGGGTGAGCAAATACCAAATCCCGCACTTTTTCCACGGAAATATTGTTAATTAAAGCCAAACGTAGATCAACAACAAAAGAAACCATATCCTAAACTAAGTAGCTACTGTTTGTTTTTATTACCCACACTTTGAGGGTACCATAAAAGACGAGCGAGTTGTTATAAAAATCTAGAGAAAAAGAATCAAACTCCTGTATACTTTGTTAAATGAAAGAACTATGATCGTTTGAACTATAGAGAGTACACAAACACTAAATTGAGCTGTTGATTTTTGTTTTAGTTTGATGTTCTGTTTCACACATTTTTGACAAGTGATCTTTCACAGTTGCTTTGTTTTTCTTTTTATTTTTCTGAAATGTGAGTTTTAATTTTGACATTAATAAATGTCAGTAAATTAGAGACTGTGTGAGGTATGAGAGAAGATCATTGAAGATCACAGAGCAGTAAATGACGTAATGATGATGATGATGGACAAAGGTTATTTTGAGTGCTGCATGAAGTGGCAGGATAATGCAGCATGAGGATGTTTTGCCATTAAGTACCAACGGTTAGCAATCAAAGGAAAAGGCGTCTAGGGTGGTATCAATTTCGAATATTAAAGAAAAGTAAGGAAGTTGTTTATTTTTATAATCACATCCTCGGTACAAAAAAAAAAAATACAATTTGTAGGATGAAGCCTGGGAAATTGAATTTTTTTTTTACTAACCAACAGGATGCAAAAGTCATATGTAGCAATTTTAAGTATCTGCGCCAGAATAGGTATCGAATTTCATTTCAGTAGCCCATAAAAAATATGATTTGATTTTTGCGCTTTTAAAAGCGCCGAAATTCATCAGAAACGTCAGACAGCGTTAGTGTTGCGTGAAAATTTATATCATTAGAGTCATATGCATGTAAGAATTTTTAAGTGTATGATCGTTAGTGATCATGATGCTAAAGTTAAGGTTGCTGGAGTCCGCAAACTTTACTATGTGCCTCGCTGTATAGCTTAGGACAGAAGACAAGGCAACGCAAATGATGTGATTAAAAAAACTTTAATTTGTCATATTTTTGCATGTCATATTGTCATTTAGCTGCTTTGTGTCGTTTAACGCCACTCATTTGTCACTTCCGGTTGGAAGTGTTGCTGCTTATGAAAAGACATGGGAAATGATTTTGGTGATTTGATGAAGAAAATACTTATATTTTATTTGCAATTATGGTTGGATGATAAAAACGATGCCGAAATTCAGCAAATTCAGGTCTTAGTATGTTTTATTTGCAGCTTTACAATACAATTATCTGGTAAGATCGGCAAGATCAAACATTTTTTTTCAAATGAAAATTATAACAATATGTGTTGTTCAACAGATCATCACGTACCGAGACTGAGCTTTCAATACCACATCCATTGACGAATTTATGCAAAAGACGACAGCTTTTAGGGAATGACAAACTTTTGGTCGACTAATTTTTATGTTTCCTTTTATCTCAACTAGAGGTGCCTTGTTGAACAAGAGTTATGCAATGTAGAAGCGTTTCCGGGGTATTGCGTCGCCTTTCATTGCATTTCCTTTACAATCGTGCATTGGCTTCAAAATACAACTGAAGTTCTACCTATCACATCAGGTATGAAAATCACTAACTGCAATATGCATTTTTTTGAAAATTAAAAGGACGGAAATACAAAAAGAAGTTAGAAACAACAAATCACCATCGACCATAACAAATCTACCGAAACATCAGGAAAGAGTTTAAGTAACAGCAACATCTTAACGACAAAAGCGACATAAAATCTATGTACAGTAATAACAATAAAGTGCTAAAAAGCCATTCAAATGCAACAACAACAGCAACAATTTATTAATAAATCACTAACGAAACCAACCACGAAGCCATCACTTGACAAGTCAAAAAACATAAAAATAAAAAGCTTCTACTCATCAAAGACAGGCAGCAGCATCGGCAGTCTCAATACAGGTGGCAATTCGGCCATTATTGGTAATAGGTTTAATAAGTTAAGCTAACAGCAACAACACATACACGTATACATATATAGAGAACAAATTAACAAACAAAGCTTAAATGCCGACATTTTCAACAACACAACAGAAGAAATAAATAAAAAGCCTTAGTTATAGTCCCGTGAAAACAAAAGTCCAAGAAATATTTCATGTATTTAGTGAAAGAAAAAAAGAATTGTACAAGCCAGGCTTTAACCAATCAGGTAATTGCGCACAACTTCAAAGCTAATGAGTGCACACAATGATCGACAACGCTACACACTCTCGTATGCTGACGAGGAAGAAGAAGTGATCTTCACTGCGATCACTGCGGCAGAAAGTAGCTTAAAGCGCAACGCTATGTTACCACTATTACCAGTTATGACGATGGCCCATCTATAGTATGCAACAATTTGTTTTTGTTATTGTTGTTGTTATTGTTGGCTACAACGAGTTAAATAACTTGCCACGCATATCAGTTGATAAATGATCATGGCAGAGCAGCAGCCCAACGAAGTTCGGTCCATAAGATCGAAACGATGTTCAGACAGGGATTGGCTTTTTGGTGGGGTAGGGAGACAGTATTAGAAGCAGTCTTAATCACATCATCATCATCAACAACAGCAGCAGCAGCGGCATTGGCAGCAGCAGCAGCATCGGCCATTGGCCGTTTAGTTGGCTGGCTTATGTTCGGTGCCTTAAATGCTGACACTGGATGCTGACTTGGCGGTTTAGATCAAAGAACTTAAGTAAAGTGATCGTGGCGGTAGGTCGTAAGCTGGAGTGAGCTAAACAAGGAATGCGTTGTTTGTTGGCTAAATTGGTTGTTGGATATTGGATGTGGCTGCGCAAATGGGCGGCATATTATTGGTGGCCATTAAAATTAACAGTAGGGTTCACTTTTTCGAGTGCATTCAAAAAATTAAAATTTCATTAAAGGAAGTGAACATGTGACTGAGAGTGTCATTTGAAAAAAAATGTATTTATATTTTAATTTTTTTTAAAGAAAAATAAGTGTGTGGTGCATATAACTTTGTTTATAACTTTCTTAGTAATATAAATCCAAATCACTTGAATTATTCTTATAAAAATTTAGTAAATTTGCAAATAAGCTTTTATTTTCGTTAAAACAATTTGATATGTTGATTTCTCAATTCAAACATCCCACAATTGATCAGATTTTATAATCTTAAAAAATCACCAACATTTTATTTCAACTTTCTCTCAACATCCACACCAAATAGTAAGGTTATTCGTCCTCGAATCTTTTGACTTACCGAGCGACATGAACTAATAGAGTGATTTATAAGTTATCACCTGGAGTGCAAAAATTTATTATTGCCAACGAAATAAATCACTGGTGTACTCAGTGACAGCAACGGCACAAAATCAACAACAAAAACACTGCCAACATGTCACCGGCACCAAAATTGAAAAGGATGCGAAATAGGATAAAAAATTAGTTACGCTGACTTACGCTACGTTGCTGTTTGTGGCCGTTCAAAAGGGGATATTTACAGCAACAGCATCCTGGCAAGCCAATACATATGAATAATGTGCTTACTCACTCATACCATCACAAGCCATGTTATGCGCTCGTTTAATTTGGTTTCAGTTGAGATTTCGGTTTTCACTTAAGTTGGGGCGAGGGGAGTAAAGACTCTTCTTGGTGAGTAGGAAAAGTGAAAATAATTGTTTACGATTTGTTTATGTTACATCTACCGATTTATTGGTTTTTCATGGAAATTAATCGTTCCCAGCGGTGCTATCGATTATTTAAAATGTTTTGTCCGTTAAGGAGATAATGGGGAAAAGCAATAAAAATATTTTTTACTTTTCTTTCGGTTGAGGGTACGGGTGGTTTCGCAAAGCAAAGAAAGAGTGGGGATAGCAGTAAATATATTGTTTTAGTTAATGTGAGTCTGATTTTCTTGCAAGGTGACAAACAATTTTGTGTTAATTACAGTAATTACCGCTGCAGCATGCAACGTTTGAAAGTTCACAACCTTTGTGGGGTAATTTCTGCATGGTTCAATTCGGATAGATCCGGATTTGTTAGATTTTTATTATTTCCGGTAATAAATTTGAAATGGATGAGAGAAAGTCGATGAACTGCTTACTGACCAAATAATCTCTGATAACTTAAGAAACCTTAAATTTTAAAGGACCACTACATTACACGCCTCATTCATTTCAGGAACGAAACTTTTCCATCAAAATAACTATTGAGTGATTAAATTAAGAACCAATTGACTTATAAGAGTATTTGCCAATAGCCACTGACTAAAATTTTATTTAATTACGACAGGTAAAGTTAAAGTGACTGTCAGTTTCAAAAAAATCTTACTTGTAAAAATTATAGGCTCTTTGTGAAACAATAGGACAAACACATAGTTCCTCTCTTAGGGCCAACCGGGCTACAAAATTATATTAAGGATTCGATAAATGCCTATTGACCTGAGGCCACCCAAGTAAGTCAAGAAACATTTCTTTAGAAAAACAAAGACAATATAGAAGGCTCTCCGCTTTCGTAACTTTTTTAAAAACTCTACAAAAGTCAAACGGAAAATGGCCTTATATCACTGCAACAACAAGCAAAACTCTAAGAAGAACTAAGTGTGGGGTGGTGTTTGATGTTCTATTCTGAACATATCTTCTAGATAATGTTCCTTACCATATCAATTTTTAGCTTTATTTTATAAGTGGAATGCGAATATGTATCTGATTTATCCTCTCAAATCGGTGATATAATTGTCCCCATGATACAGCACTCAAATGATATTAATATTTTAATGCTTGGCCAGCATATTAAGTGACTTCAGGAATGCTAATGACTTAAGGAAGGCTGATTCAAGAGATTTTAAAGAATTTTGACTATCCAAATAAATCTGATATCTCTTCTCAACTCGTACAACATTTTTACTTTACCAAGATGCTGCTTCTTCAATTATTGTCACATGACTTCGAAGCATTGCTTAACTTTTGTTCATTGACGTCATTGCCCTTACCTATTTTGCTGTGTAATTTAGAACCATCTCTGAAAAAGTTGAAGTTGACCCTCGATGTTAGGTAAGTCTTGAATTTTTTTTTAAAATATTGATTTTAAAAATGGTGCAAGCTTAAGAGGTTATCAAATTTTCCAACAAAGTAGCTATGATTTCTAGGCTATTATCGATCGAGGAATTTGAATCCGTGATTAAATTATCTTCTCCTTCTCTTTTCTTATAAAAAAAATTGAAAAATAACTAATTAAAAAAATACCGTTTTTCTTCTTTAAAGTTGCAAAATCACCCGATATTATTTTACCGTCGATCCCATGGTACATCGTCTTTAATGTACTTTTTTTTTGCTTAAAATAATTGCTTTTCTTGATACTTATACCAATTTGTGATATTCGGTATATGGACCCAATTGCCTACAGTAATAACTGCGAAAAATGTAGGTGGGGTGGAACAACGGGGAGTGCGCGGGGCAGAGCCACTAGTCCAGCTAGTATTAAATATATAAATGTAAAATATATACTTTTCCATACCTGCCACGCCTCTTTTATGCGTTACAAACGGAATGACAAAGTGAATATACTCACGGTGTAGGGTATAAAATCAAATAAGAATTCATTAATAATTCGTGAAGCTGTAGTCGCAATTTAGCCCAAAATGTGGGTTAATTTATCGAACATTATATAAAGTGTATTCAGCATCGCAAGGACTTCCGATTCCAATTTTTTAAAAATGGAAATAGTTACTCAGATACATTTGCAAAGGGGCCGGGGTAATATTTTGTGTATTAATTTTTGACAAGCTCGACAGTTAACTGTCGACTGTAACACATTTTATTTTTGGAAAAAAAGGTCACTTGCAGATAATTTGAAGCATAATATAAGTAGAGTCAGTTGCCTTCCCAAATCTCAGGAGAATGCTTTGGTCAATTTAGGAAATACTTTTGCTGAATCAATCAATAGAAACTAAAATCGAAATCTCCAAAAAAGGATACTGGTAATACGTCGTGGTGGATGGATATCGATAGGAGATGCTCTAAACTATTTTTTTTGGAAAGAATCTTAGATGCTTCAATAGTGAATCCGAAACTGGATTCAGATATTGCATACTAAGGTTTATCACCTGATGTCCCGGAATAGCTTCAATTTCAGATCATTAGTTTTTTCGAAGGGATTGAAAATTTGGAAAAGCTTTGACTATGTCTTTAAAAACTCAAATGTACTAAACAAACAAAAAAATCAAACAACAAAAAATGGTCACTAATTTCCTTTACATCTTAAAATTAAACTAAAAAAGCTCATTCGGACAAAATTGAATAAATTTTTTTATCAATACATATTTTTAATAACATTTGCAAATCTTTATGAATACAGATGACCATAACAGCTCATCCTCCATAATTTAATATGGATTATCAACGTTTTTTTCAAGATATCGATTTGGTGCGATGTAGCTATCGATTGACACTTATGCTATGGGACCGGTCCACCAATGAGTTGAAATAACACAATGTAAGTCGTTAATATGACTAAGCAAATAGCTTTTAAAGAAATTACCTTCTTAACAAATACCTTCTCATACCCCAACGTCTCCATCAAAAAAATTGTTAACATATTTTATAGTTTAGTAAAAAATTATTTCTGTTTGTTTTCTGTTTTTTAATTTTGATTTTTCTTAAGATTCAAAATATATGTATGTGATACCTTTTTCTATGTAGTAGTACATATAAAATCTTACAAACTCTTTTCCGATTCCAGTTTCTCATCAAGCCAGAGCAGATTTTCAAAACTAAGTCACAAAAACATGCGTATGTGTATTTGAAAAAAATTTTCACCTACGGCTTTTGTCGGAATAATAAAAAGTTGGGCCAAACTGTTAAACATATATAAGTGAAAGATTGATTCATGACACACTAGATTTTCCGGGTCTAGGTTTTGCAAAAGATGAGTACGCAATGTCATATATGGCTTAAAACTTTATTTTCTCATAAAGTTTTTGTCGTGATGAAAAATAGTTACCTTTGAATCATTTGAATTTTTTGCATGCCATTTGACACCGAAACTCCAACAAAATTTGAATTTGTTTTTCCGCCACATTCTCTCCTCAAGCTGTATCAGTGCTTTGAACGTTCCATAACCTTTTCAAACCCATAATACAACTGCATTATCGACAACAGCCAACATCAACATGTTGTAAGACATTGCTAACTGTTATATCAAACATTTCTTGTGGAAATGAGACAACAATAACGTTACGTTCTTTCAATGCTATTCACACCTTTTGCCATGGAAGTTCCACAGTTTCGCTATTCAACAAACAAAAGAATCAACAAAGAGACAAACAAGAGCTAAAAACCGGCTAACAACTAAGGGGCGTGCATGAATTCAGTAATGACGTCACAACCAATCAGAAATCATTGTCACAACAATGGTGGATTTTTTTCATTTCTTTGGCGTCGGCGCCTGACAACGTTCGTCGACAATCGTCAGCCACGACAAATAATTGCCGGATAATAACTCATGTCCTTTCACTGCATAATTCCTAATTGGATTTTATATTTATACACCCGTACTCGTACCGAAACGCGTCAAGCATTAACCTTTTATTTTTCCCCAGAGCTTAATATTTCTGTGCTGCAACACCAACGAGCAATTTCATTTTTCACTGAGAAAAACTGTTCGTTTGATGCATTACTTTGAAAGTATATTTAGGTATATTATCTACGAGTATATATAGATATTGTCACTTCTTTTGCTTTTGACTTCATATTTCATTTGTTTTCTCACTCTCGTTTTTTTTTTGCATTTCATTTCGTTTCGTAATTGGACGTAATTCAATTTCAAAAATAATTGTTCCCATAATTTCATCGTAATTTCAAGCCGTAATCGTAAATGAATTAATGAATTGTATTTTCAGTTGCTGTTGTATTTGCTGCTGTTGTTGTGGCATTTAAAATTTGATTATGGTCTTGGTAAGAGCAACTTTTTATTGAAATAAATGTTCGAGTTATTTGCGGCAGCGATTCACTTTTGACATCGTATGGTCACTTGAGCGAATAGCGAGTAATGAGTTGTTATTAAATTCAGTTCAGCTTTAGCAAATTATTTGCTTGCAAATTTAAGTTAATTGTTGGATACAACATCTTACTAATTAAGCAGTTGCCTTAGTGTTCTTCATATAAATAGAATAATATTGAGAACTTAGGTGTGGGATGTCATTTGTGGGCTTTGATCTTATTTATGCCATAATATAAGGTAACCAATACCTAAGATTTGTATTCAAGGCATGTATTCAAGATTTGGTTTTATGTGAAGTGTTCAAATAGGGCCATACCACTATATGACAAAAAATGCTTGAGAAACAATTTTTTAATCCTTCCTTAACTTCCCAATGCTGCATCAGTAATGATTTCACTTCATATAATGAATATCCTCATACAGTGAGCAAACCATATTTAGGAAACGCCATTAACTAATAATTACTTCTCTTGGAATTAGCGCACAACATGGCGTATGAAGAACATTTATGTACACATGACGGATATCATGTCAAATGTCCAAAGCCGAAAATCGAACAGAACCGATTGACCTCAAACTTGCGAAAGTGTTGTCCTATTGGCTAGCAATTATATGCCAAAATACTATTCTGTTGCTTCAAAAATTGTCTCAAATATCTGGGATGATAATTTGAGATTATCTGATAAAATCTTGACCAAAATGCTTTCTATAGATTTTAGTGGCGTTTCGATTGTTTGTTATAATTTGTTGGAAATTTTAAAATTTGACCTTGTCATTTTCAAAAAATTAAGACGACCATTCGAAAGATCAATTAAAATCAATCGAAAATACTTGGAAGGGTTTAAAGTTCATCCAATAGGACAAGAAGAAATTTGACATAAGACCCGTCACATTTAGATTTATCCGCTGGGCTTTAGAGTTTTAAATATCGTCATTCTGAACACCACTGTGTTGCTCTAATTTTTTATAAGCGACCATAAAGAGAACGAGTACACCAAAATTGCTTATTTTCAGTACTTTTTGCACATATTCGATACCGACACATTTATTTACGATAGATCTGGCCCATATACATGCCTTTCCGATCGACCATATGAAGGTCAACTTTGTACACTTTATCTGAGTGGTAAAATTAATTTAAAATTATATTTTTGTACAGTATACTGTGATTTATGAATTTGGGGTTAGTCGTGCTCCTCCTATGATCACTTGTAAAAAAGTTTAACTGTAGAGTAGTCTTTAGAATGACGATATCGAAGATTTTAAGACCCTGTGAATAGAAAAAAAATCGACCAAGCCTAATGTATACAAATGTATACATTAGTTGCCTGGGCAAAAATATTTAAACGGCATTAGTAGCGGTGGTCAGCAACAATACCTTCGGGAGCCACAATTCGGGAAAGAATATATGAAAGAGACATTTATTAATTTTTGATTTACATTACTTAATTTTGGATCTCGATTAGTTCACCGTAATTAATAGAAAAAGATTTATTTGCTTAAGACCTCTGCACTATAACTTCTGTAAAAATATTAACATATATTATTAATTTAAGCATATTGCTAAAGATAATTTTTAAAAATTTTAGAAAATTATACCAAATCGAAAAAAATGCATTGTGAAGACCAAGTAGGTATTCTGAAAAAACCAATGCTATTTTTTTATGCTATTTGTAATTTGTAAAATTGTCCTTAGGATTGTTCGGATGATTTAAGGAGAGCCAAGATCAATCAATTAGTTGAATTGCTATTGTTTTCATCATTACACGTTACTCATACGACATGTTGGCAATCCTATAAGTATGGGAGACTTAGTCCTCCAAGAGAGATCTGTAGCGCACAAATGAGGTCAGCAAGTGAAAACTTTGCCTTTGGTACTAAGCTAAGCCTGTACTTTAGGATATAAATTTAGAAATTTTAATAATTAAAGTGGACCTTCTGCTTTTACTAAGACTTAAAAATTCAGTTGTTGCTGTTCTGATGACAGAAAAGCTCTTTGCTTTGAAAAATTTTCTCTAGACATTAAATTTAAATTGGTAATACAAATACAACCACTAATTGACAAATGTGTGGCTCATTTTACTGTTTGCTACATCAACCGTCCGTATTATTTAGCTGTCAAACGCATGTCACATTTGTGGCTACCGAACCAACAGCAACATAATTACAGTGCCAGCAACATCAGTAGCAGCAGCAGAAGAGACAGATATTTATTGTGGCTGACTGAAACAGAAAAATATGAAACGCATTAAAATAACTACCATTGTCGTATATGAAATGAAAGCTTTCATCAAAACCTTAACATTTTTAACGTGACCAAATTTGTGGTCATCAATTGGAGTAAATGCTGGTTATATGACAACTAACACGTATCTGTTGCCATCAGTTAAATTTAAATAAATGAAAAAACCAAACAAATCGTTTTCAACACAGTGTTTATGCGTATGTGTGCTTAATTTATAAGTAATGAAGTAAAATAATTAACCTCAATAAAAAATGAAGAGAAATTTGTTAAACTTTTTAACCGCATCGAAATAAATAAATAAATAAAAAAAGGCTCAAGCTATCTTTTAAGTGTACCATTTGCTATATTTTATCTCTTGCTAGATTTCAATATGTCTGATATTAGATAGCACTTCCTGAACTTTGTTATATTTTTACCAACTCCATCCATTTCCTCAATTCAAGTATGTTAGCAAACAAACATGGTCTTTTCAAATGTAATGGTGTTAATGCCCAATAAATGAAAATTAAGATAAAAATGCTATTTACCCCAACCTACTTTTACTTGATACTATGTACCTACACGCATTCATTACTTAATTGCAATCAGAACCGCTCATTAAATGCTGCTCGATCGCGCTCGTTACAAAAAGAGAAGAAAAAATTTACGTCCTCCACGCTGCTGTCATAATGACATGTTAAGCGCAATGCAAAAAAATTCAAAAACTTGCGCTTAATCTGCATGACGCATGC
The DNA here is from genome assembly GCA_963680825.1 of Meiosimyza decipiens. Classification (NCBI taxonomy): domain Eukaryota; kingdom Metazoa; phylum Arthropoda; class Insecta; order Diptera; family Lauxaniidae; genus Meiosimyza; species Meiosimyza decipiens. Next base: position 79,000,437 of record OY804259.1, on the reverse strand, counting down.
GCGTAATTATAATTCCAAAATAATCATATTGTTAGGTTGATAACCGCTTATTTAAGTTATGAAATCGGGAGAGAGAGAAAATGGGAGGAAAAGAGTGATTTCTACACCAAAAGAGAGCAAAAATGAGAGTTTTCAAGATCGCAAACACCTTTACTGCAAGTATGTAGCTGCATGTTGATTGCATTGCAACACCAAGTTTGCACTTACAAGTACATACAACCGAAAAAAAAAAATTTTTTGAAAATAAACATGCGTAAAAAAAATCGAATGACATTTTTTAACTTTATTTTTGTCTCCAAGTCAAAAAAACAATCGGCCTCTAAAAAGTCCATTCCAAGTCTCGATTCAGTACATTTTCACAAAACCCAAATGCCATCAGTGGTCCATCAATACCCTAAGCCAAAATAGACGTGACGAGAAAGGTGAACGAAACATTTTGACGAGACGTGTTATTCCGTAAGAACCGAGCTTCAAGCCGTCACTACTCGTCTAAACAGCTGCTTTGATTCGTTGGCTAGCGCAACATTTTGGATTAAATGCCAAAACAGACGTAATGAGTGCAAAGGTTAGTTTAGTTGCGATCGTCTTGTCACGTCTATTTTGGCTTAGGCATATATCGTTTTTAGTAAACAATATTTCTTAGTGTACATAGCTATGGCGTTGCCACATTATATGCAGACAACAAAAAACGCACAACATTATGGTGCCATCACAGTTCAATTCCTTACCGCTTGGCTTGTTTGCCAGTTGGCATAACGATTCAGCTTCTCATTACTTACTTTCGAGCCATTAGTGTCAGTTTTGCGTTAAAAATCGATGGATTGGACGGACATGAAAGAAACCAACGGAGAGACAATGAGACGGAATGTCGAATAGAGGAACTTACAAAATGTTTGTTTAATGCCAGAGTTGTGTCACATTTGCGTACATGTGTATATGGTTCTAAAAAATGTAGACAATATTAGATACCTATGTTAACACTGCACAAAACTCTTTTACTTTACTTTATTTACTTAATTTTCTTGGGACAAATTGAATTTTGAAAAGACTTCGCTCAACCCTATTTCGATGTTTAGTCCGAACCTCTTAAGATATGTATGTAATAATGTTAGCTTTTTGGAATAATTCGTCATAAGAAAATTTACCTATTCGGCAAGCATTTGAAGGAGCTCGCCAAAAATAAAAGTTGACGAATGAAGGCATTTCTACTTTATTCATAACGTAAATCCAGGTCCTACTAGGCTCACTAGGCATTTTCTTTGTAAAATAAAGGATAAGGCATGAAAAAAAAACATGGTTAATACTAATTATACATGAAGTTTATTCACCAAAATATTATATTCAGGTTACTAGACACTTTGTGTATACTCACCTTCACTGTGATTCAAACTAACATGGTTGCAGCGATACCAAATGCTGTCTTTTTCTCCATCATTTTAACTTCCGTACATGTGAAACTTAACTGTGCGAATAAAACAAAACGTTTTGGATAGCAGCAGCAGCCTATTTTACTCTTTAAATGTTACATTACCTCATCATTGAATCGTGAACAATATGACTACATCATCAGTACACACAAGACATTTATCAAGTTTCTATTAAGCTGTTCAAGGACTCATTATTGCAGGAAGGGAGACTTGTACACCGCTGTTAATGTATCTAATTTTGCTAGTTCAATAGTATTCATATTTGTCTGAAGGATACTAGTTGCTGCTTAACTCGATATGTTACCTTCTAAGGTGGAGATAATGGAAATGAGCATTGTGTTTTCTGAGACCCATTTTTGAATTATTCTTTGTAAACATTACAAATGGTACGATGGAAGTACCAAGCCTTAGAGCTGTATTGGACTTGAATTATACACGTTTTGCTTAAAAAGCCTACTTTTTTATCACAGTTGAAAATCTCAATAATTTGGATATAGCTCGAAAACACCTCCCAAAAACTAAGTAAGTAGAAGCAAAAATTTATGAATTATGGTGTATATGCGTAGCGAACCACAACTCCCAACTTGAAATATATGTATGTGAGTAGTGCTTCACCGAAACAAGAACGATACGATAATCCAAAAATTATCGTATCGTCCTCGTAGTGTCGCCAAGCTTATCATTTCGTACTCGTTCTCGTACGAGAAATTTTTAATCTGTATCGTTATCGTTTCGTTCTCGTCTCGTTGTCGCCGATAATTCTCGGTTATTCTCGTTCACATTTTTATATACATATGTATATAAAACTAGCAGAACCAGCGGCTTTCTCGCGCACTGTACGTAGCACAGCCACGTCTACATATTACGCAGTCTTTATTGTAGACAATTGGGTCCATGTACCTAATTTCACAGGATCGTATAAGTATCCAGAATAGGTATCTATGGTGAAATTAGATTTTATTACCTCCTGTGCTGATTTTTTATCAGTAAACAATTTATCAAACTCTTGATCAAAAGTTTATTGTATACGCGCATTCAATGTTCTAAATGTTATCGTACGATAAAGAAGTGTTGATCGTGCGATAAACATTACATTATCGCCGAGAACGAGATATCGGCCATACCTTTCTCGTTCTCGCCCTCGGTCATGCAAGAAATAATTTTTTTAATATCGCTTCGTTATCGTTCTCGTTCTCGGTCACGATAACGATAACGAGAACGATATTTATCGGTTCTCGGTGAAGCACTAGTTGTGAGGTGAATGAAAAGATGTCATACTTGCCCTAATAACGGTTGATTTTTTAAGCATTTGCTTTTGGAAAATTGAAAACAGTAGAGAAAATTTGCAATAGTGGGTAAACTTTTTATTTAGAACGCGATACATCAACTCCTTCCATTTACTTTTTAAAGATCATTTCATGTAAATGTTGCCAATAGGTATTGCATGACGTGTCATGTGGTACCACATGACAATCAAGTCCAATAAAAAAGTCGGTAATCATCGCACGGTACCTTGCTCCATTGACTGTAACGTTGCTATTTTCATTATTTTTGAAAAGTAGGGTCCAATGATGCCGCCGGCTCAGAAACAATGCACCAAACAGTGCATTTTTCAGGGTGCATTGGCAGATCTTGAACTGCCTCTGGCTGCTCTTCAGACCAAATTCGGCATTCTGTTTGTTGACGTACCCATTGAGCCAAAAATAAACCACGTGCCAGAAGAAAATTTTTCGATGAAAGCACATATCTCACAAAGCCCGAATTTTGATACTAAAATTCAATCATTTGCAAGCTCTGTTGGTTTATAGAGTCTATTTATGGTAAAATGACAAGTCTTATTGAGCATTTTTGGCGTTGACACATGTTACAAATCACGCGTGGAGTGTCGAAAAATTTACACTGAAAAAACAAATGACAAAAAATCACCCGTTATATGTTAGCGTCTATAATTTGTTTAGTGCTTCTTAATTCAAAAGCGGAGAACGTAATTTTTCGTAAATTTTACACAGCCTCATGTCTGATTTTACAAAAATGTTCCACATAAATTTACATGATCATGCTCAACTCTGATCCAACACTTTCTTACATTGTTTCTTAACAATTGGTGTTGGAGCATTTAAATAGCGTATTTTTTTCTCTCTCCATTGTTGTTACTTTTGTTGTCGTTGTGATTATTGTTGTTGCTGCTGTCGGCAAAAGATCAAAGAACGCGAAAAACCACCATCGTATTCTTTAAGGTGGTAATTATGTCTCTCGCTGATGGTTGTTCATTTGTTAGTTTGTCCGTTTATTTCCAATGGACTTGAGCTGATACTATACATAAATATACTGAGTTGGAGCCGCTACCAGAGGGAACTTGTTTACCCACCACCAGGAAAAATTGTTCGTTAAGTAAAATTAAATCTGTGAATGTAATGACGCAGCTTTAATTTAAAGTTTATAGTTAAAAGCATGGGGGTAGCTTATTTTTGCGCCAATTGCTCAAAAAAATTATAGTGGAATATAATAATAGTGAATGGATTTATTTATGAGTAATTTAATTTGACACAACAGGCTTTGGCCCAAGTTCACAATTGTCCCTATCGTACACTCGTAATTAAACAAACAAACTCCAAAGCTTATTAGCAGGAACACAGATTCCGGTTTATCAAAAAGCAAAACTTTTAATTCAGAACGATATTGCTTCTACTTTTATATGATTAGTTTCCGCAGAGTAAACAGATAATTTATTTTGGCCAACTATTAATTTTTGCAAAAATTTATTTGGCTTAGAGTTTCACTATTGTTCATGTCAATGTACTACTTATTTACCAAACAACCAAATGTCTGACATCTGTATACAATTGATGTTCCAAAATTAAACTCTCAAATTAAATTTTTCTAAAAAAATACATTCAATTTGTTACATCAACTCAGGTGTTGCCACCTATAAGGGTGGCTCATTAACATTTACGAGTATTAGTCAGTCAGTTTAAGCTCAAAAGTTAATTGAAAAACCTGTCAAGCATATTTAATAACGCCTTCTTTTGGCAATAATAAACGTTTTGACATACAGCTATTAACACACCTACTACCACCAACCAAGACGCTAGCAATACTGGTGATGATTATGATGATGACGATCAAGAAGTTGAATTGGCGGAGAAAGATTGACAAATTGAATGAACCAACAACAAACGAGTCATTCACTTGGAAAATTCATTAACTTGGCGCTGTTTGGTGGTCATAAAAAAATACACAAAACGTCAACTGTAGTCAGGCAGCCACTATCATACGCATAGATACAAGCCCACAAACACACCCATAGTATAAATACACTAATGTCACTGTGACACAATGTGATTGCCAACAGGGTGTGCATATGCGTTGCGCAATAAACCCAATAGAAATTTTTCAGGTTATCCTTATCAAAGCTTGCTATAATAACATTAATAATTCTCAACTTGTTGTTAAGCTACATATGGGTATTTTCATGGCGGCGAACGGGACATTCGCACACTTTCAAAATGGAATAAAAGTCAAAGTAAAACACTTTTTTATCTTTTGTTACTTAAAGAATAACTCTTTGGTTGCACCATATTTAGTGGTTAAGCTGATACCAGATGTAATACCGGTTCCAAGGTAAAGGCAATAAAAGTGCGATTCGCACGGGACAGAAAATGAAAGTATTTTTCATGGCCATCTAGAGAAAAGCAGAAGTCTGGAAACCCTGAAAAAATTTTTTAATGCGACTAATTTTAAGATATTATGGATTAATATCACTTTTAAGTAGATATCGTTTGAATGAAAAATCATATATACTTTTTTCTTACAAAGCAAACGGTATATTGCGAATGTGGCGTATTTTTCCATTATAGTTCAACAAATTTCTCTTCTCAAGAAACAGTCTATCCACATACCGAATTTGATCAAAGTTGTTGTAACAGCTCAGTCGTGGTTGCATTTTTTCCCCATTAGGGGTGGTGCCACGCCTACTTAAAGGACTTATAGTCTCTAACAACATTTTTTGTGGTTCAATCTCCAAACCAAAATTCATTAAAATCACTTCATTAGATTAGCAGTGGATTAGCCTATTGCGGGCGTGGCATCAACTACTATTGAAAAGTATATTATATTGCGCACTGCCTCTCTTCAAAACTTTGCAAAAAAAAAAACGGGTTAAACCGTTATGCAACTGCCTATTAATATAGAGGTTACAAAAGTTTTACACGATTTCGCACATGACCAACTTCAAACAACTCTAAGAACTTAAAATTTTGTTTTTGCACTCGTTGTTTTTTGTTTAAAATATATCATGAAACTAGGTTTGAACATTTGTTTTAGCTAATTGTTGTTGGAAGAGAGATTTTGCGGAATGACTGTCATCATGTACCATCTTTCTTAAAAAGTTAAATATTTAAGACAAAATACTATTCAAAATTATAAAAAAAGAAACTTCATTTATGCAATTTTGCAGTTGGTTTGCTCGCTGTGGTAAATGAATTCACGTGTAAATTGTTCAAATTAATAAAATTTTAATGCATTTCTTAGATAATATCAGATAATGACTTTTTCGAATATCTTTCAGATTTTCGGTCACGGTGGATGTTTCTGCAGAAATTTGAGACTTTTTTTGGGGGGCATTGCTTCTCAAAATTAGAGAGAGCAAAGATCAATATACGAAAACCCAACATGTACAAAACAATTACTCAGGGAGAAAAATATCTTGAGTCAACTGCCAGAATAATGCTGAGATTTCAACGTTGGATTATCCTGTCTGTTACGCTGGATCACCCTGGCGTTACGACGTAAAGTGCCTCACCAGCCTGCCATACCAAGGTAGTTTCTATCTTGATACTTTTACATTTTAATAGTTTTTGCTGATTATGATTCCACACCCCTCATGAAATGTCATTTGAAAAACTTTTGAAAGTTGGGCCCCCTTCAATATTTTTTGGAAGTCTCCGCATTTGCTTATGTCGGTATTGCATCACAAGTACTCCGACTTTGTTCAATTTTCTATATTCACGATATCCAATTATTTCAATAAACTTTTTTTCACGCAGTTTAAAATCTACGCACAGTTCATGTCGCTAGCTAGTAGTCATAAGTCCTATGTATTCCAACTGGGAATACATTATTACTCTACCTTGATTTCGTCTACATTAAGTGACGCACTTATGTTGTATTGTTTGCTATATCATTCCCATCCGCATGTCCGTCTATCCGTTGGAAATTGAAATTCTTCATAGTCATCAACACGGCTCATCATTGTCACCAAGTTTGTGTTGTTGGTGTCATCATCAACATTAACATCATCAGCAGCAGCAGTAGCAGTTGCAGCCGCAACTTTATTGTCATCTGCGTGAAGTAGAGATTTTTATTTGAGTAATGCCAGCTACCCTCTAATTTCTATGGATGTTTTTGCCTTCAAACGTTTGCTTGGCTGATGCCATAAAAAGAAAATATTCATGTTATATTCATAAAAAGAGGAATTTCCGCTTCCGTTTATGTTGCGCTTTTCTTATACATCAGCTGAGCAGCTTTAATGCGTTACTAAATGTTTACGATTTGCACGAGTATAAGTTCTATTCTGATATTGACTGCTTTTGTAAGGTGGTGGATGGTGTGGTACAGGTTATTTTGAATTCGCACTTTTATACAAGTGTGCGTGGAAAATTCGATTACTCTCAGTTTAGTGGGTTTATTAAATTAGCAAAAGTTAATGAACTTGAAACTTTAACATTTATTATCCTTTTGTGGAGATGAGTTGATTGTAATCTTGCGTTGAACATTGATTTATGATACAAATCAACACTTGCGTTGAAGTTTTAATTAAAATTCCAACGAAGTTACAAGTTTCTTATGGCATGAGTAGAGTACATTTTTATCAGGATTTGTAAGCAGTCTTAGATAACCGTGAGCTTAAATAAAGTAAACCTTAAAAAATTAGTCAGTCAGATTTAGTTTTCAATGCTTACCAAAAAAAATCTTCAATATTATAAATTGCGAGTATAATAATTTTTTGACAAACTCGATCTGTGACACATAGTCTGTTCGACTTGCAACATCAGTATCTTTGTAACCACCAAAGGTCTCTAAAATACTTTTCTAACGTAATGAAAAGTTTTCGAAATATTAGAACTTTCGTAAGAAATCGCATACGATAAAAAAGAAGAAAACAATATCACCTTCCGAAAAAAATATTCATTTTAATTCGAAAAACTACCTTAACTTTTGAACTAACACAAATGCACATATGTATGTCCCTTTCGTGACTTATGAACCTAACTACAATAGATCTCTTGGTTTAGTTTTTCTCTTCTCAGTAATCTAATTTGAGCAAAATGCTCTTTCTTCTCAAGCACAATAAAATGTTTCCTTTGGCGCACTCGCTCCCTCTCTATTTTAATCCAATTTTTTAATGCTATTTCTTCCAATTCATCATATCCTCGCATAATCCACGCATTAAATTCCTGTTTAATGTCTTCAAAAAATGCTTTTTATCTGCGCCGAAGGTGTGAAGAAGGTGTGTTCGAGCGCCTTCAAGAAATAAAAAGAGATTCTCTTTTAAGGATAATTACAACTTATCCATGCAGACGGATGGGGATCACACGTTTGTATAGCGGCAGCGCCAAGGTCTTTATGTTCAGAAGTTTGACGTCGTCGATGCTATGCGTCGCCTTCGTTTTGCTTCAGTTTCTTTTAAATGGTGTATTTATACATCGTATTCCTTGATTCTTTTGTATTACCTTTTATTTTGCAATTCTTTTATCATGTCATGCCTACCCTATGCTGTGTGCCAATACTCCGATACACCATTTCTATTTTGCGGTTAAACCAAAGAAGTTGAATGAAGGAAGCATTCCATTGAAGATTTCTGTGAGTTTGATGAAGCCGCCACAAAGCAGTTTTGCCGACGATTCGCCGGACTTTGGTTCTTACTGTTGTCGTTGGTATTGTAATTGTTGTTGCTGTTCCTGTGAGGTTAAAATTGATTGAAGGTTGATTTGTGTGGTTTTGTTTTGTTTTGTTTTGTTGGTGGGATTAGAACACGTGTTGAACACGATCAGAAGGCAATAAATGATGATCATAGCAGGACAACATGACGCAAAATGAGGAAAAGAGAGCACGATTGATAAATGGCAATTTATTTTGACAAATGACATATCAATTGTCATTGTGAAACACTGTAGAGTTTAAGGTAAAGGAATAAAAAGTAGAGAAATCCGTAGAAAAAGGAAGAATTTTAAGGGATTTGAAAAAAACTTCTTTAATTAAATAAAAAAAAATTATATAATTTATTTGCTGATTCGTTTTCAGATTTCAAAGCTTAGAACTGGAAAAATATCATTCCATTCCAAGGAATTGAGTTTCGGAGTAACTGTTATCGATTTCGTAGTAAAAGGTATTCATTTGTCTATTCCATTCCAGAAACCAACATTTTGAATTGAAAACTCTTTTCCATAGAAAAATATTTTAGAATCGATTTCTGAAAAGTTGAAAGGAATTCTGAATTAACGATTTAAATGCCATGAGAGTGATATGTTGAAATTTCAATAAGCTTTTATTCAAAAAAAATTTTCATTTACTTACTTACTATTTATGCGCTCTTCCGCCATTTCTGAAAAAAAAACTGACGTCTTATTTTACAAAATTTGGTCTCCTACGATTTGTTGGTACATATTATAGTTAGCTTTAAGTTTAAAGAAAAAGCTTTTAATTTTCGACAGGATTTGCACGAACTAGTGATTTTTGAACCAAAAAACTCGATTTGGGACCATTGTGCATAGCCCCCATTTCTTTTTTTTTTGTAAATTTAAATTTTTGGTGGAAGGAAATTCTGTTTTTAAAGCAGGAGCGCCATATAAGTTGTTCTCGCCGGGCGACAAATTTTCATACTACGCCACTGTCAAGACTTGCCTTTTTTTGAGAAAACTTTGCCTTAAAATAAAAAGTAACCCAAAAATAATTCCCAAATATCTCCTCTTATTCAATTTTTGACTTATTATTTTATGTTTCAATTTTTGGTTTACCTACAGCAACGTACAACGGTTTCAATTCCGAACGTAATCGTCATCGTCGCTCCATCTAAAGTGGTAATCCGCATCTAATAATATGAAGCGAAGTTAATTTCCATTTACAGCGATTGTGCGGCGCACGTTTCACTTCGTACAAATTGACGAAAACGAAGCCGCCGTTGGTTTAGTTGCACTCGCCAATGTGAATACGACATAATGCCGCTGTATCAGACAATAGGATGGAAGGAAGGTGTTTGGGGGACCACCGTCATATATTGTTTATATGGCTCCAACTGGCTGTTTGGAGAGTGCTGCACCGCACAATAGAGTTATTTGTCTGATTGTTTGTTCGTTGAAGATCTCAAAACACTGATTGCGCGAAGATTATGGCATTTGTGCGATACAAATTATATGCGTTAAAGCATTTGAACAAACGACAGACCGACCGACCAACCAACTGAGCGATGGGTATGTGATATCATCGTCAACGTCCTCGCTCAGGCTGGCGTCATCAACGTACAACGTTATTGATGTACAAGTTGAACGCACGTAAAGCGCCAACAGTAAGAGTGGGATCAACTTTAAAAATATTAAAGTTAATGGAAAACTTTTCTAAAATCTGTTTGACTGAATAAAATATAAATTTTCTAAAGGAAATTACATCAGTATATATGACAACTACATAATGAGGACCAGTGCTAGATTAAGATAGGTCTAGCGGGCGCTACAACACCGTATCTCATGCTGAAGAGGGCCTCCAATTAGCGTTAATTTAGTGTATTAAAGTAAGTTTAGAGGTTTAGATAGATTAAGTGCAGTTATAAATACCCATTTCCAGTTTTCAGCGCCGGGCTTCGCAAGTCTTAATCTGGCACTATTAAAAACTCAAAACACTGAAATTACTGGAGCATTTTTCATTTTTCTGATCTCGGAACTAAAGCTTGTTTCTTTTTCTCCGTGTACATTAAGCCTCGTAAAAGCAAATATATGTTGCCTACTGCACTCAAATATGGCAACACTCGTGCGGCAACGTGGTGGGCCAAAAAACGTCATGATCATTTGGCTGTAGGGACTACAAAAACAAAAAAACAAACTTGATGGTGTTGTTAGTATGCGATTAGAAATTGGAAAATTTTATTGTTCGCGCCTTGCAAAGTCATTCTCAGTACGATGGCAATAACAAAGCAGGAGTATCAAACTTAATCATCATCATTCGTTCTTTTGCTCGGCGATTCGTTGGAGGTACAATTTTGTTCCCAATTTGTTGGCAACATTGAACCCAAAAACGGTGATTTTATTTCATAGATAATTCGCTTAAATTATGGCGCATCTTGTATTGATGCCAAAAATACCCAACGGCGACCTACAGCGGTGATGTGGTGAAGATGACGATGATGATGATGATGATGTAGCTGCTGCTGTTGGTAGTTTGTACGTAGCTGTATGGTAGTGAAGCAAAAAATAAATATACGCTACTCACTGGTGAACTGATTTGTTGTTTGGTTGGTTGGTTGGTTGGTTGGGTAGTTACTTTCTTGGTAGCAGGTAGGTACGTATGTTGCGCGGCGGCGTCGATCGTACGACGAGCGATATTATCAACAATTGCAATAAATTATGATGAATTGAGTTGCTAGCGGTCGGGGTTCCGCTGTTATGTTTGTTTATGAAATTGGAGTTAACCGCGTTGAGGAGGTGGCTTTTTCTTCAATGTTGTTGTTTAAACGTTTTGGTTGAATTCATGTAAAAGTGCTTTACTCGCACCATAGCTCAAACGTAACATACATATATCAAAGTGCAAGTCATGATATAGCTTAATTTAGTAATTTACCTGATATTTTAATGAAGTGGAGGCAAATTAACTCAAAATATTTCCCATTTATTTATTTTAAATTCCAAGTGTTGAAGGTATATATTTTTTAGGTGTGCGCTATTTCAGTGGGTCTTCAGGTTTTAAAACTTGTAAAAAGTTTGTCATAGTGAAAAATTATCCGTTTAGCTGTAGCGCTTCGAGCTTGAAAATAAGATTTACAACTTAAAGAACTTTTACCATAATAAGTCTTTTATCTTTTGAAGTAGATAGAGAAGATATTTGCAAAAACTATATTATTTTTCTTAAAATATATGCTATGGTATATGCTGTCGAAACAGGTTGGAAAACTTTCTTGTGCCCTAATTGAATTAATTAGGCCAGCAGAATATGTATTTCCAACAAGACTGTACCACATCTCACAAAGCTCGTGCTACGATGCAATTTTTAATTGAATTCTTTCCCATGAGTTACTTATTTGACCTCTCCCGATTTCTTCCCATGGGGGTACTTGAAGGAAAATGTGTTTACCAACAAGCCAACCGAAAAAGGAAACTGCATTCGAAATGAAATCACACCAAATGTCAGCGAAATTGTTATTGTAAATTGTTATTAAAAATTTATTTAAAAGAGCTCACCTTTGCTTTACGCTCAGATTCGGCCACTTGGTTGACATTATACTCCAAACATAATGTTAAATACCATACGAACAATGGACATTGTTTGTAACGCTATGGCTCAAAATGTACAAGGCCGAATTTGATAATTTATTTTTCGAAACAACATATTTGTGTTATCGAAGATTATTGCGTACTTCTTTTTTTTTAATATTTTTTAAAGAAAAATTGTCGTTTGATTTTTTGTTGCTTATGATCATGCTGCTTCTTGAATTCTGTGTTGTTATTGTTGTTTTTGTTTTTTTTTTGTCAAAAGTACTGTTTGTATTTGGCTTCTAAGAGAGAAAATCAAATGAAATGTTTAGAGAGCAATTTCATTGTGAAAAAAACAACAGACCGTGCGCGTTCGAAGCCCCCTGTACCACTAGTAAATGATAAAATAGTATTTCATTTAAAAGTTATGAAAGTAGATGTAGAAATAAAAATTAGAGCAGTAACAAGTTCAAGTACGAGAAATATCCCTTAAATGGCTACCAAAGTTATTTCATCCCAATACCCCAGAAAAAAGATTTTCACTTCAGAATCTGAACAACAAATGTTACAACAATTTTTCGTTCAGCCTAGTAGCAATGAATACAAATTTAGGAAAAATGTTTTAGAAAATTTATTTCTTTATAAACTATTATGAATAGTAGGAAGCGCGGCAATAAAGACAAAGCCTGGAAATACTTTGTACTTTTCAATCTATATTTTCTATGTGTCACTGAAATATTTTTGTTTTTTTTTTCACATATTTTTTATATTCAAATCAATAAAAAAACAATGTTACAGACAAAAATTTACAAACAAAATACAAAGAAGACATGAACAGAATAATCTACTAGATTATTAAATGAAATTAATTAATGTTCACCCTGTATATATAAGATGGCACCAAAAAGCGGTCAAACCCGCTGAGAGGCCTTGAGGAGAAATCATATAATAATAATGTAGTAGAAACTCCTTACTTAATTTAACTCATAATATAAAGTTATAAATTAACAAGTTGGTGCTAATTTTGTCCAGACTACCATAGTAAATTTATTCAAGTAAATTGACGTCAATTGGATCATTCGTATGTACGTACGCTGGATTAAATCGAAAACATCAAATTAATGCGGAACAGTTAGAAAATGTGTTAAGTAATTGAGTGATGCTTAGAAAATTAGCAACGAAACAAATCACGTGAACATCGAATTTGTTGCCATTGGTTTCTGTTGTTTCGAACCAACTTTCCTTATAAGCCATTTTTTGTCATAATTTTCTAATGAAATGACTAATTGCCTTAAAAATTAATAAGCGTTAATTCGATTAGAGCTACATACTCTCTATAAATCAATATTTATGCATGACACTAATACCCGAAGTTAAACCAAAATTCATTTTGTCTTTTTAATTACCAAAATTATGACAATGTTGCTTAAAGCCATGGCTTAAATGAAATTTTGTAGAAACGTATAATAAATTATTTTTGGTTTTGTTTGACTGTCAATGATGAAACTGCAGATGTTAACAATTTAAAAATAAATAAATAAAACAGGATATTTTACCGCCTAAATGAATTAAATTATGCTGCAGGCATGCGCGACATGCAGCAAATGTAGTTAAATATAAAAATTTTAAGATTTTTGAATGCTACTCTAGATTTTAGTAGTACTTACTCACTTGCTGAAAGTTTTAACGTAAAATTATCTGCGTGCAGAAAAATTATTTTAACATCAAAATTTTGCAATATGGGAACAGGGCAGAGCGAAAATATTACTATTTAGAAATTGGTGATTTCCAGATTTTTCTGAATTATGACGCTCAACATTTTGCTATACAGCATCCATTTTCTTGCAGTTCAGAACTCACACTGGAGGGTGCTTTAGTTTCGATTCAAGACAACAACAAAATGTCAATCTTTGGTGCGCTTTGGAAACACTCAGCTTTTCGTAAATATTATGATGAGCTAGGTAATTGTTCTAGGTATACTGTGCCTCATCGATCTACAAATGAAATTCTTCTCACGCTATCGCTTTCTCCTTAATATTTGAGCGCATTTTTCCATTCTAAGCACAACAAGTTTGACTCATCAAAGAATCAAAACTGAAGAAATAGAATAAATAGTTCCTCATATGTAGCCACAATAAATTCGAACAAGTATTTAGACTCAATTACATATACTTACTTGACCACACCGAAATGGTATATGTATCGACGTACAAAGGCGTCTGTTACCTACAGCAGCGCAATTTGTTCGCAACGCTGCAGGAGCTGTCAGTGAACAAGTTAAACCACAAAATAATAAAAGCGCTAAGAACAAAGCTAAAAAGGAACTCCAATAAAGAAGAAATTATCAATTTATTTCACGCCTTAACATCGGCAGTTAAGCCAACAACAAGCGGAATTCGATAAGCCAACGAATGGAATGAGTAAACGAACGGCTTAATCATTAACATAAAACAGTTTAAGTTGAGACTTGCCCTGCATAGGCAGCAGGATAAAAATGAAGGTGGTTCAGGATGTGTGACCAATACTTTTTATACCAATTTGTTGCGCCATAAGTTGAGCTCAAACATATTTAATCGACGAGGAATTGCATTAATGGCTTGGACCTACGTTGAGGATAATGAAAAATCAATGTAATGCATGGGAACATTTTAAGAAAACTGTTGATTGGCTATTAAAAAATTACCATTTTCATTAATGAAACCAAAATACAGGTCGAGTTAATATGTATGTACTATCCTTCAACAAGTTTTTGATAGCTTGAACTTGTCAAGCACTTAGTTGCTTTGATTTAGATCTTAATGAAGGATATAACATCTTTCGTTTTGTCATAAAAATTTTCCTAAATATAAGTAATTTTTCCTTTTATTAAAGAATAATTCCTTGTATTCATTGAATGCGTTTCTTAAATTGTTTCCATGTTTCGTAAAGCAAGCTCATCATCAAAAAGAGGATTGATGTTTCAGTAAAAAATGTTGCTTTGGTATAGTAAATTTATCGTTAAGAAAATACGATTCATAATTCAGGCAAATATTTCGTTAATAGAATGCCACCTCATCAAAACTTTTTTTTTAATCAATCCAAATTTTTATTAGATGATGGACATTTTGGCCAGAAATTAGAGCCAGAATTTGGCTACAGCGAAAAATGCCGAAGCGAAAGTTTTTGCTTAAACCTTTTCAAGGTTGGCAAATCGATTGATCACAAATTTAGTGAGATACGTGATTTAAATTAATATTTTCTAATTATCATTTTTTGATACAAAATCAAAATATGTATCAACTCTAAACACCTCTGTAAGTTAAACAATCTCTAGTGTCCTTTATTTCCACACGGGACATAGGGCCTCCACAAAAGTTTTCCAATGTGCACGATCAAGAGCAAGTGTCTTCAATTCTTTCCCACAATTCCCGAATTTAATGTTACTGTTCTTGCGGTTTTTTCCACAATGATTTAAGAAGTCCATGTTGTCTGCTACTCTGAGTGTTCCACTCCATTGCTTGCCGGCATAATTCTTCATTTGATTTGAATAAAAAACATTGAAAATTATCCTGAGTCACTAAATCCGATATTAAAAAACTTATGCGATTTGTGCAGTTTTGTTCAATTTTCTATCTCATAAAAAATTTGATTTTTGCAACGATATCTTCAAAACGGCACCACGGCGCATCTTGAATTGTTAATCATATGAAATTTCTGAAAAGCTTGAATATCTGAATCATGCAAAAGATTCGAAACCAAGGTGCCAAACGTATTTGGGCCTGCACTTTAAAATAAAGAAAGTTCGGCCCTGCCAAAAATCGATTTGTATGATACTCCTCTACAACTTTGAATTTTATATACTTATTTGGTACAGCTATTTTCTAAATAAAGAGTAAATTTAGTGGAGTGGAGAAAGTTTTCATTTAAAAAGTAGCGTTTTTTATGAATAATTTAAAAGCAATGTAGGTCAAATTATATCGCTTACAAGTCCTTATCAATGGCATATATTTTGAATAAGTGCCCGAAACCTATTTCTGAACTCATTAAAGGCATTAAGAAACTTATTCATTGGCACTTATTGTAAGTCAGACGATTCGACCGAATTTGATCATTAGATTAATTTAGCTAAGCACTGACATAAAAACTTATTAATTGAGCTACATATACACCTAAGTCTGTTTTTACACGGTCTTTTTTTACACGGTTTTGATATAACACGGTTTGAAAATTGAATATTTTTAATTTTTTTACACGATTTTATTCCATTTAGCACGATTTGAAATTTTATGTACTTAAATTTTTTTTGTCAAATTTAATTTTTGCGAAGTATGTTCATATCACAAAAAAGTATTTATGAAATTTAATTCAAGAAGGGCTTCATCTTGCAAATAAATTAGGACACCATTTCGTCAAAAATGATCCCAATGTCGAAAGAGCTGCACAATTCCAACGTGAGCTGAATTCTTATATGGCTCGTTACAAGGAATTATACAAAGAGGTAGCAAGAATTGGCGAACAACGGCTCATAACAGAGTTCATTTTTGAAAATGTAGATGCCGAACGAGCAAGAGAAAGTCCAGTTCAAAATTATTCCAGCGATGATAGTGAATGTATACGCGTTCGAAGCAAGCGAATGCGAATAACTGATGACGACAGCAATTAAATTTATGTTGCTGTATTTATGATTATCACTTATTTTATTTTATTTTATTTTTTACCTTAAAAATTGAATAACCTATTCTTTTCGTTCACAACATAGTTGTTTAGTTCCTGAACTTGCCATACATTTAATTTATATTACTTTTAAGATTAGAGTGCATATCTTTTTTATCATTAATTACTATGCTTGTGAAAATAAGCATTATATATTTGATTTAATAAAATAAACATGAATTCTTGTTCTTAAAAATTCTTGTTTTTCACTAATTTTAATAGGTTTTAGAGATTAGGAACAAATCACCCATTTTTGTATACGATCAATGTCTTTTTTTACACGGTTTTTTTTTACACGGCTTCTTCTGGAACCAATCTACCGTGTAAAAACAGACTTAGGTGTATATGAAATTTAATATCTGATTAATTACCAGAGATTTCAGTTTGGTCCTGGACTCTAGGCTATATTATTAGCTGCGTTCCCGCATAATGTTGTATTAGTCCAATTTACAGGATTTAGTCTGCCTTAGTCGAAATTTTTTTTTTTTTTGCATAGATTTTTTGAGTACAGAACTACTTATTGGACTAAATCACATTAGAGGCCAAAAAAGTCTTCAAAATGCCACCAATTTGTAATAAATTAAATAATTTGAATGCAAACCACAGACTAAGTTTCTAAAGCAAATGAACAATTTTTTACTGCAGGAAACAAACAGCATATGCTGTTTCTGTAGCAAAAAACTAGCACGCTTGATTAATATCAAGAACTTAAAAAAAATCCAAAAAGGACGTAACAATTTAAAAATCATTTGGCAAAACAAATTTCTAATCGATCTCATATGTTAGTTTTTGTGGTTATATTATTTAGATAAGAAGCGGAAAATCCTTTTGCAGCACATCCTTTGTACTGCATTTTTTTTTTCTATTTTGTACCTCCATTATAAATGGCAAAAGGTAACCAAAATGGGTTTCATTTCAGTAGGTATAATAATATTGGAAGGGCTATATTAATTTGTTTGAAAGCCTTAACAACAACGAAAACAATAAAAAACGAGGTAACAAAAAAAAGAACACAATAATAGAGATAAACAGTTAAATAGGCAGAAATAAAACTAATAGGTTCCAATGATTGTCTATCTAAAGTGGTAGGCAGTAACACAACGGCGTCAAATGTTACCCGCGTGCCCAATTGCCATATGAACATTTTAATGGACTTAATACACACAACAACAAACAATAAAAAATGAATTAGTTGTTTTTTTTCGTGCATATGAATAGAAAAAAATTAGCTTGTCATATGGTCCTAACAATGGAACAAAAAAAAAATTTAAGGAAAACTCTTACGTATAACTTCATTAGCAAAAGAACACCCAGAAGGCATAAGGCAAAATATCTCATAATTTCAGCTCATCTTTTGCTTTTAACTCCTTCTCAAACCAACCCACATCAGGCGTCTGTTATATTGGTAGTTTTTGTTCTTGCTGTTGTTATTGTTGGTTAGTTACTTGCGTACACCACACCTTTTATAAAGTCATTTAGTGGTGATTTCGTTGATGAATCGACCGAAAAAATACTTTGATCGTCTTAATGAAACACACAACGAAAAGCAACAAAGAAACCGAAACCAAAAGCCCCATAAACGGAAAGAAATTGAAAAAAAAGCCTTCCATTCAACCATAAATGACGACGATTATAAACAAATTTCCTATATTCGCACCCTTACTTGGTGTGGTGTACGTAATAGAAATAGAACCATTCAAAGTCGAAGGAAATGAATATTGATGGCAATCATCATGGCTGACTTCATCGTATACAATTTCGAAAGGTTTTAAGAAGTCGTAAGAAAATTTACCAAATTATTTATTATAATTGGCGCAACCAATAAGAGAATAACAATTTTTCCTAACTCATATCTCAAACAGTGTTTGTGCTAGGATTATTAATCGGGGTTTTTTCTAGCCACACAAGTCGACTGGATCGCGCACAGTTTAATTAATTCGTCATTATTTTTCGTTTATGAGAAATTGTTTAAAAAATGCTTTTGAATTGAACCAATTTGTAGTAATGAGATAACATCTACATCTGCATTTTTTTTTTGTTTTAATTTGCTTGCCTTTGGCTCTAATGGCACTTGATGGTAATGGAGGTTATTAAATGAACCATTAATATGCATTTAATATGTTCGCTTGATTTTCTGAATATATTTTTAATTTTGGCCTTGCTTTTGTAATTATTGTCCACTTAATTTGCTGCTGCATATGTATAACCATATATTATATTGTTTAATTAAAGGGTGACACAAAGTAAATAATGGCAATAAAATATTCAAAAGCAAAACAGCAATTTCTTAAACAACATAAATCAATTTTCTAAACTAATTTTGAGAGCTAACTGATCTGAAACAAAAGGAATACCGTCTCTGAAGTTTATTTCAAAATAAAGGGAGTTCCAATGCTTGTTTAAAATATATGTCCAGAAAGATTTATTTTATATATTGAATGTATTCCCGAAAATAACAACAATCCAATGGAAATTAAAGAAGTAACTATTTCAGTATAGAAAGTGAGGAAAATACATTCAAAAGATGAATACTTCAAATGGAAAAAGTTTCGATTTGACCAAATCTGAGGAACTTATTAATCAACTAATCGCTATTGAGACTTTGCGCCAGTGTTGTTGTTTTTTTTTCATCATTTAATTTAATAATGTTTATTTTATTATGTTATCGAAACACACCCCTATGCAATTTCGTTACTGGTTTCCATGCCTCTTGAAGCGCATAATATACTTTTCTAAGCTTTTCTCCTCATTTCACTAACTTCTTTGTATTCTTTGTATGTTTATGAAACCATTTTTCAGACTATCAAATAATTTTGTCGCCATTATTTTTAACAACAAAAATCTGTTAAAAAAGCCACCCTCCATACAAACAACTCGTATTAAACCAGAACCTGACTTGCATATAAAGTTTTCTAAATATTTTGTGTTCAAGCATCCTTCAAGTAGAAAATAACCGCAAAAATAATGCCGCGTTAAATTAAATTGATGTTACGGTTAAGCAGTGGGGTCGTTGCACTGTGGACAAAATTCATTCAATAATAAGAGTTACTTAATCAAAAATTTGTTTTTAACTAAATTTACTGCTATTGGTGAGAGAAAAATATATTCAAAACAATGCAATTTATTGCTCTATATTTTGAGGAATGACCGGAATAGTACACAGATTAGGTTATTTCCGAGCAATTAACAGTTTTCATAATGATTTATATATCTATAGGTCCATGGAAAAATACTCGATTTTCTTTTACGAATTTCATCTATAGAGCAAAGGGAGTGTCTGTAAAAATTCTTAAAGCATTTTGGCGCCATTGCTGGACATCGAAGAAGTGAGATATATATATATATTTTTTTTTTTTGAATAATTTCACATTTTCAGACTACGATCATAATAAAATTGTTTCCAGTTATTACAATACTTCGTATCTCAGACAGTTTATAAATACTATATATATTAAAACTGCAATATGCGATCGTTTGGCTTCATGAGATGAGAAAACTGATCTTGCACCTCGTCAATTAGGACCACATAGAGTTAGCTTAATATTTCACTCAGCAAAAAACGCGAAATTTGGAACTTTCGTTGTATAGTTATTAATATCTTTAAATTCACAGATAATCTATTCAATACAAGTCACATGCGTCTAATCGATTATAATAAGGAAATTGTACAAATGGATATATAAAGCTATCTCTCGTCAATATACATACATACCATACTTTATAGAACGATTAAAAATATTTGCATTTATTCTACACCATATTGAGTCACCTTAATTTATAGTGATAACTTAAACGGCATACGTAACATATCATTTAGAGACAAAGTTATTTTCAAATTGATTAGATTAATAGCTTCATACTCTATGTTATCCCTTAAATTATCATCGCTCAATAAATATTCGTAAAAAATAGTTAAACAACAAGGGAAGGAACTATTATAACTCAAAACATCAAACTGTGAGCTCTTATAAGAACGGCTCTTAAGTATAACTTGAAAAAAGACGTACATTTTTCAAACTATACCACAGTAGCATAGAAAATTTTATGTGCCTGAAAAAAGATAAAAATCAATGTTTAGCTTAACAACAACAACAATAAATTTTCAACATATTGACAATATCTCCCTTATTTTTTTTTCTTTAACGTTTTATCCTTACGCATCAGAGCAACTAATACGGATAAATGATCTGACAATTACGTTTAACATCAGCAACATTGTCCTTCCTCATCGTGTCAACAATAAAAATTAAATCACTTTGGAAAAATAGGAAAGCAGTTGGGGAAGAAAATGCTCACATTTGGTTGGTTGGTATTTGAAAATAAACCAAAGAATTTATGGCAACTATATATATAAAGGTGTTGATAAATAAGCAAATAAAACAATAAGATGTATTGAATTCAGCCAACCCCTAACTTTTGAATGCATTGGATTGTAGCAATATTTGAAATTGCGTTCATATATCCAAATATTTTCGTATTGCTGTTAAAAATCTAAGTTGTCAAATAAAACCGACATTACTTCCCAGAGCTGTCAGCATGGCATGTCATCATTATCATCAACTGTAACAACAGCAAATACTCACTAAAAGTGTTGAGACACATTTTTATTTATTTATTTTGGCGTTACTGAAACATCATAACATCAAAGCGGCAAGAGTACGCAATGCGTGACAATTTAATGAGGATAAATATGCGCAATTCGTGCGATAATCGACGCACATTTTAATCAAACATGGCGTTGCAGTTGTGTCTCTCTTCACATTTTTTTACATCTTGAACTGACTGATAAATGTTCTCTACGAGTATGGGCGCGTTCGCGTCAGGCAACCTAAACACTCTACATGTCAGACTAATTAACAGCATTTCAATACACGGCCCATCAAAAATGACACACACAAGCGACACCAAAAGTCAAGACCGCAAGTGACAGCAGTGATACATAATTGCGTATGGGGCATTTTTCTTAAGAAAACAAAAAAAAAAATAAAAACCTCAATAAAGCGTATACCGTTTATTGCGCACTAATTGTGTTTATATCCTTTAAATAATGGCACTTAATTTGTACGGTGCACTAAAGAAGAGTTGCTTTCAGATTTCTTTATTATTTTAATTTATATTTTATATTTAAAACAAGATAAGTGAAGTAGATAATATACTTGGGTATAGATTAGCGTTTTTTTTCTTAATATTGTAAGTGCATTTTGTCATGGAGACTGTAAGCGTGTGTACTCGCTTTGCAAAACATTACTTCATCACCTTTATTTGCATGATACATCTTAATAATAATTTTTTTTTTGAAATATGTCAAAGGTACTAAAACTTAACATACTCTTTTATCTTAACAAAGTATTCAGCAGTAGATTTAAAATGTATATGTTAAAGCTCCTTAGACGATGCCTTATATTCAAAAAAAAAAAAATTTTTCGTGGAATTAAACGAATGTTTTGAACAATTTCTTATATTAGAACAAATGATATTTTAATTTAATGGTTTGACAAAAGAAGGTGGCGTCTTCCATTCAACCAAAATACCTAAAACGCTATATCTTGGCAGCTAAAGCAGACTTTTTCTACTGTTTGGGACGACAATTTTTAAGCCCCACGCTAAAATATACTCAAAAAAGAAAAAAAAGTCGTACATTTTTAAAATAAACACCCTAATGTACTCGTTATCGTGATGAGCTCAAAAATAATAATTTGTTGACACATTCCCATTCCTTAGCTTATTACATCATTAAATTCAATTGCATTTAACTTCATAAAAACTAAATATTAAGTGGTTTTTTATGATGTTGTTAAAAAATTGAGGGAAAAAACTTAAACTGAAATTTATTTTCACTAAAGAACAGAGTTCACCCAGGCATTTTATTTTTGCATAAAATTCTCAGAATGGTATCATAATTTGTAAAATAATTTGTTTATATGTGGCAAATTTTTTTTTTAACCCAAAAAAAAGCAGAACTGGGCGGCTTAAATTAAAGTAAAATTATGACAAGAGAAACTTTTGGCAAAACTTCTCAAACGTATGACAATGAACATCGTGATTCACAACATCAACAACTTCCAACACCAAAATGAAAATCCGCGACATCAACGACAGCAGCAGTAACAACATACATGACAGTCCAATTAGCAGACATAAAAATTTAAATTCATAATAAAAATTTATTCCCGGATATGAGGGGGGAAAAAAATACCAGAAAAATATTCACATTTAGTAAAAGGCGTTTTTTGGGACATCTCCAAAATTGGATGATGACTTTTTTGCTATAATTTCATTTTTATGTCTTTTATATTTTTTGGTGATATGGTCTGCTGGCAATTCATAAGAATTTTACGAAACGTTAATTTCTACTAAACAGATAACCATATAAATTATACATTTAATTAGTACCAAAGCTCAAAATGTCGGTATATTATGGAGTTTGCTGGAAAAAAGAAATAATAAACTTGGCGTCAAGAAGCTTCATTTGGTTTAAAGTGGTTAAATACATACAAAATAGGATTTTTCTAGAAAGAATTAATTAAAATGTAATTAATGTTAATTGAGAACATTTAATTAATATTTCAAAAAAGTTTGATATTTAATTCGAAAAATAATAGGACGTTATTTTAATTAACAACACGTTGTTAATTAGAAATGAAATCGAACACATGAGATATCTCCTTTTTTCTGCCTTAATAAAGTGTGAAATTCGGAATTAACTAGATATTTTTTATCTCACATGATAAGTTTATTTTATAATTTGAAACTCAAATCACAATGATTTTATGTAGATTTTAATTTTTTTAATTAGCACTTGAGAAGCAAACATGGATAAAAATTGTTTTCTTATTTCCAGTATTTTTATTTAACAACATTGTTTATTGAAGCCTTCTGCTTTGAAGCATTTTTATTTTTAAGTTATTTTTTAGTTTTACCAAATTTTACCTAAATTGAAGACTAAAGTGGTTATCTGAAAAGAACAATGCAGTTTAATCATCCTTCTATCCAAAGTAATAATGATAATTATAACTAAGCGCAACAGCCCACAGTGGGCCTCTGTCAATAAACTCTGAATAAAAGTGAACATTAGCCCTCCTGATGACCTTAGAGATTCAAATGATAAGTCAAAAAAAAATGTCAGTTTTTAAGCAACTGTTACCATTTTTCAGAAAATTGAAATTTAGGTATCTCTTAATTCAAAAAAAAACAAAAGTTTCTGTTCATCTTTTTAAATGTTTTCTGACTTACAGTGTGATAAAGTTTTACAAACAATTATGTTTTCTGAAGTACTATTTTCTAAACTCTAGCAGAAATTTTTTTATTAAAGAGAAAGACATGAAAATCTCAATAAAGAACTATGATTTTTACATGTGATGAATGACTTATACCCGTGAATTTGGGAAGTGGTTTCTTGCCTCGTTTTGCAATTATTTTGTCATCACATTGCTGGGAGAAAAAGTATTAATCATTTTTGAAACATGAACGCTTTTAGTTTCTTAAACATTGACAGTTTTCTTCATTTGCATATGACGCATTTCATGTAGAATGTCTTAAGCCAAAAATCGAACATATCCGACTTCAAATTCGGCAAAGTGTACTCCAACAATATTTCACATAGCCCACAATCAGTTTTAAATTTGTGTGACCTGTTATATGGGAAAAACCTGTTTTTGCGTTAATACATGAGAAGATTTTATGTGACCTGCAATCGAAAAATTTGGATACTTAAATCATTTTGTTGCCTCACAAAGTTCTAGTTTTATACTCAATCTTTAAAAGTCCCACACGTTTCAAAAGATATATTCTCTGTAAGATTTTATTTAGAATTTTCCATGAATACTTTCATTTGATACAGGCATATTAACTATAAAAATGCCTCCGAGGGGTCTTAAAATATACGGTAGTAAAAGTCTTATAATGGAGTTGTTGGCATACTTAAGAATATAAACGAAAATATCGATTCTAAGTGTAAACTTACTTTGAGTTAATATTAATGACAAATCGTACAAAATGTGGTGATTTCCTTAAAATCAACTACATAATAAATTTTCTCTTTTTTCAATGAATTTTTATCATAATATGAGAAATTTTCGTATGTCTACTTATGAGAAACTTTTTCTTAAAAATCTATAAAATTTTTTTAATTAGCGTTTTTGAAAAGATACTGTTTATTACAAGCCGCACAAATGGCACTAAAATTAGCACGGAACCTTCGTAGAAGAACTCTAAATCATTTATTCCAAAATTTTGTAGAAAACTAGCTGAATAAACAGGAACCGTCAGCGCTTTTTCGAAAATATATTATATTTTGCTCCACTGATTTCAAAAATATTATCGACTGATATATGAGGGCCATAATTCTTAAATATAAAATGTATTACTCGTACTTCGAAAATTTTAAAAAGCAAACGTTTTTATTTTAAACAGTGCTTTAATGCTGTGACTTCTTGCTGCTTTAAAAATTATACCCCAATTTTATCGATTTTTATTAATTCCTGTGTACCACATACATTAATGTAATGTTCATTGATATTATCGCACTGAAATTAATGCCGGAAAACGTTTATTGAGCACAAAATTGCGACGTTACCTTGACAGGCATAATTTGCTTCATATTTCACATTTAATTGATAATTATTATTTTTAATGTGAGGTTAAATTATTTCGAGCACACGTGCATATGTGTTTATGCAGATACTGTGGGGATGTATTGAATAACCAGCCACACACGTCAATGTGCTCAGCGCATATGCAAAAAATCACATGTATCTTATGTTTGTACCGACTATGGTATGGTAACCAAAGATTTGCCAGCACTTCGGTTTATTGAATTAATGTAGGTTAAATGAATCAGAGTATTATGAGATATTCAAGATCGATAATTTTATGAATACAGCATGGTTATATGCCTGTACTGCATGTGTTGAGTACTGTAAAACGATAAAGCGCCAAATTAAAAATTTTACAGGAGGATGAAAAATATCTATATCTGCATCTCTTTTTTATACAAAATATTTTCATTGTGATTCTATGCACTCTCTCTCTCTCTCTCTCTACCAGCAAAATATTGACTTGAGAACGGAGAACCAGAAAAAAAAACAAATGTACTTGGAGACGCTTATCAAATCTTTCCCCGTCACACATTAAAATTACTCAAAAACTCAAAAAATAAAAGAAAAGACCCATATCGGAGAAAGTGGCAATTTTTGCTTGGTAATCATTTAATATTAGCTTACTTAAAAAAAAGTTCACAAAATGAATTAACTTTTAATACTTATGCTAAAACCTAATTTCGAATTTCATAACCCCTATTCGTTGCGCCCAGGGTGACCACCCCTTCAACCCTTTGCTATTCTAATACTCCAAAGTAGTAAATTCTTTAGCTGAGATCATATGCGAAACCATTTTTAATTTCTGACCGCTCCTGACAACCAACCGCTTCGGTCTTTCAATTTAGAAAGTCGATTTTTTATAGAGAAAAAAAATCCAGTAGCTTATAGCGTTGATAATCAGATATATAAAGACCTGTTTTTTTTTAAACGAGAGCTAAGAAATTAATAATCGCTTTAAGTCGACTTATGCTCTTTTTACTTTGATCCACAGTTATTTATAGTTTTAAGCAACACTTGTGTATAAAAACAGGCTGACGAATCTAGCACAAATACAAAATAATAAACTTTGAAAGAAACCGCAAACATAAGAAATCATTTTGATTGTCTTACTTCACCTCTGCACTTATGAAATTTGTTAATTATTTAGCTACACAACGATTCCATTTAAGTTTTCGTTATTGAAATCCATAAAAGCTTAGCGGTTAAAACTTAAGCATCAAACAATTTAAAATTCCATTTTGATCACGATGTAGTGCTAATAAGAGACATCTAATAAATTAGCGCTAACTAATATGTTGACATTCAGGAAAATCACGCGGGCAACACATCATTTCAATACTCGTAGACGTTGATAACTCTGGAGGCGTTCAAATGTATGGTAACTTAAGCTGCGCATGGGGGGATAATGGAGACATGCGAGTATTTCTAGCGTGATGCTTGTAAGTGTCAACACTTCATCACTAATTGACTTTATTAACATTTTTCCAATGTGTAAAATGTTTTAAGTATACGTATGTAAGTAAGATGTAAAAATCTTAATCGCTCCTCCGTGCAAAAGCGCCGTAGGTTAAGAAACAAAATTTTTTTAAGTTTTTGCAATTAAATGAAGATTTAAATTTACATATTTCGAAATAGATTTATTTTATCCAAGACCATTGTTGACAGAAATGGTGAACTTGTAGTTCCGAATTCTATGGAAATCATCTGCCAATTGAAGACTTTAGTCGAACGGAAACCAAAAAAATCTGATGAAAAAAATTAAATGGCGTGTCCGTGTGTCACAAGTTTCGATCGTCAATATGCATTGTTTAAAGTCAATAAAATACCAAATTTTCCGATTTATTTTGAAAAGTATCAAATTTAATATCAATAGATTTATAAGAATAATCAAACAATTGTAACACACTAAAAAGTATCGAATAGTTTGCTAATACTGAAAAGTCGATGTAAGTATTTATAACTTGATCGATATTTCTATAAATGTCCAAATTACAAAGTCTAATAGAAATAATAATTCCAATATTGATAATTGCTAACATTTTATGAAATTTCAACTAATCCTTTGAACTTTTCATAAAAATGGTTCAACTATCATTTATTCAAGAAATCATTTATAAAGACCTTCATGATGGGGTCAAGGGAGATATTATTGGTTATGTTCTGATATTCGATATTTGTTATATCGATGGGTCGGCGGTCGAAACGTAGTTAATTAAAAATCGTTACTTATTAGGAAAAGAGATCTGTGTTACCCCTTTCTAATTGATTGAATATTTTTTAAAATTATTAGGACAGATAGAGCCACAAAAAAAATATATTCATAAACGCAACTTATAACAAAATAATCATTGCCTAATATTATGAAAAAGTTATCGGTTGGCATTTTCTTATATATACTATTGATCTTATAAATAAATTTTCCATTTTTCCGGCTACATGAGATTGGTTGACAGTTATTTTTAACCTTCTGAAAGCAAAATTAAAATGTCTCTTTTTCACTTAACTATTTTTTTCGGGGTAACTCGCGATAGAGATTTACATAAACCAGCTATCAATGATACTCGTACGGTAGCCTAGGGCCTTATATCCAAGCTGAAATTAAATGACCACAGCCAGAAGTTTTAAGAGATGTAATGATAGATGCTTTGCATAGAGCACTTCTTTTCATGCTGAAAGATCAGTTCATTCAAAAGATATTATTTTCTACAACAACTGCACAAAAAGTTCCAAATAAAATGTTTTATTCAGTATGTAATGCAAAAAATAATAAGACGATGATAGGTATGAAAACAAAACTTTTGAAATACGTTCGCGAAGATTGTTGTTTTAAAATATTAAAAATCTATGTTTATTTTAAAAATATAAAAAAAGTTTTGCAATTTAAAAACTGTAGGTGAGATTGTGGCGCAATCATAGTGTAAAGCACCTACAATCCTGGTACGATGATCGGTTCGGCATGGTAATTTAAGTTATATTTTTAATAAGAAACTTATCTCAATGATAGATACCTACTGAATATTTCAAGAGCAATTTTAGTTAATGACATTGTAATTGGTCTCAATGATAATAAAATGGCTAATTTTGGTAAAGCTCTAGAGTGTCGTTAACGTTAATTTTGCTTGCATGGTTTTAGGAAATACTTTTACGACCTCGTAAGAGATGAAATTATTCAGTGGGAAAATACTAAACTACTTGTTAATGAAAACGGATTGAGATATTCAAACTATTAGGTGAGTCTTTCGTCACTCTCCACAAAATGTAAAAAAGAGAACTAAAAAATTTCAATATTCTAGTTGGATCTCACAAAACTTTATTCTGACAATGCGTAACCAACAGGTGGATCATATGGGTCACAATGTTTTATTAATTTTTTTTATGATTTCTTTATATTGAGTTATTTAATCTGTGCTAAAAATTTTAATTGAAGAAAGCTGTCATAACTTTTTTACTTCCAATTAATTCAGCGTCAGTTACAAAAGAATATCTTCGAATTTTTTTTATTTTAAATATAAAATAATTATTGGTACGTACATATATATATCGGAATCGAAAAATTGTGTGATACCGATTTAGTCCTTTGTCTTAATTTTTTTTGAATCTAAATCAAAATGTTTCGTTGAACATTTTTGGCTTTGGCGATAAGTTATAAGCGTTTATGATTGAATCAATTTTAATATCATTGCTTTTGCCCAAATTGTAGATCAGACCATTTTTTTATTTAGAACCAAATACTCTGCAAAATTTTCTGAATATGCTTTAATTCGTGACTGCTATGGCATTTTAGTTTTTCAATTCAGCCTTAGCAATTGAATTAATTATCGAGAAAAATTCCTATTTAGTAGACTAAACAAACAAAGTAAATAAGTAGAGAAGTCGAACTAAAAGTCAAACAATCAAGCTAATGACTGGCTTTTAGCCAAACTCATAAATATTTTCTACATTCATGTTAGTATTAACGTTCAATACCAATACTAGAAACCTTACAAACCCCGTTTTATATACCAACTCAACACCATGCAGAGTTCAAATGAAATGGAATCAAAATGGATATTAAAAATGGCTGCAAAATGCAATGGAAATTTCAACAAATTCCCAGGAGCTTGGTGTTTATTTGTTTCCCCCGAATTAGGCTATCGAGCACAAAAAACAGCAAAAATAAAGGGAAAGGCGCGAGTGTGGTAGACCGGCACACAGTGTTGCATGCTATATCCGAATGAACTGTTCATGCATTAATATATAGTTGTCAGTACAATTGTATTTTGTCTGTGTTTCTGTTATTGTTTATTTGTAACGATGATAATTGGCAGCCATTTTTATTTTGATTGTCTACGCGCGAGTGCATTTTAATTTTATTCTTATTGTTTTCTGGTTTTACCCCATAATTATCTGCGAGTTGAAATGCAATAATTTTTAATGAATGAGAACGGAGCAATAAAATGTAATGGAAACTCGTATTTAACATGAGAGACACTTTTGTTGCCATATTGACTTTGTTGTTGCACAAAGTGTTGAAATTTAATTAAATTTGTTTTTATGGTCTTTAATCAAATCTACTGATAACAATGAATTTTTAATCGATTTGAATAGTGAAAGGCTATACCTCAAAAACAAAGTTTTCGACAACTCCTATAATCTTTTCACTTAATAATCAGCTTTTTGTGAGAAAGGTTTTTTTTTCAGCAAAAGCAACTATTTGTCAAATTAAAAATGAAACACAAAATTAAACTATATATGCCGAATAATGTATGCTAAATTATACACTGATTAGCATGGCTCACTCAAAGTAACCGCCACTTAGCTGGCAAACATCCTCATTACAGAAATGCAAATTTACTGCTTCAGCTGTGGCCTTAGACTGGCTTTAAGCTGCAACACTGTTGCACCAACATAAATTACCATGTCAACTTTATTAAAAAGCTCACGCAAACTTGATCATCACGTGGGTTCCACTTGCTGAACTATTATTAAAAAGCTATTTAAAAAAACGCACAGTGCATAAGTATGCAATCTTTTTCACTAAATAAAACACTTCTTTAAAAACTATGCGGAAAATAAGCAAAGCAATGCACTTAACCCTTTATTGGCTTAAGTCGGAGAAGATAAATCACCGCTAAACTATTTGTAAAGCTTGGTCTTGTAATAAAGTCTCTAGAGAAGACGTCCATGGTGAAATTTTTTTCTTTCCATCCAATTTCTTCGGAAGCAAAGCTATCAAATTTTATTTGCACAAAAAATATTAAATTAAAATTTACATAAATCATGGACGGTATTTATATACAAAGACTTTCACAAAAACACACACATATTAGTTGGGTCTCTTGCTTTCCAAATAAGTTTAAGCTTTTACTCATTCTTCAACTCCTCAGATTGCAAAATTATACACATACGTTCATTCTTTAAATAATCTTTTGACCTATTTTCCGATATATATGATTTTCATATAAATGTTGTTTAGTGCTTTTTTATAGTTGAATTTCAAACATATTTAAATTTCAAAAAATTTATTTATTTCGAATTTGAATAAAAAATTGTTTCAAACGGCATATCTTAAAAACTACCGAAAATAGAAAGCAAAACGTTTTTTGCTTAAAAATGCTTTAGTTTTATAAAAAAAAACGAAATAACAAACCTCTGACACACCTTTTATTTAAGTTTTTTATATGTTATTCTTCAATCAATCGTAAGACTGCATTTACTTTCAAGTTGAAATTTCCAACATGACTTTGAAAAGTATGAATTTTTTTCGCATCGCGCACCGCTTTAATTGCATGAAATGTATAATATTTTCTAATGATATATCTTGCATTTCGATTTTAAAGCAGATATATTCATAGTATTGATTTTAGGATGACATATATTTTATTCTATTCCCAATAGTTTTTGTAATATTTTGTTTAAAAAAAGTTTAAAAAAAGTTAAGTCTGCAGCAATTTAAAGAGTAAGTACATGTGGTATGTTACGGCAAGTTCGATAGAAGTGAACTATTTTCACTACCTTGTACATAAAGAGGTGACATCGAAGTTCACCTAAGACTGGAGACTAACTCTTTCGCTGATGACAATATGTTATAGTCAGAGAATTCTATTTTGAACATAGATTATCTAAAGGATGGTACATTGATTTGAGTAGCTCATATTTTTCTAATTATTTAAATTTATTCTTTTCCTCATTTTATAACATTTAAGGGAACAAATATTGAGTCGTATAGTCATAATCATATATCTATTATCATAAAATAATATAGCAAAATATTTAACGGTACAGATCAACGTGAATTATATCAAACAAAAGCACAGTACGGCGTGGTGCTACCTCGGTTTTATCGGTGCACTTTTCATAGAAATCGAGGAATTCAAGAACGATATCAAAAGATGGTCGAAAAATTTTGTTTGTACAATTTTGAGCTATAGCAAGATGGAACCACTATCTAAAAAAATCTTTTAAGTCGGTAAAATAATGTAAATGATTTGCCACGTCTTCAATGGAAGTGCTTGTCATCCTGAATAAGTTTGCAGTCAGTTTCGTTGAAAGCGATTATTATGCTGAGGTGGTACTCCAGCGGATAGTGACCAGAGAGAAATCTCAACTGATTCCATAGACTTTCTTTGGTAAGGTTATAAGCGTATCCATTTCTGAAAAAGGATTAATAAAGTTCTTGAAATGGTTTTGGTCTTATAAAAGCGCTCGATACATTTATTCTCAATTGCCCACCACATCATAACTTTTTTGAGTCATACCAATGCATGAAGAAAATCAGTTCTTTTTATACCTAAGATTATTTATGATTCAAGGTTTACTCTTTTATTCTAGAAAACTTTTTACCACAACGAGCAAAACAACGTCTCTAATTTGTTTAATTATCAGCTCGTACACGCATTGCATTTTAGCCAATTAACTTACCATTTAGTGGCATCACAAGTTATGCATTTTAAAAATAGCTAAAGCAACAGTAAGAAAAACGTCAACGAAAGCCATTATGGTAAGTAAACTATGTTGCTGTTAATGTTGTTGCTGTGCACTTTTGCACGCAAATGCAAATAAACGGATTGCATGCAAAATTATTACCCTCATAATTATATGCCGTGACCACGTCAACCGTCAACCATTTATTAAGCAAGTGAAGCGTCCAGGAGGCCTAATGCATAAACACATAGAAAGGAAAGTACTGTCGAGCCAACATTAGGCAGCGAAACAGGTCGGTCGAACAGAGAAATCTCATATGTATTTAGTCTCGTGGGCGTTGAACTATGTAATAAGTACAAATTCATGTCCTGTAAGTACTTGAATTAAGCAGGACTTACGTAGTCGACCAAACGATTGTGTGGGTCTTTCAGGGCTTAAACTATATATATATATGTATGTTGCAATTATTTGAAGCAGCGATGGGCAAAGTTTTTTTCATCTGAATAGAGCCAAACTATAACCAAAATAGTTTTTGAGCAATCACAACAAACACAAATAGTTGGTAGAAATTAAAGTTACAAATAATATTATATTGATCTATGTATATATTTAATGAAATATCGACAACTGAACAAAATTCAGTAAAGGGAAATCGAACACACGAGCTCTGTTTACATACTATATAAAGTTTTATGTAATTGTTTTTATTAAAATTTGCAGACTAGAAGGTGTACAAACAGTAATAAATGAGTGATTACAATTTACTGCATTGGGCTCAGAGCACCTGTAATGCAAAAATAAAATGATCATCCTAATTTTTATCGTAATATTTTTTTTTTAGCAAGCTCTTGCAAAATTAAACTTTAGGATACTTTACAAAAAAGGCTAGTTGCTCTTGAGCAAATAAGTCGATCTGGATGAAACTGTGGCATATTAAAAGGTATAAAAGCGCACAAAAAATATGCGCTAAAGAATTCAAATCCTTTGCTCCCCATTGCAGAAGGTATACCTCAAGTACTATGTTGCGGTTCTTATACAATTTTAAAGGAGTATGCTACAGAATATTCTTTCAACAGTTATTTTTTCTCAATTGACATGCTATCTATGCCAAAAAAAAATCCATTAGCTCTGGTCTTGAATAAGATGTGTTTAGATATTTGTGTGTAAGATTTTTTATATGTTTTGATGTAGGTATGTACTTACTATAATGACCGCATTATATTAAAAAGAAATCAAATGAAGTTATCTTCCACATTATGTGAAGCCTAGTAGCTCATCGCTGAGCTTAAAAGAAATGGTATTTTAATTGTAGCAGCGGACAATGTACCAAAAGATAAGCACACTGGTTGCTCATCTTACACTTCTCAAATCCATAGCAGAGTTTGTGTTACTCTCTTAAGCTTGAATTTTTGGGTTGAGGATTTTAAAATGTCGTGAAAATTTCTATAGCGTAGAGTTTGAGGAACGCAGGAGCAATCTCAAAAATTAATGGAGATTGATAAAGGAATTCAACTTAAATCAAAAATCGAGGGCAGATAAGCCTATGCTACTAAGCTGCGGATTTTTTACTGTATTCTTAAAATATTTTTTTTTAGTTATATAAATTCCACTGGCTGAAAGTCAACATTTTCGACTTTCACTTGTAAAAGTTTTTCAAACGGTACCTACGTTCGTTTTTTATTTACTGAGCTATATTTAGTGAGAAATATTTTTTCCAATTGAGCAGTGTTCTAACAGAAAAATTAATAAATCAAAACTAAATCTACCTAGAGCAGCTTTGTATACATTTTAAAGACTCTCGTAGCATTTCTGGCTTAGAAACTTTTTAAACCCTAACCATTATATTTCAATTAATTTCATTCAATTAATTCGTTCGTTCCTGGCAATTGCGCTTTAATAATAATTTGCATAATTTGATTACGATTAGAGTTATAGCTTTAGTAGATAACCTTGGTTTGATGCTCAACAGTTTAGTAGATTTAAGACAGGTATCTTGTAATTCTGCATGAAAAGGCAAATGCTCAGTTTTGCTAAATAGTCGTTTAAAAACACCGATTTCATATTATTAATTGTAAGGGAAAGAAATGCACAACGTCAAGTGGATCAAATCATCAGAGTAAGCTACCACCTTAATTTAAATTATTTAAGCTTTTATAGTTCAAGGGCATTTAGACAATTACTGTTTTTTTAACTAAGTTTTGCCTTCAGAATGAAATATATATTATTTTGACAGAAGCTCTTAAAAAACTGCAATAAGCCAATACGTCGAAATGTATATTGAATTACAAAATATTCTTAATTTTTAACATTAATATACACACAATTTTATCAAATCTACCTACCATTTTGCTGTCATACACATTTTAAAAAAAACCTTAACCCAACTGTCATCATAAACGTCATGAGTTATAACATTGTGGTTTTGCAGTTACCATACAAAACTTGATTTTTTGATGGATTTTAATTTAATATGG
Organism: Meiosimyza decipiens; assembly: GCA_963680825.1. Lineage (NCBI taxonomy): Eukaryota > Metazoa > Arthropoda > Insecta > Diptera > Lauxaniidae > Meiosimyza > Meiosimyza decipiens. The sequence continues at coordinate 78,965,887 of OY804259.1, read as the reverse complement.
CCATAAAAGCCTTTGCGAAGAACTTAAAAAATCATATCGGCCAAGTTTATGGTTCAGCAAGCATTGAATGAGCTTATTACAACAAAGTTGTTAAGTCAGCAGACTTTAAAGCCAAAACAATATCTTGTACGAGCATGTTTTTTCTTTTGAAGTCAAATATATTATTGGTGTTGACAATAGCTTGAATGCATTTTGCGGTTTGTAGTTAATTTTTTTATTTACCAAATTGTTTTTATGCATTTTTCTTCCGTTCATCAAATGCTGTTAACAGTAACGAGCTAAAGCAACAGCAACAACCGATTTTGCAACGACATACTATGGATACAACAAAGTACTGAAGTTTTCAGTGCGATTTTTTTTTATTGGCTACGCTCTGGAAACTCATTAACACTTATTAAATTAAGTGTTACCAACTTTGCGGTTTTGCTCATTCTAATTGTTAAGGCTTTTTCGTGCTCAAATGTTGTTGTCTTTTATTGGGTGTAATAAAATTTTGCTATCATACCGTACTTTTTTTTCTCATTTTAAATAATGAGCCATCACGTCAAGATATGGAAATTTGTGTCACAATGTAAAATGAGTTAAAACTAAATATGTACATTGTTGCCAAGTCTTATCAATTAATAGTAAGGCTGTTTAGAGTTCAAAGACCCAGTAGCTGAACTGTTTGTTGGAGGAAAACTGAGAAATATTCAAGTTGCTTGCTATATGCTGAAATAAATGGTCCTGTTTTGTTTTTTTTTTTTGAAAATAAACTGTGAGGCTAATTGATAGTGAATACAAAATTTCTAAAAAAGGGCATAAAGTCATATTATGTTGTGAAACAGTCAGTTTCACAACATAATAATAAAGCTTACAAAAAGTTTCTTAGGCTTACTAACAAAAAACCAATAAATGTAATTATTAGAAATGGTCCAAATGTACTGAAAATTCCTCCATTGAACCGAATGCACTGTTTCACAACCAAATGTACTTAAAGGAAAAAATGTACTAAAAATGCCATCAATGAACTACCGAGGTGAAATCTAGGTCTTGGTGTCTAAATGTGGTGTTTAATTTTTTCAGAAAGTTGACTTAAATGATGCATAAGGTGGTTAAGGAATGGTGCCACAGACATCAAATCTCTAAGTTTTTTTTCGAAACATTGCCAATATTGACATGAAGTTGGACACATTATTTTGAAGAACTCTTTCTGTATTGAGTGTCGACTTTTTTTTATATATGAATGGTGCCGCGTCCTCTGGTTGAAACGTTACGGCGCGTAACATGGGGGAGGAGGGTCTAAAATTTTCAAAAATTGCGCTACGTAATACTTGACCGCCCCCTTGCATGGGGACATACAACTGTCCATTTCTAGTATTTGTGTGACACTTAGTTGTACTAAATTAAACAAATTCTTCAGTATATCATTTCAAAGGATCTTTTTTCCTGCTCCAAAATAAGTCACTCATAATTGCAGGGCAAAGAGTTGGAGAAAAAAAATTGTAAGCAATATTCATTCCTGACAGGGGGCTGATGTAAAGTTGAAGTCTTAATCTTTTGCAAAATACTCGCAATAACAACAATACCGCAAAATAATTTTTAACTTTTTACTCGTCTGTCAAAATAGGTATGTACGAGTACGAGTACGAGTATGCTGTTGATTGTTGACGAAATTAATGCAATTCCAAGTGAATTGCCGTGTCTTCGTCATGTCATGTCGTTTCGCATCCTAATTTTTTGCTTTGTTTGTCCGCAGCACTATCATCATTTGATTGTGAGTCACTCAGTTAGTCAGTCAGTTTGTTATGTTGTCGTTTTCGGTGCTGTTGTTTTTGTTGAAAAGCTATAATTGGCAATGCTTATGATGACGGCAGCGTTGCCAATTACATGTTGCAACAACATAATGACACACTCAATATGGCGACGATGGCAACAGCAATGACGGCAGCTTTCAACATTGCAACTACTTTGTATTTATGTAAATTTTTAGCATAAATAAAAATAAATTTTAGATATTTTTTCTTGTTGCTTCAAAATAATTGTTGCAGCCATAAGTAAATTGGTTCAGTTTGTTTATTTCAATGGGAATGCGCTTTTTCCTTTCGTTCAGCTTGAACTAAAATGACAGCCAACACTCATAAATATTTAAATGAAATTGCTGATATGTTTTTTGTTGCTGCTCGATAATAAAAAGAGACATTGCTGATTTTCAGGTAGACTTTGTCTCTTATTTCTGAAAGGACCCCGCATATTACATAAAAGCATTTTGCACATAGAGAAATTGTTGGCAATAAAACGAAAGTTTTTTTTTCATTATTTGATACATCGTTTTATACTGATAGTACATGTTGTCACTCTTATTCCCCTATATTATTCAAAACAAAAATCAAATATACCATTCGCCTTTTTTATATGTAAAAATTAGGTTATAAATTTCAAAATTTACGAAATCTGCATAGTTTGAGCATTTTGATTATGTTTCACAAAAAATTGAAGATTTTGGAAAACTTTTTGCTTTTAAAAACATATCAGTGCCGCTACCGAAAACTGAATAAAATGCAATGATTTAGATTCTTTGATTCTTGATTTTCAGCAAAAATCCAAAATTTCTAAAAACGCTGTTTTCCATTTATGAGAAAAGGTCAAAACTATATACTACTCAAATGAAGTATCGCATGGTTTAGGTTTACTTAAAAAAAGGATTTTAAATACAGGTCAGTAAAAAATATTTCATATAAAATGTCGTTTTTTTGTTAAAAAAAAAATAAAAAATTACTGATGGCTCAGAAACTGCGGGCCGATTTTAAATGCTTGTAATATTTGAATAAATTATTAAATTACAATTCAGTTTATATCTATTTCCCAACTTATTGCGATCTCAAAAAATCCAATTTTTCAAATGGCTGTACATATTTCCGCAAATTGATTCGAGCTACACTTTTTGATTTAATATTTGCTCTTAGAATAAATAATACATATGGGTCATTCCATCTATAATAATAATAATTAGAAAACATGATTACCCTCATGTTTTCTAATTAGGCTGAAACTTTTTTCAGTGATTGGTCTATCATGTAGAAGATATAAAAATATTAGATGAAATTTTTTTAACCATTATTATTGTTTAAAAAAAAAGTTTCAAATTGTGTTAAAAAAAACTCGTAAGTAAAACAAAAAAAATCATTGATGAATATAAACAAACCAACACAATCCAAATTAGCTTTTATATTATTTTTAGGTAGTTGTGTACTAGTAGATGACAAAAAAACTGAAAATCTGAATAAATGAAGGCCTGAACGGTTTCTATATGGTAAAAAATAAAAAAATTGACCTTCCAAGAAAACATAAATTTCCCAAATACTCCATCATCGATTTTCAATTTTTTAGGCTAAAAATTTTCAGAACATATAGGAGTACCATTTCTGAAAATTTCATCCATGTTTTTTCACCCTATTTCATTTTTGAAGCATTGAAACTCGCAAGTAAAACAAAAAAATTAATTGATGAATATAAACAAACCAACATAACTCAAATTAGTTTTTATATTTTTTTTGGGTAGATGTGTACTAGTAGATGGCAAAAAAACTGCAAATCTGAATAAATTAAGGCCAGAACGGTTTCTATGTGGTAAAAGATAAAAAAATTGACTTTTTCAAAAAACATCAACTTCCCAAATATTCCATCACCGATTTCAGCTTTTATAGGCTCAAAATTTTTAGACTATACAGGAGTATCATTTCTGAAAATTTTATCAATGTTTTTTCACCCTATTTGGTTTAACAAGCATTTAAAGTTAGGATTTATGATTTGCAATGTAAATTGAAACATTGAGAATGAAAGCGAGAGAATAAAATTTGAATTGATTTCAGCCTTTTTAGGTTCAAAATTTTCAGAACATTTAGGAATATCATCTCTGAAAATTTCATTAATTTTTGTTTACCTTATTTCATTAAGCTAAGTTTAAATTTAAACTAATATGCTCATGTTGACAGGTTTGAAGGAAGGGACGAAAATTGCATTTACCATTTTTTTCGATTGAAAATTGAAATGTTCTAGAATTCTTCGGGAACGCTTAACATTCGCAAATCTATTCATATTCGGGTATAGCCTCATTCAATTCAAGGTTCAATTCTGATCGGTGACACATAAAAAAATTTAGTTCTTCTTTGCAGTTTTATAAAAGAAACATAAATAAATTAACAATAAATTCCAAATAATAAGCAGCAGCAATAGAGAAAATATGGTAAAAAATTTAGTTTACTTTAACGAAATTCTTTGCCTGAGTGTGCCGAATCAAACAAACCTATCCAGACCTGATCCGATTACCCAATTCCATACCGGATCTCTAATCGGGCTGGTGATAACTTATTTTGAATCTAAGACTTATAAACTATATATGACGAGCTTTATTGTCAGTTTCTATATTTGTACAGTGTATGAGCTTAAAATTCTCATTATGATAATTTCAACAAATTTTAGCAATGATACCTACTTGCTTATGGACTCATAATTTTCTTTTGATACTTTGCAAATGACTCTGTAGATGTAGACTCGTAATTATACGTTACAACCTGGCGTAGAAATAAACTCGTTGCTGTTGTCAAATGCAAGTTAACACATACAATTTGGATTTCGCGTCTTAATGTTAAGTTATAAGGAAATCAATTTGCTATCATTAGATACCTGTCTCAATAGGTACCTTCTCTCTCATTTTTTTGAGGAATATCTACACAGCGAATAATAAAGCTAAGCTAATGACATATCGTGTTGTTCCTCTGCAAAATTAAACAAAAATTATCGAAACTTTGAAAATGCTTCATAGTCTAACTACTTTTGCCAACAACAGAAACTTGGCATCAATAGTGAAATATCTGTACGTGTGGTACCAGTATATGGGTAAATTTATAGCGTAGATGTTGTTGATGTTTTCGCTGTCGTCATTTGTTGTTGAATAATTTTTGACATAAATTCAAATTAATAAAAATGTTTATCTGTCATTTGCTTGTGAAATGTTTACGTAAATTTATTTAATTTATTGTAGCGTGAAATGAAAATGCAACGAATTAATTATCTGACAATCTTTTTTTTTTACGACACATTTTTTTCCTGAAGAGATTTAGTCGAGTCGAAATGCATTTGGCGCATTAATTGAAGCAATAATTTAACAATTAATTGAGTTTAAGATTTATTAGTGCAATGAAATTTGTATGTTTGCTTTGAAAATATTTAAATTTTATTTAGAATGGTTTTTTCAAAATTATTTTTATAGGACGAATTGCCGAAATGTTTTGTTTTTTTTTGTGGAAAATGTTCAGCTGTCTTACTTTTAAATTAAATTTTTCCATCTCTCTCTCAAATTAAAATATATAAGTTCACCGCTTATAATGCTAGGATGATATTTAATCCTTTTTCAAAGCTATGCATCCTTTCGCTGACGTGTTGCACCTGTTTAAATTTAAATGGTAGACCTGCATTGCTACTCATAATGGTGGCCTATTATAAAACAGCTTATGGTAGCTACCATAATTATAAAGAACAAATATAGATTGCGCTTGAGTGATCGCAAAGCATTAGAAATTCATGAATGCCGCACAAACAATAGCAGCGGGTCAAAATTATAGCTTCACGCCCTGCATCATTTATGTAATGCTTTTGCCCTTTAATTTATTTTGACACCTTCCATCATAACCGAAAATTATATGGTGACGATCGTACCTTAATGACACTCCATTGTATGTTTTATGCTCAAACACCTGAAATTATAAGAACTCTCTTCTCACTGTGTCTATCTTTTTAGCAAGCAAGTTCTTATATTTGCTCTTGTTCTACCTTGAAGACCGTTCGACTGATCGAAAACATACCCTTACAAATAAACAATCTGCCAACTTGATGATCATCACTTTTGCCAAACTTATTTATTGCATCTGTTCAAAGTCAAAATACACAGGCCCATGTATAATGAAGGATCTTTTTAGTACAACTGCTGTGTAGTTCGAACGATGTGCGATCATCGGTTCCGATCGTTTATATACAGAAATGAGTTTTCCCAATAATTATATATAATTTTTAGTTTTTTTCTTTTTCTTTTGCTATTTGTTTGGTAGAGCAGATTTGTTTATTTCCATTTAGGTCTATCTAAGTTTTTTCAGTAGTGGCAGCCAGCGTAAGCATCAGGATGTCATAAAATAACTGCTGACAAAATGCGGGAGGTGGTAATACTATTTTTTTTTTTTAACTTAAAATCAAACAAAATTGTTGCAGGTGAACGCAACTGCATACATTTCTATAATTTAGGTTTAACTGTATGTTATATAGTTTATTTTTAGTATCGTATTCATATTTGTGTATCAGGTTTTTACGGGCGCTCCAAAATCTGAAATCCATTTCAGCCTTTGTTTCAGATTGAGAGGATCACTGAAAGTTTCTTTCAAAAAGTTTTTCAAAATGCTATCGCTAACCGAAAACAACAGAAATATATTTTTTTGCGAAAGTGGGCTTAATGATTTCTTCGACCTATTTCATAAGATCTTTTCTAAAGATCAGCTTTTTTTCAATAACTAAGCTAAAAGAAAATGCAGATATATTAATGGACCATAGAAATTATTTTTTCAAAATGTACTCTTTTTGCCGAAATCGAGATTATGCTAAATTGTTAAAAAAAATTTATATAGCTAAAAAAAATCTTTTGTAAAACTAATGCGTTGAACAGAAATGGGAAGGGGTCGGGAAATCGGCAACGATTACTCGCTGTCAAAAAAAAAACCGTCGGAAAATTATTGGAGTAAACACAATTGCGGCGGACGACGAACGACGGAAAATTCAGCTGCCATATTGTTTTCACAAACACAAACAAAAAATTGACACAAGCTGGTTCGAAATGCAACACTGATCGTTGCCTGCGGACGATGAAAACAAGATTAGATCTAAGTCGACGGGTACCCGTCGGCATCTTTCCAATCGTACGCCGCAATTCTGTTGCATTTCATACGATCAGGTGTGTTATAATTTTGACAGCGAGTAATCCTTGCCGATTTCCCGATACCGACCCATTTCTGTTCAATGTATAAAGGACGCATAAAGACGTTTGTTTTTGCTCTTTGCAGGAATTATATTTGGCTAACAACCGAAGTCATCTCTCTATTAATATTATGAGAAGATGCTGGAAATGAAGGGATATGCTAGGGAAACTGCAGGGATAATAGGTGCAGAGGAAGGCTCGGAAGATCGTAACACCGATGTGCCAAAAGATCGAAACAAACTAGTATAACATAACACAATGAAGCTACAGACATTTTGCTCTATCCCTACGCACCGTTATTACATATTAGTGGTAAAAATAGTAAATTCTCAGCAGATTACAATTTAACATGAAGTACAAGTAACATTTCTAAAAGAAGTGGTGTGATGTGATGGTCCCCGTAATATTTAATTAAACAATTTATTAATGAATTTGATGATGAACCGTGTTTTTGAGTTAATTTATTTCCAAAAGAAGTGGTGTCCAATGTATTTGAACTCAAAAATAATTTGCTGTGTTTTTGCCAACTAAAAATTATAGGAATTGAAAAATTTCGAAAAAAATTATATACAATAATATTTTTTAACAATCAAAAAATAAAAACGGTCATCGTGTTGTTGATATGAAAATAAATTGACTGCCACTACCTACCTTACCATACATTATTTTACCTTACCTTACCTAACCACCTTTTCTTACCTAACGCACTTTTCTTTCCTAACCACCTTTCCTTACCTAATCTAACCTAACTTTACCTTAGCTTACCTAACCTAACCTGGTCTTACCTTACCTTACATTACCTTGTCTTGTCTCGCCTTGCCTTGCATTGCCTTGCCTTGCCTTGCCATGCCTTGCCTTGCCTTTCCGTACCGTACCATACTGTACCGTACCGTACCGCACCGTACCATACTTTACCTTAGCTTATATTAGAAAAAATATTTTTAATTCGTCTTAGATATCAATCGCTTGAAAATCTTCCATATTCCGCGATTAAAAATATTTATTAGGATCACTTGCATGAATGCATTTTTTATAAATAAGATTTTGTGCATCTGTGGCATCAACGTACTTGTAGCGGTCTGTTTATATAATATTTATGAGTCTTATATTTGTGAAATTTAGGGCAAAGGTCATATAAGAGCAATCTTCTCGGAATCATCCAATCAAAAAGGAAAAGTTATACCGGATAAATTTGTGTCCATGTGTAAAAAACAATCGTTGGATTAGTAAAGATTTTTTATGAAATTTTATTTACGTTTTTTAGTGTTGTGAAATATCGATGGATCCAATGCTTTTTTTTATCCAAAAGCAGGCACACAATGAAACCCCTGCTTTGCAACCCTCACCTTCATAAAATAGCAAGGAAATGTTGCAAGATGTTAATTAATGTGATTGTTTTTAATTAACTGTTACTGACAAATGTAATTTGAACGTATGCGCATTTGCATGTAACGTAATTAACATTCAAAAGATACGACGGATGACAGCATTGGGATAAGCGCGCTTCGAACGCAAATCTGGGCACAATTCATCCATGTCGATTGTCAAGCGATTGTAACGTACTCCTGATGGAGCAACAGCAACAACAGCGTTCACCTCAACAATAATTAAAATGGAACTAAGTGTGTGAGCGAAACAAATAGATACATAACGAAACTAAAAGAAAATCGAGATAGCAACTGTAAAATGGGAAATGATAATTATTTTTTGGAATTTTACCAAAAATAGCAGCAAAACGGCAAAATAAAAACTCATTAAACCAACGGCTACAACGATCAAGTCAACTAATGAGACACGAATTAAGCAACAACAACAACAACAACGAAATAAAATAATTACAAGATACGCAGCTCATAAAGTACATATATCTAGATACAGCCAACTCATGTTGTGTATGAGAATGTAATTTAGTCAAATGAATTGAAACAAATTTAGTGTGACAAATGAATTGTTTACAAAAAGTCAAAATAAAAAAATGTACTAAGCGACAGCAACAACATAAACAAAATATCTCGAAAATGACAGTCTAACGTACTGTCATAAAGACAGATAGCCAAACTAATTGCTAAGATACCCGCACATGTTGGCAGCCACATTTGTGTAAATGGGACCCAGACAGTAAATAAATTCAATTGCAATTACGTTTTTGTTGTTTCTATTTTGCTGTTTTCACATTTGTACTTAGATATTTTGCTAGTTTTAACATACATATCTAATAGATACTAGTTTACGTGTGCACTTTATGAGCCGTATCTAATTATGAAATGAGTTGAAAAAATTTTAAGCTTTCTTATTTTTAAATTTTGTTCATAAATTGAGTATGTGAAATAGTTCTCATTCATCCAAATTCACATGCATATAAAATGGAATTTGAAAATGCAGTTATAAAAAATGATAAATTTCAAAAGATTAGCATTTAAGTTTACTTAACAAAGTATTTTTTGTTAGATGTCTGCATGAGCGCACTCGAAACGATCACCAAACCACTCACTACGTTGCGAGTCAATCGAGTTTTTGTGCACAAGAACCATAAGTCAAATCAAAACGAATCGGAACACCAAGCAGGAGTGGTAATTGCTGCACTCGCAAATAAAATGTTCTACTTACAAGTTCAAAGACTCGAAGTTTATTGCATTCGCAGCTTATATGTGCACTCGTGCAGACCTCTAAATTTGATATAACCGAGTCAAGAAGCTATTTAATGATCACGGAAAAAATTTCTTGAATACTCTGAAAACGATGGTACAATAGAGTCTACTAAAAATGGCTAATGTTATTAAAGTCTTTGCGAACGCTAAAAATTCAAAAATTTTCACCTTTGGCAGAATATATCTTTTTCAGCATTTAAAAATTTTAATATTTCGCAAAAAAATTAAGAAATATATTTCTGCTGCCAGAAGTAACAACAAGGCGAAAGTTTTCTAAGGTAATGAATGTAATGAAGAAAGACATAGGCTGACCGTCGAAAGTAGAAATGAGTAAGTAGGAATCAGAATTTTTTACAAACAGTTCTTTTTATTAATTTAATTAAAATTATTCAAATTAATCTATTTTATCCTAATTTCAATTATAGTAAATACAAGATTTATTTAATTTACTAACCATGGAACAGTTGCGTTTAAAGTAGTTTTTCAATAGTGATTTCCAAATTTATACCACCTTCAGTTTCTAAGGAACGGAGCCTTTTAGTGAAACTTTTCTCTCACCTAATAAAAAATTTCTCTAACCTTAGTTCCAGAGTTTTAGTGAAACGTCATGACAAAACGGAAAAATTTGGTCTCGCTTGAACTGCGACCTCTACTTTTCCTTGGAGAAGTTCTACGAATGTATAATTTTCATAGTTTGAGGCACTTCATACCTATAATGAAGAAAATGGCAAAGTAGAGGATTTTTAAGCGGTTTTAGCTATACATTTTACGTTATTTGCACATTTTCTTCCGGTCGTTTTGTATACATGAGTGTGAACCTTATTTAAATCAATATTCGTGAATTAGGAAATTTATTACGGGCCTACTAATATTAAGAAGATGCCAAATTTTTATGGTGGAAAAAACTGTTTTCCTTAAAATAATTATCACTGCACCAGCTGAACCCAGCGTAATTGAGATAAGAAGGTTTTAATTAGGAGCACTGTGCAACAAGCAGGATCCACCCTGAGGATATAAAATTCCTATTATTTTTTACTTTTGCCTGGGGTAGCACCATGTTGGCTTTAGAAAATAACGTTCTTGCTTTCAAAAATCTTAAAAATAGAGGATAACATAGAGACAGGTCTATAATTCGAAACATTGTTTCGATTTTTCAAGATAGGAATTATAAGACAATCCGTTATGCATCCATAAAAAATGCTCTCAGGTGTCGATTTATTTTTGTTTTCTGAGTTTTTCAATTTTATGTTGATGATCTATGAAAAAAAATAAATCAAAATTATAATTTTCTAAATTGCAATCAAAAGCATTCCCTAGTTCCTGCAACACTTGAAACTTGAATAGCTCGACAACTATTAAATTTTCCACATACTAAAAATTTAATACACCCGAATGAACTTATTTTTTACATTTCTCTACTATATTTACAAAATATGTTGCTTAGCTAAACAAACGCTATTCGAAAGGTTTTTCATAGCTATACAAAAAATAGCTATCCAATTAAAGATATAGAAACAACGCATTAAAAAAAGAAAAATAAACAACTTAATTAGCATTGATTTGAAAGAAAACTTCATCAATTATAAAATCACATATATTCGATCGTGCCGCCGTGCCAGCTACTAAGCCTATGGGGCCTTAACGATTTAAGTGCAGTGTTCGCTTGCAGTCATGCAACCATTTAAGGTTTAAGACTCAATTAAGCCCTGCTTGCCAGCATGAAAAACAGAGAAAAACTTTAGTAGCTAGAAGCTGCCAAAATGGCGTTTTAAAATTTAAAACTCAAAGCGCGCGCGCGTTCACTTCACATTAGCCCACTCTAGTTCTCTTTGATCTTTCACCGATCCTTATGCGATCGGTTGAAACGCTTCGACCAATCACATGTTCACAATTGTCGGCTGCAATGTTTTTGTCTTAAGTGTTGGAATCGTGTTTTGACTGTTTCTCCATTTTTCTTCTTTATAAGCCACCATGGAGATGTTAAACTTTTGCTTTGGTTTTTTTTCCAACTTTGTAGGAAACGAATATTTGTGTTCTCCCTCGCTGGCTTATGTGCTGTTTGCCGCCGCATAGTTGGACCTTAATTTGTTAAAGGTTTCTTTTTGTTGTTATTGTTCTTTGAATGCTGTTGTAGTGAATTGGTAGTAAAGTAGCATCAATGCATGTATGAAGCGCAGATGAAGCTTATGGTGAGATTCAACATGGCCAAGGATGTACACGTACAACAACGTATTTGTATTCAGAGAGCTAAGTAATTTTTAATTTTCAGATGCTTGCAAGATCGTATAAAAATATTAGTGAGTTTTAAGCTTAAGTGTTTACAACAGGAATCAACTTCTTATAATCAAAAGCATCAACACGTTAGAGATGTACCTAGGTATATTGACTGTTTAAAAATGTATTCGTCAGTTTATATTGCTTTAAAAAAAACAAAATGAACAGCTTAGAACTATGTTAACAAAAGAATTTCGAAAACTTTGTCCTAATTTAATAATAGATATACACGAATTTTGGAAGTGTTTGTGGTAACTTAGATTAATCTGTTAGGTTTGCCCTCTTTAAAAACAACGAAAATAATTTTTGACCTATCAAAATTCTTATAATCAAGTAGATTCAAAACTATTCTGAAATAAACATCGTTAGCAAAAACAAAGTTAAGTAAGGTACCATGTAGGCAGTCATTGGCTTCTTTTATTTTTATTTTTAATAAAGGCAATTACTTACCCAATATGGACGTATGGAATATAAATATGTGGGACAGCAGATAAAAGAAGCAGCGAAAGTTCAAAGACAACAAACAAAAGTACTAAGATTAATGCTAATTGGAATATAACAAATTAGCGCATTAATCAAGATCGAAGTTGACTCACAAACAACGATGAAATAAACAAAATAACGACTTAAATAGATCGTTTAATCAAGAAATATCTAGTATAGATACGGTGGCCATATAACGGGTGATTTTTTTGCTACTTGTTTGTTCAGTGTAAATTTTTTGAAACTTACGTCATGATTTGTAACATGTTTCAACGTAAAAGAAGCTCAATAAGGTTTGCCATTTTATCATAAATAGAGCTACAAACGGACAACGCTTGGAAATTATTGAATTTTTCTTTCAAAATTCATGCTCTGAAAGAAATGTGCTTCGCAAATTACGTCCATTTTATGAACGTCTTAATCGACCCACCGAACAGGCTATTCAAGCTATTGTGACCAAATCTCGCACCAGTTTCACTTTATTGGACATTAATCCGCCAACCCGAATGCGGAGAGTGCATACCGAGGAGAACATTGCTACTGTGTCGGCCAGTGTCAATTCGTCGCCGTTGTCAACAATTGGGCTTGTGTTATTCGACCACCTTAACGATTTTACGTATGGTCCTCGGTATGAAACCACACAAAATATAGCTGTTGCAAGAACTGAAGCCCGGTGACCTACCGCAACGTCGTTTGTTTGGTGAATGGGTCTTAGAAAAGTTGGATGAAGATCCAATTTTTTATCGAAAAATTTTCTTCAGCAACGAAGCTCATTTTTAGCTCACTGGGTACGTCAACATAGAGAATTGCCGGATTTGGTCTGAAGAGCAGACAGAGGCATCTCAAGAGCTGCCAATACACGCTGCAAAATGCACGCTTTGGTGCGGTTTGTGGGCCGACGGCATCATTGTACCGTACTTTTTCAAAAATAATGAAAATCGTAATGATACAGTCAATGAAACAAGGTACCGTGCGATGATTACCGATTTTTTTTTGCCCAAAATTAAAGAATTTTACTTGGTTGATATGCGGCTTCAACAAGCCCGTGCCACACGGCACTCGGTACCATGAACATATTGAGAGGCGAGTTTGTTGAGCAATTTTGGAGCCGTGGAAAAATTATGATATTGCGGATGAACCACCTCGGGCGTAGCCGCGGGCAACGTTTACATGAAATAATCTTTAAAATGTAAATGGAAGGAATTGAAGTATCGCGTTTTAAATAAATATTTCATTCGCTATTGCAAATTTTCTGTTCTTTTGCAATTTTTAAGAACCAAACGCTTAAAAATCACCCTTTATATTAGCGTTATCTATATGACGCCCGTTACGTAATATACATAGCAGAAGCAGAAGAGATAAAATAATTAGTAGACTTTTTTTTGTAACCTCAAAATTTATCAGAAAAAAAGCGGCTTAGTTCACTTAACTTTCCAGTATCAGTCCACTGTCTCTTAAAGTTGCCATCTACTGTTATTGTTACGAATTATTGCATACAATTAGTTTCACTACTGACCAGAAGATGACGCTATATCTGAACTTTGCTGATGTTGTTGTCTTTGATACAGCGCTTACTATACCGTTTGAAAAGCAGTGTGGCAATGCCACCACGGGCACAATTAAGTATATTTGATACAAGACAAAAACCGGAAATCAAGTGCTAAATGTTCTTGCACTCTAGCGAAATGGTTCAAAGTGAAATAGTTTCTAAATCAGTGCTTGGAAAAGTTTGTAACAAATAAAACTTAGTCAAAGTGTGCCAGTGGTAGAAAAGTCGAGTGAAATAGATTACTGGATAAGATTTACGGGAACGATAGCAATGTGTTTTGGTGAAACTAAATAACCTTGGTTGCCTTGTCAAAACCTGTCCTGATGCTCGAAAATGCTCTGATGTGTCCCAAAACATGTGTTTTCATCTACTTTTTGGGCCGATTTTTATTAATGAAGATAACAGCTTGAAATGTGTGGCAAACGATAGTTCTCGTAGAGCATAAAAAGAATATATATGGTTGCCTTGTCAAATCTAGTCTTAAACATGGGTTGGCACCCGTTTATAGGACCAATTAACCACTATCTCTTCAAATTGCTTTCTATTGTCATAAATTTCTACCAAATGTTTAAGCTTAAATTCATTTCCAATCATTTCAAATTAGCGCTAACTATAACAGTTTAGGAGGTAGTGTGATAACGGTACCACGAACAAAAACTGCAATATTTTATCCAAGACCATAACCGGAAAACATTGTGCTGAATGGATTCTTTGCTGAACACTCAAGTGAAAAAATAAGCCGAAAGAATGCCTTAAGTCAACGTTTGAAATTTTATCCATAAAATAAAGCCTAATGAAATTAATCCAAGGGTCGAAGTCAATAAATGAAATAGCAACTTGGTATGTAGTTATCCCATAGAGCCAACACAACAAGCCAGCTTATTGATTATTACCTATAGCTACCATAAAGGACGTTTTTAGGATGTCACAGTTTCTTTTCAATCTATGTATCTCCATACCAAATTTCATCAAAATCTGTGGCTGCGGTTTTTGCTCATTGCCTCTCTGCTTAAACTTTCCAATAAAATTAAGCGATTATGTTCTTACTGATAAAAATAAAAATGAAAATGACTGAAAATGCCATTACTGATTCCGGCTCAATTCAAAGCATTTTCCATGACCTTTCTCAAAAATTATTCCCAGAGCATAAGCCACATGTTATAATTTTTCCATAAATTTACTAAAACCTACCACAGTATATAAGAGTATGGTACTGGTACGGAGGTTTTCACAGCGGATTTGAATATGTATATGATTTTTTTTTTGTTGCCAAATATTTACCATACTTTTTATTTAGGTCTTTTATTTTACCAAAGCTGAGACTAAGACTTTTAACGGACATTAATTTTAAATTTTGCTATGGGTAAAGTATAAAATTAGCAATGATTTGAGATATATTTAATGTGTCGTGCAGTATTTGTTTCAAATTTAACGACAAAACAATTCTAAATGCATTTGCTGCAGGTACATAATTTGTTTTTAGTGCACTTTACCGTATGTCGTATATATGTATCTCCGAACATATATACATAAAGTTTGAAAGGAATCGAAAACAAAGCTGACATTTGTTATGGCATAAAAATCAACGTAAAATCTGATTCTGGCTTTGGAAACGCCATGGAATAATAGGGTTTTGAGACATTTTGATTTGATGTTTGACTACTTTCTACCTTATGTAACATAGCGAGCATTGTTAATGCTCGAATGGGCGCGAATACTAACTTCAGCAAAAGTATTAAACATAAGATCTTAAGTCAATTTTAATTTGTCACGGTTGATTTTTCCTTCACTGAAAGATAAAACATTGCCATTTAAAATTACAACGAACACCAGGTTGAACATTGAATGTACATTCCGTATACAGCAAAATAGCTCTAAGTCTGGAGAAACGTTAAATGTTAGAACAAAACAAAACGGGCATGGTTCTTCGAAAAAGCAGGTTTTAAAGTCCCCAGGAATCAATCTTAACTCAAAAGTGATGAAATGGCGTTTATTTCTAAGTTCATGATTTAACTTATTGCTGATTATGCCAATATCGATATGATAATAATTAAATTTTTTATTTTGAAAATAAGCTGATCTCTTGACAAGTCGCACTTTCTTTGCTTTGCGTGTATCAATCAATTTTAAATTAACTATGGCAAAAACAATAACAACCACAATTTACAAATAATAGCAATGCGATTGATGCAATAACTACGATAACAACAACAACAACAACAACAAAAACCACATGAATCGCTGAAAGCAGCATAATAATAAAACATGAACAACAATTTAAAATCGTTTTCATCAACTCAAAGAGATTGCAATTGCAGCATAAGATACTTTTGCATCTGATAGATGCTGTTTATGTTGTTGTATGTTGCTGAAGTTGATTGCTATTTTAAATTGATTTGCTGTGAACGTTTGGTTGCAGCAAAGCAAAAGACATTTCCGAAGTGCATACATTCACATTGAGGAAGATGGACAGTAGTTCAAGAGCATCAAAATGTGAACAAAAATTTAAAGCTTAAAGAGTTGTTAATTAAATCACTTTTTAAGTTTTTTTTCTTATGTGTACATACCTACTCAAAATCTCCAATGAAAAAGTAACAAAAAATTTAAATAAGCCCATAACATCAAAAAAAAATAAAAAATTAAAAAAATCTAAAAAAAAAATAAATTGATATAAAAAGTTTTTTTTTTATTTTACTAAGAAACATTGTTAAAAGTGGCCGGCATTTACGTAAAATACTTACTACTCAAAATACAGCTATCACTATCTATATTACTGCTATTACTGGTATCCTATAACTACAACTTACATCGCCAGGTCAGAACAAAGATCTATAACTATTTCGATCACTGGATATTTGTCTTATCCTGTCCCATTTCGTACCTTTTTTGACAAATCACTTTCTATGAAGTCCGTGATTCGAGATCGGCACAAAGCCCGTAATGTTTATGGAATATATAAGTGGTTAAAGCTTAATAAGTCCTAGATAATTTAGTTTACATTAAATTTTTGAAACTTCATTTTCTGGAACTGTCCATAACTCAGACTTTTGTCCAAATAGGTTTTTGACTCACTAGGACGATATATACTATGTTATATGTAAGTTTCAGAAAAAGGTTTACTTTAGAAGCCCATTTGCTATTTTTTCCGTATTTTGGAGCAAATGGGGTCATTGAGAAAATAATAAAATTAAGATCAATAGTAGGGAGATGCACCTGATTTCAGAGATATAGCCGTCAGAAGTTAGAGATATATAGTTTAATAAAGAATAATATTGGAATGTGAAAGCTTCACATAGGTTTCATAGATTTTGAGATAATCCAATTCTGCTGAACACATTTTTTTTTAAAAAACGGAAATTTTTTATAACATATGTACATTATCAACATAGGTTGTTAATAAAATTTTAAGGAGTTCAATTTATATACTTTAGATCGGTATATTGTTTGTTCCTGAAATTTGTTGTTTTAACCGAAAAAAAAAGACAAAAAACTCTGTTTCTGATAATTTTTTTTTTTTCAAATTAATACATCATTAAAAATAACTTCCTTAAATGATTCGTTAGGTTCTTCACTACTATTTAAAATGGAGTTGTACACCTCTTCAGCTACCTTAAAGCATTGGCGAAGAGCAAAGATTTCCACAGCATTGCAATTACGTAGGTTCATTAATTTTGAGAAATCCTTATTAAAATTTATTAATTGTCTTACGATCGAAAAATTTTAGTACGAAAACCTTATTTTATTTGATACAATGGCCAAATCTGCAAGAGAATATTTCAAATAGTTTTGTTTTTCTCTGTGAACAAATAAACTTGTCCCATTAACCACTGTTGGCTGCTATCTGCTTCAGCTATTCCAACTTAATACGAAACGTGCTTGTCTCTCAAAGATTCAAGAAAAAAGAACCGAAAATGCTTACAAATGCAAATTGCTCTGACTCTGACTCTGGCACTGACTTCATTGGTTTGATTCGGTTCGGTTCCCATCTTTCATTTGTCTGAATTGGCATTAAGTTGGTTAATTTAATATTTCCTCGATGCAATAATATAACTAAATGTTGTTGTTGCTGCCTGTTGTAGTTGTAGCCATTTTAGCCGCCATTTGTTGCTTAGAGTTAAGTCCCTTCCATCTTATGGATCAACGCTTTTTTTCTTTAACTGGCGGCTAAAAACGTTTTTCTTGCAAATTGCGACTCAATTGCTTTTGCTTTTAAGACAATTTCTTTTCCTCTCAATCGTTTTGTCTTACTGCGATTATTTTTGTACGTATTTGCAACATTTTGAATGATTTGTGGTTAAATTGATGTGGATACGATTCTTAGATTGTTATTATTCTGTTTCCCTCACCCTACCCATTCATTCTTTTGTAGCAGCATTGAAGTTTTCCTTTATTTTTAAATCAGTTTTTAAAATTCAATCCAATTCAATCAAATTTCAATTTCAATCTTTTAAACGATTTGTGCAAACTACGCCGCATTACGTGTTGCAACCACTTGGCTAGATCGAACAAAAAAATACAAAATAACAACAACGGAAGGGTATAAAAGTGGTCAATAATAAATAATGTCGGCTTTAAAAAAACGTTTCTCAATATAATCGGTTTTGCTTGAGTAATGGCAATAAGGAATGATTTGATATTTCAATTTCCTTTTTAGATTCTTTCCTTCACATTTTGTTCTTGCACTATTGCGCTTTCAAATGTCTAAGTTATAAACTGAAAGTTTTTATAATACGAAATAAAATGACTTTAATTCGATTTTGATAAGCTAAGTCTAAATTATTTAATAGACATAGATAGATAATATCTTAAAACAATTTGTAACTATTTGATATTGATGTATGAAACAGGGCTGAAAACATTTAGAGCCAATCGACTTATTGATAAATAACTGAGCCGGACTTATACTTTACTGAGCGTAGCGGCAGACGTACTAGCCGCATTCTCGATCAGAAACTTTCAATGCATGCGTTAAGATTGATAAGCAAATGGTCAAAACCAGAAAATCATAATCTTTTGAAAAGTTTTCTAAAAATCAAGAGAAAGAAGAGTACAAATACGAAAAACTGACTTCTTTGAAAATCTGGATTAAGATGAGAGAGCGAGATTAAATCTTTATTCCGGACTAGTCCGTATGACCTTACACGAGATTTTAGGATTCAAGAGCCTAAATTAAGTATTGTGCGCATCCGGTCTTAAGATAAAAAGTTTTTGTATTTTTCTTCATCGTCATCTTTCTTGAGACATTTTTACGTGTTGGTTTTCAGAAAGATGAACCTTGTTCCACGTCTGGTTCGAGAACATCTCTACTAACCTTTGCCTTTTGATTCTTTGATGCTAACTCTTTTTTCGTTAGTGGAGACTCACGTTTCTTTGTATCCTTTCTCTATCAATGTTTCTTCCGTCTATTAAGCTTCGAATAAACACTTTCTAATTCTTCATTACACATCAGCTTCGGTATCACTAAATCGAGTTCATTCTTTGATAACTCGAAGCAATTGTTTCTCATATTCTCGATCATTTTTCGTGGTAAAACTGTTTGGCATTTTTTATTGCAACAATTTTTTGAGAGAAATTTGGTTACCAGCTCATCTTTCTCTTCATCGATAGCAGATAAATCCACCCTAACGAAATTTTGTTCGATATCATCTTCTGCCTGAAACAAATGCAGCTCATCATCTTCGCCATTCTAACTAACATCATCATCGGACCCATCATTGTCATCATCGTTTTCAGGTAAGTATTGAATGTAGATGGCACTTAACTCCTCACCAATGCTCATTTTTCTGCAAAATTCCAACAAAAACTTACATTAACGTTATAACGACAAAGACGGCCATATAATTAGAAACCAGGCAACACGGAAAAAAGAGAACAACTAACGAGAAACTGACGAAACGAGTTGCTTATCCCTAACAGCTGTTTTCTCGAAAACTTTTTTTCACACTTAAGCCCTCTTTTCATAGACCAGGTCGCATATGATTAATCCAATAATATTGTTAAGTTCTGCGGAATATGTGACATGTTGAATAATATTAAATATTTAATTAGTTCAAGTTGCATATTCAATCGGATACCAATATCCATATCTTTATATATACAGTTAAACCATTTTCGCAGTGTCTCTTATTTATAATTATTTTAAGGTACAAACATTGTTCTGTTTACAACTCGTAGAATAAATACAGACTGGTGTCAATCAATCTCGCTCTAGTTTTAAGATTACTTGATGTCTGTTTAAAAAACTTCATCCACTCAACTCTGTTTTGTTAAAAACCAACTAATGAGCAGAAACTAAACCCATTGGTCAAATTATAGTTAATTGCCATAAACTACCCGCACATAATTAGGGCGCCATAAGACAACAACAACAAAATGCTACACAAATCCATTATTGTTGACAGTGCGACTCACTTACGTGCTACAAGGCCCCAAAGCCCTTTGATACAGCTCTTCTTTCATTTGGGTGTGCGTGCGTGTGTTTGTAAACTGAACCATGGATGACCATTTTTCTGACACTTAAGTTAAAACAGAAATCAACAAGCAAAATGGCACAACATTAATTATTACAACAATATTACAGCAACAACAGCAATTGAGGATAAGAGACATTTTTTTAACTTAATTCACACTTTTAACGTTTTAACCAAAGTGGGCAGCAGCAGCAGCAGCACCAGTTACAAAGAAAAATCGTTGTGACCAAGCAACAAAGAATTAAAATGCAGATGGAGTGATTTATTGGAAATAGCGATGAACTTTTCAATGGAGTTCAGGAGTGGATTACGCCCACGGTGGAAAAAAATTGAAAAATTGATTTCAGCCAAAAAAAAAAAACAATTGATCATTTTTGATTTTAAAAAACTGAGTGAAAACTGAGAAATCAGCCTCTGAAAAACAAACTTTGATTCCTAGCCCACCGCAATTGAAATCATGTCTTGAAGATACCAGCCACCATATTTGTCAGTATATGGGTTAAGATTACATAAATAAATGATGTTGACTTTGTGATGGTACCTGCGAAATGCAAAGAATCAACGAAAAGAATTCAACCTCAGTTAACCACTTAAAATTCCATTTAAATGTATTAAAAAATCGCCTGAACTTTATTTAACTCCTTTCAACTTCTTTCTTGGCAGCAACCACGCACCAATTAAGACTCATTCGGAGCAAATAAACGGACATGAAAACAAAACGTTGAAATCTTAGGAGCGAACGAAGTCTGTGCCTGAGGTTGAATGTGTGTCTGCTTGTGACAAATTGACGCTTTTTAATTTTTTTGTTTTGCATTAAAATATCGCACGCGTTGGACTTCAGGATCACCAGGCAGTTACCAACTGTAATATTGCATCTGATTGATGCAAAATTGCAGCTGGACAAGAGACAAGTACATGGTAAAAAATTAATTTCTTAAAAAATTGGAACCTTATAAGTTAACAATATAGAAATTTAGTAGACAAGGGTAGATATATTTCACATAGCTTAGGAATCTTAATTTATCTTTCACGTGGAAGTGAAATGTAGAACATGTTTGACATGCCTTATCTCTTAACACCTATGCAAATTTTTGACAAATCAAAACATTACATTTTTTCCTTCAGAATAGAGTTTAGCTTTTATTAATTTATTGCATATCAATAAAGCCGGCTCCTGGCCCTGTTGGCATCGGAGGGTTCGTGTTATGGCTTGCTGCCTTTTTTAGAGAATACTATTCACAAAAGAATATTACATCTTGGATTTTTTCTAAGCTTTTATATTACTAAACACTTGTAATACTGTGAACGATATGGAGAGTTTTTTGTAAAGCCTCCGAACTGACTGACAGGTGGCTGTATAGGAGGTAAAAATTAATTTCAACAAAAAATTTGATTACAAGACTTTTGTACTTTAAATATTTGCTTCAGTTGTTTTGGTCTCAAGAAAGGGCTATGTAGCAGAGCCTTGACATTGGAAAGTTCAAACTATGTTTTTAAGCCTAATGACATACAAATCGTGATAAAATTGTTTATTTCTTAAATTATTTTACTAAGCTTACTTTTCAATAAAAAATGCATGAATGGAAAGCAAAATAATAAATAACGGGGTGAAAGGTAGTCATACGAGTTTCATCTATTGCTAAGTAGAAACATCAGTGACCTTAAAGCCGATCAGTGAGATTTTCTGAGCCCGAAAGCTAGTTGACTTACAAAAAAAAATGTTTGAGGCATTTTTGTAGGTACATTAATTTATGGATTTTGAAAAAAAAAATTAAACCAATTGAAAAAAATATTCGTTTCATGATTTCTTCAGTAGACTATTTTTTAAAGTGTACATTACTCATGTACATAAATTTGTTTCTTAATATCCCATAAGATAGTGAGAAAAGGGTTGGGAGTAATTTATTTTTGAAAGATTACAGGATATAGTAGCTGTCTATAAAAGACGTTCTTAAAAATTCTGGAATGGATTTCGCTACCTCTCTAAAGGACATCTACAAAAGATTATGCCACCCTTGCTTTTCATTTTCCTTTCTTGTTTTATTTTTTTAGTATTTGTTCGTTTCTTATGAACAAGAAAACAAACAAAAAATGAACGTTCGAAATGCCCTCGATCTCTCCTTCGGTCGTATGGTCTTATTCGTTTTTACGACTCCTCTCTTCTTTGCTGCGGATGTCTTTTCTGGGCAACCCCATATATGAAACATATACTTATGCTTGGTGATACACGACTCTGCCACAACACGTTAAATAACTTTTAAAACTGAGCTCGTAACAATATTTTATAAGAATATCTAATCATTTTGGAAATTCTCTCAGTGTATGTTAAGCAAAAGGCAGCTGATCTCTTTAGGGACACCACACTGCTTAAGTGAAAGACTGATTAATTGCTGTGCACAATCAAAATCGGAAGAGAAAATTAACAACCATGACAACAACAAAAGGCATGTAAAACGTGAATACACCGTGTTGCATGTGGGTTGCTGAGATGATGTTGACGCATTCTTGACGCATGCTGCATGGCGGCGCCAAATGTTGTTTTCATCAATAGGCGTCGCTTGGAATTCTCTCGCAATGCAGTTGTCAATGTAAATTGGATGGAATTTTGAGAAAAAAAAACTCAAATATTAAAATATGTTGTACCCCTGGCTTTATCAATTATAAATGGCAGCAATCAAAAGATGTCATAAATGCATCTTACTCTTAGTAGAGTGACAATAATAACTGCAGTAAAGAAATGCAATTTTGCAGTTCAAGTCTTGGTTGTCATAAATAAAGGAATAAAATAAAATCCTGCTTAAGATAACCAAAGTGCTTCGCATCAAAATGTTAATGACGTTCAATCAAGATAAACAAATGCAGTACTTGTTGGCTCCGATGTGGAGTGAATTAGAGACTTGAAGGTACATCAATGGAGTTTAACGTTGAATAGATCCACATACTGCAAAGGAATTCAAATCCTGTTGTAAAGGTATTTTGTTTACGATTTTCTTTTTATTTCTTAATTTATTTGTTTTTCACTTACTACGCATTAGTGGCCTCTTGAATTGCAATGTTTATTGAGTTACCTCATAGAATACTGGTACGAATTGTATACTTAGATGATACACATAGAGGCGTGCTAGCATACGGCATAATTAAGTCTACATTAGTTCACATTAAAAAACTAACAGGTTCAACAACTGTGGACTCTATCCGAAGCGAACGAATGTGCCCAGGTTCCCAAGAAGTTGTTTAAAAGTTTCTCTTATGGTTATTGTGCAAATAACTTTTTAAATGGCAAATCAAGCAACGCAATCGAAAAAGGATTTCACTTTATCCACTCATTTGCTTAGAAAGTAAAGCACTATCAAATCCAAACCATTCGTTCACTAAATAATATTTATAAGACATTCATCATAAAATCCAAATAGTTCAATATTTTTCAAAATTCTTCATTTATTATTTAAGTGAGTACTCTCCTTCCGCATCAAGCACGCAGACATTATTTTTCTACGCACAATTTTTACGTGCACTTAAAATCCTGTAAAAAACATAATATTTCTCAAGTAAACTCACAAAAATTGCTGGAATGCCGGATTTGTTCGAAGTCAAGCGTTCATATTGGATAGAGCGTATTCTTTATCTTAAACTTTATTTACTTTGTGGAATAAAAGACCCCGATTCAAGTCATGGTCCTAAGCCCTAAGTTTGCTACTGCTTAAAACATGTCTGCAAAAGTACAGAATGCCGACATAAGGCTGTTCCCGGTGCTACTCACAGCAATTGTATAGCTACAGTTAATTGCCCAGTAGACTGAATGATTAAAACGGTTGCTTCAGAATTATGATCAATCAGGTGATTTACGCCTTAAAGTAACTTAGGGTATCATCAAAACAAATAGTGAAACGAAACTATGTACACATTATGTATGTCAAAGAATTAAAAGCAAGTGCTTGAAATGAAAATAAAAATATGACAGTGAGAGGAAACTTTTAGGGACTTTTTTATGGGATTGGTATTTGGATTGTTATTTGTATAATACAAATTTATTAACAATTTTTTTTGAAATGTTCTCATCAGAAACAATATTTCATTATATCATATACATATTGGAATTATTTCGTTTCTGAACTGAACTACCAATTTAAATTTTATGATATTGAAAAATTTTAAATTTTAAAAAGTATAAATACTACATTAAAACTAACAATAAATGAATATTTATCTCAAAGTAACCCACGCAAAGTCTTGGGAAATAAAAATACACATTAGTTTAACAAGGCAACACTTTAAGATGACAGCCGCAGACATATATTTGATCATTCAGACATAAACCTTTCTTATGCTATAGATAGCGTTTACTATACGTTGATTAATTTGCATGAGATATATTTTAAAACTATACGAAGATGAGCTGGGCATGAGTATTAAATTGCCACATTAATTTTAGCTAAAACCTTAACATACGAGTAATAAATATTTATAGATAAAATAAACTTAAAAAAGTTAGACACATACAGATTTACATTTTTTTGTTCATTATAAGAAACACCTTTGAACATATGCGATTAGTCTTTGTATCGATAGTTTTATTTTTGTTTAATGATTGGTGAACACGATGTCATTTGTTAATAAATTTTGGGTAATTTTGACATTACCAACAACAACATTTTTCAGAATGGCGCTATTCAGAATAAGCATACTGATGAGCGTGCTCCTAGTGTTTCTACCAACTTACGTGTATGTGTGCTTATGTACGCACATATACAAATCGATATCTTATTTAATGTCCGTAGCAAATTACCGTGCTACGCTCTAATTATGTCAGTTTCATGTCAAATTAAAAACTTCAATAACATCATGTTGTAAGGAATAAAGAAGACCCACTAGTATGTTGTTTGTTTACAGAAAAAGGTGATGACTTGTGAACCTTCAAAAAACAAACCAAAAAATAGAGAGGAAGTAAAAATTATACACCGAATACATCACTGAGAAAAAAGTATTTGAAAAGATAAAATTTTGCGATATTTTGTCCGCTATGGTTCGAATTCAAAATTTAAAGATATGCTTTTGATGAATTGAAGCCATGTAGCTACTAAAAATTGAAAAGCATATAACTAAAAAGTTATTGAAAACACAACACTTTTCAATATGTATTATTTTATGTAGAAATAAAACTGATGGACTTTATGAGGTGTAGTGTGGCAAAACAACCATCCTCAAATGACAACCAGTTTTTTGATCTTTCCGCAGCATTTTCCATGATCTCTTGCAAAGTTTCAAGTTTTAGACGCCGAAGTTCACAAGGATGGTTTCCTTAAGCTCTGCAGCTATTCGGAGCTTATTTAATTAAGCCCATTTTTCAAAGTAACCTTACAAAAACAAGGCCAGTGCTGTCAAATCTGGTGAACGTGAAAGCCAAGTAATTTCAGCAGTTTTTATACGCAATAGATGCATCCAGTTAGAATTATAACTCTTGACACAAGACACTTTAAAAACATAGCCTTATACAAGGGCTCCTTTGTTTCTTTCTGGCTGACCATCCTCATTTTCATAAAAATACGACTTGATAGCACTCTCAGCCGTAGCAATGCACCAAACAGTGTATGTTTAAGACTATAGTTGATTCTGGCAGATTTTTTTGGGACATTTAATTGTGAATGTTGTTTAAAATAGTCCTCATCGCTCTTTAAAAAATTTTTCAAAATGTAGGTAATATCTCTGTCTAGGTGTTGAAAAGGAATGGTATACTGCAGGCACTATCAAATAGGCTTAAGGGTTAAAAACAAATAAATTTGCTCTTCAGTACTTGCCGGAAACAAAACGAGGTACAAAAATTGTTCAATTTCAACCAAGCCTTGTAATTTTTGTTGACTTAGAACGCAAATTGTTAGGTTCGACGAAATTTTTTTACTTTCAATAGGAAATATTTTAAGATCTCTAAAGGGTGGCTTATGCGCAGGCAAATCGGCGCGTGTACAAAGAGAGTCTACTTACATTACGCAACTTATGCCTTTTTAGAAAACCGTGAAGTACCAATTTTCCCTATTTTATATTTATAATTTGAGTAATACTTTGGTATTAATTGTGATTTGGCAGTGATATTTGATTGATATAACGACTCTGCGAAAATAAGATTCAAGTGATTGTTGTTAAATTTGGAAAAGAAAATTAGTCCTGTGTTGAAATATTAAAAATATTGGACTTGAGTCGATCAACAGCTCCCCCGATCAATTTTCAATTTCAATTTATTTTAAACATTAGTGCTATAAGACTTAGTCTTTTGATGCACAAAAAAACATTGGTTACATGTAATAGGAGGAAATAATTTTCAATATAAATACATTAGAAATTATGAAGATATTGATTGAAAACAAGCCCCGTAGTAGCCACCCAATGGATCTATATCGCAGAGATGTCAGCTTGATTTTAAAATAAGTTCTTAAAATACTATACTGAAAAAATATTTGAGATAAATCAACCAAACTTTCCACAAGTGCTAACAATACTTTGCTTAACTTCTGAACTTACGTTCTTTTGAGATTTGTATTATCGAAAATGCATTTTATCATTCCCAATTGCTTGGTGCATTAAAATTTAATACAAAAAACTTGAATTAAACAGCTTTTTCCGATCCTTTCTAGCGCTTGGCAGCAATAGCAGCTCAAATGTATATAGTATCATTTGTTATACAGAGAAATTAATTCCGCAGTAGAAGTGCAATGGAACTTTACAGGTTCGAAATTCACCTTTAAAAATTTTTACTCTATAATTGCAAGGTCAAATGAGTTACATTACATAGACTTAGATCGATTTAATATTTCAATTAAACATTATATCTTTAAGTGTCAATGAAAATGATACATAATAGCACTAATGGTATTGTAAAGCGTACAGATTGCAAACCTCTAATAACATTTTATCATTACTGGTAGATACATTAAAAAATTGAGGTTTTATCTTAATGAGTTGCATATAAAATTACAAATTACGACATCGTAAACTAATGAAATTTATTAAAAGATAATTTAATAAATTGCGCTCGTAAAAAATGAAACTTTATAGACAAAAAAACAACAATAATCTGAACAAATATAAAATCGTCTATACAAATTGAAACATTTGATAGTCGTAAAGCCACGCATCATAAAATTGGAGCCACTTAAGAAAATCAAATATGTGTAACATAAAGTTAAGAAAAGGAAAAAACAAGAACTATCATGAAAAACTCTTTGAATTAGTCATAGAAATGCCATTAATTTCTTTTCAAAAAGAAAAAGATTTGATACTCATATTAAAAACAACGCCACCTACAAACACTAAAATGACACCTTCCACAAAGGTAATTAAAAGTCAGCTCTGTGTCTTTGGTTACATATTGGTTGAAAGAGGTCATATCAATGGTTTATCTCAAATATTTTACTTTAATCGCTTAATTTGTAGAGCAACAATTTTTAAATGTGGACATTGACTTTCAAGCGGTTGCTTCGTGGTTGGTTACTTTTGAAGAGCTCGTTTATTTTATCAGTTTTTTCCACTTTGTACTTCTTTTCGTAACGAGAAAACACTTTCCTTTTTTGCGCCACACTGGCAACATTGGAAATAGACATTGATTTTATTCTTCTTTTACCTGTTCGGATCATATGAAGCGTGCCCGATTAGCGTTTGTCGAACATAACGATTTTTATGAAGCACATCGGAGTTTTTGCTTTGAATTGATGAAACAGTGAGTGCATGAGTCATTGTGCCATTCATAAGTGTCGATACCTTCATTTCGGTTCTGTTGTCATTTAGTTTTGTTATCAGTGAAATTTTTCGGACGTCTGCGCCTGCGCATTTAACGCTTTATATCGCAGCGCTATTGTTTCCTTTGTTTTAAGTTGATTTTTGACTCTTTTATGAATTGCTAAATCGTTCAGTTTCGAAAAAAAAAATACCTGTTTCATTATCATCTCGAACAAAAGGTATTTTAAAAGCTTTTTGTTCATGAGGTCTTGATGTTTGTTTATTTTTTCTGTGTTTTTCGCTGAAAATGTTTCATTTTAAATGTTAATTAATTTGTGATAATTTTTTAATTTGTTTTATTAAGATTGTTTTATATTTTCTTGTAAATTTTTATTAATTTAGTTGAACTTAAAGACTAAAAGCAATCATGTCTTGGCGTCAAGTTAATTGGTTGCATAGACTCAATTAATAAATTTTTTTTAATTGTTCGAGAGATTTCGTTATTCTTTACAATAAATATCAATATTTAATAAATTACATTACGTAAATGTAATTGTTCTTTATAAGAGAATTGATTTATGTTGGGTGTAGAAAAAAACTTGTACTTAGAAATCATGTTACACCCGATCTGGCAATGCTGGGGTTAAGGTTGTGGCTAGGGCGGGATTTGGTCTACTCAAAAACTTTAATTGAGATTAAAGTGAGCATAAATTTAAGCCTCAGGATTTGTTTATACGACCAAGAGAAAGAAAGTTGCAAAAGAATTTGTATTGGCAATTTAATGTTCTCTGCGCAAAATGAATGGCTTGCGATATTTTGATAAGTTGGTTCATCAATGTGCACTTAAGTGTCCCACATGACGCTTGTGTTGCTTTTTACGTGCTTAAGTTGCAGCTATTTTCAATTTGCTTAATTGAATTTTACACGTTAAGTGTCTAAGAAAAACTTAGACAATTTTAACGAAAGGGCGTGGCACTTACCATGCAAACGAAAACTTCAAAACGCTATATTGATAGAATTAAATACTGAAGGTAATAGATCCAAATGTTATACAAGCACAAGGAATAATTTGGTGAAGTTCTGGACAAGAATTAGATAAACATCTACTAGAAGGCGTGCCACCCTCAATAGAAATAAAAACTTCAAAACGATATACTGACGGAGTTATTAGAGGTAAGGGAACCAAATTTCGCACAAATACAAAAACTAGTTTAGTCTAACCTTAAATAAAAAGTTGGCGAGTTTCGAAAGATGTAGGCGTGGTACCTCCGATGCAAGCATAAGCTTGAAAATACTTCATAGAGAGTATTTAAGTAAATGTTGCGAAATTCAAAGTGGATACGTTTAGTCAGATGAGTCCGCATGTAACGAGGTAGGTGAGCTACCCTTTTAATACAAATTTAGAACTTAAGCGAACTTTTACTGTTAACTGTTACTGTGCAAGTGCTTATCGTACGACAAACACTACATTATCGCCGAGAACGAGATATCAGCCAGAACCTCTCGTCTTCGTCCTCAGTCATACGAGAAATAATTTTTTTAAATCATTTCGTTATCGTTAAAATAATATATATCGGTTCCTGGTAAAGCCCTACAAATACCAAGTCTCAAAAAATGTATTGAATTAATTAAATTAATATTTTTTTTATTTATAAATTAAAAACACTTTAAGTAGTGTATAACATTTTTCCATGAACGCCGTTGAAAAACGGTAACAATACAGCAGTCAACGTAGTATTAAAAGTTAACACTAAAGTGGCAAACGATATCAGCAGCAATGTTTTTTCCCAACATATTTAGTAGCGGCAACAACAACAACAACAACGACTACAACAACAATAAAATAATAAAAATAAAAATGCCAAATAACGGCCAAAAGGACATTTTTATGCCTTGTATTCAGCTAATTGGATTTCATTCCAACAACAGCGAACAATGAAAAAGAAAACAACAATAATAACATTTTCATAGCGATTTCATTGCAATTTTAATGCAAAAACGCCAACAACAACAACAGCAACAACATTTTGCATTTTTATTTCTCCATTTAATACGAAAATACACAGAGCCATGAGAAAATGAGATAGCGAATTGGTTAGTACTTGATATGAATACAAAATCAGTTTCACTTGGTATTCGTATTCACCTTATTGTTGTTGCTGCTGAATGTATTATATTGTTGTTGTTGTTGTTGTTGTTGTACGCTTGGCGTATGCCAATGAGCTCTTTCACAGTAGCAACCTCTTTCTTTATTTCCATTTAGGATCCAAAGAAGAACTTATCTTCGTGTTGGCATTCCTTCCCCTTTAGCATTTTCTTTACTTTACTTTGTTCGTTTTATTGCCAACTCATAGAATATTTAAAATCTTCGGTATCTGTTGTTGTTATTGCTGTTCTTATTGCCGTATTATTGCAATTGAAATTCAGGTGTTGCAACTACAACTACAACATATGATATTTTATAAAGGATATATCTTTAGCCTCCTTGCCCCTATTTCTTTTAACAGTCTTTCCACTTGAAAATTCCCATGTATTGTGGTTTGGTTTTTTATATATATTTTTTTTGAATTCAGTATGAGAAGGCATCATATGGATATTTACCCAAGTCTTCTCTCCTGATTTCAAATTCATTTTTATTTGTGTCACATGACCATAAGAGAAAATGTCACTTTAGAATCTTAGCTGTTATTACAAGTGACTTTTGTGACTTTTTCCATTAGAAGACTGTGAAGGGTTAGTGTTTGGTAAGTTAAGCGTTCTTATAGCTTGGAAAAGTGTTTAGGTTCCTAAAAAAAAATTTTATTTGAGGTTATGCCTGAATGTTACGAAAAATTTGGAGTTTCAAGACCTTCGCCCTTATATGTACAATTTCTTTGAATCGATCTGTTAATAATATCACCTTGCAGCTGCTGTCAAACCGTTCATGCTATCCCTTTGATAGATTGATAGTTTAGTTTAGTTGGTGTAAGAGCTTTTTTAAGTTCTCTTAGAATAAATGGCGTCCAAGCATTGCTCCATATTTGGGCGGAAAATCAGTTGGGAATACCATTAGAATGCTACAGCATTTGGAACGGACTATAATAAGGTCTCATTTTCGAAGAAATGTGCTTGATTCTGATCATATATCCTCGAATGTCACGCTTCCTTGAAAGTTTCTAAGTTTTCTACTTTATATAATAAAATTCAATATGTTGAACTTTATTTTGATTTTCGCTCCAGACCTTTTTTAGTCAACTAATACGAACGATCATTTAATAATTTGAGAGAAATACTGCTTTCGATACCGCATATAGAGAGTAAACTTAGAACGCACTGGAAACAAGAAATGTTCCTACTAGCGATACCGCCAATATTAAGGCGTATTACGAGTGCTTTAAGTGGCATCGTCGACAAAAACTATCTCAAGCAAGGTTGCTTGCTAATTCTGCTCGACGATTTGAAAACCGCACTTTTATTAGGAGTCATGGGATACAATGTAATTATTTAGGTCATCTGAAATAATAGTCTTATGCCTGTGATATGGCCATGTTGCTATTAAGATGATTCGATATGCAAACATACTTTAGACGACACAGCGGCCAGGTAGTTACTGTTGCAGTACGTATTAACACTGCGAAGACTAAAAAAACATGAACAGCTATGATTCTCTTAAATTTTGACACATACGGCAATAAAATAAGTCGGAACGAACTGGCAGACAACAAAAGAATCCTTAGATTCAGAGGCCAGATGATTGCCGACTCTTGATTCCTTGACATATAAAAATAGAAAGAGTTCCCCTTGGACCTAAGAAAATGGAAGCATTCTTGAGCTCAAGCTACAATCTTACATGGTTTGATAGCTCCATAGTAAAACTCAAAGAAAAAGGAAAATAAAGCTTAGTTTGGTACGGCTTTTTTTAATATTTGGTACAATATCCGTAAGGTACGGTAAGTCAAATTAGTAGTAGAAGAACTTTGAATAGATTTAAAAAAAAAAAAATTATAATTCAATCTCGTGTGCTTGTTTTGAGCTCCAAAGATATTAGGTACAGTATTTTTGACACATTTGATATCGCTTACATATATCAATACCCGGTCGTGTTAGAATTAGACTCCTATTAAGCGCTAAAATTACAAAAACAATGATAAAAAAACATTTAAAATTTAAATAAATATCATTTTCCAAAAAGAAAACATAGTACATTTTTGACGAAAAAGTCATCGAAAATTTCATAAGAAGAGCAATAACCTGTCATCAAAACTGCGGTGGCCATTATTTAATTCTATACTTAATCGGAACATATGTACTTTACAATGCAATATAAGTATCACAAATCGCTCAAAAAAGGCGTGTTTCTTATTTATTTAAAAAAATCAATATTATTGGAACACCCTTTCACCAATAATAGATTTCATAAATATCTTAACGGCCTTCACAAAAAAAAAATCCTCAACATTTCCAAAATTCGAATTGCAATAATTAACGCTCCCATTGAAAAGGCATCCAATATTTATTCTAAATTATGTCCGAAACTATTTGTGAATTTTAACACTCATTGTGTTATCCAGTAGGTAGCTTTGATTTCTTAAGTACACATTTTACTACATGAGTATATCCTTAAGTATTCAAAGCAACACACTTTGGCTTTGGTTTTCGTGTGTGTTTTTTTTGTTGACTTCCTTAATGCGAATTCAATTTGGTGTCTAATAAATTATCGCATTAATTATTCAAACAATTCACATGTGTTTGGTCTTAAAAAGTTTGTTCCTTTGTTGCAGCATTCGCTTGTGCGAAGATTTTCCAAATCACTTAAAGATGTTGTTTTGATCGTTATGTGGTTAACGCTTGTGAGTCATCAGGGTTAACATTACATTCTAAAAAGAGTAAGGGAATATTGTGTAGAGAGCTTTAGGTGATGCAGAAAGCAAAAATTTTATATTATTAAATTCCATTTCATACTTACTGTGGAATTGTAACAAAGCCGTTTTATATGAACGAAACTGTTTCATCCTAGATATTGATTAATATTTAACTAAAATGTTACGTGAAGCCTCTCTAATTTAATGGGACGCAAAAATTACAGGGGTTAAATTATGACATCGCTTGAAAGGGGAAATCTTAAATATAATTGTGGTAGAAGTCGTTATCTCTGTCACTATAGCAAAGGGCCAAAAAGTTGATATAAAAATTCAATTCAATATCACTACAGCTGTACAAATCTGATTATAAGTCTTTTGACTGACAATTTCGTTTCAGTGTAGCTTAAACTTTACTTATGATAGGTTTTGTTAAAAAATTTTAGGTTATAGGGTTTTCTCAACTGATTGTTGTGTATAACCAAAAAGAAATGAGACTCATGCGGTCAACGATCAAAAACCTTCGGAATAACCGGACAAAGTTTCTGCTAATGATATCACATGTTGAGCTGAGCAATAAGTTTTGTCCAATAAGTAGTTTTGTACTCAATTTAACACATTATGCCATCCTGTTCCACCAACTGAGCAGCTGTATTCCGGCATGGTTTTCAGACGATCACGATCCAACTCAATAAGCAGTATATATATATATGTAATTCTACCAACACTTGTGCTGGTAATGCCTCTTCCAGTGTTCCAATTGGAAAGGCATTTAGTCCACGTACGATTTATTTTGTACAGTTGATACAAAAACTCTATCGAATATACTATCCGGCCCTAATAAGAACATGAAAACCAGCGAAAGTGAAAAGCATACTGCTAGCATCTTTTCTCGAGAACGCAGATGTATGAAATAAGTTAAATTTCATAAATTTTCTATGTTAAAGTCAGGCATCCTTCATTTGCAATCAGTTTCAATTATAATTTTCCACAATATATTGCCGTTATTAATGATATGGAATGTTTTATTTAATTTTCTTTAGAGTTCAGTTTTTTTAATACTTCGCAGTATTTTTTAATCATCTGCTTTCTTTTACGTTCTTCATTTTTCACTCTTATTATAAATGAAGCGACTCATTTTCATTGTTTTTCAAGCAGTTTTTATATCATGTTTTTTTATGTTTTTCTTGCA
Source organism: Meiosimyza decipiens (assembly GCA_963680825.1). Taxonomy (NCBI): domain Eukaryota; kingdom Metazoa; phylum Arthropoda; class Insecta; order Diptera; family Lauxaniidae; genus Meiosimyza; species Meiosimyza decipiens. The sequence goes on along the minus strand of OY804259.1, from coordinate 78,931,726 downwards.
TTTCCCAACACAATTAAAATTATGAAAAAAGCCATTTATTGTAGTTGCAACTTCTGAGTAATGGTAAATCTTGTAAATGCTTTTGCTTCAATTTTATTTTCTTCATTATTTTTATGTTCCAAATGAAAACCAAAAATAAAAAACTCCAATGAATTCGATGTCATTAATTTCCAATGAAATTTTATGTTTTACTCCAAAGTGGGCTTCTACTTGAGCCCACACAAAATGCATTTCCGAAGCGTATTTCGATCGTAAGAGCTTAACCCGTTGTTATATTCTATTGCCTGAAATATAAACTTAACTAACCCTTAGGGGTTAACTACAAATAATTGATTTGGCAATAGCAAATTATTTTTCATTCTGCGATACAGATGTTTTTATCGACAGTTATAAAGGTAGTCAAGGGATGCATCCCGGATGGTAGGAAATTTAATAAAGAAGATTCGTGGGAACCTTATTCTAAGTTTCGATCTGTCGAAGTTTCTCTCCCCAAAGACTAGAATCTTACTCCATAAAGCCCAAATATCGATTGTTTAGTTGCATCGATCTTGATATGATTCAGCGTTGGAAATGTATACCAAGATAATGCTGCAGCTAAAATGATTTTTAGAAAGCGAAGAACTAAAATATCATGCCATTGAGTAGATTGAAAAAACCACCGCCCGCATCCTTAGAATTTTGATAGGTGCGGTAAGAAAAGTGTTTAGTTTGTCATCTACCTAACACTCATACAGCAATACCTACGCCTCTGTGTACCTTAAGCTTTCTTAGCTTTTGCCTGACTGACTTCATACCAAGTGACTCCGTGGGGAGTTGCACGTGTATTATTTCCACTCATTGCACGTAATTGCTTGCAACATTGCAAAGAGTTAAAGTCATGTTTGTGTTGTTGTTCTGTTGGTCTTCAGCTCGTAGTAGTGTCATACTGCAAAAGTGGGGTCTCAGCGGAGCCACAACGACAAACGACATAAAGAAGAAGAAGTTGCCCCAACAACTTAAATGCGCTGGCTCTCTTTTGGCTTATAAAAGCATCTATGCTGGTAGTCGAATTCGACTTGGCTCCATGCAGTTGCGGAGTGCGGTGCAGTGTTGTGGTTTGGTGAAGTAAAGTGGCATGAAATCCAATCCGCGAAGTGGTAAATATTTCAAAATGGCTGCAAAATGGCATTTTAAACTTTATTTTATTTTAATGGCTTTTTGTAGTTTTTTCTTGTTACTTTTAATACGCTCGTATTTGTTGTTTTGAGGTTGTTAGTTTAACTAAGTATTTGAACTTAAAATGTTACATAAGAGTTTGGTAGTGAGTAATTGATGGGAACTCTTAAATGATTTTTTTAAATTCAATGATTTATTTTATTTTCTTAAGCTTGAAACATTTTCATGAACTCAAAACATTAGTTATTACTTTTTTTGGGGGATAAAGTAAGAATTATAACATACATTGTGGGAGCTTTAACCCCTATAGCCTTTCCTTGATTCAATATTTTTTAGTAACATACAACATTTGCTTCTCAACTATGTGCACTAACCTGGTAAATTCAGTTAAAATTTATGGAGTAGATAAAATCTCATTTATTTTATCCTCAAAATTCTAATCCGCCTTCCATCGTTTTAAAACTTCCAATAAAAGCTGCAACTTTCGAACTACTTAATAATTTCCAAAGTGGATGAAGAGCTTAAAACGGGGTGTTAAACATGTAGAACGTTAGAAATGCTGCCAGCAAGAGCAGAATAAAATTATTGAAAAAATTAGGAATCACCTCAAAATAATGCAATTGGTAACCGAACGTGTGTTGATCAGATCCATTTTTGATCCTATAGCTTATTTGATCGTGATCTCACTGCCGTCAGATCTTCTTCGGAAGAAGTAAGTCTGAAAATCAACATTAATAAAACAAAAAGCATGCCCATCCACCCATCCAGGTGAATCCAGAATAAAATAAGTGGATTAATTTACTTACTTAGGCAACGTAGTAACACCTGGTGACGGTACCTTTGAAGTCAAACGTGATGCCAGCATTTTGTACCGCTGTGAAACCTATTTACAAATATTCACAAACAATTGTCTTCGTCGAATTCTGAAAGTTTAGGGACCGAAAATTGTTCACCAGATGCTATTACCATCCGATTTCCATTCAAATCGAACGACGAAAGTGGAAATGGATGGGGAACACGTTGTTGAAATTACTGAACTCTGCAATGTAGTGGAACCCTAAGAGTGGCAGATAACGTCGCCGTCTTAAATCACCGTGGAAACGTTCGCTTTAGCAGGAAACACGTGAATCGGGGAAATGTGGCAGAGAATTGAATTCATTCGCTAGCGATCATGAACGTTGAAGAGTTTTGTGAAGTCTCTATAAAAGCCATGAGTTCTGTTTATGGTATTGATACACTGCCAGTTACGGTATCGGTTACATATATCGAAGACATCTTATCTAATTAGCAGGTAGTTCATGAGATATTACTGCTGAAAGTTGACTAAAAACAAGGTTTTTGCTCCTATTGTCGAAAATTAAATCTCAAGTCAAAACATACGATAAAAGGAGAATATATTTGGGTGCGCTGAATTCATAAATGGTCATTCTAAAATGAAACTGTGATCGAAACTGTAATGTTAATATGAAATACTATGTTAATGAAAATTATTATTGGAAATAATATTATGAAGCTTGGTACTGATACGATAGATGACACAAAAACGTTTTATTCAACATGGACAGGAATAGGCGCAAACACTTCCAAGCAATGAATAAAAGGCATTGTATTTAACATAAGAATATAAAGAAGATTTCCAGGTATAGCGACTCGTTAAAGTATTTCGCTTAGGAGTCATAAGGAAATGTTTTAAGTGATGATTTTTGAAGACGAAATATACATACTTATCTCATTGGACTCGGAATTATTTTTGCGACTTATCCACGTGAGTAACTCGGTGATTTTGAAAGATCAGTTTTTATATGCACTCAGTTGTTTATTTCTAATGACGTTTTTTTTTATTTTTAACTGAAAATGATTTCATAAAGTACACTTAATAACACATGAAAACAGAGACAGCCTGGTTAAATTGACACCATTGTGTGCTTCTGAACGTACACGTACATTCCAAATAAGAAAAACGATGTATTGAATCAAAATGCATTGAAAAATATCGAATTTAAATAGACCGAAAATGTCAATTTAACTCGTCTAAAATAGTCACAAGTTCAACGCCGGGAAGATGGAAGCTTCAACAATCTTTCAAATGTTGGCTGAATAAATAAAAATAATTTTGCATATTTTTTCGAGCCTCATCTTTGATACTATTAGCAGGTATAATGGAAACAATGTAATTTATCAAGAGCTTCCCTCAAAAAACTTATCACCTCTCGGTCTATTACTCTTCAATGTTAGCATTTTTTTTACTTAATTCTGACTGAAACTTACCTTCAAAGAGATTACCCTGCTTTTGGTATATATTCGACATTGTACTTCCCATCGTTGCAATAATAAAATAAACGAAAATACCGTTTAAGTGCGTTGGAAACATCTCGGGTATTGTTTAATATCCAATCCCCGCCATCATTTGGTGCAAATTTTTTACTGTGCTATAACATTTCCTAGGGTTTCGGCGTCTCTGCTGGTCAAGTTCTAAGTCCACTTGTGGCTTTTTGCCATCGGTTGGTGATGTCCGAAATCTTTTTCAACCTTTTCATTCGATCTGTACAGTAGAATTTTTTTCAGTACAAATTTTCTGAAGGAGTTAGGGGACCCTATGGTTTTACTTAAATTCCATGTTCGAAATCTTTAAATTTTCGGGGGTTTCTTTAATATGTTTACTGAGTGAAGTATATATGTTACCGGCAAATCTAGTTTTTTTTATCACAAGCGTGTTAGGATGAACCAGTTTAGCCTAGAATGAACTAGGGTTATTACTAACTTTAACGGCCTCACTGCCGATGTTCTTGAAACTTTAGCATGAGAGGGTAAGTCTCTCAGTGTTCATTTCTCTTCAAAATGATTCAACTGGCTATTCAAAAAATATATTGTTTTGCTTATGAGAGCGTATAGAAGAGGCTATTATTAAATTTTCTTGAAAATTTTTCAGATAATACTGTCCTTTAATGTGTAAAATCAAAAGCTATATACATTTATTTAAAATATCTTGTGTAATATTTGCGGCTCTGTGCTTAAGCCTTATAGCGCTTCTTGATTTGCAGTGGTCAGATTTAAATATATATTCATTGTATCTTATTTGATTCCATTAAATATGGAACTATTACGCCCTGATTAAGTTTAACCTATATCAGCATCAAAACTTCCATTATTTAGCGCACCTGATCCCTTTGGGCCTAAAAACTGCTATGAATATTGTGATATTAGATTATTTGATATTCGAAACCCATTCCCCTAATGCGATGAAATTCTTAAATTTCGATATTCAATTACTTAACATAAAGTTAATCAAATCAATGAGTAACAACTATAGCTATAATGTATTATTTTCTCCAATTATATTACCCCCGATTTATTCGAAACAAATAAACATGAATACCAAAAGGGACCCAGCACAGCTTCTAAAGACAACAAAACTATTAAAACAATTGAAGAAAACGGCGAAGAGAAAAATAAATTGAATAACAATGACTGCAATGAACACCATCACTTGAAAAAACCAATAACTGGAGCACCTGCAATAAAACTGTCAATTAATAAACAACAACTAACACACCCACTGTATGGAGGAGCATGGTCACAACACGATCCCCGTCATCAAACCCACTGTGCCACTGTGCAAGTAATGGAGTCAAACAACCAAAAACAATAATTTACATTTTGGCATATCGACTATATGCCAAACGAGGCGATACGAAATGAAACAAGGAAACGCAAACATTTACACGAGCAGTTAACTAATAAAGATCTCACACCAAATGTCAATTCTCAGATAGAGGATGGGAGGAGTTGGACCGATAACAAGCAAAAGCGAATGCCATACCAGTGCTACGAGTATTAAGACAAAAACATATTAAATAAAATAAAAGGAACTATTATGCGATTTGTTTCAATTCATAACAAGTTAATGGAAAAGTTGGCATAGTAGGAGAGCACTGAGACAGTGCACTGAGACTGTAATAGAGATAGTCCATTACGAGCCGCTGACGTTTGTTTCGTTTTTTAACGCTATAAATTGACAAGCGAATAAATGTTGTTGCACTGAAAAAAAAAATTGTGAATTTTTTAAAATTTTAAATTACTCATCCGAAAAGTGTGCTTCATTACAAAAGGCTTGTGTTTCTTAAAATAAACTACTTGGTTCGCTTACTCTAAGGACCATCATTTAGTCCTGTACGTATACTGACTCATCAGTTCACTTCTTTTCGAGGGGAAACTTTTCATCTTCTTCATACATTTAATAAAAAATTTATTGAGAGCTTCCATTTTTCAGGTGGGTTTTTGACCAGTGGTAAAAATTTGAACAAGCAGGCGCTTAAAGAGCGTAAGAAAGAGTGCACGAATTGACAAGCAAATCATCAACACACGCTTGTCATGAGCGCGTTGGCTTATAGTAGGGGGCAAGACTGGTTGTGACCACCAAAACTCATCCCCGTACTTGTCTGCAGTACGAAGATATGGAAAGAACAAACCAGTTAGCAATAAATGCTATTGGGGTTGCTTTCCCGGACAACGCGGAACTAGAGAAATTTTCTGAGCAAGAGTTTTCAGACATTGCTCATTTCCGTCCCCAATCTGATAAGCGGCTCACTGAAGGCAACCATCCGTCCTGTATTTCCAGCTCGACAAATTTCAACATGAATTCATCAAAATACGATAGACCTTTTAATCAAAAGGTAACAAAAGAAATAAAGACAAAAATATTACAATGGATGGATGAGGGTGTGTCACCATCCAAAGATTCAAATTTAAGAATGTATGGAAACCACTCACAGTTACTCATATGGCTTTATTTCAAAATGCGTAAGTCGGTGAGCATTTAAAGAAAAGCTACCACATATTGCAAAAATGTTCATGTTATCAAACAAACATAATAAGGTCATTAAGAAAAAATTATATAGCACTATGCACTTCAATCGAAGAAGACTTTCGTAAATAATTATAAAAACCCAACAAGTATCAAACACTAAGCCCTTGGTATAATGGTTCATAAAAATGAATTTTTACCGTGTAATTAAAAAAAAAACAACAGAACATTACAACGAAATATTAAAAGAAATCTGGCGTGAAAACACCAAGACAACGCTTCCAAGCTTCGAAAGAGACAGAAAGACAGCACCCCACCCACCTACTTTAGCAACACTGTCGGTCGGTGTTGAAGACAATTTTCCATTTGATTCTTTTAATCTGGCACATTTGCAGTTTCCACAAAATCACATATTAGAGATGGGAAAAAAATTAACAGAAAATAGAATAAATGCGGAAAAATGCAAGAAACCCCAAAAGCAAAACGTTTTCCATTTAAAATGCCGCCGTATTACAAACAATAATAACGCAGTAGAAGAAACCTCCATTTACACACTTACCATTTTTCACTTCAGCAACCCTCTTAATGTCTTTAAACTCCATGGAAATTAAAGATTCAATACTGCGCATGCGAACTACCAATCAACGTTTTGGGTTCAACTCCTCCCCGAAACTTGGCGTATGCTGAAATAAGAAAAAACAAGTGAAAAGTGCTGCCAAGTTTTTTGGCTGCTGAATGAAACTAAATGTAATCGCATACCAGTTCAGTTGTAAAACCAGTTTTCAGTTAAAAAGAGACGCAAAACGTAAAAAAGGCGTGGCTTACCAAAAGCCATTATTATGGTAGGTTAGGTTTCCAGTACGTTAATGTACCACATCAAATGTTGTGTGGGTATACAATGTTTCGCAGCGGATAGCAGATAGAGCAGAAAGGAAGTTCTCGTTTAACAGGTTTCACCACCATCATCAGCGCGACTAACCCCTGCTGTGTCTTAAACGGCGACTGGCTAAATGGTACCTTGTTTATTTGCCGTTGCTGTGCATTCATAACGAGCTGACTGGCACTGACTGACTGACTGAGTCAAACGGGGAAGTTGCATTTAGTTAGCGTTGACACCTCAATTTGAAAAGTTCAGTCGTTAGCGTATCGCGTGCGAAAATAACCCACATATAAAAATTCATATCAAAACCGTGATTTTGGCTTTTGTTGTTTCAATGTCTATGAACTCTGCATCATCGTCGGTATTTTGACATTTGATTAATTGAACTGTAATTAAAATTGAAGCAAGTGTTGCAAAATAAATAAAAATATAAAAACAAAAATAAAATCCTTACAATCAAATCGAATTATTGTCAATTATCAATTTGGCAACTGTCAATCAATCATTTGAAATGTGCTTGTTTTATATCAGTTTGAGTGTTCCGAATTCGATTTTTGTGTCCTGAAACTTATTTGTGTGTTAATTTGGATACCAGCAATAAACTAAAGGCTCTTTGGCAAGAAACAAATTTGACTTAAAATAGATTTATTTAGCTGGTAACTCTATCGTTTGTTTACCTAAAGCTGCTACCAATAAATTATCATTGTATTGTCCCATATCGAATTGGCGCCACACATCACTATGTCGTCCACTCATGAAGACGAAGATCGTGATGATGCTGAGCAGGAGATTCATGTGGATGTTGATTCTGATTCGAGAATGTCTTGTGGAACTGGCTCTGACATTGATATGGATGGTGGCAGTTGTTATGATGAATCGGAGGCGCCATTAAGGTATGTCCGCTTTTTTTTTCAATGGGATACAAAAATTTTCAAAACTCTTTTAAAGTACTGTAGTGGTATTCTATACTGACTAAAAAAATATCAGAGGCATAATAACGATAACTAGAAAGGTTCTTATGAAAAATAGTGATATTTTTTATAGAATTCTCAAAGCCTCGGCAACCTAATGAAGACTTTTATATAAAATTTTGTTACTCAGAGTATCACAATCTTCAATGTGATAAAAGTGTTGTAACCAAAAAATGTATATGGTTGATAGATGTTAAAACAGTTTATTAACAATTTACAAAATATGTTTTATATATACGGTGATCAAAGTCTTGAAAGCGAAATCGGAGATAAAAAAATATGATTTATTATGACCAAAAATTTTTCTATTCATCTAACATTTTGAAATACATTAAATGACAAATTTATTTAAAACTGAAACAAAGCAAGATTTTTTTATTCCAGTATATCTTTAATCTATGAGTTCTAGAAATTCAGTGTAATTTAGTTAGAATTCTAGAATTCTTAATATCTACTTGTGCTCTTTTAAATTCATGAAAATGTGACTATAAAATCAAATACGGGTCAAATTAGGAACAAAAAATAATACAAAACATTTGTATAACCCGTGTGTCGTAATAAAGTTCCGGGGACATCCCGTTAAAATGCAGATCTGTACCCTAAATGCTTGACCTTATATAATAACATGCCCATACCTACATATAAAATGAAGTTAAATGTTTGTTTATTGGACCAAACATGATATTTATTTGAGTGCACTGAAATAATTTTGTTGAGTAAACTATATGCTTAGAAGAGGCGTACCGTGCACCTGGGCGCCAGGGGCAAAATACTTATTTACGCCTGGCGCATTATTTGTATCAATATTTTAAAATATCAATTTCTTGCCTGTCGGTATTTACTTAAAACTATACACGCTTGCGGCAAAATATTGTGTCTATAGCCAAATGCAGGATATGGTTATTATCCAGCCGCAGATTCCCAAATGTGGCTTTCTTAAAAAAAAAATTTCCTCAAAGGGTAAAAAGTAACATTTTTTTGGAAAAAAGTTGAAAACCTTTTTTGTGAAAAACTTAATGACATTTGTTTTTTTTCTTGTTGAATAAAAATTTTAAGTCTAAGTCAGAAAAATCGTCCGATTTCCGGCTATTTCATAACGTTTTGAATTCCTATTCTTATCAGGTCCTCGGCCTGACATGAAATTTCGAGACTGAATGCATGAAACCCGGTAAATTGGTATCTCCGCCCCTAATGCTACATCAATCGGATTAAATAAGAATTCTATTCTTTAAGCCAGTGTTTCAGAAACTTTGTTCCACGGAACATAGTGCTTCACCGCTACGAGGACGATACGATAAGTTTTGAGCTTATCGCCTCGTCTCGTTCTCGTCAAGTTATGGGCGATAATTCTCGGTTATTTTCGTTCACATTTATATATATATAAAACTATCTGAAAAAGTGGCTTGCCCGCATACTGTCCGTTGTACAACCACGTCTACCTTTTACACACACTCTTTACTGTAGACAATTGGGGCCATGTAAGAAGTTTTACAATTTGGCATAAGTTCCAAGAAAAGCTACGCAAAGGTTTTTGATGAATAGGAGGAGTTATGAGCCAATAGCGAACCCTCTTTATATATAGCGAGTTGCTTAGCACAATTTTTATTTACGTATCAGGTTTCACAACTGCAGCTGCGATAGATGCCAATATATGGCGTTTTAAATAATTTTGTTCTATAAAGGTGCCACGCCCTTTTGTTTAATCTCGTTCTGATTTTGTGAGGTACTTAACTTAGACAATATGCATCCTAGCGCCGAATCTCTACCATAGGTGCCAAGATACTGCGTTTTAAGTGCTTTTGTATTATAGAAGTTCTGGCTGAATTTCGTTGCGATAATTTAGTGTCTATTGATACGATAATTATTACATTATCGCCGAGAACGAGATATCGGCCAGACCGTTCTCGTCCCCGGTCGTATGAGAAATAATTTTTTGTTTTTTATCGTCTCGTTATCGTTCTCGTTATTGTTTTATATCGTCTCGTTATCGTTATTGTCTTATATCGTTTTGCTATCGTTCTCGATATCGGTTCTCGGTGAAGCACTAACGGAACACCAGTGTGGCAATTTGGAAAGATATTATATACTGCAAAATACATTAAGAGATCTTCTAATTTATATTGAAAGCGAGTGATGATCAATTTCTAGCAAAGTTTATGACGTCTAAGTATAGGCTTTTGCCAGAGTAGACAGAAATGGGGTATATTGTTTTTAGATGACCAAGGGACAAGTCTTATCAGTGTAACGATAGTTGACAAAATTGACAGAGCGGTTATCAGAAGAGTCACAAAAATAAAAAAAAACTGTCTAAAAAGTAAAATCAGCTATTTGGCGTATCAGCAATCCGGATTTCAGAAGGTAAAATATTACGGAGTGTTGCATCTCTAATTGGTTAATTCCCTTGATGCTTACTTGCGTAAAATTTGTGACACCAAACATTTTTGTTGAAATAATAAGTTATTTTAAATGGAATATTTTATTTTAAAATGTATGTATGATATAATTGAAGAATTGAGAGTACTTATACTTAAAATAAGGTAAGTGTTCGGATTTAACCATGAAAATTGATCGATTCCAAGAATGATATTAATATTTTCCATGTTCCATTTTCATGTTTCCATGTTTCTTTTGCCTGTGAAAAATTTTAAGAGACCAAATTGAGAATTTAAAAATATAAAAAAAGTATTCTACACTTAGATAATTTTTGTTAAGATAAAGTATTTTATCACGCTTTGTATGTGGTTTAAAGATGACCTGAGAAAACTATTAAACAGTGGCAAATGTTGGTTCAAACATTAAATGTTTGAATCAATAAAATATTTAGTTGCTCCATAAAAAAAACAATTTGTTATATTGAAACTAATCAGTTTTATAGTGTTAAAGAATAGATTTTTCAGTTGATGTATCGTTGTATAAAAAGTATTTATACTAATTATGAAACCATGAATTTGTTTCAGTTAATTTTTTAATTTAGCGTGTCCAATGTGGATTTGAGTGGACTCTTGTAAGGCTTTTATTTTGAAAACATGCCATATCCAAGTAATTATTCACAAATGAGTGTTTGCGACAAGGAAATATTTCTTTCAAACAAAATACTACTTACTACTTAGTAAATGTGTCAATCAATTTAATAGTGGTGCAGCTCCATAATTTAAAAAAATATATTTTTTTGCATAATTTTATCACATTTTGATATGAAAGTGAAGTAACACCAATAATTACACTGAAATCCACATAAATGTCATTACTTGGTTACTCATGTTCATAGGTTTGCTGCCACATATGCGTTATAAAAGTGAAGTTATTTAAAATTCAATTTTAAAGAGATTATTCACTATTATAATGAACGAAATATATGGCTTACCTAGTAGAAGTGTTCAAGTTTAATTTGGTAACAATTACCAAATTCTGCGAGAAAAAAACTTTAAAAATGTATAAAAACTTTTGAATTTTTTTAAGGGTAGTATTTTTAATTATGTTTTAAAAAATAGCTTTCTAAGCTCAAATGTGGAAAATAGATTCTTGTTAATATGAACTATTTTTTTCTTTAAATCAAATATTTTACTTTTTTAATGGAGTGACTACACATAGCACATTAATGATTTAATTGAATGAAACTTTTGTACATTCTTAAGAAAATAATTGATTTTTTTTATGAAGATAGCCTCTCGAGCGAATATTAAAAGTAACATTTTCACTATAGTATTCTAGGGTTAAGGCATGGGTTGCAAATTTTCAGTTTTTCATGATATAACAGAGCTTGAATGATTAACGAGACCAACATTTAAGTAATTTTAGTGAAAGTTTTTGTATACTTTTAAAATAGTGAGATAAGTAACAATCTGTAAAGGTCGAATTCATAAAAGATTTTTGATTAAGCATTGATCTTGGACAACCTTTTCGTCCTTTAAGTAGCATTCAGTCACTGTTAGATTCAATTTTTTAGTGAGCTTTGTGAAAAACTAAAATGGTTGCGTTCACTGCTATTAGATTTACAAAAGCGTGGAATCTCGCCCTATAACCATACGAACTGTGATAAAATTGGGTTTCTCTACCATAAGGCATTACAAATTATGTATTATACATTATACATATATTTCGCCGAAACACAAAAAAAAGTAATTAAATACATTTAAACGTGTCATATAAGTACATAAGTACATAAGTACCTGCAAATGATGCAGTAAAATTTCGTTGGGGCAGTAAAACTATAGCTATTCGTATATGTTTCAATTAAATATATAAATTGTAACTCTAATACATAGTCAATTCAACGATACTCTGAGTATAATTTTTTAGTTGTTTACTTAGCCAATAAACAAGAACAATTATAACACATATATTTAGAAATAAAATTTTATAAATTTAAAAAAAAAAAAACAAATAAAAATAATTTTTTTAGTCAAACAAAAGGTCACTTAATTAATAGGCAATAAATCGAAAGTAGAAAAAATTAAAGCTCACACACGCATCTAAAAGTTTATATCACCGCCAATTAAAATAAATGAAACTAAAATCATTATATCCCAAAGAAATCGTCAACTTAAAAGTTTTTAATGGCAATTTAATGTCAAATGTTGTTAAATGCATCATCATTAGCAGCTGAAACAAACTAAACCGACAAATTTGTATAATTTACAAATTTCTAAACAAATTAGTTTGTCAAAAAAAAAAAAAAACAATAAAAAGCATAAAATACGATCACGACGAACAGGTCGAGATATACAAATACAAAGTAACCACACAACAGCCTAAAGATACTGGTCGTGCAGAAGAGTAACTGCAACATAATCAAAAAGCGATCCAAAAAAAGATCGAAAAGATAAGAGATATGAGGACAGCATCGAAAGAGTAGCAAGTTGCCCAAGAATAGCATAGGTTGTTAGTAAAAACTTGAACTAAAGTGTAAGGTAATTAAATATAAAGTGAAGAAGCTGCGATTAAGCTGACACCCTGTGATGATCGCTAATGATGATCATTTCAAGATCATCTGCTGATGAGACATTATTTTTATGATAATTAGATTTGAATTTGAACCGTTCGAAATGGGTGCTATGGGTTTGTGTCAACGTAATTTTTCAGACTATAATAACGACAATTCAAATTGGTGAGTTTCTCTGTGTGTGGTTTTTGCTAATGCAATACAATTTATTATTTATAATAACATAGCTCTTTATTTGTTGTTTTCACTTTAAAGAATCGTGACTTACTTTTATCGTTCAATTCAGTTTTAACATATAAAACTGCCATAAATGGCATTAATTTATTAAGTTAATTAATAACACCCAATGACAATTCCTTTTAACTGTTGCTTTTAATTTTAAATGCATTTCAGAATTTACTTTTAGTGGTTATTAATTGATTGCTAAATAAAAGCACTTATCAGACAATTGTTGACACAGAATTTATGTACATATTTGCATGTTACATATTGATACATTTTGATAATTGTTTATTATTTTTGTGACGCACATTTCATTGCTAATAGCTCAGGAAATATTGCAATTTTACTTGCATAACTCTATACAGTGGACCCTCGGTTAACGAACACCTCGCATAACGAATATTTCGCATAACGAACACATTTTTTTGGGGAAAAAAGTTTCGCTTAACGAACGAATTTTTGCATAACGTCCAACGAAAAAGGGGGAAACCTTAATTGCATGTAAGATTTCTGTCTGTGTTTAGCATTCTGCAGACTCAACAGTTTCGCATTATTTGAGATAAAATACAATACTTAGTTTGCTACACGAACTGCTCTATCTACATTCACAATACTCATTATAGTGCTCTCTGTGTTTAGCTTTTGTTTCATAATTGTGAATTTTGTTTTATTTTTGTGCATAATTGCATCAGCTGTGTTCGTAAAATTAACATACAAATGTTCCATTTTTAATTTTGTTTTTATAAAAATTGCAAAATAACATACGAAATGCCTTCAAAAAAAGATTCGGAGAAAGAGAAAAATAGATCAGATCAGATTGTCTCCTATCGTCGAATACATATTCAGTTCCTTAAAAAATTTTATATGTTTCATTTAACTTTCTTTCAATAAAAGCTGAACTTAAAATATTTTGGTGTATTTTTCCAGTTCTTTAAAAGTTTTGATGCATTTTATGTTACTTTCTTTCAATAAAAGTTCAAATTGAAACATATTAGAATGTATTTTTTTCGGCCTGGAACGCAATATTTTATTTTACATTGGTTTATATGGGAATAATGGTTTCGCTTAACGAACATTTCGCACAACGAACAAGATGCTGGAACCAATTGTGTACGTTAACCGAGGGTCCACTGTACTTATAATTTTATTTCAGAAAATGTTAAATGGATGACTTCTAGGTCGTAAAATAAGTTTTCGCAGACGATAGTTTACTTCATCAAATGAAAGGACTTTTAAATTTTATTTTTCGTGCTCTTTAGGCAGGAGCTTCAGAAACTATTTAAAAAAAAAAAATTATTAAATATCACGTATACGGTGATCACACAAAAATAAAAATTGTTACGTATTAAGCTATATGTTTTTCTCTGTATTTTGTTGTTTTCGAGATCCACTCTTTCTAATTTGGCAGTAATAAGTTTGTCAACTAAATAAATTACTCTCGGATACAAAAGTCAATCATTGGCCTAAATGCAGGAACAACTTTGTGATAGTTTGAAAAGAACTGACTATTTTTTGTTTTTTTTTTTGCGTATCAGTTTTGTCTGGACATAATTGCCATAATATATAACATATTTTAATAATTCATAGAGGCTCTTTTTATTGTTCATGATTTTTTTCATTGCATACAAAGTTTCTTCACAAATAGGCGGGAAATATTTTGCACATCACATCTTGAATCTTACAAAATATATGCCTAATGCATGTAAGTATGTACAATATATATTAAGATTATGATGTGCTTCTGAAAATAGTCAAAACATAGGCCGCTTCTTACCTTTTCAACGTTTCATGTGATTTTTATCTCATGAGCGCTCACCAACAGTTTGACATACTCAACTTTTTTGACATTATTTCTTTTTCAAGTTTTTTAATTTAGTTACTCCTCTATGTTGAATGGATAGACATTGGAAACAGAAGCCCTATTCTGTTCTGATAAATAGTCGAGAATGAGAAAGAACTTGTACCTGCAATACTACCACCCAAAATAGCATTAAACAAACAAAACTATTTATTAGTAGCTTAAAATCGATACATAAAAAATACTTTCGAAAAGTATCGAAGTGCGTTGAATAGTCGATCTAAGGCAAAAAGTATCGTATATCGATTTGAATACGAGTAGAAGACTCTGTGATTATTATTTTTAAGAAAATCACTTAACCATTGTTAAATGTTTTTTATATATAGTTTAGTTCCGTCATTTCCCAATTAATTTATGGACTACAAGTCACAAGTCATTCCCCATTTCATGACAAGAAATTTTCAGTACATTATTACAGCACCCTGTAAAATAGCGTTAAGAAATTCAATTCCATATTAAAGATATAATTTTGAAAGCTAACAAAATCTTAATTTTAATGCTGCCACTGGCCGATGTAATCATTTTTTTACATGCCTCTAGCAGGTACTGCGCAATTTAAAAAAAGTCCACCAAATTTTTTATTGCGATAAAGGCAGGTTAATTGAAATTTTAAGTTGTTCTCAAATTACTTAGTTGACTACGTTCAACATGTTGGCTCATAAAAAAAGACTATAAATTAGATTTTAATTAATGAAATGTAGGTAATTAGTTAAACTGGAATTCAATCAATGGATTTAAATTGTACCACAATTGTCCAATTTTAGTGTCAATCCACTTTAAATGCAAATCACAACTTATTTTTTGACTCTCGATTTTTATTCCCTGTTGGAGTAACATATCACTGTGATAATTTGTAGCCGCATGTAAAACTGGTTTAAGTTTATGCATTTAATCCAAGCGAGTCACGCACAGCGATATTGAATTGAAAACTTTTTAATAACGAAATTAACACGAGTTTTTATGTTTTCGCAATATCTTGACGCCATTTTCGCCCGGTGACGCACAAACGGACTTGACGAACGGACAAACAGACGAATTGACATTATCAGCATTGCGTGGGATTAAATGCAACCAACTTAAGACGACATGCGTTGCGTTGCGTTGCGTTGTGATGTCGTACGTTGTGCTGTAGCATTTAGTTTTATTTCTCAAGCGCGTCAATTAATAAGTTTTTATATCACTTGTGTACAAACATTACTTTTTTCCTTATTTTTTGTAATTTTTTGTTTTCAGCCAATGTTATCAGCAAACATTTTGTAAAACTCATTAATTTTTAACGAAATCGAAAATAAAACTGCATTGAAAAAATGTACGCGTAGTTGAGTTTGAGTCGCATGTTCCTAAAGAAAAAGCAAAGTGGCGATATTTTGTGAGCAAATGAATATAGCGGTCACGATATTTTGTTGTGATTTATTGCTCAATTAAAATATTTCCAATATATATGCGTAGTGATATTAATAAGTATCAGCTTTATTAGGCTATTAATATTTGTCTTATGTGTTATATTTTCAGTGAATCGCTGCAATCCGAACAAACCCGCTCCTCTTCTAGCGAAAACCTGCCCTTTAGCATATCACGTCTACTGTCGAAACCCTTTGAGAATAATAACAAAAGTCTCATCGACAAGGATATTCAAAGTGAACATGATTTGGCTGCATATAAACTGGCCACTAGCATAGCAACGTCCACATATGCTAGTGCCAGTGCTCTCTACAGTTATCCGCATTTATATCCAACAGCAGCTGGGCATGTACTGCGAGTGCCACCACAAAGGACACAATTAACATGGGCTCTACCGCCATTGCATCATGCGGCGTTGGCGCATCAGGCTGTCAAGGACAGATTGGCAGGTGAGTTGGAAATAAAATTTCTGAATAGAACCAAATTTTAATAGTTTTGTAAAGCCAAAAAAAAAAAACAAATAATTAGGTGGATAAAATTTTCAACTGGAACAAAAACTTAAGTATCCCACTGTGAAGTTGTTCAGTTAACAGCATGTTATGAGCTGGTAATATTAAAATTTTACAATTTATTTAAATTGTTATAAAAGTTTAGTAACTGCTACTGTTTTGTCTTGTACCCTACACTCAGGATAAGAATCAATGATTTTATTTATTTTAGTTTAGCGCCAAGACCGAAAATGTTTGTATTGAAGAGAAATATTTTTGATTTGAATTCAAATAGAATCGATATTGACTCAAAGTGATTTCATATATGATTCAAAGTTACAAACTGGTTAAGAGAAAATAAAAAATTAATCTCCAATATTTCACAATAAAATTAATTAATGTTATTTTCAACACTTTTCAATTTCAAAATGATTTTAAAGTATTTTGTGTTAAAAACAATTGTAAAAAATCTTTTTTTTATTATTTTCAAATTAAAAATTTGTGTCTTAAATGAAAAATAAAATTATAATGACGTGAGTTATTGAGCACAGTTTCCATTACATTAATTTTATGAATTAAACCTAATCTTGGTCAAAAATGGGTGAGGTAAATCATTCAAAATTTACATTAAAGGTATATAAAAAATTTTTTTAAAACCTGAAAAAAAATTTGGTTTGAAAAAAAAGTAAAAATTTATTCAGCCATCATATTTTTTTTAAATACTTAAATCTAGTGACGCTTATACTTAATTGTATTACCCAAGTAAACTAAAATATCAAGCCCTTTTTACTGAATTGAACTCTGAATTATATTTTGGTTTTTTTTTCTCATCCAACTGAAACTGTAACAGAAGCACACGAACCATATCTGTGTGAAGATATTTTTGTGGCTTTTTTGCACCAACGGCGGCCAACTTTTTAAAAAGTTAATGTGGGACACTCTTTATTTTTCGACATATAGCAAAAACAAATTTTTTTCACCTTAACACATTGAGGACTAAGCTGTTTTTGTTAATGCTTCGGTACCACACATATTTCTTCGTAATTTAGTTCTTGAATGACTTTTCTTTGTGATGAATTGCTTTGAAAACAAACATTTCAGTGTTCAAAATTAAATTCTTTATTCGTTATTAAAAATAATTCACAAGTCTTTATCAAATTGCCCAAGCATTATAACACAAGTTAGTTATAACAACTGTCCACTTAAGATACAATTTTGATTCAACAACTGATACAAAAACAACTTGTTTTTGTATGAATTATCAACTGAAATGTTGCAGGGAATTTAAAATTTCTGCAAGGACTATTCTCTTTGTTTATATTCAATTTCATAGAACTCACATTGCACTAATGCCTGTGTTTTATCATCATAATATCTTTTACGAAATTGTAAAATTGTTTTTTAAGTTTAAATTAAAATGTTGTTTTAAAAAAGTTTTACATACCAACTTATACTTTTGTTTTGCTAGTCAGTAAGGAATTGTCAATCCAAAGTCTAAATAAATAAATATAGATACAAAAATCTTCTGGTTTTATCTACCACTTTCGATCTTCTAAATTGGCTAGAAATGACTAAGTGTTCTAAATTTTTAATTTTATTTTAGTTAACAACATTTTTAGCGTGCAAAAATAAGCTTTTAAAGATTATGACCATGATTTTCTTTGTTAATTAAATTTAGTTTTTGAAAAAAGTGTGTCTTGTCATATACCTATAGATAATATATAAAAAACTATGATATGTCGCCTAGATAGCTAAGAATTTTAAGCCTCGACGAAGGAATTCATATTTAATTATTAAAGCTTTTCAAAATAGCCGGATAATTTTGAGTTATATATGAAGGATGTTTACAAGTACAGTAAAACTATTTTAGAACATAAAAAGATGAATTAATTGGATTTTCGGGCAAAAAATGGGAAATGATATTTTAAATAAATGATCTGAAATCCGCACTAAAACTCTACCCTTCAGGAAATAAAAATGGAAATCATTTTATATATTTTGTTTTTTTTTGTGCAAATTTAAATTAAAAACTAAAAAAATTCAAAATACCAAAATTTGAGTAATGGCTTTTTTCCAATTGCAGCTTAAAATATTATTTACCCTACAAAAAATAAAAATTTAATGAAAGTTGTTTCTAAAAAGCCAACACATGCATTAATTTCATAAAGTTGATTTTTACAGACATACAAAATACTTCAAAACCTATTTCTTATATCATTTTATAATTTAAAATAATATATTTCTGTGTAACATTTGTGGTATGGAATGGAATGAGATACGTTCATCATCATCGGACACAGTTTTGCTTTAGTATGTATCATGATTTTTTTGAAAATATTTTCTTTTAGTGCTTGTAGAGCATTCTCCACAATTTATGCCAAATTTTTTTCCGCACAATTTAAGAGATATAAATTTTTGAAAACTAGAGTTATTAAACTTTTTTTATAAAATGATCACAACTGCGCGAATAAACAGTCAAAATAAATGTGGTTTTTTGTTTCAAAATCTAGGATTTGTGAGATTTTGAAGTTTCAAAACCGTATGTACCGATCGAATTTCTTCAACATTTGTTGGTAAACACTGTTATTCACTTACCAAGTTTTATGTCCATGATGGGACATAATTTTAATGAATTTCTAATATTGAAATGTGCTGCAAAATATCCGACATTTCACATTTTATTTGCACTGCAGTGCTTATTGAAAAAGGTTGTAAAGCAAAAATCATCTAGTCGCTTGCGAAATGATGACTGCTCAAGAAAGGGTATGGAAACAACTATGTGCTCCTGCCAAATCATACTTTGGGAAATTACAAAATTTCTTTCTTTAAAATGATACAATACACAAACTCACCACAATTCAAAAAAAATACCAATACAATAAGAACGGAAATAAGCCAACCAAAGTCAACAAGACATGAAAAACTTCCAGGAATTGCACTTCTCTAATCAAGAAGTATGCAGAGTGCATTAACAAAACTTAAATACGAAACTGGTTGTGTCAGTTTTCATTTAAGGACCTCACAAACTGAAATCTTATTAAAATTCCACATTTTCCAACATAATTTAACATAGTTGTCAATCAGTAGACACCAAGTAATTACCTGACCACCAATGTACAAATTTTCACAACTATGCGGTCGCATTCATATATCAATATGTCAGTCAATGAATAGCTTGGCATATCTTCTTATATGCCAAGCAACACAAAATAAGAAACAATAATGAGAGGAGGCTTAGAAAGTGAATCACGTGCAATCGCCTATAAATGAAACAACAACAGAAAAATCTATATCCAACTGGTGGCTACCGTATTCAGCAGCAACATCATCACCAACCGACAGCAGCAAAAGTCCGATGGTGCAATGCAACATGATTAGCATCGAGCACGCACATCTTCAACAACAAATCTTGCATATAACTCTGAACATTACACTTCTCAAACAACTTGCTGCGATCCCGCCTACCCTCGACTCAAGTAGCTTAAGTCTATTTCCAGATTTGCACTTATTATTAAAACAACAACCACAGCGACTGCTCGTATATATCACGTATTCATATTGAGTTCCTTAATAAGCCTGATCAGAGAAGTCTTTTAAGCCAACATAACTATCGGCTTGTCATTTGAGCGAAACATTGCGCACCTACATGGAAGTTACCCGTTTGGACTTAACACATTTGCAGTTAAAATGTTGCATCTACGTTTGTGTCGCTTAATCCTTACTCTCCTTGTCGTTGTCTCTCTTCCAAAGTTGCATCCTTTCAAGATTTGCTACATTAGTAAAGTAAAAAAACATGTTTGCTTTCAAAGCGCAATCGCGCCTTGGCTTAACACTGTGCCACCTCCCAGAAGTGGCCATGTTCCTTTACGAATGATTCGCATTGAATTTGTGCTGAATAAATGCGTTTAATTCCAGATTTTGTTTTGAGCCGTTCTCTGCTAATTTGTTTACATTATGAGCTTCACTTGTTGAAAACGTTGGTAGTAACATGTGCGTCGGTAACTGGACGTTGATCACGAGCCGATGAAATAATGAGGTACCATTCTGTTCTGTACTCGTACGAATGTCGATTTCTTGATTTAACTGTGGAATTTTGATGCGTACAGCAGAGATCGCTTTAACACAGATCATTAATTATAAAGTTAAATTAGTCCGCCAGGATCGGGTATAGAAGTATCCTACATGGAAGCATAAAGCAACGACAATGCATGCATAAATGACAAGGCTATACTTTTAATAGTTTTTAGTACCTTACATGCTGGGTATATGTATATATTTCGACTTTCCGTTTGTAAGACTTAGAAGGAAAATAGATGATATTGAAAGTAACATAAGTAGCTAATTAGGTTCAAGCTAATTTCTCCGCCGCCACTCTTCTTTGTCATTCATCTGCTAACTGAGATTCTATTTTCGCCGAAATCGTATCTTCTTGGCTGACAATGGGTGATTCATTTGGAGGTACTTTTTTCAAAAGTAAAAATATTCAATTTAATCTGGTGATCTTTATTACTATACAAAAGGCCTATTCTTTTTTACCTTTTTTTTTTAAACAAAATTTCTTTCAAATGTTGACCATAAGTACAGCTAACATGTGTAGTACATCCTGAAGTTTCAACTTCCGATGATGCGTTCAAGAAGTTCGAGTTGTGCTCGGCAAATGGCGCGAGTAATGTTGGCTCCCAGTTACTCAATCGTAGCCGCCTTATCCATGTATACTTTGGACTCTATGTAGCTTTAAAGAAAAAAGTCTATAGGTGTAATATCATATGATTTAGGGGGAAAATTCACCGATTCGCAAGCGTGAAACTAGCTGTTCACTGAATTGTTCTCGCAATGAAGCAATGGTTTCTCGGATTGTACAGCAAGTAACGACATCTTGTTGGAAACAAATGTCGTCGAGATCATGCGCTTTAATTTTAGGCAGCAAACTGTCCGTAATCATGGCACGATAACTGATGTCATCCACAGCAATGTTCTGGCCGACCTGATTTCTGAAGGAATATGTAGCAATGACTCTACCATCTCAAAAACCATACTAAACCGTTGTGCTGGCTGGATGCAGTAGCAGCTCTTGAACGTCTTAGCTTTGCTCTTTAGCCCAAATATGGCAATTTTATTTATTAACGTAGCTGTTACTCTAGAAATGGCCTCATAGCTGAATAGAATTATGGACGAAAACAGTGAATATTCTACAAGCTTTTCAATAGCTCAAAGACTGAAACAGTAACGTATCACATGGTCGGCCGCTTTCAATTAATCTGCGAGCTGAATTTTGTATGCTTTTAAGCCAAGATCTTTACATATAAAACGCAAAGTTGTTGCATACGACAAGCCAAACTGTTGAGAACGGAACCGAATCAATTCATCATGATCCTCGCGTACTCTCTTAGCTCCCGCCCCTATATTTTCTTCGCTTCGTGCTGGGTGTGGTATATTTGGTCTCATATTATCTAATAATGAAAATTGAGCTCAAATTTATCGATGGTTGGTATAGCGAATTGTGCGTTCGATCGGCTGTTTATGTGGACCATAAGTTGCTTCGGATTATTTTTAGACGCTGGGCAGAACTAATTTTTTCTATAATGAAAATTGCACCTCTGAATGAATCAACCGTTATTATCCTCATGACAATGCTCTCCATTAGCTTATTTTGAAATCTTATCCGACTAGCGATTCGCTAGTTCTTTGGGCTTATGCTACTTTATTTTACAAAGTTTTTATAAATATGTAGCTAAAGTTTTGAAATGTGTACAAAAACAATTATTTAAATATTGATAGAGGTGGAAAAATTTACTTAACTTTATGCAGAAGTGTATCATGCACATCGGGTGCCCGTGGTAAAGATATTTTCGTGGTTTTTGGTAAAGATTTCATTTACCTTACCAAAGAAAAAAAACAAAGTCGTCACTTTAGACTTTCAAAAACCCTAGCAAAATGAGATATATTTCACGACCATTTTGCCGCCACCTCGGCCCTTAGGTACACTCGTAACTTAATTATTTTAATATTTTTAACCGATTCAACTAGCAGTGCTATGAATTAAGCATTTGGATTTAATAAAAACTTTGGAACATCTGGATTTTACGCTGAAATGAACATTGTTCATATGTAAGTATCTTCGAAAAAGAAGTCATACGGCTTCGCCAGAGTGAATGGGGATATTTTTACAAATAGTGAAGCCTGTTTTTGATCCCACCTTTTTTGTATTTATGAAAACTTTAGCAAAATTCAAAAATTGTTTATGCTAGGTGTCAAGATTATGGTTTGCATCCTTGTCAAGAAACAATTCTGGCATTTTTTTCAAAAAACCCTAGCAAAATTAAATAAATTATGCAACATGCGAATTCGGGTTAAAAGTGGTTAATTTTGGAGCTTTCAATAAACTGTGCAAGTCTCCTCTTTTTATATATGTAATACATAAAAATATATACATATATAAAAAATAATGTTTGGTTCGGAAAGTGTATAAATTGATTACATCTGGCCGTACATTGTAAGTTTTGAGAATAAAAGAAATAGTAAAGTAAAGATTTCGTTATTTCTATGTTTCTAGTAAAATTCAGAACTCATTTTGGTTTGATTTTGCAATCTCTCTGTACAACATCTACTTCTATAATAAATCGGCGGACACTCACTAAATTTAGCTTCAACAACAACATTACCATTAAGCGCCTCTTCAACATTAAGCACACGCCATCATCATGACGGAAAACATGAATGCAAATAAGCTTCTGAATTTAATACTTTAGTACGATCCCTACTGACTCAACTTCGATCCCTGATCCACTTAAGGGATTTTTATGATCATGTCAGCGTTCTCGGTGGTTAGCATGCAAACGAACATGAACACATTGCATGCTCCGCTGGACGACTGCGTATTTTGAATGCACACCACTCAAGTCAGATGTTGTCGGCAGAAGTGTTTATCAATGGGTGTGTGTCGCCTCTTTCCGTATTCCCCCTTCACCTATTGCTAGATTGATATTCGCTTAACGGCTGCTGTTGTTGCTGCTGCCACTTTGATACCTCAGTTATTTTAATTAGGTGGTTAACATGACTTTTTAATTTTAAACTGAAGGAATTAATTACAGGCTGGGCGGTCTTTAGCTCAATCGATTGGACGACATTTGGTTTACCAAGCTTAGCTGGCAATCTATAATGTTAAGTCAGTTCTTTGGTTTTATTCTTAGCTCTTTATTTATATAAGAACTATGAAATGCAGACTTGATTTCCGAGACGAAGATTTATTACTAAAACTCCAATAACTGTTAAATTGTTGTGAACATTTTCAAGATTTTCTTACATATCCCATTAAATCCATTTATTTCTTAAATCCTTTCAAGTCTTTATTCGTTTGAGTTCAAAAAATATTTGTCACCAATTTATTTTTTGTTCATTTTATTTCTACTCTTATGATTTTCGCCTTTTATCACTTATGTTTGGTGTTCTTTCTTTTTTTTTTTTTGCCTCCTGTTGTTGTGGCTTTCGTCTTCGCTGATAAGCTGGCGCCTTCTCATTTATTTTAATGCTATTTATATGAGCCAACCTGAACCTGGTTCATGTACGGGTAGCATGTCGTTGTTAAAAGCGGCAAACGTTTTACCATCTTATTTTGTATTTGTATAATTTATAACCGTCGCGACGATGGAAATTTGGTCACTTAACGGTAGGTGGGCATGTTATGTCAGCTTTAAGTCGTTTCGGAAGTACCGATTTTTTTGTTTTTTGTCATAAGTACACGGCAGGTTCTTTTGTTTTTACTTCAGTTATATTATTTGCGTATAAAATAAGAAGTTAATTGAGCTGAGTAATGAACGTTAAATAGTCTCGCAAGGGCTTACATTTTGACATTTTGAATTTATGCTATATATGTATTTATCTCTTCTAAAAAAGTTTTCTTACCAACATTATTTCAATCGACTTAGTACCTGAATCGATTGCACAGGCCAACAAAATTTGACTGAAGCTCAAAAATACTTTTCCGATGATTAAGGAGAATTCTTAACATAACCTAAATTTTTCAGATTTCTTAACATTTTAGAATGTTAGTGCATAATAAACCTGACTACAAAAAACGTTAATCCTCTTGAAATATCAATTTTTTTCGAGTTCGAGCCGCAACAACGAATGAAACACTTTGAAAGAATAGCGACTTGCTGAGCAGCATTAATTAATACGATAGTGTGTGTTTATTTGAGATTTTCTCATATATAAGTACATTTTTTTACGTTTAGTTTTAAAATATTGAAGCAAAATAGACTTAACAAGATTGCAGGTGACATGTGCTGTTCATTGCAATAGCTTGTGTTTACTTTAAGCAGAGTAAAAGTAAATAATCTCAAAACTTAAAAATGTTGTAATATTTAAAAATAAGCACCTGTTTCATTTCAATAACTTGATTCTATTAGAGCAAAAAATTTGGAGGTACCAGATAGAATAACTGATCATCGCTTACCAATTACACATCGATGGTACTAAGCCTTAAGTCAGACAGTGAACAGAAGCAAAACATTAACATTAACTTTGCTTAGAATACATAGGCATCACAGATGCTGATGCACTTGGCATAGTGGCCTCTCTCACATAATATTTTTGATAAAGAAAAGTATTCTATGACTTAATAACTTGTGGAGTGAAGATTTTTAAACGAAGTGTATTTATTTGTCGACATATATACATGCTCTTGTTGAAATCCAGAATATAGCCTTAAAAATATATTATGTCATCAGACTAAGTCCTTCAAGTTCCGTCCATCACTACCAGACCACTGAACTCAAAACTATATTAAAATATTCAACTGACCCGAAAATTATTTATGGATCAGCTGAAAATTTTTGTACGCGATGATAAGATCCCATGTGAAGTGAAATATCTTGAGTTGTCCGGTCTCTGATATACATTTGATAATTTTATTGCTTGTACATTTCATAGGAACATAGTACATTTTTCTAATTGAAATTGAATTAAAAACTTTTTTCCATGATATAAGAGTGATTTTCTATAGAGAACCAACTTTTATTATGTGCATACATACTAAGCAAAGAATCCATAATTTTATGTCTGATTCATCAATAAACGCTTATAAGATTTAGCGCAGGTGTATTACAGAATATTTCTTACAGTGCAGAGAAACATTTTTGATTTGGATTCAGAAATAATTCACATTGATTTAAAATTGCAAGTTGCTAAATGTAAAATAAGAAAGAGTAATATCAACTTCAAAATGCAATTTGAAGTTTATTACGATTGAAGTAATGCTTAAAAATGTTATTTTGAATACTTATATTTAAGCCTTCTCAAAGTTAATGAATCTAAAGTTGTTTGTGTTAAAAATAAAGAAAAAAATATAATTTTTACAATTTTCAACTTCAAAATTTATGACTTTAAATCAAAAAACACGGTAGAAATATTCTATATACATACAACACTTATGCTCAACGACGATCAATAGCTACAAATTGACATAATCTCAAAAATTAGTCATCCACGTAGGTTAAAGGCGATATATTATAGCATCTTCTGGTGGCAGTCCCTTATTCCCATGAGCGGTGTTAAGAAGGATTGGACTCAGTTTATTGAAAGCTATCAGACGTAAATCTTACTATAATAAGTATAAAAGGCCGTTGTTATCTTTTAAAAAATGTGTCTCGATTAAAAAAGAATCTTGGGCATATGGTAGGTTAGGTTAGGTAGGAATGGCAGTCATTTCCAAAAAACCGACTCACTTAGACCAATTGTGATCCATTGTGATACCACAATACTCTCGTTGAACCAATCAGATATCGTAATGAACTAAATAGCTGACCTATACTGACATGTCTAAGAGAAAATGTTTGATATTTTCCTCTTCCTCCAAATCTCCACAACTTCTACAGAAATCAAAGGACTTAACACCTAATCTCTCCGCATGTCTAAAGATGAGGCAGTGACCAGTTTTGAATGCAACAACTGACGAGACACTATGTCTTGTGCGAGAAATTAGCTCTGACGAACGCTTAGCATCCCATTTCGGTCAGATTTGCGTAGTTATATTGCAAGTTGACCCTTGAGTCTATCTTTTGTTAGCATTTATTACCTTTTCTTCTTCTTTTCTGTTGAATGAGATTACTTTCTACCAAGTGGTGTATATCAAAGATATAGTAGGATAGGGAGAACATGTGAAATTTGCTTGTACTAAATCTTGCAAATCACTGAACTGCTAAAAATACTTGAGTACTTTTAGAAAATATCACTAAAAGCTTGGGAACATAAACACTTAAAAACATTTTTTAAAGAATTCAAAACTGACCTCACGTGAAATGCTAAATCTTTCTAATATACATAAGTATGTGATATTAAATGTTGATTTTTCAAACTTCAGCTTTTAAAAGAAAAATAACTTAACTTTTCCATTTTCAACGTGTGAAAATATTTATTATTTATATGTAAATAATAAATTATTCAAACACATAAAACATCTTCAGAGTACATAGTTGCGATTATTATTAGCTAATATTCAATGAAAATATAAATAAACACTTTTATGTCCTAAATAGCAATTCTCATAAACTACAACAAGTTGCCAAAACTGTTGGGGCC
Organism: Meiosimyza decipiens; assembly: GCA_963680825.1. Classification (NCBI taxonomy): domain Eukaryota; kingdom Metazoa; phylum Arthropoda; class Insecta; order Diptera; family Lauxaniidae; genus Meiosimyza; species Meiosimyza decipiens. Next base: position 78,904,427 of record OY804259.1, on the reverse strand, counting down.
AAAGTGCCGAAAAAATCATATTCCTTTTCTTTAGCAATTTATCTAAATCAAATTTGAGTCGTAAATTTAAATTTTAAAAGGTCACCATGGACTTGGCCTTGTTTCTTATTTTCCTTATATCCCTTTTTTTACCTGCTTCTGCTTTGCTTATGCAGAACTTTAAGAAAACTTACTTACCACATAAATATGTATGTTTGTGTATGTAGGCACATATACATACTCGTATACCAACAACTTATTTCAATAATTCATACTAAAAGCTTTTTACATTATTTTCTTCCACTTTTCCTGCTTCAAATATCCCTTTGGAATATTCAAAGACTTGGTGCGTTGCGATACATAAATCCTCACTAAATGCCATATTTTCGGCATCTCACTCAGAGGGTTGGTTTGGTTTGGTTGAATGACTACTCTTCAGTTGGCACATCTGAGTAAGGGCACGTTTTGCCTTGTAAAAAAATTAATAAACGAATGGATTGAAGTATAGTAGCTATGTATGCTTTTTTAACATACAGACTTTCGAAAAACATAAAATAAAATGCTATAAAATTATGCTTTTTGGAGGTTTAGGTATGAACTTAAGTAGCTCCTTCCTGTGGGTAATAAATACAATAACAGAAGGCCCGGTGTTTTTTTTTGTTCTTTCTACCCCAAGTTATAGACCTGGCAAATCATATGCATTATTATAGGTATAGCTTATGTGGTGCGATAAGTGGATTTTTATTGTAATTGATATTGAGCAAAATATTGACGTTGCGATTTGAGCACACGAAGCATTTTACTGAGCACCGTATTTGAGTGAAAAATTGTGTGGTGTTATTTTTAGAGTTTATAGTTATTACGAAAAGAAGTTTAGAGTTAGATGTGATTGAAGGAGAAATTTATTGCTGGCAACGTCACATAAACACCTTTAAATATACACTTTGCAAAGGAATTTATGTTTATCTTTCGAAAGGGTTAAGTTTTGGATTATTACTTGGAAATATTTGTAGTCTGAAAATAAGTGAAGTGTGTTTTATCAGATTCTTAACACGAAAAAATCTTTAAGCTGTTGTAACCGTTGTAGTTTCGAATAATTGAAATGGACCTTTAGAAAATCTTTTAGCGTTAATATGATAACTTTGAGTCGACGCTTTTCGATCACAGAAATCAATTTTCAATAATATTTTTCTTTTCCTGTTGGTCTGAAACTGATTTGTGTTAGAAAATCATTGTAGTTTATATAATTTTCTGCACAACGAAAATGTCAGCGCAACTTTTATCGTACGACCAACTAACTATTCATGATATGGGACTAATATATTTTTCAAAAAACTGCATCAACCTCATAAAAGAAAAACCTTTAGTCGCGGTTTTGATGGAAACGTTTTGAGCCATTTTTCTGAGAAATTTCCTCACTCCTTACCCATCTTTAGATCGTATCGGGAAAAAATTATAGCTAGGACTTCCAAGTGAAATGCCTATTCACAGTAGCGGAGCTAAATCGGCGAGGGGTAGTCTATTCAGAGCTTTGTTTTTTTCTTTTAGTTTTCTTAAAAATTAAACCACTTACCTAGTCCCTGCACGAACTCCTTATCAACTTGTATCAATTAACAGCCACAAAAATATGACGTCTGCTTCATACTACGGATAACACACAAAACCACTTATGTGCATATCCTTTAAATACCTCTACGAGTATGCTCAGCAATTAGTGTACCCATAAATTATGAAGGATAATAAGCAATTTCCGATATTTACTTCCGGAATACCTGCCGTTGTCTAACAGCCTACTCTACAATTAATTGCCTCTTAAATAGTTACGTGTAAATGAAACGAAAATTGAAGTCCCTTACGCTACCTGCTATAAAATCAATTAGCTGCTATCCTTAGCCACTAACCAATGTCTTAAGTAGCTAAAATCCTAATTAGTTTCTGTCCATCGCACACCAACTGTAACTCATTCGTAGTTGTGGCTTATCACACGCGACAAATTTTTCTAGCAACATCTCATTGAGGATTATTGTTTTTTTTCTTTTCAAAAGGCTCCTTAGTGTTGGGTTAATTTTAATACATTTCCTTATACTCGTAAGTCAAATATGATACTTTAAACGTTATCTATTTGTATGTGTGACCTGAAGTCAAATGTAAGAGTTTCGTGTGTATGGCATGCTAATGACGTTTACTTTGCGCAGGCGTACCTTCAACAAGCAACCAAAAACAACAACAACAGATATTATTGACGAACCTTTTAAAATTCCTTCCTAGCCTCAATTCATTTTTGTGCCTGAAAATTGAGATAAGCGGCAACTGAAGATTCGACAAAAATTAAGTTGAGACTTTCTGAAATGACAAAAACAGCATAGCTGACCAACGTTGCTATACAGCTGGCGCTATAGTGACTTTGAAACATTGTGACAGTGATAAGGTTTTCTATAGGGTAAGTCACTTACTGTGGCCTAATTAAATTTAGTTTGTTTAGAGATTGGATAAATATTTGTTAAAATCACCGTCGGGTAAGTATTACACTTTGCAAAAAAAATGTGACCTTCAACCGATGGCGAATTTGCAGCATATTTGCAACGGGAAAATCACTGAAAAAATTTATCTTTGCGCTGAGTAAGAATTTCGGTATTGAAGCAGATTACTAAAGATGACTGTCTATGATTTTATTTGATACTAAGTACTCTCATTAAAGAAGAAGTCAACTATTTTTAGATATTGCCGCAATATATTTTACAATTTTCTTAGATATTGCTTCTGGCCGGTAGTGAAATTGGGCTCTGCAGATCTTTAAGCACAAACCAGCTCAGATTATGTCTTCTATATGGTGATGGATGATCTTTTGAGAACGTTTGTAGGAAGTCACGGATGAACCATGATATAACTGGTGAAAAAGAGTGCAAAGTCGAATGCAATACACTTAAAGGTGTTACTATTCAGATTTTTGACAGAGTGAACTATCTGGAAGTTATTTTAGATGATAAGTTTCTTTATAGATCATCACACATGAATCTGAAAATCACAAAAGCACTAACTCCTTTCGGGTAGTGTAAGGGAATTTTAGACAAAACTTGGGATCTTTCAACGTACATTACGTTATACAGTTGGTGTTTTAGATTAGCTTTGTTTGGATCGCTAATTATTTAAGCGTTCGTTGTCGCAAGCTTTTCCCACAGCTTCTGACTACGAAATGTTCATCCGAAGAGTAAAGATACGTAGGGTTAAAAGACATGGCTTTTATACGACATTGAATTCAGAATGGTGAACATTTTGTTTGGGTATGCACCGTGACTTAATTCTAGGCATCTTATTAACGTCAGAGTTCGATAAAGGATCATGCTCTCAAGTTTTCAGTAAGGTTAGTGAAGCAATGTTTCATTTTCTATTTGCAATGATTACGATTTAAGAGACATATGGAAAATTTACTGATAGTCTGAGAGCAATTAAGGTATGCAAAGTTCATTGATCGATAAAACAATCTGTCAAGCATATGGCTTTCGCGACAAAAGAGACACCTCTGATGCCCTAGCTTATATGAAATCCTCTGATCTTTTTCCGATCAGATGATTTCATAATGTAAGCGTAAACGTCTTTTAACGTCAATTTACCCTTTAATAAAAGCCACATAGTTTTTGTTTTATTTCATTTTTTAACAGGCATCTTTTAATGTTCATATCGTTTTAAGTTTTTGTTGCGCTTATCTTAATAGCCTTCGCGTCGTACAATTATTGGCGCCTACAAGAATAATTTTTTTTCTTTTTGTTGTCCCCTTTTAAAGCTTCACGGGACGGGAGATGGCGCTTTAATAAAATTAATAGTGGAATGCTTGGCCGCAACATGTGATTTTTTATTGTTTTAAAGCGCTACTACCATTATTAAGACAATTTTTCTTTAAATGTCTTGTTGACACAGAGCTATTAATTTTAGCGACAGCGTTCAGTAAAAAAAAGTAGTTTAAAAGGAGGGCAGACTTTTATTTTGTGTTTAGTAAATCGTCTGAACATATCATATAAAATAACTTTACTGAAATGGCCTGCTTTTAAAATTCGATAGGTCAAGGCTATCTTGAGAATGAAGGTTTGGCAAGAGCTCTAGATTTTATTTTTTCACTTGCAACTTTTAAAGTTCTTTGAGAACCTATCCAAAATTAATGTTTGGAAAAGTATTATGTCAAGCCATATGCGCATAAGACAATTATTTCCAATACAAAGACTATAATAGTAAGGGTGTTATCTTTTGTCTCACCAAAAATTAAATACTTTTCACCATTTCACCATACTAACAGTAAAAGCGCGCTGCTTGAGCCTTAATATTCTATAGAATTTTGAATTTGGCAACATTTACGTAAATGGCTCTATGAGAAGCGCTGGAAGGTGTCTCGCTCTTTTGTCGAAACAGTGCAGTGTCTCCTCTGACAAACCTTAGCGCCTGTCGTCTATCCTTTGTATTTTTGATAAGTTCTTGAGTTTAAAGAATACGTATCCCTTTCTTAAACTTAAATCAAACCAAATTAATGTATTAAAATTTAATTTTAGCGGCATTTCCCATCACACGTCGTATCGGACATCCCTATCAAAATCGTACTCCTCCTAAAAGAAAAAAGCCACGCACCTCTTTTACACGCATACAAGTTGCAGAACTGGAGAAAAGATTTCACAAGCAAAAATATTTGGCATCAGCAGAACGAGCAGCTTTGGCACGTGGTCTTAAAATGACAGATGCGCAAGTGAAAACGTGGTTTCAAAATCGAAGAACGAAATGGCGGTAAGTAAAGAATTTTTCTCTAATTTTTATTTAGATGGACATTTAAGTGTTAATAAACGTTGCAAATAATAACAAAGCCATAAAAATATTAATTATATCATCAACTTGAATAATTCGAAACCTTGATAGTTTAGGGTCTGTAAATACAATATTTTGGGCCGCTTAACTTTGTTTTACCCCTACACACCGTATTTGGCCGTCATATGTTTGACATATAACTTGGAACCTCTTTAAGTCTTATAAAGCGTCGATGAAACTAGTACTTCTATGAAGACTTTAAGACTCAAAAAGTTAAGCTTACATTTTCAAAAAAAAAGCTATATACAGATTTTTATAAAGTTGTCAACTTATATAAAATGCTTTGACATTCAAAGTGCTTTACCCTTTTTAGAACTAAATTGCTTAGTGCTAAACATTATCCCAGTTTAGTTCAGTGTTTCTTCCGTTATATGTATAGTAAAGTATTTAAATATTAATGTTTACATAATGCGCACACTATTCCCGATCTTCTATGCCCATCAAACCTGTCAAGTCAAACATTTTTAAATCTCCCACTTAGTGTAGTTCTCTAATGTTGATAGCCTGGCTATAAAAACAAAGAAAAATTTCCTTTTGTTTTCGTTTTCTATCTGATTTTTTTGACGACTTCACTTGGCTGAAAAAAAAATTATTCTGATGTTTTTTTTTAAAAAAAAGTTTACAACTCAAACCTCCCAAAAAGTTGTAAATAAAAAATCTGCATTAAAAATACACAACTACCTATATTAAATACACAGAGTTTTTACTAAAATACTCCCTGTCACTTAACATGCATTGCAGGCGTCTCTGGAAAGGAAAAGAAGTAGCAGTTGTGGTTGAACCACACGTTTTTGCTATTAGTAAAATATTTTCGACTGAAAACACAAATAAAAATAAATGCTGTTGACGACAGTTTGCTTGCAACCCCCATTTTTTATGACGAAAGTGCTAAAATGGCTAAAAAGCACTAAAAATGTTTTAAAGTGGTATGAATTGAACTCGGTAGAAAAGAGACAGCAAACTTGACTGCTTTTCTTTCTTGTCGATAAATAAAATAGTAACGCTCCCCTATGCTTCATTCACCACCCTCACTTTAGTTTCTTCCATCTTTAAATATGGCGTCAAACGTACGCTGCACAAAGTAAACAAAGAAATTTAGATTAAGCATGATTAATTTAACGATGATGATAAGAACTTAAGCATTGACATTTTAATTACAGCTGGTCACCCTATTTGCGCATTTACAAAGGAAGTATTTAGAAAGCGCTACCTTTTTTTTGTTTGTTTGTTGTACCGCTAGGATAAATGTGGCTCATTAATTTGAGTTGTTGTGTTCATTGCTGATTGTGTAGCTATGATAATTTGGTAGGTAATTTTTAGCTGCTTTTTTTTAATCAGTGTCGTGCATTCAAATTATTTATAATTGAAAAAAGCTTTTACTTTACAAATACAAATAATTTGCATTTTTATTAGTCAATTTGACATGCGATTTTCTAGTAATCACAATAGAACTATTTAATTTCAGTCATTTAATTTATTGATTTTTTTTTACTAATTTCGTGTGCAATACAAATTACTTATTTTGTGCTCTATCAAAATTTTTTTAATGAAACCTCATTATAAAAATATACTTTTTTGATATAAATATAACACAATATTAACAATCTAAATGTCGTTTCAGTGAACTTTGTAGAGATAAAAAATGAAAGAAAATAAAAAAATTACACTTCGATGATCTCTGCCAGTCACAAATAATCATAATGCGGTCCGCAGTAGACTTCTACCACAGAACTTTCTCGAATTTTCACAGCCTCTTCTCATATTGGGGTTCTCGTGAGATCGAGGTCCTAGCCCCAGCCCTACCTATATCCCTAGCAAATATCTAAACACTGCGCTAGCTTGGACCCACTTGGTCGGTATCCGGGGAAATAGCCTCTTATATCCCTAAGTTAGTCTCTAGTGCTGAAAATGGCCCTTAACTTTATGGTGGAATCAAATTTAGTTGTGAATCAATCAATAAAAAATGTCAGTCTGGAAATTAGTTTCGTTTTTATGAAAACGTAATCAACTTAAAACTTTTCTTTCGTAGCTTACGGAACAAAAACTGTGGCGGATACTTAACTGAACTTAGTTTTTGCATTTGATTACGGCAATATTTATTTTTCGAAATAGCTCCAGATTTTGTTTATGAACTTAATCGTAACGGGTTAGAGTTAATGACCTATTACTTTTCGTTGAGTTTAGTTATCGAAATTTTAAATCCGGTAGCACATTGGAGTATAGAGATCCATGTAGCGCCATATATAAGTATTTTAGGGTGACAAACAAATCAAATTTTTCTTTTTTTAACAGGACACAAAATTTTAAATTGGAAAAAATTTTTTGATATTATTTTTAGTGCCAAAAAATTCTAAAAAAAATCATTTGCGTTCTTTGTATAATAATAAGAAACTTTTATTCACTTCAATATTTCTCTAAAATTGATATACTTGGCGAAAACAATTATTAAGTAATAAAAATGATTTAAGTCAATTTGCAGAAAAGTATATTTTCCAAGTCACCACATAAGGGTGAATGATATTTTCCAATATTTTTCTCCAAATTTCGTCCGAACTGCATTGAGGCCCGAATTTGCCGGGAATTGTTTCTTTTTTGGACACCCAGATATTATTTTACCATTGTCTACCATGGCAGACTTCATGGTCATCCCTGAAGACGTTGCACTTAACTTTCATTTGCTGAAATATTTCTTAGAGGTTCCCTAAGATCCGCCATGGCCGATATTACAATTAAAATTGCACTCATCTCTTGAGCTAACATATTTGTTAGGAATTGTATGTATGTATATTTGACTACACGTTTTTATATTTTGAACCTTAGATTAAATACGTTTCGTATTATTATACTCACATGATTGGTTAAGTTTTAACGGAAAAAAAGTATATAAAAAAAATAGTTTAACTTTGAAATGTTTCATTCACGTGTTTGAATTATCTGAATCCAATACGTTTATTGATAAATGGTTATCAATTTTAAACTTAAAACACATACGCACTTAAGTTACCTTTATATTGCTAATCAACTTAACAAATATTTTATGACATGCAGCTTTTAGTGTTACGTCGTGGTAAAGACTTGTCACAAATTAAAATGCTCAATACTTTTACTTTGTTAAAGGAGGTCATTACATTCAACTGAGTTATTGCTGTTGAAAAACCATTAACTTGGCTAACAACATAATAACTTTTTCAATTGTGTTGTATCTATATAAAAAAAACAGCATATACTAATTATGAAAACATTTTAATTAATTATTGAATAATTAAAAGAATCATTCAGTTCGAAAAAAAAAAAAAAAACATTAAATATCAACCGGTTTCGCTTGTGTCACCAGCATACTTTGTTTGTTAATAGATAAAATTTATTGAATAAAATTATTTATTTATTTTTCTTAATTTGAAACTAAAACCTTAGTTGTCACAGCAAATATGTTAATGAACAACTTTTAACGCTGCTTATAATTTTGAAATTGATATAGTAAAGCCATTCGCGAAGTAATGTGTGAATTTAGTGATATTTTGCTGTGTTATTATAGAAAAGTATCAAAAAGTGTCGAAAAGTGTTGTATAGGTTACCGGCAAAAATAATTTTTAGAATAAACTAGTTTTTCCTAGGCCAAACTAGTTCATCCGAAGCGTGTTAGAGTGAACCAGTTTAGCCCAGGCTGATGGTCGCCACGAAGCTGACATTGGACATATATAAGGATGTAAGTCCTGAGCTGCGGCCGAAGGCCTCCCACTTACCCTAACATATTAAAATTTCAAGAAAATTGGGAGTGAAGCTGTTGAAACAAAAAATATCCCTAGTTTATCTTAGGCTAAACTGGTTTATCCTAACACGCTTCGGATGAAGTAGTTTATATTAAAAACTAGTTTGACCGGTAACATATACTTCAAAACCTAATTAAGACAAAACATCAAAAAAACTCGAAAATATACAAAAAATTAATAACGAATTCGAATAACTTTAATACAAGTAAACATATAAAATGTTGTAAAGACGAAATATTTTGATACATACATATATTGAATAAATGTTGTAAGAGGACTGAAATATTAAAAAAATATTAAGAAATGTTGAAAAATTCGAAAAAGGATAGAAAAGAAAATGTTGAAAAATCCAAAAAATTTGAGCTAAGTGAAAAAATTTAATAAGTATCAAAATATCGATTAAAGTCTAATAAAGGACACTACCATGACCATGATGTGTAAGTATCGGTTTTCAGCCAATTCACTCCGAAATAGATTATCGGTAGTGCCTTAAGATGTTCACAGTTCAAAAGTTATAGTTACGAGTAGACAGGCTGTTGAAATGTTTACACACAAAATTTTTCAATACAGTTTAAGCTGTCCGAGGAAGACCTATATATATATGTCAGCTAAAATTTTTGAGATACAGTAGGATTCATAAATGGTGATCTTCGAATTTGGGCATAGTACTTTGGAGACAAGTTCTCTATTATTTCAAAATTTCTCTAAGCTTAACACCCATCACATAACATCGATATCCAAACATGGGCCCTTTTCATTAACACTGACTGTCACAGTTAGAGTTTTGCATGTTGCATATTGAGACTTTTGCTATGTCTAATTGATTGAAAAAATTTTTTTCTTTTATTTTACTTTTTTTTTAATCTTGTTGACATTTTTCTGACTTCATTTGTTTCCTGACATGTATGTTGTCAATTTCAATGAACTGTTAATCAATTAATCCTCATTTCTTCAACATTTGTGCATAGTATGTACAAAGTACTCAAGAAAAACATCCAAAAAAAATTTGTGTAAAAGCCTATGCGAAAAATAACTGACACGAACTTGAAAAACGTAAAAATGAGTGTTACAAAAAATTGAGACAGTTTGTCAGAATGTCTGTTGATGTACGAATCGTACCACAAAATCAGAAAAAAAGAAGATATCTCCCAATCTCTGTGTCATTGTTGTTTCATTTCAAGTTTCGGTGAAAGAAAATAAGTTACATCGTTGCGACAACTGTCAGTACACAAAACAAAAAAAGTAAACTCTTGCAGAATGATCAATGCTGCGAAACAATTCATTCTAAATGGGAGAATTCAGAGCTTTTTCTGATGAGACTTTAGTGATTGCTGATTTAAACTTAACATGAGTCAGAAAAACCAAGACATCGAATCAGAAAAAGTTGGAAATCCTTTTGGTATTTGTATTGCAACAACAATTTGAATACAAGTATATAATTGAGTCGTTTGCTGCTAATGAACATACATTCCATGAAAACAACTGGGCAACTACTGGTCCCACAAGTTTTTGGGTCCGAAATATATTAAAAATCATCTGGACAAATGGGACATTCACATATTATGTTACGCTATTTTTTGACTTTTTTGTCTAATTCACCTACTTGTCCCACTTTGTTAAAGACACAAATAAAACATTTAAAACGTTATATTGAGAAAGTTATTTGATGTAGTGCAACCAAGTTCCTCACAAATAATAATAAATTTGATAAGCTGTTCTCAAAAATAATGCAAATTCCGACAAGAAGGCATGTACCTTTCTTGCAAGCAAAGTCTTCGAAAAGCTATACTGAGAAAATTATTGAAGGTAATGGAACCAAATTACGCTAAAATAGTAGGAGTAATTCGAAAAAAGCTCTGGACAAAAACTTGGTGAATTTATACAAGTGGACATGGCATCCTCGGTAACAACAAAAACTTTAAAATGCTATACTGAGAAAATCATTTAAGGTAATGGACCCAATTTCACCCAAAAACAAAAAATTATTCTACCAAGCGTCAGACAAAAATTGGCGAATTTCAAAAGGAAGACGTGGCACCTCCCACACAAGCACAAGCTTCAAAACGCCACTTAGAAAGCTACAAGTTCAAAAATGTTGCCAAATTCAATGAGGGTACATTAAATCAAACCAGCCAGAACGTAGAGTGGTGATAAAAACGCAATTTTAATAAAAATTTAAGACCTACGCGTATTTTTGCTGTTAACGCGATGTAGACTATTTAATTTTTCGCGATATCAGAGATAACGCCCTTACTAGTTTATTTTCAAGTCGTGCTCCTAATTGGAACTCTTTCATGCTATCATTTAATTTCTTGGTTAAAGAATCTTTCTATACCCACTTAAGAAATAAATCCTTAATATTATTAGTTACCAAAATATGCAGGGAATGTCGCTGTCATGGAGATTTTCCCTAAGGTTCTCCATTTAGAAATGGTTCCACCATTAAATTTTATAAAAATTTCTTTCAAGTGCTTCAAAAACTTGAGTCGTGTAAGAAGTTTTAATTTTCTGCTTCATGTCACTGTTCAAAAATGTGAATAACATGATTTCTTGAGTGAAATCGTTCTCAAGTTGGTCTCGGCCAAACCTGGATGTATCATCAACAACTCAGAAAAGAAGAAAGCTACAAATATATTCAACTTTCTTTCACGGTATTATTAAATAAAACTAAATATTTTTTCCATCAAAATTTTGAAAGTTTGCCCCACCGATTGCATTATAACTACGCCAGTGCTTGATGCTGTCATCCATATATTTTTCGTTAAACGATTGAAGAATAGCCTTGAGCTCCTTCAGCGAATTTGGTTTTATGTCCTCAAACGAATTAAAGCGCCTTCCTCGAAATTATAATTTTAGTTTTGAGTACAGGAAAAAGTCAAACGGGCCACTTACTTATCTGTGAGTAGCGTAAACATAATGAATTATTAAAATACAAATACATTTTTTAGTTACATGCCTCATATTGGTACCAAACTAGCCAAGTTAATTCAAACTGAGGCTTTGAACATGAATTTCACATCATTAACTTAACATTTGTAAAAACAAAACCGCTCAGAGGAAATCAGTCACCTAGGTCCTAGGAGATAATACCTACTTCAACTAAAATCATAAAAGAAAAAAAAAATTAGAATTTTCTATCTGCTAATTAAATTTTCAAATAACAATTTATTGACTTCGTTTGCTGCCAACACAACACCGATTAGCAAAGTTTCAACTAATTTTCGACCATTTGTATTGCGTATTGAAATTGAATTTTCAAAATGTGCGCTCACAATCATCACAAGATAAAGTTAAAGTTGTACGAAAAAATAAAATATCTCAATGCAAATGTTTTTTTTTTTTGTAAACTTATTTTTGATTAAAATTTTGCACACAATCAACTCCACAATGCAACTGCTCTACCACCACCCTACCATTACAGTCTCTTTTTTTAGCAGCCTCGTTCATTTGCGCGTTTTAGCCTGATAATTTATTCCGTTTTAATTTAACACTCTTTTTCCCATTGTAATTTATCTTTGTTGCTTTCCTTCATGTGATTTACTCACTGCTGCTGCACACATTTTCATTTCATATAGTCGATTTTTTTTACCATTTTGCTGGCTACCTTTTTATTTTCCTTTTGTCATGTGGGTTGTATTATTTTTGTTTTAAATTGTTGGCAATTTAGCAAATTTTCCAAACGGTTTTTATTTTGAATTTTTGTAGCCTCATATCTCGGTTTGTTATTTGGCTTAGGAAAAATCGTAAATTACTCGCTGTCAAAATAAAGTTTTGCTGCTGTTTGGATTTTTTACTCGTTCGCTGATATGATGAAGTGACTTTAATTTGTAGCCTTGTGTGTTAGCTAAGTCGTAGATTGATGTGGGTACAAAAGTTTGAAATTGAATTTCGGGAGCTAATTTGATGAAATTTTGATAAAGGGTACTAGAAAAATAAGAAAAAAGTTTACGAAATTAAAAACTTCATAAAAAGGAGTTTTGATCGTGGGCAAAGCTACTTCAGTGGTCGTGATACTTATTTGATTTTCTAAAATCTGCGCTTTGAATAAAAATAAAAACCATAGATCTTTCCAGAAAAAATTGTTAAATTTTTATTTGAGAAAGATAAAAATTTGTGGTAACAATCAAATTATTTGCCATAGACACCTAGGATTTCATCAAATTTTGATATATTTCGACTTCTACGACCTCATCAGCTTCAGGCTCTGAGCAAAAATTGCTGTAGTAAAAGCATTTTTTCAAATAAGGTACATAATGTTGTAGATATATAAACATGTGTTTTGTACTCCCCTCCCCAAAGCTTAGTATGAAGCATATAAGTGCTTAACAACATTCGGCATAAAACGGTTAGTTAGAGACATCATGGGCGTATAAAGCGAAAGCCGGGGAGACCATACCCACACCAGAATGTTGGATAACCACTACAGAACTTTGAGCACTTAATACTAAGATGCATCTTTCAGGAGCCAGGCCCATCCTGGAAAGTGACTCTAGATACGCCCATGAGTGCCTTTCCCTGGAAAGTCGGCTTAGCGTCGTCGTTTTCAGTATACTTTATCGTACTTATTTTTTTAAAGCAGTAGTGCTTCCCCTTTCCTTTTTCACTCTGCCCATGTTCTCTCATTCATGTCACCTGTACTATTAAGTACTTCGGTTGTTTTTTCTTTCAGTCCGATGCCATGGTGATGTAAGCCATTTTCTGGTAGCTCAGATATTTAATAGCTATGTAAATAATGCCGTCTTATTTATGACCTTTTTGATTATATATCTTCTTAAAGCCAGTCACATTCACGTTTTATCTTTTCAAGATGTAGTCTGAGCAGTGTGCTTTTTCAATCCAACACTGCCATATGATAGTTTCATTCTTAACATACTTAACCCAAAGACATTAAATTTAAGTTTGTATATTTAAGCCGCAAAATTTTGATGAAAATCATTTTATGTCATCATAGTTACTTTAAATCTTAGGCATTATTTTTGGTTCATTAAAATAAATGATTCCACAAATTTGTGAATTTCACTTAATTGCATCACTTAACTTTCACACTTCAGGTAACTCAACACCAACATTCTCAATATAGTTATTATGAATTAAGTTAACAAGAGCTCTTACGAAAGTTTACTTGAAGAGCTTCTAGCTGCGAAATGCTTAGATATACTCGTAAAAGCGCTAAACAGCTGCGTCACTTTTCTCAGTATATAAAATTAAGTTTTATCGTGGGCTATAGTAATTAAAATCATTTCACACAGTCTTAACACAATTCGTACCACGACAAACAGGCCAAACAAAATATGCTTTGCGGGTAATTATCTCTTGGAACATAACAATTAAGTCAACTTCCTGCCACCGTAAGTTAACCAAAGAGGACACAACAAATAATGGCCATTGGTTTTTATATGCTGCCTTAAATCTAAAACAAACTGGCAGAAGTTTTCTTACAAGTGCTTACTTTTGCTTTTTGCCTTAACCAAATCCCAGGAGTAAAATTTTGAAGGTTTTTCGCACTTTCCACAATTTTTTGGATTTTTTGGATCTTTTGTTTTGTGTTTAAGGTCTTGATGGCCTAAAGATTTAAATCTTTGCGTATGAAAGGACAAAATCTCCCCACCCAACTTATTTCTGGGGTTGTTTAAGTTATTTAGCTAATGGCTAAATTGTTTTAGACATTTTCTCTTGCTGTTCTGCGTCGGTGGTGAAAAGAAAAGCTTTTGTAATTAATTTTATTTACTCTTATTCTTGGAGCAGTATCTTTCGGCTGAATTTAGTGATGGCAGCAGTGTTACTTAAGTTCCACAATAACTTTATGTAGTAAAACTTTTATCTCAACTTAATTGATTTTTGTGTTGAAATATTAACACAATTCCAACTACTGCGTTCGAAATATGTTGGTACCTTTGTAAAGTTTTTACTGAAAGTTAATATTTGTGAAAGCCATTTGTCAGTTAGTTGGAGTTTTTCAGGGAGTAGATGGCACTCTGCTTCTGTTGTTGTATGTGTTCCATGCGCATACATTTTTAATAACTTCATTTTCTGACGTTTTTAGCAAATTATGCACATGTATGCAATTAATTTCATAGCCACATATGATAAATGTGTTGAACGAGTGTGCCAACGTATAGTAAGATGTGAGTATTCGTTGCTACTGTGTTATCTCTTAGAATAACCCAGTTTTATTCCGTGTAAGGAGTGATCGTAATTAATCAACGCATATTAGGAAATTTAATGTATTAATTGTGGTCTTGTGTGCGTTTAGGGCAAAAGTGATTTATTTAGAAAGGCTTCAGTGCGACAATAAGTGTGCATTTTCTATTTTTGATAAATAATATTTAAGTTTAAGTTAAGAAGCTTGAAAAATCCAAAAAAAAAGTGTATACCCATCTAATAGTGCACTATATCATAAAACAATTAAACTGAATTACCGGAGACCAAATATCAATGGTACGGCACTGTTGGTGAGCTGTCTTCGAACACATCTGACCGTTTTTTATGGAGAACTGAGCTAAGCGCTGCCATAATTGTATTGCAAGCAGTGGGTCCTAATTTAAAGGCGACAGAATAAATGTTGATAAATATTTTCTTTTTTGTACAGAATATATTACTTAATTGAACAATATTTCGATCGAATTGTACAGTCTTAGCAAATAAAATTTCAGAATATATTACTTTAAAGGTCAATTAAAATTCAACACAGATAAAAAAGGTGCGAGTGCAAAAAAAAATTAGGGGGAGCAACCTTACCTCTGCTATTGAAACTACAATATCATATCGTTAATATTGATATGGAAAATCAAAAAATCTGTGCTACTGATTTCTCACTCAAGAAAGGCAAAACAATTATACCGCCCCTAAATGGTTAATATATAAGACAGGAAAGTTTTTCTTTTGGATTGAAAACCTTTTTGTAATGAAAATGGCAAAGAAGAAACTCTATAATATTAAATGAATTTTTTGAGAAGCGGTCTTAATGCCAGAAAAATTCTAGAATAAGCGGTTTCTTTGAAGAGCTCATATCCAACCTTATTCTGAATGCTAAAGCGATTATACTTTTCGAAATTATCTATTGCCCTCGGAAGTTGTCCTATGCTTCCGAATTTCTTTCGATACCGTCCAATTTTTTTCAATCCATGTGGTTCTAACAAATACCATGCGATGCTTTTTGCTGCCTATCACTTGATATCTTCCAATGACACGTCGGTCCCCGATTGGATTTTAATTCCAATTCCTTACGCCACTCGGATTCGTTTTGGCAGCTATCAGGTAATGACCTGACATTTAAAGTTAAACGAGAAAGAACTTATGGTCTTCCGATATGATATAATAATCTAAAAGATAACATTTGATACCGTCCTCATAACACCTCAGACATTTGTCTACATTTTTACGGAATTAAGATACATTGTCATTACGAAGAACGAGATGCTTTCGAATTGATAACACAATGAAATCAGAGCAAAATTTCATAATATTCAATATATTCGAAACCACTTTTACTTAACGAAGAAGTTTCGAACCATTAAGCAATTCGTATGTAAAATGATGGATATTTAATATGTACTGCTAAGTAGCATTTTGAATTAAAAATCCATTCGAGTGAATTAATGAAAAAGTTGTGCAATTAACCACAGCTCAATTAAAATTCGATTATTAATTTCAACAGGTTATTTACTTAACTGCGTTTAATGCACCATGAATTAACAGTGAAGTATCCATTAGATTTAATATTTTTGTTAAGTCGTGCCATAACATTAACCATACAAATTACATATTCAAGCAGACATTCTCATATTTCATTCAATTTAATTGCAAATTACTGATTATGGGTAAATAATATTAGAAAATCATTTGACGTAAATAACTTGATGAAAACATATATATCACATGGGTCCCAAAGCAATTTCAACTACTCTGCAATTACCTTCGATACAAAAATTAATGACACAATTAAGCCATTAAGCAATAACTAAACAATAACAATGACAGGAATAACGACTGTTTTTAGATAGATAGGTAATAACAAGCGAGCTATCCACGTTAGAGAATTTTCGCCCCATTTAAAACTAATCAAATCAAAAATTTATGATGAGGAGCTGAATTCCGTTGAAGGTTATGCACGAGTATTTAGATATCAATTACGGATACACACATACATATACAGAAATACCAATAACAAATAATAACAACAATGGAAAATAATTTGAAATTCATTTTGTTAAAAATGGCAAAACTTCTGACTGCAATTGTTTTCAACTTAATTACATTTTGAATTTTCCAATCCGAAGCTTCCTCGACCCCCTCAGTGTTCACTTCATGCAAATTGGTATTTCATATTATAAAGGCCTTGTGGGTGTAGGTAGGCAATACCAATTGCATTGTTGCACGTCAGCACAGTTTAAATGGATTTTACAAGCTCCACAAACTCAAATCAGTTCTTTAATTATTCAACACTGCGCAGCGCATCAATTAACAACAGCCTTAGCTGGATGTAAATTTATCCTATGTAGGATATGTGCATCTGGAAGAAAGAGCAGGCATTAGCGGGTAGTTTACTCTTGGTGTTGTTGATAGAAGGCCTTGACAGTTATAGTTGATTAACCCTCGCTATATGGCAACATTCACTACATACATGTGTGTGGATGATAATTTCGGCTACAAGAAGGGGTTCGTTCCCCCTGGAGTCTGGAATCCATTGAACAAAATCAGTTAGAGAGTATTCAAATTGACTCAAAATTTTGTAGTTTTTGTTCTAAAAATTATAAATTAAAAATGCCCGCATTCAACCAAGTTATTTCCTCATCAATCTAATGTGTCCTAAGACGGGTATGGCATGTGTCCATAGAGGGAACATGATTTCCGCTATAGGAGAACATCGAATTTGTTGATTCCTATCCGAGTAGGTGAAAGAAAAATGAACGGAAATGCTCCAGGTAAGAGGCCTTTTAGCTCACATTTATCAGCTGTGATAAGCATAGTTCCGCGGTGCCTTTTAATTCTTCTTGTAAGCATGAAACTACAAGGTATGGAACTATAAAGGCTCTTTGTCCTCATCAGCAGTTTCGTTCTTAGAGAAATCGTTGAAGATGATGATAGCTTTCCAATTTTCGTGACTGGGAACAGTGTAAGATTTTCAGACTCATGTAGCTTCCCAGTATCTCAGTATTCTATCACTTTCTGCAGCGGTTCCTTTCACTATCAAATCCAAAAGTACAACTCGAATTACTTGATTCCAATGTGTTTTTCCAACCCCCAGTAATACCTATTGCACCAAGTTATTGCCTGATTTGTTCACGTCACTCTACTTAATTGTCGCATTCCATCAGACTTAGCACCAAAAGGAAACTCTAATAAGAACTATAGCTATGGTTCAAAATACATATAGTTCTTGAAGTCCAAAGCAATTTATATTGAGTAAAATATTTTGTAGAACATATAATAGCACTTCGATAGATTTCCGCACACTGAACACGAACTTGGGCTCAAAAGTTGTCCATTACGTGTGGTTTTTAAGAAAATTGAGTTTAAATTCCTAGAAAATCACATTGTTGTAAAGGGTGCAATGTGCGCTTATCCATCCAGGGTTTGTTTTGGTGCCCATAGAAACTATTTCCGATCCAGATTTGGCTTATAAAATCTAGAAATATTGCAAATATCACAAAAAAAGTAATGGTGTATCTTAGACTGAATATTCAGGGGGTCTTTGGATTCGACTAAAATGAAATTTATGACAAAAATCGGATAAATTTCCTAAACTGCCACAGACACGAATACTCTCAAAGGCTCACAAGACTTCAAGGTTAGATGCGACTAAATTTAAGTATATTGGGGTCGAAAAGAGAATCCACAAGCTTCAATTTGAAACATTTTGAGACACTTTGGCAATAAGAAAAAAATTGCATCCATTTTCTCAAAAGCTATACGGTATGGACAATATTTGAGCTTGGTCAGCGTGCATAGCTCAATTAAAAACACTTCCTGAAATTCGCAGACCCGAGTAATTCTTGGCGTTTGACGCACAGAGATTTCTGGTAAACATACAACCTGTTCGCAAAGCTGGTCGTATTAATTAGTTTAGCTAATTAGTTGAATTCCACACAGAGTACGGTCTAAGATCCTTATATTCGGTTTTTACCTAGCTTACCTTTATATCAGACGCGGGTCAATTCGCTGAAATAAATCTTTTTCGACTTACTCAGTTAAATAGTCAGTTGCTCCAAAAATTTTTCCATGCTTTAAATGAATATTTTTCTCACTATCTAGGTATCCACAACTGGACGTTTTATTATTTCCAGCATATAAGTATGTGTATGCTATCATGTACCTATGTTAGTAATACATGAGTATATGCTCATATTTTATATGGAGCATGCGCATTTCTCAGCAAAGGTACATTGAGCCATGTTATAGCTATCAAAAGTGTATACGAGCTAAAACTTTTCCAATCTTAATTATAATTTTCATCATGTTCATAAGTACCACACATAAAAAGCATATCATAGAATGCACGGGTATCCTTGTGCGAATGTTTAGTATGGGTTAATTATCTTCTGTTGATAGTTTTTGAAATAATCTTTCGTTAAAGTATCATTTCATAAGCTCTAACTTCTCATATTAAATATTCATTTTGAATGGGGAATTTCACATATGGTGAGGTATTTAAGTTTTATTATAATGACTATTAATGTGCGAAGGATATGAGATTTTCTTAATTGTGAAGTGTTGAAATCTTATATGTGGTTTAGGTTTAGTTTAAGAACAGAGCCTTCATAATTCAGATGATTCATATTTGATGAATTTAAAAAGCAACAACTTTTTTAGTAGTGCAAGCATCAGGATTTTGGTTAGGGGGATCAGAGTTTTCTATTCAAACTGAAACTCTGTTAGCTGTGTGATTACTACTACTGTTTTCGAGAGTCGACTGTTATATGTAACATATCTTGTCAACATGTTTTAAGACATCATGTAACACTGTATCGTAAGTATAGAAAATTCAGTAATGTTCAGTTTTTGTTGGAAACCAGACTCAACGAAGTTAGTGACCGTTAGCAATTGTCAATGCAACTGCGCTGCCTCTTGAAACTTACCTCCTCTTGTGTTACGATTTGGTTTAGATCTGGAGCTATACGTTTCAGTACAATACAAGACTTTTAAGCCTGAAGCTTCAGTCATATGGGAGAACGACTACACAATAGCTCTGAGATAACTCATTAGGCTTATCTGGCCTTAGCAGAACAATGATTTCTGATTTTTGAAAGTTTGACGGCAAATTTCCGATATTATTATTTATGAGTATAAGAAATTAGTTACTTTCGTGCTCATATAGCACTTTTTCCAAGAATTTCTAGACATTTCGCATTAAGTTCAGTTGCGGTGCACGTTTAATATTATATAAGTTTAATATATAATTATATCGAAGCACATTTTATTTCTGACCCGGCAAGAGGCTTGATAGATTCGATTGAAGGTTGTACTAATTGTCATAGACCTTGTAAAAGTTTTGAAGGGTTTTGGTTTTAGGTTAAGTTGCTATTGGAGTATTTTCACCACCGAGTCTGTGACTACACCAACTTTTCGGCTGTATCTAGGCTTTTTAACAGCTCGCGATACTTTCTTCGAGGTTACCGCAGCGCCGGATTTGCTGGGCTCGGAACTAAAAAACTGGCCGCTTTTTATGCTAGCAACTATATTTATGAATAAAAAAATTGCTTTGCAATTGAAAAATCCGCTGGTGTCAAAGGGGTCACAAGTAGGCGTTTATAATGTTTTTCGGCGGTATGACCAAAAAAATGCTACTTATTTTCCGTTTCTACAAAACACAATGGAACCTCCTTGAGCCAGCGGCTAAAGTTCACCTACCTCTCTTAAATCGACGCAGTGTTTTGGGTGGCCTGAATGAATATCTTGCGGAACTCCATTGCCGCCCTGACCTTGTCCGCAGTAGCATTCTTTCAAAAAAATATGGTCTGATTTCATTAGGACCTTCAGTGCAGTAATCTGCAGTTTTATTGCTATCTCTGGGAGAAACTGTGGCATTAAATATTGCCTGTATTTCCTCCTAGTTTAAATAATTAATCTCTCGCTGGTAAAGAAAACATCATACAAAACCAATTATTTCACTTCAGTCATTACATTTTTAAATTCCTTACAATTTTTATGCATAATGTAACCTTTATTAATAATAACTTGACGGGTCTCTCCGAATGATTATCTAATTCTAAGTTACTGAATGACCAAAAAAATACCTCAATTATATTTGTAGAAGCTACAAAATTTCTTGATTATCAATATATAAATTTATTGTTTCCGAAATGAATTATTAAATAGTAGGGCTAGTTCTGCCCAACCAACTTTCAACTTTTGATATGTCCAAGCTATGTAACATTTTTTTTTTAACGTACACTCTGATTTTTATTTAAATCCTCAAACTTTTTTATTTTCAGACGACAAACAGCTGAAGAACGTGAAGCTGAACGTCAGGCAGCAAATCGTTTGATGCTCTCACTGCAGGCTGAAGCAATCAGCAAAGGATTCGCACCACCACCAGTGCCGCAGATGGGAGCACAACAAGTAAACGGTGCACCACTGGCGGCGTTACACGGATTGCAACCATGGGCTGAAACGCATGCAGCTGGATGCTAATAGCAAATAGGATGGTAAAGTAAAACTTACCACAATAATACGAGCACATGTGTGTGTGGAATGGATTAAGGAGTTAATTTGTGATATGCAATTGTATATAAAGATATATTGTTAAGAACATTTTCAGAAACAAAACACAAAATTTGAAAAATCTCAAACTATAATAGAATTTTAAACTTAATATAAAAAATGTTAAATTAGTTAAAGCGCTTGCGCCAGTATTTCAAAAGCTTATATTTAAAAGCAACAAAATAGTTTAATTATCGAAAATACGAGTAAAAATAACTGTTAGTAATAACAAATAAATATAAGAGTGCACATTAGGGTGGGCCTTAAATAGTTCATTCGGAAATTTAAATGCGGGACCCACTTAAATGGTTTTAAATACAAAAACAAACAATAGTTTCCCTAGAATCAAATTTTACTCTTTCTGAGAAATTCGCGACAAGACACAAATCCTACATAATTTTGAGATGAAAACAAAACTTTTTTATACAAAATTTTTTAGACTTTTGAAATGAAGTTAGCAGCAGCTTAAAAATAGGCTATAAAAGACAATGACAACAAAAAAATGTATATACATTATACTTATGCATGATATTTTTATTAAAGGAATTTTGCTTTGATAAGATGGGGTTCTAAAATGGGCCTACACGGTGTCTTATAAATACAAAAAAAAATATTTATTTTCTGAGCTTTGAACCATTCCTGAAGTTGTCAACAATATACTTTCCGAGTGATTTATTTAAAGTCCACCCTGATGTACATAAGGTGTAACTAAAAATTGTAATATTCAATTTAAAATAAACAGCTGTTGTATCTCTATGTGTTATGTAAATAATGATAATTTATATAAAATATTTAACATAAATTAGGATAAGTATGGTAGCATAAAGAACTACGCTGAAGCAATAATAAAAGATAATCATAAACGTTAATAACATATTCATTGAAATTAGCATTAAGCCGTACACACAATGAAAATTTAAGTAGATTTCATTAAAACTCTTTAATTTGTTATTTGCTTCAAAGTTCATATCGAATTTAGTTCGATTTTTAGTAGTTTTTTTTGTGACGCTTTTGAAATTTGATTATTTCTTAAAAAATGTATTATGTAAATACTGGTAAGCAAAACTTATTAATTAATAAAATTAGTTCTTTAAAAAAACTTTTACATAGTCTTATATATTAGCGGATACAAAACATAAAATAAATACATAGTAAATCAAAAAAATATTGTAATCATATATTGTCTTACACTTTCTTGAATAAACTTGATAGGATGGGTGGATTAAGATCCCCTGGGCCTCACTGTATAGAGACACTCACAACTTGAATTAAACTATATATCAGGATTTTGCGCAGGATTTGTTGGTGTGAGGGGTTTTTTTTTCAGCAAATTTCATTAAAAAATAAAATGAGCTATACAAAGAAAACTATCACCAAATGGATGTACATTGTACATACTTACATGAAATATGATATATACATTGTATAATAAAAAGATTACAGTCATATAAATTTTTAAATTAGTTTTTGGTATTTCAAATGAAAATATAAAACTTGAAGTGAAATACTCTTGCAATAAATTGATGCGTCAAATTTCGCTCTGGGTAGAATTTACAACAGTCAACAATGATGTCGTTACTGTCAATATCAAAAAAATTTGGTGAACATTAGGAAAATCATTTACATTGCAGATATCAAGAGCTTCGATACAACCGAACTTTATATCGTTAAAGGTTTGCCTCAGTCGACCCATGAAATAATATTCATTATTCGATTCGTTGAATAGCAGACGTGTTAACCGATGAGAAGGCAACACCTGATTTTTTAAAGGACAAAGTACTGATGATGAATCAAGATGCATCAAGGTTTCCAAATCTTTCATTGCATTTAAGGCAACAATAAAGGTCTAAATAACAAAATGCGAGTTTTCATGTATCAGCCCTATTTTTGTGAGCAATAAACGAATATTATATCATAAACTGTCGCTCGCTTCAAGTTTCGGATTCGGAGTTTCAAATGATTAACAATTGAAAACAACGCTGTTTTTGACATATTCGACCCCGCTAATCTCGGAAAAAGTTATGATAGAAAATAATGAATGACAAATATCTCAAACTACTCATAATCAGTAACGCATTACGATTTTTGCAGCTCGATGCTACGTATAAAGCCATAATGTTTTCAATGATTTTTTGGTCATTAATATTAATGTAAGCATTTACTACTACACATTTTAGTTGTAATAACATACCATTTCGCTATTGAAACTTTTCCGCCCCTACGGCACGTCGTTGGCGGTAATGCGGGTGATATAAGGACAACATGTAAGTTTTTCATGATAAGAACGGAATCAGAAAGCTGACAAAACCAATCACGTATATTCCTGGTAGAAACCGATATTAAATTAAGATTAATTCTGATAGGCATAGTTAATAGTGATAGGCACTAAATTATCGCCGAGAACGAAATTCAGGCAGAACTTCTATAGTACAAAAACACTCAAAACGCAATATCTTGGCACCTAAGTTAGCAGGCGTTTTTAAATTCGTAGCTAGGATGTATATTGTCTTTGTTAAGTACCTCACGATATCTTAACTAGATATAACAAATGGGCGTGGCACCTTTGTAAAACAAAATTACTCAATCTATCGTAGCTACAGCTCTGAAACCTGACACGTAAATGAAAACTGTTTGTGCTAAGCAGCACGTGATTTATATTTCGTATAATGATACGAAGGAGCGTATCCGTTTGGCACATTGCGACGTTAAATGCAAACAAGGTTGGCTAATAGATCATAGCTCCTTCCATTCAACAAAATCCCTTACGTTGCTATTCTTGGTACTTATGCCAAGTTGCGAAATTTCGTAAATGGACGCAATGGTCTGAAGTAAAGACTGCGTAAAATATACACGTGGCTGAACAACGGACAGTACGCTGGAAGGCTGGTTCAGTTGTCTGACGATAACGATACAGATACAGATTTCTCGTACCAGAACGAGTACGAGACGATAACCTTGGCGCCACTACGATTAGATAATTTTTGAATTACCGTATCGTTCTCGTATCGGTAAAGCACTAGAATGAAGGGATTTTCAGAGTATTGATTCCTTCTCGCTTCCCTAAGATCTTACAAAATATTTTCTCTCGTAATTTTTAAAGAAACTCTTCCAATTTTTTTTGAATGACAAGAAAAAATTTTGTGAAATTCGTTTGGGCAATTTTTGAAATACATTTGTATGTATACAGAACAGAAATTGGACAGTTTATTAAAGTAGTACGGAAAATATTTCCGTGCGAGGAGTTACCAAAGGCTTATCCTTGCGATTAGTATTACGGAAGCTTTAGATACAAATTGCAGAAAAAGTGTTTACTAAATTTTGAAACTTCCTTAAATTTTCCTTCATTGTTGATGGTTTGTATTTTTT
Source organism: Meiosimyza decipiens (assembly GCA_963680825.1). NCBI lineage: Eukaryota > Metazoa > Arthropoda > Insecta > Diptera > Lauxaniidae > Meiosimyza > Meiosimyza decipiens. The sequence continues at coordinate 78,879,765 of OY804259.1, read as the reverse complement.
TTTGGTGCAAAATTTTTTTTCTTTTAATTTTTAAAAAACTTCAACAATTTTCGAAACATAAAATTTTGGCTTGTTGGAAACTTGTTCCAAGCTGTCAACAACTCTAAAGCAAGGCTAGTTAATGAACAAAAATTCAAAAGGTCCACAAATTGAAAATAACCTTTGTTACTAAGCATTCAAACTAGAATTATTTAAAAGGATTGCTGCCATGTTTCTTAAATTAACTTACAAAATACACAGAAAAAAAGCTCAAGGTAAATATGATCATCAAATTTATGCTCTACGGTTCTATGAATTTTCAAAAACAACCATTGGAAATAAATTCATTTTTTCAGTTGTTTTACTACAACATTTTGTATTTTCAAAATTCTTAAATTGCTATGGAAAACAAAAACCCTTAATCGAAATATATGGTGAATATAGTTAGTTTACTGTTTTACTAAGTTATTTTGAATTGGTACACTTCCAGCTTGAATCTTTGGTTAAAGTTACAGTTTCAAGCGTACTTTAAAATCTTTATATTAACTGCGCAGTACTGCTACAATATTTATCAAACCGATCCCAGTAAATTTACATTATGCCATACCGATACCGTCGGCTTAAACCGTTGGATGACGGGATGAATTTTTTTTGCTGTGTAGCCACCTGAAGTATGGTGTCTGTCGTATCATAAAATTAAGAAGGGTTTTTGTTTTCTTTTAAATTGGCAAATAAAAAACAAATTATGCAACATTCAAAATACAATGTAAGCTGAAATTAAACTTAAAACGAACATTCATTTTTTTCATATTACTGTACGACATGCAACATGTCATTGATGGTAACTATTGCAGACGTCAAGCGCTGCCTTGGCAATCAACAACGAAAGACAAAAATTGTCCAATTAAACGCAATTTATATATGATTTCGAACTAAATGACGATTTCATAACATTAACAAAAGTCTGAATATGATGGCAATCATCAATGATGACGAGACGATGATGGGGAGGACTACAACGATGAGACGGCAACATCAACATCAAAGTCAACAGATTTGACATAAACGGAAGGACTTCTGTGGAAGCAGGCGTTTCCGACGACGGCATACACAACTGATTAAGGTGCGCCAAAATGCCGACGGCAACGTGTAGCAGCCAATGTGGTTGAAATAAATGAGCTATCAAATCGTGATATAAAAAGCTGTTGGTAATAAAAATAGCAATCATTAAAAAATTGATCGACAAATAATTAAAAAGAATTGAGTGTATCATATCGAAAAGAAAATCAATCTGTAACTCATTTAAATCTGAAATAAGAATTTTTAGATACAATTAAATTTATAAGTATTTTTGTCTAGAAAGCAAAACTATGCAAGGGTATATTTTTCATTTAATTTAAACAGATCTTTGACCAAAGCAACGGTCTTTCCCTAATTTGAAAGTGTACTTTAATACAAAGTGCTTACCATTTGATATGTTATATTGCAGGATCCTTCAACAAAAACTGTTAAAAAAAAACAACAGAAAACAAATTGAACACTTCCGTTCAACGAACGCGCCAAGCAACTTCCACAATGACGACAACCGACCACCACTGCTGCTGCTAAGTTTTTTGAGGGCGCCTAATGTGACACGCCGCCAACTACCAAGCGTCAACAATAACTTTGATAATGACAAAACACCGGCGTCACTTTTTAACCATTGTGAAGAAGATGGCTTTTCGGCGATCTTTAATGAATGACCAGCATCTAATAATCGGACAAATTAGGCTTAGGCATACACTGGCAGACAAAACGCATGCAAGCATATGCGCAAGGACATGCTAGTGAGATAATAATAAAAGAAAAGGTTCAACGATTATACCTGCGCAAAATTTTTTCAAACGGAGTGTTGAACTTGTTCCCTTTGTTGATCGTCAATTGATTGTTGCTCGAGGTCAATGAGTCATTCTATATGCTGTTTATAGAAAAATTTATTTATTTTATTTGTAATCCTGGTTATAAAACTCGAATGTTATCATTTAAGTGGAGTTACTTAAAAGCTAAAAATCTTTTTTTAGAACTACAGAATTTTGTTTTCTTTTGCGCAAAGTGTTACTATGTTTCAGAACAAAATATTTTTATTTTAATATCCACGATTCGAATTGAACACGCTTAAAACGCGTGGGTTAAAGTTTAAATACTACTTACGCAGGTTCAATTTTATTTCTTTCTAATTTTTCCAAGTCATTGGGACATTTTTTTTTAGTGAAAACGCACATTGATTGAATTTTTCAACGAAAAATATTTATATTTTTTTGTATATAACAAAAATGAAAAAGTTAAATTTAGCCCTTATAAATCATAGAGATCTTTTTTATCTAATCAGTAGTCTAGTCGAGGGTTTCAAGACGGCGAAGTTTCTTCTGGCAAAATGATTCTACGATTTCATCTGAGCAGATATCGATTTCTTTATTAATATTTCCCAGAGCTAATCCATTCAAGCGGTCTTCTTTCATTGTAGATCTTAAATACGATTTCAATCCTTTTAACACAGAAAAACTTCGTTCTGGTGTTGCCGAAGTCACTGGAATCCTGGAAAATATTTGTAGTAAAATTGTGATGCTTGGGAAGAACGATTCCATTTTTTTGCTTTTGATAAGGGTCAATGCTTCCATTGCATTCAAAGCATCTTTAAAATCGGTCTTACAACAATACTGGTGCCACAATTGACTTTCGGATTTGAGCTCAATTTTATTGCAATTTAAATCACTTTCGAAAGTGAGAGCAGCCTCCACGATCTTGTCAACTGACACATTCGAGTGATTTGACGGTTTTAGTTCTGAAATCATATGATCCAAGTGAGGGTAGTATATATATTGCGGCTCTATAACATTTGAGAGAGAAAAAAAAATTAAAATAAAACTAGTAAGTGCTATCTTTGGCCAGGCCGAAACTCACATACCCTACACTGCATTGAAAGTACATAAAAAAATTTTAAAAAAAATTGAAGAGGTTGAAGTCGAATAAAATGTAAAAAGTTTGAAAGAGGTCGAAAAGTGTTGAAACAGTTGAAAAAGACTTAAAAGACTAAAAAATATGGAAAACGTTAAAGTAAGTTGAACGAAATTGAGAACATCGAAAAATATGAAAAATGTTGAAAAATGTTAAAAAGTTGAAAAATGCGAAAAAATATGGAAATTGTTGAAACATATTGAAAGCGGTTGAAAAACTCAAAAAATATTTAAGAGGTTGAAAAATATTGGAACCATTCAAAATGACGAAAAGATCGAATGAATTAATAAGTTAAAATATGCACCGCCTACTTCTCCAACTTCGCCTAGTTTCGATACAATAAATCGGTGTCCTTGCTTTGTTCTAAGTCTTCTAATGTTGCAGAGATAAACAGTAGCAATTCACTGAAAGTATCAACGCATTCATGCCTTTCTACCCATCTGGTCGCACACAATGTTTTTAAACAATTTTTTTTTGTTTCTGGACTCCGTTCGGAAATTTTATCTTTTAATTGTTGTACTCTTTTAGAAAAAGTTTGTCACTGATGAAACTGTGCCTAGCATGTTACGAATTTCAGAAACATCGCATGATTTGCCTACGCACAGATTCAGAGAGTGACTGAAGCAATGGGTGTAAAACGCTAAGGGTTGGTCTTCAGATAACAAAGCCTGAACTTCGTTGATTTTCCCAGCCATATATGTCGGCGTTGAAATGTCAAAAATGCTTACATTAAAATTTAAGTAAAATAAATGTTTTTAACTTACATTAATTTTAAAATTTAAAATAAATAAATTTTAAAATAAAAATATAAGAAAGTTATTAGAAAATATGTATTGTTATTAATTTTTCATTTTAATTTTAGACTACGTCGTAGCAAAGAGTTCTTCTTTTGTACCACTATTACCTAAATCTTATTTCATCTTATATTTCCTTAATAAATGAAATCCATTCAGGATTTTTTTTTCACATTAATTTAGATATTTAAAACAGTAAATATGAAGATCTATGCCTATTTTAGTACGTTGTAGTCTTAATATACAAGTTATGCGTGTGCGCACAGTTGCGTAAGCTGACTTCAATCAATGCATGTATAGTTTAGTTAGGTCTTAAGATTTTTTGTTGGCTATGAAAGTGGAATAGAAAATCGTGAGCCTGCAAATAGAAGACGGGGGAGTGGAAGTGGTGGTGTTGTTGTGCTGTATAAAGAAACCAAAAAAAATGTTCGTTGATATATTTTCTACATCACAACAACACTTCACCACCACAAACAATTTTTTCGATTTCGATTTACTGAAACGTTCTTGAATCGAAATATTTTTCGGCGGATGCCAGGGGGGCTTCAGCCCCCATATCGCCCCCTTTGGGACCGCCACTGTGTATGGGAATGGATGTTCTATTTTGCACACATGGTAATGTTCTCGGTCAGGAAGTTTTTCCTCCCCATTTGAAAATGATGATACTGACAATCTCTACTATACCGGGGGAGACTCACAAGCTGACAAGCTTTAATGAGTATAGTTGCTTACTTTGCAAGAATAATGTATTAGCTCTTTTGCTATGAAAGTGATTTTAAGAAAGAATATTGCTCTGCGGAATTGATGTTTCAAAAGAAAGCATTTAAGGCAAAGCAATTACTTCTCTACAAATGTCGCTGAAATTATTTACGTAATTGAAATTACTAAGTGAGAGTGGATTTGTTGCAGTTCGTAAAAGTTGCATTATTAATAGGGCAACAAAGTCTACAGCATTCCGATTCTCACGAATTTGGTTTTATGTTGCATGAGATGCTATTCAAGTTTTGGAAGCTATTTATCGACTATCGAAACTTTCGATCCGTCTCGAAACTACAATGCTTTCGAAATTTCTCGATACTTTTTACCATGTATCCTTTTCAGAACTATCTTATTCTTTGCAACTATTATTGAAGTTTTCAATGACACTTATTGAGTTTTATTGGCTTTTTCGATACTTCTGTTGCTATTCGATATACATTCGCTTTTCGATATTTTATAATATAATTCAAAGCTTTTCGAATGACATAACTTTTTTGAATACTTTTCTGCACTATGCGAATCGACTCCCTTTCCGATTATCTTTCCTCCAATTTAACATATTATCTTTTTGTTACTATCTTCTATCATTTCATACTATTCCATACTGCTCGACATTTGACTTATTCGATCCCAATCATATGTTAATATCAACAAAATTATAACATTTTCCCTAATGCGACAAAGTATTTTGACATTTTTATGACTAAGTTTACGTTGGGAGCGCTATTCCTTTATTTATTAGACCCTTATTTTCTTGCGATTCTCATAATACTGACAACGAATATGGAATCAAAAAATAAGGGATGCATCTAGTTTCGGAGATATATACATCGATAGTCGGAGATATAGGTTTAAATAAAGTCACTATAAGTTGAGGACCCCACGATCGATTTCCAAAACATGGAAGTTTTGCTTTAGTTTTCGACCTTTAACAATTTTTCAAAATTTATGATTCACTTTTTAAAAAACCGTATTTCTTGCAAAAAATTTGTTACTAACATAAATTTTCACTTATACTTTAGAAAGCATTTTTCATGTTCTTTCAAATGATGTTCTTGAATTTTAATTTTTCTTTATCGATCTTCATTTTCAAGACAAGCAAATGGAATACGAGTAAGAGGATCGCAGAACTTACTTTTGAAACTCAATTAAGTCTTATTCCGTTCAAAAAATAAATGTGGCGCTAAATAAAAACACACAATCGCAACATATGGAAGTATTTTCGATTTTTCAAGCACTATAATTAAAGTGTTCATTTGAGCACATCCATAGCTTCCTGTTTGTTTTATTGACTGTTCGCATTATCTTCCTTTTACTTCGCTTATTTTCCCCAATTTGTATAGCCTGCTCATGCAATCGATCGCTTCAAATTATCATTTTTTTTTCTGTTAGGGAGGTTCATTAATGAAGAGTTGTTGAAAGGTGAGAGAAAGTGATTCTTCGTGTTCGTTTTTTTTTGTCTAATTTTTATGTCTTTCATGTTTTACCTGCATTGTAGATGTAGGTAATTAATAAAATAAATTGTTTTGTAAATTGGTGATTATTTTTAACATTCTTAGATTGATTGCGTGAATAATATTTCTAATTTTTATATTTCCGATTTATTGGATCTACCTGTTAGTGTGGGAAGATTTTACAAATTAAACGTCAAATATGAAAGATTTATAATCACTCATAGGCATATATATCTACTATATAGCTGTAAGTTATTTTTGTGCCTGAGGATTATAAATTGTACAATAAAATAAAATATTTTTATTGAAGTCCAGGCATTATCATGGAGAACTTCAAAGCTCCCAGCCAAACAATATCGCAATTTATGTAGATAAAAAGTATAAAATCTTGAAAACAATCGCATGTGTGCCAGCTTGCCCACAAAAAAAGGTACACAAGATTTTCAAAAAAAAAAACAAAGAGTAAAACCAATTGGCATCCCCACAAAACTTTGACCACCAATCAAGTTGCATATTGAAGAGAAGCAATAAAATTGTATTGAATATACTACACATAAAAAAAAATAATTGGCAGTATGACTATAAAAGTTTGTAATAATTTTAGAAATGTATTATAGGAAATGTAAAATTTCGAAGTTCGTCCTACATTATATCGTCGTAAAAATTTCATTTTACAAAATTTGCGGCCAAGTTTTTGGAATCTAACAGTTGTTGGCTTACAGTTCTTGTGAAGTATTAACTATCTGAACTTTTATTGAATAGTTTACAGAGCTACTTCAACAGTTAAAAGATCAATTGCGCTGTTAGTGCAGAGTATTCAATAGCCAATTCATACTGTGGGTTAATGCAAATTAAAACGCCGATATCATTTAAATTGATAAAAATATCTTTCTGTGCACAAATGGGCAAAACTAAAGAAAATAAAAATGGGGGAAAATTGTAAGCGGTCAGTTTGATTGATTATGGTACAAAGTTGTGGACAGGCAATTGGCCAACCAATCTATTTATGTCCTTTTAATGTAACATACAAGACACAAAGGCACTGAATTAAGCAACCAAAAAAAAAAAAAAAAGAAACAAATTGAAAGTGAACATCTCAAATGGACATCAAAGCAAAAGGAAAGACCTAAAATTTTTGGATATGAATACTTGAGTGACAGAAGCGTATACTAACTCACATGTTGCTCAAACGAATTTGTTATTTTCATGTAAAAGCAGCAATTTCGTTACATCCAATAGATATAACCAGTTTGGTAAATTTGAAAATTTGCAACATGTACTTTTTAATATCAATTAAATAGATGAGGATGACGGAAGAAATTAAATCAAATTTTCATTTTATATAACAGATAGTTGATATAAATTTCATTGGATTTTATATGTTACGGACTATTTTTGCGGACTATATTTACCAAGTAGTCAATGGGATATTCTCGGGCTTAACGATACTTACAAAGTTGTGTATCATTTTTGCAATTGATATTGTAAAATATATGAATAGCCATTGGCAATTCCAAAGATTTTTCATGGAGAGGGCTTAGACCCCTCCCCTAACATTTTTGTTAGAATGCATGATGAATGAATGAAACTGCGTTTAGCGTTTCGTGATGGTTTTGGCTTAACACCCGAATCGCGGGTAGATGTGGAGTGCTGATCGACATCGTTGACCGCATTGACGACACTTCGTTGATGACATACAATACCATGAAACTTATTTATATGCAAAACTCGCATTTAAAGATTCGAACCAGAAACTCTCAGTACAGTTGGCACATTTTGACTCTGTTATATGTACGTCTAAAATATTATCAACTTATTCTTCTGGAGCACTTTCCCATAATTACGCCGATGTGCTTAGAACGAAAAAATGTACTGCGACCTTATTGGCGTTCTATTATGCCAGGTGTAATTGATATAATGCTTGCTTGCTTGGGCTTGGCTCGCTCCAGAAAACTGAAATACTGCAAATATAGGAAATAAAAATTTAAAGTTGGAGAATGATACAAAAACGAATGACTTAAAAACTGAAATATATACAAAAAAACCTATTCAGATGAAAGAAACGGCAATGCTATATGATATGATTGAATCCTTAAAGAGATTTAACTCCGTAATTGCCTCACGCAGCGAAATGCATGTGCATTTTTTTCTACAATGATCAAAACATTACCGAAGTGCATAATTTTTTTTTTAAACTTGGTAATAAAGGGTGTTTTTTTAGAGGTTTGTTTTTGAAATAGAGATAAAACTGGCATTTTATGGTCAAATCTGGCAACTCTAATGTCATTTATGTTCAGTTTGGTTTGCCATTTCATCATGAACAGGTTGACAAAAGAACAACGCTTGCAAATCGTGCAAATTTATTTCGAAAATAATGGTTCAGTTCGCGAAGTTTACCGCAAGCTCCGTCCATTTTATGGTCGACATAATCGTCCATCAGAGCAATTAATTCGGTTAACCATGGATCGTTTTCGCACTACGTTTACTCTATGTGATAATACGCATCCGCAGAGACGTCGAACAGTGCGCACCGAAGAAACAATTGCCGCTGTAGAGCAAAATGTTGAAGAGGACCCGAATGAATCGATTCGCCACCGTGCACAGCAATTGGAGCTTTGTCCATCAACTTTATGGAAAATTTTGCGCAAAGATCTTGGCTTGCGACCTTACAAGATCCAGCTTGTGCAAGAATTAAAGCCGCGAGACCATGCAATGCGGCGTGATTTTGGTGTATGGGCCGAAAATGAGATTGATCTCGATGCTGATTTTCATCACAAAATTTTGTTCAGTGATGAGGCTCATTTTTGGTTGAATGGCTACGTCAACAAGCAAAATTGCCGCATTTGGAGTGAAGAGAATCCACATGAGACCCTTGAGATGCCATTACATCCACAAAAACTGACTGTTTGGTGTGCTCTATGGGCTGGTGGAGTCATTGGGCCATACTTCTTCCGAAATAATGCTGGAGAGTCAGTTACCGTTAATGGAGACCGGTATAGAGCCATGATAACCGACTATTTTGTTCCCGAATTGGATGGCATGAATGTGGATGAGTTGTGGTTCCAACAAGACGGCGCTACATGCCACACAGCGCACGTCACAATCGATTTATTGAAGGAAACACCTGACCTGTCAATTTTCCACCAAGATTGTGTGATTTGACACCATTGGATTATTTTCTTTGGGGATATGTGAAGTCGCTCGTCTACGCCAACAAACCAGAAACGTTAGGGGACTTGGAAGCCAACATTCGTGGCGTTATTGCCGACATACGGCCCCATATGCTCGAAAAAGTGGTTCAAAATTGGACCTGTAGAATTGGCTTTATTCGAGCCAGCCGCGGCGGCCACATGCCCGAAATCATATTTAAACATTAATGGCATAAAATTATCCTTCCAATAAAGCCAAATTGATGGACATTAAAACGATTTTCTTGTGTTTTATTTCAATTCGAAGTTCTATACCTCTGAAAAAAACACCCTTTATATGTATATAATCCAGACGTAACCTGACAACGTACCGTACGCGGATGCACGTTTTCGCCAAAAATCTAAGCATCTTATCACACCGGAAAACCGTAAATAGACCATAGAAGAGCGTTCTAACTTTTAAAGATTTATATCGATTTTATGTGGTGTTATCCAAAAGTGATGGTGATATATGTGGGCTTGATAATGCATTCTATTTTTTTCCTTTTGTTAAACTTTTTTATCTCTAGATTGTAGCTGCACGGACGACTAAAGTCCATCTTACCTTTTCCTTCAATGTCATGCTCTGCTTAGCTCATAAAATGATACTATTCATTGCATAAGCGCATTATTATTCACAATTTTTTGTCCTTACAAAGTCTTATTAGAACTTTGAAAGCACGTATAGCCAAGCCTCTGAACTATTTGTCATTTCTCTAAGTAGATTTCTTTCAGAGATTAAAATCAAAAACTTTAATTACCATTTTTTTTTTCAGCAAATAGTGTTTGTGTGTTAACTTGTTATTCATAAAACTAGATGTTAAAAACTCTCATAATTACCTTGAAAAGATATGAATTCATAAAAAACTAACAAAACGAAAACTGAAAACTTTTTCAATTAAATTTAATTCAACTCATATGCCAATGATTATAGTTCAAATTAAAAAAAAATGTCATGCTACCATAATTACACCCATATAAAACAGTGATACGCACACAAACTGTCAGTTATTATGTATGTGACAGACATATTAAAAACGGATAAAAATATGTCCATAAATAGTCATATGCACGCCGTCAATTAAAGAAAGAAAAACATGGTTACACTAAATGCGCAAGCCAAGCAGCCATTTGTGAATTGCAGCTCATCACCGTTGCCTAATGACAGTAAAGTCATTGTAGCTGTCAAAAAATATAAACAAATGGAATATGCCAACGGCACAATGAACAAACAAACGATAAAAATGTCTACTCTTTAGTGAGTATCGTGCTTTTTTCGGGCGTAATTACGTTGACATTTGGTTACGATTCGTTAAGTTGTGTGCAACTACAGCTACTGACAGTAAGTATATAAAATAAGATTAGAAAAACAAATAAGCGTGTATTTTTAACAATTACAATTGCAATAAAACATAGACATAAGCCGCAATTTCTTTCATATTTTCTTTGAAATTTAAACTGCAAATTGAAATCTATCCTCTTCATGTTGAAAACTAAGTAAATAATATAATATATGATACTTACATGTACATTACTTAGTTTGTAAATTTTGTAGATGTTTTTAAATTTTTTGCTTGCCTTTTTTAGCATGAGCCTTAAAAAGAATTGTCACAAAATTTGAGCCTCCTAGCTCGAACGGCGCGTTTGTGTCCGATTTCGTTGAAATTTAACAAAAAAAATCGACTTGCTTAAACGTAAGAAAAGTCTGCCTTAGGTGTCAATATATATCGTTTTAGGTGTTTTAGTTGTATGGGACAATATTCACCCGAAAAGGGGTTTTGTTTTTTACGGTTCCATATTATAGAATTGGGTTTGAAACAAAGTTTTTCATTTGGAAATAACGACGTTTTTACAAAAACGTAAAAAAATCTGCCATTCGTTTTTTAACTTTTTTGTTTTTTCCATATGAAATAGGTTTGAGTTGGGAAGCTCAACTTTTGGGACAGTTATTTTTAAGCCCCATGCTAAAGCCCAGGCAAAAATAAAAATAAAAACCAATCTACAAAATATTTAAAATAAATTGTCGTTGTAATAAATTGAATATGTATTTGTGTCAAACTGGAATGCATTTTCAACTTATTTTCAACGATGATTTATGTAGTTATTTTCGGAGTGCAACTATGAGAAAAATCGAAAAATTGAAATCGAAAAATTGTGTAAGAATTGATTCTGTTATGTTTTTGATAGCCGTTTGTTTACATTTTATCTTGTGTATGGTTTCACTATGTTGGCAAGTGTAATTTTTGTTTGATTTAAACAAAAAAAATTAGGTCCGATCTGGCTTTTGAGATATAGCAATCGGAAAATGCAACGCTGCCTCGCGGACTTAAAGTAGCAAGCGCAAATCGTATCTGCTTTTCTTTGTCATACTTCCAAAAGCTTAGTTTTAAATTAAAAAGAAAAAGATAAGTTACATATATGGTCAACATTTAGAGGTAGCTCAATCTCTGTTTCTTCAATCTTACCACATGCTTAGAAACGTAAAAAAAAGTTTAAAAAAAACCTGATTTGAAAATAAAACATTAAAAAAACTTAACAGAAAAGTTAATTTAGTTTGAGAAAAATATTTTTTTTTAAATCTATATTTTAAATTAATTAACAGCCGATATTGCATGTTCTTTCAGTTGTAGCAATCTGACTATGAAGACATGACTGCAACATATCTTATGCTAATATCATCTGCGTTTTATCCGTCACTCGCTGCTTGATTTTTATGTGGAAATGCAACATTAAAATTACGCTTTTCAACGTTTTTTGAGTTTTTCAACATTTTCAGTACAAACTGAAATGACAAGAAATGCAGGAAATATTTGACATTTCCCCAAAAATAACCAATCCAGAAATTTACCTGGAAAATTGTATCAACAACTTGTTTATCGCGCGTCTTGTAAATTTCTGTATCGCACCAGGCGGTTTTTACGTAGCGACATCGGTAAATTGAGATCAACATATTCGACTTGATAGTTGAAAATCTAAGCTTGAATGGTAAAAGTTTTGCAATCCAAAAATAAATTTCGGAATGGTTTAATAAATAAATCCAAATTTTGAACCACAAAATATTGAAGTAGGTCAATAATAAAATAAGATACCTACAAAAACCCATCTATTCTGACTTTTTTTTTGTATTTCTCTTATGTTTGTCAAACACTTAAGAGCTTTCAGTAATGATATTGGATAGATAATTATGTAGATAGGTAGATGTTTCAAATTCGTAACATGTGAAAATATCTATGAAAAGGTACGTTAACTGGAAAAGATTTTTATCGTTTCATGTTTTTATGATGGCATTCGACCCAGTAACAATAACAAAATTAAATACCAAATATTAACAACGAAAATGTAAATATGCAGCAATACAAAAATTGAATCTTCGAAATAAATTCCTATTACAGAAATAAAGTTCAAATGAATTAAGGTTAAGTGTTGCTGATAAATTAAACCCTTATCATGTACGAAGCCATCAAACGTTGACAATTCACATTTAAAACAATCGTCAAAACAATTTTATCAAATTGCCTTGTTTTACTATAAAGTGCTTACTCATCATTTCGTTATGAGAATGATAATTTTTCTACATCCACTGCGTTGAAAGTATAATTGGTCTGGAATTAATAACAGCTGTGTACGGTCATAAGTAAAAAAGTTCGTTACGATCGATTGATGAATGCAAAATCACAATATTTTCAGCGCTTTAATCTGTACAACCTGGCGTAAATTTGACTGATTTAAGAGGTTAGGGCCAGTCATCAAATTATCGTGGCCTTTGAAGGTCAGACTCGTATATTTAAAGGACTACCTAAGCTTTGAATTCAATATGAATAAAGTTTTGCTCTTTGTATCTTTTTGGGAAACTTCATCTGAACTTCTCTCTAAAATTTCCCGATCCACGTAATTGACGCAGTTGCTTTCATCCTTTCGGTGAAGTTTCTGAGATATATGATTTTACCTCTCGGTTGTCTTCAATTACTTTCCATAATGTCAGGTGATCTCTATTTAGACAGAATTTGCGATTACACCTATAAGTACGCCGCAGTAATGCTAAGGTCTTATGAAATGATTTCCAGCTGCATTTCTTGCTAGAATCTCGATGGAAGCGATGGCAGTCAATCGAATGCCGAAGCTCAGTGTGTTTACCTTAATTTCATTAAATTTCAAATTGTATTGTTAAATTGTGTTTTGTTGTTCTTATTTTTAAAACCAACACAAACTTCGAAAACTCTTACACTAACACATACTCATGAATTTTTAAAAAGCGAAAATTTTCAACTGAATGCGAAATCAAATCAAAAGTGAGAACAAATAAAGGATGCCACATAATGGTCAGTATAGCAAAAAGTCGTTAGTTCTGATAAAAAAGCTGACAAAAACTGAGGTGGCAAATCTGGGGTTATTTATATCCTACCCTCCTCAAATGTTGCAATGGCAGTAACACATTTACGGTTTCGTCTTTATTGCCAACACAATAAGACACACACACACATCTTTATCACCATGCGGCTCTTGCGGCGCATCGGGGGCAATAAATGCAAAAGTGATTCTGTTTTTGGTTTCCTTATTTTGAAGGGTATTTTAAAGCTTTTCAATTTTATGCGACCATTCGATGGCTCATAAAAAATTTAAAGCGGAAAAATTTATTGTTAACTCCATTAGAGTTATGGCAGTAATGTGGGCGGCTGCTGAGCTGAAGGCTTGTATTCGTTCAGTTGCAGGTGTTTGTTGTAAAAGGTAGTAAATTGTAATTGAGTGTTGAAAGTTTGAAATTTATTGTGCCGTATTGATATTGATGTGTTTTACTGAAAAGGGGGCTTTACCTCTAGAAATCAAGTTTTAAGTGGAAGGCAACACCTGATATGTAGAAAATGTTATTTATGAAGTTCAGTTTTTTCTCACATAATGTTACTCTTGAAAATGGCTAATATAGCTTAATAGATTTTTCTTCAAAAAGCTCATGTGTTAAAAAGTTGCAAGCCAAAATTAGTTAATAAAACTTTTTTCAAAGCACTAATAATAACTTAAGCCAAATTTTGATTTATAATTTAAAAAATATGTTGCGGCGATATTATCAAAGAACGTGGAAGGGGTGATGGAAAATCATAAAAAGGTATTTGTCGTTAAAAAAAGGAAGTTCTGAATTCATTAATATCTAATACTACGCAACAAATTACATAAATATATGTTTGTATGTATATTTTATAAAGAGTAAAATTTGATTTAAAGTTAAAAAAACTATTGTGATAATGTATTTATTATATTTTCCAATTTTTATTTCGTTCATCTAAATTTATCTAAAAACTTTTTTTATTGTCTGGACATGGGAATAAGTTTCTAGAAATTATTGTTGAATGGCAACCCTGGTGACGACTAAAGTGTAGAGTGCATAAGCTGTGACCCGCAGCCAAATCTGCTGACTTACGCAGCCTTAAGTGCACATATATTTCGGCCTTGGAAATAAAATGTAACTTTCTTACAACTTGCAAGGTATCGTAAAAATTGTTTTTACTTACGAAATCACTTCTCAATCAATTTTGTCACCGCTTCAGTAATTTTCATTCGTTTATAGTTAAATAAAACGCCCCTAAGACTTTAATAAAATGGCGCTCAAAATTTGCTACTATTCAACTTAGTCACAACTCAAAACTGAATAAGACACCGCTAGAGCTTGAGCAAATAAAATATTTATTGTGACGATAATATTCTTGACTCAGGAGCAATCGCTAAAATTTAACAAGTATCTGTAACTACAATAGCAGTTTTCGGTAGCAATTTCATCAAATGATTTTGCACTTCACACAAAACTACATCCCCTCACTTCAGTGTATTACCATCAAAATTGGAAAACAATTACATTTAACAATAAAAACAACAACTCAATTGTATTGTCAAGTGATTTGTAACAGGATACTCGTGTAACCACGTAATCCAAACACGGCACGCTGCCATCCGCACACAGCAAAAATTACATTTCAATTGACGTCGAGGGTTGAGGCTGATCCGTCGTAATGTCAAATGTCAATATGTTGTTTTCTGCAAGCGAGATGAGTAAAAACACCCTTTCAATTATGTAGCTTTTAACTGTGAACAATTATTCACTTTACTAGTGGGTTCCGGAATACAGAATCAAAGGCCAGAACAATATTTTCCACCTCTTAAAATAAAAACAGATCTGAGTTTTGACAAAACGGTATTGCGAGAAAAAAATTTGACAAACAACCCCCGTTTCAATTTGAAATGATTTAAATACGTCACACCATGAATTACGTAGATACTTTACTGGCTGTTACTTACCGCTTACGTTGTTGCACAAAGGACCTGTGAGGTCTTCTGGGATTTTCAAAACAATGTTAATTTCAAGTGGCAAACGTTTTGTAGACTTTTTTGAATGCTTTTTTTTCTTTTCTATTTTTTAGAGCTAATAAAATAGAAGCTATAAATACAATTCAGATTCTACCACCCTCTTCATGATATCACTCTTTGATTCCTTTTTTTATATGTAGTCGGTATTTTTCCACATTATCCTTTTTTCACATTCGTTTGTTAATGTCGTAAGTCGTTTTATTTTTGTGTGTTTATTGTTGGCCATTTGTTTGTCATTTATATTGCATACCTACAACAATACAAAAAACATTTGCCAAAAAATATCTTATGAGTTTAGGGTAATTTTAGCTGAGTCTTCTTTTCCTTCAGCTTGTTTGCTTACGGTTTTCATATTCATTAGGGAAAAATTCATTTTTCTCACCTTGTCTTTTTGTCTTTTTGTTGTTGTCGGTTAGATAAATTACCCGTGTCGAGGCCTAAATGAGATTTTCTCTGTCTGGCAATTCGTGAAAATTTATATTGAGACTTTGGTTCAAGTTAATTTCATTTTTGAGTCTTTATTTTTTTCATTTACAGAGGCGAATTGTACACGATTTGCATAATTTATCAAAGGGCTTTTTAAGATTTTTTGTTTTTACTAAGTGTAGGGTAAGGGTCAAGTTTAACATTAAAGAATGTAAGTTTATAAGAAAATGTATTCTGTAGTGAGTTGGCGGAAATTTAACGTTTATTGAATTTTTCAACACTAATTGACATGGCTTTATCTATCGATTAGAAAAAGTCGAAAAGATTTTTTGAACACAACCATGGCAGTGAGGCATTTAGGTTTTGCCAAAATGTGCTGAGTCGAGATTTGAAATATATTATTTATGGGCCAAATACATTTTTTTTGTCTCTTGAATTAAAGTAATTATTATAAATTGTCCAAATGTACTGAAAATATGATGAAACTTCGCCAAATGTCCTAAGAATGCGGCAAATTTACCGAATGTACTGAAAAATTGCTGTACTGATGATGACTTTTTAGGGCCCAAATGTACCAAAAAAATTCAAAATGAACCGATAATGTCATCACTGATCCAGAGGCGTTAGCAATCTCTTAAGGTGGTTTTTGAACCCCATTTATTGGGAAACAAATTATTTATTGAATCAATCGGTGTAATGATAAAAAATTTTTCTATTCCTGACCAGAGGCGATCTCAAATTCGCTGAGAGGTAGAGACAGTAAAATATTTTACGAGTAATTGAACCAATCGATAAGGAAATGTTGAAAATACTTTTTTGAGCATAATGAGGGATGTGAAAACGTTTGAACATTTCACGAAGGTACTGAATTAAGAGTCGAAATGTAGATTTTGGAGGTACTTTTTTGATGTTTAAGTAACTTTTCTGGTACAAGGAAAATCTAAACTGGGCTGGATTGATTCAAAAGTAACGTGGCATAGCAATAAAGTAGTGAATTAAAAAAATATACTTTCCAAAATGTGCCTTTTGTGAAAAAAATCAGAGGTCAAAAAATTGCAACTTACCAAAATTTTCAAAAATTGCAAATATAAAACATTTTTTCCAAGGCCGTTGATAGGCATTACATTTTAAGAGTATTTTGCAAGAATCACAAGGTATACATATGTCGAAAGAGATTCTAATTTTGCGTAATATCAGTTTGAAATTCATTTTTGACTGTTGAACATTTCCTAAGCGCATGTTTAGGTTATTGCGTAAGAAGCCTCATAGGTCCTAGTATATACCAGACTAACTTACTTAGGGTTTATTTGTGACTTTCGAAAGTCTGTATGTCCCACTTTCGATTCAATAGACTAGACTTCAATTCAGAATAAGGAAGGACTTTTCATTTAAATCCAGTTGATCAAGAGAAGTTCACACATTTCTTGGTATGTTCTATTAAAATAAAGAACATTTACCTTTTAAATTCATTATTAATATTGCCATCAATCTAATAAAAATCATTTATCTGAACAATCGCAACTTAATCCTTTATTTTAAAATTTCTCAATTTCTATGCCAACATATGATTATTCACCCTATATTGTTGACTTTGGTCTAACAAAAATTCTTTACATTACAATAAAGCAGATCAGATATTAAGAAATGAAATAAAAATGTTTTGCCCTCATCAATTTGAAACAAAAAGAAAGAAAACTTAAGATATCAGCAAAGAATGGCAAATCTCAGAAGAAATATTAAAATGCCAAGTCGAATGAAAAAACTAAGGAAAAAACACTGCTAAATGGCACTTAAGTATGCTTAGGTATAGAAGCCAGTGGGTCATTTGAGCATAAGAAGATGCAACGTCCTATATGAGCAGTTGAAAGGTCAAAAGCTTAGTAACAAAATGTGAAAGGAAATCTCAAAATGCGACTTGGTAGACTGAACAAATCTTGTTTTATGAAACAACGAAAACACTAAGGCAATTTGTATATCAAATATACTACTTCAGCTAAATTTTTTCAACCTATTGTTTTATTAAATACTTTATGCGTTTTGTTAAATTGTCCGTTGAGAAATACCGCTGGCAATATGAATATTAATTAAAGAGCACTAAATTTGTGGGTATTATTTGCCTTGCTGATGACATACTCGCGCTAATATGTTTCAAAATAAATGGTTAAAATAGTATTGATTCTTAAAACATTTTCTATCTCTGTAAATATTTATAAGCTGTACGAAAAGTTACCTGAGCATAAGATATTAGTCTATTTTATAGATTTTCGGAAAAAAAAAATTAGTTTTATCCTTTAATATGGAACAGGATATATTGAGTTAATCTTGAAATTTTGAAAATTCATTTTTTTAAAATTGTAAAAATCATTACTTATTTAAACATTTTTTAAAAATTTTGATGCAAGGGGTGATTTTTTTGCTATTTGTTTTTTTAGTGAAAATTTTTTGAAATCTCACGCGTGAGTCGTAACATGCGTCAACGCTACAAATGCTCAGTAAGGTAGACTTAAAAATTAACATCTTTTGAAATTCATTGAATTTTATTATCAAAATTTGGGCTCTGTGAGAAATGTATTTTTATCGAAAAGTTTCCTTCGGCGATTCAGCTTATTTTTGGCTCAATGGGTACGTCAACGAACAGCCAAAGGCAGTTCAAGAGCTGAATTGAAAAATGCACTTTTTGGTGCGATTTGTGCGCCGGCGGCATCATTGGACCGTACTTTTTCAAAAATAATGAAAATCGCAACGTTACAGTCAATGAAGCAAAGTACTGTGCGATGATTAACAACATTGTTTTGCCCAAGATGGAAGAATTGGAATTGGTTGATACGTAGTTTTAACAAGACGGTAACAAATCTGACACGGCAAGCGATACAATGGACCTATTGAGGTGCGAGTTTGGTGAGCAATTAATCTCACGTTTTGGAGCAATTCATTTCCCGCCAAGATCATGCGGTTTGACCCCACTAGACTGTTTTTGGTGGGGCAACGTGAAGTCTCTCGAGCACAAAGCCAAGCTAACCAGAAGTATAGTGTCAATGTATAGATTTTTCCAAGAATTATTTAAATTAACACTCATAAATTGTTCACAAAGAAATATTTCTTGGGCTCACTAAATGATTTGGTAAATATCCGTCCCAGCTAAAATATAATTCATATATGTCACCAAATCTAGATTGATCGAATAACATTATTCATATATGAGTCATTTAAAATAACATCAACTAGTGAATAAATCATTTGGTAAACATTACCAAATCTTCGTACGTACAATAAAATAATTTTTTCTGTGTAGAAACTTCACAATTTTTTCTTTAAATAAATTTCGTACACCTGCAATTGTTGTCAACTTTCAGTCAAAAGCGATTCAACACTTTTGAAATATTCCCATCGTGCAATCAAAAGTATCGGCAGCCACAGCAACAGAAATGTTCAATGGAAACAGAAATCAATCGATTGATAACGATTGCATCACTTCAACGCATCACAATGCATCATCATGTGAATTCAATGCACAAAGCAGTAACACGAGCGCAGGCGGCAGCCCGTAACAGCAACGACAAACGACACGAATGCAAAATTCATTTCATTAAGAGCAATGACAACAACAATAAGCACACAACTACAACAACAGCAACTATAAGATGCTGATGCTGATGCTGACAACAAAAAGCACTTGTACGCACATGTAAACTGTTGCCAACAACAACAACAACAACAATAACTACAACTACCACCCAATTATCCCCGTCACTCTCTGCATATGAAAATTCATTTCCATTACGTTGATGAACAACAGCAGCAGCAATATCGCTAGTAACACACGTGCAACAACAACAACAACAACAACAGCATCAGCATATCCCGGCAAAACAACATGTCACAGTTGCACTACAGTGCTTTGTGACTTCTGCCAGGACACTTGATGTTCTCGTTTTTGGTCCTTTCGGCTTTTCACTTGTAATTGCATTTTAATGCAATTATGTAGACGAATGACATTGCGATTGATGACGTTGCACAGTGGAATGGAGTTAGTGGTAGGTGCGCAAAATTTTCTTATTTTTAATTGGATAAGGCACTCAGAGCAGAATTTACTTAAGAACTTCGGTAAACTGGATGATTCAATATTTTTATTCATTCACTTTTTTACAAAAATTTAAGAGGCGTGGCACTCTTATTTCAATATAAAAATTTGATGTGATATTTCTTAAGGAATACAGGTAAAGTACAAAGGGTGAAAGAAATGTTTTGAAAAGACAAAGTAAGCAATCTTAGAGTAGTGGGGGTACCGAAAGAGTGCAGACAACAAAATTTTTTAAAAAGTCATTTCGTGTCGAAAATATTCAATGGACAAAATGTATGTCAGATTTCGCAAGTAGAGGATGTTGTCAGAGTTGGTGAAAAAAATCGGATTGGCTAAACATTTCCAGATATATATCACCGGATGATATAAATGCGAGTGAGCATACTCAAAGTAGTCGGTTGAAGTTTTTATTTTCTGGTATTATCACCTTGTCTTCAGTGAAAAGTAGTGTGTCTTTCAATTATAATTTTTAAGTAGAGAAGTTGAAGTTTGGGAAAGATTTTATAAAGTCTTGCGAATTGTTGCGAACAATAAATAAAGCATTTGCTTAGAACATTACGAGTGAAAGGTGTGATTTTTATATTTACCAACGCAATCTTTTAGGAAATATGAATGTTAATTTAGTGAATAATTTGTGTTGCCATATAGTCCCTCACTTTTTTTGTGAAATGAATTCCAGTAACATTAACCACTAGTCGCTATTAAAACTATCTACCAGTTTTTGGTACTTTTTGAAAATTTATTTCAACTTTTTATATCTTTTTTTTACAATTTCAGCTGATCAAGTTGTTGTTGTCAACCACTGTACTCGTTCTATTTGAACATAGTAAATAAAATAGCAATGGGAAGATGAAAAAGAGCAACAGCTACAAGGGCAGCAATAACAAAAGAAACATAACTCTGACAATAAACAGATCTATTCGCATGTCCTGCGTCCTTAATATCGCTCACGCTTTGTTGCGCTGCAGATTAAACAAAAATTGATATAAATTCATATTCCCAAATTCCCCTGACGCACAGCAAGGACAACGCATAGCGTAAAATGAAAACATCCCATAGGAACGATTAGCTTATTATGAATTCAATTGGAGGGTTTGTTCTTTTTGTTTACTTGTCTTATATGCAGGTTTTTTTAAGCACCTTGTTTCATAACAATGATAAACTGACTTGATTTCGCACAGTCATTATAACTTATGACTTCTTTTCTAGAGAAAAGTTGTAGTATTAAAATAGTCCTATTTATTGGTATTGAAAACAGTTTTTTAATGTTTCAGAATTTTTTTTTGAAAAAGGCGTATCGGATATTTGAAAGAAAATAGAAATTCTTTTGAATAGATGAGATTAGAGAAGGGATCGCCATATAAATTAACAGCATTACAGCACTGCTTTGAGATGCATTGTACAAATCTTCCATTTAACACAAAAAATTTATGCCGATCGGCCCACTTAATGTTGGATAATGGCTTTATATTTTTAGAAGTTCGGGAGGACATACTGAAACATCTTCTGGTAGTTATCATGTGTGACCGAATGAAGTAGCATGGGGGATAGAATAAAAACACTCAATACCATTTTTGCTAAAAAAACTTTAAATAAATTTGATTAAGCTTTCATATTTTATTGATTAAAAATAATTCTCAAAATAGCTTCGCCCTCACTTTTTTTTGTTATTTTTATGTGAGAGAGAGTTTTTTAAGGTAATGGAACCAAATTTGACACAAATATAAGAAATGACTTGGTCTAGCATCAAACAAAAAGTAGTTGAATTTCAGAGCAAAATTCAAAGAGATACATAGAGAGCTACATATTTAAGTACAGTGCGACTTCGGTCAACGCAACCCTCGATAAATGCAACACCTCGATGTTCGCAACAAGTAAATTTGTTCCATTACAGACTCAGTAATTGCAACTATTCAAAGAAATTTTAGCTCGCTTAGTGCAACGTATGTAGTTTGAATACTCGTATTACAAACATAAATCAACAATGTGCCGAGTTAGTCATAAGAAAGCTGCGCTAAAAAAGCTAATTAGCAACACCGAAGCTGGTCCTAGAAAACGAATAATGTTGAGAGTTTGTGAATACCCTAAAGTGGAAAAATATTTATTTCTCGGATACCTAGCATTTTTTGACTCCACAATTGCAATTACTGCGGTTATTACAACAGACTTGGTTTTTATTAGTTGCGTTCACCGAGGCCGCACTGTGAATGCTACTATATTCAATGTTGGTACGTTAAGTCAGTCAGCACGTACCGAGGTTGAAGAGATACCATTTTATAAAAATTTAGGACTCAAGCGCACTTTTACTTCTAACGCTGAGTAGGGTATTGAATTTTTTGCGTAGTAAAAGATAAGACCCTTACTATTTTCTTTTTCATTTTTGTTTATGTTGAATATTTAATTGATTTTCAATTTGATGCGCTTAGTAGCTTAGCAGACGTCTCTGATGTTGTAAATATTTTCTTATGATATATGATTTTGTACGAATTGCGTTGTTGAAATATATTTTGAATACCTTTAATTTAATTCCAGACAACTTGTGTGTTACCAAATTTTCTAAGGCCAATGTAAGCTCTGGTTCACCTTGTGTGCTTGTTAAGATAACATGAGGCATGTAAATATTCAGGTATATATTTTTACATGCACTTTTTTCCAAAAGCTCAATTTCTTGCTGACTTCAAAAACACTTTGACTTGCTGTTCAGTTGTAAAATATTGGAGAGGTAAATTAAAAATTTTGTCCAACTCTTACTATATGGAATGATTTTCACATTTATTTGAGTTTCCCGAAACATTGCAACATTTCTATTCTACAGCAAGCGCAGCAATTGACACGCGATCTCTTGTGCTCAAAGCTCGTCTAAGTAATCAGTCAAAAAACAAAAAACCACCCCACTATGAATAGAGAAGATGAATAATTTTTCGCCATAAAAATCAAATAAAAACAAAACAACATAAGGAACAAGTTTATAATAAAGTGAATTAAATTGTAACTCATTTATTTATTCAGTGTAACATATAGTACAAGTTCATTCATAGACAACTGCGAGTACAACTTGGGGTAACAACTGCGTGTGGATTAACAGGGTGGTGTACATGAAAAATTAATGAATTATATAAATGTCTTCATTCTTTCATGGATTTCATAGACGAAATTATAGGGTTTGTTGTTTGTTGTACCACAGCTTGTTACAGTGAAATTACTGTATTTATATTAAAATGTTGCGCGTTTTTTGGCGCAAATGTGTCGCTTACTTAGATTATACATATTTTATTAAGACTCTTTATTTGCATAACATTTGTAATAATTCTATATACTTTTTTTTAATTTTTAAAAGGATAATTATTAGGTGTAACAAATATCATACAAAAGTGTAGCTTCAGTTCCCATGCCTTGGCTTTATCCTTTGAGTTTAAGAAGCTGCCATCACTCATAAGTATTAACGACAATAATGTTTTATATGGCACGTAAACTATAAAATTTAGATTTACGACTATCACTGTTAATTTGTTAAACATGCAAACACATTTTTGTCTCAATAGTGATTTTTCTAAGATATTCACAGCAAAGATATAGATAATTAATTAGAACAATAGATTTGCGTTCAAAACCTGAAGAAGATTTTAAGTTGAAAAATATGCTTTCTCGAAGCTATGTATATACGAGTGATGATAGACTGTTAGAAATTATACCTTGTCAGTGGAAAAAATAGATAATCAAAGGAAAAGTCCTTATAAAACATATGTGTATCTACATACCACACGGTTCAAAATTTAGGCTTAATTTTTCAACCGTTCTCAAATTTTTTTTGGTTGAAACCAACGTTTTTGGTTTTTCTCTTAAAGTTTTCAACTTTTTAGTATAATTTTTCATCCTCTAATAATTGGTATCTACCTGAAAGTTGAATATTTCGACGACCAAGTCATTTTTTCCAACTTAAGTTAGTTAAATTTTTATACTTACTTGGTTGAAAATTTTGTATTTCATAAAAATTCTACTCCAAAGTTGATTTTTTAAAAGGAAAGTAAAAAAACTAAATTTCATGGATGAAAAAGTTTTTCTTTTTGGTTGTAAGAGTTTGTCTTCAACACTATTGTTTATGATTCGATATAACTTTTTTGTTTCAGAATTGTATATACATCAAACATAGAAACTTAGTAGAGATCTGTGTAAATGTTGCCAGGCTTGCTCTCTGGCAACTGTGCGGGAATCACAAGCAAAGATGATAATAATAGACTTGGAAAAATTTTGGGCCAAATATAGATGGAAACTAAAATTAGTCCGATTTAGACGAAAGTGTGGTGTGTCAATCGAAGGAAAAGTTTTTTATCCAAGAAAAAGAGAATATGCCATATGGAAAAGGACTCATAATATTATGGGTGGAAAAAAGCAATGTTTTTTCAAACTTCTGTGCAACTATTTCGGATGTTCATGTTTTTATTATTTTTAATAATATGCCATAATGTAACATTTGTACCAGTTTTTGTTACATGAATTCTTTCTAAAAACAAAATGTTTTATTGAAGAAGTGAATTTCAGAAAAGTAATTTTTTGGTTTTCTGTTAAAAATAATCGCTGATGTACTTAAATAATGTGGTGTAGATTTGCCTTATTTTAAGAAAATAAAATTATGCTCTCTGTATATGTTAACAAAATAATAGTTTGATGACATATTTTTTGCAAACATAATGATTTTTTCAAGTTAGAAAATGTGTTTTCAATAAATGGGTTTTATAGATAAATGGATGAAGAATAAATGAATATTTTTTAAAATTTATTTCACTTGCAGGAACAGCATGATGGAGCTATTTAAACAATTAATATGTTATTATGTCATTTGTTGTTAAATAAAAAATCCGACATTAATCGGATCAGTAAGACTCGAGATAATAGACTTTAATTATGAGTAGATTTAACAAAATCCAGCCTATAATCAAAGTTGAAAAAAATAAAAATTGTTTCAGCAAAATCGAAATATATGTACGTGTCAACTAAATTTATGTATATAAGCTGAAAAAAAACTCTGGCGATTCTAAAATATCAAAGTCTAAAATGGTGTGTGGCTTGTAAGCCTAATGACCGATTTCTGTAATATAAATTAATCATTTTCGACTGTAGTGTTGATTTTTAATTCTTTTTGCAATATAAATTTTTATTAATTAAACATAATCGTATCTATTTATTACAAAGTTTTCAATTTAATTTAAATTATTTAAAAGATAGTCCAGCCGAATGCGGCATTTGAAATGTATATAATTGACAACTACACGCATATCTATCTTCTAAACATTTCAAATTTAAATATCTTCAGGCTCCTTCTTCATAGTTTTGAGCATTTTTTTATAAATTTTTTTGTAGCAATTTTATGCTATTTTTAAAATTATCAATAAAAATCTTTTATAAAGTTTCATATAGTTTTAGGAAAATAAATTCGTTGCAAAGCATTTTTTCTTTTCATAGTATATACGAGAACGAGTACATGTTATATTTCTGAGTTCATTGTTATCGATTGCTAGGGATAATATCCCTACGAAATCCTTCAAATTAATGTTTCAAATAATCGGTCGGTTCACCAGCGCTCAAATCTTCAAATACTTCGTTGTTTGATTGATGATGATTTACAAATGGTAGGTTATTGTTGTTGTTGTTGTAGTTGTTACTGTTGCCATTGCTGTTGCTGCCGCTAGCACTTAAAACTGTTCGTCGCAGTTGCAATGGATTGCGAATGTAGTGTTGTATTTGTAATAAGCATCTGCAAGACATTAAAAAAGGAAACAATCATTTATTTTAATGGAGTTGCGCCTAAGACTATGCTTCAATGTTATTGAAAACTTACTTTTCTAATTTGCGTTCGCTATCCTGTACATCAAAGAAATCTAACAGCGCTTCATCGTCCCGGTGGAAAGGATGCGATATTAAGGCTGCTCCTGAATTTGCCGAACGCTTACCATTTGTCCAACCACGAGAGTATTGAAACGTTTGTCCCATACAGACGATGGTGATGGTGAAGAATACGAGGGGCAAAAAAATCAGGCGTATCATTATATTTGTGCGTGTGTTGGGAAGCGCTAGTGAATGTGAAGTGCCTGTAAATATATAATAGTAAATGGGTAAGGATGTGAAAACAAAACTTTTTCAAAATATACTACTGCCATCTTTGTTGAAACATTTGCATATAGTGAGCCTCACAACCATTTTAGTACATGAAATGGTATGCAGATATCGGTATGTGCACTTGTTTTAATCGGTTGTGAGGCGCGCTGATATAATTCTTTGCTTTGCACTACGCTACGGTTCGTGCCAATTACCGACAAGTCTCGGAGTGTTCTTCTTTTAAATATATTTCTTTGACATACTGTACTGTCAATTCTGTCATTCACTGCAGCGCTTTTAAGGTAATGTGCGATTTGAATCGTTTTAAGCTGACTGCAATATGCAGTTTATGATGCACTGTACTGTCGATTCTGACATTTACTGCAGCGCTTTTAAGGTAGTTAGCGATTTCAATTGTTTTAAGCTGACTGCAATATAGAGTTTCTGATTCACGAGGGCAAGCAATAGTAATTGTAATGTGTTGAGAAAAATCCATAATTTTCCGGACTTTCGGGAATAAATTTTAAATTTATTTTATTCTTAAGAACATTCGTCGAACATTTACTGCGTTTGAAATACAATTAGTATTTCCTCGAACAAAAGAAGGATGTATGATATACATTTTGAGCTGTCAATGTTAAGTACATAATAGATTTTCTAGTGAGATATGTTTTTCTTAATTTTCGATGACATTAAGGTATAAATGTCCTTTTATTTTAGCTCTAGATTTGCTTCTAGCTTGTTGGCATAAACTTTATTTTTCAAATAGCTCCTAAGGAACAAGTTCCTATGTTGACCAAGAACTTTACTTATTTTGATGAAGTATTATGCGTTCTTCCACTATATACATACATATATCTATATATGTGTATGTAGACAAATGTCTAAAAGAATGTCCAGAATTGTTACATACACTATTTGAATCTGAAAGCCTTACTGCTTTAATATCAACAATGTTCTGCATACTGGTACTAATCCACATCATCATCCGCTATGATTCTCTATCAGATTTCTTGATCACATGGACTATCCATTGATAGCGTCTTTTCATTATGTATCTGAGTTGAGATAGAAGTTGGATTGGTAGGCAAATGAAGTGATTTTACAAAAGCTTTTAGTTATAAATAGTTACATTTCGTTGGTGAGGCGTCATAGTTCACAACCAAAAATGAACACTGATTGAGCATTTGATTTTAATATTTTTTGGCTTTTGGTGAAATTGTGTTTGAATTTCATATTTGATGAAGTTGAGCAAGCAGAAGCAATTATGAGATTGTAGAGAAATAAAAACTTATAGGAATGGTACAACAGATTTTTGGAAAAAAAAACTTTTCTCAAATAAACTAGAAGATCCCCACCAGTAGCTTACATTTTCATCTGTGCTAATTAAAAAGAGCAGTTTTTGTTTATATTCAAAATATCTCTTGTTCATCACAAGTTTCATTACACGCAAAGAAAAGAAAAAAAGTATAATTTTTAAAATAAAAATCTTACAAAATTTAGTGTACTTTTTCTTAATATGCATCGATATTATAGGCATAATGAAAATGACTATACACCACCACTACCGAAACTCTAATGCTAGCATTGTAAGAATAAAAATTTAATTAAACTTTAATAGATTCTGGCTTCAAGCTTAGCTTTTGTTGGATTTTGTTGAAGAGTTTCATCTCTTTGCTTCGATTCTCAACAAATCTATGCAATAAGAAAAACATATCAGGCTTAGAAATTGTCACTCATCAGCTCAAATGTCACTGATGAATCCATTTAGCAATAGATGAAACTTGTATGAGGAGTTCCCTCAGACGAGTTGTTTATTTTATAGTTATCGATCCCACTTCTGAGATTGTAAGCACCTTATAAATAAGAACAACGTTTTGTTTTTGTTTTTGTTGTTGTTTTGCTTCACTGTTACTTTATTTCTGACTCTTTATTTCACAAAAGGAAGCCTGTCGACCATGATTTATTCTATTACATATACATATAATAGCAAAGCATATGTAAGACAGGGATATATATAGTTATATAGAATAATCTAGAAAAATATACATAAATAGAAACAGTTATCGTATAATATGAAATAACACTTAGAGAAATTAACAATGAATTTAGGTACACTATAAATAAATTATGTAATCAAGTAAGCCATACATATATTGCTACACACATTTCAAAGCTCTTTGAGCCTCTAGGCTCAAGAGAAATTGATGGAAAATTGACTTTAAGCCACATTATTCCACTTTTATGAATTGACACCCAATTCCCTCGATGATCAAAGCTAAATGGGTTTTTAGCAAGTTGCTATTGAGCCACTTCTTAAACTTCCAAAAAAATTCATTGAAAATTATTCTCTTAAACACTTTAAATGAAATTGTGCACCCAAATGTTAGCTTTTATGTCTCTTTTTTTTTTTTTGGAAATATTGCTCTAATTGTTTCATTGACGAAATTGTCTTGAAAACTATACAAAACATATGAAATTATCAAATCTGTGATCCATAACTAAAGTGACCATTAATTGTTTTCTTCTCAGCACAATAAAAAGCTTCTGATCTAGATATGAATAAGAACCTTTTTAAGCCGATTTATAATTTCACTATGACATTTTTTAAAAACCATAAAATTTTTATAAAAATTACTATAGTAATGCTTAATTTTTCCTAATCTTTTATGAAAAAATGCTTATGGTAATTTTTCTAGAACTTTTCCCTCCGTGTACTTTGCATAATAACATTATTATCTTTAAACCTAAAAAAAATTTCTTGCGTTTCCAGCTTATTGCTGGCTCTTTATGGCTATCATCGGTTTTTAGATGGCCATATCTTCAACACTATGTATGTCCGAGAGAACCTTTTCAATTTGTTTTCTCAAACAAAATATTTTTTTCTCTGCAAAAACGTTGACCAAATTATTTAATTATATCTAAATTACAGACTTCAAAGCACTGAATTCTACGCCACTGCATATGTCTGAATATCACTCTGACCTCGAATGAATTCAAGAATTAATAAAATTAATTTAATATTTTACACAAAATTATTTATGTAAACACTGATTTCAGCACTTTCACTCATATAAAGATTTTATACCAAAATAAGTAACTTACTAAGTACTCGTATTTAAATCGTTTTCAAATTCGACAAGACTACTGCGGCTACACCAACTCTCTAAAGACGAAATATCACGAAGAACTGAATGCGTTTACTCTGATGATGCTGAGTTTTATAGTGCTGAAATATCTTGCATTATAAAAATTCATTAGAAAATAAAAAATCGAAGATCAAAATCAGTGCGAAAAAAAGACATGAGATTTTGTATGCGCCTTGAAGGCAGTGCCTACATTTTGTGAATGTAGTAATTTGTATGTGTGCGTTTGTGAGCGTGTAGACATGCTGCATTACATAGATTAACTCGCTGATTATTAGGATCCAATTGTTTTAGCTGAAGTTAGAACAACAACAACAAAATGGTGCCCAAGTAGTATTTAACTAAGGAACTCCCACGTACGCGCAAATACCTTCACATATAGTTTTGACGCGCACACACAGTGACGTAGTAGCAAATTGGATGAGGGCTTAAAACTTTATAAAAATCATTCTTTCTCATTTTTGATTCAATGGCCGGTAAAATACGAAAAAAGCGCATTTACTGATGCAGATATTGAAATAGTTCATACAGGCTGGTTGAAAAAAGTGAAAATGATTCCGAGTTTTCTGATGAAGAATTAAAACACAAAAGGTTCCAGACAATAATGGTGATTCTGAGACGTTTGAAATGTGTAGCTGATTAAAAGGTTCTAGGATAAAGAAGACAAGAAACAATCTATGGCGAAGGGCAATTTGGTTATTAATTAATTACATTTATCATAAAACATTTTCTTACTCGAGTTTGAAAAAAAAAACCAGCAATGGGTTAGAAAAATTATTTTAGAAAAATTGAAACATTATCGAGAAATTCCTTTAGTTGACTCATCGAAATTTTAATGGTTTTGATATTAATGGAAGACGAAAAAATTTCAAAACATAAGAAATATTTTTATATTTCTGTTCTTACCGCCAAAGCACGCCACTGCATGAAGAAATATTTGCGATATGTAATTTACTTACATATGGCTAAACAAAATCTATGCATTTGTTGATTAAAATTGCCGCTTTTCACTTATTTGGCTGTTGAGGATTTTCGCAATAATGACAGCAACAGGCTACGAGAACGATAAAAAGAAGGGTTGAAAGCCACAGCGTAAGTTCCTGAAAAGTTTGAAGAAATTGTTTAAGTCCCAGTCAGAAAGATTGTTGAATCTATCTATAACTCTTCAAGATATTGCCATTAATTAAATTTAATTTATTTCATTGCATTAGTCATGATTCGATACCACATTTTTGTCAATAGAAATATGCGACTTCAAATGTATATAAATAGCAAGGAACAATGTCGATGTCCTCAGGCTTTGTCCTCGGTTTTCATAATTTTCAATTATTATTAATAAAATATCACAAAATACAAACAATCATGGTCACAAAGTTTCTTCCGAAAAAATTGTCGCTTGGCATCAGAACCACGATTGGAACCATACCTTCGGCATATGACTATTTTGCGATTAAAAATGTTTACTGGGCTTGCTTAAATGTTATTCTTTACATGTGTGAAAAAAGTGTTTACTCAAAAGGTCAGAGATAAAATTAAGTCAATTTGTATTTTTAGACAGCACAAATGAAAGTTTCAAGACCTATTGTTGGATATTCGTTTTTATTAAACATGTGGGAGCTTAAAATTTTAATTTGAGAAACTCGAAAAAGACGCAATTTAAAGTATTGCTCATTTTGTAAAATTTGGTGATTACATCCGGTGTTGAGCGAACTCTATAAAAAAAAAATATGTGTGCATTTCACACGTGGTAGAAGTGAAACCTTCAACTTATTGGAAATTGCGTTTTTTTTTTGTAGATCTCTACAATACTCACAAAGTCGTAATGGAAAACTCTCTTTTCATTCACAAACTTAGGCAGAAATTTAAATGGCGACACTGGAAAAACTATTCAAACTATTAAAAAAAATGTTGCTAAACATAGTAGGTAGCTTCGTCAAAGTTGATAAAATAGTCACGCGCCTTAAAAGTATTTTAAAACTGTATGGCTTTATTAAAGAATTCATACAAATTAAAAATAAAAATGACTACAAAATCATGGCCTCGCATAAGTCTGCTTACTCCTCTACAGACTTGTTATTTCATTGTCCGGATTCGTTGTCGCCGAACTTCCATTCTGTTCACTTTCGACGACAGCTTTGTTTTTTTCCTCAATGGCAGCCTTCTGTTTATTACGCCTCCAAATAAAATAACAAAGTCTGTAAATGATAAGAATTAATAAAGGAAGTTTTGTAGAAAAATATCACTCAAACCAACTTACACAAAGACCAGCACATTTGGTATATAAAATATGTCTGCAAACAAATAGATAGCACCCGGGAAAGTGTCTACTGTTTTCTTATATATTTCACTAAACATATACGGGAAAATAAGCTGTCCAATAGGCTCACTGATTCCAAAAATTGAGTACATTTTGCCTGAATAGTAGATAATCATTAATAAGTTCTTCAATTAATACAAAAAAATGAATTGGAAACTTACTTAACTCCTCGCCCTCAACGATACTTGAACCAATTGATTTAATGGCTATTGCGCGTAAAAACAAAAACATGTCCGCAACATCGCCTGCATAAAATGTCATAGTACTCTTGGCAAAGGCCTATTGAAGAATTAGCAATTAGGTACCTTAAGGATATACATAAGAATGTTTTTATCTTTAAACTTACAAATATGACTCTTAATCACATACCAACTAGAGTCATTCCTGATGAGAAAGTGGTATACAAGCTGTAATCGGTACCGTTCCAGTTAAGTTTTATCAATGTGTAACGATACAAGTAATCATTTTCACCTAAAATGCAAGTAAGCCATTTAAAATAAACATTTTTCATCTCAAAAATTAATTTTAGGCCACCCAAACGCTTAACATCTCTGAATTTGATTTTTGAAATGTATGCTCATCGTTCGATACATCTGTCCTTAAATTTGAAAATATTCGCACGCCGCCCGATCGTTTTCCATTACTGGACAAGCTCTGACTTTAGTATTTTTCAGTGGTGACATTGGCTACAAAAGTTGCTCAGATAGATAAGTCTATGGGGTGCTTAGCAGGATAATTTACTTCACACGAACTTTGTGCGTCAGTGCTGAGTCCTGTTGAGATGTCCATTCTTTTGAATTTTCAAGACTTCGAAGTAGCTTCCAAGACCATTTTATTGTAGTTGGTCTCAGAAACGGACTAAGCCATGTAGAAGCTTCTAGATAACGCAAGTCTCTAGGCCCTCTCTCATTTTTAGCTTTTTACAACAGATTGTTTTTATTTTAACTATATTTTGTTTACATCCGCTCTACCTACCTATGTGAACAAAGACACCAGGATACCAGATATTTTTGGCAATTAAAAATATGACTGTCCTAATAAAATAAACTTTATATTTTTGGTACTTGGCTCATATAATTAACACTTTGATTAATTTTTGTCTGTTTACTTTTTGTACTTAACCCTCTTTCTCTGTCTCTCTCTCTCTTTCTCTCTCTTCCTCTGAAATAGAGACATACACAGCTTAATTATAGTAATGAAATGTATTTTATTAAATTTTATAAGCCTTGAATCGCTGAAACAGTTTGTATGCTTTCAATTTGTTCAACAGATTATTTCATTTTTATAACTTAAGTTTTTGTGCAGAGACCAGTTCAATTAGTAAAGTGTGTGATGAGTACTTCAAAACATGTCAAAACAGCCCTCTATTTGACATCTTCCTACTTCTGGCTATGGTGTACGAAATATTTTTTTCCGTCATGCCACTTCGTAAAAGATGACTAAGTCTCCAATTTATCCTTTACACATAATTCTTTCAAACTTAAAACTATGCGAAATTATTCCCCAAACTTACCATATCCTGGACCATTTGTCAAGAAATATGCGCACATCAATAGAGCCAATAGCATTCTTCCATTATTTTTACGTTTGATTAATGGAAACCGAATACAATCCAAAAATAAACTTGGATCAAAAAATTCACGTAAAAGAACCAAAAATTTGAGGCAGCAAGGACGATGGATAGGTATAACATCTTCTTTGGCTGGTTCATGCTTTGCTGGTATTAGCGCTGGTGTTGCCATTTCGAAGTTAACATTTTTGTTATTCTGCGTGGCGTCGTTAATATTTGTTATTTCATAGGCCAAATTCTCAGCGCCTCCTATCGTTGGTGGCATTTGTCTTGGCAATAGTGGTGCTGGTACTTCATCTGCTTTAGGTGCTGGCTTTACCTCTTCAACGAAGAAGATTATGTAAAGTATAGCGATTGCTTGGAATACAGCAGCCTTTGCAAAGGAACCTAATTAATAAATAAATTTATTATCTTTGAAAAGGGTGGAACCAAACCCATCTAATACAGCTTGCAATGCATAGTTATTTAAAACTCTCGTTAAGGAGCGAAAACTACTAATTAAGTATTTTTATTTCTGTCTGCGAAAAAAGTTGTAGGAACATAAAATATTCGGAATCAGTTGGTCTATTATTCAATTTCTTAGATGATATAATGAAAGCAATTTTTGGGTATTAGAAGTTCCTGAAAATCTGCGTAGATTATACGACACAACAAAGAAGTCGCGTAGAAATTTGGTAAGGGTATAAGCGAACTTCTTTAAAATATGGCACCAGATATAATTTAGGCACAAAGTTTCAGAAATTTCAATACTTTTGCTTTTGATGGAGTCCGAAAAATAGCGACCTTAAACAATGCCAGTAGTCAGCAAAGATAAACTGTCTGATAATCACCATCAAAAATTTCGCTAAAAATATTGGCCTTTTCAATGTTATTTCTATGATTGACGACTACTGTATTGCTAAAATCTTTCATGTGGCTTAAACTTTAGTTAATTTATCGAAATTCCAAAAGCATTTGTTGCCTTAGAACATTGCACTAGTGTTTTAGCCCGTAAGAACTTGGCGGTACAGCCGAAATCGTAAGCCATAGAAATCGTTTGTCAATAACGCTCTTTATGCAAATGATTATTTAAAATATTTTTTGAATGAAAATTGTTTCCAATTAAGTAGTGGTTAACAAAAAAATGAAAAAAAAAGCAAATGAGCAAAATCTATTTTAGGTATGTTCCGTTACAGTAATTTGGAACTAATTTGACCAAGAACCTGATAAGTGATGTACTTTTGAATATTATTATTTACAATTGGTACTACTATGCAATTTAAATTGAAACTTTCTGTTGAAAACCACAAATGAATATTCAAATTTTATGGTATAATGAACTTACCTACATAACCCAATTTTAAGAAAAGATATCCACTAAACGGTTGTGCAATAAATGGCACGAAAGCAAGAAACATTGCAAAAATACCAAACCTATGGTGAACAATTTTGGAAACTTTAAGGTTACTATCTTTCTAATGTTATTTGATAAGTTACCGGAATATACGATCTTCTTCTGGTGTTGCAATAGTGATATAACTGTTTATGGCCATATAAATAAAAGAGAGACCACCAAAAAGTGCTGGCACAATAACTTCCAAATAAGCACCAAATTCCATTGGTAGAGATTCAAAAAATATGGCAGAGGTCAAGAGACCTAAGGAAGATAAATATTTATATGTACAGTGTGTACAATAGATCCTTTAACTTTGTTTACTTACATAGGAAAGAACACATTTCTCCAAATATGGGTAATATCATGCCTGGCTTACGTTTATTATATCGATCACTCCAGCCGCCAGCGAAAAGTAACACAATCTACGGAAAGATTGCAGCTGTAAAGAAAATTTAACATTTTTTTTATTATTGATTAAAAAAAAAACAATCGATTTGCGAGAGCAAGTTCAACCTAGGCAGATGAGTTTTCGAGGGTATATTGATGGAGGGTATATTGCTTTCGTTATGTAAGCGCTTGCTAAGGAAGTTTTTTTGGATGTATGAACACATCATAAGAACAATTTTGGCATATAGAGGAAATTTATCTATACTCTGAATATATGGCAAAGACATGCAGACTTCCTCATACGTACTTCAATAATATATACGAGTAACAATGAAAAATTTTGCTTTAAAAAAATACTGTGTTCTATATATTGTTAATTTTCAATCTTTAATGAATAAGATTTACTTTGTAATACTTAAATATATATATATTTTTGCCTGAGAGTAGCTGTGTTAGTAAACACTTCAGTTCTAAAAGCCGACAAATCTAAGTTTAAAGTTACTATACACAAAAAATCATTTTAAGCTTCTAGGCCTTAAGACCTTCATTTCCAACCAGATTAAGTGAAAAAGCCTATAAAAATAATGGTCTCAATCGGTCAAGTCGTTCAGAATTTACGCGATCACAAACAGACGCAATTGAGACAAAAGTTTCGAAATAATTCAATAAAAAAAATTTATGATAGATAATTTTTTTTTTGATTTCGATTTAAAAACTTATTAGCAAGTCCATAACATCCGTTGCAATATTATAACAAAACAAAACCAAATTTAATAAAAATAATAAACAAGTGATACGAAATGGCAATCACACGACAGCTTTGTATATCACGCGTTAACCAATCCAGTCAACGACTGACTGTACTTTTGGAAAATGGTTAAAAAAAAAATATATTCAGATTAAGGAAACATTTGCTTATGTTGAAGCCGCCTAACTGTTTTAAAGGAACACATTAATATTGTAATTATAGAAAATCTTAGTCAAGTAAACTGTTTACAATTTCTGAGAATGATCTTGCTTCAAACGTTGTTATTCCTACTCACCTATGGGTGCTCTCTTGCCAGATATATCTGCGGCTAATGTTTGTGCCTCCACCTCAGCTTTACAGACTGTATAATTAAATCCCATTGCACCAATGGTCAAATTAATTAAGTCCGCTGTGGCACCCAAAGTTGTATTTTCAAAAGAAAAACTGTCACACTCCAGGCCCAACTCCGATTTATCCAAAATGGTATCACAAATCATTTTATTATAACCCAAATTGACGCGACAGGCCAAAAATTATAAGTTTAGAGAATTTAATTCGTTTTTTTGTTTTGTTTTTAAAAATTTATAGCACCCTATCGAGTGGGAAATTTAGCACGGCTACTGAATTGAAAAGAGTCGCAGTATAATAGAAAAAGAAGAACGGCTCGATGACTAAATATTTGCGATATTGCCAAACTTTGTTCAAATAATCCTTATAACTTAATTTAGGATCCGCAGGCTCTTCTGCAGTCGTGTTGCCATTAGAAGCCATGGTGATTTTAAGTATTCAACTTGATGTATATTTTTAAGATCCTGAAAAAACTTTAGCTTATAAAGGCGTTAAGCCTCTAAACGCTTAAGTTTATTTTTTAACGCGAGAATTTTAATTTTGTACTTGATCGAAACGTATCACCCGTTCAACTAAACTCTTGCACACTGCTGACTTAATCTTGTGGTGCGCAAGCGATCCTCAAGATGCTAATAGTTGCAAGTGAGAATCGGTTATACAAACGGCTATATGAGAAACCCTATTGAAATCGAAATAAAAATTAATTAATTAATAGCTATAGTTGATTTTTAATTCATCAGAATCGACTTATTGTTAAGACAGACACTTAATTTTATGGCTTAGAGACAGCGTTAAGGAAATTACTATTCTAGTGGAAATAAAATGTATATGTGCGAGTGAAGCTTTACACTTTTTATAATATTTTATTTCAGTTAAGTTTAGTTAAATTTTCGGAAACATTCTGTGCAAAATATTTTGCTTTCGAACAAACTAACCGAATTGAATAAAATTTTCATCGTTTGATCGAATATTTTTTCATAATTATTTAACAAATTGCTTATACACAATTATTGGTGACTTTTCAAAATCTGAAAATGAAGTGTTAACACACGTCACAACCCTGGGGAATCCAAGTTCGTTGAAAAGAAGATATCCGCAGAGCTTTAACGGAAGCAGAGGTGGCGGTGGAGGTGGAAAATATTTTGAAAATATTCAAAAATTCAAAATTTTATTAAGACTTCAGCGTTAAATAAACATAAGCGTTCCTTACAAAACTAACTGAATAAAAAATAACTAAGTTTCTGGCCATGGTCGAGCTTATCTGATTTTATCCACTTATTATGGTTAGCAAAAAAAAAGTCATGCGACTTATGTAAATGTATTTTAAAACTGTATGGGTACATTAGCTTTATTAAAAAATTCATATAAATTAAAAATAAAAATGACTACAAAATCATGGCCTCGCATAAGACTGCTTACTCCTCTACAGACTTGTTATTTCATTGTCCGGATTCGTTGTCGCCGAACTTCCATTCTGTCCACTTTCGACGATAGCTTTGTTTTTTTCCTCAATGGCAGCCTTCTGTTTATTACGTCTCAAAATAAAATAGCACAGTCTGCAAATGATGAAAATTAATAAAATAATTTTGTGGAAACAAATCTCTCAAGTCAACTTACACAAATACCAGCACATTTGGTATGTAAAATATTTCTCCAAACAAAAATATAGCACCCGGAAAAGTGTCTACTGTTTTCTTATAGATTTCACTAAATATATACGGAAATATAAACTGTCCAATAGGCTCACTGATTCCAAAAATTGAGTACATTTTGCCTGAATAGTAGATAATCATTAATAAGTTCTTAAATTAATACAAAAAAGTGATTTCGAAACTTACTCAACTCCTCGCCATCAACAATACTTGACCCAATTGTTTTAATGGCTATTACGCGTAAAGTCACGAACATGTCCACAACACCGCCTGCATAAAATGTCATAGTGCTCTTGGCAAAGGCCTATGGAATGATTCAAAATTAGGTAACTTAAGTTTCGGTAGTGGATATACATAGGAATCTTTTATCTTTAAACTTACAAATATAACTCTTGAGCACACAATCGCCAAGGCAGACAACATTCCAATGGTGGAATCAGAAAATTTCAACCATTTACTTAAAATAGCAGTACCAATAAAGGTACCTTTACATAAAAACAAACAAAATAAAATATATCTCTCGATACTATGTGCGCTTGATTCTTCACATACCTATTAGAGCCATTCCTGATGAAAAAGTGAAATAAAAGCTGAAATCGGTACCGTTCCAGTTAAGTCTTATCAATGTGTAACGATACCAGTAATCATTTTCACCTAAAATGCAAATAATTTTCATGGCAGTCATTAAGATTTATAATAAATATATTTTGGTTTTAAAAGCGATCGCGACTATTTTTGAAAAATTTATTTTAGACCACCCAAACGCTTAACCCCTCTCTCTCAGAGTTTGAGAAACTTTGTATAATCTATGAAATAATCTGTTCTATAATGTGCGCTTGGTGTCCCAACTTTCACTTACAATATTTGTGGGTGTTGACGGTGAAACAATAAAGCCAGAACGAATGTGCGTGAACTGATCTCATTCTCCAGTCAAACTTACAAAATCCTAATTTCAAAATTAGAGCTTTTCCATTCTTATAACGTTCTAGAGAATTTATTTGTGAACATTTTTATTTTGTTCAACCGAGAAAGATTTTGTTTGATATATCTGTCATTAAAGTTGATAATTTCGTCGAAGCGCGAAAAAAATATTCGCACACCGCCCGATCGTATTCCATTACTGGTCAGCGCTTCTGACTTTTGTATTTTTTTAAAAATAGCCCAGCTAGATAAGTCAATAGGGTGCTTAGCATGATAATTTGCTTCACACGAACTTTGTGCGTCAGTGCTGAGTCTTGTTGAGATGTCCAGAGTAAGTTTTTTTTGAATGTTCACGATTTCAAAATGGCTTCCAAGACAATTTCGTGGCAGTTGATCTCAAAAACGGACTAAGCCATTTAGAAGCCTATACACAGACTTCTTACAACAGATTTGAAATATCTTTTTTTTTCATGATAACAGTCAGTTAAGTGTGTGATGAGTGCATCAAAACAAAATAGCTTTCTTTTTGACATATTTTTGAATATAGCTCATTATATATTACTACACTTCCAGCTATGGTGTACGAATTATTTTTCTCAATCATGTAAAAGAACCACTTCTCAGTACCCTTTATACATTATCCTTTTATAAATTAAACTATGCAAAATTACGCCCCAAACTTACCAGCTGCCGGACCAAGCGTCAAGAAGTATGCGCACATCAATAGAATTAATAGCATTCTTCCATTATTTTTACGTTTGATTAATGGAAACCGAATACAATCCAAAACTAAACTTGGATCAAAAAATTCACGTAAAAGAACCAAAAATTTGAGGCAGCAAGGACGATGGATAGGTATAACATCTTCTTTGGCTGGTTCATGCTTTGCTGGAATTAGCGCTGGTGTTGCCATTTCGAAGCTAACATTTTTGTTATTCTGCGTGGCCTCGTTAATATTTGTTATTTCATAAGCCAAATTCTCAGCGCCTCCTATCGTTGGTGGCATTTGACTTGGCAATGGTGGCGGTGGCACTTCATCTGCTTTAGGTGCTGGCTTTACCTCTTCAACGAAGAAGATTATGTAAAGTATAGCGATTGCTTGGAATACAGCAGCCATTGCAAAGGATCCTATAATGAATAATCTCAAATGTATTAGTACGGTAGCAAAGTTATAGACAGCACTTAAGCAATGACTAATGAACTGAATACTAATTAAATGTGATATACTTATGGTTAAAAATTATGCATAATTACTTTGGCAGCATATTCCTTAAATCGAGTAAAAAGAGGTCAATGGAGCTGAGGAAGGTCATATATATTTTGCACAAAAAGAAAACTAATAATTTCGTTGATCCCTGCGCTGTTCCTGCTCATTTTCAAATTCGGGTATTTTGAGATAAGCGATGAAATAAGTCGCAAACTTATTAATAGAAGCGTTGATATTTCAAAAAATTATGAATTTATTGAACATTTCTTTGCGAGTATATTGCTCAGTGTATCATATTTTATAAAATTCAATGATCAAATTGTGCAACTTTACATAATTTATCTATTTTTTAATAATCTTAAACACTTGGGACTTCTAAGGTTACAAAACCTACTGATGGAGTGTTGGAAAATTCGAAATAAATAGAAGAGCAAAGAAAGAGGTGAAAGCCAATTCCAGTTTTGAACTTCTGCAGATTATAGTCATCTGTGAATATTGATGAAGGCAATTTATTCCGGATTCCTGAGCGGTTAGGAAACAATCTGCAGAATTTTACTGTGCGCCTGAAGCTAGGCTTCAACAAATACGATTCGCAGAACATACCGTGCGTTTATTGTGGTATAGATAAAATAAAGGCGATATACATTCGCGCACATACAGTCGAATGTGCAGCCAACTGTTTCCTGAGGTTCGTTGAAAAGGGGGTGAGCTACACCCGTTCTATACAACTTGCAATGTTTACATGTTTATTAAAAAATCTCGTTACGGAGCAAAAAAAATTAATTATTTTAATATTATTTGTTGTTCGAGCATAAAACATTAAATCTTTTGAACAACTAACATTAAATTCCTTATACGAAGTAATGAAAATCAGTTTTTTAAGTATTGACAAGTGTGCAAGTTAATAAGAGAACTTCTTTAAAATATGGCGATTGATTTCATTCAGCCACAAAGTTTGAAATTCTTCAATGCTCTTATTTCTGATGAAGTCCAAGGTTAAGGAGAAAGGTAAAGATCTTCGAACAATTCGCTTAGCAGATTGATCTTTTAAATGATATTTCTATGATTCACGACTATAGCTGTAATCTCTGATAAGGCTTTAAGAACATTGCAAAACATTTTTATCCAGTAAGAACTTGGCGGTACAGCCGAAGTCGTAAGTCATAGAAATCGTTTGTCAATAACGCTCTTAATGCAAAGGAGTATTTAAAATAATTTTATCCTCAAAATTGTTTTCAATTAAGTAGTGGTTAGCAAAATAATTGAAAAAAAAAACTAATTAAAATCAGTTTTAGGGTATGTTCTGTTTGAGCTATTTTGGATTAGTTTTACCCATAAACCTCTTAAGTAATGCACTTTTATTTGTTATTATTTTTAAATAAAGATCTTGTTGTTGGTATCAAACAGAAATTTTGTTATTTTGATTAAAACTATCAATAATCTATAAGAAAATTAAACATCTACTAAATTTTTAAATGTTATGGTATTATGAACTTACCTACGTAACCCAATTTTAAGAAAAGATATCCACTAAACGGTTGTCCAATAAATGGCACTGCAGTAATAAACATAGCAAAAATACCAAACCTATGGTGAACAATTTTGGAAACCTTAAGGTTACTATCTTTCTAATGTTATTTGATAAGTTACCGGAATATACGATCTTCTTCTGGTGTTGCAATAGTGATATAACTGTATATGGCCATTAAGCAAAAAGTGAGACCGCCAAAGAGTGCTGGCACAATAGCTTCCAAATAAGCACCAAATTCCATTGGTAGAGATTCAAAAAATATGGCAGAGGTCAAGAGACCTAAGGAAGATAAATATTTATATGTACAGTGTGTAAAATAGATGCTTTAACTTTGTTAACTTACATAGGAAAGAACACATTTCTCCAAATATGGGTAATATCATGCATGGCTTACGTTTATTATATCGATCACTCCAACCGCCAGCGAAAAGTAACACAATCAACGGAAAGATTGCAGCTGTAAAGAAAATTTAACATTTTTTTTATTATTAATGAAAAAAAAGCAATCGATTTGCGAGAGCAAGTTCAACCTAGGCAGATGAGTTTTCGAGGGTATATTGATAGAGGGTATATTGCTTTCGATATGTAAGCGCTTGCTAAGGAATATTTTTTGGATGTATGAACCCATCATAAGAACAATTCTGACATATGAACATTTACTCTATACTCTAAATATATGACAAATACTTGCAAACTTCCTCATATATACTTAAACCTTGTTGTTAGTAGTATAGGGTTAAGATCATTTCTGCTCAACAAATAATATAGTAACAATGAATAATTTTGATTTTAAAAAATATTGTGGTCTAACAAAGCATATAAAGGGTGTTTTTTTTAGAGGTTTGTTTTTCGAATAGAGATAAAACTAGCATTTTATGGTCAAATCTGGCAACTCTAATGTCATTTATGTTCAGTTTGGTTTGCCATTTCATCATGAACAGGTTGACAAAAGAACAACGCTTGCAAATCGTGCAAATTTATTTCGAAAATAATGGTTCAGTTCGCGAAGTTTACCGCAAGCTCCGTCCATTTTATGGTCGACATAATCGTCCATCAGAGCAATTAATTCGGTTAACCATGGATCGTTTTCGCACTACGTTTACTCTATGTGATAATACGCATCCGCAGAGACGTCGAACAGTGCGCACCGAAGAAACAATTGCCGCTGTAGAGCAAAATGTTGAAGAGGAC
The DNA here is from genome assembly GCA_963680825.1 of Meiosimyza decipiens. NCBI lineage: Eukaryota > Metazoa > Arthropoda > Insecta > Diptera > Lauxaniidae > Meiosimyza > Meiosimyza decipiens. Next base: position 78,837,250 of record OY804259.1, on the reverse strand, counting down.
CCGAATGAATCGATTCGCCACCGTGCACAACAATTGGAGCTTTGTCCATCAACTTTATGGAAGATTTTGCGCAAAGATCTTGGCTTGCGACCTTACAAGATCCAGCTTGTGCAAGAATTAAAGCCGCGAGACCATGCAATGCGTCGTGATTTTGGTGTATGGGCCGAAAATGAGATTGATCTCGATGCTGATTTTCATCGCAAAATTTTGTTCAGTGATGAGGCTCATTTTTGGTTGAATGGCTACGTCAACAAGCAAAATTGCCGCATTTGGAGTGAAGAGAATCCACATGAGACCCTTGAGACGCCATTACATCCAGAAAAACTGACTGTTTGGTGTGCTCTATGGGCTGGTGGAGTCATTGGGCCATACTTCTTCCGAAATAATGCTGGAGAGTCAGTTACCGTTAATGGAGACCGGTATAGAGCCATGATAACCGACTATTTTGTTCCCGAATTGGATGGCATGAATGTGGATGAGTTGTGGTTCCAACAAGACGGCGCTACATGCCACACAGCGCACGTCACAATCGATTTATTGAAGGAAACATTCGATGAGCGCATAATTTCGCGGAATGGAGCTGTCAATTGGCCACCAAGATCGTGTGATTTGACACCATTGGATTATTTTCTTTGGGGATATGTGAAGTCGCTCGTCTACGCCAACAAACCAGAAACGTTAGGGGACTTGGAAGCCAACATTCGTGGCGTTATTGCCGACATACGGCCCCATATGCTCGAAAAAGTGGTTCAAAATTGGACCTGTAGAATTGGCTTTATTCGAGCCAGCCGCGGCAGCCACATGCCCGAAATCATATTTAAATATTAATGGCATAAAATTATCCTTCCAATAAAGCCAAATTGATGGACATTAAAACGATTTTCTTGTGTTTTATTTCAATTCGAAGCTCTATACCTCTAAAAAAAACACCCTTTATTGTTTTTTTCTTAATCTTTTATGAATAATATTTTTCCGGAACGCGCCATTTCATACTTAAGCTCAGGAGACATATTCCACAATAATTAATCCCATTAACAGATAAGATTCATACGGTTACAGTGGGTTAACGCCATAGTTTTAGTCTCACAAACGTGGGATAAACTACCGAATTCAGTGGTGTAAGCACATACATTCTTTTAAAAGGCTGTTGTGAATGGAATTTGAAGTGTGAATGAAAGCCGCTGATCGATATACAGTATGTACAATTACAAAAGGTGCGTTTAAAATGCATTTTTCGACTCGTCCTACTGCATAAATACGTCATCATCCGTACAACTTTAGTGAGTGCGAGGTAAATTGAAAATTAATTCATTGTTCACGTAAATGCTTAATAGTCCGAGAGGTAGCGTTGCATTTTTGATAGTAATTTCCTCCCGCTTAATTGTTTTTTGAAATTAATATTTAAAGAATGGCTGATAATCGAAATTAGCGTCAGTAGCCAGAATGGTGGTGGGCCTGGTTGTGTGAGGCCGACAAAAACATTTCGCTCAATAACTCGGAAAGTAAGCCATAAGTAGAAAAATTTATTGACACCAATGTTGTAGAACAGATGAAAACACATCGATTTCATGCACGAAAAATTTCCGCATGGCAAGATTGGACCCACCTTTCATAGTTCACCACTATAACATTGGTCTTAACATAATTTTCTACTTGTGGACTACTTTCCGAGTTATTGTCATAACTGGGACCACCCCGATTCTGGCGACTGACGCTTACTTCGATCTTCACCCATTATTAAACTATCAAAATTAAGCGGGAGGAAATAACTATGAAAAATGGAACGCTACCTCCCGGACTACAAGTATTCGAAGAGATTTTCTGCATCTTGATTTAAACTCTCTTCACTAACAATCAATGCATTTGCAATGCACTTTGCTATGTAACATTTTTAATTAAAAAACAATTTAACAATTAACGCGTTGTTAGGCAATGCAAAAATTATTTTTTCATATGCAGTAATACTTTGTTTTGTATAAAATAACTGTCATAATGCAAAGTATTATTGAATCAATCGTTAAAATTAGATAAGATATTGTTGTTGTTTAATCACGCAGCTAGAATAAAAATAGAATTTAATTTATGCAAAATTATTTGCATATGAACGCTTGAATTATCGTACATAAAAATTTCTCAAAAACTATGTACATATGTATTTATGTGCTTACCATACCTATGTTTACTTAACTTCATTCTAAGATTCTTGCTTGGACTTGTTACGAAAACAAGCGTCTAAACAAATCGTTTAGTGTTAAACCAAACGCACATGGTCAATAAAACCGGTTAAAGACCAAAGTTGTAAAGAACCTTATGTATATAATGAATACAAATCCCATTTTTTTCTATTTCATACTATAGAGTATAATTAAATGATTATCTAGCGTGATTACCTTTTTGAAGACAGTGTCATTAAATTGACTAATCGCTTAAGGCACCTTTTTTGGTCTAAGTGATTTTTAAAAATTCTCTCCAATTGCCAAAAGAAATCATTGAGTTTAACTGCCAAAAAAACCAAAGTGCTGGTAATTATTTTGTTGTTTCTTGTTTTTTTTTTTTCTATAACCCTACATCTTTAAATTATTTCAAACAAATCATGAAATATCGAAACAAAAAAATTAATTACAAAATGTTTCTTAATAAGTATATAAAAAAACAAGTATTTCTACTTAGTTTATATATAAATCTTAGTAGTTAATTATTTGTTTTTAAAACTAGAAAAATTCCTAATGAAACGAGACGGTAAATTTTTGAGTCTATACTATAGCTATGAAGAATCAAAAAGAATATTATTTAACAGGTTTTAATTCGCAATTTATTTAATAAACAGCAGGTCTTCGTGTTCACATTGAGTTTATAATTGCAATATATGAAAAGAACAATTATTTGCAGTTTATTAAACCAAATTATTACTTGAATTTTTTAGCCGTTCTAAAGTATTTGAAGTCCTTAAAATCCAATTGTTCTTAAGGGCTTAAGCTTCCGTAAGGCTTTCTAGAAATTGATTTCTTAACAATCATGGAAAAAAAATATTATGCCAAAAAAAAAGTTTTTCATGGAATTTATGTATATAAGCGTGTCAGAGCACTCCGCTTCGTACATAGAACCTTTTTTTGAAAATGGTTGGCTGCATATTTCGCGATATTTCTTTTTTTTTTTTATTTTATTTATTTTAATTGTACACCATTAGCAACATTATTTAAATAATTGATGGTCGTTTATGCTAAAACATATTTCTCGAAAAACACGTCGATTTTTTAATGTTACAGTGGCTTAATCCCTTTATAAAAAGTCCAGAAATGCTCAGCTGGATTTTTCTGTATAACTTCTTCTTTTTTTTTTGTTCATAGAAGTGATAACCCAAATGAAATTTGCGTATTCATATATAAAATGAGGATATTATAGCTGAATTTATAGATAGGGTTAAGTTTGGAGGTTCGGTTTACCTTTTGAAAAATGTCATATTTGAACTCAAACATTTTCCCAGTTAGACACGCCTTCAAAATCAATTTTTAGTAAGAAAGCGTTGTTAATTTTTGTAGCTAAGCAGTTTGTTTATTGCAAACAAAAAAATTTAATAAAAAATATATAAGAAACACAAATTTTCTGAAGGAGTAGTCATTTCAATTCTCTTTTCCTTCTTTTGCCTTTGAAATTTCTCAAAGCTTTGCCTATTACATATTAGGGAGCGGTATAAAATACGGGAAACATTTTTTTCCTTTTGAGAATTTGGGTTCGTAGCATTTATGTATATATGTAGCTTGTGGCAAAGGTATGTTTGAAGAGTGAGCTCTTGAGGTTCACGCCCTCTAGCCCCACCTTAATACCTCAATCCAGCACTGGTTGGAGATCCTCTTGAGCTCGGGTCTCGAGGCTATTGACGTCTCTAACCCTACCTTGATGCAGCGCTGGATTTGGAATCATTTACGCAGCCAGCCAAAACTATAATGCTTGAATGAGATGAACTAGACCTTAATAGACCTTAGTAAAAACAACTTACACTAATGTTGAAATATTTTAAGTAAATATCCACTACAGTAGCGCAGTCTTTGCCATTTCACTCAAACCCTAGTTGAGGGGTCTTATGGAGTGGTGCTCTTCTCCTCAAAAAATCAAGATAAAAAGCATTCCGCTATGTATGTATATATTTGTTTATAATACAAATGACGTAGCAGCTTTAATAAATTAGTTAAATCCTGTCACCAAAGATTTCTTGAGATAGAGCCCCAAGAGGGACAAGCCTAAAATGGTCAAGAACCAAATAGAAAAGCTTAAGATGCATTAAAATTAATGCAGTAAAATAGATTAAAAGTTTTAAAAAAGTTCAATAAAAAAAAATGTACAGTATGTATACAATTTTTTTTAATATCGATTTAAAAATGTATTAGCAAGTCCACAAATTTCGTTCCAATATTATAACAAAAAAAATTAAATTTAATAAACATAACAAAAAGGTCATTCGAAATGCCAATCACACGACATCTTTGTATATCACGAGTTAACCAATTCAGTCAACGACTGTACTTTTGCTAAATGGTTAAAAAAATCAGATTGAGGAAACTTGTTAGTATTGAAGCCGACTAACTTTTTTAAAGGAGCACAGAATATTGTAATTATAGAAAATCTTAGTCAAATAAACTTTTGACTCGGAGCACATAATTTCTGACAATGATCTGGTTCAAACTTCGTTTATCCTACTCACCTATGGGTGCTCTCTTGCCAGATATATCTGCGGCTAATGTTTGTGCCTCCACCTCAGCTTTACAGACTGTGTAATTAAATCCCATTGCACCAATGGTCAAATTAATTAAGTCCGCTGTGGCACCCAAAGTTGTATTTTCAAAAGAAAAACTGTCACACTCCAGGCCCAACTCCGATTTATCCAAAGTGGTATCACAAATCATTTTATTATAACCCAAATTGACGCGACAGGCCTAAAATTATGAGTTACAAAGAATTTAATTCGTTTGTTATATGTTTTGTTTTTGAAAATTTATAGCACCTTATCGAGTGGGAAATTTTGCATGGCCACTGAATTGAAAACACTCGCCATATAATAGAAAAAGAAAAACGGCTCGATCACTAAATATTTGCGATATTGCCAAACTTTGTTCAAATAATCCTTATAACTTAATTTAGGCTCCGCAGGCTCTTCTGCAGTCGTGTTGCCATTAGAAGCCATGGTGATTTTAAGTATTCAACTTGGTGTTTTTTTTTTTTTAAATCCTGAAAAAACTTTCGCTTATAAAGGCGTTAAACCTATAAACGCTTAAATTTATTTTTTAACGCGAGAATTTTAATTATGTACTTGATCGAAGCGTATCACCCGTTAAACTAAACTTATGCTGAGTTAATCTTGTGGTACGCAAGCGATCCTCAAGATGCTGATCTTTACTTGTTTCTCTGGATTCTTTACGCTTATCTTAGCTTTTGCTACGGCTTAATTTGATTCGATAGCTTACAAGTGTTATTTTTCAAATTTTGAATAAAATTTTGTCATTTGGTCAACATCAAGAAGATGTCTGGCTAGGAGCATTCGGGTAGTAAAACTGGAAACAAAAAGAAACCGAGAAACAAAAAGAGATATTTCTAGCATCAAGTTGATAGGTATGCTGCTTGATAAACAAGTAATTTTCGCTTTTTTATCATTTTCATTTTGTTCTCATCTATAATTTATACATATGTGCATAGCTGCGATTGAGAATCGAGTATACAAACGGCTATATAAGAAAACCTATTGAAAACGAAATAAAAATTAATTAATTAAACTCTATCGTAGATTTTTAATTCATCAGAATCGACTTATTGTTGAGACAGGCACATCGATGGCGTTGTGACAGCGTCAAGGAAATTACTACATGTTGTGATTTCATACGCGCGAGTGAAAAAAAAATGTATTGTGCTATGCGCGAGTGAAGCTTTAGACTTTTCAAAATCTTTTATTACAGTTAAGAGCGATCACTTCTTTTTATTATGCCTATTATATTTAATCCAGGAAATTTTGATTTTGTATAAGATTCCTAGAAGAAAGTTTTAAGGTACAGTCACAATTTGTGTAATCAGCATGATGAGGCTGTCGATACCTCTTTACGAAATGTTCTATTTGGCCATAAAAGAGCTGTTCGCAATTTTTGAAATTTAGGTTTTGCATACCTTAAAGACTGAAAAGCATCAGTAATAAAATGTTGGTTTTTATCACTGCTTAAATGGCCGCACTTGTAACTATCACATGCTGCTACACGGCCGATTATTTGCCAACACTTCCGTTTCTATTGACTAACTGCTATTAACGTGTGTTTTTCATGCTAATATTTTTGTTTTATTCTGCTGAAGCGTGACATATTCGAATTTTAGGCAGCATGCGGCTTATCACTTCCAAGTAAATATTACTATTTCTTCGTTTCAAATACCTACCTATTCACCGCACTTTCTGGATAGGCTGTATGAAGGAGTTAAATTATTTTCTTTTTAAATCTCTGCATTTACAACTGGGTGTTTATATAAAAAATTCATAGCTGATTGACTTGAGTATTCGAGATTCAGTATATGATAAGGTTTATTGTTTTTCAAATGACCAATAAATCGACAATAGAATTAAAAGCCATTTTTGGTTTTCAACTGAATCAATAAAATTGTTCTTGTGTCTCCACAATTTTGAGATGGGAATCTGATAATAAGTAGGTAGGTGTTTCCAAATATCTTGACAGCTTAACAATAAGGTCAGAATATGTGTAATTTGCAAAACTGAAATGGACATCCTGATTTTAATCGAAATATTTTTATGTGAACTGGTTTTATGTGAACAAAAAAATGTTAAACATAATTGTTTTTTTTTTTCAACAAAGTTATTGCCAAATTAAACATTATGTAACTTTGTAAACAAAAGCTTGTTGCTCTTAACCAAACGAACCGATCTAAATGAAACTTTGGCATATTTTAATAATTTGACTTTAATTAATCATTGTAGAGTTTCGAAAAAAAAAATCTTCATAGTTTTTTAATTAATCGTTTAAACAATCGCAAAGAAACAAGCGCAAAATAACGTCTAATTGATTTAGCAATAACACCCTGAATATAATCTACCAGCGACGCAAATTTAAAGTCCAGCGTGAGAGGCCTTAAGCCCGTCAAATTATTGCCACCCAAGAGCAGCGCTATAGATAAGTATTCTCTAACCAAAAGTAAAAACGACGCACAACTAACACCCGAGGCCGCGCAATTAGCCGCCATATGATATAAAAATTTCACAAGCATTCTTAATCCTGACAGCAATTAAAATAGAACAGAGAGTACCACAACAGAAGGGCAGACAAATCTATTCCAGAGTGTTTTAGCTGAACAAACACGCTTATGCTAGTGTTATATTTTAGACCAGCGATGGGCACGTAGTGACCCTTTCCGCCCTCATGGCCCGAACTGTTACTCGATGCATAAACAAGCAAAAAACGATTGACTTGAGTTCAAATGAAAACAAAAACAGCACACAAAGGCATTAGCGAGGGTCCGCATTGTGTCCCGACGAATGTAGCAATTGTTTTTGTTTGTAGTGCAATTTGGTTTTTTTCGTGCTGTTGTTGGCGAATTTGGAAATGGAAGAAAAAGAACTTTAAAATTTCGTTTTTCGTTTTTTGTTTCTTGATTTTGTTGTTGCGCCCTTTTGCTTGATTTCCATGTCCACCGCTGTTTTAGACCAAAACTGAGCCGATTTTGACAAACATGTTGTTGTTTTAGTATTACATATTTACTCGGCGTTTACACACAAATACTTTCCGAAAACTCTTCTTGTTTTTGGGCAAGAGCGGAAAACAAAAGAGACTAGGCACAAAATTTGTCCTTTGTCGCAAATGCAAAACAAAAAAGCACAAAAGAGAATGGAAAAGCATTTCTTCCACAGAATTTCCTTTTATAAACGCTGGTTAAGAATGGAACTAATAATATTTCAAAAATCTGTTCACAGAGGGCGCTGTAAGCAAAAATTAAAATACTTAGAGTTATTCAATCTTCTAAAGTATTTGTTTATGTACTTAATTAAATATGTGACATTTAATAAGAAATTCAGTGAAGATTGTATAATCACGAATTTATACGGAAATTCGCAAAAGCACTAAAAAAATACAGCAGGCTTTGGTTTTAACGAACTCGCTTCTCTCGTTTTATATGTATATGGCACCAATTGATGTGAAAAGGTCAAAATTAAATTTTGCAAGGATGAGGTGGAAAAAATTGATTGGATTTATATTGATAACATCGAAAATGGGACGAAAAGCTCTTTTGGCACAACACATTATTTATTTTCCTTAAATAGGACTAAACAAATAGCGGGTTGCAACTCCCTCAAAATATAGTTTTGACCTGTTCGTATCAATTGGTGGTGCAATAACTTTTTGTTTTCCTTAAATGAGGCCTAAGGCTCAGCTAACACTCGTTTCAGCATAACAAAAGCCTATATGTAATGGGTCACTTATGATATTGTGTCTTTGGTGGTGTTTGGCGCGTTGAAAATACGGTCGCGTAAGCCGATTCTAAATGCATTTTTGGCATTTTACAGATATTGTTTATCCTTACATGAGGATAAATTACCCCTGGGGATACTGTTATGGAAATAAAAGCAAAAAATTTTCTATCGTTGTTGTTTAAAAGTGCTTTAGTTTAAAAAAAATTAGTCTGCTACGAAAGAAATTCGTTATAAATTAATTTTTAATTTATAAAAAAAGTATTTTATTTGCAAAATAATTTTTTTATTCAAAAAAGTTTTCTCAACATATCTTTTACATGACAAATTTTTTTTTTTTTTTTTTTTAATATAGACAATTCTTCAATTAATGTTAGGAATAAACCTGTTTTTAAAAGGAAATTACCAACATAACTTTGGAAGAGTGGTGGTTCCTAGAGACAGGTATAGTTGTCTAATTGAAGGAAATGTTTTTCAGCTACCTATAAATGTTAAGAAAATGAGTTAATTTCTTGGGGACAATAGTTTCTTTCCATAAACTAACCTTTCAGAAAAAAAAACAATCAATATAATATCTATTGAGCAAAAAAAACTAACAACGATAACATTGTTTGATGTAAAACGGTATCCTCCTAAACATCTTTTCCAATCAATCACAGCTAACTTCATTGGACAGTTGCTTTGACGTCTCTTTTTGGAGCGTTATACATAGTAGGTTCGCCTCTACTCTATAAGACTAAAAGAGACAACACCATATAACTGCAGAGCAAAACAAAGAAAAACAAAAGCCAAACAAATATATTCTGCTTTAAATGTTTGTCTTGCAACATTCACTGTCAATTGTGATTTTATCGCGAAAAAAATGTTATTGGCGTTTTTGTGTTATTTTTATAAAATTTATAGAAACGCTAATGCATTCCATAAATATCTTTAATTGAACAAACTTATTAATATTCTGAACATCTGTATGGCTGAAAAACAAATTGAAAACAAATGTGTTAAGCTCAGTCTGGCGTGGCGTTGAACAGAAAGTGCCAATGTTTGAAAAATTCAAAGTGATAATTACGTTTAAATGACAAAGTAACTTGCTAAAAAAATAAAACTAAGGAATATAATAATCAGATGCACCCAATTCCACATTTAATTTTCTTGTATTTTTCGTAACGTGTGACGCATTTGCAATTAAAATTTTGAATATTTGTTGTCATTTCATAAAACGTTCGTAGATAACATATGGTGCAGTTTTTTAAAATGGATACATTTCGCAAGTGGTTGAATAAACCTAAGGTGAGTCACATAATTCTGATATATGAGGAAAATTTAATTTTGTATTTAGTTTAACTTTGTTTCTTGAATTTTGTGGTTGGCATTCTTATTTTGGGAATTCCCGATCCATAATTTTTAGCGGGAACAAATTAAAAACAAGTCTGAATGCTACAGTGCTGCCACATAAACACAATTACGGACGTCGCTCTATCAAGCTCTAAAATGCACGTTCAGTAATCATACCGATTTGTGTTGTGTCGATATCGGCCAGATGACTTCGAACGAGAACATACACGATACGATTTGCCTTGCGATTTGCAATGAAATCCCACGCTTTTATTCTCATGACATGTATGTGTTAAAATAAGCACAAACAAGGATATATTGGGAAAATGAATTTAATAATAAAATACCTGGATTATTTTCAAGAAAATAAATTTGAAAAAATATATTTAATTCACTTTCTAGCCTTAATGCAAACGTCGCATTTATGTATCAATTTGAGGCCTGCGACATGCTTGTATTTGCATAGTTCGATATCATCGTAAATCCATGTTTCATGAATGGTACGTACGTACTGTTCCCAAGTTAAAGATTCGACGGGTCCTAAGAAACGCTAGCAAACACAGCGAGGTAAAAAAATGTCCAAGTAAATGAATTGATTGATGTTATGTTTGATGTTCTTGGACATAAAAACAACAATATTCAAGAATAAGTAAAATCAGTTCAATTGAAGCAATCATCAATTTCCAACTCGTTTTCACACTTAAAAGTAATTGGGACTTACAACACCATCGTCGCAACCGATATCATTTTTACTTGAAAAATTTTTTGTGGTTAGAAATAACTAATGACAAAGAGATAAAATAAGAAAGTGCAAATAATATGAAACACTAGTTGGACGTTATTTAACGCGCGTTAAAAAAACGCTCATATGAATCGAGCTTTGATGTACCAACCCTTTAATTATCGCAGTGTGTCTAGTTTGTATTGTATAGATACCTGATTTAATGATCTTAATTTCGTAGCACACCAAATTACGTGATATTACGTGCTTAAAATTGCTTGCAAGACAATTCTCTACAACATGGTTAGTCAAAAAAGAATCGGTTCTTGTGGCCAGTCAATAACCTACAAAGACTTGGCACATCTATACAATTTTCTCTTTCAAACATTCTCCCAAAAAATTGACAGCAAAAGTGGCAGCTTGGAAATAAAATCATTTTCCAAATGTGATGTATATCTGCTCTCCTTTTTTTCATTCATTCACTATACACCATCCCTATAGAAGAAAAGGAATGACCTTTGATTCTACTATTTTTAATCTTAGTCGACCGTATAAATTGAAAATAAGTCAGCGAGCTAAAAAGAGACGACCGTAGTATCAAACAATTAACAAAAACACGGGAAAATTATTGCTTGGCCGTTGCAATGAACGTTTATTTGGTGTCATTTGTGAATTTATCGTTGGAATGTCGAAACACAATTCGACAGCAAACGTATTCTGTCTAAAAAAAAAAAAATAATTTGCAATTTTGTGAAAATAATGCAATTTTATTATTGTTTTAAAAAATATGGCGAAAGTTTAATATAAATTTGAGAAAAATTTGAAATCGTGAAAGGTGTGTTTAAGAAAAGGAAAATCAGACCAAAAAGGGCTGAGTCTGCAGCAGCAGCGACGCATCGCATCGCAGTTTTCGACGCAGCGTGAAAACGTGAAGCTTTAACATTTTTTTTTTGTGAAAAAGCAAAAAGTTCTATTGTAGAATATTTTAAATATTACGGTTGCAGAAAAATTTGATATGGTGAAAAAATTTCCAGAAATAAAAAACGAGCAAAACAAAATTAAATAATAAAAATTTTGCGTGTGTCATAATTTCGATTGGCTTTAACTTTTTTTTCTCTTGTGCATTTGTGATATTGGTTTTGTGCGCAGTTTTTGTCTTTGTTTGCACAATCGAAATTTTGTTACGTTTTCCGCGGTTTTGTTTTATTTTATATTGAAATACACTTTTACTACGCACAAATTTTACGCTAAGTAAAGCGGGAAGCGCCACAAAATGGACACGTTTCGTAAATGGTTGAATAAACCCAAGGTGAGTGAGTTGCTGTCAAAAATTCGTATTAAGATTATTACTAATAGAAAAACGAAGATTTGGAAATGGAAAATTACTTATGATTTATCAGTTTTCCCCTCTGTGAAATATGGGAGAATGACTTCCGTGCGATAACCTCATTTCATTTTCTATTTATTTAACTGTGACTAGGGCGATGTTCTAAGATTTCAATTTTTCATTTGTTTTTTTTTTTTGTAATTGTGGCAGTGCTTTTTTTCTTATCAGTGTTCTTATTTTTGTTGTTTTTTTAGGGTATATATATTTTGTTTTTAGTTGTTTCGCAACCTAAGCTGAGCTGTCAGCATGAAGCAAAGCTACGGGTTTGCAGGGTTGCATTAATTCAGAGTGCATTGTACCAAATACTCAATTAAATTAAGACCTTGTGACTGTCAATCGAAGGGAACAAATTATTTGATAGAAATATTAGACTCTGCTTACACAGCATGCTGAGAGTAACGTTAACGTGTTTCTTATTTAGTCGGAGCTCAGAATTTACATACGTATGTATGTATTACTCCTATTACGTAATACTGCTTAACTTGATTTGTATTAATTTAATAGACAGTAAATTAAACGCATCGCTACCAGAATTAAAAACCTCAAATTTTTGAGGTTTCATACAAACACCTGATTTTTCAAAAACAGCTGATTTTTCCAAAACAGCTGATTTTTTAGACTAGTGAATGGAAACTCGCTACCCCTGTTGGTGAGAAAAGTAAATTTGAGGAGGGGATGTTCATGCCCTAGTTGCGCTGATGTTAGGTTTCAGGGTAGAAGTGTAATACATATATATATTTCCCTTGCTTTTTAAGTAGCCTCAAGTATCCTTTAGTCTCTGTTTGCGTTGATAAAAAAAAAAAAATAAAAAAAAATTTGAATATAACATATGTACATGACTTTCGAAGATGTGCTTTTTCGGAAGTATTTAATTCGAAATTCTATTTAATTCAAACCAAACTTTTATCCCGCATTCACTGGGGTTTGAACCTGGCCATTCCGTTCTGTTACATGCGCATTTTAACGACATCAGCCGACATCAGTATTTGTTTTGGCTGACTAAAAGTATATTATATGAAATATCAAATGGCAACTATATAAATCAAAAACTCTTCTTTTTGACAGAAAACTAATGTAGTTTTAGTCCATCCGAAATAAAGAATAAGAGTTGCTCAGTTGGTTAAGATGTGCGCATTTCACTGAGGTTCGAAACTGATCGGTGACAAATAAGAAATGTCCCGTGAATTTTTTATTTATGTACTTCCGAAAATGTGATTCTACTCAACATCGAAAGAATCGTATTTTATATGATTCCAAAGATTTGTTTCTACATAGTATCCAAGAAAGAGCATTTCATATGCTACAAAAAATGTGCATCCCCGCAATGATATCCTATGTTAAAAAAGATAATTAATTAATGTATTCTCATTACATAATTACGTATACCTATTTCTATTTTTTTACTGTAAACTCTGTATTAGTTTTCATATTTTAAAATATATATTTTAAAATTTGAAAATTATTAGGTGAGATAAGTCAAGCCTCGTCGAAAATGTTATGCCGTATATGAAGTTGACCATATTTGATAAAACCTCAAATAACTCCGTAACTGTGAGCCGAAAGATGGCTACACATGCGCACAAATAGAATTTCTTTCAAAAATGTTACTAAATTTAACATTAATATGAAAATAATATAGTTGGTACAAATTTTAAAAACTTAAATCGTCGCAACCAAGCTAACAGCTAAAATGGCTGAAAAAAAAGAAAATGCAATCTATCAGCGACAATCAACAATTTGTATATTTTACAAAATTAAAAAAACTTGCCAGCGTTGTCTGTTTAATTTATCTGAAAGCGTACAAATTGCAACAAAACAGTTAGTTGCAAAAATAGAGCAAAATGTTAACGAAAAAGTTTTCCCTTTGTTTTAGTTTTTGTAATGCAGTGCAATTGAGGACATTATTGTAGGTGGCGTGTAAGTACTTTTTAATGAGTTTTCATACAAATAAGTAATCAAGTGAAAAATGTGTGGATTTTATGAATCGTTTTTGCAAACACAAATAAAACGACATAATTTTTTCCTCTCTCCTCGGTAAGCATATTTTTCAAATCAAATTAAAGTACATTTTTTTTTTAAACTCACTAGTTTCTTGTTTAATGCTTGATAGCACCATTGCTCGTTAGATGTTTCTATTACTTGTGTAGATTTTATAAAGGGTGTTTTTTTTTAGAGGTATAGAGCTTCGAATTGAAATAAAACACAAGAAAATCGTTTTAATGTCCATCAATTTGGCTTTATTGGAAGGATAATTTTATGCCATTAATGTTAAAATATGATTTCGGGCATGTGGCTGCCGCGGCTGGCTCGAATAAAGCCAATTCTACAGGTCCAATTTTGAACCACTTTTTCGAGCATATGGGGCCGTATGTCGGCAATAACGCCACGAATGTTGGCTTCCAAGTCCCCTAACGTTTCTGGTTTGTTGGCGTAGACGAGCGACTTCACATATCCCCAAAGAAAATAATCCAATGGTGTCAAATCACACGATCTTGGTGGTTAATTGACAGGTCCATTCCGCGAAATTATGCGCTCATCGAATGGTTCCTTCAATAAATCGATTGTGACGTGCGCTGTGTGGCATGTAGCGCCGTCTTGTTGGAACCACAACTCATCCACATTCATGCCATCCAATTCGGGAACAAAATAGTCGGTTATCATGGCTCTATACCGGTCTCCATTAACGGTAACTGACTCTCCAGCATTATTTCGGAAGAAGTATGGCCCAATGACTCCACCAGCCCATAGAGCACACCAAACAGTCAGTTTTTGTGGATGTAATGGCGTCTCAAGGGTCTCATGTGGATTCTCTTCACTCCAAATGCGGCAATTTTGCTTGTTGACGTAGCCATTCAACCAAAAATGAGCCTCATCACCGAATTAATTGTTCTGATGGACGATTATGTCGACCATAAAATGGACGGTGCTTGCGGTAAACTTCGCGAACTGAACCATTATTTTCGAAATAAATTTGCACGATTTGCAAGCGTTGTTCTTTTGTCAACCTGTTCATGATGAAATGGCAAACCAAACTGCACATAAATGACATTAGAGTTGCCAGATTTGACCATAAAATGCCAGTTCTATCTCTATTCGAAAAACAAACCTCTAAAAAAAACACCCTTTAGTAGTTCTCTATGTCTGCACCTTATTAAAACTTTTTAATTTTGGTAGACGAATTCACAATTATAACAAAATCAAAATTTCAAGTTGGATTACTTGCGTTTGTCCTTGAGGTCATTGCCAAACGTTCGAATAACATTTCAGGCCAATGCTCTTATGTTTTATGTATACGACTTAGCATGTTTTCATGTTGGAAAAAGAGACTGATATTAAAATTGTATAAACATTTTGCTCTCTTCAAGTTCTTAAGCTTAATAACTAGAAATTTTTGTTTGTTATTGCAACTGCGTCAGCAAAAATCAACAGGTACATTTTTCGTAATTTCTTCATCCAACTAACTATACCGGAAAAATCACTTTTCACGGAAATTAAATTATCTTCGCATACATTTTCTGTTGTTGACTCAAAGCGAGTGGCTTTGCTGTCTATCTTACTCTTCCTTGATGTACACATTGTTGTTGTGCTTTGTAATTGTTACACTTTTGTAGACTGCTCCTCTTCAAGCAACCAACGAATATCAGCAACAATGGTAGTAACAATTAAACAACTTTGATGCCGGATATGAAATTTGTTGCAATTACCGCTATGCGCGTCTGCCAGTTCGCTTGCCTCACTGCCTTTAGACTTCTCTAGAACAAACCATATAGAAACTAGAAAAAATGTAGAAAGTAATAAACACAAAAAAGATAAAGAAAACACAAAAATCGTTAGAAAATGTGGTAAAAATCTTGTTGTACCGTTTCTTTTCAATTGCCATTCATAGCGCAAGATGTTGCATTCAATGTCTGTTCTTCTTTCCTCTCGCCCCAACCCCAATCCAGTGAATCTCAAACTCAGCGACAAAAACTAAGAGCGCACTTAGCTATCTGTTTGTGTTTCTGGTTTTCATTCGATTCATTATGTTTTTGCTTGGTTTTTTGTGATTATAGCCTTCTTATTTTAAAAAAAAAAAAATATTGCAAAACTCAAGTCAACTCAGTTGTCAGAATGAGATAGTTGTAATACAATGCCATCTTCTTTTTTAAGAAACGGCGCGAACCCATTGAGCAATGTATCGTAATTGTGCTACGGAATTAACATTTTCTTTCTGTTACCTTGAAAGCATTGGGCTACTGGCGATTCTTGCAACTGAATGCAATAACTTTATTAAAATGTTCCTATTTATATGTTCGGTAAGCTGTGAAAGACCACGCACAGTTTGTTGTTATGTCCTTAGAAAATATATGGATTTTGAAGTCATTTACAAAGAGTATGTGGCAGGGTATGACTTACCCGCGTACAAAATTGACTCTAAAACTCATTTACCAAATAGATAGCATTAAATTAAATCTAAAAAATAAATCTGAAAACCAGCTATAAATTGCTTTGTTGGCAAGTGTGTAACTCGAGCACATGCTACCGCGTCACTGTGATCACGACACTATCCCCTTAAGTCCAGCTACTCAAAACAACAAAACGTTTGAGTCACTAAATAAAATCCTACACACATAAAAGTATCATGGTGGGTATGTCACACCCGGTCAAACTCTCGCCGGGTTGATTATTATTTTACCGTTAAAGTAAAATTAATTTTACTCACATCGCCCTCTTTGAGAAAATTATCATAAAGGTCCTATTGGACTTACGAGGCTTAATTTCTTATTTGCACTGGGTTAAAGTTTTCTTTGCTTTTTATCATGATATTACTTTACTGTAATCGTAATTCAGCTTAACAGCTACAAAGCTTTATTTACTACAAGCACTTACATGTTCGAGTGAAATAGATAAAACACACGCTTTAATGCACTACTACGCTATACAACCAACTATAAAGCTTTACGTAGTTTGATTAATCTTTTGACTTGCATCACCACTTTTGTATTATTAATGTTGCTGCTTTTGTTGTTGCTGTGATTGCTTGTCTAACTTCAAGGTTGATTGTTTGCAATTTCAGTTAGTTGCTCTGAAAATATTATTGTGCACATATATTTTGAAAAATACACTTAACGAACAGAGAAAAGCTATTTTTCAAATATCAAACTCAAATATATCATTTGTATATGTTCGTCACAGAGCTTTTATTTGTTTTAAATACCAAATCCTAACTTTACAGTAGAGTTAATTTAGGATTTGAACACCGGACTCAGTTACTCGACTGTTTTTCGCGGTTTGTGGAATAAGTATTATATTCCTTAAACGATATACATTCTTATTAAATAATAAAATACTTCAGATTTAAAAAAAAAGTTAAATTTTGATGTCGTACATAATACAAATACAAATGTGATGTTGAAAGTACGTTCCGAAAGTGCGAGCTAGATCCAAGGGAACCGTATTTTGGAAGAACTTAACATAAATGCTCTTGAAAGAGATTTTTGTAGCTCAATAACACCGAAATGTCGTAACTAACCGATTTTCATAAAATGTTCTACATGGCTTAGAAATAGATATAAGATGGGTTTTCCCCCATTAGCGTAACCAGGTGTTAAACCTTCTAAGTATAGAGGTAAATTATATAAAATTGGATACATTAATTAAATAAAATTCACAAAGCTTGCTTCCCCAATTCGAAAGACTTTTTTTTAAACTAATTTCTTCTGTAATTTCAAGAGCATAAAGAAAGTGTTTTATAAATAATCAATTAGCTCATTTAAAAAAAAAGAGATCGTAAAAATTAAAAGATTGTTCTCAATATTGAAAATATGTACCTCGTATGTAACCTCTTATGAAAACCTATATGTAACATTTCAAAGGTAATTTTAGTATAACAATTTTTCGAAAGATTTTGGCACATCTTTGGCACATAAAAAAATCCTCAATACTAAATGAAACATTACTAAATAAGGAGCGCCTTAAAATTTTACATATTACAGTACATACATATCGAACACATTCTGGTAAAGACGTACAACACAAAATTTTTGATTCTTGAGTAAACGCAAAAAGCAGTGTTGAAGTTCGATCAATTACAACAAATTATATGGTCAAAAGTGTCACAACTCTCATAAATACTATTTTGCATTTACACGTAGCGATCACAACAGCTTCAACTCTCCGATACAGCTAAAAATAGGACACCTTTGCCTCATTTCCATTGCAACATAACTGTTTTTTGACAGCCAAGTACAGCAAAAAATTAAGTTATCTCTTATCTGCTGGTGGATATGTGTATGATGAACAGTTTCAACAATTAAACTCAAAACAGACTAATTTTGAGTTGTGCCTCGCAAGTAGAATGGGTGCGATATATTTTTTAAGTTTCTATTATTTTTTTCTAAAATTTAGAATCTCTAATTTTTGAAAGTACACATATGAATCATTTCATAATCATCATAAAAAAAATGATGCATTTTTATAATGGGCTAGCATTGTTTTTTTTTTCTTTCTATAATTGTTCAATCGGTCATTTTATATTAATGATTGTATATATTAATGATTGTTTTAAGTTCGAAAAATTCATCGCTAACTAATATGTACTATAAAGCTAAAAATATTAAGCAAATTACTTACTTCTTTTACCTCAAAGAGGACACGAAATACATACAACGCAAAAAATTAGAATGCACTAACTTCAGCGAAATGTACCCAGCAGGCAATTGAGCAAGGCCTTCCCCGGAGAAGGCCTGCTAGCACTACTGCGATGGTAAGAGGCCTTCTCAAAACTCATTTTTTATTTTTTTTTTGTGATTTTTGTTTTTATTTACAATCTGTTAATATTAACAATAAGTATATTTTATAAGTAGTGAAATTTTAATTAGCAGAATAGTTGTGCTTCATTGAGTGTATACTCATGAAATGCTATTATGTCTTACCACAGCAGGCGTGCTATTATGCCTTCCCACAGCAGTAGTGCTATAAGGCCTTCCCACAGCAGCAGTGCTATAAGGCCTTTCCACAGCAGCACTGCTATAAGGCCTGATATTAGAAGGCAAATGAAGAAGGATTTCATATATTTTTTTATTAAATGGTTAGAAGTAAGGAACGGTGTGCATGTTGCTAGGCTGGTCTTCTGTTTCATGTTATGTTAAAGTTGTAGAGTGTTGTGTATTCAATGTCAAATTATAAATTAAGAAAACGTCAAAAAAAATAAACATTAAAAATATCAACGCAAGCGAGGTTGACGCAGATAAAAAAAAACATTTAACTAACACGACGTAGTAAGATTTAATTTTTTCAAAGTACTTCTGTGACCCCTTCTACGGTAAGCGGTCTTAGAAGTGCTCTTGACGCAAGCGATATAGGAAGACCTGCTTGAAGAGTATTTCTATCAGGCCTGCTAAAGAAGGCCTGTTTTATCGGGACGTTTCATATAAAAAAGAAAGTAAGTTTGAAAGGAGGTGGTAAGGCCTTAATCTTACCAGGTAAGGCCTGTTAGAAGGCCTGCAAGCTCCTGCCCTTGCCTACTGGGTAGTTGTAACTTTTAGTAGTAGTAGTAATAGTAGTAGTAGTAGTAGTAGTTGTAATAGTAATAGTAGTAGTAGTTGTAATAGTAACGTAAAATACTTCTAAAAAATACTACAGTGACAAAAACCATTGCCTTGCAACTTGCGAAATGCAACTGCTGCAGCATTTATGTGTAGTCATACATTCTGTTGTCATTCCCACAAGCAATAGCAAAAGCATCATCTGCTGTTGCTTCTGGCCTCCATGAAGCTCCTACGTTTCCTGCTATTTTTTTTTTAATTTGCAATTCATTCATACAGTCAAATGCAAATGTGACCATAGAGATGAAAAGTAAAGACCATGCTGTGAATGATGCTGATGATGACGATGGCTTTAACTAAAAAATGCAAGCTTTTTTTGCATGTGGCGGCGGCAATGGCTTGCTTGAGCTTCTTCTTTCCTTTTCTTTACTCGTAGATTTTTTTTTGAGTTACTACAGATTGCCAACATGCGAATACATGCTGGTTGACCCTGTTGGAATTTTGAGATTTAAAGTAAAATTTTAAAATATGCACAATAAGCTCCGATAAAACAATAGTATCATAGCAATAGAAAAAAGAAGTGGTCCTAGGATATAACTTTGCGGTACTCCTCTGCTGAAAGGTAAAAAATTCGAAAAACGGGCTGTGTGTGTAAGGAAGTTACTTATTTTCTTGTGAACGAAAATCATTGTCACATTCTGGGACTTTTATGGTTTGTCTTTTTTTTTTTTTTTCAATCCACAGGAATTGTTGTATGAAGTCGAAGTAGTATTGAGATTTAATGAACATTGGTCGTATAGTTTCAATTTCATTTGACTCAATTTTAAGAAAACCACGAAACACATCGGTTTGACTACACAAGCAAAACTGAAAATATTTAAATTGTCACGGTGGGTAACAATGTCGTTGTTATTTTGAGTATTCAAGGGGATGCTTATGAACTTTTTGCTTAACGCATTTATGTCCATACCTAAATGTCATACCAAATGACTTTAATTTTTTCCTACTTGGAACATATATAAGTATTAAAATAAGAAATGGAATCAAAAAAAGAATAAGTAAACCAAGTAACGTAGCAAAAATGCAACATTGCATTGCTGTAGAGATGTAGACATGTGAAAACTTCATGCTTGCCACAAAATTGCATTCTACAAAACAATAACAAAAATAAACCAAACCACACAAGCGAGTTAGTCAGAGTCGATGACGCCAATGGCTGCATGTGAATGCGATGACGAATGCGCGACGAGTACAATAACCACGGTGCCGATGAAATGAGGTCAAGTTGGTTACAGAAACTGCAGCAACAGCAGTAGTTACGAGCAACAAACGGATGCAAATTTTGTACTGCAGCAACTTAGAAAGATTGAGACTTTGCAATGAATAAAATTTTATGTCAAATTCTTTAGCGATTCGTTAATTATAGCGAAGAATATCAAAAACTTGCTATTAATTATTTTATAAAAGCACGCACTTATGTACAATATACTTAAGTAGTTACGTACTCGGATAGTCGACTTCAAATCAAGAAGTCATTAATTTGCGTTCATTAAATTTTGAGCGGTGAATAAATTAGTTTGGATTTATTGCAGCTCAATTTTATTTAGTTGCTACCCATATTCGAAATTTTATTCAAATTTTTCTATTTTAAAAACTTGTCGCCATAGTTTGATTTTCACTGCATAGTTTGTTGATTCAAAGCTTGATCCTTGGGTTCCATTAAACGACCATTTTTGCTGTGAAGTCAATTTTTTGTCAATGTTTATGGTGAACAATCATTTAGTTATATCAAGTTTTTCGTTGTTGGCCTTGCAAGTTTTAAGTATAAAAGTTCAATGAAAGAATTGCAGAAAAAATTAAAGCAGGAAGGAAGGAAAATGCTACTCCCACTTCTACTTTTTCGTTGAAATACGCAAAAATCTAACATGATAGAATAATTCTGCAGTCAGATCTAAAGTCATCCTAAGAAATCTTATAAAAATGATTTCATTGGTTTCATTCCGGTTTAGTGAAGTGCTAAAATTTTGTTGATCATGAAAATTAGCATTAATTTGCCCCTAATTTCAATTAATTAGCTTATATGTATGTACATTCTGTATTTCTTAAAAAAGTTTCGGGAACATGTTGAAATACAGAAAACCCTCCGCAAATAGTTCTTTAGTATAGTTAATAATGAGATTTAAGAATTGGTTTTTACGATCAAATAATGCATGAGCTAAAAAAAGTTTGTAAAAAGAAATTTAAAAAAAAATCAAAATCCCACTTAATTTCAACTTTGCGTGCAATAATTTCATTTCTGAATGCACAATTTTATTAATTTTTGTGAAAGCTTTGAATTTAAAATTGTTAACTAACCATTTAAAAAATCATTAGCATATAAGCGTGTTACTGCTTTGAGCAATTAAAACCTTGACATTTTTACCTCACTCAATAAACAATCGAAAGAATGACTAAAAAACTGAGGAAAGTAAAAGTAAAACTTGGCAGTTATACAGATTTTGAGAAAAAAAAAATAATACGAATTTCTTTTTTTCTTAATCGTATCATTTGCGCGTTTTAAATCGTAATTCAAATATTTTCCATTTTCAATGTTGCATCTTTTATGCGTTGTTTTGTATATTGCCCTCATTCAACCAACCAACAACCTACACCATTTTCTTATTGCCAACTTGTATGCCAGCAAAGTGAAAGGTAAACAATTTTCATTTTTGGTTTGTTCCGAAATTTTTCTTTTTACTTTTTATTTTGTTTTATTTTTGTTTTGTTTTTGAAGAAGAAAAAAAAAATTACACAGCCGCTATGTAATTAAGTTGACAACTAGCAGATATATTTCATTGAGTTTGTCGTTGTCTTTTCTTTTAATGATTTTGTATTGCTCCATCTACAAATTCTATCTAGACAATTTCAACACTCATACCTTGTGTATTCCCATTACTGCCAGACAGACGTCTGGTGTTCTGAATATTCAAATTCTATTAATAGAGTGCTATCAAATACCGTAGCCTCGCATTCATTGCTACATCCAGCCTATGCTCTCAGACACGGCGGATGAAAACGGAGTATGCCATCATGTTCCTTGTAGTCTAAAGCTTACACAAATTTTAATTACCGATGGAAAAGATAATTTGTACGTATTACTAACTCCCTTATTAAGTTTTTTTTTTTTTAAAAATGTCTAAATGTTTGCTTCTATTTTTAAAATTAAATGTGGCGCCGCCCAAATTTTCAAATTGCATTAATTAGTGGAACTTTAAATAAGACCTTTTTTTGACACTTTAGACTACGACGTACAATTTTTTTTTTTTGAAATTTTTGTCTCATTTGAAATTACTTCTAGCTCGCCGTGGAGCAGAAGACGACAACGACAAAGATTCTACCTCACCATTTGCATTTTTTTCTCATTTGCTTAAGTTGGCAAGGCGACGGTAACGCCTTTCTAGTTGGAATTTATTGTCGGTTTTTGTGTCGAACTTTAAAATAGGTTTGATTTTAACAATAGTGGCGTGCGTCGTCATTTTAAGTGTGTACTTGTTTTTATTAGGGGGAGAACGTTGTTTTAAGCTTCATATAAATGATTTTGCTTCAATATAAGATGGCATTTGATTCTATTTAAAGATCCCATAAATTGACAGATGGATTTCATGGTGATGTTTTTTTGTTCTTCATAAAAAGTTAATACCCTACTTTCGTGGCGTCGCTAGGGTGAGGCGGTTCGCTCAATATATGTTCATAAGATTTTCTTACTGAATTAGACATGCACTCGTACCTCGGTGCTTTCGGATTATAAAGTAAAAGATATGCGGACAAAAAAGAGGTCTTCGGTGTTGTCATAAAAACTCTTCCTCACTTTAATACGCCTGCGGAAAGTCTTCTTTTCTGTATTTTTTCCCAGACAAAACTTAAATTGAAAGTAGTTATCAAAATTCTTGAAAAATGCTTAAACTTTTTTTGGTGACACCAAATGTAGCAATGCTACTTTATTAATTAAAAAAAAAACTATATTCTGGGAATTGTCAACCTCAAAAGCGGAAAAAAATTTTTGCTTTTTTCATCTCAGTTTAACGCTTATAATTTCGAACTATGTATTTCCAATCTGTATAGAGCTAAAAAGAGGCAGATAAAAATATCTTAACGGGCTAAAACGTGTAGTATAGTACATAATATAACTAATAATAAAACATTTAGAGTACAAAACACTTTCGCATCTGAATCGAAATTCTAGGCAAACAACCGGGGAAACACAAAAACACCTGTAGCTCTATCAACTGTTAAAGCCTTAACCAAAATAGACGTGACGATGATAGCAACTAAACGAACGTTTGCACTCGCTACGTCTGTTTTGACATATAACCCAAAATATTACACTAGCCAACGAATCGAAGCAGCTGTTATGACAAGCAGTGACGGTTTAAAGTTCGGTTCTTAGGGAACAACACGTCTCGTCAAAATGTTTCGTTCATATTCGATCAGTTAAGTATGTTCATTTTGGATATGAACATTCCATATGCTCGAATTTTCTGTTTCACTAATAAATTGTGACGTCTGACTGCTGCTTTATACCGAAAACATTCAAACCGGAGCTACCGCGACCTCCCTCTATTTTCAAGCTTCTAATGAGAATATTAGAATGAAGGAATCAACTTATTCAATTTTATTTGCATGACAAAAACTATAAAATTGTTTATTTTCTTATCTGATCAAACTCAATTAGTTCGTTTCCGGCAGATTTTTTGTACAAGTAGATAATGCAAATTTGCAATCAAAGCATTTCAGACCCTCTCCAAAACAAACAAAACAAAAATTTCCACTAGCAGTGGCGTAAAGCTTAGTAATGTTACCACCTTATAAAAATAGTTTCAATTAAAATGCCTTGTTTCTATTCAGATAGTCTTGGAAATATTTTTAGCAAACATTTTTTGGGTAAAAAGAAAAAGAGTGCTGATTTCCTTGTTCAAAAATTTTTAAAATTTCTTACAAAATATTCCAATAACATGATTTCCTAGCGTCACTCGCGTCTAATTTCCATTCAAATCCTATTTTTAGTATGGGTATGCTGTATTTGGATATTTCATTGCTTTTTGTTGTCTTATGATAAACAGACAACACTAAGCGTTTTATTGGCTTCATTAAATATTTTAAAAATCTTTTTATTTTTAAACATCAAAGTTTATATTTAACTTGATGGCAAAATAATGCCACAACACATACAGGCACATAACAGTAGCAGCATCTGCATTTTAATTGGAATCATAAGCTATTTTCGCATTAATTACAAATCTTTTTTTTTTCTTTCTACATCTTGCTAATGCTAATGACGCAAATTAAGCGTTAAACGTAATATCAAATAAAAACGAAAAAATTAACACAACATAAGCACTAGCATCAGCATCAGCATCAGCAACAGCTTGATATGACGGCACGTGTTGACTTAGTAAACAAGTGGCTGCTATTGCTGGTAACAGCAATCAGTGCAAAAAATTATCATACCGTAAATGCCAGCAAAGCAACACGTGTATACTGAACTGAAAATCTTTAAACGCCAGCCCCCTAGCACATAACAAGTTTATATTGAAAACAATAAATGTGCCTACTAGGGGTGACAATCCCATGGCACGATTTTGGAGAGTAATGCTCTAAGAATTATCAGGTCCCTTGGTAGCTTAGAACATTCAACAACTGACTAGAAAATTATTAATTAACTTATAACTAAAGTAAAACTACGGCCTTATTAACGCATCTATGATTTGATCGCTTAAACTAAGTACATAGTTGTTTTTGTTGTGCATATATAGTATCAGTATTTTTCGCTGCTGAGAAAAATTTCGATCTGATTCGTCGCTAGAAGGCTTATTCGTCAAAAGGTCGTCATATGCTTTTTGGAATATTTCCCGTAATTCCATCTATCGTAATATTTTGTCCAATGATAAAACCGTTTAACGATCCGTAGCTTGGTGTTATTCTTTTTCGTCACATTTTTGCAATTTCTTCATCGTGCGAAAACCTTAATCTGATTCACATTCAGATGATATGTCCCTTATGATCAAAGTATTTGAAAAGCGCTGGAAAATGCGCATAGCATCTAACAAGTGGATAACTAAGCTTGGTATGGAAACGTTTCGTGACATAGAAAATATCATATTTATAGTATAAAATTTTACTTAACTACTAAACTAGCTTCGAATCCGAAATATTTTTGAAAAAAAATCTATTAAAAATCCTATTCTAATCCAGAAATTCTTTTCTTTTCCGGAGTTATTGAACCAATGTTTAGTGCAAATTTCCAAGTGCTGGAATTGCAACCCCAAATATCTACATAAATGCTTCGCAGGAAAAACTATTATCGTTAAACAAAAGTTTGCGTCGTAACTTTAACACCCTATATTTTAGTGCTGCAAAATATTGAAAAAATTACAGCAGTGTAAGCATTTTTTGCAAAATTCAAATGCAAAAAGTATATAAAAATTTAAGATAAGGTTTTGCTGAGCTGTTAAAAGTTGGAAAAATTGTTGAAATAATTTAAAAGAGTAAACAAAATATTTTTGATTTTTAATTGTCAAGTTTTGAGTTACAAAATGTCAGTATACATATACTGGTTGTTTGCGTATATATGTAGGTATGTACATAGTACATACTATAGAATATCCTATTAAACAAAAATAAACTTTTTCAATTTTATGAGAATAGAAGCTGAACATATCTGCATATTTTCAAATGATATACTTTCTTTTGTAGTAGTTACCAAATCATGTTTAAAGGTAATAAACGTATTATTTGATATAAAATAGCAAGCGTTTCATGCAAGTGACTCACTCGTGGCTATAACAACTAGTACGAGCTATTTATGATTTATTTCGATTGTTATTCCCTATGTAGTATGCATACGGTGTATCCACTTTGCTCTTCCGTTAAATTATGTCATGTTCTTGATCATCTTCACCTCCTGAGTCGATCAAGCAATACTCTCTATTTGTGCAAATCAAGATTACAAGAAAACTAACAGATAAATTGATGAAATTTGGTACTGCAGTTTCTTCTTCGATTGTAGTTTTTGAGACTAAAAATGGTTGAAATCAATTCTCGAATAAGTCTACCGTCGAAAGTAGCAAAAGTCTTAAAACGTTATATTGAGTTATTTGGTAAATGGGTAAGCCAGCACCAAGAACATTTAAAAAAAGGCGTTGCACCTCGTAAAAAAGTAAATATTTTATATCGATGTACTTACTGAGAGCTATTTATGGGAATGCAGTCCAATTCCATACAAACAGAAGTAAAATTACGGGCAAGCACAAGACACAAAATTTGCGGACTCTGACAAGAAGGCGTGTTACCTTTAGTACAAGTTAAAGATTTAAATAGCTATACTGAGAGAATTATTTAATGCTATGAAAACAAATGTCGCATAAATAATGCTACAAGGTAACAAAGCTCTTTAAGACAATACATGGGGAACAAAGTTTTAGAACTGTAAATGCGCGGAAATGAAAAATGAATAACTAAATCTTAAATCAGATTGTACCTCCCAGACGTTTCTATAAATTCATGAACTGTCATAAATAGCAGTTGAAGTAATTGAATCTTATGAGTAAATTATTTTAAAAATGAATTCTGCAAACTTGTGAACGATTTTGTTGAAACTTGTGAACTACTTTGAACTATAAATAAAGACATTTTAAAGTGTATAACACCACAATCCGGTCATGAAACTTGTTGAAAAATTTTGACTTTTCGTCGGACCAAAGGAGAGAGAGAGAAACGAATTGCATTTAGCAAATATACGAAGATTAACCTCGAGTGCAGTGTTGTGTACAAATTTATATTTTGATCTACTTAGACAACGTTTGTTTACACGAGGAAACTCTTGAGAAAAAGTTTTACTGTTTGTTGGCAAGAAGGGAAAAACGAAAGGGTGGTACACAGCATTTTTCGTACCCTCAAATTCTCTTTCGTTAGCTGATATTATGCTTTGAATTTACGTTTGTTGTGGCGGGTTGACGCAGTAATTGCTTTTTTCTTGCACAAAGAAATTCTAGTTTTCGTGTGTAAACGCAAAACAAATTCACAAAAGAGAATAGACAAGAATTTGACTGACCGAATTTCCTCATGTAGACGTTGACTTATTATGACAAAGGGAATTTGCTTATAAAGGGTGTTTTTTTTAGAGGTTTGTTTTTCGAATAGAGATAAAACTGGCATTTTATGGTCAAATCTGGCAACTCTAATGTCATTTATGTTCAGTTTGGTTTGCCATTTCATCATGAACAGGTTGACAAAAGAACAACGCTTGCAAATCGTGCAAATTTATTTCGAAAATAATGGTTCAGTTCGCGAAGTTTACCGCAAGCACCGTCCATTTTATGGTCGACATAATCATCCATCAAAGCCGGTTAACCATGGATCGTTTTCGCACTACGTTTACTCTATGTGATAATACGCATCCGCAGAGACGTCGAACAGTGCGCACCGAAGAAACAATTGCCGCTGTAGAGCAAAATGTTGAAGAGGACCCGAATGAATCGATTCGCCACCGTGCACAGCAATTGGAGCTTTGTCCATCAACTTTATGGAAGATTTTGCGCAAAGATCTTGGCTTGCGACCTTACAAGATCCAGCTTGTGCAAGAATTAAAGCCGCGAGACCATGCAATGCGTCGTGATTTTGGTGTATGGGCCGAAAATGAGATTGATCTCGATGCTGATTTTCATCGCAAAATTTTGTTCAGTGATGAGGCTCATTTTTGGTTGAATGGCTACGTCAACAAGCAAACTTGCCGCATTTGGAGTGAAGAGAATCCACATGAGACCCTTGAGACGCCATTACATCCACAAAAACTGACTGTTTGGTGTGCTCTATGGGCTGGTGGAGTCATTGGGCCATACTTCTTCCGAAATAATGCTGGAGAGTCAGTTACCGTTAATGGAGACCGGTATAGAGCCATGATAACCGACTATTTTGTTCCCGAATTGGATGGCATGAATGTGGATGAGTTGTGGTTCCAACAAGACAGCGCTACATGCCACACAGCGCACGTCACAATCAACCAGAAACGTTAGGGGACTTGGAAGCCAACATTCGTGGCGTTATTGCCGACATACGGCCCCATATGCTCGAAAAAGTGGTTCAAAATTGGACCTGTAGAATTGGCTTTATTCGAGCCAGCCGCGGCAGCCACATGCCCGAAATCATATTTAAACATTAATGGCATAAAATTATCCTTCGAATAAAGCCAAATTGATGGACATTAAAACGATTTTCTTGTGTTTTATTTCAATTCGAAGCTCTATACCTCTAAAAAAAACACCCACATTAAGTTAGAAAAATTTTACGCTTTGCATTATTGTTGGAGTTGATTGACAACATACCTTTTGAAAGTATTTTTTTTTTAAACAATTATGTTCATATGATATTTTTGCCTATCCGGCCTATAATTTGTGTTTCAATGTGGCCTACTTATTCAAATATTAATTTGCATAATATTTTTCTCAATGGGGTGAAATACATTAGCCCGCGAAAATATAAATGACTGATTTACTTTTTCTCTTGACATCTTTTAGTATATTGATGACAGTGTGCCAAATTTTTCTATCCGTGACTTATTTAATTGACAGCTACAGCAAACTAACCGCTATATACTAGAAAAATATTTTTAATATTAAATAAATAAAAAAATTTCAAATAAACAAACGCCTTTGCGAAAAGAAAAATGAAAGTATAAATTGTGAAAGTACCAAATTGGGTCAGTGGACTACTTTTTATTTTTATATTTTGTTCGTACATACATTGGTTTCGTTTTGCAAAAATATCTTAAAATAACTCAATATAATTAATGATTAAATGAAATATTATAAAATATTTTTTTTTGTATAATTTAATTTTTTTATATAATCTTTAAGCTTCGCTCGGTAGCAACAGTTTGTGTTTTTGTTTTTTGAAAAAAGGTTTTATACAACAACTAAAAAATATAATCTTCATAAAAGAATTGCAATAACAAAACGTGAACTAAGCCAACGAATTAACTACAGGTTAATATGATTGATTAGTGTGTGTGTGTGTGTGTGTGTGTGTGTGTGCCTGTAAATCAGTTGTCTTAAATGTGTGTAAACATATGTGTAATTTCGTTGGCGACTTACAGTAGCGTTAACAAAACAAACATGTAGTTTCAAGATAGATTATGTTGATGCATGAATGTAATATTTAAAAAATAATATAAACATATATCGAATATCTGTTTGGTAATCGATTTAATATTTTTAATTTGATTATACAATCGTCAATGGCCCAAAACATTTTTGCACAAGTGACCGAGTAAGAAGTTAAAAAACTTTGAAAACAACTAACATTAAACTGAGGCTAATTAATAGATTTCCACTATACTCTGACATCTGTGTTAGAAAAAAAACTATATTAACGAAAGAGACAAACACTGCTTAAAAATAACTGCTTTATTCATTGCTTACACTAATTCACAACTCTTAACAAAACTGTTCACACACTTTAATTGCACTTAACAGGAGTAAATTTCTCGAGTAATTAACTCCATTTCATTTTGTGCTAGATTTCATTAATGTTTTACTTGCTTTTATTTATTTTTTTCGACAATGTGCCATCCTTTCCTTGTCTGGTCTATTTTTGTATTATTATTTCATAAATAAATTAATATAAGCTTACATTATTAAACAAATTTTATTTTACTCCCAGTTTTGTTATATATTTTTGATCTGTTGTAAACTTCTTAGGGTACTCGAACTCGTACACATAAAACACATACTATAGATTCCAATATAATTCCGCAATTTGCACTTTTATACATCAAACAACATAAATTATTTTTTTTTTTTAAACTCATTTGGTTAGTTGAGATTTACGTAAAAGTTAGCATGTTAATATTTAATTTTGTGTCTCATTTAATAATAATAAGGTATCACTAAAAACAGCACAATTGCACAAATTAAGTTAAGATAGTTTTCTACACATATTTATACAGTAACTTAATTGTGAGTTGGAAAGATATGGTCATAAAACTGTTACAGCTTACTTTGTTATATAAATAAGATTAATATAGCACATATATCACATTACTCTTTATCTTCAGTTTTTTTTTTTTTAATTTCTGTGCCTTTAACATGAGTTTTCGTAAAAAGAGAAGCGCAAAAAAATGTGTTATATCGTAGCGTATGTTAAGAAAGCGGAAAGGAAATCCAACTAAACTCTGTACTTTTTTACTTTGGCTTTAATGCAGTTACCCATTGTTACGATATGATGACTGTTATTATGTGTACTTACTCGTACACGCACTATGTAAAAGAAAATTGGGTCAATCGTCTTTGTTGTTATTAAGTGCAAAGGTTAATAAGTTTACTTTTGTGTCAATGTAGGTCATTTCTATTATGGTATACATTAGAGTTTTATAAACTGATTATAGCATTAAAAAGTGAAAATTTTCTTTTAATTGGGTGCAAATCAGTATTAATTTTAGTTTTACATTAATCTATATACATTTTTGTAATCGTTCAGGTTCTGTATTTTATGTTATTGGTAATGTATGTAGGTGTGTGCGACCTAAAAATTATTATCTCATATTTAAAAAAAAAAAAAATGAGAAAATTGCTCAAACAATGTCATACCATGGGTTTCCCTTATTAAAATCGTTCTAAAATTTAAAAAGAAAAAAAATTGCCCGAAAAAATCGAAAATGTCATGCAACTTAAGAGTACGCACCTCAAGGCTATTCACCTGTGTATTGCACTCCCTGACGGTACGCACTCTAATATTAGATTACACAACTAAGTAGCACACAGCCTGAGGATAGAAATAAGTTCTTGTGCATATTATGTGATGCCATTAACTTTTTTTGACCGCTCCCCACATATCATTTAACGCGAATTTATTATATCTCTTCCAAGCCCTTCTAATTTAAATTCTTCATAGGAAATACAAAAATGTTTTATTATCTTTGATTGTTGCATTTTCTCCCCTTCCACTTTCATTAAAATTTAATAGATTCTATTAAATTAATTGAAAGAGATTAAAACTTTCGCTTAGTAAATTTTTTCTTTTGTTTTTTTATTTATTCAAACCTTTCCCACTGATTAAATTTATTCTTCAAATTATTTTTTTGAATTAAATTTGGTATATCTCATCAAGCAAAACAAATTTTTGGCGTATTCTTTTGTTTATTCAATAATTTGCCAATAACTTTTATCTTAAGTTCTTAATTTTTTTTTTTTTACATATTGAACGTTTTACTATAATTTCGCTATGAATAATCAATTTTTCTCTGCTACTCTGAATCAAACACTATCTAGTTTTTCTCATATTTGTGTTGTAGTTTGTATTTTTTTTTTGCATAAAAAATGCGTTAATAAAGTAAACAAAACTTTTCCGTTTTTGTCTTTATTTTTTATTTATTTATCTATGGGTTTTCTTTTTGATTTTGTGTTATATTTTGTTTTTTTTTTTGAATAAAATAAACATTTTATTGCTTGTGTTGCTCATCCGCGTATTGAGTTCGCAATATGAAGAAACATGCTTAATGTATGTGAATGTGTATACACATACCCAACAGGAAATCAAGTCACTTTGAATGTTAAGTTAATATGTATTGTAAATATAATTCTTTTTTTTCCCACGAAAGATATCCTTTGTTTAGTTAATGGCATATTCAAAGTAGCAAATCGGTGTAGCTTCTATCCCACTAGCATTCTTTAAGTTTACTCTTGGTCACGTAGACATAACAAACTGCAGCACAGGATCTATTTTCTACTAGGAATATCAAGAACTAAGACGAGGCTAAGTGAAACTATTTGGTGTTGTATGTAGTTGCGTGCGAATAATTGAATTGAAAATTCGTCGTATCGAAATAAAACTTAAGTAAAATAAACAGAAAAACAAAAATAAATGATGCCAGCAAGAGCAAAATGCTTCGTAGTGTTTAAAATATAAATTTTATATTATGTTTCAAATGGCATTGAGTTTATTTCGTCTATATTCATAAATTTGAGCATACAAAACATAACATACGTATGTATGTACTATATATCGTGCTAATTGCAAAACAAAAACACAACTTTACAGTTCGAGCAAAAACTTATTTTTGAAAAAAGCTTTTTATATTAAACTTTTTAACTAAAAGGAATTATATGAATAATATCTGACCAATATATTTGATTTTATAAATTGAAAAGGTTTTTTCTTTGTTGAAAAACAGGCTGTTAGGTCAATTTAGATTTTATGAATAAAACAATGTTAAATTCATTTGTTCACCCGACGTTTCGCTTATGGGTTTTAAGCATCCTCAGGGGTATGTCAAAATTCTTTATTGAATATTTACATCACAAGCAAGAAAAACATTATTTGAATTTACAAAAATATTAAATTAAAAATTAAAATAACAAAAATTAGTAATTTGAATATAAGCTTTATAGCACCACACAGTGTGGTGCTATTTGAATTTACAAAAATATTAAATTAAAAATTAAAATAACAAAAATTAGTAATTTGAATATAAGCTTTATAGCACCACACAGTGTGGTGCTATAAAGCTTATATTCAAATTACTAATTTTTGTTATTTTAATTTTTAATTTAATATTTTTGTAAATTCAAATAATGTTTTTCTTGCTTGTGATGTAAATATTCAATAAAGAATTTTGACATACCCCTGAGGATGCTTAAAACCCATAAGCGAAACGTCGGGTGAACAAATGAATTTAACATTGTTTTATTCATAAAATCTAAATTGACCTAACAGCCTGTTTTTCAACAAAGAAAAAACCTTTTCAATTTAAAAGGAATTATATTTTTGTTTCAGTGTCTTATACATACATAGTACGTTGTTGCTCTCGCTCAGTTGGAATCAATAATTTAGCACAAAAAAAAACATATTTTTGATTACAACACGTCTTGAATATGAAAATTCTAATTCATTTATATTGGAATTGAAGATAAGATTTATGATAAACTTTGGATTTCTTATCGCATCGAATATCTCTTGTTACCGTTCATTCATGTTTTATTTAAGAGGTCTAGTCAGTAATTTGATTAATATGCATATCGGTCATTATTTAAATAACTGAAAATTTTAATTTTCTTTTGACTTTTTTGAAGCGAAATATCTCAAAAACAATGAAGAAAAACTAAATTTAGCCCTCACTCTACACAGCAAAATAACTGACAGTCAGTAATTAGGACTATAATTATTATTTTCTATAGCTTTTGAAATTTTCTAACAGAAAATTCAAAGTATTCTAAATTCTACGTTCAAATTTTTGAAACACAGAGGCATGCTCCACATTTCGCTTTCGTGTGAAAGTGAAACGAAATCAAATTAACTTAAATGAAATTCACATGAATTTCACTCGGAAGTGAAATGTAGAACATGCCTGATTGCAGCTGTTAGTTTATAGTCTTTTGATGTACTAAGTATCAAAACCATTTGTTAAACGGTTGAAGCTGTAATATAACAGTGGTAATACTTAGCTTACACTAAGTTATTGTTATCCCTAAAAATATTGGTTCAGTTTCCACCGAAGATTAAAACATTAACATTTTGACTCAACGTTACTGCTCCAACAATTAATAAATCGATCACTATAAATTAGCAGTAGGTCACAGTCAATTTCACCGACACTGTAGTTATGTGCAATTTCAAAAATCGGTCAAATTGACCGATGCATTTTTTTGTGTCTTTTTTTAAAAACAAGACCTCAGAGTTAGCCGTTTCAGATTAATAGCCCCCAAGATATAGCCCCTGAAGAATTGTTTTTACACTGCATTGTGCTTAAGCCGCTTTATCTTGAAAATCATTGATCTGACTTGTTCGACTTAGAAAACTTTTTTTTGCGGATTGAATTTTTTTTAAAATTGCTTTGTAATTTTGATTTGATTAAATAAACGGCTCAACTTCAAATTAAAAAACAGAATATTTTAAAAAATAAAAACAAAAATCTTAAAATTCTAAGGCTTATTTGCAGAGCAAAAGCGAAGCTAATGCTATAAAACTAGAACATTGCTATAGAACAGTATCAAAATGACATCTGCTTTACAGTAACTCCTCGCTAGCTTTAGCTTGGATTTTACTATGTTCGCAACCTAACAAAAAGCAAAAATCTCCTAGTATTTTGTAACAACACACCCACATAAATAAATCATAGCCCACGTGTACACTACGAACTTTTCATATTGTATTTCACCTCCATCGACTATTTACGTAACATAAGCAAAATGTTACCAAAAACGAAATTTGATATTCTGCAAGTGTTGCTTGTGCCGCCGCAGTGTTTGAATTTCGATTCCGTTTACATTACAACAGCAGCACTAGCAATATCAACAATAACAATAACAACAGCGAGAGCAACAGCAACAACAATTAAAAACGCATGTCTGCAACGATGAACAACAACAACAAAAAAGACAACAACAATATCTACATATATACTTTGTTTGCAAAACCCACATGGTTTTAGGCAAGAAAAACAAAAGAAAGAGCATTTGTAAAAATATACAAAAGTTGTTTTTGTTGTAACTGTTGTATGCAATTTTGCAATTCATAATAAAAAAAAAACGAGTCGCTCGAGTCAATTGGTGGCAGACTGCAATAACAACAACAACCGCAGCAACGACTTTGGCTTAGACCAAGTTACCTAGCAGCAAACATGATGACAATCTAAAAAAAAAAAGATAAAACAAACCAAACGAAACCACAACAACAACCATTAAACGACTTTCACTTTCTTTTGCGCTGTTTTTGGTTTTATTCATTTGCTTTTTTTATATTTTTCTCTCTCAAGTAGGGTTGTTGCTTTTTTTTTGCCACTTCGGGTTCAATAGGATTTTAGAGTTCAAAGGCCAAATGTAATAAATAAAACAAAAAGTTTTTGGCTTTCATAAAAAGCAAAAATATTTTAAACTTTACCAGTGCTTAAGGTTCAATTAAATTTTGAAGAAGCCTATCTACATCAAATTGTTTTTGGTCTTTATCAAAGCAACCCAGTTGGAATCTCAAGGATTAATGACATTGTTGAATTTTGTGAAATATCGATAAAGGTTCAGTTATCAGTTTTAGGACTGTGCGAAAACTTTCAAACTGCACTTTTTATTCGAAAAATATGTTTTGTCTATTCTTAAACCTTTCCCAGGATGTTATTGATATAAAGTGGAAACAAATGTTACTTCTAGAAACGGGTACGATGAATAAAAATTCAGAACTAGTTAACACGCACAATGAGAAAGCAAATGAAAAGCAAACAAATGCCACACGTTTGTAGCAATCCTTCTACTGACATCCAGAAAAATTTGAATCTCAAATTTATTTATTTCTTATGAGATTAGTTATATCCTCCTTATAGAGTTTACAGAGTTAAAAATAGTATAGTTTTCAAAATATTTAAATCCAAGCTGTCTGCATAAAATAGCTGCTCACTCGAAATATGGAAAATGTTATACCAAAGGTTTAAATTTAGCTTGGACTTGAGAACTATTTTGAACCATAAATAAAGCAATTACTTTTAAATATTTAATTTTGTGGTTTTGATTACACACAACTATTAAATAATAAAGGTTAATTGAATCGCTGATTTCTTAAATCCCACATCTTACGTTTAGGTCTGTGTAACAATTAATTTGAAACATAGCGCAACAACACTAAAAAACAACATGTTAACAATGGCTAATGAAATGAGTTTGATTCATAAAGAAGTATCTATCTATATGCTAGACATCTGGGTACCAGGCAGCTGTAAAACTGTTCCATCTCTATTTAACTGCCATAACACAACATAGCCGCTTGATTTTGTTGAAAATGTTGTGAAGACGGGCAGCGCAGAATGTCATTTGTTTCAATAGAAGCGGTGCCACGCCTCTAATAAGGAAATAAGTTTCCACGGCTAAACTAATGTACCGTTTTTTATTAAATTTAGTATGGAGATAAATTGAGCCCTAAGGAAGGGTATTAAAAACTCTGTAATCTTAATATATGCATGGCACTGCCCCTAACCAAAAAAGTAATTTGGATGTGTACTGAACCCTATGGAAGGGATAGAGAGCGAACTCTAGTTAAAATAGCTGCATTATAATATTTCAAATTCTATAATATACCTATAGTAAACTCTAAGTAGTAGCAGTTATTGTTGTGGTGGGTGCTCGCCTACTCTGTAATCCACAAGTAAATATATGAACCCTACTGGGAACATTTCGTGCGGAGCCTTCTTTCTCTATCTTTTCATTGATAAAGATCGTGATTTGACAAATTTTTGCTGCCATAAAACTTCCTGATGCCAGAGAGCATCATCACTCAGTGTGGGAGATAATAGAAAGCCACTACAACCAACATCAACAACAACATCCACAATAAACCATATTAAGTGTTCAAAGCAAATTTCTTTAACGATAGCTTTTAAAGCAACCTTAATGTCAGGTATCTAATGCATCCATTCAAAGTCTCGCCATTGCATCCGCGACCGCTGGCTGTAAAACGAATTTTATTGTTGCTTAAAAATAAAGAAACATAAAAAGTACTCGTACTTACAAGTAAAAGTTTTTCTTGTCCACAGTAATCAAGTTATATTTTTTAAGGTTTCAAGGCACGTGACAATGCGTTAGTGACGAAAAAAAAAATAAAATTTAAATAACGTGTGAATAGGCAAAAAATGCCTTAAAAATCACTTGAATATGGGAATATTGTGAAGTAGCGTGAGTTTCTTTAGTATCGTCCACTGTGCACACGAGCAATCGATTCATGCAGTCGTCGCTATTAAATAACTTGTTGCATCATCATTTGCACAGTGCGTACCAACAAATTTGTTGTTGTGTGTGTGCAACTGGTGCTGGTGTCGTATTGCTGCTACGCGAATAAAATTCTTAAATAATGCGAGGAATTTTTGTAGGAAAACAAGCTAAAATAAAACGTGTGTCAGTTATAACGTGATTGTTATGATGACTTTTTCCTGATGTCCCACATCTGTGAATGTATTCTTTTTATGTATAGTATATTTGTATCCGTATTTTAAATTGATATCGATGTATTCTTTTATTTGTATCCGTATTTTAAATTATTATCGATTGCTAACAAAAAAAACGTTTCTGTTCTCCAAAAATATATTAAATGATAACAAAACCAGAGACTGCTTCATTTTAGAAATTTCTTGATGTCATAAGTTCATTTCACGGGAAAATTACTCTCCGTTCCCCACCGAAAAATCAAATTCATTTAAACTTGAAGTAGTTGGCTAATGTTTCCGCGGAATAAATTTATAAGCGGAAATTGGGAAGACTAATATGTAGTTCCATACTTATATCCGGTCATACTCCAAAATTTCTTCAATCAAAAATTGTTTAAATATAAAAAAGTTGACTTATTAAAAGTTAAGGCATTCCAACTTGAAAGCATAATAGCTCAACCATATCTTTTCGTACAAATGATTTTTATACTAAAAATCGTTGTTTTTTGACTCTGTAAGTTTTTAGTTAGGTTTTTTTAATATAAAGCATACCTTAGAGGCTGTTCATATGTTACATAACGCCCTAAGGCGGGTTTGGGAAATTTGAAAATCGGTAAACTTTTATGTCTGAGGGGGGGAGGGGGTCAAAAATGTATCACAGCAACGCAATATATGAAAAGCTCCTTTTTAATAACTAATAACCCAGTAGGCAAAGGCAAAAGTAAAAACAACTTCCTATATGCAGCTTGTTCTTAAAATTCAAACTTCGGAAAGTAGGAATTAAGGCGTGTTCCGTGGAAGGGAAAAAAGTATGCATGTTGTGAGGATCTTTTCAAGGAACAAAGAACAAATTACGTAGCAATATCTTTCATAGCTCTCGAGATACTATGCAATTAAAATGGAAAGAGCTTTTATAAAAATATTTTTCATCTCATTTTATAACCAATTTCAAAGTACACGCCACCGTAAAAATCGATGTAGGTGAGTAGGTGCTGGTAATACGCAAAAATAATCTTTTCCAGCGGGACACTAAAGCATTTTTGCGACTTTAGGCAACGAACAACACTACGGCTTACTCCATTTTCTTTGACACCTTAAACTTGCTTCCTCGTGCTCGTCGTGTATAAGCTCTTATGTATTGCTTTTTATAATATTACTATTAATATTAATTTTGCAGTCATCACTTGTTAAATAGGTGATGATGCGGTATTTTTGAACAAATGTGCATGCATGCTTAAGAGCACTTAAGGAAAACCATACTGCTTATATAATTGTATAAAAACAGTATAAAAACGCTACATAAGAAAAATTAAGTATAAAGTGGTTTAAGTATACCTTGAAATTATAAATTGTTTACCTTATGATTCAATAACAAAAACTTTAACAAAAAAAAAAAACCAACAAAGTGTCGATGATTAAAGAAGCTTTAACTTTATTTGGTACAATTTAAAAAAAAAAAAATTATAGTATGTAAGTCAAAACATAAAAATATATTTTTTTTAAGTAGAAAATCATGTTGCATAAAATTTCATTAAAATAATAAATGGAACAACATGAGATTTTATGTTGTGGCAGCAAGTGTATAATAAGTATAACAAGTTGAAAATACGAGTAATAATATTGAAAAGTCATGCAAACATGTTACCGTGTTTTATTGTATCTGTTTCTTTCTACAAAAAATAGCAACAAAAATTAGGGAAGCGCATGAAAACCTAAATCTTTTCTTTGATATATTACGCTTGTAATTTATAACACGCGCTGCGTGCGCAGTCGCACTAATTGCTAATCAATTTACACGTTGCCACATTTTTTTAATATTTTTTTTTATTCGTTTATATTAATTAGGCAAAATCCAACGAATTAACCAACCATTCAATTTAATTTAATTTACTAAAAATTTCACAATTGTTTTATTGAATGGTATAATTTTATTTGTTATGCACACATACATATATAAGTATATGCACATATTAAAGTGTATGAAGCTATTTGCTCTTATCGAAATTTAGACTAACCTAATATTCTAAGGACTAGCGCTCAATCCGGCTAAGGTTTTAAGCCCAAGGCTGACATTTTTTTCTGTAATCGTTTTTTCAACA
The DNA here is from genome assembly GCA_963680825.1 of Meiosimyza decipiens. Taxonomy (NCBI): domain Eukaryota; kingdom Metazoa; phylum Arthropoda; class Insecta; order Diptera; family Lauxaniidae; genus Meiosimyza; species Meiosimyza decipiens. The sequence continues at coordinate 78,797,804 of OY804259.1, read as the reverse complement.
TTTTCATAAAAACGATAATGGTAATGTTTTTTTTTGCAAATTCGTGTATTCCGCCCCATATTTCCAATTTTTGATGTGGAATTTCTTGAAAACAGATAAAATCGAACCAAGTCGGTAGTTCGAGTAACTACAGATATATATGTACATATGATGTATACTCTATTAATTGAGCTACCAGCACTCCCATATATCCAGGAAATGAAAAAAACCGCACCTTATCGTAACGTTCAAATCGCACCACGCAAATTTTACTTCTCACATTCGTTGTTTCGCTCTTTGATTCAAACACCAACTCGTACTATAGCAAGCAGAAATAAAAGATAGGAACAGAATGGTAACGTTCTGCCCTACGTACAAAAACTTTATTATGGTTTTGACTCGCGATTGCAACTCGACAAAAATGAGCACTACATTTGGTACGGGTTCGGATAGCAATCGCGTGTTAAAACCACAACAAAGCGAATTTTTTCTTGTGTCGTAGTGCAGAACGTTACCATTCTGTTTCGCTCTATGACGTCGCTTTCTATCATTTGTGTTAGTGTTTCAATCAATGAGTGACATACGGAATGCAGAAGGAAAAAGTTAACGCTCATAGAACAACGAAATCGAACTATACGAAAGTATTTTTTCTTCCTTTGCATGTAACAATCCGGACACTATACTACTCTTCACTACCAGAATCGTCTGGCTCTGTTTGGAACTGTAGGAAAGTTTCACATTAATCAAATAACTACGATAGAGAGTACAAGACTCACTTCGTTTCTAAAGAAACATAGATTTTTCAAGAAACCCTCCTCCTTATTGCGGACATCTATTGTGAACGACCCCTAAGTATCAATAACGGGCGTGTCATATAAAATTGAATCTTCATAAATGATTTTTTTAAATCGCTTTAAAAATATTTTCTGGAAATTCCAGAGTTTTAAAAGTACAGTGCGAAATAACATCCCAATAACATCGCCGGTTCGTACTTGTCACCTGGCAGTTTTTTTTTTTTTCATTTATAAGTAGGTATGTTTATAAGTAATCTAATACATACATATTACAATTGCATAGAGAAGCACATTTTTACAAAGAAACTTTTGTTAATTTTGAAAAAAATTTCTTTAAAATCAACGACACTACGGCACAAATGCCAGGCAGCGTATTTTGCTTACTGAATTAGTATTAAATTGAAAATATACAAATTTGTAGCCTTGTGCTAAACATGTTACACAGATTGACCGCTGGATCTCCTATCATATGATGTGTTCATGCTATGAATCACGTAGTCTCATACATTAATATACCTAAAATTCTTGATGATAAACAGTTGCTAAAATTAGAAAATAAAAATGTCATGTTTGTTTTTAAGGGCCTCGCTGACTGAGTTGTTTACTACTCTGAGGGGATGACAAAGTATCTGTGCTTGAACCAAGCAATAAAATTTTGAAGACAAAATAAATTTATCAACTGATATGTTTTGAAACGAGTTATTAGAAGTTATTTTTCTTAATGAGCGCCCCTATCGCGTCACCCCAAATATCACATCTGTCGTGATCAGTCAACAACTGTTGATTATCACTATATTTGCTATATAGATTTTAACTTGCTTGCGGTCTTATTTTGTTTTAGTTCAATTCAAACTTTAATCGGCTTATATTTTTCATTTCCTTATCGTTCATATTAAACTACACATATTTCATATTATGTGATTACGTTGTTGTAGTTGTCAAATGTTGTAAATTTTAAAAATAAACAAAACAACGGAAAATATCAAAATAATCTTTTGTTGTTGTTGGCATTTTTTTTATTTAAAGTGTTGAAGTAAACAATTTTGTTTACTACTGCTAGTACTAAATACTGCTGCTAGTACTAAATAATACTAAATACTGCTGCTAGTACTAAATACTACTGCTAGTACTAAATACTACTGCTAGTACTAAATACTGCTGCAAGTACCAATTACTACTGCTAGTACTAAATACTACTGCTAGTACTAAATACTGCTGTAAAGGGTGTTTTTTTTAGAGGTATAGAGCTTCGAATTGAAATAAAACACAAGAAAATCGTTTTAATGTCCATCAATTTGGCTTTATTGGAAGGATAATTTTATGCCATTAATATTTAAATATGATTTCGGGCATGTGGCTGCAGCGGCTGGCTCGAATAAAGCCAATTCTACAGGTCCAATTTTGAACCACTTTTTCGAGCATATGGGGCCGTATGTCGGCAATAACGCCACGAATGTTGGCTTCCAAGTCCCCTAACGTTTCTGGTTTGTTGGCGTAGACGAGCGACTTCACATATCCCCAAAGAAAATAATCCAATGGTGTCAAATCACACGATCTTGGTGGCCAATTGACAGGTCCATTCCGCGGAATTATGCGCTCATCGAATGTTTCCTTCAATAAATCGATTGTGACGTGCGCTGTATGGCATGTAGCGCCGTCTTGTTGGAACCACAACTCATCCACATTCATGCCATCCAATTCGGGAACAAAATAGTCGGTTATCATGGCTCTATACCGGTCTCCATTAACGGTAACTGACTCTCTAGCATTATTTCGGAAGAAGTATGGCCCAATGACTCCACCAGCCCATAGAGCACACCAAACAGTCAGTTTTTGTGGATGTAATGGCGTCTCAAGGGTCTCATGTGGATTCTCTTCACTCCAAATGCGGCAATTTTGCTTGTTGACGTAGCCATTCAACCAAAAATGAGCCTCATCACTGAACAAAATTTTGCGATGAAAATCAGCATCGAGATCAATCTCATTTTCGGCCTATACACCAAAATCACGACGCATTGCATGGTCTCGCGGCTTTAATTCTTGCACAAGCTGGATCTTGTAAGGTCGCAAGCCAAGATCTTTGCGCAAAATCTTCCATAAAGTTGATGGACAAAGCTCCAATTGCTGTGCACGGTGGCGAATCGATTCATTCGGGTCCTCTTCAACATTTTGTTCTACAGCGGCAATTGTTTCTTCGGTGCGCACTGTTCGACGTCTCTGCGGATGCGTATTATCACATAGAGTAAACGTAGTGCGAAAACGATCCATGGTTAACCGAATTAATTGCTCTGATGGACGATTATGTCGACCATAAAATGGACGGAGCTTGCGGTAAACTTCACGAACTGAACCATTATTTTCGAAATAAATTTGCACGATTTGCAAGCGTTGTTCTTTTGTCAACCTGTTCATGATGAAATGGCAAACCAAACTGAACATAAATGACATTAGAGTTGCCAGATTTGACCATAAAATGCCAGTTTTATCTCTATTCGAAAAACAAACCTCTAAAAAAAACACCCTTTACTACTAAGTATTACTGCTATTATCTTTATATTGATAAGATACGATATAACCATTAAGTGTTGTTATTCTTAACTTTTGTTTTAATTTTAGTTTTGTACTTTTGTTATGATAATAATATTTTTAATGCGATCGGGTTGAGGTTTTTTTTTTATTCAATTTTCTGGCTTTGTTTTTTTTTAGCTTTCGTAAATACTCTCAGAAAAAAAAACATGTTGTTACGAAAAAGGTTCATCGTTTGCTATATGAAAAAACTTTCTTTTCTTAAATTTAATTACGTAATGTATTTTCCTTAACTAAACAAAATTAAATCTGCATTTATTTTTATTTAAATTCATAGCGCGTGTCAGACGTTTATTTTTTTTCATCGTTTCCGTTTCCTCTTCTTTTGAGCGCAACAGCAGGAACAGTGCATTATCACTGACGCAAAATTATTTAACTTAAGAAATTATTAACGAGTTTATAAAAATAAATACTAAAACAAAAATATCAATTGCTTTTTATCACGCTGTGCTGACTAAAATAAAGTTTATATAACTCAATTTCCGCAATCAAGTTCTGTTCATATTTTTCTTTTTTTTAAATTTTAATAGAAGCCAGTGTTGCCTTCTTCATAGTAAGTACTTTCGGACAAGGCTTGTTCAGCTGAGTTGCGAACTTTTAGGAACGCTGTATAAAATTTACTGCAAAGTAACTGCATTTTTAGTTAGCATTTTTTTGAAATTTTTATTTGCTTAGTTAGGGAACTAAGGTTTTTGATTTTTGCTTGTTCTTACTGTACTGAATGCAACTAATGGTCTTTGAATTTTCGAATATGGCCCAACTGTCGATTTGAAACTAAAGCCAATATGTCGAAAATTAAAATTAAAAATGATTTCGATACAAAATTGTCGAAAGAGTATGGTTTTTAGAGACAAAATAAATTGTTTATTGTGATTCAATTAAAAAATAAAAAACCTCAAAAGATTTTATGAACTGAGAATAAGAACTCGTAGGAATATTGAATTTTTGCCAAGTTCTGTCCGTGATCGACTCTTATGTGATAGTTGCTATATAGAGACTAATTCAAGATCATGAAAATCAGTTTTTTTTTCGCTATTTCTTACACTACACCAAATTCATGCTTTTATTTTTGGGTGATATGATAAAATAAATACGCAACTTTCAATTCAAACCAGAGAATGAAAAAAAAACTAATGTATGGTTTGATTTCGTTCTGTTCTATGGGCGTTAACTTTTTCCCTCTGCATTCCGTATTTCACTCATTGATTGAAACACTAGCTCTACGTACAAAAAACTTTTTTCGCTTTGTTGTGGTTTTGACTTGCGATTGCTATCGTAATCCGTACAAAATTTAGTGATCGTTTTTGTCATTGTCATTGAAAAATTTTTTTTTCAATCGAAAGATAGTTGAAAAAAAAATTTGGACATCGCGAAAGGAGACTCGGGACCCTGGAAAAAACTGTATTTGACCCGAAAATGGGTCCCCGGACCGTGGTGCCCGTTTTTGACTTCCAAAAGATAGCATCACTAATACGAATCTAATAACAAAAACGATCACTACATTTGATACGGGTTCCGGTAGCAATCGCAGAACGACATCATTCTGTTCCTCTCATTTATTTCTGCTTGCTATAGTAAGGGTTGGTGTTTGTATCAAGGAGCGAAACAACGAATGTGAGAAGTGCGTTGTGCGATTTGAACTTTACGATAAGGTGCGGTTTTTTCATTCCCTGATTCAAACCGTCTTATTTGAAATACAGTTTCGGAAAAAAAATTTCAAAATCTTCAAATAATTTCAAATTTATTTATGATTTTTGGCCAAGAAATTTCAAAAACAAAGATAACATTCTACAGTAATAGCTTTTCGATTTTTTCTTTTTATTGTCAAAATTATTCTGAGTATTTTTGAAACATGCATGATATGTTAATAACTAATAGTCAATGTATTTATTATGTTTTACAGCAAATTTGCACGTATTTCATAATCATAATAAACACTTTACCAGCTTTTGACTGAACGTTTTACTGACATTTTTAAGTTTATTTTGTTTCATTTCTGTTTGTTTATTATTGTTAATAATAAACACTATCGTTATTTATTTGAAATTTTTCATTATTTGTAATCTTATCTTTTTATTTATTATATGGGAATGGATGACGGGTAGTGAAGTGGAAAAAGTTGCTGGTTATATGTATGTACTCGTAAAAGCGTTAATAATAATGTCAAACATTCAGTTTTCAAAGTATTTGGTATTGCAATTTTTTTTTGCTAACAAAAGGTTTTTTTATCAGTACATATAGTGATTGAGTATAATGACAGAAACTACGCCGTATCTTACTGATTTTATTATTTTTAAGATAAATAACAATTCTCAGAAAGGTAATTCATAAGAATTGCGATTATTTCAACTGCATGAAAAATGATTTTTTATAAATAACTAGTATAAATATATTAGTTCAGGAAAAATAGTTGCTTGGTATTTTCTAAATTATGTATAGAACTTAATTGTTTGCAAAAAAAAGGGCCTGTAGCTCTGACCAAAATGCACGAATATTTAAACTAAACTTCAAATTACAGAAATTTACAAGCATTCTAGGGTATTTTTCCTGGTACATTCTTATAATTTGTTAGACAACAAAATATTCTATCACACTAAAACGACATAATTTAATATTCCCCACATATGTATGTAAACTTTATTCACATAGTATATATTTCTAGTGTGTTGATTTTCCACGAAATATAATATAATATGCAATTATTTTTACAATCATCATAATCGTTACTAAAACATCACTACTATGATAATATGTTTAGAACGAGTATTATCTATATAATGATTAAGATCAGCTGTTTTGCATTGTAAATTTCTAAACTTAACAACGCAAGCACTTTATTCCTTGTGGCTGTTGTTGTTGTCGTTACAATCTTGTAAGTCAGGGAAACTTTATGTCATTAAATAATGAATGTCGCCAGTCAATTATTTTAATTTGCATGCATTGTATGTTACAACTATGGACGGACCCCTTATCGTAGCAAAGAAGAAAACAGAAGTGTAGGTACTGGTTTTTTGTTTTCAATTACATAAATGCTATCTCTGTTTTAATTAATATTACGCAAATATTTGACCATGACTCATATGAGATTACATTTTTCCTTCTTTTGTTTTATTGAGCACGCGCTGATAAAAGTATAAATTTCACAAAAAATTACTGCTTGTACGAGTAGGTACATGGTTTCAAGGTCTTCATGGTGTCACAGAAAGATACTTGAAACATTTGTTTAACTTGCCTTATCGTTATTATTTCCCATATGTACTGGACTAAAACAGCTGTTTTGTGCCATTGTGTCAATTAATATACTAAAAACTATACATAAATTAACATATTATGTCATCAGTGGTATTATTCTTCAAACACAATGCGCCATAGCTCTTAACACTAGTAACACCACCATCATAATTTTACACCACCATCATAAACGTTACAGTTTTTTTTTTTATGGAAAGTCTAGAAACTTTGTCTTTAATTCCTAAAATAGTTTTGATTAAAAAAAATGGCTTTCCAGAACCGTGGCCTCATCTTTTTTGTCCCGACATAGTTAAACTTTTTTGTTTTATTAGAATTGTTAAAGTAGGATCACCGCAACAATTGATTTGTACGAAATTGGTTCAGCGGCGTACCAAAAGAATTCCTAACTTTGGCATTTCCAGTGCTAACGCATGTTATCATTTATTTTTATACTCAAAACTTTATCAATAACAATTTCACACGTTTTTCAAGTGATCCAATTTGATTTCTCTATTATGAATTTAATACCTTTGCTACGCATTCATCACCTTTTGTTTCTTAACTAAGTAATAATGTGGTTGGCTATGTTATCATTACCGATAAAGTATCACCTCAGTTTTGTTTGGTTTTTCATATCAACGCATTTCATTGTACATACATACATCTGTACATATATCATATTTCCACGTCCCCTATCAATTTTGCGGCGTCGTATCCCATAGACAGTTGTCGTGAAGTAGTTGCGTATGATTGGCACAAAATGAGCTGTTTGCACGATTTGCGGATGTCTGGATTATTTTATTTGTGTATTTACTGGATATATCAGTAATTTACGTGACTCACTCATGATAATAGCGGTGGTTTGAATGCCTTTTTTAGGGATGTTGGTGGTTTTTTGTTTTTTGATTGCGTTTACAGTGGTTTTATTTACTAACACCCAAAAATTGTTGTGTTTGAGGTTATTAGCCTTTTAAGTTGAGGTTGAATGTCAACATTAGTTATATCAATAGATAGTCTGTTAACTGCAAGCTCTTCTTTAACGTACATATGTACATATATAAATAAAATATATAATTTAAAAATTTATAGAAAATATTAACAATAAGTTTTTTCTTTTAATTTCAGGTAATACTTTGGAAATATATTTGGTAACGTATACTAAATGCCTTGACTTTTAAATTGAAACCTACGAAACTGGATCTATCGTGACTTTTTGAATTGACAATAATGGATCCTTGTGTGCGAGTTTTGAACTAAAATCGAGTGGATACTATGTGACGCCAGTGTCATAATTTAGCAAAATACGAAACTTTTCGATCTCCTGAAAACTGCTCTGGCAAGATAAGATTTCTTTGCGTAGATCGCATAGATAAAATTGCATAGAAACAAACTTAAGATCCATAGCTCCAAACTTCTGTATTGATTTTAACAATTGAACCATTGTACTTATCGAAGCACTAAGCGAATTTGTACGGAGATATTAAGTCTTTAAAAATCTATTACGATTCAAATAACCATTCGATTTTAATGAGACTTTGTACGCAGGTTTTCCATACTATTCGACACTTTTTTGGGTTTTTCAATGTTTTCCGATAGTTAATGAATTTTGTTCTCTTTCGATGATTTATTTTTATATACCAGATTTTCAGTGGTTTCAATTAACATATACTCAGGGAAAGTATCAATGAATTTATGTTTGATTCATGCTTAGATTGAAGAGAAATATTGTTGTCTCGGATTCAAACAAAATTCACATTGATTTAAAGTGATTTCATATATGATTCAAAATAACGAAGTGTTCAATGTAAAATAAAAATGAGTTATTTCTATTACTTCGAACTTCAACTATTGCTTTTTGAAGTTTTTTATGATTGAAGTAAAGTTAAAAATGTTATTTTTCACTTTTTATAAATTAAAAAATTAATTTAAAGTTGTTTGAGCTTAAAATAAAGTGGAAAAAGGTTATTTTGTTTTATTTTCAAATTCAAAACTTGCGGCTTTATATCAAAAATAAAATTTATAGTTTCAAATGCCATTTTTCCCTCAGTGCACAAATTTTTTATTTGCGCTGCTCTACTGGCACGTGGAGGATTAAGTATTGTTGACCTCTAAATTAAGCAATTTTTTGAAAACTTTATTTATTATAATAATTGGTAAAGTAGCCTATAGATTTCGTATGTCTTTTTGAACTTTACTGGAGTACAAAGTATAATTTTTGTGGAAATTCGTTTCTATTGTTTTGTTTGACTAACCGAACCGTTCAACCTTTATTTATTTTAAAGGTTTTATTACCTATGATATTTTCTCTAGAAGCATTTAAAAACATAAAGAAAAAGAGAATTTCCTACAGCCTTATTTAAATTACACAAGTTTGTGTATTTCAGTATTCATTCATTTACTTAAAACTATTCCAAGTTGAAATCGTTAAAAAATTGCAATCAATAAATTATTAAAAAGAATTAAAATCAGGGAAATTTCCCTACTATTTGATTCATAAACAGAAAAATATTTGCTATCTAATGAAATATCAACTCTGAAAACAACAGTTTTATTTATTCAGTTTTAAAAAAAATCTCATTATATTTGTGCCATATCACTCATCAAAACAACCCGTAATTATTGTTGTTGTAGGGTGGTTTTTTCTTCAGTCATTTTGTTGTCAATTTAATTATATGTTTATTAGCATGTGAGTATGGTTTTTCAGCCATACGCCATTACTACGACCTTGTTTACTTATGCGTCTGTTGGTCAATCTGAAGTTACCTGGGAATATGAATAGGGTTTCATTGTTTTTTTTCCCACTTAACAGCAACCTTCAAAAACGCGTGTCATTGTAGTTAACATTTCAATTTCCCTATTATAAGTTCGTTAAAATATAAAAAATCTGCTATTATTTTTAACATTGAGCAATAAGAAAATTAAATTTAATTCAATATCGTAATTTAATAAATTTGTGAATAATTTTATATTGACATATGACAGACATGTTCGCACATGTAAAACATCTAAAGTATTTGCATCTTAGATGAACTATCTGATTTTCCTTAATTGTCACTGTCAAGGTCAAAATAATTCTCTTGTTCTACTTTGATTTAGTAATTTTATTGATTTTTTTGTTGATATTTCTTGATTTTTGTCTCAAAAATTTTTTTTTTTTTTGTATAACTTTTGCCCCGAAGAACATTTGCTCTGGGGCGCCTTTATTTCTTTATAGTACACTTTTTATTTAACTCAAATAATGTTTGTTGTCTGGCGCCTAAAGCATTTTTCAAGGCTAACTAGCTTTTTAGCCATATTTTTGTTGTCGCTCTGTTTGCGATTTTTTTTCGTAGTTTTTTTTTCTAGTGACTCATTATTTGCTATTCGTACTTAATATTATACTCATATATTTTATTCAGTTGAAACGTATGCAAACTTGTTTTACTTATTAACAAATGTTGATATTTTGCATTTTTATTATTTCTTGTAAAATGTTCCATACAAATTTTTCACTCTTGAAATTTAGAATTTTCTTATTTTTCCTTTAAATACAAACTGTTACAAACTTATCCTGATTGTTTCAAGGATATCATATATAAAGCGATTATGTAAAATCAAGCCAAATTTCCTCACAAATTTTTAATTTATTACACTAACATATGCATAATTAATGCTTGTCTTTTTAAAAAAAGGCAAACAAAATTAAAAACAAATCTCAAAAAAGCTTACGTTAACAAAATGAACAATATGCTGGCATATCGTGTAACCATTTTATATGTAAAAATAATAGGAGTATTAAGTTTTCAACACCTAAATAAACACAACAAAAACATAACATTAAGCGTTTGTGTTAAAACCATCATGCATTTTTCAACAGCGCATAAGCAAACACAGAATTTTTACGTCATCACGTAAGTGTTGAGTTAAGTAAAACGACGTATTAGCGTATTCTAGACACAAACTTTGTAGCGTAATTGTACCCTTGAGTATTAATGAATTAACTCGCTGTTGTTGTTGCTTTATTATTGTGTTTATTGCTTTCTTAACTGGTTTTGTTGTTGTAGAAAATTGTCCAGTAGTTCTGATGTTGACTGGTATTTTAATTTAACCCAGCGCTTAACAATTGTTATGCAAAGCTCATCACGCTAAACTTAAAGATTTTGTTATTTTGTTTTTGAAATTCTTTTTTTCCTTCTCTCGCGCTTGAATTCTGGTTACATTTCATGTATATCTATGCAGCTATTAGTTAAATCTATGCCGACGTCATTAGAACGGCATATTAACAAAACTAGTTGCGCAGTTTACTAGGTCTGTATGCTTATTGCGTTGCATTCACTCAAATGCCGAAATCGAGTCTGTATGTAGTGGGAACAACGCTGGTCATGTAGTAGCATATGGAGCCATATTTGGCTCCTAAACAATAAGTGCGTTAATTTTCCTTGTGTGATTTTCTTCAGAAGAAATATAAATTAAACCCAAAGAAGTGAATTGTTGAAAGAAAAAGTGAAATGGCGAATTATTATCTCAAATTTTGTACAAAATATAGCACGTTGATATAAGTTCTTGTATTAAAGCTTAGCTTAGAAGCTTCGCGAATTCACAAAATAAAAAAAGTAGAAATATTTCCACTGTTAATTAATTTAAAAAAATTGGCACCATTGTTAACCACGTCTGCCATCTGCATCATGCTTCGTAGCGCTGAGGTTGAAATTTTTATTTTTGCAGTGCGGCAAAATTACGTGAATCTTAGAACAGGTCACGGCATTCCACGTGGAAATAAAAAGTGGAAGTGAAACTAATCCATGTGAATTTCAGCACATGTCTGAAGTTTTTTTTGCAGTTCATAAAATCTGGCAATACTATTAATATTTATACCAAGTAAGGTTTGTCATTTGTGATCATGAAAAAGAGTTAGACCGCAAAATTGTAAAATTTTACTATAATAAATTCACAAAAATATATTTGAAATCTATAATCATTTCTTCCATAATAGCATGTGTCTGGGTGTACCAAACACGACAGATGGCGCTGCCAAACATCTGCCGCATACTTATTATATGCTTACGTGAATTCACCTTTTGGAGCGTAACATCTTGGCATGTTCGATTGTCATTAATTAAGTTGTTAAAATACATACACGGGGTGAAGCAAATATTGAAATACTTTAAATCTACCTTAATCGAGTTTTTCAACATTTTCCGACTTGCTTAACATTGTTCGACTCCAACATTTTCTGGATTTTTCAACATTTGTCGGTTTCCTCATCATTTTTCGATTGTTTCCACCTTTTTAGATTTTATTAAGCTTTGGACAATATACGACATTAATAGTTTTTTTCGATATTTGTCTGCTTATATTGATTTGTGCGATATTTTTCGATAGTATTCGACACAGTTTGATACTTTTCTTAACAAAATTAGAGAGGACATCATTGAGCTCATAGAAAACATCGTGAGTGCTTGCACTCACCCGTTCTTAATATTTTTTTACCCTCAAACAAATTGGCTTGACTCAATAAACGGCGCTTTAATTTTCAATTTTTCGCATAGCAATGTTTTCTAATATTTGTTTTTATGGTTAGTAAATATTTTTTAAAAGCTGCCGCCAGCTTGGAAAAAAAAGTTCCGAATTTGCATATTAAACTTCATATGCTGAACGTATTAATGGATTGATGCTCACTCTTTCCTGGCCATTACCTACTAAATTATCTTATTAAAATATGGTGATGCATATCTTTATCTTTTAGGTTTTTTCATTTAATTTTTCGTTGTTAACAGCAAAAACTGCACTTGTCAACATAAAGTTGTGTTTGTACGTATGTACATATACCGATGTTGTCGCTCATTCAATGGTATTGTTATCTTCCACGTGCCTGCATTAAAAACAGACACTTGCACAGCTCATAAAATCAATTAATTTTAATAATTTGCTTCGTGACAACAACACGTACCTCTTACTTTAAATAAATCACACAGTTGTTTACCTGTAATAATTATTCTGTTTATATTAGGTTAATACAATATATACGACCAAATGTTAATAATTGTGACCAAAATATGGCTAACTGAATTTACCCATTTTTATTTTATTTATAAATAAGACTATAGTATTTTTTCCATTGGATCTATCCACATTTAACCTTGTGACGTCGTACACCTTCTGAATGGCTATTTTTAAATTGTGCGTTGTTGACTTCAGTCAGTGACGTCGGGTAATAGAATTCCAATCTTTTTTGAGAGTAGGCGTAAAAATAGCAACAGCAGGCTTGTGCGTTGGTTAACGATTTTTCGATTCACTCTAATTGTTTTTACTCCGGCGACACTAATGTGCATGTAAATTTATGAATTCTATACTGTCATTCAATGACGTCAGTTGAGGTTGTTATATATCGTATTCTAAAGGATGACGTGGCTTGCAGTTTTTTTTATCTACATTTGCCGTCACAAAATTTTGCAATTTTCGCCGTTATAGCTCTAAGAATTACACAACTTTAATCAAAATTCTTAAGTTAATTGCAATATGAGCTGAAATGAATGTACACGTACCCAGCACAAAGTTCGACTAGTACGAGTATTAAAAAAGGGATATTATCAAATAATTTACCAAGAAAAGTAACTACTCGTACTGAAAATTTTAATTTTTACGAATTCGTGTTGGAAGACACATTTGAAATAGTTTTGCAGATATTTTTAAAATCTTTCTTTGTCACTTGTAATGGGTGATTTTTTAAGTGTTTGGTTTTTGAAAATTGAAAAAAAAACAAAAAATTTGCAATAGTGAATGAAATATTTATTTGGAGCGATATATCAATTCCTTCCATTTACTTCTTTAAGATAACTTCATATAAATGCTGCCCCCGGCTACGCCAGAGGTGGTGCATACGTAAGCTCCAAGTTTGGCATACTTTTTCCAGCATTCGGCCGGTATCTCACCAGTGGCAGCTGTAATTTTGTCTTCCAGAACTGAAATTGTGGCTAGCTTGTCGCTGTACACGAGAGACTTCACGTAGTCCCATAAATAATAGTCAAGTGGGGTCAAATCGCATGATCTTGGCGTCCAATGGACTGCTCTAAAACTTGAGATTAATTGCTCACCAAACTCACTCTTCAATAGATCCATGGTAACGTGTGCTGTGCGGCATGAAAGACTGTTGAAACCACATGTCAACCAAGTCCAATCCTTCCATTTTGGGCTCCATTCACTGTAACGGCCCAATGATGCCGCCGACCCACAAACCGGAGCAAACAGTGCATTTTTCAGTGTGCATTTGCAGCTCTTGAATTGCCTCTGGCTGCTCTTCAGACCAAATTTCTCACAGAGCACGAATTGTGATCATAAAATTCAATGACTTACAAGCGTTGTTCGTTTGTTAGTCCATTCATAGTAAAATGGCGAACCTTACTGAGCATTTTTGGCGTTGACACATGTTACGAATCAAGCGTGAGGTGTTAAAAAATGTACACTGAAAAAACAGATAGCAAAAAATTCGCCCTTTATATCATTTAATTTAACGAAAAACTATTGAAATCCAGTCGAATTGACTATGAATATCATATTCCCTTGTCATGGGCGAAAATTGACGAAGTTTACTTTCGAAAAAACTTCATATTGAACAAAGTTTTGTTTTCAACGAAATTTGTGCTGGGTGGAGTAATCGTTTTTCAATTTTCATTGATATTTTTTTCAGAGAGTTTGTCTTGGCTTGGCATGCACGCAACCATATTATTGTAATGTTGCTTCATTACATTAAATGCTGCATTGCTTATTATGTTGCAATGTTAAAAAATCAATTTGCCATAATTTTATTTCTCGTGCTAAACGATGATGATTGCATGTGGAATTTGCCAGCTAAAACGCGATGCTTAAAATTTTTCCTACGAAAACAGAAATGTTGAATATTGCATTATTTTAAATAACGTTAAATTATGCATTACTTAGAATGGAAAATTTTTATTAGTGCATATTTCTGCTGAAGAATTTCTATTCAGTAAATTTGCTTTGCATGAAAAGTATCAATTGTTTGTTTTAGTAATTTATTATAATTTTATAATATAAATCATTGCTGAATATTTAACAGTAAGCTTAACATTTTGAGTAAGAAAATTATGACTTTTTTATGTTCTTAAGTGATATAAAATTGTCCCATTAAGACTTACATAGTGAACAGCATAAAACTTTGCTTGTTGCAGAGAGGGACTTGCCATATGTTCCATTAAAAATGATTTATTGATGTCAAAAAAGTTCCAGAGGCGTACCGTGCATATCGGGCGCCCGGGGAAAAAAAAAACTTATTTGCCGTCCCTACCAAAAAGAAATTTCGTGTTTTACAACAAAATTTTTATTTAAGTACTTCACCAAAAAAAAAAGGTCCTCACTTTTCACTTTGAAAAACTCTAGATGAGATATATATCACGACAATTTTGCGGCCCCCTCCCACCTCGGTCCCCCAAGGTACGCTACTGTTTACATCATATTGTAATTGGGTAATTATTTTGCATAGTTACATCTCATTTGAAGTGGGACAATGTACCACTTCATAAATAAAGTACGGCGCATTTCACCTAATACGTTCACAGATCTTCTTCCTTTCAATTGAAGAGACACCTCAATTTTAGCATACAGTCGCAAGCTTTATATACTCATTATATAATATACAAGTTACAATATTCCACATAATTCCTAAACTTCAAATATGTATTACGGTGTTTAGATGGAGGACTTAACTGAAAGAAACAGGAAAATAGAAAATTTGGAAATTGCTAGAAACAACGTAACTGAAGAGGGGAAGATCAGTAAAATTAAAATCTTATGATTGGTAAAATACTATTTCTTTCGTTAAAAATACGAATTTGCTTTAATCATCATTTATGTATTAAGTTTCCTATTATTTCCTATGTTGTTTTCGAGTTTTAATCTGGCACTTTTAAATGGGTTCAAATGTGTCGAGAAAGCTGATTCTTATCGAACAGCCTTGAAGTATACACAAATATAAATTTTATATTTATATTGAATTCATATTTTTTGGAAAGAATTGATTTTGTTTAAAGGTGATATGAATGATGGTGTGATTTTAAATTTTACTGCTCTAAAATATCGACGTTATTTCTTATATTTTCCAAAAAATGGTGTTCCTGTTTCATTGATTTAAGTCGTACATTTAGAAGCCGTGATATTGCCTTGCGTTGATGTTTGTATTTTGATCGCTATGACGACTGCACTCGTATAAAATTTCGTTGTGCTTGGGAAATTATTTTCCAAAGATACAACTCCTCATTTGCTGGGGGACAATTTTTCATTTATATGAAAACATTACCAATGAAGTCATTGTCAATGAAGATATTATCAATGAAGATATTACCAATGAAGACATTACCAAAGAAGACATTACCATTGTTTTCTTTCCCTGTGATAAAACAGATCCACAAAAAAGTCTTGAAGTAGGAAGAGGAGGCACCATTCCGTATGTTTTTTGGTGTTCGGTTTCTAAAATATTGATTGATTGTTTTTTGAGATATCCGGACCTAAACATGAAAAAAATCAAAAACAAACCGTATACGGTATATCTTTATCATATGCCATGGCATTATTGAAACATCTTTTCCGTAAAGGAGGCCTCTCAATTTTCCCATAGAGGAAAATCACTACCACTGCATTGCAAATTTTTTTTATTATTTACTCTTAGTTAGTTCTTTTGCAATGTGGGCCTCCCAAATTCAATTTACAGTAGCTGTCAAACTATCTGTAATCAAGCCATTTTTTTTGTACAATTTCACCCGCGAACCTGAATAAAGAACAAAATTATTAAATTTTCTTGGGAGATTTTTTTTTTGCAATAACGCTTTGGACAATTTTACGAAAACTCGCAATTCATATATGTAATTATTATGTAACTTCCATTTTAAGTTATTTGCTGTTAATATTTCATAAATTTAATTTAAATAACACTTTATTGATTTATAATTTGATTATTTCCAATTAAGTTGATTATATTTATTTTTTCATGGGAATATGCCATATGTAGTTTAATATTACCTAACGTTGTTTTTTTTGCATTGATAAATTCATCAAAATAATTGTCAATGTCTACAAAATTCCCCAATAGCTTTATTTGCATAAAAAATATTTAACTAAACTTAAATTGTTATTTATGCCTGGTATTTCCTAGAATCTAATGCAAATGTACAACGCTCAATTCATATCAATTTTCGTTGAACTAAAAAAAAAAAATATAAAATCACATGGCGGCATAAGTGTGCAAAATTCAATGTAATTTTTGACCTTACCTACCTTTTTATAGAGACACGGTTCATCAATTGATGTGTATACTATATGAAAAGGTCAACAGCCAAGTTGCCGCTAAATACTTGACGGACAAACCGACGATTGCCTTATGCTGAATATTCTTACGTTCAATTTAAACGAGAACCCATAAAGGCGGTGAATATAAATTACCGTCAGACAATCAATGCATGACTTGAAAAACACTTGAGATGTTCTTGTTAGCACGCTTGAACGTCAGTGCAAGTATATTACACTGCACAACATATTATAAAGAAAATAAATTTAAAATCATAGATCGAAAACTATAGCGTTCAACGGATTTAAAAAAAATGTTCTTTTATATTCCAAAAAATTGAATTGCTGTTTCATAAATATTTTCGCTACTTGATCAATTTCGCTGTACAGTTTATAAAAGTAACTTGCAAAACTTTTATGAAACTTATTTAATATAAATTTTTAAGATTATGTTGTACAGTGTTTGTACTTAGTTTTGGTCAATACAGCAAACCCTATGTATTTGTACGAATAAATGTTGTAACCTATTGCAATTTGTTGATATTTGTGTTGTTCTTTTAAATTTGCGCTCACCCCTTTTGCTTCCGCAATTAAAATGCAATTAAAGTTAATTGCGCAAAATATCTTTTCCCTCTTTTATTTTTAAATTAGATTTTGTTTTCAGTCTGTTGTCAGCGGCAGCAGCAATACTTCGCTTTAGTTCCTGCACTTTGCTTTGGATTGGTTTTTCTCAAACCCCATTTTTAATTTGATGTTTTTTTTTTGGTTTTTTTGCCTTTCGTTTTTGTAGTGATTGTTTTTATTTTTATTCGCGGTTCTTTTTCTTAAGGCTTGCGTGAATCTTATCGAAAAATGAATTCAATTAAATTGTTTTTTAATGGCGTTTCTATGGTTTCAATATGCTACCTAACTACGTAGCCTTTTTCCCGCCAACGCCCTTTGTAGTAAAAGAAAGTTTTCATTGAAACGACAGAATTTTCCTCAATTGATTCATTGAATTGAATTCAAATTTATATATAAAGGCAAAGTTGGTTAATTTAAGACGAACCTTTGAAAACTTTTTGTGCCACAATTGTCCTAGTTATTTTTTCATAAGTCAGTTGCAATTTTGTTTTTTTGGAATTTTTTTTAATGTTTTGTAGCATGTAATGTTAAGGTGTGTCTGAGGGTATTGACATTGTAAATAAAATAACTAAATAGGTCTCTCAAACGGCTTTTTTTTTTGAATTCATATAGTTCACGATCCCTTATCACTCTTATATTTATTTTTATGATAGCTTTCCTGGACTGCCTCATTAATTCGCCGAAATATCACCAAATAACAAAGATGTTACTAACGAAATAGAGTCTAGACATTGGCTGATAGTTTGTTGTGTTAAACGCGAGATTTCAAAAAGCCCCAAATGAAGAACTCGGTCGCCGTCAGATCTGGCGATCTGACCGGTCAGTTAAAATCGTCAAAACGGCAGTTTCGAGCTGTGTCAGCTCCATTGCTTGTTGTTAACTAATTCTCTATTTGTCTACAAAATAAATGTCAAAGCGTAATTATGGCATATTCACATTATGTCATTACTTTTGCTCCACCTTGTATTTACCTTTTTAATTTTATTTGCCTAACCAATTTTTGATTTCAGTCATTTCGTTTCAAAGCCTGGTATTGGGATAAGTAATGATGGCGGCGAATGAAGAGTTATTTTTCTTAGGTAATTACTTTTATTCAGGGAAATACTTGCTTTGTACTTAGCATAAGAAATTTAAACGAGTCAAAATAATTCTTGGCTAATAAAAACGGAAACAAAAAATAATGAATGCTAATTATAAAGTTTGCGCAAATTTTGAGCGATTAATTGCGTCGTATTTTCAAAAACAGTTGCGTCAAAGTATGAATCAGCTTTGATGTGAGTTGAATGCGCTGTACGTGTGTCCTCTTAACAGCAACAATACTCTATCGAGGTGACTTAGATACAAAATATAAACAATGATTTGACAACATTATAATGAATTTACTTCGTCAAAAGTTACGAGCAAAATAGAGAAAATTTTAAGTCAAGTAATTGTTGACTGTTTTATGACACCTACATTCATCTACACCTACCATTTCTCCTTCATATCGCACTTGATAGTTTTGTCAGTTGTGGCAGTAGTGTGCAACAGTGCAAATTAAAGGTTTTTCAACTTGAAATTTTAACAACAATTTCGTTGAACTTGGGTGTTTCAATGAACTTTTAGTCTGTTCATTGAACAACATTTTAAGAGTTTGCTTAAATCATTTGGCACAGTTCAACTCGTAAGACATGTATCCCGATGACTATGAATGCGTTGTTATTTGACTCAGTCCACTTTTATAACCACAATTATATTAATGATTAAGAAAACTTTATGAAGGGTATACTAATGCACGTAAAATATACTCTGTAAAAAAATTACTTATGTCATGCATAGCTTTTAGATTTAAAACATTTACTAATACAAGTAAATTTATAGTTTTGATATAAAAAATCTAAAAAAAAAACAAAATGTGTCACTCATATGAAGTGACACATTTTTGTTTAACTTTTACATCAGATTTTGTGCTAAAATGAAATTTTTTCTGGCAACTTTATATCTAACTAAAAAAATGTTCTAAGCAATTTAACCGAAAAATCAATATTTGCTTATTTAAATTTCCTAAAAGTTGAATGAAATTTAAGGTCTTCTGACCTCATAAACATCGTATATAATATGTGTTGTACAAAATGTGATTGTGCTTTTGTTGTTTGGTTATAGCCAAAATGCTAACGCTCTCTTATTTCGTCAGTTACTCGCAAAATTTCTCATATACCAGTTGATGATTTTTCGTTTTCTTTGAACTCATTTGATATCAACAACTGCGCAATTCATTCTGCGCCAACACTTGTGAATAACGTTATTTTATTTAGGAATTTTTTTTTATTTAGTTTTTTTAACCATTTTATATTAAACGCAGTTGAAATTAAACAAAAAAAGAAAAAAAACCGAACAGGTCTAACTGCTTTTTTTCGGCCATGTTGCTTCGCTGTTTTTTCTTCTTTTAATTTATATTTTGGTATTTTAAGAGTCAAAAGAGCACACGCAATTACTGCTATTGCTGCAGCCTTTCCGGCCACTACTCCCCTATTGTTTTTATGCTCTGTCTGCCACTGACTTGTCAGTCAACAGAAATTTTAATTGCTCTATTTGCCATTGCTTTTTCTTATTTTTTTCTTGCTTTTGCTGCATGCAGCTTAAAGCAAATGTGAGCAATGCTAGAAAGTGTGCAACTTTTAATTTTTTATTTTATTACTTATTTTGATTTAAGCATTAAAACTTTTAGGTTATGAACTATTTTATTAATGCATCTATCTGCTTTTTATATTCATATTTTGAAAGAAATCTTTTAGCACTTCAACAATAACCACAGTTGCTTGTCAATTCAGAAATTTGCTTTGACTACCGGTCTTGTCATTTACAAATATCTTTGTTGAAACCTTACAAATTTTTAGAGGGAACCATACTAATGTCCTAGAGGAAACCTTATCTAAGCTGGTGAAGCTGTTAGGAACTCCTTAATTACTAAGTGGTCTTTTATTTAATTCACTTAGCATGAAACGTATACGTTGTTTATGGAATTAAAAGCTCAATATTTTGTATGATCCGAAAAACTTTTGGGGATATATTTCCATCCGAATTCAAAACGGTTGTTAACGGGCTAACAAATACTCCTGAAATTATATCAGTGCTATTTGGCAAACATTTTTTTAAAGGGGGAAAGATAGAGCTGCATTTTGGTGAAACTAACTAACCAGAATTTCCTTCCTCCCCTTAACAGCAAATAATAAAAACATTTTGTTTTGTGTGAAGTGAACGCTAAAGTGGACTGGCGAACTATGTGCTCAGTGTTACCCGGATCTACTATAATTTTCTATTTTCGAAAAATTATAGTTTTTATATACCATTATACATACCATATTTTTAATACAATTTTTATGTTATCATTGTTTTTTTTTTTTGTTTTGTTTTTGCCATTTTATCTCGCTATTTATAATTAACTTTATTGGCTATTTGTTATTGTTGTACAACAATAAAAACAAAAATCCCGGCACAACTGAAAGGTTAAACAACGCCATTTGTTGAATGTTTTATTTTTTAATGGCTTTCCAATTCAGTAGGGGACATTGGCATTTTAGCCATGTTAACAACAAACGCAATAATTACTACGCTGCTGTTGTAGTCGGTTTCTTTTTATTTACTCAAGACGGTATTTTGCATTTACATACGAATATTTATGTATGCTCATACGACGTGCATAAGTTTAAAATTCTCAATCAACAGATACTCTTTAAACATATGCTTTTTATCCCATTAGCATTTTGAAGGTCATTCGTTCTCAATATGGCATTTGTTACTACTTTTGTTTGCAAATTTCATTTTAATATTCCAGAGCACGGCGGTCTAATAGAGGACTTAAATGAAAAATAAAAAACAATTGAAAAATCGTTTGTTTCTTTTTGGAAAATGTAAACTTAAAATCTCATTGGCACAAAAAAAAATTTTTTCTAGGAATCCAAAGTGAACTTGAAATTTTTTTTTTTATAAAATTTCAAAAATTTTTTTTTATAAAAATTCAAAAATTTTTTTTTTATAAAATTTCAAGTTTTTTTTTATAAAATTTCAAAAATTTTTTTTTATAAAATTTTTTAAACTATTTCTTGTGAAATTTTTGACGTTTAATCCTAATCTGATATTAATTTTTTTTTAACACGTATAGTTTTGAAGATATTTAAGGTGAATCGTTGTTTAAACACCAATTTTGACTATTTTTATGATACTCTACCAAGGAAAACCATTCTTTTAGAGCATTTCTGAATGCGTCAAAATTATTTAAACTTGTTCTTCAACAGTCATTTAAATAGAAATATAAATTATATGCTCTATGTATTCACGTAATTTGACCACAGTGTTCTGCCAAATACTTAAAAAACAGCACACATACTCATTCCTTTAAATTTTAACCGTGACGTTATCCCTAAAAAAAATGTTGATATATTCATTTATATCCTCCATTTGACCGCCGTATGAGTTCATTATATTGAACTTATAGTGTTGTTGTTGTTGTTCTTGTTTTTGTTTTTTGTAAACAAAAACTCTCTGTCTTATTTGCATTTTAGATTTTTGTTTTGTTGACCCCGTGGCTCATGATTACAATATACACAAGCGAAAACAGAAAACTGTTTTTTTTTCTTCTCTTGTTTTTTCTCTCAGTGTGTGTTTGTATACTGAGTTGGAGAACACCCAATGTCTGCTCACAACAAAGCCTTTTGTTTTAGATCTTCTAAACATGCTAAAGCATAACCTTCTAATAGCAGTTGCTTTTATGTCTGATATTATAATCCAGGGAAGAATGACCCCATAAATATTAAAGCTGTTTTGGTATTTTTAAAATTTCATGTGTTACAATGTTTTATGATTCGATATTGCTTTTTTTTTTATTTACATTTTATTATACATATGTATATGACATCTACTGTATTTATTTTATATTGTGTGAAATAAAGAACTTTTTAAATGTTGCCAGCGTGGATATATTTCTTAACAATTTATGACTATAGATTCATCAGACATTCTCTCCTCCCTTCTTTTTGGAAGTAAGTGCAAAAAGCCTTATTTACTTCCTTCTTTTAAGAAGGTAGCGCAGCAGCCCTTAGTTTCTACTTTCTCAACAGACGGCAGAGTTGATTCTTTACTTTCGTTTTAGAAGTGAGATTTTTGGGCCTACTTTGCTCCCTTCTATGTGGCAGCCAACATGTTAGGCCTTGACACCAAATGTCATTGTGAGTAAAATAGAAACAACGAAATAATTGAGGGCGGCATGGCTGCTAGCGCCCAGAGAAGGTATTAAAACAGGCCTGATCATTCTCCTACTGGGTGGTATTAAATTTTGAACACGTTTGGTTTATTTATTCACATCTACAAGCTACAGGCATAATGTCTATATGCACATTTGTAAACTACTTGAAGCAAGAAATTGTCGTAAGTCATTTAATAAAGTGCTGCTGCGATTAATTGCTGATATTATAAATTTTAATTAAATTGTTTATAATAAATTAATTTACTGTTTATTGCTAATTGTTGTTAAGATCTGTACAGCCGTATACTCTTGAGTTGAAATGCGGCTCAGTTCAAAGATGCATTAACTGTAATAAAAATTATCTTAATTGCCAAAGTTTATTTGATGTTTTTAGCATTGTAGGGCACTCAAAAATAAGATCCCATTTTTGAAAAAAACATGTATATTTTTTAAATGAGCCGGTTCTCTTATCTTATTTTTCGAAAATAAGAACACTTTTTCTGAAAAAGTATAAAAATCGTGAACTTCATGCCCCCTTATTTCAACATCAAATATTACTAGGGAAAAATCCTTATGTTATTTTATTGCTGGGCACTGATACTACAATAATGCATTATTTCAGCCAAATAGGTGCCACAATTTTTTTCAACTGTAGTTTCCGTATGTTTTACCCCGTGTGTGATGCGATCTGTAAAAAGTTACCTTATCTAGCCCGAACAAAATTATCCTCTGATCTGTATAGTTTTTTTGGTGGCTCATTTGAAAAAACCTAAGTTATTTTATTTTATTAAAATGAAAGCTGCCGTAAATAACCTCAAATCTCACAAATTCAATGCAATCGGTCAATATTTTTGTGGTAATAATCTCTAAGCAACTGGCGATAATCGGTGTTTCCTCTTATCTTGTAGATTATTTCTCGTGAACTCAAAACTACGTTGCGCTTTTTGAATAACTGATGACTAAAACGTTGCACTTTGCTACAAAATATAAAAAATACATAATGAAATCGAATGTATAAAAGTTAATCACTATTATCCCTTGTAAAATATTAAATTTTAAAGGTTATGACTAATTTTACAACTGAATTATAAAAATTTTACTATTTAATTGTTGTGTATTTCTCAAATTATAGGCGGATGACAAATCGCTACTGGCACGCTTTTATCACGCAGATCGTTCGCTGACAGCTGTCGCCAGTGAATTGGACAGCTTCGATGGTCGTGCTGAACCGGATCGCTGCTCACGTTTGGTTAGTCGCCTTAGACAAAGTCAAGTAAGCTATACGCCTTTAGAAATTTATCTCGTAAGAAATTAAAACAAAATATCTCTTTTCCATTTCCTTTTATCTACTAGGACAAAGTACTCGCTATAACAAATCTCATTATGGAAGAGCTACTTGGTGAAGATCGTGATCCTCGCTCGTTTCGCGCCAAATTTCCCGAAGAAGTTTTACAAGAAAATCTTGCCGGTCAACTGTGGTTTGGCGCTGAATGCTTAGCAGCTGGTTCTTCAATTATGAATCGTGAACAAGAAAGTAAAGAAATGCGTCCACTTGCACAGGCGGTAACGAAGAGCCTTGGTAATGTACGCAATTTATTGCGTGATCAGTGTCTTCGCCACAACGTGCCAAATAGTAGAACGCTACATTTAGATCTCAACGATTCTACGACAGAGCAATTGTGCGAAAGTTTAAAAATATTTGATCGGCTCTTTGCTGAATTTGAGTTACGTTATGTAAGCGCAATGGTGCAGGTGAAAACAAAACATGAGCACGAAATGCAAGAACTGATATGTGTACTATTTTCGGAAACACTGCAACGTGCGCTTAAAATTGGTCTACTCGATCAGGACAAGGTCGATGCCTTCGATCCAGCTTTGATGTTTTCAATACCACGACTGGCGATTATCACTGGATTAGTTATATATCACAAGGGTCCATTAAATATGGATATGACAGCAGATCTAATGTCAGAAATGTTCCGTCCTTTTCGCACGATACTTATAAAAATACGTGATCTGTTGCGTGCGCTTAATAAAAATGAACTCTATCAGTTGGAGCGATTACTGTGCACAAACGAAGACTTTAATTTGATGGTAAGTAGGAAGAAGAATTGAAATACGCATTATGTATAAATTTGGCTTTAAAATAAATTTAAATTTGAATATACCTATACTCAATGGAAAAACTAACTATTTATTTTTTCAACAGATTCCAGTTGGTAGCAGCAGCATTGAGGCGCCCAGTAGTGATCAACAGAATAACAACAACAACGGCATAAGTACGAACAGCAATAACTGTGATAAAATCAGTAGTGATACTGAAACTAAAACCACAACACCGACTGCAATTGCAAGACAAGAGGACAATAACAACACTACAACAATAACAGAACCCAGCACAAGTCCCAAAAAAGTATTCAAAACTGCCAGCGGTGGCACAACAAATAGCGCCAGTTCGCGAAGAGCTATTTATGCTATGCGCTCTGCTACACGTTCTCCCGCGCCATCAGTTTCAGGTGATAGTTCGATAGCCTCCACACCATCTGTGTCGCCTACAGCCTCGCCAACACCATCGCATTCAATAGCCTCTACAACTTCTTCAGCGGTTTCAACATCAAACACATCACCTACAGATTGGTCTGACGATGAAGATGATGAAAACGACGACGGTGGCGCTGATGATAACACCGCGAATGAAGATGATGACTCTGATCATTTGCCAAAAGAGTCAGATATAGTTGCTGCAGACTGTGCTTCAGGTTACCTCATACCAAATACAAATTTTGGCAATTTGCTCCAACCACAAGAAGTTCCTTTAACTGATAACTTTATCGATAGCGAAGATGAATTTGGTAGCACTCAAAATGGTGAAGCAGTTATTGACAACGATATCGCGCCTGTAAATTTGCCCTCAACGAGCACAGCTTCGCTGCGTGCACGTATGCGTCTGCCGCACATTGAGTCCTCAGAAGAAAGTGAACAGTTAACCATTAAGGCGTCTACAAAATCCCTTGAAAGCTGTGATAACGCTATAAATGGTATCTGTGGAAAGTTGGACAAATCTTCAATAAGTAGTGTCAGTAAAAGTGGATCAGCTTCAAACAGCGCTGCTAGTCATCGAACACATCGTCATCATCATCATCGTAGTCAAGAAGAAAGGGATCAAAATAGCAGTATTTGTAGCAGTACTAGCAGTGAATTAAGTCGGTGTCATCATCCACAAAAACAACGTCATCATCATCACCATCACCACCACCATCATCGTCATCGTAGTTCGAAGTCATCCAAACGTTCTAGGTTAGAGGCAGTCGAAAATGGGGATAATAAAGATGCAGAGGTGATAACAACGGCAAGCACAACCGCTACCAGTAATACATCAAATTGGTCCAGCAAATTGACGCAGTCCATGCACGGTGACGCCTTGAGTGCCGATGGCTGTAGTACGTCATCTTCGTTGTCTGATGGTGATCCACGTGAGGGTTCGTTAGCACTGCGCCCTGAGGGCAGACAAGAGTTTAAGTGAGTTTTGTTTAAGTTTAACTTTTTGAAACTCTTTTTTTCGTAGGAATAGGCAGAGGAACAGTTGTATTGAAGTAAATTAACACGTTTTTGTGTTTAATTTTATCATGAAAGTAAAATATGCAGTTTTCTGTTGGCAATTTAGTATCTCATGTATTTTTTGAATACTCCAGAAAACCAAAAGTACCAAATTAGTAAGGAAATTGTGCATCGTATTGGGGAAAGTTTCCCGAAATCATTACGAATTAAGCATCTGAGGGTTAGCACGATTCATTAGCATTGTGTTACTAAAACTCATTATAATGAGAAATCGTCACGAGGAAAGTCACAGTCAAAAATATCAAAAAAAAAAAAAATTGGAGAAAATGCACATATGATGCTGTATAGGGATAGTTTGTTTGTAAAACGATCGCTGAGATTGATGCACTCTTAATGGCACGACCGCAACGATACTGCAAAAGCAAGCGACGTTTAGGACAGGAGGGATATAATCCATTTGTCTGCGAGACAACTGACAACATTTACCTTGAGGTAGTTGGATTGCAGATTACTTTAAAAGGGGTTGGTCCCTATGAAACTGTACCATTCATTTCTAGTGTTTATGTGAAATTTGGGTGCATTATCTTAAAAAACTCCCAACAATGTTTTGATTTTTCTACTCGTATGGTAGGTGCCACACCCTCTTTTCAAAATTCGCCTGCTAGTATATTTGTGAAAATAGGTTACATTACCATAAAGAACTCCGTCTGCAAAGCGTTTTGAAGTTTTTAATTGGGTGGGAGGTGCCGCGTATAATTTTTAAAGAAGTGTGTTTGTGTTATTGTTAATAATTTTTTTAAAATTATCGATAAACTTAATAATTTTGATGTTTTTTTTTTCTTACAGAAGTACTGAAAATCTACTGCATCGTCTATTTGTTTGCATAGCGGGCGTAGCTGACCAATTGCAGACAAATTTTGCTGCCGACTTACGTCAAATACTACGCAGCGTGTTCCTTATGAATATGTCTCCCGCACAGGAAGACATTGACTTACCCGAAAAGACAAAAGAATCGGAACTGTTTGAATTCCGTGCCTCAGAAAATGATGTGATACAAGAAAGCGCTGGCTCGAATCAAAGCATTTACTCAGCAGAGGAAGTAAATCCCGAGCTGGACAATGTTTTCAATAATTGTGGTGCAGGTAGTGGTGTGAGTGAAAGCAACAATAGTGCTGTTGTAAGTGGTGCACGCAATTCGACAGGCAGCAGTGGAGTCAATAGCAATAGTGGTACGTCAATTCAACGCGTTCATACAATCGATCTAGGCACAAGCGGTGAAACCGTGAGTTCTACACGTAATCACATTGGACGTAGTCGTAGTTTGGGTGATCATGAAAATAATGAAACCACTAACACAACAACAAGAACCAGTAGTAACAATATGCGTCCACTTTCATCTTATATAAATGGACGAAGACGTTCTTCGCCGCATCGACAACAATCGATGACATCAACGTATCAACAATTACAACGTCATCGTAATCGTAATAATTCAACAGGCAGCAATTCACCCACAAATTCGTCATCATCATCTGAAAGTAATTCACCAGTGAATGAACGGGTCTCTACGGGTTTTCCACCCGAGGCAACGCGACAACGTTTTAGTTCAAATTTGAACATTGCCTCTAACTCCTCCGCCAGCGACGTCTCCTCCTCCATTACCAATAATATGAATAATATTAACAATAACAACAATAGCAACAATAATATTAGTGATATTGCTGCAGCAACACCATCATCCAATGCACGTCTTGCGCCACCGGCTTGGGTACCTGATGATAAAGCACCACGTTGCATGTCCTGTCGTACGCCATTTACTGCATTTCGACGTCGCCATCACTGCCGCAATTGTGGTGGAGTTTTTTGTGGAGTCTGTTCTAATTCATCAGCGCCGCTGCCAAAATATGGTTTGACCAAAGCGGTGCGTGTGTGTCGCAATTGCTATGTGCATGAAGTGCGCGTTGTAAACGCTGCAGTAAGCACGGTACGCAACAATACTTCACATGCCACTCTGGCGACAAGTGCTGCTGCTGCAGCGACAACTACTGCGGGAGGTTCTTAGTAGAATAATACAGATGTTTAAAGGTGTGCAAGAGAGAGAGTTTCTTTGCGAACTTGCATTGCATTCTAAATTTATGTATATAAAAACGAAATATGTGTAATTTTGTGTAATAATTGAGTTCATTTACATCAAGTTTTTACACATATGTATGTACATATGTAGTGCTTGCAATTAAACATAAATTTGTGCAATGCTAGCAAGTTTTTGTAATAACATTTTTAAATTCATTTGGGTTTCACCATACAAAGAACAGCCAAAAACACTGATAGCAACAAGTAACCACAAAATATTTTTTTTTACACTTAAGAACCACTCCATATTTAATTATATTGTAAAATAATGTTGCAAACAAACACTTACACAAAATATATGTGTAAAACTTGCATTAGAAATAATATTTTTTTAACATTTTATGTAGTGCATATAGACAATTACAACTAGAAGTTGTAGACTTTAATATTTTTTCACTTTTTTTGACAATTATATAAAATTTTTACTATGTAAAGTAATTTAAGTAAACTAAATTTACATACGCGAAACGTAAACATACATATATAAAATTGAAACTAAGCTAAAATGAAATGTTAATAAAAAAAAAAATTAATTAATGGAATTGCTTGTGTCGTAAGAAAAACAACATTTGCAATTGTAGCTTAACATATGTGTAGAGAAATAGCTTTGTAAATGACAAATAAAATTGTGAGCAAGCCAAGAGTATTCACGACCTGTTGTAAAAGTGTTAATGCGAAACGTGTCTGAGTCTGCATGACGATCAGAATTAAATAATCATATCTGAAAACAGAAGTAGGGAAATTTTAAGTCGAATTTTCAATTTTTATAAAAAGATGTGAAGTATTTTCGTTAATTTTCAAAATTAATTTTTTATAATCTTTTACATAATTTATTAACACTGTGTTCGAATTTTCCAATATTTTATAATGCATTTCGATTTTGAGATAAATGAGGTTTATTAAGGTATAATTCTAAGGACAACTTTTTTCTTTTTCTGTACAAAAACAAACTAAAAAAAACAACTCAAAATTGATAAAACTTGCGTATTTGACATTAAATATACCATATGGGTCGACTTTAGTCTTCATGCATTTATTCTGTGACTGCTTGTCGCTGTTTCTTAGATAAAGTGATATTTACTTAATTATGGTCATAGATTTTGATTTTTATTCTTTCGAATAACATTTAATTGAAATATAGCGATATTATACTGCATTGATTTTTAACTATAAAACTTAAATGTTTGAAAAATTATTCACTTCATTTTAACTTTAATTAAAGTTTTGTCAAAATCAAAGTGGCAGTAAATAAAGCTTCGATTTTATTAGTTACATTGATTAGATATATGAAAATCTTTGTGTAATAAGCAGTTAGCGACAAAATTGATAAAAATTAGATAATGACGTCAAACAATCTAAAGAAAGTTGTTATATCCTATTGTTTAATCTATTTTATCTATGAAGCAAAAAATTATCCTCTGTGTATTTCACATAAAACCTCTGATTATTCCAAATACTGAAAATGTTAGTTAACCCATTGTTGCATTAAAGGCTTTATATATCTAGATTCAAAACTATGAATAACTTCATTCCCGATATATGGCCCTTTGTTCATGGACACTGCCACATATACTGGTAAAACACTAGATTTTTTTTTATTATTCACGTTCGTTATTCGATGATCTTAGAGTGAAGCCATGAAGTTTGTCAAAATTTACATAATGGTTGACTTGACTCTAAATGAAATGAAGTGGACACCAAATTCCGGATCAGCATAAAAATTATAAAGAAAACATTGAAATGAATTTTGATTGTTAATTGATTTTAAAAGTTACATTTTAGAGACTTACCAAATATAAAAAAAAAATCATTTGCCTGAAGGATTAACCATCCCTTCCTTCAAATCAAATACATTTTCTGATTAAAATATTGATTCAGCTTATATTTCCGCGAAATGAACATTTTTATTGAGATAAGAAAAGCACCAACTTCGTTTCTTAACGCCTTGTCAAAATGGCGTGATTTCGGTGGGATCGACAAAAAAAGGCATTTTGGGATAAGTTGACGCCAAGCTCTTTTTATTGAGCAGCCAAAAGTCGCGTTTTATACATGTGTTAAACAACTTTAGCCTGATTTTATTTATTTCAATAGGCATAACACGTTTGCAATACACCCTAAACTCCCTTATTTTGTGATATCGCATAAATTTCAATTGAACAAATGCCTGAAGAATGCTTTATTTAAACCAAGCGAGCAATGTGCTAGCTTTTTTGAATTATTTTTGTATTGTACATTAACACATAAAAGTAAATCCAAAATTTACTCGAAAAATTTTGCAACTATCTATAAATCAAAGCTTGGTCGAAAAAAATCTGTTTTATTTTATATAGTTCTTAAAACTAAGATTTGTAAATTTGAAAAAACATAATCCTAAATGCATGTCAGCTCATATCATTCACAAAACAAAATTTATTATTTGCTAAATGTTAAACTAAAACTGCATAAGCATAGGAAGCATATTGAGTGAGAGAATATGTTGCAATTTTGGTATTTTGTAAGGTAAACTTATCAGTTACCAATTGAATGAATTTTACATACCTAATTGGAATGTAACATTGAAAAGCTATGCTTAACTTGAAAATACTATGTAGTCTAAAAGCTAATTAAAAAAATTTAAAGAAAATGAATTCCTTATATGTTATTAAAAAAATCTGCAATCATTTGTGTTTAAAGTTATTTTTCTATGTTAAAAATTTACTTTTAGTTTAAATTTATGTTTTTAGTTGCATATGTTGATTTTAATACTTTGTTGTCAAATAATTCAGTGTCTTTAAAATGTATACTATATTAATATCTTATTGTTTATATGAGCTTTATTTCAATGTTATTAGTTTAAAATTTGTTTTTGTTTTGTTTTAAATAGCTTAGAATATTTGCCTTACTTTTCATAATTTTATTAAATATGTTTTTATGGTAAGACAACTATAAAGTCCTACCTTAAAACAACAACAAAAAACTACAATTGGTATGGAAAATGGTAATTCAATATAGCATACAATATTTGGTTTCATATTTTTTATATATTAAAGTAACATTGAATCCATCCAAATATGTGTGCATTCATAATGTTTCATTCCCTTAGCATATTGTATTCTTTAATCAATCAACAATTGTTTGTCGCATTCATATCGTCGTCATCCGAGAGTTGTTTTGATGGATGTATACTCCAAGTAAGAAGTTTTGAAAACTACTTCGATCGAAAGTCAGAATTGTAAATCAGACTGTTTGTTACCAATGCATTTGAGAACGCTGAATCTGGCTTCAGAAATTTCGTAGCCTACCAATTACCTTGGCAATAACTCACGCATGGCATCTCAACTCTTAAAAATAAAAATTCGATTTTAAACTGGTAAACTGTCGAAAGTTAAAGCACAGCAAAATAGCCTCGGCAGACGATACCTTTTTAGTCAAAAATAAAGTTAAATTTTATTTCCTTTATATATGCATTTAAATTTTTCTCACTTATTTTGTTTGAACTCATTAATTGTTTTTCTCAATTTTTTTAAAAAATGACAGCTAACTTAAGAAGAACATGTTAGGGCAATTATTTAAAAATAAAAAACTAAACTAAATTTATGTATCGGTCTGTATATTTTCATGTATTAAATAAGTATAAGTTAAGAAACTGTTATAATGGAACATTTAATAAAATTTAAATATATATAAACTTTATGTGATTTTAAAGTAAATGATTTATACTTTATGTAATTAAAAACTTAAAGAAAATAAATGTAACTAAAACAATTATCATAATAAACAATTGATGCTTAAATAAATAATGAGGTGTTTATATTTACTGTAATTAAACATTTTTTGAAGCGGAAGTGGAAGATATGGCACTTGTCATGATCGCTTCCAAATGGAAAAGAGGATAGAAGGAAAAACTTTTTCCAATTGTGTTGGTTTTAATCGTTGCTATTCTGCGTAAACATCAGACATTAAAAAAATGTATGTGATTTAGTGGAGGTCACATGTTTCCGGTTAGCGAACTTTTGAGATTGTAAAGTTTCATAAATCTATCGTTTGTGAATAATTTTTGTTTGTCAAGTAATCTTTATTTGTTATAAAATTTGCATAAGGGTTGGTAAGAATGTCGGCAATGTTGTCTCTCATACATAGGCAACATGGTTCGATGGTGATGTAAGGATAATTCCATTAAAAAAACGCAAATGCTTCATGTAAATTAACACATTTATTAGCAATGTTCCCGTAATCACCTAAAGGTACCTCATGTTGCCTAAAGTTCCGGGAGTAAAATGTTTGCTTAATGTGAGGAGCTTTCGGTTGATATGTGCTATGACAGCTACATTTTAGCAACTTCCTAATCTCAAAAGTTCATTTGCTCCTGTTCCCCTACGCCAAATCACATGATTATTTTGGATAAAAACTTGATAAAGAGGTTGAATTGTAATTGTTTCAGCCAATACCAGAGACGATACATTTATTTATTTTTTTTTTATTTATTTATTTATTTCAGTCTATGAACAAAAATTCTTACAGACTAGAAAAACAAAATGCCTACATATATAAACCATTTAATATAACTTAAAAGTAATTATTTAATAAAGCCTTCATGGCATTTTTAGAAATTGCAAAATCCAAGTTACAACTCAAATTTATTCTATTAAATATTTTTAATGCACAAAAGATAGGGGCATTAGAAGCGTAATTAGTGCGCACGGTATTCAAATGAAATGGTGCACAAAATCTAAGGGATCTAGGGGGGACATTTATGAAACTTTGCAATCTCAAATTTTAATTTCGCGGGTACACCATATCTTATTCCCTTCCGTCAAATCAAATATTTTTGTTTTAATTCGTTTTGAGTGGGTCTGATGTTTCCGAGGAATGGACATTTATATTGAGATTGCAAAGTCTCTTAGATTTATAGACTTCGGTAATGAGTAGTTTTTAAGAAAAATTTCACAATTATCTCTTCGATCACATGTAATCGTAGTTTTTGCCGGACTTCTCATTTAGCCTGTATGTTTTGCTTGTACTAAAAATAAGATTTTCGTCACTCAATTCTTTTCGTTGTATATTGAAAATAAAATAAAAATTAAATGACAGAACAAATAATGTCATTGAAAAAATATATTTTGTTGGGAGAAAACGAAATAGCGTGCATATTTTATAGAAATCAATTTATATCATAAAACATTCCATAATGCCACCAAAAAAAGCCAAGGGTGGTGGCAAAGGTAAGAAGGGGAAGAAGAAGAAAGAAGATACACCGTCACCGGAACCTGTAACACCGCCATTGCAATTCTCCGAGGAGGAAATAGTTGAAAAGGAGCTTGACTTATTAAATGATCTAAATGATGATTTTTTTGCAGCGGCAAATAAGGTGCAGTATTATAAGTGCTTTCATAAATCAATTTATAGAAGAAATCTTACAAATATTTAGACTATGGAAAATTTGATGGTAAACAATCGTCTTTATGAGGCTTCCAAAATCAAAAAATACACTGACATCATCTTCCATTTGCATCGTAAATATGCTGACGAAGTGAAAGAAAATGAGAGCCTACGTCCACAAGTAGTACGTGCGAATATTAAACTGAGATTAGCCCTGGAATTGACTGGGACCTCGCAAGAAGTCATGGAAAAAATAAGAGATGCTTTGGGTATGATAAAAAATTAAATTTAACAGACCTAACACTTACATAGTTTTCGCAAAATTTACAATTCTGAACTTATACCTTACATGATATTTCGAGTTGATATATAGTTGGATTTATTTTTCAAAGAATAGCTAAAATCATTAAAATTATTTCTTTGATATTAATATACAGGTGATGCTTGGAAGGAGGCCGATGCCTCTCAGTTGCGTGAACAAGACATACAAGAGAAACTACAGGAGCTGGTAATCAAATGTGAAAGTTTCGAAAGCAAACAAGCGGATACGCAGGATGATTCTGCTGAGTAAGAACCAACTTTAACGGTGCGAGTAGTTCAGTATTTACATAAATTATTTCAACAATTTACAGATTTGGACACTTGGCTAAATACAAAAATATTATATTGCGTGAACGTGATCGCATCAATGGTGAAGTTATAGATTTGGAGAAACGTTTGCAAATGCAACGTTACTACTCGGAATCCTTAGAGTATATAAATAAAACTAACGATGATGTCTTGGCAAAGTTGGAGACTAAAATCAAAGTGTTAGATATGGAGAAGCAAACCCAATCGATTAAAATAAGAAATTTGCAAAATAATTTGGAAGATCAAAAAGAACAAAATTCACGAACTTTGCTTAAATTGGAGACATCTAACAGAGAGGTGCGTTGTATGTAGTATTTAGGGACATATAAAACAAATAATTTATTATATGTTTTCTCTAATATTTCTATCAATAGCTAAACGAAACCTATAATAAGTTACAAAAAAAGAATGCCGATTTTGATCGTCAAAAGTTGACTCTTGAGAAGTTTAGAAACGAAAACCTTGTCAATAATCGTCAATTGGTAAAAAATGAAGAGGATATGGCTGAACTTCGCAAGGATATAAAGGAAAATGAGGACACAATACGTACAATACGCTTAGAGGATAAAGTTTAGTTTGACTTTAATTTTGTAATTATCTGCTTTATGAGTCTAAGCTACTTTGGTTTTTCTAGGTTAAAGCCAACACCATAAATCAATTGACTAAAAAATATAAAAAAGGACAACAAGATCATAGCTCCATTTCTTCCAAGTTGTACAAAATCAACAAAGTCAACATGAACTTAAACGAGGACATTATGCGGCTAAAGTAAGTTAATTGATGCATGGAACTTTTTCGCGAATACAGCACTTCAAGTAGTAAAATTTTGATTTGTAGAAATTGCACAATTTTGAAACTTAAAGTATTTCAAAGTGTAGATAATCGAAACGTTTCTCAAAAATATTTTCATATAAGAGCATTTTTTTTTAATTGTTGTCTCCAAAAAATAGAGTTAAGGCATCGTTGGAACTAAATATAAACCTATCTAGTTTGATTTTTAAAAAAATCACCAAAAACTATTTTTTACTAACTGATTTGACCTTGAACAATATGGTCAATGTGGTTTATTCTTCATACTTTTTTTGCTTTTTCCAGTGTATTATCATTTTCGTTCATTGCGTCATTTAATTTGATATTTTCTTGATCTCTAAATATTTTGAAAATAAATGGTTTTTCTTCTTTATAAACCAATAGGAACCAAATCAATGCTTTGGAAAAAGGTTTAGTATCCGGTGTGGCGAAATATGAAGATATGCGACGCCTTAAGGAGAATGTACAACGTGAACGTGATACTCTACGAAGTGATATTTTAAAATTGAACAATACAATTGGCGACTTGCGGCATACTATAATGTTGCAAAGCAATACCGTAGATAATTTGCATCTAGACATCAATAAACTAAATGTTAAGTTGGATGAAGCCAAGATCAATATAGCGAAATCAGAAAAAGAACGCGACGAAATGGCACAGGAGGTAGAAACGTTACATGAGCGTATTGAATACTATCAAGGTGTGTCGTCAAATGCATGTCATATCTATAATTAAATTAAGAAAATATCGTGTTCTTTTACTTCTTTAGAACAAATTCAATTTAAAACTGATCAGGTGACTGATCTCTCGGAAAAATTGACTCAAAAACATTTTGCGTTAATTAATGTGAAAAAGCAGTTAGAGGCAGTGCACTCGGATAAAATGATGTTGCAGCGTGCGTTAGAAACATGTACGCAGGAGCGTGATAATTTCAGAGTTTTACAAACGGTGAGTTTTAGAGTAAAGGAAACGCTATGAAACAGAGTTTTACCTTTAACTTAGAAACTTCAGAAGTTTAGAGGAGTTTTATGTTTTTATTACGAATGCTACAGTTTTTTTTTGCAGCACATCAATACCTTTAGTTATTCTGAGGTGAAGCCATATTTCATTGTAGGCGTGGGAGCATGAGTCCAGTCATTTTTCATTTAATGATTTGAAAAAAATTTTTTGCTGTGCCATTGATTTTTCCTTATAATTTAATTTTTGACGTTATCAATACATTTTTAGATTCAAAACTTTAAATAACCTTAAAATCATTCATGTAGAAAACTGCACATCAAATTGCACAACTAACAAATGAAATTTCATCGAATCAAAATAAAATAAATGCACTCAACCTACGCATCGAGAGGCTTAACAACGAGAAAAAAGAGCTGCAGTCCGAGTTGCGAAATAAAGAACTTACGCTATCGAGTGTACGGAAGGATCTCAAAGAACTGAAAAGCAAAAATGAGAATCTGATGAAAACAATTGCCGATGATGAATTGAAGTTTATGAAAATCTCTACAGAACTGGATGAAACGCGCAAAGAGAAAAACCTAATTGGTCTACAAATGGTGCGTAGAAATGATGAAATTGTTTTGCTAAAAGAACGTATAGCGATCATGCAAAATGCATTGGATCAAGGTGAGAACAATATCTATTTCATGCATATGAAACAAAGTTCTTATTCAACTGTAATGCAGGTACAACCCAATATAATCAGCGTGTTGAGGATATACGTTTACTTAAAGTCGAAATTAATAACTTACAAACTGAAAGAAATTGCCTGTCACGTGCTATCAAAAGTACAGCTGATATGCGTGAAGAGATCGTACGTCTTCAGCGTTCATTAAATCAAGAGCGCGTTAAGGTGCGTTCACTGACTGAAGACTCAAAAACACCGACTGGTGTACATCGTTGGCGCATATTAAAAGGTGAGGATCCGAATAAGTTGCAGTTGTTGGAGAAAGTGCAAATGTTACAAAGGTATAAAAGGAGAAGACTCTTCCAGATGTTTTACTTTTACTAATTTTGATTGTTTTTTCTTTATAGACGTAACTTGAAGCAGGAGATCGCTAAAACCAATTTGGAGCAACAATTAGAGGAAGCACGCAAAGTGGCTGCTTCTCTGAAAAAAGTTGTTGAAAATTTGCCAACAACTGATGTCAAACAAAGGCTCGTCGTAACACAGGTATTCAAAGTTGTTTGTACACACGTAAGATAGATTTAATTGAATCTTTAACTCTTTTAATATATTGGCAACGCATTTAATCTGAGTATATTAAATAGAAAAATTATTTCAAGAAAACTATTTGTTAACATTGAACAGTCATAGGCGCAGTTACAAAACAAAATTATAATTGAAAATCTTTGATTTTTCTCTAACAACTTGAAAACTATAAAAGATATCGCTAAATTTGCAACATTTTTGATATCAGCATTGCCAAATTAATGGAAATCGATACCTATTTTGAAGAAAAGGCCTCACCCACATCTCACCTTTGTATGGTAGGTAGGCGTGTCCGTGTACTAATTTTTTGATTTTTCACCTAAAAACAATCTATGCCGAATTCCGATACTGTAGCGCTATTATTACTTTTTACGGCTGCCGTTTTTGATTTTTCTCTAATAACTTGAAAACTATAAAAGATATCGCTAAATTTGTAACATTTTTAAATTCAGTATTGCACAGTTAATGAAAATTGATGATATTGAGAAAATATTGCTCTAAGGTTCCTAGAAACAGAGTTTCAAAAGTTTAAGCTTGTTACATACAGATATTCAAGGCTAAAGTTCGCAAAAAACACAGGATTATTCTGCTATGAGACAAAAAAGCTGGAGATGGTGTTTCATTTTTCATAGTCCTTTTCT
Source organism: Meiosimyza decipiens (assembly GCA_963680825.1). Taxonomy (NCBI): domain Eukaryota; kingdom Metazoa; phylum Arthropoda; class Insecta; order Diptera; family Lauxaniidae; genus Meiosimyza; species Meiosimyza decipiens. The sequence continues at coordinate 78,759,751 of OY804259.1, read as the reverse complement.
CCTACTTAATTTTTTTTTCAATTGATGGCTTAGGTATGGCTTATAATCGAAATGAGCGTCAGTCGCCAGAATCGTGATGGGCCTGATTATGAGAGGCCGACGTAAATAATTTCGCTCAAAAACTTATCGATTTCATGCCCAAAAAAATCTGCTTACGACAAGATTTGACCCACCTGATTGAACTTCCCAACAGTATTAAAAGTTTTGACAAAGTTTTGTATAGGTGGTAGGCGTGTTCGCTCATTTTTATTCCCCTAATGTGCAGCCAAGTTTCATAAATTAGTTTCGCTTAATTTTTACATGATTCTGATATCCACGGACGGACGGACAGGCAGATATACTTGACCAGATTGACTTAGAATCAAGAATATATGTTCATGCATGCATTTCTTTCTACTTCCTGTTTCTCCTACTCGGCAGCCCTGTCCATAGTTAAATAGTCTCAACAATTTTTACCAGCTATAGATTTATATTCTCAAACTCTAATTAATTTTTACTTTTCTTTATGTTTCAGCGCATTAATCGTTCACAGCAGAAAAAGCTCAAAGCGCTACATGCTGAACTGGCAATCGATGAGATTGAATTAAAGGCACGTGAATGCATCATTGAAGAGTTCAAGACAACGCTGAAGCTAACAAAGCAGCAAATTTGTGCAGATGGTCAGAGTACAACCTCAAGCGACCCAATGCCTTTTGCTGATTACACTAGTCAAGAGAATTATATGGATTGTGTATTTACGTCAAGTAATCCACCGAGTCAGCCAAGTCAACCAAGTCAGGATAATATTCCAGAGGATGCGAAAGAAACTGAAATAGGCGAAACAGAAATTATCAATTGAAAACTAGGGAAACGTAGTTTGTGCTTATTAAGTTGCAAAGATTATTGCACATTTGCATGCGTTGTAAGGATACAAACTATTTACTTTGTTTAAATTAAGTTCTAATTCAGTGGAAAATTGATTTATCGATAATATCCGATTCATATTTAATCAGCAAGTGTTTAATGTTTCACTCAATGATTTTAGAATGGATCCAATGTTACCGGTAAATGAACACTTTCGACTTTTACTTAAGCCTTTTTTATTGGGCTTTGTAAATTTTGTCTTGAATGAACAACCACGGCAAATTTGCAATTTTCAAATGTAATAGAGCATGAATGGGCTATTTATTAAATTTAAATTTTCCATTGAAATTTTTTACAAACTAAAGCAATTTATTAAAATATCATAATTGGATGCGTTTTTTAAAAATATCATAGTTTGTAAAATACCACTTTACGTTTCCTTTATATCGATTAAAAACCCCCTAACATTTTAAAGCCAGCACCCAAAGTTCGTTGCATAGATGGTGGCGCAGAGAAACATTGTGCTTGCATTTGTACCAGAATTTGACGTTCTTCCAGTAGTTTTTGCTTTTTCTTTTTCTCCTGTGTAAGGTGCGATTTGACGTTGGCCAAATTTGTCTTCAGCTCTTCAAGTTTTACATCTTTTGTTTTCTCATCAGCTTCTTTGGTATGAAGCTCAGCAATGAGTGCCTTCAATTTCCTTTGTTTTCTAGATAGATTGGCCTGCAAATAAGTTAAATAATTAAATAAGTCATTGTCAGAATATATATAAGTCTATCGGCGAGTTTCAATATTAAAAGGAAAACACGCCCGAAAAACAACTTGTGAAGTGATATTCAATTTTGAATTGATCGGCATTTACTTAGAATCACGAAAAACTTTTTTTCAAAACATTTTCATCGTAACTCTTTCTGGCTACATTTTCCGCTGAAAAAAATTACGAATTTTTACTTAATTTCATAAAATTTTAAGAAAAATAACTAGTAATTAAATTTCTACCAGCAAATTTGGGCCGAATTTATAATATAAATGAAAAATCGGATGCAAGACACAAAATAAAAATCAACCAAAATGATTTAAAAAATGGCTATTAGAGTTAAGTATCATCCAAAGAAGAACAATTTGTTGGACGTTTTCCGTTTCAATTAAAAATTGTGCAATATTATTTCACACATTTCACAATCATGTGAGCTTGCACGTGTGTAGCCGCCTTTAAAGTTTTATTGTACAACCTTCACTTCGTTCAACTCCTCTTTTATTTTATAGCTTGGTAATTTCAGCATAAATTCTTTGAGCGCTGCATAAAGACGTTGTGATTCTTCCAACGCACGCTCTTGTTCCAATGACGATACATTCTGATTAAGTATTTGCCTGCATAATAAAAAAAAATGAAGAGTGTAACCCTATCTTTGCGTATGCCACATACTTCCTAAGAACTTGTATACGATGTATAAGATCCATTTTCTCTGGATCTCTACCGCGTAAATTACGCCATCTATGAACATTCATCGGCGTTAGCATTTCATCTTGCAAAGCACGCGCTTTAATGCGTTCCTGATTTAGTTGACGATGCATTTGCAGCAGCTCCTGTCGCAAATTCGCAGCACTCTCACGATCTTTACGCAGCACATTACGTTCGGTACGTAAATTCTTGATCTCAACGCACATGAGGCGCATATCTTCCTGACACTGTGCGATCTGTTTGATTGTCAGATCATATTCGGTTTGAAGATTCTCCTGTTTATCATTAAGCTGTGCATAGTCTTCGTTGCGTTTTGTCAGTTCAGCGTAAATGTTGTTCTTCTCGTAGATAATATTGTCCAACTCTTTCTTTAAGCGTGTTAGCTTGTGTTCGTCTTCCTAAGGTTTCGGAAGTAAATTCAATGTTTAATCTGATCAAAATCGCGTGACAAAATTATTTACCTGCATGGATTTCGATGACAAATCGTTTTCTTTTTTCTTCTCCAACAATTCGGCTCTGGTGTGCTGATGTGCCAACTTACAGCTGCGTATTTCATTGCGCAGCATACGGCGCTCTTTCTCCATTCTATCCAGCTGGAGCTGTAATTTGCTAATTTCGCTATCGCGATATGTAACACGTCCTTTCAGCATCTCAATTTCGTTCTCTAAGTTCGTTACAAGTTGTCTTATTTTTACCTTCTCCTCATCAGCTGTTTGTAAATTGCGCTGCAGTCCATTCTTTTCATTGACAAGTGCATCATGTTGTGCTTGAAATCTAGCACACTTCACCTCGAGATCGGTTATGGTGCGTTTCAGTTCGATTTCATAATTTTCCTTAAGGCGTATGTCATCTGTAAGTTTAAATATTTTTTTTTTTTATATGTTTGGACTTGAATAAATATATAACTTTAAGACATACTTTGTAGTGCATCGATTTTATCGCCCAGTGTTTGCATTTCCTCAAGTTTTTTTGATTTTTCCTTAGTAAGTTTTGTGCAGTCGTCTTTGAGTTTTTTCTGTTTTAACTCCAACTGGCTAATTGTGTCCTTAAGTGAGCGTATTTGATACTGTGATTCCTGAAAGAGTGCTTCCGTTTCTTCAACTAAACGATGTTCTATTAGGAGGTCACGTTTGAGTAGGTCACGTTCCTTTGTAACATTGTGATTATTCTTTTCAAAATGATGTACGAGACGCCGTATGGATTCGACTTCTTTATCCTGAGTGTTGAGTTGTGTTCTAATAAGTTTAAAGGAAAATCAAAGTTACATTGACTTTGCAGTTAAATTTGGTGGTACCTACAATAATCTTGTATGCTCCTCTTCTAACGCACGTTTTGTTTCATCCAATAAACCATATTTTCGTGCAATAGTTTCCTGTGATTTTACCAACTTAGAGTTGTCTTGCTTCAATTTAATCAGCTCTTCTTCTCGCAGCTAAAACCACAGTCATTCTGTTAGCATAATACTCTTTTTTCTGATCGAATCATATCCAACTCACCTTGAGAAGATTTGCCTTTTGTACCAAATCACGTTTATTTTTGTCCCTTTCTTGTACCGCATACTCCATTTCGACAGTAAGTTTTGCCATTTTGTTGCATGTGGCATTGTGCTGAGAATTAAGGTGCTCCAGATTGGTTTTTACTGATAAAATTTGAAGGTTTTGTCGAACTTTCAGTTTTATCAAGTGTGCATTTTGTGTTTTGAGTTGTGTAATAAGTTCGTTGTATTTTATTTCTTCGGTTTTCATTGCATTCAGATCTTGTTGCAGTTGATCGATGCGTTTTCTGTTGTTATAAGCTTCCGTGGATGTTTCCTTGTGATCAAATAGTGTAAAAGTTAAAATTGTCATTATAAAATGTATCATAGTGAAGCGAAAAAGGATGCTAGTTTGATACTCGTTACGCAGAAGATCGAAGAGAGGTTAATATCACAGGCGTGGGACATTCGTGGGAACGTTGATGTTAAAAATAAACCTTGATCAAGACAGTTACTATATCGGTTGCTGATATGGTTGTAGGACCTCGCTCTGCTGATCCCAATAACTATAAGAAAGTTATTGTATAAATGGTTATGGCACTTCCTATACACACTAATATTCTGGAACGCTGTGCTAAGAAAATTATTGAAGAGAATGATACTTCCCATACAAGCAATAAATTTATTGCGCAAGTATATGTATGTATATCACCTAACTCAGCATGGTAACGTTTGGTGAAGACCAATGATGGAATCTGGATTGTACCCGATACGACCCCGAACAGCAAAGGATCTTTTGGAAATCCAAATACTCCCACTCTTTATATGGAAAGCTTAAAAAAAGGTTTTGGACATATTCATCGCTGGCATGGTCACCTCTTGAATTGGTCTCTAGCAATTTTTCATAACAATATTCTACACTAATCGATAGGAAAGGTCGAATGTATGTTTTGAATATCATCCCGAGAAAGTGGAGTTGACGCTTACTGGCCCGTTTAAAAACAAGATTCTTAACTAATCAATGGAAAAAGGTGAAAGATTATTAAATGCATCTCCTTGATCCCACAAAACCCTTTTTTGAGAGCATTTGGGAGAGTCTTTTTATCGCCAAAAGTAATAATCTTTGAACAAATTATTCTTTGTGGGCCCCGAATAAATTGTCTGAATTTCTCAATCGATTGAGGACCATTTTTTTATAAATTAAGATCTTCGCGGTTCGGAATCCTCAAAACTATGCCAAAAATTCATTCGCAACTTTTTTCCATCGCTTGGTGAAATTGTTTGTTTGGAAAAATAGACAAAAAACGGTTCCTACTGGGCATCGGTACAGTCTATTGCTGAGACCTAATACTTTATTCAGAATATCTTCATTGTGTGTTATGGCGTTTTCAATTACTTACATCCAAAAGTTTTAATAATCCTTTATTTTTTTCTTCCAACGTTTGAGTCATACCTTCCACTTCCGCTGTGTACATACGTTGTATCTGTATGCGTTTATTGAGATCGCGTATTTCCGAGCTGAGTTTTTGCATTTCCTTATTCTCATCTCTTTTGCTAAAATGCAAAGCTTTTGTCCAAGTTCTATTAAAACACATTTCATTTAAGGACTTACCTTTGCATGCCAGTCTTTTTATCACTTAACTGCAGTACGGTTTCTTCTAATAATTCAATTTTTTCTCGTAACTTTAAAACCTCATCCTGTGCAAGCTGTTCACGGCTTTGAGCTGCATCCTTTTGTTTCCAGGCGCTTTCTTTATGATAACGAATGTAATGTATTGGGAAAAATAATTCAAGATTTTAGCTTACCTATAACTGTTCGTAATTCAGCAATTGTATCCTGATCTAAACTTGACATTTCTTTAGCACTTTCAAGTAGTCCTTTCAAGCGGTTGATTTCATTGTTAAGTTCATCAGTACGCAATTGTTCCATATGCAAATCCGATTTATAACGATTCATGCAAATCAGCAGACGTTGCACATTGTCGGCATTATCTTGGGTATCTTTCTGACGCAGAGCTTTGGTAACCTTTTCAATATTTTATTAAAAATTAAATCTCGCATGTTATATATTTAAGACACATTACCTCTGGCACTTTTTCTATAAGAGTTTTGAGAAAATCTTCATCAATTTCATCTGGAACTAAAGGCTCCTCAGAGCCAGACCCCTTGGAACCGACGCTATCCATAATAATATATTAATTACTAATTAATTTAAGTAATAAATTGATTTATTTAAACTATACGCTTGTCCCTAGTGGAATATTTTCGACGGTATTTACTTTTATTGACAAAACTTTCAGTTTTTGTTGCTATTATGCCGGCATGCCTGTTGCTAGCCGTTTAGGCAACATGTTGCTACACAAATTATGTTATTAGTGCGCGCTTTCTGAGCAAGTTCATAAAAACTTTGACAAATAGCTTTGCTAGCTTCATATAAATCAAACGATGCGTTTCCGCTTATCTTTTTGTTGTGATTTGTTTTGCTTGTATGTATAAACTGTTGCATTTTAGCCCTAATACTTGGCTTACTCCATATAAAGAAGTTGTGCTACTGTGTTGTTCACTAAAGCTTAGTGTTGTTGTTTTAATGTGTCACGTTTTGATTTCGCTTTTGTTGTTATTCGAAGTTTAGCTTCCGCATGGCTTTGTTGACAATTTTACGTCATAGAGTCAGCCTTCTTATGCAATTTGGCTTGCAGACTGAATAGGCCAATTAAAAATAATAAACATAAAATGGAGAGAGTATAATAGATTTTGGAAAAATATTTTCTCTTTTCTCGTGATATACATGTGTACATATTTTTATTACATCAGGTTTCTCATGTTTAATTTCTATATCTACATTTATGATTTAACGCTCTCGCCCTTTTTTCGAGGTCCAGAGTTAGAGCAAGTAAAATACAAAGATTTCGTAAAAATCTACAAATATTTATTACCTCCTATGCTATTTACTTTGAAAATGTCGTTGAACCGAACAAACAGGTGGCAACGCTAATCAACTGACACCTGTTAGTTTTAATTTTATTTTTGCGTTAATTGACACAGTTAAATTTTTAATTTTATTCTTTGATATTGCTAACGTAATTTAAAAAATACAGTGAAATAATTGTGCGCTTTTGTGAGTTAATTAATATATTTAATAAAATATCTAAGTCAATTGCATGAAAATGCATAAACATATGAGCAGCGGCGCCGTCGGCACCGTGAAAGTGAAAGTGTTGTATTTTGTTTTTATTGCCAAATTCAATATAATTTCATTGAAAACGGTTTCAACTGCTCAAAAAGAGTAGCGATTTCTTAAAATTCAAATCAATATTTCCAATGTTTTCTTTTTTGCAAGTGTGCTTTTTTTATCTATGGAAAAATTTCGTTGAAAAAAAGTTTAAAGTGTCAGGGCATTGCAGTCGCTGCCGAAAAGCAGCAGAGCCATCATTTGTCAGTGCTATTCAAATGTTTTTCTGCGTACAGTGGCTTACAAACTGTGTGAGGAGATTTGAGGCCTATCCGTGTTATTTTTTTCTGTTTTTTATTACCTATTTATTTTGAACATAAGCTAGAATTTTCTTTCCATGTATTTTATAGATATTTTATATAAGCGTTTATTGTAAAATCATCAAAATACACTAATCGACAAAAAAATGCATTCTTTATGCAATGAAATTGAAAAAGCCTGAACACTAAGTATTTGGACTGCTACTATAATTTTTTTCCTGCAAATTTTGATTGCTGAAAGTTATTTTCGAATAAATTCCTATTGCGAATCACAAAGTCACTGAAAAATATGACAGTATCAAAGGAGTCCTCATAATGTATATTGACAGTGTGACCAAAAATAGTAAACGACCTGATTCCAGCGCTGATGTTCTACTATAGCCGTGTTTTATTCTCTTTGGTTAAACCAAAATTCCATACAAGTGCTTGACAACTTTATATCTTATTTTTGAAATCACAGGAGCTACATCCATTGATTTTCAAAGCATTAGTTGTTGCTAGTTTAATCTGCTGCAAAGTCGAACACTGTTGTCTGATATATGATGTAGACTGCGATTTTCCACTGTTTGTTCCGGGGGCATATTTTAAGTTCCTTGGCAGTGTGTGTTTATTTTGTTATCTGTGGGATATTGGTATTATTCATTCAAGGGGTATCTTAGTCTTCAATTAGTTCTTTCGTAAATGGCTTACTTTTAATGCCATACATAGTGATATTTTATGCTCCACTAATAAAGATTTTGCTCTACTTATATGCTTCAAAATTTTTTATTACATCTAAATGATCATTAGAATGACTTTAAAATATATTTCAGATTGCAGATATTTTAATTAAGTAGCTACATTTACAGAGTGCAAAAACCTACTTATAGTAAACGAATCAACAATCAAATGTTGTTTTTATAGGTATGAGTAAGGAAAACATTAATTGGGTTTTATATTTGTGCTTAAGAAATAAAAGCAAAATAATTACACAGCTATAGTGGAAACTGTTTTGCGCAAAAAATGTCACTGAACTTTGTTATGATACGGTGATATCAAAGATCAAGTTTTTATTTCAATCGTATTTCATTTCAAGTAAATTTTTGTACATTAAGCTCGACATCACGCAACATTAAAAATTTTGTCATCGACGAGTGAATTTATAAGCTATAAGCGGATTTTATTCATCGAAAAAGAAGCAACTGGTCTCCTTTTTTGAAACTTCTGAAGGAAATTTATTTATTATAGTAAATATCCCAAAAGGTACACAACGTACCGCATCAGAAAATAAAGACCGATTCTACTCATTCGGTTGAATGAGTGTACTATATGACTAAGGCTTAATTTAATGTAACTACCAAAACTTCTGTCAATTTAGGGCTTATTCCTCTAGAAATTCTTAAAAACGCACGAGACACAGTCTGATTCATTTTAAGATTTAATTAAAAAAATTATTCTTTAACTTTCGCTTGCAAGGGTAAAAAAGTTGATCTTCGTTTTTTTTTTTGTGGCAAATACAACCTGACTGGTATATTCACAGCGTGAGAGGTGAGGAAGAAAATTTAAAACCTGCATCTTCTGGATTAAAATGGACTCACAAGATAATTTATTCATTCTGAGCGTAAGATATTTGTTCAGCATATCGTCAATTTATGCGTCTCACATGGGTTATGCACTTTTAGCTTATTAATCGGGACGTTTTTCAACGCTGTTGAATGCCTTAATTATAAACTTTTGTTAATGATTGTAATATAACTTTGGCTCCTTTCAATATTTGTCCAGTTTAAGATTCAATTCATAAAATATTCCTAATAACTGGTGAAGAGGCAAAAGACCCGTTGTGAAACTTTATTAAAAAAATGTCTTTCTATTTACGAGTTTTCCGAATCAGATTCGCGAAGATCTTTTGTCAGGAACTCCAGACATCCAAACTAAACAAACATACATACGGTTTATCTTTAGGGTTCGTTTACAATACGAAAAACCTTAACAAATCTTCTTCACTAAAAAATATACAAAATTGTTGTACTGTGCTATCACGGATTCATAATAATTGAGAATTTGATAAAAATTTAAAATATTTCAAATGCCCATTTTAATTTGAAATTTTGAATATTTCGTAATATCAAGAGCAACCCGTAAGCTTTTCGAGTAAATCAACAAGAACTGAAAAATGTAAAATATTTTTAAGAGGGGTAGGGTGTAACTATTTTCTTTATCGATGCAGTGAAGTTGTATTTATCCCAACAATTTAAGTCATAGAATTCGGTAATGAAATGAAGAAAGTAACTGATGAAAGCGGAATGTGCAAAACTGCGTAAGTGTCATAGGCAAAAATATTAATAAGAAAAACAAAATTAAAGATTTCAGTTGAGAGATCCGTTAGATGCGTAACCGCAAAGAAATAAATAGTAAAAAGCCTTAAGTCAAACTCATAAAATACACCAATTTGTGCTTGAGAGCTTATAACACTGCGCAGGGTAAACTTAAATTACAGATGAGTCATGACAACTTCATCAGCTTAAAAGAGCAACGAACTGTTTGTTTTGATATTTTCAGAATGCTTATAAACAATCGAATGGCGAAGATTTTAATGAGGAATGAAAAAATGTTCTTTCTGACTAATTATATCACATTAAATCATTGATTTATAACGGGTGATTTTTTTGCTATTTATTTTTTCAGTGTAAAATTTTCGACCTTTTATGCATGACTCGTAAAATGTGTTAAAGTCAAAAATGCTCAGCAAGGTTTGCCATTTTACCAGTGGGTAAACAGACTAACTAATAAACAGCACTTGCAAATGTGAGAAATGCGTTTAATCGCAAAGTTTTCTTCAGCGACGAAGCTCATTTTTGGTTCAATGGCTACGTCAACTAACAGAATTGCCGAATTTGGTCTGAAGAGCAGCCAAAGGCAGTTCAAGAGCTGCCAATGCACCCTGAAAAATGCACTGTTTAGTGCAGTTTGTGGGCCGGCGGCATCATTGGACAGCACGTTTTCAAAAATAATAATAATCGCAACGTTACAGTCAATGGAGGAGCAAGGTACCGTGCGATGATTACTGACTTTTTTTGCCCAATATGAAAGAATTGAACTTGTTTGACATGTGGTTTTAACAAGACGGTACCACATGCCATACGGCGCGCAATACCGTGGACCAATTGAGAGGTGATTTTGGTGAGCAATTAATCTTACGTTTGGGTGCGGTCTCAGATCATACGATTTGACCCAACTAGACTATTATTTGTGCGCCTACGGAAAGTCTCTCGTATACAGGGAGAAGCCAGGAACAATTCCAGTTCTGCAAGATAACATTACAACGGTGAGATTGGTGAGATACCGGTTGAAATGCTGGAAAAAGTATGCTAACTTTGGAGCTTACGGATGAATCACCTGAGGCGTAGCCGCGGACAACATTTACATGAAATAATCTGTAAAAAGTAAATAAAAGGAATTGATGTATCGCTCCAAATAAATATGTCATTCACTATCCCAAATTTTCTGTTCTCTATCTACTATATATAAAATTGGATACAGCCTTATACACAAAAATCTTGATGGAAGCTTGGTCACAGAAATCATTGAAAGATTGCCATTTTTGTTAAATTTTTTTTTCTACTCCCGACTGAAGGATCAGAAAAAAAATTATATTCCAACGTGCAAGAAAAATTCTTTGCTCAGAACTGAATTCAGCATTGAAAAGTCTATCAGAAACGAGAATTTAAATGCAGATTGTCGAAGGGCAACTTCGGTAGCCAGAGTATTTCTGTGTAAAATATTTTGAAGGACTTGCTCGTAATATCATTTATATCCTTTAAATTGATTTTTTTTGTAGTGCGACTGTGATCTTTTAGATGAAAAGCTTCCAAGTGGAGCTTTTTTTCTACCTTTTTCGTCTTCTGTTCACTCTTTTAACATCAATTCTTGATAATTTCTTGTCCATTACGTTTCTGTTATGCCTTAAATGAACATTGTTAATTGTCATTTCTCTACTTTCTTTTGCTTCACAATTTTTACCGCAATTTTCATGGTATTTTCGTTTTTTCGCACTTTTACCGCTTGATTAACTTGACCATCGCATAGATGATATTGGCCGCAATGATTACAACTTAGTTGGTAATTATTTGCGCTAGTGAAGTAACCGAAACGCCACATGATTTCTGTTCCTTTCGATTGCATATTTCATTTCATATGTCTTTTTCTATTGATTTTTCATTTTGTTTGCACTTGCTATTGTTGATCGTGTCGCTTAGATGTCTCCTATTTTATCTCGAATGTTGTAATTTATACATTTGTTTTTTCGCACGATTGCCTAACGATATTTAAAATGCTATAATTTATTTTCTGCTTTCTTTATTACATATCGGTTAATGACTGCATTTTTGTTTTTGTTAAGGTTTAATTGATATTTTTTTTTTCAACTAAAGAAAATATATTAAAGTTGATTTATTATGACTACACAATAAATTTTGTAATAAAAGAATATGGCGTATATGGTACAAGTGCCACAAATGATCTCATTATAAATGAGCTAGTGCCAAGTATGATATGACAAGCAATGCTATCTGCTCGCTACCTTACTTTTCGGGCTAGAAAAAAATAAAGCTATGCCTGAAATTAGCACCCCATGTTAATTTTTTAAATCAATACCCCTTAAATTACTTGATATTGTTGCTAAAATTCCAGCAGGGATTATAGATTCAATGTAAGCAATGAAAGCTTCATTTATTTGATATGTCTTTTGTGAACGACACGGCATTTTTGAAAAAAATGCGATTTTTCGAATAAACCCAAGTAGCTAAAAGATTATGAAAAATATCCCTAATAATCATTAAATTTCATAGAAAAGAGTCATTTCAACTCTTGTTCACAGTTATGACTTTTTTTCAACGTGAGGTCGTGAAAGACTTCATTGTACCAGATTGTTATGAAATCGAAGTGGTGCCGCTAAGGGTAAAACAAATACTTTACGCCAGTAAATTTTCAAAACAAAAACTCCCGAAACTCTGATTAGTGTGGTTCAAGCTTCCACAAAAAAAAATTATTTGGGTTACCAAAACAGCTTGCTTAAATTAAATATAAAATATGGGTATTAATCTATGAAAATGTCTACCTTCTAGTGTAAAGTAAAGACTATGATCAAAGCTTTAAGGAAATTGTGCCGTCAAATAAAACATGTTTGTACCAGAATCAAGGATGTTACCCTTACAGTGAATTTTGCTATCAACTGCAGCTAAAAATATAAATTTAATACAGTTTACTGAGCTAATTTAAATGCTCACTCAAAGTGTATCAAATTTGCTTGAATTCGCAAAGATTTTGTTTTACAATCTTTCCCAAATGAAACATGTTAATAGTGAAATGTTTTTCCTAAAGTGCAATGACATAACTCATGCACAGTATCAAAAATTTATATTGATTGATGGATCACTGAGATTTAGGATCAAATGTTAGCCCATTCATCACTCGAATGTATCCTTTTTTACATTTTGGTTTTAACAGCACATCTCAATTAAAAAAGAAATAAAAAACATCAATATATTCAGAACAATTGGACAGCACATTCTCTTTTCTTCGGAAAATGAGATTTAATGATACATCTTTAGGTTAATTAGACTTGCCCCTTCATTTTATTCGTTCGTCTCCTTGCGCACTTAAGTCTTCGCAACATTTTTTCAACTACGCAACTGTTTCCTAAATTATCTCCTAAATATATAAAACCTGCTTACTTGCTGAATCTTTTAACCACATTTGGTATCTACTACGACGTGACAGACAGTTTCTCTCATTTTATTTTGCGCTCACTCATCGCTACTTCCACAGTTTCATCCATTGAATTTAAGTTAAAGCTTTGACCAAAAACGCGCCAGTGTATATTTTTGACAAAGTCTACAAAGACGACAGATAGAGTTGGCTCTCAATTTATAAATGTTGTGAGGCACTTCGTTTAGTATTTGTTAGTTTTGTTGCATTGCGCTTTGATTTTCGATTTCGTTGATTTTATAACTTGAGTTGCGTTTTCGGTTTCAGTTTCATTTTCAATTTCAACGCGTCTAAGCAAGCAATTTGAGCGCGCTATACCGCTGTACGTCAATTTTGGCCCTCGTCTTAGCATATTTTTGAGTTTTAGCTTTATTTTGTGTTAAACAAACTTTAACGTTTAACAGCTGTTGCCGTGCGCGCATGTGCAGATCATCGAAACCGAAGAACCGAACCGAACCATTGTTGTAGCAAGTTACAAGAGGACAAGAAATTCAACAACCACAATATAAACAAAAACACAAAACTAAAAGTTTACTGCTTCTCATGTGCAGCTAATTGTAAATTTTGTTTAAGTTACTACGATTTCGTTTACACTTTCCGGGTTGCTATGCATTTTTAATTAATCAAAACGTGTTTACAAAAAAATAAACAAAAAAAAAATCATAGATTTTCAATAAACAAATAAAGAGCTAATAAAGAATTTCAAGAAAAACTCAATAAAATCAACAACAAACTAACAATTATAACAAACAAAATTAACAACAACACTTAGAGCTATACAATTCACTTTTGCTTTTACAAAATGGCACCAAAAAAAGACACCAGCCCCATTAAGCAAAATCTTCCCATGGACCTTGAGCGTATTAAACGACATTTTAGTTGGTCTGATCCAAATGCAATGTGAGTATTTTTATTATTTTATTTTATGTTTGGGTATCAAGAATCTTTATAGCAACAAAGGAAAATCTAGAGCTGTCGTAAACCAGTTTGTTGCTTAAGTCTTTTGTTTTGGTTAACTAAAAAATAGTCTGCTGAGAGTGCAAGTTGTCAGCGGCGGTGACTATTTTTCAACATCAACTTATTTTATTTTTTATTGTGCATTGTTTAAACTTAGTGGTGTTTGGGAATTAAGTCAATTGAAATGAACTCAAAAATGTATAAATAAATAAAAAATCTGATTTCCATTTTTAAGCTTATCTGTAATGACCTTGAATGAGAGCAGCTTGTTTTTCTTAAATATTTTTTGTAAAAATATTCTTGGTTTTGTGTGAAAATCAAGTTTTGGTAATGAATTTTTATGTATGTTTATAGATACATAAACTAAAGTAGCAAAACGAGTTAAGTTGTTCTTAATTCATAGCCGTTCGAAAAGTATGTCAAGTTCTTTGCTTTTCTATGTTTAAATGTTTATCTTACCTTCAATGAGTTAACATTTCTCTGTGAAATTTTTTCAGGTGTATTTGATGAATTGATTACGCTATCTAACAAAATACTTTGTCACTTGAAGTTTGAGAGATATTTAAAAACATTGTTGTTGATTTTTAAAAAAGTTACCTCCGCCCACACTAAATAGCACATTCAATCAGTGCCAGTTACTCAATTGAAATAATTTTTTGTATCAAATTAAAGCCAATGAAATTTTCTGCTATGTATCAAGCTTTTAGCCAAAATTGTCTTTTAAGCGTCCACTGAGAGCCACTAAGCGCTCGCTGCGCTGCTTTCGAGGAAAGGGCTAGAAAAATAATAGAAAAAAAACGATTCCACAGAGTTTGATCTGCTCTTTTCGATGATGGCATTAGTTTTTGTTCAAAACTCATATTTCATGATAAAAAATTAGTTTGAAGCTCGATACGTTTCTCTGAAACTAGCCACAATTTTTCAAAATAAAATTTACAAGGATTAAACGAAATATTCTTAAGCAATACCTTCATAAATTTTCGGAGTATTATAGAAAGACTGGGCTTTACAGGCCTCTTTTAACAATAGTCAAATCCTTTTAATACTTCATCTCTCAAAGTTCTTCTTATTTGCACTTTTTGCAATTTTTATTGATTGTTGCGAAATTACGTAATTTTCGCAATGAAAAACTTAGCTTTGATTTCAAAAGCTGTGGTAAAATGAAAAGTTTGCCGTTTTCGCTTACTGCCAAAAAAACTTTGTTTTATGAAATAAAAACAAGGTAAACACTTGTTAACTTCCCGCTTAAAACAGCATATCTTATTACAACATTACTGATATTTTGCTGAAAAGCAATAACAAAACAAAAAAAAAAAAGAAAAAAGTTTGTGAGTAAACAAAAATAAGGTGTTGAACAAGTCTTAACCGGACAGGCAAAAAACTGAAAAAGTCAAAAACAACAATCACTGAAATCAAGAAAATCACAAAAATTAAAAAATTAGAAACCAACAAAAACTACAACCAGCATGCACAATTACACGTGAAAAGTGGAAAATTATTTGTAAATGTTTTAGTATTTATTTAGTATATTTTATGTTAGATCTTTACATTTTGAAATGTGCATGCTACTTATTTGTATAAAAATATTTTTAAGCCCAAGTTAATAAAAAAGGCATATAAGCAAACAAAAGTTTAAGCCGGATGTTTTATAATTTTGTACACCAAAAATAAATACACGTTAATTAATAATTTAAATAGCATAATCAAGTGATAATTAAGGTATTTTACTTTATTTATGTGTATTCCACTTAGGTGAAGCTATTTGAAAATGTAATTAGCAAATTGCCAGGATTAGCACACTTGCCGAAATATTGCGGCGAATATATAAAGAAATTCATTTAAAGATTGCAAATTGTACGTTAGTCAACGTTCAAAAATTATATTTTTGTTTTGTTTACATATACATATAGTATCCAATGCATTGAAATGCTCAACAAAATTGTGACACTTACGTTATTTTTCATGAAATAACATTTGGAATTTAATTAGCTAAATTAAGAATAAACGAAAGATTCAAGCAAGAAACCTGCTTTTGTTTATTGTTTCCTACAATACGAATACATATGATATTACTTTAATTGTTATCTTTAAAGCTTTATTTGTAAAAATATCGATTGCGTAAATTGTAAGAACTCGTTGAAACGAAAGACTTACGACAGCAACTTACGTTCCATATAAAATAACAATAATTGGGCATAAAAAAGTTCACTCATGTTACTTATTGTGCACATAGTCTGATGCAAGACAACTGCTTAATTTAGTGCAAAACTCAACAAGTTACTCATGCACTACCAACTCAGTGCAATTAAATTATTTACAACTTGTAATTCTACATGTTACAACATGTCAGCAATCCAGCTCGTACTGACACCCTCACATACATATGTACAAGTTGTTTGTTTTGTTTTTGTTTTCTTTGTATTTCTTTTAAAAATTTAATGAGTTGTCACTTAATTTAATTCAAAAAATAATTGGCCCTTCGAGGTGCACGTGTGCTATGCTCTCTTGCCAATTTTTAAACGTCTTAAAAAACTTTGTCACATTTTGGGCATAAAATATCAACGATGTTTCATAAAATTCATATGCTAGGATTTTGGGATTTATTTCTTAAAAGAGTCTCTAACTTTGTTGATATTTTCGTTGCAAATATTTTTTGACTAATTGATAATAAACAAAATATCATTTTGTCATCAAGTTATACCTTTGAATTTATGTAGTACTTAATGTGTTTTGGATCGTAAATTAATTTGATTTGTAACAAAATAATTCCACAAATCCTTTCAAAGGTTTTGGGGATATTTTCTTATAAATTGTCTATAATAAGGATAAATAGAAATATTTCCCGGTTTATCTGCACATTCGTTACCGTTGATATTAAGATGACTGGCCAATATTCAAGTTGAACTCAAAATATTATTTAGCCTCCAGTTGTTTCAGTCTCTATTGCATTTGAATCTTCTTCAATGAAACATGAATTTCGCACTTCCAAATCCAATGTATGTTGATGCCACCAAAGTAGGTGGATTTACCGGTATGGTGTTACTACTTGAAGAGATCTTTAACACCATAGTTTTTGAATGATAGTTCAGGAAAAAAAGCTTGCGGTGTTTCATGCAATAGGTTGTAACCTTAGGGATAAATCTGTTAGGTGGCGCAAACCTTTGGCGACGATATACACATATATGCAGGCCACCCCCAAAACTGGGATACAGACATCTTTTGTAGCTGCTTGTTTTGATTACAGACGTTAGCAGGTGTGGAATTCAAATACCAGCGGGCCAATGTGAAACAGATACAGATTAAGATTCACCAACTGAGGATCAGACGCTTCCTGGATTCACTAGCTTCCACGGGGTTAAATGGTGCCTATTACTCGCCATAACGTTTCGAGTTTCAGTGACATTCAGAATTTTTGAGGAAACCGATTCCATTCGGAAACCCTCTAGGACTCTCCACCCGAAACCGCTGATTGTCCGCGGCTCCCAAAGCAGCCACTTCGCATATACATATTCGGATCGCATCATTACCCTCGGTAGCACTCAGCTGTTCTCTCTGTACTACATTATGCTTTATTCTCTGCATGGACAAATCCTTTAGCCCACAGAAGGTACAAAATTAAAAAAAAATATTTTAGAAAGACTGAATAATTCCTACCTTCTTATGTTTTAACAATTTTGCGGTAGACTGTTATTCATAGAGATAAGAAACATTTAAAAAAAGGAAATGGATAAAAAAATTAAAAATTGATGTTTCAGAAAATTTGTATTTTCCAAGCAAATCGTGTATCGTTGTAAAATGAATTAAACTATTTATATTTATTGTTATTTTGTGCAACTTCCTGCTATATAAATACATTAATTTTACTGTTTTAAACAACTGTTAGATGTGCAATAACTAATAGTAATTAGTACTGATAACGATCAATAAAATACATAAAAGTGGCACTGTATACTTTACTTTGTTTTTATACCCTACACAGAGGGTATATTCACTTTGTCATTCCGTTTGTAACGCATAGAAGGGGGCGTGGCAGGTATGGAAAAGTATATATATTCTTGATCAGCGTCACCACCTGAGTCGATATAGCTATGTCCGTCTGTCTGTCTGTCTGTCTGTCCGTCCGTCTGTCCGTCTGTCTGTCTGTCTGTCTGTCTGTCTGTCTGTCTGTCTGTCTGTCTGTCTGTCTGTCTGTCTGTCTGTCTGTCTGTCTGTCTGTCTGTCTGTCTGTCTGTCTGTCTGTCTGTCTGTCTGTCTGTCTGTCTGTCTGTCTGTCTGTCTGTCTGTCTGTCTGTCTGTCTGTCTGTCTGTCTGTCTGTCTGTCTGTCTGTCTGTCTGTCTGTCTGTCTGTCTGTCTGTCTGTCTGTCTGTCTGTCTGTCTGTCTGTCTGTCTGTCTGTCTGTCTGTCTGTCTGTCTGTCTGTCTGTCTGTCTGTCTGTCTGTCTGTCTGTCTGTCTGTCTGTCTGTCTGTCTGTCTGTCTGTCTGTCTGTCTGTCTGTCTGTCTGTCTGTCTGTCTGTCTGTCTGTCTGTCTGTCTGTCTGTCTGTCTGTCTGTCTGTCTGTCTGTCTGTCTGTCTGTCTGTCTGTCTGTCTGTCTGTCTGTCTGTCTGTCTGTCTGTCTGTCTGTCTGTCTGTCTGTCTGTCTGTCTGTCTGTCTGTCTGTCTGTCTGTCTGTCTGTCTGTCTGTCTGTCTGTCTGTCTGTCTGTCTGTCTGTCTGTCTGTCTGTCTGTCTGTCTGTCTGTCTGTCTGTCTGTCTGTCTGTCTGTCTGTCTGTCTGTCTGTCTGTCTGTCTGTCTGTCTGTCTGTCTGTCTGTCTGTCTGTCTGTCTGTCTGTCTGTCTGTCTGTCTGTCTGTCTGTCTGTCTGTCTGTCTGTCTGTCTGTCTGTCTGTCTGTCTGTCTGTCTGTCTGTCTGTCTGTCTGTCTGTCTGTCTGTCTGTCTGTCTGTCTGTCTGTCTGTCTGTCTGTCTGTCTGTCTGTCTGTCTGTCTGTCTGTCTGTCTGTCTGTCTGTCTGTCTGTCTGTCTGTCTGTCTGTCTGTCTGTCTGTCTGTCTGTCTGTCTGTCTGTCTGTCTGTCTGTCTGTCTGTCTGTCTGTCTGTCTGTCTGTCTGTCTGTCTGTCTGTCTGTCTGTCTGTGTGTCTGTCTGTTGAAATCAGGCTTACGTGAAAACCAAGCAAGCTAACTCAATGAAATTTGGCACACAGGTCAAACCTTCTTGCAAGCTGCTAGCGTATAAAAATTGGCGAGATCAGTTAACGGCCACGCCTTCCGCCCATACTCTATGTAAATATACTCAAGTCCATTTTGAAAAAAAGATGATGCGATTTTGATGAAATTTGGTGATTTGTTGAAGATGAGAACAAAATTTAGATCAGGCTAGGTTCTAAGTTTGGAAAGGCTTTAAAAGGGGCGTGGCACAGCCCTAAATTTTAACTTTTATAACGCCATAGCTCGTAGACCGTGCAAGACATTGTGATGAAATTTGGTACACGAATACAGATCTTATAAATCTTAAATTGCGCAAAAAGTGGGCGTAGTTGTGAAAGTGGGCGTGTCACTTTTTAGCAATTGAAAATTTGAATATCGTATAACTCCAAACTAGCAAATACGATTTTCATAAAAATTTTAGTGATGATACCACTGAAAGTAGTCATCAATACAAGTTTCGTCAATATTCTGTAAAATTTTGTTGAAGGGCGTGGCACAGCCTACAATATTTATAAACGCTATAAAAAGAGAACTAACAACGCAATCGTTATGAAATTTAATACGGCAGCTATACTCGCTAAAAGGTGTCTTCGTGCAAAATTTTGGTACATTGGTACCGGTGGGTGTGGCACCTTCCATAAAAACAAAATACGTTTAATGCTATAGATAGTATGCTATGAGACTAATCTTCATAAAATTTTGTGTAGAGGTGGCGGTTACTATAAGCTTTGAAATTAAATTAAACTTGACAAGATTTCATCAGTGGGCGTGGCACCTCCCTTATTAACATAAAGTTGCAAGTGCTGTTTTAAGTGAACTATAGGTGCAATTGATCTGGAATTTGATGTAAGTGGTTTACTGGGTATTAGGTACATATGAATCAAAAGCTTTTGAAATAGCAACAGTGGGCGTGGCACCTCCCATACAATTAAAATACCTTAAGTGGCATAACTATCGAAATAAATGAGCCATCATACTGAAATTTGTTGTAAGAGGTTTGTTTATGGAAGGCTTTTTTTAGATCAAAATCTGACTGGATTGTACTAGTGGGTGTGTCACCGCCCTAAATTTTAAGAATAGAAATTTGGTTTGTGCATGTCAATCACGAATGTCATTTATTGAAACAAAAGTGGGCGGAGTTGTAGGAGTGGGCGTAACATATTTCGTGTTTTTCATTTCTATTCTATTTTTTTCAACATTTCCCATATTCTTTTGACATTTTCAGATTTCTTCAACACTTTCCAACATTTTCGAACCTTTTTACATTATTTTCGACTTATTCAACTTCTTCAAAATGTTTTTAACATTTATTTAAAAATTACTTTCAATGTGAGTTTCGGCCTGGCCGAAGATAACACCTTTACTAGTTGTATATAATTTTATTTAAAAAAAAAACTCAACGAATTATTTAAGGGTAATTTTTGCTCTCAATATATAGCAGATAAGGATTCACGCCTAATACTATTTACACATTTGAACCTAACTTAAGTACCCTAACTTAACCTACTAGATTTATGTAGACTTGAATTTTTGCTTAATCATTTGATTTTATAGCCTCATCACTTAACTGTAGTGTGCTATAATTTAGTATCAGTGCATTAGATTATTACAATAATTTGCTCGAAACTCATTCAAACGTTAACTTTCTGATTGCATGCATTTAATTATTCGTAACACGTTCAATATTATCATTTAATCATAACACGCTTACAAAATTCTAAGCACATACTGCGTGTGCTTGTAAGTAACTATTGCACTTTGGAAACATGCAACTCATTATTAAGATTTTAAATGTCCTTGAGAGAACACCCGCTTGATTGAGTTAAGCTGATTTCGTTTGGCAAATGCACCCAAAATCACCAGTTCAATAATTGAAATAAGTTATAGTCAAGTGCAGATTTCGAACAAAAAAAAGGTGAAAAAGTATGACTTTAGTTAAATTATGTCCATAGACTTGTCTTGGGAATAGATTGAAAAAAAAACGCAGCATTTTTGGTTTTTTGACATATTTTTTACAAACTTTCAAAAAATCCTTTGCTTGTTCTATGTTACAGTGTAAATATTTCACATTTTAATATTTTATTTAAATAACCCATTTTAATACCTTCTAACGAAATATTTATATCCACAAGGAATAACAGCTGCAGTCGAGGTCTAAGCTCTCACTTACCTACAAAATACTGACTTATATTTACATCATTCCAAAAAACAAAAAAAAAAAAAACAAAATTAATTAAATAGGGTAATGTAACCGGCTGTGGGCCATCACCGGTTGTGGGCCACCCGTTATATCTTTTGACGTTTACCAAATATGGCGGATCTGAGTATGAGGTTCTGTGTAGTATACAATGACAGATAGTATTGGTGCGAACACACAAGTGAAAGGACGCATTTGATGCGCGCTACAAAGAAACGAAAAAAATCGACGAAAAAATTTACAAGAAAGTAAATTTTGATTATGTTGTGAGCGTGATATAGTGAAGTGAGATATTGCGAAAAGGTAATTGTTTTGGATTTGTATGCAGTTTTTGCGTTAGATTTTTCGATTTTATATCGGGTTTGCTTACAATTTTTCGTTACGCGAATTTTGACAGTCACTTAAGAAATGGCCGCCGTTACCGGTTGTGGGCCACCTGTTGTAACCGCATTTATTTTTTAATTTATGCATTTTTACGCATTTTCAGCCATGTCTACTCCGAAGGGAAAAAAAGACGAACCGAAGGAAACTGATTTTAATGCGATCGTACAAGCCATTAAGCGTTGTTCGATAGAAAATATGCCCGTCAGAGAGGCTGCTCGAGCCTACAATGTTCCCCGCACCAATTTGCAGCGGTATCTTAAGAAAGTTAGTGACAAATTTGATGACATTACTACCGTACAAGATAGTGGATTGATGGAATACCTCCGTAAATGCAGCCAACGAACACCTTTGAATATGGTTTGTATTTGAAGTGAAACTTTTCAAGCGGTGAATTTAAAGCGGCTTTTTAAATGTAAACACTCTAAATTCAAACACTTTTTATGAAAGCGTTTGAAAGTCTTAAGCTTGCTTGTAGTTTTTTTTGCACTTTCCACTAACACATCAGACTTTTTTCAACGTTTTTTTTTCTCTAATTTTCCAACAGATCTTCAACCAGGATCAAGAAAAGAGTCTCGTCCAATACATTTTGAAATGTGCTGGTCATTACTACGGGCTCAGCATCACCGAGCTCCGTCAATTAGCATATCAGCTCTCCAAAAAAATTGATGTTTGCCCAGAAGGTTGGGAAGATGAAATGATGGCCCCACGGCATTGGTATTATAAGTTCATGAAACGCCACCCCCAACTCGTACTACGCACACCTGAACAAACCTCAATGAATCGAGCTAAAGCATTTTGTAAATCCAATGTCGATCTGTTTTTTCAAAATTTTAATTCGGTTCTCACTTCGGAGCATGACATTATGGCAACCAATATTTTCAACATGGACGAGAGTGGCTTCTCTACCGTGCCGTCCAAAATAGGCAAAGTGATTGCTTTGAAGGGAATGCGTCGCGTGGGAAAAATGGAAGCTGCAGAAAGGGGAACGATGGTCACGATGGCATTGACAGTGAGTGCTGCCGGCAATAGCTTACCGCCATTTTTTCTTTTCCCGAGGAAGAAATTGCAGAGCAGCTTTTTGGACAGTGTTTCGTCTGGAACAGTTGGTTATGCAAACGGTTCAGGTTGGATGTGTCAGCCAGAGTTTGTTCATTATATGCGCCATTTCATCGCCTTCGCGAAACCATCGCTCGCTTCGCCAGTGATTCTTCTGATGGACAATCATTGTTCACATTTGTCTGTAGAAGCCATTGACTTGGCCATTGAAAATGGCGTTCATATCGTCACTTTTCCTCCGCACTGTAGTCACAGACTACAACCATTGGACGTGTCTGTGTTTGGACCAGTGAAGGCTTATTACAAGTCCCAGTGTTCTGCTTGGCAGAAGAACAATGCAAACAAGGTAACACTCTTCTTAAAACTTGTTTTCTTTCGCCAATTTTCAACTGTTTTCGTTCAAAATTTTTCTAGGTATTAGAAATACGTCATATTGCTGGCCTGGCGTGTAAGGCTCTTGATCTGGCTTTGACACCTACGGTGATTAAGTCTGGTTTTAGAGCGACCGGCATATGTCCATACGATCCGGACATTTTTTCTGATGCCGACTTTGTTCAAGTCGTTAAGGCTAATGAGGCAGAGGTTTCCGCTGAAGGGCTTATCGATGAAGAGGATCAGCGTCGAATCGTGGTTGCGCCATTTGTTGGACGTGAGGAGGTTGTGCCGACAACACCTGGACCGTCATCTCGATCGACTTCTATTAGCTGTCTTTTGGATGAAATCGGCCCCTTACAGGCCGCTGCACCCAAAAAACCATCAAATCGCGGCCGAAAGCCAATGAAAAGCGCCATTTTAACGTCTCCAGAAACCGTTGCTACTTTGCATGAAAAAGCTGCAAAAAAGCAAGCTGCTCCAACGCCCATTAAGAAAGCTAAACGCAAGGCAACGCCACCAGCCAAACCGTCGGCCAAACGCAAGAAGCCGAATTCTTCTGACGAAGAAGATTTGGACTTTTGTCTGATCTGTTTAGACCTTCTGCCATCGAAATTGACAAAAGCTAATTCCATCAAATGCAACGGTGGCTGCGATCGATTTGTGCATTTGAAATGCGCTGCTATGACAAAGAGCTATTTCACATGCGAAAATTGCGAAACTGACGAGGAGGATAATTAATTTGAAAAAGTGCCATTTTCCTGATGTTTTTTGCCCCTAGAGGCTTCATCGATGAATAAATTCCAAAATTTTATATTTCTTTGTTGGTTTTTCTTTATGATTTCGCATTTCTAGTTGATTTTCCGGAGTGGCCCACAACCGGTTACAAATTTTTTTTTGGTAAAAAACAAGCTCTTTTACAATATGTGTGGAAAAAATTGATTTTTGGAAAATAATGAAAAATTTTTCCATTTTTAGTTAGCTATTGACTCTACCTTTCCATTAGTATCAAAAAGTCCGAAAAATTTTTACTTGCATAGAAATTACAGGCAAAAAACGAAACCCGGCCCACAACAGGTTACATTCCCCTACCATTAAAACCAAGGACCATTTAGTCGCCCTCCAAGCCGTCTCGCCCGAAAACTTTTCAAAACATATCTTCTTAATTATAAATTTAACGAGATTAAGACTACTATATTAAATTAAGGGTATACATTCGGGTTTTGAAACCCATTATAATATGTTATTTGAATTTGTGTTTTATTAAATTAACCCTCAGCACCTTACATTAAATGAAATGAAATCAGTTAAGACAGTCAATAAGGTAAAAGCTTTTTTCACATAGCTTTTTAATTTATTACAACTTTATGCACGTAAGCTTTTAGTGCTTTGTCGCTTTTTGTTAGTTACGCCTTTTTCCGCTAGATGGTTCTGTGCTATACTTAAATTGGTTGTTGTACTGTATAATCGGTTGTCTGGCTTTTTGAACTTTGCTAGTGACAGGAATTTTTTAAAGTTTTTATTCAGTAACAAAATAAAATTATTTTGTATCAGAGATGTTTCTTTAGAATCGAACTGCATAGCAGCTAATCTTGGTAAGCAACGGTGGGCATGGAAATCTGGTAAAAGTGCGCAACAGCAAAATCAAGCAGAAAAAAAAACGAAATTTTAAATTTTTTTTGCTTTCACTTCCAAATTCGCAAAGAGCACAAAAAAAAGTAAATTGCGCTACAAACAAAAACAATTGTTGCATTCGTCAAGACGCAAAGCGGCATGGCCAATAATTCCATTGTGTGTTGTTGTTGTTTTCAATTGAACTCAAGTCCACGCTGTGCATCGATAGCGTTGAAATTCTGCGAATCGATTTTTGCTTGTTTGAGCGTCGAATGACGGTTGGGGCCATGAGTCTGGGAAGGGCCACTATAAAGAGTATTTTTTTCAGAGTGTGTCATGCGAGTATATACTTTCTTTTCATCAATTCTGGTAACGTTGGTTGTTGTCATTTATGTTGTTTGTCATTTCATCTTAAAAAGGCTATAGCGTTTCTTGACCATTTTTTGGCCAAGGGCTCAGTTCAATCTGTGCCCTCTACTGGATGAACTATGTATTTGTGGCTATATACACAAAAAAAAAAGACGCAGTTTTCTATTGAAAATATAATGAATATTGAACCATTTGTTACATATACAAATAAAAAATTCAATAAAATTAACATTTCCTGAGGCTCTTCACTACATCGATATGTACTCATTTTTTGTTGAGCATGCCATTTAGAAACACCATAGAGCCTTAAATTTGTACTTGATTCTTATTTCTTATGTTTACTCCAGCTTCTTCTTGTTCTGGTGGCTTTCATCTAGATTTTTGGAAAAAAGTGTGAGATACTGTAGCTAAAAATGTATTCAAAAAGGTTTACTAAAGTATGATAAAAATTTGATTAAGGGCCTCTGGGGTAATCGCAAATAACTGTTTTGCAATAAGGTAGTTGATGCGCTGCAAGGCATATATTTATTCTCAGGAGACATCCCCTTACTAACCCAATTGACAAATTAAACTGTTCGAATTTTGTTAAAATTTTTACTAAAATTAATAGAATATGTAGTAATTTTATGTTCATAAGAGATTTATGTTTTACACATTGCATTGTATACATACATACATGTACGTACGTGCTGACTATTTACTTATGCACATATATTGTATTGTGATAGTTTGGAATTGTTTTTGTTTTCTGTTGTAATTATCACTATGATATGTCACTGACAGACCTTGACACAAAGATTTGTGATTGCCAGCGCATTCGTTCGTTTTGTGTTTTTCTCTTTGGGCAACTCAGTAACTATTGTAAGTTTGTTATATTACATGATGTTTTAACATACAAACAAAAAAAAAAAAACAAAACTGTTGCTACTGTATTCACAATTGCCATAATTTAATATTTCTTGCAATGAAAAATGAATTGAAATTGTTACCGGCCAGTGTAAACAATGGGAAGAAAGAAGTGACAAAAGTTCATTGCTGCATATTTTGCGTATTTCCATTATTATATATTTTAGCAATTGGTTATTGTTTTACTTGTTGGTTGGTACTTGTACTCGTACATTTTAGCTGCTTTTATTGAATTTTTGTTTTTTTTTTGTTGTCAAATTGTAAACACAAGCATACCTTTGTTAAAAAGGTCACTCTCAAAGATGCATTCAAAAACTGTCAAAGTAAAAACTGTAAAGTGTCGTACGTGCTGAGAATTCGCAATTACGCATTAAAATCTTGTTTTGTTAAACAGCAATTAATTTCGATTGTCAAGGCTTTTGTGAAACGTAGTGCTTTGAAGAAATTTCTTGTATTATATTTAAAAGTATTTATCATGAAATTTGGACAATTTTTTTATTACTTACTTGACACATGATTACCATAAATACGTGTATTCGATTATTGTTAAATTTTACATGGAAACAATATTGCTTAAAACGTGATCTTGATATGTTTTATAAAAACCCTCTAAAGGAATGCTCTTAAATTGCGTTGATAATGCTGAAAAGAAGTGTTAAATATTTTCATGGGCGATTGAATCACCGAAATTCGCTCAATAGATTTGGTCACGATAACATATTGTTGTCAGAAACGGGTAAGGTCATATATATAATCTATTGTAGATCAGGTTTCCTGATCATACTCTTTTCTGAAAAGTAAATAATTTAGTTATGAGGATCGGATAGTTTTCGACCGAGTTTTTTAGATGCTACTTAATAAATGTTATCATTCTATGCTGAATTTATTGAACAATCTAATAGTTACAATTTAATATGAAGTACCGAACATTTTAAGTTTATAATTCTATAATATATAATTATATATATATAATTAAAGACTTATAAATATTTATATAGTAATTGTATTGAACGATTTAATAATTACTAAATTTTTTATAAAAGTTTTGATGAAGAATATAACAAACGGACTGGATCAGGAATAAAAAATAAATTTCGTATTACGATTTAGCTAAGGACATCGGATACGATCCTGACTCAAACAACGTATCGGATACAGAGTAAGGTTTTTAGTATTTTATTCTGATGAGGAATTGATCAGATGGGCGGATAAGGAATTACCGTCCTGCAATCTGCTCAGATGGCCGTATTGAGAATTATATGATTCGGGTCTGATGATAATTAGGAATAGCTGAAATAATTTCTAGTGCGGTAGTTCATGATCATCTGAATACAATCTTATCTTCTTATGATAAGATTTGATTGATGGTATGATGCTTTGAAACTGGCATTTCTCCATTACACTATTTAAAAATTTTTTTATTACCTATGTAACACGAACCGAATTATGTTTTTCCTTACATATTTTAGGTCACTGAATCCAAATTCAGTATCTATTTTATTCTTTGACTACATATAAAGTCGCTCGGAAATATCAGCTTCATAGCGTCATAGCTTAAATATTAACACAAGATTTTTTTAGATTAAATTCACAAAAACTGAAAAATGCCGAATCGAACGATATTTCAGTCTAGAAATTTGAAGAGAATTAATGGTAATTAATTAATTTCGATCCCACTCTGCGCCTCATTCCAACGACTGAGCGGCATTATGTACAGACAATTATGATCTTACTAAATAGAAATATTTCAGTGTCCACAAATTCTATACATATAGTTTGTGACGTAGTCCCCTGAACTATAAGAAACATTTGTATTTTCAATTAAAGGATGCAATTTTTTATGCATATTTGAGCATGAGTTGAAACTTGAAAACTTGATTAAAAGTTCTCCCTAAAGGTGCATGTAAGTACATACATATCATAAGTGTACACTTCTGGGCACAACACATTACGTCTTCGTTATTTAAAATTACTATTTTTTTTTCAAAAACTCTAAATCAATTTCAATTTACGAAATCAGTGCTTCAATTTAAGTAAGCTATACAATGCCTATCTTACGCGTTTTAGAACATAACATCCAATTGAAGTTTTAATGTCGCTATTAGCTAAAAAGTTTTGGTTTTTATTTCATCTAATGAGATTTACTATATCCATTTGTAAAACTCACGAATGAAAGTCACAAGGTCAGCTAAAAACAATTTTTAGATAGGTACGTTCTTTAAAATTTGTTTCATTTCTGTACTAAAACTTAAAAAATTTCAACATATTGATGCGATTCTGAAAACTACTACAATTAGATTTAATTAAGGAAACAAAAGTACATGTTTAATACGATAAAGGTTAACATTATTAAACTCTATAAAAGCTTTTCCTATCTATGATCACCTTTAAGATAAATTCGTGCCAAAATTGTGCATTTTTTTTTTGTTGATTATTAAAACAACTCACGCACAAAATTGATGATTTTGAGTTGCAAAATTTATTAAGCTGGGAGAAAAAAAAAACGCAATCATAATAAATTTTTAAACTGTTGCTATAGAAAGTTTCTAATGAGTCGTATTACGATGTATATTATAAAACTCTTTTAGCAGGAAGTCATTACGAGACAGACATTAGCAATCAAATGGCAAAGCAAAGTCAACACTTAACTTGAGTAAACTTTGAACTATTCTATAGCATAGATGCATGTGTATGTATAAGTCTAGATTTCCTATATTTTGAGATTATTTCTTTAGTAAAATACACTCCCAGTAGACAAAAAGAGTAGTAAGAGGCATTTTAGCCCAAAAGCCCGCTGTAGAAAAGCTGAGTATATAAGATTACAGGATAAGATTTACGGAAATGATAGCAATGGATTTTGGTGAAACTAACCAACCAGAGTTGCCTTGTCAAACCCCGTCCCGATGCCCGAAAATGACCGGATTTCGCCCAATTTTGTTGATTTAACTAAAACTGCATAATATTACTGCTCGAAATGTATACCAAATGATAGAACTCAAAGAGGCCTAAATATAATATGTGTTGTTCGATTGTCGAAACCTGTCCCAAAAATGGGTTGCACCGGTTTTTCGGGTCATTTTTTATTAATATATATTAATGCTTGAAATGTGTGCCAAACGATAGAGCTCGAAGAGCCTAAAAATAATATTAAGGGTTGCTTTGTCAAATCCTGTCTTAAACATATGTTACCACCCGTTTTTT
This sequence comes from Meiosimyza decipiens, assembly GCA_963680825.1. Classification (NCBI taxonomy): domain Eukaryota; kingdom Metazoa; phylum Arthropoda; class Insecta; order Diptera; family Lauxaniidae; genus Meiosimyza; species Meiosimyza decipiens. The sequence goes on along the minus strand of OY804259.1, from coordinate 78,730,474 downwards.
AGGCCAATTTCTCTTAAATGAGTGGTAACTCATGTTTGGGACAAGATTCAACAAGACAACCCTATATATTCTATTTAGACTCATCGAGCTCTATTATTTGGCCCACATTTTAAGCTGTTATCTACATTAATGAATTTTACCTAAAAGACCGGTGAAAAACTATGTTTTGGACTGGATTCTACAATGGAACTCCGTATATTATGTTTAGACCACTTTGAGTTCTATCATTTGGCATACGTTTTGAGGTGTAACATTATAAAGGTTTAATTAATACAGCAAAATTGGCTCAAATTTGGACATTTTCAGGCATCGGGATAGGCTTTGGCAAGGCAACCCTAGTTCGTTAATTTCACTAAAATGCAATACTATCTTTCCCTTAAATCTTATCCTGTAATCTTATTCACTCGACTTTTACTATTAGGCGATGATCCTATTTGTAGTTCCCATGAAACGTACCTTCGTTTTTATATAAAAAGAACGGCTTAAAGAGGTTTACTACATGAGATTTTAAAAAGTACTTTTCAAATCGCCTTCTCAGCTCTATTCCTTGCAGCAATCGTTCACTAACTTTTAGTTTCCAAAAGGCGTTTGAATAAGACCGAAGGGGCTGAGTGCTGAAAGAAATGCATTTTGCAGCATCAGAAAGAATGCAAAATTTTAAAAACAAATATTTTTTTTCTTGGACAAAGCCAATATGGGTTCTCCTATAGATTTTAAGTTTCTAAATCCAAGTTGGATGCATTTTTGTCCTAACGTCAGGTTTTTGTTAAAAAATAATTTAGTTTATCATTCCCATACAAATTATGAAAACTTTTAAATATACCAATTTGATAGCATTATAACTCCATTACATCTTGTCGTACAAAGAATACATACTAAGAATCGATGTTTTCTCTCCTCAACCAAAACTTAGCTCGTTTTTTTTGATTAAAGGCATGCCAACCAATTAAATTGCCAAAAACAGAAAATGCAATTTTTATTCGAATTCAATCGAGCAAATTGGAGCAATTTCACCCTTTTTTATGTTGATAAATTTGAAGTGAATATAATACTCGAATTCACTGATCAAAGAACTTTAATAATATCAAGTTTCAATTAAGTTAATTATCAATTATTGGCTCTAACAAGAACTTAAATTGTTCTGGTCACTACCAACTTGCTTTCCAACTGGGTAAGTACATATATTGTTTTCGTTTAACATTTTGTACACCTTATCATTGGTCATCATATATATTTTGTTTACAAAACTTAAAATTGCGTGTTTTTTTTAGTTTTGACTTTGTTCTGGTCTTTAGCTATTAACTTCACACGTGGTGTTTGAGTTAGTTATGAGTTACGCTTATGTGTATCTTGAGATTTAGCTTACACCAAACCACATTTATTCAATTCATTTTCTTTGGCTAGAGATTAGTGAGATTAGATTAATTTACAATAACATTCAAGAAATTAAACTATATCTAGAAAATACTTAAAGTTAAGTGAAGGCTTTTAGCGTAATTGAGTAATTACACATAAGCTTTATATAAAGCCATTCATAATTAAATAACGATATTATTATTAAAATAATGCTAATAGAAAAACCAGTTCGAATTTAATATTTTCATTGGTTGTTATTGATAATATTAAAAGAGTCTAACACATTTATTTTAGGGGTAGAATTCACACCGGCCTTGTTAATTTGTTTATTTAATGTTTAATTTAATGTAAAATTATCAAACTAAGTAACCAACTAACCATGTGTAGGTGGTCTGTATGATAGTTTTCTATTAGTTGATAACTATGCACTGATCAGCTGCTCGCTCCAACTATTGAATAAAGCTAGATTTTGCACCTTTTTGTGACATTATCATGCTTTTATGTACATATTCGATGTTCTTTTCTAAAAAGAAAAACTATTTGAAGACCTCTTTTTTAGCTCGTTCAAAAAAAGTACGTACATACCTATGACAAAAATCCTCCAATTAACGACTTTTTCGGAAATTTACAATTTAAACTAGGCGCCCGGCTTTCACATACAATTCCAGGCTTGGCCATAGCAAAAGCGTCCTTGGCAGCCCTGTTTATACAAAAGAACGCTGTAAAACTTTTGAATTCAATTAATATTTATAGATTTCAAGGAAGCAGAGGTTGAAAAATTTATATATAGTGGTGAAAAAGAAGAACAGAAAAAATTTCGTATTCAACCAAAAGGTTTAGAGAATGGTTGCAAAATGAAACCTAAATTTGGAACGATGTATCGGACATGCTCTAAAATAGAAAATCAACTTCTGTTAGAAATGTCTTATAAATTTCCCAATAAGTCTTAGTGTGTTGACAGTGTTTGGTGTGTACCAGCAGAGGATGTTATCAATAGGTTCTATTTACTGGAGCCAGTGATGGCATTTGGGCTTTGTCAAAATGTACTGAATCGAGATTTGAAATGTACTCTGATTGTTGCAAATTTATCACGCGGTCGTGGTTCAAGTTTGTTTTTCCGCATATCGAACCGTAGGACTCTTGATATATTCTTAAATCTATGGAAGCTCCTTACAGTACCGAAGATGGGCCTGCATTTAATAAGCTCTACAAAGCCTTATCTCGTGCATGGTATACCCCTGTTAATAGAACAGAATAGACCAGACAGTTATGTGTACAATATTCTCAAGTCGATATCAATCAATTGTACTTTTTTGTTTTGAACACCCACTTTTACTTAAGTCTAAAAATTACTATAAAATAAAAACCCATGCAAAATGAAATATGTATATTTCACAATTTAATTTACAAAATCTAAAAAAAAATTATTGTTATAAATCTGCACACACTGCACACAAAAAGGTAATTACTATGAATTATCTAAAATGTACCGAAAATATGCTAAAAATGTGCTGAAAATGTACGCTTATTGTATGTACTAAAAATGCGGTAAATGCACCGAATGTACTGAAAACTTGTCGAATATACTAACCATAGTTTTTCAGGACGCAAATGTACCGAAAAAAGTACAAACGTACCGAAAATGCCATCACTTGATTTTTCATTTAAGATTTATTTTATAAAACATAAAATGTTTTCGCTTCTACATTAAAAAATATACATACAAAATGTATACTTTTAAATTTGTACTTGTGTGTGAAATTGCATTTGTGTAAATTTTGTCAAAAATTGCATAATGCTGCACAAGCACTCCCATACATACGTGAGTATGTATGCTGGCAATACTATAAACTTTTATGTTGTATCGTCAATAAAAACCTGTTACCTGCTGATTGAGTTTAGTCAAAATTTAAGTTTAAAAACATAGCCGTACTAAGCTTTTTTCGGTGCAATGGTAGTTAAATATACATACTTGAATGTACATTCATACACGCATACTAAGTTGTATGCAAAAAAAAAAATACCCAAAACTTAGCATTATTTTAGTAGCAACATGTAAAGTTCACATTGTCACCATGCCATTGCCCGCGAATAACTGTGATAATGAATTTAGAGCTTAATATCCTTCTGGAGCCATATGAAAACACTCATCCAATTTTGTAATCCAGGCATATCTGCAATAATTGACCTTAATGGATCAAGAGTAGTTATGAAATTTTTCATAGTTTTTCTGTAATCGGTGCTCAAAGAACAAAAATTGTTTGGAAGAGTCATCACCACAGAACTTAGTAGACAGATAGGGTTCTCAAAAAACTGAAGGCCATACAAGTTATGATTTTTTAGATGTTAAGACCACAAATTTAATTTATTGTCAAAAAACTTTTTCAAAAAATTTGTGTTATATAATATTTAAAATTTGAATTGATGATACTTTCGACCACTAATTTATATTAATCAGAAACTTTAGATTTTGTGATTTTCTACAAAAAGCTTCTGAATATTTTTTCGTCAAACCGTTTTCACTATATAAGGTGGATAATGCTTAAATAGCGTGAGTCACAGATCAGCGTTGAATAATTTCTTGCGAAAAAAATATACCTTGAAAATATTATTTGAGATCATGTCATGTCAGAACCTTATCTATAGCAAATCAAATCACATTCTATCGGTTAACAGAATATGAGAAAATTATGAAAAATTGTCATTTGTGATACTTAACTTCTTTTATGTCTTGATTACTCAATCCTTACTTAATAATTTTGATAAACATAAATACTATACTACGGAACCATGAGGTCTACTTATGCTATTAGTTCGAAAAGCCATGTAGCTTCTTATTAAACGCTATAATACCGGTTCTAAACACGCTACAACTATAAAATTTTTCTCGTACAGCATATAAGTATTGTAACCATGAGTTTTATTTAACAAATTCGAATACCTTCCACACAGATCAAATATAAATTTCGCTTCAATATCATTTCAGTGGGTGTTTGTTGTTTGTTTCTTAAATGCTCCTTGCACAATTTTTAGACAATTTTTTGGAAATTTGGTACACTTTTGTTCGGTAGTTTCCCTCATGATTAACATAGTGACGACACAATCAATTTAAACGTACCTTTTTTAAATTTAAAGTATTTAACATTACTTTTCCTTTTAATGTTTCATACAATTATCATTAATTTTATTTCAACACGAACAATATTAATTATTTTTAGCTTAAAATGCTCTGAGTGTTTATAGTTTACATCATGAATATCACAATCAGAATCTTCAATATGGAAATCCATAGCACTTTACTATGCTTCTCCAGCAAAATTCGCAAAAGCTTCCACGATTATTATGCAAAATTCAAAGGTGAACAAAATAGTTTACGATATTCTGAAAAAGAATTATAAGTTTAACTGGACAAATCTAAATCTAAACAAATAAGTTTAGTGAAATCTATAAATGTGGTTTTGACAAAAAAAAAAAAAACCCAAATAAATTAAGATTACAGTAAAACCCCATATTTTCTACAAAAACAATAACATGTTTTGGCATTGCGAATATACTATGTCTCATTGATGAAGATGTTTTATATTTAATAACAACATCCCCAAATACCCTGGATGTTTAAGTTTATTTTATTTTATACCATTTTTAGCATTTCACATACAAGCAGATAAGTATATAAGATATACACAATATGCAAGTGTTATACGAGCTCTTATGAAGACCCCTAATATACAAGTTATCTCATATGAGTTTATCACTGCCACATATTGAAATATCAGTATATTCAAAAATAAATTTTTGAAATTTAATCTTTGATCAAGAAAGAATTTATTTATGTTTTGTTTTTGTATGTTTGTTTCGAAGTTATATGGTTAAAAACAAAAGCTTTTTATTTATTGCTGTTGTTGTTCATATAATTGTTGTTGCTATTGTTGCTGTCATTATTTTATGTTGTTTTGCACAATTATTGTCTTTAAGCCAAGCTTGTGAAATAGTGCTCTTTTGCTGCTTAAGAAACGCAGTTACATTTTTATTGTTGCTTTTGTTTGCCATCGACTTTAAAATGTTTGTCAACAAGTCTTTTGTTCAAAGAAATTTTTTTCAGTCAACTTGCGCGATTGTGCCAAGTTGACATGGCAACAACTACAAAAGCAACAATAGCAACAATAAGAGCCAATATAGCAACAAAAAATTTACCATGGCATCAATTTACATATGTTTATTGTTGTTATTGTTATTGTTTTCGTTGTTTTGGTCTGTTGTTGTTGCAGTACTTTGTTAGTATCTAAGCGCAGTTAACTTTAAATTGATCGCATGAATACATTTGTGTCTTATGGATGAGTTATATGCATCTGCGCGATGCTGTTTGAACGTTTTTTTTCGAGTTTTTTCTTGGTTTTCTTGTTTCTGGTTAATTTGTTGATTTCGTTATGGATAAACTGGAACAAGGTCATACAGCATCATGAAATACGATATACCTTACAATCATTAAAAGACGAAAAAGAAAAAAATACAAAATACGGAAGCAGTGAATATTTTTATTTCATTGTGAAGAAGTGAAGAAGGTTGTTGCTTCATCTTACCATGTAAAATTTAAGTATCTAATTATGACAGAGGATTTCAGTTGCAGCTGAAATTGGCTTTTTTATAGGTATTGTATGAGTTCTCATAAGTATTGCAACAGAAATCTGAAATACTTGTAGTCTCCGAAGAATTTAATAAAAATTTGTAGATAGTCAATTTTGAAAATGTTATCCTTGTTTTTTTTTCAAATCATAACTTGGACTCTTTTTATGATATCGGAACGCTTGTCACTTTTAATCATTCGTCAATAATACAAATTTGCAAAATTTCTAAGCATTTTTTTAGAAAGTAAAAAAAAACTAAATTTTGTATTAAATTTTGAAAATATATCCTCTTCGAGTTTTTTCATTATTTTTGGTGATAGCTCACACATTTCCCTAAAAACCCTGTAAATTACAGAGAGGAAAAAAAAATAAAAATGTACGGCGCAAACTTCCTAATTTTTTCGATAACGGGCTATTACCATAAAAAAGAAATAAGAATATCGAAGACGATGTAACTGTTACCAGCCAAACTAATTTTTAGGATAAACCAGTTTAGTCTATAATGAACTGAGGTTATTATTTCCTCCCAATTTTATTGAAATATTGGTATGCTAGGGTAAGTGGGCCGCGGCTTAAGGTTAACATCCTTCAATATGTCTAATGTTAGCTTTGCGGCGGCTTACAGCCACGGTTCGCTATACTATGTCCAACATAGACTTCGCTAATACACCGGCGTTGGATATACTGCTGTGAGCCGCGGTCGAAGGTTGCTGCGAAGCCGGTGTTGGACATATTAGAGGATGTAAGCCCAGAGTCGCGGCCGAAAGCCGCCCATTTACCCTAACATATTAAAAATTTCCTAGGCTAAACTAGTTCATCCTAACACGCTTCCAACTTAATGACAAGTGATTCAAAAAGAAAAATGTCTTTTAAAAAAGACCATATTTTCAAAATAGCATATCGCCAAAGTTGTTTGAATGTTTCAAAAAATATTTGAGGATTTTTTCCAATACCTAAGAGAACATATTCAAGAATTTTGATCAAAATTGTCGGCTTAAATTATTTATAAATTCGTATTTTCTACACTATCAAACCGATTTGCCATTCCATTTTTACTGCTTAAGACAGAAGTATATAAAAAGTTTTGGACAATTTTTTCATAGATGGCGCTGCAGTAAAAGAAACTATCAGTAATTCGGTACTGCTTCGTGTTACAAAGAAGATTAGAGCAATCACATGAATATTTCAAAAATGTATTCATAGGAGGCACATTTTAATACTTTTCTGTATTAATAAATAATTTTTTTTATTTATTATTATATTATTCGATACCAACTCACAGTTTTTCGATACTATTCAGTACCTTTGGTTTTGAAAACCATTTCGATAGTTTTCGACACACTTAGTCTTTTAACGACCTTTTCAAGTTCGTCTTACCAACTTTTTTCATTTATTTTGATACTTTCGCACCACGAAACCATTAGTAATAGTATAAAAAAGTTGAAACCACCTTTGAGATTTCATTAGTTATCAATTTGAAATACCCTACTGTATATAAAAATAAACTTAGACGTTTAAGGGTGCGGTAGGAAATAAATTAAAAATGTATGCAACATTCGATCTTCAGCTAAAAACTGGACTTCCATATACAGCAAGAGGCTGAATACTTTTTTTATGATTTTTTCCCACAATTTTTTTCTTCTCATACTCATATACGGTACCACTGGCACAGCCTGATTGACTTCCACTCGAAACTGGGTTTCTTGAGGCTGTTGTTCGCATTTTATTGCATGTGTGCTATTTTTTTTTTTTTTTAATTTTGTCCAGTGGTTTTTCATTTCGCAGTCGTCGAGTTGTGGAAACAAGGTTTATATGGCAATATACACTGAAACGACTTTCACCTCTGATGCAATCGGTTAGCGATTACAGCAGAGTGGCTGCAGACTCTTAATCTTCGCTGCTGTTGCTGCTGCTTTTTCGTTTGCGATTTTTTTTTCCGTTAACAATCAATGGTCACTTTTGCAAATGGGCGGCAATTGAGACATTGCCGGCTCTAACTGCGTCGGTGGTCAAACTGGTCATAAAACAACAATTTAAGGGGTGACTCGCACAGGAAGTAGCTCTAGTCCCACTGACCAAAATCATATAAAACTCAGATTGTTGCAAATTTTAATTGCGCATGCGTAGCTTGAGATTGCGTGTAGTTGATGCCTTCGCAAGCTTTGGGAAACACAAAGAGCTCCAATGTTGTCGTTTTGCATAAATTGCATTTTACAGCAGCGGCAGCAGTAAATATAAAATAAATATGCGATAGATAAAAAAGTGTTGTGAAAAATCAGTTTTTTTATTAGTTTTCGCGGATGGTTACAGCGATTCGCGTCGGCTTTTAAAGTATTGAAATTAGTTCACACACCAAATTTAGATAATGCGGTTATTTCATCTTTTTATATTGTTTTGAAAAAACAAACAAATGATTAACTTTTTTGAGTTTATATTGCTTTAATTTTTTGGTAAAAAGTAAGAGTTATTTAACAGTTTGAACAATGAATTGTCTTTGATTTGATTTGTGCGCTTTTGTGTGTTATGGTCAGCACAAAATTTATTTGTATTATGTTTAATATGACACATTCTGTTTTGTAACGTATTATACGATTCATTTGATGCAACTTAAAAGAGATCGGTAGATATGTATGCTTTGGACTTAATACAAATAAAAATAAAGAATGACTGATAAACTGACAAGAAAAGCAGCCTTCATTACCTCTTCTAGGTTCAGAACCTTGCGATAAAATTCGGCCGGATACGATATATGGATCATCATTAAAGAATAATACATCGAAAAAGAGTTAATGTTTTCTTTTCATCTGTTTCTAACTTAATTTCTTTATTTTGAGCCATACTACAGCCATACACAGTTTGAGTTCTGTATTAAGTCTTCGTTTCAATCTCCCAATCCTGCCAAATTTAAGTCTGTACTCAACAAAGAGTTTTCTAAGAAGAGTATGGGTCAATTTCCCATCATAATTTTCATTCTACTCGTACTAGACGATCTCATTTTCAAGATATTACACTTTAAAGTAGAGAATGTTTGCAACACAAAAATATATTCGTGCACAGTGTAGTTTTATGCATGTCTCCATTTCAATGTATATATCTTGAAAGCAAGAAATTCATGAATGAAAGAATTAATAAATTAAACTATTCAGTCATGAATTTTCGAATCTATGTACAATAATCTAAGCAGCTGTTTATTTCGCTAGTCATTTCAAAGATATTAAATGCTTTCTGGGCACTCTCGATATAAAATATATGTACAAAATGTATTGGCAAAGTCCCAAAGACAATTCAACGACCGATTCTAAAAAATGGAATTCGCGCTCTGCAAATGTCATACCCCGATTTTCTCTGACAATCACAAAGCAAAACAAAGAAAAATGGTAAATCTCTCACTGATGCCTTGGAATAAATTGAATCAATTCGGCATGGCCTGGGGCAGTTACGAGAAATCCACAATTCCAGGAAATTCAATTATGTTGTTGATCAGAATACTTAGCTTGTCAAATTCAAAGTAATTGTAGGGAATCCAACGAGTCCGACATGAGATTGAACTATTTAGTACTACGTGATATTGAACGTACGTGTGCTGCGTGTAAAAAAGCCTTGGAAGATTGCTGACAATCATTTTTGTTTGAAAATTTGAGAGAACATACCCTCATCCATCGTAACCATTTCCATGGCTTTCTGGAGCATTAATATAAGAAATTTAAGAAAATATATATATATCTCTTGTTTATTTTTCGTAAATATTATTGTCAATATTTTACCCATTTTTCGTCCATATTTAGATAAATATTTAGTAGGTTTTTCATAACTTTACTCCTCACCTTCTGCTACAATAGTACAATTCCAAGGCGACGATATGACTCAGTGGGAGTCCTTATTATATCAATTTTTCCAATATAAATGACAATGGCTTGTCACCACCATATCGATGGCATATTATAGCGGTTATCAATGTGCTGTGTTGCAAACTACTCCGCGCTGAGCTTTGCCTTTTAACGATTTAAAAGTTCATCCGCTTTAACCAACTGTTTAATTATATCGAGACTTTTTGTTTCTTGTATTTTCTGAAAAGCTACCTTTTTGTGCAACACGGAAGTACTGAGTCGGTGTCAATTATGTAAATCATATTAAATCTGGATCAATTAGTTTCGGAGAAGTTATTTTCTTTATTATGGGTCTGCACACACTTAGATTAAAATTCTGAATACATTGAACTTTCACCATTTCTTTTGCTAATTTCTGGTTCCTTACGACATTCATTATGTCATAGTCTCGTAACGTTTAGCAATTTCATCCGAGAATCAAAAAATTTACGAACTCTGAACTTCTGAACATTAGAGATGTTAATGTTGTGCAGATAAGTTATAATATTATACACTTTACACTAACTCTTCATTAATTTATAGGTAAATTATACAGCGCATAGTTCTAAACTATAGGTGGAACCCTTGAGAAGATTGCTTAATTTCTGCACATGTGATGAAACACCTTTTTTTTGAACATGAACCTAAACGAGTTCAAGTTGTTCAAATGTCGATATTTTAGTTTTCCCAGACCTTTATTAATTAAAAAAAAAACTCATACTAATCTACTGAAACCTACGATCCTGTAATAAAAAGATGGTTGTTAAAACCTCCAACGAATGTTTTTTTTTAATTAAATACTTCAATTAAGAGATAAACGTGTGCGATTGTCTACATAATGTGCAATATTCGAGGCAAAAGAATTATTTATTTTAAAAACACTAAACTTACCTTTATAGCAAAAAAAAAAAAGATACGAAAATAAACTTGAAGAACTTCAACTAAAAAGCTTTTAATTCTTTATGCACTTAACTTACAACACTATGATTTTTCCCAACTGATAATAAAAATGTCACACTTAACGAAAAAAGTGCCTTTTTTATAACGCCCAAAGGTGTGAAAAACCAAATAGATTTGTTAGGTGAATGCAGTACGTCTATGCGGTCAAGGTCAAACATAATAATCATAATGACAACAACTCGAAACAAAAAAAAAAGTCACAAAAATTATTCACAATACAACAATATATCGTATATAAAATTTTCATAATTATCATAGCAAGCAGCAACAATAACAACAACAACAACTACGTCATTATCATCACATATCTATGAAATATAAAATACAATGCTCTATCACTTTGAAAAACGTGTCAACGACAAATGCCGAGTTCGTTGTGCGCCTGCGTGCGTGTTTCAAATTATTTTTGCCCTCTCTCTCTCTATCTCTGTTTCTTTGGAAATACAGCTTAAAGTTACACAAATTTTCGGCCAACAATTTCAAAGTCATCAAAATACAAGCGTACAGCTGTTAAAAAAATTAATGAAAAAAAAAAACTTTTATTGTTAAAAAAACAAAATTGTAAGAAGGTGCCAATGCGCATGCGTACATTGCCTTAGGGCTTGCTAGAGTATCGCAGCTCTCACATTTGATCGCTGTCCATGATGAACTGAGTGATGACCACTTAAGCTGCATTAATCCAGTCAAATTCAAAACAACACTCTTGGTTGTAAATCTAATTAAAGTAAAATAAAATAAAATAATTTAGAAAACCAACATCTTGCAAAATGCAAAGTTTGCAGTTGCGCAAACGTGACATTGAAATTTTTAAAAAAATTTAAGAAAATAAAAAACTTTTATTAATTGCGTAGGCGTGCGTGCTGCAGCTGTAGTATAGTTGTTTTTATTATTGTCTTTTTTGGTCACTATTTTGCTGTCTGCCATTGATCGTTAGTTGGTGCTTTTTTTGTGTCTCTTGTGGAAATATTTATAACATTTCAATATGATGTCGCAATTTCTTGTGAGGCATAATAATAATGTACTATATACATACAAGCAAAAAATTGTGTTGGTTTGTAAAAAAACTTTATTAAAAAAATGAAATGGTCAACCTACCATAAGGTATTGAATATTGAAACACCAATATTAAACTATTTATTCTGGATAAATTTCAGGTCAATGCTTTACTAATCTCTAATATCTTGATTATCGTCTCATTTCTAATATGTGAGATTCGATTGGAGGTTACAATTTGAATATAGAAATACTTTTTTACGCATGACTTATGCCGAATAGTAATGGAAAGTTTAATAAAAAAGAACGCTCAATGTTTTAACAATATATGCAAATAGAAATATCAACACCTAACGAAAATTCCCAATTGAGTCACTCTTTATTTACAAATATTTATTAGGTTTTACCACAAAAAGCATTTCTCGGTGAAAGAGCCAGAGAAAAGAAGTGCAAAAACAATTGTTGTGATATTCAAGTCTTACCATGTAAAATTTATTTAGCCAAAAACTAGATGAAACTTAAAATATTTTATTACAAATATAAATATAAGCAAATAGTTTTAGCACATATGAAAAAACATCAGTAATTGCAAACATATGTTTATTTTTTTACATATTTTCCACTATTGCGTTTCTTGAATTTTTGTGGTGATTCGATTTTCTCAGAGAAGTTTCAGTTACAATTCTCTCAAATCTCATAATCTGACGGGCATCATTTTCTTTTTTATTCAAGTCATCAACATGTCTATGGCATGAATCAGCCAATGTTTCATAAGCAGATATAGTAGCATCAGCATTATCGCAAAGTCATTTACATACGCAGGTATTTCACGAAAAAAGCAACCAAAGTATTTAAACATCTGATTAGCAAAATAAAACCGTGTCAAGACCGTTGGTATTTTCATGCAATAAAAAGGATATTGACAAAAAATACAAAAAAAATATTTATATTATTTTTAGCTGAGGACGTCACTTAACATTGTGTGCAAATAATAAATACAAAATATTAACAACGCATAATATTATTGCAAATCCAATAAAATAGAAATGGAAATGTCAATATCAGTTGCTTCTATTGACATTAGAAACTTGCAATGATCATAGTTAAGTACTTGTGAATGAAAGTAGCAATTGAAATAACATTTTTTCTTGATTAAAACTTTGTGTTTTGCTGTGTAATAACATGGTGTTAGTTAGGGATTAAAAAAAATAACTTGTAACTTCAACTATATTCATGAGTGTCTTCTGAGAAATTTTAAGTAATTTTCAAAGTCTGACTTAGATCACACTTTTAAAAAACGGAAAATTAAATGAAAAGTACAAAATCAATATGTTCCTCATTTAAAAAATATAAATGATTTTTCCTCAGCCATTGTGGTCATTAAGTGCATGCCAGTGCCCCTAGAAGTGGAAGCATGGGAAAATATTATCGTAGCATATGCTGCTCTTTTACTTTTTGGCAAAAATTTCATTTACAGACCAAAAAAATTCGCTTATCATACGGCTATTACTCCTTCGATCTTCTAATATAAATACAAGCCAATGGCACTACCATACCATAATGTACATGAAGAAGATACTTTTTCCTAATTCTGGTAATTTTCCTCATTCACGCCCAACAGAAAATGAGCTTCATCGTTGAAGAAATTTTGTTCGAAAAATCATTTGATGTAGTACACAGTAGCCGTATTTTCAGCACATACTATTGTTGAGTAAGAGTAACGATATTTGCCATGTAATGCGCGCTACGATAATGCCTCAACACATTCATGCATGCAGTTTCTGGAAACAGAGTGATTATGACGACCATGATGTCCTCTCAAGCCGCTATAGGTGGCCACAGCATATTCAACATTTTTGTAGAAAACTTTAACAATTTTAAGGCGTTGTTTGGAAGCCAAGCGAGCCATAATGGTAAATGTATAACCTTAAATGAAACAAATGCCCCCTTAGATAACATATACTTTTTACAGCAGCCGAATATCAGAATTCATTTTCCGATTCACGAAATGGATAACCCGTATTAGTCATGGAAAATGATGGACTGAAACCATCTTTGTATTTATTTTATATCCTACACACAGATATATTCATTGAAAACTAGAAATGGGCGTGGCAGATAATTAAAAGGACATACATCCTTGATCAGAGTCACTATTTGAGACGATTAAGCTACGTCCATTTGTCTGTCTGTTTTATTGTATGTTTTCTAGTGAAAATCTCAATTACGTGAAAACTTTGCAATATAACTTGAAGAAATTTTCATAACTCATGAGATTGAGAATGAGTGAAGTCGTTTCATGAATTCGCCTGTCCCAAATAAAGACGAATTAAACTTTAAAAATGCTACATTGAGAGGGTTTCTTCAGGTAATGCAACAAAATTTCACTGAAAAACACAAAATGGTCTAACACCAGTGAAAAAATGGGCGTATTTTGACAAAATGGCGTGACACGTTTTCTGAAAGAGTTTCCCAAAGAAATATAGCTAAATTTTACAAAAATAATGACAATTATTAAAATAAGCTCTGGACAAAAATTATGTTTGTTTTTAAAAGTGGACGTGGCATCCCCCATTCGAGCAAATACTTCGAAACGCAATTCTGACAGATTTTTCAAGGCAATGGACCCAAATATTACAACAAATACACGAAATAGTTGAAACTTTTGTCAAGCACATTTTGACATGAGAGCGTAAAACCTTCCCATACAAACAAATACTTTTAAATACTATACTGAAAGAGTTTTTTTAGGTAGTGGAACCAAATTTCACACATTTATTACGAATCGTTCTGACAAACTCTGACCCCAAGTTGATTGAATTTCGACAAGATACTAATGACAATCGTTAAATATACTTGGTAATACATATGTGGGTAGCCCTTGGAACAATCTATATACCTGATTTGGCTAGACACTAGTTTTTGAGAAATCCTTCAGAAACTAAAATCCAATATAAGCTGGATCAGCACTTGAAATGTCAAACATGTCTTTGGATCCCCAGTGCATGTTGTGTTGAATACCTTCATTAGCAATCGCAACTAGATAAAATCGTTACAAATACCTTCAAATGATAGGGTATTTATTGATAAATAAAATTAAAAGATCAATGTAAATTGTTACTCATTAGCGTGGTACAAAGTACAACAACATTTATTAAATATCGATTATTAGATATAAAAATGAACTAAAAAGCCAAACAAGACTTCAACAGAATAGCACTAATTTATCGTAATTAAAAGTACGCCCGTGTCTGTGTACTTGATGTAAAAGTAATTTACAAACTCACACACACACACACATATGCACTTGAACATATTGAACAAGACATTTAATTAACACATTAAATTGCACTTGCTTGCATAGCTACAAGCTGTTTGTTGTTGTTGTGTACGGATACATATTGGCACCATTATTGCCCTTGCGGCAGCAGTTGTTGTTGACTTTCTCGCCTCAAGTGTTTGATTGTCTTAACACTTTAAGGCATAAGTTGCCAAAGTTTTTAAATCAAAGCAATGCAGTTTTGACCAACCATTTGAAATCTGCGAATATATTCCAACGAAATTCTGACAAATATTTAATAATTTTTTGTGAAACAAAAACTTTAATAGTTCTTGCACTATAGGGTTAAGCTACAAATATGCAACGCAACGCTCAAACACTACAATGTTTTGAGAATGAATTTCAACGCTTAATATGTGCTCGCAAATTGCTATCGTCTTCTACGATATTTATGTAATGATTACAGTGCACTTTTGTTATTTACAAAATATGCGTCATTCTTCAACAAACACAATTCGAGTGTTAAACAAGTTTTTGATTTTAAAATATCCGCCAGATACGCGAATACACATGTAGTGCAATTTGTAGCTTGCATTTTGTAATTGTGTTCAATTTAACAATTTGTAGAATGTTGATTTTACAAACTGCAAGTTGTGAAAGATTCTCATATTTACAACCACATTTTTCGAATATTTTACAGATCTAATTATCTAGCAGTCAGAGGCCAAAGCAATTTCAAGCTAAAAATCTCAACGGATATATAAAATCTATCAGATTATGTATAATTTTATAACCCTTGCAAGAAGGGTTACAGTCATTAGTGTACTTAGCTAATTAGATAGACTATATGTTTTAAGATACAGAGTATGCAATTAAAAGGTTGAATTCATTTAATTGCTGGTCATTAATATTGCCATTCACTTACCAGCTGTTAGTAACCACTTTGCTTAAGAACAACATTTCTTAATTAGGTCTTCTTTGTGTTCTCTTTCACTTGATTCTTCCAAATAAAACTTAAAGCAAATGGTTGCTTTGGCGATAGAGTAAATGTCGAAGAGGTTAATTCTGTACCTGGTGGCAGTAATTTTCTGTGGCCGTTTAAGGAAGTGAAACAAATATATAAGCTAATTTTCTCAAAAAATGTACACCAAAATCAAAAAACAAAAATTTTATTGGACATGAAAATGTTAAAAATGCATTGGCGAAGATTCGCCAATTTCAATCACAACTGTAGAAGGAGAGGAAGCACTAAAGGTTTGACAAAGTTACAGAGCCATGATTTTGGAGAATTTCGCTTTTTTATCGATTTTAATCCAAAGTATTCCAGAAAAAATTCAATACATATAATTACACACAATTATACACAAGAGACAAGCATATTGTTCTGTAAAATACGATGAAAGTAAATCTCTATCTAGTGCCAGTTTTTTTTTTCGAGCCCCTTAGTAAGGATGTTTTCTTGGCAAAGATGAAAAAACGAGTCGCAAGAATATAAATATCTTTGCTCCATTTATTTGCTTAAATATAAGCAAAATACAACAAAGTGAACCTTTTCATATGCATTCCCAAAAATATTGCGATTGTAAAAACAGAAATTAAAGAGAATGTTGAAATTTACATCAACAACAGCAAAAAGAGTAAAAATCAAAAAGCAAACAAAAATTCGCTGCTTCAAAAGTTGTCAAGTCAACTTCTTTTTGGGTGTACGTGCGTCCACTTCTTTCTTGTTAAAATAACTTCAAGGTCGACGGCAGGTGTGCGTTGCTGTAAACGCACGTGTTATGTAAGCATAGCGCGCCGTCAGCTGAATTGATACAAAAAAAAAAAAATTAAAAAAATTTCAACCAAAACAAAACAGTCACCGAAGAAGAAGAAGAAATCATTTATGGCATAAAAGGGTGCAAGCAAACCAAGCCAACAGCTGTTGACGTCGCGCGGCCAGTAAGTGAATTGCTTCGTTCCCTTCTTCTTTAACACCATAATGCTTGACCACATTTGAGTTCATTTGCAAGTTTTTGCGCATGCGCAGCGAAACACTTTCAATTTTATAAATTGACTGGCATTTCCATGCAAGCCATTTTGGTGTGTGTAATTGTCTGAGCATGTATTGAATAATGCTATTGCTATCAACGTCATTGGTTGCTCAAAAAAAAGAAAAAATGTTTCGCATATCGCGCAGAATTTCTTAATCGAACTGCTAGCTGTGCAGTCGCAGTGACGACAATGAATTTGATGAGTTTTTTGATATTGTTGTTGTCATACCTTTTGTGCTTATAAATTTTATATTGGCCATTTAGGTTGGTTGGAGCATCCGAATCTTTTATATCTGTTGCTATTTATGGATGCTTGATTTGCATTTTAATTTGAATATCAATGGTCGATACATGAGTGACATTTTTGATATTCATTGGCTTTATGAATGACTGATTGCGTTGAAATTGTTAGGGTTTTCTGTATTTTTCGAAACGTTATAGATTTGTTGTTTATGAAATAGTTTTTACATCTTGGTCAATATTTGATGAGTTGGATTTGTAAGATCAAATAAATGTGGGTGATTGTGCAAAACTGGGGTAACTCCTTTTTGCTGGCATTTATCTAGATATGGATACTGGCATTTATGTTAATATTGTTGTCTTCAGTTTATAAACTTCGATTGATTTTCGAAAATTCGTCAAAGCCAGCGAACCAGAATGAACGAAGAATTTCAATTCTACTCAACACTTTTCATATGAATGTGTACATTCGCATTATTAAGAAATTCAACAAAATTCGAAGAATATAGTGTCCGCGTCCAGTTGTTGGAGCGTCCGCCTATCGGAAATAATTTTGTATGGAAAAGTTAATGAAAAGTGAGTGTCGGCGAAATGTGTCCAGTTATGGGAGCTGTCCGGTTTTGATGGCTGTCCGTAAGCGGGAATTTTACTGAATATCGAAAGTTTTCATAAGAGCCTAAGTAACTGAAAGTATTGAAAAAGTCGGGCTTAGGTGAATGAAAATATATAAATAGCTTGTACGTTTTTGTTTTTTGAAAACAGCTACAGTCAAACAGTTTCAATCAAACTTAAGGAAGTGATGCATATCAGAACAATACTAGGATTGCGCTAAAATTCAATATTGTGAAAGCTTCTGAAGGAATGTGGGATTGCTCTCAATTTAAACTAATTCATGTTATACCCCGTAAACTACACGAGATATTATAATTTTTGCAAGCGGATGACGATCACGAGTATCATAAGCCTTAAGTAAGCGAAAAAGTAAAGTATGTTGTATATAGTGAACTACTACAGAATTCTGGCTGATGCACACTTTCGCTGATTCAGAATCATATGAATCCTACATACATAAAATATCTTAATGCCAATTGAGCCAAAGCTCAAATGACTCCATCCTCAAAATGAAAATTATTTATACGAGTATTATGCATAGATTTAAAAAATAATGGCGTCGATAAGCATGAAATCAAAAGATCTAGAAGTTTCAGTAATGTGATTTTAAAAAAGCATTAGATGTTTCCATTTACGAGTTCTGCAATTGTGACTCAAACTGTTAGTTGATAATATAGGATAAATTATTACTATCACAACTTAAACTATGATTACAATGACCAGTATTTTCAAAAGGCCCAAAGATCTCTGACATTAAAATCAAATAGCAAACGAATAAATTTGAATTTTAAATTGAGATTGAATTGAACTGTCTTGTCATTTAATGTTTTTGCTGGCAATGCTGCCTACAAAGATTTGCCTAAGAATTACTACCAAAAAGTAAATTCACCACACCTACACTCAGCAATACGCTCTTAGACAGCAAAAAAAAGCTCTTCACCAAAACAATAGCGCATGCTGCAATTCATAGCAAAAACTTAGTCAAAGCGGTAAACACAATCACACTTCGTGGTCTAGTAGCAACGAGTTAAGCAAAGTAAATGGCCTTAACGAAAACTAAAAGAATAACGAAATAATTCAACACAGTCAATGCTCTCATAGAGCGTTCGTTGCCTTGGTCAATACGATAAGTAGCGAATAGTTGTTTGTTCGCTCTTTAAGTTTCTGGTCTATACTCGTGGCTTGTGGTCAGCTCAAAATCAGTTGTGTTTCTCAATTACGGAGCGTACGACGTTTGAGCTAATCTGAACCGTGCTAAGTTTTTCTTAGTTGTTGTTATTGATCAGGCTAAGACCAAGCGTATTGATATACGATTAAAGCAACCACTTGCGAAGAGAGCAGGAGAGCAACCGCAACAGAAGCAGCAGTTGTAAAGCGAATAATTTTGCTGCTTGTAATTACAATAACTGAGTACAGCGGCGCACCACGTGTACGCGTATCAGTGTGCGTGCTTTCGTGTATCTGTATTCCCTCTGGCTTTGTGTGGCGCAAAGTGTAAAGTGCGAATTTGCGGTGGCGACAAAATCGTATAGTAAGAAACTAAAGAAGAAGAAAAATAATGAAATAGCTTGTGAAGTTTTAATTTTTTGGTTAACTTATAGTTAGTTTTAGCTGGACTTTTGCACGCAACACATGTACCTCGTGGCATTTCGACGTCGTAACGAACTTAAAAAAAAATAGTTAAGAATTAGTGCAAGACTTTAGACAACACATGAAAAATAAAACACATTTGAAAATAAAAATTAACAGAAAATTTAAAAAAAAGTGAATTTTTAACGAATATTCAAGGTATCACCACATTGAAAACTTCCAAATTCGCATAGTATCCGTACAGCACTAAGTTAAATTGTAAAAAGCAAACAAAAAGCTTTATAATTGTGACAAAAAAAAAATCAAGTTTGTTGCTCAAGTCTTTCGTTTTGTATTGCTAGGAATAACAAGTGTGTGCGCGCTAAATCAATAAATTGCGAAAACGCTGACACAAAACGCACTGGATAAAGTGAATAAATTTTGAAAAAAAAGATTCATAAATTAAACGAAAATATTGCAAAATATTGCAAAAGTGTTTTTTTTCTTTCAATAAAAGCAAATAGCAAGAAAAAAGTCAACGCAAGGCGTGGATATTAACGATCAGTAAAGTGTAAGTGTTGTATAAAGCAAACATTTTTTCTATAATTTTTTATTTATTTACTTCTGGGATACTTAACATACAAAAACACTTCGAAATGCTGCGCACTTTATTATTATTGAAATAAGAAAAAGAAATATTAGAAACAAAAACACAAGACTTTTTAATTGGTATAACTTGTCAATACTCAATCAAACAAAAGGCAAAAAGAAGAAAGGAAAGGAAATATCTCAGAAATTATTTGTTGCTGTACAAATAAATAATGGTTATTTTTTTTATTCTTTTCTTTCATTAAAAGTCATCACATAAAAAATGAAATAAAATTAAAATCTTTCAAATGACCGCCAGCAATCAGCATTTAACTGAGCAGCATACAAATTGCTATTATTTGCTGTTTGTGTGTTTCATTGTGAAACCTTTGAGATTTTCAAGTCTAGAAGCGTATAATTATAGGAATTTATAGTATAAGTAATGGGATTGACAGTTTTGATCTTAAGCTGTAAAAGTTGCAAATTTTTTCTTGACGCGCAATTTTTATGAATGGCTTGCTAGTTGGTTTTTTATCATAAATAATTCATTTAAAAAAAATTTATTAAAAATGATCTCCAACTTTGTATGCGTTTCCGAACGATCCAAAAAAATTTAAAATTTATTGTTTTCAAAAACAAATTGTTATTACCAAAAATTTTGCCATAATTCAGGCTTAAGTGTCATTGGAACGTTTAATTGGTCGTTGAGCTTTTTAAAATTAAGGAATGTGATCGCAAACAACGCAATTTGATTTAATCCATTTTAATATCATATCAGATATCATAATATCAAGCATTGCATGTTCCGATTTCATAATGTAACTGCAATTTTGTTAATTTTCTATATCATATCGATTCGCCTATTTTTCGCTCTCAAGAACGCTGTACAATGGGCATCATATCTGATTCCAAAAACGATTATTCCAGTTTTTTTAAAATATAGGCTCTTTGTGATTCTTTTATTCAAATTTTATGTAAAATAAAACCATATGAGGTAGAACACAGTAGATAGCAAATTCAGATGTTCTGACCCAAAGACTATTAAAGAAATAAAACCTGTTTGGACTTAAGATAAAATTTATTTAAAATTTTTTTGCTGGAACTGAATCTGCTTCCCGCTTTCTTTCGTCACATCAGGACATAACACAAAATCTTCATGCTGTACAGAATCATGACATGTTTGGGAAATTCATTTCTGTGAATCCATATATAGCGCCAAATTTGCGGAAAGTTTTCTGTTTTCAATGCAAAAATTGCAAAAATATTTTTCATTTCGAATTAAAAAATATTGCACTTGAAACTTTTGGTAAATATAAGACAAGTTTTTAACATGGCCACTGTTTTTAAATATTGCAGCCAATTCCAGCCATATTCTTCGGCACATGTGCACGTTTCTGTAACATTTGTTTGAAAAACATTCAATTTTTGAGTTAATACTGGTCAAATTGCGATTCTGCCTTATGTGAGTCGTCATAGTTTCATCGCCGTTTTTTTTTTCAAGAAATACCAACATTTTAGGGGATTACTCTGTTCCACGAGGTGAGTTAGCTTCGAAAAGTGAGGCAAAAAAAAAAATAATAATTATTATACTGAGCTTATTGTTCAGTACACCAAAAAAAAAAATACACTAAACATATTGAAATAAACAAAAAAAGGCCTAAGGCACGCCATACTTATTTCATTCGATGCTAAACGAACTCATAATAGACGATTTTCTAGGCCTAATATATTTCCCTTTTTGCATAGATCTGTTAAAAGCTGAAGAAAAAGTAAAACAAATCAAAGCAAATTCTTTTTTCTGTTGCTAATGTATGATTTTTGTAACTCATTTCATATGACTCTTTTCTTGCAAGCGCTTCGTCACAAGATTTTCGGCGAGTTAAATCGAAGTAGCGAGTGAAAATAATAAAATGGTCATTTCAGTTATTTCTTTGTGGTTTATAGTAACAGAAAATAAATTTTAATTTTTTTACTGAGCTTTCTGTTCAGTAGAGTTCTAATAAATCAGTTTGAAAGTCACTGATG
This sequence comes from Meiosimyza decipiens, assembly GCA_963680825.1. Lineage (NCBI taxonomy): Eukaryota > Metazoa > Arthropoda > Insecta > Diptera > Lauxaniidae > Meiosimyza > Meiosimyza decipiens. The sequence continues at coordinate 78,708,327 of OY804259.1, read as the reverse complement.
AGTCCGTTTTACAATGAATGAAACTAGTATGATTAGCTTTAGTAAAATAATTATAAATAATTTTCTGTTCCGATAAGCCCAGAAGATGATTAGGGTTAAGCTATAGAACAACATGTTCTTATGACAGCAATTTTAATTACGCTGGCTATGAGAATAAATGTGGTCACTGGCAAATGTTACGTATTTCAACTTCAAGCACATCAATTATTCATGTTTTGCCGAATTAGTTTCTTAGCAGTTTTTCTCTTTAGAAACACCGAGCTCGAATACCTCTGGTTGTAAGCGCAGTACACTAGCGTCGTTTACATATAATTAGCGAACAAATATAATGCTTGCTTATTTCAACTGTTTGCGCATCGTGTGATGGTGCACATTCCTTGTCGTAAGAAAGCGTAATTTAAAGCTGCTTCCTTCTAAATTCTTCCCTAAATATATCAACTGGATGTCAACTGAGTACTAAGCAATAAAAACGAATATCGGTCAACTAAACAAAATCGAATCGATTCATGTCCCGGTAGCTGCTCAAAAACTTTTCCAACTACCTACCTAATGTTATAAATTTGCTCACTGTTGTAATAAAATTAATTGCTATAATTTACAAAATCAATTTTGTTTAATTCAATATGACTATCCGGGGGTTAAAATGCAATGTTCTAATCAGATGTGTGTGTATTGATTTCAATAATTTCTAATAATTATTACCACAATTAAAGGCGTTGCAATCTCTTGCTGCTTAGCTTCATTACAGCAGTCTAACCATAACGTGTTTCTGTAAATTTATGCACTTTGATTTGCATAACAAATTTTTCGAAAGAAATATTTTGCTACAAATCTCAGTGGGTATAAAAATTTAAATGCAATTTTAATATATTGTTTTTAATTTTCCAAATGCCGGTAGCTAACGCCTTTCATATTTTATTATTAGCGTAAATATTTCACTTGTTCCTACTGCTACGTTGCGAGGTCTTGCGGTTAAAAGAATTAATTTTTGTTTTTGACAGTAAAAGATTAAGTGCAAAAGAGCACGCTAGTGACAACTCGTTAACATTTTCATTGAAAAATAGAAATTTCATATTTATGTGTGAAACAATTTGTAATAAATGCATTTTCTTTGCAAAATAAATGCGTCATTTGCAATATTGGAGCTCAACTACTCAAAGCTGGAATTTAATGAAGACATCAAAGGTCATGTGATTAAATTCTTGAGCCGCAGTAATTAAATATTTTATTGTTACTCACATCGTTTTTATGATTAATTAAAAGATTGCACGTACCTACTACGCTTGAGTTTTTATAGGTCAGTTCCTAAATTGCTATTATTTTAAATTTAAATGCGTGCCAATGCTGTGTGTCAGTGTATGCAATATATTCACAGAAAAATCTACAAATTTATAAATAAAAATTTTATAAAAAATATGTAAATAAATGAAGGTAAACAAAATAGTTAAACTGCATTTTAGTACAACATAAATTTATGACTTTAATTATTGAAATTTTGTTTTATTTTCCCTTTCACAGTGGAATTTTGTAAATTGAATAAAATTTTTTTGTTGACTTTTTTTTACTTAAATTATGATGCAATTTATGTGAGTTCAAGGTTGTCTCCGACTGTCAATCGAAAGATATCACGCTTCCATTGTATGCATGCGATGCATTTCATTTTGCCAACCAATGCATTAAATAAATAAAAAATAAAGATATAAACTACTTAATTAATGGCTTCAAGGAGAGCACGTTGGTTTTTTTTAATATCTTTATTTTATGGTGGTTTTTTTTTAAAGCGTTACTTTGAGTTTTGTTTTAGTTAGGTACTGATATTGCTGCCATAATTACATCCATACAAGTTTTTGTTATGTGATATAGAAGGTTTTTTATATGAATTTCCCTTGAAAGTAAAAGGGATTTTAATGTTAATGAAAGTGCTTATCGCCCATAGAAAATAACTTATTTGCCGCCCCTACCGAAAGAAATGTTCATGTTTTTGGTAAGAATGGCATTTAACTTACCAAAAAAAAATTTCCTCTCTTTCGAAATTTACTACAGCGAACTTCTTTCATTAACTAAAAAAAGATCCTCAAGCCTTGAGCCTAGGGCGATCGCATCCCCTCATCTTTAGGTACGCTACTGAGTATTATAAATATTATGTTAAATCAACTAAATGCATTTGGTTGGCAGTTTCCAATAATGTTTATTAATAACAAGGTGTGCTGTGAAATTGAAGTTTATTTGGAGTTACTAAGTTCGAATCTGCTAGATGAGGTCAAATTTTAGCTTGTACGTCAGCGTTTTGAGAACACGATAAATAAACCGATAACTGACACGGTTGCAAATGCTCTTTGACGACTTTTTTATTTCAAGTCTGAGCTGATTGCTATCTGAGGCAAAGTTTTTTCTCATGAAAAGACAAAAACAGCACTACTCCGTAACTCCCTTATGCAGCATATTTTTTAATATACAAAATAACATTAGATTTTTGAAACTTACAGAATTGGAATGCTGTGCGAGATGATGTAAATTAAAATAAAAAAAAGTAATACTGCTCATTTTGTTAAAATTAAGCTAACCATACGTCCTCAATTTTGATGAAATGTCCTCGAAAATCCTTGTAGTGAACCATTTTTTTTTGCTTAATGTTTTGCTTTCTTTTTTGCTAATTAACTTTAGATACGTTAGAAATTAAAACCACGTCGAACGTCCGCCATTTATCTCTTTGTCTAATAATTTTTAGACATTTTGAATCGCACATTCTATCGAGCTTTACATTTAAAACGAAAATTGTCCATTAGTGTGTCCGTTGTTTTCTAAAGTGCCGATAATTGAGAGGAGCAAATGGATTTGGAAAATCTATCGAGTTTTCTATAGGCTGAAAGCTTCAAAGTGAGTGTCATGGCAACTAATTTTAAAGTTACGACAATTAGTTTTTTGATGAAGAAACTGTCAACCATACACGTGAAATCTAAATGTGTAACTCTATTTGCAACGACTAACAAGCGATCCTATTATTGCGAACAAATTTTTTCAACTTTCATTTAAAAGTTCTTGACAGTTCTTTCATCAAAAAAAAAAAAGAAGACCTTTAATATTGGCCGTTCAATTTATGACAAATTCAAAAAAATTAGATACCACGCATATTAAAAAAAAAAGTTTGGTGTTATCATACTCTGTACTGAACAGTAAGCTCAATAAAATAATTATATTTGAGAAACATATCAGGCTTAGAAGTTCTCAATAATTGGCTCAAAGGTCACTGATGATTCCATAGAGCAAGGCATGAAACGACTATGACTAGATTTAGCCGTATTTTGTTTTCGTAACTTGTTTATGCTGATCATACACTGCTAAGTAAAATAATTAAAATTTATGGCAAATTAAAATTTTTAGTTAACATATTTTGAAAGAATTGGATGATTTTGTAGTTTTCAAATTGCAGCCAGCGCGAAATGTTTTCTGTAAAAATGTATTTCTGACAACCGTCTAACAACTTCCCAAAAATATTGAGCCTTGGATATACTGGAAGGTTAACTACTAGACTACTCGTTGCATTCCAACTTTTATCAATCAAAGATTGACATTAAAAAAGCGCATCAGCGAGCACTTAACTCTTTTCTTAAGTTATAATTTTTTTTTCAAACACTGGTTAACTTACAGAAAACATGTTTTGTATGCATTTTTGTTTACTATTTTTTAAACTTTTCAGAATAAAAATAGCTAAAAAATGACTAGAAAATCGTACATGGAATCTTCTTAACTGTTTTTTATTATGCCCTTATCACTTATATTATTAAATATTTCTCTTTGAAAAATAAACAATGTTCATAATTTGAATTCATTTTAAATATCACATACATATAAAAAAAATTTTTAAACTCTCACTTATAAGACGAAACCAATTTTCGAAGCTTTCATATCTAGTGAATTAGCCACATTTTCATGGTTAACACCTCACATAACAGTCGCTTAAATATTCTGAAAACATGATGTGATCAAAGTGCAGACTTTTTGTACTTAAAAAACTTAAAAATTTATAATATTTAGCAATCTGCTTTTAAATAAGGCATTTATGACTGCTTGTTTGTTTTAACGACTACTGAAGTATGAAAATGTAGCTTGAAAATAACTCAAAATTTTATTGATCTCTGCAATTATCAGTATTTTAATCAAAATTAAAAGTATTAATTAAATTTTTAAGCAATTAAATTAAATCGGTTAGAACTTTTTGTGCGCTTAATATGTTTGCTATGTGATAATTTTTTATGTGAACTTCGCCATATGTTTTATATTGATAAATCAAAATTATTTTTCTCTTTCTGTTCCTCAATATTTAATATGTGGCATTAAGCACTTGAGACACGTCGGTTGTTTGACTCTGTAGTAAAAAGTTAATAAAGTAGAAGTTATAAGATGGCAATCTATTTTTTGTACCCTACACAGAGGTTATATTCACTTTGTTATTCCGTTTGTAACGCATAGAAGGGGGCGTGGCAGGTATGGAAAAGAGTATATATTCTTGATCAGCGTCACCACCTGAGTCGATATAGCTGTGTCCGTCTGTCTGTCTGTCTGTCCGTCTGTGTGTCTGTCTGTTGAAATCAGGTATACGAGAAAACTAAGCAAGCTAACTCAATGAAATTTGGCACACAGTTCACACTTTCTTGTAAGCTGCTAGCATATAAAAATGGGTGAAATCAGTTCACGGCTACGCCTTCCGCCCATACTCTATATACCCAAGTCCATTTTGAAATAAAATTGCTGCGATTTTGATGAAATTTGGTGATTTGGTGAAGATGAAAACAAAATTAAGATTAAACCAGGTTCTAAGTTTGCAAAGACTCTTAAAGAGGCGTGGCATAGCCCAAAATTTTAACTTTTATAACGCCATAGCTCGTAAACCGTGCAAGATATTGAGATGAAATTTGGCACACGAATACAAATCTTATGGACCTTGAATTGCGCATAAAGTGGTCAGAATTGTAAAAGTGGACGTGGCACTTCTTAACAATTAAAAAGTTGGATTTCGTATAACTCCAAAATGGCACATACGATTTTCATTAAAATTTTAGGGATGATACCTATGAAAGTAGTCAACAATACAAGCTACGTCAATACACTGCAAAAATTTATTTAAGGGCGTGGCACAGCCTACAATATTTATAAACGTTATAAAAAGAGAACTAACAACGCAATCGTTATGAAATTTAATAAGGCAGATATGCTCGCTAAAAGGTGTCTTCTTGCAAAATTTTGCCACAATTGTGCCGGTGGGTGTGGTACCTCCCATATTAGCGAAATACATTTAATGCTATAGATAGTGTGCTATGAGAGTAATCTTTATAAAATTTTGTGTAGAGGTGTCAGTTACTATAAGCTTTGGAATTAAATGAAACTTGACAATATTTCATCAGTGGGCGTGGCACCTCCCTCATTATCGTAAAGATATAAGTGCTATTTTAAGTGAACTATTTTACAGTGGGTGTGTCACCGCCCTAAGTTTTAGGAATAATTACGGCACATATCGCAAACTATACAAGCTATTGTGCTAAAATTTGGTTTGTTTATTGAACCAAAAGTGGGCGGAATTTGAGAAGTGGGCGTGTCATATTTCGTGTTTTTAATTTCTATTCTATTTTTTTCAACATTTCCCATATTCTTTTGACATTTTCAATCTTTAACATTTCTCCTTCAATTTCATTTGACATTTTCTTTATTCTTTCGACTTTTTCATCAATTTTTCAGCATTTTTCATGTATTTCGACTTATTCAATTCCTCTCAACTTTCTTTAATGGTTTTCATATTTTTTCAACATTTTCCTTTTTTCCAACACTTTCCAACATTTTTGAACCTTTTTACATTATTTTCGACTTATTCAACGTCTTCAACATTTTTTAACATTTATTTAAAAAGTACTTTCAATGCAGTGTAGGGTATGTGAGTTTCGGCCTGGCCGAAGATAACACCTTTACTAGTTAAGTTTATTGCTACCAAAAATCAATCGACCATCAACATTTTGTTTAGAAAAATCAATAGCCATTAATATGAAAAGAAGAAATAAACAAAATCTAAACAACTTAGACGCAAATTATCAAAAAGTTCGTTTTGGAACTTTTTTTGTTAATTCTACTTAAATACTCATTTCATATATTGTATATATGCAATCAAATGAAACATTGAAAATTAATTTGAAAAAAAAAATTTAATTTATAAATTATACTTTTATTTTGGGACAACTTGTACCATTAAATAAACACACCATATTGTTTGATTGAGAACTCTTTAAGCTATACAATCATTTTTAATTTTAAATTAATTCAATTAAATTTATTGTTATTACTTCATTTTGCATGCTATTTAGTACGTTGCACATATGAGTTTCTTATTGTCTTGTAATAAATATAATATGAGGCTTGTGTTTGCAATTAAATCATTGTCAACCAATGATGAATATTATTTTGTTTTGAAATAGAAAATAATTGCAATAAAATCTTTAATAGTAATTATATATAATGTGCATCATAGTAAATAAATTAATTTCAAAGAAGCCAAAGCCAAAGTTATGTGTTATCGCCTTCTCATTCTTGTGCTTTTTTAAATGTAAAATACTCGCACAATAACAACTTCATACAATTAACAATATATTTCATGGGCTTCCTTGTTATAACGATTCGATTTTGAATTATTTTTTTAATAGAAAAAAACTGACATGTAAAGAATAAAAATCAAAATTGCTGCAATTAATTGATTCCTATAATTACAAAATTTATAATTGCTCTACGCCAGCAGGTACAATTTGCGTCATAATAAAGAAAATAACCGTAAGGGTGTACTTCGGCCCTTTTGACCCAATTAAACACGCAATACCTACATTAGTAGTACAAGTGTCCGTAAATCTTAAATTTTTATTAAGAGGGCATTTCTTTCACCAATCTAAGTGCTAGCTAGTTTGACTAAGCCTAGCCACATTGAATATTTACTTAAATAGCTCGTTTTGTAGCGTTTTGAGGCATATGCCTGTATGATAGGTGTCACGCCCTCCACGAAAACCAGCTCTTGATTTTTTTGACTTTTCAATTCAAACGTTTTTAGTTTTTTGAAAGTGTAGCCTGTGTGCTATATATAATTGAATTATGTCAGTCAGTTTTCTCGTAATCGTGATTTCTACAGACTAACAGACAGGGTTGCAAGCCGAAAAGAAGCAATTCCCGGTAATTTTTTTTTTTTCTGGAAAAAGTTGAAAGCTTTATTTTTTATTTTGGTCGCCAATATTAAAAACTAAATTCTTTTTTGATCCTTAAAAACCTTCGTAGTGCATATCACAAAAATCATCCGGCAACCGTGCATACAGACAAATACACAGACGGACAGTGAGACAGACGGACATGGCTTATTTAACGCTAATTATGAATATATGTGCTTTTCCATACCTGTCACGCCCCCTATTATGCGTTTCAAACGGAATGACAAGGTGAATATACGCTGAGTGTGTGAGGATATAATAAATTAAATAAAAACGGTTAAGTGCTTGGTGGCACGCTATACTGGGCTAATATCAAAGATTTTATGTGTAAATTTCTCGGAGAATAATACCTCTATTTACTACCTAATCGATCTGATTCGATTTTGTTATTGTTTGCTGCTCATTTTATAAAGGCTCACCTTTCCACATTTCCACTAAGCGTATCGTATACTTTGAAACGTGTGAATTGCCACATGTTGTCGTTCCAACAAAAAGTACGTCAATTGCTACAATTGTAGTTGATGTTATGCCAAAAAATTAAAAAAGTTAACACATCTTCCCATGTCCGTTAAACAAACGATTCTTAAATAAAACAAAAATTAATGATTTATTTGTTGCAAAGTTCTGGTATTTCGATGTCGGTAACATAATAAAAATAAACGAATTTAGAATACCAAATATTTGTAGATTTCAGAAATATCAGTAAAAAAAAAATTACCGAATATATGTAAAGGAAACAAAAAAACCCAAATATGTAGGTGTATTACTCACTCAAAATACGTAGCATATGTATATACATATAGGTAGTAAATTTATGCGGCGGTCTGTGCATATTAATGAGATACAATAACGAATTATCATTCTTAATGAGAACACAACTTAAGAAACCGACACGCGAAATGTGTACTTTTGTTTTGAGTTTGTTATAAAAAGATTGTTTTCTTGTATGTACATGCAAAGAAAGTATGTGAGTGAGAAAAAAATAAAACGACGTAATAAGTGGGAAAAACAAGAAAACGTGAAAAGCCATAGTGCGACGGTTCTGTAAAATGACTTTTCCTTTCAATGCTGCAGCTGCATTTGCACGATTTTAAGCCCAGTTTAAAAGAGGGTTATGTATGATGACATAATTTCGCGAGCATATCAGCTAGACACTCTGATAGACAGTGACGAAGAAGTAAATAGATAGACAGACACACGGATGGACAAACAAGCGGACAGACGGTTGAACAAACAATCTAAGCAATTGCAGTGCACACACAAATTGAAACTCAGGCAGCATACGTGTGACACAGTAACTTTTTTTTAAATGTTGCAAAATTATGTCTTGTTGGTTTTGTTGTTATTCGAGTTATAAATGTGACTGGACAAATTGTAAGTGAATACAATAATAATAACAACAACAACAACATTACAACAGCAGCAGCGTGCAAATTGAAACCAGTTAATAAAAGTAAGCAACATGTACTACAACTTAATTTTTTTTTTGGTTTTTTTTTTTTTGTGGAAAAGCTTTATATGGTAGTAGTGTGATTTTCTTGTTGTTGAAGTTTTCATTGTTGTTGCCTGAAACCAGCTATAACAACATCGAACTTGCAAAGTTTTCGCTAAAGAAAATAAAAAGAATTGGCCATTAAGTTGAGGAGAGCTGAAGCTGTGTAGGTGATACCATTTCCAAGTGTGTGTTTTTTTCGCTGTAAGTTTCGAGTTTTTCATTGCATTGAATAGAAAAAAGTTAAGCAGAATTCAAAAAGTATCGAAAAAATTTAAAAGAATTGAATGGTTCGAAAAATATCAAATGCTGAAAGCATCAACAATTTTTGAATATCATCGTAGAGTATTAAACAAGTTGATTAAAGTTGAAAACAACATCAAAATCGAAAAGCTTCCATCAGTATCGTAGAAGTCGATACTGATCGAAGAGTATCGAAAAATAAGTACAAGTTAAGGCTATGCAACGAGCTGCAGTCATTACAAGCTTTTCACAAAATTTCGTCATCGAACCTTTAACTCAACTCAACTCAGTTCGCTTAGTTCGATATGTTCGCTCACAACTCGTTATTTTGCTTTTTTCTACGTACAAGTCGTTCAAAGCTAAGAAATGAAAATTGCGGTCTTCGCGCAGTGGGAAAAAAGTTGAAACTCAAACAAGCCCGTAGGTCGAAATTCATGAGTTGCAATCGAATTATGCGGATAACGAACACTCAACATAAGTTGAGTCGAACGAATCGAGTTGTTCGAGTTTGACTCGTTGCGTATGGAAAAAGTATGAAGTTCGAACATGTTCGATCAGCTTGTCAAACAGGCTTGGTATGAGTTAGTGCTTCGCCGATACGAGAACGTTACGATAATAATTTTAAAATTATGGTATCGTGCTCGTAGTGGCGTCAAGCTTATCGCCTGGTACTCGTTCTCGTACGAGAAATTTTCGATCTGCATCGTTCTCACCTTCATTGAAGTAATATTGATATTATCTGATTTGTTCACTTTTATTTCAGATATCTTTTGATATTTCAAAATCCTAGGTGAGATATACGAAATTTCAAATTCATAGGTTCCCAACGTAAAACTCTATAAAACTAAAACTCTCCACATCATATTCTTCTCAGATATATTAAATTTCTCCAAATCTTACCAAATAGAATTTTTCCCTACCTAATCTAAAACTTTGAAAGCAGTAGATAAAAAATAAATTTTCCCGAAACACTCAAATATATGGGATAGGTACAAAAAAAAAGCTGCTTGCGCATAAATTGAACATCTTTTGCGTATTTGTAGCATAATTTTTGACGAAGATAATGACAAAGCATTTCAGCATATTGGGTAATTCCCAGACTTAAAGTATGCGTAAGGCTTTGTTTTAATTTTAATGATGTTAAAATATGGAAAATTTAATGCAAAATAAACCACAAAGTATAAAAAAATCCACATTAAAACGTACAGGTATAAAATGCTGGTATAAAAGAAAAACCTTGATGTTTCGGAGAGAAGAATTAAAAACAAAAAAAAAATACTGTGCTGCAAAAAAACCAACATTTTTTCATTAAATTAAGCTTGCATTAAAAATCATTAAAATATGGTCAGTAAGTTGGTCAGTTAGTTGGTCAATCAAACAGTCAGTCAGCCAGTGAACCAGTATTTACAAAGCAGCCAACTATGACCACGGTGTTGAGAGAAGCCTTCCGCGGAAACAGCTGCTGCTGCTGCCGCAAATGGTTGTGAAGAAATAAAAACTTTAATGAAACAATTTAGCTGCTTGTTGCTTGAAAATTTACGAGTATTCGCGTCTCTGCGCGGTGGTCTCTTGTTCATTGAGTAATTTTAACGCTTCACTAACTATTGAGAAATTTGTTGCAATTGTTGTTGTTGCCTTGTTGTATGTACGTTTGATGTGAAACAGCAATTATGGTTTAATATCATGCGAAGAAATTGACAATTGAAAATATTCAACTGAAAATTGTAAATATTTAAAACTAGATCATTAAGTGTCATAGTAATCATAGCAACATCAGTTTTAGTCTGAAATGATTGAAATAAATTAAAAGAACTTAAATTGTATCACATCCTTGATAAGGATCGCATTCTATTAATAGTTTTTTTTCAAATAAACAAAGAAATTTGTATCATTAGAATCCATGCCATGGCCAAATTCCATGAACTGAAGTACGAATTGTTTTCTTATCCAGAATATTCTCCATATATGACCCCCAGCGACTACTTGCTATTTCCAAACCTGAAGAAATGGCTCGGCGGAAAGAGATTCACCACCAGAGAGGAGTTCATCACCGAAACAGATGCCTATTTTGGGGACCTTCCGAAAACGTATTTTTCGGATGGTTTAAAAAAATTGAAGGTACGTTGGACGAAGTGTATCGAGCCTTTGAAGGAGACTATGTTGTGAAATAAAACATTTTTTTGCCGTAAAAATCATTTCTAGTTTCATTTTTCACGGAATTATCAAACGGCCCTCGTATCTATTCAATGCATATAAAGCTTTTTTTATGAAATTTTCTTGAACGCTGATCCAATGATCTATAAATTTCTCTCTTTTCGTTGCATGTTTCTAAATTCCTATAAACTGTCAAGTAATCAATGTAGATAATACATAAATTGCTTTAAATAATTTGTATTTCAAATAACTATCTAGCTGATTCACTTACCAAACAAAACAAGTTTAAGTGTTACGAAAGATGACTAGCAATCGTACAGTCATAATAATAGGCTTAAAAAAATCCAATTAGCATTTAACTATACGGAAATTTTGTGGAAACAGAAATAAAAATTGAAAGCCAAATAAATTAACGGTCAGTTTTTAAATGCATTCTGAAAAATGGTATAATAAGTTAAGCAACTCAACAGAACCTAGAGTCAGAAAATGACAAGGCAGAAAATAAAAGTAAATGCCAAAAAAGATTTCTGTGGTTTTCCCCAGCAGCTCACACTCACAAGGTGCGAGCTAAAGTGTCGGAAGCACACAGCATGCAACATGAAGTTGCTTAACCAGACACAACTTGATCTTTTGCTATTTTTCTTCTATTCAAGTTGTCACAGCTTCCACAAATGCAAAATCGACAGCAATAAAAACCACAGTCAACAAACTCCAAATGACCTTGTCACGCTGCACCAACGTTTAGTACCTGCTAGCAATAATGTAACAATTTTTTTCTTTTGAAATTTAAGTGCGGTTGTTAAACTCACAGAACACCTGCATTTGGTACAAAAGTCGGTCTTTAGTTCAACAAAATTCAAATCAGTTATTCGTTAAATGCAGCAAATTGTTGCCAAAAAAATGTTGTCCGAAACGAAATATTTTTAGTTTTTTGTTGTTGTCAAAGCTTGTGCTTAATTGCGTGCAAAATTAATTTTAATATCTGTTGCATGTCTTGAACTGTTGCATAAATGCGTTACAAATGTTGATTTTTTTGCAATGCTCTCAATGCAAGTGCTTGTTTCCTCTGGGGATTTTTTCAACAGGTTTTATTTATTTTGTTTGCTTATTTGTACGTTTAATATATTTGCAAAAATAGCCGTATCGTATGTTTAAAATAAATGACATGTAATGAAGATTTCGATTTCTTTTAAATACGCTGCGTCCACTTAAATCATATGACTCAGCAATATTAGCCAATGTCATATGACCGTCGTAAAAAATAAACTAAAATTGATTTAAGAAATGGCCACATCATCTATGTATACATATGTACATATTTACCTATGTATTGTTTATTTAATGTGTTTAAAGCTTGTAATCATTTAGCTGTCAACGTCACTTATATCCCTTTTGATCAAACATATTTTTACGCAGTGTCATCTGACCTTTGTTCCATATCATATACTTGATATGAGTAAGTCCAATTGTAGTCTGCAATGTAGGTATGGCATCTCGATTTGAGCTATTGCTTGCGCATAATTTTTTTGTTAAAAATATTAGTAGGTGTGCCTCTATAAACTGCATCTGCTGCCTAGACTTGATTTTATAATCCGCTAAAACATTAAGTTTTGAAATTTATACTGAAATGATGGTAAGAGTAACCTCTAATGTATGGTAAGTAAGAAGTGTTACATTATAGACTTTAAGCTGATCTTTTTATACTTTCGATAATTTCAAAATATATTTAATCATCCAACATTTTCGACTTTTCAAAATTTTTCGGCTTCTACAACATTGTTTGACTTTTTAAACTTAATCAATAGTTTTCGACTATGCAAACATTTATCGAATTATGTTATATTGTTCGACATTTTGATATTTTTGACCTTTTTCGGTCAGTACCGAGAGAACATATGCACGAAATATATTGAAACTTGCTTGCAATCTGTATTTATGTATATAACCTCTCGATTGGTTAGATATATGTATAAGGTTTCGGCTTTATTTCGGCTCTTTACTCTACTTACCAAATTCCAAATGCAATAGGTATTACCTAGAATTGAAAAGCAGTTGAACGTTCAATTATTTCAATATTTCTCATGAGGGATAGATCCAAATCAATATTTAATCAAACTTCAACGGTTTTGGCAAAATTTATTTTCAAGCTTATCATCGCTGGTTCACGTACAAAATTATTCTGTGCGGAACTCTTCATGTTAGTTGGCGTTGTTGAAGAGTTGAGCTCTTTTGAAGGCAAAAGTGATTGCCAGGTAAAGCTGAATGGGAAATATCCTTGAAGAATAAAAATAAGATAACTAATTTCTGGCAAAAAAAAACTTAAATAGAATTATATTCAATTCCATTTCAGGAAACTACCGATACGAAAAAATTTGACTCCTTGAGTGGAGTCAAAAATATAACTCTTCTTTGCAATGAAATTGGAAAACTTGAAGAATAATCTCTTAGAAAGATTCATATAAATTGTGTCTTAATAATAAGGAGAATGTCGATGCATCTGTTTTTGTTCAATTCGGATTTTATCAGGTACTTCTGCAAGATCTCATATAGACTTGTCATTTCACTTCAACGTCTGTACTTTTCGAATGATTCTTCTTAAGCTGAATATGAAGTATTAGAAGCCTTTTATTCTCGGGCTGCATCGCGACCTACTACTTTATGACTTAAATGTATTAATATTTTTCATATTTTTAATACCATTTGCCTTTTATCGAAATTTTCGATATTATCTGACCTTAATCGGTTTATTCGATTTTTTACAACACGATCCAATACTATTCGATTCGTATCGACTTTTTTCGTTACTCTTCTTTTCTTTTATAGAGATTTTCAATGCAATGCGACTTTCATTGAATTTTCGATACTTTTTGAATTTTTTGATATTTATCGATGCTTTCTTAGGTTGATTTTTAAAATATAAATTCATTGTAAAAATAAAAAAAACCAAGGCAACAACAATCTGTACTTGGATGTTATGGGAGGCTAAGGCGGTGTTTGCCTTGCGCATTAAATATTAGAAACTCTAAGAAAAAAACCAGCTGAATATATATATACAAATAAACCCTGAAAAAAAAAATATAATTTAAAGTTCGTTATGTCTTATTTAGAGCATGCTTTTGTTTAAAACAAGTCATACCCAACACAAAAGATATTTTGACAAATATTGCAAATTATGAAAAGTAAATATTAGTTCTAACGCTATAACGCTACTAAATAAATCTTTAAATTGACTGGGAATCACAAATATTGAACCGAGGAAAACAGATGTGGCCAACTTAAGGCTTAGAAAATTTTTTTCCAAGAACTATTGCGCGGCATTTCACATGAAGAAGTTTTGTATGTTGAGTGTCAAAAATGACACAAGGGCGATAAAAATTAATCAATAGCATTTTGTTTATTTTCTGTCATTTACAGCACATTTCCATGACGTCCGGTTAAAACAAAATAATTAGATTAGCAGTGTTGCCAAGTTGCAGTTATAATAAAAGAAATATTAAAGGAACTAATGCGCTGTAGCAGCGTAAAAACTCTTAATTTTTTTTAACAAAATACGTAAAGTGCAAGTAAGACTTGTCAAATTTTTTTAGCGCTCCTCCAACGGAACCCACCGCAACAAACAACAAAATGCTGATAACAACGTAAGTAATCTAAAATTTTATTACATAAAATAAAATTTTTTTTTTAATTTGACATGACTCACCTAGGCCGACCCACTAAATAAAAACTTTGCTGACACACTTTTTTTGCGTCTGCATAACTTGGAAAAATGCCTCACTAACACTTTACATACTGGCAAAAAAAAAATGAGTTAAAACAAAATATGCAGCTGCAAAAATATAAATTGCAAACGATCGTAAAATCGCAAAAGTCAACACAATTGCTGAAAAACAAAACTTAAAGGCGTAACCACCAGCGCGCCAACATCAAAATGACCCCCATTAAATGCGTTTGACTGCCATGCCCTCATGGCACAGTTTCGGATTTATTTTTGTTTCTTTAATTCATTTTTTTTTTTTTGATTTGATTTCCTCACATTTTTGTTGTTGCAAATTTATGTCTTATTTTGATTTCTTGCGTGCGCCATCTATTGCATAATTTAAATAAAATATTTAAATTTGATTAGCAGTTCGCAAGAAGAGATAGAAATGAGTCTGAAATAAAGCAATGAGTTTGAAAAGCAGCAGATATATAAGAAAATGAGTTAACAAAAAAAAATTATAAATGTAATAACAAAATGTGCAAACTTTTGAAATAAAAAAAAAAAAAAATTCGTTCATTTTGTAGCTGGAAGCGCCTGCGCATAACCAGTCTAATCGCACCGCGCCGTCAAAATAAAATTCATATTGCATAATGATTTCATGAACCGTCTAAAAACGGGTTAATGAATGGCAACATTCCGCCATCATCTATTTAAAAATTTCTAAAAAACAAAAAATCTGAGTAACTTATTTTGGCCAAAATAACGTAAAATCTTGTTATCAGCGTTCGATCTTTAAGACTCACCCTCAACGCTCAGCCATTTTGGCTGTGTATTCGGTGTTATGACGATGTTTTTTTTTGTCAAATTGTTTATTTTTATTTAAAATAAAAATATCTTGAATTTTAAGTCTGTTTTTTATTGTGTGTTGTTTTTGATTCATAACTTTATTTTTTATTGTTTTGTTTTGCGTATTAAGTTTGATATTAGGGGGTTTCTTGTTAGTTCAGAGCAGTATATTCGTAACATTTTAATTAATGATGTGACAATTAGTTTTATGTCATTTCATGTAACTTTTTATAATTAATCTTTATTTTAGACACTTGTTATACATTTAAATACCTTTTTATAACCATGCAATTTTGGTTTAAATTTATGTGCTTGACTGTTATAGTAAATTTCATTTTTATTGTTTCTGTAAATAATAGAAATTCATTATATATATAAAAACTTAAGTGTAGTACAATGTTATTTGTATATTTAAGTAGCTGTTGTACGCAAATTCGTACACGGAACTTGCATCTTATTATCGTATAACAATTTCAGCCGCTATTTCAGTCAATCTGACAAATTGCATTTCTATTCCTCTATAAGACTATTTATTGGCTACGTCATATCTTAGTATTTTTTTATCTTCACCTTTCTTAACACCCACTTTGCCATATTGTTTTCTCTATCTATCTCATGTTCTAACTTGTATGTCTCTTATTATTTTTGTGGTTCTTGTATAATTTGTAGAAAACACTACAGCTACATCACGTTAGAAACTATGTGGGATTAAAATTCACTTGTTCAAAAAATATATGACATAACGTTGGAAAAATCTAAGTTTATTCTTCTATAGCAGGTGCCGTGCTGACTAGTCTAATTCCATTAAAATTTCGTAAGCATGCATAGTGATCGCAAGTGTTTTTTTTTCTAAAATGGCTAGATGTCCCAAATTATGTCAGAAATTAACATTTTTTTGTAAACTTGTGGGAACCAAAATGCCAAGAAATCCTTCGAATCCGAATTTAAAAAAAAAATTTAATAAAAATATATTCCGCCCACTTTAAGCACAATTCAAGATATTTATGATCTGTATCCGTGTACTTAATTTCATCACAATATCTAGCACGCTTAACGAGTTATGGCGTTGTTAAAGTTAAAATGTAGGGCTGTGCCATGCCCTTTTAAGAGCCTTTGCAAATTTGAAACGTAGCCCAATCACCAAGCTTCATCAAAATCGCAGCAACTTTTTTCAAAATGTGCAAGGGTAAATTTACATAGAGTATGGGCGGTGGACGTGGATTTTACCCTTTTTTACATGGTAGCAGCTTGTAAGAAGATGTGACCTATGTGCGTTATTTCATTGAATTAGCTTGCTTAGTTTTCTCGTAAACGCAATTTCAACAGACAGACGGTGACGCTGACCAATTATACTTATATGCGCTTTTCTATACCTGCCACGCCCTCTTCCCTGCGTTACAAACGGAATGACAAAGTGAATATACCCTTCGTGTAGGGTATAAAAATCGATAAATTTTCTTCAGCGACAAAGCTAATTTATGGCACAATGGCTACGTCAACAAACAGAATTACCGAATTTGGTCTGAAGAGCAGCCAGAGGCAGTTCAAGAGT
This sequence comes from Meiosimyza decipiens, assembly GCA_963680825.1. Classification (NCBI taxonomy): domain Eukaryota; kingdom Metazoa; phylum Arthropoda; class Insecta; order Diptera; family Lauxaniidae; genus Meiosimyza; species Meiosimyza decipiens. Next base: position 78,691,108 of record OY804259.1, on the reverse strand, counting down.
TGCCAATGCACCCTGAAAAATCCACTGTTTGGTGCGGCTTGTAATGAAAATCGCAACGTTACAGTCAATGGCGCAAGGTACCATGCGATGATTACTGACTTTTTTTTGACGAAAATGGAAGAATTGAAATTGGTTGACATGTGGTTTCAACAAGAAAATCATGCGATTTCATTCAACTAGACAGTTTTTTGTGGGTCTACGTGAAGTCGCTCGTAAACAAGGATAAACCAACCACAATTGCAGCCCTGGGAGATAGCATAGCAGCCGCCATTGGTGAGATACCGGCCGAAATGGTGGAAAAAGTATGCCAAAATTGTTTACGGATGAGCCACTTCAAGCGTAGCCGCGGAAACTATCATAGAAAGTATACTTACGACGTTCTGAATGTACTAAAAATAAGTTCATTGTGTCAGCGTTCGTTTTTCAAAGCACCAATGTACTAAAAAAGTACAATTGTACTAAAATAATCAACACTGGCATGTGCAAATACTCCACACAAAAAATGCAAATAAACAAATCGTAAATCAAACGCGCGTCAATGAATGACATTTCAAATGATTGCTTTTGTAAGACCAAACACAACCACTAATAATAAGGAAGTTATTGATGGAAATTTGAAAAAAAAAAACAACAAACTATCATACCACTCACAACAGTTATGAGGCATTGCATTATATGAAAACAAACCACAGATTTTAACAATTCAGTGACTCACCATCGGTCGCAGCACTTGTAATAATTTCAGCGAAACAAAGTACCTGCTCGCAAATACCACAATGAGAAAATTTTTCACATATCATCATACAACGTCATTTTATACTTTATTGTAATTTTCCAATTGGGTATTTTCCACAATATCTCTTATTTTTGTTTATTATTAATTTTTGAGTGTGCATATTTTAAAGATTGTTTTGTTTATTTATATCTATATTCTGAGAGCTGTATTCTCTTGTCCACAAACGAGTATAGACGACATTTGATTTTTGTTTTTTAATTTTTGAATAATAAATAATATTATCATTTACATTGTGTTATGTATATTTAATATACATAAATATATACATTAGGGTGAGCGTTGATTGCCGATTTGACTTTTAATGATCTTGCAATAAATAAAGTAGATATTTTGTGTAGATAAAATATAACGAAAGCAGAATCAACGATGTTTTTTAATTAGCGATCCACACTAGCATCAAAATCAGCCTAATTATATAGTGTGATTTTGAAAATTGCTTTTACATTGGCGTTATCGCGATTTCGCTGACATTAACTTTACGTTTGAAGGTACTTAATTATTTTTATTTGAAATTACTTAGTTGATTTTGCCTTAAATTAAGTTCTAAACACAATGAATGTGGGTTGCGAGAGGGGCAAAAAAATTGACTTTTTCTATATGTTGGAGCAAGAAACGCAATGAATATTAAAAAAAAATTATTGGTTTCAAATGAAATCGACATGCGAGAGAATTCGTTTTAATGTTCAATTTGTATGGAAAAGTCCTGATGTCAGCTTAGTTTTGATTCCAAATCGAGATAAATGAAAATCGACTATAGTGTGAATTGCTTATAAGATAGCTTGGAAGGCTTAAAATGCTACTAATGGTTTGCGCTAAGTTATAAGTAAATCAGTCGTAAGACGTTAATTTAGAATAAAACTCAATTTGGAAAATAATGAACACCCTAATCTACGTTCTTACGTATCAGATAAGCTCTTTATTATATATAAGTATTTTATTTGTGTGCGCTATTGACGTCTTTGCGTCATAATTTAAAATTCTTCTAGGTATTTGCAAATTAAAATAATGTAATAAGGCTTTTTCTTAACATTAAACTTGTACGTGCGTTAAATTGTTTTAACGTAGTTAGTAAATGATTATTGATTATATAATAAGGCGCATTTCTTCAACACGCAACAATTTTTATCCATTACGAGTACTAGCGAATAAATAATTGATCAGGGATAATGGGCACTCAATGTGTTGTGTAACTTTAATTTGTTATTGTTTTAAAGTCGTGATGGCATTTAATGGGAGGAAAAACAACTGCTGAAGTATATTAAAAATATTTATTAGTATTTATTACAAAAAAATTAAATAATCTAACTCAGGTTGTAGGAGTGAATAAAATACCGTCCAAAACTTTTTATGAACCATTTAAAATGTGATATAAATACACAGGCGGCTATACAGCTCTCACAATTGGGACATTTTCATATATAAAACCAAAATGTCATTGTATGGAAGCCTTGAAGGCTTTGGGGACTTGGCAACTTACATTGTAATTTTTTCTAATTAAATGGATATTTGTTCTAGAAATCATTCTTAGACAAAGAATCACAGAGAATTAATTGTCGGGTAAGGGAAACTCTCTTTGGTCAACCATTCTTTTTTGCAATTTCCTAATGACTCTATCAGATCTTTCGCTATATCTGGCTATCTAACGCATAACTTTGCAAAAGAAGTCATTTTGCTTTTGATCTTGTGAACTAATTGACTTAAGTCAATACACGCAAAGCTTTATAGAGTAGTTAGTTGCAATACTCTTTTCCGAATTATCGCAATATTTTGTATTATGACAATTCGTGGTAGTCATATTAAAATGGCAAATAAATTCAAAAGTTTCGGTTTTTTTTCATTCCAAATTAAAATATCTATAATAATATTAAATGTGATACTTTTATTGCATTTAATAACAGAAAAATTATTATGAACCTAAGTTTGAATTTTTGTTTTTATATTGGTAATAATAAAATTCAAATTAATTTGCTGTCGCATTTATGACTAAGAATTTCGAAGTGGGATCGAAAACATTTCATTGTCATTTCTATGACAAAAAAAAGTGACTTCCGGAGCTTAATAATACTGGTTGATGCGTTCACAATCCCAAAATCATTTCTTTTAAATATATGGCTAAAGATAAGTAAATGAATACATACTACAAAACAAGAGAAATAATATGATGCTTTGAATGATTTACTTGCGTTTAAAAAACAATTCATTTATGATTTAATAAGATTAATCTTGGTTATAATTTAAATTTTCTTCAATATCAGAATAGTCTTCCGGTATTAAAATGCAAAATATGCGCATTGAACATGCAATATGATAATTTTATTTCATATTGATAATAATTATATTTGAGCTCACCCCCCTTTCATAATCGCTCAATAATAAATAAAAACAACTGATACTCGTAGTTAACGAAAAAGTATGAAATATGGAAGTAAACACGCAAATGAATATAAATACAAACAGCAATATAGAACCTAACGTTGACTTTGAAAACCCTTACATACAGATAAATCAAAAAGAAACATATGTGGCAGCCCAGATTGACGTTTTCAGTCAAAGTATATAAAGAGTGTCTCAATAAGAGTGCTTTAAATGTTGTGTTTGTTTTCGTGCAAGCGACAACTTTGAAATTTGACAGCTGTAACCTATGATTGTTCCAATTATTAAAAATAGAGCGCTACACAAAAGAACGACGCGTTATCATTATTTAAATATTGGCAATTCGTTAATTGGGCCATAGAAAATCTAGAAGAAAATTAAAATTTTTTGGAGGAAATGATTGAAATTGGCCACCAAGATCATGCGAATTAACGCCATGCAATTTCTTTCTTTGGGGTTTTGTGAAATCTCGGGGTTATTTGAATAGACCAGAAACAATTCCTGAGCTCAAGGACGAAATCCAATGCGTCATCGGTGAGATATAGCCACATTTTTGTGAAAAAGTCATCGAAAATTTTATGAAAAAAGCAATGGCTTGTCATCAGAGCCGCGGTGGCCATTTACCGTATATTTTATTTCATAGGCAATCGGAACATGTCTACTTTACAATACCATAAAATAAAATATCACAATTTTCTCTATAAATATGTACGTGCTTTAATTTTTAAATAAATGAGTACACTCTTATTGGGACACCCTTTACATCAGATGTTAAGTGCATGATGCGAAATCTGTATTTTTCACATCACATTTTAATACATTTAACTTAAGAACGGATAGAAACAAATAGTTACCAGTTTTAGGTTAAGGTTAGGTTAAATTAGAAGGGAAATAAATATAAAGTTAAAAAAACTAGTAAAGGTGTTACCTTCGGCCAGGCCGAAACTCACATACCCTACACTGCATTGAAAGTACTTTTTAAATAGATGTTAAAAAAATGTTGAAGAGGTTGAATAAGTCGAAAATAATGTAAAAAGGTTCAAAAATGTTGAAAAGTGTTGGAAAAAACTGGAAATGCTGAATATATATAAAAACCATCGAAAAAAGTTAAAAGAAATTGAATAAGTCGAAAAATATGAAAAATGCTGAAAAATTAATAAGAGTCAAAGAAAATGTCGAATGAAATTGAATGGGAACAGGTTGATAATGTCGAAAAAATAAGGGAAATGTTGAAAAAAATAGAATAGAAATGAAAAACACGCGCCAACTACTTCAATTCCGCCCACTTTTGCTTCAATAAATGATATTCGTGATTGACATGCACAAACCAAATCTTAGCACAATAGCTTGTATAGTTTGCGATATTTGCCGTAATTATTCTTAAAATTTAGGGCGGTGACACACCCACTGGTACAATACAGTCTAATTTTGATCCAAAAATAGCCTTCCATAAACAAACCTCTTACACCAAATATCAGTATGATTGCTCATATACTTCGATAGTTATGCCAATTAAGGTATTTTAATTGTATAGGAGGTGCCATGCCCACTGTTGCTATTTCAAAAGCTTTTGATTCATATGTACCTAATACCCAGTAAACCACTTTCATCAAATTTCAAATCAATTGCTCCAATAGTTCACTTAAAATAGCACTTACAACTTTATGTTAATGTAGGAGGTGCCACGCCCACTGATGAAATCTTGTCATATTTCATTTGATTTCAAAGCTTATAGTAACCGACACCTCCACTCAAAATTTTATGAAGACTACTCTCATAGTACACTATCTATAGCATTAAACGTATTTCGCTTATATGGGAGGTGCCACACCCACCGGCACTATTGTGTCAAAATTTTGCAAGAAGACCCCTTTTAGCGAGTATATCTGCCATATTAAATTTCATAGCGATTGCGTTGTTAGTTCTCTTTTTATAACGTTTATAAATATTGTAGGCTGTGCCACGCCCTTCCACAAAATTTTCCAGAATATTAACGAAACTTGTATTGATGACTACTTTTAGTGGTGTTATCCCTAAAATTTTTATGAACATTTTATGTGCCAATTTGGAGATATACGAAATCCAAATTTTCAATCGCTAAAAAGTGCCACGCCCACTTTTACAATTCTGCCCATTTTATCCGCAATTCAAGATTTATAAGATCTGCATTCGTGTACCAAATTTCATCACAATATCTTGCACGGTTTACGAGCTATGGCGCTATGAAAGATAAAATTTAGGGCTGTGCCACGCCCTTTTAAGAGCCTTCGCAAACTTAAAACCTAGCCTAATCTTAATGTTGTTCTCATATTCACCAAATCACCAAGTTTCATCAAAATCGCAGCAACTTTTTTCAAAATGGACTTGGGTATATTTACATAGAGTATGGGCGGAAGGCGGGGCCGTTAACCGATTTCTCCCATATGCTAGGAGCTTGCAAGAAAGTTTGACCTGTGTGCCAAATTTCATTGAGTTAGCTGGCTTAGTTTTCTCGTAAACCTGATTTCAACAGACAGACAGACAGACAGACAGACAGACAGACAGACAGACAGACAGACAGACAGACAGACAGACAGACAGACAGACAGACAGACAGACAGACAGACAGACAGACAGACAGACAGACAGACAGACAGACAGACAGACAGACAGACAGACAGACAGACAGACAGACAGACAGACAGACAGACAGACAGACAGACAGACAGACAGACAGACAGACAGACAGACAGACAGACAGACAGACAGACAGACAGACAGACAGACAGACAGACAGACAGACAGACAGACAGACAGACAGACAGACAGACAGACAGACAGACAGACAGACAGACAGACAGACAGACAGACAGACAGACAGACAGACAGACAGACAGACAGACAGACAGACAGACAGACAGACAGACAGACAGACAGACAGACAGACAGACAGACAGACAGACAGACAGACAGACAGACAGACAGACAGACAGACAGACAGACAGACAGACAGACAGACAGACAGACAGACAGACAGACAGACAGACAGACAGACAGACAGACAGACAGACAGACAGACAGACAGACAGACAGACAGACAGACAGACAGACAGACAGACAGACAGACAGACAGACAGACAGACAGACAGACAGACAGACAGACAGACAGACAGACAGACAGACAGACAGACAGACAGACAGACAGACAGACAGACAGACAGACAGACAGACAGACAGACAGACAGACAGACAGACAGACAGACAGACAGACAGACAGACAGACAGACAGACAGACAGACAGACAGACAGACAGACAGACAGACAGACAGACAGACAGACAGACAGACAGACAGACAGACAGACAGACAGACAGACAGACAGACAGACAGACAGACAGACAGACAGACAGACAGACAGACAGACAGACAGACAGACAGACAGACAGACAGACAGACAGACAGACAGACAGACAGACAGACAGACAGACAGACAGACAGACAGACAGACAGACAGACAGACAGACAGACAGACAGACAGACAGACAGACAGACAGACAGACAGACAGACAGACAGACAGACAGACAGACAGACAGACAGACAGACAGACAGACAGACAGACAGACAGACAGACAGACAGACAGACAGACAGACAGACAGACAGACAGACAGACAGACAGACAGACAGACATACAGACAGACAGACAGACAGACAGACAGACAGACAGACAGACAGACAGACAGACAGACAGACAGACAGACAGACAGACAGACAGACAGACAGACAGACAGACAGACAGACAGACAGACAGACAGACAGACAGACAGACAGACAGACAGACAGACAGACAGACAGACAGACAGACAGACAGACAGACAGACAGACAGACAGACAGACAGACAGACAGACAGACAGACAGACAGACAGACAGACAGACAGACAGACAGACAGACAGACAGACAGACAGACAGACAGACAGACAGACAGACAGACAGACAGACAGACAGACAGACAGACAGACAGACAGACAGACAGACAGACAGACAGACAGACAGACAGACAGACAGACAGACAGACAGACAGACAGACAGACAGACAGACAGACAGACAGACAGACAGACAGACAGACAGACAGACAGACAGACAGACAGACAGACAGACAGACAGACAGACAGACAGACAGACAGACAGACAGACAGACAGACAGACAGACAGACAGACAGACAGACAGACAGACAGACAGACAGACAGACAGACAGACAGACAGACAGACAGACAGACAGACAGACAGACAGACAGACAGACAGACAGACAGACAGACAGACAGACAGACAGACAGACAGACAGACAGACAGACAGACAGACAGACAGACAGACAGACAGACAGACAGACAGACAGACAGACAGACAGACAGACAGACAGACAGACAGACAGACAGACAGACAGACAGACAGACAGACAGACAGACAGACAGACAGACAGACAGACAGACAGACAGACAGACAGACAGACAGACAGACAGACAGACAGACAGACAGACAGACAGACAGACAGACAGACAGACAGACAGACAGACAGACAGACAGACAGACAGACAGACAGACAGACAGACAGACAGACAGACAGACAGACAGACAGACAGACAGACAGACAGACAGACAGACAGACAGACAGACAGACAGACAGACAGACAGACAGACAGACAGACAGACAGACAGACAGACAGACAGACAGACAGACAGACAGACAGACAGACAGACAGACAGACAGACAGACAGACAGACAGACAGACAGACAGACAGACAGACAGACAGACAGACAGACAGACAGACAGACAGACAGACAGACAGACAGACAGACAGACAGACAGACAGACAGACAGACAGACAGACAGACAGACAGACAGACAGACAGACAGACAGACAGACAGACAGACAGACAGACAGACAGACAGACAGACAGACAGACAGACAGACAGACAGACAGACAGACAGACAGACAGACAGACAGACAGACAGACAGACAGACAGACAGACAGACAGACAGACAGACAGACAGACAGACAGACAGACAGACAGACAGACAGACAGACAGACAGACATAGCTATATCGACTCAGGTGGTGACGCTGATCAAGAATATATATACTTTTCCATACCTGCCACGCCCCCTTCTATGCGTTACAAACGGAATGACAAAGTGAATATACCCTCCGTGAAGGGTATAAAAATGTATTGAAATTTATGTTTCAGAAAATTTTATTTTTTTAAAAAAAAACTAAAATAAATAAAGTTGTATTGATACTCGTTATGTTTGAGATTATTAACATTTACCCAAATAAACAAATAATGCATGTATTTAAACAACTAAATTTTTAACTTAACTCCTGTATTCGATCTCAGTGCTTGCACTATACTCGTACATGGTATGTTTCAGGAAGGGGCTTTAATTTAAAATTTTAGAGTTAGTCCAATTCTTGAAAGCTATAAATGCTATTAACTTGCAAACTAATTGACACACAGAAAATGTCGTTGTCCGAAATGTTCTGTTTTTTAAAGACTTTATATGAAAAAGAAAATTATGTTTCAGCAAACTAAAAAAAAAGAAAAAAAAACTTTAAATCAAAATTTCCCATCAAAATTACTTTATTTCTTTTAGTAAACTTAAATTCATTTTTCATAGTAACAAGCAAGATACTATTCAAAGTGCATATATCTTATTAAGTGTTCTTTTTTCTATTTATGACCTACTTTTTACGATGTAACCTCACCTAGACCTCATTGATTCATGAATTTTTCAGTTGAAAATTAACTCCTAGACCTCATTGATTCATGAATTTTTCAGTTGAAAATTAACTGAAATTAATTGATATATAGATACATATGATTTTCAACGTAAATTGCTGTCATAACTCGTAAAGAGAGGAGTGTAAAAAAAGGTTTAAGCTTAAAATAATTGTGACTTCATTGATGTCAGCTTAGTAGAGCTCACCTTAGAAAATAACTAAATCATTGTTTGCGTAAAAAAAGTAAAAAAAAACTAATTGAGTGTTAAGAGAGCTGATTTGCTAATTGACTAGCTGACAAATATTTATTACTAATATAAGTTCCATATATTACAATTAATAGTTGCTATAGTAATCAAAGATATTAAAATGCGTTTTCAGAAAGAAAAAAAAATGACATTAAAATGATGTATTAGCCTCAAAAAGCTCAATCATTAAGAAAAATTGTTGCTCCTACGTTTTTGTATCTCAATATTTGAAATATGAAAATATATACTGTAGTGAAATCCATGTTGTGTTGTGTTTATTTTCCCAATAATAAGGTCGGCAGCTCAAAAATTTGTTATTAATAGAAATAGTTTGATCAAATTATAAATGACTATAATTTGAATTAAAATGAAAATTTATGAATGTTATTTGCTTAACGTGTGTTGTATTCGGTTTTGATGTCAGAAAAAAGTCAAAAAAAACCAGGTTGATCATTCACATCAACACGTCATTCACAAAATAAAAAATTTAAAAAAAACGGGTATCTTTGACTGACGTTGACCTTGTCAGCTTTTAAAAGCAGAAGGAATGATATACAAGACAAAAACAAACAAACACATACAAACACGTCTGATACGCGCATAAATTAACACAAATTTTACGCAACTTCCCAAGCTCGGACATAAGAAATTGAATAAATAAAGAAATGCAGCTAGTCAAGTTTAATAAACGTATGCCAAAATGAAAGACTTAAGCGACGAACTTGAAACAGTTTTATTCCTTTGTTTGTTTTTCGATTTTCTTAAATATTCTTTCGTTACGCTTAGTGAATGCTTTTCACAATAACACACAATCAATTTGCAATTACTGCAGTTTGAAACTAAAAAAAATATACAACATACACTAAAAATATGCAATCAAAGGAAATTGTCATCAGATTGTTTTTAAAAAAAGGAATTATCACTGATATGATTTATGACGCTGCTTTATAGCTTTTAGAAAATACTAAAAATATAATTTTCTTATTATTTAATTAATTCACTTTTTTTATTTTATTGCTTATATGCGTATATTGATTGAGTGCAATTTTAAATGCATTGTTGTTACTGTTTAATTTTATAATACTCTGTAGTAATTGTTATTCAAACTAAGCTTTGTTGTTGTTGTTGTTGTTTTTCCTTTTCGTAGTTATACAATGTATGCACATATCTCTTGGCAAAATAATAGCGCAAAAATTAAGCATACGTTTATAAGAGTATAAACAAAACGAAAGACTTAAGCAACGAACTTGAAATATTTTATACAAATTCTGTTGCTTATTGTTATTGTTGTAGCTGTTATTTGATTAGACAAACTACATAACTATTTAACTTTCAGGCAATGCGTTGAAGGTGTGTCTCACAGTTTTTGTTTTTTGTGTCGCACTACACTCTAAATAAATTTTCTTTAAGTAATTAAACCAAATAAGTGTAGTTGCGTTTTAATTTTGCATTCCAGACGATATTTAACTTTGCTACTGATGCCTTAATTAGATAAATTTCCGTTTTATGCAAAGATGTATCGGTCATTTCAACAACAACATTGAGACGATTTCTTAATTTTTATGAATGCTTGTAGTAGAATTTACCATATCGAAAAGCGCATAAGAAGTCACTTAAATAATTTTTTTCCCACTGAGTTTACAGCATTTTTTAGTATTTTTCGAGTTCGTTTCCATTTTATCTTGCGTTGTTGCACCCTATTTACATATCTACTTTGTCAATTTCGGCCTCTCTATTTATAGTTCTACTTTTAATATTAATGTAGGGGTATTTCTGACGTATTCTTTACAAAAAATTATCCAAAATGTTTAGTTATTATTAAGGCTTCTTATTTAATTTCTCATTTTATTTTCGACAATTTTTTTTAAGGAAGACGTGTTTTTTCAGTTATATTCAAGAAAATAATTTTCATTTATTTTCTACTTTGAGCTACATTGTAATGTAATGCACGAGTCTAAAGCTCTGCAGCATTTTCAATACTACTTCTGAAAACCAAAATTGTGGAAACAATTTTTTCAAGTGTATGCTAATGTGTTATATAGTATTTCAGGCATGTGTTGCAAATGCAAATATTTACATAAATTGATATATTTTTTAATAGAAACAGAGGATGTTTATCATATTAAAAAAAAACGTACGATACGGCATTACGTTACCGGTGTTGCTAAGCGTGTTCAATATAAGAAATGCAAATATTTGCTTTCAATTTTTACCCAAAACTTTTATTCAAATTGTAATCAAAGATATAAAAAACCATTTTTGCTCGCTTTACTATCTTAGCTACAGAAATACATGTTGCTGAAATGTTTTTCCTTCTTCTTTGGTTGTACTTTATCGATTGTATGATTAATTTATTAATTTATGTACAATATGCAGTGTGTGATTTGTAAGCTCATACATGCAGAAGAAATAAAAACCATACGTACATATGTTGCTGTAGTGTTAGTATTTTGTAATATCTTATACATTTTTAAAATTGTTAAAATATTTATTTTTTTATCAAATACATACATACGTATGTATACGTTTTGTAAAATTTTTTTAAGTTGCAGCAGCAGCGACAAAACAAGATTTTATTTGGTGTGTTGAAGAAATGACCTTGAGCTAATTTCTCGTTGTTTTTTTTTTATTTTTTGATTAAACACATTTTTGCATTATTAATTTTTTCAATCGGTAAATTTATTTCACATATAATTTTTTTGATGATTTGCTTTACTATATATATGTCGCTAATCGGCACTGTGTTCACTTTAATTTTTGATATAAATGTATAATTTTCCTATTATTTCATTCGACTGATTGATATTATGGCAAATTAACACATATCGCTTTTACATGAATTATTAACCTTGGCCTAATTGTCAAATGCCTTTTTTTTGAAATTGGTACACCAGTTTTAGTGACGAAAAGCAATTAAAGGAAGTAAAAATTTTTTATTGAAATAAAAATTTATTTAAGACTTTGTGTAAATATTTGTTAATTGTAGGCGGAAAAAAGCAAGCACTTGCTTAGATAAAACGTTTTTTATCTTTATTTTTACTAAAAATTCCAAATAGGTGAGGAAGTAACGCAGCTGCCTGTTTTGAGATTATCAGATATGAAAAACTCTAGTCTACGCTAGTTCACTAGGCAGCTCGAAAATTGACATTCACAAACTGTAGTATGTTTCCTTCAAACAAATGTATTTGGTTGGATATTTAAAAGATTTATATGCTATCAACAAATTTGGGCTTACCTCAGTAAATTAAAGTGCTATTTATTGAGCCAAACATGATATCTCTTTGAGTCGATTGAATAGATTCTATTTGATTTCACTTCTCATTGGTATGAATACTATACAATTTTGAGCATATTTAAGTAAAGTAAATGCAACTTAAATGTCTTCTACCAACGGTGTTCAATATAAAGATGTGACCATATTGAGAATATTGATTCATCAATTGATATTTGAAAATATTGGGTTTTGGCTCACCGGTATTTACCAAAATCGATATTAAAAAATTTTACATTAGAACTTTATTTTTTCCACCTTATTTTGGTGATTATTAACAAGAGAACGTTTGGAACCAAGAAATATTTGTTCCAACTAAAATTTTATTTGCTTATTATTACCTATTGATCCAATACAATTTTTGAATTTTGGTAAGGTAACTATTACCAAATATTTGATTAATCCAATAGTATTATTCAATTCGGCGGAATTTATGATATGCTAACTAATATCAAATATTTATTGTACCAATATTATATATATAGCTTATTAACTATTACCTAATCTTGATATATATTGATAAATCATTTTGTTTGTGCACTTAAAACGAAATTAAACTTATGTTTACCTGGACTCTTCAAAGTGTGCATTTAAAATCTTTTTGTTCTATTGTTTTTTTCCGTGGAGATCAAGGAGGGATTGAAAACAAAGTATACACCAAACTTAATGTCAAAGATTGTCTATACTCTAAAGAAACGATTTGTTTGAATATAGCAAACGCATATTTCAAAAAGAGAAATTAAATATTTGATTAAGGTAAACATAAATACTTCAACCAACACTTAGCACTATTTGCTCCAAATGCAATATGTCTGACTCAAACAAATATTTGATTGATCTATATGAAATATACATTTGTTATATTCAAACAAATCTTTTTCTCTGTGTTGTAAACAAATTTTTCCTCAGACGAAATGGTCATAAATTGTACACTAAAGGCAGCTAAAGTCGATACGTAAAATCAATATAGATTTCATCATATTTCGACCTCTGGAAGTCGAAATGCACAACTTGCAGGCACACCTTTTTTGGGAATGCAAACAAAAACAAGAAAAAAGTCCAAGTTCAGTTATGGCATCTAGACCTTAAGCAAAATTATTTATATAACATTGTTTATTTATACCGAACATAAGTACGCGGAGGGAAAATTAAAAAAAAAAAATAATCGCAAAAGTAAATATATTGGAAACAGTGTAGTTGTACTAAAAATGCAATCACTAATTGAAAAAAGTTTAAAATGGTTGCGACTCTTAGAAAATGAACAAAAAATGTTTTTTTAGCCCGGTTACGGCTTTATATCACGTTATAGGCCAAAGGTCTGGGAAATACATCCTCGATACCTATAACCTTATCCAATTACTTTCTGCGAAATCCATTACGGAACTTTGCTTTATATCATTAAGAAGTACTTAAATACTTAGCTCGTATGTTTGCTGTTTGGTAAAGCCTTTTATCTTACAGAATTTATAAATTGATATATGTACTTCTTATATTTTATATTCGTTCGAAAATTACATTTGTGCAAGTGCACATACATATGTACCTAGTCCCAATTTTGGCGATCTAAAGTAAATTTTTAAAATAAATTTCCATAAATCCTAGAATAATGAAAAAAAAACTTCACGGTGATTTAATAAAAACATATCCTCACAAAATTGGGGGAATTTCTTAACAACAAACAAAATATAAATAAGATGCTGCCACAGAGCTATTACTTTTTGAAATAATAAAAACCTGAAAGTTATTAAGTCACATTTTATTTATTTTGTTTCTTAATTTCTTTTCGATATTTTATTATTCAATAAATTAACTTAATCCTTAATACATATTATAAGCTTTTAGTGTTTATTTGATAGCTTTGTTGTTTAAAATACGAGTAAATTTATTTCAGACATCATACCTCTGCACTTCAAGTTTTAATGCCTGCTGTTATGACCCCTAAATTTTGAAATTCACATAGAAAAATAATGATGTTTTCTTTCAGGATTATACTAAGGTTAATCTATTGCTAACACATAAAGTGACAGTTTGACAGTGTTATAAAAACAAAGAAAGTTCAATAAAATCATATAGAAAGTTTTTAAGCTATGTTTTTTTTTTCAGAAAAAAAAATAAGTAATAAATTCTGCAATCACAAAAAAAAGGCAAAAATAGACTCATCGTAGCTTTCATAAATCAATCAAATAATGTGTTAATTTTATAAAAGCTAAATTTTTAGCACCTTTGTCTGATGCTGCAGATTTAGAAATGAAAAGCTTTAAATTAAAAAACATCAAACACGTGCTTCTGACAAATTTTTTTTTTGTTCTTGTCAGCAAAGATATGTAAGAAATTTATCTTTCTGACGCATAGCTGTAGTGCTTTAGGTTAAAAATATTTAACGTATATTTTTATTTAAAAATCAAAGTAGGGGACTTACTTTTTATATAAAAAATAATTTTATTTTGATTTTCGAATTTACTTGCGCGAGTAGTCTTATGCTTTAGCTGCAGTTCTTTCGGAAAAAAAAATTGCATGAAATGGGCGAAATGAAAATGAAAAACAAAAAAAAAAGATCAAAATATTTTTTCTCGAAATTATAATTTATAATTAAATTAAATTTAATAAAATTACTTAAATGAAAATAGTATGTAACGCTTTGGCGCAAAATATACTGAACCGATTTTAGTAATTTTTTTAAAATAATATATATGTGCTAAAAAAGATCATTGCATACTTATATTCTTTTAAAGTTAAATATTCGTTTTCACACAATAATCGTCGCTTGATTTTTTGTTGCATAAGAATGCTGCTTCTTGAGCTCTGTGTTGTTATTGTTGTTTTTTTCCTCCCAATTTGTACCGTTTGTATTTGGTTTCAAAGCATAAAGATCAAAGGCTCTTTGAATTGTTTTTCCTTTCTGTGCTATTTTTGGTATTCGAGTTTCATCCATAGTTAAGTGGAATCATCAGTGACCATTTAGCCGATAAGTGAAAATTTGTTCCTTGCACAGATCTGTTGAGAACCCAAGCAAAAAGTGAAACAAAGCAAAGTCAAATCTCATTTTTCTCATGATTATCTTTGTTTTAGTTACTCATTCAGTGTAATTTTCTTAGGTGTTGACATACACTTTACTGAATTTTTACTGAAAAGAGTGACGGCGAATTTGATTTGCTTACTGCGTGCAAAATAAAATACTGCTCCCCTGTTCTTCACTTTATTTTTAGTGGTGAAAATATTCTTCTATTAAGCAATAAAAATAAATGAAAACATTTTTTAATTGTCTTCAGTAATTTTCTCTCCACTCTTTATCTATCCTTTTCCACTTAACAAACAGTTACTTTGCAACAATTTCGCTGCAAGACTTACATAATAATAATTTTTTGGCACATACATTTAGTACATCATAAGTACGTTAACTGCATTTGACTTCAATGGATTTTGCCTTCACCAGACGTCAATAAGCAGTCATGACGACGTACATATCTATGGCTATTGCGATTCCAAAACTGTTGAAGCATAAAAAATGCATTTGTTTGCATTTGCGCGCAAATTTATTGAGAAATCATTGGGAATTTCTTTGGTTTGCTTGCTAGCGACGGAACGAACGAAACCGCAGTTAAAGAGTTACTAACAGAGTATGAATTAGTTGCAGCAAATGCTATTTGTATATAACTGCAGCTGTAATTGTAATTGCAGTGTGTTGTTCATGTGTGCAACGTTGAGCAAGTTTGTGACGACTGCGCATGCGCAACATATTTATGTGCAACAGCAAGCCATGCAAAAGTGTTTGCACTGCTGACATAGATTTTAACACTTGTTTTTCACTTTAATTTTGTTGTATTTTTTTTTTCTTAAGCGCCTGAGGAGGTAGGTACATACATTGCAAGAAAACCAATGAATGTTGAGTAAAACGAAAATGAAAGTAAATAAAAGTGTTAGACTTTATTACAAAATTAGTTAAATGTGGGGGAAAAATTGTGTGTTAAAAGAAGAATCTCAGCACAAAATTCAAACAAAAGACTTAAGACGCAAACTTGAGAATATCAAGTAGTGTGGAAAAGATTTGTAATTGCTCATGTGTTTAAAAACGATTACATTGAGCTCTGACGTTTTTGAAATTGAAAACAAAGGACTTAAGCAACAAACTTGATTTTTTTTATTTTATTTAGTTCTTCTTGTAGCATTATTACTCACATATTATTTTTTTTTACTTACAGCACAAGTGATCCTGTCATGGCGACAAACAACGATGGAGGAACACAACAAACGGAATGGGAACGCAATTCACAGGCCGCCGTCTCAGTGCGACATGCATTCAAGGCATTCGGCAAAAAGAAAAACGCCAATCAAGTTTTAAACAACTTAAATATGACAGTTCCAAAAGGCACAATGTAAGTAAAAGTTATGAAAATTTAATTTCAATTTAATTAATATCAACAATGGAAGTAATGTAACAGCAATAAACATAAAGTGTAAGTACTCTTTATTAACAGTGCAATGACAAAACAAGTCAAGTAGTTTTGTGACAATAACTATGCTGTCATCATTAATATACCTGAATGTTTATTTAATGTTATTTAAAGTTAATAAAAAAAAAGAAAGTTTTCTTTTGACAACAAAATTTTGAAATGTTAGCGAGCCATTGAACCATGTTGATTTGATGCTATCAAATATTTCTATT
The DNA here is from genome assembly GCA_963680825.1 of Meiosimyza decipiens. NCBI lineage: Eukaryota > Metazoa > Arthropoda > Insecta > Diptera > Lauxaniidae > Meiosimyza > Meiosimyza decipiens. Next base: position 78,673,995 of record OY804259.1, on the reverse strand, counting down.
TCTTATGTCAACTACATAAAAGCAATGCAGTATGAAATTTAACAAAATTTTATGAAAGTGAAATGTGTTAAGATATCTATTTATTCACATTATATATTTCGAAATAAATTCAATTGACAGTTGTAAAAAACTTTGAACAAAACTTAAGTTCTTACGTTCACTCATAAAACATTTGATATAAAAAATATATCTTTCCCACTTCAAATTTCGGATGGTTTTTAGTACTGAATAAAAAAAACTATAAAATATATGAAAAACCTATGACGGCAATTAAGAAAATATCAAAAAAGAGAAATCAATAAAAAAATTAAGAATAAATACCATGCAATTAAATAGTTAATTTGATGATATATTAAAATATTTGTTATAATTTTCAGCAATAATATCTAATTAATTGAATAAAATACAATAATAAAATAGGTGGGAAGAACCAAATACATCAAATATGGCATACTCAACGAGAAATGAAATAAATAAAAAGCTAGGAAAAAAACTTGACATCTGAAAAAAAAAAAAAAAATAGATGAAAAATTAACCACATAATTAGTTGAATTGAATTTGTTTTTGTGTTGTTTTTTGACAACTTTGAAAAAGTTCATTGCTCTTTGGAAGTTAGAGAACTTTATTTACACTAACTACCGCCAATTTTCTGATACTAAAATGCGTGAAAAACTACGCTGTGATGGAGATCTATTGATGTATTTATTGTTTGTTGTGGTCAACCTGTTTGGCATTAATGATATTTTTTTAAAGTTTTTGTTTAAAAAAAAGCTGTATTTTAGCAAATTAATACCAATTAGAACTCTCTAGAATTATAGTAAATAATTAACAGTTTTTGCTTATTGCTGCTCATATGAACGAACAATAGCAATGACCCAGTTTTGCGACAGACAAACAGATACAGCTTACGGTAATGTTTTGCTTATTTTTACTTTTGCTGACGTCAAAAAGTGCACACACAAATGCCAACTAAATAAATACAGCTGATAGTTCATAGCTAAATTATTCGCTTTTAACTTGACCGCTAGTACGAGCATGAACAGCAAAAAATCGTAAGGGTATCCCAAAATTCACGCAAGAAGTAGATTTGAGAGAAAACACGGAATTAAAATTTTAAATTTTAAATTGTTTCATAAACTATAACGGTTAAATAGACACCATAACTTTGCTGTCACACACGCACACTGTTTTGCATATATATGGGTGAGTTTCCTTGATACAACGCACAATTTTCTCCTTCGAGGCGTGTTTGGATGTGAGCATGTTGGCAGAAGCCTTTGACTTCAAAAACTCAAAAGAAAAAGTTCAACGACGTTATATTGCATGATCTGGGCAGCCAATTCTGATCACCAAAACTGGAAATTACACGATCTGGAACTGAATCATGCAGTACCTGACATTGTCTTTTTGAAACCACCATATCCATATCTTTCAGCTAAGGCACAAAATACTGCATTATAAAGATGCTATGCGAGCACCATGTTCTTTCGAAAGCAACCGCTTTTTCTAAGACAAATAGTCCGATTACGCCGCCAGCCCCGAATCCGCACCATACAGTTACACTTTGTGGATGCATTTGTTGCTGATGAATCATTGGTGGATTTTCTGGATATGTAAAAAACATGCTCTCAGCAATGGAAATAAGTACTTGCATACGTTTTGCATTCAACGAAAAGCTTCATCAACTTGATGCATAATGTTTTCACATTAATTACATTAATATTGTGGTATTAAAAGTGTTAACAATAATTTTTTTTTCCTTTTTTGAAAGTGTGCATTGTATCTCAATGTATAGACTTTATTTAAATATTTCGGCGTCTTGTCACCAAATGTTACACACACAAAATACACCAATCTGCGCAATCATTACTTTAAGTCTAAGTAATTGAACATTAAAAAATCCAGTTTTTATATGTGAACTTTCTGAAAAAAGGTTGATTGAACGCTTGGCCAATTAAAAGTCACTTGAAAAATTAAATTAAAAAAAAGACCTCAAAACCTACACTGAGCAGCAGGCACTCAAAAAAAAAAAAAACAAAAAATTTAAATTTATGAATTTTGACAAAATCAATTTGATTTCGGGCTTCTGCATTTTAGTTTACTTTTTCTTGTTTCAACGAATGACAACAATAACAACTTAAGCCTGGTATATATAAATACAATTTAACAATTCAAGGTGAAATTTCGAAACATTTCAACTTGAACTGTGAAGCCTAACATTGACTTAAAAGATCGCATATCAGTGTTGTAGGTAGATACCACGTTGTTGTTGCTTATGTTATTGTAGTTGTTGTGTATACATATATGTATGTCTGTGAGCATTTAAAAGGTTTGACTTTTGACTGCCATAAGAAAATATTTAATGTTAGTGACACTCATGGCAACATTTGTTGTTTGTCAGTTTGCCTTTGACTATGGTGTGTTTTGAGCACTTAAACTGTTTTGCTATTGACCAAACTGCAAACATGCGTTAACACATACAAGACATCTAAGGAAGTAGTTTTAGTAGAAGAAGGAATCTCAATCCGAATCAATTCATGTATGCTCAGCGATTTTTGTTAGTTACAGTTTGTTACATTAGATGCTGTTGTTGCCTCATGGTATGTAGTAATTTACCTGCGGATATGTGAATTTGACGATGGTCGTAAACTCTCATATGGAATCATATAAAAAACGCATACAATGTTATCATGTGACTGTTGTTCAAGGCAAAACAAAAATGATTTTTATTTTAAGTTTGTTTGTTTTGTTTCATAATTTATAATTGAAAATAATGATATCCAAAAACTACGCTTAACAGGACAATCCTTGTAAAAGTGCCATCTTTATTTGCTTTTATCTGTCTATAAACATATATTTATATGGGACATTCCATACCAAATCAGCCATTTTTTTTGGTCACCACCTCCGATTTCTTTCAAAATTTTATATGTTTTGGAGACTGATACACTCAGAAAATAAATTTGGTTAATGTAACCAAATTTTTACCAAATCTCAGGTTAAAATTTTCTAGCCTGATGGCCCTTGTTGTTAAGTTTATCTAACCTGATTCTCAGGTTAGCTACAGAAATGTCTCAAAAAACGAAACCGAATGGTTTTTTTTTGCATTTTTCTATCATTCCTTTCTTACTGCTTATTAATTGCTGCTTCATTTATGTTACATTTTAAAAATTTCATAGAGAAATAATACTTTTTATATTGTCTCCGAAGAGATTCGAACCTCTGCCTCCTACGTTATGCCACTGTTGAGAGATGCGCACATCTTAACGAACTGAGCTACTCTTACAATTATATTGTGTGGAACTAAAATTATATGAGCATATCGCATGCAACAACACGGAATGTCCAGGTTCGAGCCCCACTGAATGCAAGAAAAAAATGTTTTTTTTAAAATTAAATAGAGTTCCATAGAAAAATTCATCAGGTTAATATGTTACCTGACGCAGGTTAGGCATTTTCGTCTGAGTGTAGGAAACGCATTGAAGAATTTTTTCAAATATGTTGAACCATCCATTTTAGAGATATGAATTGTTTTCAAAACTCGAGGCACCAATTGGGTTGTTTTTTTTTATTTTAAATTCATGTTTTCAAATGTTCTTTATGGTAAAAATACGACTTATAAAAAAATTTTAGCCTTCGTCGTTTATTTTAAGTTAAATTCAAAAGAACTTGATTTCCGAAATGTACACCTCCTTCGATTTTTTTGAAAAATTGCGAAAAAAACTTTGATAAATATAAAAACTTTTGCGACCAGTCCGATTATGGGCAAACGATTAATTTTTTTCTTAATTCACTAAACTTAAATTAGAACATGTCGTGCTTACATGGAAATTTTAAACTTTTTCTCAATTTAAATTAAAATTGTCTTTTCGTGGTATTCATTTTAGAAAATAACATTAAAATTAAATGATTTATATGAGAAAGTTGGATCTGACTATGGAGTAATACAAAACATATTTAAAAGCATATAAGGGTACCTATAAATATGTCAAATAATGTACGACTGATGGTGGTGTCTATAAAAAAACTTTTGTTCTATGTTCCAAAAAACGTTCCTATATCGAATACATATTTAGTCAAAAAAGTCCTTAGTTCGAAAACTAAAAGGTCTAGTGAAAAAGTTTAAAAACACACACATATGTATGTACATTTTTTTTACAATTTTTTTTTAAATAATGACAACGAAAAATAAATTTGTTTGAACGAAAATGTAGGCATATATTGTTACCATTGGTCGGCTCTCTAGTTTGACATAACTTATGGAACTTCATCAATTGTATTACACCCTGTTTCGAAATTCACTCAACAGTTGTTGTCAACCTTAGCCTTATATGTTTTAATAAAAATACCTTATTTTCATGTAATGTATAAAATTCGTATCAAGCAGCAATAATTAAAATAATTGCGTTGTAATTGGAGTAAATACTTGTAATAATTTAATTATCTGGTCACCCTTAATGCATATGCAACTACACAACATTTAATAAAAATAACAAAAAAAAAAAAAAAACACAGCGCCAAGGTCAAGGGAAAATTGATCGCTGTTGCAGTTTAAGTTTTGCTTACGCTAGATATTTTAATGTTTGTGGTTGTTGTTGTTTTTCTTATTCCACTTAATTTAATATTTTTTAATTACTTTGCACTTTTGAACGGTAACTAAAATTTAAATGCTACTTTCGAGTTTTGTGGTTTGTTGTTGTTGCCTATACGTATCTGTTGTTATTATTTTGTTTTTATTTATTTATTTTTTTTTAAATGTAACAATAACTTTTCCATTTGTGCCATACTTCAATGTTGTGTGAAAGTGAAATGCAACACTCAGTTTCTAGAGAAATTTTCAAAAAGAGGTCTGAGTAAAAGAACATGAAGTGTCCGATAACTTAAAAAGTTCTTCGCGTGGTTTGCCACTAAAATATGCTTGACTTTTAAAAGTGTTGTTGTTTTTTGTTTGCCCAGCTATCATGCCATTAGAGATAATTTTAGTTTGTTATACCTACTAAGTCTAATTACCGAAGATATGATGAAAAATTTAATAAGGGAACTCTACTTTCGGCAAAAAAAAACTAAAAATATTTTTTAAAAATGTTCAAATGGAATTATTTTCTTAATTTTCTGACACTAAAGTGGTTAATTAGGAATATAAGCACTGAGATCTGGTGGGTAAGCACTTGAATGGGGTACTTGATTTCAATGACTTTTGGAATAAAAAACATCGATATATTTTACTTTAAATAGGAACGTAAGTCCCGAAGATATCATGAGAAATTCTAATGCGCGACCCCTACGTTCAATCAAAAAATACATTTTTCTTTTTCAAATTGCCTTGCAAAAATGGCGTCTTACGTCTATTTATTATTTGAAACTCAAAAACTTGTTGTTGCTTTCTATTGAATTTCGTTAATAATATCTTTATTATTGGTCACATGATTTTATTTTATTTTCTAATTTCTCTTTTAGCTACGGCCTCCTTGGTGCCTCAGGTTGTGGCAAAACGACATTACTCTCCTGCATTGTTGGCCGACGACGAATAGATAATGGTGAAATCTGTGTGCTCGGTGGAAGACCGGGTACACGTGGCTCCGGTGTACCCGGCAAACGTGTCGGCTACATGCCACAGGAGATAGCGCTCTACGGTGAATTTTCCATACGTGAAACAATGATGTATTTCGGTTGGATTTTTGGCATGGAAACAAGTGAGATCGTGGAACGATTGCAATTTCTGTTGAACTTCCTTGATTTGCCGTCAGAGAAACGTCTTGTAAAAAATCTCAGTGGCGGTCAACAGCGACGTGTCTCCTTTGCAGTTGCGCTAATGCACGATCCAGAGTTATTAATTTTAGATGAACCAACAGTGGGTGTAGATCCACTACTACGACAGAGTATCTGGAGTCATTTAGTACACATAACAAAAGCGGGTCAGAAGACGGTCATCATAACGACACATTACATCGAAGAAGCCAGGCAGGCGCACACGGTAAGTTCAAACATTTAGCTTTTTCCATTTTATTCGTGACAAATTTCTTTCTCAGATTGGTCTAATGCGTTCCGGTCATTTACTTGCCGAAGAATCACCTAGTGTCCTTCTGTCCATGTACAAGTGTATCAGTCTTGAGGATGTGTTCTTAAAGTTGTCACGCCTAGAAAGCCAAAAAGGAGATATATCTCAAGTTAACTTTAGGTGAGTGTCACACTCAACATATTGCACGCCCACTACAAATACGTTTGCAAAAGATTATTATCATATAGATTTAACAATTTTTAATTTTAATGCATGTTGACAATGAAACACTAATTTTTGAAATTTTTTTTCAATGTTTCTTTCATTTTTATTTGCTATTGGCATATTGGTTTATTGGCTTAACATAACTTGTTCTTGAATGAACATCCATCAACCCATCCATACAACTGCATATGTTCGTCGATTGGTGCATGCATATGTGTGTGTGAATCTTTTGTGTTTTTTTTATATATAATGTTGCTCACACAGTAATAATATTTCATTACATGCCATGGCATTCGGCAGTAAAAAGGACAAACCGAGTTCCAGTCAGGAAGGTGGCGTTGTGGGCCTGAATTTCCATCAGAGCAAAGAAGTTCTTATCAACGATACAAATGGATCAATATATACGGTTTGTTTTTAATGTTTTTAGCTCAAATACCACATTTATTTAAATAAAGTTTTTCATTTTCTTTTGGAAAACTTTCCTACATACAACATTTTATTCATTAATATCCTTGTTCTAGCTATTTCCATATATGTATGTGCTATAACATATAAAAGTACTTCTCACATACATACTTTTTTTATAAGTATATAAATTTTCGTGTCACTTTGATTGCTCTGTAAGCACAGTTTGGCTGAAACAGTAAAGTCTGATCTGAGTTTTGTTATATCAGCTACTACACTGAAAGAAAAGCGGGATCCGGGATGCTTTGCAGTTTATATATAGTTTGGGCGTATTTGATAAAAAATATAAGAGAATTTATTTACATAAATCAAAGCTTTATCTGGTTGAATAGAACTAAATCGAGCATACATAAGTTGACGTCATTTTACCATTTCCAACTTCAAAACATTTTCGAACCGTATTCGAAGCCCTCTTACCATTGAATTTTGCAATGCTTTCAAAAACTATTTCATGCCCTTGAACCTTCTTGACATATTTTCTTATTTTCGATATTTTCGATGCTATTCGATACCTTTAGACTTTTATCAGTTTTCTCGATGCTGTTTATTAATTTTCATTGTTTTGATCTGACAACATATATGTGCTTTCGAAATTTTGTCGTCTTTTTAGTATGTAACTATGTACTTACATTCTTTCGACTTTTTCAATATCTTCCAATTTTTAGGTGTTTTTTTTTTCAAAATTTTTTAAGGACTACTTTTGGATATTACTTAATATCTTTCGACTTTTTGAATGATTTTATTATCATCTGAGACTTCTCAATTTTTTATCGGAGATATAAGATTTATTTCGATGTTTTTCTATACAATTCAATACTTTTTGATTTCTTCGCTAACTTTTTATGCCATTCAATAATTTCTGAATTTTATCGGCTCATGCGATTTTTGTCTCAATTCTGGCGCGTGCTCGAACAACATACTTTTTTCTTCTAACCAACTCTGAAATATCGAAAATGGATTTAGTTTATGACAAATGTCATTAGCCTTCTAAGTTAAAAATGCCCACCAATACATTCAATTAACAGGTCGAAGGGACTGCAAAGATTACTATTAACATATTTACCTACAAACAAAATTCTTGAAACAAAAACAAGAAAATCTTTATATATTATTAAATTGATTCAAAATTCAAATCATGTTAAGCTATGAAAACACACAAATCAGCAGCTACAAAAGATTTAATTACAAAACCAAAATCAGGGTGGACTAAGTCTCACAAAAAATTAAATGCCTTAGAGATGCATTTGAAATCATATCATTTAATTCTTCATCTGTATTTCTACTCTTCACTCATTTATGACACTTTACTGTGCAACAATTATCCAGTATATAATTTTCTCTAAAAAAAATATCAAAAAACTTCAAAATTTACATGCAGCTTAATCAAGAGCCCTATGATCATCCGCCACCAATTAAACGCAACAATCCCAATGACGAGGAAAGTTGTCAGGATTGTTATGCGAACCTTTGTAAAGTGAGTATTGTCATGATGCACGCCATTAGAGACCTCATATAATGAACATCTTCAACAGGTAACATCGAAGGGTAAAATAAAAGCGCTGCTCACCAAAAACTTCCTGCGAATGTGGCGTAACGTTGGTGTTATGCTCTTCATATTTGCGCTGCCAGTGATGCAAGTAATACTTTTCTGTTTGGCAATTGGACGTGATCCACAGGGCTTAAATTTGGCTATAGTTAATCAAGAAATGAATAATACGGTAAGAAAACGTTTTGGATTGGATAGCGTGCTCTTTTATTCACACTCGCACACTGTATTGATAACCACTTCCCAACACTTTGTTACTTTAGGAAATCTGCTATTGGGAAGACGGCTGCCATTTCTCAAATTTGGGCTGTCGCTATCTCAATCATCTAAATCATAGTGTCATCAAAACATACTACACCGACCTGGAAGAAGCGAAAGAAGCAGTGCGCGTAGGTGCGGCATGGGGTGCACTCTATATTACGGATAATTTTACTGATGCATTTACGGCACGTGCCGCATTGGGACGTGATGCTGATGAAGAAACAATCGATCAGTCAGAAATTAAAGTTTGGCTTGATATGTCCAATCAACAGATTGGTGTTATGCTTAATCGTGATATTCAACTGGCATATCGTGACTTTGCCATGTCATTGCTGGAACAGTGTGGTAACAACCCGAAATTGGGTGATGTACCGATACAGTTCAGAGACCCCATTTATGGTACAATGAATCCATCGTTTACTGATTTTGTGGCACCTGGTGTGATTTTGACGTAAGTGGAAATAGAAAGTGTTTTCTTTTTCGTTTGTTACCTTTTTCTCTTTCCCTTTCCCTTTAAATTAAGAAAAAGTGTAGCAGATTTTTAATTTATATCGACTTTTCTCATTAATTTTTCTCATATGTTGACAGCATTGTTTTCTTCTTGGCTGTTGCGCTGACGTCATCTGCATTGATTATCGAACGCACTGAGGTGAGTCAAATGAATTAAGTTTTTTTTTAAGTGCACTTTCATATGGGTAGTAATTTTTTTTTCTTATAATAAGTCAATTAATAATTTACAGACGTTTGGATTTTACTTTGATGAGTTATGAAAATTATGAATTATTAGTTTTTGTTATATAAGATCGTCTAAAATGGTCTTAATAGATCATTTATCGTATTCGTGGTGAAATAAATATTATAAATTATATACAGCAAGTGGTTCAAGTTTTGCGTAGTGGAAAGAATGATTGTCGGTGGTGGCTAAGTCTGAATAATATGATAGAATGAAGAGGGCGAATGCCATGAGTTCAGGATTTCCCGAAAAATATTGGGATATAAATTTTTCATTAAACTTATTCTTCATCGGTATATAACAGAGGTAATGATACTTGCATCCTGAAATTAATACATCGCCCACGATTACGAGTGAAAGTTATGAAGAAGGTGCTTCTCCAGCACGACTGATAAACCAAATTAGTGAAAACAGAAATAATAGAAAAAAATGTTTATTCAAAAGAAATACCAAGACCATTGTGCTAAATAGCGATAGAAAACGCGACAGTGAATGGAAATAGAAGATAGAAAGGAAACTTAAGGCAATAGAGTATAAGTTTTCATCCTCAAAAACCGCTACCCAACAAGCTTCTCATGTATCTTGCGAAAACTGAACACTTACAGCAGTGCTCCATAATATAGAGCCTATAGTATCGTCGTTCTCAAAGCACGATTGGCATATAAATGCCCATATGCATTTTGTCCCGTGATTAACCTTACCAGTAGTCGCTAGTGAAGAAAAACCATCGCTACTTTCCTAGATGGTCCTTTCAGGAAACACTTTTGCAGGAATCCTTTTCGGAAAATCGTTGCCACTTTCAGTTAGCAAACGAATACCTAGTCTGGTGGTCTAGATGTCTCCCCAAACCCATTAAATAAAAGCAAATTGGTTTAATGAGTTATCTATGATTAGAAGTGGTAGGCTCGTTTTTCAATTATCAAAAGACCCATTGGCAAGGCCGATTTGGTATGATATGATATAGTTTGAGCCAAGGACGTAATCTTCAATAATTATTCTACTGATTGGAATTCCACGAATACTGAGAACTGAGTTGTGATGATCTTGCGTCCTTACTATACTATAAGGGCAGCGCCCATTTGTGTTAAGTCGGTTAGACGAATGTCTCATGCGTCATTGTCCATCTAGAATACTACTTATCTGGAAGTGCACAACAGCAATTAATAACAGAAAGCGTTCTGGGCAGAGACTGCAGCCGTGTCTTAAGCCACTGTGAACTTCAAAGGAATCAAAGGAATTTGGTTGCATCTACATACAGCGTAACACGACCCAAAAGTAATTTCTCTAGAAACACTGTAAAAAGCCTTCTCCAAATCAACAAACGGCAAGAGCAAAGAAGCTCTATATTTACCACATCCATCTATTATCATTCATACTGCGTGTGATCTTTAAGCTAATCAAAATACATAAATTCATCATTTTTGAAACCACAGGTTACAATCCATTAAGTCACCCATTTTCGTAAGCTTAATAAAAAAGCCACCTGACCATTCGTTTAAGCTTTCACTATCCCCGTCATTACTAATGAGTTGATACAGGAAATTACTTAGTGCCAACATTTGGCTGATTTTTTAAAAAAAAAGATCACTGGCATGCCATTAGTACCTGCCGCCTTGTTGTTAGGTAGTGAATTGATGATTTGACTTAATTCGGTAATGCGATTTTCTTGTGGCAGATTTTATGAAAATATTGGGGTGTTCTTAAATGGAACATGGTTAAAAATTGAATGTATTATAAAAATTGATTTGATAAAAACGTTTATCTTGATCGATTTTCTTTTTCACTACCATGATCAGATGACTCAATAGGGAACGGCTCAGCATATACTAAGGAAATTGAAAACAAAAATTATTTGTCTGTTTTACTACATTGGTATTTAAATATAAATTTTTATTTTGCACACAGGGTCTACTTGATCGCTCATGGGTTGCTGGTGTGTCTCCTGGTGAAATTCTCTTCTCACATGTTATAACACAATTTGTTGTCATGTGTGGACAAACGACGCTTGTGCTCATCTTTATGTTAATCGTTTTCGGCGTAACAAATAATGGTGATCTATTCTGGGTAGTCGTTCTAACACTACTCCAGGGTATGTGTGGAATGTGTTTTGGATTTCTTATCTCAGCGATATGTGAACTGGAGCGTAATGCTATACAGCTGGCGTTGGGGTCGTTCTATCCCACACTTTTGCTGTCAGGTGTCATTTGGCCCATCGAGGGTATGCCGGTTGTCCTGAGGTGAGTTGAAACGCAATAAAACTAAAGAAAATTTCATCAAATAAATTATTCTCTTCTCGCTTAGGTATATTTCACTTTGCTTACCACTGACATTAGCGACTACCTCGCTGCGTTCAATACTAACGCGTGGCTGGGAGATTACGGAACAGGAAGTATATGGTGGATTCCTGAGTACTTTGGGTTGGATTTTGGGCTTTTTGATAATAACAATGCTGGTGCTGCGTTCGAAACGTGGATAAGTGAAAAGCGTAACTTTGATCTTTTCGAGCATGCTGTAGCAGAGGAGAAACTTTAACGTAGTCTAAACTTAAACTAAAAATGTTGTACCATAATTTTAGGTGCCTTTTTTACTGAGGAGTAGCATTTTTTCGTTTATATTTTCCAAAGTCATATGGACAAAACACATTTTTTCATATCATTCTTTTTTTACCGAACTTTTTATCCCTTTAAGGGTGTCGATACATGATTGCTGAAGAATATAATATTCATTTCGAAAATCTTAGCAAGTAGCTACGAATGTGGTTAAATAGCTACATCGAACAAAACTATACATCAAATTTTACTTTTTTTTTTATCTCGAAATTTTTACTATTTATTATTTTGTTTTTTAAATTTTAGTTTGTTACAAATAATTTAAGGTTTAGGTTTTTAATGTAGGTCCTAAAAATGTATGTCTTAAATGTTGTAAATAAAATTAATTTAGTTAAATTAAATACTTAAAACAAATAAATTTTATATTTTAGATAAATAGATGACAAAAAACAAAAAACTTTAAATAAAAGCAGTTAAGGGTAAATTGTAATTAAGCTAAGCTAAGTCCGTCCATTTCTCGCATCACAACTAACAATTAATTTTTTTTGTTTTCAAAAGTTTTTTTTTAGTTCTAATCCTTTTTCATAGGATGGTTTATTTTCAACTTTATACATAAATGGACTGTGATTTAATAACACTTTTATGTTTTTTTATTTTTAATGTAGTGATTTTGTGCTCATTTTAAAACACAATAGCTTAAAAAGTTTTCACGGGGATAGTTTTACAAACTTAACGCATTGACAATTGAAGTTGGGAATTTTAGTATCTTAATTTTGCACCTTCTTTTAATTAAATACTTAATTACATTTTAAATTCTAATTACTTTTTTTTTCATATTATGTATTAAATTTAAATTACATACGTTTGTATCTATGTAAAAAATTAAATTATGAAAAAAAAAATGAACTAAAAATTAATGGTTTATATATCTAAACGATTTCCACGAGTGTCTTAACAAAATGAAAATTTTATACTACTTCTTTGTAAAAATTTAATTTCATAATAAAATAAAGCTACATGAAATAAAAATAAATAAAAATATCAAAGGAAAGAAAAACATGTTTGTGTGATTCATTTATATTTCCATGAGCGGATATAACCATTTGTGCAGTAAAATTGAAAAACTTTTTACTTTTGCATTTCATAACTCCGTCATTTGATGATTGTTCCAAACTTTAGCCAAACCATTTCCATTTATATCGTTTGATTTGAGTGGATATGGGAACTTGTTAGCATCTGCTAAGTAACTCGACATTGCAGATGGTCCTGGGCTAGAAATTTTCAAATTCGACAATGACAATTAATTTTTGCTTAAAACTTGCGAATTGTGCAGCAGAGCGCTATTTGACAAATCTAAATTCGGCAAGAGAGGACGGTGGGTTTTTTGTGGTTTTAATAGGGGAAGTTAAAATGGTTTTCTGGTGTAGGTGGAAACTACATCGGAAAAAAACCATACTAAATTTTAAGAAATTTGATGAAAATAGATTTCAATTTAGTTAAAGAGTCCTTTGAAATGAGTTCAGGTATCATTAAAGCAAGTCAAAGCTTTTCCTCAAATACAGAGACTGTGCTTATAGTAAAATTTACCTTTGAAATAGTAAATTTTTGTTTGGAAGAGATTTTTGGGGAGAACTTTTTGAAGTAGATATATCTTTTCAGTTTAGTAATTTTTTTCTTATACTGAGTAAACTTTTCTTTATTTTAAAGCACCAACATTTACTTATACTAAGGAAATAAGTTATTTTGAGGAAACCATGGCCTTAGCTCGTATTGAAGAAGAAAACATTTTGTCTTAACACTTAGGCATTTTTCCTAACACGGACGGACAAGATGGTCCGGTTTTTCACTATTAATGAACATAAATATTCTTTTTCACAATATCTTTCTTAATGCTTATGACTGGTAGAAGGAAGAGGTGTACCAGAACCTAACTGTCAACCACACAATTCTGTTCAAAAATCGAATATAATGCAATATTGTATGAACAAATATTTTTTTATAGGATATAATTTTTCAGAATTAATGTATATGCGCATGTGCTGGCGAAGTCCTTATTTTCTCATATTACCTGGAGAGCTGCACAGCCCAGACCACATTTACACTCCACCACTACTAGGTATTATGGAGCTCTTTAATATTGAATGTGTTACACTCCAAACTTGTTCTTTATGCGTAAGCCAAGATTGGATATAGTTTTCGGAAATGATTTTAGTTCCTACCCGGGCCTTTCCGTAAACCTACTGTACTACTGCAGTTTGAAAGTCACCGAAATCATTTCACTGCGCTTAGGTAGTACTGCAATATATTAAATTGTTAAACTGTCAAAAACAGCTGATTTCATTGTGCCGATGACACATAAACAAACGTCAACAAGAACAATAAATAATTGTGCATTAGGAAAACACGAAAATTTTCCATTTTTGTTTGTTAAAATTAAAATTAAGAAAAGAGTGTAGAAATGCTATATTTCACTTGAAATTGTAATGAAAAAGTAAATATCTAAGCAAAATGGATAAAATAAATATCGTAAACACCTTCACTAACTATGTGGATCAGCTGCGCAACACGGAATGCAAGTGAGTAGTTGAGTAACGTTGGTGCCGCGGCGGAAGTACGATTCCGGAGCTCCGCTGTCGCCCAATGCAAAATTGTAATGTGAAACCTAAATAAATTTTATCTCGTACACAGTCGAAAAGAAAAAATCTCATGTTTCCAACATATCGCCGAGTGCATACTATCACCGGCATTGGTGTCGAACATCAATTACGCCACCCATTGCAGCACCGCCATCAATGTACTTTTGATGTTTTGCGAGGATTTAGATTCAACGGTGCGTATGAGCGCCGAGGAGAACTTAAATCGTATATTTCGTGCTCTGGAACGCACTCGCGTTAGTCGAATTCTTATGGATTTGTATGGTGAAATTAAACGCAACGGCAATCAACGGTGCGTTCTTTATTTTCAACACTAACGTAAAGTTTGTAAATCAACCATTCTTTCTTTTCTAGGTCTTTACGTATATGTCTAAATTTGTTTGCCTACTATGCGCCACAGGTGAAAGAGAAACATGTCAAATGGTATGCATTGCGTTTGTCACAGTGTTTGCAAACTATAGCGTTACGCAAAGAGACGCTCCTCTGTGAGTCGCTCTGTGAGTTTGTCAAAAGCTTTGGAAAGTATTTGCAAATTGCACTGACAGATAGTGAAACCTGCAAACTTTTTGAGGTGAGAATTTTCATGTGTATAACATTTGATTCAAGTTATAAATCTAGGAATAGCTTGAGGAACAGTCTAGATATTTTCTCTTTCAGCAATATCTGAAAAGCTTCATTGAATTGATGAGTGTAACGTTAGATACTTTCGTCCAAATGCTTTAGGAAATATGTTGCTTCCTACCCAACAATGGAAAACAATATGTTCCTAAGGCTTATATAAATTATTTCCATGTAATCACACATTTGGAAATGTTATTTCTTTCGATGTGTGGGCTTATGCTTGCGATCTTTAAGAAACTAAGTTAAGTACCGAGCGGCTTACATTGGATGGGCTTGTATGAAACGGTTGTAGCTATAATAGCGGTAGACTCTTGAAATTCGGTACAGATGTCTTTAAAATTAAAAACAACAAATGGATATGGTTGAAACATATTCTCTAAAGTAGGTATCAATTTCTATTTACTTGGCAATGCTGATTTCAAAAATGCTAAAAATTGTGCGATAAAAAGCGTAAAGTACCCCTTATCTGTTCCCCTCCCTTAAAGAGAACTCCCTTCTGAATTTAAGCATCTCCGCTCACTCTGAAAGCTTTTACATTTGATACAATTATTGTAAAGGATTGTGAAATGTGAATAAAGAAAAATATTTTTTCATCAAATATTAGATTCAAAATCACCGACGCCAAATTTATAAGAAATAAATATGGCATGAGTCTTCATTAGCCCAAAATGTTTTTCAAGTGATTAAAAACATTACAATCAAAATCGGATAAAAACTGAGTCCTTATAAATAATAATAAAATACATTATAAATATCTCTTGGTCGTCAGATTCGTACTGGATCGCTCTTTTGAAGTGGAATTTTGAGTTGTCGCAGTAAGCCACGAATGTCTCCGTTAAAATGAATCTAATTAAATGAACCCACGGCCGAAATTCTTGCAAGATTCTATAAAACGGTTTTAAGAAGTCGATATTTATATACATAATTCTAGAGACTATCCTGTCTTGGTAAAATTGGAGCAGTCAGATGGACGCCACAGGAAAGCCTGGAAACTGTAATGAATTTTCTTCCCATAAGCTATTCATCAGAATTAAAGACGGCAAAAGGGATTCTTAGGCTTAAAGAATGTAACAAGCTTCTAATTTTTGAAAGTCACGGGTCTATTTTGCAGGATATGCTGCGGGAACTTTGCTTTACAGCATGCGACTACCGAGTACTAATTCTGACTTCGACACTGCAACTTTTCAGCAAGAGAAGAGTGGAACTCTGGTACCGTTCTGAAACGGGTGTTTATTTAGATAATATAGGCATGGAGATGTCTTTCAGACTTCCCAATTACTGCAGCGTTACTCAAGATGAAATTTATGCTATAGACCAAGCCACACAGGTTATACGGAACAGGGAGCTTACTCCCTCTTTCATAACTATATATGTGAACAGTCAGGCAGCGATCAAAGCACTGAACTCCAAAATCGTAAAGTCTAGGTATGCAGGGAGTCACTACGTTCAATCCGACAGCACACTATAGAACTCTGCTGGATGCCCGGTCATAAGGGTATTTCCATAAATGAAAAAGCTGGCAAATGTGCTTAAATAGGATCAGATTAACCAGAAAATCAACAAGAAGTAGACCTTAAGATACCGCTAGCGGAAATACATAATCGTGTAGAGGGCACAGCCAAGAATCAAACGAACAGAACGTGGACATAACCTTATCGCCGGATGCAGAACGTCTCGAAACATGTGGCCTAAACTCAATCTAAGAAGGACACAAACTCTCAGAAGAGAGAGCAATGGACTGTTATAGGAGTAATGACGGGGCACTGTTGGCCCTATGGCCGCCAAATATGGTGCCCCTTTCAGAGACTTCTACAGGAGTTGTGGAGACGAAGAAGAGAAGAAGACGGTTAGACACCTACTCTTCGAGTGCCCGGGGTTAATGAGGAAACGAACCAATTATTTTGGATATGGAATTAGCTTGGTCTTGAGGAACTAACGGAGTGGTTCACCCCCTTCAATAAGTCAATTTGAGGAGAAGGAAGGGATAATAATATATATGTAGGGTACTACAATGGTGAAACTGCCTCCGAGTGAAACTTGCCATATGCAAGCGACCCTTTTAACCTAGCCTGACCTACATAGTTTTAAAAAATTCACAGCTATTCAATTCAACAATTATTTAACCGACTTTGTGTATAATGTTGTGCGTTTATATAAAATAATTTCCTATTTTGGAAAAGTAAATGTTAAAAGTCTCTAACATTCTTTCGATTCGTGTTGGTATCATTCCATTTTGCTCATGTTATATTTATATGGAAAATAAATTCCGATACTCTTTCCAATAACTAGTTTAGTTACATGTTTTTTATAACCTCCTCAGTATAGAAATCTGAATTAGAGATAATGAAGTGCCACATCCACTTGCTCAAATCAAATTCAATGCACAAACTGCTATTGCCCCTTTGTCTCAACTTAAAGTTCTCAATTATCCTATTTATTTACATCTCTATTTGCACAGAATTACCAACTTAATTCTTTGCATAACTATCGTAACATTTTAAAACTTTTTACGCTTTTTACAATTAAAAATGAAATTCATTAAAAAAATCAACAAAGCCGACCACTTTTCCACATTGACCGAACGCGTGAAGCGCATATCAACCCAACGTTTTATAGTGAAATGAATAAAGCAACCGGATACGAAATGAAAACATTGAAATAGAGATGAAAATGCAACTGTAAACAAAACCATGCGAATAAAGTGAAAACTAAAATCCCAACCTTTCGTGTGTTTTTTCTTTCTATTCCATTCTGCAGTATATTTTTTATTTCGGATTGTTTTTAGTAACGGTTTGGCTCATTTTGTATCCTTTTTAGGTTTTCATTGCAAACATTGGATCCGACTGCGCGGTGAAACGTCGCTGTTCATCACAGAATTGCATCAGCTTAATTGAGAATTCACATAATAAAAGTTTAATGGCCACTCATGGACTAAATAAAGTGATTGGTAAGTAAAATCTGAGTTATCAAAACTATAAAGGCGTAAAAGTTAGTCAGTATTGAAAATAAGAGCACTAAAAAGTAAAGTCTTGTTAGATGACAAGTTGTCAGTTGAACTGTTGAAAAAGTTAAATTTTTTTTCAATGGGAATACTGCCAACCAAGATTTTATATTTTTAAAACTATTTTCCAACACAGCTATTTTAATGGATTTCGTGCGAAATTCAAAGCATGTTAGTTCGTTGTCATCTGCTACATTTTTTAAAAGTGGTCCAAAATAGATGCTGAAATTTGTAGTGAATTTTAGCAAAATCCGGCGCGCGTTGCTACGCCTCAACAAATAAAATAAAATGTGTTTTAAATTTAGTTGGCTTAAATTATTGGTATTTTATCTTAATGCGAGCGGATAAACAATGTTTTTGTTTTTTCCATTTCGTGCATAAATGAAGAACTGGTTTGGTTGAAATCATTGGAATCAGTACCTTTGAGTTTGGTTTTAGCCCTTGTCTTCTATATGTTTATATACATATGTACCGAGTCTCATTCATCTGCTTCAAATAACTGCAAATATATATATACTGTCGGCCTTTTCTCAATTTGGAGGCGTGGCACTATCGATTTTTTCATTGAATCTTACTTTTTCCTCTCTTTTATATACACACACACCAAGTTTCATTTATCTGCGGCACATAGTTTATGAGATAGATTATATATGTAGCAAGTTTCATTTATCTGCATCAAATAGTTGATAAGAACAGACGCATTTTATTTTTTTTTTATACTTTCTATACTTAATAAGACCATAACCAGACATAACTTAAAAATTTGTTGTTAACTTTTTTTTCAAAACTTTTTTTTATTTTATTTTCCTATTATGTACACATAAATTGTCGTATACCTAAAATATTATGCCTTAAAAAAATAAACTTCAGTCAAAGGCTTACCTGATCATATTTGCTCGTAAGAAATAGAAAAAAAAAATATTGGAAACATGGATACAGGCTATTGGAATGGACTGTGATAGTTAACATTTTTTTGCCTTATGCATTTGAAAACCATTCTTTTAAGTCGTATCAAAATTTAAAAAATTTCTAAACTAAGCGTATGAAAAAAAAAATAAAATTATATTTTTATATATTTCAACACCAAACCATGTAAAACATAAAACTTTAATCCTTTTAAAATAGTAAAATGTTTTGCGACTTAAACCGCAAACTAAACATGAATATCGCGCTTCATTTTCATCATCATCAATATGTAATAAAGCGATTTGAAAGGAAAAACCGCGCGTGTAACTCTCAACTTCACTCGAATGAACATTTCAATTTTAAAATAATAACATGAGTTGTAAATGAAAATAAAATCAGTAAAAGATAGAACACAAAAACAAAACTTAATACCTACTACGATTATATTCCAAATGCAGTCATACATCACTGTGGGCACATCCGCCAGCGACAGTGTCAAACAAAACAGCAAACGCTACAAAAACAATCCTATCCGCCGTAAATAATATCCGATAGATATTCGTAAAATCTAGTTCTAAAAATATAAATTTATAAAAATATATGAATATGAAATTGAATTCAACTTAACAATGAATGAAAAAAGAGTTTATTTTTTTTTCAATTGAACTATTTCGATTGCTAAGTGCTAGGTATGCACAAAGCAAACCACTTCGGCTTAGGAATGTTTTGAATAACAAATAAATATCTATAACATTGAAACTGAAATATGCAGGGGCATCTTTTGCAGGAAAAAAATGTCGATATTAACGACTCCGGTCAATCCAGGAAGCATCTGAACCACAATAGGCGGCTGTGTTAGCCGCAAGGGCATCTCATATGAAAACTGATGATAAGTCAATCGAAAGCCAGAGTACCGAAAAAAAGTCTAACCAAAATTGGGCGGTTTCCTTGTCAGCATCAGACTCGTAGTGGACTGCGGTGTAATTAAAACCACAACAAAATGCTTTTTTTTTCTTTTAGAAATTCTGAATTGTGTTCCCGATTGACTTTAAACAAAAAAAAATTTAAATAATTTTTCTTTTCACATTAAACGACAGAACCAAATGTCTAACACATACATACATACGTACAATATTAATATCCTTAAGCGTGTACTTACCCAGCAGGCAATTGAACCAGACCTGCCTCGGAGAAGGGCTGCTAGCACTGCTGTGATTGTATGAGACCTTCTCAAAACTAGATTTTCATGCAAATAAAAATATGTTTACTCATGAAATACTGTTATGCCTTCCCACAGCATATATTAGAAAGCAAAGAAGAAGGACTCCATTTATTTTAAGGCTTTCCGACATAAACCGGCAGAGTCAGAGTCCCTCACGACGTATTAATTTAATTTTTTCCAAGTACTTCTGTGAGCTCTGCTACGGCAAGCGGTCTTAGAAGGTCTGCTTATGAAGGTCTGTTTTATCGACTTATTTCATATAAAAAGAAAGTGTGTTTCAAAGGAGGTGGCAAGGCCATATACTTACCTTACCTTACTTACTAGCTCCTGCCCTTGCCGACTAGGTAGTCTCGCTTAAGGAAAGTTTAAAACTGAAATTGTATAGTTTGCAAGAAATAACTAAGAGCAAAGATAAGCTGACAGATTATTTCTGAAATTGACGGTTCAGACTTTGATGCGGTCAGAGCTCTTTATCAAATGCAATTCCACGCATTCGTATTTGCAAACTTTCAGTTAAATTTTTTAAAATATTTAAGCAAAGTTTACCGTAAAACATCGAAATTGCTTAGTTCTCCAAAAACTGTTAACATTTTAAAAATATATGCTGCCAGTCAGTCGCACATACCCTATAGGAAATATATTTGAAATGACATCCATATGAATGATAGTAAACAGAGGTGTATCAAGGCACAATAGTTGAAGAAAATTTTCACCACTGACCACTATAGTTTCGCCTATTATTGACTTGTTCTGAAATTGAAGTCCAAATAAAGCCCAGTCTTTAAAATAACGAATTCTAGAAATCAAAACTTAAATATTTCACAAATTCCATCAAAATTTAAACTAATATTAATTTACATAGTTTTTTTAAAGTTGTCTTTTTCGAAGCATTCACAATCCTGAGCAGCGAATCGTTTAAAGTCCGGAAGTCAACGTTGTAATTTTCAAGGTCATTCCTTGCTTTATTTTTTTTTTGCAATTGATGGTTTAAGTAAGGCTAATAATAGAAATAAGTGTCAGTTGCCAGAAACATGGTAAGCCTGGTTGTGAGAGGCCGACAGAAAAAAATTTGCGCAATAACTCGGAAAGTAAGCCACAAGTAGAAAATTATATTTCGATAAATGTTGTGGAGGAGATGAAAACACATCGATTTCAAGCCCGAAAAATTTCGAAATGACAAAAGTTGGCGCACTTTTCATAGTCTTCAAATTTTAAATTTGAAATTCCAGTTAACTTAAGTAATCACAAATGACTTGATTTCCTACTAAGATCTTAAGGACATTAAGTTAAATAAAGATACACCAACAAAACCGCATACAAACATGAAAAGTTGTTTCTTTCTGCGGTACTTTGAAAATTAATTGATCCGTGTGAGCATCAAACGTAGTAAACGCTAATGGAAGCTGATGCAACAGTAGACGCATCAGGGATGTTCTTTTAAAGAAATGTACAACTTAAAGTCTGGCTGACTAAAAAGAAATAACTAAATACAAAAAAAAACTTTTGCCAACTCATTTTTTGATGCTTGTGCAAATAGCAGCAAGCAAACCAAACATTACCATGACTTTAATTTTCGAGATTGGGGCGAACTTGTCGCCCAGTACTCGTGTTGTTGTTGCTTCTGATGTTGTTTAAGTGAAAAAGAAGTGCTACTGCAAAGTGTTTTTCATTTTACACCCCAAAGGGAAATGAAAACTAATTGAGTAACAAAGTTTTGCTGGATAATGTTAAACGTACTACAACATACAACGCATACGTTGTTGCGTGTGCCTTACGTTTCATTTCGTCGGGTAAATAAATATCACATGAAAAGTTTTCTACGAGATAAATTTAATTGGTGGCAATTTGTTGCAAACATATTCATTCAGAAAAAACTAACTTTTTCGTAAAGATTTTCTGTTTGCAGGTGGAGAAAGTTTTTGGTTTCTTTTGCAGTTGCTGTAGGTTAGGGTGCTATGCGCCTGAGTCTGAGCTGCGTAGGGTAAGGTGTTTACTAAAAAAAGTTACCGCGTGAGCTGCGGTATGCATTGCATTGACATGAGTATCATTGAAGAAATTGGTTTTCGCAAAAGTTTTTAAAGTGCAGCAGCATTCCTATTTGTGGTACTGTGATGGCCGGAAAAAATATGCAGACTTTTCGAAACTTCATCTGTTAAATGGGTTAAAAGATGACGCAAAAAAATTTAATGATAAAAGTTAAGGTTGCGTAAAACAAATTTCTAAACGTGAACCTTAGTGAAAAATATGAAAACTTTTTTAACTTCTTATTAAATACTGTAAGAAATTTTTTAAATGTTGAAGAACTTTACTGGCAGCGAGTATGAAAGTAAATCGGAAGTGGCGTGAATTAGTAGAAAAGAAACGATAATGCTTGGAAAGATTCTTATCAACTTTTTCAACATTTTTCGGCTTTTTAACATATTCTTGACTTTTTCTACTTTTTCAAAATTTTTTGAAGTTTTCAATGGCAAACGTGACTGTTAGCTGATTTAGCACACTTTTATTTGTGAATTAAAGCAGACTAAAAAAACTGTGTATACAAAATTTAAACTTTCCAGCCAACAAGCAATAAAATCTCAAGTCGAATTAAGATAAATGAAGTTAGAATTGAGTTAATGCTAATTTTCCATTCGTTCTGAGCGCAATTTCATCTTCATTTATTTATTTTGCATAAAAACTTTTTTGCAATTTTGTGCAGAAGTAATGCAAAAATGGCCTTAACTCAACCTAAACTTAATTTTTCCTAACTCGACTTAAGCTTTCATTGCTCTCGATAAAAATACCTCGCACAAAAAATGGCAAATAATATCAGTCTATTTTAGGGTATATCCTTAAAAAATAAATATTTATTGTTTTGTTAGGTAAGCTTTGTTCAAAAAAAAATTAAGTTTTCTTGAGCTCAACTCGAAGTTTAAGCACTACATTCAAAACAGTGTTTTAGAAGAGCTACATAAATAGCTTCTGTTTTTTGTTTTTAAGTACTAATATTTCTTTCAATGAATAAAACTTCTTAAAACTCCGTCACCTTTGATTAGCTCTACAAATTAAACTTCCTATTCAACTTGGAACTTCCACTTTATTTGGCTTTAAACATTTCTTTAATCGACTCGCCTCACAATTGAGTTTAGCCACTAGTTGTAGCGAAACGAGTTATTGCGTGTCGTCCGTTCTTTATTTATTTATTTGTATATCTGTCGGTTGCTTTTTGAAAAAAACCAAAAAATTATACCCTCAATCTTTTGCTGTCTGTAATAATTCATTCGAAATGGAATTAGATATACGCGCGCTTAAAAGGGATAATCAAGCATGTAAACAAACACGAATCCTGGCACTTTTGTGATTTGCAAAAAAGGGAGATGATTTCCAACGTGAATTACGTTGACAACGCAAAAAAATCCGTGTTGAAATAGCACAAGATTTATATGAAAAGATTAAAAAGTTGAGGACAAAATAAAATTATTAGAGCAGACGCGATAAGCATCGGAACATCTCTATGGAATATAGTATAAAAAAAAAGCTCTGGTTATAATTTTACAACTTAATTTGTTAGAGTTGTTTACGTAGCCATTTTCTTAATAGTTTTTTTTCTTTGCGCTTTGTTAGAAATTTTATTAAATTGAATTAAAAAAAAAACATAGACTGCTAGAAATATCCACCTCTTTAATTTGAAGATAAGGAAAGTTCTATAAGAAAGTATGACTACTAAGCATAAAAAAAAGAAATAATTAATTTCAAAAAATTACTCTTCAGAAGTTTGGAGACGCTCTAGTTAGCTAAATGGACCGAATAATTGCTAATGCCGCGACCGCATCGCTGTCTTATAAACTTTCGCCGCATCAACTGTTGTTTTGTGGTGCTCTTTTGATAACTTAGTGTTGAACATAATAACAGCAATTCCAGAATAGTAATAATAATTTTGATGAAAAACTTAACATTGAATGAGTACTTTAACTCATTATACGAAGAGTCTAAATGAAAAACATTTTCAATATTAACTAGTATGGGGCTTTGTCAAATATTAAATACCCTATATTACGTTAACAGGAAAACTGCGCGTAAGTCCTAAATTTTTATTAAAAGTGTACCTCTTTCATCTCGCTACGTGCTGAATGGTTTGACTAGTCGTACCCACATTGAATTTATCAAAATTTACTTAGATAGCTCTCTGTGTACCGTATTGAAACTTATGCCTTTATGGGAGGTGCCACGCCCTCTTTTCTAAATTTGCCAACTTTTTGTTTGATGCTAGACCAACCTATTTCTTGCATTTAGCTTTCTTAGTATAGCGTTTTGAAGTTTTTGTCTTATGGATTGTGCCACGCCTACTTGCAGAAATTCGTCTAGGTCTTGCTCACTACTTTTTCGAATCATTCCTACTGTTTGTCTCAAAATTTTTTCAAAATAGCGCTTTCAAGTTTTCGCTCTCTCAAGAAGAGCCACACCCTGTTGTCAAAATTCACCAACTTTTGTTCAGAGCTTGTACAAGTTTTTCCCAGTATTTTTGAGAAATTTGGTTAATGTTTTTGAAGGTTTGAAGGTGTATTCTGTGCGCTGAATTTCATTCATTTGGTTTTCTCGTAATCGTAATTTCCAAAAGCAGACAAACAGACATACTTCTATGCGTTACGAACGGAATGACTGAGTGTAGGGTATAAAAACGATAGAATATTCTACTGCAAGCTCTAGTGTAAACAAATGTTATACCAAAGCAAAAAACCTACACACGACCAGAGCCGCCGAAAAGTGCGGACAAGAGCATATTTGCTCCCGGTCTCTGAACTTTTTCGGGCCTATGTTATACTTTCTACTAAAAAGCATTTCTTTTTTTCCATTTCAAATATTTCATAAAAAGTGTGGCCTATTTCATTAAAAGTGTGCCTAACGTTCAATTCTTTTGTGTAACGTCATACTTCTGTTGAAAAGTTTCCGGACTGCACTGGCTCTTGGACGTAAAAGATATCTCTTTTATTGGAATATAAGAAAGAACTCACATGCCAAAAATAAAGGCTTGGATAAATTAAATAATTAAATTTTATAAAAAATTTTCAAATTGTTGAATTTTATATGAAATATGAACATTGATCATATGAAATAAAGGAACAATTTTTAAAGAAAACTGCACCATACTATAAACCAATTTTTTTAAAATATTTTTGTTTGCTTCAAATTTTTCAGAGATGCTTTTAAAAGATCAACAAACACACACCATACTTGGCGCCTTGGGTTTTTTGCGCATACTGCTGCCACTCATCATACGTGGCTTTGTCAATGATTGCAACGATGACAGTGACAACCCAACACATGCCTCAAGCAAGAAAACCTGCAATCGCTCTGCTTCAGTAAACAGCACTTGCACTTCCATGATGACAATGATGATGATGCCGATGATGACAAATGAAAGTAAACAAATTATTGAAATCTTTGATTACTGTTTGCATTTGCTCAGCATCAGCCACACTTCAAATCATTCCACAATAAATGCCTCACTCGAGGTTATTAATGCCATACTGCAGGCAATAGATAGCAGCAGCAGCAGCAGCAGTGATAGTTCCCCTTCAACAGCAAAAACAACAGCGCAATGTTTACAACAACTTCTGAACAATCAACAATTGCATCACAATGAATATCTGCGAAGACGGAAATCATTAAAAAATCAAATATTCCAATTGAAAAATTACGAAATAACGCCAGCAGTAGCAGCGGTCGCAGCAGGAGGATCAGCAACATTGGCAGCGGCGACAAACCCTTTTAGGTTGGTGTCAACACCGACAGCAACACCAACACGTAAATTGCAGCTACCTTATCCGTCTCATACTCAAGATGGTGATGGTGATGGTGATGGCGAGAATGTTGATGACAACTACGAATTGAATAAACATAAGACAAGCGCCATGGCTGCCAACATCGGTGTTGTGCATGAATCCCTGTTGCTAACGGATATGGAACAGCAGCAGCAGCGTACTGCATTCAAATTAGGAATGCAAAAAATTGCAAATGCGCAGGAAGATGGTGCTTGCCTCTTGACGACAACAACAATACCCACAACCTCAAGTATCCTGGGAATTTACGCTCAAGATGACAACAGCAACAACAACAAACACAAGGGCAAAAAAAATATCACTGATGATGTTGACGAGGCGAATGCGGATGCTGATGACAATGATGATGAAGGTAAAGTAAATAATAGAAATGACTTGGGAATGCGGGATTTTGAGTTTTCTGTTAAATGAACTCAGCGCATGTTAAGATACCGTGAGGTGCTTTAAAAAGAAAGCAGTTGAAAATCTGTTCAAAAAGTTTTCATGGAAAACTTATTTATTTTAATTATTGTTCGTTTCGTTTTTATTTTTATGTGATAAATTATAATTTTCATGAGCTTAAAGTTCCATACTACAAGAGTTTTATCTTTTTTTATTTTTAAAAAGTGCGCAAGTCGCGATACCAGTTGGAGCAACCTATTTGAAATCTTTTGAATGCTTTATTTTGCTAAAATTGAAAACCTTTTCGGCTACAACATTTTAATTAAAAATATTAAAAGATTTTATTCATGGAAATCTTGTGTTTTCTTTAAAAAAAAACATAGCAACACCATGTGAAATAACATTACAATTTGTTTGTATTGTCAGATATTATTCAACAGTAATTCATTTCAAGTTCTTTCCGGACTTTCAATGCAATAAGAACTACCTGCCGTGATTCTTGCGAATTAATTAGTGTGACCAACTTCTTTTCGAAATCCGTTCTAAAATGTAAAACATATTACCAATTGGGCTTTAATATGTTGCTCGAATTTTCGGAATTCCGCATACAAATGTTTTTTCGTTAATTAAACAACTCTTATAGAGCCTTATCTCTTATACTAAAAAAAAAATTATATAATGAAATAAATGCCGCTCGGATCCAGATTCGGTGACTGACTGTCTGACAAATTATTCACCTTGCTCGTTTTTTTGTAGCTTCTGGTGATGTCTGAATTAAGCCTTAAAATAAGTTTGTTTCCTATATATAACACCGGATACCTTTTTTATCTGGTCTGCAACGTGTTTGATATTGTAATGGTCAGCACTCTTGTCGAGTACAAGGGAAAATTAAAGGCATTATTACTGTACAGAAATTGGAAGTGCAGAAGTGATGATCTCATGGTCCACATGGAAACTTTAGGGAAAAAGGGTCACATATTATTAAACCCATTCCCATAGTCAAATAATTTTTCCCGCCTTTTATAAATAGTGTATGGTTCCCTTATGCTCTGGGAGTAAATACTCGTTTGGGTTTTTCTTAGTTCAAAGTATACTCAGAGTTGCATAAGATATGGATGCAGAGCTCGTTTGGCTCTTCCTGCTCCTACAAAAATGACAAAAATGATCGTGCTCTTCTAGATCTCTTTGCCTTATACGAACTAAATCATTTCGGTTTGCAACCACGGCGTGCTTTTTGTTTGTGTGTTTTTGTTTTCAAGTTATTCCTTCTGTTCGTGCTTTTTGTTTTGAATTTTTTTTTTTGTTTGTATGCAAGAAGCTTTCCGCAAATAATAAAAAAAATTTCTTAACACTATTTATTTTTGACAAAATATTTTTGAGTTTTTAACGCAAACTGATGTTGTTGTAACCAGCTCCCGAAGCAGATTTTTGTGTTCATCTCTGATATAAGCCATAATCGGAGTATTCAGCAGCAGCGTAGCTCAAGGGGCTCATCATCTTTTACAAAAATATCTTAAACTTCCGATGGGATTTTTCTTTAAGATCTGATTCGAGCGATTGTTCGCTTACATGCACATATTAAAAATACTCTATTTCGAAAAAAAAGTAAAATATCTCTAAAAAGGAGTATAAATTATAAATATGCTGGAAAACAGCAATTAATATATCTATTTTCGACAAAAGTTAACTCCACAAAATTCTGCTCGAGATTCTGAGCGTAATAGAAAATAATATCTAATATCTTTGACTTGCCAAAATGAGTTAAAATGTCGTCATCGTGATCGACATTTCGTAATGAATTTGGAACTATTTGTCGTTATTATATTGTTTTTTTTTTTTACTTTCTACTCGTCCTTATAAGTAAGAAAGTTTTTCCAAAATGAAATTATGTTAAAAATATTTTTATTTTATGTTTTGAATGCTGAAAAATGGCTTAAGAAAAAAAAATATAGAAAATCTAATAATACAGAAATACTTCCCCTCAAACACAAATAACCTACCAAAAATACTTAGGTATGGTAAGATATGTTTGATATACATATCTACACAACTTCTGTTGGAGGCTATAACTTTTAATCAAAGGTTTTTGTGGTTTTTGAATGCTATTTTCTCTTATTAAATCTAATTTTTTTGACCCCAATAATGTTAAAATTTTAAGAAAATAAATTATTTGTTTTGCCTTTTACATATCTTTGCCAATTATTAAGATATATAAGAGTATTATCGGTTATATTCCGTATCCGTGATATTTCATAATATATCCGCGTTATTGATACCACTTGATTCAAATACTGCTATCATAGTCAGCTTTGCGGCTATTCTTTATTTCTCTTGTGATAATGTATCACAGATAATATGCTTTATTTATAATTTTGGTTTATGTGCAGCTAGCAATACTTCATTGCTTCTATTAACAAAAATTTTGTACATTTGAGCTATTTTTATCGTCTAACTAATTTTATTTTCCGCTTACTAACCCCTTACTGCTAACTCAATTTTTATTTTAAACCAAATTATACTAACATCTCTTGACTTGAAATTATAAATTTTCTGAAAGTTATAGATAGCACCCTAATATCTATTGCAAATCTTCTTTCTTTCAATACTAGCTAATAAAAATTCGCTAGCATATCTCGCTTATGTTGATAAACAACAAAAAGAAAACCGTCGAAATATTTCAAGTCACATCGAAAACCAACAAAAAGATGACGATAATGATGACGATTCTGATAAGGTGCATTTGATTGCAATGGAGTCGCACTGTGCCGACGATGATACCGCTACTGACGATGACGAAGATGATGATGATGATTTCACAACACTTTCTGAAATAAATGAACCACAAAAGGTATTCGCTGTGACAAATTCTCCTACTCCTGTTTACACAATCTCAACCGAACCATCATTGACAACAACAATTGATGTTAATAATCTGATTGATGCAATCGATGCTACCGCAAAGACAACAATGACAACAGCTATGCAGCAGCAGCAGCAGGAACCGCAGATAAAAGAACAATCACAGCTTCAGCTACTGACTGTTGATGCAGCTGCAGCAACTAACTCTAACCCATCGTCTCCTGGTGATGACAAATCCCAACATTTGAGTGACATCGACAATGAATCGTTCAACAGCATTGATTTTGAAGCAGAAATAACGATAGGTGGTTTTGCGGCAATAGCGGATGTCACCAATACAACAACTACAACGACCGTGGAAGAAAGAAATGCAGCTACCACAAAATTCAACAACACCAACAATAGTAACACTAGCGAAAGTACAACAATCAGTTCATTTTTTACAGGTAAGCCAGCAGAGAGGAACAACATATTGACGCAGAGTGCTCCCATATATGTAGGGGAACTACTAATTGAAAACCATTGAATAGAGTTTGAATCAGACTACTTTTTTTAAACAAAATATCACCACTAAAGAAAAGTTTTGCAGCTAACTTTTACTCAAACATCAAGATCATAAATCATCGCTCATAGTCTGATTTTATGTATTTTCGATTTCATGTTTGAAAACTTTTCTGCTTTTACAGCTTAATTTTTGTTCACCCAAATGTGTTAGGTCATGTCAACTTTTATATTCCTACTAAGTTGAAGTATTTCGGAGATACACACGTGCTTACATGCATATGTGCATTCAAACAAAAAAATAGCACCAAAACTATTGTTACATTTTGTAACAAAAAGTTATGTTTTGTTACATTTTGTAACAAAACTGTATCGCATCAGCATTTGTGCCAAGTCACTCCAGTGAAGATTATCTTTTATACCTCCCAATAAAGATGTTCACCCATTCGAAAAAGTACAAACTTTTACATCTTTAATATGTTGTATTTGTACTGATTTGTAAGAAACCGCATTACAATTACGTTGACAAATAATATTTTAATTATAAATTTTCCACTTGATGTGCTTATGACAAAATTATTCCGATGCCAATTTATTTTAGTTCACACATTATTGTTCCACCCATTAACTTACCTCTCTTTGTTCGAATCAGTTCTCTGCTCATGACCCAAATTTTCATACCATTGTGGTTAGACATTCTTGTAGCGTTTTGGCTCTGTAGTTTTCACCGCTTTTATTTGCAATTTTTGGCACTGCAATCAAATTATTTGCATAATTGCTTCAACAATGCAGAGCAAAACTTTTTCCATTATTTCATAAATTAAGTCCGTCCAGTCATCCATCCAAACTGCTACTTCTATATTTTCTATGCTGCATACCACTTATCATCATCAGTATCAGCATCAGCATCAGCATCAGCATAAACATCATCACAAGCATGTGCAATGCAACAAAGTCTTTTTGCGTGAAGAGTTTGTCATTTTTGTTTGCAACGGTTGCACTTATTATTAAATGAACCATGTACGACAACATGTGAAGCATCCTCCTCTTGAAGTTCAGAAGTAAAGTAGCAGCAAGCGGAATGCATTTTGTTCAACATTTCGGCAAATGATGTTGAAATTAGTAATTGAAGTTCAAAAGCAAGCAACGTTGATTTTGACTGATGATGATTGTGTTTTTCTCTGCTGCTCGTTCACTTGGTTAACTCTTTTCCATATTTGCATTCATTCATCGTTTGTCGTCGTCATCATCTGGTTTATTAAATCAAAATACTCGTACTCGTAGTTTTCAAGTCATGCGATTGCGCACGGTTTAGTTTAAATTGATTTTTACTTTCGAATTTTGAAAATTGTATGATATTTGAGGAATAGTAACTACTTGAAGTAAATAGATGAACAAAAATCAATAACTTTCGAGAAAATGTGTAATCAATTTAATCCAGGGCTGTAACTTAAGGCGTAGGGGCTTTTAATAGGTTTTCGATGATAAAATTTGTTAGAAGATATTGTTGCATATAACGAAAAGAAATGTTTATCTTTTTAGAGGCTTTGCTAGGCCTTAGGAAGACACAAAATCTATCGGAAATAACCTGAACTAGAAAAATGTGTGATGAAAATGTGAATTGTTTTGTTATTTCATTATATAAATGAACTACTTTCATTACGAACACAATCACTAGATTGTGTTGCAATCAGTAATATTCACAAAACAACCGCTTTATTTATTCTTTATAACAATTCACAAATAAATTGTTTACACACTTTCAACTTACAGTTGTTCAATAAGCTCATCTTTTGGCATATAGTTTTGTTTAAATAATGCTACTTTTTTACATAACAATCTGCCATTGGTCAAAGTAAAACTTTCGATAGTGCTGACTATTTATTTTCGTACAAGGACTGCACAATTATTCCTTGCAATCCAAACATTAGCAAACTACGCCATAACACTGGGTCAAGCATTACGGAATCTACATATCTACTACCAACCCAATCCATTCATGCAACATTGGTCATACATATTGATTCTGTAAGCGCTCAAACTCCTTAGTGGTTGAGTGATAGATTAGCTTAGACCTAAAGTGAATAGATCATGTGTTCGATGTGTTTCGAGAGAAGCGGCCTCCTTTTGATTTCCTTACTGGCTGCCGCATCTGTGATACTCAATAGAAAGCAACTACGATAATCCGACATAGCGGAACAGCATTTGTTAAATTGAATTTAATTCTATATCTATTAACTTTAACGATAATGGCAAATAATTTCTAAAAAATTGTATCAATAATTTAAAATACAACTCGAAACTTATCGCCCAAGTTAAATTACATTTATAATTTGATAACCCTATGGCATGCAAAGCAGATAAACTAGCACGCCATTAAAGTTAAAAAGTAAACAAGAACAACAAAAAAAAAAATGCTTACTCAAGTACTTTAGATTACTCATGTTGACATTAATTCGCTTTCGAAAAACAAGTAATTTGGTCAAATAGATGAGTGCATCTGCAATGCACAATGCATGCGCCAGGATGCAGGATGCCAAATAGACGGATAATCCTTAACCAATGTGCAACTTGCATGCAACTTGAAATACACACGAGAAAAAAACCGCTTAGCCACGAACTGTTTAAAACTTAAACGAAGCGTGGACAGCAGTGATGAGGGACTAAAAGAAAGAGAAAAAAAGAAAAAAGGGACAAAAACAAAGAAAGCGAAAAAGAGATAGAAAATGCTGCAAAGTTTGTGCTTAACACGAGAAGGCAATAAACAGGAAAACATCTTGTATTGGAAATTAATTTTAACAACAGCTTTCGCCACAAAACACAAAGATGCACATACAAACACAAATGATATGTATGCCCTGTGTGGAAAAATGCTTTAAGTGACTGAGAAATTTAAGAGCAGCTTCATTTGATATTCGAGTCGTTACAGTAAAATTAAAACCGAACCGAACTTTTTACTTAGTCTATTATAGACTATAGTAGTCATCAAAACTATAACATTCGGATAACAAGAATACAAGAAGTATTCAGGAAACTTGGTCTTTACCTTTATCCTTTGAAGGTCGCACAGGGTAAATTGCTATGACATGCCGTAATTTAAATAATAATTCAATAAAACAAAATAAATTCTCTGAAAATTTCAGATTCTCTCCATAGCCGTCTG
Source organism: Meiosimyza decipiens (assembly GCA_963680825.1). Taxonomy (NCBI): domain Eukaryota; kingdom Metazoa; phylum Arthropoda; class Insecta; order Diptera; family Lauxaniidae; genus Meiosimyza; species Meiosimyza decipiens. The sequence continues at coordinate 78,641,091 of OY804259.1, read as the reverse complement.
TATAATTTGCGTGGCAATGGAAAGAAAAAAGTTCGTTACACTAGAAATGCGTACAAATGATAGGGCACCTATCAGGGACGCAGACAGAGCCCCTTAGGGCCTACAGACGGTATTGGCTCTCTCCATATGAATATTACAGTTTAATACGTGACTTTCAAAAAAATTCAAATTTAAAATCATTTTTTGTATAGAAGAAAAAGTCCGAAGTAGCTAACGCTTTGTTTTGTTTAATATATGGCAATTTTGTCAACAAAAAATAAGACTAAATACTAAAATTCTTGAAGAGGACTTCTTTCAACACAGCAACAACACTATTGACCACATTGAGTATGCCTTCTATTCCATCACAAGACCGGATACATTTTTGAATAAAAAAATATAAGTGAATGCAGTTGCTAGGGTTTTGATGGACGGAATTTAGAAGGCTTTCCTACTGGTCACATATTAACACAAAATACATGTGCACGCACACACCCACACAAACAAGACAAATGCACAGCAGCAACAGACATGCATTATGCATTGAATATACAACATAGTCGACATTATTTTACAGGAACCGGAACAAAAACTACAACAACAATAACACAAATAATGTTTTTGCTGCTAATGTTTTCACTCTTAAGCCCAGCAAACATTTTTTTATTGCGGAAACGCCATATATTAACCAACAAGCTGTTATTCTTATGCCAAGTGATAGTTTGTTGGGGACCAACTTTCCGAGGTTAGCAATTTGCGCATGAAGCAAAAAAACGATTGGGATTATTGTTGCCAAATATAAATATTTCTACGTTATCGGCTTTTATTACTATTACTTAACGTAAGCTGAAAACAGAGCAATATTAAAGTCGTCCGTGTTTCCAACCACATATAAAAATTTGATGTCATATTTGAACAAAGAAAATAACAAAACAGTAATATCGAATCATAATGTAAATTTAACTTTTATCGAAGAGTTACAAATTCATCGCTTGGAAGATTCAACAATCTTCCAAATGTTGACTGGGATGTGTTAGTGTTAATGGTGGTGTGTATGATAGTGTTTGTGTATTATTTGTATTTTTCAAATGTATTTTCAAAGAACATGCAATCATAAAATAGCTGCTAAACTTGCGTCATTTCGTATATAAAAAATTCTGGCAACACTGTGCAAGTGTTACAACTTGCAAGAGTCAAGAAAGCTGCCAATTGCAAGAAAAAAAAAATGGTGGAGAGAAAAAGTTAGAAGGAGAAAAAATAAGCACTCATCATTTATAGACCATTAAAAAGTTCATCTTCGCATGCATTACACGGTTAATGCATATATTCAACGGATAAATGGATGGATAGATAGATAGACGGGTGAATGAGTAGATAGTTCGTAAGACTGCGAGTGTAAAATGGAAAACAAAACATAAGTGAGTAAAGAACTTTGTCTTTGGCATCTGGTTAGCAGCATTAAGCACTTTTGCTGCATTTGTCACTTGTATCCCATTAGACAAAAGCAGCATTAAAGATGGCTGTTAGAATGCCTACCTTAGAAAAATTTAGCACTTCCCAAACCCCTTTAAATTTTTCTTAATTAAAATTACTCTGTTAAAAAAGACTGCCAAAGTGCATATTCGTGTAATATAATCAAAGTAGGCAAGTAAGGCCTTTAAAATAGCGGCGATGAGTGTTAAAGAAAATAGTCACATTGGACTATGTTTGGGGAATGAGAGCACCAAAATTGGATTACGTGTTTTATGCATAACCTCTTGAGAACTGTAAAAGTAAACATATTGTGTGGCTATTAGTCTAGGCCTGCTGTTCTGTCAATGTATACTAGGTGTACAAATATGAAACCGGTAATGACATCTAGCGGTCGATAGCCGTATATGTATGAGCTTCCGAACCGCACAAAATGTCTTAATTGTTCATTCTGTCATCTGTTAACAATATTCAGTTCACAATTTGTCAAGTTTCATACAACAACGCATTTTTTCCGTTCGTAAAGATGTGGAATTTTGTGCCTGAAAACTCTCATTTGCGGGAAGCATTGATTTTCTGTTTCCATTTGAAGAAAAACGCTTCTGAATCGCATCGAATGCTTGTTGAAGCTTACGGCGAGCATGCTCTTGGTAGTACACAGTGCAATGAGTGGTTCAATAAATTTAAAAGTGGTGATTTTGATGTGATAAATGAGGAGCGCGGCCGGCCACCGAAAAAGTTTGAAGACACCAAATTGCAAACATTATTGGACGAATATGATGGTCAAACGCAACAACAGCTCGCTGAACAACTTAATGTGACACAACAAACCGTTTCCTTGCGTTTGAAGGCCATGGGAAAGATTTTAAAGGTCGGTAGATGGGTGCCACATGAACTGACCGACAGGCAGCAAGAAAACCGAAAAACCACTTGTGAATTGCTGCTCGCCAGGCAAAACAGAAAAGGTTTTCTCCATCTAATCATCACTGGCGATGAAAAGTGGATTTATTTCAACAATCCCAAACGAAAAAAATCATATTTGAGCCCCGGCCAACGACCCAAATCAACGCTAAGACCAAATCGCTTCGGCCGAAAGACAATGCTGTGTATTTTCTGGGATCAGCGTGGTGTTATTTGGTATGAGCTACTAAAACCGGGTGAAACAGTTACTGGTGCACGTTACCATCAACAATTGATCGCTTTGAACCGTGCTATAGGTCAGAAGAGGCCCGAATTTCAACTTCGCCATGACAAAATTGTATTCCAAGATGACAACGCATCGTCACATCGAGCAGCGGTCAATAAAAACTTGGTAGAATCGTACAACTATTAGCCCCTGCCCCACCCGCCGTACTCACCGGACCTGGCCAGCCGATTACTATTTGTTTTCATCGATGGGACACGCACTCAACGATTCGCACTTCAATTCTTACGAGGAAGTGCAAAAATGGCTCGATGAATGGATTGCGTCAAAAAAAAAAAGAATTTTTTTGGCGAGGAATCCATAAATTGCCTAAAAGATGGAAAAGATGTGTAGCTAGCGAGGGGAAGATTAAATTTGGAACTATTTTCGCAAAATGAACGTGTTTTTTTAAATAAAAAATTACCGGTTTCATATTTGTACACCAGTGTTTAACTTTCTACAAGGCGTGCCCGAAACGCTAATTTTGTGGTGGTCCTTTATAAGCGCTTAGCATTAATCCGAATATTGACATAGCGTGTAGGCCTTCTCCTTCTCTATAAAAGTTTGATTTTTTATGTTAAGGCCTTTAGATTGTGACTCTTTAACTTAGATTAGTGAGCACACTTTATGCAACCTACGTTATTAGGGGAAGTACAGGTAAAGTGGTGAACTCTTAAGGCTCTTTACATACACATTGAAAGAGCTATTACATGATCCTTTTTTTTTTTTGTTTTTGAGGAAGTGGCTAATAATTTGCTGTTGGAAATAGAGAGTTAGTTTTGATTTTTTCCTTTTTTTTATAGTGATACCTTTAACTTGTACATTTGTCTGCATTCCATTCGAAAATTTACTCCATTGCGTCCTTTGTCTTCTCATGCAATATAGGCTCACCATAGAATTCTTTTAACGACTCTCGTATTTGTGTTCTATCGATCGTTTTCTTGATGATTTAGGACGTTCTGGTTATTTTGTTAGCCTGTGGGTTCCACTCTAATGTTTGTCGTCAGATTTCAGTTTCACAGAAGATCAGGCACATAGACTGCCAGACATTACAATGTTATACCTTTCGCTTTGTTTAATCTATTACGGATGTCGGCAATGACATAATAAAATACAACACTCTTAGTTTTGTTCAATTCTGGTCGCTTTACCTTAATTTCGCACTCTAATCACTAAACATTAGAGACTGGATCAAGCGACTGGCTAGGATGTATCAGCTCATGATGCGGTATTCTTCTATTTCAGTCCCACCAAAACTCATAGCCTTGCATGAATCCGCGCTTTGCCACCGCTTGTGTAACTTCAACCATCTTGGACCACGACCTTTTTTGAACCGTAATGTCGTATGTGACCCACTTTTCGTTGACCGTTATCAATCTCTTCAAAAATGATACGATTTTGTTTCAATTAATTCAGCAGTGAAAATTCGAATGAAGTCTGATGATTCCGCGAAATGCACAATTTGGTTGAGATTGCAAATTCTCACCAAGTAATCGTCTCTGGTTCCGATGTCGGCGAATTTTGTTTCAATTTTTTTTCCTTAGTGTACTTAGACGTAAGAATTGAAATAAATTCGAATTGATGTGATAGTTGCCTATTTTCCCGTACATTGACAAAATATTGTGTTCAGTGTTCACTAGCATGCTTTACTTACATGCGTAATTATGTTGGTTTTTATAGTTAAATAAGTTCCTTGCACACGTAGAGATAAAACAAACAAAATGAAAAAATTAAAAACGAAACTGAAACTTTAACTCGCCATGTTAAAAACTTTCGCCGAAAAAAAAGTTGTGCTTTTTAAAGTGCATTTCTTGCACTCGTTATAGCCGTACATTTGCTGGGGTGGTTCATATTTACTTTTGCCATTTTTTATATAAATCCAAGAATCGCATAAACGTTGCCACAACAAATAGTAATAAGCAAAACAAATTTGCAAAATAATAAAAATTTTAATTTAACTAAACTCAAGAATAAAACTCGAAAAGGTAAATGGAAAAAGGACCCATGTGATGTTTTGAAATTTTTTTTTTGTTTTATACAAAGGTGATTTTGCCACTGCACAGTTTTTCTAAAAGCTGTACTGACTTCTTAAGCTACTACATTTAGCAGGTTGCTTAGTGAGGAACAATTTCAGAAAAATGGTCTCTATGATGATAAAGTATCAACTAGCAAAACCTTAACCACACATTCATATATGTCCTTCTTTCACTTTGCCTCTTCAATTTCTTTAACAACATCGTAATCAAAAGATCGTAGTACAAATATGCTGGTTAGTGAGGACCACCCCAATGTACATGTGTGTAGTATTTTTTTTTTTATCTACTACCATGTTTCACGAGTCCTTAGTTTTACAGTTTTCATGATGTTGTTGTTGTAAATGTTGATTTCGTTGTTGTTGGCTCTTAAATAACAACAACAATGTGTAGCAGAGCGTAAGAAAAACTACAAATAAATGCATAACGTAACGCAACACAACCATGCAGTAATACACGCTTACACAGATCCACATGGTACACTTACAGTTTGAGTAACCACATTTTATCACGTAACACATTTGTCTTATCCACTTTGTTGCCAACATGGACAAATTTTTAAGCTTTGGCATCATCAGACGAAAGAGTTTTTAAAATTTGCCATTGTTTTGGCCCAAGTATCGCAGTTGAGTGCGCTTTCTTTGCTGTCTTTCGCTGCTTGACTTTAGCTTTAATTAGAACTTCCGGTTTTTGGGATATGGCTTTTAATTTCGAGATTCTCTTTTTTTCGTTTGTACGTATTTTCCACTCTTGTACTTTTGTAGTTAAAAGTAATTCTATGTTATAAATAGTTGACAAAATAAACTGTGGGTGCAGTACAGATGGTTTTTAAAAATTAGTTTAAATTTTATTTAAGAATTACTCGGATGTAAAACTTACTAATTTTTTGTATTAAGGAAATGTCAAAAATCTTCTATGTTTAATTTAATTTTAAAGTTTAAGCGACTTAAATTTAAATTTTAGTCTGTTTTTTTTTTAATTTAAATAAATATAATTCATATGATAAATGTTGATGATAACAATTAGTTTGGATTTCTATGTTTTTTTTATCATAAATTATTGTAATTTTTGTTTGTTTTATATTAAAAACAATTGTAATTATGGATTTTGACATATTCAGATCAAAATGAATAGTAGTTTGGGACTTCGATCCTCTTAGATCGAAAATTTTCGGCATTTTAAGCTTTCATTTCTTCTATCACAACCGAGTTTTTCGATGTTTTTTGATAAGTTTTGACTTTTATCGATGTATTTCGGAAGCTTTTGACTTTCTTAGATTTTTTTGACAGTTTGCGAACATTCAAATTTTTTGCAATGTTTTTCGAAAAGCTTAAACTTTTTAAAATATTTTTTATAATTTTTTTGATGGTACATATTGGATAGATTTTGAATATATTCGATTTTTCCAATGTCATTCGATAAAGTTCGATTTTTTCAGTAAGTTTCGATAGTTTTCGACTACTGTTAACATATTCGATAAATTTCGATGATTTCCGATAGTTTTCCATAGTTTTCGACCTACATGTGACGACTTTTCAATAAGTTTAAATTTTTTTCGTTAGCTTTGAACTATATTCGATAGTTTTCGTGTTTTTTGATGATTTCCGACCACTATTGATTTTTCGACAAATTCGGCTTTCTTATGAAATTTTTCGTTAGTTTTCAACTTTTAGAGTCTTTTGATATATTTCGAAAAGATTTTACTTTTCCAATATGTATTAAGTTTTTTCACGTTTTCTAAACTTTCGGCATGTATCAACATATGTACATATATATGTAGTACATACATCCACTTAAGCAATACTTTTCGAATAGTAGAAAAATATCGAATAGGTCGAAAATTGTGAAATTATTTTGAAGAACATCAAAAACCGTCAAAATACAATGAATTAGTCGAAGAGTATCGCACAGTATCTTAAGGCTTTTCATGAGTCGAAAAGCAGTGCAGATTGAGTCCGGATGTGTCAATTTTGTTGATTGTTGTAGTGACTGCTACATTATTTGTTTTTGTTGTCTTACTATTAACTTGTTTTCAGTGCTTACCTCATGGGATTTTACTTTACAGTACTCGGTTAATTATGAGTTTCAGTCAGTTTAAGAACCGACCAAATGTTGATCCAGTACTAAGTCAAACACTATTCCGATTTTCAAGTTTATTATAATTTCTGAAATACAAACCATTCGTTTATTGTGAACCATTCAATTACTTTTCTTTGTGGTCTACCATAAGCTTAACATTTAGCTATGGATGAAAATTTCAGATTTATCCCTAATTATAAGTAATTAATTATGGCTTGGTATAGAAGGCAAGATTAAGCTCAGAAAATATTTATTATGAAATGTACTAATGCTTTTTCATACTTTTCATTTACAGGATCAATGTCAAAACTCTTTCGTCCTTCGTCACTTACCGGTGGCAAGTCTGCACCAACTAAAGTACCAACAACAAAAATCAGTAAATCAGATGCAACAACCACAACTTCAGCGTCACCAAGCATAACACCAACAACAAGAACTAAAACACCAACAACAATGTTCAGCGATAAATCCGAACAAGATGGAATTTCAATAAACTCAGCTGCTGCTGTCTCTACCTCAGCAGCCGACACTCTATCTCTGGAGTCCATAACCAGTGGTGGTCAGCGTCATGATATTGAAGAGTTGCCATTGTCATCGACTAGAAAGCATTCGTACTCGAGCAACTCCTGTGGCTTAAACGATGAAACATTATCAACAACAGCATCGGTGACAGCATCAACAGCCATATTAATGGATAGCAATGCCAGAATAAGCAGCGATGATGATGATGATGAGGAGGCAGTAGTACAACTACGAAGCATTGGTCGTCGAACACCAAATGGTAAGTTTCCATAATTACTGGAAGATATACCACATTTCATTGTAGTCCGTTGAAATGTTTTTGTATGCATTTATGTAATTGAAAAAGTGCAGAATGCGGAGGCTGTTGCAATTTTTTTTTTCAAAGGTTTATTTATAAAAATAAAATCAAATTATAAAGTGAGAACTTTTGATCAATCAAATAAATTATGATAAATTGTCTTATTACTTATTTACTGTGCCAAAAAAGTTGATTATGAGAAGCTCGTTCAATAGTGAATATTTGGAAAAAAGTGCAATGTGGCTGATAATTTGCTGATAATTTATGCATTTCAAAAAAATTAAAAATGTAAAGGCCTTCAAAGTTAATTGCCAATGTATCACGTCCTTGATAATTTATGCTATCAGTTTTTTTCTAGATAATTTTTCGCATTATTCTATGAAATCCTCATAAAACTTATTTCTTCCTCTTATTTTATTCGCAGTAAACCCTTTCATTAAGGATTCACCACTTAAGCAAACTCTAGTTGGTCTGCCGCAGCTGAACGTATCGGTTGGTACCATCTTTGAACAGTCAATAATTTTTTATACAGCACGCCTGACAGCTGCACGCTTCCTTCTCACAGGAAAACCGCATGGACTGCAAACTGATCAAATGACGCGCGTTTCTATTAAAAACCTCTCAATCTGCGTAGTAGCACAATGCGTACGCTTGGCACCGCAAATTTTAACGATGACATTGGAAATAAGCCCAAAAGAATTACAAAATCTTCAACGCTGCATGGAGCTAGCGGAAGCAACAGCAGAAAAACGTGACGCTGCAGTGCCATTTTCTTCATCACAAAGCTCCAGTTCAAGCGGTAGCCCAACACAGCACCAAAGTGATAGCAGCTCCAATTTAGGTAAAGATTATGAACATCTCAATGCTGGTGGTGATATTGTTGATTTTGTGCATGGTGCAATGAAGATACCGTCATCACCACGCAAAACCTATGATTTTGCCTCTGGCGGAGATGGTGACGGTGACGGTGCTTCTTTGCTAGAAATAAAAGATGATCATTTTGGTGTTAGCACCACCGATTATTTTCTCAATCAGCCTTTGAGTCGTAGTGTGGATCCTGTATTGTTGACGCCACATGTTGCGTCAAAATCACTTTCATTGCAACCGAAGTCAAAGCAACAGCATGCGTTATCCAAGTCAGAAATAATTGAAAGTACACGTAAAAAAATTTATCACTACAAAGAGGATGCGGTGCCATTGTCACCGGCACCACGTCCACCAAAGCGTATTAAATCACTGAGGAAGAAAATGGAAAAAATTCAAGTTTGCAAAGATGCTGTTGATGCTATGCTGCCTTTGGTTACCACCACAGCTCCTGTAACTACAGATTCAAAGCCACGTCAGCAAATCGCAGATATTTTATTGTTTTTTACGCATGTTGATCCAATTTTACGTGGTGGTGTGCAACAAATTATTGGAAATTACATACAGACAATAAATGCTGGATTGCATATGTGCAAGGATTTAAAACTGAATTACCTCTTAGCTATCTTGATAAGGGTGAGTTTTTAAAATTTTATTTTCTTTTCTTATTCAAGCATTTGAGTTTTACACCATATTTTTTTTGATTGATGAATTTTTATGATAAAGGGCTATTTGCAGTATGTACAAAATTATTCATTTGAGAAATATAAAAAAACATGCATACTCGTGGAACACCTCTTTCAAGTTTTGAACACAATTCAACGTCATGTAAAAAAACTCTGCTCTAGCGCTTGTTTGAGTGCATAAAATATAAACATGTGTGCCATATGTGCAGGTGTTTGTTTTTTTTGTGTTAGTAGTTGTGTGCTTGTGATACTGTAGTATAAAAATGCACAGAGTAAATGTGAGTTTAGTCAACGTTTATTATGCGCGCTACCACCTTTTTGCTGTTTCTATTGTAAGACAAACTGACGGGAAAAAAGTCAGACAGTAAAAAAGACAAGCATAGCCAAGAGACAGGTATGTTGCTCGCGTAAATATGCATTTACATAAGGGTGGTTCAAATAAATCGATTATCTATTCTTAAAAGTTAGCCCCGAAAAGTTAGTTAAAGTTTAAAAAATTTAATGCTCGTTACAAAATAAGCTATTTCGATCAACCATTAGCGGTTATGCTTATAGTAAATTTTTAAATGTATTTACTTAAAACTTTGTGAAAACAAAAAAAAAATAATTGTTTGAGAGAATAACTTAAAACAAAAAATTTTTATCGCGAAATGGTTGATAAAGTACTCAAAGTTTTAAAACTCTATACCCTGCAAAATGTCGGCCAAAACACTGTAAAATTGCCATTTGGAATAAAATGATACAAGTAACATTTCGCCTGCACGCCCCTAACAAAGAATAGGCAAAACTTTTTAATATTTCTATGCAGAAACCAAAAACCGATTCGTTTGATTGTAGTCTTTACTACACAACTTATGATACAATACGTTCCAATAAGTTCTCAAAGTGGCATATCGATCTTTAATTAATATTATATTCATGATATGAGTTAAATTGCCGATAAACAGATTTTTAGCCAATTTCTTTGACCTATTTGTGGTTGATACTGAAAATATTATTTTTCTATATTTTAGGAGATAAAACTCAAAAAAAAAAAATAAAATTTTAACTTTTATGAACCGCCCTAATTTACTTTGAGCGTAACATATGTTTGTGTGAAGATACCTGTAACTACAAAATAGTTTTAATACACGCAAGTGTCCGTCTGTCTTTTCTGATAGTGCAACATTTGAAAATAAATGAATGCTTATCGCTTAGTAAAAGTGGCCAGAGGAAGGAAGCCTACAGTGTGAAGGTGGTACAAGCTTATGGCAGTTGAAGGGTAGAGTAACAATGATTTTTTCAAAAGAATCATATGGATTCATTTGCATATACATAGATGGGTCATGTTAGTTTGCTTGTGACGAAGTTGGAGTTGGAGCTTGCCATAATTTGTCATGAGATGGTTAGTTTGCCTGGCATATTTATTAATCGCCTAATATTTGTAATATGAATAGCAATATAAGCGCTTGAACTTTTTTAACTGACCAATAAGTATTATTATGGGTCTAAGAAAAATTAACTTAATATTGGTCAGAATCGGATTTAAATTTTTGGTGCCCTAGGTTTTTGAAGAAAATGGTGCCTTAGATTTTTATTTTATATTGATTTTTTATTTGAAGTAAAAAAGCTACAATTTTTAAGGTATACTTTAGTGGCCGAAATACTGTTTCATTGATTTTTTGAAATCAAGTTTGGTTTGGAAAATCAATTGGATTAATTTTTGAAAAAAATTAAAACTAGAAAATAAAATTAAACTGCTCGAACTGCTTTAGCTTTGTTTTGCGCCTAAGCCTTAGCCCCATGCTACAAAAGTGATCAAAAATGGGTTTTAAACTTCACTAAGGCCCACAGAACCGTTTTGGGTGTATTTTTGGAAAAACATTTTTGGAAAAAGTCAAAAATTGTTTGTTTTAACGATTGAACTCATTTTTCAAAAATTACAACTTTTTTCGAGGACAAAGATGAAAATAAACTGAACTTCTGTGATTCAGGGTTAATTTAACCTTCTCATATCAATATCAGCAATATATTTTTTTTCCTTAAAAATGTTCCCAGAGTTAGATTTCTTACCACTCTCTCCTCAAGCACAAACATGAATATGTACTGTGCGTTAAATAAATTTCAATATTTTCTTGGACATATTGTCAATCATTGTGTTATCAATTTTTTGAATAAATACCTATATTTTTAAAATAACGCTTATGTTTATCAATGGAAAATTTAAGTAACAAAATTGTAAAAATTTTTAGCCCATGGAAATATTATAATTTTTCTTACCGATCTTTAGTTTAAACCATGATTTATGTCATGGATTAAACTAGAACTGTTAAACTAAACGTAAGATTTCTTAGTAAACATAATGCAGTAAAATTTCAAAAGATTTTTTTTCTCCATTTCTATAAGAGTAATGCAGTACGAGTGCAATTCTCTTTTTCTTTAAGTCCTTACTTCAACATTGTTACAAAAGCGTTTAGTGGATATAAACTTTGAAGTTGGCGCTAAAAAAGTTTCAACCTTTTGTTAAAAGCATAAAGTGATTTTACGAGAACACACCGCTAATGCATTTTATGTGCACAGTATACAAAAAAAAAAGAACGCCACGCCCCTTTAATTATAAAAATCTTCCAAGTTTGTCTTGCATTCACTATCTTTTATTTGGCATTTTGTGCTAACACTCGAAAAACTTCAATCGCATTAGTGAAAAAATCCGGAAGAATCTTTTTCTCTTTTGGAAATTCTAGCACAAATGCGTATGAAAACCTTATTGAAAGCTGTAACCTCATATGAAATGACCACTCCTACTACTTTTCAATTTGAAAAAAGTAGTAAAGAAAATTGCTGGTTAAGAGCTCCGAAGTGGAGAAACTCTCGAATTGACAAGCAAACAATAAAACGCAAAATCCTTTTAATACACTTTACTATGTAGTACAGCCAAAGCAACAGCAAACAAAATAACAAAGTATTTTTCTCTACAATCAATAGACATTTTTTGTGTACGAATTTCTTCTTCTTTTTTGGACTCATGTCATGTTTTTCTTCTTATTGTTGTTGCAGGGCTTACAGGACGAGATTCACACAGTAGTCATACATGCGTTAAATGCATTCGATAAGGCTTTTCCGCTGGTTTTGGCCAAATATTTGACTGGAACTCGTCGGCATGGCTGTTGTTGTTGTTGTTGTCATTATCAACAACAACATCAACAACAACAAGAACATCATGAAAAGCGCAAACAAACTGCAAGAGTATTTGAAGATAATTCCAACAACATCATCATCAACAACACCACCAGCAGCAACATCCGCATTCAGAAAAATCCTAACGATGCTGCTACAAGAAAACTTTGCTGCAGGACTTGTGCAGCTGCTGATCCTTGCAATGATTCTTCCTCTTCGCTTTCTTCAAGTTCTTATGCTAAAAAGAAGCAGCAGCAGCAGCTATTCATTGATAATGATGAGCTTATAGCATCGATTTTGAATTCTTTTCAATTGAAATCGAAAAATATCCTTATTGACTACAATGAGGATATGGAAAAGGAGAAGAAACTCGATAGCGATAACGATGGCAACTTGGTTGACGATTACGACGACAATAATGACCCTTATGTTGATGATGGGCTACACAATAAGCTGCATCACATTGACAATGCTACATTAAAAAAAACCATTGCTGGCCAAGATGCATCAGAGCATCGCTTGCTGTTCATATCGCCAAAATTGCTTTTGAATAAACTTCGTCTGTGCTATCACAATAAATATTGGTTGGTCCAAAGTAAATATGCTGAAGTTGTTACCAATTTAAATTACGCTGCATTGCAAGCGTATTATTTGGACAATAAAAACAACAGCGTTGGAGGTAGTAATGATGTTGTCCTCACTTATGAGGTAAGTTGTTTATATGTTGTATCATATGCATTCATTTACAAGGTGTTCCCAGTCTACAAATTTATGTGTGTTTATAGTTAAAAATGTTCACATTTAATAATTCTCCCAAAATGCGCTGAAACGGTAATGTCAAAAGCTAAAAAAGGCCCGCGGCTTCATAACGCTGTAAGATGAAAAGATGTTAAAATATTCGAAAATGTTTATGATGTTAAAAAATGTCATTTAATCTAAGTTTTGAAAAATTCGACAAATGTTGAAACATTTTGAAAAGTCACAAAAACATTGAAAAAGTTAATAAATGTTGAGAAACATAAATTAAGTCAATAAAGGTCTGATGTGTACCCAAATTTCAGACTTAGTACCTACTGTCTTGTAGTAAATTGCGAACTTAATAAATATGAGCAAAAATTACTAAAATGTAAAAAAATGGACGCTTGAATTTCAATGTCTTAATAAGGTGGCGGTGCTGACTATCGCTTTAATTTGCTGTTAAAAATGATTTATCACACGCAAAGCTTGAGAGTTAAAGTTCAAGATACCCAATTGAACAATATTTTTATCGAATTGTACAGTCTTAGCAGAAACCGATATTTTTTTGTGTGAAATTTCACAAATCGGTCAATGCTTTTTAACAAACATGACAGAGACTACAAATGGAACAATTTAACCTGGTAATTGGTGACATATGTTTCGGCTATTACCACGTATATACATATTCACATACATATATACATAGCCTCATCAGACCAGTTTTGGTTAATTTGTACACGGATTTGAACCCCGACCATTCCATGAATTATGTTTGGACAGCCGCTCTTAACACTTGAGCCATGAAGGGAGTTCTCCAAGACGTGTACAAAGTGCAAATTTGTTTTTAAGCACACAATGCGCCACATGCCATCTCTTGTCATTTCTTGTTTGCCATAGCTTTGTTGAACCGTCGGTTCAAAGACTTGCTATGATGAGATTTTTTTCGTATAGTTGTGATTTGCACCACTTATGTATATGAAAAATGGATGATCCTTCCGGTATAGAAATTTTATTTGTTATTAGTCGACTGTTATTATTAATTAATTGAACAATATTTTTATCGAATTGTACAGTCTTAGCAGAAACCGATATTTTTTTGTGTGAAATTTCACAAATCGGTCAATGCTTTTTAACAAACATGACAGAGACTACAAATGGAACAATTTAACCTGGTAATTGGTGACATGTGTTTCGGCTATTACCACGTATATACATATTCACATACATATATACATAGCCTCATCAGACCAGTTTTGGTTAATTAATTGTGTGCTTAAAAACAAATTTGCACTTTGTACACGTCTTGGAGAACTCCCTTCATGGCTCAAGTGTTAAGAGCGGCTGTCCAAACATAATTCATGGAATGGTCGGGGTTCAAATCCGTGTACAAATTAACCAAAACTGGTCTGATGAGGCTATGTATATATGTATGTGAATATGTATATACGTGGTAATAGCCGAAACATATGTCACCAATTACCAGGTTAAATTGTTCCATTTGTAGTCTCTGTCATGTTTGTTAAAAAGCATTGACCGATTTGTGAAATTTCACACAAAAAAATATCGGTTTCTACTAAGACTGTACAATTCGATAAAAATATTGTTCAATTAATTAATAATAACAGTCGACTAATAACAAATAAAAGTTCAAGATACCCTGTATATGCAGTTCTTGCATGGCTTGTTCTTTATATTTTCTGATCAGATTTTTTATGCACTTGTTATGTTGGCTTTTATTTTCTGTCCAGTTTTTTAATATGCGGCATTATTGTTGCATATAAAAACGTTTAAAAATCAATACATTTGCATGTTCAAGTAATGAACATCGGTCGGTAGTATTTGCTTGGGTATACGCTCACGTTATTGCTAAAAAGCTCTCGTACTGAAATGATGTGCTCTTGAAATGATGTACACCAACGTATGTATGTATGTGCATGTGTACTTCGAAATTATCATCGTGTCGAGCTGAAAATGTCCATTATTTAAATATTTAAGTTAAATATGCGACTTAATTTCCGCAACTTTAAGTCTTTAAAGCATTTAAAAAAAAAAAATTGCTACATCAATCGGTGGGACAAGGTCAAAAATGAAATTAACAATTCGTTTATGGGTCCTCAAGCGCCATAAGGTATTGTTGGCCCATGTAAAAAAATTATTTCATATTTGGAAATTATAAGTGATTCTAGAACCCCTGAACAGGGTGGATTAACCCTAAAAAATGAATCTTAGACATCGCGATGGAAGGCTTAGACACCACTATGGCATGCCCCGAACTTGGAATGTTCATAACTTAAGTCGTTTCACGTACAAAATACCTTTTGTTGGATTGCTAATTGAGCTCTATTTATCTAAGGCCAACACAAAAATGTCAAAATATCACCAATACGGCAAAAAACTTCTGCATATATAAATTTCATCTACCTTTACTGCAATGCCATTTACATTTATTTTTGTACAAGACATTATAATTCAAACCTATTTATATATTTTTGCAGTTTTAAGTATTTGCATTTCAAATAAATGTTATAAAAACATCCCTTGCCTCCCATACCCTCGACCATTTTCCATCGATTGTTGTAATTTTTTTCGTAAATGGGGCAAAACCACATCTTTAGAGTGTTTAGGGATAGTCGAGACTTCCATCTATTTTCGACTATTTTTACCAATAAAATTATATAAGATAAATCCAACCCCTTAAGAAAGTCGGGGACATCCCGGCGAGTTTTAAATTTCATTTCCGGCTTTCTACAGTCGGTTGGCGATCACTTTTTTTTTTAATAAATGGCGGAATAACGTCCCTCGTTGTGTGGCCGGAGATCCACCAGTGACTTCCAAAGTTCTTTTTTTTACCATTTTTCCTTCGATTAGTGCAATTCAGTTTTTTTTCCATAAATATGGTTTCTGTTTTGTTTCGAAAAGGGCCTCAAAACGAGCCTTTTCGGAGCTTGGGTCCATTCATGGTGCTGTTCAAAAATTTTTTGGAACTCTCTTCTTCAATTGGTTTAAATTTTTTTTCGGAATAATTCCATAATTTTCGACTTTTCCTCACCGATTGATGCAATAAATTTTTTCTCTAAGCCTCAGTACATAATTTTGTTGAACAGCTTCCACCTTAGAAAATTGTGAAGTAGTTTCTTTGGATTTTTGGTTTTCTTTTGAATAATCCAAAGATATTTCTGCAGTATTACAAGATCACAACTTTTAAAAATAAAAGTCAAAAAAGAAACTTTTGCTTGTAACTTCTAAAATAATAAATGTCAAAAAACTTTTATTTTTAAAAAATAAGTCTTATCTTTTAATGAAAAAGTTTGAAGTCAACTCTAACAATGAAACTCTGACAAATTAGCCAAATGTATATTCAACTTATTACTCCATATCTCTTAAACTGTCCATTACTCAGACTTTTGCCGACATAAACTCTTTGGCAGGACTTCATACATTGGTATAAAGTTCATAATACTACCATTCCAGAACAAATGCCGTTTTCATAAAAATTCTGCTGGGTGGTTTTAGTATGTTGTAGATTATATTTTTGAAGCCAATTCCTGCTAAGGCAGTGATGCGTGAGGTCTGCAAAATTATAAAATTGACGGCGCAGTTGCTTTAAATGTGGGAGAAAATATATTCATATGCATATAATATATAATATAACTTTATATTCAATGAGCAAAGTTACTTTAGAGAAAAGAAAAATATGAGCCAAACGTTAAAATACCGCATAAGTACAGCAGTGCGCTGAGGTCATTTACTATGACTTTGGCAGCGTTGCCAGATATGAATTTCACCAATTTGACAATCTTAGTATTCCAAGTGTTAAAAATATACTTAGGTCAGCAATGAATTTTAAATATCACCAGCGACACTGCAGGTCCATCCAATCAATCGAGAGTGGTAGGGAATGAATATGGTTCATCATAATGTGCGGTGTTGCGTTCCCGCGTAGCGAAAGCTTCAATTTTAATCAATATGAACTCCTAACCCTTTTTTAAATGGGCCTTAAGCTGGGATCGCCATGGTGCTGTCCAAAATTTATTTTCGATTTCTATCCATTGATTGACGCAAAGTAAAATGAGCCAAATTTATTATTTTTCTTTTCTGAAAGCTATCCGACTTCTCCATTGATGGGTGTACAATTTTTTTCAAGAAAATTGGATGAAGTTGGGGTGTAACGGAATCGCCGATTGGTGCAAACAATTTTTCTTTTACAAAAAAAGGACCGCTTAAAAAAATTGTTGGTGTAAAATTTTCTTATTTATTCAAAAATAATAGCAAATGAAATGATTTTTTTATCTAATAATTACCACAAATTAAAAAAAATAATAATAATTGTTTTACGTCCCTGAAAAAGTTTATTAAAATTATAAAAATTATTAAGAGTCGACCACTGGGTAAATAAGTATAAAGTTATTAAAATTTGTTTCTTTTGTTTTCTGAACTTCGTGAACTAAGTTTTTCGCGAAGCTTAAAAAAAAATCGAGACGTACTACCCAAAAGCGGTATGTCTGGCAACGCTCAATACCCATCTACTTATGATATTAAAGTTGATGCAAGCTTCTCGTAAATATGAGCATGGTATCTACTATATTTTTACATATTTCTTACAAAATTTTCAGTGACATATTTTGTTGTTGAGAATATTATGTCTGCTAAAAGCGTTCCATTGATAAACTTAAGCAAAAATAGAAAAAGAAAACAAAAAAGCCAACATAAATGAAGTCAATATGGTGATTGAAAAATCTCTTACAAAAACATGATATTTTCAGTCCTTTGCATTCACTTTCCACATATCAAATTTTCTTTTCGGTTCTTTTGTAACTCGTGCTACGTCGAACTACAATAATTATTTTATGGCCCATATGATTTCCTGAAAATATTTTCTTATAAACTTTTTAATTACTTCCTGCAGAATAAACTTTTCATCAAAGTATGCTTGCATCATAAATATTTGTGCCAACTTTATTTTTTTTATCAACCATTTCCGTTTTTTGCAGCAAATATTTTTGGATGAAATTTTACAACTTATTGCCGATGACGATGTTCGTGTGCGTGAACATGCAGCTGAGTGCCTTTGTCACTTTATTATACAAAATGCTAAACATCGCCACCAACAAAATGTCACAGTTGATTCAAATGCAACATCAAAGATATCGTCATCAGCCCTGTCAACATCGTCATGCTCAATGGAAACTTTTGCAACTAATTTCAATTTGCTTTGGGATTTTTTTGACTATCGTATATTCAGCGGCATGTCACCGGCGTTACGTAATTTATTCACGGTGAATTCATCGATAGCGCCGCCATTGGCAACACCAGGAGAAGCAGCAGCAGCATCAACAACAAAGAACGCCAACGTAGATTGCAATAATTTTGTAGCCTTTGCAATTCAGCGTCAAATAGTGTTAGAGGAAAAACTTTTGGCTAAAGTTTTGTATCGCCTGACGAACAAACTGATGGAGCTCAATGATAAAAATACACAGGTGAGTGCAAAAAAAACTGCAAAGAAATATCGATCCATTTTGGGCCTATGTGCAGTTAACATTTTTTTTTTAAATTTACGGATCTGAAGACAAAAATTTTGTTTTCTGTTTTTATTTATTTCAACCAATCCAGCGAAATTTTTTTAGTTTCCTTAGTATGTGCCTAAAATTATGCACTAAATTTTGATTACTTTGAGCTTGTCGTGTTTTTAGACTTCCACCATTTGATTTTGAATTTTGTACTGCATTGCTTTAGGCACTAGTTTTTCTAATGAAGCATCTTGAAAAAAAGCATTAGTAGCTATATTGAAGCTCAAATTAAATTTCATAATGAAACATTGCAAAACCAACCAAGTTACTCCTTTGGCAGGAAACTGTCCCCTTTTTTGAGCGAAACCGTTAATATTGAGTAATGGAGAAAACATTTTTGCCAGGGGATCGCAGCATTTTTCAACCTTCGGGAGATCATTCATGTCGTACTTACGCTCTTTTCAAAAAAAAAAAAATCATTTAAATAGATTAAAAGTCATCTTTTATTATCTAAAATTGCCACATCATCTAGATTGATTTGCTTAGAACAAATTTAAGCTTAGCGTTAAGTATTACATAATTTTCACTATAAATAAACAAAATAAAAATAAATTATGTATTCTGTTTTTATCTTTTTTCTATAAATGGATTGTTGGATTATTTCATCTACAACCAAAAATTACTGCTCCAAATTTTACCTACCACATAATGTTCTAT
Source organism: Meiosimyza decipiens (assembly GCA_963680825.1). Lineage (NCBI taxonomy): Eukaryota > Metazoa > Arthropoda > Insecta > Diptera > Lauxaniidae > Meiosimyza > Meiosimyza decipiens. Next base: position 78,621,859 of record OY804259.1, on the reverse strand, counting down.
ACAACAGTTTGGCATAATCTACACTCTAAAGCTGCTGTTAAAGCATTTCAATTTTGTTGATTATCAACGAGCTTGGACCGAGTTTAATTTAATGGAAATTTGCATGAAACTCTCGTATTATAATTATGCAACAGCTGTGGACTTAAATTGTCAGAATGATTTGATTGATGTTACGGGCAAATTAATGGCAGGTAAGCAAACCTAAAACACTTATGTCAATGTACTACTTACATACAAACAAATTCAGAGCCGGTCATATGCACATACATAGATAGTCGCTACGTACTTATGTACTCGTATATCATAAAGTCACATATTGAGCTGTAAAGTATGCAATGAATTTATGGAATAAATAATTGCATGTTTGTTAATTGTTGAGACGAATATACTCTTGAGATTAGTGGCAAATCCAGTGAATATGTGTTGTTAATAAATGTAAATTTAATAATTCAATTTTACAAATAAACAAAATTTGCATATCGTGTTGTACACGATAATAGCTGTTGATGTTGAATAATGCTGCCAATATTAACAAAAAAAAAAATCAAATTCCTCTATACTGTCCTCAGCAGCGGAAAGAGCGTGTTTCAAAAATACGCGTTTCCGGATAAATGATATTTTGTTTATGTCAATTTGTTCAAATGCATGTAAAATTGAGATTGAGGAAAATCTCTTAGGACGTAGGCGTAGTTTATTAGATGCGTAATTTCTTAAGCTATCCGATGTCATAAGAATCCCGAATATGAATTTTTTTGAGATACGCTCTTTCCGCTTCTGAGGGCACTATAGTTCTTAAAAATGCTGATGTGTTTTTACAAGTACCTTAGTCTATCATACGAATTTTCAAACGCTTAATCCGAATTCGACGTACAATGTCAACCATCGCATTAGCTTTTTCTAAATGTAAAGCTTTCATGTCTATGGCTCGTTTTGAATTTAAGCTATTAATGAATTTTTTTTTGTAAAAAATTCTTTGTGTGTAGGTACTGCCTTCTCATGGGATCGGATTATAAAGTGATGCAAAAGTTAAAAACTTTTTTAAAAAAAATTAATTAGAGTAGGTATTAATAAATATAAATTTTTACCTGTAAAAGTGTACGACCCAAGACAAAACTTTATATGGTGAACTTGTAGATAGTATTATAGTGTACTAAAATATGTATAAAAACTAAGTTTTATTACGGCATTTTAGGAAAAAATTACAGTTAAAAAAAAAATTTAAAAAAAGGTAAAAATATCAAATAATCTTTGTTTGTAAGTGACCCTGCAACTCGTAGAGTTTTCAAGATAGACCTCTTCTTTCCATCCAATTTTTTACTCACAATGATTCAGAGAAGGTATTTTTTGCGGATGGCACATATAATCCGAAACTCACTGTAGTTGCGTAACATGATATTTAAAATATAATAATATTTAAAATATAATATATATATAAGTAATATTATAAATTTGTTAAATTCAAAGATCACGAAATTCATACCGATTAAATATGCATTTGTTTTAAAGACTTCAATATATCATAATCAAAATACTCATATTAATGTATGTACATGCAGTTATGGAGTCAGAAGCACCAATTTTTTTTGTATACAGTACGTCTCCTTTTGTGTGTTATAAGCGTATTACGTATCTTGAATGTATCTAATTAACAGCAAAATTGATGCTGTTGCACTAAACTGATTCGATTGTCGCTTGTAGATATGTACATTTGTTTAAAATATATTAATGTGTTTTTTTGCAATGATTTTATTTTATTAAATCTACATTTGATTTAATTTTATTCGTATTCATCTCATGTTAACAACAAATGTTTGCTGTAAATATTTTTTGTTAAATGTGTCACCGTATTACATACGACTTTTATTCTACCTTTATTATTTGATATCTTAATTGATATTTTGTGCCACCCTCCATTAATTTCAATTTACATAGGGTTTCTTGTTTTCTACTAAATTATTTTTCATGTGTATTTTATTATTGATATTTTAATTAGTAAATTCAGTAACTCAATGTGGTTTTTGAATATGATCTAAAAAATATTTTATATATGATGACTTTATGCTATTTGAACCACTAATAGCTCGTTGGAAAGATAGTTAAATGTAAAATTATAACGATTTTAGAAATTCAATATTTCAGCATCAATCAGATCAATTTTTTAATTTTTGTTGATTTCATTAGAAAACACAAATGAAGATGTACTTAGAAGTAAGGGAAATGCATTGCTATAGCCAAAAAAAAAAACAAAAAGATAGTGCACGTTAGAACTTGGTCAAGTTGCATACTTGCATATGATTTAGCGAATTGACAACATATTCAGCGGCTTACCGTGCACATTGGGCGCCCGGGGCAAAGAGGTAATTTTCCGCGCCTTACCAAAAGCGGAATTTGGGAATTTTTGCATTGTGGAAAAATTTTATTTACCAAAAAAATATCTACACTTTTGAACATCTCCGATATCTAACAAAATGAGATATATTTCACATTAAATAACAAAATGTCCAGCTACTACAGATTGCAATCTCCAACTCCAATTATTTTCGTTTACTAAAATAAAAGGTTCACAACACTTACAAAATTTCGTATTATGCTAAAAAAAATTTTAATTTCATATTACGAAGACCGGGACAGCCGCACATTCGTCTCTCCCTCTAAGCACACTACTGAACATATTAAAATTTAAAAATAAATATAATTTAAAAAATCACAGTTGATCTTGAACTGATCTAGAAAATTGGTGACTGGTATTTGCCAAAAAAAAAAAACATTTATTGCTAGCTTACTTAGTTCTCGAGATATTGGGTTGGCGGAATTTAAATGGAGTACAATACGAGTATGTATATATTTATTAGAAATACTTAGGTAAATAGAATAAAGAGTAAAATATTTATTAAGTATTTACAAGTGTTTTGCATATTATGATCAATGTTCATTAAACATATCTCAAGTTTTTCGGAAAGTCCCTACTTGTTAGGGTTACCCATATTCAAGGAAATTATCTTTCCTTAATAAATAAAATTCAACTTATCAAAATTTTGATGAAAAATTATAATAATGGCCTACAAAACCTCTTTAAATGGATACGGGACTAATCTGATCGGATTTCACTTTTTGGCACCCAGTCACTCAATCAAAAATTTCTTATGCTTGAAGTAATTTTTCCACATAATATTCTAGAAGCTTAACACTTCCAAAAGGTTTCAAATGCGTTCAGAAAAAGAATCAACAGATTTTTTTTTTTAAGTTCATGTAATAAAAATCAGATTATTTGATTTCTCTTAAACCATTCCACCTTGCCTTGTCCGAAGTCACATAATCTAATTCCTATAGCTCAATAATTGAAATTGTAATAACTTTTTGCTACGGAAGCAGAAAACGTAAGAAATTTAAAAACTGGCCTATAAAAACTTATGCATGACTCCGTTTATTTTAATATATGGCAGGTTAATTACATTCAATAACTTTAACAATAAAAGAAATAAATTATTTTCTCTTTTAATACAACTCATCCTGATTACCGATTTCATTAACAAGTGCTACTGTCGACCTGCGGTTATCATAAAAGCAGACAATTCCGGTCTTTCTGAAAGTGCGTGGAGCACATGCCACACAATTTTTCCTTAATTTCTCACAATTATACGATGCCGCTATTATGCGTTAATATTTTATTCACCAATTTAAATGCAATTTATTCACTTATTTTTGTACTCAGTTTGCGGTGTTATCTTGACGATCAATGCAGTAAAGCAGTTGACACATAAACGATGTAGTGTAACAGAGTTGTAAAATAATAGAAAATGAGCCAGTTCCAATATAATATAATTTCTATGAATAGATTGCTATGGCTTACGCGTATTTTGAAATCACTTTCAAAGTTATTTTTTGAAAATTTTATTTTTCCTACACTTCGTGTGTAGCTTTTAAAAAATATCGAACCTAAAAAATGTTCTCAATCGATTTCAAAGTTCTTTATAAAAAGTACGTCTCGGCTAAAGACTCTAAAAAAGACATAACTTTTATTTAGTAGCTTGCCTAAGGGGGTTGAAGAGGCGGTCGCTCCGGGCGCAAGGCTTGAGGGGTGGCAAAATGGTCGTAAAATATGTCTCATTTTGTTAGAATTTTCGATAGTCAAAAAAAGTACCGTTTTTTATTTAATAAATGAAAATAAATCAATGTAGTAAATTTCAAAGTGTAGGTGGAGATTTTCAAGTCAAAGTGAAATATATCTCACTCTCCTAGAGGTTTTGAGTGTTACCTTTTGGTATGGTAAAACACGAAAATTTCTTTCGATAGGGGGCCGGCGCCGAAGGAAGTTACGCCTCTGTTTTTATATTGTTCTTTTGTCTGAGAGAATCTACGAAGATTGATGAACACTCGAAGTGGTGACAGAACTATTATTATGTTTGGTTCTGGTATGTTTGAGAACATTGATTTGAACGGAGTTTTTTTTTGGAAATACAATAAAATGCCAGTATTATTTCAGCTACTTTACTGAAAGATTTTTTAAAGATTTTCAATTTCAGTACGAAATCAGAAATTAAGAACTGCCTTGCACTGGTATTCTATTACAGCTCTGTAACATAAGTACTCTTGGTGATGCTACAAAATTGAAATCACTATTTCGTGTACATGTTTGTAGGTACTTCACAGTTGGACTTTTTAATAAATGATTTATAAAATTTTTATTAAAGCCTTAAGCTGCCGTCGCTTTTAAGCTGCGTAAGTACTGATTGCAATAAACGCGTTCATTCTTCAAAGAATAAGTGACGCATGGCGTAGTACTCGAATTTATAATTAATAACCATCTTTAGTTCTGTGAGGCTGACTGCAACACAGAGCCCAACGATGAGGGCTGCGCTACTGCAGCAACAACAACAGCATGAGCTCATTAAATAGTTGTCCGAGACATAAATTTAAATAAACATCGGAAAAACGCAAAATAATTTATTTTTCAATTAATTAATTGCATTGCAATGTTGTTGTTGTTGTTCCAGTGGTAAAGGTGTTGCCGCCAACTCTTAAATTGTTTTCCAATTAAAGTGAAAATAAATTACGCTACTTTACTAATTTTTAATGTGAGCTTCACATTAAATCGGTTTTGATTAGTTCAATTTAATGAAAGAAATAATTAAATTGGGCAAGATTGATTTGTTTGTTTCACAAGTTTTAAAAAAAAATTCCAGTGCTTTTCGGCTTCGAATAAAAAATGTTAAAAAAATTCTCTTTTTAACTAAATCGGGAGGTGTGTTAACATGCTCCGGACCGGTTTTATCAATAGAGGAATCACGCCTGCTTCGTTCATCAGTCATTTCATGTTCCTTAATGTTTCTGTGACCTTAAACCCTTATGAGAGTAATTGCAGAAAATTGATATCTTGTCTGAGTTAATAAGTACAACCTATTGATCTGCAAGTTCGCGAATGGCAAAAATTTCTGCTTGGAAGACGTTTGTCGAATCAGGTAATGGAAAATATTGAGACTTTGCTGTCTCTTTTAAATATACCCCTGCGCCTACTCCACAACTGACTCAGACACATCGATGAATAAACCGATTTTAAAATTTAAGTTTAGAGAGTCCTATTCCCACCTATTTTTTTCCGGTAACTTCACCACGTAAACTTTTCTTAAAACTGAGTGTAGGACAGATGTAGTCCGTTAAGGATCAACGTCCATATTGCGTATCGCATTGTGTGTAACAGCCTCTTTAATAAAATAATTGGAAGGTAGCAGCTGTAAAAGGACATTTAAAGCAGCCGTTGGACATGATTTCATAGCCCCCGTCATAACGGCACAAGCCGTCCTTTACACTCTCTCTAGTTTTAACTTAAAAACCGTATGCGAAGATTGTACGAATTACAGTTGTATACTTTCGAAGTAACCACTGAATTTTTTACTAAAGGTTTTTGATAACTTCCAAACAAGCAAGCTATTTAAAACGCTGCAACGAGAATGTTATTTCAGTCCAATCAAATTTATTGTAGGATCGTTGGTGTTACAAGAAATCACAAGAGAGAAAAAATCGAAGTTTAAAGGTTGGGCACGTTATCGCACATGCAAGCTACAAAATTTAAAGCGGTTTACCGAGAAAAATCCTTACGCAAATAATGCCAAACTCGGCATAGAATCATTTAGTTACACACTTTATTATTTCTTGCAAAGTGGGCGGAGTCAGTCAATTAGGATGCCATTTTCTATATAAGCAAATATCTATAAAATGCGTAATACTTTGCCCGTGAAGCAACATACCATTAAGTATGTCCCATTTTATTTATTAAATCTAAATACCATCTAATAATTTTTGAGTGGCCAATATGGCTGTACTCTAGGGAATCATTGGAATTTAAAAATAAATCATTATATCTATATGCTAATGCAAATCAAACTGCCACAATGCAACATAATCGTTTAATATTTTTATTATTGAAAAGGTTGTGAGGACAGACTGTGCCAAATGTAATTGTTTTTGCAATAGTAGAAGGTGCCACGCCTCTTACTGGAATATAAATTTCCACTGCTAAAGTGGCGATTGCAATTCATTTCAATCGTTTCGCCGTCGATCTCAAAAACTGAGGTTGTAGTAGTCACTTTGGAAAAATATCTCTGTCTAACTTTATGAACTTAACATTATGAAATCCAATAGTAACGTCAATTTTAATCTTACCCAACTTGTTGTCTATAAATAGTTTTGAGACAACAAACTCAAATTTTAAATTTTTTCTTTTTAGGTGCCATCATCAGTGCGGGCTTACAGCAGCAGCAGCATCAATTTGTCGACAATTTACTCACGCACATCATGAAGATTATCAACATCTACTACCATGTCTTTAGTAATCAGAAGCCGTTGCTATTTGCTAAAGTGCAAAAACCAGATATCTTTACCAATGCCAAAGAGTTGGCGATTATGCAGTGTTGGGGCTACTTTGGCAGTGATTACGTGTATATTAAACTTTACAACATTTTAAGAAGCGCCAACGACAGCTACAAGGTAAGAAACGTGCAGGCGAAGAGCGGTAGTTGAGTAGTATTGGCTTCAACCAACGATGAATGTTTGCACGAACAAATGGCGATTTTACTCGCAATTTTTAAAATGCAACGAACTGAATTTTTGGCTTCTCTTTTTTTGTGTGGGGGTGTTAAAGCAGAGATTTTATTGTTTCAACTGCACTTTTGTGTTTTTACTTTTATTTTTGTACGGCTAACAAGCCCATAAAAAATGAAGTTAAAAAGTTGTTTAGCGTTGTAATTGTGTTGCAAAAGTTCAGGTGTAAAAAAGAACTCATCTTGTAAAGGAGTTGCTATAGCATACTTGAGGGCGCATTTAATATGGGTTAATGCGCTTTTGTGGTAACGTTTAACAGCAAGCTGGAGATATTAAAGTATTTTACAGCTTAATGCATTTTTTTTTATTCTCACTTGCGGACTTAAAACTTTATGCATCAACCTTAAAGCTGAAAGTTCTTTTAAACGAGCATCTGTGTTATAAAAAGATTTTGTTGTTGTTGTTGTCATATAAAGACTTAAAAATGTTAAGTATTTATGTGTTGGTGAGCTGTTACAATTACAGGGCGACCAGAAATAAAGAAGCACGTCTTTTATTAAAACTATGCTTTGTTGCTGATATTCGATAACGCAATTATGTTAAGATCAGCTTCGTCGTTAAGCGTCAACATAAAGCTTAAAATGTCTCTTTGAAATATCCAATTCATTATTCACGGCGCAGGGTTATAGCACAAGCCCTTACCTCTGAAATATTCCGTATGCCACTTAAAAGTTCTGACCAAGTCTGGCTAATGTTGTTTGCACAAATCTTCTAAAGAAACAAGGTGCAAATATTTTTTTTATCCAAAAGTAGGGACAGAGTTCTTGCTATCGAATTGTCGTTGAAGTCGAAGGAAGCACCATTGCCTCAAAGGCATCATGGTAATCGTGGTAATAAAATTTTTTCTGATTATAGCCCACCTGATTCATAAAATTTTTCGAAGTGTTATAATTCTATTTCTGATTTAGTTATAATTTTTATTATATTGTGCTTGTTCAATCGTAAACAGTTTTTCATCTGTAAAAAAAGATTTTCTCTGGCACAGCCTGTATTTCGAAATTGTAGTTTCCGACATCCTTATTGCTGTACCTGTTATTCTTAGCCTATAGATTTTCATTTCATTCCAGTTGATTATTTGAACAATTTTAGAAAAATTTTGCATTGCAAAATGTCAAGTCAAATGTGTTGGGGCCTTGATTTTTGGTCAAGAAAAAAAAGAGTAGTGGATAGGATTAGAAAGGCTTACGCATGGAAATGAAACATTATTTAAATAATAATAGTTTTCAGTAGATTTAATAATACGAATCATTACATACAGTATCTGCACTTTTTGCCCTTAAAAGTTGATTATCTGCGAAACTAATGAAGATACAGAACATCAATTTACAAATCATTCTTTAACAAGTCATATAATTCTTCGCTAAGATTGTGGAGGCAAAACTTTTTCCATCCAGCGCCTGCCAGTTGTTCCTTGTGATTTATTAAAGAGAAGTTTTTTCCTAATTTCCTAAAACTACGCAATATTCATTAGTTCTCTGGATAAATTTACCATTTAATCTTCCATATTAGCTATGTATATACAAGAGTGGCGGACTAATTAAGAAACTCAAGCCTTATTCCTTTTACTTGTTCTAATTTTTTAAATAAAATAAACTTTTATCAATATCATCAATAGAAATACATCTTAAATCAAAAGTAATTCACCACTTATAAACAAAGATGGCGATGTAATTAAGAACGATTACTATAATAGTTAATATCCTTAAGAAATCTTGAAACTTTGTTTAATATTTTGTTGAAAAACCTTAGTGCCAAAAATTTTCAATAGCATTAATATCAACGCCATAAAGCATTTTAAGAAAAATAAATCAACAAATAACGACCCTAGACCCAAACGTCCATGGAAAACTGATAAAATAACCGATTTGAGGATCATTTGTGATGCAAAATATACATAAATTTTGACTCCACGAAAGATTGTATTTAAAAATGAACCAAATCCGCTATCACCATGGTCAATTCGAGAAAGATTGTGCGAGACTCAACTTTTTGAAAGATCAGTACGTCAAAACTGGGGGCTCTGTACAAATTGAAGAATTTTTGAAAAAGCCGATTTTACTAATTATTTTTTATTTTTTTTAAAATTGCTGTCAAAAAAAAAGAAAGGTCCTGAAAAATTTTTTACAAAAAAAATTTACCTTTTTTACCTTTCAAGGAAAAATAAATTATTTTGGGATGGCCGGGAATTTGCTATTTTTTTCTTGGCAACTATGACGAAAACACCGTTTAGAAACTATAATAATTAATAAATTAATAATAAATAACATACTATAAAGAACTTAAATAAAAATGATGTTCTTAAATATTCTTTGATATGATGTCTTTCTAAATTTAAATTTTTGGCTGTACTTCATTTAAGCCAATAATTAGTGAAAACTTAAATTCTTTGAGGAAACCAATACTGGTCTTAAATTAAACAAAATATATACCATACCGCAAGCTAAAAACTTTTTCAAATTATCATGAAAATAACTTATGTATAGAAATTTTCCACAACCCCCTTGGTTAATCTCTTTTTATTTTATGTTGATCGTGCTGTAGATAACAATAAATCAGGCATCTGGTGGCATTCTAATGTCCTTGCTTAAAACCTGCATCGACACGCTTGGCCTTTGTATAGAAATGCGTAGCAATGCATCAAATGCCACTACCGCCGCCGCCACCACTAACACGCCCAGCTTGACCCATCAGGATACTACAATGGCTTCATATCCTCCGGCTGCTGTTTTGAAATTAATTGAAGAAATCCTACAATATTTGACCAAAATCATAAATTATGCACCGGTCGAGTGTATTGGTTGTCTGAGGCAACTGTTGAAATATTTATTCGCACGAAATTATGGTAACCGTCAAATAGATTGGTATGCAACATTCGTGCAGCCCTACTTTGAAGCAAGAGCACGAATACAACGGCGTCAACATGGACAGAGAAGGCAAAAGGAAGCACCAGCAACAGCAACAGTGTCAGTGACAGCAGCAGAGCAAAGCAACAGGACGAATACAATGTCCCTAATAAATTCAAGGCCGAAAGCAACAACCACAATCAGTAGAATGTATAGCACAGCTAACAGTGAATACAATTTAATTGCTGCAGCAACGAACACAAACTCTTCGGAGGATTGGATAATTTTTGGGGAATTAATTACGCAATGCTTGAAATTCCATAACAGCAAATCAGAGCATGAAAATGATTGTGCCAAGCATATAAAACTGTTTGAGCCACTTGTCATCTACTGTCTGACCGTAAGTGTTTAGAACTCAATGACGTTTTTGAAATTTTTCGATTAAAAACAAATTTTTGAATTTCAGCTCTTTATGAAATCGAACGCACTCGTACAGAAGCCAATAGTGGAATTGTTGGCACAGTTGTTAGAAGTTGATGTTACCTACAGCATATTGGATTCGAAAAATGTGATATTTGATCAAATTAGAAACAATTTGGATTTAATTGAGAGTGGCATTGCCAGGTAAGTGAGTACTCTGCGTTTGCATGGCATTTTGAAAATACAAATATATATTATACAATACATATAAGAAGGGTGGATCAATATGGCGTGTGAGTTTTTTGATATTTTTGAACAACAATTGACTATCATACTTCTATCTCAACTGAGATTATGAAAAGACGCTGGCAATGGATAGACAGGTACATACTAAGAATGACCCAGAACATCAAATGATAGGAAATGATGTGCCAAAAATCGCATCGCAAGCCGGACAGCTTAAAGTATTGAGCGAGAGATCGAAATACGTTATTATTGAACGAAGGTCTAAAATTTTAATGAAGCTTGAGGATGTTAGTAGTAGCACATTAATTTATTATTTTATAGAAAAAATTTAAGTTTCCAAGGACAATAGTATTTCATTTCAAACCTCATGCATGAAAAAATATTGATAACTCCAAATTCGTTACTGTCGTCAACTATTTCTACAAGAAATGCACCTGTGAGCACACAGCCTTTAATTGTGAAATCTATAGGAAAACTGTTTTAGTGAATGTAATCAAAGTTGCGCCCTTCAAAAGCAAATGAACAAGTGGGCGGAGCACTTCCCATATAATATGAGACTTGAAATTCTGTGCTAAACATTTTTTTTTTTTCAAGCAAATTTCATCTCGATGATGTTTTGAGTTTTCAACATCAAAGCTAAACTTATACGATCAAACAATGTTGGCAGTTTTTTTATTTTATTGCATTAAAAATGGGATCAGCCGAAATTTTTTCAATATAGTTTCAGAATGTTTGAGAAAAAATAAAGATTAAGGATGTATTTTTTTTAAGTAAGTTTGGTTTTTAACATTATTTTTTTTTGTTTTCTCACAGATTACAAAAAAATTAGAACTTATTCAACCCTACATAACTAACCTTTGTCATTTTGACGAACATGAGTCAGATATACTCCTCTCTCACTTTATGCGATAGCTTCTAGCTACATGTGCTCTCACAACACCTTAATTGGTAATTTTAAACTAAGACGCTCCTGAGAGAAATATTAAACAGAGATACATTTTTATTGAGCTGCCAATAATAGAGTGGGGAAAACAGGTGAATTTTCCTGGCCTGCCTCAAGTTTTTTGGTTGTCATTGAGCACTGAGCACTAAGTAAGCAACCTTTTTCATTGTTTTTTTTTTTTGCACAGAAAGGGCTTGGTTAAATTTTTGAGAGGTTTTACAGTAATGTGTATTTTTCATTTTTTTATCAAAAACATTATTTACGATTGTAGAATTTCACTTGTTGTTAAATTAATATTTTGCAAATCCCTTTTCTACACAAAATTTGTTTAATTTTCTACACTCGCCCTAAAATGCACAACAACAACAATAATGCCTTTAAAACATAACAAAAATTTACTTTAACTACCAGCAGACTCAATGATTAACTACTGCAAGGCTATAGATGTTTGTAGTTGCCTAGTTACCTTTAGCATCCATGTCTGCCTGACTGTCTTTTCTGCATCCATTTGTGTCTGCGCCTGTCGCATGCCATTTATTCAATTTACAAAAATTTAATTTTCAAATACAGAAATGAAAGCACATTTCAATTCACTTACGACAACATTGGCATTAGTTAGTGCTAGAAAATAAAATCAGAATATGAATTGAATTGCATTTCATTTGTGCGCGTGTTTGTTTGCTCTTTCATTCGTTTATTCGTTGATGCCGACAATTTTGGCTTTTGTGGCGCACTTTCAAGCGGATAATGAAAACGGAAATGCCTGGCACTAGCACTACTACTGATTGACACGTTGAGAAGTGTTGCATGCTGCTTAGTAATTTGATTGAAAGTCTTGCTGCTTGCAACATTTAAATGTGTAATGTGTTATTCAGCAGCAGTTTGAAAATTAATAACATTTTTTGTTGATATTTGAAACATTGAACATAGGTACATACATTTATTTATTTTGTTTTGCAATTTTACAATGAATTTTCAATATTGCTGTGAAAATATTTCGCTTGCATTGGTTTTGGTTTGAAGCAAACTGATGTAATGTTAATTAGCGATGTACATCTAAAATAAATGGTGTCCCAAATTTCACGCCAGAAGTAATTTTGACAGAAAACGCCGATTTTTAATTGATGGTGCAAATAAAATCTATAAATTATCGAAAAAAAGTCTAAACAGTGCATTCGAAAAAATGGGTAATAGTCCATCGGAGACCACTAATATCTAAGCTCAGTGGCTCTACAATAACTACTAACTTTTATTATATTTGCCGTAATACAACTTCATTCATAGTGTGCTTGTGTATATAACTCTCGCTTTTTATATCTCTCTTTTACAGAAATGGTCATATCATCATTCCACCAACGATAAAATTCCTCGTTCAATTAACAAACAAAAGCGATCGCAAGTTAATCACAATACCAAAAATTATAAGCATCGCCAACAATTTATTGGCCAACAATGCGATACACGAATGCGCTGTACTGGCACTTAAGTCGCTGGCTTATGAAATATTTTTCATGGGCGCCAATACAACCGCAAATACAACAACGATTGTACCAACTACTGGCACAGAATCCTATGCGGAACAGCGTGCCTATTTTCAGACTCCCATTATTCATTCGCTATTAGCTACCCCACCGCTTGCAGAAAAGCGCCGACAACAACAGCAGCAGCAGCAGCAGCAGCCACTGTTGCCCGAAGATGAAATATCAGCTGCAGCGGAGGCGCTATTGGTGACTACTCGCGAATTGGACACACAAAAAGAGGTCGTGCTGGGTATGTTGGATAAATTTATTGATGCCAAAGAATGTCAGCATGTGCTGGGCTTGCTATTGTTACTGGAACGCAGCATGCAACACCAGCAACAACAAGAACAACTAGTAACGGCTGCAACTACAAGTGGCCAACGGCAGCAACAACAACAGCAAACGCAACGCAAATTGAGCCTGCAACAGGAGTCAGCTTTTGCAACTTCAACAGTGAATGAAATGCTGATGCCTCTGCTTCAACTGCAGGATCCCGGCGCTGTGTATGCAATTATTTGTCATGCACTTGGCGAAGGACGCATTCGTGTAGACCAGTGGCGCGGTTTCTTTGTTCTAGACGCTTTGTTTAAAAATTGTGGAAAACTCGTCCTTGGCGATAGTAAAGAGTTTTTGTCATTGCTGCAGTTGTTTATCACAAAGGTAAGTTTACTTTAATTTACAGTTGAATTGGGTTGAGCTTTTCAGCGTGATATACCACGTGAGTATGTGCACTAATTGTTAATAGTATCGGTATTGCAGTTTATATATTTTGTTTTGTTTCTGCATATTACTTCAGAACTGCGATCAATTGATTTCAGTTTCCTCCGAAGTTTTGTGGTCACATTGTTTTTATCGAAGTAAATGATTTCATTCGATTGGTAAAAATCAAATATTCTATTCACACTTATTCCATTTCAATTTATTTCTTTAAAAACTGCTCACAAATGTAAGATAATTTAATCTTATAACTAGTGATATTGTTTTCATTCGGTCCAATAAGGCGGCGCTTGCTCTTAAATAAAAAAAAAATATTTTTTAAGAACCAGCCTATTATTGACATCTTTCTTAGGCAATTTCCAGCCTAAAAATATCTTATCTTTTAACTATCTGTTGTAGGAATATATGATATTTATTTCCAATTTTTTCTGAGCTTATAGACTGATGATAGGAAATGTCTCTATTCCTTTGCCCAGTTATGTCCGTCAGCCTATACGGCTTTCCAGGGCTTAGAACTTAATCAGACTCTCTTAAAATAGAAGTGCGAATATATTACAAATGAACTTGTTTCCGATTTCTTGAGTTCCATTACTTGTCGTATGATTAATAATTCAATAATTCTTTAATACTCTTGTATACCAAGCCTTTGCATTTTTAAAACTTTGTTCAGCATTATAAATTAGGGATTATTTCAGTACTTTGTTAATTTTATACATACATCTATTGATGCGTATAAATTGATTTTACAATTTATACAAAATTCCAGTATCTATAAAGAAAAAAAATGTAAAATATTAGAATTTTTAGAATAGAATATTTTTGCAAAACAATTTCTTATTTAAATCAAGCAACGCAGTAAACTCATGAAATGTTAAGCAGATGTACATAGACACAAATAAATACCCAGCAAACATTTTTAAACGCGAAAGAGTTATATATATATATATATATCAATCGCCGAGACAACCGTTTCGATCACGTACGAGCTGATATTCTAATTCCAAGAGTGGCGACTCGCCAAAGTTATTTGCGTATGACTTTTAAGGAAGACTTTCAAACTCTTGTTGTTGGAGGGCTTAGCTATAAATTTTTCGCTTGATAGTTTGTTGTTATTTATCTGCTATATTTTTCTCCCCATAATAGTGAAAGACTTAAAAATCTTTGCTGGGCAAAAACTCATACGCACACCGGAAGGAACACTTTCAAATCCCTTGGATTATTTTAAACGCACATGTGTGCATGCATGTTATTACATCCTTACTTCAGTAAAAAATATTCCATAAATATTTAAATACATTTGGAATTTTTAAATTCAATCAATTGTTTCTATACGCGTATGTGTGGGTTTGCCTGTGTGTAGACTTGCGTGCATATCTCTCTGAGACATTCATTACAAATTTATTTTATAGGAATTAGGATTTAATTATTTTCCATTTTTATTGGTATTTTATTTGTTATGTTGAAAATCCATACAGCCATTGTTATTTTTATTGTTGTTGCTGATGACGTAATTGGCTCTTGTTTTGCAATAGCACTCATCGGTATTAAAAATCTTAACTCCTAATCGGTTTATTGAATAATAAATAATATTGGATAAAAAACAAAAATACAAACACAAACTTTTTACCCTATAGAAAATATTATTTTAATTTATATAAAAATATTTATTTAAAAGAACAAATAATGTTTTCAGGAACAGTTTTTAATATAAATTTTTTTTATAAATATGTTCTTTGATTGGCTACAAAAGGTATTTAACCAAAAAATCGCCATTAACCTGGCTCAAATAGTACTCGTTAAAATATTAATCGAAGCTGTGAAAAACTGCAATATTACTTCACGCTATACTTTGGATATATGCATATATATACCAGATTTTTAAATAACCTTATTCCCATTCAGAAAATTATTGTTTTGTAATGCCAAACCGCTCTGATTGGCATGACACATAGTGAAGCATTCCAATGTCTTTAGGACAAAACTCGATTTTGGATACGTAGAACAAAATCCTTTAGCATTGTGAGTGAAACTACTGTTTAAATTTGGTTTAACCTTTAAATATTTCTCTTAATCTCACGGAAAAGGTTGATTGTTAAGTGGTTAAACCATTGTAACTGTAAAAAATCGATGTGTTATCTGCGAATTTTTCTTTGAGTATGAGATGGTGTAATGGCATAAAAATGAAAAGGAATTGAAAAAATACGCTACACACCTCCCGGCGGCACGCAGTGTGACGGCCGCAATATTAACTTTATAGAAAAAAAAATTATAATACCGCTTAATCTAGATGAGTATATGTTATGTATCTAGAGAACGTCGTATGGATTTTTAAAATCTTAAATTTTTTGTGGATATGGCGAGCATTTCAGGAAACTGTTGATTTTTGAACCCCTTAAACTCGCACTTAAATGTTAAAAAATAAAATACGCTAAATTCCGTACGACTTTCTCTAGATAATATTGCTATGATTGTGAAGTTAAAATTAAAAAAAAACTTACGAAAATTGGCTCGAGCTATGTTGCGTCCCATTTTTTTTTCACCAAAGGCGTTTAATGTTTCATACACGGAGCGGGGCGCTCTGACACTCTTATATAAAAATGTCAAAGTTTTGGTGAAAACATTTTTTTTTCGATATAAATTTTTTTATTTGATTCTAAATAGGTTGTTGAAGTATTTTTTAAGCAAAAAAAAAAGTCGATTTCCTGAAAAATTTATAGTGATTAATCACTTAAGGCAATACTGCCAAAGCTTAAAAGGAATAGTTGACATCACCTAAACTCGTATTTATCTACAAAAACACAAATAGGATTTGAAGGATAGAGAAATAATTGAATTAAGTTGTCCTTTTGTACTGTGTACGTAGTCGTATAATTTCATCTGCTTGTTTATTTATAAAGGTTTTGTGTCTTTGTTGCTATCTTTGTGTGTCATAAATAAAACAATTAATTGAGGCATATTATTTTCTTATTTTTCTTTTTATCAAATTTATTTATTTTCAGTATTTTGTTGTAAAATTGTTTTAAGTTGCCTTTTTTTTCTCATTTAATTTTCTGCAATTTATCCAGACATTTGTGTGCTTTATTGCATTCATTTGTTAAATGCTTTTAAAATCAAAAATGATATGCAAAAGTAATGCTGTGATACTAAAGTTTACAGAACAAAAAAAAAATGTTCAAAAGATATAACATTTATAATTTTATTAGTTTCAGTTTCTATTGCAGATTTATGTAACGAAGTTAAAATTATGCTGTTGTGGTCGATTTTTAAATTAAATATTTAATCATATTTCATGCCTCAATATATAATTAATTTTTGAAACTCAGAAGAAATTGATGTGATTCGTTCTGAAATGCTTTTAATGTTAAAATATATGGTTTAAAAAACGTCAAAATTTTTCTTAGTTTAGCATTATCCATTTCTCTTGAAAAAAAAACCTTTGATATTGTTGTTATAAAGGTGGTACATTTTTTTTTTTTTTTTTGTAAATAATGCATTTATTTTCCATAAATTGTTAAAACTAACAAGAAGCGTTTTTATAACTTACATAAGTATTTCTTAAATTGAATATTTATACATATTTTCTAATTAATATTTCACAGAAAATAAAATACAGAACAGTCATTCTGTAGCCAAAGAATGACTGGAAGCGAATGACCTTGTAGCATTAAAATTAAAACTAATAATAATAAAATAAAGTGGAAAGATGTGATTTGTTTCAATAAAATGCAGTGTGTCTGCTTTTACCTTTCGTCGTGTGTCGTCCATAAGATCGCTGTATTCTGCTAGCAATTCGATTTGAATTTAGCTATGTCGTCTAGAATTGATCTTACAATTATTTGCAATAAAAGTAGTTCTTATTAATTAAATAGGGTCACTCTTCATTTGAAGGAGCGGGTTAGTAGTCATGTCTAAGAGTTTATTTTGATCTTTCCTAACTCTTTTGTCACTAAATAGTCTTCCCCGATTCTTTCAAGAGGCGTCCCTTCAATGTTGAAAAAGTCGGTAAATGCAAAAAAAGTGAAAAAAAACCTTATATGATGGAATATCCTTTCCACCAATTCACACCAGTAATAAGTCAATAAAATTGGCGAAAATATCAAAGCAAAGATAAGCACAATTTTGTTAATAAAAGATTATTTTAGAGATTCAAATATTAAAAAATGTAATGAAAATCAAAACATTTAGAGTTTACTAAGTGTCCATTAATATTTCCATCGATTAATATTTAGAAAATTTTTTCTTTGTAACTTAAGTTCTGCTGATATTAGTAAAGCTTTTGCTGAAAGCCTTTACATAATTTAAAGAGACTTGGTTCAAAATAAATAATAAAAAAACAACAGAACAACAAGCAAAAGTAAACCCTCTAAAACAAAAGAGCGCCAACTGCAATTGACTGCACTATTGAACATGGCGCTTCAAAGCAAAGTTCAATTCAATATTAATGCTAAAAGTAAGGACAATGGGAGTAATTCGAAGCAGTCTCTTTTGATGGCAGCGAGAAGCAACAGGGTGAATACTTAAGCTTCTGAACAAATGGGTAGAAAGGGTGAAAAGAAAGAGAGTTTGCAATAAAAAACCAAGTAGGTTGCTTGCAATAGACAAGCGAATGCAATTTATAAAAAAATAAAACACAAAAACAATACAAAGGTCTGAATATAGTAAACCAAGTAGAATTAACGATTGAGCTGAAAGTATTAAAAGGGTGACAGGATACATTAAAGAAATTAAATAAAAATATTTTTAAAAAAATAAAATCCAATTTCTTCCAATAAAAAATTGTTCGTAAAAAAGTCCGTTAATACATAAATACATAGGTTCATATTTATATAGCTGCATGTACATTTTAGATAAAAATGCTTTTTTTTACTCATATAAAATGCTTCAAGCTTATAAAAAAGAAAACTCTGTTGAAATTTTAGCCCTAAAATTTACTCTTAAGTGAAAACTAAATGCACGGAGATTTTCTGACCAAAAACCGATATCTTCTCTCTATTACTTTAAGTTGAATTTATTTTTGGTTTGGTTTTAGTAATTCGCTCTTCAGCAATTTTCATCGTTAAACCTATTTTCCCATATGAAAACCTGATATTGATTGTTCTAATAAGTCCGTCAAGCGTGAAAATTTAATTTTTGGATTCTTGTCAAACTTAGAAAAATTTGTAATAATTTTAAAAAAAGTTATTAATTTTTAAGTAAGTTGGCAGTTACTTTAAACTTCATAAATTCCATTAGAATTGAGTTATATTGCTTAGTGTTGCAACACTTTCTAAACAAAAAAAGCCTTCAACAGTTCATTGTCATTAAGTAACTATCGAAAAAAAGACACATTTAAGTCTTCAAAGACAATTTTAGCTGAAATTGGGAACGTGGTTAGCTCTGAAACAATTCGACGACGTTTACTAAAGTCGCTTAGGCGCTTAGCTTAACAAGTTCCATTGCGACGAAAAAAAAATTGAGCATAAGGCTAAGTTTTACAAGGGATCACGGAAACTAATCATGACCTGAAGAGCAATAGTAATGATTCAAATGAGAATGTGCAATGACCTAAAGGCAAAAAGTTTCACGTCAGATTAACAAAAAAAAAAGAAAAACAGAAACACAGAGGCGAAAATATTATGGTGTGGGAGCGATAGGTTCTATGTTCCGGAAAACAAGCGAAACCATAGCAGCCGAATGCAAAGGTATATTCGAAAACGCAATGCTGCCATATTAGGAGGAAAACATGCCCTAGCCTTGAATATATCAGCAATAACGACTCAAAAAACACCTCTTAGCTTAAGAAAAAATGTTTTTAGGACAAAAAAGTCAATGCGCTGCTAACCTGGTCCAGTCAGTCACCGGACTTAAATCAGATGATTAACCTATGGGGGGCCTCAAAAAAGACAAAAAGAAAAAAAAAAAACTTTTACGAATAAGAAGCGATCTCATAGATGCCCCAAGAAACCTGCCAGGCTTTAGTGAACAGTATACCGAGAAAAGTCACGAAAGTTATCCCAAATAAAGGTGGATACACTTAGTAATGAAAAAGTAATTAAAAAAGTTCATATCTTTAACATTTTCGTTTGTTTTTCTTTATACCTTTCCTCTGTACCTATTTTTTTGAGAAGGCAAATATTGAGCAAAAACGTTCGATGACCTTAACTTGCGTACCTTATAGTAATTCTTATTCTACTTTTATTTATATGTATATATATTTATAAAATATAAAAAAAACGATATCTGCATTCAGGGCCGTATCTAGGGGTGGGGTATGCTAGGTGATAGACCCCTCTCCCCCGAAATATTTTGACGGACACTATATAGAAAAGATTTTGCAAAGAATATACACTACGTAGAAAAAATCTCAAATCCACAACCCCCCCGAAATAAAATCCTGGATACGTCACTGTCTGCATTTGTGTTTTCTTAAATATTTTGAATAAAATGCTTTTCCGTTGAATTGAACTTTGAACTCAACTAAGTATTTTGAGCAGGTATGTACATATGTAAGTATATGGTTTTTACGAAAAATATGTCAGTTTATTAAATCTTTGTTTGTAGCTGAAAACTAATTAGTTCTGAAATACGCCATAAGCTCTGTACATATGTATATCTGATAAAACAATGATGGTTATTTTGAAAAAAGGAACTCTGGTCTATTTTTTGTGGAGCAAGGTCCTGTTTATATTACGTGTACATTTATTTTAAGAACACTAAACATCACTTTATTTATGACTTTCGCCCGCAATTAAACTTCGTCCATCATGTCCGCTCCATTGGATTCTTCTCTATTTAATAGAATTTATCTAGGAGGCTAAGTGCAGCGCATTCATTTTAATTTCTCAAATACTTGTGCTCCAACAGTCCTTTGTTGTTGTGCTCTTTTCATTGCTTTCTGTAACACTTCATTTAGCCTGAGATTTATCGTAGGTTTTTTTTTGCTTATTATTTTGCACTAAACTCCTATGTTAATTGTTTGCTCAGATTTTAAGTAGAGAGGCACTGATTTCTATTCATGAAAGAAACAAAAAATTTATTAATTTCAAATACGAAGTGAATATAAACTAAACCGAAGAAAAATTATGTGACAACTGCCAGAATTTGTTTCAGGAACTTTAAGGAAAATTGAATTTAATTTTAAATATGTACGTAGCTATATTTTAATGATCTAAAAAAATCAATCATAATCTATATAAGTATATCTAAAAGAGGTCATACGGAATTTTAAGAATTTTAATTGAATTGAAAATGTTGAGCATTTTAAAACGAAAAGTTGATTTATGACCCCAAAAATTTCCTTACAGCATTTTCTAGAGCAGTGGTGGGCATGGAAATCTAGCAATAGGGCGCAACAACAACTTCAAGCAACAACAAACTAAATTTTAAAGTTTTTTTGCTTTCATTTCCGAATTCGCCAACAGCACGTAAAAAACCCAATTGCACTACAAGCAAAAACAATTGCCACATCCGTCGAGACACAATGCGGCACCATCGCTAATTCCCTTGTGTGTTTTTCTTTGTTTTCGTTTGAGCTCAAGTCAACGCTGTGCGTCGTTAGCGTTGAAATTCAGCGAATTGTTTGATGGTTGCCTGTGCGTCGAATAACGGTTCGAGCCATGAAGGCAGAAAGTGCATGTACTTGCCCATCGCTGCTCTAGAGAATGTTGTTTTGATTGTACATTTAAAATAAGGTGAATGCAAATTAAGCGAGCTATACTGCCTCCCAATTTCAAACAAACGTGTTTTAAGAAAAAGCTTTTAAAGTCTTAAATACGAAGCTGTCAAAATTTTGAAGAAACCATTTTTTTGAAATTAACTTTTTTTCCTGATTCTTAATAGGTTAAAGTGATTTTAAGGCAAAAAAAAAAATATCGATTTCGTGGAAAATTTACAGTGGTTTAATCTCTTTCGTCAATGTGTCCCTGAATACTGAATAAATCTTCCAAATTACAAATGTTTTTATTATGGCTTGTGAATTGATTTGAGCTGTGAATAAAGCAGCAATTTTTAACATTAAAATATGTACTTTCGTCAGTCGTCGGACTTGTAGAAGGTACATATCATACATTTAAAGACTTGTGCTTCTCATGTAATGCACAATATTTGTTTAATTTAAAAACCTAAATAAACATCGGTATTAACTTCCATTTTATTGTACACAATTTTTGTATGCTCAACGCTAAAGTGCTCATATTCAAAATATAATTAAATCGCAGCATAGCTATAAAGCTAAAGAGTTTATCTTAGCAATATGTCTTGTGCTTATAAGCTCCACTCTTTTTAATTAATCTTCACTAGTTGTTAGCAAAACTTCATTATCGGAAATAAATTTGCACAGTCTCGTCTGTAGTTTATTGTTCTTAATTTTGTAACAATAACACAAACAGTACAGGCAACATAAGTTGACTTTTTGTTAAGCCAAACAAACAAAAAACCTAAGCTTATTTGTCTGCCGGCTGTAAATAAATGTTTCTTATATCCTTTCTAATTTTATATTTCTAACTTTGCCTTTCCTTTGATTATTTCTTGTTTCATGCTACCGCTGCTGCACAACTATGCGAAAATGTCAACAACACTTATGTTGTCCTTTGGCTAAACGATATCAAACTTAACAAACAA
This sequence comes from Meiosimyza decipiens, assembly GCA_963680825.1. Classification (NCBI taxonomy): domain Eukaryota; kingdom Metazoa; phylum Arthropoda; class Insecta; order Diptera; family Lauxaniidae; genus Meiosimyza; species Meiosimyza decipiens. Next base: position 78,599,474 of record OY804259.1, on the reverse strand, counting down.
ATAAAAAAAAAAAGAATGTTGAAAACTTCAGTGATTTATCGCAAGCAACGATTATTCTGGAGAATGTAATCCTAAAAACCGAAGAAATTTATTTAGTAAATCACATAAAACTTTACTTGAAAAATCATTATCAGCAGCAGCAGCAGCAGCAGCAGCAACATACTCATTCAACACACTGGCTGCCACGCCTAGCCGACGGTCCTTCAACGTCAACAGCCGCTGCTGCTGCACTCGCAAGCGCCGCCAACAACAACAGAAACATCTTGACCACCGACCCCATCAATGAAATACAGTATTTTGCTCAAGTTTTATGCGAGAAGCTTGATGAATGCATTGCCAAGCTAGCAGGACACTTAGATCTTTCCAGCTGCAACAGAAACTTCGACTATGACCGAAAGTATTGTGGCCTTGTGGTAAGATTCATTAGAGCGCTGCGCAACATCTGCTGTTGCTCTCGCCTGCAAGATGCGTTGCAATCAGTTTTTCGTTTGGTACTGAAAGAATCCAACTTTTTGCTGAAATACAGCAATCTGCTTACTTTGGGCATCGTCGCTGGGCCAGCACCCATCGTCGTCGATGGTCAGTCTGATGCTCTGCTGCAAGTTGATGGTCAACTGCTCGATGTTGAGTTGCAGCTACAGCGTGAGCTGTTCAAACTTTTAGCTGCCTTGCGGCTACTGGACATTTGTTTGATTTTGCAACAACTGCAGGCTGACAACCAGAATATCAAGTCGAACGTGCGTAGGATACTTTTGCGTGAGATATGCGAAGTGAACGTAAGTTTAACATTACCATTAGTATACGATATATATGAGCAAGTAAATTTAGTTGCAAGCAAAAATGAGAAAGTAGGTAATGCAGTGGTGCAGAGTGGGCTAAGTAATTTAATGTGAGTCGCTTTTAATACCCATAGCTTGTAATGTGAGAGGCGGCGCAGTTGCTAATTTGACTTGGTTGTAGGTAATAATTTAGTACATGACTTTTGTGGGCTATAGGGTGTGTAAACATTTGGCTTTTCAATTGCACTCATGTCCTTTTCTATTTTATCAAATCAAATTCTGTTGACTTGCTTAAGCCAAGCAGGATTTTAGTTTTTTTTTTGTTTGGAATTTTCCATATGCATATTGGTTTTGTTGATTAACTGGGTGTTTTTGGTGTTGCTGTTTTTTGTTGACATTGCTATGGCTCGTAATTTTAGTTTATTTACTCCTGGTCAATATATTGTAACTAAGATAGAAGGGATATGCATTTTGGTTCACCTTTGAAAACAGAAATTGTCATAAAAAGGACCGCACTTGTCTAAAGACAAATAAAATAAAAATTATGATACAATATATAACATTGCCGAAGACTGTCCTTCGGCAGAAGGATTAGCTTGAGAAAGAGAGTAAGTTGCTTTAAAATTGGCTTTTTCGCAAAGCATTTTGTGATCCGACAGACATTCACACATGCCAAACTATATTTCTCCTGAAGCATTGTAGCAATCTTGCCAAGCTCATACCTCTGTGTTACCGTAAACAAAAAAGAAGATATGAAGAGCATTATTTCGAGCTCGAAACGTATTGGATCGAAAAGTTTCCTACGCCAATAAGTAATACCAACAGCGGAAAAGCAGATAATTCCGAAACGACTCATTCCTTTTGGAAGGACTTCAATTTATTAAATATCCCAAAAGGTATAAAACGTATTCCATCAGAAAAACAAGGCTTACCCTACTCGTTCACTTAAACATGGATTTTAATTTTTGGCACATGAAGCTTTGCGATCCAATAGGTTCCAAACCCGGAATATCGTTCTTTATACCTACTTTTTTGCCGTAAGCTCCATATTGTATTGTGAACCATATTTAAGACGATTTTTAAAAATTTTATTTTAGCACTCTTAGCCCAACTTGACTGTCACAGCACTCACTTTAATTCTCCCTGCTACTTCTTCACTGTAATCCAACACGTCACGTAAACAGAGATCTGTTTATAAGACTGTCTGCCTTACTTTCTATTGCAACAATTTTCATTGTTAGTTGGTCCAGATACATGCTGGAGTGCTAAGTCTAATGTCCCCTTAATAAAGGACATCTGGAATCAAATGTTGCATTGTGAGAAGGCTCCAGCTTAGAGAGCAAACCCTTCTTTTCGTCATTCTGTATTCAATTTTGAGAGTTCTACTCAAAAATTATCTTGACCGCTTATGAATTCGTGCTGGTTTTGTATTCCACTTGGGCAACATTCTTTTCGTACAACTCTTCCATTCTGGACACAATTCCTATACTCTACTTAATTTCTTAGTAGTTCTTGGTCAATCTGCTTTTCTAAAACTTTGGCCTGGTAGAGTCGATACATATTCAATACCAAGCTGAAAATCTATATAGCGATGGTCTGACCGGGACACACCACCCTGTGAGCTGAATCTTGAATATTCTAACAGACACATTTATCGCCACTAAAGTGGCACCAAGTTCGTCTCTATAAAGTTTTCTGCGAACTTGCATCACAGAATTTGTTCGAGGGCAACCGCGGATCTACGGGGGGGCTAAGTCCCATGGCCATCACTTTTACGCTAAATATAACGAAAAATACCGAATGGAATATTCCATACATTCAGCGATTTTACTTTTTTTAAATTCAGCTTCTTGCTCTGCTGACTGATCCGCAGCTGTCCTTGGCTATATCTACTCATATATATCTATTTGCAGAAAAGCGTTCAAACAATTATTACCAAATTTGGTAAGTGAACATTTGGTGACACAGACAAGTATTGGACAAAATTTCGACACACGAAAAATCTTGAAGTGCTTTGATTAGAAAATTATTGAACCAAAGCTATCAGACTTGGTATGGAAACTCTTGTTGATACAGATAAGTTTTGGTCAAAAAGTCGGCGTGATACCTCCCATACAATACGAATTCTATTCAGGCTATAAAATTAAACTCTTAACTCAATTATCAACATCCGTGCAAATTCGGGAAAGGTGGTCAGTATATAATAAAGATTTAAGAAATTATTAATAAGAGATCAAGTACCAATCGACATTTCAATAGTCCTAAATCATGTCATCCTCTTTTCACAATTTTTAAGTGCGTACCTACTCTTTCCATCCCACTCAAGAACTCGTTGCATGAAGTTCAATAGTTTTTTTTTTCAAATTCTTAGTTTTTTGTTTGAATTACTAAGAACAACTTTTTTAATTAAGCTGCAAATTTTAGTGTCAAGGGTCTCTCCTCATTTATTTGGACATCATTTTCTATGCCATAGAAAACTTTTGTCAAACAACCGAGCAATTTGTTTTCGTGCTCTGTCCATTGCCAACTCACAGTTTTTGTTTTAATTTTTCTATCCTTTTTTCTTCAACAGCCCAATGCCATGAATTGGAACCTGCAACAAGTGCAGCAATTGTTTCATTCAACGTTTTTGAATATTTTAATTGCGGAAAATTTTGCATTCGTTTGCAGTTTATGCGAAGTGGACGAGGAATTTTGCTCATTATGGCTGTGTGCGCTTATTGATAATTGCCAAGTGCTGCAAAACGTAAGTAGTGTTTGTGGTTGGTACGAGTAAGTCAAGGACTAAATCCTTTTTATTACTACATATTTTGTTTTTGAATTACAAGTAGCGCAGTTCTGTTTGCTGCGCTTAAACCGAACGCCACTTGAGTACGTTTTGTTTGCATTAAATCAAATATTAACTGAGTTTTGCTATTAACTGATTATGCTTATTTTTTTTTCCATCTTTTCGCATTAGCATTCTATTCGTATACTTACGCGTTATGCTCTACGCTTTTGCAGTCGCAGTTGCAGCATTAGTTGCATTGCAAAATTCTTACATTTCCTATCAAAACTGCATCACTACACCGCTGAGTCCAATCAAAGTGCGCTAGAGCAACTAATTGAACGTACCGCGCGTTGCTTGATTTCAACAGTGCCGCATCACGACAAGAACGCCATCTACGATAGTTTTATACGCATGGATGAGGGTAGCATTGGTCGCCTGCAGTATATACTGTAAGTAGCTTCATCAATCCAAATCCAAATCCGTTTTCCTACCGGAGAATGTTGGAAATTTTTGTTTATATCTAATTGCTGCATAAATTTCTCTCATGTATTTCTTTGATTTTTTATTTTCATTCGGGCTTATAATTTTTATCTTCCTGTTTACTTTTTCTTCATCCGCAGATTAAACGATTTGGAAAATTTAAATACAAAAGGCAATCTGCAGTTTGAACAGAAAATAATTGACGAGAAGTGGCTCTTCAATCAGGTAAGTCGAAACGTTTGCGTTGTCAAGAACAGCAAATCAACGGATAATTTAAATGGGAAATAATTTGATTCCCGGCAATTTGAAAATGCTTTCGAAGGGATTGAAGTGATTTTTTTTTCAATTGAAATAAAATATAAAATACGGACTAAATTTAGTAAAAAAAAATGAGCAGATATGTCGTGTGTCAGTTTACTTTGTGATTACTATTGCAAAACGTATGTGACTGAATCAGTTTAAGTGTTGGTCTTACTGAACATCCAAACTGAATAAAATGCGTAACGTTCAGACTAAACTGTTACTCATTGAAACATAAAAATTTATGTTTCTCAAGAAAAGACATGTATTGAGTGTCAAGTAGCAATCAAATCAGAACTTGTTTTGAAAGGAAAAACACTGCTTCGTCACTTAAAAAATCGCTAAAACGACGTTCCGTGTTAACTTCCAAGTCATAGTAACTTTGCCGGTATCGATTATGTTGACAAAATGGCATGTAAAAGCTCAATTATGAGCAATGTCTATAAGCATTGTTTCACTGAACATTAATTTGCTGTGTCTTCATGAGACTAGGTCTAAATGGTCTTAGTTGTCGACGTATCATTAAGGTAAATTTAGCTATGCAGACGAACGCACTTCGCTGTTTCGCTAGACAGAACTCAGAATCCTGAGAATCCTGACTGGTGTAATGGAATGGAATGGAATGTTAGTACATTGAAAAAGTGTTCAGTTCTTTCAATGACCAAACATTCCGCCAAGCTTGGTCAGCTTAACCTCTGTATAACTATAGAGATTTAGATATTGAGTTATGATGACTCCTCATTGCCCGGAAATATTCATGAAGGTGAAGTTTTGTAAAACTTTTTACTCCGTGTGGTACCTGAAACCGATGTTTCAATGAGAAGTTTTCATTTTCTACTTTAAATTATTTTATAGTTTGCTTTTTTTTATAGTTTGTACTTCAAAAATTAAAAAAAAAACTTCCATCTCTATAAAATTAATTTTCTCCACATAAAAGTTAGTGGTTTTCTAATTAAATTACAAAGCACACATTAATTACAATACTCTGCTCGGCGTAATTTAATTTTCCTTCAACACCAACAACATTAATTAAAGTCTTATCTACTTTACAAATAAAAGCCGTTCTTTATTTCACATTACAGTTAATTAAATTCTCCGCTCAAACCGACTACGATGCACAAAAACTCGCACGTATCCTACTCGATATCCAGTCTGAGCATAAGTTGCATAAAATCTTCACCTCAGTCGAGTTCGATTTGGGTCGCACATTGCAACCGGCCATCACGTGCGCACTGCAATCGATGCTGGCAACGTTTCGCAACAATTGCATGCAGCATAATCCGCACATCAACTATATGCAACTGAATCCATTAGCGCGGGTTGCTAGCGCTGTACTCATGTCACGTATTGGGGTGCTAACTGAAGAAGCGGCAACAGTTGGTCAACGGCAGCAGCATGAGTTGATGCATCTCGCCATAGCTGTAACAGCCCTAATGGAGCACATAACACGAATCGAAGAAACAGCCTTAATTTACATTGAGGCGAAACTCGTGGAGAAATTTGTACGCGAGCAGCTACTGCGATATGAAAGCATCCGGACACTTGTATATTTTCTGGAGTTTTGCTGTGAGCAGGCAAAACGATTGTTGTTAGCACCAAATAAGGAGGCGGATGGAAGAGGTACTTTAAGTGCCAGTGATCAACAGACAATGTTCACTTATTTGCGTTCCATTGATGCGCTACTCAAGCAGCGTTTTATTTGGCGTCAGCTTAACCAATTGGAAAAAGTTACAGGCTCTGCAGTCGTTAATATAGGCGGAGGCAGCGGTGGCAGCGGCGGAATACAAGAAGATACCGATACCACAGCGATATTGTCGCAACAACAGCGTAATAAATTGCTTTGCAATCTACTTGACATGCTGTTGTTGTTGGCGACAAAATCAATACAAAATACCATTTTCTACAAGAGATACAAACCGAATGCATCGGTGTGTGTAGGCGGCGACAACGAGACCAACTCGATTGTTGGTGCCGCTGGTAATGTCTTCACTGCCAACAACGATGATGATGCTGATGGTGACGGCTTTGCTTTTCTGCAGGCTTTTGTACCGAAAGCTATTTTCATAGCAAAATTGATTGAAACGAAAATTGATATCGATGCAGCGTCCGGTATGCTGTCTACGGCGCACATCACTGGGCGTGGTGGCGATGGTGATGTTTCTGCAGCGGCAGCTGGCTTAAGCGCAAATGTTGGTGGCGTTGGTGCTGCTGGGTGTATCACTTCAGGCGGCCCTGGTGCTGGAGGCGGTGTTGTTGGTGCAGCTGTCGCTGGTGGTGCTACTGTGCATTTTGATGACAATTTTGCAGGCATCGAAATCGAAGGAGCTCAAGTGCTTTTGGTAAGTGAATATTAGTGAATGTGTTTGTATGTGTAAGTGTACGCGTGGTCTTATATCTTACTTTGTGAATTCAAAGTGAGTTACTCTTAATTGAATAGAGTTGTCACAATTTTCAATCTTAACGTAGTTAAGGAAATCATTTTATAGAATATTAAGAAATTTTTATTAAATGTGAAATGAAAAGTAGGAAACCGTAAGAAATAAAATTATATGTAAAGGGCTTTTATGTACACTGATTTGTGTGAATATATCAAATGTACATTTGATATAAAGCAATCTAAAATATATCTGAGTTAAACATATTTTATTTGGAACATTATATGATTGACTTAATTACTACATTTCTAATTTCTTGTTTTAATTAAATATTCATTTGTTATATACAAATAAACCTTCTCCTCAGTGTACGAACAATATGGCTAGGATATCGAAAATTCATCAGTTCTTAGCTCAGCTTCATGGTCTCATCATGAACGGCAACTCTTCTACAAAATGAAACGATATCAGCTGCATAGTCATCTTATTTAAAGAAAGTTTCTTCGAACCAGTTAACAAACTATGTTTTTATTATAAGTGCCAGCAACAGATCAAAATTCCTCAAAAAAATTATTTATCTCAGAGCAATTGGGCTTGATTAGGCTCCGACTTAGGGAATCGCCTTTGCGTAACTTCTCTACACCAACAGTTTCTATACCAATCGCAAGCGGCTGTTTCTGTTGCTAACTTAAAAGTTTAGCTAAAAAAAACGATTTAAAGCTAAGAAATCGCCATTACGACCATCTTATCCGAAAAATTTTGAAGATATTTTCAGCTGATTATATGATTTACAAATCATAGGAAAATATTTATCTATAATTACATATTATAGGCATATACTTAGATAGTATTATATTAAAATTAATGTCCCAAAACACTGGCGCACTAAGATAAACTCAATATACTTACTCTCTACAATTAATTAAAAATAAAAACTTCACAAAAATTCTGCTTTCTTGAAGAATATTAAACCAAAAAAACAAAATATTGTAAAATCCTTTTTTGTATACTTATGTAGAACACTCTCTTTCCCCTCTTTCTCGTTTTTTTAACTGCACATAAGGGAAATTCCTTCGTTTAGGTCTCCTTTGTAAACTTCATTTCCTCCGCTTTTGAAGTGCATTTTTCAGTTAATCTCAAAGAAGAAAGCAAAAAATAAATAAATAAATGAACTGAAAACTAAACGAAAGAAAAATGTTTTACTTATCGACAAAAATACTTACATATCCTTTTTCTTTTCTTTTTTTTCATACTTTATTTGATTTTTTGTTGCTGTACTTCTTCTTGTGCTATTGCCGCTGTGCCATCTATGTACATCAACATCATTGTCTTCGACATCTCTGTTTTCGTTATACTCGTTGTTGTTGTTCATTTGGAATTCCATGCATACAGAATATTCTTAAATCGATTGGAATCTCAATTTTAAGAACAAACCAATTCTATGCATACGCTGTGACCCCTTTTGAAATAATGCAACAACAACAGCAGCAACAACAGTACCAGCAGGCACAACAGCAGCAGCAACAATCCTTTGGTAATAGTGGTGGATCAAATAATACAACACCAACAAAGCGCGCTGCTGTTATGACCCCGACAACAATTGGAAAGTTGCCAACATTACCCGTGGAAAGTCTCAGCGATGCGGATGTGCTTAGGAAATTTGTTAAGCGGTAAGTGTGCTGAGTCATTCTCTCTCAATGAAAAACATAATTAATTTTAAATTACATCTATTGTTAAGAGCAGTAGCCAAATATTTTTGTTTAGATTTAATTCAAAGTGACTGATATTGTCTAAGATGTTCTAGAACTTGATACGTTCCTACTGTTTTGTTTTAAGATTACTCCACTCCCAAATGATCTTCCTCTTAACAATCAATTTTCTGCAAAAAGAGTTTTAAGTTTAATTTAAATAAGTTTCAATAGATCATACAGATCCTAACTTTCCTTCCCTTGAGACTCTGACGTTTCTAATGAAAAAGAAACATAAAGTTATGTATATTTTTGATTTATGCCCTTACAAATTTTTGATCAGGATGTAATAAATAACACGACATTAAACGGGCCCACCCCAATTTTTATATTTTTTATTTTTGACTTGAACAACTTTCATGAATTTAATTTGACGTTCTTGCTATGGTCCCAAGCCTCCCTTAGTTATGTCCAAAACAATTTCTCGAGATATTTTTCGTTTGAAAAAAAAAACAACATTTCTTTCCGAATATGGGTCAAAAACGGGTACCATAGTCCGAGGATCCATTTATGGGTCAAAAATGTTTCTTTCCAGGGTTTCGTGCTTCCCTTAGTTATGTCCAAAATCATTTTTCATTTCATTCACATTCATGAGACCAGAACTACTTACAGGTTCAACATTCATGAGCAGCATGCTACTACGCATTCACTATTAGTGAGCGCAACTCAGATTCATGCCCATTATTGCATACAATGTGCACACTCACGTCTTATATTTTTTGAAAGTGGCTCACAACCCTCAATGAGCCATGCAATATCGATCTCTGGTTCGTACGAACATTCACGTTAAGTTTAAGTGGGATGTTCGTACCCAAAAACTTGCATTACAATCTAAGTAATAAGACTTCTTGTGCCGGACGATCACATTTAGATATTTCGTAATTGGGGCAATAGCAAACTTATTTAATGTGTTAACTTTTACACGTAGTTAGTAAATATAATTGATTATAGTCTAGATATATATCAGTAGCATTGAGATGGTTGACTTTGTATAGCATACTTTGTTTATACATTTTTAAAAACTATTTACACTTCCGAAATGATTTCAGGCTGCGTGTCATAATTTTTGCAGAAACATTTGCATTAAACATATTTACATGTAAAATTTTAAACAGGAAATGAACGTGACCAGCAATTAAATCATAAGTCTCACATAATTTATCAGAATATTTTTGTACAAAATTCAAATATTCCCCAAGCATATTTCAAAACAGAAATTTTAAAATTTTGGCCTCGTATTTTAATATTTATTAAAAACAAAAGCAACATTATCACAAACGCTGTTTTTAATTTGGAATTCTACTTGGGGCACCTATTTAATTTAAAACAATAAATATTTCACACACAAAATCCTGACTGTTGCTGCTACTAAACTGCTATCGTGCCAGTCAAAAAGCCAGCCCAAGGACCTTAAACTCTCTCTCGCTCTTTGTGTGATGAAACGCAGCAGCAGTCACAGGATATGTTGACAGTGCAATTTCGATTATTTTGTACTTAATTAAAATATTTGTATATCAAATTTGAAAATCTGGCAAGTAAGTCAACAGCAAACAGGCAGCATAGTTTGAGCAGCAGCAACGGTTGCTGTTGCTGTTGCTGTTGTTGTCTCGAAACTGCTAGAATTGATGAATGAGTCGACAAAGTTGCTACTAAGATAAACACAACAATATTTAACACGAAGAGGGAAAATGAAGCAAGTAATTACAACGACAACAAATTCAAAAGCAGCAACAACATCAGCAATTGCAACATACCATTGATTTATAATTTTGTCGCCAAGAGCTGAAATGCAACAAAAGCAGTAAATGCAACAGCAATTGTAGCAACACCATCAACAGTTGCTAATATTGAAACTAAAGTTAAGCAGAAAACAAACAAGCAAACACACACACACACACACACACATATACATGCTGTATTATTGTTGCTGCAGCAGCAGCACTGTTGTTGTTCTGCACACAATTTGAAACATTGTAACGAACATGCATAACACGCATGTGGCATGTTTTTAGGCGATTTGCCTTGCTTTCTTTTAACTGTGTTTGTGCTATGTGTGGCTTGACATGTTGTAAGTAGTTTGCACGCTGTTCTCTACAGTGATATGGATGGCATGGAATTTATGAACGTTGCATGAAGCAGCAGCATTTTGAATTTGAGTGACATTTCTCTCTGACTTTGACTAAACCTCTCATATTAGAAGTCATCACATTGTCAGCGCGTGTAACGTTTGCGATATGAGAAGATACTGCTGATAATTTCAAAATTCTTGTTTCATGGAGGTAGTACAAAAAAAAACAGCTCCCGAAACTGATTGAACATTTTACTTTTAAAAAAGAGCTGTAAGAAAATTAATATCCTTTTGGACGACAAAGGTAAACCAAGAGCAGAAAATATATGCAGTTGAGGACTGAGTAGTAAAAATATCTTTTTAATTCTAAGGAACTGCCTTCGTAAGCAAAGGGTGATTCTTTTGGAGAAAACAACTTTAAATTCAAATAAATCATCAAGCAATTGAGATATCTCGAAACTCTTTAATTCATTTGAAAAGACATTCGAAAGCATTCATGTTTGAAAACAATTTCGGGCATATGTCCCTCATGGAAGGAATGATCTTAATGATAATTTCCTTTTCAACTAAAAACTGTTGTGTGCAGCTTAGCCCACTAGTTCCAACTCTTATTATCTCCAAACTTTCGTACAGTTAACGTAATCATTTATTTATCAACAAAGAACTCGATTTGGTTTCGGTAATAGAAAATAAAGCTGTAGATATGCTAGCTTCAAACCGAAGGAGCCATTAAACCGCATTAGCGGACAAATCGAACGTCCACTCACAGAACTACTAGGATCTCGATCCCTTAATCGAAGGACTGTTCCATCAAAATTTATCTTAATGGAAAATTTGAAATAAATGTTTTACAATATCTGAATCGAAAAAGAGGTGTAACCTTTTAAAAAAGTTGTTATGTACACCGCAAACACCAAATTTTTTTGTCTTCAACAGACTAATGTTTTGCACAAAAACCATCAAGCGAAAACCACATCATAATCACAATAATCATCATCATCAACATTTACATCTTCTGCTACAAAAACGAAAGAAGCAGCGTTGACATCATCTCGTCGCTTGCACTGCAAATCCTGGGTGCTTCATAAAAAAATTGAACAAAGTGACTTGTCTGACTAAAGAAAAAAACTGCGTCTACATTTTGTTTAAAAGCGCATATTAGTGACATGACATTCAAACGTTCCTAACCATAAAGCATTGCTTATGTATGCTTATTAGAGTGGATCTTAATATCAGGCTCTTTGAATTTTTCTGCAAAGGTCTGCAAAAGTTTGCGTCTGCGATTTTGTATGAAAAAGATAAAACTTTAGTTCGAACTCAAATACCTTTTTTTGAATGAAAACGTCATAGAGATCATATTTTAAAAAACTATCTGACATATTTAATACCTTTAAATTTAGAAAAGTTACAGCCTTTTGATAAAAGTTATATTTTTAATAAAATAGTAAATATTGCTACTATGCTAGCAATCTCTACTATTTCATCAGCAGGGGCACTTTTTTCAACATTTAAGAATTGTATGTGTTTTGATTTCTTGAAGCAGTGTTTAATAGTAATTTCAAAATGAAATTTTTAAGTATCAATATCTCGAAAACCAATCAAATATCGATCTTTTGTATTTAACTTTTTCGATTTATTTCGTGTGTTCTATCAAAAATCATTGTTAGATCGCAACGCCACGATCAGAAATACTGGTGAAATTTTTAAGTAAATCTGGAAAATCAAACGAGATGTCATCGATTTTTTTTTAAATTTTTTATTATCACGATTATCGTGGTGCCACAAAAATCGTAATCTCGCCGTGTTCCGCTCGGAAACTAGAAAATTTGTCAAAATCTTCTAAAAAGCTATGTCATCAGTTTTTTGGGGTGCTAAAAGAATTTTGTTGAACGACTGCCCCGAAACTGATAGAACAATAACAGGAGAATATTATTGTAACATTTTGAACTAGCTGAATGTAAAAATTCGTGAGGCCTGCCTAAGTGAAGAAAAAATCATTTGCTCTCAAGACAATGCACCTGCGGACAAATGTGCTTTAACCGGTTTTAAACTGAATCTCCATATCATTTTTAAGTTCCACCTTAATACATACACTAGTGTAAATATAAACGCACACATCCTCATGTTTTTTTGTAGTTTAGGTTTCAGCTACAGCTACAACTTTAGTTATCGTCGAGAGTCGCTGCCCTTCTATATATACCAAACGTCAGCAGCGTAACTCCTTTGTAATTAAACCCTTGAGGCTGACTGCAACTATGATGAGGGACAAGCAACAGTGTGTATTGCATGATGCCTGAGATGCCATTCCTGGTAGTCATGACTATGGCAATAATGACGATAATGTTGCATGTGTTGATGCGAAAAGAGCCTGTTCGAAAGAACGCATTTTTGCGCCATGTTGCCCTTGTAATTTAGTCATTGCGATAAGTCAACTTTTTTGTAGTTTTTTCCAAGGTTTCTTTCTAGGAACTAGCCAGTCTTCTAATATGTGTTCTTATTTCAAAATTTTCATAAAAATAGAGTACGCAACTTCGGTGAGACTTTTAACGAAAAGCATACGACAATTAGTGTATTATTTCCAGATTTAGCGAGCATCCCTGGAAAAAAGCACTTGCTGTATCTTAAACAATGCGGTCTACAAATCTTTTTTTTTCGAATTAGCGTTAAAATATGTATTTCATACAATCTTTGAAAACTCGGAGCTTTCAAAACAAAATTTCCAAAGAAAAAGTTAAAGCTTCAGTTGAGTTTCTCACTAAGGTATTCACTTACTACACCACCACCAGTGATTATTTGATGGCATGCTAAACTCTGATCACAGCGCAACAGACCAAAGACGTCACGGCGACGTTATCACTCGGTGCATCCCAATCGACACACTGTTGGGAAGTTGTAGCGTTAAGCGCAATTAGTAGTAAAGACGACAAATGAAATTTGCAATTGTAGAGTAAAACCAACGATGCCGCTGTGGAGAGGACTTCGTTGGGAAGATGAACTGTTTGGCATATGATATGTTTATTATACTCGTATATACAACAACTTTACAACAACAATAACATCAGCAACCATAACCAACATTAATATTTTTAATTTTTTGTTGGTGCTAGAGATAAAATGGTTTTATGTTGATGATTTCATGCATCCACCCTGTGGGAGTAAGATGTTGGTGATGATGATGATGAAAATTCTAATGATAATGATAAAGTCGAATACTCGCTTATAGATGGATGTGTGTGGTGGATGTTACAGTGCAGGACATCACAACAGTAGGACTTGTGCGTTGTTGGTTTCATGTGTGATGATGTGGTTTTAATGTTTTTAAGCTTCCGTTTTAGCAACACATTTGCTTTACTTAAGTTGAGTTTAGTTTATGTTTTTCCATAAGTTACAACAGTTGTCGTTGTCGTTGTCCTTATTCTTTTGCATGTTGTAGTTGTTGTTTTTTTGTTGTTGTTTCGTATGCAATTTATGATATGGCAATTTTCATACTTTTTAAGAAATACAGAAACAAATACAGAGTTTTACAAACAAAGACTATGCTTTATGTAAAGCACAAGGGCACAGTCAAGTCATTGGAGAGTCAGTTAGAGTGACTGACTGTATGACAAATAAACAGACAGATAAGGAGACGCACAGACAAATAAATTTGCTTACAAAATTATGAGTACAGATGTTGGCTAACTGGCTGGTTAGCTTGCAACATTAGTTAAGTGAAGAATTACGAGCTGCCAGTGATATATTGTATAGCGCTGCATAACGTTAAGAAAATTATTTTAAGTTGGAAATGAATTGAATTATTTTTAAATTAAAATTTGTAACAGAAGTGTCTATTTTGAAAACATTCCACAAAGTAAAAAAAAAACGAAAAGAATCCGATTCAGTTTAGAACTTGAATTGAAGTCCTAAGTTGATTGTGAATAGCTTTCCTAAACCTAATGGTCAGAGTTTGCTATTGAACTTTTTGTTTTGACTTCGAAGACGAATTTCCCTTATTTGTAGGATCCTCAAATTATAATTTCAATTCCGTTTCCGAAGCAAATCCGAAACGGCATCAGAGCAGGCCTGAATAAAATTTTAAGTTTCAAAATATATGAACAGCAAACGTATTCATTGTGGCTCATGTGTACCTAGTTAATGAATGCCTTGGATCATTTTCGGAATATGTGTGACTAATTAATAAATAAAGCCCTTTAATAAATTTTTCAATATACAAGTTTTTTATACGAAATTAATTTTCGTATTATGTTATGCTTTCCTTGAGCGTAATCCAACACTTATTGTCTTATCATTACCACAATCAAATTAAAGTCGTTTAAAGACTTTTCATCCTGTGTAGAAAATCAATTATTTACTTATGCTAACTAAAAAATAATTGTCAATCGCTCACTATCCATATACTTACTATGTACTTGTTATTGCAGATTATCAATTTATGGCTTTACAACACGTCAACAGTTCGAAGAGTATTTTATGACGTTCCTGCTGCTAATCAATAAAGTTTATGATGAAAATATGGTCGACCAGCAGGAGCAATTTCAAATTAAAAGCACTTGTTTGGAAGCGATTTTGGAACTTTTAATTACATACAAAACTTTTCCAATTGTGGGCAATAAACTTTCCCATTTTCATCATACGACGAGATGGTCTCGCATTAATTGCGATAGTATTAGGTGAGTACATATATACATACATACATACATAGTAGTAGCACCAGTAATAGCAGTAATAATTGAAGTGAAAATGGTAGTAAAAACAACAACTATGTACTGCAGTAAGGTAAAATCTATGTAATTGCAGTTAAGTATACAATTGGCATATACCCAATTGGAAATTTAGCTAAGAGTGAGTGCTTAAAGTTGCTCACATTGAGTGAGAAAATCAATTTACTCGTATTAATCTAAATGTGGTATTAATGAACAAATGCCCGAGCTAACATTTAGTAGAGCAAGTAATGTTTGGAATCCAGAAAAAACTATTTCAATATTTTTTTTTTAATTTCTTTCGGGTTACACCATTCTTTTATGGAATTAGTTTTTGAAGTTTCAAGCTCAAAATCTTATATTTTGAATAATATAAAAATATGTACATAATTTCTAAGCTGTTGTCACATCTCGAGCCTACAAAGCTTTCACTTGTAGGAGTGATATGTTACGCTGTACCCGACCAGGACATTTACTGACTAATAAGATGTCATGCTGTAAGCGCTCATATTCGAAGACGGTCTGATAAAGAGGTCTGCATTTGAAAAGTACTTGAGTATTCCAATGTCTCTCATAAGTGTAACATTTTTCATTGGAAAAATCGTCATCGATTTTTTCTGCAATTGCTATTTTATATTCGTCACCTGGCATTTCTGGAACGTGGTTATGTGCTGGATCGCTATTCCGTAATCGCCTCCTGTCGCACTTAATTTTGCTTCGCCAATAAGAGTCTCCAAATCTTTCTGTTCAAGTTACTATATATAGTATCGTGACATTCTTCTCCACTCTTTGTATTTTACCGTTCATAAAATTTTGGGTAAGAGCTTTTGATTTATTTCCACTTTTCGAAGCATTTTGCTTATCCCCCTTAGAGATCCTAAGTAACGATCAGTCCGTCACCTCTAGTGACTGCATCTACTATGCTGTCTTTATCTTGAATCGAATATTTCTTGAATTGCGCTCATTTGAAACCAATTTAAAGTAATCTTAAATCGAATTGAGACGTTGGATATTCTGAAGTCCAAAAATGGAAGATCAAATTGGAATTTTCCTAAGTACTGTTGAAAAATGTAAAGCAAAACAGCATTTCTAAAAGCTTGGCAACTTAATAATTCATGGAGACTTTTATGGCTTTCGATTCGATTTCTCTGAAGAATCTCTGTTGATATTAGATGGTGTTTCGAAATAAAATGGCGTTTTTCAACACTCTTTCAGCTTCTTAAATATTATTTGACTAACTGAAACTTGTTGAACATCATTAATTTCGCAGCTTAACTCAGTAATGACTGATGATTTCTAGGAAATCAGCTTCAAGTTCGTAATAAGATTAAAGCTTAAGAAATTTTTTCATGCATTTTTGCTGGCTCAAGAAATTCAATCATATTAAAATGCAGTATTTTTATGCAAAAATACAAATGCTTGCGCAAAAATACAGCTATGAAGCCTGCCAGATTAGTATTCCTATTGGGTGCATTGTCATACAAACCCAATCCTAAGTGATGCAAGTAAAAACTTTTCAGTGTTAAAAATTGCTCATTAAATGAAAAACCGTTGAACTAACGCTGTGTAAAGTTGGCAGAAAAAAAAGGAAACCGAAAACTTTTGCCATTTGATTTCACAAAGAGCAATACAACAACAAAAAAATCTCCAAACAGAAACCTCACTAATGTGTTAAATCTGAAAAATCTACAACTATTGAAATTTTTGCCTTTTATTTTGCAATTAAATATTTAATATAACAGGAGAAAAAGTTGTTTGCAACTTATTTTGTTATTTAATAATTTTAACAACAAATTTTGAAAGCAGCACATCCTCTCGCTTTATCCTTGCGGACAACATATGAGTACTTGGATTTAAAACTTTGATTTAACAATTTTGACCACAAAAATATTTATATTTTTATTTTCATTTCATGTTTTATTTGGAACACAAATTAACAAAAACTAAAAAAAAATTAAAAAAAAACCTCTTAAAGTTTAGCTGCTACATTTTGTGTTTGTAGTGGTTTTTCTTTGTTTACTAGTGGTTTTATATCCTAGTAGTTATTTTCGTTGTTGTTGATATTGCTGTTGTAGTGGAACTACTTGTGGTCTTACACAATTTTATTGCCACAAACACGCATACTATAACAAATAAACAAACACACAGATTTATTTCGCAACATAGTGATATAAAAAGCAAAAATGGACAACCATTTAAATACAGCCCTTTATCGCTGTTGCTGTTGCCGCTCTTATTTTGGCCACACTCCCATGTTTAAGCCACTCAAGAGGCATAGAGTAGCAACCTCAGTGAGTACCTTTTTTTATGTCTGCTCTGATGTGTTGTTCCTTTCTTTTTTTTTTTTGTTTTTCAAATGACCAATTCTTTTTTTATTAGTTTGTTGTAATTTCCTTTTTTCTTGATTAAAAATTTCCCTTAAAAACCTTAATTGGTCAAAATATTGGTCGTTATTACTTGTCTGACAGTTGGTTATAAAATGTGTAAACTTTTTTTCATTGTTTTTGCTCTGTGCAAAATTTTTGTTGTTAATATATTTTTAAGTGCTTTCATATTGGTTTTTAATAATTTTGTTTTTTATTTTACTCTCAAGAGTTTTGTTGTACATACGCTGAATTTAATTTAAATTGAAATAGAAAATTGTTTTGACCATATCACAACTTTATTTGTTTACAAACGGTGTTGGCCAATAGAAAGCGTATTTTCAATTAAATAATCAAAATGTCCTAAGTCTATAAGAAAAATATGTTTTAAGTCCAATGTTATACAGACAGTGAACAAAAAAAGAAATGTTTGACAGAAGTTTGAGTTGATTGCAATGTTAAATAGCTTTTAGATTTTTTTTTCATAAGAAAAGTCAACAAAAGTATGCAAAAGACATTTTTTTAAATTTAATTTAAATATAACAATTAAATTTAACAATTAAATATAACAAAAAAAACAACAAAAACGCATGTTCCACCTGTTTTAGAAAATCAAAAAACAAAAAAACAAAAATATGAAATTTCACAATTAAAGATAATTTTGACTTTTCTTATTTTTCAAAAATTCTATACCTATATTTTCCAAACATTTTGTTAACAAACTTCAATTTTATATGCATTAATAAAGAAGAAAAACGAGTAGTTTATAGTCGGCAGACCCTCTCTAATTTTGTTAACCTTTTAAAAAGTCTAATCGATTTTCTAATATTTAATACATATGTAATGTATATATAAACCTTGTTTTACAGAAACGATGAAAAGAAAATGTGTCAACAGCTTAGAACAGCGATGGGCACGTAGTGGCACTTTCCGCCCTCATGGCCCGAACCGTTATTCGACGCACAAACAAGCAAAAAACAATTCGCAGAATTTTAACGCTATCGACGCACAGCGTTGACTTGAGCTCAAATGAAAACTAAAACAACATAAAAGTATTGTGTCCCGACGAATGAAGCAATTCTTGTTGATTGTAGTTTAATTTGGTTTTTTTTGTGCTCTTGACGAATTGAGCAATGAATGAAATAAAATCTTTAAAACGTACTTTTTTGTTGCAAGGGGGCAACTTTTGCTAGATTTCCATGCACACCGTGGTTGAGAAAATTGTCATATCTTTAAAACTTTGCAACCGATTTAAAATTTTTTAAAATACAGTTGATTAAATTATCTCTAATGGCATACATAGTTTTTGAAAGTTAGACATTTTCCTTAATGTTATTCTTCTTATACACCAGTAGTCATATTTTAAGTAAGATATTAATAAAAACTAATCTTGAGTTGTAAATAAACACTACTTTGTAATTTACTTCTAACATTTTCCCTTATCTTTTGCTTGAACAACTGCATAGTTTTTCATTAAAATTCCATATTCCAATTCATATGGTCCATAACACATTAAGTCATAATCCTATTATTGCACACTATTTCATCAATTAAAGAAATTAAATACGGATGGGCAAAAAGAAAATGAAGTCATAATAAAAATATATAATAAAATTTTTATCGATGGACAATAAAGTCGAAACAAAAGAATAAATGAAAGGATATATCTGTGAATAATTCCGAACTGTGAGCTCGTGAATGTGTGTGTGTGTGTGTGTGTGTGTGCCGAGCATAACGCATGTTAATTGGTTGCCATAATAAATATCCTGTGCGCAGCGTCGAACACAAAGCAATGCAGTTTGACTCATAACCATAATAAAGCCATTACTCAACGACAAACGAAAGCTATGCACACTGACGGTCGTATAGTATGCCATTAAAAAAGCATTTCCCCACAATTAAAATGCAATCTTAAGACATCTTAATTACAAACGAACGAGCAAACGAATGACTGAACAGTTAAAGGACTCTTTAGTCCATGGAACAAAAGCTTAACGGCAATAGGAGCAGCATCAGTAACAGTAGATGTGTCAAGGTTGTCTGTGGGGTGACTATTACTATGACATGTATATTAGACCTGTTCAAAAAAAAAACCACTTGTTCCAGAATACTTCGGGAACAGTCGAAATTCGAAAACTATTCATATTCGAGAACTATATGTATTTTCATTTTTCAGACTTGGAGCAAAAAAGTAAGAAAATTAGACTTTTTTCTTACTCAAAACTTTTTTTAACCTTTGTTCGATTTACATGGGGCATTCCATACCGAATTGGCCACTTTTATCGCTCACCCCCTCCAATTTTTTTTAAAAATTTTTTCAATTTTTTTGAGACTGATATGAAACGCATTCATGAATTTTTTTTTAAATTTTTTGACCATACACTTTAGAGACATTAATTTTTCAAATTTTGATTTTTTTAAAATTCGATGTTTTTTTCTCAAAAGCTCACAACTTTTCAAAAGCTCATAACTTTGCGAAAACTGCACCAATCTGGTAGTTTTTTGTTTTAAAATCATGTTTTAAAATGCTTTTTAAGGAAAATAATGCGACTTAATGAAAAACTGTACAATTCATTGCTTACTATATTTTTAGTTTAATTCAAAAAAACTGGATTTCTAAATTGTATACCACCTTCGATTTTATTTAAAAAATTCTCAAAAAAACTTCTGATATATAAGAATTTTTGAGACCGGTCCGATAGTGAGCAGTTCGGTTTATTTTTTTCTTAAAATTTTTTTCCGTGTTTTGACGTAATTTGACTAACAAATATCCTTAGAATTTTGAATTAAATAAGCTGCATCACGTTTGCCCACGATCGGACCGGTCTCAAAAATTCTTATATATATCAAAAACTTTTTCAAAAAAATCGAATGGGCATATATTTTTTTTAAGGAAAATTCATGTAGAGGCAATAACAATTTCAAATTATAGTATATTAAGGTGAATGTTATGAAAACAGCAAAAGATTTGAGCTGATTTCAAAAAGCTAATATCAGCAAAAACTCGATAAGATTGAAATACTAAATTTAAACTTGTTTCACCCATACGTAAGCTATGACCTTTAAGTCGAACGTAAAAATAAATTTCAAATGAAATGATTATTATAAGGGTTATAAATAGTTATATTAATAAAAACTTAACAGCTCCTCTAAAAAGTAAACTTATTCAAAAATAGCTTCAAGGCAATGCGTGAAAAATCTTTATGATCTCTTCTCTGTAACTAATGTAAACTTTCAGTCGGCATAGTATACATACAAACTACAATTAGAAATGGCTGCTTTTCAGTTCATCCTAACGTATACGTTCGAAAAAAAGACAATCACAAAGATGCAGTATAGCAATTGATGCGCGTTTTTATTCTCTAAATGTGCTTTTTGTTGTTGTTTTATGATTTATATAAATGAAACTTTGTATGGTGACAAATAAAAATAGAAAGAAAATATTTCCACAATTATGGACGTTGGTGGCATTTAACAAATTCTTAAACATACATATTTACTATCTCACAAAAGTTTTAGTTAAATATTCTTTGTGTGAAGAAGTAAATTTCATATAGTGATCGTACCTAGAATTGTGGTGCCAAGTGTTGAACATATTAAGTACCTGTAGCGTCACGCCACACGTAACTCGATGTAATTGATTGGTCTGATAATAAAAATTAATAAATCCTTAAATGACAGACCATTCGTCTCACATCTAGCAGCGTCACTGTTTACTACTTCACAATGGTCGCTAAAGATATAAATTTGGCACTCTTACGGTGTAATAAATTTAATCACATTATCTTATATACTTATAAGAATCTTGGCATTAGGAACTTAATTTTAATACATCATTAATTATTGTTATCAATATTTGCTATCCTTATTTTTGTGTTCAGGAGCTCGTATAACTCTTTAGTCAAATGTAAAACAAAGCAAATGGTTTCCTGTATTCCACACATTTTAGTAATAAAAACTAATTTTTTAAGAACTTAAAAATAGGTAGTGGCTTACGTGCTCAATTTAAGATTTCATTTAACCGTTTTTTTATAAAATCATAATTCACATTTTTATCTTTCTATTTACAGTTTAAAAAAACTCCACAAAGTGCAATTACTCGTATCTGAAGCAAACGTTTTCTATCAACCAAATTTAGAGCGACATTTAGCGGCGACAGCAAATGATATAAATGATGGTATACACGATACCATTATTGGTACAAAGTACTTCCTAGCGAACCAAATGGATCTCAATTTTGTATGGCAACAAATGGAAGCCCACTCACAGCCAACAAGTCCAAATGATGGACGCACAGATGCGATTGATGCGTCCCCAACAACCAGTGACAGTAGCAGCACATTCCCACTGTCACGTAACAATCAAGCAAATACTGCGGAAGATATTGCATCGAAAAACTTTAACTACTTTACCACAAGCTCTGGCATTGATTTTAAGAGTAGTTCACAGCTAATATTCGATGTGATGATGCAAATAATTGAGGTGAGTTGTGTTTTAAATGTGAAAAAAATCAATTGAAAATTAAAAATACTTTTTCATAACTTGAATGGATTTATTTGTCTGTCCTTTACTTTAAATTATACATCATCATAATATCTATAGAACTTTAAATTCCATGAAAAAGAAAGAAAAATCAAATCCGTCAAATTGCAAGCAACATAAATTACCAGCGAATCCCATGCGCTCGCCTCAAGCGCAGTCAAATTCATTACGCATTCGGCAGATCGCGTATCCTGGAACGTCCTTCCTTTGACAACTGCAGTAGCAGCAGCAGCAAGCGATTATTGTAAGCAAACGACCAACATAGCAGCACTGGCAGGAACTGCTGCATGCACCGTACTGAGCAAATTATTTTTGACATAAATTTGCTGTAACTCGCATAAAATTTCCATTGAAATTCATACGCGATGCAAAGTTGCGAAATGTGACTTGCAGAGGTCCCTCCAAATGTCACATAAATTGAGCTGCTGCACCAAATAAGCGTTAAATGGAAGAATACACAAACCTACGCTGTCAGCTACCGCTACTGCTTTCATGTATATCGGGCATGTGTCGTCTATACGCGGGCTGGCACTTATTATATGACAACCGCGCCAGGTTTTGCAACATATGCACGTACACATTTGAACGACACTCACGCACACATTGGCAGCATTTAAATGTGCAAATTTCGGGTGTAGCACAAAATGTGTGTCATTCGCATAATTTTGCGAGATTCATATGTTTGAATGAAGCCAACAATTGAACGCTGAACTAAACTCAGTGCCAATGCTCCTGCAAAGGTTTTCTGCTGCATGTCTGCTATAGCCGATGCTGCTGCTGCTACACCACCGTTGCGGTTTTGACTTTAAGTCATATTGGACACATTTAGATTGCTATGGATTAGATGATGTTTAAAGTTGAGTGGCAGTTATTTAGTAGTGCGGTTGCAAATTCAGGTTTTTATTGAATAAAATTGCATGGCAATTGAATTACTCTTCCGCTGCTGAAATAATTTTGCTTAAAGGATTTACATACAAAGTAACTAGATGTGTTCTTTTTTTTTTGTTTCCTTGTACTTCTTTAATTTTATGTGATGTTGAGTAAATAACCCATATTTCCTCGACAATTTTCTTAGTTCAGCATGGAAGATAACGGCGTCCATCAAAAATTTAGCAGCAGTTGGGCCCATTGTATACCCAGCTTATAACTAACTCTCAAATTATGCAAACCACTTCGAAATTTTTGCAAAATTCAAAATAGATTTTGTATTCTTTTGATCTTCAAATTGATATTGAATACCATACCATACCATACCATACCATACCATACCATACCATACCATACCATACCATACCATACCATTCCATACCATACCATACCATACCATACCATACCATACCATACCATACCATTCCATACCATTCCATACCATACCATACCATACCGTACCATACCGTACCATACCATACCATACCATACCATACCATACCATTCCATACCATTCCATACCGTACCATACCATACCGTACCGTACCATACCATACCATACCATACCATACCATACCATACCATACCATACCATACCATACCATACCATACCATACCATACCATACCATACCATACCATACCATACCATACCATACCACACCATACCATACCATACCATACCATACCATACTATTAATCCAACCTTTCTAACCGCGCCATCCGATTCATAAAACGACACACATATATATTGACCTAAAAGCCCCAAATCTACAAATTCATACTATTCATATATATTGGTCATACAAATACTAATTTGACATACATATTCATTTGACAGTATTTTTCCATCGGACACCATCTTTCCATTTGCTAACTATTAATCAATCCTATTGTATACATCAACAGCACCTCTTTCTCTGATAGCATCCGTTCATCCGGTTGAATCCTCCTAAGCTATAGCTTCCATCCATATGTCGGTTTCAGATGGTTTTGTTCATTTATCGTGTACAACGACTATGTATATCCCGATACCTTTCACCTACATATTGAACAGCATATATGCTACTATCAGCGATCATTCGATATCATAATTCGATTATTTTGTCCATGCATACTTCTTTTTATTATTAATACAACCAACTATAACATACATATTTCTATTCATCAAATTTCTGCGATATGATTCTACTATTCTTACATGTATCCTTCGACACTGTTTAATATTTTCTAACTTTTCCCTATCATATATCAATTACAACTGCCAATCCATGCAACCAAGTCGTTCGTATATCCGTCATTCATCTGTATGGTCATAGATTTTTCAAATGGAAGTACCAAACTCTTTGAGTACTTTACAGAAGGCAAATTTTAGAAAATATTCCATTAAATATCAGTTTTGTTCCTGGCATCAGTTTAAACAAATTACAAATAAAAAAGCGGATATTTAAGAGTTATCACAATGGATAAAACTCTTGTTTTGAACGATGACAGTTCAATCTCTTTAAACTGCGTCCTTTACAAGCAGCAAAATCTCCAAATCTCTTACTAATGCTTCAAAACATTCTATATTTTCTTTCTATGTCCTTCTCACACACACGCGTGCACACCATCCATACAACAAATGCAGTACAATCACATTTTAGTTTTGCCAAATCTGGTAAAATTCTGTGAAATTTGCGAAAGTCGTGATCAAATTAAATGGATTAAGGAAAAAGCTTTAAAAATGCAGGAGAGCATACCGATGGACGATACCATTTCGCATCAGGTATGTAATGCAATACACTTACTATTTTTACTAGCAGCTTTTTTTGTTATTTTTGTATGTTGTACTACGCTCACGATTACAACTACTCGTTTCTTGTAAAAACTCACTAAGTACTTTGTTGTTATTTTAACACTTGTTTCCTTCACTCTCGTTTCTCATTTTATCGTATTTTTGTTTCGTTTTGTATCTTACAGCACATAATCTACTTATTGTGTAAAACACAAGCGATGCTGATACCAACATTCGGTGAGTTGCAACAATTGTGCTCCCTCATTGCCAACTACTTGAAGAGTTCACATGTTTTCATACGCGACGCAACACTGGCCGGACTGTTGTGTCTGCTGGAGTGTTGTACCAAAACGAATACAACAATTGGCAAGTTAAGTGAAGAGTTGGCGCTGTTGAGGGATTTAATTGTTGGCTACATCAACAGACATGGACTTATTGATCAAAGGTATGTACTTCTGTACGAGTGCTATGGTGTGTGTATGTTTTGCTTACAAGTATTACATATTTATGGGGCATAACAAATCAAAACGGAAGTATTTGAGGCTCCAAATTTTGCTGATTTTTTTTTGTGGTGTGGCTAGTTGATAATGCACCATTAATAATGCCGTCATAAGTCGAACGACTGTTGCGCTATAATTTTTCAAAATAAAATATTTTTAATATCTGTAAATATCAACTCTACGATAAAAATGTTAGGACATAAAAAGTCAAAAATTTAACATTTTTTTTTGTATATTTTGACTTTAGCGATATTTTCATATGAACTTAACCCTAGAAAGTTATACTTCGCCGAATCGACGACGCACACGTGACTTTATCCGTTTAGTTATTTAAGTAGTGTATGTTTGAATTGATTTTAATTAATAAAAATTATAATTAATTAAAATTTTGTTGTTGGTTTATTTGTTCTGGAAGAACAAGACAAGTAAAATCAATCGACCTTAAAAGTCATTGGAGCAAGGATCAACTGTTAGCGCTTTTTAAAAGAAGTACAAAATAAGCCTTTCCTTGATGGGCTAAAAACGGCTTGAGCTTGAATTTTTATGTTTCAAATTTGTATTTTAAAATTTACAAAATATAACATAAAAAATGCATCAAAACAAAATGGTTCTCAATACCTTCTGTTTAATCCGAGTTTTTTAAAAATATTATTTTTTTCTTTGCAAAAATTAAAAGAAAATTCAGGTACCATTGTGGTCTTACTTTTTTATTTTGCATTAACTTCAGAAATTGCAACCCTTATTGTTTAAAATTTATTATTCATTAACTAGATACAGCTCCTTTCGTTTTGACTTGTAATGCCCCATATGAAGAAAAAAAAGATACAGCAGCATGGAGAAAATTAGTTGAGGTGTAAGTGTTGAAAGTCAAAAAATATAAATAAATGGAATGGTTGGTTTCAGCGAGCATGTTAGCTTTTGCTAATTGGAAAAAATATATGCGTAGTATTGAATTTGCTAATTAAAAAAAATCCTGAATTAGTAAAGTCATTTTTTATTTCTTAGATGAAACAGAATTTTCAATCAAATGGAGTTTATTTTTAATTTTAAAATTTTTTGTATCAAATTGACAGTAAGTGTTATCATCTGCACTCAGCTTACATTATTTGTGACATATTAAAGCACTACTGCAACCGCTTAACCTAAAAAGATGCATTAACTGTTTGTTTTATGTAAGTGCTAATTAAGAAAAGCTTTGGACAATTTCTGCAAAAAATATTTCGAACCTATTTAGTTTAATTTATGAGTTAACAATTTTAATACCTTCTTGTTTTATCTTAAAGCTATGATGTGGTGAATTCAACTTTCAAAAAAATACCATATAATCAACGAACGCGCAACACAAATAGAAAACACGCTGTGGTTACACTGGTATACACCATTGGCTTTGTTTGCAATGTTTTTGCCTAACTAGTTTTATGAACTAATTTTAATGACAGTTCTATGAAAAATGTAAATACCTAAAGGGCACTGATGCACCTACATCCACAGACAATACAGCTCATACTCAGACAAACTGATTGGTCGCATTCATGGCTATAGGACTACTTTTGTTGTTTTTCTATAGTTTGCCAATCACGCGCATCGTCAAATGTGGTTTAGTGGATCTAACAGCGGCTACGATTGCCACAGGATTTTTGGCTATGAAGGCAACTTTGCAAATGATTTAGGAAAGTTGATTTTTATTCTCGCTAGTTTTGGGTTAAAATCTCTGCTGTCGAAATTAACTCAGAGCTATTTGTGAGTTTATAATTGAAAAACTGTTGAGCTGCGATTACATGGAAAACTGTTTACTTTCAATTATGTACAACACAAGAGCCTAATATCAAATGCTTACAGCAATGCTAAAAGCAGATTTCAAAATATTATTTCTACGAATTTAAATCGTTTATATTTCTCTTAAAGCGACCTGCATCATCTCATCTTTGGCTTGCTGAAATTTGAAACTGTTCACTATGGTTTGGTTTGTTGTAAATTTGCCAAAACTTTAAGCTGAATGTAGAAAAAGCTTAACTTAAAACTTGATTTTTGTTAAAGCAATAAACTTTTGCCCAAAATATTTTCCACATTTTTGTTCACCTGTCACAATCCAGCAAATTTCCATAGTACTTTGCCATCTCCTGCTTCCTGCTGACTACTTGACTACAGTTTCTAAATTATTGTCATTGCTCTCAACCTTCAACAAAAAATAATTAAAAATTTTCTGCACGTACAAAATTTAACCAAAATAGTTGCAACAGCATCAGCAACAACAAAAAAAAAAGTTACCAAAGTACCAAACTTGCATTGCGTTACAACAATGTCCTGCCAGCCAGTCAGCTAGCCAACCCGAAAGAGTCCTTGAAACATTCTTCAAATGCAAATCTAAAATTTGTCGTCCATAGCCAGAGGCAATAAAAGAATCTTACGGAGAGTATGGAACCGTAATTTCTTATGTGTTTTTGCCTTTAAGTTGATGTGTTGCTCTGACATTTTTCTGGGCAAAATATTGCAGTTGAGAAATGAAGTCATACCACAAGCACAATAACAAAACAGCAAACAATTATAAAAACTGTTGCAAACTTTCTCAACAATTGGAAATACCAAATTTAGAAGGCAGTGAGTTGGATAGTTTGTTATCTAAACTGAAAACTTGTCCTTAATCTGCAAATCAATATCTTTGAAATGAAAATTTATTTGGTCCTCCAAAAATTGTTCTTTAACGTTTTGCTTAAAAATGTATGTTTACGATGTATTGTTAATTAAGGTACTGTTAACATACTAAGGTATCTACTTTTAAACTTTTTATCAAGATTAAAAATGCGATGATACCGAATAAAGTTAAAACTAATTTCGGTTGCATTAATTTAGTACTTGAAAATGTACTGAATGTTGTACCAATTACTATGTTCGTATATAAATAGCACTGCTTTAGTATGTAAAAACTTACGAGAAATTGGATAAAAGTTAGACCGACCTTCGAAAATGAAATATCTGCTTCTGACAGACCCTTTAAATCGAATTTTACATGCAAAGTTTTTATGTTGGAAAATTAGTTTAAGAATGAGACTTAAGGGAAATCTAATAAGTCTGGTGGCGTTTCCGACTGGCGTCCATTTAAAAAAAGTTGAAGTTACGTTTTTGATCATTATCGAAAAAATATATGCCATAAATCGAAAAATATAACCTGAATAGAGTATAAAAACATAAATTCTCTTTACCATAGACCATATTTGCAAAATTTTGGAAGCTGAATTTCCATCAAGGTTCATTCTTAAAGCAATTTTTCGTAAGAGAGCTTTAACTTTTGATGTAATACGTTAGCCAAAAGCAAAAAAATTTTTATCCACTCTCTTAGATTTCAAAATTGGAGCTGATTGTTAAAATTTGTGGCCATTTTTGAAACAAACAGGCGAGAAAGTGCTCTGGTATTTTAATTTTCTTTTATGGAGCATTGTAATCTTCGATGTTAATTCAGTGAAACCAACCATGTTTTGTTTTCTTTTTATAGCTTTGTAAGAGATATTTGCAATTTTTTATATCCCCTGCTTATTTTATACACCTTCAAATTTCGATTTAATGCGACTTAGCTGTTTTTTAAAAAAAGCTTAGGTCTTGAAAAAAATGATTTACTTTTGGCATTTCTATTGTTGATCATGTCGGCCGATTGACTTCCAAGTTTGTTAGCGTACTGTATAGCGGTTAAGACACAAAACCTAATTCCAACCTCTTCTGATTTAGAGTGAATGTAAAATCAGATCAAGCTTGTAAACGCTTAACCTTTTACATATAATAATTATAATATTATTATTATGATTAAAAAAATTTACTGAATGAAACAATTTATTTATTTTTTAGCTCTATACAGTGCAGCCTTTTGCACGCTAAGTTGGTTTGGACGTTGAATTTTTCGTTAATTGAATGGACGTCAAAATTTGTGCCGCAGTGTCACCTGCTGTCAAATGCCGTAATTGCTGCTGGGAACTTATTACGAAAGACAACCAATGAAGAATTGTATCTGTGTGTCTTGCATGTAAGTTCCATTAAATTTATTTCACGTTTATATTATGGTTAGCATATAACTCAATTCATCGCATTAATTTTTACCAATTTTATATAATATACAGCCAAACTCATAATAACGTTACGTGATTTAGTTCTTATATGTTCACTTTTAAAGATTTTGACGTGGTGCAAAAGAAAAATATCTTGCACGTGACCATTCTTCCTATGTCTCCAAAGCAAAATTTTCAGATAAGCGAAAAATATTGTTTAGTTTGATTGACAATTTTGTTACTTAACTGAACTATTACGCCGCTAGCGTCGCTTTGACTCCACAAAGTCAATCACGTTTCTTATGCTTGAAAATTTAAAGTCTACTTGCCCAAAATTAATTTTTTATTAAAACTCCTATATTTAAAAGCTCACTGCATTATAAATTTGCGGTTGATTTGGCTAAATTAGGGCTTGATTTATTGTCCTCCTAAATATATAAAAATACAATTTAACTTCAAATTTCAACACTCATAATCATAGATAGCATCATTTATCGATCACTTGGCAAAAAGTGTTTATGGCACCAACTTCAAACCTTAGGAGCACCGTTGGCTTGCAAAACTTTTTAATATACAACATGGGCTGCTGGTTGAACCCTGCTTATGATATCAGAAAAGATACAACAATTTCACTATTAATTTAATTTTCTGCAGTGTAGAGTTTTTCCTTTTGGTCTGGCTTAAAAAAAAACACCCGTCTTGTATTTTTTGTTGTGCTGTGGTTTTTACTGTCTCTGCTGTCGTTATAAATATCCAAACAATAAGGTTTTTAACATCCACTGGCTATTTTAGCTGTAGCCCAATCGTTAGCTGATATGTATCACATGTTTCCGTTATTGCAAATGTCACCAAGTAGGGAAAACTGAAGATTTTATAAGAAAGCTAATGCGAAGTTTTTAAATTTTTTGATTAGTTTGCTTAACTTACAGTTAAATTTCAACTTAAATCCAAGTTACCTTGGTATTTAACTGGGAATCACAAATTTTATTTGTGAAGCTTTCAAATTAAAACTGAATCGAAAATTATTTCTCAATATCGACAAATGCTCAGCCAAAAGTTACAGTGGCGAGCACATATGTTGATCACATTTTACTTTGGGTAGCTCTAGAACCCGATCTTTGTCCCAGGTTCAAACTCAGTGGGCCAGTATTTCGCACTAATTCATGGATAAACTGGTTTAAAGTATGCCCGAGCGAGTCAACAATGTCATTAAGCCAAGGGCTTTGCGACTAAATATTAAAAATATTATTGTAAACACTTAATTTTTATAACGTGCAAAAGTGGTTACATTGAATTTTTTCATTATATGACTTAAAAGTAATGTTTTGCTTCATAGTTTGAAGGATGTTCTTAAATTTTTAAATTTTAAGATTAATAGAAAATTTAACAAAAAAAAAGCTGATCGCGATTGCTGTGTTTTTAAGGGTTCTAGAGCTACCCAACGTTAAATGCGATTAACATGTGCTCGCCACTGTAGGTCGCAAATCGTATCCTACCTTTAGTTGTTGTTCAGAAATTAATCAATTTATTTTCTTTGGATTCCTTTAACTCGAAAGCACTATCAACCAGAAGAAAATTTAATAAAAAAGCAATGAGTTTTTAATCATGTGTCAACGATATCCTTTATTTGAATATTTATTTTGTCTCCAACGAATATTTATTTGCTCCGCTTTAACAACACTTTTAATTCTTTAATCAAATCTGTTTTGTCAGAAATGTTATATAAGTTTTCTACAGGGATTATAGATATTTGTTTTATTTATTTTTTGTTGTAGTTTTTAGCCCATATTGACTCAAATCGTATTGTTCACATCACTGACTGATATTGGTTTATGGCAGCTAGAGTTGTGAAATAAATCATTATTCTGGAAGTGCGTTTAATGAAATTTTTTTAATAACTACGTGAAACAGTGTTTTTGTAACAAGCTTTCTTTGCTATGTTGAGCCTTTTTGCCAGTGTTCTGAAAATAAAGCATTCCTCAACACAGGTTCTATTCACATAATTTTCCACATCTTTATGCAATCTCTTTAGTCGAATTTCGGCCATAATGCTCTCCTTAAGTTTTGGAATTGTTCAAGGTAATTTATATAAGCCCGTTCTTTCAATTAGTCACCAAATCAAAACCAAAAACTTTCAGCATTTTTTGAATTCCTTTGTTTTTCAAAAATTTCTAGTGGTAGTTCCACCTACGTACTGATAGTGTGTTCGATCATGTTTGGACCATACCTTTCGACCATTTTAAAACGATCATCAATGACATAATGATGCTTATGTGATGAGAGGACCGCTGCTTCAGTAGGCTCAATGCGCCTAAGTCCTCTTATTTCAAACCAGGCTGGAAATTTCATGCGAATCATGTTTTCGCTATGATATATTCTATGATGAAAATATTACCGGCATTTTTTTCCTGAGTTTGAATAATTTATTTTTCGCTGATATATAAAAATAACTGAGTCTTACTCGTTACAGGACGCCATACGTAGACATTTTAAACTTCAAAGTATGCTCTAGAAAGACTCTTCAGTTCTGCAGTTGGCCCTCGGTACGCTGAGCATAATGACATCGTTAGTTTTTTTTCATCAATACCGATTTTTTTTCACATAAATTATTTTTGAAAACAATTCGCAAACTTTTTTATTTAAAGCAGTAGGGTCGAAAGAACGAGCTTGCGCCACATGCAGGTCATATTTTCTACTTTTAGATTTCTACTACAAAATTGGACTCGATTTGGGTTTATTAAAAAAAAAAAAATGTTTCACAATTTCAAAACTCATTCTTTTACTGCTCTGTTTCAGTCACCCATTGACATCAAATGTACTGATGTTCTAAGTTCAGTTGAGTAGAGTTGTAGGACAAAGTGAAGGTTAGTGGCCGTCTAAAGCTTAACTGGTTCCTCGTGGTAGTTGTTAATTGGTTTTTTGATTGGCAATTTTCAAAACTAAAGCAAAAAAAAAAGAAATCCAAGCAAAGAATTGAATGATAGTAAAGCGACGTTTATGACAGAGAGACAACTTTAATAGCTTGCTGCTGGCTGGCAGCTATGATTGCTTGTGTAGCATAGGCAAATAGTTGAAACAACGCTAGTGTTCAATAAAAAATAAAATAAAAACTTTAATGACAGTGAGTTTAGGGTTGATTAGTTTTTACTGAGTTTTTTTTTTTATAAGACACTTAAAAATTCCGCTGCATACCCTGAGGTGCAATATATGAAAGCTATAATACATTAAAATAAAATCGATAAGATATCTTTAATTTAGTTTTAAATTAGAATTTTCACATTATGATGGTTTGTTTTATTTAATGATAAGGAAATGAAATGAGCACTTATCAGTTTTTCTATTAAAAAGGATTTTAACTGGCTTAAGCTAAATAAATGTGCAAATATTGTGTATGTAAAATAAAATACTTTTTTTATCGAATTGGCTTGATTCAATAGATAAATTAATGACACCCTTTTTTTCAAATTTTCTGTTTTTCTAAAAAATCTTAGAACTTTTGATAAAAATCTTGTAGAAAAATTAAAGTTGATTTGATACATCATAGAGAAAAATTGTCGTGATCACGTTGACACTTTCATTTGACCTTGAGAATTAAAGTTAGTTAAAGTTTGGTCGAATGCCTATGGCATTGAAAGCCCAGTGTGTGCTCCTTATAAAGTTGTGCTGTCGGAGCTAAATTTTTTCCAATTAACCTTGAACACCTATGAAAGCTAACATAAAAATCCGTAACATATGTGCGTATTTCAATTTTATTATTCTTCATAACTTTCTGGCAGCCGTATTTTTCCTGCCGCTTGCTTGCTGTGTATGGCCTAAAAGTAACAAGAAAGTAGTCAAGTAAAAACGCGAATAAAATTTTCTAAAAACTTCACAGTCTCAAACTAATTTCGAGAAAAAATTTTTTTCTCCACTTTTTAGTGGCTACAAGGGTAGAAATTGTTGTAGGAAAATATAATTCTTCTAAAAAAATATAATTTATGTACGCTTAATATTGATTGGAAAACTTTTAAATCTAAGGGTTAAACTTAAGCTCTGCCACCGGGCTCTCAATATCTTAAAGCTGGTAAAGACGAGTTTTTACAAAAATTGCCTACTTAAAATCTATAATATTTTAAGTTCACCATTGAAATTTTTATTTTTATACCCTACACGGAGGGTGTATTCACTTTGTCATTCCCTTTGTAACACACAGAAGAAGGCGTGGCAGGTATTGAAAAGTATATATCGATTTAGCACTGTCCGTCTATCTGTCTGGCTATGTGTCTGATTATGTGTGTGTCTGTCTTCCTATCTATCTGCCTGTGTAAATAAATTTCTCAAAAATATTAGGAAAAACTTAGTCAAGCTCTGGAAAAGCCCATTTAGTGAATTTCGACCAAAAGGCGCGGCACTTCCCGCAAAAGCGAAAACTAAAAAATGCTATACTAAGAAAATAATTGAAGGTAATGGAGCCACACATCACACAAATAATAAGAATGATTCAGAAAAAAACTAGGGACGTGGTATTCTCCATGGAAACCAAAACCATGGAAACCAAAACTTTAAAACGCTACACTGATAGAACTTTTTTAAAGTAATATAGCCAAGTTTTACACCTATACAAAAATTAGTACAGCCAATCATCATACTAAAAGTTGGCAAATTTCGAAAATAGGACCTCCCATACAAGCATAAGCTTCTCAAGCTCTTTAAGTAAATGTCAAATTGAAGGTAGATATGTTTAGTCAAACCAGCCAGCAGGTAAGGAGACAAGTTTATATCAAAAAGGATCACATCGAATGGGGCCATATAGGATGATTTATTTAGAAAAAGTGAATACCTCTAATTTTAGAGGTACAACATCTCCGCTTTTTCGGTAACTTTTTTTATCATACAAAGAAACCATTGCTTATATTTATTTTTTAGAAATTATTTCTTTCAAATTTTTGTCGCAACTTCTGCTACTACGTTCATTTTATAGTTCCAGTTTTCGATAACGCGTTCAAGCTAATGGAATGGTATTTGGCGAACGACGCAAATAATGTTCGCTTCCATTTTCCAATCGTAGCCGGTTTATCCATTTAGACTCTACGCAACCTTAAAAAAAAAGTTTAGAGGAATGATATCACATGATTAAGACGGAAAATTCATTTCAAAATTGAAAAAAATTATATGAATGTCTGCATAAGTTGATTCTTCTACTTTGGTAACAGCTGAAAGTCATTTATAAAATCGATTAAATATTTTACTAAGTACTCCCTAGATAAGTTAATAAAAGTTAGTCATTTCTGTGTCATATGTAGATATAGCTTTATTATGAGTAAATACCTTAAATGAATTTATAAATAAGCATCTTTCATTTATTTTTGTTACAAATGGCTTATTTAATATAAATAGATCTCAAGATAGTCGATTAATAAGAGGATTGGTTGTTTTACACTATTTTTTAAACTTCTCTTGATTTAATTTTACTCAATCAGCTCAAAAAAATTTGAAAAAAATTTCATTTAGCCAAACACACACGCTGATTCGTTCGATATCGTATGCTGCTACAACGTTATGTCCTATGACTATGTTTGGTATCATTTTAGTCCTTTCGTTTTCCACTCTCTTTTGAATACAACGAAATGAATACAGTTTTAATTTAATTTCAGTTTCTATATATTGTACACAGTATTAATAAATATTTTTTTCTCATTTTCCTTCATTTGCACAAAGGGTCTGGAGCGCATGGTTGTCATCAGTACCATTAATGGTAACAACAACATAGTGTCACTTGTGCTGCATCAAAAAATTGAAAAACTTGCACTCGAGTTGGTCAAATTGGAAAACGAGAAATTTTCAATTCCTGCATTGAAATTACTTTTGTCCTGCATGTATGTCGGTAAGTAGTGTAATGTGCTTGGTAGGGAGCTCAATCCCAGAATTTTAATTTGGAACGCCGAGTTTTTCTTTTTTTTATAAATCTAAACAATTACCAGACAAAGTCTTGCAATCTGACTAGTTATATCAATATCGATTTAGCTGAAGTAGCTCTGATTCAAGTGGTGAAGCGAAAGCAAAAATGTTTTTCAAACCATAGACGAACCTTTCAAAGAGAATTAAAATGTAGAAAGTGGTAGATTGTCTTACAGTGTAACTTAGGTAAAAGAAAGAAGACCACGCTCAATAAACATCACAAAAGCCTACTGGGGACTCTTGGAACCGCCATTTAATGCCGCAGCCAGATATTTTGTTCAGTGGGCTCTGGACATAGTTTGAAATCAGAATTCTCAAAAACTATCAAGGTTTCTCACAACTTCGACAGGGCAAGAGCGATTGCGAACTCGATCAGACTCAATGTCTTTTTGTTTCATCGTGCCGGCCACTGTGTATCCAGAAAAGTTCAACTCATAAATAACATAAAATTGTCATTCTACTCAAAAATAGCTTCCATATTATGTGCGGAGGTAAGCCGAGTGTTCAACTGTTACAGAACAGACAATTTTAAAGAGTGGTAATACAGAATGACCAATGGTAAACTTAAAAGCATGCTTTCGAGCGGATCGTCTCGGACCGCACATCAATATTTGTGTCTCTTTGACTTTAGTGAGCACGTACCGTTCGTGCAGCCAATGTGGTCTATTGTTTCATAGTGTACCTTGCGTGTCCAATGTTTCAGTCCAACGTGGGATAAGGAACGAATGGAAACTGTCTAGTATCTGTTCGTGTTGAAAAATCGAGGAAAATTGCGCCCAACTCATTATCCATACATAATGTTCGTACATCACACCAGTGTCCAAAATCGTCCAAAACTCAATGTTGTCAACTAAAAATAAAATGTGTTGAATTCTAAGACATTGTAAACTTAACGGTAACTGCCACATAGCTATGCCATCTCTGTCCCACCTATTATGCTAACATTTGATTCAAATCCCGTGACCGCGGAACTCAAATTTTGAACCCCGAGAAATTCGGCCATGAAAAAAATATTCGGAATACAATTTCTTAATGTATGGATATGTGTGCATTTATTATTTAGACATACATATTTCCATTTATGTTTATTTGTGTGCGCAACCGTGTTACCAACTTCCGTGGCAGCCAAATTTCATGCGCTCAACTTTGCGTCTGACTACTTTTTGGTATTGTGGTGGCTGCTTCTGTTGGTTGTTGTTGCTATAAGTGACATTTTTGCAGTCATTATTGTCATTAAAAATATTATTCTATAAGCAATTTTTGCATCAACATAAAACCCCACTAGGAAATGCTGACTATATATACGACTATAAGACTTTGTTTGCAAAACATATTTTTTCAATCTACATTACATATTAATAATGTTGTAAGGTGGCGCATAGGGTCAGAGCACAACAGTTCGTAACGGAAATGAATGCAGGTTGAAAAGACGAGGTGTCAAATTGATTCGGATGGTAGAAAATTGACAACCGTTATAAAAAATCTAAAATGTAAAACATGTATCTCCAAGGGATCACAAACCGCCATCACCCCATTCGCGGAAATTTTTAATTGTTGAATATATGTGTCATAAAATATGTATGGCACAATATTTTTCAAATCGATTAATGCAGATCCCATTATTGTCATCTTCATTTCCGTTGATCTTCGGTCTTAGCTAGAATATAATTCCCATATTTGGTCGAAAAACTTTGTATTAGGGAAATACGGCACATGACACCGTCATCATAATTAATTGCTTGACCACACTACTCAGTTGTGAATAAATAATCCAGCATTTTTCTTACCTGAAAAGTGTGCCAAAAGCACGCTCAGAAATATTTTTCAGCGGCTCTGTTTCATCAATCCCTGTTTTAATACAAACTTACCACGGTGCGTTGCATTTAATGAGTATTGGTTCATGCTTAGAAAATATATTAATTATAATAATAAAAACTATATCAAGCTTGGTCTCTGTCTTTCGACATTGGCGGACCTCTTCGTGAAAAAATACACTAATGACTTCATTTCCAAATGGGTGCTTTTAAGCTTGTGGTACTATTCCTCTTTTCATATCGCAAATGTTTTGCTCAGTGGATTCTGGTCATATTACCAGAGTTGATTTTTGGCCATTTTTAAGTGCGCCAAACTAGCAAATATCTGCATACATCGCACCCAACCACTATGCAACCGGCATCCAAATCGCATATGGATTAACTTATTGTGTTGGCGTTTATGTTAGCTTGGCTAAAATAATCTTCTGCCGCTTTGCCCACTATTTCTGTTTCCTAATTTGCATTTATCCAGCTGGATGCTTCAGCCCTGCTTCACATGTACTCATTATTTTGTACCCGGACTTCTCTTCTTTAATCAATTCCATTGTAAGGGCGCTTAATTAAGTTGTTGAGCTGCGCTAGCGTACTGTTTGCCGTATCCTGTATTTTTGTCCACATGATTAGTTACGGTAGTAGGCTTGTTGTTGTTACGCTGTTCTTTGGTGTCGAATTGGAAAATGTTTAACATAAGCAAACAGTTCCAGTTGAATGTAAGCTTTATTCAGATTATACAAGATATTTCTATTATTCCGAATATTTACGACCTTTTTCACTTTTTATTTAAACTTTGAACGTTAAAAAGAAAGCACATTAAGGTAGCTTGCAACCTCAAAACCATTATTGACTAAACATTCTGTAAAACTTAATTATGTTGTGCTTTTCAACCAATGCAATATTTCCGTACCCAAAATAAAGTTGGTGCGGGTAACTGTGCAATTTTTCAAATAATGCTACTATCTTCTGCACAAAATTTAATCAACGTCTGCTTGTGGCCTACACCTGTCTGGTTTGTTTAAGTCAGGTACTTTAACAAAACAAAAAAAGTTCGAAAAAAAACCGAGAAAAACAGCTGCACATAAACCCTTTCTCATTATCACCCAATTAATCACAGTGCTATACTGCTGTTGGATATCTACGAGTTATTGCCACTGCGACCTACTTCCTTCTCTTCACTCGTCGCACAGTGTTAGCAGTTTGCTTGTTCTTGGCGGTAGCTGCTGCTGCAATCAAATCGTATGGACTCGACCATTATTTACAGTGAGTTTGGCGCGTGTTTATTCCCACGTCGTTTTGGCACCGAACGCACATAAATAAATTTGCATTTAAATTTTATAGATTTTCTTGTGGGGAAACAACACAACAAAAACAACAACAGCAAGAGCAAGGAATAAAAAAAGAAAACAACTTGTTCACGTCCTTGCCATTCTCCGCTGCGCTACTAAGGAATGCTAGCCAAACCGAAATAGCGAAATGCTCTTAAACGTCTACTATAACTAGTGAAAGCCACGTACATATATCCATCATTCGATATATATAGTAATCGATACTTTCTCACTATAAAAGTAAAATAAATCTTAAAATATTCAATTAAGAATTTGAGGAAATGATTTAATTGTATATGACAAATGCTCATTTGATAAAGAGCAATGAACACATTTAATTTAGAGCATACAGTAACATTTCTTGGCTGAAACATTCAACCCATGTTTGTGTCAAGTAAATATTTAATAGCTCCACATCAAGTATAACTTTTATTATTTAATCGAATCGGATCGTCTCGGATTTAATCGCAAGCTCTGTACTAATTCTATCCAAACTATCGCATATCGTATCACATTTTCAAAATCACTGGTATACTCGTAGAAAGTGTCACTCACACTTTTTGCAAAGCTCCGAAGACTCATTCAGATAGTGATTTTAGGGTCCGGAAAATCTCTTAAGTTTATATGAAATCATTGGCCCACCTATTTCTTCTAAAGAATAGAGTATCCAAAACTCTTTTTAATATTTAAGGTATATTATATAGTATATTCATACTCTTGCAAATGGGCCACTGAACCGAAAGAAAACCAAGCCTGCAGTAAGCTCGGGGTCATGCTACCAAATCCATCTCTTTAATGGTGATCTACATCATCCTTGCACTAATCTAAAAACTTTTGATAAGTTTTATTTTTGATGTTACAAAAAGCTCATACAAATTCTTTCAAATAGATGTTTGCTAACTTTCTGTACAAAGCAGAAGGAGCCTGCCCAAACACAAAAAAAAGTTGTGCTGCGGTGGGTTACTAAGAAAGCAGAGCTTCCGCCTTATAACGTCACACAACGATTTTCGCCACCAGACCATAGAAGTCCGAAAGGTAGCGTCGAATTTTTCGAAGCAATTTCCTTCCACTTAATTCTTTTTGCAAATGATAGCTTAAGTATAGCTGATACTCGAAATAAGCGTCAATCGCCAGAATCGTAGTAAGCCTGGTTGTGAGAGGCCGACAAAAGAAAATGTTGCTCAATAAGTCGGAAAGTAAGCCACAACTAGAAAAATATGTTAGGACCAATATACAAAGAAAAAACTTCAGCACCTTTATAAAAAGAATGATATAAACTTACAGTTGTCGCCAAACATGGCAAGCGGTCCCGCTTACTAGTTCAGAAAAAGAGGTTAGAGAACAAAAAACTTAATCATCGAAATTTCCTCAGGCTGAAATTTTGAATGTCAAATGCTCATCTTATCAACTTTATTTGCCCAATATATCCTGTGTTTTAAAAAAATGCATTCCCATATAATCTATGTACTTTTGGGGCATATCTCTGTTATATATAGCACCACGTCAGTGTTGTTAGTCGCTTGACAGGTCGACAATGCAAACTGCAACTTCCATAGCCACCCGACACCATATGACTTAAGGTCGAGATCGAGGGAGATGAATAACTTTTTAGTTTAAGTTCATAACTCGACGTGGATTGATGGCCTTTGCATTAAGCAAAGTATAGAATGTCCATAACTCCTATTGTAAAATTGTAACCAAGTTACTTAAATTTTTCTCGATACTTCAGAATACTATTCAAGCGTAGTTTGTAACTCTATCTTCTGCCTTAAAAACAACAGTAGCACATTGATGTTGAGGTTGTTATGTTTTAGCGAAGGAGTATGCTTTCAATTGTATAAAGCATAAGGATTTTTCACTACCTACGAAGCATAAAGAATGCAAAAACAATTGTGTCCTACTTTTTAAGCAAAAGGATGTTTACCAAGTTTATTTGTTTGTTTTTAACTTGGCGCTTCTCTACTTGGCACTCAAGTGAAAACAAGGACCAGGAATAGAAATAAAAACAACAACAGCAACAAAAATCCTTAGTGAAATGGTCGTACGGTTATGCTGAACACAGCACATAGCACAAATGAAAACAAAGTCGACTGCAAAGTTCACGTAAGACGCTATGGACAGCGTTAGAGACATACAGACAGACAGCTTAACACTCAAACACCCACACACCCACACACATAAGCACTACAAAAAGCCACAAAAACCGCATCAATAGATTAGGGATTCGATTTTCTGATGAAGGTGAAGTTGGTCTGAGTTGGGTGCCAGGAAACAATTGGAAGGGTGAAGGCGAGACAACTTTGAAAAATAGTATAGTTTGGTAATAAATAAACTAAAAAACAATGCAGCTCTGCTGCGACCGTGGCAATAGGTGTGCGTTAAGCGCTAACTAAAAGCTGCCGTATTGTAGCAAGAGTTTATAGGTTACTATTGGGGTTTAATGTACTCGTGCTATACGCAGTGAGAGATATGCTATAGCAATGGGTCGCCAAAGGAAAGGTGCTTTTATTGGAGTCAACATAGCCAAGGTGACTTTTGTGCAATTTATTTAAAAAAAAAAAAAAGAATCATTTTTGTTGACCTGAGCGATGGCTTTTACGCAGCATACTCATTGATATCAGAAAATAACAACAACTTAACATAAAAACCGAAGCTAACTAGGTTAAAGCTGAGAATTCAAAATGCAAATCTACTGAACTTTTGATAGCAAAGTTTGGAAATCGCATTTTATAGATTAAGAATTTGTAAGCATTTAATAAAAAATAATAAATTCTTAAATAGAATGTGTGTCTTGCGCTACAAAAGACGCCGAAAAACGGTTCTAATGAAATTGGTTGAAATTTTAAAATGATGTAGCCACTTAAAAAATTCCAAGCTAAAAATAACCGATTTTTGTATTTCTTTGCTTTTTTTCGCTTATTGTCCTTATTAGGGATATAAGATGTTGCGGCACTAAAACACAATTCTTCAAAAGCATTCTTCTTAGTTAAGTAACATGGAAGTATGGAAAACCAATAAGCTCGATGAGCCACCTCTCCTTCAAAACGCAGTTTGAGCTACTATATATAGAGATACATTTTTTCTCCGCTATCTTTCAACCGATGTAACTGGCCATAGGTTAAATTACTTATTTTATGCCTAAACCACCTTTCTAGTATTTTTGCGTTAACGTCTCGGTAAATGAATAGTCTTCGACCTCGATTCAAATTTCATAGTAATTCAAACACTGCACAGTCCTAAAATAAAACTTTTTAAACGCGTAACTGTCAGAGTTGCTTGCTGTGTGAACAAGCAATAGATAAAATGTGGACAGATTTTGATATGAGGACGTTGTACCTAAAATAAAAATGAGAACCTGAATTGCTGTACGAAGGCTTCTTCGATAAAAGTTGTCAACATCAATATGAGAACGTTTGGTAAAACCTGCCAGCATGTGCACTGAAAAAAAAAAAAACAATTGTAATAAAAATTAAAGACTTGTGTGCGCTTTAACTGTTTATGTGGTGTGTGGTCTTTAAATTTTGGCTAGCAGTCTTACTAATTTTTAGTTTGATTTTTATTCGTCGCTCCATTTAAATTTATTGCTCAATATAATTTTTTTTTACCATGTATAAATGTAGTCAACACCTTCTCACCGCTCATGCAGTTTCTTCAAAATAATAATTGTCTGTTTTCGCGTTATTTCTATAAAACGCCTGCAATACAAAACTTATTTAAAAAAATAGACGAATAAATGATATGTAACAAAATCTAACTCTACTACCTATACACTTTATTATTCATCGACTACACCACAGTTTCATGTCTGGCAAAGGATTGAAAGGATTTGGAGCCAATAAAACCGCAAATATTTATCATTTCGTTTGAGTGATTCT
Organism: Meiosimyza decipiens; assembly: GCA_963680825.1. Lineage (NCBI taxonomy): Eukaryota > Metazoa > Arthropoda > Insecta > Diptera > Lauxaniidae > Meiosimyza > Meiosimyza decipiens. Next base: position 78,557,165 of record OY804259.1, on the reverse strand, counting down.
ACGCTATGCCGCGTTTGAAACTTTTTTTTTTTTTATCGCACCAACTTTGTACATTGATGGCAACGTTAGGGAGCATAGCAACAGTGTTGCGCATGGTACTTCGTCTAAAAGTCAGCAAACGTCAGTAATGGTAACCATAAAATCAACCATATACTCGCCCCACCTATGCAAAAGAAGGATTTTTTTCCTTAACTACCAGTAGTGATGAAGTGCTCGCATTCTATGTCGGTAGGAATTGTTGTCGAAAGTTTGCATTGAACTAACGAAACGCAGCGAAAGAACGGAAAACGAACGAAAGAATAAATAAATGAAAGTGTGTAAACACGTGCTGCACTTAAAGAGCCTGAAATTCCCAAAAAAAAATCAAAAGCAAAAAACAGCAGAAACCAAGTTTAACGATAAAAAATATATTGCATACTTTTAGGTAATGAAAAGTTTGTTTTACTTAAAGTGGAGTACAAATTGCGGTTGTATCAGTCTCTATGTATACGTATTGTTGTTGGCGTTGTTGCTGCTGCCAATATGGTTAGAGTATTCGTAAGTCATTGATTAAGTTGTTATTGTTGTCATGGCGTACAAACGTGTTTGGTTACCTTCGCCTAAACGCTGCTGATTTTTGTTTACACTTTTAAGCGGCTTACAGCTGCCTAAGTTTAAGAGGAAATCTTTATTTAAGGGCGAAGTAGCGCTTAATATTTTAAAGTATTTTCGAAATGTAAGCAAGTAAATATTAGGTTTGTTTTTATGAACTGTTTTTCTCTTTATACGATGGGGCAAAAAATCAAATAATCACGAAAATTTGTTTCGGAAAGGGCGGCAAATAATTTTTTCCCCTGTCGCCCGATATGTACGCTACGCCTCTGTATAGAGTATAGAGACTGCATAGATATTAATTTTTTTTCCACAATTTGACATTATAGTCTTTTTTAAATTGATCATTCTTACGATATTACAATATTTTTTTAGCGCATTTACAATAAACACTATAATTTTGTATTGATTTTCACAATTACAGGTTCTGCCAAACAACTGGAAAATACTGAACTTTCAAATGGCATCGTTCAAGATGATCCAGAGATAATCGCATTGCAAACAGAAAAAGTCGATATAATTTTGCATTGTATTAAATCATCGACTAGAAATGCCGCCTGGATTTATGGACAAGTGTTGTGCCAAATTATACGTGATTTAGTGCCACCGAATGAAATATTGACGAAGGTCATAAAGGAGTTTCTGGTCATAAATCAGCCACATTGTGATGTTATTGCAATGATTGTGTATCAGGTGAGTGTGATGGCAATTGTAATGAGAATAAAATGAGCTGCTGCTCCTGCTGGCTAGTTGCCTTTAAAGCATAAAATTGATAGGTAGCGCCGGCAGACACAAGTTTTGTTGTAAACGAATGAGGCTATCTATCTGTCTACGTTCAAAGTTATTGGCTTGTCTGGTAGAGATTTTGCGTTTGTGGTTTAATTTTGTGCAGATGTAAAATAAAGCGAAGAGAGCATATTAATAATGAAAAAGATCGATAGTAGTGCATTGTAAATCAATAAATTTTAAGTAAAAATAGGCGGATTCGTTAAATATTCAATGCATTCTTTTGTTAATCTCACATTTTCGTAAAATGTTTGTTGTTGTTTTTTTTTATTCTATAAATTGTATTATATATTGTTTCAAAATCGAGATTTGGTAAATGATGCATATATATGAAACCATAGTACAGTTTAAATGCCAAGTCACCGTCAGCATATCGTGACAGTTTCCACTGTGACCTCCTACAGCAATCTGAAAGTAGAGTTTGGCCACTTACTAGAAAACTGTTTTTCATATCACAAAATACATCGATCTTCTACCTAAATGTCCTCTGTACAAAAAGATTTGAGATAGTTACTCCTTTTTCAGTTTTCTCGTAAAATCCACCTTTTTTTTCCAATATTACAGTTTTGACTTATTCGCGAAGTATGCCATTAATATCGTTAGCTGTTTTTTTTTTAAGTGCGGACCCCTACTTCCCCATTAGTGAGTTTCGGTGAGATCATGTGTGAACCCTCCCTCTTTCCTCACGTGAGACTTATTCTATAATTATCAAATAATTCAATTTGTTTGATAATTCCATGTGTTTTGCTTTATGCCACTAATGCTGATGTCTTCTACCCACTTGGCATGTAAAGTTTCAGAAGATTTCAGAAACAGTACGAAACATACCAGAAAGGCTTCATTTGAAATATTACAAACAAAATGTTGCAAATATTCCAAATCTAATGTTCACATGAAATCTTTCTAAAATGTTTCTGAAAGGTTCCAGATTTGATGTTTACAGAACTTTTCTAATGAAACCTAAATAATATTTTATGATTCCCTGTTTGATGCTAGGTTAAGTCAGTTATAAATTAACAAACGTCACAAAAAATGGCTGCATGTTAAGTACCAACGCAAGTGATAAATCTGGTGGAATGAAATAACAATTCAGAGTCCTGATGACGTAATAAGCGCAAGTGACGCAGAATAAAACAAGAGTCCGATGGCGCAATAAAAATTTTTTGTTTTCCTCCTTTATCTTTCAAGCTTTATGTAGTCTCAAACGAAATCAAAAAAGGGACATTGAAACATTGCTGAAAGCTTTCTTAAACGGAAATGAAAGAATTCTGAAATGCAACTAAAGTCTTGTAAGGTTTCTAAAAGGTTTACGCAACGTTACATGTCGAGTCAATATGTACTACGTTTTCCCCGTGAAATAAGAGTTGAAAAATAATACTACGTTTGAGGTACACTAAAACGTAAAAGATAGACGGCGATATCACCTTCCCTAATCTCTCACTTACTTCACGGTCATTCATGTGCTTCTTCTATTGGACGCATGGCATCCATGTCTTTTGGTAATGAAGGAAAAAGGACAGCCATTGTATGTATTATATGTATCTACAACCTCCTCGAGCAGCTACTCGAGCCAATCACCCACAGCGCACAGCACAGCAGTTAATCGGTAAGCCGATAAGGTGATTTTGTGATAAAAAATTTTGTCTGTAACAATAATTTATACTCTCTGAATTTTAAAATTGATGTGAGACTTTCATTGAACTCCCCCCTCGCTTAACCTTGGTGAGATGTGATGAAATTTGAGGACTCACTTAATTAATGGACGCCCACATATTCGAAAAGTCATACCCTTAAACTATACTATAATATTGAGGTATTCTTACGTTAAATACGGATAAAGTTATCTAAAGTTTAACTTTTAAAAACTTTTCAAAAAAAATTATGTCGAAATATTTTTTTGGTCATGTAAAACCTTTTTTCAACATTTCGAAATCAAATCAGACTCGTCATTTTATTTTTGCTGATTACATGTATTCTGACCCTATAGAAATTGCGAGAGTGCATTAAAAGCTATGAAATTCTCCCTCGTTCCTTCTTCTCAAGTTTCACTTAACCGTTATGCAGTAGCACCTCAGGAATACTCTTCAGTGCGTTAAAATTTGTTCTTAAATTTCTTAGACTTTTAATTTTATCTTCTTGTACTACTTACAGAGTCCTTTCCGCTCTTTTTGTTGTTTTTTTTTTTTTGGACCATATTTTTTCATAAACTCATTTGCATTTTATTGCCAGATGCTTTGCTAATTTTATCTATTTTTTTCTTTCCTTTCTCCATTTCATATTTTACTCTTTCTTTCTCTAACACCTGCAGGTCTTCCGCTCGGCCATCGACTCATCATTCCAACAGATGCTGCAAGACTGGCTGATATGTACGTTGCCCACCTTTCTGGCCCTACCTGAGCAAAAAGGTGTCTGGTGTCTGAGCGTCATTTTTCTATCCGCTTCCATAAATTTGCATTTGATTAAACTCTTTCCGGTGGTGCTGAGTGCAAGAGAATTTCGCAAATTGGGTCAACATGAAATTGCATTGTTCGTGACAGCTGCACAAGATTTCCATGGAAAACTGAGCGTGGAGCAAAAGATGCGATTCCGTGATGCCTTCAAGAAATTTCAGCAAAATCAAATCTACGCCAAGATGTTGCAAAGTTTATGATAAGCAATGAAGGATATGCCACTAGTATTAGATTTGTTGGCTGTATGTCTAAAAAATTATAGTAAAGGATGAACGCTTAAATTAGCAACCTATTTAGATGTAAGCAAGGGAGTGGAAGGGAAAACGCAAAAACCCCTATAAATAAACATTTAAAGTTCTTCCCAAAACATAGTTTAAAATTAACCTAAATAAATTAAATGGCATCTATTTTGAATTTATATTTATATACGAGTGCTCCTTCATCTAACGCTTCTTCCACTTCGTCTCCAACGAAGAGAAAGTCAATAGGAAAGTTTTTTCCTTAATTTTTTCAAAGGACAAGCGTGAATAACTAATTACCATCAGTTGACATCCTTGCTTGGCAGCTGTAAAATTGAAGGCGCAACAAAAGTTTTTCTTTCCATCCTTAAGATTCCAACAGACTAACCAAGTAACCCAACCAACCAAGCGACAGACAAATGAAATGAAGCAAACAAACGATGAGGACATAGACAACGCCAACACCAATAGCAACGACAAAGATGCAACACCAGAAACGCTTAAGGAATTGGCGCGGCGCGGCGCGACGTGCCAATAGAATGCGAAGAAACGAATGACAAAAGTTTTTAGTTAGAAATTAAAATTAATTTATATGTATTATGTATCTATGTTTGTAGTATGTGTTTATGGCACAGAGTACCTACCCACTACGAACATATACATACTACATACATATTATATATGTATGTTTAACTTATCTAAAATTTATTGCATTAAGTAAAGAAAGAAAAATTTAATTTTTTTACGCTTTGCTGCAATGTCGTTATTTTGAGTGTTTTTATAGCAGGCTCCTTTATTTCCCAAGTAACTTTAATCGAAGAGCTCAGTATATCAATTAAAAAACAAAAGAAAAACAATTTTTATTTTTACCCAATATAGCGTACCACCACTTAACGTTAATTTTTGTATAGATTTCATTACTCGGAAACTAGTAGCCTTTAAAAATAAATGGCTTGACGTCAGGGTAACGAATTGGGCAGAAGCTATTCCCGGCCATTTTAAAGTTGATATCACAAAAATCATTAAATTCTCCGATTTTTCAGAAATTTTTACATTCCTTTGCAGGCCCCTAGGCTAGACATGTTTATTCTTGCTATGTAAGCTTCTGAAAGTACAATAAAATACACTGAAAAAAGTCGTTGAAAATTTTTTTCACTAAAAAAAAAACTTTTTCATCACCAAAGTTTTTCATCGTTTTGTCTACAAGTTCCCAAGCTTTCAAATTAAAATATAAAATAAAAAATAACAAAACTTGAAGTGGTCGGTGATAAGCTACACTGGGTTAAAATAATAATTTTTTTCAAAATATCTAGATATTAATTTTGTTTTTAAAAAAAATTTTTAAATGCCGCGAAATTATCGATAAACAAAATTTTCGAAAGAAGCTCACGTATCACGTGAGACAAAATCGGTGCAAATTTTCCAAAAGCAAAACTTTATTTGAAAACAATCAAACCCTTAAGCTCACGGTATAATTTTATATATCTAAGTGTTTCAGCGGTTCATATTTGTTTAAATGAACAATAAGCTTAAAAATGATACCAAATTTTTTTCCCCACATAGTGGATTTCATGTATTTCCAATCCAATATTTGTAATGAGTTTTTCTATAGGTTAGCAATTTATCAGCCAAATGCTTTGGAATTTCATTGAATATTGGCGGAGTGTAAGGGGTGAAAGCTTGGAACTTTATGGGTTCATTGCTTTTTAGATTTTGTGCCAAAACCATTGAATAAAAAAACTTTACGGGACCTAACTCTTATAGATTAGTTCCTAAGCTAACGATTTATGCAGCGTATTTTCGTTTTTGATTTGAACTTCACTTTTACAACATAAATTTGAATTTAGGCTTCTTTTCGTGAAAGCCTTGAATTCCAAAATATCGTTAGTTTTTTCTCAAAAAATTAAGTGTCAAAGACTGCGTGTCATGTGAGTTGTTGCTACGCTGCATTGTTAGTGGGGTTCAATGATATATACTTACAATCGAAAACTTTATAGAAGTTTATATTGAAAATGTTTTTTATTTTAATTAATATCTTAATAAATTTAATATTAGACGACTTTGTTTCAAAAAATTTTTGTGGGCTGGATCTATTTATTTAAAACATACTCCACATACCGCCACTTTATTTTCATGAAAACATCTGGTTTTACGTATTGTTGTTTACTCTAAAACAGCGTAATTATGACAGAGTCTTTAGCTGGAGGACTTGATACTGAGCGTGATGACTATGTCTCAAGTGGCATAAAATATGATCAGAACAATTTGAAACATTGGAGTAAAACAAAATAAACTTATGTAATTTATAATAAAATATTAATTTAGTGTGTTTTCAATATAAATAGATCTTGAGCTTGTTAACAAATGTTAATTTTAGTTTAATTAGTTTTTAAAAAAAAAAATCTAAAATAACGATGCTGGCGAACTATTGAAATCTGAAAGCTGCTTTCCTCCTTTGCGTTTTCTTTTTGTTGGATTATAGATTTTTTTACTTTTTTCCTTAATATCAAGTGAAAATTTTTAATTTTTTAAAATCGAGCTTAAATGTAGAAAAAAGTCTAAAATGCACTCCGCCCCTCAATGTCTTATGAAAAAATCTGTAGGAATCATATGTATGCGGTAAAACTCTTTTATCTATTTGCTTGAACAAAAGGAAGAAATTAAAAAGAGCTTTCACCATTGAGTTCCAAATATTTAACACCTCCCAGTCTACCAATTTTTAATGCATTCCCAAACCATTAAACTAATAAATAACTAATACATTTGTCACCATACGCGTACAGTATATGAGAAATTTGCCAATTACTAATTTTATTATTTAAAGAGATCTTCTCAAACTAATTATATTCCTTTTATGTTGTATTCTCAGTAATTGTATGAGTATTGTTGGTATTTTATCTCTGGAATAATGTTTCATAATTGTGGTTTGAAATGAACTCTCTATTATAAAAACTCATTTTGATATGCTGATCAAAAAGCAATAAAAAAAGTAAATGATACGAGTAATAATATTATTTATGCTGCATATTTTTTTGGTTTGTATTATTTAAATCGCAAAATCATGCCCATAATTTCATTAATTTCAAAATATCAGGCCATTTTATTAAATTTTCAACACTTAGAAAATAAATAAATTGCAGTTTTACATAATTTTATTTATATAAAAAATAACACATCATGAGTATAGCATTTTCAAATAAAATTCATCTTCTACTTTAACGCAGACTTCTTCAAATAAAGTGAAGTTTTTGTCAATTTGCATGAAACCCAAAGTAATTTAATTAAACCTTAAAATCAATTTGATATTTTCTTTCAAATTAACTTAAATATTGTTTACTGTGTCCTGTATTTGTGAAAATGTGTAAAAGTTCATGTCAAAATGCATCTTTTGAATTGTATTTAACAATATATAATTTTATCACATATAAAGTTAAATGTAATCGATAGAATATTATTGTTTCATTTGAAATATAAATATATTACATGCTTGTATTTGTTTATAAATTTAATTGAATATATTAAAAAAATAAAAATAGCATATTTGTTTTTGACGACTCTTTAAGATGGTAATTTGTCCGCCCATGCAAATATTAATTCCAGTGTTTCATATGGTTTTTGAGATGGCTTAATTGCTGTACGATTTTTTTTAAATAGGGTCGGTATTGCTGTTAGTGTGACTGGTGGACGCCATCGGACTATGATAACTAACTTCTTGCGACCCAAATTGGGTGATATGAATGTGGTTCTAAGAAAACGGTTCAATATGTCATACAACCAATGCAGCAACAATTTTATTGTTCGATTAGAATTACATGGGAAAATATGATTTACTAGATAGTTTCGTCTATATCGCGTGCAAGAAAACTCATTCACAAACAGAACATAGAAGTTTCCATGTATCTATGCATTTTTTTCGTGAAGATAACTGTTGTCAGTTAATTGGCTTGCAGAATCGAGGAATACTTCGAAGATAGAGAAAAATCGATTTTTTTTTTAATTTTATGCTTTTGCCAATGGGCTTGGTCCCGTTCGTTTAAGATTTTTCTTTCTCGAAATATCAATGAAACTGTCTCGCAAAACTTTCTTTCCCAAGAACTCTTAACATAAAGGAAAGGCCGTTACGTTTTAGTCAAGTGCAATTGAAATTACCTCAGGATATTCAACGTAAATTATTATTATAATATGGAAAAGATGCTATCAATCAAACTGTAAGTCGAACAAGACGTAATTTTGTCTCATATCATTCAAGAACTATCTCCATGTAATACAAATCAAAAATTTCTTTCGATTTAATAACAATAGTTTAATTATTTACACGACCTTTATAATTAATTATTTAGAATGTCTCTTACATATAAGATATAATTAAATATACCATTATAATAGCAACAACAATTTTATTGTATTCGACTTGCATCTTAATTGAAGATTTAAATTTGCACCATTAAAATGAGTACTTAAAATTGTTTTATCCTTGCCCTAAGCAACTAATTTCAAAGTCAAAGTGTACAGTCATTGTCCTCGCTTGAATTTCTTGAACTTGTCCACTTGATACTTTAGAATGTCATGCTTGTCCTTGTAATTTCTCATTAAGTTAAGACTTAATTCGAAAATGTGCAACGCACAAAATGGAGCACAAGTGGAAAGTGGCTAAGAAGAACTTGACTATATAACGGACACACTTACTGCCAGGATAAATATTTACTTAGACGCATTGCATTGTGGGAGCAATACAATTCATAATGTGTGTCTCTGTTTGACTTTCACCTGCAGCAAGCAACAAATATTGGATGAATTGTGAGTATGGGAGCTGCGGATAGAAGCGATGATCCTACCTTAAGTAAACAGCTAGTTAGTTATTTGCGAGCGAGTAACGAGTAGCTTGCATATTCGTGCAGCAAAAGGTGATTTAAATCATTTATAAATGTCCACTTGGGTCACATTTAGTTGTTGCTGCTGTTGTTGATTTCTTAACTGATGCTACCCTGGCATGCAACTATAGCAATTTTATGTAATGTTGATGTTTACTGAACTTATACTGTGCAGCTATGAAGAAGGTGATAATTAATTCATAATTCCGGACTTTGTAAGGATTAGCTGCAAGAATTCATTGGATTATATCAATGTTGTTTATGGTCTCATTTTGTGCTACGCAAGCGCTTGGTAGTATAAATTGTTTTTCTTTTCTTTTTTTGAAAGAAAGTCGATATATTGAAGACCTTGTATTTTATTTGAGATTTTGTGGTAAGAAACATATTAAAATATTATTCTATTCAACGTTGTTGCAAGAAGGTGTTCGTAATATCGCAAAAAAAAAAATTGTGGTAAGTTCCGTTTATTGATTTATTTGAAAATCAAAAGTTTGAGTTTTAATTTTGGACTATTTTTTATCTGGGTAAGCAAATTCTCATATTTATGTACATAATAACACCGAAAAAAATCTGAAATATGTTTAATGTAAATGATTTTGAAAATATCTTCCATCGGACTGATAATATTTCATAGTTATTTTACCAAGGTTCCTGTTCAGTACTCTGTGTTTTAATACCAAAAAAATTACATTAATCATAGATAGATTAAGAATAAAAGAGCCAATGCTAGTCATACTAATTTAGTCCTTTGTTAAGCCGCTTAACTTAAGCGGAGTCATCAGTGACCTTTAAGCTGATTAGTAAGAATTTCTATATATTTTCCTCTTCTATTTCAAAAATTTTTTCAGTATTACTATGTGCACCGAGAAAAGTAGTGCCGACATGTAATACTGACCCGTGACCGAAGGCTCTCTGGTTGTCTTTATGTCATAACTCTAAAAATTTAAATGGAAAAAGTGACAATGCGACTTGTGCTGATAAATCATATAATATGTATTGTCCTGGCATTTCAATGCATTGATCAATTATATATTTATCAAAATTTCTTCTGAAATAAACGTTTTAAAAATAAGTCAACATACTTTTAAATTGTAATACTATACAAAGAAATACTCTTTCAAATAAAATCAATAGAAAATGATATAGAAGTAGAACAAATTGATACAAAAGTTAGCAAATGGAGCAAACTAAGCATATAAAAAATAAGAGAAAGTGAGTGCAAAGTTTTGAAACAAAAAATAGTTTAAAAAAAAGTAAGCGTATGTGACAAAAGTGATAGCGCAAAAACACCATAAGACCTCAATGACTTTAGCTAACAAAATTTAAAATATCAAAAAAATTGAAAATAAAAACTGGAGGAAGGAAGTAAGATCAAGAAAAATAAAAGCCAAAGAAAATAGACTGTGATTTATGTGCCCTGACAATGATTAATTTAAAACTTGCTGGAAACTGAGCGTTGCTTTCATGTAAAACTTTTTTTTTTCCCTCTACTGTTACCCTTATCTCTCATTATTTCTGTCGCTCTCTGTACCGCTGATTTTATTCTTTTTATTTGTGAAGTTTTCGTATCTGACGCATCAAACAAAGTGAAAAGCCATAAAGGATGCAACGTTCATCCTTTTATGCCAGACAACCCAGACACACCAACCAACTACCCAATATATGTACGTAATACGTCGTTATGGCTTAAGTAACAGCAACGACTGAAAAGTAGGAGTGTAACCCAAGATCAAGGAGGAGCGACTTGTGACGGCTTGAATGCATAAGAAAAAAATCAAAATGAGATAAAACAAATGAAACACAAATAATAAAAAGGACATGAATCAAAAGCTAATGAGGAAACAAAAATTTGTGCACGTTGGCTTTCAACGTAGGAGGAGGACGTTAGACTGGCAGATTGGAAAACATATATAGCATATACTATGCATGTATATGCTAAAGAAAAACATCAGTGAAAGTTTAGCTAATAAATTTTGACAAAGTGAAAGTAACGATGGATTTTAAAATGTCGTCTAGGTATCTTAAAATAATTTCTAAATACGCTCACACAGCATGCGACTACTCACTCCCAAATAGCTTTTAAGCATATAATAATTTTAATGTCATTTTTGAAAGATCTGATATAATTAAAAATATAACATCAAAAAAGTTGCATAAATTAAATTAAAAAAAAAAAATAAAACTCGGAAACTAAAAAATTCTAACCATTTTATATTCTGCTGCTCTATTTTTATTATTATTATTATATTTTTGTCTAAAATTTATTTGTTAAAATTTAAAGCTTTATATTTTTAACGTTGCTTAGAAAACTAATTGTTCGTATTTTTTTGCAAAAGATATACATGGGAGATGTATATAGCTGCTAAAAAGTTATCTCTCTTAAATATATAAAATTTAGATATTTACTGTCGTATACATAACATTATGTAACATCAGTTAAATGTTACTCATACGATTAATTTTGCTTAAAAAAGGATTTTTAGTTTCTCTTTTTGAATCGAGTTTGAGGTCAGCACAAAAGAAGAAAAGAAAAGTTTCGATAGGTGACTGCATGGTATTCACTTCTTGCCATTCTTAAGGGACCCTTTAATAATTCTGATTAAATGATATCGTCAATCATTTTGTCCAGAGCACAAGCATTGCGTAGACTTTGTTCCATAGAAATGTGCTGGACTTGCTCAGCTCTAAATTTCTTTTTTTTTTACTTGATGAAATAGAGAGAAAAGCCAATAATAATTGTGAATATACAAAGAAGTTTTTGAGTTCAGTATATAGAGCCATCATAATTCGAAAATCAAATTTTGTTTACTGTAAGAAACGTAAAACAAAAATAATATCATTCACAACTTTTTTCTCAATCTTAGTCTTGCATTGGAACAGAATAGAGTTTCTGTTTTTGGAAATAAAAAATTACTGCTGTGTAAGAATATTTGTATTGTCCTTGCCAGATATCAAAAAGAAGTGAATTATAATCCTTTCTTGTTCTACGATTTCTTCAGCTGAGTATTCGTTGGCTTGTTCAGTACCATAGCTACTCGTAAATTTTCTTGCAGGCATAAAACAATCGCCGATAGACATAACTTTTCAAATCAAAGTTAACTGAATTACTAAAATCGTAAATTGTTTGATAACAGAAATGTTGATCCGCTCTCCAGACATTCCGCCAGCAAACGTTTTGGCATTTTGAAACTCACCACATTGTGGCGCTCGTTTTCGGACTCTTACGCCAGTGCGCAGAATCTTCGTTTCATTACCAATGCATACCTAACAGCTGTTTGGGTTTATGTTTTAATACCACATCATTTCAGCGCTCTTGTGCTCGCGCTCTTTCCCAGCACTGTTTTTTGCTATTTACCGATTCGATTCGATGTGCTCTCGTTTAACTCGCTTGCACCTTTTCCGATTGAAAATTGTAGTCTAGGTCAGTAGTGACAGCAACAAAAACAACCGTGTCGGCAACCTTTGTTCGTTTTTTCGTTCGCCGCCTGTATTTGCCAAAACTTCAGTATTATGGCCATAAAATAAGAAGGCGGTGGGTGAATGGGTGGTTAGATTGGGTTAGTTGGCGTTGTTGCATGCTTATCAGTTTGCAACTGTTGTTATTATTGCTGCTGCTGTTGCTTTTGTTGTTGCTGTTGTTATTACATTGTTTGAGCATAAAAGTATGCAAAGTTTTTGTAGATGTTTTTGTTAAATTCTCGATTTGCGGCTCTTTTTGGTAAGTGATAGGCGTCATTTTGTTTTAAGTTTTCCTTTGTCTTTAGATACCCTCGTTACTACTGCACAATTCCCTGTCAGTGTGTTGTACTATGAGTATTTTTGAGTATCTTCCTTAATTTAAAAATTGTTCATATAATTTTATAGTTCAGAAAAAATCGATTTAAGCATCTGGTGTCATATAGGCAACATTGAATTTTATCAACTGAAAATATGAACCATTATGGGACAAACAGTATTTAAAAATAGAAGGTTCAAAAGGTCATTCCTTCCTGAACTTTGATTTCAATGTTGAAAACCTCAAAAAAAAGGTTAAAACCTAAATTAATAAATTTGAGGATATTTGTATCGTATTTTGCGTAAAAATGTTAAATATTTACTATTTATGTGCATTTTTATCATAACCGCGTCAAAGCAAAGTTTCAAGTTTTCATACCGTCCGTGAAATCAGGGTAATGTGTCTTTGCCCGAAAATGACTTGGGCTCAAAAACTTTACTATAAGGATCAATTTCTCTCAACATGAGCCAATTACATGCAAACAAAGTTTCAGACAGAGTTCCATATACACATACATACTTGCATGCATATATATTTTCAACATACCGAAATACGAATAAAAGCTGTGGAAGTCAATTCCTTTTAGCCAAATAACGATTCAAGGCTTCAAATACACAACAAAAAGCAGCCTCATCTCTTCCCAGAGCAACGAATCCTGGTAATCTGGTTCTCTTCTAAGTTTTTACAGCACACGAATTTTGTGTTCAAGCAATCATTTCTGGATGGCCGCATTTTCGTACTAACGTGGAATTTTTATTTCAAATTTGCCGGCAGACATTTGATGGTAAATTGCACTTGCTGTGTCGAATCTATTTTCGGTATTTTTTTCAGACGTTAACAAGATCTTGACAGCATTTGATGAGGATCTCCATCGGAGATTGTCCTGGCCACCCAATTTTTACGATTCAAAAAAGACAATTGTGTAGCAAACCGCTGTTAGTAAACTTCATTACACATCAGCTCAGAAATTGAACTTCATATTCAATTTTGATCATTTTTAACTTAGAGCCTCTAAAGAGGAACGAAGATTGCAAGGCATTACGTAACTTAGGAAGAGTGATTTTCCCCATGCTAATTCTAGCAACTCTGTTTTTAATGGTCTCGCCATCAGGTGCTATTGTTAATTTGGTCCATTGCTTTGCTATGATTCTGAGCTTTAACTAAAAATAGGCAACAGTAGATAATTTCGGTGCACGCCTGATATGGAATCAAAAGAATCTTAAAGTTTCCCATTATATAGCACTCTGCATTTGAAGCCTTTGTAATAAGTGCCAGTTTCAGACCCAATTGCTGATAATGACTATTAAATAGGATGATCTATACAGGACTTCGGATGTAATTTCCAAATTTATGCAACCACTGTAGAATTGACATAGTGCCACCTGCCTTGGGTCATTCACAATTCTTCGTAGACGACAGTCTAATTTTTAGATAAGAACAGGCACATAATTTCAGCATTGACCTCCTGGGTGGCTCTCAACATTTCAACAATTATTTAACCTGCTTAAAATTAAATTCATCTACACACAGGCAAAGCAAAAACAGCTTAAGGACAGCCAGCATAAGAGCAGATCTGATAACTTACGATTGCGTCATCGCTCTAGGGTAGCATCCCAAAAAATTTAATTTTTATGATTTCTTGCCATAGTACTATAATAGGATTGTTTCTTCAAAAAATGTTTCAGCCAAGATACTTTGGAGACACCGCATGGTCACGGGTTCTTTCTATGAGGCTATCTAGAGAATAAAATTTACGACAAAAAAAACAAGCTAAATTTGTTGAATTACTAGGGAATATGGTTGGAGAATACGTTTCATTTATTTAATGCTTTCAAAAATGAGTCAAAATGTGTTTTTAAATTTATTTTTTGAATACCAAATCTTCCACAAAACACACGGTATCATTCTGCAGCCTAATGATTGTCAAAAGCTTTTTTGTGTCAAAATATGTCCAAAAAACACAATAGCATATCATCTAACATGACCAATTAAATTCGAGGAAAACTTGTAATATTACCAAACTGATGCCAATAATTAAACCAGCGCTCGATAAACACTGATTAAAAGTTAATTAATTATGTATGCTATGTAAGGCAGGGACGTCATTGTGATGCGTTCATATTAACCACAAGAACTAACCCAGCAAACACATTTAATTACGAAATAGTCATATCTCATATGTTGAGATGATGATTTTGATGCCAAGTGAAGAGACTCGTGATTTGTGAATGAAACATACGGAAGAGTTCCAACCGGTTTTTGTTGGAAACAAAATTTATAACGTCGTCAGCGTACTCTTATATATGGTTTAATTTTATACAATTAACTTGCGCAGACAGACTTATATGACGTTTTCCAACTAATTTAGTATGATGATTAATAAGAGTTGATTAATTTTGGGTTTCAAATATTAAAGTCCCAATATCATAAAATTATTGATCCATAAGATTGCTCACAAAATTCAGTAAATATATATAATATAAGGGTTTTTACTTATATGGGAGGTGCCACGCTTACTAGAGCAATTCTATTTGCTTTCGTTCCAGTGAAAGGTTATATCAGCTTCGGCTTCGGTCTACTGATAGTTTAAAACAACAACTATTCTGGAGCTAAACTTTATTACAATTGCTGGACAGTTCACTAAAACCAACTTTTAAAAACTTTTGGTGTAAACTAGTGTTGACCATTTCGTGCATCACGAGCACGAGCAATGAAACGAACAATCATTTACCCGCCGAGCAGCAGCTGATCTTATAAGTGTTGGTTCGATTGTCAAACAAATATCCAAGTTTTGTTTACGTTTTATACACACATTCATACACATACTAGCGCAAAGCTCATATGATAAAAGGCAACTCGCTGTCGACCTTTGAGCAACGAAATTGAACATCTCTGGTGTAAATCATGCCTCAGCCTCACCTTGACAAAGTAAAACTTTATGAATCTATTTTATTTAACAAATCATTATGATTGCTCAGTAGGTACAACATCATAGGTTTAATATTTTTGTAGGAGGTGCCACGCCTACTGTTGCTAGCGCCACCATATTTGGTTTAGAAATTTCTAATGGCAAGTATACTTTTCATAATACATCATTAAAACAATTAAACGGATGATGGAAAATTCAACAATCTTGAAAATGTTGGCTGGGAATCACGTCAGAGTTCGATTTTTGTTAATTTGGAGGTGTTGGCAGTATTAATGCGAGATCCAATAACAAGAATAGCACCAAGGAAAAGAAAAGTTCAGTAGAAGAATTACAAAATAAATAAACAATACAACAAAACTGATGGCTAAAACGAAAGTGGATCATTATTAATGCAAAGGGAAACTAAGCCATGAGCGCTAACAGCAACGTCAAAAGTCCTTGAAAGCGCTATTGCAGAAGAAAAAGTGGGTGATGCGGAAGTGAAAGATTCGATTGGAGATTTGGTAAAACATGTTGTGGTTAGTGTTATTTTTTTTTTGTGCAAGATGGGCTATCAATTACTATCACTGTCAACGAGCTAATGGCAATGCCAATAACAATAACAACGAAAACAAAAACTACAAGTTGATAATAAAAACGAAAAATAAATAAAAAATATTTCGTTGGAAAAATTAAAGACAATTTGATGCCAATGCAATAAAATATTCCACAAGTTTACACTAGCGAAAATAAAAACGAAAACTTAAATCAACATTACATTTGCCATTACTGTTGACGCTAGAGTCCTTAAGGATGCTACTTAAGCGTAATAAGCAAAAATGAATAAATAGCTCAATGCAATTGAAGCAGCTCTTCACTTCATTTTACTCTCCTCCAAATTTAAAGGGATAAAAATTGAAGTATTATTTCCTCTGTGTTGCAAAATAACTGAAAGGATACAGCGGAGAATTGTAAGTGCAATTGCTACTGTTTACATTTTCAAGCATTTCGCGTACCACGTACCAATTTGGCCCAAAGCCAGTGGCATTGGCAAAATGTTTCTGTCGAAAAAGTGGGCTGATGTGGCAATAGCTATTCAAAAATTTTCTTTTTAAAGTTTTTTTTTCGTATACCTTTACCAATTCTGAGCAAATCACTTTGCCTATAAAACTTAATGTCTGTTCGATTACAACCACTGTTTATACTTGCATTCAAGGCGTTGCACTTTCTGTAATATACATAATTTTAAAAGTTGACATCAGAGAAATTTCATAAAGAGTGGGTTTCCAGATATATAAACAAAAATAGGAAATAAAGTTTGCTGTATATGAAAAGTGCAGCGCTTTTGCAAACGAATCAAATAATGGGATTCTTCATATCGAATTAATCGAATAAATTTGTTCATTCTAAACGAAGCTTTATCGAGTTTTATCCTCATTGACTTTTACTGAAATATTAATTTTTATGAATATTTTACACACATGCTCCACTGTACATCATCTTTCAATGTCTGCATTGGCGCCCAAATGAATTTGACTGATTTTAAACATCATCATCATTGCTGTCTTCATCAGGCAACAATAGTCCTATGAGACTGATGTCAGTCCCTACTCTTTTGCTATTTCGTACTATTTATTTACACACTTACGCGCTTCGCTTGCTTACCTTCTACAAAAGCGACGTAAAGGTACAAAAATATTTGCCAAAGTGGTAGTAGGTAAAAATAAGTGAAATATGAAAGCATCTTAAACATCAGCTCCAGTTACGTATTCCAGCCAGCACGGCTCAAACACTTCGCCAGAATATATAGGGGGGGAATGAATGCATTTCCTTAACAATTTGAATTGTTTATTTTATACCATTTATTTGTCTGTTTGTATGAGTATTCTTTGCACTGAAGTGTGAATAATAATGGGAGAAATAATAATATTTAATATTCGCCATCATAGTTGTTTGGTTTTAGGACTCACTTCTCATAGTGGTGCTTTCTGTGATAGTAAATAATCAATTTGCAATCGTTGAATGAATCAATTAAATTTTTAGGGTTAAATTTAATAAGGTGATCAGCAAAGCTTTGTCAGGGAAGCAAGTTTTTTTTTATTAAAATCATTGACAAATCGAACAAACGAAGAAATACTCAACAATGCAAATACAATTTTTGTTCAAATTTATCTTGGAAGGAACTTACAGCACTTTCTGAAACAACAAGTCAATTTAAGTAAATACAAATAACAAGTAGGCAATTACATTTTCCACTTCCTAGGATTAGTTTGAGCAAATGCTCTAGGATAAGTTGAGGGTGAGTCTTTTTTAACTGTATCCTCACATACATAATCTTTTTAAATAAATTTCAATTCAGTTTCAATTCATTTTCGATTCAAATTGAATTCAATTTCAATTCAAAAATATTTTTGTCTTATAACAGGAAGCTATGCCAGATGTACTTGGTATTCCACCTGAATCTTATACAGATATTCCAAAATAAAGTCCAAACACGTTGTCAGACGGCCTGTTTCTATTTCTTCGATAGGCAAAACCTTATATTGTAAGAAAATCAAGCAAAAACAACAACAACTAATATATTTTATAGCCTTTCTTTTTTTTACAAATTTCCTACCCGCAACAGCATTAAAGAGCTTCTAAAATTTATCTTCATAGTAATAAACGTTCTAATTTAGGGAAAACAGTTAAAAATGATTTGTATGAAACTTTAATTGGAACTTTTAAATATATCTTCATGAAGATGAAAAATTCAATAATCTACACCGCATGTTGGCTGGAACTATAGTTGCTGAGAACTTTATTTGAATGAAAAAGTGATTTCAAGCAATTCACCTTAACATAGAATAAAAATCAGAATCGAGTTCCAGAAAAAATTTTGACGCTCTGAATTTCACTTCTATATCAAGAATTTTCACTAAAACTTTAAACTTATAATAACTCATGAAACACATGAAAATCTTTAATTTATTGTACCATCCTGACCAAAATACAATCATACCTTTTCCTTTGGTACATTCCTTTATCTCTAATATGAAAATGTAAATGTTTCATAAATTTTTCAATTAAAAGTCATTAAACTCTGTTTTATTTACAATTGTGATTTATTATTTTGTATACAAAACTCAATTAAATATTTAATTATCAAATGTCATTTGACATAAAAAATACTGACTATATTTTCATTGTATATAACAAATATTAATATACATTATTATTTTTATGTAATAAATTAAATTTTTTTTAACTTTAATTTTAAATAACTAAATCACACATTAAATATGTTGACGCTAGTGGAATAGTGAAATATTATTTTAAATTAAATATAGCAGATACAACTTAATTAAACAACTCACTAACTATTAAAATTGAACAAAAAATACATCAAATTCAAACACAAATAAAATGAAATGTTGTTAGGCAAAGTCAAATTCAAATATTAAATATTTGTTGAATATTTATAAAAATTTGGAGAAAAAACGTCTACAGTACACAAGAAATATTTTTGTGTAACAAACTAAACGGGTTTTCCATAGTGTGTCAATATTAGGGGCTTATGAAAAACATTCGAATATAGCATTCGATTAATTCAATTTAGTCGATAATTCTAAATAAGACGAATGGTAAAGATTAAATACTAAGTAATAAGCGTTTCAAAATAAATAAATAAAAATTTTATTTCCAAATAAAATATACATTTTATTAAAAAACAATTCCCAAATCTATGCGAATAATTAGAATTACTTATTTGAATTATTAATACTATGTGAAATGATAACAGATTCATTATCAAATTATCCGATGTTTCATGTATTCACACACCCTTAGTAAATATATAACGAAAAAGCTAAATGTACTCATTTTAAAAATAACTTATGGGTCATCTTATTCTATTGGGACAAACAGCAAAATTTTCAGACAAACTCTTAAATATATCTATATTAGTTATTGTTATTAATTAAAAAACAATGTGTTTTCTCTTCACCATCAAAAACAATTCATTTTCAAATACTTTTATAACCATGACGTATCTGTAATGACACTCAATATTTTCGCAAGCTCTTCGATGGGTGGGGCATGAGAAATATAGAGAGACACACTCTACATATATTAAGACATATGTTATATAATGTTTATTTCCTTGTAGTTTTTCATTAGTATGAACTTGTTTTTGAGCCATGAGATGTATAGGGTGAGTAAAAATATTCATTAAAATGCATAAGGTGCATATCAGAAAAATTAATGTTAACTTCTAAATTCTTTAGGAAAGACCATCTTATTCCTTTAATATATAAAATATGCTCTCCGAAAAACACTGACTCAAAGCGGAATGCTGAAAAGTATGTGCTTTTGGCAAAATATGGTTTCGTTGCTATTTATTCAAAACCATCTATCGTGAATATCATTCAGTTTATATTTTAAAGTTTTTTGAAAGCATCCAAGTTTTGTTCTCTGACAGAAAGAGGTGAATTCGATTATGAAGTCAAGTTTTTAAACAAAAAAAAAACAAGAAATAAGAAAATACAAGTATAAGGAAGTGATGAAAATTATAGGCGTAAGACTGCCAAACCGAGAAGACTTCAAAATAAGATTGGTACCCCATATTATGTAAGAAAATCCACGATATGGCAATGTATGATCAGAGAATGGAAACGCACAATATTAGTAATGTAATGAGTATCACAATCGAATAGGTGCTGCAAATCTTAAATCATCAATTCGATACAAGAAAATTATACACAAGATGTGTGACAGCATTTCCCCCCCCCCCCCCCCATTTTATCATAAAAGTACACATGTGACAATTTCAAGTGTATATTTGGGGAAGTTAAAACACAAACAAAAAACTTTTGTTAATGTTAAATATTTTTGGACAAAGGATGGATCCATCCTGTACTCTAAAGACTAAGAAACAGTCAAAACAGTGAACGAATTCAGCGTCGAAGCAGTTCAAGGTTTACTTATCGATTAATAAGTTCATGGCAGTTGTTTTATGGGATGTATGCGTCACATGCATATCATAGCAATTGTCTTGAAGTGAGGACTGATTAGCGGCAAATGTTACTCTGACTTATTTCCACATTTCAAAGGCATTTTGCAGGAAGAATGGTATTTTTCATCAAGACAATGCACAGGTGCAGACGTGTGTCGTCTCTATGTGATCTATGAAGTTGGATAAATATTTCTCTCACAACCACATTATTCTCCAGACTTTGTTTCCCACGAATATTTGCTGTTTTCGAACTGGAAGAATTGGTTCAGCGGAAAGAGATTTTTTATTATGATACTAATCCTGAATAACTGATAGAAGAACATTTTTTTTGACGATTTTATTGAAAGTTGAAAAAATAATTAAAATTTTAAACAATTTCTTTTAAATAAAACACATAAAGTAAAAGACATATTAAAAAACTATACCTATGATATTCAATATAAAATCGCCATAATTGGAAATTTATTTTAAAAAAAAGACCTAATTCTTATGCATAAAAAAATTCTTACGCAAACTTTACTTTTGTCAGCCGAGTGTTTTTATGGTACACCTTAATATGTAAATAAAGTACATGTCGCTTATTAAAATTAGTAAATTTAAAACTTTCAACTGAGCACGAACATTTAAAAAAAGAGCGTTTTAAGAAAAAAAAAATAAAAACATTTAAAATGTACTTTTTTGTTAACTGTAGTGCAACGTAATAAATGATGGTTGCTCTGGAAGCCAGCTTGTACCACTGTTCATTTAACGCATAACTTTATTATCATTATTATTATGACGCACAATTACATACAAAATTTAATTGCTTATGTGAGCTTAAGGGATATAAAACGCCACATAACTTAGTCGCAGTATTTTCAATGAATTTAAACATAATCGGATAAATTAGGATTATATTGGCTCAAGTCTAATCAATAGGCATTAGGTCTTTACAATATTATGGTTTTATTATTATTTACACATGTATATTGTATATGTATTTTGCATTAAATATTATGCTAAATTATTTAAAGTCAAATGCATTTAATGTTTAAAAAAATTTAGTACTAAGTTAATTTTTTACAACTTTGTAGTTGACAAATTTAACATAACCACAGTTATAGTAAGATTATTCAAAAAGTGGATGGCTTTTATAAGGCGGATAGAAATTGTTTTTTCCTAAAAAAGTTCTCGATAGTGACTACTGATGATATGTAGATGGTTTTGTGTTTCAGTAAAAATTAAATTACGTCCTAAAAAATGTTCTCGGGAATCTTAAAGCAAAAATAATGAAAATCACAACATTACTGTCAATGAAGCAAGGTGCCGTGCGATGATTACCAACATTTCTTTGCCCAAAATGGTTAGATTGGACTTGGATGACATGTGGTTTTAACAAGACGATGCCACATTCCACACGGCTCGCGATACCATGAACCTATTGAGAGGCGAGTTTGGCGAGCACGTTTTGGAGTAGTCCATTGACCGCCAACAACATGCGATTTGATCTCATAAGACTTATTTTTGTGGGGCAACGTGAAGTCTCTCGTTTACAAGGACAAGCCAGTCAAAATTGCAGCTCTGGTAGACAACATTACAGCTGCCATTGGTGAGATACCGACTGATAGTATGCCAAAATTGGTGATTACGGAAGAACTACATCAGGCGTAGCAACGGGCAAGATTTGCATGAAATAATCTTTAAAAAATAAATGAAAGATTTTGATGTAATGCTCCAATATCATTCATTTTTGTTAACTTTCTGTTCTTTTTTCTAGTATCAAATTCTAAACGCTTAAGAAATCAGCTGTTGTAAATGTAAAATTTTCATTCCTGGAAAGAAATCGACAATCGACATTTTATCATGTTATTGGGTAAGTCGATTCCAAATTTCTATTCTTATAGAAAGGAATTTAATCCCCGAGGGAATGGTTCCTACCCAGCTTTCATCAAATAATATAAATTCGAACATAGCACTTACATATGTTAGCACTTGAACATTTTAACAACAAAATAGCTTGTTACATGTATATATATATATACATATATATATACATATATATATACATATGTATATGTATTTCAAATTATTTAATTGTCATATCATGCGTTTTGTCTTCTCTCTATTACCACATTTTCACCGCTCATTTACTGTTGTGTCAAAAAAAGTAGCGGAACGCCCACATTTGCCACTCAAAAGCCTTTGGTAGAGCTTTCATTCCTCTATCCTTAATTAACGTCACTTGCTCATTAATAAACGCAATGGACATAAACATCATCATCACTATCGCCAACACCAACGCCAACGCCAACACCAAAATTATATGTATGGTTTGCTGTGTTGGACAACTTTTTTAACACTCCCGCCAAATTCAAGTCCATGCCACGACTTATTTATTTTGTGTCAGACTTTGTTGGGTTTTCTTCTTCTATTTCATTTCTTGAAATATAATCATTAGCATCGTCAACTGTTTCTTCCTCTATTTACATTAGCTTCATCATAGCCATCATCATCATCATCAGCAGCACGAACATAGTCAACATCGTCGTCGTCATCAGGCCTTACTTTGCTTACAATCCTGACGTTGATGTTCGTGCACAGGATGTCCTTCGCGGAGGCGGCAAATCTGATGAGTAATTCTGATAACGCGATGAGCAGTGCACGGCCTGAAAATATAAAAACGAATAACGAAAATATCAGAAAAAAATATAATAAAATGCATGTAAATTTGGTAGGTATGGTAAATGAAATTAAAGCGTAGGCTCAAATAAAGTACACGGAATTAAGCAAAGTTTAAGTAACCAACAATTTAGGTGTTGCCAGAAATTTCAAATTTTGTCTGTGCATTTCTCAAAACTGATTTCAGTGATATCCGAAAATCTGCTTTCATGTTTCGAGTATGCTAAACATTTGCACTAATCCTTTGAAGTGCAATAATACCGTCGGTTTGTGCAAAAACTGAAATGCTTCGTTATTGGAATTTCGCCTAAAAGTTTAAGAAATGATGTTCTCAAAAAGCTATGTAATTTTTATGGTCTCAGGATCTTTTGCTGATTTAACTGAAAAAATGTTTCTGACATTTTTGTGAAGCAACGGAAATTCTCCCAGAAATATAGAAAACCCGCTCTTATACAAATATTGTTGTTTGGGGAAAAGTATATTCCAGGGAATTTCATTTGGCGGCATTGGACATGGCTGTATTTGTGAACGACATGAATCCTTGGGCGCATTTAATGTATGATTAATGATGTGCTATTGTGTGGACACATTACGCGCCATAAATAACAGCAACAACAAAACAACAACTGCCCAAAATGAACACAACATTACAATGCATCGACCGCTTTACGGGGATTTTTTTTTTTTTGTAGTTACAACTGCTTTTGTTGTTGCTGTTGTTGCGTAAACGATTTGAATGATTAGATTTAATATTCAATTATTTAAGTCATTCAGTTAGGGGTGTTGAAATGTTGGCGGTGCCCTCTGCGCCACTGCGTCTGTTGCCAGTCAACGCATTTATTTTAACAGATATTTACTATATGTGTGTTAGACTTTCTATCTACATAAAGCAATGTGTGTGTGTGTGTGTGTGTGTTTGGGTTTTTTCTTGTTACCTTTGCATATATGTATTTATGTATGTGTGTGTGTGTCGTCAGAACACACTGCATTTTCAAATGATTTATGGATTTCGTGTTGATTGAGTTGCAAAAATAGTTGATTAGTGAAATGTTATTTGGAATTTTGGTCAAAATGTTGCAATTCAAATGACTAGTAAATGTGTGCTCTGGTGCTTTTTTTGTAATGTTGGTCATAAATAAATAAAGATCACTAATGGAGTGCACTGCTGCGGTAGTGTGAAAACTCATGTAACATGGGCATTGCGAATTCTTCGAAATTTTGTAATTTTGTTTAATGTATGCCACAAATTTCATTAATTTCAATGTATTCGCTTTTCGCTGCACTAATGTTTCCAGCGATAGGTTTCAAGCCCATCTTCGTTATCGTTGAACGCAATTGTTAAAAATATTAAATCAATGGCTGCAGACCGTATCACCGCCAAAATGTTAAAGGCCTTTCGAGAGTTTACCGCCCAAATTTTGTACCTTATCTTTATCCAAATTTTTGGGGAGTCAAATGTTTGTTCAAAAACTGGAACTTCTTGGTGAAAAACTACAAAATATGTCAATTTTCCCAATGGCAAAACTACATAGACATTATTATACTGTCTATCCCATCCAAGGTCCGAAAACTCATCTCACCGGAGTCAGTCAATTTGGACATCAATTTGTGAAGTCCAACAGGTTGTGGTGTGACTGGCAAGCCTCTTTATACAAATCAAGGTACAGCACTTAAAATCATTAACATTATTAGAGCTCAATACAAAGCATACATACGAAGAAAACGGGCAACTTTCCAATTCTTTTGAGTCTGTGTGGGGTATGCGTAAAGGTAATCTGCTGTCATCAATCTGTAATAGCACTTAGTGGACTTTAGCCAACCATTTAAAATACCTTAAAAATTTGATGCGACTGACATCTGTCCTCTCACTACCTAAAACCTTAAATCTGACCTCAGATCTATTTCAGTAGAGGTAGGTGAGAAAACCAACATTGAAACCAAAAACACACAAAATCTTGCTTGTCTTTACGGTTTTCAGCTTCGCCATGAATTCCAAAATTTCTAAATAGAGTTCGCAGAGGATTAATCTTAAAGAGAGCTAACCGGTCTCGAACAAAAACTGAACATAATAAAAAACTTATTCGAAAATGATTGGAATTAATTTTTAAATCAAAAAACAAAATTTACTCCACACTTACAATACAATAAAGTTGAAGGTGTTAAAATATAGGAAGAATGATAAAAATAAACAAAAAGAAAATAAAAACGATCCAAAAAAAAAACGGACAAAACAAAATGCCGAAATTAGTAAAAGAAAGCGGAGGCATTAATTTTTACCACATTTTATGCAAATTTCGTAACAAAAACAAATAAAATGAAAGAAACAGCTTTCTCTTCTTTTTCTGTGCGTCCATATTTTATGGCAACACAATACCAACAAATTAAATGCAAATTCTAAGCACCCTAGGAAAATAACAGCAATAACAATTAGAATTGAATTGAAAACATGGCTGCCAACCCTACTCGTATTATCATCATAAAATCAAATCACAAGCAATTTCTTTCAAGAAATTTTAGATAACAGTTTTCGTAGCAGCGCATACTAGAAATTGTTCTATAATTTGCTTGCATTGAAAGTTCCATACCCTATGTCCTAAGCCCAAGCACTTATTTAAGCTCACACATTTTTTGTTAAAAATGATTTTTCATCAAATGTTCCCACGCCGAGTTTAGTAGTATTTACTTTAATATCTCCCGCTGATGCCAAATCATCAATTTAGTAGCGGATTGTGGAAGTCATGACTGACGCAGAGCTAGTAGGTGTACAACATTTAAAAAAAAAAATTTGGCAGTGACTAATTTGTGAAAGAAGATATTATGCTCATAAACTTTAGCTACTGCCGTATGTATTTCTAAATTTGGTCAAAATGTTTTGAAAGAAAAGTTTGAACAGAAAGTATCAAGTGATATCGGAAGCTATCAGCTTGTGCTGAGTGATAAGATATGAGAAAATTAAAAAACATCGGATGGTGTTGAAAGTAATCTAAGTAATGGGCAGCCTCTGATCGGAAGGCATCGAGTGAATAAAAAAAATAGAAAATTGTTGTCGGTGTCATTTGAATGAAATCAAAGACAACAGCAGAAATCATCGAACTCATCAAAAGCTGTTCAAAGCTTCAAATGGCAACAAATGATATCGAAAGGTAATATAAAGTGTCTGACGATATCGGAAGGCTTTGCAAAACTTCGAATGATACCGAAAATCATCGAATGGGTCGAATATGAGATATTACTGTATGTAAGCGAACGACAATTTATGATATTAGGAGGCATCGGAGAGCGTATGATATCCGAAAGTATTAGATGGAATTTATTTTGAATGGCTTAAATCAGATCGAAATATAATGAAATATATAAGAGTAGCAGGCTACATCGAAATATGTAGGAAGGAAATGCGAAGTACCGATTGATTTGAGAACCCATCGGATGGATCTAATAACATCAGCATATAAAGTTCTTTAAATTATGGGAAGGCATCGTGATATAATAGATGGAGTAAGAATCAATCGTTGGGTTTTATGTATAAATCTTTTGTTATACCTTAAGACCGATAAAATCAGTTCAGCGAATTTAATTTATTTATCTCTAAAAAAATACATAAAAAAAGGTTCGCATAGCTTACACAAAACATATTTCGCGGAGTGGTGATATTAAGAAATAGATTTGTTGTACTGCAGACGTACCGAAAATGTACTGAAAATACGCCCTTGATGATATTTCACGACGTAAATGTACTGAAAAAAGTACAAATATACCAAAATGCTGGTCTC
Organism: Meiosimyza decipiens; assembly: GCA_963680825.1. Lineage (NCBI taxonomy): Eukaryota > Metazoa > Arthropoda > Insecta > Diptera > Lauxaniidae > Meiosimyza > Meiosimyza decipiens. The sequence continues at coordinate 78,530,124 of OY804259.1, read as the reverse complement.
TCTTCTTAAACGTTAAGTCCTCAGGCGAGTTTTACAAACAAAAATAAACAAGGCAAACAACCAGTGTGTGTGGATTATAAGTTTAATAAATAAAAATGTTATAAAATACTGGCAACCCTAACATGGAGTCACCAAGTGCGTGCGTAACAAAGTGCTCAGTTCAAGTTTTTCTGTTTAACATAAATTTTTGGTCACACTTTTACGCAAAGAAGACGAGTGTATATATGCACTGGGGGTGACAATCCCAGAGCACTTTTCGGAATCAATTCCGTAATAGGTAATTCAACCGAATATACAGGTAGAACAGAAATTGAAAATTGAGAGGAAAGCTTTAAGGTTTAATATATAAATTTCACAGCAAAGGGCTTAGAAAAAGAACATAAAATTCAAATTGCAAATACATTAATGCAGGTTGATAGACATATGCATATGATTTAATGTGGTTGAAGTAAACTTTCGTTATATAAGTATCTATGTGTTGTTGCCGTATAAAATCACCCATTATGATTTGACATATTTTAGTCCCAATTCAGACAATGCGATAATTGTTAGCAAATCTGCTAACGTCGTAGGAAAAGACAGCCAAAAGTGAACGAAGAAATGAACCCAACTTTTGGTAATATAGATTATTGTATTGATCAAAAATTTGGCGGAGGATGACACCTCCCATACAAGATAATGTTTCTCTAAGCTATAAAATTTAACTTTTAACTGATCTATAACAACTGCTGCTAAGCGAGGAAAAATAGCTAGTATGTAATCATAATGGATAATTTTAGTAAAATTTTAAATAAATTTTTGCCAACCCTGAAAATTGTGGAATTTCCCTTAATAATACCGTGATATTGAATCTATACTTAAAGCAAATCCCCGGAATTTCCATCCCTAGTATGCACGCAGGAAATCATGAGTTATACTTCCGTGCTGTAAAGTATATCTTTCTTTTACTTCCTTCCTTAGTTTTTCACATTTTCTCTCTTCATATTTTTAATTACTTTTGGGGTTCTGATTTTTGTTTTTGTTATTTTGATCTCATTGCGCGACTCCCTTGTGGTCAATTGTATTTTTCGTTTGACATTTATTCCAGGAGCAGTCCTTGAGTTTCACTTGAAGTATTTGCTTCATAGTTATGGTGTGTTTCTTCTCAATCACTTCTGGCTTAATTTTAATATTTTAATTATTGTTGGGGGTTTTTTCACATTTTGTTGAACGTAAACAAAAGTTTAAAAAGCTTTAGAAAGAATGTAAAAAAAAAACTGTCGTCGATTTTTACATATAAATGACGACATATTATGTGAGAGGAAAAAATAATGGAATGCTCGGAGAACAATAGGGAGAAATAGCACGAAATTCCATGGTTTGGTGGCATAATTTAACTTCCTTAAGCATTAACTTAAATGCTTCATTTTCCCACTTCACTATCAACATTTGTGAAGGAAATAAATGGGCCGTACGCATAAAAGAACCAACTTTGGCTAATTGATGTGTTTGTCAAGTCATTAGGAAAAATTAATTACTTTTATTAATTCGAGAGTAAGCAAATTTAAATTGAATTTTAAATTTCGCTTAATGGTCGCAATAAAAGAATGCTGCGCGTATTTAATGGTTACATTTGCAAAATATATGAGATTTTTTCCCCATTATTGCATTGAATTGAATATTTAGCTGTCATTTGGCATTTTAAATGAAAACGTTTGATTAATTGTTTAAATTAGATTTTTAACTTATTGATTACATAATTTATTGGATAATATGTAAGTGCATAGCAGTAGCTTAACGAGAGGAGCAATGAAGATTTTTGTAACGAAAGAATTTTTTCAAATAAAAACTAAATTGGGGGCTAAAAAAATTAATTTTTTTTCCGGCAAAAACTAACTTTTGAGCCAATCTAAAAGTAGCTATCAAATTTTTTTTAGCACATCTAAATTTACAGGAGTACATACGATTAACTACAAACAACATTTTTAGTAGAATGCTAAGAGGCATACGAATAAATGTATTTGCGCTACTTGCAAATGCTTTCAAAATATATATATATATATGTATACATATGTATGTATATACGCAAGGCCAATTAAAAAGTCTCAAACAATTTTTATTGAATTTTGATTGATTTTTATTCCAATTTATAATTAATATAATTTCATGCTTTATTTTTTTTAATTCATTGGCGCTGCAAACGCAAGCAGCAACTTTCAAGAGATCTCATTAATATGGAATTTTTGACTGATTTAATGCGTCAATTTTTATGTTTCTATTTTATTATTCAGAAATAAAAAAGAAAAAATTAAAACTCAATAAAATCAAACAAATGTATCTTGAATCCATAAAATTCGAAAACAGCTATTACATACAGATATACACATGTACACACGTATGCACATAAGTATGTTGTTATGATACTAAAAGCAGATTTTAATAATTTTACACAAACTAAATATTGAACATTTGACTTAATGACATGGGTGTGAAAAACGCATGTCGTCATAAAATTTCATACTCAGCGGCACAGCGGGTAGGCGTCAATTCCATCTTCCACAAAGGCAAAATACCATGGTTTTCGAAAATATGAAAACTTCTCATGTGAACTTAACGCTGAAAACGATGAGCACTGAATAATTAAAATTAATGAATTTGTTTATTTTTTTTCTCCGTGTGTGCCTGAAAATACGAGCTATCCAAAATTATGGCCGTATCAATGAAAATATTATTTGTTGTTGTTTAAAAATGTACCTACAAATTGTGTAATATTTAGCAATTTTTCAATTCATTTTTGAATTTGTTTTGAGATATTTCGATTCTTTTTAAAGCACATGCATGCTGCTCAGAGCTGTAAGTTTCTGATACGGCAACTGCTCTAGGATATACCTCAAAATTCGATGATTAATTAGTGCTTGAAAGAGCCCCATAACAAGCTTGAAAAAAAATGGTTTCAGGCAATTGAGCTGTAACAGGACTAATTTCATCTCTAATCATGCGGTGCATATTTCCTTAGGTTTTCGCAGAAACTTTTAACTGACTTAATATTATTATCCATACAAAATAAGCCAACACGCTCTCTTTTTAAATTGGACTAGTTCGAAATTACGGGCCATGAGCATTTTTGTAGTTTTGTTGATGCAAATTGAAATTTCTTGAAATCTGATTTACACAATTTACATGAAAATTGATGTTTTTTTTTTCATTCTTCGGGCTTTCCATCGACGGTCAATGGTTATATTAAACAATCTTCTTAACCTTAAGTTCTCAGTTTATGCCACTCTTAAAAGTTTGTTTTGTACACAACCTTGTTTTCACATATAAAAGTAAACTGTTTTCGTATATTAAATTAGTTGCTTACATGCCAAAGCAAAATTTTTTTTAGAGCACAAACCTTCACCTTCAATGGCAAAGTAAATTTCATATATCATACGCATCAAATAATCTTTAAACTTTGTTATATTTTCAAAAAGTAATATCTTGCATCTATCGCTCTTAGGTATTTAATAATAACAAATATTTGTGCCTTTGCTTGACAAAATTTAATTTGTTGATTTATTTGCCAAAGGCTTCTGCACAACTTTGTACCTATTCAATTGTATATCAATATTTTCACAAGGGTCAAATTAAGCTCGGCCAATAGAGATTTTATTATTTTGTTTTTTTTTTATTTTTGCATAATTTTATTTTTTATTTACAAATGCATTGGTTTTATTTGTTTATTTGTTCATCGTGGGATGGCAAAATTTATTTATTGCATATGAAAATATTTATAAAACACTTGAGGTGGTAACTCCCGTAACGATAATTTTTGCACTCAACAACAACGCCAATAAATGCAACAGTTGCCATGGAAACAGAAAAAATATATATCCAATGGTTTTTTTTCCTCATGGCCATGAATTTGGCGAACATTTTTCAATAGCAAAAATAAACAGCACCAAGCAAACCCATTTTTATGGTTCCATTTTACGTTCCCAACTAAAGTGCACTTGTAGCGCAGACACTTAAATATTTTCAATTGTTTGAAGTATAGCGTGCCACCAGCTCCCAATCAACCCAATGACCAACTGCCCTACCGCATAAATATCTACCTACCTTGCGAAACGCTTTACGGAAATTATCCGAAAGGAATGCATAGAGCAGCGGATTAATGCACGAACTCGTGTATGCCATTGTTTGTGCTACAATCTGCAATATCACTTTCCACTTGGTGTCCACGTAGTACAGATCCAGAGCCTTCAGTGTGAGGATGAGCTGAAATGAAAAATTAAATTAAGATGACATTATTGTGGTGGTAGCGAATATGAATGCATTTATCGTGCAATTCAATTGCATCAATTCGTTGTGCATACCGCAACTATTTGTTTATTTTTTTATGACAACACCCAATATTTTTACCTGAATCGACACACAGAAAAAACTATTGATCCTGGAAACATGAAATTTGAAAAATGTCTCCTTGGAAGTGTTGACTTATACTAAAGGGCTAACGAAATTTGCGAGAATTAACTCAAAATTCAGAATTTCCTTACTTCGGACCCAGGTCAAGCCGTCTGCTTGAGAGACATAGAACTCGAGCACCAAATCCCGATATAACCTCAATGAGTACCCAGGATTTTTCGAAAACTGAAGCCCTAAAAGACCTTAAAATATTAAAAAATTCATGTTCGATAAAAAATCAACTATTTTCCTGGCAAGCTTAGCCATTCGGCTAAGAGCCGACGCCTTGGCCAAGCTGTTTAGTCTCGAATTTAAAGTTTATTAAAGAAATGGAAATATTTTTTCGAAATTTAAGCTCTGTAGGGTCTTGTCACAACAGAATAGAAAAGCTTCACTTTTTCCACATAAAAAAAAATATTTCTGACTGACTTGGAAACACGAATTCCCTGGAAACATGAAATTCGGTCATGGAATCTACATGTTCACTAATGTAGAATTTTTTTTAAAAATTAAATCTTCAAGAGATTTTTCCAAAGGCTTTTTAATGAATTGTAATGAAACTTAGTACAAAGTCACGAGAGGGCGAGATTGAGAAAGTGGGTTTGGGACCTCTAAGTGATGCGAAAACTTTAATTTTTCAAATCGATAAAGTCTAACTTGATGTTTTAATACTTTGATTATGTATGTATGTGTCGGGTGGAAAAGTGAAGTAGATTGAATGGGTGGGCGTGGTATCTTCCATAGATGTTTGAGAGTTAAGCTATCATACCTAGAGAGCTTTCCAACATAAAGTAAAAAGTTTTAGCATGAAGTGTCAAAGCATTTATCTAGATGAGAAGCCCATAGAAGCAAATACTTGAAATTATTTCATAAAAAAGGCTCTTCAGTGAAACGGCATACATTTTGAGAGAAGAGCACTATGTGACGTCGACGTTTTTTTTCTGCATTTCCTCTGTAATTAAATTCATTACGGACGATATGTTCGACGATATACCCGACTAGTAATGCAACAAAATTCTCATAAAAAAAGCGCTCACTTCTGATTCGGTGAATATGTCAGATAGCTGTAGAACGAACAAGGTCGTAGTTGCTCTCACATACGCCCAGCGCAATACATTCATATATTTTACGGTTAAAGTTCAATTTTACAAATTTTATTTAATATTTGACCAGCTAACAAGCAGTGAATTTTTTCCCGTGTTCTGTTCCACTTTTCAAAGTCAAACTCACCTGAACCGGCAGCCATAGCGAAGCAAACGCAATCACAACCACAACCACGAGCCGCGTCACACGCTTTCGACCACGTTGTGATTCCACAGACATCCGGACACCGCTACCCTGACGCCATAAGCGCATTATCATGCGAACGTACAGTCCACTGATAACCATCAGCGGTAGCAGGTAGGAACTGATGAAGAAGATGATTTGATAGGCGGATAATGAGACGAATTCGTTCTGCATGAATTGACACATAGCGAAACGAATGTTGTGTTCAGAATCGTAGTCATGCTGCAAGAGTAAAAGAGAGAATTAATGTGACAAACTGGTAAATCATTGGAAAATTATCACAATTATTAGTAAAACGTTCAAAAAATACTCATAGTTTGTGCAAATTTTCAATTAACTTGAAATATAAATTGAATTCTTGGTAGCGAAATTGCTCTAGATACCACTACAAATTAAGCGAGTGCAATTTATTATTTCAATTTATTTCTTGCCCCATCGTAAATGTGGCACGAGAATAGTAAGTTCATAGTTCTGTGTTTATGATGCAAGTTAATTCAACAATAATTGGAAAAATAAACATCAGCAAGCGGTATATTAATTAAAGCCACTTAATACATTTGTGTGGACGAATTGTGATGAAATTTTTGGGAAATTTTGGAATTTGAGCAAAAACCAAAATTCAATTTGCAAGTGTTCAAGTTTTCGAGGACAAAGAAAAATTTTGGAAAACCATCAAATTTGTGGTTGTATAAGAAAATTTGAATAATAACACAAGAGTTTTTATATATGAGCATTTTTTGAAATTCAAATCCTTGAACGAAATGACAAATGGATTTGAGTGTGGCAGGGAGTTTAATGATTCTTCCTCACTTCTAAATAAATAATCCTTATATGTTGAAAGAGTTGAAAAATGTTGGAAAAGTCGCAAATGTTGAAAAGATTGCAAAACTTTGAAGTAGTCGAAAATTCTTAAATTTAGCACTAGCGTCAATGTCACAATTCCAGCCAACTCACTCCAGCACAGATATTCTTTCATACCCGTCTATAAAGATGTTAATATTTCAAAACTAGCAACTCGTATATTTGTGGTAGCAGTGGCGGACATAAACATTTTTGAGGTATGTTTGCCGATCCTTCCCGAAGAAATTTTTCAAAATAAATTAAAATGATATACTACTGTGTCCAAAAAATAAGTTGACATTTGAATTTAAACTGCGCGCGTTGAAGGATTTGGAGAATAACTTTTTTTTTAGGTTGGTAGTGCAGTCAGTGACATCTATGTCAAATTTCATGTGAAAATATTTATTAGTGTTTGAGATACGCGTCGTTTTGTGAGCTGCTAAAAGTGAGTTTTTCGTTTTTTGCGATGTCGAAATTTGTTGAGCAAAGAATTTGCATTAAATTTTGTTTGCGAAATCAATTCTCTGCTGCGGATTCGTTGAGGATGGTGCAGAAAGCCTTTGGTGATGAGGCTATGTCTAAAAAACGACCCCGAAACAACCGATCAATCGAGCGAATATCGTGCCAAAGGAGAGCCGAGACCAAAAAAATCGCGCCAAAGTTGCTCAAAAATCAAGGTCATGATGACTGTTTACTTCGATTATCGTGGTGTTGTGCATTATGAATTCCTTCCAACCGGCCAAACAGTCAACAAGAAATATTATTTGAATGTTATGCGTCGTTTGCGTAACGCTATCCGTCTAAAAAGGCCGGAATTGTGGAAAGACAATTCATGGTTTTTACACCACGATAATGCACCATCCCATATTGCACACGTAATTCGTGATCATTTCGTCAAAAACTCAACCCATATCGTTCCGCAACCACCGTATTCACCTGATCTGGCGCCGTGCGACTTCTGGCTGTTCAGCAGGCTCAAAAGACCGCTCCGGGGACACCGTTTTGATACGATAGAGTGGATTCAAGCCGCAGCGAAGATGGAACTGAAGGCCATCCCGGAAAGTGACTACAACCAATGTTTCGAAGGTTGGAAAATCCGTTGGCATAAGTGCATTGCATCGGGCGGGGATTACTTTGAAGGGGATGAAATTGATTTGGAAGAATAAATGAAGAATTTTCAAAATAAATACAATGTCAACTTATTCAGGACAATCGACAAATCATTAAAAATTTTGAATGATATAAGGATAAAAATAAAAGGTTAAAGAAATCTTTTTTTAAATGATACACTTAGTATCAGTATACCATAATTTTAAAATCATAAACTGTTTTCACCAAGGGCGAGTGGAATGACATCAAAATTGGATTCTACTCAGTTCCATTTAAAACATTCCTTATACGAAAAAGTTGTTCAGGCAGTTTCTGTTCCTAGAGAAATTTCCTACTTGTATTTGTATTTGCAATTATTAGCTAATACACATAGTGCAAGATACTTAATATTAATGTTATCATATATATGTATGACATGTTATCAATTTTCGTGCAAAATGACTTAAAAGTTGACTTAAACGAGAAAAAATGTCGTTCATACAAAAGCAATCACCAAACACAATGGTCTTGAACGCGAAAAAAGATTGCCTACGCTATCAAAATGTGAAATCGATTTTTGAACGCTCTGATAATATGAGAACGCCGAGAACGAAATTCTTGCTGATCGTCTTATTAAATAAGTTAGTCACCATTTTGTATGAAAAATTTTGTAAAAAAAAATTAAATAAAAACTCTTTTTGGACTTAAAACTAGTGATAATAACAATTTTTTTTTTGGTTTGTGTGCTTTCAAAGGATTTTTTGATTAGACAGAGCCTATAAAACTCAAAATAATATGCACTCACGCATGTTGGGAGCTATATGTTATGTAGGGCGTAGTTTCATAAAAAAATTGACAAATATAGTGTTGCAAATAATAATTGCAAAAAAAGGGCTGGGTCCCTAACCACTGTTGAACACAAAGCAAAAAGAAAAGCTAATGAGGTGTTTTTAAATAACTGCCATTGGCCATATGGATTCTGTGGTATGCTGCGTTCATCTGGTTCCTCTATTATTTTCCTATTACCGTAGGGTCCTGCGCTTGGATTTAAAATAATCTATAATTTCGGATAGATTCGTCGTCAAAAATTTCTTCAAATCGAATGCTAAGGTTTGATTGATGTCTGCGCTTACATTTGCTCACGATTGCATACAGAATATTTGGACACATAAACATATATCAACCTTTTGAGCCCCTGATAACATACATATGGTAAACTTTCAAGAACCAAATTATTGAAAATACACAATTTTCAATTTATTAATCGTTAAGAAATTAATGAAGTTTTAAATAAAACATTTATAGTTACCAAACATATTTAGACTTTATTTATTTTTTACCAAATAAGGAGGCTACAATTTGGATACTTCAAAGAGAAATCGTCATGAACGTAAATCACAGATAATTTGATTGTCTACAAAGAAACTCTCACACGTTTACTGAACCATTTAAAATATATATGATGACACACATTTTTTTAAAAAGAGTCTGATGCCACAAATCAAAATGCACTTATACCCTGAGACTTTTCCTTAAATAATTTTAAAGCAAAATCAAATTAAACTAATTCTAGTAAAAACTTGAAGATATACTTTTCTGCTCTAGATTTTTGACTTTAGTTTTGAAACGATTACTTACGGGTCCCGGAATAAATATTTCTTTTTTATCGCTCTTCAAATAGCAGTATTTCGCAAACATCCTTAGATATTGGCTAGTAAATTTATTTAAAATATCTTTTGTTTTCCAAAACAATACGCAATATTTTTGTAAAACTTTGCGATAAGAATCATTAACATAAATAAAACAAATCTTCCAAGACTAAAATAATAAATTTTCACAACTGTGTGCAAATTAAAGCAATTTCCCCAAATATTTTTATTTGTTGTTAATTTTTTTCTGATATTAAAACTTTTTTGGCACATCACTATCATAAATTTGTTAGCACAAAAATTAAAGAATTTTATTTATTTATTGTTGCAGTTAAAAAAAGAAATAACGAATAACAATCAGAGCAGCAAAGACCACCAACAAAACGCCCATCGAATGAGGAATAAAAAAATATTTAAAAATTCAATTTTCATTTAGCGTTAATTTCCATTATGACGAAACCGTTTACTTAAGAGAACGTGCATACAAACATGTGCATTTTAGGGGGTTTCAAAAACTATTTTTGTTATTTTTTGTATTTTGAAGGGATGTTTTTTAATAAGAAATACAATTTGTAGTGTAGGGCCCATAATTTAAAAATTTTTTTAATTCCACATCTTTAGTTACCATTACATTGAATTAGATTTTTTCAATAGCACCCTATTTTTAATGCTTTTAAACGTGAATTCCTTTCTGCTTACGTTATGGTGTACATTTTCCAATTTTTTTTTTACGCGCTTTTGAAGATCTCATCAGTAATTCACTGTTGACCAAAAACGCGCACGTATGAAAACAATTAAATCTTTTTTATTTGCTACACGTTTCGCACATAAGATTTTCTAAAAATAATAATAAAAAAATTATGAGACAACTTGATAAGTTAAATGGGTTATAATTGTTCTGTAGATAAAATAATATTCATTCACTATTTGTGGATTAAGCCTGGAAAAACTCTAATAATATGCATAAGGCGTGCCCATATGTAATGAACATATTTTTTTTCTTTCGAAAATTTGCAAATTGTGAATGCCCTTAATGAAAGTAGGCAAAATTGATAATAATTTGGCAGTACTGCCGTACTTGAACATATGTTCAATAAGAATTGCATGTCTGCATAGGTTGGCTATGCTGACAAAAATGTTTCAACTTCCTTTTTCTTCAAGTAGCCGAGTAGAAAAGTTAAACATATTTTCAGCGACTTCTCTAATTGCGAATTAAGCTTTGCATAGAAAAAGAAAGGAAAAGAAAAAAAAAAAATCAAGTAAGTTCTAAAGCATCTATTAATTTTTTTTGCAATTTATAATCCAGATTTATATAAAATCTCACTGCTTAGACGCTGAACGCGTTATTTAGCATTTTAGTAGAATTTTGTTTATTTTAACTTATGTTACTTCATTTCTTATTTCCTTTTCATAGAAAATTTTTAGAAAGTGGCTTACTAAAGTCATTAGGAAACTTTCTGAAGAACAGAGTTAATTATCCCTAATATTTCGACATATAAATTCTTTTTGAAATGATTGATTTCACGCAATCATAATTTTTGGCACGCGATCAACGGAAAATTCTCCTTTGAGAACTCAAAATTTAGAGTCTACGTCACTCCTGTTCACATATAGGTAAATAAATTCTATTTGCATCGTTTTTTTTATCAGGGTTAAATCAAATTTTCTAACAATTTCCAGAAAATAGATTCGTGTCAAATCAGTCTGCGTTTACTACGACACAAACGATACATTTACCCTATTGACCATTTGGATGTTCCAGTTCCATCAGTCTCACTAAGCGTCAAATTGTTTTCATCTCATCAAACCCAGCTTGACAGCACGTAGCAACTGCATCGTATGTATAACATACGCGAATCAGTGCTAGAAACGGTGTACCTACTGCGCGTGGTCTTGGCGACAAAAAACTAAATCGTGTTTAACTAAACTTTAGCAAAACAATTAGAATTTAAAACAGTGAAAAAAAAAAACAATAATAGCGTTAAATCGGTGTTAAATTTGGTAAATTTTAATTGCAGTCCGCGTATATTAGCGTTTTAGAATAAAAAAAGGAAAAAAAATTAAAACTTCAAATTCGGAAATATAAACATTTTCTAAGACTGTGGAAATTCGAAACAGAGAAAACAACAATTAATTACATTGAAAAAATAGAAAAAACAAAAAAAAATATATATATAAAAATTTAGTTCTAAAAATTATGAGATTACACTGCTAAATTTACGTAATTGCTAAAATAACTTAATTGCAAAAATTTCCTAATTAAAAAGTAAAATTATCGTAGTGCTTAGTTAAAATTAAATTCCCCTACATAAATAAGTTTAAGTAAATTGGTTAATACAAAATTTACAAGAGAAAAAAAAAAACAACCTAAATACTTGAAATTTAAAAGAAATCATATAATTTGTTCTCTAGTGTAGTCATTCCTTTGAGCCAGGATGTATTCACAAATACATACAATCCTGCTCAATCAGAATGCAGCATTTTATATGCACAATATTTTTTTGTAGCTCAATATTCAACATCATCATTGAAGGCCTTCATCGATGGATTATGTGCATCTAAAACTACAAAGTGAGTAATCTATACAATTTGATAGTTAGTAGAAACTTAAGATGAATTAAAATTGATTTTTTCTAAATTTAAATTATTGAATTTAAAATAAATTATTAGAATTTTGATATTAAAACAAAAAAAAAAGTAAATACTTTAAATAAAAACAACAACAGCAAGTGCATAGTGTGAATTGGAGAAGAATGATCGCTCGCGCTCTCTCTGTTCCAAGTGTGTAGACTTTTGCAAACCAGTTTTTGCTAGTCTTGGATTAAGCTAGAGTAGCAGCAGACGATCTCTCTCACGATTCTTGCATTTCTGCTGAGGTTGAGAGCTGTCGTTTTTCATTGTTTATTTCGGTGCAATGAAATGATGAACAAAATTAACTAAAGCAGTTTAATTTTTCTTTTGAAATATATTTGAAGATGCACTTAAACTGTGGATTTAAGTTCCTTAAAAAATAATTAATTAATTATGTCTACGGTTATACAGGCATATATTTCGTGTATCGATAACTTTTTCTTTATATTTTTGAATTAAATTCATGTTGAAGTCTATCGTACTTTAAATAGTATTTAGTACTAAATTCCTTTTTTTTTACTGCTACGAAAGCAAAAATCTCTTTCTTTTCTACTACACAATAGTAAACAAAATGTTCAGTTTATCAATTAAAAAAAAAAAAAAAAAAGAGATACGATTCAGGAATTTAATGTAAATACTTTAAGTAATGTATTTTTATAAGCCTTCGAATTTATTTGTATGATTAATAAAATTTATATTATAATGTCAGGATAAAAACATATTAATTTTCCTTATGGTGATGGGGTAGGGTACGACTAGGTAGGTACTTCGTGGGGTTTTATTAATACAGGCGCAGAATAAAACCAATGGTAGGGAGGGTTCTGAGCGCGCATCTTCGCAACATCTTGAAGATGCATAAAATATGGTTGACAGATTGATACCTTCATTTTATTATCTATTTTTTTTTATACATGACTTTAGGGGTTTTTATTGCATACGGTCATGCAGGTCCCTTCTTAGGTAAATTCTTTAGGGAGTCTATAATAATTAATTTGTATGTATGGTCTAGTGTTTAGTGGAATTGGTCACGTACCCCCCCACCTGACTGAAGCTAGTGGCTTAAATGGCTCCCGCCCCCGACCTCTTCAACTACTACAACTGGTATGCAACCAATTCTGCCATATATATTATATAATGGGAATAATTATTTTAAACTTGCTCGTTTCTATTAAAGTAAACCGAGTTGAACCTGGTTGTTGATACTATTTCATTTTAATAATAATACGTACATTACAAAATGGAGCCCAACGTGGGGCCACCACTACGTCTTTTAAACAAATTTCTTTAGGCAAGTGTCTTTCAGGCATCCGTCAGTTTAAGGCTTTTGTTTTCTTGACTTGTGTCTCCACATAATGTGCATACTTATCCTTCTGGTAAGTTTGTGCATAAGTCCGTTAAGTAAATTTCAACAGAAAATTTCGCAACTGCTTAGGTGATGTTTTGGTGAATGTGATTGAATTAGACTTACATTTGTTCATTTCTGGAACTCGACTTTTTGGCAATTCGTCCGAATAGCTATCGACCGATCTGTTAACTGATGTTTATTTTTGATTTTATTTATATTCGTCAAACTCTACTTTAGCTGCTAACACCTTTAAGCGAATATAGAAATTTTAAGATTTTTCTTTTAATTGACATGTTAAGCGTAAATTTAATTTTTGGAATACAGTTTTTGTTACTTAAAGCAAAAATTTGTCCAGGATTATTTTTATAGGCAATGCTATTTTTCAAGAAGTTAATTCGCTGTGATATATTTATATTTCAGAAATTGAAGATCTAGTTAAAGTATTTATAGCGGTTTTTTAAAATTTTTTTCTATAATTTCTTCAATAGCCCAGTTTTTTTAAGTCTCTATCAATCATTGTCAGTTACCTTATCGTACCTTTCAATTAACATTACCCTTTTAAGGAAAACCTACACAAATATATTACATACTTGTCAAATCGTTCAGTTTTCGGAATTTTATTTGTCATTTTCAATTTTTATAAATTGAATTTTTAAGTTATTTTTTTTTTTTAAAAATGGCTGTTAGGCATAGTTCAGAGGATATACCAGCGTTGGTACCTCACGCTGAATCTTCATGCACAATTTGTCAACAACCAATATCAAATGGTTCAGAATGCATGATTACGCGTTGTAACCATGTATTTCATAAAAGCTGTATCGAACATTGGCTTACAGATTCGCAAGAGTGTCCGAATTGTCGACGTTCTTCGCTAGTTAGCGAATTAGTGCCAATAAGTATTGAAATACAACCTCGTGACATCAATTTAAGCAATACCAATCATAATGTTTCCAGTTTAAACCAATTTGCAGCACGTAGTCATAATACGAATCGTGGTCGTGGAGCCATTCCTAAATGACATAACACACGCGGATTTAGACGAAGACTTGAGGAGAGTTCAGCTCAATCTTCACTTCCAAGCTCACAACAAAATAATTTGAACCCTAACCAAATCAACAACCAAAACTATTCATTGCCTTTATTAGACTTGAATATGCCGTCTAATAACACTACAAATAATGTCACTCAATCATTACCTTTATTAGACCTGCCGTCTAATAACACTTCAAATAATGTTACTCATGCGCCCCGTGTCAATGCTAATACACAAGCGATTGATTATAATCAAATTTCAAACATGATTGAAACAAGTTTGCAGCGTATACTATCTAGTTTAAACTTGCAGCCAAATTGTGGTAATGCAACTGCTAATCTACCCAGATACAACAACATCAGTCCTAGTCCTAATCTAAACCTATATGCTAATAATTTACGTAGACAAAACCCTTTGTCTACACAAAGAAATTTTAACTCGAATTTAAGCGCGGAAAAAGTTACTTCTATTATGCAGAATTGGAACGTAAAATTTGATGGTTCTTCGAATGGTTTGAGCGTTGAAGATTTCTTATACAGAATTCGTTCATTGACGTCGACCAGTCTTAATGATGATTTTCAGGCCCTCTGTAGCAATTTACATATTTTACTGTTTGGTAAAGCTAGAGAGTGGTACTGGCGTTACCACAAACAGGTAAACCATGAAGGTATTCGTTGGGAAGCTTTTTGTGAGGCAATTAAAGAACAATATAAGGATTACAAAACCGATTATGATATTCGCGAGGAAATTCGCAGCCGAAAACAAAAGCCAAATGAATCTTTCGAAGTCTTCTATGAAGCGATATTGTCAATTACTGATCGCTTATCCGATAGCCTTTCGGATTCAGACTTAATTGAAATTATAATTCGTAACCTCAGGCCAGACATTAGACATGAACTTTTATATGTGAAGATTAATTCCATTGCTCACCTGCGAAGCTTATGTCAAATGAGAGAAAACCTCTTGTCCGAAGAAGCTTTCAGACGAAACCAACAATCACGTAGCTTGCAAAACACAAATTTTGCACAGCGTCGTAACATTGCAGAAATTGATTTTAACGAATCAACAAATGAAGATGAAATCCTCACTCCAGAATCACATTGTTCTGTTGATGCTTTGCAACAACAAATTTCAAGATGTTGGAATTGTGATCAAGATGGTCATCATTGGCAAGACTGCTTGAGCGAAAGGCAAATATTTTGTTACGGTTGTGGTGAGAAAAATACATATAAGCCGCAATGCCCCAAATGTATTGCTAAGCGCTCGGAAAACTTGAAAGCGGGTCCTTTCAAAACCACCAGAATGGCAACCCGTTAGTTTTACAAACCAAAAATTTTTTAAATGAATTACCGGCTAGCTCAAGTAATTTTATTACAAATGAAAAAACATTAACCACTTCTAACAACATTACAATTTTGCAACGAAATATTTTGTTTGGTAACGAACATAAACCTATTTTATATCCTATACGTCCATATCATGAACGATGGATTGAATATAATGCAGTCAAGAATAGAATTTTTAAAGATCTTCCTAATTTAAATTATGCCAATAAAAAAATAAAGAGGTCGACATTGCGACTTCGCAGATTTTGGAAAGCTGTAAGACTTACTAAAAAGTTACTGGTCTCCGCTGTATTTAATAACAATGAAGATATGCGTTTTTATGCAAAAGTGTCATTTTTGAATAGAACTGAAATTGGTCTTTTGGATACTGGTGCCAACATAAGTTGCTTAGGTTCTGATCTTGCTCTTGAAGATTTTTCTAAAGTAAAATCTTTTCGTAAAACAAATACTTCTGTTCAAACTGCTGATGGTAAATTTCAGAAAGTTTTAGGATGGATTGAAGTCAACTTAGAGTATAAAGGGGAGACAAAGAGCTTAAAATTATTCATTATACCATCGATTGCAAAGCGAGTGATCCTGGGTATAGATTTTTGGATGAAATTCAATTTAGTCCCTAACCTTATTTCAATAAATGAAATTTCAAAACTAAAAGTATCTGCAAATAATAGCTTGGAAGAAGAAAAATTATTTCCCCTCACTATTATACAGCGCCAACAGTTAGAAGCGGTCAAATCTCTATTTCCAAATTTTGAATTTCAAGGATTAGGTAGAACAAAATTGATTGAACACCATATTGACGTGGGCGAAGCGAAACCAGTCAAACAACGCTTTTACCCAGTGTCGCCAGCAGTAGAGCAGGTAATTTTTAAGGAAATTGATAGAATGTTGCAACTAGGTGTTATTGAGCCCTCGACCAGTGCATGGAGCTCTCCGATGACAATGGTAATAAAACCCAATAAAATTAGACTGTGCTTAGACGCTAGAAAAATCAACGAGGTTACAAAGAAGGATGCATATCCACTACCTAAAGTTGAAGGTATCTTCGCGAGATTACCGAAGATTGATTTAAAAGATGCCTTCTGGCAAATTAGTCTTTCCGCAGAGTCAAAACAACTAACAGCTTTTACCATTCCGGGACGTCCGTTGTACCAATTCGTTGTCATGCCTTTTGGTCTATGCAACGCGGCCCAAACTATGTCTAGACTTATGGATGAAATAATTCCACCAGATTTGCGCCACTGTGTATTTGGATATCTTGACGATTTATGCATAGTTTCCGAAGATTTTGAAACGCACCGTTCAATTTTAGTAAGAATTGCAGAAAAATTTAGGCAAGCTAATTTGACCATTAATGTCAGTAAGAGTAAATTTTGCGTTACTCAAGTAAAATATCTAGGATATATAATCGGAAACGGAGGAATTGCGACAGATCCTGAAAAAGTAAATTCGATTTTGTCTTGGCCAGTGCCAAAAAACCTTAAACAAGTTCGAGGATTCTTAGGACTTGCAGGATGGTATAGGAGGTTTGTTGAAAATTTTTCAGACGTCACTTTCCCAATTACAGAAACTCTTTCTACCAAGAAAAAATTTGCATGGACTGATGAAGCTCAAATAGCGTTCGAAAAATTAAAAATATTACTTACTTCAGCCCCAGTGCTCGTAAACCCTGACTTCTCGCGAAAGTTCTTTGTTCACTGTGATGCCAGTAATTACGGCATAGGTGCAGTACTCGTACAAATTTCAGACGACGGAACTGAAAAACCCGTTGCCTTCATGTCCAAAAAATTAAATTCTGCCCAACGTAATTACAGTGTAACAGAGCGAGAATGTTTAGCGGCAATCGAAGCCATAAAACGATTTAGGTGTTACTTAGAAATGCAAGAGTTCGAAGTGATTACAGATCACTCAAGTCTTGTATGGTTAATGAGACAACAAGACCTCAATGGAAGACTTGCTCGATGGGCATTAAAGTTGCAAGCATATAAGTTCTCCATAAGCCACCGTAAAGGTAAAGAAAATGTTGTACCCGATGCGTTATCTAGAGTCCACTGTGAAGAAATCTGTTCATTAGATGATATTGGCCCAGAAATCGACTTGAGTTCTGTTCACTTTAAAGACTTTGACTATGAGATATTAAAAACAAAAATTCTTGAAAAACCTGAAAAGTATCCTGACATTAAAATTATTGACAAGTTCGTATACTTTAGAACTGAACACTATACTGGAGACCTTGAACAAGACCAAAATACCTGGAAGTTGTGGATTCCTGAGAATCTTCGTCCACAATTACTCAAAAGAGCACACGACTCTGTTGTTTCAGCCCATGGTGGCATGGCTAAAACTGTTAACCTTTTGAAAAGAAATTTTTACTGGCCAGGAATGGTTCAAGACGTACGCACATATGTCAAAAACTGTGAAACGTGTAAAACAACTAAAGCACCAAATATTTGCTTAAAACCACCAATGGGAGCGCAAGCGCAATCAGAAAGACCATTACAACGTATCTATATTGATATTTTAGGGCCTTATCCGAGAAGCAAACTTGGAAATATAGGAATATTAATTGTAGTCGACCATATGACTAAATTTCATTGGTTGTGCCCACTGAAAAAGTTTTCGTCAGCCGTCCTTCAAAAATATCTTTTAGAAAACATATTTCATATTTACGGTGTACCTGAGATTATTGTTAGTGACAATGGTTCACAATTTAAATCTAATGAATTCAACGCTTTTTTAACTAAACTTGGAGTAGCTCATATATATACTGCCATATATTCACCTCAGTCCAATGCGTCAGAGCGTGTAAATCGTTCCTTGATTGCAGCTATTAGGGCCTACCTGAAAAGTGATCACCGTCAGTGGGACGAAAATTTGACATCCATTAGTTGCGCACTAAGGAACTCTGTACATCAAGCTACCAACTGTTCTCCGTATCATGCATTATTCGGATTTGACATGATTACTCATGGATCCACTTACTCTCTTTTAAAAAACCTTAACCTTCTTAATGAGCCGTCTTGCAGATTAAACCGTGATGACCAAATGGCCTTGTTGCGTCAGGACATTAGGAAAAATATCAAAAAAACTTATGACCAAAATGTTAAAACCTACAACCTTCGTTCTCGTCCAGTGTCCTTTAAAGTAGGACAAGAAGTATTCAGGCGTAATTTTGCACAAAGCAGCTTTGAAAAAAACTTTAATGCGAAGCTGAGCCCATTATTTGTTAAAGCGCGAGTTCGTAAGAAAATTGGAAATCATTATTATATTCTCGAGGATCCACAGGGCAGCTTAGTTGGCACCTTCCACGCAAAAGACATTCGACAATAGATAGTCTAGTTCCATCTTATATTTTGGTCAAAACCAAAATATCATCTGGTTTTGTAATGAACATATTTTTTTTCTTTCGAAAATTTGCAAATTGTGAATGCCCTTAATGAAAGTAGGCAAAATTGATAATAATTTGGCAGTACTGCCGTACTTGAACATATGTTCAATAAGAATTGCATGTCTGCATAGGTTGGCTATGCTGACAAAAATGTTTCAACTTCCTTTTTCTTCAAGTAGCCGAGTAGAAAAGTTAAACATATTTTCAGCGACTTCTCTAATTGCGAATTAAGCTTTGCATAGAAAAAGAAAGGAAAAGAAAAAAAAAAATCAAGTAAGTTCTAAAGCATCTATTAATTTTTTTTGCAATTTATAATCCAGATTTATATAAAATCTCACTGCTTAGACGCTGAACGCGTTATTTAGCATTTTAGTAGAATTTTGTTTATTTTAACTTATGTTACTTCATTTCTTATTTCCTTTTCATAGAAAATTTTTAGAAAGTGGCTTACTAAAGTCATTAGGAAACTTTCTGAAGAACAGAGTTAATTATCCCTAATATTTCGACATATAAATTCTTTTTGAAATGATTGATTTCACGCAATCATAATTTTTGGCACGCGATCAACGGAAAATTCTCCTTTGAGAACTCAAAATTTAGAGTCTACGTCACTCCTGTTCACATATAGGTAAATAAATTCTATTTGCATCGTTTTTTTTATCAGGGTTAAATCAAATTTTCTAACAATTTCCAGAAAATAGATTCGTGTCAAATCAGTCTGCGTTTACTACGACACAAACGATACATTTACCCTATTGACCATTTGGATGTTCCAGTTCCATCAGTCTCACTAAGCGTCAAATTGTTTTCATCTCATCAAACCCAGCTTGACAGCACGTAGCAACTGCATCGTATGTATAACATACGCGAATCAGTGCTAGAAACGGTGTACCTACTGCGCGTGGTCTTGGCGACAAAAAACTAAATCGTGTTTAACTAAACTTTAGCAAAACAATTAGAATTTAAAACAGTGAAAAAAAAAAACAATAATAGCGTTAAATCGGTGTTAAATTTGGTAAATTTTAATTGCAGTCCGCGTATATTAGCGTTTTAGAATAAAAAAAGGAAAAAAAATTAAAACTTCAAATTCGGAAATATAAACATTTTCTAAGACTGTGGAAATTCGAAACAGAGAAAACAACAATTAATTACATTGAAAAAATAGAAAAAACAAAAAAAAATATATATATAAAAATTTAGTTCTAAAAATTATGAGATTACACTGCTAAATTTACGTAATTGCTAAAATAACTTAATTGCAAAAATTTCCTAATTAAAAAGTAAAATTATCGTAGTGCTTAGTTAAAATTAAATTCCCCTACATAAATAAGTTTAAGTAAATTGGTTAATACAAAATTTACAAGAGAAAAAAAAAACAACCTAAATACTTGAAATTTAAAAGAAATCATATAATTTGTTCTCTAGTGTAGTCATTCCTTTGAGCCAGGATGTATTCACAAATACATACAATCCTGCTCAATCAGAATGCAGCATTTTATATGCACAATATTTTTTTGTAGCTCAATATTCAACATCATCATTGGAGGCCTTCATCGATGGATTATGTGCATCTAAAACTACAAAGTGAGTAATCTATACAATTTGATAGTTAGTAGAAACTTAAGATGAATTAAAATTGATTTTTTCTAAATTTAAATTATTGAATTTAAAATAAATTATTAGAATTTTGATATTAAAACAAAAAAAAAAGTAAATACTTTAAATAAAAACAACAACAGCAAGTGCATAGTGTGAATTGGAGAAGAATGATCGCTCGCGCTCTCTCTGTTCCAAGTGTGTAGACTTTTGCAAACCAGTTTTTGCTAGTCTTGGATTAAGCTAGAGTAGCAGCAGACGATCTCTCTCACGATTCTTGCATTTCTGCTGAGGTTGAGAGCTGTCGTTTTTCATTGTTTATTTCGGTGCAATGAAATGATGAACAAAATTAACTAAAGCAGTTTAATTTTTCTTTTGAAATATATTTGAAGATGCACTTAAACTGTGGATTTAAGTTCCTTAAAAAATAATTAATTAATTATGTCTACGGTTATACAGGCATATATTTCGTGTATCGATAACTTTTTCTTTATATTTTTGAATTAAATTCATGTTGAAGTCTATCGTACTTTAAATAGTATTTAGTACTAAATTCCTTTTTTTTTACTGCTACGAAAGCAAAAATCTCTTTCTTTTCTACTACACAATAGTAAACAAAATGTTCAGTTTATCAATTAAAAAAAAAAAAAAAAAGAGATACGATTCAGGAATTTAATGTAAATACTTTAAGTAATGTATTTTTATAAGCCTTCGAATTTATTTGTATGATTAATAAAATTTATATTATAATGTCAGGATAAAAACATATTAATTTTCCTTATGGTGATGGGGTAGGGTACGACTAGGTAGGTACTTCGTGGGGTTTTATTAATACAGGCGCAGAATAAAACCAATGGTAGGGAGGGTTCTGAGCGCGCATCTTCGCAACATCTTGAAGATGCATAAAATATGGTTGACAGATTGATACCTTCATTTTATTATCTATTTTTTTTTATACATGACTTTAGGGGTTTTTATTGCATACGGTCATGCAGGTCCCTTCTTAGGTAAATTCTTTAGGGAGTCTATAATAATTAATTTGTATGTATGGTCTAGTGTTTAGTGGAATTGGTCACGTACCCCCCCACCTGACTGAAGCTAGTGGCTTAAATGGCTCCCGCCCCCGACCTCTTCAACTACTACAACTGGTATGCAACCAATTCTGCCATATATATTATATAATGGGAATAATTATTTTAAACTTGCTCGTTTCTATTAAAGTAAACCGAGTTGAACCTGGTTGTTGATACTATTTCATTTTAATAATAATACGTACATTACACATAGTAAATACAAGTTGTTGTTGTCTTGGCGTTCTGAAACTTTCAATGAGGATCGGTGCTCTGATATCTTTTGAATGGGAAAAGAAATCTGCTAGCTATAATTTTAGCACACTCTATTGAGATTTATTTTACTTGGATGAAGATCCTGCTAGAAAGTATGATGTGAGTTTGAAAAGATATGAAACACTCTCTTTCTTCGCTATGAGCCTTAATACGTTTACAGTAGGCTTATTTTCATCATGATCAAGGTCAAATGTTAAAAAAAATTTTATATTTAAAAAATTGCTTTTTAATGGATCAACACTATGTCATGAAAAAAAAAGTCGGAGATGAAATTCTTCTACATAAACTTATAGTAAAGAGGAAAGTGCTCGAATGACCATCTGATTTTATGACATCAAATATGAACTTTTTCGAATTTTGATGTTTGACATCAACAAGAAGGTGGAGTTTTCAAAGAAAGCGTTTTTTACATTTGAATTTGAGTAACATAACTTCCCGATCTCTTTATGTAAAGCTAACTCATATACAAATTATGTCTGTAATGTTGACTTTCTCATACGATGCTGTTGGTAGGCAGGCAACCTATAAAATTTTTCTTTTTTACGTAGCTCCACACTCCTTTTGGTCTAATCCAGCTTGAAGATACATTTTCAGATATCATATTTTCGATATCATTTACAGATCTTAACTTTGGAAAGTTTGTCTTTAAAAAGCCACCACTAACACCATATGCAGAAATCTCACCAAAATGAACCATCTGCCACCATATGAAATATTTTTATTGACTTTCATATTGAATTTATTTTGTAATACGAAAACTCTCCATTTATTGGACTAAAAACCAAATAAAATACCATAATACATAAATAGAATGTTTTGTAAGTTTTTCATTTTGAATGATGTTTCTCATATGAGTTTTAGTTATCAAGGGTATCTATATATTTACTCGTACAACATACGTCAAACTTTTATTGATCCACAACATTGTTGTTGCTGCTTTAAGTCTGCTCTTTAAACTTTGGCCAAAAATTTCGAAATACCATCTCAACCGCAACCTACCCCATTCACCGCACCACTATCAGCAGCTTATTTCTGCTCTACACTCCTGTTCGTATTCCTTAATTTTATTGCCATCGCATCATTTGCAGCTTCAGTTCGTTTATGTTTTCCTTATAAACAATTTATTTTATCATCGTAAACAATTTTTAAGTATATTTTTATGTTTCTCTATTTAATGATGATAATTTTTATTTTTAAATTCTTTTTTATATGTAAACAAAACCCCACCGCAGTATAAACAATGCGTAAAGTATTTTAGGAATTTTTTTTGTTTTTTTTTTCTGTGATTATATTCGTAGATTTTTCATTTCTGTTCTTTTGTTAAAGAAAATTCGTTATTTTTATATCAACGGGCAGGTGTGCGAGTATTTTGGCAGCAAAAAAAAAAAAACGTTTAAACCAAGGAACTGACAAACATATGTCATGTTAAGAATATATAAAAAGATGTAGCTAGACTTATTTAATTATTAAGTTGTTATAAAATTGGCACGTGCATGAGAAAACAGAAACAAATAAATTTTCAGAATTTTGTATCCAAAAATAAAAATGTCAAATGTGAGACTACGATATTTTAGCAAATTTTTGTTGGTTCAATAACATTGTTTTTTTAGTGTTAGCCAAATTAATTTAAGTGCCTAACAAACAGACGCTCATAGATATGTGCTGTTTAAATTTAATTCAATCTTTGACATTTTTTTTTCTTGTGTGGTGTGCGAACAAATTGTTGCTTAAATTTTTGAGAATTAGAATATGCCATGAATTTTTTGTTCTTTTTTCCAATAATCAGGGACATATTCAAGGGTGTATACAGACAAGATATTTGAAGTTAAATTCTCTTTGCCCTAGAAATTGGATTATAATTGTTATAGTTTTTATATCATAGAGAAAATTATTTGTTAAAAATACCCCCAATCAATAATAGAGCAATGATAATTCAAACTTAAGGCTCAACCTATGGCACTATTAAATCAGAACACTAGGTCTACATTCTTAAAGTTCATATATTCATTTTAATTGCTGAATCCAAATCTGGTATTCACTTTTTACAATAACATCCGGTTTTTGAGATAGATGGGATTAAATGTGTCATTGACATCGAAGAATTTTTGAGTAAACAAACAATTTTTGAGTAAACAAAACTTAAATAAAGAACGTTTTATGTAGAAAAATGTCAGTTTTCAAAAATGTACTTTATCTCTTTAATAGCTTGGTATGTAAGGTCCTATATACATTATTCAGCCATATGCTTTTCTATGTCTTGATTTATTTATGATGTCAATACATATATTATTTAAGTAGTAAATAGTCTAAGCCAGGGTTTCCCCAACGTTTTATTCAATGCAATGGAACACTTCGCAAGCCCAGAACTTTGCGTGATTCATTATACATAAGAACTGACATTTAGAAAGAGGTATAAAAGTCATTACTGTTAAAAAAAATTATTATAAAAAATTTTTAGAATAAATAATTTAATTAAAATCAACATTTTATTTTTTTTGCGCATTATTTATCGTAAAAATCATCTGTTAAGTAAAAAGTCAAAAAAATGAATTTTTTAAAAAACTTATACGAAAGAAAAGAATGATTATTGTGATGCGTTATTTTCAGAGGAATCAATCAAACAGATATGCAGCACTTACGCCATATTTTACCGTCTGAACATCGCATTGCGGATTTTACCTTAAAACTTTTTATAATCTTCCTCTGAGAGCAATTCGACTTTCACTCTTTCAAATTATTTGAATAAGGATTAAATCAAAAGTTTTACTATAAAAGTAAACATACGCAGAGACGGCCAAATCGAAAAAAAAATCGAATTTTAAAATATTCTTATACTCGGGTGACAGAGTTCACTTTTGCTCCATACGCCATTTTTTGACATTTTGACTTAAGACTCGTTCTATATGTTTTAAAGCATTATCTTTCCAATGCTGTTGTCACAATACAGCTATCTGATTTAGTTTTCGAGATATGCAGTATCCACTTTGCTTCATAAGCCATATTAATTTTTTTATTTATTATTTGCTGCGAAATCCAAATTTCGTCTTATGGAGCAAGTTTTATATGAAAAAAAAAATTCTTTTGTAATTAATTTGCTCCATATACCTAACATATTCATACATATTTAGTTAAATTAAGCCAGTTATTATTTGCTACATTGCAAATGCAAGTTTGCTCCAAATACTACATGGGAAAAATAAGTTTGTCATTGATTTGCACTGCGTGGAGCAAATTATCCACTATGACTTATCTGATAAAATATCATTCATCTCCAAAAGTACTATGGTCTCATTTTTGAAATTTCGATGGTACTTTGTTGGATCAACTTTCTCGATTTTCTCGAAAGATTTTGTATATTTTGTAAGAAATTTTATGGTCTATTATGTGGGAAATACGCTTTAAATTTTCTATGAACATAGCTGAAGATAAACGTTTTTCGTTGTTTTTGCATGAAAAAGGGTCTTGGCAGGTTTTACAACTGGAGGCCTCATTTATCAACTCGGCAAAACGTTCTGCCAATTTCGACAACTGCCGTTAAACTGACAAGACTTGTCAGACAGTCATGTAAAACAAATTTCTTTCATGCGAACGGAGTGAGAAAAAATGGTCGAAAAGTTTGAACATCACTTGCCTTTCCATATGAAGTAAAAGAAGCAAAATGCGTTGCAGTATAAAAAAATTATTTCGAACTGTCGCGGAACGCCTATACAGGATCAGCGGAACATACTTTGGGAAACCTTGGACTAAATTTACAAAGATTTAAAAATACGTATATGTAAAAATAAATGCAATACTAAAATTTATATATCAAATCAAAAAAAACGCATTGCTATCTGGATATGAATTATCAAATTTACAACAGCCAGGTAAGTAGCAAACCAACTCAGCCAACGCCTAATATTTTTCATCATCGCATTGATCTCATGCTCATGCATTATATATTCTAAATTTTTTACCCCATCAAAAAAGTAAACAACTACAAACGCATTGTGCAATTTAATATTTTTCGTAAAAAACTTCAAATCCATTCTCGATGAAGTATATGGAAATTTTATATCATTTCGTTAAAGCAGTTAAGTATTTTGTAATTATAGAAATAACTTTGTCCATATGTTTCAGGTTAATACTTTCTCAATTCTTACAAAAATTTTCTGCAAATTGTAACTCTAAAACGAAATGCAATTATTTTAAATGAGCGATAATTTTCTATGCGTAAATATAACTTTAAATAGCACAAATATAATGCTAGTAATGTATAAATAAATGTAAAATTGGAGCTATATATAAAATGTTTTTGTTTTTTGCCATAATATTGATTTATGCATTTAGTTAGTTGCGACTAACGCAGACATTCGAGGAATTCCGTTGTTTGATTTATTTTCATATTACAATTTACTACATAACTCAGCAATGTCAGTGCTACACGCACATGCACCCCACCATCGGTGCGATAGTGTTGAGTGAGCACTATCAAACCGCGAATTGCGTAAGTCTCCCCACTCAAACACTTCAATCAACATAACAGTTAACCTGGTTAACAGCACTGTTAACACTTCACTCAACACTATTTACACCTCGTTCTGTGGGCTCGTAAAATATTTCCTTATCGCAAAACGCGCGTTCTGTTTATCGCAATTTCACGCCTCTTTTTTATTCTTTTTTGCTTGTTGGGTACACGGTATACCCATAATTGATAAACTAATTAAACGTTGGTTTTGCATTTATAAATATTGATGTAGCTTTGTTAACGATTGTCATGGAAATGCCTAATCAAATATTTTAATTAATTTTTCATATTTTATTAACATTATAGTGGAACGCATACAACAAGTTATTGTTACAAAGCACATAGTTTATATCATAAGAATAAATTTATCCAAGTAAATATCTGGAATACTTTAACAAAGCAATACAACTTTAAATTGAAATAAAACACATATATATAATAATATTTTACGACATTTGTTGTTTACAAATGATTTCCGTCATATTTCAGTTACGACTAGCTGTAATAGTATATATATATAAGTGACTAGGTATCGATAATTTTACTAAATAAATAATAAACCAAAACCAAATAACAAATTACTTGAACAATTAACCATAAAGTGAAACATTTACATAGTCAAAAAAATCGATATATCTTGAACAATGTGGGAAAGTTCATAAATGCCGTAAAATTCGAAAAGTCGATATATGTTGAAAAAATCTCTTAGTATCGACCAAGTCGAAAGATATTGAATAATGGCGAAAAATTCTAGTTATCTAGTTTAAAAACGTAAAAAAATAGCTCAAAAAGTTGAAGAAATCAAATAAAAGTGGA
Organism: Meiosimyza decipiens; assembly: GCA_963680825.1. Taxonomy (NCBI): domain Eukaryota; kingdom Metazoa; phylum Arthropoda; class Insecta; order Diptera; family Lauxaniidae; genus Meiosimyza; species Meiosimyza decipiens. Next base: position 78,502,832 of record OY804259.1, on the reverse strand, counting down.
AAAATTTTGAAAAAGTAGAAAAAAGTGAAAGTGCCTATAATATTTAAAAAAGTCGAAATATGTTTGAAAAATTATGGAATATATTGAAAAAAAGTTGAAAAACGGCTAGAAGTATCGAAAAAATATTTAAAATGTGGAAATAACTGAAAGAGAAATATGTAAAATATTGAAACAGGCTCAAAAATGCATAGGACAAGTTGATTACTTTACTTAATTAGGCAGTGTAATAACTCCACGTTGCTAAAATCAGTAACTGAAGTCTGCCACGAAGTATTGGAATTGGACCCTCAATTAATAGAAAACCCAGCCGTCCTATTTTATCATGGAAGCGATTGCTAGAACAGAAAATACATAAGTTGGAAAAAAGTTGGTGAAAATTTGAGGCACTCGCTACTAATCGTGCCCGTTGGGTTAGTTTTATGGAGACCCTAGGATCCGTGAAAAGATAAAGAGCAGAACAGAACATTAATCATTAGCTTGTTTTACCGTTGAAAGTTATAGGTACATTTATAGCAAATTATTCCACACAACCAGCCACTTTGGGGGAGGGGGGCTTACTCTATTTGCTAAAAGTTTCTCCATATAATTCGGCCAAATTTTTTAATAAAATATGTCCGCCGGGAAGGAAATCAGTACGTTTCGTGATGAACTACAATTACAAGTTGCCCTTTAAATAGGCTGCTAAATGAGGCGTATACTCCCAATATGGCGGACAACTAAAAATCCGTCGATATTTGCAAAAAGTTGTCTTAATTTGGTAATACTCGGTCCAATGTTCACATTTTTCAGCAAATCAAAAAAAAAACATAATTGAATTCTTCAGTTTTACATTTGTGATTAAAAAAACATCTTTAATCTGAGAGCAAGGTGAGGTTCCACTTTAACAGATTTGGTTTTTCGGCAATTTTTTTATTAAAGTTTAGATACATGAGGTACTGACAGTAAAGTCTGATATGTGTGCAACTTTGGGAAAATATAACCCACAATCATTTTTAATATAAAACTGATGATACAGATGACGTATACGCTGACCTTAGCAAAATAAGAAGTATTAAATACGTACATGTTTTTGTAAGATATAATTTAAATTCAAATTAAAAACAAAAAACTTATACATAGATATTCAAAATATGGACATAAACCGAAAAATTTACAGCGGGTGTTCACAATTGCGCTACATCTTTGCGCATTATGAGGTGTCGATGATGGAAAGCAATAAATTAAGGAATTTGTTGTACTTCATGGCGCTTAAGATGTGTTTCATTTCAAAACATTGAACTGCGTATACTGTTTTCTATTGATTTTATTTCTATTTAAAACAAAAATAAACGAAATAAATACTAGCAAAGTTTTTTTTTTGCACAGAAACTGTTTAATTTCATTAATTGATTCATATACAAAAGAAGCAGTAGTACTACAGCTGCCAACAAATCAAAAAATGAGCAATAACTTTGAAAATAGTATAAAGTGGGTATATTACAATTCCGTCATGCACACATACACATCTATAGCGTTCACACAGATGCAAAAGATTTCATAAAATCACGCAAAAAGATTTTGAATTCAATAATTTCATGAGCTTTTTTTTTTGCCTTTATATTGAATGAAGTTTGCATATTCCATGAGTAACTACACTTTTGATTGATTTTTGATTGTAACATGAGCTATGAAAAAGCATTCGAATTATTTTATTTATCCGAAATAAATCACCCAAAACCTTAAACTCGACCAATTGATGCATACACCTGGATTTCATTGCCTGGCCCACATGTGTTGTGATAAAAGTCTAAAAAAATTTTCGAGGATTGTTTCCATTACGTTACGTTTTTGAGATATTTAACGCATAATTGCCATATCTGTCCATAACTTTAGCACTTCGACCAAAGTATAATTTCCATAGGAACCATTTTTATCATGTCAGAGTTTCAAAATTTTAGTGGACAGAAGTATGCATAAAATATATATTTGGAAAATACTCAACACGAACTAAAAATATGTGATATGTGAAAGTTTGATATATTATAAATAATTAAGTAGATGACTACAAAATTTAAAACCTGATATCTACATATATATAAGCTACAATGATATTTTTCTCAACACACTATAACTTACCAGCACACCATGTGACAGCGGAACAGGTAACGTTATCGCCAGTATTATCATCCACAATGTTAAGATGGCAATTTTTGTGATTCTCTCGGTACGCAATGAACGCGACCGTATTGGATGCACCACAGCTAAAAATCGATCGATAGACATAAGTACCAGTGTGTAAATACTCGCGAATGCCGAAACCACAATTAGGTATTGCACTATTCTACACCATAGATCTCCAAACGGCCAAATCTCCGTAACATAATCCGTGGCAGTAAATGGTACACAAAAGACCACAAATAGCAAATCTGCCATGGCGAGATTCACAATCAGCAGATTTGTTGTCGAGTGCATTTGTTGATTGAGTAGCACAACCATGATGACCAGTGAATTTCCAAAGAAACCGGTAATTGCAATGATACCAAAAAATATTGGCACCATAATGGAGACAACTTTTTGCATTTCTTTGTAAATATTTTCCATTTCCTTTAATTCCATTTCAGTTTCAGTGTTACTGTCGCTAAAGTCAGCAGTTGTGGTGGTGGCAATAAGGGCGCTGGTTGTATATTGGGTTTCATTGCTGTTGAGCTTAATATACGTATCGCCTATGTCAAAGAATGTTATTGATTTTGTTGTTTCAAATATATAATTCGAATTGTTGTTGTCCATGTTACCATCAATGGTTAGGTTGTTGTAAAAGATATCCATTTTTTAAGATAATTTTAATTGGATTTTGTTTTTAAGGCAGTAGATATAATTTTATTTTATGTTTAGCACTTTAGGGTGGTGTGATAATTTAGCATAGAATTTTTAACATGCCACTTTTAATTTTTAAGTCTCCATTGACACACATTATGGCAGCGTACTTATACATATCACTCATTTTCACGCATATTTTGATATATTTAACTCACGATAAAATCTAAAAAAAGTTTATAATTAGATATATCTCAAAGTCAATCGCACAGTTTTGATATATTAATTATAGCAATCATTGCTTGGTTGTAGGATTACTTAATTTGATTATATGAAAATCGATAACTAGATTTGATAATTGTATTATTCGACTATTTATCTATTTGATATTTTGGTAATTTGAACGTTCAGTCACTTAGTTATTTATTTTTAAGTTTTTGTTTTTACTTTTTTCACTATAACATTGTGTTTCGTAAGTAAATTGATTATTTGCTTATTTGATTATAACTGTTTGTAATCACTTTGTTGTTTTTTGTGATATGAATAAACGAAATGTTTTTTGTATGATATCAAAATTAAAGCGCTTCTACAGAAAAACCGTGAAAAGCTAAGCTAGTTCAAATTGGCAGCAGACTTACTGCCTTTAGTTTAGTATTGTCTTAAACCGAAAAGCGTACTGAAAACTCTGAGTTGACAATCTAAGTTTTTTATCCCATTACAGTACCTTTCGGACCGTTCTAACCGACTTTGATAAATGAAATGTTCTTGTTAGATCACTAAACAGATTTATGATTAGGCTTCAAGAAGCTATTCATAAGGGACGCTGTAAGCAAAACAAAAAACAAAATACTTGTAAGTTGGTAATGTAACCTCTCAGCTACTAGTTAGTCGTTTTAAGTTTTTTGATGGAACCGAGTTCATTACACTAAGCTTCTAAAAATATCAATCTCATACAGCTAAAAAGACACTCGATCTTATACTTTTTTGTAAAGTATACGTTTTCCTATAATCAATTCAGAGACATAAATGGTTTTTTTGTCATTTCCGAAAGTTTTAGTAAATTGATTTCGCCCACTCCTCAAATGAACATAGTATTACGAAAATACATTATTAATAATGTGATACATATTTCAAACTTCAAAAATTATTCTTTTTCAAATGCCTCTGAAACAAAATTTTAGACTTTACGTATATTTTGTACGAGCGTACCTTTCTTCATTTCATTCCATAATATTTGATACTTTTCAACACGTTTTTATATATATATATCGATATTTTCTATAGTTTTCCATTTATTTCGGCGTTTTCGATATGAAGCGATACCTTCCGGCACAAAAAATTATGCGATGTCATCAATACTGTTCGAAATCTATCGACTTTTTGATGATTTTTGTTAATATACTATGGAATTTTTTGATATTTTTCAATATTTTTCGATACTTACTTTTATACTTTCCGACTGTTATCGACTTTAAGAGACTATTCTACTATTGGCTTTTTCTTATGACTATCGATGCTATCTTGTAATCTGAAATTTAATGACTTCGTCGATGATGTTCAATGTTATTCGACTTTTTTCGATACTTTTTTTATGTGGTATTCTCCGATTTTTTATAGATATATGCAAACATTAAAGCTTTTACCCTTATCCTTTATCTATGTTTTTTTCTTCATTTTAGTTATATATCGAAGATTTCATGTTTTTTGCTATTTTTATTTCAATTATCCATATAACTTTTTGTAGACCTTTTCGATGCTTTTTGAGTTCGATACTTTCTAAAATCTTGGATTCCTTTTACCTCCATCGAGTCTTACTATATTTTTCAATGCTTCACACCAATTTTTTTATATTATTTGATATTCTATGATGTTTTTAATGACTTCCAACTTTCTTTGACCTTGTATCTGCTTACGCGTAACGCTTAGAGATAGAATTATTAGTGATTTCAGTTTATTTCTAATTTGCTTTTAGAGCGAAATAAGAGACTTTCACTCAACACCTTCGATGTTGTAAAACGATCTCTGTAAGGATAAATAGATATTTTGAAAGTTGTACGAAAATTCAACGAGCGTTGGAACCGACCCAACCTTTTATAAAAAGTATTTTGCTAGCACAAACTTCGATTAGAATATTCTAGTCCCATCGTGATGAGCAAAAAAAAGAAAAAAAAATTAAAAATCAAGGATTTGCAAACTCATTCTTACTACCGCCGTATTCCAAAATCTACAGAAAAAGTAAACATTTCTTGCAACGTATTTAGTATCACCCGCTTACTAACTTATCAGTCTTTTCAATGACCAATCAATAGACAAACAATGCATAAAATTAGACCTTACTCTCTTAAAAGATTTTGTACGATCTTCCTTCAGTCGTGTTAAGGACGATCTTACTATGCTGAAGATTCTTTTAAGGCAGAAATATTTTTTTAAATGCTGCTTTTGAAATAAAGAAACCCAAACAAATTTGCTTACGAATATCAACACTTGTTGGGCTTTATATTCCTGCAAGAAACTATCACTTGAAAATAGGAAGACTACAACGAAATCCTTAAAATTTTTGCCCAACTTAAGTGCTGCTTTTTTAGCATAATTTTTTTTCTTAAATTTTACTTTGATTTTGTCATTAAATTTAACTTTAGTTAATAGTACATATTCAATTTGTTTTCATTAATTTGCTTTCGAAAACATTCAGTAAACACAACTGTTCCATCAAGATGCTGACATTTTCTCACAGAATGCAACACAATTTAATTTTAAAATAAAGTCGTTTTTGTGTTTTCAAGTGAATTATGAACCTTAACGCATTGAGCACTTCCCCAATGTTATCTATAGGACACGAAATAGAAAAATACACGAAAATCTTTCTCAAACTGCACGCGTCCGATTCCATCGAAGAACTAATGTTTTCCACAAAGCCGCCTCGCTTAGAGGTGGCGTTGTTACTGCCGCCATCACCGTTGCTGCTCACGATAATGATGTTGGCGCCAACGTCGTCCGATATTTTTCCATAATACAAGAAAATAGAAAAAAAAAATCTATTTGAAAAGATGGATTTTCCGCTCAAACATCAGAGAACATATCGACAACAACAATAACGCCAGCATGAAGTGAAAGCAGAAAACACGCCAACATCAGTGTTGTGTTAAAAACTTCAGAGATTTGAGGTGTTTTGTTTGCAACACACCCACAAAACAATGAGTAGGTACTGTTGTTGTTGTTGTGCCTCTCAGCAAAGAAGTGAAGTAGGTGAGCGTACCTATGTATCTACATATTTCCATCTGATATTCATTTGCATTTTCATTGAGATTCACACACAAGTTTACCATTCCGTTGTTGTTGTTTATTCGCGTTTCTATCAAGAGCGATATTTCTAGTTAACACCTCATTGTCATATGTTTTTTTTTCTCCATAATTTAAGCTTTACGTACGTACTACTATTTTAAACTACGGTGAGCTTTAACCAAATTTAGTTGGCAACTTTGAATGCTCCCTCCCGAAGTTTAATATAGAGATACCCAAATTGTGGTGTAATTGGCAGTCATTATTTGGAGAATATATAAACGTGTGCATGGATGGCACTTCTTTTTTTGGTCTGTAAGTCAAAAAAATAAATTATATGTCTCTTACGAGTTGCCTTAAGTGAGACTACTAGCAATTTTGGTTTTGGTGATATTTTTGCTATTTGCTTTTTCAGTGCAAATTTTTTGACAGTTTACGTGTGATTCGTAACATGTGTCAACGCCAAAAATGCTCAGTAAGGTTTGCCATTTTATTATAAATAGACCAACAAACAAACAGCGCTTGCAAATTATTGAATTTTACTATCGAAATTCGTGCTCTGTGAGAAATCTAAGTTATCGAAAAATTTTCTTCACCGATAAAGCTCATTTTTGGCTCAATGGGTTCGTCAATAAACGGAATTGTCAAATCAAATTGGTCTAAAGAGCAGCCAGGGGCAGTTTAAGAGCTCCCCGAAAAGTGCACTGCTTGGTGCGGTTTGTGGACCGACGGTATCATTGGATCGTATTCTTTCAAAAATAATGAAAATCGCGGCATTACAGGCAATGGAGCAAGGTCTGTGCGATGATTACCGACATTTTTTTGGCCAAAATGGAAGATCTGAACTTGGTTGACATGTGATTTTAACAAAACTGTGCCACATGCCACATGAATCTATTGAGAGGTGAGTTTGGTGAGCAATTTATTTTATGGGCGTAACTTATTTTTTACGCTAACAAAGATACCTCGGGAGCTGACAGATCGATCAGAATGAAAGTTGGTACATGGTTTTTACAAATCTTGAAATGCTTTGTGGAGACTTACATTAACATTTTGGGAATTTAAAATTGATAAGTTTTCTACGGAGTTAAGTCGATTAGCAAGTATTTTAATTAAAATTCCAATTTATCCAAGGTCGCCCGCATTTTCTGCTCACTCAGCTTATGTTTCAGTGAAACGTTTTTTCTTTATGGAAGTAGCCGCACGCATTTGTCTTGCTGGCAAATATTGGCTACTTGTATTATCAAATGGTTCTATATTGCATCTATTGCTATAGCCCTTTGACAAATTCATATATATAATTTAGTTGAGCCAAATTACCAACATACTACACTGTGCAGCGCTGGTGTTATTGTGTTCGCGTGGTTCCTGGCTTCCTTCATTTACTGTTTCCAATATTCATTTAGCAGCATTTGTTGTTGCTATGTTAGTTAATTATGTCGTTGTTAATGATGTATCTATTGTTACTATTATTATTTTGTGGTTTTTATTGGGAGTTCTGCGTCAGATCTTCTAAAGGTTTTCCTTAGTTTTACCACTGTTTCTAATTTATATATTTTCGTAGTTATTTTGCTTGTTCACCTCAAAGTGAATTTGTTTGCTTTCGATTTAACCATATTGTTGAGCTTGTTGTTTTGATTGATTAATTGAAAATTTACTTTTAAAGCTGAAGCGCTAATCAAGTAATTCAGAAAGAGTAATTGATTTGGAAACTTACATGACCTACTTAAGTACACTTTTTTGGTTCAGAAAAAGCCATTTCAGGCATAACTTGAATGTGCATAGAACTAAGGAATTCCATACTATTTGCCATCAATCTTCAAATGTTAAACATGAGCTTCAAAAAGGAACTACTGGATATTCCACTTATTTTTTATTTTTTCGATTAAGAAATCGAAATACGCTACTTACTGACCATAGTCCGTTTAACAGCTTTTGACTGTATCGAAAATAATATTATTATTGCTCAAATCTGTGCACATTTTAAACTTTTTTCTTATACTCGTACTTAATATTTTTTGTTAGACCTAATGGTTTGAAATGATAAATGTTTCATAATAGCTTCAAATGAAGTCATAAATTATTTTTGTAACGAAACATTTAAGTGTCGATTTTATTCCGCAGAAACTATTTATCTATAATCTGACAAAAGGGTGTTTCAACTATGCATACTTCTTATAAGTTGAAATGGTTTAACAGGTATGGCTGATGATACCTTTCGCAGCAAAGCACACACCCAAGCAGATATAAGAGATAATATTTTTTAAAATGTTAATCAGATTTTATTTTTTTTTTTGCATAAAATAACTTAATTATTATTTTTTATGCAATTTTAATAAACATGTTATTTATATGGTCTTCGTTGAATGTTTTTCTCAACTTTTGTTGTCTTTTTTTCTTCCTTTAATTTTTTTTAATTTGCTTTTCTTTCAACTAAGTGACTTTTAAGTAAGTTTTTCAACGAAATCTGTCGCTTTTGCTATCTTTCTTTTTAATGATTTTCTTCGGTTCGCTATTGAAATAAGAAAGTTTCAAGAAAATCTTAAGAATATTTTCAATTTAAATGTTTAAACAATAAAGTTGTGTGGGATGGATTCGCAAGCGATGAAGAGAAAACCTTTTCTTTTATATTTTGTGTTCATTTTCTAGAAAAATGCCTTTTCATCGTGGTATATCCGTCGCGCTAATGCCATGGATGCTGTGGCTTTTCGTTTTTCTTTTTAACTTCTTAATTTGTGCGGTTGTGTGCATTTATGCGTTAAAGCCGATAGAATTTCCCCTTTCTATTATTTAATTTATTTGACAGAGAAGAAAAAAAAAACTAAATTTGACTAAATGAATGACTGCACTAATTAAATTATTTTTCGTGGAAAATTTTTTAAGAAACTTATTGAATAAAGTTTTCCGTTCATCAAATAAATATCAACAAATGGCACACTCTCTTTAAGAATTGCCTTAAAGTATGCGAATTAATAGAACGAGCATTAATCTAAGTGGAAAAATATTGAAAAGATTTGTATATTTTTTTAAATCTGTCACCTCTGTGGAGGCTTTTGTATGCAGAAAATAGTTTAATCAAAGCTTTATTTAGTAGTAACGAAATCCAAGTTATACTGAATTTTTATTACTTTGAAGTAAATGCCAATTTTACAAATTATATCCTTTTGGCTATCATCCAATGTAGTAGTCTTATGCCATCGAAATGCCGCGCTACCCTAGCGGTTCAACTCCAATTCTTGCTATCAGTTTTCAGTTGATGTTTAGTCCAATTTATTTCCATTTTCGTCGTTTGATTTGAACGGCAATTGAATCTTAACGTCATCTGATGAAAACTTCGATAATGAAGATGATCCTGGGACACAACATTTTCAGGATTCGGTGAAGACAATTGTTGATGAACATTTGTAAGTTCTGTAGCAGAGCGCTGATCGCAAGCCATATTTCACAGTCGTTCAAAAGAAATAGTTTAAGCTCAACAATTTTGAGCATCGTTATCGTTAACTGAAACGAAGATTGCCGGACTTTGCGAAGTTGTGTGTAAATTTCACAGTGTGTATAGTCTACAACTCTGTTAAGAATATCGTACAGCACTAATAATATACAGTATTATTCAATAAATATTTTGTACGTTGATCCATAACTATTTTGCATAATATTCCATTATAAATAACTATTTATTTGGAACAAATCTTCATGTGCGTTCTTTACAAAAAATTCTGATTTTAAGATGGAGAGAGTTGGTTTCTATGACATCACCAGAGGTCGGCCCCGGTTCCCATTGTTGCACAATTTCAGTAAATTATTGAACTTATTTTTTACCATCAATCTATGGAAGAGGTCCACATCGAACGTATAGGAGACACTGTCTCAGCTAACAAAATTCTTGATTCTCTACCGCTAGATTCGGTGAATAATTGGTCAACCAAACCTCCATTCCAGAGGTCAGATAACCACCACCACCAGACAGTTTTGCCTACAAAGTTGAAATGGACTAGCCCCGGAACAATATGAAATTGCAACTTCTCTAATTGAGGCCATAAAAAACGTTTGAATTTTAGTTCCACAAAAATCACTTTTGCAAACTGATATGCTCAATTTGGAAACTTAACTGCTTGCATGTATCAAATTCTTGATTTAAAAGACAAAATCTTTGAGAAAAATGAAGGAAAGTGTAATTAACAAAAACTAAATATCTTTCTTGAAGCAAAAAAGTAAAATTCCCCAACTATTTAAAGCCACTTGCTAACTTCGCATAAACGCTTCATTAAGATAAGCTTATTTTCCTAAATCTGTTAAATTATATGCATCAACGTCTTCGTTGCCTTTGCTTTTGTACTCTTTCTTCGTTAACTTATGCGTTTATTTTGGTTGCTTATTAAATATCCTCATTTTGGCATTTACTTCTACCTCAAAGCATTTCGCATTTTCAAATGCGATGCCGCTTTATCTTCGTCGGTCCAACGAGATGGTCGTTGGACAAAAGAAACTTAAAGCGAAAACAAAGGGAAGTCAGTCACTAAATTATCGCATCAAGTAAAGTTGGCAGGCTGGATAGACCGTGGATTCAAATCTAAACTTAAGCTGATTCAGACCAGTTATAAACGGACAGACGGACAACTCATAATAATGCTGATTATTTGGTTGATATTAGGTATGTTGGCTCATTATAGCAATGATGATGATGATGATGATAGTAACAGCTTCCTTCCGTTAAATGACGCAACGGCGGGTTGTGAACAATATTGTGCTGTTTATGTACCCTATAGGCAAATCTACTACACGAATTGTAATTTAGCAATCTGAACGTCTTCTACAACCAGCTCTTGTTTTGGATTAAATGACTTTGTAAGCAGAGGAAATCAGCAATCAAAAAATCTCAAGTTGCAACATGAAATTTAAAATTGATAACTTTTCCATTACTTTTTGAGCCAGTTGTCCTACGTATATAAAACTAGTTTCTTTTTTCCAACAGGGCTATTTCGTAGGCGTCCTTGTATAACGCAACTCAACTTTTAAAATAGTGACAATGCAACATTTTCCACAAAGGCGTACAAAAAATAGCACTTCGTACGAAGTTTAACGTGAGATAGCAAGAAAATGATCGCCGAGCGTGTTCCACCAAAAGAAACATCATGGCCATTGTTTAAAATTATTAATGCCGGACGTTGCATGTTGGAGCAGGGAAAAAATGCGGAAGTGCACAGGAATTTGATATTGTAGAAAACAATACGGTTTCAAGGCAACACAAGCAATAGCATCATAATTGAAATGATAGTCTGTACTTCCGTTGTTGTGTTGAACAACGGATGGCTTAGACGTAGAGAGTAGGACAGAATGCTGCAGGAAGTTGCAGCGACTCACACACCTCAATAACTTTTTTTCAACAATTTCAGCAGAAAAATATAACGTTTAAGTTTTGTTAACGGGTAAGGCTCTCTACAATGCTAACGAATGGACCACATAGTTAACGTTGGCCAATGATACAGTGATTCGGTGCATTATGGACTTTTTGTAAGGTCTTAAATTAAATAATATATTATGTATATGAAATAAGCTTTATACCGTTCTAGAGCTAAACACATGCCCTTATAGCGTGATATCGGGATAATGCAAACGAAGGACCATTACATGACTAGAAACAAAATTCTTAATTAATCATTTTTTTGTTAATTTAATCCTTTGTACTGGGAGACTGACTACACTTGGCATTGAGAGGGGATTTAAACAATCGGGTAAGTCGATAAAACTTGAAAACTGTTGGAAAGTGTTGAAATAAAAAATATGAAAGATGATGAAAAAAAAATCCGAAAACTTATTAAAGGGGTTGGTAGACTTGAGAAAAGTTGAAAGATGTTATCAAATGCAAGACTGTTGAATTGGAAAAAAACACGAATATAATGAAAGAAGTTGTATGAGATTGATAAGCTCGGACAAAGTCGGTAGAGGTTGATTCAATTGAAATTCGCTGAAAAGTCGAAAAGATATAGATGCAAACAAAGAAAGTTGAAAATAAGTCGATGAAATATTGAATATTTCGAAAAAAAAAAACAAAAACAATTTGTTTGTTTCTATCTAAATTTTGAAATAATTTACAACTAACTTATATTATCTTGAAATATGTTTTGTTGACCAAAAACTTAAAAAAAAATATTTATAAACCCTGTACCTGTACCATTCACTGTACAGCAAACACGGCTCTGCTTTCGGCAACAACAGGGAACAACATAAAAGAACAAAAGAGAAATTATGGCGCGGTCGGCCATCTTTTAACAAGACGCAGTTGTAACTCTTATTTTGAGTCACTGCCGTGGCAACGAGCACGTTGAAGCCGGAAAAAAATAATATTTTTGTCAAATTGACTCAACAAGCCAGACGATGAGGAAGCAAGACCCATGTTGGTGCCGCTCGCCTGCTTGGTCAAAGCGCAACGAAGTGAAAAATCATATTTTTGATGCCATTTAATGAAGAAGAAAGAAAGTACGAATTACACGGGTTGCTGCTGGTGGCACAGTTGCAGTAGCAGCAGCAGCTGTTGCTGTTGCCACCGTTGCAGTTGTCAGTTTAAATCTGTTCAAAGTTGTTACAACTGCCAGGGCTTGGACCTGAACCACGTCGTCACTTTGTTTATTGTTGCAACTTTTAATTTAACTTATTGCCATAGTTTCCGTTTTATTTTATTGCGAATACCTGTGCCACAGCGACAGCAACAGCAACAATCGTTGTAACAATAACAGCTGTAGCAACGACAGAGAAAAGTGTTCGCAATGAAGACTAAATATTGCAATATTTACTTGGTTACTTTGGTTTGTAGTAGTTAGTTGAGTTTCATACTGATGGGTCTTTGCGCCGCTGGACCTAAGTTTACCATGGCGGCACAACTTAATTTTCTGCAATGAAAGTTAAGTGCTTCCGTTTAAGTTAAGGACTGAGACTTCCGTGTCCAAGCAATGATGCTGCCACGGAAATGAAAAAAGTTATCTCATATTTTTTTGGTTGCAAAGATGAAATGATACAACAGCTTTTAAATAAAAATGTAACTTACTAAATTGTTGAAAACAAATAAAAACTGCAATGAGAGCAGGCTTAGACTTTCGACCTTACTATTTTTAAACCTATACGTAGACCATTTGTTTTGCATAGTACAGTATAGCAATAATTTTGAAGACGTTGTTCTTTCTGTTTAATTTATGTTTTATGTAAAACTATAATTATATTATGAAAAATTAACTTGTAAGAGTGTTATCTGCATTGAATGTAAAATTGAGCGAAAAAGTCTTTAAGAATATTTCTCTCATAGTTTTATGGTGGAGGCACGATAGTGAAGTTATGCTTTACTAAAAGAGTTTATCACTTGGGTGCTTCATTAAATGCCTTAATTTATGTATTCATTAAACAAATATTAATTCAGAAACAAACCGATTTACACAAGCGACAACTGTAACATTATGAGATAGTAATATTTTAACACAGTGTTTCGTCTAATATTCATATAGGCGGAGAATTGGCTGAAAAAAAGTCGAGTGTATAAGATTATAGGATGGGATACACAGGAGAGATAATAATGTACTTTAGTGAAACTCACCCACCAGGGTTGCCTTGCCAAAGCCTGTCCCGATGACAAAAAAAAACGACTTTTGGCGTACTTTTTTTTTATAGAAAGTGTATAAGGTTACAGCTTGAAATATATGTCAAATGAAGCACAAAAGCTTTTCACATACATATTATATATATATTTTTTTCCTTAAATAAGTGACTTTTAATACACAATATGATTTACATAGCTAAGTATTACCATATTCAAATTTTTTCTATCTCCGTTGAAAACCGAAACAGTTGTGACGGTGCCATGTGTCGACAAAGACTTACGGCAACAATATCCCCCAGTGGATTATCAAGGCACAGGCGTGTGCCAGCGTGTACAAGTCGGCCACCAAAACGCAGCCAACGCTGGGAATCACCTGTGCTTCTACAGTACTGCAATGATACATTAGGAAATTGTTGTGAAGCAGCTAATGTATTTCCAAATTCTTTGCTACGCTCGCGTTCCTGGTCAACAACATTGAGACAAGCACCAGAACTGGAATGCAGCTGACCACTATGACGATCCAAGTGCCAATGTGTAACATCACTATCATAACAGCTACCCATGTGTAGACCAATACGCAGCGGCGTATTGGTCAATTGCTGCACACCAGCTGCATCATTGCTACTGCGTATTTGTAAGCATAACGTATTCGAACTCAATTGTCCATATGCAACGTAGTCATCATTGGGTAACCTAACGAAAAAAAAGAATATTTAAGAAATGAGAGAAAAAATTTTAAATTTTTATCTCTTCTGATTTTTTGTACTTTAACTCCTTGAATATCGTACGCAAATACCAGGCAAAAGGACGACATTGCAAATCCGGCTTAAGTTTGTTCAACTCTTGACTTGATAGCGATAGCGAAATATTTTTTGCTGCTGGCTTCGCTGCATAGAAGAAATATTTGTAATCGTCCAGCCACGATTCTGCGATAACTTTCGAATTCCTACAGAATGGAGTAGAGGCGTACGAAAGGATGAAAACAAACGTGGTAACAGTGTGTGTAAATGTGTAAATTTTGTATGCTCATGTGTGTGATTGTGCTGTTTCATTTATTTGTGAGTTGGAATTTTGGGCGTAGTCAAGCGTGGCACACAAGACAACGAGCAAGTATAAATTAGAAAATTCCAACGCACGCATACGGTAACAGCGCCACTCTCAACCCTCCCAGTTGCAAAAAGGTGTTTTAAAATGCCCAGTAGGAAAATACCCAATGTAAAGGATTAATTCTCGACGTTAAGATGAAAATTCTTACATCAATTGAATATCCAACTCCATTTTTTAAACTTCTAAACAGAAACGCTTAAGGCATGACGTGCATTTGTCGAAATAGATTCAATAATTTAGAAGTTTAAGCTTAGAGAAAACATATGTTTTCATATGAATATAAATGGTCGGGTAAATGTTATCAAAGCGAAATCGTTAATGATCTCAGCAATACGCTCCAGCTCACCCGTAAAGAAGTCTCAAGCTTGAAACTTTGTTGTGCATTTTACATATCAATTTCTTTTTTATTATTGGCTTAAGATCTTAAGCGTCTTTCGGTACATATGTTAAACGATCACTAATATTTCACTTTCCTCATGGGTATCGGTTGCTATCTTTCTTACCTCAAATATGTTGTCTGACCATCGTCTCCATGCGGAAAGTCAAAAGGATGCTGTTTGCGAAAAATATGACCCACACGACTGCAGGGAACAATCTCAATTTGTCCACCACAGAGCCAGAGTTTAATGGACATTTCAATGGATTCGCCGCCCCAAATCTGAAAATGTAAAATCTTTTGAGAATTTCTTTGCCTGCAAAAAAAATTTATTTTTTCACTTTAAATCTTTGGTTTTTGTGTCTGCTTTGTGGGATCAATGATGAGTAGATTAAAGTAACGTTCTTTTTTGGTTTTAGGCCGCTAAGCATTGTATTAGGGTCGCTTGTAGCAAAATCTCTTTTAATGTCTGATAAAATTTGCTAGTAGGAAGTATCTGTTAGCGCCGAACGAATGGAAGCGAATGATTTGGTTCGAATAAAATTATTGGAATATTCTCAAATAATTAAAAATTATTGAATATTTTATATCTAAATAATCCAAAAGTATCGAATATTTCAAATAACGTGAATGTCTCGAATAATTCGAATTCTTCATGTTATTCGAATGATTCGAAATCCCAAATAGTTCGATTCAAATACCTTCCGCACATAGTGATTTTGTATTTCAATTCAAAAATGACCGGGTAGGTACTGAAACACTTAAGGGTTTCAACTTGTTCTATTTCAATCTTATTATTTTCGTTTTTGTAGTTTATAGAACATCATTTGCGGCTATGATAATTTGATACGTAGCCTAACTGCGAGGTGGTTAAAAAAGTTAGACTTGTCTTGATCTTCCGGGATGAGGTTTAGCTGCACTTTCCACGTCGTTGTCAGTAAACAATTGGTCAGGGCACGCCATAGAGGCTTTTGTCATAGAATACAGTGGCAAGTTCATAGCTTACGCAGACTCTCCAGTCCCAGGTTGTGAAGAGAACTCAATTGGTAGCGGATCATTATATTGTAGCTTATAACAAAGCCGGATCAGATAGTTTATAGTAACACGGTATACAAAAGGACATTGTGGGCAAGGCCGTTTTATTTGAACAATGTGGTGGCTGTGACATATGCAAAAAAAATGATGGGTAGAGTCTAAACTTGATGCCGATTTGCGTTGTAATCTGGTTTTATGTGTTGGTGTTGACACATATGATACATAACGGTTCAAGTTTCAATACCCCCAAGATTCCCGATAGCACTACGCTCAGTGTAGTAGTATTTTCAGAATTTTTTTTTAGATAACTGGAAAAGTTGCTAGAACATATTTTCTTTTTCTATAGCTCTGTTCGTTCATTTCCTTTTTTAGATCTAACTAAGACAATCTACATTGGCATAATCCTAAAATGGCAAGTTGAGCTATTAAAAAGAAAACTTTATCCGTGGAGTTTGCATGAACAAAGAGACCGTAGCAAAAATTGATTTTGAAAAACATAGGCGCTTAGCTTTGAGAACGCAAGCTAATACGAGTGGATATGGGAAAAAAATCACGATTTTGTCCTGTACAAAACAAATTGGCGCTGTACACAAAATCGCAAAAATTGCAGATTTTTGTTTCTGCAACATTCAATGCAAAAGAGTTTTTTCCATTTTTTATTTCAAGCGTAATGCTTAACGTTATATTGTGCAACGTACGAATACGGTATGTTGACATTTAACATTTACTCGTACGTTTTTAAAACATAAAAAATTGCAAAACCTAACTTTGCATGCACAAAAAACGTATGACGTCAAACGAAACTCCGCAAATTGAATGATACATAGCGATTTTCTTGGATACTTGACGCAAAAAAAAAAAAATATATGTAATTGAAAGCGGTACCGTTTACATGAATTTTTAAATTGATTAGATTTTGAGAAGGCTTATGTGTTTTTCCTGGACACACTCTAATCTTGTGTTTTATGTCAAATAATACTAAGTTTTAGCTATTAATTACGATTCCAAGACGACTTCAAAAAAAATAACATAAAGATTGGATTTATATTCAGTGACACTTAATTCGTAAAAATACTCATTCATTTAAAACATTTGAAATTTGTGAGAGAATTTATTTTCGCTTTCAAGAAAGATAATCTTGGCTCCGTGAAGTGCCCACTTAATTCTCCTTTTTTAAAAAAATGCTTGCACCAATCGATTACATGCCTCAAGGCTCTTAGGTTCCCAATCAGAAATATATTTTGCACCAACCGATGGAGAGAATTCAAATCGTCCCTGATGATGCCTTAAATAGATTTTTGAACCTTTTCTACCAATTAGTGCAAACATTTTTCACATAAATTACCTAAATCGGCAACGTTAGGATTTTTCTAAGTTGAATCAGTCTAATTATGTATTATGTACGCTTACCAACCTCTAGTAGCGGGTTAAAACCATTCAATTTGAAAAACCAATTTCGTGATATCATAAAAATTCCACCGGCAAATACCGGACTTCTGCAAAAGAAGAAAAATAGCAAAAAAATTATTGCAAAAATTGTAGGTGTATGCAGAAAAAAGTGATCGTAAATAGAAGAAGTAAAATTTATATAAATCGGAAACCAAAAATTTGTTCAACGGCAATGAAAAATGCAATGGCAGTGCATAAAAAATATTCTTGTACTTTTGCATGGGTCATTCTTTCTTATGTTACTGCTCATTTTGTTTTTGATCTAAAAGTCTTAAAAAAAAAATTCTTTGATAAAATTGAAAGATTTCGAACATCGCATTGCAAAATTGATGAATTCAAATAAATGGTCTTCCATGTTAGTTAAGATAAGAAGTAGAGCTTTTTGCTTATAATTAATATTGGGCTGCAGCTCGATGCAAAAATTAATTGAATTATTTTTATAAGCTTAAAATTTTAACTCATGACTTTTTTAAAAGCTTCTTTTGTTTTATACCGAGTGATTATACTGGTCAACAGTAGTTTTGTTGCCCTGTATGTCTCTGTGGATTTCTATAATTCCAAGTACGCAGCTTACGAATATATTCATGAAAATACTGAATTGGCTTTAGTTTTTATGATATTGATGTATTTATCTATATATAGTATGTATTAAACAAAATCGCGTTAGTTACACTCTTTATAACCTATGAAATTTAGTACTCCTACAGAGTCTCAGTAAATGGGCGTAAACTGGAGACAAACTGAGTTTCCTTGGATTAAAATTTATTTCCTAGCGCAAAAAGAAAATTAGCTGGAAATTGATATTATGAGATTTAATGCTGGTAATTACTGCATTAAATATTTTTGATAGATTAACGATCTTTCCAATATATTCGCTGAAATTTTATAAGTAGGTATGAAATCAGATAAATCAAATCAAATAAAAACTGTAGAGAAAAAAAATAATTAAGGAATCGTTTAATCTCCCTAATGGCAAATAAATGTTCAATTTATTGAAAAAGTAATATTTGCTTTGTACTTAAATGCTTTCGACGACATATTGTCCATTTCGTTGCGTGTTGCGTGCATCCAATGAAAATGTAAATTCCAATCGAATCCACCCTTGAGATGCTTTAAAGTAGCACGATATTTAAATGTCACCGCATCGATGCTGTCCAGTACAGGGCTCACGGCAATGCTATCATCACGTGAAGTTGTGATACGAGCCAGTAATGGTTCCAGCCAGCCAACATTAACCTCACAGTGACTGTCTAGAAAGAGAAGGTAATGTCCCGCTGCAAGTTTGGCGCCAAGATTACGTGAGGCAATCACACCCTGGCGACGTGTGTTGCGGTGCATTTTAATTTGATGCGTGCCACGGGTGATGGCATCCAAACTGCGCAACTTGGATAGCAGATCGACTGCAGAGAAGGAAGAATGAAATGAATGACAAAGAAACAGATGTCAAAGGCTTGAGCCTTGATTTTGTTTTTTTCAGGTAGGTCGGCTTTTTTTATTTTTTCGGTTATATGTACGTACCATCTTCGCTGCAGTCGTCTAACAAAATAATTTCCTTTAAGTATTGCGATGGTGTACGTGCAATGATGGATAGCAATGTCCTTAATAGCGTAGAACGTGCCTCATTATGGTAGGCGATTATCACAGAGACTTGGCAATTTTTTCGTGGTATATTATGGGAAAGTTTTGAGCAACTGAAAAGAGAAATAAAAATTAAATTTGCATATACTTTAAGAGTAAGTGCTTAGTTGGGAGTTTTTGAAAACAAACATAAGTACCCAGCAGGCAATTGAGCAAGGCCTTCCCCAGAGAAGGCCTGCTAGCACTGCTCCGATTGTACGAGGCCTTCTCAAAACTAAATTTTCATGTTAATAGCATTTTTTTTTTTGTACTATGATTTTTGTTTTTATTTACAATCTGTCAATATTAACAATAAGTAAATTTTATAAGTAGTGAATTTTTAATTAGCAGAATAGTTACACTCCATTGAGTGTATACTCATGAAATGCTATTATGTACTGCTATAAGGCCTTCCCATAGCAGCAGTGCTATAAGGCCTTCCCACAGCAGCAGTGCTATAAGGCCTCATAATAGAAGGCAAAAAAGAAGGACTTCATGTATTTTTTTATTTCATGTATTGCAATGTTTTATGATTCGACATTACTTTTTTGTCATTGCATTGTACTTATACGACATCAAAAGTTGATATGTACATGGTTAGCAGTAAGGAACGGTGTGCATGTTGCTAGGTTGGTCTTCTGTTTCATGTTATGCTAAAGTGGTAGAGTGTTGTGTAGTCAATGTGAAATTATAAAATAAGAAATCGTCACAAAAAATAAACATTAAAAATATGAACGTAAGGGAGGTTGACGCAGATAAAAAAAAACATTTAACTAAGAGTCTCACGACGTATTAAGATATAATTTTTCAAAGTTCTTCTATGACCCCTTCTACGGTAAGCGCTCTTAGAAGGGCTCTTGACGCAAGCGATGTATGAAGACCTTCTCGAAGAGTACTTCTATCAGGCTTGCTAAATGAGGCCTTACTTATCGGGACGTTTCATATAAAAAATAAACTAAGTTTGAAAGGAGGTGGTAAGGCCTTAATCTTACCAGGTAAGGCCTGCTAGAAGGCCTGCAAGCTCCTGCCCTTGCCTACTGGGTAGATAAGAAATTATTTTGTCTTGCTTGTATTGATGACTACTTTCAGTGGTATCAACCTTATAATTTTTATGAAAATCTTGTATGCCACTTTGGAGAAATACAAATTTCCAATTGTTAAAGGATGCCATCCCACTTTTACAATTCCGCCCACTTTATGCACAATTCAAGATATATAAGAACAGTATTCGTGTACCAAATTTCATCACAATACCTTTCACGGCTGACAAGCTATGGCATTATAAAGTTAAAATTTAGAGCGGTGCCACGCCTCTTTAAAAGCCTTTGCATATTTAAAACCAAGCCTATTCTTAAGTTAGTTTTAATCTTTACCAAATCACCAAGTTTCATCGAAATTGCAGAAACTTTTTTCAAAATGAACTTGGGTATATTTACATAGAGAATGGGCGGTAGGCGTGGCCGTGAACCGAATTTGCAGATTTATATATGCTAGCAGCTTGCAAAAAGGTGTGACCAGTGTGTCAAATTTCATTGACTAAGCTTGCTTAGATTTCCCATAAACATATTTCAACAGACAGACAGACAGACCGAGTTACAGACAGACGGAAATATCTATATCGACTCAGGTGGTGATGCTTATCTAGAATATATATAATTTTCCATACCTGCCACGCCTTCTTATATGCATTACAAACGGAATGACAAAGTGAATATACCCACGGTGTAGGGTATAACAAAAGTTAACTGTCGAAAAAGTCAAAAACTCTCCTACCCAACACAGGAAAACTTGAAAATGTAGTTGAAGTTTTGGAGAAAGGTCTCCAGTACCTATGTAAAAATATCCCTATGCCTATATATATATATATACTATTGAAGAATTTCAAGTGTTCCAAACTTAAGTATCAGTATGTATCACAGTTAAGAAAAATGTTAAGAGAGTATATAGGAACATGTTGAAAGTTCGTCATGCCACAAGAAAGTATTCATTAAATGTTAAGTTTACGATCCACAAATTTAACCATGAAAAATAATTAATTACCTAACGAATTCTTAATCTTTCTTTTGCTGTAAAAACTTTATGAGTGGAAATGTTGCGCTTTTTCAGTTGACTTCTCATATCATAAAATGTTTATCATTTTAATATTTTTCTAAAATAATATTTACATTGAATCACGTGTATCCGGCAAAGAGCGTAAAACACCTATGCTGTCACTCAATGTTTTGTTGTAGTTATATAAATTACGTTCACTTTGAGGTGGAGTCTTAATAAAATCATTTAACTGAATAACTTCTTCATAAGCCAGATTATTTTCGATATCATTAACATCAAGCTGCAATTAATAGTTTTATTACCAAATACTTCAGAGATAACAACTTTATTTACATAGGTGTGGGTTTTTGCGTGGGTCAGTTCTATCGCATTTTTATAGCCAATTATCAAATGACGTAGCACAATAATCAACAGTACAACACTTAGAATTAACCAAAAATTTTTCACTTTAAATCTTTTCATATCACAGTAAGTTCGGAATTATCACAAGTAGACATTTTTACAACGTTACCGATAACAGGCGTGGTAGCTACTGCTTTTCAATTGAAAAGACACTTGAATCTCAAGTGTACACGGTTTTTGATAACCATTTTTTTTTTTTTTTCATTTTTCTAAATCAAAATGTTTACTCGGCTCATCAATTTTGGCAAGTGTTATATACGAGTATTATATCACTAAGTAAATTATTATAGTTTATGCATGTGTAGGTGTGTGCGTGCCTCATTTCATTGAATAAATTCTTATTGAATCTGATAAGATATGTCAACTTGCTAATAACCAAATAAATAATAATTTACTTGAATCAATATCACATGAAGGTGTTAATAACTTTGTTCACCATGAGACAAATTCAATTGTTCAACAGTTTCAGATAACAGCTTTTCATTATGGGGTTATCGAATGTTGAGTAGATTTGATAAAATTTTGCTTTGATTATGTGAAATTAGTAAGACATTATCGAGCAAACTTTAAATTACACTAGCTGTCCCGGCAGACGTTGTTCGGCCCTTTTCAGTAGGTGGCGCGATGTTGCATGAACTCATGCGATGGAATGAAAAAGGGAAACAGTCCATATTTCCAGTGAAACTAACTTTTATCCCTACTCTTTTACATAGATATTGCAGAGCTGGTACACATTTTTATGCCCTTACTGGTAGGTAGGGCGATGGTTTAATTTGTTATTGTCTTTGTATTCTATATGTACCAAGTCTCATTCATCTGAATCAAATAGTTGCTGATACATACAAAATGTTGTTCTGAAACTTACTTTATTATATGTGCCAGTCGTTGGTGAGATTTGATTTTAAAGGGCGTGTCATCGCCTGTTTTTCTAAGCCAAACTTTGCAAAAACCTTCAAACATTTCCAAAACATTAATGAAATCTTCGTGAAAACTCTATTTGAAAATATTTTTCTGTGAGGGCCACCCTAAACATGCTATGACTCTTAAAATAAGAGCTACATGGTGTAAATTTGGTATTTTAAAAAAATTTTTTGTATGAGCCCATAAAAGACACACAAAAACTGAATTTTATGTACGAATTATCGAGATATCACTGTAGTAGGTTATGTTAGTCCCTACAGCAAAACATACAATATATTGTTTGAAAGTGTTGAGCGATATAGTTTTTTATATACAACGCACATGTAAGGACGTGTTGGGTAATATCAATAAGACTGAATGGCATGTAAGCCACTTGTAGACATTTTTGTTTTAGTTTTTGGTCCTTTTTTGATGTTTCTAACATATAGGTTTAACGATTTCGAACAATTCCGATTGACCTCAAAGTGCTGTCTTTTTGGATAATTATTATATTCCATAATAATTTTCTGTTGTTGAGGGATGATAATTTGAGATTCTTGTTTGGTACCCTCGTGTAGATAATTTGTTTCCTGAACGTACTGTAAAAATCTTAGCTTAAGCGCTTTTTATACATTTTTTCAGTGGACTTTTGAAGGGTCGTAATTATTTTCCGAAAATTTTTTAAATTTCACCTTAATTTTTCAAAATCAAAAATAGTTTTAACTTTTTTTTAGAATATATATACTTTTGAGTTTTTTCTCTCTAAGTACCTTGAATTCCCGATGGCGCATTGTTTTCACTTTTCGAGAAATACGGAACGCAACGGATACGAAATACATTAAATTCGTACTAAACATTTTTACTTTGCTCTGAATTAAAAAAATTTTTAGATTTACAAAATGTTCCGTACTATGCCGCAAACGTATTATTCATCCTCAAACCTCAATTTTCTTAGATTTTTATGTTAAAAATAGCCAATTACCTTTAATAAAAACTAGTAAAAGTCATATTTTAGTACTAAGTTTATTTATTTCACATTAAACCCCTATTTTTAATAAGAAATTCCAGATTTGCTGTAAATCCAATCCAAGTATGCGGTCACACGTGCGAAACCAGCTGGGGCTCCAGACTGGCAACCAGAAGATGCAACAAATGAAGTAACACCAATCAGAGTATAACCATCCAAAGCCAATGGGCCACCAGAATCTCCCAGGCAAGTGGAGGTACCACTGAAGTTAGCAGTGCAAATAGTACCAGTGTTAACTACGCTGTTGCCATAGGTTCGAGCGCACAGGTTGTTATCTATAACCTGTAAGTGAGCGTACCTCAAATTGCTGGATATAGTCGATGCTTTTAAGTTAACATGAAAACGTTAATATCAAGAAATCGCTCGAAGTTCACAAAATCAAACTCACTGTCATGAGTGCGTCCCCATCCTGAGGCGATAGCGGTGTTGCCAGCATATGTTGAGTAAACACCGCTCCTTGGAGGTAGTCTGATAATATTAATTCTCGAAGTCAGTGAAACCGCTGGAATCTGGATTAGCGAGATATCGTTAGCAAGTGTCTGCGAATTATAGCCTGTGTGCTGAATAATGGAAGAACTTGTAACAGTTACAATTTTATCGGCAACAAAGCGCCTAGTGTCACCCAAATAGGCAGTCACACGGGAAACTCTAAATTAGTTGAACATTTTTATTAAACATAAATCTAAATCTAAATTATGGACTATATTAATTTGTTAACTTACTGATTGGTACAATGAGCAGCTGTAAGGATATATTGTGCTCCAATTAAAGATCCACCACACCAGTATAAACCAGTAATCCTTTCAAGTGAAAGACCAACTTGGTAAGGAAATTGACCAGATGAAGCAAGAATGCCATTAGTAATGCGACCTTCGGTGCCCTCTTCAATGACCAAGTCTTTTAAAAACACTGGTGTTTCATATGCAGAGGCCGCAGCCAAGACTAAGTGTAGAGCTACTAGAAATTTCATTATGAATTCTTGTAAAGTGTTGCGACAACTATTACAATGAAATGATAAAGTTGCCCTTTATATAGTTGCCTTAACTATAGATAATCAAAATAAACCCTAGATTATGAAACTTAAAATAAAATTCTGGTTAAGAACACACGTGGTAAGACATAAGGTGTGTAATCATAATAAATAATGATAAACCTTATGATTTATTATTTCTGGTAATTTTTTCTTTTTAAATTGAAAACAATCAATAAAAATTAAATAACATTGTATTTTTCCATATTTATATTGAGCACTTAAATTTTATTTCAGTTTGGAAAACTTTTTAGTTGTTATCAGAAAATCGTTTTATAATGTAATTTTGTTTCGATTACTAAAAAATATAATCTTTAGGTAGATATGTACCTTTTCGTAAACATATATGACGAGGGGTTCAGTACAAACATTTACATCAGTAGCATATATCTTGGAGACTCCAACAGCTATTATATGAAAATAAATAAATTTACAGTGCTTTCCAAACCACAAAAAAAGTTTATTTTCATTTGAAAAACTGCTTAAGAGGTCTTAGTAAAATAAAATACTTTTCATTTAATATGAAATTAGTGCAAACGTTTTCAAATCGATGAGCAAAAACGTTAATAACTTTAAAAGGATTTGATAATATTTAAAAATTTCGAGAAGAGCAATTCTGGCATTGTCTTAAAATCATAGTAAAATAAAATTTATTTCACGGAATTCAATTATATCAAAAACTTGAGGAGAAGATTAATCATTTTATTAGCTATGGCGATATTAAAACTTAGTAATGCAAGCAACCAATCGACAGATGCATATTCCAAGTGTTATGTATGCAAAACGCATCCTTTAGTTGAATAGTTGCAGGAGACAACTATAATTTCACTGGAGATTGCTATTATTGAAAAAGCAGTTGCACAAAATTAAACATCTCTCCTAGATCATCACAAGGTCAGATAGTTTTCGGCAGAGTTCTAAAAATGATTAAGAAAATTAATGAAACACATTTTTTCTAATTCATGCCATATACCGACATTACCCCCTGTATTATACCTTCCAACAGAATAAAATTTATCCACATTAAATAACATTTCTCAATCAATGCAAGAAAAGCGTGAAAGTAGTGTTCAATAATTTTTCATACTTAATCTTAAGCGATCTGTGCCAAGAATTGTAATCAATGAAGCACAACTTAATTTACATGTCAAGATAAATTGAATGATATGGATATCATAGGCAAAATACTACCCTAATAACCACATCGACGTACACCACAAATGAAAAGAGTCTGGGAACATCTAGAGCAGTGTGCGTACTGATGTAAAAGACACCAAGCTCGAAAATAAGTCACCTATCGGAACGAGTCACCATTTTTAGTTGAAGTAGGTTTTATTCCTGAGATCTAAAAAAAAAAACTTATAAATTGAAGTACTTATTCATCATAAACCTAACAAAGCTGATATTTCAATGAGAAGAAAATTTTAATAGCAATGGAATTGAAATGTGAAACAATTCTTCGGTCTCACAGAAAATATGCACAGCATAGAAAGGGTGGCTTTCTACGGATTGCGTAAAACTTTGTGTTTGAACATATCCCAGTATTAAAGTTACTGCGAGTGTAAGAAGATTTCGTAAATTCCAAAATCAGGCTCTAATGGAAGGGTAAAAATTGCTTCGTCAAATTTTTTACTTTTTATATCCATTATCTACTCACGAAACATCTTCCACTGTGCACGTTCATAAAAATGCAACTTCAATTCTCTACTCGGTTTTCTTGCTCGAGATTTCGTTTCTTGTTACCACGACGGTTTCAATTCAATACCTATCGGTAGACTTTAGTTGATAATTTTCGCAAGGTGTGTCTAATCCATATCCACTTGCGTTTTTATATTTGATCAGAAATCGGATTTTTTGAGCATCTTATAAGCAATTTGAATTTCCACATGGCCTAGATAACCAGGGTTTCCGAACTTAACTGAAAAAATTGTTTGTGGACACTTGTAAATTTTGTAAGCGCTGTTGACAAGCCACATTCCGCAGTCGTACAGAAGAACTGGACATGACTTTTGCTCGTTTTATATTGGTTTTCAGACGTGTCTCTGTCGAATTATATCTGTAGATGGAGAGTTTTGCTTGCATATCAGACTGCTTGGTGGCAAGGAGGAAGATGTTGCGTTTGTACTTGCAGATTTTTGCTACAGTTCCACTGCATACCAATTTTAATATGTTCTCTAACTCTGCTTAAAATATCGTTCAGTACTGTCAAAATAAAGGAGGTTCCTTGATGTACATAAGAGTTAAAATTATAAGCATCACTTATCTGCTCCTTGGTAATATGAAGAGTATTTATTTGATGAATTGCCAATCTGCTCAGCTAAATACCTGCTAATTGTTTTCCAATAAGTTGATCACTAGTTGTGGTAAAAATTTTAAGCGTGTGTACATATATTTCAGATAATCCTTGAAGATGTGGCTTCGCATGTTGGGAAAATTGGTACCTTCAGCAGGTACTCGTATGTAGCTTTCGCGTAGTTTATCTTTAGAACGTTAAATCTTATATTATCCATTGTGTAGGACGAAAAAGGTTTCTGAAATTGTGAAAAATTGTTTTTGTTTTGGTTTGGTTTTGTTCAGTTTCCTGAATTAAAAACTGAGCAATAAATTTTATACCCTCCAAATACTGTTTGCAAAAGTAGCTTTAAAATTATTTGAAAAAACATCACATTTCTATTCTAAATTTTTTCCGCCCGCACACTTGAAAATTAATAAGTAATGGGAATACTAATTCTCTTTAATTGTACGTAAAAAATGCTCATCGTCCAGAATCTCTTTATAAATGAATGGTTCATGTTCGGTGATCAGATGAAATCCATGCATATATACAAATATGCTCGTGTTTTCTAGCTTATGCTCAAATAATGTTTGTGTCACTGTAGAAAAACCAGCTTTCACTTTCTCTGTAAGTTCTTTTAAGCGCTACGAATAAGTTTTTCTTTCAATAGGTTTGGCCTGCCTCTTGCGTGATAAGAAGACCACCATCGCTACACAATTTTCCTACTGAGTTGACTACCTAACCAAACGTGTCCGTTTCTACACATAGTTGCGTGTGAGTGTGTGTGAAAATTTTCATAAACTAACCAAATAATTTCACACATCATTAAGAATGTCGGTGCTGTAGACGTACACAAAAGACGTCAAGAGTCTGAATGGTATTGGCTTGAAAGTTTTGCAACATACGTAGTACAGATTTTAGCCGCCTAACAGGGAGATGACTTTTAGACAAACTAAAGAAGGGTGTTCGGTTTTATTTCTTTTTTCTCCGGCTAGAAGGTGCTTGAGAGTTTGGCATGTCAACCAAATGACCCATGTAATTGAGGTTTGGTTAAATTTTATGCATGAGTTTGAGTTCCTTAACCCTTTTATTTCGTCTTTGGTTGTTTTTGACAAATAACCAAAGAGTTTTGTTTTTTTTTTTTCTCGTTTGCGCTCTTCTTTAACATAGGCCAATGTTTGATGAGAAATATTTCTTGGTTATCCATAAATTTGATAAAATTTATTACAAGCCTGAATTGTGAGAAGGAAATTTATGGTATCCTGTCTTAGACCTCAAGCACAACATAATTGATATGCACATGAGTTTATGGCAAAGAATTTTTAAAATATGTAATTTTTTATAGCCACTCTCAGAATATATACAGAGTTAACACTTGAATTAATAAATGGAAATATTAACAAGGATATAGAGAATTGTTTGCAGCAAATTTTATTATTTTTCACACAAGCTTTGTATGGTTTTTAGCTGAAGCATATCCCCTGTAAATGTTAGGGAAGTTTTCTTCTATGTGTAAAAAAAAGTATTTTTTAGATAAAAAAAACATTATGTTAAGAAACATAAATCTCACAAATGCCGATTCTGCTATGTAAATTAGTCATCTAAGTTCTCTCTTTGGAGTTATCTCAAATGTAAGGAAATAAATAGAAAAAAACGTTTGAAAACGACTTTATTTTTAACAAAAATGTAATTTTTTTCCACTAAATATATAAACTTTTGACTCAATCAATAGAAATCTGCATTTATACAAAAAAGAAGTGCAAGTCCCTTTGCGATGTTTCGGTTTGCGTCGCATTTCCTAGGTTTTATTAACGATGTGAGTCGGGTCTGCTGAACTTTTTAACTATTCGAATTGGGCATTCATTTGAGTATTGTGGAAAAGGAATATTCGGTTTCATCCCACTGTTCATGGGACGTATTTATTTATTAAATTATATGATAGTAATGATCAAATAATAATATTTATTAGACCTCATGATTTTTGGCACATGCTTTCAAAGTCAACAAAATATTGTACTTTTCTTTGTTGCAGTTATTGCAAATATTATATTTTATTAATATTTTGCATAATAGCACTGTAAACAGTTTCCTTAATGTTTTTGTGTACAATATATGCATGGATTGTTTCCCTAGTAAGTTGTTTCCTTGAATGAATTTATTAAATTTGGTATCTTAAGGCTCTTTAGTTTCAACTTTTATCAGAACTTAAACTCAGTATATAAATTTAGGTCAATAGTCCTTATTTGAAGTGATACAACATGCGTTTTGTTTATCTGGTCCTTTGAAGCCTTTGATTAAGCAATGACTTAATGTACTTGCATGAAAAAAATAGCTTAAAGCAAAAAAAAACATCAAAAAATTCGTAAGGAGTTTCAGCACAAAAAGTATCGTCTAAGGGCAAATAAGAGATGCTGAAAAACTATTTTCTTAAATAGAGTGAATTTAGAAAATAATGTACTCTCTTATGTGTATCTATAGTAAATTTGAGAGCGAAAAACAAATCCTTTTCTTTGTAACACTTTCCGTTAGATAAGCTAAGACCACGTTACGTAGGCTTAAGCTTTTGATATGTATTGTAGTAATGTAATTTCATACACCGCTGGCTTCAAATGCATTCCAAAACGTAGATAAGATTGAACAATGGAGCGTGGCACCGCCCATAAAATTAAAATATTTAACTTACTATATCTTTAAACGCACGCATGTTTCGGGTGATTTCTTAAGAGTTTGGTTTTTGAAAATTGAAAAAAGAACAGAAAATTACCAAAAGTGAATGAAATATTTATTTGGAGCAATACATGAATTTCTTTCAATTTTTTATTTATGATTATTTTTTTTAAGTGTTGCCCGCAGCTACGCCTAAAGTGGTTCATCCGTAAACTCCAATTTCGGCATACTTTTTCCAGCATTTCGGCCGGTATTACACCAATGGCAGCTGTAATGTTGTCTTCCAAGTCTGCAATTAAGGCTGGCTTGTCCCGAGAGACTTCATGTAGCTCCACAAAAAATAATCTAGTGGGATCATATCGCATGATCTTGGCGGCCAATGGACCGCTCCAAAACGTGAGATTAATTGCCAAATTCGCCTCTCCATAGGTCCATGGTATTGCATGCCGTGTGGCATGTGTCACCGTCTTGTTGAAACTATATGTCAATCAAGTTCAATGCTTTTATTTAGGCCAAAAAAAGTCCAGGTGGTCGAATAACACAAGCCCATTTGTTGACGACGGCACATCGTGATATTCATTGATACTGGCCGATACAGCAGCAATATTCTCCTCGGTATGTACTCTCCGCATATGAGTTGGTGGATTAATGCCCAATAAAATGAAACTGGTGCAAAATTTCAATTGCTTGATTAGCTTGTCGGCGGGCCGATTATGATGACCATAAAATGGACGTAATTTACGAGACACATTTCTCACAGAGCACGAATTTTGATAGTAAAAATCAATGATTTGCAAGCGCTGCTCACTTGTAAATTGAAATGGCAAATTTTACTGAACATTTTTGGCCTTGACACATGTTACGAATCACGCGTGAAGTTTGAAAAAACTTACACTAGAAAACAAATAGCAAAAATATCACCCGTTATATTGTTCGTTCCAATTGCCTTGAAAATCGTGGGCAAGGTCGTTCAACGGGGATTGCGTCCTCTTATAAAGCATAAGTAATTAAAGGCTATGAGTGCCACCAATGAAACGTAGGTGGTTTTGCACAACAAATCATGTGTGAATACTATTCTGGCTACAGCCCTTTATTAAAAATTTCTGAGAAATTTATTTACTCCACATCCAATAGCTCTCTCAGTAAAACGCTTGAAATATTGTGCTTTTGTGGGCTGTAGGCATATCCGTAAGCCGAGTTCGACCATTTTCAATTTCAAGAAGCTTGTTTGGGGGTGCGGTCTGACAGACAGACGGACATGGCTAAGTGAACTCAGGTAGTGACGCTGACTAATAATACATATACTTTTCTATACCAGCCACGCCCCCTCCTATGCGTGAAGATATCCTCTGAGTATAGTATAATGAAATATTAAAACGAAAAATCCGTTAATTGATATTTCAATATATATAACTTTTTGATCTCGAATAATTCTTATACTTTTTCTTAAGTTATTGAATTCACTATACTGAGTTAATATTGAAGTTAATTTCTGTTGTAGAAAATTTAAGAATTGCAAGTGAAAATCTTTTCTTAAGCATGTATTCGTATATAGTTCTTCAATACATTTTCAGTGACGTCTTTAGCGTTGGAACTTGCAAGCGTATTAAGAATTGCTAGCCAAAAGTTCACAGTATCTTGGCTGACAAAACTTTTTCAGTGTCAGCGATTTCATGTAACCAGATGTAGTTTACTAAACTGTAATTACCATCCCTTATTAGAATTTACTGCGTAATGCAAGAACTTAACACCTTCTTTAATCATGCAGCTGGAAGTGAGAACATAAGTATGTCCTTAAATTGCAAATTATTTTGCATAATCCTTAATACTCGTATGTGTTCGAACAACAACCTGCATTTTTCTCTATTGATTTTTTGTAAATTTATGAATACTTAGTACTTCTGTTTCCTTACCAATATTATTGGTATATTTTATTTGCGCCTCTATTGCAAGTAACATGCATATCAAATGTAAAAAGGCTAAAAGTTTTCATGCTGGGAGTGGGAGTTCGGTGTTCCACACATTTATATACAGACCCCTTACAATCCTAACAACTGCATTGACTCAAACTTTAGCTGCTGCTCTTGTGTGACTTGAATAAAACTCAAATTGCAATTTTATTCAAATTTTCTACGGTTTTTCGTTCGTTGGCTCTTGTGGCAAAAATGGCTAAATATCATAAGAAGGCCGGAGCTAATGCATTTACTTAATCTGAAATTTGGCGTCAATGCAACTACATAGTTATGCTTTTTTACGCTAGCATCCTCGTTAGCATCGAGGTAATATGAAACTTTCTTCCGAACATCTGATGAACGAAACTTACTCATCCAGTCTGTCAAAGATCTGCACTTCTCTTAAATCTGGGTTTTTTGATTTTGCTGCACTTATTTCTTACATATTTTACTACATATTTTTTTGTTCGGACTTTTTTGTAAGCTAAAAATGAACTTATTACATAAATTGAATTGAATTGGTTATGAAATTTAGTTGCCTAATATTTTGTGCCATTCCTCATCTACTACCTAAATTATACTTCAACATGAGAGCAGCATTCGTCAAAAGTGCCATCTCTGGAATAATAAGCCATATTTTTTTAGACTTTTATACATTTTATTTGAAAGCAAAGCTAAACAAAAGTGAGTGGTACTGCTGATCAACATTTTCGTGTATAAGTAAATAGGAAACATAATTTGCTAAAAGAAATGGTCCTGGAACTTAAGATCTCCGATTGTGCTGATTTATTTTTTGGAATCAGTATTTGACTAGCTCATTATCGTGTTTGGCAAATTTTCATGGAAAATGATGGGCTCTCTATGCGAAACGCCATAAGCTATATATGAAGTTTTCTGAAGACCTGAAAATGTGGGGCCCCAGACATAGAACCTATGACCTAAACGGTTTAATAGATGTAATTGTAATAATAAGCTACATTTCGGCAATGAAAGCAATGAGTCCTGAAGTTTGAACCTTTAAATTAACGACCCTAACTACCGTTTTGCCGTTCTTACAGTTTTGGCGCGGAGCAGGAAAATGTCAATAAGACTTTTTTTATAGATTCGTTTGTTTTAACTTGAAAAAATTTAATTTAAATGTACTGAAGAAAAAAGGAAATCAGTTTCTTGTTTCGAAAATCGTAGCAAAATTATCAGATATTTGCTATTTTCAATTAGTTGGATTTATTAAAAATAAACTTAAGCCCTTAACTTTTAAAGAAAGCCCTGCAAAATGAGATATCTTATTACCATTGAAAACGTGGAACGCGCGGAGCAAAAAATTACAAACGTGAATCACATGGTCACGTTAGGCTAAATCCATTATTTTAATAAACATTATGTCAAAGTTCAATGGCGGTTTGCGGAGAAATATCACAGATAACAACTTGAAAACTCAATGCAAAGAGCAATAATAATAATGGTACTGAATGACGTTTTTAGAAATAAGCTGACTAAAAGTTTTTGAATTCCATACATATCCTCAAAAGTGGACAATACAAGAATAATTTTTAAGTACTTAACTTAAAATATTTCAACATATTGAGGTGATGGGTCATTTCTGAGATCAGATTCGGATTCAGCATAAGAAACTTCGTCAAAGAGCAACTCTCAGCAGCACAATAATATTCGCTACCACTTTATTTATATACCATTTTGATAAAAAAAGATTTTCTATAAAATTACTATAGAAAATTATCGGGATTTGTCGCCAACTTTTAAAATTGAGCTACAAAGCTGACTTTACGTGAAAATTTTCTTCATATCAAAATCTTAATTTTTCCGTAACAACACCCTAAAAAACATAAATACAAATATGAATCACCCTAATGCACTTACAATAACGTCATAAATATAACAAAACCAAGCAAGGAATAAAAAAATGGCAAACATCCGCTACAAAACAAAGTCATTACAACTTTCACTATTGTACTTTTTTAAATTTTCACACCTTTCTTTTCTTTTTTTCCCCCTTCGAGCATAAGTTATTTGTTAGGCTAATAAATCCTTGTCGTCGTCATAGATGTATGTATGTTAACTGTATACAATATGTGATAATGTGAGTTAACTTACTTTAGTGTGCTCCAACGAATGAATGAGTGCGTGCCCTTACAAAGTTAACGACGCCTAGCGGACCTAATATGAAAATTTCATTTTCATGATTTTACGTTGCTGTTTTGTTTACAAGCGAAAAAAATGGCGTTCAACATGTCAAGCGGAAACGGAAATCGGAAGGATGAAAAGCGGGATTCCAACACACGCACATAAGCAGACATAAACAATCGCACCTGCACACTTGCTAATAATAAATGACCAAAGGCTTATACGCTGCAAGTTGTCCTTTTATCCTTTCATTCATCAGTCTGCGCGAGCATTCGTTTGTGCGTCCTTTCGTTGTCACTGTGTGCACGTTAAAAAGTTAAACACTGTCGGCATCGGTAGCTGATGAAAGTTTTCGTTGTATTATCTTTTTTATTATTTAAAAAAAAGAACAGCGAAACTGCTGGCCGACATGTGTTTTTCCACATTGTAGCCTAGGCTACAAAAGTGAAAGCTTTCACTTATGCCTGTGTATGTATGTATATTTTAGTTAGTGTGCATGTCTGCGTCGAGGCAAATACATCAAGTGTCGCAACATGTACATAAGTACGCTTGTATGTGTTTAAATACGATTTACGATAAGGAAACGTTAAAGAAAGACACGTGTTAACTCGTTGTCAGTAAATTTTAAAACGTCAGTTAGCTGTGTGTGTGTGTGTGTGTGTGTGTGAATGTCTAAGGATATGTTGAACTGTTAACTGACTAACTGCTTGACTACTGAATGCTAAAGGATAACTTGTTAGTGTAATAAAATAAAGTGTTTACATATGTTCTTCAATACGGAGAGGTTTCCTTTTATTATAGCGAAATATGAGGTTGCTTTTTGGGAGTTGCACGATATATAGACAAAGAAATGCAAACTATATGCAGCGGCCTGGTTAGCAATAATCAAAGAAAAAAAGAGGCTACAGCAATTTCCCAAAACTTTGCACTGCTTTTGATTTTAAAGCTTTTTAAGTCTAAACGCTTAGTTTATGTAAAGTTTTTACTCTGCTCTTTTCTTGCTGTTCACTACTCTCTTTTTGAGAGCTACATAGTACTTAATCCGTTTAAAGTCATTAACTAAACTGGCACTCCACTTTCCATAACGCTAATGACATTTTTACCTGATCTTTAAGAGCAGTTTTGGTATTTGAAGCGATATGTATAACTCAATAAAGCCATAAATATTCACCAATATTTTCCGTATAGAGCTTTCTACACATTTTACGCTCTTGCATTCTGATTTAAATATCCTTAGGACTATTAAAGAATCTGCTCTTCCTTATAACTCTTCTCTTGAATCTGGCAGCTTCTAGTTAGTCTTTTCCAACATTGCTTACGACATGGCAGGTGGTCTACCACCGACATCCTCAAAGGCTACTATAGAGCAAGCCTTCTCAAACTAAACTACGCTAATCATAGGCAGTGACGCAAATGCATATCACACTGTCTAGGGCAGCACAGATGATTATGAACGAGGTGAGTCGGTTTTTGAATAAATTTCAAATACTAACCTTGTCTTTGAAGTCTTTGACATAACATTAGTCTCCGACTTTGCATTTGATTTTATCGTTGACTGAAGAGTCTCAAGCGATCACTCTTTTGCATCTGCAAAAGCGATGTTCTCACCGCTACATAGAATTTGGGCTCACCGGAGCGAAAAAATGACAAACAACATGAAAAAGAAAATATACAACCTGAAACTCGCAGCGCATTTGCCCACCGGAACCCTCTTATAGCCACCAACTCTCTACGACATTGCCAAGTTGGTTCATTACTTAACGGTAGGGTTAAATAAAGCCCTGGATGCATCTTGCCCAGTAAGTAGACGCAGTGAAAAGAAAATATTGTCATGGGGTTCGTCTGCCATTCAAGTTCTTAGACGTAGTAGCATACCAAAAAATCAGGTTAGGAAAATGACAGGAATGAATACATTTACATTAGTTTAGTCTCAAAATATAAAAGAGTTCGTTAAGAAAGGCCAAACGTAACTTGAGGCGCAATTTCTGTGGAAACAAAGCAGAGACATCAGAAGCATCTAGACAGAGGACGATTCTATCTACCTCATCCGCTGCTCTAGATCTCTTAAAAAAGTCTGACAGCTCTTGGACAATGTCTTACCAGACGCTCACTTCCCTGTTAACTCCTTGCATGGACCAGAGGATTTGTATGTTCAGACCCAGACGTCTTCCTATTTAGTTGGGGACATTGTTTCGGAAAAAATTGACTGCTACAAAGAGTCATTTATCATCCAACATTTTTCAAATTTTCTTTAAATTGTTGTGTTTTTATTTGGTATCTCTTAAGGGATCGTTCACATCCTTCGTGATATAATATCTTAAGAGACATAATAATGAAGTTGAATTTGGTCATATGAAAGACTTGGCCCATTGATGAGTAATCTCATAGATACAGTTTGACTTTGGCTTATTATTTGTTTCATCATTTTGGGACATGCAGCGAGTTGTCAAAAAAATCTAAGAATCATGTTTACACAAAAAAAAAAACATTCGAAACCAAAATGAAACCTTTAGTTTTTTACTAATACATTTAAAATATTTTTAAAGAAATAACATTTTCATAAATTCAGAAATCAGTAGCATATGTTGAGATCTTTTAGTTTTAATATTTTATAATGACTTTTTTGTGCAAAATAAAAGAAGAAAAAAAAAATTTAAATATATATATTTCGACCGATTTTAAAGCTTGTAATATCAAAGATTTTCTTTTATATTTTCAACAAAAACTTCAACAAAAGAAAAACTAAAATGTTTTAAAAACAACTTCTTCTTTAAAAGGACTTTTAAAAAGAAACTCTCCAAAAAATTTGTTTATTTCAATAATTAAAGCAAAACCGTTTGCGTACTTTATTTGCTAAAAGTTTCGAGACACCGCAAATACACTTGAATATTGGAACAAATAAGAAAATATTTGCTTCAACACAAAATGATAAAGAAAAAAAAAACACCCTCCTTGGTGTGCAAAGGACAACCACGATAGACAGCCGTAGTGAATAGCGCGTCTGCCTGTCGTGGTGCATTTAAATAGTAAGTACTGAGTGAATTATCCTGCGGCGATCTATTAAACATCTTCCTTGATTTTCAACTCGCCCACTTCTTTGCTTGCGCTGTCTTCCCTACAATTTTGCGCTTTCTGTCTTTTTGTTGGTTTTAAATTCGTCCTTAGCTGCAAAAGTTGCCTTGGTTTGGTTTTTAAGCAAAACAATTAACTTTATCCATAAATTTTGCAACGGAGCGAATGAACATTTCCCCCCATTGTTTTTTTTTTTTCCTGCATTTATGCAGCTATGTAAGTGCATTAACCGTGTTGCAGAGTTGCCATTTGTTTCGAAAAATGTGGAATTTTTTGTTTTATCACGAGAAATATAATAATGGTACTGGAAGGTGCTTTTGGTTGGCACCATAGCGCTAAAGCATATATATATATATAAAATAGTTTTCAAACTCTCTTAGCTGGCAACACTTTGCATTGAAGCCTCTTGCTCCTTCATTTGTACTCAATATCTTTTTGTCTCACGACTTTTGGTTGGGTATTGGAGTGTTTGCGCACGACAGCACGTTAATGTATTGAGTAACGCTGATGGCGAAATGGAGTTTCAAAATGAATTTATTGCATACGAAATGAAATGAAGAAAGGTTCTGCTTTTTGCAGCGAAAGTTTTGCGGTCAAACGTTAAGGGGTCGTCGCATTGGATGCCAAAAGCACTTGAAAAAAAGAGAATGAAGAACTAAAAAATATGAGAACTTTTGTTAACTTAAAGTTTTGGTTTACAAAAACGCCTTTTTCAGTTAGAGGCAAAATATGAAATCAGTAATGAAAGTATCGAACTATAATTTGAAATTTTATAAACACTATATAATTTTTAGTCACTTCTTTGTCCGTCCTTACCGCCAGTGATTTAAGGTTCGATCCCCATAAATAAGTGGCCATAGTAGGTATTCAACAAGTGCGATTTTTCCCACAACGCCCTTATTTAATTGTAATTAAGCGTAGCAATCAAATAATAAATTCATTGAAATTGGGGAAAATTATCTAATGTTTGGATGAATCTGTATGCTATAGAACATGCTTTGTGCTTGTCGTTTTATGGAATAAGTTCCTTCTCCACAATCAATTGCGCTGTTTCATTTCTTAGCTATCGGAGGTTCTAAGCATTTAGATAAAAGACTGAATGAGCGTTTGTTAACTTTGCCATGTAAGGCGTATAAGTTGAATACTCAGCGGAGCTGAAAGTTACCATTTCAATGTTGGATCTTTTAAAATTTTTAGTTTTGTTCCGGAATATACTGCTAGCTATAATTATTATTTTGTTTCTGTATTTGTGCATGTTGTTATGTTTTCAAGCACTAAAAAAATCCTGAATTTATCAAATGCTGAAAAATGTAATACGTTCAAACATTACTAGCTTACGAAATTTCGCTACCGTCAGAGAGCATCATTAAAAATAACGAACGAGATTTCGCTGACCAGTTAACGGTTACTTCACTAAGATTTAAGGTCATTGTTCGAATTGAAATAATTGATATTCTATGATTTTTCAGATATGCAATAAGTTTTTTATTTCCATTTTATAAATTTTAACAACTTATATGCCAGAGTTGTTGTAAACCCAATCGCGGAAGTAGGTGGTACGTGAAAAGGCAACTGGATAACCCTTGGTGCAACCAGCTGAAGAACCGAAAGATACTACACCAACTTGTTGGCCATTGACGACCATTGGGCCACCAGAATCTCCGTTGCAAGTAGATTTACCTTCAGTAGTTCCAGCGCAAATAACGCCACCGTTGACTGAAGAAGTGCCGTAGGTCTTAGAACAGACATCATTGGTGATGATGGTGACTTCAGCTCGCATAAGTTGGCTAGCAACAGCGGATGCTGCACGATAAAATAAAATAATAAAAACATTAGTAACAAGATATGGTTAAAAAAAGGTTAATTGCTCCAAAAGGACTTACTGTCAGATGTTTTTCCCCATCCTGAAATTTGAGCTCTGGAGCCAGCATAGGTTGAGTATGATCCAGATCTTGCGGGTAGGCTAACAGGTTGGATAAGACTGGTGAGTGCGATAGACTTAGGAAGCTTGATAAGTGAGATATCGTTGCTAATAGTATTGGCATTGTATCCAGCGTGTTGGATAACATTAGCACTTGTGAAAGCAACGGCGGTACCACTAGTACGGGAAACACTTCCGAAGTAAAGTGTACCAGTCTTAAGTCTATATAAATAAAAAGTTTACATTTTTGAAAATTCTTGAAAAACAAATTATTAATTAATTTATAAACTTACCCAGAAGTGCAATGAGCAGCGGTAAGAGCATAATCCTTTGAAATCAAAGAGCAACCACACCATGAGGCACCATTTATGGAAAGACCACCTTGGAATGGGACCTCGCCAGCTTTCGCTACTGTACCGTCAATAATGCGACCCTCGCTTTCTGCGTCAAAGGGAACTTCCCTAAATGGAACTGGAGTTTCATATGCAGAGGCAGTAGCCAAAGCCAAAACGAGGATTGCGAGGAACTTCATGATGATCAATTCTAAAGTGTTTGTTACAACTACTGAAGCTAAATGGAAACTCAAGCGCTTATATAGCAGTTTGGAGAGATTTAAATGACGCAATTAGTCAAAATAAACCCAATAAATGCACTTTCGAAAAACCAAATTAAGTTATGATAATAAACTGATTAGACAGCATTGTGTTTTCTAATTATAAAGACACTGAAAAATTTCAACTTAACCTCCGTTTCATATAGTGCTAAAGATTTCTAATAATATTTTGTTTCATATTGTGATCTGGAAATGGTCTGTCCTAAGAAAACAGTCGATATTTCAAACTATTTGCTGTGTTGTTTCTTTATAAACATCAAAATAAGGCTATATATTTTCATTTGATCCAGCTGGAACTTCAATTAATCTTGAATTCATATTTTTAAAGGGTTTAATTTCTTTTTATTTTCTGGGTAAGAATTATTTTTTTTTCATACAGTAATGCGTATTGGTCTTTAATATTAATTGCATAAGAATAAATAATTTTATAACTCAAAATCCAAGATAACGAAATGAAACGTGAAATTTGATCCCATACAATATATTTCTCGCTAAAAATTTTGAATGTTTTTAGTTAATCTCATAAAATTATCTATATTCCTTAATGAGTTTTATTTAAAACATAAATTTATTTTTAAGTTTGCAGTTTTCGTTATCTTTGATATTTTCCATTTTTCGTCGATTATTGCATCAGCAAAAAAATTGTTGCGGCTTTCTAAAGCTTTCAAAATATCACTAAGTTTTCATGTTTTTTTGAAAAATATCGTTTAAATTCCAAAATATATAAGAAAATGCCCGAAAAGTTGTTAAAAGTTGAAAAAATTTTTAAAAATATCGGTGAAATCCTAAGTAATAAATAGACAGCGAACTAAAATGAAATAGTATGAGAATAAGTTCAGTAAGTCATACACATTGTTTTGGTCCCCATTGACTCTTAAAATATGAAAAACAATCAACCGAAACAAACTCCTTGATACAGTCTCACATGTGTATAATTATGTTTTGAATTCACCATCTGATTTTCGTCTTCAGTTTGGTGCATTGTACCATCCTTCATTCCAATGTGAGACGAAACTAAAAAAAATTTCCCCTATCCTAATTTCATCCTCTCAAGGTCAGTATCCCATTTCAAACCAAGAAAATGGATCAGTGTCTCAAATACCTAAAATTAGATTTTAAAACTAATGCTTTCTTGTTCCCGGTCGAAGTAAAAAGACTTGAACAGAAAAATATGCGTTCACAAAGTATTGTGAAATTCAAATATTTTCTTAAATTTCAATAAAATTAAATTTAAAAATATTTATTCATTTTTTTTTTTTGAATTAGAAATCATCAGCAACAAATCACGCTGTATATAAATTTAAATCCTTTCCTTTAATAATATAATAATTTTATCATATATAAGTAAATATGTTGAAGCTAATGGCATTTCTTCGGTCAGAGGGTAATATGAAGATATTACCTGAAATCGACCTGAAATTTGGGCTTCATTTTTTTTTAATTATGCTTAAGTCAATAGAAGCAATATTTTAAGGATATGACCAGCGTTGTCTATACACATATAGATATAGAAAAGTGTTCTCGAATCCTTCGAACACCTAAGACTAAGAAGCTTTTTTTGTTAATCAATGAATTGTAATTATTGTCAAAAAACAGATGAAGCTTGAAAGTTTCCGAAAAAAAAATTATGAGCATCTCCTTGAAAGATTTTAGATTAGTACAATATCAAAACCACGCAGGCAAAAGATTAGAAAATAAGATATGTTTGTATCGAACTACTTATTCAAAGTATTTATCTGCAAGAAACTTTCCAAAATTTGTATCATATGTTGCTAAAGCATAGTGCGTTGCTTATTCTGAATTTATTTTTATTTGAATAACACATGCGTTTTCACTGTAGTTACCAGCATTTATTTTCACATTAAATTTGCTCATTAAATTTTATTGTTTTACCTTAGCAAATGAAAAAGTAAAACAACAACAACAACAACAACAACAACAACAACAAGACAGAGTTCGCCCATATATCAACGCTGGCAACTAAAATTTGCAATTAACATTACCATTATAGCCCACATACTGCCAATGAAACAAAGAAGCTAAAGCTGACGCTGATGTTCTGACCCGGCACGCCAACACAACTGCGTTCATACCCACACATTTACTGCGTAGCAAGAAAATAGCAAATCTGTAAGGTTTACATTGCTGTTACTACATAATAGTAGGTAGTAGGTAATTAGTAGCATAATTTGCACCTTAATGGTGCCACAATGCACCCTCGCGTAACCAAGGCAAACAAACAAACGAACATTGAAGGCAGCAGATACCTAGAAACAGACAGACAGAAAACCATTGCTAATAACATTCAAGAAAAGCTCTTGAGGAAGTCACTGTATAATAGGATGTCCCTTAATTCTCTAGTTTCTTTAATCGAAAAGGACGATTTTTCCTGAAAAAAATTAAAATTTTTCTACTGAAAATTTGTTATTTTTAGCTGAAAATTTTTTATATTAACCCTGCATAGCGTACCAACAAGCACACCTCGTTTTTTTATTTAGTTATTTTTAACTCAAAATCTAGTAGACTTACAGAAAAAAAGGTCAAAAGTTCACTATTTTATCAGCTTTTTTGAAAAGCACTGAAAAATAAATTTATGTATGATTATGTTTTACTTTTAAGTTTTAAACAATAAAAAATTTTTAACCATTTTTTTGTCATTCTACTAACTTTGGAGTAAAAATTAAAATAAAAAGTGTTTAGCAACACGCTATGTTCTACAACAATAAAAAATTGCTTCTCTATTTTAAAAACATATTTTTATTAAAACAACATGCTGCTCGATTTAAAAAATTAGGAAATAGCGTAGAGTCTATGTAGTATATAACAACAACAATAAGCGTAATAAGTAGCAGTAAGAGTTGCCAGGAACTCCAATGCTTCTTTCTACGTAGTCATATTCATCCTAAGACATTTTCTATGAAATCTCTAAAAGCAAATTGGAGATAAAAACTTTTTAATTTATTGCTCGTTTTTTAAACAATATCATGTATATGATGGCAACTCTAACGCACACAAACAGAAGCGTAAATGAAAATCAAATTTACGCATACGCGCTTTTAATGCCATTATAAAAATGGTAATTAAAGAATAAAAGTTCAAAAAAGAAAAGGAAACCCACAAACACCGACACACATTAACAATTAAAAGGATAAAAGTGAAAGTTGTGTGCGTATGTTCATTAGAGTGTCCGTTATTGTTCATGTTTCTTTGATATAAGTTATTGTTAAAAATTTTGTGTAAAAGTTTTTTTTAAGTCCAATTGAACTCTTATAATTTTTTCTCGGCATAAATTTTTTTCAGTGTGTATAATTTTCTTCAACTCACAAAACTTAAATAGTTTTTTCTGAAAGTCTACTAGTTTTTAAATATACTAATAGGAAATAATTAATTAACTATTATAATATACAAAATTCGGTGTATGCTATGTTTCTTAAAAGCTCATTAGAGAAATATGTTTTCAAATAAAAACAAATGATTTTTTGGTAAAAATTTTATTTATTCTAAATAAAAGCAATAGAATGCCGTGAGTGGCTCGTTCAAAATTTGGTGAATAACGTACAGTCTAATGTGTATGAATCCTAAGAAATGTGATATTCTTAAAACACTTTCGAAGACTGAGAGTGTTTTTATTACTTAGAAGGGTTTGATTTACGTGCATGATTTTGAAATTGGGTATCAAGGTTAAATATATTTGTAAATGGAGTATCCTTAGGTAACATGTAGGTGATAAATTACATTTAAGGCATTGATATCATTTATTTTGTTAGTCAGAGTGTGTGTAAATTTCTAGCGAATTATTTTGTATCAAAATTTATGTTTATGGCTAAAATGTGCGTATTTGCGTATGTAGTGGTAACAATGTTTTAGCAGATGCTTATGCTGAGTTATTTGAGTAAACCCAATAGAAACATACATATATGTATTACCTAATTATTATTCAAACACTCAGACAAATATTTCCGGTTTCAGGTTGATGCTATTAACCAATAAGCATTTCTTGCTATTAAAATTTAAATTCCATGGCCACTAAGCATTTATTGGTAATCCACTTTCTTAACCCTCTTAAATCAACCACTAATTATTTAAGTGGAACTATTTTCAATTTCTATTAAATTCAAATGCTTAGCTAACTAGGACAACGTTTTTGGATTGTCCCAAACTGTATGAGCTATAGAAATTGCGCATGTCAGTCATAGATTTTGATTAAATGTTGAATTTTTCGGTTTTTAGAAAAGGCGCAATAAAAGTACTGCATTGTACAAATTATTCGAACACATAAACAAACGTTATTCATTATTGACACTTGCAAAAATGGATATCTATTAACTTCAAGAATCCTGTTAAGTCACTGAACATTCTTAAATTTCCTGCTGTTTGCTCATTGACAACAAATCTCTTGAATCTAGGTAAATACTTCCATTCTTAACGTTTATTTCGGGCATATTCATTGATTTAGTTGAGCTTATGAAATTTCAAGTAATTTGTAATTTGTAATGTTATGTAATGTAACTGAATATAACAGCATTTCCAAAAGAGTATCATAAAACGCGGCACAAGGAAAGAAAGCTATTTGAGCGCAACATCGAAATGTGGGTAGATTTGGAAAAATCAATTTTGACATCTCAACCTTTGTTGAAGTTAATTTATTAAGTTGACAAATATTTATAAATTTATAAAAATTTATTTGAATAACTTATTATGCCGGACTGTATAAGTTAAACTGCGTAAACCAAGACTAGACAAGTTTGTGGAGGCGTGTCATTCTATTGCATAATGTGACACGGCGATGGATATAAACAAAATTCAGGAAAAAGCTTATCATTGTATGGTTTTTTTATTATTGCTAAAAGTGCCATGGCAAATATCAGTGATAAAAAGATAACCCAATGATTATATTCATATTACTTATTATCAGCATTTCATTGTCTTATTGATATTTTTAAAATATGCCCATTCTTCTTTAACTTGGGTTTGAATTTAATATGATAACTTTGGGTTTTTTGGAGACACGTCATTTGACTCCGTTTTGCCAGCTATAAAAAGGCCTTCAATTTCATTAATCTTCAGTAGTTGTATCTGCAATTTTCAACTGATCGTAATGAAGTTCCTCGTTATATTCGCTCTTGCTTTGGCTACGGCCTCTGCTTTCGAAACCGCTGTTCCCTTAATGGACTTGGTCATTGACGGAACTGTTGAGGGCCGCATTACGAACGGTCAAGCGTCTGCCAATGGGCAATTCCCATACCAGACCAGTCTTT
Source organism: Meiosimyza decipiens (assembly GCA_963680825.1). Taxonomy (NCBI): domain Eukaryota; kingdom Metazoa; phylum Arthropoda; class Insecta; order Diptera; family Lauxaniidae; genus Meiosimyza; species Meiosimyza decipiens. Next base: position 78,458,280 of record OY804259.1, on the reverse strand, counting down.
CACTTGTAAGGAGCGGTGCCACATACGTTTGCGGTGGTTCGATCATTTCGGCAAATTATGTTTTAACTGCTGCTCACTGCACCAGTGGGTAAGTTTCTTCACAAATGTCATATATTCAAATGTAAAAGATTTAATTTTTTTGCCATTTTCTCTTAGAGTTTCTTCTGGAACAGTTTATTACGGTAGCACATCACGTACTGGTGGCCAAAAAGCAACCTTTACAAGCGGTAACATTATCCAACATGCCGGATACAATGCCAACACTCTTGCCAATGATGTCTCATTGATTAGGGCAAATATTAACTTGGGTGGTGTTGTTGCTAAGATCAACCTACCAGCTAGATCTTCTACATACGCAACATATGCTGGCAACTGGGCCATTATTTCAGGCTATGGAAGGACTACTGATTGTAAGTTCAGTTTTCATTTAAGTTTTCATTCATGTTATGCTAACGCTCTTTATTTCACAGCCGGATCTGTCTCTAGTACACAGAACTGGGCTCGTTCACAGATCATTACCAACGATGTTTGCGCAAAGACTTACGGAACAGCCACAGTCAATGGCGGTACTATTTGCATTGCTACTCCCAACGGTATTTCTACTTGCAGCGGAGATTCTGGTGGCCCATTGGCTTTGGAGAACTCAAATCTACTTGTTGGCGTTACCTCATTTGTATCATCAGCAGGATGCTCTAATGCCCTTCCATCTGGTTTTGCTCGTGTCACATACTTCCGTGATTGGATTTATAACAACACTGGAATCTAATTTCAAAGAACCAACTTACAGAAAAATAAAAAATTTATTGCATTGAAAAAATAACACAAATGACATTGGTTCTGGATTTTATTGAAGCAGCTTTTGAATTCTTTGGGGTACACTATGATTCAAAAAGATTTTGTTTTGGCAAATACAATGCTGAGCAGAGAGATTAAAACTAGAATCAGTGAAACAAACATAGACATATTAATCTTCCTGCCGAAGATCAGAGCAAGTTGTTCAGGAAGTTGTCGGTATGCCTAACGTGGGTCCGTTATCAGCTCCATTAGTGCTTTTCATATATTCCTTGCACATTTGAAGTAAAAGGTCAGATGGGACAGAGGATAGCGTAAATTTGGGACGAGTTGTGTTATTGGGGAAGTGATGAACTTCAATATGACATTGTGATAGTGATGGACTTCGATGTGATGTCATTGTACAAATAGTTAATTTGTTATTGTGATTAGTATTTGTGGCACATTATTCTGAACTTTGTCCTTCATTCTATGTTTCATTTGTTAAGGGATTTGAAACCAAGAACAACATTTTTTGCACATATTGGAAATTTTATAAATGCTCGAAATTAAATTAAGCTATAATTCTTGAAATTGGGACACTAACAGATTATTGTGCGTATTGAATGAAAATCAACGCCTAGCCCAATATGCAGCCCCAGAAATATGAAAGTGTGACAATTGCTCTTTTTACAATTTATGCATTATTGGTGGAGGCATTCAAGTGACACTGCCTCCCAGAATTGGACAATTTCATTTTATCCATAACGAAAAGGAACGTGTGCGTCCCAATAGGGTCGTCTGAGTGAAACTGATTTCATCGATCAAACTTGGTACAGAGACACGAAGCGAATTAACAATAATCCGGATGAAAAGTTGGTACATTTCGATGGATGGGACATTTATCTTAATGGTAATTGAGTGAAAACGTGGTTATATAATTGACTTTCTCTGAAGGACAAAATATTACGTAAATCAAAAATAGATATGTGTTTCTGTTGAGGTGGAGAGCGGTAGGAAGGATTGGCATTATCTGATATAGCTTTGCATGGGAAGACATAAAAAAGTCGAAAAACCGCATAATGGCATACGTAAACACTTTTTCAATGGGATACGTTCGTTTCCTAATATCAAACATATAAAGAGAGGTCCATTTCCAATATGGAATCTCATTTTGCTATAAATTGAAAACCAATCATTTTTTCAATATGTTGTTTTTTTATTTGAAAGTATAATCCTTACCGCAAATTATGGAGCACTGTGTTATAGAAATGACTTCTTCGGCTGGCCTCATAGTAGCCCATTCGATGAACTCAATTTTCGAGTACATTTTCGGCTGTAAGGAACTCTATTTGACCGAAGGCTGTACCTATGTCGTCCTCTGGAGTCTCTCCTCTCTGGATGGCTAAAATACACTTTTCTTTAATGACTTCCACAAATTATAGTTCAACGAAGTCAAACCGCAGATGCGCGGTGGCCAATGCATTCGTTAAAAACGCGTTTTACAATTTTTCGACTCAAAAGTCGATGGCTGCATGGCTTGTGTGACACGGCGATCTATCCTGTTGAAAATAAATGTTGTCCAAGTTTGTGTCTTCAAAAATAGTGCACATATAATCAGATACAACTGCGCGGTAGCGCACACTATTTACTATGGATTATGGATCTGCCATGCCATCCTCAAAGAAAAATGGTTCAATAAAGCTACTAAGCCACACCAATTAGTTACTGTGCTGTACGTACTGTACGAGTACGAGAATGTATTGCTTTATTCAATGAAGATCCAGTTTCGCCCACTCGTCTCGCAAATTCATGGACAAATTGCTGGAAACGTAATTTTTTTAGAAGATTCGCTATTTTGCAAATGATTTTTTATTATTTTCCAACGTTGTTCAAGCGTATACCGATCCATTTCCTTAACCGGAGATATTACTATAATCTAATTTTCTGTCATAATTCCAATGACATTAGACTTGCTACTCACCATGAATCAGTAATTCAAATTCCAAACGCTAGATGGACCCCCCTGTATTGCATTTAAGTATGCAGCAAAGTGTCAAACAAATACGCCTGACGGCTCTACTGGAAAGCTGTTGTTGTGGTGATGATACTTTTGTCTATACCGTGACATAATTGTAACTCAATTGTTGCAATTACACCTCGGCCTTAAGTTAAGTAAACTTGTTTTATAAGATATATCAAAAAATGAATGTAAGCTTTCATAGACTTTTGATAAGTATTTACATATATATGTATCTCTATCAGTTCATGTTACCTAATACAGCATTTGCATTAAGTTTTATAAAATTTAACAGAATATAGGAAATTCAGATGTGTATTAGAGATCTGCACAAGTGCGCTTGCTGAGTCAATAGACTATTGTACTTGGTGCTGAGTACAATGGTTCTATTAACATTCCTCTAGTCATCAAGAGACTCGCACAATGCGAAACCATGACATTGTTTGCCTTCGTTTGTACACTGATTCGTATTTCTCCGTCAACGTTGTTCAATCCAGGCAAAGCATTTACAACACCAAACATGGTTAGATGGTAGTTTCACTCGCGGGGACCTCTAATGTGTATATAGACTAGTTTGCGAATAAATGTATATAAAAGTAGGTGAACACGTGGAAGTACAAAGTTTAGGTTAACATGGGAGATGGCAATAGTCATCATAACTTAGGCCGCAGCTGAACCCCTTGTATATCCTGTTTATAGCTTCGCTTTCAACCTATTCAAAATATTTCGAAATTTTTATAAGCTTCATTATAGCTTTTGGAATTTTGGAAGTACATACCTGTGTTGTAACGATTTCAAGACGTTGCTACGTGGTATGAGTTCTGAGTACTGCAAAACTCAAGAAGAATGGCAATCGCGCTTATTTATTGATTTTTGCTAGTGCATCAATCACGTACTCGTCCTCATACGAAGCCTGCATTGTCTCGTCTTGCTATCGCCAAGTTTTCTCGCTTATTCTCGTTTAAGCTTGAGCAATCTAAGTGTTTTTATTGCATGGGAGGAGCCACACCTTGTGAGTAGCATGCCACAAACAATGTACATCATGCATCAAGTTTCACAATTCTAGCTGCCATAGATGCCAAGACAAAGCGTTCTTAGTGATTTGTTATCTTATCCCGTCTACATTTCGTGAGTTGATCAGCGTAGACAATATAAATTCTAGCTTGCTACAATTAATATCAAGATATAGCGTTTAAAAAATCATAATAAAACAAAAGTTTTGATCCAATCGAGTATGGCTATGCTCGCTCAATGCTCTTACGATAACGACAAGGTCTGTCCGATATCTCGCACTCGGTAGTTTTTATCGCTGTTCAGCTATTTTAATATCGTCACTTTATCGTTATCGGGACCAATAGCGATAATAATTTTTATTAGTTCTCGGCAAAGCACTAATTTTTACTTAAGTTAAATAATAATATATGCAAAGAGAATACAATCCATAATGTGCGTGCTATATAAATATTCATTACATATACATACTAATGAATAGAAAGTAAATGCCAATGATCCATTATGATATATTAGCGCATCTTATAGTTGCACAGCGCACTGCAGGCGAATGGATTGACAAAACACAAGTAACTCCAAGTCATAAAACTACAACGAAACTGATTTTCAGATCCCGCAGTAAACATCTGAAACTGTAGCTATGGTTATTACATTTAAAATTCTTGGCAAACTCTCGTAAAATTTGAAGTGTTTTAAATCCAATAAAATTGCATTGATCTCAATTTTTGTATAAATTGAAAAGGATGAAGAACAAACTGGACTGGCAATTAAGAAGATTACATATTGAGACAAAAGAGAGCAGTAATAATATTGATCTAGTCAAAGGGTTTGCATCACTTCATCACAGAATTCATTGAAAGATTATCCAAATACGCAACTGAGCTTGCGACTTCTGACCATGGTCATTTCCAAGGAAAATAATTTATCATATATTTGATTGTACATATATACGAACGTGGTAAGGGAGTAAAAATTAAACCAAAAAAGCGATAAGCTGCATACTGATAATGATATTTATATCATCAGAAGCGATCTCAGAAGCAAGTCAATTTTATCTTCACGTCTTACTCTCAAGTGGTAAGAACAATCGGTTTTAGAAGTAGATAAGACTTTTTATTAACATATTAACTTGTCGGTTTGTCATTCTATTTGAATTGTTTTATTCTAAGGCTTTCTGTGTCTGAGACTTAAAAGTTTTTCCTATGTGGTCACTCCCTTTCCATGTGTCATGCAAACCCACGCACACTTATTGCCAGTCTTGCCATCGAGAATTTACGGTTGTCTCATTGTGAACACTTCTTACATTTTGAACTGCATACTGTGTGTGTATTACACTTCCATGCATAGACTGGCTAAAAAATAGATAATATTTATAACATTTTTTGTTTTTAGTTTGGTGGTCTTTTGCTCGTACATGCGCCAAAATTGCGCTCATGAATGAAAGATTGTGTTAAATTTATTTTGCTACGTGACGTCACGCATGTGTAGCAGTTACAGTCACAATCAGCTAGCAGTCAAGTGTAGTTGGTGGCAGTGGTTGTCAGTCGTCTGTATGCAATTTAGTAAATGGGTTTTGAAATATGTGCAATTTAGTGGACTTAATTTGAAGAAAGCAAAGTCATTTCTAAAGGGTGTTTTTTTTAGAGGTGTAAAGCTTCGAATTGAAATAAAACACAAGAAAATCGTTTTAATGTCCATCAATTTGGCTTTATTGGAAGGATAATTTTATGCCATTAATGTTTAAATATGATTTCAGGCATGTGGCCGCCGCGGCTGGCTCGAATAGAGCCAATTCTACAGGTCCAATTTTGAACCACTTTTTCAAGCATATGGGGCCGTATGTCGGCAATAACGCCACGAATGTTGGCTTCCAAGTCCCCTAACGTTTCTGGTTTGTTGGCGTAGACGAGCGACTTCACATATCCCCAAAGAAAATAATCCAATGGTGTCAAATCACACGATCTTGGTGGCCAATTGACAGGTCCATTCCGCGAAATTATGCGCTCATCGAATGTTTCCTTCAATAAATCGATTGTGACGTGCGCTGTGTGGCATGTAGCGCCGTCTTGTTGGAACCACAACTCATCCACATTCATGCCATCCAATTCGGGAACAAAATAATCGGTAATCATGGCTCTATACCGGTCTCCATTAACGGTAACTGACTCTCCAGCATTATTTCGGAAGAAGTATGGCCCAATGACTCCACCAGCCCATAGAGCACACCAAACAGTCAGTTTTTGTGGATGTAATGGCGTCTCAAGGGTCTCATGTGGATTCTCTTCACTCCAAATGCGGCAATTTTGCTTGTTGACGTAGCCATTCAACCAAAAATGAGCCTCATCACTGAACAAAATTTTGCGATGAAAATCAGCATCGAGATCAATCTCATTTTCGGCCCATACACCAAAATCACGACGCATTGCATGGTCTCGCGGCTTTAATTCTTGCACAAGCTGGATCTTGTAAGGTCACAAGCCAAGATCTTTACGCAAAATCTTCCATAAAGTTGATGGACAAAGCTCCAATTGCTGTGCACGGTGGCGAATCGATTCATTCGGGTCCTCTTCAACATTTTGCTCTACAGCGGCAATTGTTTCTTCGGTGCGCACTGTTCGACGTCTCTGCGGATGCGTATTATCACATAGAGTAAACGTAGTGCGAAAACGATCCATGGTTAACCGAATTAATTGCTCTGATGGACGATTATGTCGACCATAAAATGGACGGAGTTTGCGGTAAACTTCGCGAACTGAACCATTATTTTCGAAATAAATTTGCACGATTTGCAAGCGTTGTTCTTTTGTCAACCTGTTCATGATGAAATGGCAAACCAAATTAAACATAAATGACATTAGAGTTGCCAGATTTGACCATAAAATGCCAGTTTTATCTCTATTCGAACAACAAACCTCTAAAAAAAACACCCTTTACTTCTATGCTTATTGTTTCAGTAATATTTAAAAAAATTTGTTTTAAACATCATCATCAACTAATTTAACCATTTATAATTCTATAGAAAAATTTGCAACGAAAACTGTCTTATCTAATTTTTTTTTTTGGGATTTTAAAGCAATAGCACTCTATTACTTTAAAATCCCAAAAAAAGGGAGTCTCCATTAATGTGGAAAGGACAAATTATTGCATTAGGTACAGCAATTAGGTTCTTTTAGCGTAGACTAAAAACGATTTTGATTTTATCAAATTTTTTATGGCTTAAATATTTTTTGATCGAGTCAACTGAAATTATTGAGAAAAAACAACAACCAGATTTTGAACATTACCAACGGCATTGCTAGGTCCGTTAAACGCCAATTATAGAAAATTCTTTATTTGCATCAATGCTTCTGATGAAATCAAAAATGAAAATTTGTGCATCAATATGGTCGAAAAATGTCTTTGAACAATAACTTACCTGTTTGGAAACCATCTTTTAAAAACTCAGTACACCCAGTTAGAGCAAAAAAAAATTATTTGAATAATCATATCAAACTATTATCCAAGTTTGCCTGGAGTAGCTATATTCCTTTTGTCTTTTCTTCCTAGATGGAGCATTGCAGATATAAAAATGCAGATAATGGAAGTCCATTGAAAAAATAGATAAAGTTTTTTGGATATAACAACTTATTAAATTATTTGATAAACTCATTTTTGAAAAAGAATTTAAAAAAATGGTATTTTTAAAATACCAGGCAAAACTGCTTCCTATTAGTTTTAGTGTTATGTAGTGGTAATTTTTGCTGTCGACAAATTCCAAATTCATTTATATATTTTCCGATAAAAGTAAGATAAATAAAGGACAGGGGTATATCATTTGAAAGAACATAAAAAGAGCATCTTTAATGATATAAAAATTATTTTATTTTTTTTATTAATTTTTTAAAAAGTTTTTACACATCAACCATTTGATATAATAGGAAAAGTTGGCACTTGAGATTGTGAAACACTATTTCATTCAAATGTCTTAATCGTCAGGCCTTATAGTAGCCTATACAAAGAATCCATTTTTTAATACATTTTCAAGTGTAAGTAGCTCTATTTGACTGATGAAAACACCTATTTCGGCCTTAAGAGCCTCAATCGTTGCAGGATGGTTAGCGTAACTTTCATCTTTATCAGCTCTCCCAAGTCCAAGGGAGTCAAATCGCAACTACGCTGTGGCCAATGCTCATCATCAAAACGGCTAATAACGCGATTTTTAGATTTTTGAAGCAAAAGCTCGAATGTTGCATAGGTTGGGTGACTCAACGCGCCTTCCTGTTGAATCCAAATGTTGTCTTTATCTTCAAAAATAGGTCACAAATAATCAGTTATCATTGTGTGGTAGTGCTCATAATTCATTGTAATTTATCTTCCTTCCTCATCCTGAAAGAAAAATAGATCGATGATACCACCGATCAGTTACTCATTGAAGATGCAGGTACTCTTACAGTTACACTCTTAAATTTACACGCCTACAATTACACACTTACATTCACACTACAACATTTATACAACATTATACGCTTGCCCTTAATTAGTTTAAATATTATTACTTTTTTAAAGTAAATAAGGCAAGTGTATAATAATATACAAATGTAGTAGTGTAAATATAAGAGTCTATATGTGGGACACCACAGAGGTCTCACAAATCGATCCACAAATTGCGTGGAACGTAATTTTCTTACAGTTTCGGTAGAAGATTCACTATTTCGCAAGTGAATTTATGTTATATCCAAACGTTGTTCAAGCTTAATTCGATACATTTCAAACGCTAAATGAATCCAACTGCATGATTAATTTTTTATTGAATCGTTATGTAATTTTATTATTTCGATATATGGTGTTAATTTTCATTGCTCATAAATATCATTAAAAATTTGTTCGGTAATTGGCAGAATTTGTATTTAATATGCAAATTAACTATTAAACATTAAGTCAACACTTAACTTGGCAATATTATACAAATGGTTGTACCCATTTGTAACCACAATGCCAGCAATAATAAGTTTTAATAAAATATCAATTAAAATTGCGAAAAAATCATTCAGTATTTATACGCAATCAATTTAAATTCAAAAAAAAAAATCACTGCATTTATATTATTAAACTTGGACAAACGTAAATTATTCAATCAAAATGCAAAAAATAAGTTCATTTGTCAATTTCATACATATATATATAAATACATTCAATTTTATTAATCGCTGGCATTCACTGAAATGATTATGTTTTTTTTTTCGAGAAAAAATCGATGTATTCATGGCCATATGTATGTATGCACATATGTATTTATATAGAATACAAATTCCTGGATGAGTGAGTCTACCCCAGAGTTTGTAAAAAAGTAGACTTGCATAGCGTTCAAGGTACAAAAACTGTACAAAAAACTAAAGCCGAGACGATGCTTTGCTTATGCACCCTTAATAAAACAATGAATTTCACTTGCATGAAATATAAACAAGAAATATACAACGATTTTATAGTCAAAGCTTAGTATTGCCGCAGAATCAGAGATTTTCACAGGGCTTAGGAAATAACTCACAATATGATTGGAAGGAAGTCTATGTTAAGTTCTCCAATGAAGAGCAGAAACGTAACATATGCAATTTTAAGAGTTGACCATCTAATAATCATAATTTTAAGACAAGACCACGTCGATTGGTCTTCATTAACAGTAATCACAAAGGTTTTTACATTTCTTAAACACACAGAAAAAATCTGTTTGTGTAGATCACAAAGTTGCCGAAATGTTAAAAGAGCTAAAAACAAACTCCTTGAAATCTTGGTGCAATCACAAACTTTCATCAAACAAATCTATAGCTTAAGAAACCATTTTTCAAAAAATACCCATATATCCAAATGATACCGATATACCATAGCTGGCTATGATTTAGAAAAGGCTGTAAACGAGATTTACATTTTTTTGCTTTTCTACTTGAAATCAGACTTTGAGAGACACTGCGGAGATTTTAGAAAAATAATCTAGAAATTTTTTGAAAGTTTTTACGTCTCGAAAACTATTGATTATTATGACTTTTTTAATTATCCATCACAAGAAAACGTTACTTTTGAAATTAAAATTTAATGTGGGCAGAATTAAAAAAACACTTTAAATGGTTAGTATTAAGATTATTTGGTAATATTTTTTCATAACTAAAAATTACAAAAAGAGAATTTTCCTGACTCGCCCTTGTAAGCAATAAATATATTTTTATACATAACTCTCACTTGAGAAATTCTATAAGACTTTTACCTAATTTTATATGAACTAAGAAGTAAACCCATTATTTACATCATCATTAACTGGAATTCGCTTACATTACAAATTTATATAATAAAAAACATTAAATTACTCAAGCAAACTAAATTGCATAACGAGCGAAGCTACTGAGTTAAGGATGCTCAGTTTCTTCATTCAAATGTTGCTTTGGACAAAGTTGTCCTACTTGCCATTGCAGCTACTGGGCAAGTGAAATCCGTGTGCACAGATTAACATAAAAAAACTGCTTGTGGTTTTTTATGTGATTATGTAACTCGATATGTGCGTATGTGTGCTTCTTTGTAAATGTGCAGCAAAACAATCATAGCCCTTTAAAATACAGTGCTTCGTAGTATGTACTACTCAAACAGTAGTTAGATTCCAAATACTAAGCGTTCCCGAAAACTTCTAGAATTAGACTTCACATACTGATTACACTTAAGCAAAACAACCAATACAAAACTTCTATTCCATGCTCTTCTATTACCTTTTTCTTTTGGTACGGCATAAAAAATTTACATTTAATTGAGAAAAAAAAAAAAAATGATGACAACACTGAAAAGACAGATATGGTTACTGTCATGCGAGTTTCTTGCTATAACCAGAATTCGAGAATTTTTAATTGCCTCTCTTTTCGAACTTTTTAACCATTAATTTTTCTAAGCCAGCTTTCGTTTCATAAGCTGATACTTGATATATTTCTACAACTACAATTAAAATATTGCTGCTAATTGAGAAGCTTTTAAAAGCTGAACTCTAAATTGAGCACTTAAGTTCCTAAAGTGTAAAAAAGGTAACAATAATAAGTATTGCATTGAACACAAAATTTTTATCCATGCAAAATTTTTGCTTACAGTAAAAGCACAGTGCAACGTAATGTCGTAAACGAGTTTGACAAAACCAAAGGAGCTTCAAGATTTTAAAGAAAAGTAGTAAAATATAATAAAAAGAAAACAATAGAAATAGTGGAAAAGAAAACCCCTTTGGCTTAAGTTCACAAGTATTTCTATGTGAAAACATGGGAAACAACAAATGGTGTGTCTCAAGTGCGCTTATGTGTCTTAGAGGAATAGCCCAGTAGGAATTGTAGTAGGTGTTCATAGAAACTATAAATGATATATAAATAGTCTCAATTTACTGTTTTTTTTTTTAAAATTGCCATCCCATCGATCGATTGAAAACGAAGACTCTAGGTACCTATATTGGAGCACTCACTCCAAAATAATGCGATATGTCACAAGGTACTTAAAGTATGTGGGCACCGTTTAAGGCAGATATTGAATAAAAACTGTTCCAACACAATGTATCATTAAAATTGCATCATAATTTTTCAGAACTGCTAGCTTTTGCCCCATAGTCTCTCCTTCACCACTGCCTAGTAGTAAGTAACTTAGTAATAATCCATGTCATTACACACAAAACTAACATTGAAACTTTTAACCTTTATGACAACGTCAGATATGATGGACATTTTTTCACGGTGTATTCGAGAACTCTTCGGGAATGCTTAAGGCTCAATAAGTTACCTATTTTTGGGTATATTGTCAATCGAAATAATAAAAAAAACTCAAGGGTTGCTACTAGAGCTGCAAAGGTTTAATTTTTCAAAATTCAAGTAAATAAATGAGAAAAATTTAATTTTTTTTCTTTTTTTAAATTAAATTTTTGAAACTTTTTTTCATTGTCTTGATATACACATAAGAAAATAACCACAAAAGAATTTACCGCTGTTTTTCACCCATGATCTCTGCGCAAGTAGAGCTTTGGTTTTTCTTTTTTATTTGCTCAAATCCTTTGCTTATGTCACTACACTGAGAAAACAATATGTTTGAATATAAAAAACGCATATTTCATATAGAGCAATTAAATATTTGATTGGGTGAAATATAAAATGTTTCAACCAACACTTACCACTATTTGATCCAAATACAATATTTTTGGCTCAAATAAATATTTAATTGCTCTATATGAAATATTCGTTTGTTATATTCAAACATATTGTTTCCTCAGTGTAGATGGAGGTCACAAATGATATCTGAAAGAGGAAAGACGAATTCGAATTATGTTTGAAAGCAATTATTATTACTTTCAGATGTCCTGTAAAGTCGTGTCGAAAATTTCTACACTGATATAACCTACAATATGACAAAAAACCGCGTGTCTGTTCTTTTAATTTAAAGTACGAGTATTTCGAAAATAAGAGCTTATGGCTCAAATTAAAGTCAAATTCGAATTCAGCATGTCAAAAAGCATAACACAAGTGTAGCCTCGTTAAACGATATTTAGTCGGCCTGTATTACTTATCTGTCTATCAGATCAAAATCCTTTACTGTTTTCATTTCTGTTCGCTAATTTAAACATTCAGCGATTTTCTACTACCACTAAATTAAGTAATAGTGAATAAAATTATTCAAGTTCATTTGGTCAAGTGATAGTGAAAAATTTTTCAGTACTACTGAATTTATTAAGTGACAGTGAAAAACATAGTGCACTTAAAATTAAGTACACTACCCACATATCTAGCAATAATAAAATAAAGTTTACGTAAAAGAACTACTTAAATGTCCTTCCACTAATCAAACAAACTTTTTCTAATGGGGTACAAATTTAATGTGTGCTTGTTACTGTGTACATCCCTCATTGCACATTTCAACATGCCTCAAATAAGTAAATGCAAATTTATATTGCTTGCAAGTATGTGTAAGTTTAAATGAGCGTGTGTACAAATATCTGTAACAATTTTTTTTTTATAATTTTATTGTGCAGTATATACTTAACATATTCAAGTATGTGCGCGATTATCTTCCTTGTGTAGGTATTAAGGTGGTCGTTAAAAACAAGCACTTTTGCAAAAGTAGTAATCTTCAAGAGAAAAATTTATGTTAAGTGCAAATTATTAATTAATTTTTCATAATTTTTATATAATTAATAGCTATTTAAAAATATATTTAATAATTACTTAAAAGATGGTGTATCAGTGATGATAATATACATGCCAGACAGAGAACAAATGATTATCATAAGACAGTATTTATTAATATAACATGGGAAGTTTAGTTTAAATGAGTAATACTAGACTACCTAATTATTTTTCACACTGATGTCTTCACAATTTTGAATACTTGCCGTTTACTTACCAATAAATCCTTGCAATCGGGTGTTTAGTTGTGATAAGTATACATATATTGATAGCAAAGCAGCAATCAAAGCTATTGCTGAGATTTAATATAAATCTAAACAATCTAAATTGAAAACAGTTCTTCGGAGCTTCAGCCAATGATATCCCATCCCATCGATAGATTGAGCACGAACACATTAAAAAATCAATGCTTACTTAAGGTACACATATTGTAGCACTCAATGAAAGATAATGCGATAAGTCACAAGGTACTTAAAGTATGTAGGCAGCGTTTACAGCAAAACCTGTGATAGCGTTCTATGTTGGATTCCTGGTCACAGTAATTTTGTTGCCGGCAACGATCATGCTGATAAACTGGCAAGGGAAGGCTCAATTATGAGCAGTGAAACTGTTTATCGGCCTATAGGATGATCAATTAACACAGTTAAAAATATTCCTTTGGGAAGCACGTTTTAGCTTCTTTTCGCGGATTTGGGGTTTCTCAATTTTTTTATGCATATACTTACATATATTTTTTTTCCGATTACTGTTGTTTTATAAAGCGCTTCCAAAATTCATATTTTTTCGACCACCCTAGTGAGGATATATTTTAAGAGCATTCTTTACCTCTTTCGTATATCTTTTGCAAAACTTTTCTTTACCTGTACCTACACAACATATATTCTTAGTTTGTTTTAACTTTTATTTTATTGTATTTTCTTGCACATTTTCACTTAGATTTTGTTTTGTTTTCACATACATTTTCGTGATATTGTCTTGCAGAATATTTTTGCCACCTTGTTTTGTTTGAAGTTTTTAGTTCAGTTTCTATTTTCATTTTCATCTGCATTTTCTTTATCTTTTCAACAAAGTTGTACATATTTGTGTATGTGTGTGTGTGTAGCAACTGCTTATGTGTAGAGTTCTTTCTTTGCCATCATTGGTATACTGTCTCTTATTCGCAGAGTTCTCAGTTGTTTTTATCGTTTCAAACATTTGTTTTTCTTGGCAGACAAAACGTCCTGTTAACTGTATTTAAATTTCCTTGCTAAACTTTTGCACAAAGTCTTTTACAAATTTTCTTTTTTTTTAATTTATTTTGAAACTCTCATTTTTATTATTTTTATTTCAAAATAAACAAAGAACGGAAGTAAGTATTTTTACACTCTAGCTCTTTTAAGTAGACCCGTTTTATTTTGTTTCTTTTAATTTCGGGTTGTTAGATTGCGGTAATATGTATATGCATATGTGCTTGAATAAATATCCTTTCAACTGTATATCACTTGCATGTGTTTGTGTGCCCTTCGCACATGGTTTATTTAATGTTCATATGAATGTCATATAAAAATTTTATTAATTGTGTAACAAAAGTTATCTTAATGGTTTTTGTTTCTACAAAGTTTATTTGCGTAGCAATAACTTGGACTTTGCGGAATTTGTTCTTTTATTACTTATGTAATTTACTTAAACTGAATTTTGCACTCTTGAATGGATCTCATTACATTTTATTATTTTGAATCTAAGCTAAATTTATTTGATATTACATTTCTTTTATGATATAATACTGAAATATTTATGTTGCAATACCTTCGAAAAATCCTTTTGTCTATTCAGAGCTTCACCTATTTTTTTTTTTTGATAAAGCAAGATGTTATCAATGTTGATATGTCACTTTAACTAAAAGACACGTTGCTTTAATGTAAAATGCATCTGACATACTTACCTAACATTATGGTCAGGACTACGAAAGGATAATCATCGAAATGGAATATATAAGTCTACTTACTAATGGTAAAGTCTGTTAGACGACATTTTCTATCGTATTTATATACCCACGTTTACCAATTCAAACAGAAGCAGGAAACGTAGATGACCTTTCTTCAGCTTTATTTTTTTTTTTGGTGAGCTATATTAAAAAATAAAAAATCAATTTCGAAAAAAACGTCCAATCCCCGGGAATTTCAAAAATTGTTGAATTCCTGGCAGGCCCCAGACTTAGCCGGGTCAACCCTGGTCAAGAAATAAAATTCAATGAAAAAAATGGGTAGAGAAAAATCCAACATTTTTATATATTTGCAACTATTTGACGCAGATGAATGAGACTCGATAAATATATGTATAGAAGACAAGGACTATAACCAAGCCTACTAGACTAGCTGTCATATATTATATTACATGTCAAAAGCGAATCATATCTTTTCCAAATTTATTTTGGTAAGGCGACAAAAAATGGACAATAATGTGCCCTATCTCACGTGTTTCAGAAAACTACAGTATTGAGAGATGAGAGACATGCGGTCTCTTTACAAAAGCGAAGTATTTTATAAATAACGATGCAAAGCAATTTTAAAGGTATCACTGTTATATAAGCTAGATTTTTGTGTTCATAACTTTCCCTGATGTCACAAAAGATATATTTGAATAGATACTTACAACGATTTTTAATTTATTTAAAAATAGTGGATACAATTAATCATAAGTTAATATATTTTTATAAAAAATGCTCTTATTTCTTACAAACTTTATTTATTAATTAATTTCTGAATTATCCCTCAAATAATAGTAGAAGGGTTAAATACCATTTTTTGTTGATATTAAACTTTACACCCTCAGTTCAATGCTTACATTTTCTTTCCATGCCACATCAAAGGATATTTTCTCATTCGTTTCAAGGCTGATGATTGTTTGGAATAAAAACTCTTACACAATTTGAACTTTGTCAAAGATATGCAATCAAATTAATGGAGAAAAAAGCAAATAAAATAGAAAAAAGAAATCTTATCTCTAATCGCATAAAAATCAAAGTGGAAAAAGATACACAAAACAGCGTTAGCAAAACGAAAAAAAAAATCACAATTTTATGGATGACTAAGGCAAACTCGAGTGAGATAATGTCATCAGCTAAAGTAATCGTGTGTCTGAAAATAAACAAATTCCACAATGTTTTCTTATAGTAATCTTTTTAAATTTTGTAATTTCGTTAAACAAAAATGATGAGGTTTATTTAGATTTGGTTGTTTTTTCACTTAATTTGAAAGTTATTATTTCGAATGAGTTCTTATTCAGGTCCTTGTGGCTTTCCACAGAATATTATCTTATTAAATTTAATACTGTAAACACACCGGTGCAATAAATTCAATTTAATTTGACCCTCAACAGTTTGCCACTGGCCACAATCCAGACGGTTAAGGCAATAAGGCTTAAAAAAAAAAATTTTTTTTATCGTTTCAGTCAGTGCACTTAACAGCAACCTTTATTGCTTCTTTATTGCTACTGCTGCTGCGCTTGCCTCCTTGGGGAAAACTTAACTCATGTGCTTTCAAAATTCAATAAAAAAATTATTTCAATAGTTGCCGCTTCTTTATGTCTCATGGAATTCTTGCCGATGTGGTAGATCATTGGCCACTTTCTTTTGAAATTATATCAGTTGAGGAGCATACCACGTGATTATACGCATTGTTGTATGAACCTTTTGCACACCCCAATAAAATGGCATGTAAATATTTACAAATGAGTGAAAATTTATAAAAAGTATTGTATCTCGTAAGGCTGAAACTGAAGTATCTACGCGATACTGAATTAAAAGTATCAATGTTCGTGGTAGCTTAAAAACGAATCTACCCATGTGAAAGCAGTCTTCTTTCGATAAATGTTTATGTGCTCTATTTTAATAGGTCTTGGTAACATTTGCTTCACTAGTTTTCAAAGCTTATAGGCTGACGTGTCTTACCAACACATTGCACATCAGTGTCAAATTGAGTTTTCTTTGACAAAATTCATTTGTTAGCTCAATATCAAATATAGCAAGCAAGCTAAAACTTGGAGCTTATTGCATTAGTTGATCCCAGAAAAATTTTTGATTAAATAAGTGTGCCGCTAATGAGAGCGAAGTCATCATTCGCTAAGCTGTTTCTATACTGAGCAGGGGAACGCAGTTTATCTCAGAAAACTTAACGTGGCAACATTGTGCGTCGTACAGTTGACTAAAAACGGCAATCTGATCTGCAAATGGCAGTAGCTTCGGTTTAATGTCAAACACTGTATCCTCCTTCACCAAATCGAATACGAAAACAAAAAAGAAATCGGACCATATGCCCTTAAGTTCTTGCTCACAATCAATCGCGATCGCGATCATAGCTTGCAAATATTTAACAAAACTATTGTGCACAAAACAAAGGCAGGCCTGAAACAACATGTTCTTGTGTACAAAATCATAATTTAAATACACAAATACCAGAACACTTAAAAATATGAGCGAAATATAAAAAATTCTATGAAAAATAAAAACAAAAGAATTTACAAAAATAACAATATAAAAAAAAAAACACACACACAAACACAAAAGAAAATATTAATGAAAGCTAAGGAAAAGAAAATGCGCTTGATATGGAAAAAACAGAAGAAGAAATATTTAAATGTGTGAGAGTCTATGGAAATCGTTGGCTGAGCGAACATAGCGAAATATTTGCCTTTGTGTGTGTGTGTGTATGAGTGTGCGTGTGTTGGCAGGAAGTCCTTGAATATAAATTTTTACGATAATGCGAAACAATTTCGGAATGAGTGACATTCACCAGCGCGTATGCAACGAAAAGCTGAAAAGCAATTTACTTAAATTCTTTTTATTTTAAAGAAGAAAAAAAAACGTACACGCAAAAACACACAACAAACACACATACACGTAATTATGGCATGTGGAAGAGTTTGCATGTGTTAAAATTTTATTATGCTTATTGTTGTTATTTTCACAGCCTATGTATGTACTATATTGAAAAAAGAAAAAATGAAGCATACTTTTTGGCTGCTTCTCAAGCTGTTAACATAATCATAACAAAATACATACAAAAAACTCTAGCCAAATGTATAAAAAGGAAAAACCAAAAAAAAAATTAGCAAAACAATATACCAATACAATTTTAGCAACATTTTCAAACACACACTCTCAAGTATTTCTATGCAAAATATTTATTCAAAAAAAATAATACGCGCGTTTTAGGTTAAATGTATTTATTTTTTTGTTTTTGCTTATTACTGCTGCGTTGGTTGTTATTATATGTATGTATTTGGGTGGATGAATATTTTGCATTTGTATATTTTTATATTTTTTTTTGGTTTTTACATACATATATGCATACGCTTACATCCTCTTTATAATTCATATGCTCTTTCACCATTATCCTCAATTTATGTTTTGTATTTTTCTTTGTTGCTCTCTGTTGCTATGCTTACAAATTGAAAACTTATTGAAATTTCGTTTCAATACAAACGAAATATTGTTGTGCCCTTGAAAATATGCTACATAAAATGTCAATTAATTGTTAATTAGATTTGGCAGTCAGCTCTTGTTAAATTGCGCTTGATAAGCAAGGGCTTCATTTTCTTTTTATTATTTCATGAAATTTATTTCTAAATTTTGAATATTAATATAATACATATGTTTTTAAATCAAATATGTACTTTAACTTTAAAATAAACTGGCATAGAATGCGTATTATATTCATATACCATATTAGAAGAATAATAAGTCAATGTATTTCATATGAATATTTACTTATTTTATGAGGAAAAAGCAGGTTTTTACAGTGCTCCGCTTGTAGCAGATGTCACTTTCATTTTTTGTCTTCCGCACATATTTTGATTAGTTTCTTTGACTTATTATTTGAACATTTCCCTTTATAATTGAGGTAGCCTATTTCACCTAATTGCTCTCTGCGTAATACTTGTCTGTGTATTTTTGGCTAGTCGTCTGCGTTGCCATATCTATAGAGCCCAATAGGTTTGCCTATGTAGACAATGATGATAACGTCGCTGCTGGTTGTCACTAGTTCTAACAACAAAAAATTTACACACATACTACAATATCCTCTTAGAAGCAACACCAAGACATGCATTAATACATACCTATCTGTAAGAACTGACAAACACCTACGGCTCAGACACAAACACGCTTGAATATAGCAAAATTACAAGGACTTACATATCATCCCCTTTCCAATCATACAATTTAAAAATGGCAGGCTGATAATGATTCTGAGAACTAGTGAAGTACTATGAAATAGTAAAAAATTCATCAAAAATTTGTGCAAAAATGCATTGAAGAGGTACAAAATAAAAGTAACTTTTCTCATCACTTTGCCATTTATGCACACTTCCGGTGGCAGCAACATGGCATTGATATTGCAGTAGCCACAGAAGTACCAGCAGTATTTGCTAAAGTAGCAACACTATCGACAGCAGCAACAACAACTGACATTGTTTGATGCACAGTAGTGTAAATTACATTTCAATCAAAGTGGGAAATTTTTTAATTTCTAGGATTTTTATTGATTATAAAAGAATAAATTGAAAAGGTTTTTCTTTGTTGAAAAACAGGCTGTTAGGTCAATTTTGAGTCTCAGTTACAGTGTGGTGCTATAAAGCTTATTTTCAAATTACTAATTTTTGTAATTTTAATTTTTAATTTAATATTTTTGTAAATTCAAATAATGTTTTTCTTGCTTGTGATGTGAATATTCAATAAAGAATTTTGACATACCCCTGAGGATGCTTAAAACCCATAAGCGAAACGTCGGGTGAACAAATGAATTTAACATTGTTTTATTCATAAAATCAAAATTGACCTAACAGCCTGTTTTTCAACAAAGAAAAACCTTTTCAATTTATAAAATCAAATATATTGGTCAGATATTATTCATTTATAAAAGAATAAGTTAATACTTTGTGCTAAAGATCAATATCTTTATTACCATTTGCGAGTCGGCTTAATATGGCGATCTATCTTACTTGGTAACTCGCTTATCCCACAATGTTATAGCTGCCAAATGTATGTATAAGTTCGCCTACAAAGCAGTGCTGCCATATCACACAACAAAAGTTGACTGCAGACGAACTACAAATTTGAAATTTCAAAAATATTCAACTTCTAATTCTTATTAGTGAAACAAATTAAATTAAAATAAAAATTATAACAAATGTGGAGTTATTATTTGATGGAAAATACGATGTTGTGGGGAGCAGTATTCAAAAATTTCTATGGAACTTTAGGAACAGCTCGAACCCAGACGAATTGCCTAGCCGGACTTAAGCAAATTCATTTATCAAATATTTACAAGAAAAATATAAAAAAGGTGCTTTTCCAGATCTGTGAGTTTGGAAAAAATTATATCATCATATCGTAGTTCATCAATTCTTCCAAATTTGAAACTAACTTTGTCAACTCGCTATCAGTAACATTAAAATTTTTCACGTTCGCGATATTTGGACATTTGAAACGAACTACAAATTGAATGTTATTAATATCGATAAATTTTACAACATTCAAAGTTGGTTTCAATTTTTCTTTAGAAGTAAAAAATAAGGTTTTTTTATTTTATGAGTCTTTGAAATTTTTCATAATGATTTCGAAATAAACTCACTGTTCGGTGGCGGCAAAATATTTACAAATAAATATTTCAACAATTGTTGCATGTCTATGATTTTATCTTTATCACTATTGCTTTTGTTGGTATTGGTTATGTGTGTTTTTTAGTTATGTTCGACAGCCAGACAGACGAAATGTCTGTCTATGCTATTTTTCTATTTGCCCGATTGTCCGTCTGTCTGAATGCCAGTCTATCTGTGTATTTATGTGGCGCACTGTATTTATTTATGTATTTCGTTGTTGCTGCGAGCTTTTAGGCGAATTGGTTGGTGCTTCTATGTCTGTAGAGATCTCACTGCTATTGCTGCCACTGAAGTGATTTCTGTTAAAAATTGTTTAGCTAAGCGGAAGTTACTCACTTCGGCAGCCATTTCCTTGTTATTTCACTAACTCTTTTATACATTCGGAAAGTTAGGTTTTTTGGCCACCAGAGCTCAGTTTAGTTCTTCAATGCGGAAATGCATTTTTCCAGTCACGTATTTTAGTGTCCAGACGAGCGTAGACAATTTTTGTTGAGATACTTACACGTACACGAAGTACCGATGTGAGTATGTGTGGGAAAGTTTGAAATTGTGAAAAAAAGTAATAGGTTTTTCTTTATTTAGCGATTTTATGAAATCAGTTTTTGCATTGACAGCTTGAAAAGGGTAAGGAAATGAGTAAGAGAAATTCAAGCGGTTTCCTTTTTCAATGTCAAATCAACATCAGTGCTAGTTTTGATATCATGAATAGTAAAATTTAGCTTTAAGTTTGATTTCTATACATAAAGAGAAACTAAATACTTAAGAGTAATATTTGTATTAAACAATGTGTTTTTAGCACAAATCTTAAAAGTAAGTTTCATTCAGCTCAAAAACTTTCTGTTGTTATCTTCAAAACTCATATTAATTCAATAGAAACCACTGCAAAACTCAATACAGATACAGAAGTTGTTGCCAATTTAGAAGACTTTGAAAAAATTTCATTAAATAGAAAGTGCAGTAGCTAAGCAAATTAAAATAAAGCTGATCATTTTTAATTTCCCTTCTAAAGTGACAAATTCAAAGTCGCTGTTTAGAAAATGCCAGTGCAAACAAAAATTAAATTAATTTTGTTATTCGAAACAACAGCAAATAAATCGATAAGCGCACACATTTACAGAAATGCATCAATATCCGTAAATTGAGCAATACTAAAGCAACAATGAACAATGCGCTCAAACAAACAATCGCAATTATAACAGCAATCGAAGCACACAAAAGCACAATGAGAGTAAACACAAAACCATTTGTGCATTAGAATTACAAAAATGTGTGCTTGCAGTTGTGCAATTGTATCCGCATGCTAAACCTTCCCAGCAAATATTTGGAAGATTTTAAAACCTTCCACATCTACGCGATTAATAAGCGAACTTATGATGGGTGATTTTTTTTATTTGTTTTTGTAGTGGATACTTTTTACATTTTACGCATGATTTGTAACATAAGTTCACATTAAAAATCCTCAATAAGGAATGCCATTTTAACTCAAATAGACTAAACAGCGAACAGCTCTTGTTAATCATTGAATTTTACTATCAAATTCGTGCTCTGTGAGAAAAGTGTTTTATCGAAAAAGTTTCTTCAGCAACAAAGCTCATTTTTGGCTTGCTGGGTACGTCAACAAACAGAATTGCCGAATTTGGTCTGAAGAGCAGCCAAAAGCAGTTCAAAACCTACCAGTACATCTTCAAAAATGAAGTGTTTGGTGCGATTTGTGAGCCAGCAGCATTCTTGGACCGTGCTTTTTCAAAAATAATGAAAATCGCAAAGTTACAGTCATTACAGTAATTTCAGCCCTAGAAGACAACATTACTGCTGTCATTGGTGAGATACCGGCCGATATGCTGAAAAAAGTATGCACAAATTGCAGCTTACGGATAAAACACCTCAGACGTAACCGCGAGCATAACTTACATGAAATAAAAGGAAAGGAATTGATATTCAATAAATATTTTATTCACTTTTGCAAATTTTCTGCTCATTCTCCAATTTTCAAAAACCAAACGCTCCAGAAATCACCCAATATAACCACAGATACAAATACAATTGAAAAGTCAAGTTGGCACTTCAGTATTTATTAAATTTAATATTTTTCAATTCAATTTTATTCGATATTATTTTTTCGCTATTTTTACTTCAACTTCAACAGTAATCGTTTGAACTCTTCCTTATTATTCACACTCAAATCGCTTTGGCGAACCGACTATCGATTGAAGTCAGAACATTACGTTAGACCGGATGTGATAAAATAGCTACCAGCGCAGCGATTGCTATATAACTCCTTTTTGACTCAAAATATTTGCTGGGATTGCTTCTAATTAAACACAAATCAATATAAATGTAACAACAACAGAACGTAATTGCGTCTCCATGTCACTTTAAGAGAGTGTGTGTGTCTCAACACAATTTCACGGTAATTTTCTAAGAACTGATGTGATATTTTAAGGACATAGCAAACATTTTATTATGTGTTTCATATGCAAAAGCACTGTTTAAAAACTAATCACTGCTCTCATTAACTACACAAAATATCCCTTCAATGCTGTGTACTATACTATATGCCATACTGATTGTAACTATACCAATTACTTGTGTGGGAATACCTCAAGCGCCGCTCGAAGGTTAACAGTGTTTGACACACCTTGCCATTGTGGCTACCTAGCAGTTTCCCATGTGTGCTATTTTACTTAAATTTATTCAAGTTAACATTGACAAATTGACATGGTCAACTTGCCATTAAACAGCTGAAATTAAGATTCCTGCCAAAAGCTTGAAAGCTAAAGCTAAGAACAAAATTAGAGAATTTCAATTCCCACAACATTCCATGTACATATGTATAGTCAGAGGCGTATCGTGCATATTTAGCAAAAATTGATATTCAAAAAGTCTAGCAAAATGAGATATTTTTCACTTTAAATTCGCTTAAGTCTCCACCAACACATTAAAATTTTCTGCATCGAAATATTTTTATTTACAAAACAAAAAAAGGTCATTACTTTTGATTTTCAAGAACCCTAGCAAAATTATTTTTCCGCCCCCCAAGCCTTGCGCCCGGGGCGAACGCCCCTCGGTGCCCTAGGTAAGCAGGCTACTATGTATATTCAAATACAAGAAGGTAACTACATAGAACATGTTCTTCGTAAAAATGTATTTATATGCAACTGCTGTTTTCTTTGCTTTTTGATCCGCCTGATGTTTCTTTGCTATTTTTTTATTTATTTTTTTTGTTAATGGCATTTTAAACATTACAAGATCACTGGGGATTTGAAAAATCTTACTGTCTGCAAAATTTTTGGCCTTGTTATTGGAATAGTTTTCGATATAAATGTAAAGACAGAAAGTTCATGAGCTTCATATTTTATCATCAATATAAGCAAAAAAAATCTCGAGAGCTGTCAAAACAGTGACCAATTAAGATATGGGCCCAAGGCCCTATTCATGAATATGGGTAATCAATACAGTTTTTGATCTGATGATGAATTCGTCACAAATTAACGACTTGTTAAATGTTGAGAATTGACGATATACCATCTAAGTCAGGCTTTAAGGAATAATTATATTAGAGATACCCCTCAGCAAGTCATCTTCATTGAAAATCAAAGAGGATTGGGTTATAAATTTAATTTGATTAATATCTCAAAAAGTAAGCGACCTGTTTGCAGTTAAAAAACTTGCTTTAAGTGTGAGATGACTTCAAATGTCTATCGAAACAACGATTTCTTAATAATTTTTTTTTGAAACTTTTGGACACCTCAACCTTTTTTTAAAAAAAACCCATTTCATGGCGAGTACATAATTTAGTATGTTATTTGCAATACCAAGTAAGTCAGTAACATATTGAAGCAAATCCCAAGCGGCAGATAGAGCAAAATCAAGTTGTAGCAAATAAATTGAATCCAACAAGAGTTACAACAAAAAAAATATTGAAAATGACAGAGATAATAAACACATATGTACTGATATACAGGGTGGCGAGCCTTTTTGGCATAAATTTGTAACAAATTTTTTATTTCAGAGCACACTTTTCTTGTTCTTTTTAAGTATAGTTTACAAATTTGAAATTTAATTGTAAATGGTAACTAGTGCTTCACCCGAGACGAGGCGAGACGAGGTTCTAGTTGTTCTCGGTCTCGCCTCGTTTTATAAATTTGAGTTTCGCCTCGCCTCGTTCTCGGACGAGGACTTGTAATCACATACCTCGCCTCGCCTTGCCTCGGTAAGAACCGAGGATTTTATTAAACTGAAAAAAAGCTATCAGGCCTGTATATTGTCGGCATTCAAGCAAAATTGACTATCTGCAAACAAATAATAAGTGGGTGGCGCTTATTAATCGTTTAATTATGTTTACATCCTCTTAAATTTGTGATATATATTATTTTCGGTTGTTAAAAAAATGGTCATTTTTGCTTGTATGCCAACGATATATTCAACTAGAGAAGCCGGCACGCGTTCCTTCGCCTCAAGAAGTAAAATAAAATAAATGTTTTTATTTTTGTTGGTTTGAATCATATGTGATGATTGATGAGCTATGATGAATTTAATTATTTTCTTATATGGGACGGCGTGACATCGTTCATTTTTATTTAAATCAAGCTAAGCTACGAACCTTTTACAAACTACAAGAATTATATGTACCAAATTTTATCCATTTACGTCATATAATTGCTGAGATATAAAAAAAGGGTTTATTCATCTGCGTCAAGTAGTTGATAATGCCAAAGTATGCTACGAACCTTCCTCAAATCATAAGAAACATAAACACATGTCAAATCTTCAGGCGATCGGTTCAACGGTTTTGG
Source organism: Meiosimyza decipiens (assembly GCA_963680825.1). Lineage (NCBI taxonomy): Eukaryota > Metazoa > Arthropoda > Insecta > Diptera > Lauxaniidae > Meiosimyza > Meiosimyza decipiens. Next base: position 78,432,883 of record OY804259.1, on the reverse strand, counting down.
ACATTAACAAAAAAGTTTTTTACCGAACGTTGGGGTCCCCTTATTAAATCTTTCGTCATATAATAATAACAAAAGAGAGTAATAGCTGTATTATTCTAACTCTCATTCGACTAGAGATCATTTTAGTACTGCTGACTCTAAAGACCGAAGATATGGCGAAATATATGGACTCTAAATAAAAGTAGCCCAAGCTGAGCTTCTTAATGTGAAAGCAACGTGGTGTGAGTTCGGTGTGAATCGGTTAACCGGTCTTCGAGAAAATGATATTTAAAAAATATTTTTGTATGACGGCCACCCTATAGATGCACTCAAAATAAAAGTTTTATAGCCTTATCTATGCTTTCCAATAAATAAATATCGAGTCAAATTTCAAAAAATAGTATCAAAACAAAAAATACTGCACTTACTTTTGATACGAGCTAGTGTTAAAGCTAGGCTGCGAGGCACCTCGTTCTCAGAACCGAGAACGAGGCGAGAACGAGGCGAGGCGATACCTATTTGAAAAAAAAAGAGTGTAGTTCAATAGGCTAACGACCATTTCCTAACCGATGGCAATATTCGCAACAAACACTGTGCCACATAACACTTGATATTTACAAAAAGTTATGAAAAATATGTTGCCATTAGTGCTTCACCGAGGAAATGGTCGTTAGCTTATTGAACTACACTCTTTTTTTTTCAAATAGGCTCACAGAACAGTCGGGATCGGTTCAGTCCGAATAACGCGACAGGTAATTGAAGTCGTTACTTTATGAAATAAAGCGATTGTCGAAGATGCCCTGTAAGAAAGTCATTCTATCGCTTACAATATACGCTTAATCTTCTTAGAACAAAAGTTGTGCATCGCTTTGCTAAGTTGGCCTTAAAAAATTTTCCAATATCTAAGCATTATTCATGATTTCTGCGGCATTGGCTTCATTATCGTTGCATTGTGACCCAAAAACCCTTACGAAAATTTTACTGAATCAAACAGTACACTCAAGTGTAGGTGTTGCTGATGAACTGCTCTTGGTTTCTCCGTAGCACAAGTCCTGCAGTTTATCTTAAAGGTCTGTCTCAATTGGTGCAATCTACATATCCGATAATATTTGTTCGTTATACCATGCTGTACAGTTACATCTTAAATTCATCATGCAAAACTCGAAAAAAACATATAAATCAATATTGATATATAAAAGTTAAAACGATTTAAAACTGTAATGTTCGATTTGCACCACCATGTTTAGGCAAACGCACACGCATGCAGATAAACCACAAAATAATGAATTATAATTTATTGTGGTCGGAATACTGTACACTAAATTAATTTTTAATTACAATGACAGCACAAAGGGAAAAGCGATAAGCAACCAAATCAGTTGTTGCTTTTACTGTTTGTGATATCGAAAGTTGTTAAGGTTGTCAACAAAATTGTTGTTTTATTGAAATTTTATTAATTATAATTTGATTTAAAATCGTAAAATAACACAGCGATCGGAAGGAAATACAAAAAATTAAATGAAAAATCCTAGTGAAGCATTTAATTTCTATATACAACTGACTTTTATATGTGTTTATAAATGTATGCATGTGGGGAAGTGTATTACACACAAATGCATCAATATTGCATTGAAAATCTAAAAAGCTAACCGAGATAATGCCATTAAAGTGATATGTTTCAATTGCTGCTTAGTACTACATGGAAGTAATACAAAAAAATATTGATTTTTTTAGGGCTTCAGTTTCAACACAATTTAGTTGGGTTCCATACTCGTCTAAGTACATAAGGGCATTTTTAAACAATTAATTTTCAATAATTGTGACATGCAGCATAAACAGTCCATTAAAATGATCTGAAGCTTAGTAAATTCAGTTCCAGTTTCTAAGGACTATCCGGCAACTATCCACTCTTATGCAAGCTTTATATACCAAGATAGAAACTCTGGTATTAAACTCGAATCTCTTATTGATCACTCACAGAGAACTTTCATTTTCAGTCAAGATGTTCCCTCCGATGAACAAAAGTTGGCACCGTTGTATTTACACCAAACCACAAAGGTGCATTAAATCTCAGCAAATAGTTTTATTTTTGAGTGTGAGCTACAGCTGATTTAAATAAAAGTACATTAAAATTCGCACCAATCTCACTTGCAAATCAAATTTGAACACTAAGTTTCGTATATTACAGCGCGTACCTAAAGCCGCCTATTGTTGATGCAACAATTGCAGCAAATGTGTTAGAAACTGATCAACTTATGGAAAAACTAGAAAACTTTTGTTTGGTTTGCCACGCTGCCAAAGCTGCAGACTTAGTAGTGTTTTAATGCAGTGAAATGCTTTCTACATTTGCCAAGGCATTCCCATCTTTTAGTGGAGTGTCAGTTGGGAATTGGCTTGAGTGATTTATTTGTTACAGGCATTAGCTTCTTTTATTTGCATGTAAAAAATAAAAATAAAAATTGTTCAGCATCTTTTCTTTCAGTTAGACGTGAAGTGAGAGAAGTTACAATCCATTCCATCCTTTTTATTTTGTAGCTTAAATGTAAAAATATTCACTTCAATATTTGCAGTAAATTGTCGCAACTTCAAGTGCAGCACTATAAGTTCACAAATATAGAACTCAAACTATAAAATTGCAGTTTTAGTCCATGAATGTGTTCACTTAAAGACTTTGTCAATTTCTTTAGTAGGTCACAGAGACATAGAAAATAACAGGGTCCCAACCAGTGTCTCGAACTAAGAGTGATACCCGCAAAATGTATTTTTATATCCTAAACACAGAATACATTTCGTTTGCAACTCATAGAAAGTGAAAAAGTATGTACGGGGATTTATTGAGATAAACGAAAACAGTTGAACATTGAGGGTTTCGAATTTTCTGATTTTTCTATTTCATAGTAGTATTTTAATGTTTGATGATTAACCTAAATTAATTTCGGCACAAGCTCATTGGCGCTCTACAATTGCCCATAATTCATATATCTGATATATTTTTTAGCTCTGTAAACTTCAACTCAATGAATAAACTAAATCATGAATCGTTTTTGCAAGATTTTATCATCAGTGATAGTCTTTCCAAATAATTTTTAATATAACTCGGTCAACAAAGCGTTTTGAAGTATCACTTATTTAAAAAATGCTTCACTCTTTTGTTGAAATTCATTTATTTAATGTTCAGAACATGTCCAAACCATTCCTAGTATTTGTATAAAAATTGGTTGCATTAACTGCAGCAATCATTTTGCACGTTTTACTTATATGTAAAATGCCACTCCCCGATATCCAATCTGTACCACCTATTTGTCTTTTGCTTTTCCCAATCATATCTTGCACCTTTTGTGAAATTCGGAGGTCGGATCTCACATAGAAACACAAATTTATCTACGCTGTAATGAGGAAAAAATCTAAAGTAATAAATCCGTTTATTTTTTGCAACATGCTCTCAGTAAAGCTTTCTGGAGCTTTTTTTTTTTGATGCCAGACCGAAGCATTTTTTGTATTTTTGTAAAATTTGTTAGCATATTCTCTTATTACAGTACACTCTTGATGATATTTACACTTGATTTACTCGTACACCTGAAAACTTTGCATTAACCTACGCATGTTATTTCGTATTTAAAAAAAAATCAAACTGTCTTATTTGTCCTTAAAATTGAGTTAAGTCTATCGTAAAGAGACCCTTGGTCATATAAAGCCCTCGGATTTATAAACAAGCTCAACAATACTTAGGCGATATGATCGAGACTGTACTGCATAAGTCTCTAGTCTGAATCTTAGAATTTTTGTCTAGATTTTTTTCCGAGTTATTCCTACTATTTATGAGAAATTTGGTTATACCACGTCAATTTGCTCTTTCAGTATCGCGTTTTAAATGATTGATTCATATGGGCGGTAGGCGCGGTAGACTGATTTACCCTTTTCAGTCCATTGGAGCTATGTTGTTAGGTATAGCCTGTACACCAAATTTCATTCCACGAACAGACAGACGGATAGAGGGATAGCTATACAAATAAGTAGATACACATATGTACAAATAGACTGACAGAAAAATAGATGGACATGGCTATAACGCCTCAGCCAGTAACGTTGATCAAGAACGTTGCGAAGACAATGGAAGGGTAAAAGTGGCTTATAGTTTAATCCAAAATTGCCATAATTTCCGAAAATGAAAGGGTATTTTGTAAGTTATGCTTTCTTTAAACAATATAATCCCATAAAAATCGATTCTTAATTTGATTTAATTTGTAAATGGTTGGCAACATGGTTGGTTGTGCGCCTTTGCTACTATAAGGTTAATGTATAAATATTCTGTAGGTTTCAAATTAATTATAAGACTTCAACTAAAAGTTAAGAACCATAACTCGTGTATTAGCGCATTTGTGCTTAGAATATTTTTTTTTGAATTTAATATCTTTCTATCTAGCAATCAAGTTCAACAAAATTAACTTGACCGTTGCTAAATGTGTCCATTTGCATTGCAATATCTACTCTTTAACTTTCACACAAATGTGTTTGACAGTTTTACCGACCAAATGACAGACTAACTGTCTGCTCATATCTTAACCTGTCCACTTAGCTGTTAGTCGTACTGCTGCGCTGTCAGTCCAACTGACCAGATGATAAATGGATTTCTAATGACAATCAGCTCATCCAACGTCAGTAGATATCAGGCAATAGAAACAGTTAAAAACGTACAAACGAAATTTGCCGTGCCATAAAAATTGGCTTTGTAAGTCTGCAGTCAGAAAGTGTTGACATAAAATTTAGCATTCAACAGTTGGAAATTAAGCAGAACTCAAATTAGCAAATATTAAAATTAGGTTTGCTTGATCTAACTTGAACTTTAGATAAAAATAAAAAAAACTATTTTGACGTCAATGTTGCATGTCAATCTTAATTAGGAGGCTTAGCTTGTTAAGTTCAATGTATTCAGGTGTCCACCTCAATAAACAGCTGAATGAAGGAAATTACAATAAAACGCCAAACTTAAACAAAATTGGAAATAAATCTATTTATAGCTAGCACATGGACGTACATATGTACACTGAGAAGAAAAAGTAACAAGAAGGCGCCAATTTAAATTATTTTAACCCAAATTTTCCTCCTAGGTAGATGGCATCAAGTCTGTTTATTGCAGGCGACAGAAGCTGCAAAGCCCTGTCCAAGTTCTGGGGTGAATCAACGAACTTCATTGTACAGCGGTAAAATTCAAAGGTTGCTAACGAAGGCGTCTCAGTTCAACAAACTAGGCTGTGATGCCGTCTGAGCCCAAAAAAGTAAACTACTAAGGAATCCGAGTTTAACAAAGTAAGCTAAACAGACGGCGTATCATTTTTGTCAAGTGTTCAAATTTTTCTTTTAACAAAATCGCTCTGCACATAAGGCGACAGAAATGGGCATCAAATATCTCTCATATTGCTTAATTTTTCGATCAAAAATAGACAGACTTAATTTCTTCACTTCAGTGCAACAACTTCTTTGTGCTTTTCGTTCACTAACCGTCCAACATTATTTGTTCCAAAACTATTGTTTCTATGTTTGTCATAGAGTAATGGAATATTATATACTGGCCTGCATCTCCAAAATATATGAATCATTCTGCGTCGAATAGGTAACAAAAACTGTACGCTGTATTGTATCGGATCTGTTCTCGCGTTAGTTTAATGTTTCTTCATTATCAAGAATACTTTAGTATTTTGGGAAATAATGTTGCAATTTTCATGGTAATTGTATCCCACTTAGCATATTCATTCATATTTTAAATAAGCATCAGTCGCCAGAATCGATTTCATGCCCAAAAACTCTATGTATGCGAAGATTTGACCAACCTTTCAAAGTTTTAAAGTTTTATAGTAACAATATTTGTTCAAAGCTAAAATTAATTATTCGCCCCAAATACCTATTTACATAATAACCTAGGATAAACTAGATTTACTTAGGCCAAATTAGTTCATCCGAAGCGTGTTAGAATAAATCAGTTTAGCCTAGGATTAACAAGGGCTACTATTTATGTTAATGGCCTTACTCCCGATTTTTTTGAAATTTTGGTTTATTTGAGGCCTTCGGCCGCGGTTCGCTATACTATGACCAACACGAGCCTTGCTGAAACACCAGCGTGGAATATATTTTATTGAATTGCGGCCAAAGGCTGCCGTGAAGCCGGTGTTGGGCGTATTGAAGAATGTAAGCCATAAGATGCGCCCGAAGACCGTACACTTCCACTAACTTACTAAAATTTTCTTATACTAAACTGGTTCATCCTAACACGCTTCGCATGAACTAGTTTTAAAAGGAAAAATTAATTTATCCTAAGAGCTAGTTTGGCCGGTAAGATATATATATTTTAAATGTTGAAACTAGTGGATTTTGATATTTAAGAAATAGTTAGTACTATGTAGCTTAAAGCTCATTTAGATATACGAAAATGAAACGTAGTTTTATGTATAAACAGGGGATTGTGGTTGTAGACGTTAATGTCGTTGATAACTTTAATAAATATATGTAGGTAGGAGATACCCCATATGATTCGCATGAATGAAAAATTGACGTGTAGTGCGAAGATATTTGCGTCTAGGTATTAAGCAATTGCTATGTCCTTTGGGTGATGAGTTTGTGGTGAAACAATATGGTTCGGTGTTACAATAAAAATTTTTCTAGTATAATCGCAGATATGTTCGTGTCTACTTAAGCGCAGCTTCTTAAACCTAATGCAGGTCTTGTGTTCAAACATACAACTAAATAAATAATTGAAAAAATGTTCGTCCAAATAGCCATGAAAACCATTTCCCCAAACAATAAGATCGGGCACATACCCGTTTTGCCACTTAGGTCGCCAACGTATTGTGCTGCTCCTGTATCATGTGGGTCCAGTGACGTATCCAGGATTTTATTTCGGGAGGGATTTTGGATATGAGACTTTTGCCACGTAGTGTATGTTCTTTGCAAAATCGTTTATATACAGTGTCCGTCAAAATATTTCGGGGAGGGGGTGGGATGGTTCTATCCCCTAGCATCCCCCCTAGATACGGCCCTGTGTGGGTCACTTGTTTTCTTTATACATGTGTTGGTATATTTCTACTGTTTTACATTTATATCCCATACATTACAATTATTCTGCCTATATTTAAGCCAAACGGAAAACAGAAGCACTTCATATTAGCTTCCAGAAAAGCTGGAAGCTGTTCCCAATGCCATTGCCGCAGCATATTTCTTCAAGCACGACATATCACTGTGGGTAATATGTGGCACATTATTTATGTCACCTATTTAGCAAGAAATTAAATTTTAGTGAATTGTCGTACGTTACATCAAATGGGACTTCGATTTTGCTGGAAGATAAGTAGATTGATATTTCTATGCTTCAAGCCCTTAGTTCTCTTTAAAGCAGCTTTCATTACTTCCCATTGGGAGTGAATAAAGTTTGTGCGCATGTATGGGTGTACAAACGTTACACCAAATTTTAAATTCATCACAATACACAAATGTATCAAAGCGCGTGTCGTGTGTAAGCGTCGTTGTTGTCACGCGACACACCAACCAACCAACGCTTTCGATGTCCATTTTAACGTTGCGTTGCACACATCACACGGAATTAAGTAAAGTTTTACTGCAACAGCATCACTTTGGTTCATTACATGAGTTTGCATTATTCACCAACAGGTTTTCCGGTGGTGTTCACCATCGCCATCGTCCTTGCTATTAAACTGTGTAACCTGTCCACGGTACATGTCACGAAATTTTTGACAACTGTCTACGTGGCTATTGTTGCATGAATGAAGTGTTGTTGCTAATATTGTTTTTGTTGGTGATATTTCTGATGCATCTTTTGAAATAAAGTGATTTGGATAGTACGCTTATTTCGAACACAATAATAATAATGGCAGCTTGATACATACATGGGTCAAAATCATACACTGAGAAAAATATTTGTTTGAAAACATTAAATTAATATATGTATTTGATATAGAGCAATTAATTATTTGCTAAGGCTAGCACGTTTTGTTCTATTGATTACTTTATATGAATTATAAATTTGTTAAATTCAAACAAATCGTTTTCTCAGTATAGATCTAAGGAATATTATTTGGAGTTCATTTTCCGATGAAACTAGAAAATTTTTTCATAATGAAAATATCATAAGCTATATACATATAATGATTTAGTCGTTCAACTTAATCTCTATTTGTTTAAGAATAATAACTATAATTATAAATTTTTTAACATAAGTACGGTAATAGTAATATCGGGAACGCTTCACGTTGTGGAAAATCTACAAAATCAATGTTCCATATCAATACTATAGACTTATTTTTATCCAATACAATTATCCGTTGAAAAAAAAAATGGGCGTATTTTTTTGCGGTAGCAAAAGTTTTTAGGTGTTTTGCTAAATTGTCCTTCTTTTTATGAAGTTTATGCACAACGTAAGATTAAACAAAAATTGACAATAAAAAAACATTAGTCATTTTACTATGCTATTAAGCGCAATATATATTTATATACATGATTCATGATGTTCACAAATACATACATGTATAGTATTTAAAAATAATTTGGAGTTTCATCATCTGAAAATTATTTTCAGTTCCATGAATTCGTAACAAATACATTTATATACATAAAGATGTATACACGAAAAATACAACTTTTTTGGTTACAACGATAGACCTTACAGTATGAATGGATAATAAACAAAGGAAATAAACATTTAAGTTATGGAAAATCATGGTTTCCATATAAATATACATTTACTGGCATTTGAGTAAAACAAAGAAAAATTAAATTTACCTACGATGCATTGACAATTTGTATGCACCGTAGGCCCAAATTAAAAATTAGGTCAGTCAACTGATTTTTTTAAATTTAAAATTCTTGATAAGCAGAGTTAAAATAATACTAAATAAATTAAAACAAAGATAAAATAAAAACTAGTAAAGGTGTTACCTTCGGCCAGGCCGAAAGTCACATACCCTACACTGCATTGAAAGTTGTTTTTAAAATAGACGTAAAAAAAATGTAAAAAGGTTTAAAGATGTTGAAAAGTGTTGGAAAAAACTGAAAATGCTGAAAATATGTATATGAAAACCATTGAAAAAAGTTGAAAGAAATTGAAAAAGTCGAAACATATAAAAAATGCTGAAAAATTAATAAAAGAGTCGAAGAAAATGTCGAATGAAATTGAATGGGGACAGGTAAAAGGTTGAAAATGTCGAAAAAATAAGGGAAATGTTGAAAAAAATAGAATAGAAATGTAAAACACGAAATATGTCACGCCCACTTCTCCAATTCCGCCCACTTATGCTTCAATAAATGATATTCGTGATTGACATGCACAAACCAAATTTTAGCACAATAGCTTGTATAGTTTGCGATATGTGCCGTAATTATTCTTAAAATTTAGGGCTGTGACGATTTTGATCCAAAAATAGCCTTCCATAAACAAACCTCTTACACCAAATTTCAGTATGATTACTCAAATATTTCGATAGTTATGCCACTTAAGGTATATTAATTGTATGAGTGGTGCCACGCCCACTGTTGCTATTTTGCCAGCTTTTGATCCATATGTACCTTATACCCAGTAAACCACTTACATCAAATTTCAAATCAATTGCTCCAATAGTTCACTTAAAATAACACTTATAACTTTATGTTAATGGGGGAGGTGCCACGCCCACTTATGCAATCTTGTCTTGTTTCATTTGATTTCAAAGCTTATAGTAACCGACACCTCCACTCAAAATTTTATGAAGATTACTCTCATAGCACACTACCTATAGCATTAAACGAATTTTGTTCATATGGGAGGTGCCACACCCACTAGTACTATTGTGTCAAAATTTTGCAAGAAGACACCTTTTAGCGAGTATATCTCCCATATTTAATTTCATAGCGATTGCGTTGTTAGTTCTCTTTTTATAACGTTTATAAATATTGTAGGCTGTGCCACGCCCTTCAACAAAATTTTCCAGAATATTAACGAAACTGGTATTGATGACTACTTTTAGTAGTATCATCCCTAAAATTTTTATGAAAATCTTATGGGCCAATTTGTAGATATACGAAATCCAAATTTTCAATTGCTAAACAGTGCCACGCCCACTTTTAAAATTTTTCCCATTTTATGCGCAATTCAAGATTTATAAGATCTGCATTTGTGTACCAAATTTCATCACAATATCTTGCACGGTTTACGAGCTATGGCGCTATTAAAGATAAAATTTAGGGCTGTGCCACGCCCATGTAAGAGCCCTTTCAAACTTAAAACCTAGCCTGATCCTAATTTTGTTCTTATCTTCACTAAATCAGCAAGTTTCATTAAAATCGCAGCAACTTTTTTCAAAATGGACTTGGGTATATTTACATAGAGTGTGGGCGGAGGGCGTGGCCATTCACCCATTTTTATATGCTACCTGTGTGCCAAATTTCATTGAATTAGCTTGCTTAGTTTTCCCGTAAACCTGATTTCAACAGACAGACAGACAGACGGACAGACAGACAGACAGACAGACGGACAGACAGACAGACAGACGGACAGACAGACAGACAGACAGACAGACGGACACAGCTATATCGACTCAGGTGGTGACGCTGATCAAGAATATATTTACTTTTCCATACCTGCCACGCCCCCTTCTATGCGTTACAAACGGAATGACAAAGTGAATATACCCTCCGTGTAGGGTATAACAAGAGTCAATGCCGTATAAATATAAATATGAATGCATATATATAAAAGCATATCGGTCATTCTTTAAATAACTGCAGACTTTGTTTTTTCTTAAACTTATTGAACATTTTTTGAAACTGAAGATCTCTAAGGCTATGGGGAATATGATAAAAAACTTTAAAATAAATTTTATTTAGTAATAATTTAGTTCTATAAAAACCAATAAGAAACTTGCTTCAAAATTAGTTTGAACATAAGGTTTTTTATGTATTAAAATGTTTCTCAAAATATCTAAAATTATATCTGCTCTCAAATCGAAATTCCCGACACATTTTTGGAAAATATCATGCAATTAATATAATCAGACTGATGCGCGCCTTCTATAAAAAAGTCATATATTCCAAATTTATGTCGGGGACTTCGATTTGAGAGCAGAAGTACAACGAGCAAAGGAATTACCAACAACAAATTAATTTAGTTTTGATATGAGGGAGCGATGCCACAGCCGATGAGAAACGCCTTAAGATCTTCAGTAAAGTCAGATCTACGGAAACCGTAATAACGATCGCCACGCTAACGACTAATTCGGCATCGAATTCATGTATGCATTATTACTTATCATGCGCGAGTTTTCACAAAGAGACTAGCCTTAGGAACCGTGTCAAGTACTATAATGTAAACCTATATTAATAAGATACCGCCGTTTTTATTCGCATATCATTAACATATATCTAGCTATACCACTCTGAAATTTAAAAAAGGCGGGTTTGTTTTAAGAAAAACGTCCTCAAACGCATTTCAAACTCATTTTTCTCAACAAAAATAAAGTGGTTTTCAACATCCATCGCAAAGTGCAGATCAAAATCGTTTTATTACGTTTTCTGTTATATAGTTTGAAACTCCTCTGCAATTTACGACCGAGATGAGCACAGCGCATTTCATTAAAAAGAACGCAGTATGCTCCAGGTGGCCCTCTATCAGTCGACGCACCCATATAAGAAAACGATTTCGAGTGCTTTAAACGTAGATATTTTTAAGAAACATTGGCTATTTTGGAAAAGAAGTGAAGTGATATGGCCTAGTTCATATTTAGCTGCAAAAATATTGCAGATATATGGAAAATTTCGTCATTCAAGTGATTTCTTGTAATCAGTTTAATATCTAACATAACCATCGAAATCAAATATCATTTTCGAGACGGATCATTTATAAACGATAATATAAAATAAAAAATAAATCAAAAAATGTCTATCATAATTTCAAACAAAGGATAAGGTGCAATGTATTTTTGTTATTGCAATTATTATGAATAAAAATTCTGTTTAATCAGTTTATTATCTCTAAGCTTTATTGGGTTTTTTTCTTTCGATAATGCTGAATAAATTCGGTTTGTTTGGATTATTTGCGTTTAAATTACTTCGAACTGCTATAAAAACGATTCAATTTTCATTTACCTACAGTAGTTGTAACAACACTTTAGAATTGATCGCCATGAAATTCCTCGTAATCTTCGTTTTCGCTTTGGCTACTGCCTCAGCATATGAAACTCCAGTTCCATTTAGGGAAGTACCATTTGATGCCGAAATTGAGGATCGCATTATTGGCGGTGAGCCAGCACAAGAGGGCCAAATCCCATATCAATGTGGTCTTTTGATAAATGGTGGGTCATGGTGTGGTTGTTCTTTGATTTCAAAGGATTATGCTCTTACCGCTGCTCATTGCACTTCTGGGTAAGTTTATAAATTAATTAATAACTTGTTTTTCAATAATTTTTTCTCAAATGTAAACTTTTTGTTGCCATAGACTTTCGTTCGCCACAATTTTCTTAGGAGACACCGCCCGTACTGGTGGTACCAGTATTGATTGCACAAAAGATGATGTTATCCAGAACGCTGATTACAACCCCAATAATTTTAGCAACGATATTTCGCTTATTAAACTACGTGAATCTATCACCTTCAGTAAATTCATCCAACCTGTTAAACTACCAGAAATAGCAGAAACTTACTTAACCTATGCTGGAGCTCTAGCCCAAATCTCAGGATGGGGAAAAACATCTGACTGTAAGTTCTTTTGGAGCAAACGATTATTTGTACTAGTAATAAGATACGAACTAATGTTTTTATTATTTAATTCTTTCGCACAGCATCCAGTGTTTCTAGCCAATTAATGTACGCTGATGTCACCATCATCACCAATACTGCCTGTGCTAATGTCTACGGCAATGACGTTGTTAACCAAGGAGTCATTTGCGCGGAAACAGAAACAAATCGTAAATCTACTTGCAACGGAGATTCTGGTGGCCCAATCGTCGTCAATGGCCAACAAGTTGGTGTAGTTTCTTATGGCGCTGCAGCTGGTTGCACTCTCGGTTATCCTGTCGGATTTGCACGCGTTACCTTCTTCCGTAAATGGATTTCTGACAAGAGTGATGTATAAACTGAACATTAGAGTTTGGTAAAATTTAAAAAAAAATTAAATAAAAGCTTATTGCATATCTGAGATGATCATAGAACGACAATATTTTAATAAGCATAGGTATCTTAACTCCCTGTACTTGTGAGGTAGCCATTGCATTGATCAGCGATCTTTCTTTCGTTATGATAATTTTCTTTCAATCTTTTATCTTGAGATGATACAAAAACATATAGGCACCGTGTGTGATCTTTAATCGACTACATATTTTGCGATAAAAATAAGTTTTCTCTAAGCATTGATCTCCGTTTGGAAAACGATGCCAGCTGTCATTGAGTCCACTTAACAGAGAGTATTTAATTTTTTTTAACTTTACCGTTACATACTTCTTTATTATAAGACGGACGTTTTCAATGCTATCACCAGGGCTACCGAGAGAATATTCTGTGTCGATGGAGAACTAACAACCATGCTATAGGAGTAAGAACTAGTGCATTTTTTTTTTCAAAAATCTTAACAACGCAAGTTTGATTTTCCGATGTTATATTGGATCAGATTTCTTTTTATTTTTTTTATATTTCCCAATACTATTCGATGCATTTAGACTTTCATCGATATTTTTTGATAAATTAAAGCAGACGTTTCGTTACTATTTGACTATTCAGTATTTTAAGAATTTTATATACTTTTCAACACTTATCGACATTATGTTAATCTTTATGCTAATTTTCAGCACTTAACGATTGACACCAAACCATTTGATACTTTTCAATACCAAAATAAGCAAACACCATAAAGTTCGAGTACCTTAATGCTTGCACTCAACTCCTTTTATTAATAATGCATGTAAATAAATCAGATAAATTTTGGAAAAAATTACTGTTGGACTATCAGAGGCATACTCGTACCATGCACATGGGGCGTTTGGACCAAAACAATTAATTTGCCACCCCTACCGAAAGAAATTTTCGTCTTTTTTAACAAAAAATTTCATTAACCTCACCAAAACACTCTAGCAAAATGAAATATATTTCACTTTAACCTTGAAAATTCCATCTGCACATTCAAAACATACTACATCAATTTAGTTTCATTCACAAAAAAAATAATTAGGTCTTCCTTTGACTTTCAAAAACTCTAGCAAAATGAGATATATTTTACGACCATTTTGTCGCCCCCCAAGCCTTGTTCCCAGGGCGACCGCACCCTCGGCCTTCCCTAGGTACGCTACAAAATTATGTACGCTGTTTTTCTTACTGCTCGTGCACCAGTGATACATATTTACCTCATCTATAGGAATCGTTTTTAATACTATAACATTTTTTAGAAACTTAAGGCAAAGTTCCATAATAGGTCGAAGTATGTTAAAATAACGTCTCTAATCTAAAATATGAAGGGGTTTCACACATGAAATTTGGTAGCTAGGCCTTCTTTCTTAAGGTGTTTCATATGTGAATTTGGCAAAAATACATCATGTTTTTGACGTTGCACTTATAAAACAACAAATATTTAACGTCTTAAATTCAAATATTTATTATTGGCTGGCTTACATTTGAAAATATAAAATTAAGGTAGTGTTGTATTAGCACAGTGGGCGAGTGAAGGCCTGTTTATTAGAATTACCGTGAGCCATCACTACATAGATCAGAATATATTTCAAAGTTTTCATTTTGTACAGTGAGATTGTCGTTTTATGATAGGAACAATATGTTGACGATAACTTTTACTTAATTTAAGAAAATTTTACCACACTTCTAGGATATAGTTTCTTTAAATCATGAAATTCTAATACTGGTCTTTGAGATAAATGGGGCAGAAACGGTGGTAGGGTGAAATGCAATGATATCACGACGTTTTGCCTTGATTATCTACTGCCCAATCAGGCGTCTCCCGAAAAGTTACAGTGGTTTTTTTAGCTTTCTCCAGAATTTTGCATTCTTAGGTGGTATCGAGCCAACGTTTTTCCAAGGGATACTTGAACTCTTAAACGTTACCAGACAAAACATTAAAAAATTTTATAAAATAAAATTTGGCTTGTCTCGGTCTTTGTTAATTTGTTGATTTCTTTCTTTTTGGTCAAAGTCATACTGTTTCAGATATGAGCAATGAAACTGTAGTATTGCTTCATAGAGAAAAAACAATCCTATTATGAGATAATCAACCATTTGACCACGAAAATGAAGGTCAAAGTCAATGCTTGTAAAATGAAATAGGGTGAAAAAACATGGATAAAATTTTCAGAGATGGTACTCCTATATGTTCTGAAAATTTTTAGCCGAAAAAATCTGAAATCGTTGATGGAGTATTTGGGAAATTAATGTTTTCTTGGAAAGTCAATTTTTTACCACATAGAAACAGTTCAGGCAGATTTGCAGTTTTTTTGTCATCTACTAGTACACATCTACCTAAAAATAATATAAAAGCTAATTTGGATTGTGTTGGTTTGTTTATATTCATCAATGAATTTTTTTGTTTTACATACGAGTTTTTTTAACACAATTTGAAACTTTTTTTTAAGCAATAATATTGGTTAAAAAAATTTTATCTAATTTTTTTATATCTTCTACATGATAGACCAATCACTGAAAAAAGTTTCAGCCTAATTAGAAAACATGAGGGTAATGATAGGCCCATTATAGATGGAATGACCCATATATTTTGATAACATTCAAATTTTTGGGAAACAACCTGACCTGCACTGAATGTTAGTAATTTTATGTAACTTTTTCATGTTCATGTCCAAAAAGTACATTCAAAATCTAAAATGAAAATACATTTCAAGTCTCCACATTCAGCACATTTCCACAAAACCTAAATTCATCACTGTGAGAAACCGGCAATGTATTAATCGAACTACAATTTGTTTTGACTTCTTCTTATATAACGATTCCATAACCGTTATCCTTATATGAACTGTATTTGCTTTTTTTTATTTAGAAAAAATAGATGAAAAAAATTCCAGAAAAGTTTTCAATGACACTATTTGAGCACAATACCAAAATAGAGGAAGACTTCATTTTCGCCGAAGTTATCGTAGAACTTGCGAAACAAAACATTTTTTCGAGTATCCTCTTCTTTATCATCATAAGCTCTCAAAAAAATGTAAGGAAAGCAAGGGAACCGTAATGAAAACGCTATTTCAAACGTGTGGATTGACTCACGTGCTCAGCAGCTCGGTCACAAAAAAAAAACAAAAACCATGAAAGAATATTTTAAGTTGGCAAAACGATCGTGTAGGGTTCATGAGAAATTTTTATTGAAAATTCAAAAGGATATGAAACTCCGGTTGCAAGGTGCTCTCATAGTACTTTTGCATGCATTGTCCTTCAATTTTTTACTATACAAAGATCTCAAATATCATCCAATACTTAGTAGCGGTTGATATTGCAAAATATGAATTAATAATTGTATCGAATATAATCGAAATAAATTCAAATAGTCGATTAAATGCCTATGTGTTTTGAAAAATATCGAACATATGTGAAACACTTCTATATAGGTTAGAAAGAATCGTGACACATTTTTCAGATTTTGAGAAAGTTCACCATGCCTCATGTGGCATTGCTCTTGGCTCTCTCATGTGTCAGCATTTTTTTCGTTGACCCTGATGACAGTATTAAAAACACAGTCATATACTAAAGACAACTTCAACTGTAAAGTAACATAGAAAGCGAAATACCCACCACCGCACAGTGGCGAAAAAGAAACTTTATTTGTTAAAATCAACTTTCTGGCTATATGAACCGATCAAAACAATTTTTTTTAAATCTTCATTTTTGAATTCTTCATTAATCTGTGCAGCCGGTTTTTTGTTTGCATAAACTTAACATACATTTGCTTATTGAAACAGTATCATTCTATGATTATCTCAGTTATGCAATTAATCTTTATTTACTTTTTTTTTAAAATTTTTTCAAACTCTTATGTTCAACTTTAAAATTTAGTGTTGTCATAAATCCATTCGCGGAAATGGGTAGTACGTGTAAATGCAACTGGATAACCCTTAGTGCAACCAGCTGAAGAGCCATATGAGACAATACCAATTTGTTGGTCGTCAATAACCATTGGGCCACCAGAATCTCCACTGCAAGTAGATTTACCATCAGAAGTTCCAGCGCAAATGACACCATCGTAGACTGAAGAGCCGTACGACAATTTGCAGACAGTATTGGAGATGACAGTGACTTCAGCTGTAATTCAAAAAAAAAAAAGTTTTGTGAAAGAATAAAAAAAAAATTTTTAAATTATTATTATTATTTATTAAAGAAAATGGTCGTCTCGAATCAGTTTTATTTAGAAAAACGAATCCGAAAAAGCGGATTCCGGTTTTTTCAGTTTTTGAGGTCCGTTTTGGATCCGTTACGGATCCGGCAAAGCGGACGATCCTTCCGTTTTTTTCGAGAGGAATTTCATCCGACAACGGATCCGAAACGGATTCCGTTTCAGATAAATAATCCGCAGGAACGGATCCGTTTGGCACATTGGGTTGTGAAAAAAACAGGTGCTCCCATAATTGTCCGGTGCAGTTATAGAACAATTTTCAATCTTACAATCATGCGCACGGTCGAATGAAAAAATTTTAAGAAAATACATACATGAATAAAATAATGAATGCGTCACCTTGGGTGCACATACATGAACATTTCCGATATCTGCTTTATATATAACTAGCTCACCCGGAGACCTTCGTACCGCCTAACAGCCAAGGAATGCCGTGCTAACTTTTAGCTAAACTATCTCTTATATCAAGTCCCATTCATCTCCGACCAGAGTGGTTGAGATATGATGAATTTTATTTTGAAGAGCGTATCATCACCCATTTTTATTAATCAAAATTTGCAAAAATCTTCCATAGACCAGAGAAGCATTTAAAAAATAGTTATGAATTCTTCGTGAAAATGATATCTTAAAAATATTTTTGTATGACGGCCACCCTAAGTAAAAGTTTCGTAGCCTAAACTATTCCTTTTAACATAAAAGCCATGTGTAGCCAATTGTATGTGTATCGAATGACCGGTCTTCGTGAAAATGGCATTTTATAAATATGTTTGTATGAGTTTTTGTGTGAGGGTCACTCGAAATATGAACTATTAGTAAAAGTTTTGCAGGTGGTGTAAGTTAGAGGGTAACCCTTAATCTGCACCCTGAATATAAGTTTTATGGCCTATGTCCTATTCGGGGTGGAGAAAAAATCCAACAGATCCAGCCGTTCTTGAGTTATAAATGTTGTAACTAACGGGACTTTGAATTGAAAAGGTTTTTTCTTTGTTGAAAAACAGGCTGTTAGGTCAATTTAGATTTTATGAATAAAACAATGTTAAATTCATTTGTTCACCCGACGTTTCGCTTATGGGTTTTAAGCATCCTCAGGGGTATGTCAAAATTCTTTATTGAATATTTACATCACACTGTTAACGAAAATTTACATTAAAAAACATTCATATAGGTACAAATTTTTGGTTAATATCAAAAACTTACAGCAAGAAAAACATTATTTGAATTTACAAAAATATTAAATTAAAAATTAAAATAACAAAAATTAGTAATTTGAATATAAGCTTTATAGCACCACACTGTAACTGAGACTAATTTTGTTAACGGGACTTTGTTTTATATCTACATGCATACATATGTATGTACATGTATAATCTTTGTTTTGAATGCTGCAGTAGTGTGGGCATAAGCCTTCATGTCTCGGCAATAAATATTGAATGCAGTGATCCGCCGAAAAATATTTTGATACAAGAACGTTTCAGAACACCAAAAATCGTTAATTGCAAAAATCTTTCTTTTTCATATTTTTAAGACTTAGGATGAAAACCCATTATCTTACAAACCTCAATTCTCTTGTCGAATCGGACAAGAAATGTAAAATTTATTAAAAAATCAATGAAAAAAGGCAATTTCCCGTGTTCCCGTGTACACGCTATTAACTATGTAATTGGATAAGAAACTAATCCGTTAAAGGTATTTTAAAGTCTTGTATGTTCAATTGTACCCTAAAATTGATAAATCCAAAAGCACTATTAAATTTAGGATTGGACCTTTGAGGCCGGTGCATATTTGTCCCTTTTTTATGTTTTTAATTATAACTCAAACTCTATACATTTTCGGTAGACAGATTTGGTCTATCAGATTATTTGTAGGGAATTGAAATCATATCGAAATGGCATTTTATAAAGTCAAAAAACTTATTTTTTCAACAAAATAAGTTAAAAAAAACTGTTTAAAAAACCGTTCAATCAGTTAACGAATTAGTTCTTTTTTCAATTACATGTGTATGTATGTGTGTAATTACATATGGAATATTTGAATAACAATTACATTTCCTTTTCATTCTGTTTCCGCAACTAGGTGGATTTGGAGAAGTGGGCGTGGAATATTTCAACTTATTCATATTTGCTGCTTTTCATCGATTTTATATTGTTTCAATATTTTTCAACAATTTCCATATATTTTCGAATTTTCAATTTTTTTCAACTTAATTTAATGATTTCCATATTTTTTATTTTTTTCCATCTGTTTCAACACTTTTGAATCTCTTTCAAACATTTTGATTTTTTTACGACTTATTCAACCTCTTCTATGTCTTTTTTACATTTTTTAAAAAGGTAATTTCAATGCAGTGTAGGGTATGTGAGTTTCGGCCTGACCGAATTTATTTCTCAAATGCATCAGAGCCCTTATTTGGATCATATGATTTCAGAATTATAAGATTTAATAGCGGCAAATCACTCGAATGTGTCAGTTGACAATATCGTGGAGGTGGCTCTCACTTACGAAAGTGATTTAAGTTGCAGTAAGACAGAGTTTAAGTCCGTAACTCAATCGTGGTATCAGTACTGTTGTAAAACCGGTTTCAAAGATGCTGTGAATGGAATGGAGGATTGACCATTATCAAAAGTAAAACAATGGAGACGGTCTTCATCATCACAATTCTACTGCAAATATTTTCCACGATTCTAATATCTTCTGCAACACCAGAACGAAGTTTTTCTGTGTTAAATCGATTGAGTTCAGATCAGATCAACAATGACAGAAGATCGCTTGAATGGATTGGTTTTTGGAAACTTTTATATAGAAATCGATATTAGCTCAAATGAAGTTTTTGAATTGTTTTGTCAGAAGAAACTTCGCTGTCTTGAAACCCTCGATTGGACTACGGATAGGATAGAAAAAAACTCTATGATTTATAAAGATGCTAAAAT